>CAKXYN010000006.1:42010000-44620000 GCA_935064755.1 Tragelaphus eurycerus
CCACTCCCTAAATTTTCCTCTTAAGACAGCTCCAACTCTTAAATATTTTTTTTAAGTTTTCTTAAATTGGATTAATTTTTAAGATAATTTAAAATTTTTTATTTTATATTGTAGCATGGTTGATTAGCAATGTTATTTTAGTTTTAGGTGTACACCAAAGTGTATAGCTATATATATATATATATATATATATATATATATATATATATATATATATATATATATACACATACACACACACACACACACACACACACACAGAAGTCACTCAGTCATGTCTGACTCTTTGCGACCCCATGGATTGTAGCCCACCAGGCTCCTTGGTCCATGGGATTTTCCAGGCATGAATACATATATATATAATATTATTTTTCAAATTCTTTTCCCATTTAGGTTATTATAGATTACTGAGCAGAGTTCCCTGTGCTATACAGGAAATTCTTTTTGGTTATCTATTTTAAATACAGCAGTGTATACATGTCAATCCCAAACTAAACAGTTTTTAAAATAGTAAGTGTACAGGGAAGAATTTCGATGTCACACATGTGGGGCTTTTTTGTTCAGGGCTGTATCTGGGGAAAACTGTGAAACAGACAAATATAAAATGACAGGCAAGGTGTTGGTGGTCATCACTTGTACTACATGTGTGTACAAGTAATCCCAGGAGTGTCCCAGGAAACCAATAAAGAACCTACAACTCCCATGCCTTTTCCCAGAAATCTGTCTCCATGACCCTTGGCACCGTGGCTTCAAACCACAGAGCCATCAGCGCCTTCTGCCTCTTCCCTCTGTCCAGTCTCCTCCAACAGGAAATCCTAACTCAAGGAGAAAGTGCCCACAAATGTGTACAGTGGGCAGAATTGCATCACCCCAAAGACTTGAAGTCCTAACCCCCTGGTCCTTGTGAATATGACCTTACTTGAAAATAGGCTCTTCGCAGATGTAATCAAGTCAAGACAAGGTCATTCTGGTTTGGGGTGAGCCCTAAATTCAGTGACTAGTGTCCTTCCAAGAAGATGCAGATTTGAACCCAGATGCAGAGGGAGAATAAAGTGCAGACACACAGGGAGAACACCACATGGTTGAGGTGATGCACCTACAAGCCAGAGAATGGTGGCACACTGGCCACAACATAGGAAGAAGCAGAAGCGGCCCTTTCTCTGGAGCCTTCAGAGAGAACGTGGCCCTGCCGACACCTTCATTTTGGAGCTCTGGCCTGAAATGTAAGAGAATAAATAACCTGTTGTCTTAAAGAATCCAATTAGTGGTAATTTGTTATGCCAGCCCTAGGAGACTAAAACAATATGTGGATCATAATATAGTTGCAAGTGAACTTTGCTCTGTAAAGACAATAAGTCCTTCTTCCAAAATTCTTAGCTTCTAATGGTAAATTCCCAGACGCCATCTGCCTCATCCTATTCTCTTCACAGATCACTGTTCTCGTGGGCTTGGGTGAGTTCCTTCACCTCTCTGAGCATCAGCTTCCTCCTTGATATACTGGAAATAATATTTCTCACCGCAAAAGTTGATTGGCACCATTCAGTGAGCAAACACAAGAAAAGTTCTAAATACAGTCGAATGTCTCTCCTCCTACTGTCTCCAAACTCTCATAGAAGTTTGATCAAGATTTTAAACATTTGTCAATGATTCTAAAACCTGCTAGGTTTTTTCTTAATTTTGTAGCTGCAATGGTTAATCTTCTGTGACAATATGACTGGATAACGGTATGCCCAGTTGTCTGCTCAAACAATATTCTGGGTGTGTCTGTAAGTGTTTCTGGATGAGATCAACATTTAAATCAGCAGATGGAGTAAAGCAGATTGCCCTCCCCAGGGTGGGTGGGCCTTGTTCAATCTGTTGGAAGCCAAAATAGAACAAAGCTAACCTTTCTCTGAGAAAGCAGATTGTCCTGCCTCACTGCTTCCTGGTTCCTCCTGGTTCTACAGCAGCTCCCAGCCTTCAGACTCACACTGGAATATTGGGCCTATAGATTTGGGACTTGCCAGCCTCCATAATCACATGAGCAGAGCCCTTGTAATAACTCTGTGATAGAAGGAGAAAGATACATAGATAGATAGTTGGATAGACCTAGAGCTACAGATACATATATGGATTCGTAGATACATAGATAGAAAGTAGATACATAGGGAGATGGGTAGATAAATAGGTAGGTAAATAGATAGATGATAGTGATACATAGATATAGACCTATAGAAAGATACATAGGTAGACAGATAGATACATAGGTAGGTAGACAGATACATATATAGGTACATATATAGATAAATAGATACATCAGTAGGCAGATAGATACACAGGTACTTGCATGCTCAGTTGCTTCAGTTGTGTCCGACTCTGCAACTCTATGACAGTAGCCTGCCAGACTCCTCTGTCCATAGGATTATTCTGGCAGGAACACTGAAGTGGATTGCCATTTCCTTCTCTAGGGGATCTTCTCAGCCCAGGGATCAAACCCACGTCTCCTGCATTGCAAGCAGATTCTTTCTTACTGAGCCACAGGGGAAGCCCAGATACGTCTGTAGATAGATGCATAGGTAGACAGGTAGATACACAGGTAGGTAGATACACAGATACATACAGAAATACATAGGTAGAGAGGTAGATACACAGATACATACATAGAGGGATATAGATATGTATCTCCTGGAGAACCCTGACTTATGCAGTACTGACCACACAGCTAACCTCTAAAGTCTGAGCACACATTTTTACTTTCCACTAACATCACTGATGGAGCATCTCCTTGTCACAGGTGCCCAGGAGGCAAGACCAAGTCCCCACCTTCACAATGCTCTCACCTCTTTCTGTGCTTGGAGCCCCTCTATGGTACTGAGCACTCACGTTGACAACAGTGGGTTAAAACTGGATAAAGCTCAAAACTGCAGGTGCCTCCAACCCACTATTCTAAAGTGAGGGGCTAGTACCTATGGGGCCTTGAAAAAGACGCTGCAAAACAAATGCATCTTGCACCTAAAACCAAAAGCTCTGCTCTAAAGAGATTCATTTGGGAGAGATTTTGCAATGCTGTGGTTTTTTCTATCTCACTCTCTATGAGAAAGGGCTGGGAGACTGTGCCATCATATGATTCAGAGCCCAGTGCAGGGGCCCAGGGCACCTCTCAGAGATCTTATCAGGTGTCCTTTGGAACTGAAGGATCCAGAAGACCCAGTGGCTGGGAAGAGTGGGAATGAGAGGCTATGGCTGGGCTTGGCAGCTAAACAAACAGCAGTGGTCATGGTGGGAGCCAATTACACATCCATCAAAGGGAGCGCAGCTGTGCTTCCTCTCAGGTATCCTCCTGGTGACTTCCCCCTGGACACAGATCTGAGAGCAGGTGTCTACACAGGACGCGACTGCAGAGGGTCCTTATAAGAAAGTGAGGAAGTTACCCAGGAAAGGGAAGACAGCCAAAGAGCAGGAAGTAGTGAACAGCTTACTTTTGTAAGCACCTGTGGCTCACACCTGCTAAGGAACCACAGAGACCCTGCCCACCTGAGGCACAAAGAAGCTGGGACATATATCATCTGACCCCGGTGGAACAGTCACAGGTAGTAGCAAGTTGCTGAGGGTCCAAGAGTAGAGTCAGGGCACTGAGTAGAATATTTTAAAGTGACTGAAATTAATCAGCACTGAAGAATTGATGCCTTCAAACTGGTGCTGGAGAACTCTTGCGAGCCCTTGGACTGCAAGGAGATCAAACCAGTCAGTCCTAAAGGAAATCAACCCTAAATAATCATTGGAAGGACTGATGCTGAAGCTGAAGCTCCAATACTTTGGCCACGTGATGCAAAGAGACGACTCACTGGAAAAGACTCCGAGGCTGGGAAAGATTGAGGGCAGGAGAAAGGAGTGATACAGGGTGAGATGGTTGGGTGGCATCACCAACTCAACGGACAAGAGTTTAAGCAAACTCTGGGAGACAGTGAAGGATAAGGAAATCTGACATGCTGCAGTCCATGGGGCTGCAAAGAGTTGGACATGATTGAGGAACTAAACAACAATACCCAGAAGTGCCTCTGGTCAGGGGTGTGACAAGCTCAGCAGAAAGAGGGTGGAGGGACTCCATGGGATGCAGAAGCTGAGGGGAAGCTCCTGAGTGACAGCCAGTGCCCACAACATAGGATCCACACGTGGATGTTCCCAGTGGAAAGGAACACCTTCGAAGGGAAGCCTCAGCAGTCACCATACGTGAAGCCCAGGAAACACCCAAACCACATCACAACCATTGCGGTCATTTTTTAAAATTAATTAATTGGTGAATAATTACAATATTGTGATGGTTTTTACCAATTCAACAAAATCGGCCACAGGTATACATATGCCTCCCCCATTCCAAACCTCCTCCCACCCCATTCCCCTGGGTTGTCCCAGAGCACTGACTTTGGGTGCCCTGCTTCATGCATCTAACTTGCACTGGTCATCTGTTTTACATAAGGTAATGTACATGTTTCAGTGCTATTCTCTCAAATTATCCCACCCTCACCTTCTCCCACTGAGTTCAAAAGTCTGTTCTTTACATCTGTGTCTCCTTCACTAACCTGCATCATCAGGTTACCATCTTGCTAAATTCCATTATATGCATTAATATACAGTATGTGTCTTTCTCTTTCTGACTTACTTCACTCTGTACAATAGGCTCCAGGTTCATCCAGAACTGACTCAAATATGCTCCTTTTTATAGCTGAGTAATATTCCATTGTGTATATGTACCACAACTTCCTTATCCATTCATCTATCAATGGACATTTAGGTTGTTTCCATATGCTCAGTTCAGCTCACTTCAGTCATTCAGTGATGTTGGGGTCTATGGCACCCCATGGAATGAAGGGGTTTCTGTCCTACACCAACTCCTGGAGCTTGCTCAAACTCATGTCCATTGAGTCAGTAATGCTATCCAGCCATTTCATCCTCTGTTGTCCCCTTCTCCTCCCACCTTCAATCTTTCCCAGCATCATGGCCTTTTCCAATGAGTCAATTCTTCACATAAGGTAGCCAAAGTATTGGAGTTTCAGCTTCAGCATCAGTCCTTCCAATGAACACCCAGGACTGATCTCCTTTAGAATGGACTGGTTGGATCTCCTCGCAGTCCAAGGGACTCTCAAGAGTCTTCTCCAATACCACAGTTCAGAAGCATCAATTCTTCAGCACTCAGCTTTCTTTATAGTCCAACTCTCACATTCATACATGTCTACTGGAAAAATCATAGCTTTGACTAGATGGACCTTTGTTGACAAAGTAATGTCTCTGCTTTTTAATATGCTGTCTACCTCATGCGAAGAGTTGACTCATTGGAAAAGACTCTGATGCTGGGAGAGATTGGGGGCAGGAGGAGAAGAGGATGACAGAGGATGAGATGGCTGGATGGCATCACTGACTTGATGGACATGAGTCTGAGTGAATTCTGGGAGCTAGTGATGGACAGGGAGGCCTGGCATGCTGAGATTCATGGGGTCACAAAGAGTCAGACATGACTGAGCAAGTGGACTGAACTAAACTGAGGTTGATCATAGCTTTTCTCCCAAGGAGCAAGCGTTTTTTTAATTTCATGGCTGCAATGACCATCTGTAGTGATTTTGGAGCCCCCAAAATAAAGTCTCTCACTGTTTCCATTGTTTCCCCATCTATTTGCCATGAAGTGATGGGACCAGATGCTATGATATACATTTTTGAATGTTGAGTTTAAAGCCAGCTTTTCCACTCTCCTCTTACACTTTCATCAAGACACTCTTTAGTTCTTCTTTGCTTTCTGCTATAAGGCTGATATCATCAGCATATCTGAGATTATTGATATTTCTCCCAGCAATCTTGATTCTATCTTGTGCTTCATACAGCCCAGCATTTCACATGATATACTCTGCATAGAAGTTAAATAAGCAGAGTGCTATTGTAAATAGTGCTGCAATGAACATTCGGGTACATATAATCTTCAATTCTGGTTTTCTTGGAGTATATGCCCAGCAGTGGGATTGCTGGGTGATACGGCAATTCTATACCCAGTTTTTTTTATTTATTTATTTTAATTGAAGGATAATTGCTTTATAAAATTTTGTTGTTTTCTATCAAACCTCAACATGAATCAGCCATAGGTATACATATATCCCCTCCCTTTTGAACCTCCCTCCCATATCCTGCCCCATCCCACCTCTCTAGATTGATACAGAGGCCTTGTTTGAATTTCCTGGGCCATACAGCAAATTCCCTTTGGCTATCCATTTTGCATATGGTAATATAAGTTTCCAAGTTACTATTTTCATACATCTCACCCTGTCCTCTCATTTCCCCATGTCCATAAGTCTATTCTCTGTGTCTGTTTCTCCACTGCTGCCCTGTAAATAAATTCTTCAGTACCACTCTTCTAGATTTCATATATATGCATTGCTGCTGATGCTAAGTCACTTCAGTTGTGTCCGACTCTGTGGACAGCAGCCCACCAGGCTCCTCTGTCCACTGGATTCTGCAGGCAAGAATACTGGAGTGGGTTGCCATTTCCTTCTCCATATATGCATTAGAATACAATATTTATCTTTCTCTTTCTGACTCACTTCATTCTGTATAATAGGTTCTAGGGTCATCCACCTCATCAGAACTGACTCAAATACGTTCCTTTTTAGGGCTGTTTATATTCTGTTGTGTATATGTACCACAACTTCTTTATCCATTCATCTGTCGATGGACATCTAGGTTACTTCCATGTTCTAGCTATTGTAAATAGTGCTGCGATGAACAGTAAGAAACGTGTCTTTTTCAATTTTGGTTTTCTCAGGGTATATGCCTAGAAGTGGGATTGCTGGGTCATATGGTGGTTTTATTCCTAGTTTTTTTAAAAATTTCCATACTGTCTTCCATAGTGGCTGTATCAATTTACATTCCCACCAACAGTGAAAGAGCATTCCCTTTTCTCCACATCCTCTCCAGCATTTATTGTACGTAGACTTTTTGATGATGGCCAGTGTGGGGTGACATCTCATTGTAGTTTTGATTTGCATTTCTCTAATAATGAAGAAATAGATGGGGAAACAGTGGGAAAAGTGTCAGACTTTATTTTGGGGGCTCCAAAATCACTGCAGATGGTGATTGCAGCCATGAAATTAAAAGATGCTTACTCCTTGGAAGGAAAGTTATGACCAACCTAGATAGCATATTGAAAAGCAGAGACATTACTTTGCCAACAAAGGTCCGTCTAGTCAAGGCTATGGTTTTTCCAGTAGTCATGTATGGATATGAGAGTTGGACTGTGAAGAAAGCTGAGTGCCAAAGAATTGATGCTTTTTAACTGTGGCATTGGAGAAGACTCTTGACAGTCCTTGGACTGCAAGGAGATCCAACCAGTCCACTCTAAAGGAGATCAGTCCTGGGTGTTCTTTGGAGGGGATGATGCTAAAGCTGAAACTCCAGTACTTTGGCCACCTCATGTGAAGAGTTGACTCATTGGAAAAGTCTCTGATGCTGGGAGGGATTGGGGACAGGAGAAGGGGACGACAGAGGATGAGATGGCTGGATGGCATCACTGACTCGATGGACGTGAGTCTGAGTGAACTCCAGGAGTTGGTGATGGACAAGGAGGCCTGGCATGCTGCAATTCATGGGGTCGCAAAGAGTCGGACAGGACTAAGTGACTGAACTAAACTGACTGAATGATGGACGATGCTGAACATATTTTCATGTGTTTGTTAGCCATCTGTATATTTTCTTTGGAGAAATGACTATTTAGGTCTTTTTCCCACTTTTTTGGGTTGTTTGTTTTTCTGGCATTGAGTTGTATGAACTCCTTCTATATTTTGGAAATTAGTCCTTTGTCAGTTGTATCATTTGCTATTATTTTCTCCCATTTCACCTTGTTTATAGTTTCCTTTGCTGTGCAAAAGCTTTTTAAGTTCAATCGGGTCCTGCTTGTTTACTTTTGTTTTTATTTCCATAACTCTAGGATTGCTTTGATTTATGTCATCGAGTGTTCTGCCTATGTTTTCCTCTAAGAGTTTTATAGTTTCTGGTCTTACATTTAGGTCTTTAATCCATGTTGAGTTTATCTTTGTGTATGGTGTTAGGAAATGTTCTAATTTCATGCTTTTACATGTCGCTGTTCAGTTTTCCCAGAACCATTTATTGAAGAGGCTGTATTTGCCCATTGTATATTCTTGCTTCCTTTGTCAAAAATAAGGTACCCATAGGGGCATGGGTTTATTTCTGGGCTTTCTGTCTTGTTCCATTGGTCCATATTTCTGTTTGGGGGCCAGTACCATACTGTCTTGGTGACTGCAGTTTTGTAGTATAATCTGAGGTCAGGAAGGTTCATTTCTCCAGCTCCATTCTTCTTTCTCAAGACTATTTTGGCTATTCAGGGTCTTTTGTTTTTCCATATGAATTGTGAAACTTTTTGTTCTTTTTCTGTGAAAAAATGCCATTGGTAATTTGACAGGGATCACACTGAATCTGTAGATTGTGTTTGGTAGTATAGTCATTTTCACAATACTGATTCTTCCTATCCAGGAACATGGAATATCTTTCCATCTGTTTATGTCGTCTTTGATTTCTTTCATAGTGTCTTATAATTTTCTGTGTACAGTTCTTTTATCTCCTTAGGTAAGTTTATTCCTCAGTTCAGTCAGTTCAATTCAGTCACTCAGTCATGACTCCATGAATTGCAGCACGCCAGGCTTCTCTGTCCATCACCAACTCCCGGAGTTCACTCAGACTCAAGTCCATCGAGTCCGTGATGCCATCCAGCCATCACATCCTCTGTCATCCCCTTCTCCCCCTGCCCCCAATCCCTCCCAGCATCAGAGTCCTTTCCAATAGATATTTAATTATTTTTGTTGCAATGATGAATGGATTCATTCCTTAATTTTTCTTTCTGATTTTTCACTGTTAGTATATGGAAATGCAAGTGATTTCTGTGCATTGATTTTGTATCCTGCAACTTCGCTAAATTCACTGATTAGCTCTAGTAACTTTCTGATACTATCTTTAAGGTTTTCTATGTACAGTATCATGTCATCTGTAAACAGTGAGAACTTTACTTCTTCTTTTCCAATCTGGATTCTTTTAATTTTTTTTTCCTTCTCTGAGTGCTATAGCTAGGATTTCCAGAACTATGTTGGATAATAGTGGTGCATGTGGACACCCTTGTCTTGTTCTTGATCTTAGGGGGAATTCTTTCAGTTTTTCACCATTGAGAATAATGTTTGCTGTAGGCTTATCATATATGGCCTTTACCATGTTCAGGTACGGTCCTTTTCTGCCCATTTTTGAAGAGTTTTAATCATAAATGGATGCCGAATTTTGTCAAAGGCCTTTTCTGCATATGTTGAAATTATCATATGATTTTTATCTTTCAATTTATTAATATGGTATGTCACATTGATTGATTTGCATATATTGAAGAACCCTTGCATCCTCGGAATAAACCCAACTTGATCATGGTGTATGAGCTTTTTGATGTGTTGCTGAATTCTGTTTGCTAAAATTTTATTGAGGATTTTTGCATCTATATTCTTCAGTGACGGGGAAGGCAATGGCACCCCACCCCAGTACTTTTGCCTGGAAAATCCCATGGACGTAGGAGCCTGGTAGGCTCCAGTCCATGGGGTCGCTCAGAGTCGGACTCGACTGAGAGACTTCACTTTACTTTTCGCTTTCATGCATTGGAGAAGAAATGGCAACCCACTCTGGTGTTCTTGCCTAGAGAATCCCAGGGACGGGGGAGCCTGGTGGGCTGCCGTCTATGGGGTCGCACAGAGTCGGACACGACTGAAGCGACTTAGCAGCGGCAGCAGCATTCTTCAGTGATCTTGGCCTGTAGTTATCTTTTTTGTGTGTTGTCTTTGTCTGGTTTTGGTATTAGAGTGATGGTGGCCTTGTAGAATGAGCTTGGAAGTGTTCCTTCCTCTGAAAAGGAAAATTTTTGAAAGAGTTTTAGAAGGATAGGCATTAGTTCTTCTCTAAATGTTTGATAGAATTCACCTGTGAAGCCATCTGGTCCTGGGCTTTTGTTTTTCAGGGGATTTTTGACCACAGCTTCAATTTCAGTGCTTATAACTGGGTCATTCATAATTTCTATTTCTTCTTGGTTCAGTCTTGGAAGATTTAACTTTTCTAAGAATCTGTCCATTTCTTCCAGGTTATGCATTTTATTGCCATATAGTTGTTCATAATAGTCTCATAATACTTTGTATTTCTGCAGTATCTGTTGTAACCTCTCCTTTTTCATTTCTAATTTTCTTGATTTGATTCTTCTCTTTTTTTCTTGATGAGTCTGGCTAAAGCTTTGTCAACTTTGTTTATCTTCTCAAAGAATCAGCTTTTAGTTTTATTAATCTTTACTATTACTGTGTAGATCACAATAAACTGTGGAGAATTCTGAAAGAGATGGGAATACCAGACCACCTGATCTGCCTCTTAAGAAATCTATATGCAGGTCAGGAAGCAACAGTTAGAACTGGACATGGAACAACAGACTGGTTCCAAATAGGAAAAGGAGTACGTCAAGGCTGTATATTGTCACCATGTTTGTTTAACTTATATGCAGAGTACATCATGAGAAACGCTGGACTGGAAGAAACACAAGCTGGAATCAAGATTGCTGGGAGAAATATCAATAACCTCAGATATGCAGATGACACCACCCTTATGGCAGAAAGTGAAGAGGAACTAAAAGCCTCTTGATGAAAGTGAAAGTGGAGAGTGAAAAGGTTGGCTTAAAGCTCAACATTCAGAAAACGAAGATCATGGCATCCGGTCCCATCACTACATGGGAAATAGATGGAGAAACAGTGGAAACAGTGTCAGACTTTATTTTTCTGGGCTCCAAAATCACTGCAGATGGTGACTGCAGCCATGAAATTAAAAGACGCTTACTCTTTGGAAGGAAAGTTATGACCAACCTAGATAGCATATTCAAAAGCAGAGACATCACTTTGCCAACAAAGGTTCGCCTAGTCAAGGCTATGGTCTTTCCTGTGGTCATGTATGGATGTGAGAGCTGGACTGTGAAGAAGGCTGAGCGCCGAAGAATTGATGCTTTTGAACTGTGGTGTTGGAGAAGACTCTTGAGAGTCCCTTGGACTGCAAGAAGATCCAACCAGTCCATTCTGAAGGAGATCAACCCTGGGATTTCTTTGGAAGGAATGATGCTAAAGCTGAAACTCCAGTATTTTGGCCACCTCATGCGAAGAGTTGACTCATTGGAGAAGACTCTGATGCTGGGAGGGATTGAGGGCAGGAGGAGAAGGGGACGACAGAGGATGAGATGGCTGGATGGTATCACGGACTCGATGGATGTGAGTCTGAGCGACCTCCGGGAGTTGGTGATGGACAGGGAGGCCTGGCGTCCTGCGGTTCATGGGGTCACAAAGAGTCGGACACGACTGAGCGACTGATCTAATCTGATCTGATTATTTCTTTAATTTCTTTTTCATTTATTTCTGCTCAGATATTTATGATATCTTTCCTCCTACTAATTTTGGGGGTTTTTTGTTCTTCTTTTTCCAGTTGTTTTAGGTGTAAACTTAGGTTATCTATTCGATGTGTTTCTTGAGGTAGGATTGTATTGCTATAAACTTACCTCTTAGAACTGCTTTTGCTGAATCTCATAGGTTTTGAGTTGTCATGTTTTCATTGTCATTTGTTTCAAGAAATTTTTTTATTTCTCTTTGATTTCTTCAGTAGCCTGTTGGTTACTTAGAAACGTGTTGCTTAATCTCCACGTTTGTGTTTCTTACAGTTTTTTCTTTTAATTGATATCTAGTTTCACAATATTGTGGTCAGAGAAGATGCTTGATATGGTTCAATTTTCCTAAATTTACTGAGGTTTGATTTGTGACCCAAGATGTGGTCTATTCTGGAGAATGTTCCATGTGCACTTGAGAAGAAGGATTCTTCTGCATTTGGATGGAATGTCCTGAAGATATCAATGAGATCCATCTCATCTAATGTATCATTTAAACATATGTTTTCCTTCTTAATTTTCTGTTTTGATGACCTGTCCTTGGTGTGGGTGAGGTGTTAAAGTCTCCCACTATTATTGTGTTACTGTGGATTTCCTCTTGTAGGTTTGTTAGTGTTTGTCTTATGTATTGAGGTGCTCCTATGTTGGATGCATAGATATTTACAATTGTTATGTCTTCCTCTTGGATTGAGCCTTTAGTCATTATGTACTATCCTCCCTTATCTCTTGTAACCTTCTTTATTTTAATGTCTGTTTTGTCTGATATGAGGATTGCTACTCTAGCTTTCTTTTGCTTCCAATTTGCATGGAGTATATTTTTCCATCCTTTCACTTTCAGTGTATATGTGTCTTGAGGTCTGAAGAGGGTTTCTTGTAGACAGCATATATATGGGTCTTGTTTTTGTATCCATTCAGCCAGTCTGTGTCTTTTGGTTGGAGCATTTAATCCATTTACATTTAAAGTAATTATTAATATATATGTTCCTATTGCCATTTTCTTAATTGTTTGGGGTTGATTTTGTAGATCTTTTTTTCTTCTCTTGTATTTCTTGACTATATAAGTCCATTTAACATTTGTTGTAAAGCTGGCTTTTTGGTACTGAATTTTCTTCACTTTTGCTTGTCTGAAAAGCTTTTTACTTCTCTGTCAATTCTGAATGAGATCCTTGCTGGGTACAGTAATCTTGGTTGTAGATTTTTCCCTTTCAGTACTTTAAATATATCCTGCCATTCCCTTCTGCCCTGCAGAGTTTCTGCTGAGAGATCAGCTGTTAAGCATGTGGGGTTTCAATTGTGCGTCACTTGTTGCTTCTCCCTTGCTGCTTTTAATATTCTTTCTTTGTGTTAAGTCTTTGTTAGTTTGATTAGTATGTGTCTTGGTGTGTTTCTCCCTGGGTTTATCCTGTATGGGACTCTTTGTGCCTCTTGGACTTGATTATTTCCTTTTCCACGTTGGGGAAATTTTCAACTATAATGTCTTCAAAAATTTTCTCATACCCTTTCTCTTTCTCTTCTTCTTCTGGGATCCCTATAATTCAAATGTTGATATGTTTGATTGTTCTGATTCAGATATTCTGCTATTGATTCATTTTAGAGTATTTTTAATTTCAGTAATTGTGTTGTTTGTCTCTGTATGTTTATTCTTTAATTCTTCGAGGTGTTTGCTAATTGATTCTTGCATTTTTTCCATTTTGTTTTCAAGGTTTTTGATCATCTTTACCATCATTATTCTGAATTCTCTTTCAGGGAGTTTGCCTATTTCTTCTTCATTTATTTGGACTTCTGTGTTTCTAGTTTGTTCCCTCATTTGTGTAGTATTTCTCTACCTTTTCACTATTTTTTTAACTTATTGTGTTTGAGTTCTCCTTTTCCCAGGCTTCAAGGTTGAATTCTTTCTTCCTTTTGGTTTCTGCCCTCTGAAGTTTTGTCCAGTGGTTTGTGTAAACTTCATAGAGGATGTGATTTGTGCTGAGTTTTTGTTTGTTTGTTTGTCTTTCCTCTGATGGGCAAAACTGAGTGAGGTGGTAACCCTGTCTGCTGATAATTGGGTTTGTATTTTTGTTTTGTTTGTTGTTTAGATGAGGCATCCTGCACAGGGTGCTACTGATGGTTGGGTGGTCTTGTATTTAAGTGGTTTTCTCTGTGTGAGTTCTCACTATTTGATACTCCCTAGGGTTAGTTCTCGGGGAAGGCAGTGCACCCCACCCCAGCTCGAAAATCATGGACGGTGGAGCCTGTAGGCTGAGTCCATGGGGTCGCAGAGTCGGACACGACTGGCGACTCCTCACTCACTTCATGATGGAGAAGGAAGGCAACCCACCAGTGCCCGGGCCAGGGGGGGGGGGGGCAGCAGCAGCAGGGTTAGTTCTCTGGTAGTCTAGGGTCTTGGAGTCAGTGCTCCCACCCCAAAGGCTCAGGGCTTGATCTATGGTCAGGAACAAAGATTCCACAAGGGGTTTGTTATGGCACTAAGTGAGATTAAAACAAATATCTAAAAATAAGAAGCTAAAGATGAACCCCCAACAAATGGAAGTTACAAAATTAGGCAAATAATAATTAAAATAATGAAATATACACATATATACCCATGAGCAAAGTCAAAACAGTCCAACAAAAAAAACAGTAGATTGACCCAGTGAACAAAGGAAATGAAAATTATATTTACTAGTTAACAGCAAAACCAGCTAAAGCACAAACTGGAAAACAAAACTAAAGCAAGATGGGGTGGGGGTGAGAACTTTCCCATGAAAAGCTCTAACTTAAGGCACAGCCTGGCCGGCTCACAGAACAAAGGACTGAGTGAATAACAAAGGAGAATTAGCTGGCTTCGGACATGCCCCTCCCCCTCCAGAGGCAGAGAGGCAGGCAGGGCGACAGCCAGAGCCAGAAGATGAGAGGCAATCTTGGTCCCAGAGACAGCATCCTCCATCAAACTGTGAACAGGCTCTCATGACTGCTAACTAAGTCTTCCTAGGATCCTGGATGGTTCACATCCTCCAGGAGAGTTGCAATCTGAGATCAGGCCCCCAGAGGAGACACATGGAACACCTGAGATGGCGCTCTTGTGGCGCACGCAGGAAACTGAGTGGTTGGGACCCGGGAGGTGATAAGATGCACCATACACCTGTGATCGTGTGCTTGGCAAGCACCTGGTCGCCTGAGCTCCTCAGACCTGGAAAGGGCACAAAACGCAGGCCCAAATGAGTCTGTGCCTTTGTGGCATACACTAGAACCTGAACCTGGGCAGCTTAGACCTGGGAAGTGCACTTAACCCAGGGCTCGCTTTCAACAGTTCCCCTACAGAACAACCTGGAGCCTGAGTAGTGTAGACCAGGAAAGCACACACACTGTGAGTGGGGGAAACCCACTGTGGACCAGAAACTGTGAGCATTCCCCACACACGTCAGTGATATTTTTTTGCAGTGTTCCTCCCTCCCCACAGCAAAACTGAACAAGTGAGCCTAAATAAGTGACTATCTTCACCCACAGTATCAGGGCAGAAATTAAGACACTGAAGAGACTTGCAAACAAAGGAAGCCAAAATAAAAAAGAAGAGGGAGCCACTCTGGAAGTGACAGGTGCAACAGATTAAAACCCTGTAGTTAGCATTGACTAAGCATTGGAAGGGGCCTATAGATCTTGAGAAGTATAAGCTGCTCTCAACAACCCCAGAGAAATTCCTAGATATGTTTTTACTATTATCATTTTTAAATTCTAAGTTCTTTATTACTCTTTAAATTTTCATTTTTATAACCTACTATTACCTTGCAAAAAAAGACCCTGTTTTTAAAGCAAATTTCACATATTTTTTTAAATAATTTTTGTGATTGTGTTTTGTATTTTTAATATTGTATTTTTGAGAGTTTAACCTCTACTCTAGATTTTTAATCTTTGCTTTTTGGTATTCGTTATCAATTTTTTATCTTTAAGAATCTAATCTTCAGTACCCATTTTAACTTAGGGGTGTGATTACTGGCTTGATTGCTGTCTCCCCTTTTGACTCTCCCTGTTCTCCCCCAGGTGACCTCTATCTCCTCTCCACCCACCCACCCCTCTCTCCTTAACTCTGTGAATCTCTCTGGGCGTTCCAGGCTGTGGAGAACACTTAGGGAACTGATTACTAGCTAGATTGGCCTCTCCCCTTTTGACTGCCCCTCTTCTTCTCCTGGTCACCTCTATCTCCCTCCTCCCTCTTCTGTTCCCCATGTAACTCTGTGAACCTCTCTGGGTGTCCCTCACTCTGGAGAACTGTTTCACCATTAACCTAGATGTTTTATCATCAGTGGGCTTTCCTGGTGCCTCAGGTAGTAAAGCGTCTGCCTGCAATGCAGGAGACCTGGGTTCGATCCCTGGGTTGGGAAGATCCCTTGGAGAAGGAAACGGCAACCCACTCCACTACTCTTGCCTGGAAAATCCCATGGATGGAGAAGCCTGGTAGGCTACAGTCCATGGGGTCACAAAGAGTCAGACACGACTGAACATCTTCACTTTCAGTTTATCACCAGTGATGTATGGATGGAGAAATCTTGAGACTACTGTAAGAATAAAACTGAAAGCCAGAGGCAGGAGGCTTAAATCCAAAACTTGAGGACACCAGAGAGCTCATGACTCCAGGGAAAATTCATCGACAAGAGCTCATCCAAAAGCCTCCATACTTACACTGAAACCAAGCTCCACCCAAGAGCCAACAAGTTCCAGAGCAAGACATACCACACTAATTCTCCATCAATGCAGGAACATAGCCCTGAGCATCAAAATACAGGCTGCCCAAATACCAAACCCAAAGACACCTCAGAACTCACTATTGGACACTTCATTGCACTCCAGAGAAAAAAGATCCAGCTCTACCCACCAGAACACTGAAGCAAGCTTCCCTAACTAGGAAACCTTGACAAGCCACTCATCCAACCCCATCCACAGGGAGGAACCTCCACAATAAAGAGGGACCACAAACTTCCAGAATACAGAAAGGCCACCCCAAACAGAGCAATCTAAACAAAATGAAAATGCAGAGAAATATTCAGCAGTCAAAGGAGCATGATAAACGCCCACCAAACCAAACAAAAGAGGAGATGGGGAGTCTACCTGAAAAAGAATTCAGAATAATGATAGAAAAGATGATCCAAAATCTTCAAAATAAAATGGACTTACAGATAAATAGACTAGAGACAAGGATTGAGAAGAGGCAAGAAATGTTTAACAAGGTCCTAGAAGAAATAAAAAAGAGTCAGTCAATAATGGATAATGAAATAACTGAGATCAAATGCACTCTGGAGGGAATAAACAGTAGAATAACTGAGGCAGAAGATAGGATAAGTGAGGTGGAAGATAGAATGGTGGAAATAAATGAAGCAGAGAGGAAAAAAGAAAAAAAGCTTAAAAGAAATGAGGACAACCTCAGAGACCTCTGGGACAATGTTAAATGCCCCCAACATTCGAATCATAGGAGTCCCAGAAGAAGAAGACACAAAGAAAGGTCATGAGAAAATACTTGAGATAATAGTTGAAAACTTCCCTAAAACGGGGAAGGAAATAGCCACCCAAGTCCAAGAAACCCAGAGGGTCCCAAACAGGATAAACTCAAGGTGAAACACTCCAAGATACATATTAATCAAATTAATGAAGATCAAACAGAAAGAGCAAATATTAAAAGCAGCAAGGGAAAAGCAACAAATAACACACAAGGGGATTCCCATAAAGATAACAGCTGATCTTTCAATAGAAACTCTTAAGGCCAGAAGGGAATGCAGGACATACTTAAAGTGATGAAAGAGAAAAACCTACAACCCAGATTACTGTACCCAGCAAGGATCTCATTCAAATATGAAGGAGAAATAAAAAGATTTACAGAAAAGCAAAAGCTGAGAGAATTCAGCACCACCAAACCAGCCCTCCAACAAATGCTAAAGGATCTTCTCTAGACAGGAAGCACAGAAAAGGTGTATGAACTCGAACCCCAAAGAACAAAGTAACTGGCAACGGGATCAAACTTATCAATAATTATCTTAAACATAAATGGGTTGAATGCCCCAACCAAAATACAAAGACTGGCTGAATGGATACAAAAACAAGACCCCTATATATGCTGTCTACAAGAGACCCATCTCAAAACAAGGGACACATACAGACTGAAAGTGAAGGGCTGGAAAAAGATATTTCATGCAAATAGAGACCAAAAGAATGCAGGAGTAGCAATTCTCATATCAGATAAAATAGACTTTGAAATAAAGGCCATGAAGAGACAAAGAAGGACACTATATAACGATCAAAGGATCAATCCAACAAGAAGATATAACAATTATAAATATATATGCACCCAACATAGGAGCACTGCAATATTTAAGGTAAATGCTAACAAGTATGAAAGGGGAAATTAACAGTAACACTAATAGTGGGACACTTTAATACTCCACTCACACCTATGGATAGGTCAACTAAACAGGAAATGGGCAAGGAAACACAAACTTTAAATGATACAATGAACCAGCTAGACCTAATTGATATCTATAGGACATTTCACCCAAAAACAATCAATTTCACCTTCTTCTAAAGTGCACACGGAACCTTCTCCAGGATAGATAGCATCATGAGCCATAAATCTAGCCTTGGTAAATTCAAAAAAATTGAAATCATTTGAAGCATCTTTTCTGATCATGGTAAGATAGCGGTAAGATTAGATGTCAACTACAGGAAAACAAATATTAAAAATACAAACATATAGAGGCTAAACAACATGCTTTTGAATAACAAAAAAATCACAGAAGAAATAAAAAATGAAATGAAAATATGCATAGACATGAATGAAAATGAAAATACAACAACCCAAAACCTATGGGATTCAGTAAAAGCAGTACTAAGGGGAAGGTTCCTAGCAATACAAGCTTACCTTAAAAAACAAGAGAAAAATCAAATAAATAACCTAAATTTACACCTAAAGCAACTAGAAAAAGAAGAAATGAAGCACCCCAGGGTTAGTAGCAGGAAAGGAATCTAAAAATTAGGGCAGAAATAAATGAAAAAGAAACAAAGGAGACTACAGCAAAAATCAACAAAACTAAAAGCTGGTTCTTTGAAAAGATAAATAAAATAGATAAACCATTAGCCAGACTCATCAAGAAAAAAAGGGAAAAGAATCAAATCGACAAAATTAGAAATGAAAATGGAGAAATCACAACAGACAACACAGAAATACAAAGGACCATAAGAGACTACTATCAGCAACTATATGCCAATAAAACAGACAACTTGGAAGAAATGGACAAATTCTTAGAAAAGTATAACTTTCCAAAACAGAACCAGAAATAAATAGAAAATCTTAAAAGACCCATCACAAGCACAGAAATCAAAACTGTAATCAAAAATCTTCCAACAAATAAAAGCCCAGGACCAGATGGCATCACAGGTGAATTCTACCAAAAATTTAGAGAAGAGCTAACACCCATCCTACTCAAACTTTTCCAGAAAATTGTAGAGGAAAGTAAACTGCCAAATGCATTCAATTAGGCCTCCATGACGCTAATACCAAAATCAGACAAAGATGCCACAGAAAAGAAAACCACAGGCCAATATCACTGATGAACATAGATGCAAAAATCTTTAACAAAATTCCAGCAAACAGAATCCAACAACGTATTAAGAAGATCATACATCATGACCAAGGGGGTTATATCCCAGGGATGCAAGGATTCTTCAATATTCACAAATCAATTAATGTTATACACCACATTAACAAATTGAAATATAAAAATCATATGATTATCTCAATAGATGCAGAGAAAGCCTTTGGCAAAATTAAACATCCATTTATGATAAAAACCTTCCAGAAAACAGGCATAGAAGGAACATACCTCAACATAATAAAAGCCATATATAATAAACCCGGAGCAAACATTATCCTCAATGGTGAAAAATTGAAAGCATTTACCCTAAAGTCAGGAGTAAGACAAGGATGCCCACTCTTACCACTACTATTCAACATAGTTTTGAAAGTTTTAGCCACAGTAATCAGAAAAGAAAAAGAAATAAAAGGAATCCAGATCGGAAAGGAAGTAAAATTGACTGTTTGCAGATGACATGATCTTCTACATAGAAAACCCTAATGCACCACTAGAAAATTACTAGAACTAATCAATTAAAATAATAAAATTGGAAGAATAAAAATTAAAAAAAAAAAATTCCTTTCCTTTTTTAAAAACAAAAAAAAAAAAAAAAAAAAAAAAAAAAAAAAAAAAAATACCAGCCGCCTCCTTGTTTATGAGGGGGAGGATGAGGAGGGGGTTATTCTCTCCCCCACCCAAATAAAAAAAAGAGAGATAGCGCTGAGTAAATTCCACAAACAGCTTCCGAGTGCTGGCGGAGGACGTCGGACACCCAGAAAAGCAACTCACTGCCTTCTAAAGGAGGTAGGAAAGAATATAGAAGCCAGAGAGAGACAAAGAGGGAGGGGCGGACCTCTGTCCGGGGAAGGGAGTCTTAAAAGAAAAAGAGAAGTTTCCAAACACCAGGAAACACTCTCCCTGCGGAGTCTGTGCCGAACCTGGGAAACACGGAGAATATCATAACAGGGAGGAGAACAGTTGAGCAATTAGAACCCACAGACTGCGGGCCCTGCAGTAACTTCCGCAGCGGAGAAGCATCACCGCAAACGCCCGCATCTGCCATTGGCGAGCCGGGGCTGGGCAGGGAGACGCCGCGGGCCGCTCCCACGCGGGACGCTCCCCCGACGGCCACCCCCCGAGGGACGCTCCCCTGCGGGACTCTCCCCCGCTGGACGCTCCCCCGCCGGCCGCTCCCGCGCGGGCCGCAGCTGCTCCCGTGCAGGCGTGCCCCCGCCCGCCCGCCCACTGTGCCGGCGACTCCCGCGAGGGCCTCTCCGCCCCCCCCCACCTGCCCGCCATTCCCGCGCGAGCCACCCCCTCGCCAGCCCCTCCCCCTCTGCGGGCCTCGGCGCAGACTGCGTTGGCCTGATTGTCCGGAGTGCTGCCTAATCGGAGTGGTTTGGGCCGGCAGTCCAGATTGTGCAGCGCCAACCACACGAGTGGCCGGCCCTGGCCCAGAACACCACCGGACCGTGCACAGAACAAAGGACTATACAGACCAACTACAGAGAAAGGGGCCTATAGATCTTGAGAAATTTAAGCCAGAACAAGGAACTAGCCGAAAATGAACTGAACCCACAACAATAATAGAGAAACTGTTATATATATTGTTACTATTTTTACCATCATTATTTCCTTTTTTTTCTTTTTTTAATATATATTCTTTTTAATTTTTATTATTTTTTAATTGGAAAAAGGAAAACAAAAATTTTTTTTCCTTCTTTTAATTTTTTTTTTTTTTGTTTCTTTTATTTTTATTTTTTTTTATCCTCTAGTACTTCTTTAATCTCCACGTTTAGATATAACTTTTGCGACCCTGTTTTTTTTTTTTTTCTTTTTTCCTTTTTCTCCTTTGCTTTTTTCCTTTCCTTTTTTCTTTTCTTTACTGATTACTGACTAGATCTGTCTCTCTCCTTCACATTCCCTCCTTTTATCCTCCTGACCACTTCTGTCTCCTTCCTCCCTTTTTCCTTCTCTATATAACTTCATGAACATCTCTGAGCGGTCCAGTTGTGGAATGCATTATAGAAGAAGAAGTTTTTGAGACTACTGTAAAAATAAGACCAATAACTGGAAGCAGGAGGCTTAAGTCCATACCCTGATCCTACGAAACATTAATTGACAGGAGCTCACCAAAAGCCTCCATACCTACACTGAAACCAAGCATCACACAAAGACCAGCAAGTTCCACGACAAGACATACCAAGCAAATTCTCCAGAAAAACAAGAACACAGCCCTGAGCTCCAATACACAGGCTACACAAAGCGACCCCAAAATCATAGACATCTCATAACTCACTACTAGACACTCCACTGCACCCCAGAGAAAAGGAATCCAGCTCCACCCACCAGAACACCGACACAAGCTTCCATAAACAAGAAACCTCGACAAGCCACTGGTACAAACCCACATATAGTGCAGAAATGCCACAATAAAGAGAACTCCACAGACTACCAGAATACAGTAAGGACACCCCAAACTCAGCAATTTAAACAAGATGAAGAGACAGAAGAATTCCCAGCAGGTAAAGGAACAGGATAAATGCCCACCAAACCAAACAAAAGAGGAAGAAATAGCGAACCTACCCGATAAAGAATTCCGAATAATGATAGTAAAATTAATCCAAAATCTGGAAAGCAAAATGGAATCATGGATAAATAGCCTGGAGAAAAGCATTGAGAAGATGCAAGAAAGATTTAACAAGGACCTAGAAGAAATAAAAAAGAGTCAATATATAATGAATAATGCAATAAATGAGATCCAAAACACTCTGGAGGCAAAAAATAGTAGAATAACAGAGGCAGAAGATAGAATTAGCGAATTAGAAGATAGAATGGCAGAATTAAATGAATCAGAGGAGAAAAAAGAAAAACGAATTAAAAGAAATGAGGACAATCTCAGAGACCTCCAGGACAATTTTAAACGTTACAATATTCGAATCATAGGAGTCCCAGAAGAAGAAGACAAAAAGAAAGACCATGAGAAGATACTAGAGGAGATAATAGTTGAAAACTTCCCTAAAATGGGGAAGGAAATAATCACTCAAGTCCAAGAAACCCAGAGAGTCCCAAATAGGATAAACCCAAGGCGAAACACCCCAAGACACATATTAATCAAATTAACAAAGATCAAACACAAAGAACAAATATTAAAAGCAGCAAGGGAAAAACAACAAATAACACACAAGGGAATTCCCATAAGGATAACAGCTGATCTTTCAATAGAAACTCTCCAAGCCAGGAGGGAATGGCAAGACATACTTAAAGTGATGAAAGAAAAGAACCTACAGCCCAGATTATTGTACCCAGCAAGGATCTCATTCAAATATGAAGGAGAAATCAAAACCTTTACAGACAAGCGAAAGCTGAGAGAATTCAGCAACAACAAACCAGCTCTCCAACAAATACTAAAGGACATTCCAGACAGGAAACACAAAAGGGAAAACAAACCAAAACAACAAAGAAATGGCATGGGATCATATTTATCATTAATTACCGTAAATGTAAATGGGTTGAATGCCCCAACCAAAAGACAGAGACTGGCTGAATGGATACAAAAACAAGACCCCTCCATATGTTGTCTACAAGAAACTCACCTCAAAACAGGGGACACATACAGACTGAAAGTCAAGGGCTGGAAAAAGATTTTCCATGCAAATAGAGACCAAAAGAAAGCAGGAGTAGCAATACTCATATCAGATAAAATAGACTTTAAAACAAAGGATGTGAAAAGAGACAAAGAAGGTCACTACCTAATGATCAAAGGATCAATCCAAGAAGAAGATATAACAATTATAAATATATATGCACCCAACTTAGGAGCACCGCAATATATAAGACAAATACTAACAAGTATGAAAGGAGAAATCAACAATAACACAATAATAGTGGGAGACTTTAATACCCCACTCACACCAATGGATAGATCAACTAAACAGAAAATTAACAAGGAAACACAAACTTTAAACGATACAATAGACCAGTTAGAACTAATTGATATCTATAGGACATTTCATCCCAAAACAATGAATTTCACCTTTTTCTCAAGGGCACACGGAACCTTCTCCAGGATAGACCACATCCTGGGCCATAAATCTAGCCTTGGTACGTTCAGAAAAATTGAAATCATTCCAAGCATTTTTTCTGACCACAATGCAGTAAGAGTAAATCTCAATAACAAGAGAAAAACTATTAAAAATTCCAACATATGGAGGCTGAACAACACACTCCTGAATAACCAACAAATCACAGAAGAAATCAAAAAAGAAATGAAATTCTGCATAGAAACGAATGAAAATGAAAACACAACAACCCAAAACCTGTGGGACACTGTAAAAGCAGTCCTAAGGGGAAAGTTCATAGCAATTCAGGCATACCTCAAGAAACAAGAAAAAAACAAATAAATAACCTAACTCTACACCTAAAGCAACTGGAAAAGGAAGAAATGAAGCACCCCAAGGTTAGTAGAAGGAAAGAAATCTTAAAAATTAGGGCAGAAATAAATGCAAAAGAAACAAAAGAGACCATAGCAAAAATCAACAAAGCCAAAAGCTGGTTCTTTGAAAGGGTAAATAAAATTGACAAACCACTAGCCAGACTCATCAAGAAACAAAGGGAGAAAAATCAAATCAATAAAATTAGAAATGAAAATGGAGAGATCACAACAGACAGCACAGAAATACAAAGGATCATAAGAGACTACTATCAGCAATTATATGGCAATAAAATGGACAATGTGGAAGAAATGGACAAATTCTTAGAAAAGTACAACTTCCCAAAACTGGATCAGGAAGAAATAGAAAATCTTAACAGACCCATCACAAGCACGGAAATTGAAACTGTAATCAGAAATCTTCCAGCAAACAAAAGCCCAGGTCCAGACGGCTTCACAGCTGAATTCTACCAAAAGTTTAGAGAAGAGCTAACACCTATCCTACTCAAACTGTTCCAGAAAATTGCAGAGGAAGGCAAACTTCCAAACTCATTCTATGAGGCCACCATCACCCTAATACCAAAACCTGACAAAGATCCCACAAAAAAAGAAAACTACAGGCCAATATCACTGATGAACATAGATGCAAAAATCCTTAACAAAATTCTAGCAATCAGAATCCAACAACACATTAAAAAGATCATACACCATGACCAAGTGGGCTTTATCCCAGGAATGCAAGGATTCTTCAATATCCGCAAATCAATCAACGTAATACACCACATTAACAAACTGAAGAATAAAAACCATATGATTATCTCAATAGATGCAGAGAAAGCCTTTGACAAAGTTCAACATCCATTTATGATAAAAACTCTCCAGAAAGCAGGAATAGAAGGAACATACCTCAACATAATAAAAGCTATATATGACAAACCCACAGCAAACATTATCCTCAATGGTGAAAAATTGAAAGCATTTCCTCTAAAGTCAGGAACAAGACAAGGATGCCCACTTTCACCATTACTATTCAACATAGTTTTGGAAGTTTTGGCCACAGCAATCAGAGCAGAAAAAGAAATAAAAGGAATCCAAATTGGAAAAGAAGAAGTAAAACTCTCACTGTTTGCAGATGACATGATCCTCTACGTAGAAAACCCTAAAGATTCCACCAGAAAATTACTAGAACTGATCAATGAATATAGTAAAGTTGCAGGATATAAAATTAACACACAGAAATCCCTTGCATTCCTGTACACTAATAACGAGAAAATAGAAAGAGAAATTAAGGAAACAATTCCATTCACCATTGCAATGAAAACAATAAAATACTTAGGAATATATCTTCCTAAAGAATCTAAAGACCTATATATAGAAAACTATAAAACACTGGTGAAAGAAATCAAAGAGGACACTAATAGATGGAGAAATATACCATGTTCATGGATTGGTAGAATCAATATAGTGAAAATGAGTATACTACCCAAAGCAATTTATAGATTCAATGCAATCCCCATCAAGCTACCAACGGTATTCTTCACAGAGCTAGAACAAATAATTTCTCAATTTGTATGGAAATACAAAAAACCTCGAATAGCCAAAACTATCTTGAGAAAGAAGAATGGAACTGGAGGAATCAACCTGCCTGACTTCAGGCTCTACTACAAAGCCACAGTCATCAAGACAGTATGGTACTGGCACAAAGACAGAAATATAGATCAATGGAACAAAATAGAAAGCCCAGAGATAAATCCACGCACATATGGTCACCTTATCTTTGACAAAGGAGGCAAGAATATACAATGGATTAAAGACAATCTCTTTAACAAGTGGTGCTGGGAAAACTGGTCAAACACTTGTAAAAGAATGAAACTAGAACACTTTCTAACACCATACACAAAAATAAACTCAAAATGGATTAAAGAGCTAAATGTAAGACCAGAAACCATAAAACTCCTAGAGGAAAACATAGGCAAAACACTCTCTGACTTACATCACAGCAGGATCCTCCATGACCCACCTCCCAGAATATCGGAAATAAAATCAAAAATGAACAAATGGGACCTAATCAAACTTAAAAAGCTTCTGCACAACAAAGGAAACTATAAGCAAGGTGAAAAGACAGCCTTCAGAATGGGAGAAAATAATAGCAAATGAAGCAACTGACAAACAACTAATCTCAAAAATATACAAGCAACTTCTATAGCTCAATTCCAGAAAAATAAATGACCCAATCAAAAAATGGGCCAAAGAACTAAATAGACATTTCTCCAAAGAAGACATACAGATGGCTAACAAACACAGGAAAAGATGCTCAACATCACTCATTATCAGAGAAATGCAAATCAAAACCACTATGAGGTACCATCTCACGCCAATCAGAATGGCTGCTATCCAAAAGTCCACAAGCAATAAATGCTGGAGAGGGTGCGGAGAGAAGGGAACCCTCTTGCACTGTTGGTGGGAATGCAAACTAGTACAGCCACTATGGAGAACAGTATGGAGATTCCTCAAAAAACTGGGAATAGAACTGCCTTATGATCCAGCAATCCCACTGCTGGGCATATACACTGAGAAAACCAGAATTGAAAGAGACACGTGTACCCCAATGTTCATAGCAGCACTGTTTACAATAGCCAGAACGTGGAAGCAACCTAGATGTCCATCCACAGATGAATGGATAAGCAAGCTGTGGTACATATACACAATGGAGTATTACTCAGCCATTAAAAAGAATACATTTGAATCAGTTCTAAGGAGGTGGATGGAACTGGAGCCTATTATACAGAGTGAAGTAAGCCAGAAACAAAAACACAAATACAGTATACTAATGCATATATATGGCATTTAGAAAGATGGTAAAAATAACCCTATTTACGAGACAGCAAAAGAGACACTGATGTATAGAACAGACTTTTGGACTCTGGGACCGGGAGAGGGTGGGATGATTGGGGAGAATAGCATTGAAATATGTATAATATTATATCTGAAACGAGTCGTCAGTCCAGGTACGATGCCCGATAACAAATGCCTGGGGCTGGAGCACTGGGACGACCTGGAGGGATGGTGTGGGGAGGGGAGAGGGAGGAGGGTTCAGGATGGGGAACACGTGTATACTGGCGGCAGATCCATCTCGATGTATTGTAAAAGCAATACAATATTGTAAAGTTAAGCAAAATTTTAAAAAATAAATAAATAAATAAAAGTTGTGCATGTGCCCTCAAAAAAAAAAAAAAAGAAAGAAAACAATTCCATTCATCATTGCGACAAAAAGAATAAAATACTTAAGAATAAATCTACCTAAAGAAACAAAAGACCTATATATAGAAAACTATAAAACACTGATGAAAGAAATCAAAGATAACACAAATAGATGGAGAAATATACCATGTTCATGGATTGGAAGAATCAATAGTCTGACGCTGTTTCTACTGTTTCCCAATCTATTTCCCATGAAGTGATGGGACCAGATGCCATGATCTTCATTTTCTGAATGTTGAGCTTTAAGCCAACTTTTTCACTCTCCACTTTCACTTTCATCAAGAGGCTTTTTAGTTCCTCTTCACTTTCTGCCATAAGGGTGGTGTCATCTGCATATCTGAGGTTATTGATATTTCAAGGCTATGGTTTTTCCTGTGGTCATGTATGGATGTGAGTTGGACTGTGAAAAAGGTGGAGCGCCGAATTGATGCTTTTGAACTGTGGTGTTGGAGAAGACTCTTGAGAGTCCCTTGGACTGAAAAGAGATCCAGCCAGTCCATTCTGAAGGAGATCAGCCCTGGGATTTCTTTGGAAGGAATGATGCTAAAGCTGAAACTCCAGTACTTTGGCCAACTCATGTGAAGAGTTGACTCATTGGAAAAGACTCTGATGCTGGGAGGGATTGGGGGCAGGAGGAGAAGGGGACGACAGAGGATGAGATGGCTGGATGGCATCACTGACTCGATGGATGTGAGTCTCAGTGAACTCCAGGAGTTGGTGATGGACAGGGAGGCCTGGCATGCTGCGATTCATGGGGTCGCAAAGAGTCGGACACGACTGAGCGACTGATCTGATCTGATCTGATTGATATTTCTCCCAGCAATCTTGATTCCAGCTTGTGCTTCTTCCAGTCCAGCGTTTCTCATGATGTACTCTGCATATAAGTTAAATAAGCAGGGTGACAATATACAGCTTTGACGTACTCCTTTTCCTATTTGGAACCAGTCTGTTATTCCATGTCCAGTTCTAACTGTTGCTTCCTGACCTGCATACAGATTTCTCAAGAGGCAGGTCAGGTGGTCTGGTATTCCCATCTCTTTCAGAATTTCCCACAGTTTATTGTGATCCACCAGTCAAAGGCTTTGGCATAGTCAATAAAGCAGAAATTGATGTTTTTCTGCAAAATGGCTGTTTGTGGAGCCCTTACAAATAGCTGTGAAAAGAAGAGAAGCAAAAAGCAAAGGAGAAAAGGAAAGATATACCCATTTGAATGCAGAGTTCCAAAGAATAGCAAGAAGAAATAAGAAAGCCTCCCTCAGCGATCAATGCAAAGAAACAGAGGAAAACAACAGAATGGGAATCTCTTCAAGAAAATTAGAGATACCAAGGGAACATTTCATGCAAAGATGGGCTGCATAAAGAACAGAAATGGTATGGACCTAACAGAAGCAGAAGATATTAAGAAGAGGTGGCAAGAATACACAGAAGAACTGTACAAAAAAGAGCCTCACGACCCAGATAATCATGATGGTGTGATCACTGACCTAGAGTCAGACATCCTGGAATGTGAAGTCAAGTGGGCCTTAGAAAGCATCACTATGAACAAAGCTAGTGGAGGTGATGGAATTCCAGTGGAGCTATTCCAAATCCTGAAAGATGATGCTGTGAAAGTGCTGCACTCAATATGCCAACAAATTTGGAAAACTCAGCACTGGAAAAGGTCTGTTTTCATTCCAATCCCAAAGAAAGGCAATGCCAAAGAATGCTCAAACTACCGCACAATTGCACTCATCTCACATGCTAGTAAAGTAATGCTCAAAATTTTCCAAGCCAGGCTTCAGCAATACGTGAACCATGGACTTCCTGATGTTCAAGCTGGTTTTAGAAAAGGCAGAGGAACTAGAGATCAAATTGCCAACATCTGCTGGATCATGGAAAAAGCAAGAGAGTTCCAGAAGGAAACTATAAGCAAGGTGAAAAGACAGCTTTCAGAGTGGAAGAAAATAATATCAAACTAAGCAACTGACAAAGAATTAGTCTCAAATATATACAAACAGCTCATGCAGCTCAATACCAGAAAAATAAATGACCCAATCAAAAAATGGGCCAAAGAACTAAACAGGCATTTATCCAAAGAAGACATACAGATGGCTAACAAACACATGAAAAGATGCTCAATATCACTCATTATCAGAGAAATGCAAAATAAAACCACAATGAGGTACCATCTCATGCCAGGCAGAATGGCTGCCATCAAAGAGTCTACAAACAATAAATGCTGGAGATGGTGTGGAGAAAAGGGAACCCTCTTACACTGTTGGTGGGAATGCAAATTAGTACAGCCATTATGGAGAACAGTGTGGAAACTCCTTAAAAAACTGGAAATAGAACTGCCATATGACCCAGTAATCATATACACTGGGCATATACACTGAGGAAACCAGAACTGAAAGAGACACATGTACCTCAATGTTCATCACAGCATTGTTTACAATAGTTGGGACATGAGAGCATCCTAGATGTCCATCAGCAGACGAATGGATAAGAAAGCTGTGGTACATATACACAATGGAATATTACTCAGCTGTTAAGAAGAATGCATTTGAATCAGTTCTAATGAGGTTGATGAAACTGGAGCGTATTGTACAGAGTGAAGTAAGTCAGAAAGAAAAACACCAATACAGTGTATTAACGCATATATATATGGAATTTAGAAAGATGGTAACAATGACCCTATATATGAGACAGCAAGAGAGACACAGATGTAAAGAACAGACTTTTGGACTCTGTGGGAGAAGGCAAGGGTGGTATGATTTGAGAGAATTGCATTGAAACATGTATATTACCATATGTGAAATAGATCGACAATCCAGGTTCGATGCATGAGACAGGGAGCTCAGGGCCGGTACACTGTGCTGATCTCTGGACCTGCTGTAGTGGCAGCTCAGATTCTAATCTGGTCCTACTCCTGTGTGTTCTTGTCTCCAGTGTCCACAGCTATCAAAACTCGTATGTTTTCTTTTGTGGAGCTCTCAATGACCTGTTATATATTCCATAGACAAGAGTCTGCCTAGTTGATTGCGTGGATTTAATCTGCAGCTGGTGGGAAAGTTTTGGATCTTCCTTAGCCACATTGCCACTAGGTTTCAATTGTGGTTTTATTTCCACCTCTGCATGTGGGTTGTCCACTGGGCTTTGCTCCTGAGGCTGCCCTGGAGGACTTGTGTTTGCCCCTGTGAGGGCCAGGCGTAGAGGGGGTGCAACGGCTTGTGTTGCAGGGGTTCTGGCAGCACCAGGTACTCAGGGGAGTTGGCTGCTAGGGCAGCAGGAAATACAGTGCTCCGGAAGGGTATGGCAACCAGTATTGGCCAATACATTCCAGTATTCTTGCCTGGAGAACCTCACTCCCTGACAGAGAAGGCTGGCAGGCCACAGTCTACAGGGTTGCAAAGAGTCGGACACTACCAAAGTGACCCTGCACACGTAGATGCAAGATTTTTTTTGCCTGTGGCAGCTCTGCCCCAGTGAGAGTTGAACATGAAGGTAGCACAGCTGTTTGGCTTGAGGTGACCCTGGTGGCACCAAGTGTGCAAGCACATGGACTCCCTCCACTGCAGTAGTTATGGCTCTATCAGTGTCTTTTTGCCAGCCTCTTATAGCTGGCAATCAGAAGGCCTCTTTGGCCAGTCTTTCTCTGTAGGTTCACCCATTCGGGCACTTAGAGGGCTTCCTTGCCTGGGGTCTTTCTTTGTTTTTTGGCATATCAGGCTCATAGAGGGCCCCCTGGCTGGGGTCCTACTCTGTAGATTAGCTCATCAGTCACTTGAAGGAGCACCCTGGGTGGGTTCCTGCTCTGTAGTTCAGTGCATCAGGCATTTCATGGCCTAGCCTCTCTATTGTTCAGCTGTCAATGTTGGCGTGTGGGGGGAGAGAGGCTATGGTGATGGCCCCACCCCCACACGTGACTCAGCAGTATCGCCTTGCTTCCATGGCTGCCCAGCTTTCCTCCACAGGCATTTCCCACCACAGTCTCCTCCTCACATCCCCTTGAGCCATCTCTCTGCAGTCAACAGCAGCCCTCGCCCTGGAATTTCTCCACAATCCCTAAACTCCAGCTCCCAGCTGCTGCACCTTCCAGGGGACCAGCATCCCTGTCTGGGGTATGTATGGCTGAAGCAAGGACTGTCTGATTCTCATTCCATTTAAGCTGCCACAGAGCAGCTGTTTCACTCTCAGCCTTAAATGTTTCTCCTCTGACTCAGACAATTGCCCTGATGTGGGGATCAGACCCTTGCTTCAGTCCCCCCACCTGCCAAGGGCAGGTCCAGTCCTACTAACACTCCTGTTTTTCCCCCTAGCTCCTTCATCCTACCAAGTTTTGCATGGTTTTATATATTATTTTCCCCTTAGTCAGGTACTCCTGTCCACTCTCAGCTGGTGTTCTGCATGTACTTCTGTGTCTGAAGGTGTATTCCTGATGTATCTGTGGAAAGAGATGTACTCCACATCCACCTACTCCTCTGCCAGCTTGTTCTCCTGTCTATTCCCAGTTTTTTAAGGAATCTCCACACTATTCTCCACAGTGGCTATACCAGTTTAGCCACAGCAGTCATTGACTCTCATGTCCTCCCTTTACCCCGTCTGTCTCAGCCCTAACCCTGAAGGGGCCAGGGAGGTGGGACTGGGAAGGCTACAGAAGACCAGAGGCAGAGAGACTTTCCTGGGGGTCCAGTGGTTAAGAATTCACCTTCCATCACAGAGCACCAAGCTGAGTTCCCTGTGTTATCAAGAAGATTCCCACGAGCTATCTATTTACACATGGTAGTATACACATATCAATCCTACTTCCTCAATTTGCCCCACTCTCATGAACTAGAGGGGTGGGATGTAGGTGGGGTGGTAGGGAGATTCAAAAGGGAGGGGATATATGTATACTTAAGTTGATTCACACTGTTATACAACAGAAACTAACTTAACATTGTAAAGCATTTATCCTCCAATTAAAAAAAAAAAAAAACAGAATATATGTCAAGGCTGTATATGGTCACCCTGCTTATTTAACATATATGCAGAGTACATCATGAGAAATGTTGGACTGGATGAAGCAAGAGCTGGAATCAAGATTGCTGGGAGAAATATCAATAACTTCAGATATGCCAATGACACCACACTTATGGCAGAACACAAAGAAGAATTAAAGAGCCTCTTGATAAAAGTGAAAGAGGAGAGTGAAAAAGTTGGCTTAAAACTCAACATTCAGAAAATGAAGATCATGGCATCTGGTTCCCTCACTTCATGGCAAATAGATGGGGAAACAGTGGAAACAGTGAAAGACTTAATTTGGAGGGCTCCAAAAACACTACTTCCCTGGTGGCTCAGAGGATAAAGCATCTGCCTGCAATGCAGGAGACCCGGGTTCGATCCCTGGGTTGGGAAGATCCCCTGGAGAAGGAAATGGCAACCCACTCTAGTATTCTTGCCTGGAGAATCCCATGGACAGAGGAGCCTGGCGGGCTACAGTCCATGGGGTTGCAAAGAGCTGTCCATGACTGAAGGAAATAACTTATCACAGCAGACAGAATCTACCTTCCAATTCAGGGGACATATGGCACCCCACTCCAATACTCTTGCCTGAAAAATCCCATGGACAGAGGAGCCTGGTAGGCTGCAATCCATGGGGTCGTGAAGAGTCAGACACGACTGAGCAACTTCACTTTCGCTTTTCGCTTTCATGCATTGGAGAAGGAAATGGCAACCCACTCCAGTGTTCTTACCTGGAGAATCTCAGGGACGGGGGAGCCTGGTGGGCTGCCATCTATGGGGTCACACAGAGTCAGACACGACTGAAGTGACTTAGCAGCTTAGCAGCAAGTTTGATCCATGGTCAGGGAACTAAGATCCCACATGCCTTGCAACAACTAAACCCACCTACAAGCTGCAACAAAAGATCCCACATGCTGCAACTAGGACCTGATGCAGGCAAATAAATAAATAAAAGAATAGATATTTTAAGTAAATAAATTGCTAGATACCTTTTTACAAAATGACCAGAGTGGGGAATTGGAAAAATTGTCTGAATCTTCTATCCTCGCAGGGCTTCCATCTTAAGGTATCCCAATCAAGAACAGGAGAAACTTCAGCTTTCAATACCGTGTGGAGTTTTGGCTACTGAACTATATTGGACATTTTAAATACCGAGTCAAGACTATTTGGGGGTCTAAAATTGTCTAGAACTCCTTTTTACTATCCAACAGAGATTTTTAAGGAGTTACTGAGCTGCTCAAGATTTCAGCCTAGAGGAGGGATAAGGGGAATGGCATATCAGACAGTAGAAGGAAAGAATAAAGTCTCTTGAGGAGCTTGTCTTGTTCAAAGTTAAAGTTACACATATCTGGGCAGGTCTGGGAAGATGAAAACTCTGCCTTCTCCAAGCCAAGCAGGCACTGATTAAAACCAAGTAGCCATGATTCTAGAATTACTGTCAATAAAAGAAATGGAGCAATAAAAAATATTGGTTCCACCTAACATTCTTATAGTCTTAAAAATTATAACTATTCGGCCTATCTAATTACAAACAAAATATCTTCCTCTAATAAATGTCTTCTGCCACATTCCTTCCTTCAGGGTTATTATGCAGAATTTAAACATTCGATTTTCCACTTCATTTGGTACTCTGCCATTCACTTTTCACTGAATGAAAGCCATCTCTCTGCAGGAGGTCCTTTAGTTAAATAATATCACATGATCAATAAGATAGAATGGCCATTCCTTGCAAATGACTTGGGGCTGTGTTTCTCCCTGGGGGCAGCAAGCAGCACGCAGTGGGAAAGGTTTGTGTATTTACTTGGACCAGGTGGTTCAAGTTCATACATAGGTGTTTTGCACATGTGTTCATGGCAACAACTACTGTGGAAGCCGTAGGTCTCCCTTTCTGGATCAGGATGCTACTATCTCCCCTTGGTTCTCTACTGCTCTGATGTTTTTTTGCTGCTGTTTAGCCACTAAGTCAGTCCTTGTGACCCCATAGACTGTAGCCCTCCAGGCTCCTCTGTACATAAGATTTCCTAGGTGAGAATACTGGAGTGAGTTGCCATTTCCTTCTCCAGAGGATCTTCCTGATTCAGGGATCGCACTCAAGTCTCCTGCATTGGCAGGCAGGCTCTTTACTGCTGAGCCACAAGGAAAACCCTTGGTGTCTGTTGCTGTTCCCCCAAAATAACTCCTTTCCCTCTTTCTACCCTTCAGGATTGGTTGGTCCCACTCATCTGTAAGTGGCCGCTCCCTTGCTCCCTCTGCCTGCTCTCACTGAGTTTTAACCACGTCATCAACCTCCACCTCTGTCCTAAGCTTCATTCAGCTCCATTCATTTATCTAATCCATTGCTCTTCAACCATGACTGCACAGAAGAAAGACCCATGCTGATTTCCAAAAGTACTAATACCTGGGTTTCTTTCTCATCTGCCTGGATCTGAGTGTCTGAGAGAGCCTGAGATCAGTACCTTCTGATTGCCCTCACAAATGTCAGCATACCAGCAACCCACGCCTCTCCTTTCTCCTGCTGGGTTTGTGTATTTCCACAAGATGCTAGTCTCACCACCATGGTTCAGTAGTAACATCCTTGAGGATATACACACATGACCCCGTGGCCCCCAAGTGGATGATGATCACCCCAGAGGGACTCTGTGGAAAGACAAATGGCCAAGAATCAGTAGCTGAAGCTTCTGGATGAGACATATGCCAATGAGCATGGTGCCCTGGGCACTCTCCACTAACCCTTCTCTTCCCCTGCCAAAGATAAGCCTGCCTCAGGTGGAGGGCACTTTCATGCTTCATGAACCCAGGTTCTTATTAATTTGCTATTGTTCAATCACTAAGTCATGTCCAACTCTTTGTGACCCATGGACTGCAGCATACCAGGCTTCCCTGTCCTTCACCATCTTCCAGAGTTTGCTCAAACTCATTTTCATTGAGTTGGTGATGCCATCCAATCATCTCATCCTGTCATCCCCTTCTCCTCCTGCCTACAATCTTTCCCAGAATCAGGGTCTTTACCAATGACTTGGCTCTTCCCATCTGGTAGCCAAAGTATTGGAGCTTCAGCATCAGTCCTTCCAATGAATAGTCAAGGTTGATTTCCTTTAGGATTGACTGGTTTGATCTCCTTTCAGTCCAAGAGTCTTCTCTAGCACCACAATTCAAAAGCACCAATTCTTCTATGCTCAGCCTTCTTTGTGGTCCAACTCTCACATCTGTACATGACTACCAGAAAAATCATAGCTTTGACTATACAGACCTTGATGTCTCTCCTTTTTAATACACTGTCTAGGTTGGTCATAGCTTTTCTTGCCTCTGTTTTCAGTGGGGCCACTCTCTTTTCTCTCATGTAGCCGTGGAAGTTTCTTTTTTCTTCCTCTTTTTTTCAAATTTTATTTTTAAATAAAATCCTTCAGTCTCTACCCTGTGGAATTTCCATGAGGCAAATAGCTTATTGACCCAAGGAGCTACAATTTCTCAAGAAGACATGGGTAGTTATAATGGGTAAATGCCCCAGGAGATAATCAGCTGTAAATTCCACCCTGTGGGGGTAGAAAAAAGCTTCATGGAGGTGGTAACTTTTGTTTTACAACTTAACTTAGGAGTTTATTAATATCAAATGATAAAAAATAAAGGGAAAATAGAAGTTAGAAATATACCTGGAGAATGGGGATATGTAGAGGTAGTAAAGCAAAAATCAGAAAGCAAAAGTGAAAACAATGCACAGAGAGAAGGCTGCCTGCAGGTGGACACAGCATCTGGAGTTTCACAAACAGGTGAGTGAGGCTGAGGAAATCAAATGGAGATGGTGCAAGACAAAGCCGAGCAGATGGAGAAACCCAGACAAAAAGCTGGTTCCACCCAAGCACCCTCTTCTGTAACAGCTGTGGAGGCAAACATAGACCCTGATTTCCCACCTGCCTTTGCTTTTCTCCAAAAATTGTGTTGGGAGAAGAGAGTAATATCCTCCAAATATTTGACCTGTCACAAGTTGAAAATTTGTTCACATCTCCTTGCTGCTGCCGCTGCTGTTGCTAAGTCGCTTCAGTTGTGTCTGACTCTGTGCGACCACATAGACGGCAGCCCACCAGGCTCCCGCATCCCTGGGATTCTCCAGGCAAGAACACTGGAGTGGGTTGTCATTTCCTTCCCCAATGCATGAAAGTGAAAAGTGAAAGTGAAGTTGCTCAGTCGTGTCCAACTCTTCACTACCCCATGGATTGCAGCCTACCAGGCTCCTCTGTCCATGGGATTTTCCAGGCAAGAGTACTAGAGTGGGGTGCCATTGCTTTCTCCATCACATCTCCTTACTGGTCCTCTATTTAACATGGTCAAAAGTGCTATAGGGACTTCCCTCATGGTCCAGTAATTAAGACTCATGCTTCCACTGCAGGGGCTACATTTCAGTCTCTGGTCAGGGAAGCAAGATTCCACATGAAGTGCAGTGTGGCCAAAAAGTAAAAATGTTTTGTTTTAATTGCTAAGTTGTGTCTGACTCCGCGATCCCATGGACTGGGAGACTCCGGCCAGGCTCCACTGCCCATAGGATTTTCCAGGCAAGAACACTGTAGTGAGTTGCCATTCCTGTCTCCAAGATCCCACATGCAGTATGGTGTGGTCAAAAAGCAAAAATAATAATGTTTAAATAAATAAATAAAAGCTATAAATCTTTAACATGAGTCATCCACAAAAAGGAATAAGAAGTTTAACTATAATAAAGTTGAAGTTTAATATAATGAAGTCTAATTCACACAGAAAAACATTTTTATAAAAAAAAATTTCTGTCTATATAGATAGGCAATTGTGCAATTCTAATTGTGCAAACTCTAGCTCCTTATCTGCTTGCACAGAATCACTCACTGAGGGAGCGGGGGGTAGGTGGAGGGAGGAGGGGGCAGGGAGGCAGGGAGAGGCAAGTCTCAGGAGGAAAGAGGGACATCTCTGAGCACGAATTTTTTAATGATTTCATGCCCCTAAAACGGAATAAATGGCTATTTTAAACCACATGTTTCTAAAAGACAAATAGCATTTGCAGAATTAGAGAAATTCTAAAGATGTGAGACTGTGCCCAATTATTGCAGCCCAGAGTGAGTGACGATGACCAGCCTCTCGTAAAGGGTCTTTATAATTGAGCCCCAGATAGACCCCTAACTAGGGCAGCGCCGCTGGGTACCTCTCCGACTCAGTGCATTTTAATTGCTTACACTGGCATTTATCTGATGTCTTTGGTCTGGCTCAGTCCTTTCATAACCATTCTATCTGACCACAAGCAGGTACAAAGAAATGAGCCATTTCACCTCCTGAAGGCAGATGTACTATTTTACATATATTTGGTGCTTACATTTTAATGAAGGCAGAAGTAGGATGGAATATGGACAGAAGTGGGGTGAGCAGAAAGAGAAATTGTTTTGAAAAAAAAAAAAAAAACAGGTGAGGTAGCAGAAGGGAGACCGCCAATGGACCTGCCTATGGATGGATGGATGTTCCCGCGATGCCGATGGTCAGAGGCCGGCAGTCAGAGCGGCAAGATGGCTTCAGGCGCCCAGCAGGCAGGGTGCGAGGCTGGGGGTGGGAGAGCCTACCGTGAAGTCAGCACGCTGCTCTTACGTGTTGCGAGAGCTCACTGCGTCCTAAAGCAGCTTGCGTGGCCGAGAGCAGCCTGGGCTGTCTGCGGTCCTCAACTCCCGCCCGGAGCCACACGGCTCCTCTCCCACCTGCTGGCAGCTTTCTGAAATGCAGGGCACACCTGGAAGCCCGATTCTTCTTGACTTCCTCTCGTTTGGAAACCAAAAAACGTGGCACAGAAAAGGCTTTGAATAAGGCTAAACGATTCCCATCCCTCAAGTCGCTTCTGAACTCTATCTCCATCTCCACGGGAAGTTCTAGGCTGCATGGGAGAACAGGTTATGGAGCGGATGGTCAATCTTTCATGATGTCAATTCAGCAGCAATTTTGAATGAAACCTTCCATTCAGTTCCAGAAATAACTTCACTTTCTTATTAGAAACAACAGAAAGAATCCTATTGCTGTTTGGGGGGACTGAGGTGTTTTAATATCCAAAAAGCTCTCTGATCAGACACTGAAAGGGTGTTCTTTGCCCTTGAAGGATTTTAACCAAAGAGTAGTCCTCTGACCACAACTCTGACCCTTCAAATTAGGACCTGTGCCTTCTAGAAAGGGGTAGCAGGACTGGGACTGTGAAAAGGAGAGAATGGAACTTTGCCTGCACCTTGGCAGATGTACCAATGGACTCCTGGACCAGATAAATGAAACTCTAAGTCTTATCCAACACAGAGTGAATTTGACCATCTCATTTCCTGTGTCTTGACCAGCAAATTGATGGACTTGGCTGTTTTGAGGAAAAGGAGTGCAACTGGGGACTCCAAACATGGGGGACTGGGAAGGATTGATTGGTTTGAATCAATCAGCCAGCACCTTGAATCCAGAGGCAAATACAAAGAAGCAAATAAAATCTGAGAAAATGGAAAATCAATGGTATAAATAATCTTATCTGCAAAACAGAAATAGAGACACAGATGTAGAGTGTAAATGTATGGGCATCAAGGGGGAAAGTAGGCGTGGGAGGGACTGGAAGATTGGGATTGACATATGTACACTACAGTTGACATATATACACTGCTAAGTATAAAACAGATAACTAATGAGAGCCTACGTGTAGCACAGGGAACTCTACTCAGTGCTTTGTGATGGGAAAGAAATCCAAAAAAAGAGGAGATGTATGTATATGAATAGCTGATTCATTTTTCTGTACAACAGAAACTAAGACAGCATTGTAAAGCAACTATACTCCAATAAAAATTAATTTTAAAAAAAAAGAGAATAAAGACCTTCATTGTTATGTTCTAACATAAGAACATTAAGTTGCCTACACTGACCAAGAAAGGGATGGTGGTAGTTTAGTCACTAAGGTGTGTCTGACTCTTGTGACCTTTTGGATTGTAACCCGCCAGGCTCATCTGTCCATGAGATTTCCCAGGCAAGAATACTGGAGTGGGTTGCCATTTCTTTCTCCAGGGGATCTTCCTGACCCAGAAATCAAACCCAGATCTCCTGCACTGCGGGCAGATTCTTTACCGACTGAGTTACCAGGGAAGCCCCAAGATAGTTGGGTAAAAAAAGGGGGTGTCTTCATGAAATAGTCCAAGAAGCTCATCATAAATTGCTAACCGCCAGCCCTCGCCAAAGAGGTAGTAACATTTTGATGTCATCAGGGAAGCAGTATTTTCGGAGAGTCAGGATGTACAAAGACTGCGATAGGGTGTACATGGTGCTTCTCAAAGTGTGGTCTCTGGAGCAGCAGCTGCAGCCTCACTTGGGAACTTAAGAAGACCATTGCTGGTTCCTACCCCACACCCACTGACTGAGGAATTCTGGAAGGTGGCCCAGCTACCTGAGTTGTTAGCAAGCCCTCCAGGTGACTTGGAGGACCACTGAGCTCCTAGCAACAGCTAGAAAAACACCTACCTGCCTCAGAGAAACCAAAGAAAATGTGCATAAAAAATGGCCTTTTTGTTCTTTGAGTTGCAAGCCTTTGTCCAGGAGAATCTCAACTAGTGGCTTCCTTCTCACTGTAGCAATGCCTTCTCTGTTCCCTAGAAACCAAGGCTGGGATGGCCACGTGCTCCAGAAGTAAAGGGACAGGAGAGGTTCCATCCGTGGCCCCTGCAGGTCATCTTCTGGAGTCACCTGCCTCCCTCTGCTGCCTGTCCTTCGGGAAGGGGTCCCTTGGCGGGGAAGCTTTCCCTGAAACTCTGGGGCTTCTCGATGGTTGGGGCACATTCACTAAGCCCCACCAGGTGACTGCCTGAGAGCTGATGACCCATGAGCATGGCTGAGCTGGTATATGGGGCTCAGGGGTTGGGTAGAGAAGGAGAGAGCAAGTAGGCCTGCTCACCTGCTTTCCCAGGGGGCATCTGGAGGAGAGAGGATACGGGATGGAGAGGAGGAGGCTATGGGGTAGTGGCCATTCCTGCACCATATGAAGGGCTGGGCTTGAGCAGAGGGGCTGGACTGGAGCTGAGAGAGCTGTGCCCACGAGACACTTGTTCATGGAGACTTTGGGCGCCAGGAGTGCCCTGGAGGCCCAGGACCAGAGCAGGTGCCCATGTGGCTGAGACAGTGAGAAGCCAGCTCCTGGACAGAGGCAGCCCTGCTCCCCCAGGCAACAGAGAGCTGAAGGGGATAGGGCTGGAACAGGAACCTTGGGCAGACTTTCCTCCCCTCACCGCCACATACCCTAAAGCTTTCTAGTAAAGTTCCTGGAGACTCGAGGGAAGGCTGAGAGTCCTGGGAGCCACCTTGGAGATGTGCTGCTCAGACCTTCCTGCCGGGAGAACCTCCCACGAGGACCCTGGAGCAGCTGACCTCCAGCTGCAGCACCTTCAGGACCACCGCAGCCATTACCTGGTGCCAAGCTCTCCAGGGCTGCTCCAGCAACACTGAGCCTTCTCAGGGGGCGAGGAGGTGGGGAGGTGGGCAGGGCAATCTGAGGCTCTTCCCACCCTTCCTCTTTGCTCCTTTCTTAGCTTCACCAGTGTCACTCAGCATCACACTCTGAGGCTTCCCCCCTCTACCCCGGTTCTCTGCTCCTCCTTGACTTCCCAGTGAATCTCTGGGCTTCCTATTCCACCTTGGCACCTGCTTCCCAGAAGACCTGGAGGGACACATCCTGCTAAGAAGAAGGCTGAGAGCCAGCAGAATTCTGACAGTGAGATCCTGGTAGCCCTGCTCAGGCTGGGGGAGCTGGGGTGGGGGGCGGTGGCTGGACCCATGGCCACACCTTTCCCACTATGTACAAATACAATGGCATCGCTTAGCGCTTACACACCAGTCACCTCCCAACTCTTCATGAGCTATCACTCATTTAATTCCTGCCACAATCCAATGAAGGTGAAAGTGTTTGTCACTCAGTCATGTCCAACTCTTTGTGACCCCATGGACTGTAACTCGCCAGGCTCCTCTATCCATGGCATTCTCTAGGCAAGAATACCAGAGTGGGTAGCCATTCCCTTCTCCAGGGGATCTTCTCAACCCAGGGACTGAACCCAGGTCTCCTGCATTTCAAGCAGATTCTTTACCACGTGAGCCACCAGGAGAGCCTCACAGTCCACTGAAGGAGGCTGCTAATCTTATCTCTACTTCATGGGTGAGAAAACTGACATACAAAGAGGTGAACCAACTTGCCCAGAATCACAAAGCTACTAAGCGCCGGGAGAAGGATACCAGCACAGGCCCTGCCCCACGCAGCCTCTCATTGACCCACATGTGTCCTCCTGAAGGTGAGAATTACTTCCTGTCTACGTTTGCCCACGGTGCCCAGTACATCACTGGCAGCAAGTAGACAGCATATTAAAAAGCAGAGACATTACTTTGACAATAAAGGTCTGTCTAGTCAAGGCTATGGTTTTTCCAGTGGTCATGTATGGATGTGAGAGTTGGACTATAAAGAAAGCTGAGCACTGAAGAATTGACACTTTTGAACTGTGGTGTTGGAGAAGACTCTTGAGAGTCCGTTGGACTGCAAGATCCAACCAGTCCATCCTAAAGAAGATCAGTCCTGAATATTCATTGGAAGGACTGCTGCTGAAGCTGAAACTCCAGTACTTTGGCCACCTGATGCAAAGAGCTGACTCACTAGAAAAGACCCTGGTGCTGGGAAAGATTGAGGGCAAGAGAAGAAGGGGACAACAGAGGATCAGATGGTTGGATGGCATCACCGACTCAACAGACATGGGTTTGGGTGGACTCTGGGATTTGGTGATGGACAGGAAGGCCTGGCATGCTGTGGTTCATGGGTTCGCAAAGAGTCCAACATGACTGAGTGACTGAACTGAACAGTTAATGGATAAATAAAGGGAAATTCAAGTACGATGACTTCATTGGTTCCCAATCTGTGGGCAGCTACAGCTGTATTGTGAGATGTCCTTAGCCTACAACTGGAAAAATAATTCTTTGCATGTTTATCCATAATTTTTTAAATGTATAATGTGTAGAAGCTATTGTGATAAATTAAATAAGATTTATTGTAAGAGGTTGATGAGTTCATGGGCTTACCCTGTGGCTCAGTGGTAAAGAATCTGCCTGCAATATGGGAGATACAGGAGACATGGGTTCCATCCCTGGGTCAGAAAGGTCCTCTGGAGGAGAGGATGGCAACTCACTCCAGTATTCTTGCCTGGAGAATCCTGTGGACAGAGGAGCCTGGCAGGCTATGGTCCATAGGGTTCCAAAGAGTTGGACACGACTGAAGCAACTTAGCATGCACACATGACTTTATGCTTGTTTTCTGGATGCTATTTCTATTTCGTTCACATCAGATACCAGAAGTTCAAGAACCACTGGGTGACATTCCATGACATTTGGCCACATTTTAAAAAAGAGAGAGAGAGTTGTAATATTGGAGAAGGAGACAGAAAGAGAGAAGAAAAGTTGAGAGGAAGTTGGGACTTGGAGGAGAAGGAGGAGGGAAAGAGGCTGCAAAGCACCAGCCTTTGGGGCAAAAATCATCATGAGGATTTACCCCTTCCTTTGGACATAATATCCCATGTTCCTCTTCTCAGAGAGAACTCACGTACAAACATTTTAATTTTTCTAAGAACCATCATCCTGATTGGCCAAAGCAAGACCTGAACTTGAATTGTACTAGAAATGTTTGAGAACCATTTTCCGTGTTTAAAAATCATCAGACTTTACTTGAGTCATTTGGGACCATAATTAATGAATCAGCAAGAACGGGAGCTCGTTCAAGCCTCCACAGAAAAACCAGGCAAGTAGAAATGCAATTTGCTTCCTGCATTACCAGCAATAAACAATCTTTTATATCATCATGTAAGATCTAAAAATAGTTCATTTTCAATTTTGAACCCTTGAACATAATGAAAGGAGGCTGTGCATAAAAGTCATTTATTCATTTATTCTCTACATTAAAGGCTTCAACAGTAAGAGCCCAATTAACAAAAAAGACCAGTGGGAAATTATACACAATACTTTTTGTTTATTACACAGAGACTTTTCGTTCCTATCTCACTGATGGGAAATTTTTGTACTGACTTACATAACTCACACAGGGCATTATTGCCTCTGAATTCAGGGCTCTTACAAATGACTGTACAGAAAGAAACCAAATGGAAAAATGTGATTTTTAGAAAGATAGTGTCATATGTCATTACAAACTGCGAGCAGCATGTCCCAGACCTCTGGTCAAGCTTATAGCCTTGGACAGATGGGCAATGCCACAGCTTCAGCTTCTAGAAAGCTTCTAGAATCATTACTTACTTAGGAATTCTGGATTCTAGTCCTGGTTTAGGAGGGATCATCTCTCCATAGATTGGTTTATTAATTCTGACATGTCATGCAAAGTACCTCTAATTTTCTTCCCATTGTGCCATCGTGCAGATAAGGAAACTGAGGATTAGTGAGTTGTGAGGTTGGTTTCTCCTACCAACTCACTGGGGCTTCCCTGGTGGCTCAGATGATAAAGAATCTGCCTGCAATGAAGGAGACCTGAGTTCGATCCCTGAGTCAGGAAGATCCCCTGAGGAAGGGAATTGCTACCCACTCCAGTATTCTTGGCTATAGAATTGCATGGACAGAGGAACCTGGTTGGCAACAGTCCACTATGACAACCTCCAAATCCAAATTCTTCTTCCACCAAATGAGATGGGTAATGAGATAATACTTAAGATTTCTTGTGTGTTGTTCAGTCGCTCAGTTGTGTCTGACTCTTTGCGACCGCATGGACTGTAACTCTTTCTCCAGGGGATCTTCCTGACCCAGGGATCAAGCCCACATCTCCTGCACTGGCAGGCAGATTTGTTACCACTGCATCACCTGGTAAACCCCATGATGCCTTAAGACTCTGCTACAGGGTGACTATCTCTCAAGGAGGTTAAGGAAGTCCCCAGGATGCCAGGTAACTGAAAAGAAATAGCAGGGATCACGCATGCTCTTCAATAGTCAAAAATGATGTTTCCTATTCTTCCCAATCCTCAGTGTCCATGACATGTGATCATTTGTGGCTTTGCTGAGGACCATAATTTGGACGCCAGCGAGGAAGCTGGCAAATTGGAGCAAATCGTTTGGCTGAGGGAGGCACCTGCTGACTACCCAGCATCCCCATTTGCAAAAACCCGAGTAGTTCTCTGCTCCGTATCATAGTGAGTAGCACTTATAAACTACTGAAGTCTTCCTCCTCCCGGAAAAATCAATGGCCACCAAAGCTGGCCACTGGCCAGTGCTGGCGATGGAATAGAGAGGAAGCCAGGCAGACTCAGGAAGGAGGAGCGCTTTCTCAGAGCACCCACACAGTACATCCTGAAGAGTGGATGACAATTCAGGAGTGCATGTGTCTCTGGCAAGCCCAGTGTATGCTCTGCCATCAAGTGCTATTCTATCTTTGCTGTTGTTCAGTTGCTTGGTCATGTCTGGCCCTCTGCAACCCCATGGACTGCAGCATACCAGGTTCCCCTGTCCTTCACTGTCTCCCGGAATTTGCTCAAACTCATACCCATGGAGTCGGTGATGCCATCCAACCACCTCATTCGCTGTCGTCCCCTTCTCCTCCTGCCCTCAATCTTTCCCAGCATCAGGGTCTTTTCCAATGACTTGGCTCTTCCATCTGGTGGCCAAAGTATTGGAGCTTCAGCTTCCGCATCAGTCCTTTCAGTGAATATTCAGGGTTGATTTCCTTTAGGATTAACTGGTTTGATCTCCTTATATCAGATAGATATATCTATTATGTACATGTAAGTATAACAATATATTTTATATATGAATTTTATAGGCACAAATGTAAAATGTATTATTATACTTGCATGTGTATAATTAGATATACATGTATGTGTGTATATTTGTGATGGGTAAAAATGATAATACATAAAAGTAATATATTACAATAGTTAACATGTATATTAATAGATAAACATACACTTAAATGAATGTATATTGGAGCACATCCTCCAAAAATCTTTCCAAATGGTAGTGTACAATCCAAAATGCTTTGAATTACTTCCCTTCATCTGGACACTGTGTTTTCCTCAGTTAATTTTAAGATAGTTTTTGCAACACTTCCCCACATTCAATTTTTAAAAAAAGATATTGTTCATTTTAACATATGTTAAATGAGGCCTCTCTAAACCTGTATCTGTAAAAATATTTATCGAATAAAATATCAGAATTTCCATTATCCTTACTGGAACTTATTTTCTGCCCCCTCTTTCTGCCTGTCAGAATTATTACATGTGTTTGTTCTTAACTATGTTTAAAAAAAGGAAAAAGTGTATGAAAAAAGTCTAGACGGAAGTATGCAAAATGTCAACAAAAGTTGTTTCAAAGTGTTGGGGTTTTGGTGACACTCCGCTTCTTCACACTTTTGCTGCGTTCACAATATTCTCACTGAGCAATCATTTCTATGAAGGCAAAGGGTTAAACATCTGTAAAGCAAATCTTTCAATTCTATCACCCATTCTCTTCACAGCCCATCCAGACCCGATGCCACTGGGAAATGCTCCAAGTTCAAATGTTCTGAAGCACAAGGAAGCATTGGATCTTAAATTTTGGCTTGGTTTTAATGATTTATTTCCATTAGAATTAAAATTGAACAATTTCAAATAATAGTCACACTTGGCAATATATATTGTGCTAAGTCACTTTAGTAGTGTCTGACTCTTCATGACCCTGTGAACTATAGCCCACCAGGCTGCTCTGTCCATGGAATTCTCCAGGCAAGAATTCTGGAATTGGTTGCCTTTTCCTACTTTAAATAAAAGAACTATAAAGTACTCCTTCAGTTTACTACCTGTAAAACAGAATTATTTTAATATTTAAAAAGTAACTAGTTTGTGGTTAAATTCATCTTAGTTGCCAAATTATCTCAAGGCTTACTATAATTTCAAAAACATAATTTATTAGTGCTGTGCTGTGCTTAGTTGCTCAGTTATGTCTGACTCTTTGCGACTCCATGGATTGTAGCCCTCCAGGCTCCTCTGTCCATGGGATTCTCCAGGTAAGAATACTGGAGTGGGTTGCCATGCCCTCCTCCTGGGGATCTTTCCAACCCAAGGATCAAACCCAGGTCTCAAGCATCGCATGCAGATTCTTTACTGTCTGAGCCACCAGGGAAGCTTATTTACTAGTAGGCTAATAATTAAACCCATTGCTTAGTCATGTCCAAGTCTTTTGCAACCCATGGACTGCAGCCTGCCAGGCTCCTCCATCCATGGAATACTGGAGTAGGCTACCATTTCCTCCTCCAGGGGATCTTCCCAATCCAGGGATCGAATTCGCATTGCTATGTCTTCTGCATTGGCAGGCAGGTTCAATATCACTTGCACCACCTGGGAACAACATTGAGTCAAAATGGACCTGGGCTCATAGAAAGGGAGGAGCAGAGTCTGTGGCATGTCCCATGATGCACTGGGACTGGGCTAGCCTCTCAGGGGAGGAATTTAGTCTGTGTAACCTGGTTTGTGGAGCAAATTCCATTTAGCTCCTGGGGATGCATACTCCTTTTTCAATGTATTTGCAAAGCACCTATTAGGCATTTATTCTATAAATTCTTGATTTATTGTTAATGGCATTAAAACCAAGCCAGAGTTCAACCCAGATCTTTGATCTATTATCTGCTCATAGCAGCCTGATCAAAACTGTTGTGCTTTTCTCAAGAATACCAAAATTTTATCCTCATAAAAGTTTTACACCAACTTCGGGTGGAACAGTAGAGTTATCAGTTATGATGTTTTTTTAAAAAAATAATCAATAAATGACTCAAGATGTGGCTGGTCAGATTAGTCAATCTTAGAGAGGTCAGCAACAGCTTTCGCGTCCTCCATGAGACAGCCAGCCACCCATGATCCCCACTGCTCCCCTAGGTGGGGCCAAGATGAATTATATCCAACTCTTGTGATTCCATGAACTGTAACCCGCCAGGCTCTCTGTCCATGGGATTTCCCAGGCAAGAATACTGGAGTGGGTTGCCATTTCCTGCTCCAGGGGATCTTCCCAACCCAGGGATCAAACCTGGGTCTCCTACATCTTGTACATGCAGGCAGATTCTTTACCGACTGAGCCATCAGGGAAGCGGAGTGTGACTACATCAAACCAGATGAGCAGCACAACCAGGGCGGCCTCTCCATGAGCAGGTACATCACCTCCTCAGAGGTGAAGGGAAGCACAAGGCAATCTACAAAAGCGTCACATGCACAGAAAGTGGGCTGTGAATGTTTTTAATTCTGAAAATTAGAACATGGGAGATAAACCCAGAAGCAATAGGATCAGTCCCCTAATGCAATAAGCACTGAATGAGGTGCATGACCATTGATGAAACCTGAGCAGATGCAGGCGAGGGGCACAGGTGAAATAGCGCAAATACGTGGACAGCAAGCCAGAGAGGTTTCTCTAGCAGGGTCTTGACAGATGATGGAGGCAAAAGTAGTGACAAGAAAAAAAATCAGCCCTTGGGAAGTGAATAAGATCATGTGCTTAGTTCACAACTGGTAAGAAAAATACATTATGTGTTTCTAAAGATGAAAACATTCACAGTGTGGATTCCAAATATGCAGCTATTATCAGTGATCCTCATAAAGTGTGTTGTTATCTAGATTATTAAACTACCAGCTCAGAATGCATCTGTTATGAAATGGTTGTGCAGAAGGGACATGGCAGGACTGGAACGTAATTAGACAGAATGCAGGAAACCTGATGAGTGGCAGAAGCTAACAAGTGGATCTGGAGAAAGAGTGTGGATTCAGAGTGAGTGCTCACTTTTGGTCCTTTTTTTGACCATAAAATTGTATTTATTGTTGTTATTCAGTCACTAAGTCGTATTCAACTCTTTGTGACCTGATGGACTGTAGCACATCAGGCTTCCCTGTCCTTCACTATCTCCCATAATCTGCTCAAATTTATGTCCATTGAATCAGTAATGCCATCCAATCATCTCATCCTCTCACCACCTTCTCCTCCTGTCCTCAATTTTCCCCAGCATCAGGGTCTTTTCCAATGAGTCAGCTCTTTGCGTCAGGTGGCCAAAGTATTGGAGCTTCAGTATCAGTCTTTCCGATGAATATTCAGGGTTGATTTCCTTTAGGATTGACTGGTTTGATCTCCTGGCAGTCCAAGGGACTCTCAAGAGTCTTCTCCAGCATCACAACTTGAAAGCGTCAATTCTTCAGCACTCAGCCTTTCTTATGGTCCAACTCTCACACCTGTACACAACTACCAGAAAATCCACAGCTTTGACTATACGGACCTTTGCAGGCAAAGATGTCTCTGCTTTTTAATATGCTGTCTAGGGTTGTCATAGCTTTTCTTCCAAGCTTTTCTACTTTTAATTTTGTGGGTATAGTCACCATCTTCAGTGATTTTAGAGCCCAAGAAGATAAAGTCTGCCCCTGTTTTCAATTTTTCACCATCTATTTGCCACAAAGTGATGGGACAGGGTACCATGATCTTAATTTTTTGAATACTGAGTCTAAAACTGTATCATAAAGACCATATCAAACTCATACAATACACAAACCACCTTACACAATTCTAGCAGGTATTTTCTGTACATTGCTAAAAAAGTATGTGCAAATAATTCTTTTTGGCCAAACTATTCTTTAAGTATGCCAGGGAGACAATGCATGTATGAGTGTTTTGAAATGTTTTAAAGTACAAAAATATCAGTGCTTAGTAATAGCAAGATCTGCATAGCTGATCTGTGACCCATTTTAACTTGATTTTAAAAACTTGATATTGAAAACCATAATGATAGCAAAATAAATAATGACTATCTCTTTCACAAATGCAGAATTCTCACAGAAAACAATGCTTTCCCCCTGTGTTTTATTTTGCATGTGCCCATGCTTTAGAAGATGAAGCTGGCTGCTGGTGTCCGGGGTGTGGTGGCTTGGGAACAAGTTTATGGCAGCAGCCCAGACCTGACTTAGGATGCAAGGCTGTGGGAACCAAAAGACAATGCGTGGATGCAGGAGGCATTATAAAGGAATAGTGAATACATAACATTCGGTTTCCTCTTTCTTACTTACTTCACTCTGTGTGATGCTCTCTACGTCCAAACATGTCTCAAACCTATTTGTGAAGCAGAAATAGGGAAACAGATGTATGGACAAATGTATGGACACCAAGGGGAAAATGGAAACGGGTGGGATGAATTGGGAGATTGGGATTGACATATATACACTGTGTATATACGTGAACATATAAACTAGATAGCTATTAGATAAAATAGATACCTAAGTATAACATAGATAACCAATGAGATATCTAAGTATAAAATAGATAATTAATGAGAACCTACTGTAAAGCACAGGGAACTCAGTGCTCTGTGGTGACTAAGTGGAAAGAAAATTCAGAAAGGAGGAGATCTATGTATACATATAGCTGATTCATTTTGCTGTACAGCAGAAAGGAACACAACTTTGTAAAGCAATTATACTCCAACAAAAATTTAAATAAAAGTAATAGTGAAAACAATCATACAATCTGGGGTCTGATTATAAAAGCAGATAAAGATCTTTGGCATCAGGAATCAAGCCAAGTGTGCCTGGGTGACTAGAAAATGCTGCTGGTCGGGGATGTAGGGGGAGACAGGCTGGAGATGCTGCTGCTGGTTTTGTGGGGGGAGGGTGGGCGACAGACAGGCTGGAGATGCTGCTGCTGGTTTTGTTGAGGGGGAGAGGAGGCAGACAGGCTGGAGATGCTGCTGCTGGTTGTGGAGAGGGGTAGTCAGGCTGGAGTATATGGATAATGAGACAGGATACTATAACTAACTCGTCTTGGAAGAGCCAGAGTGCTGGAATCACTGAAATCGGCATCTTCGCCTGAGGGTTTATACATTCAGCTTGTGCGGGTTTATCGAGTGAGTAAAATTAAGGGCCTGAGGATCCCCACAGGTTCTGATGAAACTGAGTTCCTAGATCCAGAAGGATGGGAAACAGCGCTGGAGTGAGCCTACCAACCTGAGTCTCAGCTGTGTGTGAGACAGGGCCACCAGGTTTAGGACAAACCAGCCACCCCCGGGGAGTCGAGCACACCCATCACTCCAGGACACTCCACTTAGATTCAGCAAGCAGGCCAGGGCCTGGCCAAAGGCCCTCTCAACCCTCAAACACTCTCTCCAACTTCCCTGTTTTTCGTTGCAAATGACAAATTCAATTCAAAATAAAACATTTTCTGAAAATTTACTCATTGAAGAAAATTAGCATCTCATTATTGAAAATTCAGAGTAGAGGTTATTGTTTTGTTTAGATACTGAAAGGCACACAGTGGCAGAAACTCTATCAGAGGTAAATGCTACTGAAAAATGTACATTCCCAGGAACTAATGGAAAATGACATCTACATTGGTTAAAATAAAAATAGTTCTCTTTTTAAATCCAGATTGGAACATTTAAAGGTACGAGAAGAGAAACTGTATCCTGTTGATACGAGAAAGAATATTCCCTGCCACGGAGAATGTGCTGATCTTTCAGAAGAATCACTGTTGGACCTGAAAGCGCATCTACTGCTACTGCTAAGACACTTCAGTCGTGTCCAACTCTGTGGGACCCCATAGATAGCAGCCGACTAGGCTCCTCTGTCCCTGGGATTCTCCAGGCAAGAATACTGGAGTGGGTTGCCATTTCCTTCTCCAATGCATGAAAGTGGAAAGGGAAAGTAAAGTCGCTCAGTCGTTCCCAACTCTTAGCAACCCCATGGACTGCAGCCCACCAGGCTCCTCCGTCCATGGATTTTCCAGGCAAGAGTACTGGAGTGGGTTGCCATTGCCTTCTCCAGAAAGTGCATCTAAGAGAGAGAGAAATCACAAATTCACGTGACTGCCCTCAACATGGATAATTTACCACTCCTTTCAAGCTCTTTTGTACCTTCCTACCTAAAATTCATCTAAAAACATAATTCTGTGAGAGCTTGGAGGACAGGTAAAAGCCCACAACGTGGCTGACTCCTATGCCAGGCCTTCCTTAATCATGGGTCACACATATGTGCAAGCAGACACTCTAGCATTAGTCACATATTTTCCAGCATTGGAATGACACACACCAGAAGCCCTAGATCACTTACATGTTAATTGCAATTACACAGCAAAACATAATGTGCTGCCAAAATATTCACGGGATAATTGGCCTGTGATGACAAGATAATTCTTCCTATTCTTCCCAAACAGAATATGGATGCCCCATCTAATTACATTGCAATCTCCTAGGCAAAAATTTGCAGGAGGCCCCAGCCAGGCATGTACCTCTCCACACACAGCTTCTTTCCAGACATCTTTCATAATGCCAGAGGAAGTGTGTGGGGACTTTAAGGACTTGATCCTGGTTTCTCAGTCTCAGCACCATGGCCACCTGGAACCAGGTGGTTTTTTGCTCTCTCTCTCTGTGTGTGTGTGTGTGTGTGTGTGTGTGTGCATGGAAGGGTGGTACTGTGCCTTGTAGGGTATTTAGCAGCATCCCTGATTTCTACTACCTAGATCATGGCATTCTTCCGCACCAGATCTGACAATCCAAAATGTCTCCAGACTTTACTAAATGTGCCCTAGGAGGCAAAATTACCCATCTCTGGGCACCATGAGATTAGATGCATTTGCCCAGTGAGTGCTAAGGTCCTGTTTTCAGCGGGTGACCCAGGGCACACATCAGAAGTGGAGAAATGTGTCTAGCCACACACTCCCACATGCTATTCCTGCTGACCTCCCCCATGTGGCTCTTCCCACATCTCCAGGCTCTCAGAGCCTGCTGTCCTGTCACTTAAAGTCCCAGCTCTGAAAAGCCACCCAGACCATCCTTCCTCCAATGGTCTCAACTCCAAAATGATTCTGCTGCTTTCCACAACACCCCTCACCACCTCCAGAACCACGCACGTCTGCCTCCTCAAAGTACCTGTTTTATCACCATCATTGATCTCAGGCCAGATTGAAGAAGAAAGTGTTTGATTGAAAAACAAAATATAAAGCAATAATATTCTTGGTCCTCACAGGGGTATCTGATGATGTTATAGGTAGTCTGCACAAGTGGACAAAGGAATAATTTGGGATCAGAAAGCAGTTTGTCGCATTTCCTGGAGAAATCTCACATGACTGAGCCCTCCCCAGACTTAGAGGGCAGGAAATCCTTCAGATTAAAAGGACAATCCTCCAGTCCTAAACAAAGGGAACAATTTGTGTTCTTTCCCAACCCTGAATCTATTTAGCTTAGGTCTGATAATTTCAAGGGATACATTGAGTGTTTAGTTGCTCAGTCATGTCCGACTCTTTGCAACCCTTTGGATCATGGCTCACCAGGCTACTCTGTCCATGGGATTCTCCAGGCAAGAACACTGGAGTGGGTTGCCATTTCCTTCTCCAGGAGATCTTTTCAACCCAGGGATTGAACTCGCATCTCCTGCATTGGCAGGTGGATTCTTTACCACTGAGCCACTGGGGAAGCCCTTCAAGGGATACATTAGGAAAATTCTGAAAGAGTGCAATACATCCTTACATCTTGCTTCATGATACCATCCCCAAGAGCAGAAGCAGTTTCCTTAAAGCATGTGACCCAAATACTCATTGGAAAGGGTCAGACTGTAAATATTTTAGGCTTTGTAGTGATAGGGTAGCAACTACTCAGCTCTGCCTCTGTACAGTGCCCGAGATGAAATGCAAATGAGTGCTGCATTCATTTACAAAAAGATAAATAAACTTATTTACAAAAACAGGCTAGGGGCCAGATTTGGTCCAAAGGCGGTATTTGGCCAATGCCTGACTTAGAAGATCCTCCTTGTTCATGGGTCCAGCATTTACTGAGCTTAGAGATAAGCCAGGTTCTAGGAGGCACCCTGGGGAGCCAGAACAAGTAACACACTGACCCAACCCCTAAGAAGCTTGCAACCCAGTGAGGACCGAGACATGCAAGCAGCAGGTCTGGAAAAGGGTGAGAAGTAAACAGCAGACACCCAGAAGCAATGATCAATTCTCCACCAGGGTGGGAATGGAGGGTGTCTAATAGGCTTTGCTAAAGAGGTTCGGGAGCGGCTGGCCCACTGATAGAGATGGTGTTGGCTGCAGAGGTACTTCTATGCCCTGTCCATGTGCTGGAGTAGCCCATTTGCCTTCCGCCAGCTTGGGCTTTCCCACCGTGGTCACACTCAGAGGTCCCTGTTCCTCTTGTGGAGCTCCTGTGCTCACAGACACAACAGGGTGCAGTCCCGACATGCCTCTTCCTCAATGACTTGAGCCGGGTGCTTTGATGGGCTTACCCTACCAAAGGTATGAGCCAGGAGTCTGCTGACCAGTCTTCGCCTCTTTCCTCTATGGCTAAGGAATCTAGCGTTGAACTTACTGCGGAGGCTTTGTGCAAGTTCAGCCATATTGCATTCATATTTTACTTTTTTTCTGTTTTTTAATTCATGGACTCACTTTAGAATTCCAATGCAGATGGAATCTATATCTCCTTTCCTAATACTTACCAAAGCCCGGTGCCTGGCTGATCTTCTGGCTGCAGAGCTGTGACTGGATGAGATTTTTATTCTAACTTTAGAATTGTAGCTTCACGTCTGACTTATCAGTGAGAGAACACAGAGTGCCATTGCTTTCCTCTTTTCTAACCACAAAGGGCAGTAGCATGGGATGTCACGAGTTCATGGAAAAGAAAACGAAAACATCCACTCCTGGAATACAATGAGGAATAGTCCATGGACTCCACAACCCTGTAGTTAACTCTCTCTGATTATTACAATATACATCTATCTCTGATTTCTGAAATTTCACCCATCACAAAATCATACAAGGGTCCATACAGAGAAATTAACACATCAATATTAGTGACAAAAACATTAGGGAAGGACTGCAGTTAACAACTTGAACTAGTTTAAGAACAACAGCAATGAGCAAAGCCATATCATGGCAGCCTTCCTGGAAGCGCCTTGGAGAAGTCCCAACTTTATAAACTAAGGAAAATTCTGTAAATTCCGGAGAGATGAAGTACAAGGCCCTTGACCTGTCCTTCTATGAAGTTGGCCTCATGGATCCTGCACGCCTTTGTTTGAGAAAAGGGACAGGAAGCGGAGGGTCAGTGCCTTTGCCACCAGGGACACAGGTCAGAGCACAGAGCTGAGAGCTTTCCTTCCCCACGTCTTGGCCACAGTGCTTATCGAAACGGCTCATTTTACTGTGAACATTGTCAGAGCAAAATTTGCAGCTGGGCCTGGCATGTCAATGCCCATGGGAAGACTGGCCTCTGAGATGGCAGATGCCAAAGGCTGTCTGCTTGCCATCGCTCTCAGCAGCCTTTCCGCATCTCCAGGAGAGGAGTAACAATTTGTAGCCCAGTGCGCTCACAAAGATTTCACAGTGATCTCATCCCGTGCGTCATAGGAATGGGAACTGGGCTACAGAAATAGTGGATCTCAGACCTGACAAATTCTCACGTGTGAGTTAGGTTGCTGTTGTGACAAATGACTACAAACTTATGGCTTAAAACAGCGTTGATTATCTTATTGACCTGGTGATCAGAAGTCTACAATCAGTCTTATAAAACTAAAGAAACTTTCAGTATGGCTGCATTCTTTTCAGAATCTCTAGAGGACAATCAATTTTCTTGCCTTTTCTAGTTTCTGTTATCTGTCCATATTCCTTGGTTTACAGCCACCTTCCTCTGTCTTCAAAGTGCGACACTCCAACTTCTGTTTTCACTGTCACGTTTCCTTTTCGGATGTTGACTCTCCTTATTGTCGTTGTTGTTGTTCGGTGGCTCAGTCGTGTCCGACACTTTGTGACCCTGTGGACTGCAGCATGCCAGACTCCCCTGTCCTCCACTATCTTCCCGAGTTTGCTCAAATTCTTGCCCACTGAGTCAGTGATACCATCTAAACATCTCGTCCTCTTTTGCCCCCTTCTCGTTTTGACCCTCCAGCCTCCACCTTATAAAGACCCTGAGTCTGCCCACCCAGAAAATCCAGGATAATCCCCCCACTGTAAAATCTTTCATTGAAACTGTAAAGTCCCTTTTGTTATATAAAGTAATAGATCTACAGGTTTTTGAGAGAAGGATGCAGACATTTGGGGGGAGTCATTGTCCTGCCTATCACCGAAAAAGCAAGGGCAACTCCAGAATGAAGTCAAATATGTCAAAGACAAAGTGCACATGTGCAGGTGGAGGTGAATTCAAAGTCTTACTGGTTAGGAAAAGAAGAAAGGCAGAAGTTACCAAATTCTGTGGTAAAGAGCACTTGGGACAGGAGTGTCGGCCTGGAGTCAGGGGACCAGGTCATGGGACAGCTCTGCTGGGGACTCTGGGTGAGTCTTAAGTCGCTTGTCTTTCTGAGCTTTCTTCTGCTCTCTTCTCCAACTTCAGCCCCCTCCTCTCCCCCTCTCCCCCCTCCCATAGACTGCCTTCCCTCCTTGTAGAGTTTTTCTTCTCACCCCTCCTTGGTCTCTGCACAACTTTCTCACCTGTGCTTCTGAAGTCATCTCACTCTTGCACATTGTCAAGTCCGTTCTTCTCTATGGAATCACTTCCTTAACCCATACATGTGCTGTGATATCTCTTGTTTTTAAAATCCCTCTCATGGCCTCACACACCTTCATCTATCATCTCTTACCTCCTTCTCTTTGTAGCAAAACTCCCCAGAATATCAATAGTAATCTATGCTGGTTGTCTCCATCTCCTCAGCCCCGCTCCATTGAACCCACTCTATTTAAGTTCACAGTTGTCAGGAATGACAACGCCATTCATGACCAAATCAGTGGGCAGTTCCCTCACCCTCCTTGACCTCCAAGGACATTTGACGTGAATGATCCCTTCCCTTTTAAACACTGCTTTCACTTGCCTTCCTTGACTTGAAGATCTTCTGGTTTTCCTTTTCTCTCCCTGTCTGCATCTTCTTAGCCTCATTAGCCGGTCACTATTCTTCATCCTCTTGCGAGCAGGTCACAGTTGGGTGTCCCAGGCTTAGTCCCTGCTTCTATCCCTACACGTATTCTTTTGATAAACATCCTGTCTCATGACTCTAAATGCCTCCTACTTGCTAACTGTTACCTAATCTATATTCCCAGCTGAGTTTCAGCCCCCAGTTCTAAACTCATGTATCCAACTGCTTATTCGTTATTTCCAATTAGATGTCAAAGAGATGTCTGAAACATAGCATCCCCAAGGATGAACCTTGGTTCACTGACTCCAACCCTCCTCTCCCAAAGTCTTCCTTATTTTAGCAAATCTGTTCTGGTTGTTCCAGCCAAAGTTCACCCCATCTTTGTCTCCTCTCTTTAACTGCTCAAACACCCAACTCAGCAGCAAGACCTACTGGCTATTTATTCAAAACAGACCTAGAAGCCTGTTTGTACTTTGTATGTTTTTCATCACAAAAACCTCACCTCACCTTCCATCACCCTCCACCTGGAATACTTTACAGTGTGTCATGGGCTTCCTCTCTTTCTCTACCTGTGGCCTTGTTTTGATGTGGGAACTGGAGAGGAGTATTTTCTTTTTTAATTCAGATCTTGTTTTTCTCCTGCCCCCAAATTTCCCTTGACTCCCCATCCCACACAAAAACAAACAAATAAATGGTAAAACCCAAGCCCCCTGTGACACTCACACAGCCTCTCGCTCAGCCTCTCTCCCGTCTCATTCCCACTGGCTCTCGCCCCAACTCATTTCTCTCTAGCTTCCTCCTCTGATTAAACAAAAGTTTCCTCTGCACGTTAGCACTCACCAATATCACTCCTAAGTCTGTGGTTCCTTCGGACCTTCCCAGGTTTCATGGCCTGACTTTCGTGTCTCTGCTCACATGTCACTTTCTTAGACACTTCCCCTCCCACTCTTTACCCATCGAAGTCCCTCCTTCCCTCCTCCCTTCCCTCACCCTTGCAGAACATAGCATCGCCTGCAACTGATGCACATTTTTAGGGGCTGACCTGCCTACTTGAATGGAAGCATAATAAAGATTGAGAACTGACAGGTCCCATTCTCTGTTCTACTCCAGGACTATGACTAGGGCCCATAGGAAATCCTCAGGACATTAGTAGAATATTCACAGAAACAATGAATTGTTCTCATAGCACATCTGCTTCTGCCATCATGGTGTTCTCTCCTAATCAATGTTACTCCCACTACCTCCCACACTGGGCTATTAGGTCTTCAAGGGCAGCAAGCACAACCTCTTTAGAACAACTCATGAGCAGTCCGTATATATTCGATGTTTGGAAAGATGAATGGGCAGATGGATTTATAAGATTATGCCTACGGCTTTCCATGGAGCCCACAGTTTGACAGGTAAGTTGACTTGTTTTTAGAAATTAATTCATCCTGCATCTCAATGGGTCATATAAATGCCACCCAAGCTGATCACATGGGCAGGTGCAGGCAAAGGGATTTTTCTATTTTTAATTTTTATTTTGTATTGAGGTATAGCCAATTAACAAAAAATGTTGTGATAGTTTAAGGTGAACAGTTAAGGGACTCAGCCACACATATACATGTATCCATTCTCCCCCAAACCCCTTTTCCATCCAGGCTGCCACATACCATTTGAGCAGAGTTCCCTGCGCTATACAAAAGGTCCTTGTTGGTTATCCATTTTAAATATAGCAGTGTGTACATGTCCATCCCAAACTCCTTAACTATCCAGCAAAGGGATTGTTTTTAAAAAATCTATGGTTCAACACTTTCCACCTTCCTCCAGGTTGTAATTAGCACTGGGGCTACGTTCCTTTTTTAAAGCCTCATGTTAGTGCCCAGTTTTATCCCCCAATCTGTGCCTTAAACAAGAAGAGGAAAGGTCCCCTTGGAAGTTCTCCAAATGCCACCATCACCTTTGCTGCAGAAAATACAAAAGACCCAAGTCAAGCAAATTTCTCTCACAGTTAATGGTAACACAATGAGAAGCAAAGACAAGTGTATCTCTTTCATCTGGGCTCACAATCTGATTTCTGTCAGATCTCAACTGTTTCTTTAAAGCCCCTCACCAAGCATTCATTTGTATGGGTAATTTAACTCCCATTGTGATTTTTTTTTATGTCCCCAAAAGATTTCTTGATAATTTGGGGCTGCCCAATAAAACTTTAGCCTTTCTTTGGTCTAAAAAAGAAAAAAAAAAATTAACTAAACCCAATATGTTATTTGAAGAAAGAGAAGGGAGAACAGGAAGAAAGCATTTTAAATACAGATATTTTAAAGTACGGTGGCGAAAACTAGCATCCAAACCATTTGTATTAGAATTATAGTATTTTCCATTTAGAGAAGTAGGACAAGTTAATTGCATAGTTACCATGAAATAAACTACGTGGTAATTACACAGAAACTCCTTTAGAAGCCATAGTAATTACATTGAACTAAAGCAGTCTAAAATAGACCAAGAGTTACCAAGTTCACATACAATAGAAAGATGTTTAACCTGCACTTCAGCTCCTTGCTGTGAATATAGCACCGTCAGTGACTTTTGACGCCAATTTTTGAAGATAATGATTTTTAAATATAGACACATTTCTAGAAATGGTCCCTGGCACAATATTTCCTTTCAAAAAATGGGAGGAAAAGCTCAGTTAACTACTGCCAGGCAGCAAGAAAGTTGACAGCAATTTCAAGTCTAAAAGAGGTGACGATCTTCAAAGAAAAATATTAACAGTCTCAATTTTAGAAAGGAGTTTTTGGTTGTTGGCTCACATTTACATAGTGTATGTTGAATTTGAAAGGAAGCTGTGTCAGAATAAAAATGGCTGTGTTGAGAAGTGAATAGTACAGTATATTTTGCACAGAACAAGCAATTTTCTTGGGAATTAAAAGGCCTGTTATATAGCCAATTCACCAAAAGGCTCAAAACAACCCTCTTTTGTAACCCTGTTTTACACAGCCCAAATTATTGAGCTGGAGGGGAAAAGGGGGTAGATGAATGATGCAGATCGTCAAGCCCTGAGAAAACTGGCAGAGTGCAGAGATCATGGAAATAAGGATCCTGAAATCCTGGCTTCTTAGCACTGGGTGTTTTGAAGTAACTTACTAAGCCTTGGACTTGATTTTATTAAAAAGGTCAGGCTCTCTTGTCAGGCCTTCTTTACTTACAGCTTGGGATTATGGTTCCAGAAAAAGCAAATGGAGGGTTTCCAACCATCCCCAGAGTTTATCAGTACATCAGCTAGCTTCCTGCCACCCCCTTCCCCTACTAGACAAGGATCAAAGGGCTGGCCTACAGAGGGGCACTCTGCACCCTGATCACATCACTGGGTCTACCAGATGGCCACAGCCCAGGGTTGTGACTACATTGGAGCTGGACTTTGAATGAGCTGCCAAGGCCTTTGTGAATTTAATTTTACCAACATTGTTCTGCTAAGTCGCTGCCAGGCTAGATGGTGGGCATGAGAGTAAGAAATGAGATTAGAGATGAGCAAAACCAGATGAACTGGGGAAAAGGGAAATTTCTAATTGCACATAATTTAAACCTTATTTGTGCTTAACTCTGGCATAGCCAGGCCAACTCCAAAGCCACAGAGAAATACATTTAGTCTCAAAATAGTTCTGTTACACGCTGACCCAAGCTGCCTCTTACCTTATATACACACATAGGCACGCACACATCGTCTCCAGGGCTGTGGGCATCTCCACTGGGTTGTGGACCCTTGAGGGCAGAGAAGAAACTTCTGCTTCCTCTTGATATGTCAGTAAATGTTTGTTGATTGAATATGTGGGTGCTGAGATCTGAACAAAGATCCAACACTTTAATGCAGAATGTCTTTGTCTGGAGACAAGAAGGCTTTGCACAGAGTGATCACTCTACAGAGTGATCTTGTGTTCATATGCATGATCATCAAGAGAACAAAGTTGTTAGAATTAGTGTGAATTTAGAGATAACAAACATTGTAGAGTTGTTGTGGTCATTCAGTCATGCAGTGACCAGCGCTCAGGATTACAGGAGCCCCTTTCAACATTCTTTTCACTTTGCTATGCTGTGGGTGAATGTGTGTGTGTGTGTGTGTGTGTGTGCTCAGTCATGTCCAGCTGTTTTGCGACCCTATGAACTGTAGCCTACCAGACTACTCTGGAAATCCTCTAGATTTCCCAGGCAAGAATACTGGAGTGGGTTGTCATTTCCTCTTCCAGGGTATCTTCCTGATCCAGGGATCAAACTCATGTCTCTTGCATATCCTGCGGTTTAACCAATATTTATACCATCCTGCTGCTTTAACTATAATGTGCCTAACATCAGTTAGCCATCATTTTTGAAGATCCTAAGGATTTAGGGTCTGTGTGTATCGTTATCAGGCAGAAACAAACTTTACTTCCCTATTCTTGTACTAGAGTGTTTGCTAATTAAAATGATTAACACAAAACTTTGACAAACCAGTCAAGGAGGATTTTACATCAGCCCTGTTATGGTCTGAATCTTTTTGTTTCTCTAAATTGCATACATTGAAACCCTGATCCCAATGTGATGGTATTTGGATGTGAGGCCTTTGGGAGGTAATGAGGTCATCAGGGTGGCACCCCCATGAATGGGGTTAGTGCCCTTATAAGAAGAAGCCAGGGAGAGAGGAGGGAGGAGGGTTCAGGATGGGGAACACATGTATACCTGTGGCAGATTCATTTTGATATATGGCAAAACCAATACAATATTGTAAAGTTAAATAAAATTAAATTAAATTAAATTTAAAAAGAAGAAGCCAGAGAGCTTGGAAAATACACACCTTCACGTAAGGACATAGGAAGAAGCTGGCCATCTGAAAACCAGTACTTTCAACCATGCTGGTACCCTGACTTCAGACTCCCTGCCTCCAGAACTGTGAAAGATAAATTTTTGTTTACAAGTCACCCAGTTTGTGGTATTGTTAGAGAAACCCAACCTGAGTGCTATAGCCACCCTCTTCAACATGGCCATAAATTAGTCAATACATTACCTACCTGAGAATATACATGCTAACCCTTAGCTTTGACACTCCCTGGTGGCTTAGATGATAAAGAATCTGCTTGCAATGCAGGAGACCCAGATTACATCCTTGGGTCGGGAAGATCCCCTGGAGAAGGAAACGGCAACCTACTCCAGTATTCTTGCCTGGAGAGCTCCATGGAGAGAGGTGACTGGCAGGCTTAGTCCATGACATCAAAAAGAGTCAGACACAACTGAGCAACTTTCACTTTCATTTAGCTCTGATATAGCATGGATGTTTTGCCCCTAAGAAAAGAGAAAGGAAAAATTTAGAGTTCTTCTCAGCATCATATTGCTGACTTTGAGCCTCTTTCAGACTGTCCCTCATGGCCTGGGAGTAGGCCCTGGTCACTCACACCCTCATAGCCCAGATCCACACCAGCAGAACAGAAGGAACTCCACTGAAAGAGAGCCAGGCCAGGTAATCACTGAGTTTAAGTCGAATCTGCCAGTTCTATAGATCTAGCCAGATCCCACAGGAAGGCAGCCTTCTCAACATCAGGCCTAACAAGCAGCAAGAACATAGACTTTACTACAAGAATCAAAAATTCAAGTGAATTCTAACGAACAGATTCTCTCCAGGTCCACCTACTTTGCAAGTCTCCGCCATGCCTCCCATCGCTCCATCTAGAGGGTCAGGACAGCCCATGTGGGAGCAAGGACCCTGGGAGGCTTCACCAAATCACTGGATACTCGTCCCTTCTGTTTCCTCAGTGGAAACGGGGTGGTGAAAGAACCTCCTTCACGGGCTTGGTGCGACATTAACATGGGGTGGGGGTGGGGGAATGATCAGTAGGCCTGAAACACGGTACGTACTCAGCGAAGCTTGGCTCTCATGTTCACAAATCACAGCTGAAGAATCTAAGTCTCAGGAAGGTGGCCGAAATATGCAGATGGCCCATGGTGGGGCCAAGCACTAAATTCTGATCTTGTAAATCTAAATTCTCTAGATCAGCAGTTCCCAACTTTTTGGTGCCAGGGACCAGTTTCATGGAAGATGATTTTTCCACGGACAGGTTGGGGAACGGCTTTGGGGTGATTCAAGCCCATTATGTTTAGTGTGCACCTTATTTCTATTATTATTACATCCACTTCAGATAATCAGGCAGTAGATTTTGGAGGCTGGGGCCCCCTGCATAATCCCTATCAAAGGACAAGTCAGGTCATTGCTCAGAAGTGAGATTTTTCACTTCTCTCCTTGGAAGAATAAGTAGACTTATATGGTAACAATTCATTTTTTCTAATCTGTGAACATTATACACACACATATACATATATGGGCTTCCCAGGTGGCGCTAGTGGTAAAGTATCCACCTGCGAATGCCGGAGATATAAGAGCCACAGTTTCGATCCCTGAGTTGGGAAGATCCCCTGGAGGACGGCATGGCAATCCACTCCAGTATTCTTGCCTGGAGAATTCCATGGACAGAGGAGCCTGGTGGGTTAGAGTCCGTGGGGTCGCCACAGAGTCAGAACACGACTTAGCGACTAAGCGAAAACATGTGTAAACAGAAAGCTAGTGTGAAGCGTCTATAAGGCACAGGGAGCTCAGCTCTGCGCTCTGTGATGACGTACGGGGCGGGACGGGGGCTCGAGCGGAAGGGAATATATGTATATGTACAGCTGACTCACTTGTTGTAGAGCTGAAACTAACACAACACTGTAAAGCAATTAATTCCAACAGTAAAACTTTTTTAAAAGGTCGCAGCCAGCATAACCCCCTTTTGTGTGATCTCTAAATGGCTGGGAAACAGAGTAGGGTGGTAGTTTCCAGGGGCTGGGTGAGGAGAGAACGGGAGTGGATAGGCGTAAAGTTGCAGCTGTGCAAGATGACAAAGATCCACAGATCCGCCGTACAATGTGCTCACAGTAACAATCTCGATGTTTTAGTTGCTCAGTCATGTCTGATTTTTTGAGACCCTATGGACTGTAGCCTGCCAGGCTTCTCTGTCCATGGGATTCCTCAGATAAGAATACTGGAATGGGTTGCCATTTCCTTCTCCAGGGGATCTCCCCAACTCAGGGACTGAACACCCGTCTCCTGCATTGGCAGGTGGATCCTTCACTGCAGAGCCACCAGTCCCAAGATCCTATTAACAATACTGTAACTATATCTAAGAGGCTGAGCACAAGTTACCTGTGTTTTTTTAAACACATTAAAAGAAATAACTGAAAAATATGGAAAAGTTTACTGAATTCTGCATATGAGCTGCGATTGAACCCAGGCTAGCATCCTGTCTGGGCGCTGTCCAGGGACAGTGGGGGTGAGCCGGCCACCTGGGAGCTCCAGCTCCTGGAGCAAGAGTTCCCCACCCCCACATCTGGAGGAGGTGCTTCAGAAGCGGATTGTATCCTTTCCCTCGAGCCTGTATCCTTTCCCCTCTCTGTATCCTTTCCCTCTCTGCTCCTTTCCCTGTATCCTTTCCCTCTCTGCTCCTGGGTCGCCCGACTTTCTGTTGCTTGGTAACTAGAGCACCTAATTATTCCACTAGGAGGTCAAAGAAATGTCAGCAAGCCCATTACATAGACCCAAGATGGTCAGATGTAAGGCAGACATTTGCATTAAGAACTTCATTTTCCAGCCAGAGACAGGAAAGGAAGAAAATTCCAAAGTTCAGTGCATTTTGGCTATGATGGAAGCAAGATGATCTGGCAAATAAAATGCACCTCAATAGCAGAATAAAAAGCAACTCAGAAGAGGTTTTTGGTGTTTGCTGGGTATTTTTGTCTTGTGTGTGATTTTTTTTTTTTTTTTTTTTTGGTTTCTAGCTTCTGAAATTGTTCTTACATGAGGAGCTGTGAAAGGGGAATAAGCACTTTATTTGTCCGATAACAAATTGTTTTCTAGTAAGGCTTTGTGAAGGATCATGGGGATTTTTTGGCTTGAACTTTGCTTTTTTGTCTCTTTGTGTTTAAGTTTAGCTTTCTCTCAGCTAATTCTAGGTTATCAGGTTTTAAAATAATTGAGTTGTCTTTTTCACTTTCCTTGTTGACAATCCATTTTGATCTGACTATCTGTGGCTCTAATTGCCAAGGTTTAATTTTCTAAAGACTTCTTTTCTGTATGCTGGGTAATTTGCTAAAAATGTGCTAGCTGCCTGTAGACAAGGGAACACGGCTGTTCCATACAAATTCTCCTTGCAGATGGACTGACCTTGTTATTCATACCTGGATCCACTTGGGAATGTGGAGACGGGAAGCTCTGGTTTTTGTGACTTTTCTAAATAACATTTTTAGCAGCTGCAGGTGCTGTGGAGAAGCACTTAAGTATTCACAGATAAGACCCACCCAGTTTCAGGTACAAGGAATTTCCCAACATCTGCCAATTTCTTTATTTTCTCTAAATCACATTAAATTTCACACCAACATACCGCAGGGTCTCTCTCCCTGACTTAAGTGATCCCGTCAACAACAACATTCTTTCCGGGCTTCTCTGGTAGCTCAGTGGTAAAGAATTCGCCTGCTAATGCAGGAGACCCAGGTATGATCCCTGATTGGAGAAGAGCCCACGGAGAAGGAAATGACAACCCACTCTAGTATTCTCACTTGGGAAATCTCATGGACCAAGGAGCCTGGAAGGCTACAGTCCACGGGGTTGCAAAGAGTTGGACATGACTTAGCAACTGAACAACAGCAAACGAGAACTGTCCACCTGGTTTAAAATCCCCAAATAATGCTGTCAGCAAAGAAAGAAGGACCCTGGAAGAGAAAGGAGAATTATCATTCTTCCCTGGTGACTTCTCTCACAGATGAAAAGTGGTGGGGAAAATTACCATGAAGAACCAAACCGTTGCTTGTCCCCAGCGCTCTTTATATAGCCTAGTGCTTGTTTGCTGACGCTGATTTATCTCTTGCATCTGCGGGTCTTCCCGGGGTTCAGCGCGGGAGGGGAAGGAGCAGCGGCTCTTCAAGGCTTGACTCACTAGTCCCCTCTGCTGGCCATGAGGAGTAAATGGTCCAGTTGAATCTGCCTCTTACTGAGTTTTGGCTCCTTCCTGTTGAACCATTTCACTTAAGCTCCTCCTTTATTTTGAATGCCCGTCGTTGCCCAGAAATATCCCCAGTGACTGCCAGACATCAGGAAATACGTTATTGTAATGTGCAGGAGAAAAATGACACACAAAGGATGCTGTGATGGTAGCACAATGCAAATATGTGTCGTGTCTCTGTGTCACGTGTTTTAAAACTCTGTGTCAGTTTTAAAGTGTCACTTTAAAACTGTCAAAATGGTACAAAGTATGTTGTATTTTCCACAATTAAAAACTTGACACACAGAGAAAAATGACAGCAGTGAGAACGAGTGAAATAAAGAGTGAATTATGCATCCGAATCGTGTGTGTGTGTAGCCCCTGATAAACTTGAAGGCTTCCTATGTCACAGATGGCTGGGGGGCCACAAGCCCTGGACCACTGGGCAGGGGCATGGTTGGTACAAAGGGATGGTCCCTGAGTGGGGAGGGTGATGTGGCAGAGGAGAGGAAGGCCAGGGCACAGAGGGGCTGGGGCAGACCTTGGTGGTCAAGGCCATGGTGGGGAGCATCACTCTGTCCATACTCCATCCACTTCTCTGCCCCCCTCTCAATCTGCACCCTCAGTCTCCCCAGGATGTCAAGGAGAGACCCCAAAAATGGAACTGCAAGAGACTTCGAAAGAGCCTATATATTCAGCTCCATTATTTCAATGGTTCAGAGTGGGGAAATGAGGTTTGGAAAAAGGACTGAGATGCTCTGAACAGGAGAGGCATGAAGGGTGCAGATGACTCCAGGGTGCAGATGACTCCACACACAGAGTCAACCAAAGAAGAGAATTTAAACTGAAAATCTCAGAATGTTCCAAATGGGGGAAAACGGGTCCTGGGTTATGAACAGAGAAAAGGCCAACCTCTCCCTTCCTGCATCTTTTTTTCTACAGAGGAAAAGGAAGCTCCATGAGAGGAGAGGAAGGAAAACAGGGAGCCAGTAGGAAGGATAAAGAAGAAAATCAAATAGAAAAGGGAAACAGGTGACAGACAAGGGAGATTGCTGGTCGACCTGGAGCCCTGCAGGAAACCAGGCTGCCATGCACATCTCCAGGTGAGGTGGGGCCCACAGCCTATGTTTGCCCCTGCTGAGGGCTGAAGAATTGATGCTTTCCAACTGTGGTACTGGAGAAGACTCGTGAGAGCCCTTGGACTGCAAGGAGATCAAACCAGTCAATTCTAAAGGAAATCAGTCCTGAATATTCATTGAAAAGACTGATGGTGAAGCTGAAACTCCAATACTTTGGCCACCTGACTCCTTAAAAAAGACCCTGATGCTGGGAAAGATTGAGGGCAGGAAGTGAAGGGGATGACAGAGACTGAGACAGTTGGATGGCATCACCAACTCAATGGACATGAGTTTGAGCAAGCTCTGGGAGTTGGTGATGGACAGGAAAGCCTGGCATGCTGCAGTCCATGGTGTTGCAAAGAGTCAGACACAACTGAGCAACTGAACTGAACTGATGCAGATGGTGGGACTGGATTATGGAATCAGCAGGGAGACCAGTCTTACAGGGTTGAAAGTGTGTGTCTGTGTCTGTGTACACTGCACAGCCATTTTTTTTTAGTAACTATTACATATCAAAAGAAGAAAATAAACTCTCAAACCATCTCTCAAGTCATTCCTTCACTCACTGAAGACCTCACTGTAAGCTCTAAAGAGATAGAGGGGCTATCACTTTTTTTAATCAAGGAGAAAATAGAGGATCATGAGAAATTTGGCAAGATCTTGATAAATGCACATGTTACATGGAAACTCATACTTGTCATCTTTCAACCCTTTCAGCTGCAGCATCTTTAAAGCTTAGGCTGAAGACATCATGCAGAACATTGATGCTTAACTGTGTGGTTAGAAGGGCTTCCCAAGTGGCGCTAGTGGTAAAGAGCCTGTCTGCTGATGCAGGAGATGTAAGAGATGCAGGTTCTATCCCTCTCTTGGGAAGATCCCCTGGAGGAGGGCATGGCAACCCACTCCAGTATTCTTGCCTGGAGAATCCCATGGGCAAAGGAGCCCGGTGGACAATCCATAAGATCACACAGAGTCGGACACGACTGACATAACTTAGCACACACACAGACAGGCATGTGGTTAGAAAATGCCTCCAGAATGCACAGCGGCCACACTTGAGGTTCGTGTCTACAGTGGAACACCCCTGAGCCGGTGCTCACACAGATACTGGCAGACCCAACCAAATCTGTTTACTAAGAGATGCCACCTCGGACTTGTGTTCAGTCCTTTGTGTTCCCCTTAGACTCCTCTCCCAGGTGCTACAAACCCTTTACGAGCTCTGTAGTAGCAGAGAGAAGCAGCATCTGTAAGCACATTCACAGTCGTGGTTTCTGCATTGAATTTAGACGAGTGCATGCAATCCAAGCAAGCTTCAAATTTCATTCATGAAACCCATGCTTCTGGGGAGCATTGGAGAACTTTATTCTCACTGAGATTCTTTCATCCTGGGAACATCTGTAGAGAATGCGCCAGGCCCACACATTGAGTTAATCACCTGTCCCAGGTCACTGGAACTATTGTTGCAAGTCAGTCCTGGGAAAGAAAAAGCCATCTTTGGGATCCATCTTCCCATTAACCCTCATTCTAGACTGTCCTCAGGATGGGGTGGCCAGTGTCAGCATCTTCATCTGAGCAATAGGAAGGACCATTGCAGGGGACCCTTCAAAGACCTTAACCAGTTTCACCTGATCAAGCCAATCTACAGAGAAGAAGCTTACAGCATTGATGTAAAGCTATCATTAAGTTTAAAGTTTTAATTGTTTGTAAAAATTACAGGGCCTTCCCTGGTGGTCCAGTAGCTAAGACCTCAAGCTCCCAATGCAGGGGGCCCAGGTGTGATCCCTGATCAAGGAACTAGCTCCCAACATGCTACATCTAGGAGTTTGCATGCTGTACCTGAAAAAAAAAAAAAAAAAAAGATACCACATGCCACAACAAAGACTGAAAATCCTGTGTGATGCACCTAAGACCTGGAACAGCCAAATACAATAAAAAGAAAAAGAAAAATTACTGTTGAATATTTTATTTATATATATTTTTAATACTTTAAAAATCATGAACCGTTTCAATGATTCTTCAGATGTATTTTGGTACAGTACTGTGGCCTTTCACTCATTCAACAAACATTTTTGAGCACTTATTATCTGGTAGGTGCCGTGAAGAGTGGTTACAAATAAGATGTACAGAGTCCCTGACTCAAGGGGACAGGGAAGAAAAAATAAGCAAGTAAGTGTATGATATGGTCATAAATATTTTGGAAATATAAAGAAGGAAAGAGTGCTGGGTGTGGAAGCATTCTAGTTTGAAGTTTAGATGGTCACATCCAGGAAAACTTCACTTCTAAGGCGACATTTGTGCAAAGGCATGACAGAGTGCGAGACTGAGCCGTGAGAGCCACATGGGAGCACCTTCCTGTTGTATCTTTCGGGTCTTCGGGGATACTACGTCCACATCTGTAGTTTGTAGGTGTGTATGATTTGGCCATCACATATTAAGAGATAAAGGGATGCTGTAAAATAAGAGATATGTGGACCTGCCGTAAGACTCCTAAAGTATCTTGAGGTACGATGGGAAAGAGAGAGAGAAAATAGGAGATAGTAGCTGAATGGGAGTGAACAGCCAGATAAGGGTAATCTCCAGGTGCCAGGTGAGCACAGGTGGGTCTCTAACCCAGAACTGGTGGTTTCAAGATGCTGGGAATGCCGCAGTGATCAAAGCAGACAAAGATCCCCGTCCTCAGGAAGTTCACGTGCTTCTAATTAGGGAATAGCCGTATCTATTTCTGTATTTATATTTCTACCCTCTACTCATCCATCAATCCATCTATTTATCTAACTGAACAGATATAGTCTTCGAGAAGCATAGTTTATCTGGAAGAATTGGGACATGTCTATGGAGAAAGGAAAGGCTACCCACTCCAGTATTCTGGGCTGGAGGATTCCATGGACTATATAGTCCATGGGTCGCAAAGTTGGACACAACTGAGCAACTTTCACTTTCATATAAGTACATACCTATCATATAAAACAAAAATATGATCTCCAAAAGAGAAGTAAAAATACCCTTACTTGGCTGTTCAGTCCCATTTGGCTACGATCTTCTCCAAGGGATGAAAACATATCCTTGATGAAGACCATCAGGAAAGACGTAATAAAATAGCATCAAAAAAACCCTGGAAATAGAAGCCTTCTTGGAAAAATCAAGAATCTCCAGTAGCCTCAAGCACAGTCCCCTGGAAGACGGGGAGATGCAAGAATGGAATGAAGTGATGCCGAGAAGGTGGGCTGGGGCTACAGCCCTGGGAGCCCTCTGTCCTACACTGGACCCCTAAAAGAACATTAATGACAAATACTTATAACAGACAACATCACAAGAGCTGGCTACTCTGAGAACTTGAGATGTGCTTTTCACTGAGAACTTAATGGTCTGAGTGAAAAATCAAACCAGTGAAACCTCACACAGCCTTAATTTCCTTACAAAAGAATAGAGAAAACCAACAGACAGCTGTTAGGCTGTTGTTCAGTCGTTCAGTAGTGTCTGACTCTTTGCAACCCCATGAACTGCAGCACACCAGGCCTCCCTGTCCTTCAACGTCTCCTGCAGTTTGCCCAAACTCATGTCCATTGAGTCAGTGATGCCATCCAACCATCTTATCTTCTGTTGCCCCTTCTTTTCTTGCTCTGAATCTTTCCCAGCATCAGGGTCTTTCCCAGTGGGTCAGCTTTTCACATCAGATGGCCAAAAGATTGGAGCTTCAGCTTCAGAATCAGTCCTTCCAATGAACATTCGTGGTTGATTTCATTTAGGATGGACTGGTTTGATCTCCTTGCTGTTCAAGGGACTCTCAAGCGTCTTCTCCAGCATCACAGTTTGAAAGCATCAGTTCTTCAGTGCTCAGCCTTTTCTATGGTCCAGCTCTCATATTTGTACATGACTACTGCGTAGTCCTTATGCAGAATAATAAAGCACAAATTGTTACTATTCTATGTTTTACAGTCAACTTCAAATACCATTTTTATGAAATTTTTTGTTTTATCCAGAATCAGACAATTTATTGAATCAGTGCTTGATTTGTCAATATTAATTGAATGGTCAGTATAATGAAAAAAATCTCCTAAGTACAGGAAATCACACAACACCCTCTCCATCTCTTCATTAAATACCAGTGGAAGTTTGTAAGCATCTTACTTACCACCATTTAGCAGAGTAGGCCTTCAAGAAATGTTTGTTGTAAATGCAATGATCCAATTAGAAATGTTATAGCAATCTTTGAGACAAGTGTAAAAAGACTGAGAAATCTTAAAGAAAGCAGAAAAATTTAGCAACCATCTGGAAATCTTAAATAGACGACAGTAATTATTCAGCTGTTTAGAAACAAGTCTTTAACAAGAAAACTTGAAGCTGGTCTCTCATTTTCTGCTAGAATAATTGTTTGTTTTCAAATCATATAGCTTTGGGTTTTGCAATATGACTATCAGCCAATTCTCCCTCCCCCGCTTAGGACAGATTCCACATGTCAGGTCTCAGGGTCCACTTTGAGAGAATATCTTCATAGTCCTGGTTCTCAAATGCAGTTCACCCCAAAAACCACTAAGCGCCTCTCTACTTTTCTTTCCCTCACCCTCCAACCTCCAAAAACTGAAGCTTCTTCCTGCCCCTGTAGTCTGGGTCCCACGCTAGATCTGCTCTGTGTCCAAGGAAAGGAAAGGGAAGGGAAGTAGTTTTGGTTCAGAAGCTGCAGTGATTGGGAGCATTCCCCAGGACCTGAGTCAAGATAAGACCTCCTAAGGAAAAGAGACCCAGACATAGAGAATGGACTTGTGGACACAGCAGAGGAAGGAGAGGGTGGAACGAACTGAGAGGGTAGCACTGACATATGGCAACCCACTCCAGTATTCTTTCCTGGAGAATGCCATGGACAGAGGAGCCTGGAGGGCTACAGGCCATTACAGCCCATGGGGTGGCAAGAATCGAACACAACCGAGCAACATACACTTTCACTTTTCATTGACACATGTACACTGCCATGTGTAAAATAGGCAGCTAGTGGGAAGCTGCTATAGAGCACAAGGAGACCAGTTCAGTGCTCTGGGACGACCTAGAGGGTGGGATGGGGTGGGCGGGAGGCTCAAGAGGGAGGGGATATAAGTATATATATAGTTGATTCATGTTGTTGTATGGCAGAAGCCACATATAATATTGTAAATATTGTATCTTCCAATTAAAATAAAAAAGAACTGCAACAACTAAGAAAGAAAACATGTATGATGTCAAGCAAACATTTAACCAGTATTAAATTAAAACCTTTGCTAAAAAAAAAAAAAAGAAAAGATAAGCCCTCCTCTGCATACTGAACCAACATGAACACAAGAAGTAAACATCCGGCTTTGTTCTGCGCCTCATTAGGTTCCTATGTCCAGGCCCCGCCTTGAGCTCAGTTTTCCAAGTCTGGGAGCCCAGCCACCCTCAGGTGGGTTTCTCACCCCCAGACCACAAGCTTCTGTGTTGGATAGGTTCTTGGCAACCTGCACCCAAAGTCTTCACCAGCTCGTACTTTTTTCTCACCAGAAAGCCCACCTTTGGCTGACTTGTCTGTGCCGACAGCCCTCTGGCATCACCAGGGGCTCTCAGAGTAAACAGCACCCCTGACCCAGACTCTGCTCCCTGGGACTCCTGTGCTGCTTGCTCTCTCTGTCCCCAGGCCCTGTCTCAGATGGGGCGCCCAGTCTCATTTATGATTCTAATCCCTGCCTGGTGATCATGGTGTGACCAGCACACCCTCGTCCCTCAGAATTCTCTAGGAAGGCATCACCATTTCTAGACTTCACCTGGCTCCCCAGAACTGCCAGTGCACCCTAAACCATCCCGGATCCCCCCATCTCTGGCCCATGCATTCTGGTGTTTATTTCCTACTGAGCACCCAATTTATTTCCTGCCAAGAACACTAGGGCCTCCCTGATGGCTCAGATGGTAAAGAATCTGCTTGCAATGCAGATCCCTGGATTGGGAAGGTCCCCTGGAGAAGGGAATGGCAACCCACTCCTCCAGTATACTTGCCTGGAGAATTCCACGGACAGAGGAGCCTGGAAGGCTACAGTCCTTGTGGTCACAAAGAGTCGGACACGACTGAACAATTAACACTTTTTCAAGAAGCCAGTGGTTTGTAGAAGGGCCAGAGGAGAATGGAAAGCCACCAGACTGCAGAAGCATCTCCTCAGGAATCGAAGCTAAAAGTCTTCTCAGGATGCCATAACAAAACACCACAGGCTGAGAGCTTCAACCACAGAAGATTATTGTCTCACAGTCCCAAGGCTGGAAGTCCAAGATCAAAGTGTTGGCAAGAGTTGTTTCTCCTGAGATCTCTCCCCTTGATTTGCATACAGCTGTGTCTCCACATGGTCTTCCCACTGTGTGTCTTAATCTGCTATTTTTTTTTAATATTTACTTTTATTTATTTATTTTATTTCTTCGGCTCTGCCAGGTCTTAGCTGAGGCACACTAGACCTTCGATCTTTGTTGTGGGACTTTTAATTGCAGCATGTGGGATCTGGTTCCCCCACCAGGGATGGAACCCAGGCCCCCTGTATTGGGAGACTAGAGTTTTAGCTACTGGACCACCAGGGAAGTCTCTTTGTATAAGGACACTGTGTGTGCATGCTAAGTCGCCTCAGTCATGCCTGACTCTTTGCGACTCTATAGACCGTAGCCTGCAAACTCCTCTGACCGTGGGATTCTGCAAGCAAGAATATTGGTGTGGGTTGCCATGGCCTCCTTCAGGGGGTCTTCCAGATTCAGGGGTTGAAATCACGTCTCTTGTGTCTCCTTCACTGGCAGGCAGATTCTTTTACTCTGAGCCAGCCCTAGGCAAACTATAATGAAATTTTACAGTGTCATTCTCTTCCAGCTGACCCCATGGGCAGCAAGATTAGGAGCACAAAGTCAGGAGTTCAATGTAGCATGACTTTTTAGAGTCCATTTTACTTTAGACTCTGTCTAGGGAAAAAGCTAGTAATCAACATATTTTGAAGAAGAATTATAATTCTGAATAACATTTTACTATTAAAACACAGCACTTCAAATCAAAACCCAGACCATGCCATACTGGATTCTTAGACATATTAGTGGTATGAATTTTCCTTTTCCTGTTGCAAATTATGCTAGTGGAGAAGTTTGAGGAACCCTGAGTCTTTCTCTGAAAGAGCACTCATTAACAGCTTCCTCATTGCTTAATGCATGTTATTTTGATAAGAAAAACAAAGGTTTCAGAGTTCCCTGGTGTGTGAATGCTGTTGAAGGCTTGTTGGGCTAGAAACATGCTGAAATTTTTCTACTCAAGTAAAGTGCATGTCTTAAATCATATCCCCAGGGTGCAGTTAATTCATTTTAATTGATTGGGGCTTTTAAAATTTTCTGAAGTGCTCCAACTAAGAGGGAGGTTGGAGATGGACGTTGAACAGGTCAGCTCTGGCCCAGAGGGACACATTTCTACAGACATTTGTGATGGAATATGACAGAAGCTCCTCACAAGGATGCATCTCCAATTAAATTTTGTTGCAATAAATCCTATGCTTTAAAAAAATTAGCTTGCATGAATACATGATACCTGAAATTTTAAAAATTATGAATAGGTTTAATAATCTGAATAAATGGAGAGTTATGCCATATTCCTGGTATAAATTTGTATAACACAGTAAACCTAATATAGTAACTATACCAATTAATGAGCTTAGTATAATCAGATCAGATCAGATCAGATCAGTCACTCAGTTGTGTCTGACTCTTTGCGACCCCATGAACTGCAGCACGCCAGGCCTCCCTATCCATCACCAGCTCTCGGAGGTCACTCAGACTCACATTCATCGAGTCAGTGATGCCATCCAGCCATCTCATCCTCTGTCGTCCCCTTCTCCTCCTGCCCTCAATCCCTCCCAGCATCAGAGTCTTCTCCAATGAGTCAACACTTCACATGAGGTGGCCAAAATACTGGAGTTTCAGCTTTAGCATCATTCCTTCCAAAGAAATCCCAGGACTGATCTCCTTCAGAATGGACTGGTTGGATCTCCTTGCAGTCCAAGGGACTCTCAAGAGTCTTCTCCAACACCACAGTTCAAAAGCATCAATTCTGCAGCGCAAATAGATACACCAATTGTTCCTAAATTAATCTGTATGTTCAAAGTGATCCTAATGGATATTCAGGTGGATTTTTTAATGATTTCAATATACTAATTCTAAAATTTATATTAAGAAATAAAGATCCTTGAATAGCTAAACTGATCTTGAAACTGAAAAACAGAGGTAGGCATCAGGACAATTTGACTCAAGAAAACCATAGTAATATGAGCAATCCCAGGTGGCACTAGTGGTAAAGAACCCATCTACAGGAAAACAGTGTCAGACTTTATTTTTCTGGGCTCCAAAATCACTGCAGATGGTGATTGCAGCCATGAAATTAAAAGACGCTTACTCCTTGAAAAGAAAGTTATGACCAACCTAGATAGCATATTCAAAAGCAGAGACACTACTTTGCCAACAAAGGTTCGTCTCGTCAAGGCTATAGTTTTTCCAGTGGTCATGTATGGATGTGAGAGTTGGACTGTGAAGAAGGCTGAGCGCCAAAGAATTGATGCTTTTGAACTGTGGTGTTGGAGAAGACTCTTGAGAGTCCCTTGGACTGCAAGGAGATCCAACCAGTCCATTCTGAAGGAGATCAGCCCTGGGATTTCTTTGGAAGGAATGATGCTAAAGCTGAAACTCCAATACTTTGGCCACCTCATGTGAAGAGTTGACTCATTGGAAAAGACTCTCATGCTGGGAGGGATTGGGGGCAGGAGGAGAAGGGGACGACAGAGGATGAGATGGCTGGATGGCATCACTGACTCGATGGATGTGAGTCTGAGTGACCTCCAAGAGCTGGTGATGGATAGGGAGGCCTGGCGTGCTGCGGTTCATGGGGTCGCAAAGAGTCAGACACAACTGAGTGACTGATCTGATCTGATCTGATCTCTGATCATTCATTTTTATTATTTGAGGAGTGATATAACAAGCTTTTAGTTATTGGACTATGCAGTGCCAAGGACATATGATGAAATGAAAAAAAAAACAGGCTAAGTAGGTTCGTGTCTTCACTTTGCTGGGGAACATTCCCTGCTCCCCATACATCTATAATAGCAGCCATTTTTAGGCACCTACCATGTGCCAAAAATGACTATATGAAGATGACTCAGAAGCCTGTGAAATCTTGACTTGTAACAGAACATTTTGTGCCTAACAGTTTGTATGCTTTCCCCCAGCTTTCATCCTGGGAGGAGCATTGTCCCTCCAACCAGGTACCTCCAACATCTTCAGTCTGAGAAAATGTGGCTTATGTCTGCCTCTGAGAACGTCCTAACCCCCATCCACTCACTCAACATCCATGAAGACTTTCACAAAGGATGGAAACCAGGTCTGGCTACATAGGATGTAGCAGTCACTAAGAGGAAGAGAAAGCCGGTAGGTTTCCCAGGGAAACTTAATTTTAAGACTCTTTGCTTTCTGGGTCACGATCATACTGGTTAAAGTAACAGACGTCTAAACAAGTCTTGAAGATACCAAGGACAGTGAGAAGGGTAAATAATAATGTTTGAATACCAAAAGGCAGCAGATGACCTGTTTTTACAAGACTCTTCAGGAAAGCCCATGGCTTCCATGATGGCACAATTTGTAAGAAGCTGAAAATCCACCTGCAATGCAGGAGATTCTGGTTCAATCCCTGGGTCAGGAAGATCCCCTGGAGAAGTAAATGGCCACCCACTCCAGTGTTCTTGCCTGAGAAATCCCATGGAGAGAGAAGCCTGACAGGTGACACAGCCCATGGGGTTGCAAGAGTCGGACACAATTTAGCAACTAAACCACCATCAGGTGAGCCCAGCAGCGCTAGGAGGGACGAAGCGGGCTTCCTGAACCCCTGTAAGATGCTTCCTGTGTGTGTGGGTGCAGGGGAAAGAGAGAAAGAGGTTAAGTGGGAACATATGGTGCAAGATTAAACAACATCCCTTTAATCCCCAATTGCCTGGACGCCCCTGCTGTAATTACATGCCATCAGATTGAAAGGCCACCAGATGTTCAAGTCCTAAGCCAGGAATTACCCACTTGGCCACTATCTTAGTGAATAAGCACTCTGGCCAGAAGGGCAGAACAGCATTTAAATTGAACAAGATGGAAGCATTTTTTAGATTTGCTCATTGGAAAAACGGAGGTAAACTGGAACATTAACCATTTTCTTCCCAACAGAGCACCACCACCTCTAGGCTCATGAGAACAAATAAAGTCAATAAAGATACCAGCTGGAATCTACCCAGCAAATTCCCACTGATCTTTGGAGCTCAGAGAATTCCCACTCTGACTTTTACCTTAGGTGACAAAGTCCACCTCAGAAGTTATTTTTTCTTGATGCTCCCATGAATAAGTTACTCCTTCCATAGGATTTTAAAAAGCAAAGGCCAAATTTCCTCTTTCTTTCTTTTTAAAAGAAAGAATAATACGAGATGCAGAATAATACGAGATGCAGTCGATAAAAAGAGGTTTTCTTATTTGTGCTTCATTGGTTTTCATAATGGTTTCCAGGAGATGACTTAATCTAGATTCTGGGGAGAGGGGATAGATACGTCCCCAAAACCAAAGTGATAACTGAGGTAGATAGAGCTATGTATATATGCATCCATCTATCTATCCATCCATCTGTACTTCTCCCAATTTTAAAGTTCATGTAATCATGAAACTGCTTCAATTTATATTTTGTGCTGGTCAAAAAGGTTGTTCAAGTTTTACCACAGCATCTTGTGTAAAAATGAATTTTCTGGCCAACACTATAAACACTATATACATATTAATATATTGTTTAATTAATTAGTTTAATTGATTGTTTAATTAATATATTGTTGTTGTTCAATTGCTAAGGTGTGTCCGATTCATTGCGGCCTCATAGACTGCAGCACACCAGGCTTCCCTGTCCTTCACTATCTCCTGGAGTTCACTCAAACTCATGTCCATTGAGTTGGTGATGCCATCCAATCATCTCATCATATACTATATATATATATATATATATGTCTGATTCTGATTAATTTGGAATGAAATCTCTTTACCTATATGGCCTTTCCCCAAGGTCCAGCGTGGACTCAATCTTGGCTTCTTCTTATTCAGGTTTCTCTCCAGCATAGAAAAATGATATATGTCAATGTGAGAACAGATTCTATTTTTAATTGACAACATATTATTAAAAATAGTTTCCAAATAGCCACTAGAACAGGCTACAAAATCATGGGACTCAAAATTACTTGAGGTGAAACCCAGGTCTCTTGAATTTTGAAGAGCATCCTAGTGATCCTGAAGTATAGCCAGGCTTAAGAACCAATAGCCTAATATTACTTTTCAAAAAATATGATGGCCCTTGATTTGCAGTCTGAAAGACTCCAGGTGACTAAGCTCATTTCCAATGATCTACCAGCTGTGGGTCAGTAAGAGAGGTTGGATAGCACAGTGGTTAGTGACGAGCCCAGCTCATGAGTCAAATGTCTGGGCTTGAATTCAGCCAGCTTGTAACCACAACCTACTTACTGAAATCTCTTCTCTGTGAGTGAACTTCCCAGATCATTGAGCGAGATAAGAACTGGAAAGCCCATCTTACTTCCTATACCATGAGAAGTTTGATGAATGGTAGCTATTATCACCCATAGCTTTGATATGATAATTACCTGATCATAACTGTGTGGCCCAGACTAGCCACACAGGGCTTTGTTCCGGCCAAAGACACATGTTCTAAAATCCTGGAGGAAGGAGTCGTTTAGATCTTGGTTGGTGTTAGGTCTCCACATGGCATCTAATCTTCTCAAGGCTCCCAACCTGTAGATGCGCCTGCAGACCTGTCTATCCCCCACGCTTTTCCTTGTCCTTCCCCTCCTATCCATGCTGCCAGAGTTTTAACTTTTCTAAGTGCTTTTAACCCCCAGCCTCCTGCCCTTCACTATAACGGCCTAGGCCTCACCCAAGTTTTCAGGTTTGACTCAGGTGCCGCCTTGGTCTCCAATATGGAAACCTGGCCTTGAATCAGATCCACCCTGTCAAATCTTATTTCAGTCCATGTAGCCTCCTGACCATATAAACCTCAAATTAAAAAGTGGGGAAGCTTTGTACACTCATTTCTTAGCAGCCCTGTTCACAGTATCCAAAAGGTGGAAATAATTCAAATGATTCAGTGAGACTGAATCCAGTAAGACTCTGAGCTTCCAATGTGGGGGCACAAGTTTGATCCCTAGGTGGGGATGGCTAGCAGTGTGTGGCTAAAAAAAAAAAAAGAAAATTCTGGCACATGCTATAGCAAATACTTACTGCATGATTCCACTTATATGAGGCAGCTAGTATGGTCAGAATCATAGAAAGTAGAAAAGTGGTTGCCAGGGGCTGCGGGTGTGAGGGGAGGCAATGAGGAGTGCTTGTTTAATGAGTATAAAGTTTCGGTTTTGCAAGATAACAAACATTCTGGAGATGGATGGTGGTGATGGCTGCACAACAAGGTGAATGTTATTAATACCTCTATACTGTAAACATTAAAATGGTTAAGATGGAAATTTTATGTTATGTATATTTCACTACAATTATACATTTAAAGAAAGCTAGAGAACCACTTGAGGTCCTTTGTTTAAAGTTTAATGGATGTGGAGATGATACTCACCATGAGCACTATTATCAGGTATGACTTGGAAATGTTGATCCATTAAATTATAGAAATAAAAAGATCACTTTGCAAAGGAGGGAGGCATAATTACAAATTGCTAAATTTGGCACCTAGAAAAATCAAAAGAATAAACTAAAAAATGAAAATACTAAAGAGAAATTAAAAGTCTACAATGTTTATTTGCAAATTAATGGTTTTGAATAGCTTTCAATCCTTTACAAAGGATTAAACCAAAGTATGTTGAGCACTTCCAACTTATTCAATGTGGTTCATTTTTCTGGTCTATGGTTCAGCCAATCAACAAAACCAATTATTTGGTTTGAAAAGAAAAGGCCTTGATAACTGCTTGAGCTGGAACACTAAATGCAGAATCTCTACTTGATGAGTCCATGTTGGTAAATTTAACTTGATTCAACTTTATGTCCCTTCCACCATGAGATGAATGAGTCCATTGAACTGGAAGCTAAGGCTGTGGCATGACAGCCACGTTGGGCTCTTCATTCATCTGAATCAAGAGGCAAAGAGGGCAGTCACTGCACTGGTGGGGGTGACTGATCCTGACTACCTGGGGGAAATGGGGCTGCTGCTCCATGATGGAGGGAAGAAAGAGTCCATGTCAAATACAGAAGATCCCTTTGAGGATCTCTTAGTATCACCAAGGCCTGTGATGAAGATCAGTGGAAAGCTTCAACAGCCCCAACCAGGCAGGACTTCTAATGGCCCAGACCCTTCAGGAATGAAAGTGTGGATTAACCCCCTCTCCCAGGTAAATAACCACAGTCAGCTGAGGTGCTTGCTGAAGGCAAAGGGACTATGAAATGAGTAGTGGATGAAGGTAGTTATAAATACCAGGTATAACCATGCAGCCAGTTATAGAAATGAAAATTATGATTGTTATGAGTATCTCCTCCTTGTTTGGCTATGAATGTATGTATATATATATTTATATTTTGAGATTAAATTGATTTAATTTTGAGATGTATATGAGTGCCAAGTTGACAAGGGTTGGACTTCTGATGGTTAATTTTATATGTCAATTCGACTGGGCCACAGGGTACCTAGATATTTGCTCAAACATTATCCTGGGTGTGTCTGTGAGGGCATTTACTGATGATATGAACATCTGAATAGACAGACTGAATAAAGCAGATTGCCCTCCCCTATGTAGGTGAGCCTCATTCAATCAGTTGAAGGCCTGAAGAAAACAAAGTCTGGCCCTCCTCTGAGTAAGAGAATTCTCCTGCCTGACTGCTAATGTGAGTGGGCCCCATCCAGTTATTTGAATCTCTGCTCCTGCTGCTGCTGCAAAGTTGCTTCAGTTGTGTCCGACTCTGTGCGACCCCATAGATGGCAGCCCACCAGGCTCCCCCGTCCCTGGGATTCTCCAGGCAAGAACACTGGAGTGGGTTGCCATTTCCTTCTCCAATGCATGAAAGTGAAAAGTGAAAGTAAAGTCATTCAGTCATGTCCGACCCTTAGCAACCCTATGGACTGCAGCCTACCAGGTTCCTCCATCCATGGGATTTTCCAGGCAAGAGTACTGGAGTGGGGTGCCATTGCCTTCTCTGATTTGAATCTCTGCTGCTGCTGCTGCTAAGTCGCTTCAGTCGTGTCCGACTCTGTGCGACCCCATAGATGGAAGCTCACCAGGCTCCCCTGTCCCTGGGATTCTACAGACAAGAACACCGGAGTGGGATGCCATTTCCTTCTCCAATGCATGAAAGCGAAAAGTGAAAGTGAAGCCACTCAGTCGTGTCCGACTCTTAGCGACCCCATGGACTGGAGCCTACCAGGCTCCTCCGTCCATGGGATTTTCCAGGCAAAAGTACTGGGGTGGGGTGCCATTGCCTTCCCCTATTTGAATCTCTAAATAGAACCAAAAGGCTGAGTAAGAGTGAATTCCTCTCGCCTGACTACCCTGAGGCTCCTCCGTCCATGGCATTTTCCAGGCAAAAGTACTGGGGTGAGGTGCCATTGTCTTCCCCAATTTGAATCTCTAAATAGAACAAAAAGGCTGAGTAAGAGTGAATTCCTCTCGCCTGACTACCCTGAGGCTGGGACACTGGTCTTTTTCCTGCCTTCAGACTCAAACTGGATCGCTGACTCTTTCTGAATCTCAAGCCTGCCTGCCTTAAGATGGAAACTGATGTTATTGAATCTTCTGTAGCCCCAGCTTGCATGCATGCTTAGTCACTTCAGTTGTGTCCAACTCTTTGCTACCCTGTGGACCATAGTCCATCAGGCTCCTCTGTTCATGGGATTCTGCAGGCAAGAATACTAAAATGGGTTGCCATGCTCTCCTCCAGGGAATCTTCCCTGACCCAGGGATCAAACATGTGTTTCTTATATCTCCTGCATTGACAGGTGGGTTCTTTACCACTAGTGCCACCTGGGAAGCCTGCATCCCCAGCTTGCCAACTGAAAATCTTGAGGCTTTGCAGCCTCAATAATGATGTGAACCAATTTCAATCAATGAACCAATCTCCTATTTGTCTGACTCTCTGGAGAACCCTAATTCATACTGTGACTTTTGAGCAAAGTAGAGTATGGGAGACTCCTGTTGTTTAGCTTGTGTATCTAGGAGCCAGAATCAAGAAGCAATACTTCCAGAACAATCCTACTCCATCATACCTGATGGGGTCCCCTGGGCTCTGTCTGCAAGTGAACTTTTCTTCCCATGGCAGGAAATTCATTGCTATAATCCCAGACCAATATTCTTCCACTTCATGAACCCAAAGAAGGAAGTTTTTCAACCCGATTCTACCCTCAATGGTTGGATTAGAAAATTCCAAAGAAGGATTCCAATAGTCTCAGCTTCAGTGAAGAGCCTAAACTGTTGCAGTATATCTGTACTGAAGAAATGGCAGCAGGTGACTGAAACAGCTTGGGAAATGTGCCTCTTTGTGGCCAAAGGGTGCAATGCACCCTGACTGACAGCCCAGCAGATGCATATAATACAATATAATGTAAAGGAAGGTAACAAAACGTAGCATAGCATAATGTATCATAATATAGCAATCATTAGGGAACATGGTTCTCCAAAACGTCACTTCCTGCCTGTTCACTTGATGCCAGCCCCTGTATGCCAGCTGCTACACTGTACTACTGTACTTTTCAAGGTACTCTACTGTAAGATTAAAATTGTTTTACTTACTTTCGTGTTTGTTTTTATGTATTATTTGTGTGAGAAGTGTTATAAACCTATTAGAATACAGTAATATTAATATATAGCCGATTGTGTTAGCTGGGTACCTAGGCTAACTTTGTTGGACTTACGAATGAATTGGACTTACAGACACACTCTTGGAATGGAACTTGTTCACATACAGGGACTTACCATATCTGGGAGCTTCGGAAGGAAAAGCTTGTATCAACGGTGGTGAGAAACCCTCTCATGAGGACACACCATAATCGTCTGGAAAGAGCTGTGACAGAGACTGCATAAACCTTTTACCAAGCTCTGCCTCTGAATACATAGCTGGGTCCACGCTTCTCCTTCTGCTGGTGGTGTGCAGACAGCGCAAGCGTGTTAGGGGCCAGAGGATCTGAGACCCACTGAAACAGGACACCAAGGAGCTCCTAATGGAGCATGCTAAGTTCTGAGGAATGGGGAGACCTCGGATATGGAAAACAGGAGTCATGAAAACTCCAGGCAGAAGGAGCAGGGTGGAGAGAGATGTGAAAATGAAGAGAATTTGGGGAAAGTAAAAACAGTATATGACTGCAGCCATGAAATTAAAAGATTCCTGATCCTTGGAAGAAAAGCTATGACCAACCTAGACAGCATATTAAAAAGCAGAGACATTACTTTGCCGACAAAGGTCTGTGTAGTCAAAGCTATGGTTTTTCTAGTAGTCATGTACAGATGTGAGAGTTGGACCATAAAGAAGACTGAGCACTGAAGAACTGATGCTTTCAAACTGTGATGCTGGATAAAACTCTTGAGAGTCCCTTAAACTGCAAGGACATCAAACCAATCAATCCTAAAGGAAATCAACCCTGAATATTCATTGGAAGAACTGATGTTGAGGCTGAAGCTCCAATTCTTCGGCCACCTGATGTAAAGAGCTGACTCACTGGGAAAGACCCTGATGCTGGGGAAGATTAAGGGCAAGAGAAGAGGGAAACAGAGGATGAGATGGTTGGATGGCATCACCAACTCAATAGACATAAGTTTGAGCAAACTCTGGGAGGTGGTGAAGGACAAGGAAGACTGCACTGGCATGCTGCAATCCAGGGGTTGCAAAGAGTCAGACACAACTGAGTGACTGAGCAACAACAAACAGTACATTTGCTTTGGAGAGCTGTGTATGACTCTTAGTGACCCCATGGACTTGTACAGCTCACCAAGCTCCTCAGTTCATGGAATTCTCCAGGCAAGAATATTGGAGTGGGTAGCCATTCCCTATTCCATGGGGTATTCTCGACTCAGGATTGAACCAGGGTCTCCTACCTTGTAGGCATTTTCTTTTACCTTCTGAGCAATGCCATACTTGGTTTAGAGTAGTGGTTCTCAAACTTTGCTCCTGTGGAAACCTATAGATGTCTGAGCAGGACTGAATAGAAACCTTTCAATTCAAATATGATAACATTTCTCCTAATTCAAAGGAAGAAAACTTAACTGGTTCATAATTTTTGACTTTTCTCCCATTCACTTTTTTTCCTTCCCTTTTTATCTCATACACTAACTATTTCAAATCCTGAAAGATGATGCTGTGAAAGTGCTGCACTCAATATGCCAGCACATTTGGAAAACTCAGCAGTGGCCACAGGACTGGAAAAGGTCAGTTTTCATTCCAATCCCAAAGAAAGGTAATGCCAAAGAATGTTCAAACTACCGCACAATTGCACTCATCTCACACGCTAGTAAAGTAATGCTCAAAATTTTCCAAGCCAAGCTTCAGCAATATGTGAACCATGAACTTCCAGACATTCAAGCTGGTTTTATAAAAGGCAGAGGAACCAGAGACCAAATTGCCAACATCTGCGGGATCATCAAAAAAGCAAAAGAGTTCCAGAAAAACATTTATTTCTGCTCTATTGACTATGCCAAATCCTTTGACTTTGTGGATCACAAGAAACTGTGAAAAATTCTGAAAGAGATGGGAATACCAGACCACCTGACCTGCCTCTTGAGAAACCTGTATGCAGGTCGGGAAGCAACAGTTAGAACTGGACATGGAACAACAGACTGGTTCCAATTAGGAAAAGAAGTACATCAAGGCTGCATATTGTCACCCTGCTAACATAATTTATATGCAGATTACATCATGAGAAACACTGGGCTGGAAGGAGCACAAGCTGGAATCAAGATTGCCAGGAGAAATATCAATAACCTCAGATATGCAGATTACACCACCCTTATAGCAGAAAGTAAAGAGGAACTAAAAAGCCTCTTGATGAAAGTGAAAGAGGAGAGTGAAAAAGTTGGCTTAAAGCTCAACATTCAGAAGAAGAAGATCATGGCATCTGGTCCCATCACTTCATGGGAAATAGATGGGGAAACAGTGGAAACAGTGTCAGACTTTATTTTGGGGGGCTCCAAAATCACTTCAGATGGTGACTGCAGCCATGAAATTAAAAGACGCTTACTCCTTAGAAGGAAAGTTATGACCAACCTAGACAGCTTATTAAAAAGCAGAGACATTACTTTGCCAACAAAGGACCATCTAGTCAAGGCTATGGTTTTTCCAGTGGTCATGTATGGATGTGAGAGTTGGACTGTGAAGAAAGCTGAGCACCGAAGAATTGATGCTTTTGAACTGTGGTGTTGGAGAAGACTCTTGAGAGTCCCTTGGACTGCAAGTAAATCCAACCAGTCCATCCTAAAGGAAATCAGTCCAGGGTGTTCTTTGAAAGGACTGATGCTGAAGCTGAAACTCCAATACTTTGGCCACCTCATGGGGAGAGTTGACTCATTGGAGAAGACCCTGATGCTGGGAGGGACTTGGGGCAGGAGGAGAAGGGGACAACAGGATGAGATGGCTGGATGGCATCACCGACTTGATGGACATGAGTTTGCTTAAACTCTGGGAGTTGGTGATGGACAGGGAGGCCTGGCTTGCTGCGATTCATGGGATTGCAAAGAGTCGGACACGACTGAGCGACTGAACTGAACTGAGGCTTAGGCATGGGTTTCCCAGGTGGCGACAGTGGTAAAGAACCCATCTGCCAAAGCAGGAGACTTAAGAGACACAGGTTTGATCCCTGGATCGGGAAGATTCTCTGGAGTAGGAAATGGCAACCCATTTCAGTATTTTTGCCTGGAGAATCCCATGGACAGGGAAACCTGGAGGGCTCTAGTCCATGGGGTCACAAAGGATCCTCACAATCAATCCAGGAACAAAATTCCTTCTCATCTGTAGAAACTAGAAAACCAGTTATCTGTTCCCAATACACAATGATAAGGTAAACATAAGATACCAATTACAGACATTCAGTTCAAACAGTGAAAATGGGAAGAATAAAAGCAGCAACAAGAGTATGTGTGTGTATGTGTGTGTGTGTTAGTTGCTCAGTGATGTCCGACTTTTTGCAATCTGGGGACTGTAGTTCACCAGGCTCCTCTGTCAGGCAAGAATACTGGAGTGGGTTGCCATTTCCTTCTCCAGGGGGTTTTTCTGGCTTAGGGATCAAACCCAGCTCTCCCACATTTCAGGCAGATTCTTTACCATCTGAGCCACCAGGGAAGTCCAACTGGAATAATTCCTGTGGCTCTTAATTCCACCCTCTGAGCTTGTGGCTTCACATCCTGAGCATCCTTCCTTTTTTCATGAAAAGTAACATGAGCAGTTTTATAAGCCTGTTTCTTACCTGTAAACTTTTATAAAACAGTAGTTTTTTGTTGTTTGTTGGTTGGTTCTTTGGCCTTCATACTCTCTCTCCAAACTGGCACTTTTAGTCCAAACCTGCAGTGTTTTTCCACATATAAAGTTCTCAAAAACTTTGTGGATCTCTCATATATATCATTTATTCCATAAGACAGAAGGCTCTTCCACAAGTCTTCCCTAGGTAATCCTGTCTCTGCTTTTGACTTCTGCTGAGATGGCCATGGGACAATGCTCCCAGCTTCCCAAGATGCACTCTGATTTTCTAGAGGATCTGTGAGTCACATTCATAAACTCTTCAAAGAAATCTTTTGTGACTATACACTCCAATCTTTTGATTTCTTGAAGATTTTAGGAAAAGATTACATAGCCACACCCTCAACTTTTTCTCTAGAGCCTGCTGTCAGCCTTTCCTGACAACAAATCTCCTAATTTTAGCACTTTTTTTTTTTTTTTTTTGCATTGTGGATAATGTTAGAATTTTCAAAAAAGGCTAAGGCCTTATTTCTTTTCTTTTAACATTTCTTCTTAATCTGTATCATTCACCTTGAATTGTACTTTAAGCAGCAAGAAGAAATCAGACTTCTCCTTCAACACTTTGCTTATAAATCTCTTCAGCTAATTCTCAAGGTTCATTCTTTACAAGTTCTTTTCACACAGCTGTAGAACACAATTCCATCAAGCTTTTTGCTGGTCCATAACAAGCGTCTCCTTTCCTCCAGTTTCCAATAATATGCTCCTCATCTCTTTCTGAGTCCTAACCAGCAGAACCTTTAACATTCATTTCTACCATCAGTCTGCTTATGATGGTTAAATGTTTTTTTCTACTACATTTCTCACTCTCTTCTGAGCCCTTACTGACAGGCTTTAACATACTTATTTCTAGAAACATCCATATTTCTGTGAACAATGTACTGTGCTCCTCAAAATTCTTCTGGTTTCTGCCCACTGCCCAATTCCAAGGCCATTTATAGTTTGTTTATTTGTTTTTTAAATACATGCTTTTTACATTAGCACCACATTTCTGGTATCAAAATCTGCATTAGTTTTCTAATGCTGGTAAAACAAATTACCTAAAATTTAGTGATCTAAAGCAACATAAATATACTATCTTAGAGGTCAGAGGTCCAAAATGGGTTTCACTGGACTAAAATCAAGGTGTCAGCAGTGCTGAACCCCTTCGAGAAGCTCTGAGGGGAATCTGTTTGGTTTTCTTTTCCAGCTTCTAGAAGACATATGCATCCCTTAGCTCATGGCCTGATTCCTCCATCTTCAAAAACAATATCCTATCACTCTGGCCTTGCACCCATTGTTACGACGTCTCTGACTCTCTCTTCCAGGTTTAAGTATCCTTGTGATTACATTGATCCACTTGGATAATCTGGGGTAGGCTTCCTATTTGAAGATAAACTGGTCAGCAATCTTGATTCCATCTGCAACCTCAATTCAGCTTTGCCGTGTGAAATGATATATCCTTAGAGTCCAGGGATTAGGACAGGGACTGCTTTGGAGGGTCATCATTCTGCCAACCACAACATCAAGGGTCATCATTCTGCCACCCACAACCTCAAAGATGGTTTGTGGCTGCTGCCTTGAGTTCTGGATAGCAGGTTGAACAAAAGGGGACATCATCTAAAAAATCCCCAACAGCTTTCATCTCAAATTCTTGGTATTTTAAAACAGAAAATACAATGAGATAATAACATTTAGATAATATATATGCTTACAGCAAATAGTAACTTGGTTAGAACTCCCTCTTCTAGCCATTAGGAATCAGAGAATTTAGAAGAATGAGAAATATTTGCTGTAACAGGGAAAAACATCTTTACACTTATATACATTGACATTTCCATTCAAATAATTCATGACTATTGTGTAATTATGTAATTCTAGCAAAACACTCAATCACTCTTTGATAACAACCTATCTATGGTTTCATGCTATGATGATACAGGTGAACTTGGGCTCATTATCATTCCCAGTGACTTGTCAGGAAAATAGACTTCTAGAAATTTAGGCAGAGTTAAGGTTAGAAATTCAAATGCAAATATTCAAATTTTAAAATATCAATGCGTTCATGACCATTACCAAAGTTTCCTATTCTTCAAATAAGGTTTAATTGTTCTCTAATTTAGCCACAGGAAATAAAGGGCAATCTTCACAGTTACAGAGCTTATATTCCAACAATAACAAAATCCACAACAACAAAGCAGTTTGTGTTTATTGAGCATGTGGCGAGTGGTGGAATAAACTATTTGCATGAGTACTTTGATTTAGAGAAGACCAGAATACCTTTCGGAGAAGGCAGTGGTGCCCCACTCCAGCATTTTGGCCTAGAAAATCCCATGGACGGAGGAGCCTGGTAGGCTGCAGTCCATGGGGTCGCTAGAGTCAGACATGACTGAGCTACTTCACTTTCACTTTTCACTTTCACTCACTGGAGAAGGAAATGGCAACCCACTCCAGTGTTCTTGCCTGGAGAATCCCAGGGACTGGAAGCCTGGTGGGCTGCTGTCTATGGGGCCGCACAGAGTCGGACACGACTAATGCGACATAGCAGCAGGATATCTTTGCGGAGAAGGCAATGGCACCCCACTCCAGTATTCTTGCCTGGAAAATCCCATGGACCGAGGAGCCTGCTGGGCTACAGTTCATGGGGTCACAAAGAGTCGGACACAACTGAGCGACTTCACTTTCACTTTTCACTTTCATGCATTGGAGGAGGAAATGGCAACTCACTCCAGTGTTCTTGCCTGGAGAATCCCAGGGACGGGGGAGCCTGGTGGGCTGCCGTCTATGGGGTCACACAGAGTCGGACACAACTGACACAACTTAGCAGCAGCAGCAGGATATCTCTGAGTGACAGTGTCAAGTAAGAAATAAAAGATTCCATGAGGAAAAGAAACTAACATGCTGGGTGCTCTCATTCCTTTCATTATCTTCTTTCATTCCTTCAACAACACTGTGAAGTAACAGTGTTTTGTTAGTGAATAAATAGATTCAGTGAAGAAAAGGGACTTTCCTAAATTCCCACAGATAATAGCGGCAAAGTTGGGTCACAAAACTAAATATGGTGCAAATAAATCCATTTGTTAAACAGAAATAGATTCACAGATGTAGAAAACAAACATATGATTACCAAGGAGGAAAGTGGGGAGAGGGATAAATTGGGAGATTGGGATTGACATATACACACTATGCTAAGTCGCTTCAGTTGTGTCTGACTCTGTGCGACCCCATAGACGGCAGCCCACCAGGCTCCCCCGTCCCTGGGATTCTCCAGGCAAGAACACTGGAGTGGGTTGCCATTTCCCTCTCCAGTGCGTGAAAGTGAAAAGTGAAAGTGAAGTCGCTTATTTGTGTCCGACTCCTAGCAACCCCATGGACTGCAGCCTACCAGGCTCCTCTGTCCATGGGATTTTCCAGACAAGAGTACTGGAGTGGAGTGCCATTGCTTTCTCCGATATACACACTACTATATATAAAATAGGAAAAGGAGTACGTCAAGGCTGCATATTGTCACCATGTTTATTTAACTTATATGCAGAGTACATCATGAGAAATGCTGGACTGGAAGAAACACAAGTTGGAATCAAGATTGCCCGGAGAAATATCAATAACCTCAGATATGCAGATGACACCACCCTTATGGCAGAAAGTGAAGAGGGGCTAAAAAGCCTCTTGATGAAAGTGAAAGTGGAGAGTGAAAAGGTTGGCTTAAAGCTCAACATTCAGAAAACGAAGATCATGGCATCTGGTCCCATCACTACATGGGAAATAGATGGGGAAACAGTGGAAACAGTGTCAGACTTTATTTTTCTGGGCTCCAAAATCACTGCAGATGGTGACTGCAGCCATGAAATTAAAAGACGCTTACTCCTTGGAAGGAAAGTTATGACCAACCTAGATAACATATTCAAAAGCAGAGACATTACTTTGCCAACAAAGGTTCGCCTAGTCAAGGCTATGGTCTTTCCTGTGGTCATGTATGGATGTGAGAGCTGGACTGTGAAGAAGGCTGAGCACCGAAGAATTGATGCTTTTGAACTGTGGTGTTGGAGAAGACTCTTGAGAGTCCCTTGGACTGCAAGAAGATCCAACCAGTCCATTCTGAAGGAGATCAATCCTGGAATTTCTTTAGAAGGAATGATGCTAAAGCTGAAACTCCAGTATTTTGGCCACCTCATGCTAAGAGTTGACTCATTGGAGAAGACTCTGATGCTGGGAGGGATTGAGGGCAGGAGGAGAAGGGGACGACAGAGGATGAGATGGCTGGATGGCATCACTGACTCGATGGGTGTGGGTCTGGGTGACCTCCGAGAGCTGGTGATGGACAGGGAGGCCTGGCATGCTGCGGTTCATGGGGTCGCAAAGAGTCGGACATGACTGAGCGACTGATCTGATCTGATCTGATCTGATATATAAAATGGATAACTAATAAGAGCCTACTATGTAACACAGGGAGCTCTATTCAGTACTCTGCAGTGACCTCTATGGGAATAGAATCTTGAAAGAGTGGATGTGTGTATATGCATAGCTAATTCACTGTGCTGTTGGAGAAGGAAATGGCAACCCACTCCAGAACTCTTCCCTGGAGAATCCCATGGACAGAGGAGCCTGGTGGGCTGCTGTCTGTGGGGTCACACAGAGTCGGACATGACTGAAGCGACTTAGCATGCATGCATGCATTGGAGAAGGAAATGGGAACACACTCCAGTATTCTTGCCTAGAGAATCCCAGGGACGGAGGAGCCTGGTGGGCTGCTGTCTGTGGGGTCATACACAGTCAGACACGACTAAAGCGACTTAGCAGCAGTAGCAGCAGCAGCAGTACACCTGAAACTAACACAAAATTGTAATTCTCCAAAAAAGTTAATTAAAAAAAAAAACTAAATATGACCAGCTTCCAAGTGCATCATCTTTTCTCTACAATCTGACATCTTCCATGAAGTGCAAGATGAATTCTGTGCAGGACCCAAGGAAGGAGATCTCTCCTCCTACAGGAGGAAGGGAGAGAGTGAAGAAAATGGAGAGCTGGGGGAAGGATGCTAGACTGACAGAAGGGTGAGGACCAGGGCACAGATGAAAGGGGTTTGAGATGGTTGGATAGAACAAGGAGTCTGAACCTGGAATCAGACACTGGAAGAAAGTAATGGTAGAGAGGCTTGGACTCAGCAGAGGAGTTCCAATCCAGAACACCTGAATGGGACGCTATGGAATATGATGTTTTTTTTTTTTTTTTTTTTTTGTAGGCAATAGGAACCCATTAAAAACACATGAGCAAGGAACTGATGAAATCAGAGCCACATTTCATAAAGATTCACCTAACCGCAGTGAGTTGAGATGGAAGAAAGGAAGAAGCTGGGAGGTGACACAGTGAGAAGGTGGTTGCCCAGGTCCACTTGCAAGGTACTGAGAGTCTGAATCGCAGACACGATAACAGGAATAGAAAAGAGGCAGCAGATGCCACGGCTGATGTGAGCAGCTGCAGAATGGGGCCTGACAGCATGGAACTGTTGAGTGAATGTGAAACACGTGAGGAGGAAGATGTTATGTACATCTGATTCAGAGGTTTCCAGCCCAGGAAAGCAGGTGGAGGCTTGTCCCAGACTGCAGGAATGGAGATGCCAAAAAGGAAATTGGAAATGAGGTGCTGGATCTCGGGGCAAAGCTGAATGATAGATATCATTTTAGGAGTTCCCCAACAAAATGGGAAAGAAGAGTGGAGAGGAGACCCTGGAGGGGAAGGGAGGAGGACCTGGGTGAATCTTAGACAGAGTGCACCTTTAGAAGACTGAGGAGCTGGCAGTGCTGGTCAAGGGCACAGGAGAAGCAGCTGTAGGGGCAGGAAAGAGTGGCCTGGATGCAAGAGATCTTCCAGAGGATGGGACTGCCACAAGTTGGGTGTTACAGAGAGGTCAAGGGGGACTCATCTGTCAAGAGAGTCCGTGTTGATGCTGCTAAGAAGGTGCTAACAGTCCTCCCACAAGCCAGGCTATGGACTCCTTGCATACATTCTATGAGATTCAGCTCCTTACATGTGGAAAACCAGGTCAGGACTCTCAGCAGGTTGTACTGCTAATGCACAGTGGATGTGCATGGGAGCCCAAGCTGGTCTGACTCTCAAGATTTCTGTGACACCATGCTGTCTCTCCAAGTCTATACTGGACTTATTCCTGACCTTCAGAAAGCTGCAGAGCCTTGATGTCCATGAAAAGCATCACTTGAGGCTGTGTTAAGATGCAGCACATAGCAGCTGACAGAGTCCAGCTCAGCATACACAGTGCCTGCAACATGGGTCTGTGTTGCATGAATGCTTAGTTCCTGACTCTTCAGTCTTCCAACTACAACAAGGCTGGGAACACAGTGGGGAAAAGTGACCTTGGAAAAAGCATGTACCTGGAAAAAGCAAGTGCCAGACCTTCACCTGACTGCAATCTGTACCTGCCTACAGTGCCCAGTACCAGGAAACACTGGGGTGAACTGAGAACTTGTAGCTCAGAAAAAATGAGTGAGAAGGAAAGAGCTGAGCTCTGGGCTCTCCCTCACTTCCTGCAATGACACTGACCTTTGAGCTTGTGGGATAAATTTCCTTCTGGAAATTCTCTCTCCACACCTGCCAGTGCCCATCAGGAGGTGAACCTGATGTGCTTGTCTTCTCAGAGCTTCCTGTTCTTCTTTCCATAGAACCCCCTTTACTGAGTCTACTTTCTCCATCTTTTTTCCCTCACATCGAAAAGAAAACTGTCTACAAAAAAAAAGAAATTTCACTATTTTCCAAACAGTATAAATCCTACATTAGCATGACTTCTGATCACAATGTCAAATACTCTAAATGAACACCCCCAAAGAGTCTAATCAGTTGGAAACCTTAAGAGCAGTTTGCTGAATAGCTCCCGTGGTAAAAAGGAAATTGCCATGTGAACACTAGTTATCAACACCAATAAGATGTAGAAAATCAGTAATTCAAAGAACAATTATGGTTTTATTGGAAAACTATAGAGATTGAAAATAAATGTGGTAAGCTTTCAACTAAAGAAGTCAAAACAACTAAACATTAAGTAAACCTAAAGGGAAGAATTAACAGAGATAATTAGAGAAAAATAACACCCCCTTTAAAAGTTAGCAGGTTAATCAATAAAAGCAAAGGCTAATTCTTCACAAAGACCAGTAAAACAGACTAATCTATAGCAAGTCTGACCTCCATACATAACATTAAGGATGATACTCATGCATACTTCCATTTCTGATTCTTTGCAACCCCTTAAACTGGAGCACACCAGTTCTCCCTGTCCATCACTATCTTCCGAAGTTTGCTCAAACTGATGTCCATTGAGTTAGTCCACTGAGTCATGTCCATCCACCATCTCGCCCTCTGTCACTCCCTTCTCCTTCCCTCAATCTTTTCCAGCATCAGGGTCTTTTCCAATGATTCAACTCTTCAGATCAGGTGGCCAAAGTACTAGAGATTCAGCTTCAACATCAGTCCTTCCAGTGAATATTCAGGGTTGATTTCCTTTGGGATTGACTGCTTTGATCTCCTTGCTGTCCAAGGGACTGTCAAGAATCTTATTCAGCTATTGACTGTTCAGTTTAGTTCAGTTCTGTCACTCAGTCATGTCTCTTTGCGACCCCATGGACTGCAGCTTGCGGAGTTCACTCAAACTCATGTCCATTGAGTCGGTGATGCCATCCAATCATCTCATTCTCTGTCGTCCCCTTCTCCTCCCGCCTTTAATCTTTCCCAGCATCAAGGTCTTTTCCAATGAGTCAGTTCTTTGCATCAGGTGGCCAAAGTATTGGAGCTTCAGCTTCAGCATCAGTCCTTCCAATGAATATTCAGGACTGATTTACTTTAGGATGGACTGGCTGGATCTCCTTGCTGTCCAAGGGACACTCAAGAGTCTTCTCCAACACCACAGTTCAAAAGCATCAATTCTTCAGCACTCAGCTTTCTTTATAGTCCAACTCTCACATTCATACATGACTACTGGAAAAACCATAGCTTTGACTAGATGGACCTTTGTTGGCAAGGTAATGTCTCTGCTTTTTAATATACTGTCTAGTTTGGTCATAACTTTTCTTCCAAGGAGCAAGCATCTTTTAATTTCATGGCTGCAGTCACCATCTGCAGTGATTTTGGAGCCCCCCAAAATAAAGTCAACTACTGTTTCCACTGTTTCCCCATTTATTTGACATGAAGTGATGGAACTGGATGCCATGATCTTCATTTTTTTGAATGTTGAATTTTAAGCCAACTTTTTCACTCTCCTCTTTCACTTTCATCAAGAGGCTCTTTAGTTTTTCTTCACTTTCTGCCATAAGGGTGGTGTCATCTGCATATCTGAGGTTATTGATATTTCTCCCAGCAATCTTGATTCCAGATTGTGCTTCCTCCAGCCCAGCATTTCTCATGATGTACTCTGCATATAAGTTAAATAAGCAGGGTGACAATATACAGCCTTGAGTACTCCTTTCCCTATTTGGAACCAGTCTGTTGTTCCATGTCCAGTTCTAACTGTTGCTTCCTGACCTGCATACAGATTTCTCAAGAGGCAGGTCAGGTGGTCTGGTATTGACTGTAGCCTGCCAAAATAAGGAGAATTATAGTATAGTTCTACCACATGCTATGCAAAACAAAGAGAAATTCTGTATAAAATATAATAAAAAATGTTCTTTGTTTTAAATACACAGCAATCTCAAAGGAGAAGTTGCCAGGTGACAGAAATGAGGGGAAATTCTAAGCAGATTAGTAAAATGAGTAGTAATATGAGTAGCCAATAGGGGCAATGGATACAGCTTATAGCCCAGGAATTGGAGCCTGGGGACTAAACTCAAGCTGAGCCAAGAGATGTAACATTTTGACCTTGTGAAGTGACTAGAAAAAACTGAGATCCCTACAGAGTTGGAATCCTCAGAAGTCTCTCTCTGGGGAAAATGGGATTAGAAATTTTCTGTCCACTTCTGAGAAGCAAGGAAGCTCATACCAGCCCAGTTTAGAGGGAGGAAAAATGTTTCTATTCCAAATTTTTAAATCTGCATGTCCTCTGTTAGAGTAAAGCCATTCCCAAGCTAGAGAAAGAGCAGTACAAGTGAGCAAAGATATGGTGTATGAGGTTATTCACTGAAGCTTTGTAACAGTTAAAAACAATACTAACAATGGAAATAAGCTACATTAGTTTTGTGAGCAAATATGCAATTGTCTTCAAAATGATGTGTATGCAATGATGCTGAAAGATGATTATAATATTAAATTAATGACAGAAAACTGCCCATGTAGATAAGTTAGTAAATAGGTAGCGAGGAGAAGAAGAAGAAAGAGGAAGAGAAAGAGAGAAGTAGTAAAACATGGCTTTGGTTGAAGGGAAGTGAAAGCTCATGAGGGAATCTGGAGATAAGAGAATAAGTGGTTTAAGATGTGGCGGGAAACTCACATTTTACTTAATCATGAATTGGTTCTAATTTATCAGAATAGTTGTTTGAATTAGAACAATGATATATTTAATCTACATATCTAAATTTATGTTTAAATTATGTGTCTAACAAATTTATGTATATATATATGAAGGTAAAACAATGACGAAAACTGAAAACACAGAAGCAGAGGATGGAGGAGACATATTTGCTGAAGGCCAGAAATAAACCGGCAGATTTCACAGGATCGCCTACCTCCTAGGCAGTCTTTCCTAGAATAAGCTTGTAGTCGTTGTTCAGTTACTTAGTTGCATCCAGCTCTTTGTGACCCTGTGGACTGCAGTATGCCAGGCTTCCCTGTCCCTCACTATTTCCTGGAGTTTGCTCAAGCTCGTGTCCATAGAGTCAATGATGCCATTGAACGACCTCATCCTCTGTCACCCTCTTCTGCCCTCAATCTTTCCAAGAGTCAAGGCCTTTTCCAATGAGTTGGCTCTTTGCATCAGGTGGCCAAGTATTGGAGCTTCAGCATCAGTCCTTCCAATGAATATTCAGGGTTGATTTCCTTTAGGATTGACTGGATGGATCTCACTACAGTCCAAGGGACTCTCAAGAGTTTTCTCTAACACCACAGTTCAAAAGCATTGATTCTTTGGTGCTCAGCCTTCTTTATGGTCCAACTCTGACATCCATCCCTGACTACTGGAAAAGCCATGCTGCTGCTGCTAAGTCGCTTCAGTTGTGTCCGACTCTGTGCGACCCCATAGACGGCAGCCCACCAGGCTCCACCGTCCCTGGGATGCTCCAGGCAAGAATACTGGAGTGGGTTTCCATTTCCTTCTCCAATGCATGAAAGTGAAAAGTGAAAGTGAAGTCGCTCAGTCGTGTCCAACTCTTAGCAGAAAAACCACAGTTATGACTAACTGGATCTTTGTCAGCAACGTAATGTTTCTGCTTTTTCAATATGCTGTCTAGGTTTGTCATAATTTTTTCTCCCAAGGAGCAAGCCTCTTTTAATTTCATGGCTGCATTCACCATCCACAGTGATTTTGGAGCCCAAGAAAACAGAGCTTGCAGTAAGATAACACAAATCAACATTCGTGAAAATAAAACAGCCACACATCTAAGCAAGGAAAACAGCTAGCTAAATGTAGAATTTCAGCATCTAAGTAGACACATGATGCCAAACTTGCACCTGCTTCTCCCAGGGTTCAGCGTTTCTCTTCCAAAGTTATGAGAATTCAGGGCTCAGAAAGAAATGCAACCAAGGCTCAGCCCCAAGTCCCTATGCTGGGCTTCCTTCATGGTTTCCCTGCGTGTCTCTGCCTCTTTCACTGCTGGATGTGGAGCCACGGTGTTTCTTGCTGCACAACTTTTGAGTCAGTGCTGATCTCTTGCAGGGCTTCCCGGGTGGCTCCATGGTAAAGAATCCACCTGCCAATGCTGGAGACAGGGGTTTGATCTCTGCGTCAGGAAGAGCCCCTGGAGAAGGAAATGGCAACTCACTCCAGTATACTTTCCTGGAGAATCCCACGGACGGAGGAGCCTGGCGGGCTACAGTCCATGGGGTCACAAAGAGTTGGACACGCCTGAAGCGACTTAGCACACACTACAGATGAGGAAACTGAGAGTGAGAAAATGTAAGACATCTGTCCAAGATCAGAGAGAATTATTTCTACCAGTCAACCAAACAGAATTGTGGGGCATCTTTAAACAATGTCCTACAACATGTTTTAAAAGTGAATATCAGCCTTCCTGATTCAGTGGCTCCAGCTGTCCCAGCCTCCCACTGGCCTCACAGTCATCTGAGGGTAAGAAGGTCAGCCCTTCACTGGAGCCTGAGACAGCCTTCTCTGAGGATGGGGCCCCTTCCCGCACCCATGCCTGCAAGGCCCCAATGTCACCCTGAGCAGTGGCTGGCACACACTTTGATGTAAAGCAAGGTGACATTTCCCATGAGGGACAAGGAACTGCGTCCAGCTATGAGCTGAACCACATCATCAGGGTAACGGAGCTACCGCAGGCCCTGACTCTTCTCTTAGAGGAGCAGCCCCAGGAAACTGAGTCTTGCTGCAACCTTCATGTACCCGCTGAACACCGAGGCCCGGATGGCCCCGCATCCAGACCCTGGGGCTTGCTGTCACCACTCCTCACAGTAATAATACCATGACCTGTTGGTAACAAATTTAATTGAGGCAGACTCAACTTACAAAAAAGCTCTACATATTTAATATACATCTTAATGTTTAGAGATACAATACACACCCAAGCCCATCAATATGATCAATGCCACGAACACACCCACCATTTTCAAAGGTTTTCTCTTGCCCTCTTGCTGCTGCTGCTGCTAAGTCGCTTCAGTTGTGTCCAACTCTGTGCGACCCCATAGATGGCAGCCCACCAGGCTCCCCCGTCCCTGGGATTCTCCAGGCAAGAACACTGGAGTGGGTTGCCATTTGCTTCTCCAATGCATGGAAGTGAAAAGGGGAAAGTGAAGTCGCTTAGTCGTGTCCGACTCTTAGCGACCTCACGGACTGTAGCCTACCAGGCTCCTCCGTCCGTGGGATTTCCCAGGCAAGAGTACAGTACTTCACATAAAATCTACCCTCTTAGCAAACGTTTAAGTAAACACTACTGAATCATTAACTATGGGCTGTTCAGTGGAGCTCTGAGACTCATTCATCTTGTGTAACCAAAACTTTGTGTATTTTTTATTTTATATTGGAGGACAGTTGATTAACTATGTTTTGTTAGTTTCAGGTATACAGTAAAGTGACTCACCTATACACACACTTTGCATCTATTCTTCTTCCAAACTCTTTCAAATTTAGGTTATTACAGTATATGTAACATAGTTCCCTGTGCTACACAGTAGGGCCTTGTTGGTTATCTATTTTAATATAGCAGTGTGTACATGTCCATCCCAAACTCCCAGTCTACCCCTCCCCTCACCAACTCCTCCCCACTGGTAACCAGTGTTCATTCTCTAAGTCTGTGCAGCTATTTCTGTGTTGTAAATAAGTTCATTTGTATCATTTATTTTAGACTCTTGCATATAAGAGATATCATATACCTTTGAAGTGAAGTGAAGTGAAAGTGGTTCAGTCATGTCCAACTCTTTGCAATCCCATAGACTGTAGCCCACCAGGCAACTCTGCCCATGGGGTTCTCCAGGCAATAATACTGGAGTAGACTGTCATTTCCTCCTCCAGGGGATCATTCTGACCCAGGGATCAAACCTGGGTCTCCTGCGTTGCAGGCAGATTCTTTACAATCTGAGCCATACTTTTGATTGTAACGCCCACATACCCTCTTTCCACCCCTCTGGAGACCACAATTCTACCCTGAGCCTTAAAAAAAGAAGGAAATCCTACCATATGTGCAAAATAGATGAACCCGGAGAACATTATGCAGAGTAAAATAAGCCAAACGCAGAACGACAAATCCTACACGATGTCATACGAAGACTCTAAAATAGTCCAACTACTTGTTTGGGGGCTTCCCTCGTGGTTAAGATGGTAAAAAATCTGCTTGCAATTCAGGAGACCCAAGTTCGATCCCTAGGTCGGGAAGATCTCCTGGTGAAGGGCGTGGCAACCCACTCCAGTATTCTTCCCTGGAGAATCCCATGGACAGAGAAGCCTGATGGGCTACAGTCAGTGGGGTCACAAAGAATCAGACACAACTGAGCGACTAACAGTTTCACTTTCACTTTTACCTGCTTCTGTACAAGGTGAGTATAAGCCACATGCAGTCAGGGTCCCAGGTAATTCTCACAACCCCGTCTTTTTATTCCCTCACGGAATAGATACTTACTAAATGCCCGTGATGTGCGAATCCCCAGGGCCGGAGGACAAGACACAGTGACAGACTAGAGCTGACAGGTTAGAGGAGGGCACGCTGTGAAGAGACGTTGGTAGACTGTGCAGGTATCACAGACAGGTAAGTAGGAAGCACATCACTGGTGGGGCTGGGCACGACTTCAGAATGGGGTTGAAGTTGGTCCTGATGGATGAATGCTCAAGAGTTGGCTTGGTCAACAAAGGATGGGGGCAGAGATGGGGGCCGGATTGCCCAAGCAGGGGGAAAATCTAAGGATAAAGACTTCACTTAGCAGTTAGTGAAACACAGGGAGAGAAAGAACATGAAGGAGTAGGATAGGCCTTGTGGCCTGGGCTGCAGCCAGTCCCCCATCACAGGGCCGAGTTCTAGAAGTAAGAGGGGCACCGGAAAGTAAGGTGCGGGCAGGGTGGCTTTGGAGGGTTCAAGCACATTGAGACATGAACACATTTGCATGTTCTTTTTAAAATATTTTAAATTTATTTTTAATTGGAGGATAGTTGCTTTACAACATTGCACTGGTTTTTGCTGCACAGCAATGTGAATCAGCCACAAGTGTGCATATGCCCCCTCCCTCCTGAGCCTCCCTCCCTCCCACCCATCCCATTCCTCTCAGTTGTCACCAGTAGACTGTTCTGGCTGCAGAGAGAAAAGCATTGGGAAGGTTTGTGTCTGCAGCTACAGTCAGGAGCTGTCACAGTCATCAGGTCCAAGGTGGCAGGAAGGGTTGGTTGCTGTGGAAATGGAAATAGCTAGATGCATGTAAGAGATGCTTCTAGAAACAACATGAGCGTTGTTGTGGGGATTGGATGTGGGGAGTGAAAGAGTGATTGACAGCAGTCAGAGGAGACACTCAGGCTTCTGGCTTGGACAACCTGTCATGTCCCTGAGGTAGAGATTCTAGAACGTGAAACAGGTTTGGGAGGCAGGGCATTCATTTTCATTTTGAACACACTTGAGTTTGAAATGCCCACAGAGCAGCCAGAGGGAGTTGTCTCATGGGCCAAGGTGGTTCATTTAATCAGGAACTTAGGAAAAAGGAAAAACTTCCCAAGTGGCTCAGACAGTAAAGAATCCTCCTGCAATGCAGGAGATCTGGGTTTGATCCATGGATGGGGAAGACCCCTTGGAGAAGGGCATGGCAACCTACTCCAGTATTCTTACCTGGGAAATCCCACGGACAGAGGAGCCTGGTGGGCTACAGTCTATAGGGTCACAAAGAATCGGACACAACTGAGTGACTGACACTTTTCACTTAGGATAAAGACCCAGGATATAAATGCAGTTTGGGGAGTTATGGGGAAGGGTTATTACTGAGATGACAGACATGCTTGAGGTCATTCAGGAATTTGTGGAAATGGAAAATACGTCCTGTAAACAACAAAGTCCTGCTCTAGAGCCCAGGGAAGCATATCCAACATCTTGTGACAAACCGTAATGGAAAAGAATATGAAGAAGAACATATATATATGTATATGTATAACTGAGCCACTTTGGTGTACAGAAGAAATTAACACAACACTGTACATCAACTATCCTTCAATAAAATTAAAAACTTTAACTATAATAAAATAGAGTCATTGGGAAAGCTCAGTAGGATAATGCACGTGCTTTGGGGCTACAGTGGGGCCTGGCACACAGCAGCAGCGGCTGCCAGTTTCTTATTATTTTGTTATTATTAAAATCATATAACAAAGCTCAACACATAACAACCACTTAGTAAATGTGGTTACTAAGTGTAACCACTCTTATTTCCACTTTATGTTGTTAAATCTGCATCGTGCTATAGCACCCTGTCCAGGTGAGCACTCAACAAATGTCCGTGACTTTATTATTGACTGTTGCTATGCCTGGCACAGGCTAAGGGCTTAATAAATGTTTCATTAAAAAAATAAAAGAATAGAGGTCCTTGGACAGCCACCAGGAAGCACGAACACTTAGTACCTGAGTGCAGAAAGATGGAGCTGCAAACACGAGGAGAAGGGGGTAGCACAGGTGTAGACAGCAGACCACGCGAGTGCACAGGGGCTGAGAGCCTGAGGACCACATGCTCAGGTTGCAGAGAAGGCAGGTGACGGAGTCTAGGAAGGAGTCACCGGGTTAGTAGCCATTTGGGGGTGTGACGGACCCCAGTGGGGCCTCTCAAGTGGTGCTGGTGATAAAGAACTCATCTGCCAACGCAGGAGATGCAAGAGACCTGGGTTTGATCCCTGGGTCAGGAAGATCCCCTAGAGTAGGAAATGGCAATCCACTCCAGAATTCTTACTTGGAGAATCCCATGGACAGAGGAGCCTGTGGGGGTTTTGTGTCCATGGGGTCACAAAGAGTCAGACATGACTGAGACTAAAACAAAAAGTCGAGCTTTCCAGTTGGTAATTATGTGCTCTATATATGTTAAAACTCTATTAGTCTTTGCCCTGCTTCATTCCGTATTCCAAGGCCAAATTTGCCTGTTACTCCAGGTGTTTCTTGACTTCCTACTTTTGCATTCCAGTCCCCTATAATGAAAAGGACATCTTTTTTGGGTGTTAGTTCTAAAAGGTCTTGTAGGTCTTCATAGAACCTTTCAACTTCAGCTTCTTCGGCGTTACTGGTTGGGGCATAGACTTGGATTACTGTGACATTGAATGGTTTGCCTTGGAAACGAACAGAGATCATTCTATCGTTTTTGAGATTGCATCCAAGTACTGCATTTCGGACTCTTTTGTTGACCATGATGGCCACTCCATTTCTTCTGAGGGATTCCTGCCCACAGTAGTAGATATAATGGTCATCCGAGTTAAATTCACCCATTCCAGTCCATTTTAGTTCGCTAATTCCTAGAATGTCGACATTCACTCTTGCCATCTCTTGTTTGACCACTTCCAATTTGCCTTGATTCATGGACCTGACATTCCAGGTTCCTATGCAATATTGCTCTTTACAGCATCGGACTTTGCTTCTATCACCAGACACATCCACAGCTGGGTATTCTTTTTGTTTTGGCTCCATCCTTTCATTCTTTCTGGAGTTATTTCTCCACTGATCTCCAGTAGCATATTGGGCCCCTACTGACCTGGGGGAGTTTCTCTTTCAGTATCCCATCATTTTGTCTTTTCATACTGTTCATGGGGTTCTCAAGGCAAGAATACTGAAGTGGTTTGCCATTCCCTTCTCCAGCGGACCACAGCCTGTCATATCTCTCCACCATGACCCGCCCATCCCAGGTTGCCCCTCAGGCATGGCTTAATCTCATTGAGTTAGACAAGGGTGTGGTCCTTGTGTGATTAGATCAATGCAAAGAAATAGAGGAAAACAACAGAATGGGAAAGACTAGGGATCTCTTCAAGAAAATCAGAGATACCAAAGGAACATTTCATGCAAAGATGGGCACAATAAAGGACAGAGATGGTGTGGACCTAACAGAAGCAGAAGATATTAAGAAGAGGTGGCAAGAATACACAGAAGAACTGTACAAAAAAGAGCTTCAAGACCCAGATAATCATGATGATGTGATCACTGACCTAGAGCCAGACATCTTGGAATGTGAAGTCAAATGGGCCTTAGAAAGCATCACTACGAACAAAGCTAGTGGAGGTGATGGAATTCCAGTGGAGCTATTCCAAGTCCTGAATGATGATGCTGTGAAAGTGCTACACTCAATATGCCAGCAAATTTGGAAAACTCAGCAGTGGCCACAAGATTGGAAAAGGTCAGTTTTCATCCCAATCCCAAAGAAAGGCAATGCCAAGGAGTGCTCAAACTACCGAACAATTGCACTCATCTCACACGCTAGTAAAGTAATGCTCAAAAGTCTCCAAGCCAGGCTTCAGCAATATGTGAACCGTGAACTTCCTGATGTTCAAGCTGGTTTTAGAAAAGGCAGAGGAACCAGAGATCAAATTGCCAACATCCGCTGGATCATGGAAAAAGCAAGAGAGTTCCAGAAAAACATCTATTTCTGCTTTATTGACTATGCCAAAGCCTTTGACTGTGTGGATCACAATAAACTATGGAAAATTCTGAAAGAGATGGGAATACCAAACCACCTGATCTACCTCTTAAGAAATCTGTATGCAGGTCAGGAAGCAACAGTTAGAACTGGTCATGGAACAACAGACTGGTTCCAAATAGGAAAAGGAGTACGTCAAGGCTGCATATTGTCACCATGTTTATTTAACTTATATGCAGAGTACATCATGAGAAATGCTGGACTGGAAGAAACACAAGTTGGAATCAAGATTTCCGGGAGAAATATCAATAACCTCAGATATGCAGATGACACCACTCTTATGGCAGAAAGTGAAGAGGGGCTAAAAAGCCTCTTGATGAAAGTGAAAGTGGAGAGTGAAAAGGTTGGCTTAAAGCTCAACATTCAGAAAACGAAGATCATGGCATCTGGTCCCATCACTGCATGGGAAATAGATGGAGAAACAGTGGAAACAGTGTCAGACTTTATTTTTCTGGGCTCCAAAATCACTGCAGATGGTGACTGCAGCCATGAAATTAAAAGACACTTGCTCCTTGGAAGGAAAGTCATGACCAACCTAGATAGCATATTCAAAAGCAGAGACATTACTTTACCAACAAAGGTTCGCCTAGTCAAGGCTATGGTCTTTCCTGTGGTCATGTATGGATGTGAGAGCTGGACTGTGAAGAAGGCTGAGCGCCGAAGAATTGATGCTTTTGAACTGTGGTGTTGGAGAAGACTCTTGAGAGTCCCTTGGACTGCAAGAAGATCCAACCAGTCCATTCTGAAGGAGATCAATCCTGGAATTTCTCTGGAAGGAATGATGCTAAAGCTGAAACTCCAGTATTTTGGCCACCTCATGCTAAGAGTTGACTCATTGGAGAAGACTCTGATGCTGGGAGGGATTGAGGGCAGGAGGAGAAGGGGACGACAGAGGATGAGATGGCTGGATGGCATCACTGACTCGATGGATGCGAGTCTGAGTGACCTCCGGGAGCTGGTGATGGACAGGGAGGCCTGGCGTGCTGCGGTTCATGGGGTCGCAAAGAGTCGGACACGACTGAGCGACTGATCTGATCTGATATATGTTAAAGAAGGATGCTCTCATAGGGAACAGCCATCTCTTTATATACATTCTGGGAAGTGGCAAAAACCCAGAAAAGTCTTTTGGGGCAGAGGCATATTGCAACATATTCAGGACTCAGCCAAATTAGAGCTCATTTAATAGCAGATACAGTCTGTCAAAAACTGCCACCAACGCTTCAAAGGGGTCTTCGGATGCTCCAATAACAGAGGTAGTACCCCACGCCCGCTCCACTATTGGGGTGGACTTTGCAGTCCCCCAAATCAATCACCATCAGCCCCGTGAGAGGCACAAGGACTCCTCAGTCTGCCTCCTGCCTGCAGGTCCTTCCCCATCAAATGTCCAGCTCTCCTGCTCCGACAAAACCTGGGCTGGGCAAAGCTTCAGAGTCACGGCTGCTTCCCAGCTAAGGAGGAGCTCTGTGCTCAGACTCCTTAAGACATGCAGAAAGCCATCTGTTAAAGCAGCGCTGGCTAGAGTCACCAGGAAAGAAACGGTACCTGTTCCAGGAAACTGAGCTCCTCAGGGTCGTCCCAGTGAAGTGTCCTGTCCACCGTGAGGAGTGAATATGTGTTGCTCGTTCACTGCTCATCTTTCAGCTGAAGACTCCTGCCCTTCCTGTTTTATTTTGACTGCAATAAAAATATAACTAACAAATATATACAACATCTTAACCATTTTTGTAGCATTAAATCTATTTATCTTGCAGCCCTCACCACCGTCCCTCTCCAGAACATTTTTATCTTCCCCATTTGAAATTCTGTCCTCATAAAACACTCACTTCCAACCACCATTTGACTTGATTTGTCCCTTTGAATTTGCTCTGTTACATGCCTCCAGAGAAGGCGATAGCACCCCACTCCAGTGCTCTTGCCTGGAGATTCCCATGCATGGAGGAGCCTGTAGGCTGCAGTCCATGGGGTCACCAAGAGTTGGACACGACTGAGTGACTTCCCTTTCACTTTCATGCATTGGAGAAGGAAATGGCAACCCACTTCTGTGTTCTTGCCTGGAGAATCCCAGGGACAGGGGAGCCTGTGGGCTGCAGTCCATGGGGTCACCAAGAGTTGGACACGACTGAGCAACTTCCCTTTCACTTTCATGCATTGGAGAAGGAAATGGCAACCCACTCCAGTGTTCTTGCCTGGAGAATCCCAGGGATGGGGGAGCCTGTGGGCTGTAGTCCATGGGGTTGCCAAGAGTTGGATATGACTGAGTGACTTCCCTCTCACTTTCATGCATTGAAGAAGGAAATGGCAACCCACTCTAGTGTTCTTGCCTGGAGAATCCCAGGGACGGGGGAGCCTGGTGGGCTGCCGTCTATGGGGTCGCACAGAGTCGGACACGACTGAAACAACTTAGCAACAGCAGCAGATGCCTCATATACAGTATTTGTCCTCTGGTCGCTGGTTTATTTCACAGAGCACTGTCTTCAAGGTTCATCCACGTTGCACCTTGTGTATATATTCCATTGTTAGAACAGATCACATTTTGTATACTTGTTCATTTGTTGCTACGTATTCTTTGTGTCAGTACATCTAATGGGAATGGAAAATAAAGTGATATTGTTAAATCACACACACATGCAAGGATAAAAAATGAGCCCATCCTGCCTTATACTGGACCAGTCTGAAGGATACATGAAAGGGTAAACCGCCTACCCTGACCCACGAATTTCTCTCCTGTCTGCCTGTGGTTGATGCCAAAGGCATCACTGTAGAAAATTACCTTTCTGTTCCCTGATGCCTCTGGGACTAAGTAACACATTAAGGTGTCTCACCCTCTAACAGGCTGCAGCAGAAGGCTCACAGGCTTCAGCACTCCCCGTGACAGCTGTCTGAGTGGTTGTAATTGATTAGATACGAGATGTGATGGGAAGAGATGAGAAGGAAGATGAGCGAGGGTTTGAATTGTGGAGCTCTTCTTAGGAGAAAAGAAACTTAATGGAGATTTCTGTCAAAGGAGCAGAAGGGCACAGATTACCCCTGAGACAATGGTTCCCACAGGAAGACAGAGAACTAAGGTGGAAAGAAAGAAAGAAGGATGCGTAACTGTCTGCCCTCGGGAGCATAAGGGGCATCCTTAAGGGCACAACTCATCTATTTCCATAGATCCTGGTTTGAGCAGGACCCACAATGGAGCAACAAGTAAATTTCCATCCAGAAAACCTAAGAATCCCTAAGGAAATACAGCAACATGGTTCAAGCTGTTAAAATGAATATTCAAATAAAATATAAACATACATAATAGATTCAATAGTCATCATATACATATAATTTTTCTCATCTATAAAACAGGTCTGTTGTTGTTTTTGCTCAATCACTCAGTCGTGTCCAACTTTTTTTGACCCCATGGACTGTAGTGCCCCAGGCTTCCCTATCTTTCATAATCTCCCAGAGCTTGCTCAAATTAGTGTCCATTCAATCAGTGGTGCCATCCAACCTTCTCATCCTCTATCATCCCCTTCTCCTCCTGCCTTCAATCTTTCCCAGCATCAGGGTCTTTTCTAAGGAACTGGTTCTTCGCATCGGTGGCCAAACTATTGGAGCTTCAGCTTAAGCATCAGTCCTTCCAATGATTATTCAGGACTGATTTCCTTTAGGATTGACTGGTTTCATCCCCTTGCAGTCCAAGGGATTCTCTAGAGTCTACTCCAACACACAGTTCAAAAGCATCAATTCTTCAGTTTTAAGCTTTCTTTATGGTTCAACTCTCACATCCATACATGACTACTAGAAAAACCATAGCTTTGACTAGATGGACCTTTGTGAGCAAAATAATGTCTCTACTTTTTAATATGCTGTCTATGTTGATCATAGCTTTTCTTCCAAGTGACAAGCATCCTTTAATTTCATGGCTGCAGTCACCATCTGCAGTGATTTTGAAGCCCAAGAAAATAAAATCTTGTCACTGTTTCCATTGTTTCCCTATCTATTTGCCATGAGGTGATGGGACCGGATGCTTTAAAAAAAAAAAAAAAAAGCCATTCAATTTCTTGAATGTTGAGCTTTAAGCCAGCTATTTCATGCCCCTCTTTCACCTTCATCAAGAGGCTCTTTAGTTCCTCTTCACTTTCTGCCATAAGGGTGGTGTCATATGCATATCTGAGGTTATTGTTATTTCTCCCGGCAACCTTGATTCCAGCTTGTGCTTCGTCCAGCCTGGCATTTCTCATGACATACTCTACACAGAAGTTAAATAAGCAGGGTGACAATATACAGACTTGACATACTCCTTTCTCAAATTTGAACCAGTCCATTGTTGCGTGAGGTTCAAGATGGCAGTAACAGTGATGGTGTTCAAGGTGACAGTGATGGGGATGGTGTTGAAAGACCCAAGGCAACCATGACCCAAAGCAGATGTGGCAGTAAATATTCTGCCCTTATCAAAGAGTGGCTGAGCACCTCCTTGCTATGATGAAAACAGAACCACTAGAATTTAGACTTCATGTGGTAGGAAATTGTGTTGTGTCTATAACACAGCCTGGCACACAATAGATGCTTAACATTTACTGAATGAATAAACTGATTTCATTCAGTCATTCATTCATTTATCTCCTGGGAGTTTACACCAGATGCAGAGGTTGAGGGCTGCAGTAAGGAGCATTTTCCAAAATCAAGTATAGAGGTAGCCATTCAAATGCATAAAGGGTAAATATGCTTGAGTCATCTGTCTGAGGCAGATCTCTGGCGTTTTTCAAATTTTGACTATAAATTGTTCAAAAAGCTCATTTACTACCACTCATTTTTCACAATAAATTTGGGGATGAGCCCATCACGTGTCCAAATAAGCTGTTTTATGTGCCTGCCTTTTGGAGGAAAGAGAGGATATCCAATAGTTATTACCAAGTCAAAATAAGGAATTGATTTTAAATGCTAACAAGAAATTAGCATAAAGTAAAGATGATTATCTTAGGAATAGCTCTGTTTGCTTTTCAGTCTAGCCAGAAATAGGGCCTAGAACCTGACCAGCATATGGTTGCTAGAGCAAACACCAAATTAATATGTGTCCCCATAAGAGATGCCCTTAATAAAACCATCAGCGAGACATTTAAAAGTCAAGTACATGAGGTATTAAAATTGCCATCCATCCACAATCCAAGCACATGACAAGTTTTCTAAAGTCAGATCCCCACCTAGCACTCACTCCCTTCTTTCTTTTCAGGTATGTCAGGGAAGATCCACTTCCAGCAAAGTAGAAGAACTTCCCTAGTTTTTCCAAGTGGCAGATTGAATCTTATGTATAATATTCCACGACCACTGGACATCTGGGCTGATGGAAGTGTGTTGGGGATGAGGAGAAATACAAGTGCCTTAGCCAAGTGTTTTGCCATAAGTTCCACTTTTGTTTGGGTTCGAAGGATTTGTTAACAAAAGAAACTACTTGTTACACACACAATAAACAATTCCACTATTTAAGAGAGGATTGTTTGACAATTTCAAAACATCGTCATTAAAAGGAAAGAAATAGAAGAGTAAGGAGAAGTAACAGCATATATATATATATATATATATATATATATATATATATATACATATCATCAAACTGGGCCAACAATCGACATGCAGACTTGAACAGTGCTGGGAAGTTCCACATTAACAGCAATTGGAGTCCCAATTGGGAAAGGTTCCTGAGAGGCGACCCACCCCATGGGCGAGATTTTAAATTGCAATTTTGAAAAAAATAAATAAAAAATAAATTGCAGTTTTGAGGGCTCCCGCTTATAATGCCAGGCTGCACCCTGATATCATCATCAGTCTGCTTGCAAAAATATGGCTCTGCAGGGGGCATATAGCTGTGAATGAAGGAAACTTTTTCAAAGAAAGTGATGTCCTCAGTCTGGAAGGATGAATAGGAGCCATCCTGGGGAAGGAGGAACAGGGATAACGGGCATATTCCAGGCAGAGAAGAGCAGATCCACAGACAGTGGTTGGAAGAAGCCAGTTCCTACAGAGTCTGTGGTGGAGTGGGTATTCAAACCCAGATGAGAGAGGACTGGGGATGTGATGGGTAATGAAAAAAGAAAACTGGTCACAGACAGAAACAAATCTAGGATTTCTTGGTCTCATTTGCTCAGAAGTAAATTTTGAACAGAACTATTCTCCAATCAGTTAGGCAAAGAAAAATCTGGGAAGAGCAAGATCTTCTTTCAAATGGCTAACTATGAGTTCTGGTGAGATTCAAGGGGTCAATAAAGACTTATCGAGAGGTCGTTATGGTCTGGTCCCTGTCTTCATGGAGCCCATAGGCTGGGAGGCACACAGACCAGAAAATGGGCACCCAGGTCCACTCCCATGGGGCATGTCTGGGAGACTGCATGGTACGTGCCCCAGGTTGCCTTACCTGACCGCCCCCTCCTCCATCTCCCATCCACCATGATGATGAAGGGCCGCTCTGGGCATGCGCATCTCCTGGCTCATTCAGTGAGTCCTGAGCTCTGGCTCCTTAAGACAGAGAAGCAGGTATAAGAGTCACTCTAGGCAATGTAGGGGGCTTAGGAAAGCTTCTTGGAGGTGCTGGTACATAAGCCTAAGTGGATCAGGTGAGGAAGAAAAGGGGGAAGACCATTCCAGGTAAGGAAGCAGCATCCATCATACTTACTAGAATTATCAGTACTTATGTGTGTAATTTTTCCCCCACTGGGCATAAATGCTTATGGGGCAATGATTAAATCTTATCCATCTTTTTACTCAGCTAACCTTTCTCAGGCATTGACTTCTTTTGTTCTCGGCTAAAAAAAATAAACCCTAAGGGCAAGAAATATGGGACAAGGTATACATGGATGCATTGGAGAAGGAAATGGCAACCCACTCCAGTGTTCTTGCCTGGAGAATCCCAGGGACGGGGGAGCCTGGTGAGCTTCCGTCTATGGGGTCGCACAGAGTCGGACACGACTGAAGTGACTTAGCAGCAGCAGCAGCAGCATACATGGAGCAGCTGGTGTACCCCTCTCTAGCTTCATAGAGGGCCACCAAGAGTGACCAAACTGAAACTCCTGTCACCATGAAGACAATGCAAAAGTGCCTCCAGGTGTGCAACTTTGTGTGAGAGAAGCCACACACTTTGTTTCCCTATGAACTTTATTGTTTTTCTACAAAAAAAAAAAAAATTTAATTTTTAAGAATTAGAATGTACAATGTATAAAAATGATGTTATACATGCTAACAGTCTATTTTTAAAAAATCAACAACATGATGGACACAAATCATAGACACAAACATATTTCTACAATATTATAGAATATTATATGTCATATATGATTTCTTTGTCTTCTGTTTAACCCGTATTTACCTTAAGACTTTTGAATAAGGTTAATATAACTGAATGTTGCTTTCTATTGTCTTCAGTTCTTTGAATATCTCCTGTATTTTCTTTGAAATAGGAAGCTTTTTTCCTCAAACACCTGCTCGCACTATGACAAAGGCAAGAATAAAAGACATGATAATTTTTCAGGTCTAGGCCTGTCCTTTATTCCTGGGGCCCAGGAGTCTGTGAGCAGATAGTGTGTAGATGCCGAGTCTTGCTAGACCGACATCATACTGACATCTGCTGGTCACTTAGAGGTCATCATTGGGAACAATATTAAAGTAGAGAAAGCTCCTCTGAGTTGCTTTCCATGTGTGTGCTGGACTTCATTTCTATTCTGTTTTCAAAGCTTCAGATTTTCAGGGAAACTATATCTATTAATGCATAGATATATTTTGGACCTTTGGTCTCATGGTACTGAAAAATTGATGCGTTCGAATTGTGGTGTGGGAGAATGCTCTTGAGAGTCCCTTGGACTGCAGGGAGATCAAACCATTCAATCCTGAAGGAAATCAGTCCTGAATATTCATTGAAAGGACTGATGCTGAAGCTGAAGCTCCAATACTTTGACCATCTGATGTGAAGAGTCGACTCCTTAAAAAAGACCCTGATGCTGGGAAAGATTGAAGGCAAAAGGAGAAGGAGGCAGCAGAGGATAAGATGGTTAGATATCATTACTGACTCAATGGACATGAATCTAAGCAAACTCCAGGAGACAATGGAGGACAGAGGAGCCTGGCATGCTGTAGTCCACGGGATCAAAAAAGTCAGACAAGACTTAGCGAACGAACAACAATTCCGGACCTCGTTTTACTCACTCTCTGCTTCATCCATTAGTCCCACTTGCCATTGGTCACACTCACTACCCCTCACTCAGCACAGTCCTGGGAGCATTTGTGGTGGGAAAAGTAGACAGATGGAAAACTTTCACAAACTTACCCATTTACCTTATTTCCACAAATTAGCCTCAGAGCCTGAGCTCTTAGGTCTTCAGAGCAAAAGTAAGGGGGCCGTGGGAGGATGCCACATGCATTTCTGCATGGGCATGGAGTGGGGCATGGAGAAATCGTTTTGAGAACATCCTGTGGAACGTCAGCTCTCACTGTTCCATCATGTGCTGTTCCAAAGGCACCAGTAATGTTGCAATAACCGGCCCATCAGAGAAACTGCACTGGCAGGAAACTAAATTGTTATTTGTCATTTTGGAAAATAGCTTAAAACAGTAAGGTGGACTTCCAGAACCTAAGTTCCCACAAAGAGAAACTCCACCCAGAGAATGAACTCCTGCTTCTTACCCTTCTGTGCTCACTACTTCCTGCTGGTGTCACCCAGCCTCCTGCCCCTGCTATGAGAGTATGGTCACAGAAAAATTAGATTTCAAAGTGCAGACATTGCATTCACATCCCTTCTCTATCCCTTACCCATCAGGGCATGAGCGAGGAATGTCATTGTTGTTCAGTTGCTAAGTGTGTCTGACTCTTTACAACCCCATAGACTGCAGCATGCCAGGCCTCCCTGATCTCCACTATCTCCCAGAGTTTGCTCAAACTCAAGTCCACTGAGTCTGTGATGCCATCCAACCATCCCACCCTCTGCTATCCCCTTCTTTTGCCTTCAATCTTTCCCAGCATCAGGGTCTCTTCCAATGAGTCACCTCTTCACATCGGGTAGCCAAAGTATTGGAGCTTCAGCTTTAGCATCAGTCCTTCCAATGACTATTCAGAGTTGATCTCCTTTAGAATTGACTGGTTTGATCTCCTTGCTGTCCACAGGACTCGAGTCTTCTCCAGCACCACAATTCAAAAGCATCAATTCTTTGGTGCTCAGTCTTCTTTATGAAGAAGCAAGTAATACAATCTCTCTAAGTCTCACTTCCCTCAATTGAAAATTCGTGTGACCACAGATAATGCAAAAGGAAATGGAATATCCATGTAAAGAGGCAGCAGAAGGAACCTCCTGGTTCACACAAAGGGTTCACTTTTCTACCTCAATCTCTCAGCAGGTGTCCAGCCTCTCTCATCTCCTTCCTGCCTCCATGTCTGCTCCTCTCACAACCGATGTCTTAAAAGCGGTCTCCAGCTTCCACTCCACCTTCCTATCAGAGGTTCCCCACTGCTGCATGGACATCCCTCCTGACAAGCTCATCAGTGACTTGTTGATGATTTTCTGTCCTTATTTAACTTAGGATTCCAGGACAACCACTTACCTGGTTTTCCCTCTACTCCACTCCTTCTCAGATCCTCTTTGAATGGGGAAACTCAGAACTCAGTCCTAGCCCGATCATCTTTCCTTTCTGGTCTTTGGCCCTCGTTGACCACCTCTGACTCTAAAAATCATGGAGACCCTGATGACTCCTGCGTTTGTAGCTCAATCTAACTTCTCCCTGAGCTCCAGGCTCAGATGTCCACCTCTTTACAGGACCTGTTCTGGATGCAGTGCTGGACATCTTTTACACACCACCCAACATCCACTCAGGCTACAGTCCACTCATCCAGCTGTTGCTTTGGCAACCAGCTGCACATGGGAGAAACTGGAAGCTTCGGCCCTCCGCCCACCTCTTCCACTCCTTCCCAGGACTGTTCTGCTGCTGTAATGTTGAACATCTGCAGCAGCCCACTCAATTACAAGTAGGAGATTGAGGGAGTTGACACATCCTGAGCGACCCTTGAGAGTGGGGCATGAGAGCCCATGGATGAGCATAACCCTCCCTCTTCCCCAGTAGGACTGATCCCAAAGGGCCTAAGGACTCAAAAACACCTCAGGGAGTGACTTCCCTTCTGTCTTCCATGTCATCTCAGTCCGTGGGATCACTTCCCCAAATAACTGATATATAGGGTCTACTTTTGGAGGAACCCAAGCTAAGTTGTATGTGTTGTATGCCCCTCAAACACCAAGAAAATGTTACCACCCTAGCCCCACTTCTCCCTACCCAACACCCCTCATCTTCCACCTCCAAGGTTGGGCTGTGCATCTGAATTTCTTGCAAATACTCTAGTTGATTCCCGTTGTTCTTCATTGTTCTGTGGCTCAGTTGTGTCTGACTCTTTGCAACCCCATGGACTACAGCATGCCAGGCTTCCCTGTCCTTCACTGTCTCCCAGAGTTTGTTCAAACTCATGTCCATTCAGTTGGTGATGCCATACAAGCACCTCATCCTCTGTGGTCCCTTTCTCCTCTTGCCCTCAATCTTTCGCAGCATCAGGGTCTTTTCCAATGGATTGGCTCTTTACAGCAGGTGGCCAAAGTATTGAAGCTTCAGCTTGAGCATCAATCAGTGTTTCCAGTGAATATTCAGGATTGATTTCAAGACTGACTGTTTTTTTTAAGTGAAGAAGCTGGCTTTAAAAAGTTGATTCTTAAATACACACAAAGGTGAAAACCACCTGTCTGGGGGCTCTCACATAGGACTTTAGATGAAGCATTTGGGGAACTCTTATAGAGGGTGACGGAGAAGGCGATGGCACCCCACTCCAGTACTCTTGCCTGGAAAACTCCATGGATGGAGGAGCCTGGAAGGCTGCAGTCCATGGGGTCGCTGAGGGTCGGACACGACTGAGCGACTTCCTTTTCACTTTTCACTTTCATGCATTGGAGAAGGAAATGGCAACCCACTCCAGTGTTCTTGCCTGGAGAATCCCAGGGACGGGGGAGCCTGGTGGGCTGCCGTCTATGAGGTCGCACAGAGTCGGACATGACTGAAGTGACAGCAGTAGCAGCAGCAGTATAGAGGGTGACGGTAGAAATCCTTTCTCAGGTTGGGTGTCTAAGGCCATGGTCATGACTGCCCTTCTTAGCATACATGTGAGCGTAGATATCCCTCTTGTTTTGCTGAAAGTTTTACTTTCATTTTTAGGCTTGAAAGATTTGGTAACAAAAGAAATCCCTTGTTACACACACAATAAACAATTTCAATATTTAATAAAGGATTATTTGACTCAATTTCAATATAGAATCATTAAGAGAAAAAAGAAAAAGAAACAGAGAAGGGTAACAGCACATGGTCTTTCCAGCGGTCATATGTGCATGTGAGAGTTGGACCATAAAAGAAGGCTAAGTGCCAAAGAATAGATGCTTTCAAATTGTGGTGCTGGAGAAGACTCCTGACAGTCCCTTGAACTGCAAGGAAATCAAACCAGTCAATCCTAAAGGAAATCAACCCTGAATGTTCACTGAAAGGACTGATGCTGAAGCTGAGGCTCCAATAATCTGGCCACCCAATGCAAAGAGTCAACTCATTAGAAAAGGCCTTGATGCTGGAAAAGATTGAGGGCAGGAGGAGAAGAGGGTGACAGTGGATGAGATGGTTGGATGGCATCACTGACTCAATGGACATGAGTTTGAGCAAACTCAAGGAGACAGTGAAGAACAGGGAATCCTGGCGTGCTGTAGTCCATGGGGTTACAAAGAGCCAGACACCAATTAACGACTCAACAACACCAAAACAGCATATACATCATCAACTGGGCTGACAACCTACATCCAGACTAGAACAGTCCCTCATTATCAGTAATCTGGAGTCTCAATTGAGAAAGGGTCCCAGACAGCCACCCCATGGGTGAGATTTCAGATTGCAGCTTTGGAGCCTCCTGCTTATAATCCCAGGCCACAAACTGTTGTCATCGTCAGTTTGCCTGCAAAAATACAGCTCTGGTTTTTCTTGAACTTTTACAATGCTGTTAGTTTCACCTGCTGAGTCATAAGACCCTGGCAAGGCTGACCAGGCCTCCAGGGGCTCAAGAAAATTCCAAGACCCACTCCCTCTCTTATCTAAAATGCCACTTGACTTGCTGGTAACAATTGGTGTGTTTTGCAAGCAGGTACATAGTCTGGGCAGTGTCCAGGTGGGTCAGAAGCAGGTCAGAGGCTTGCTCTCCTGCTTCTGAAGCCTGAACTAGACTTCCTCCATTTTAATTTCCCGAACACCTCCCAAGTCACCCACCACACCCATTGCCCCTCTGTGGGCAGCATGACTGCATTTGGCATCCACAGGTGGCCTGATTGCTTGTGAAAAAGCCCTGCCTCCCATTTGATGTAGCCTGAACAGCAAGTATGGGTCAGGCTGGGGCCCTCCCATCCCCTCCGCCCCCCATGCTGCCTGTGGGCACAGCCTGAGTGAAGCAGGCTGCAGGCTCTTGGCTCTCAGCACACTTGGGTTCCTCCAGCTTTCTCCCCTTCTCGAGAATGCTCCCACACAGTTCACAGTTCCCAGGGCTTAGTGAGCCTTGCAGGCACTTCTCACCATGAGCTATGAGGCCACATTTGTTACCCCATGGTACTGAATTCCACCAGTGGCGTGACCACACAGGAGACACATGGAAGCTTTGAGAGAGTTGTACACATGCTCATACACACGTGCACGCATGTGCCCAGCACATTCACACTCACAACACACACACACACACACACAGATTATCTGCTTATTTATACTTGTGACCCAGAGACCATCCAAGGCACGTGGGGTCCATGGGACTCCTCACCCCCTGCCGTCCCTCCTGCTCCTCCAGCATCACTCAGTCCCCAGGTCCATTGAAAGCTCTGGGGACTCAGTCAAGTCCTTGAACTACCCTCTCCCTCAGTTTTCTCATCTCTAAATTGGACAAAATCCCACCTCCCTGTTGTCACTGTTCAGTTGCTATGTCGTGTCTGACTCTTTGCAACCCCATGAACCGCCGCTTCCTAGGTTTCCCTGTCCTTCACAATCTCCCAGACTGTGTACAACACAAATTAAACGAGATGTCCCTGGGACCCCTTTGATGCAGGAGCATCTGTACCCTGAGGGCTCCTTGTGCTGGAAGGAGGGGTGCGTTTCCACCTCATGTGGCAGGAATTCGTGCAGGGGGACACGGGGCCGGTTAGGAGGAGACTGGGCTCCCTGGAAAGCAGAATCGGAGACAGAGTGCTGGTGGATAGGATTTTCCTGGTGGGTTCAACCCCAGGGGCAGACTGAAGGGAGGGGTCAGAAGTGTGGACAGGAGAACCTGTTACCCAGCACACTGGAGTAATACAGACTGCTCCCTCACCAGGGAGCCCCAGGAAGTCTGACACACCTCACTCAGGGGCACCGCTTGAAGGGGAGCCCCTGCCCTCGTCTTCTGAGCAGTGGTGTCCCTGGGAGGGGCTCACAGGGAGCACTGCAGGTGGTAAGGAGGGAAGATGGGGAGGGCAGGCACACAGCAGCGGTTGCTGTTGGACTGCACACCCGTGCAGCCCGCCAGACCCACCCCAAAAAGAACTTGGGCACAAATGAGGTTTGGAGATCTGGATAGGAGCACAGCTGGTTCCTGACACAGCTTGTTTCCAAGTGGAGTCATCCCCCTGGCCTTCTCTTCTTTCTTTCTAATCTTGACTCTTGTCACCTCACTTCTCAGTGGTTCTGGGGGAACTTGGGCTTTTGAAGATACTTATAACAAGTATCCTTTCATCTCACCAGGGGGCAGGGGCACTCAGCACGTGAGGTTCCTCTCCAGGCCCAACCACCTCCTCCGCCAGGTCCCCGGGGAGGGCAATGTTGTTGTGTTGCTGTGTGTCTGTTGTTCTGTTGTGGTTGCTGTTCCAGTCCTGGGATCTTTGACAACCCAGAGCTTTACAGGACTGGGGCCTTTCAGCACTCCGGCACCCTGAGCACTACATTTCCTGCACCCCTACCCTGACCCTGCTATCTCCCACCGGCCCTGGCACGCACAAGATACACTGTAAACTAGGATCGACAGAGGATATTCCTGGACAGTAAATATCATTAAATTCAAAACGAATGAAAGGCACTAGCAGGCACGTGACAGCTTTGTGCCTGGGGCCACAGGTGAATTGAGAGCAGAGAACGAGGCAACAGAGGTGGCTTACCGCCCCTCCTCCACCCAGGAGACCCCAGTCTCCTGGGCGGCTCCCTACCCCGGAGACCTGCTCTGCCGCATCCATCAGGGCAAGGACTCCCCATGTCTTGGAAACTAGTGGTTACCCCCGAGCCAAGACTGGGAGCCTTACTGCCAGGGGTATGAAATCTGGACCCTCGGCTCCTCCATTTACAGCCCAGCTGGGCAGCTTCTTGCCAGAGGGACTGCGCTGACTTGCTGGGCCCTGAGCTGGGAATATCTTCTAGTGTGCTTCATGCACCCCCTTTTCAGGAGAGAAGCTATAAGGGGGGGGGGGGGCGTGCATGAGTGCCCAGTCATGTCGGACTCTTTGCGACCCGTCATGAACTGTAACCCACCAGGCTATGTCCATGGCATTTTCCAGACAAGAATACTGGAGCAGGTTACCATTTCCTTCTCCAGGGGATCTTCCCGACCCAGGGGTCGAACGCGCATCTCTTGAGTCTCCTGCACTGCAGGTGGATTCTTTTACCACTGAGCCACCTGGAAAGCCTCAATAGGCAGAACCCAGCTCTAACCCAGTGCCCCTAAGTCAGTCAGTTTAAGGTATCAGGCGTGATCTTCCGTCTCCTCCTGTTGTCCCAGCAGCGCCCCCTGGAGGCCCGCGGTGAACCAAACCTGAGAGCTGGCGGGGATAGGGGGTGTCCTTCCCACCCAACCCCGCTCAGGCATGGAGACGGTGAATCTCAGTGTCCTCGGCAGCCCTGGAGTCACAGGTCCTCCCCTCTAAGGTCAGGGAAGCTGCACCAGGGCGCTGCCCCTGGTTGAGACCCTGGATAAGTGTGCACAGACACAGATCTGAGAGCAGGAGTCATGCAAAGGAAGGGCCTCGATGGTCCAGCTCGCTAAGAAAGCCATGGGGTCTCCGTGTGCCCCCTTACCCTCCTCTCCAGGCCAGGCAGGAGTATGGGGGCGGGGAGCTCTGGAACATGGGCACACCCCCTCATCCGCTCCCTATCCCTCACACTATGGGGTGGACAGTGGCCATGGCTCCACCCGTCTGCTTCTGGTTTCAAGGCCAGTGACAGAACTTCTGCTCCAAAGGCCTCACCCAGCATCCAAGGAGATGGAGAAGGAGATGGTCTAGCAGTGGCGGGAGCCAGAAGCTTCCAATGCCCTCTTCCCCACCCCCACCCCCCACACCCCCCCAGCTCCTCAGGTCTGAGAAGCCAGGGAGACTAGCAACTCTGTGGGCACTCGCCCCGCCTGACTGTGCACCAGGCCCAGTCCAGGCACTATGTGTCTCTTCTCAGATTCTCCTGCCCGCTGTGTGGAAAGCTGTCAGCCCCTGCTCCCATGCGCAGAAGCTGAGCCTCAGAGATGGGGCTGACCTTGCCCAGCGCTTCCGCTGGTGAGTGGCGGAGCCTGGATTTAAGCCCAGGTGTGTCTGGTCCTCAAGAAAGATAGCAAAGGAGGTTTTCATCTGCACAGGGAGCCAGGAGCCTGGAGCCGGAAACAGGGGGGAGTGGGGCTTGGAGTCTCACATCAGTCCCTTGGCCCCCGCTGAGGGGTGTCACTCGTGTCTATGGCCGAAATGTGGCCTCTCCTGTGCCACCACCCCCTTCCCCCCACCCTCCACCCAAGATCAGGTCCTCGAGTGTCAGGACCTGATCTTCTTGGTCCTCAGCTTTTTTCCTGTGTTGTTTGTTGCTGAGTTCCCACTGCTATAGTGGATGCCCAATACCTATTTGAATAAGTCAATCAGTCAATCAATCAGTGGGATGGCTGACCAGACGGGCTAAGAATTGAGCAGATCAAAACTACCATTTCTGCACATTTACTCTCATGGAATTAATCAGGACCTATTTTCACTGTAGTCATTTTGAACATCCCTACATAATGGCCTCTCTCTCTCTCTCTCTCTCTCTCTCTGTCTCTTTAGCACAAACCCTGCCCACGTGCTCTGTGAATTATGGGCAGTGAACAGTATGAGAAAAGGGCAGGGGCATTGGGGTGAGAATTCCTCAATAAATACAGACACCTCCCCACTCCTGTATAACATCTCCAAACATCTCATTGGGGGCGAAATGAAATTTAAAATTTTATCTGCCTATGAAATCTTTTGAAACTAAAACGAGAAAATAAGATTTATCTACTCTCTATATCCTGAAATTGGCTCAGAAAGAAATTTGAGAAAAATCTCTGTGCATCTGTTGCCCAGTCTCTCCTCGGCTGCACGTTGCTCAGTCAGGGTACACGAAGCTGAAGAAGTCATGAAAATGTGCAGAAAACCTCATCCCAACCCACACGGCTGATCATTTTCCAAAACAGCATTCCTGCCAAATGGACTTCTGGCTTCATCCACTCAAACAGCTTTCTTGCTCACTGATTGGAAGACGAGTCATTTTGGCAGAAAAAGGGACCCATGGTGTGAGCCTGACGTGACAATCCCGTTCTGATCAAAAGAACAGAGGTAGGAAACAAACAGGGAGAAGCAGGTGATGTTTACCTGGCATTCTCCTTCCAGGGTCCTTCTCCCCCAGACGCCGTCCCCTTGTCACCCAGGCATTTCAGCAGCCACCTCTCTGCCCCACACTGCCCACAGCTGGCTGCTTGCTTTACACACTCATTTCACAAACATATATGCTTAGGGCTACGCTCAACCTGGCACTGTCTAGACTACCTCTTGTGAATGAACCGAATACAGTCTGTAAGGTTATTGTTGCATCCATTTTACAAATGAGGAGGTGTAGAGTCAAGTTCAGGGACTTGTCTGGGCCACACAGCTAGCAGACAGCAGGGCTAGGTTTCCTATGCCCTATGCAAAGAACTCACTTTGCAATGCAAAGGATATGGGTTCTATCCTTGATTAGGAAATTATAATCCCACATGCTTGGAGCAACTAAGCAAGTGCCGTAACTATTGAAGCCCATGTGCTCTAAAGCCTGTGCACCACACCTACTGAGCCCTCAAGCCACGACTACAGAGTCCTTGCATTGCAATGCAACATTGTGCATGATGGAACAAAAATCTCACATGCTGCAACTGAGACCCGATGCAGCCAAATCAATGAATTAATTAATTTTAAAAAACAATGCACAAGGGTCGGGGGGCACTGTGTGTAAGGTTCCTTCATACCAGTCATTCTAGAGTATCTAAGACACAAGTTATTCTGAAAATTTGGACACAAGTCTCCCTTCCTTGCTTTGTTCTGAGGACTGTTTGACAGGTTGGGTGGGGGAGGGGGCTGTGAAACCATGTGGTGTCATTTCAGGGGGTTCTGAAGAGCTCTGGAATTGTAGTTCTTTATGCTATGTCTCAGCAAACATAGCAGGGAGATATGCAAATGATCGGCAAAGTTCTAGATAAGAAGTGATTTATCAGAATTGGATGTTTGTGAGGTTTTCAAGCAGGTGGGCAAGAGGATGCTGTACCCTGAGAACTTAGTGGGCTACACTTTTATAATCAAAAGAAAAGTGGAAAAGGGGAGAAGATTACCTTCTTCCTCATTGTTGAGTACATCTCAGGCTTCCAACATCAGCTCCTCCTCCAGGTTGGGCAGGAGTTTTCTTGCCCCTACATGGTGAAATCAGGACTGAGATGGCACAATAGAAAAATAATTTCAGATTTCAGTACGTGAGGGTTTCTTTACTTTGAAGTGTCACCTTTCCATAAATTATTGTTTTCTGTGTGTGCACAGAGCATGTCCTAGGAGTCATTAACTCACTGAGCTCACTGGCAGGATGTGGGTCTCACACCACCATTGTTTTATTGTTTGGGGACATATCCCAAGGCTTCTGTTTCGTGGTTTTGTTGCTAAGCGAGCCTGCTTGGTTTTGAGGTTAAGCAAACCTGCTTCCTCCTGATCATTAACTTACAGGATCTCCCATGCTTTTTTTTTTTTCACTTACAATTCCCTAGTGGGATTAACTATTTAATCACCTACTTTGTGCTTTTACCCTATTCCTATCAGAAGGGCATTTATGTTTGAGAACAAATCTAAGTTTTGTTTTCCTGGCACACTTTATAACCTTGCAGTGGGGCTTGCACAGAACATTGGGAAGACACAGTCTCTGATGACCTTGGTCTTATTGCTCTCGGTCACCACTAACATTTGCTTTGCGGATCATTTTGATACATATCTGGTTCTAAATGCCCATCTGTGTCCCCAGGGCACCGTAACGTCAGAAACACTTGATCCTTGATGTGGAAAAGCAAACCAGGGAAGGTAGTTGGCTGCGTCCTCATTTGGAGGAAAGAGAAGAGAATTCGGTGGGACATATGTGTCCAGGGTCCTTGTGGAAAGAGAGAGCTCTATGTTGGGAAAATTGGCATGGCCTCATGCCCCAGAGGGCCAGAGCTATCCCAGAGAACCTCTGCCCATGGAGCAGACCTCTACCAGGCCACAGGTAGGGAGAAGAGCCCTGGACCACAAGCTGAGAGGCAGAAGGCAGCACGTGACCTGCAAAAGTCACATCACCTGAACAAGAAAGGCTTTGGCTTGGACCACTTGCCTGCAACTTTCTGCCCCACAGAACGTTTTCTGCCTAAGACATTTTGCTCAGAAGCCTCTCGAAGACTTGAGAGCCTCTCTCTAAGTGAGGAGAGATTCCTTGCTAATCCTGAAGTTTCAGGACCAGAAGTTACAGCACAGCATCCGGGCTCCACCCTGTGGAGCCCCCTTTGTGTCCCAGCAGCCCAGGAACCCATCCCACCCCAGTACTGGGTTTAGCTGGTCAAAGAGGCAGCAGGGTGTCACATCGGCCATGCTGCCCCTGTTCAAGGCAGCACAGGTTCTCAGTCCATAACGCTTTCCCAGGACAGAAACAAGGGCCCAGAACTGACTCCCAGTCACAATGCTTGTGTGCATGCCCTGGGGCTGCCGTATATCAAAGCACCACAGATGGAGTGGCTTAAACCACAGAAATGTACCCTCTTCCAGCTCTGGAGGTTTAGAAGGTCAGGGTGTGGGTGGGGTTCCTTCCTCTTCAGGCTGTGAGGAGAATCAGCCCCAGGCTGTCACCCAGCTTCTGGGAGTTTGCTGGAAATCTTTGTCACTCCTTGGCTTCTAGATGCATCGCCCGTATCTCTGCCTTCATCTTCACGTGGCATCTCCCTGCTTGAATGTCTCTGTCCAAATGTCCCCTTTTCATAAGGACCTCACTCATATTGGGTTGCAATCTGCCCTGCTCCAGTATGACCATAGCTAACTGCATCTGTGATGACTCTATTTCCCAACAAGGTCCCATTCACAGGGACTGGGGATAGGGCTAGAACTTAGTGATTTGGTGGGAACACAACTCAGCCCACACCCAGTCTTTTCGTTAAATGTTTTCTTATTGTGGTAAAAGTCACAAAATATAAAACAGACTATTTTAACCACATTTAGCTGTACAGTTCAGTGGCACTAAATACATTCACATTATCGTGAAACTCTCACCATTATCCATCTCCCGAATTTTTCACCTTTCTAAATTGAAACTCTGTCCCCAATTAAACACTATCTCCCCATTTCCGCTTCCCACCTGGCATCTACCAGCGTACTGTCTGACTCAATTTAACTACTCTATGTACCTCATGTAAGTGGAGTCAAGCAGTATTTATCTGCACCTAATGTATACTGGAGAAGGCAATGGCACCCCACTCCAATACGCTTGCCTGGAAAATCCTGTGGACGGAGGAACCTGGTGGGCTGCAGTCCATGGGGTCACGAAGAGTCGGACACGACGGAGGGACTTCACTTTCACTTTTCACTTTCATGCATTGGAGAAGGAAATGGCAACCCACTCCAGTGTTCTTGCCTGGAGAATCCCATCTATGGGGTTGCACAGAGTCGGACACGACTGAAGCCACTTAGCAATGTACACTGGAATGCATTCTTAAGCTTAATTTATGTCCTACAAACAGATTGCACCTTTTTTTTTTCCTTCCCTGTGCTGTCCAGCAGGTTATCTATTTCACACATAGATATTATGAATTAATTGTCTATTTCACACATATTAGTGTGCATATATCAATCCCAACCTCCCATTCTTACTCAACAATCAGGGCAGGTTTAGCTAATATTTAATCCCAAATGTCCTACCTCATTTCCTGGGTGAAGAGGCTTCTTTTCCTCATCTTTAAGACATTCATAAAAGAACAAGAAATTTAATTTCTAGATAAAGAAGGACCCCCACTGTTCCTCCCTTCTGGGACCAGAAGATGCAAACTTCCACTGAGAGCGGCAGTCACTGTCACAGCCTCCTTCAGAGAAAATGAAGTCATACATGTGTGTGTAGTAGTGCGGAGGGCTGTTCCAACCCTCCAAGGGAATCTGGCCAAGGTCTTTCTTTAAAAGCCCAGTGTGGGCTCTCTGCCCATGGACACCACTGAGTAAGCATTGTTGAAGTCTCTCGCCTCCACTGCAGTCACGTCTAAGTCAGAGTCTCCCAAAGAGCCCAAACAACTGTGGAAGCTCTTCATCAGAGGACTGAGCTTTGAAACCACTGATGAGAGTCTGAGGAGCCATCCTGGCAGTGGGAAATGCTCACAGACTGTATGAAAATGAGGGATCCAAACACCAAGCTCTCCAGAGGCTTTGGGTTTGTCACACATGCCACTGTGGAGGAGGTTGGTCGAGCCACAAAGGCAAGGCCATACAAGGTAGACGGAAGATCTGTGGAACCAAAGGATGGCCGCCTCAAGAGAAGGTTCTCAAAGACCTGCTGCCTACTAAACTGTGAAAAAGATTTTTGCTGGTGGCATTAAAGAAGACACTGAAGAACATTAACTTAAAGATTATTTTGAACAATATGGGAAAATTGTTGCTGTTGTTTAGCCGCTAATTCATGTCTGACTCTTTGCGACCCCATGGGCTGTAGCCCACCAAGGCTCCGCATCCACAGGATTTCCCAGACAAGAATACTGGAATGAGTTGCCATTTCCTCCTCTAATGGGAAAATTGAAGTGACTGAGATCATGACTGGCAAAAAGAGAGGCTTTACTTTCATAAACTTTGATGACTATGACTCTGTAGACAAGATTGTCATTCAGAAGCACCACGCTGTAAATGGCCACAGCTATGCAGTAAGAAAAGCCCTATCTAAGCAAGAGATGGGCTTCCCAGGTGGCTCAGTGGGTAAAGAATCTACTGCAGTGCAGGAGATGTAAGAGATGAGGGTTCAATCCCTGGGTCGGGAAGATCCCCTGGAGAAGGAAATGGCAACCCACTCCAGGATCCTTGCCTGAAGAATCCCATGGACAGAGGAGCCTGGTGGGCTGCAGTCCACGGGGTCACAGAGTAGGACACAACTGAGCTGACTGAGCACACAGCACACAAGCAAGAGGTGGCCAGAGTTTCATCCAGCCAGAGAGGTTGAAGTGGTTCTGGAAATTTCGGTGGTGATTGTGCACATGGTCGTGGAGGAAACTTCAGCAGTCGAGGTGGCTTTGGTGGCAGGCACAGTAGTGGTGGTGAGTATGGTGGCAATGGGGATGGCTGTGATGGGTTTGGTAATGATGGAAGCACTTTTGGAGGTGGTAAATCAACAATGATTTCGGCAGTTACAACAATCAATCTTCAAATTTTGGACCCATGAAAGGAGGAATGCAAAAGTAGGAATCAAGAGACACCTGGAGTAACAAGCAAATTTGGCCTTGGAATATGGAATGAAGCAGGGCAAAGGCTAGTAGAGTTTTGCCAAGGGAATGCACTGGTCATAGCAAACACCCTCTTTCAACAACACAAGAGAAGACTCTACACATGGACATCACCAGATGGTCAACACCGAAATCAGATTGATTATATTCTTTGTAGTCAAAGATGGAGGAGCTCTATGCAGTCAGCAAAAACAAGACCAGGAGCTGACTGTGGCTCAGATCATGAACTCCTTATTGTCAAATTCAGACTGAAATTGAAGAAAGTAGGGAAAACCACTAGATCATTCAGGTTTGACCTAAATCAAATCCCTTATAACCAGTGCATTTTCTTGGCAAAACTCTGTTAGTCTTTGCCCTGCTTCATTCCGTGTTCCAAGGCCAAATTTGCCTGTTACTCCAGGTGTTTCTTGACTTCCTACTTTTGCATTCCAGTTCCCTATAATGAAAAGGACATCCTTTTTGGGTGTTAGTTCTAAAAGGTCTTGTAGCTCTTCATAAAACTGTTCAACTTCAGCTTCTTCGGCGTTACTGGTTGGGGCATAGATTTGGATTACTGTGACACTGAATGGTTTGCCTTGGAAATGAACAGAGATCATTCTGTCATTTTTGAGATTGTATCCAAGTACTGCATTTTGGACTCTTTTGTTGACCGTGATGGCCACTCCATTTCTTCTGAGGGATTCCTGCCCACAGTAGTAGATATAATGGTCATCTGAGTTAAATTCACCCATTCCAGTCCATTTTAGTTCGCTAATTCCTAGAATGTCGACATTCACTCTTGCCATCTCTTGTTTGACCACTTCCAATTTGCCTTGATTCATGGACCTGACATTCCAGGTTCCTATGCAATATTGCTCTTTACAGCATCGGACTTTGCTTCTATCACCAGACACATCCACAGCTGGATATTCTTTTTGCTTTGGCTCCATCCCTTCATTCTTTCTGGAGTTATTTCTCCACTGATCTCCAGTAGCGTATTGGGCCCCTACTGACCTGGGGAGTTTCTCTTTCAGTATCCTATCATTTTGTCTTTTCATACTATTCATGGGGTTCTCAAGGCAAGAATACTGAAGTGGTTTGCCATTCCCTTCTCCAGCGGACCACACCCTGTCAGATCTCTCCACCATGACCCGCCCATCCTGGGTTGCCCCACGGGCATGGCTTAATTTCATTGAGTTAGACAAGGGTGTGGTCCTGGTGTGATTAGATTGACTAGTTTTCTGTGAGAATGGTTTCAGTGTATTTGCCCTCTGATGCCCTCTTTCAAGACCTACTGTCTTACTTGGGTTTCTCTTACCTTGGGTGTGGGGTATCTCTTCCCTGCTGCTCCAGCAAAGCACAGCCATCGCACCTTACAATCAACAAAAACAAGACCAGGAGCTGACTGTGGCTCAGACCATGAACTCCTTATTGCCAAATTCAGACTGAAATTGAAGATAGTAGGGAAAACCACTAGACCATTCAGGTATGACCTAAATCAAATCCCTTATGATTATACAGTGGAAGTGAGAAATAGATTTAAGGGCCTAGATCTGATAGATAGAGTGCCTGATGAACTATGGAATGAGGTTCGTGACATTGTACAGGAGACAGGGATCAAGACCATCCCCATGGAAAAGAAATGCAAAAAAGCAAAATGGCTGTCTGGGGAGGCCTTACAAATAGCTGTGAAAAGAAGAGAAGTGAAAAGCAAAGGAGAAAAGGAAAGATATAAACATCTAAATGCAGAGTTCCAAAGAATAGCAAGGAGAGATAAGAAAGCCCTCCTCAGGGATCAATGCAAAGAAATAGAGGAAAACAACAGAATGGGAAAGACTAGGGATCTCTTCAAGAAAATCAGAGATACCAAAGGAACATTTCATGCAAAGATGGGCACAATAAAGGACAGAAATGTTATGGACCTAACAGAAGCAGAAGATATTAAGAAGAGGTGGCAAGAATACACAGAAGAACTGTACAAAAAAGAGCTTCAAGACCCAGATAATCATGATGGTGTGATCACTGACCTAGAGCCAGACATCATGGAATGTGAAGTCAAGTGGGCCTTAGAAAGCATCACTAGGAACAAAGCTAGTGGAGGTGATGGAATTCCAGTGGAGCTATTCCAAATCCTGAAAGATGATGCTGTGAAAGTGCTACACTCAATATGCCAGCAAATTTGGAAAACTCAGCAGTGGCCACAAGATTGGAAAAGGTCAGTTTTCATCCCAATCCCAAAGAAAGGCAATGCCAAAGAATGCCCAAACTACTGCACAATTGCACTCATCTCACACGCTAGTAAAGTAATGCTCAAAAGTCTCCAAGCCAGGCTTCAGCAATATGTGAACCGTGAACTTCCTGACGTTCAAGCTGGTTTTAGAAAAGGCAGAGGAACCAGAGATCAAATTGCCAACATCTGCTGGATCATGGAAAAAGCAAGAGAGTTCCAGAAAAACATCTATTTCTGCTTTCTTGACTATGCCAAAGCCTTTGACTGTGTAGATCACAATAAACTGTGGAAAATTCTGAAAGAGATGGGAATACCAGACCACCTGATCTGCCTCTTGAGAAATCTGTATGCAGGTCAGGAAGCAACAGTTAGAACTGGTCATGGAACAACAGACTGGTTCCAAATAGGAAAAGGAGTACGTCAAGGCTGCATATTGTCACCATGTTTATTTAACTTATATGCAGAGTACATCATGAGAAATGCTGGACTGGAAGAAACACAGTTGGAATCAAGATTGCCCGGAGAAATATCAATAACCTCAGATATGCAGATGACACCACTCTTATGGCAGAAAGTGAAGAGGGGCTAAAAAGCCTCTTGATGAAAGTGAAAGTGGAGAGTGAAAAGGTTGGCTTAAAGCTCAACATTCAGAAAATGAAGATCATGGCATCTGGTCCCATCACTACATGGGAAATAGATGGAGAAACAGTGGAAACAGTGTCAGACTTTATTTTTCTGGGCTCCAAAATCACTGCGGATGGGGACTGCAGCCATGAAATTAAAAGACGCTTACTCCTTGGAAGGAAGGTTATGACCAACCTAGATAACATATTCAAAAGCAGAGACATTACTTTACCAACAAAGGTTCGCCTAGTCAAGGCTATGGTCTTTCCTGTGGTCATGTATGGATGTGAGAGCTGGACTGTGAAGAAGGCTGAGCACCGAAGAATTGATGCTTTTGAATTGTGGTGTTGGAGAAGACTCTTGAGAGTCCCTTGGACTGCAAGAAGATCCAATCAGTCCATTCTGAAGGAGATCAGCCCTGGAATTTCTTTGGAAGGAATGATGCTAAAGCTGAAACTCCAGTATTTTGGCCACCTCATGTGAAGTGTTGACTCATTGGAGAAGACTCTGATGTTGGGAGGGATTAGGGGCAGGAGGAGAAGGGGACGACAGAGGATGAGATGGCTGGATGGCATCACTGACTTGATGGATGTGAGTCTGAGTGACCTCCGGGAGCTGGTGATGGACAGGGAGGCCTGGCCTGCTGCAGTTCATGGGGTCACAAAGAGTCGGACATGACTGAGCGACTGATCTGATCTGAAATCCCTTATGATTATACAGTGGAAGTGAGAAATAGATTTAAGGGACTATATCTGATAGATAAAGTGCCTGATAAACTATGGATGGAGGTTCATGACATTGTACAGGAGACAGGGATCAAGACCATCCCCATGGAAAAGAAATGCAAAAAAGCAAAATGGCTGTCTGGGGAGGCCTTACAAATAGCTGTGAAAAGAAGAGAAGTGAAAAGCAAAGGAGAAAAGGAAAGATATAAACATCTGAATGCAGAGTTTCAAAGAATAGCAAGGAGAGATAAGAAAGCCTTCTTCAGGGATCAATGCAAAGAAATAGAGGAAAACAACAGAATGGGAAAGACTAGAGATCTCTTCAAGAAAATCAGAGATATCAAGGGAACATTTCATGCAAAGATGGGCTCAATAAAGGACAGAAATGTTATGGACCTAACAGAAGCAGAAGATATTAAGAAGAGGTGGCAAGAATACACAGAAGAACTGTACAAAAAAGATCTTCATGACCAAGATAATCACAATGGTGTGATTACTCACTTAGAGCCAGACATCCTGGAATGTGAAGTCAAGTGGGCCTTAGAAAGCATCACTACGAACAAAGCTAGTGGAGGTGATGGAATTCCAGTGGAGCTATTCCAAATCCTGAAAGATGATGATGTGAAAGTGCTGCACTCAATATGCCAGCACATTTGGAAAACTCAGCACAGGACTGGAAAAGGTCAGTTTTCATTCCAATCCCAAAGAAAGGCAATGCCAAAGAATGCTCAAACTACCACACAATTGTACTCATCTCACAAGCTAGTAAAGTAATGCTCAAAATTCTCCAAGCCAGGCTTCAGCAATACGTGAACCATGAACTTCCAGATGTTCAAGCTGGTTTTAGAAAAGGCAGAGGAACCAGAGGTGAAATTGCCAACATCCTCTGGATCATGGAAAAAGCAAGAGAGTTCTAGGAAAACATCTATTTCTGCTTTATTGACTATGCCAAAGCCTTTGACTGTGTGGATCACAATAAACTGTGGAAAATTCTGAAAGAGATGGGAATTCCAGACCACCTGACCTGCCTCTTGAGAAACCTGTATGCAGGTCAGGAAGCAACAGGTAGAACTGGACATGGAACAACAGACTCGTTCCAAATAGGAAAAGGAGTACATCAAGGCTGCATATTGTCACCCTGCTTATTAAACTTATATGCAGAGTACATCATGAGAAACACTGGGCTGGAAGAAGCACAAGCTGGAGTCAAGATTGCCAGGAGAAATATCAATAACCTCATATATGCAGATGACACCAACCTTATGGCAGAAAGTGAAGAGGAACTAAAAAGCCTCTTGATGAAAGTGAAAGAGGAGAGTGAAAAAGTTGGCTTAAAGCTCAACGTTCAGAAAACGAAGATCATGGCATCCGGTCCCATCACTTCATGGGAAATAGATGGGGAAACAGTGGAACAGTGTCAGACTTTATTTTTGGGGGCTCCAAAATCACTGCAGATGGTGATTGCAGCCATGAACTTAAAAGATGCTTACTCTTTGGAAGGAAAGTTATGACCAACCTAGATAACATATTCAAAAGCAGAGACATTACTTTGCCAACAAAAGTCCGTCTAGTCAAAACTATGGTTTTTCCCGTAGTCATGTATGGATGTGAGAGTTGGATTGTGAAGAAAGCTGAGTGCCGAAGAATTGACGCTTTTGAACTGTGATGTTGGAGAAGACTCTTGAGAGTCCCTTGGACTGCAACGAGATCCAAACCATCCATTCTAAAGGAGATGAGCCCTGGGTGTTCTTTGGAAGGAATGATGCTAAAGCTGAAACTCCAGTACTTTGGCCACCTGATGCGAAGAGTTGACTCATTGGAAAAGACTCTGATACTGGGAGGGATTGGGGGCAGGAGGAGAAGGGGACGACAGAGGATGAGATGGCTGGATGGCATCACTGATTCAATGGACGTGAGTTTGAGTGAAGTCCGGGAGTTGGTGATGGACAGGGAGGCCTGACATGCTGCAATTCATGGGGTTGCAAAGAGTCGGACACGACTGAGCGACTGAACTGAAATGAAGTGAAAGGAGGAAAGTTTGGAGGCAGGAGTTCTGGCTCCTATGGTGGTGGAGGCCAATACTTTGCCAAACCACAAAACCAAGGTGGCTGTGGTGGTTCGGGTAGCAGCAGAAGCTGTGACAGTGGCAGAAAGTTTTAATTACTGCCAGGAAACAAAGCTTGGCAGGAGAGGAAACCCAGAGACATGACAGAGAAGCTACAGGTTACAACAGACTTGTGAGCTCAGCCACGCACAGGGGTGGCAGGGACTAGCTGTTACAAGATAATACTCATGCATATGGGCGAAAACTTGAGGACTGTATTTGTGACTAATTGTTTAACAGGTTATTTTGGTTTCTGTTCTGTGGAAAGTGTAAAGAATTCCAACAAAGAACCTTAACATACATTTATTTTTTGTACCTATGCTGCTGTTGTTCAGTTGCTAAGTTGTGTCTGACTCTTTTCAACCCCATGGACTGCAACCCCATGGCTTCCCTGTCCTTCACTATCTCCTTGAGTTTGCTCAAACTATCTCCATTGAATGGTTCTGCCATCCAGTCATCTCACCCTCTGTCTCCCCCTTCTCCTCCTGCCCTCAGTCTTTCCCAGAACCAGGGTCTTTTCCAGTGAGTCAGCTCTTCCCATCAGGTGGCCTAAGTATTGGTACTTCAGCTTCAGCAACAGTCCTTCCAGTGAATATTCAGGATTGATTTCTTTTAGGATTGACTGGTTTGATCTCCTCGTAGTTCAAGGGACTCTCAAGAGTTTTCTCCAGCACCACAGTTCAAAAGCATCAATTCTTCAGCACTCAGCCTTCTTTATAGCCCAATTCTCCTATCTGTATATGACTACTAGACCTATGCTGTTGATTGCTAGGTTTAATAGTCTGATCATGATGCTGAAGAAACATGTCTTTTTTAAAAAAAAAGCCGAATGTGGGAAACTGATAAAAGGACAGGGTCCCTGCTGGGAAGAGGGAGTGGGAAGCCAGAGCGTCTCACCAGGGATAACCCTGTGCCTCCAACCTCAGTTGCCCTGTTAGCTTCCACTGCCCCCTGGAAGCAAATGCATGTTTCCTTTTTCTGTAAGGCTGCTCTCACCAGGGCATCAGTGTCAGGCCATCTGTACTTAGAACATGCAGGGCGTTCCTGGGCTCCCACAGGGGTGGAGGACATTGCTTCTGTGACGGTAGGGCCTTGCCACCACTGGAGTCCCCATCTATGCTGGGGCCACAGCACAGCCTCCTCCATCCTTCCCTTCACCCCAAGCCCCAGCTGCAGACTCCACCAGGCAGCAGTGCCCTCTGGGGACAGTCAGGACCATAAACCCCCAGTCACAAATGCCGCCACACTGCCCAGGCTCACATGAGCATGTCCTTCCAGTCATCTCGCCCATGTAGTTGATAGAAGGGCTCTGACAAATCAGCCCCAAATTGCACAACATAGAAGTCATGGCTTCTGTGAACAGCATAATCTGATGGGTGATAAAAATCACTTACATGTGCTGAGAAAGAGTTCTGTGTGTATAAACTGGGAAGCTGGGTTGCGCCCAGACCATGAGGGACCCATCATGTGCCATGAAATTGTTTATCCACTCACAATCCTGGGAATGCCATGCTGCCCCAACCCAACAAACCAGACTTTAGCACAGGGGGCTGATGTCTTCCCTGAATCAACAGAACCCAGCAGAAGTAAAGCCAGTATGGGCGAGTTTCAGTCTCACAGTGCTGGGATCAGTTCCAGAATCTTCCAGGCCTCTGGGCTCCTATCGCCCCACCTCTCAGCATGAAGGCCAGAAATATGAGCCATCCCCCGGCCTGCAGAGCCTGGCACCTTGCAGAGAACCCCATCAGATGTTTTATTAACCTCCAGATTTCTCTCCTGCCATTTAACCATGGGGAGACTCTGGCATTGAATCCACCTGGACTCCTATTGTAAGGGCAAAGGTTTTCTGAATCGTCCCTTTTGTATACAATGAAGTCCAGAGTGGGCTTGTGTTCTGGTTCTAGTCATGTTGATAGTGACAACTTTTAAATGATTCAATGAATAAATTGCAGGTTTTTCAGTGTCCTTAGTCTTTAAGCTAGTGTGGTGGGAAGGATGGCCCAGGAGCCCTGTATGCTGGGCTCATGAAGCACGTGGAGTCTTGTGGCTCCACAAGGGGAGGGTGATGGCCCCAATTCACAGCGGTGGAAACTGAGGTTCAGCAATCTTCCTAATCCACTATCGAACCCAGGTCTTCCACATCGCAGGCAAATTCTTTGCCATCTGAGCCACCAGGGAAACCTAAGAATACTGGAGTGGGTAGCCTATCCTCCAGGGGGACTTCCCAACCCAGGAATCTAACCTGGGTCTCCTGCATTGCAGGCAGATTCTATACGGGCTGAGCTACCTGGGAAGCCCAGAGAGGGTAAGAAACTTATTCAAAGCTCCACAGATGGGAAGTTGGTGGCGCCACGATGACTGTAAGTCTGTCTGGTTTCCAAGCCTCTGCTCTTTGTAGATACCAAAGTGCCCTTTATAACTGTGTGTGTGCGTGCTAAGTCACTTTAGTCGTGTCCGACACTTGGTGACCCTATGGACTTGTAGCCCGCCAGCTCCCCTGTCTGTGGGGTTCTCCAGGCAAGAATACTGGAGTGGGTTGTCATGCCTTCCTCCAGGGGATCTTCCTGACCCAGGGAATGAACCTATGTCTCTTAAATCTCCTGCACTGGCAGACAGCATGCAGATGCATTTGCTTTTCCAGACCTTTAGAAAACTAAGTCAGAAATTCCGGGAGCCTGCAGAAACCAGTGTTCATTATTTGCATCTAAAGAAGCAAGTGTAGGAACAAACCCATGTAGGGAATTATGATGAAAGGCGGGGGAATTCTTCCTGTATGGATGTGATTGTGGGGTTATGTGGGAAAACAAGGAAGGGGGACATTTGAGCTTTTTAAAAACAATCCTAGTGAATGCAGTTTGCATATCAAAGGCATAAAAAAGGCTGGGTAACGACCAAAACTCTGTTGAGGGCTTCCCTGGGGGCTCAGCGGTAAAGAATCCACCTGCCATCCAGGAGACATGGGTTCCACCCCCGATCCAGGAAGATCCCGTATGCTTCAGAGCAACTAAGCCTTGCACACAACTAGTAAGCCTGTGCTCTATAGCCTGTGTCTGAAACAAGAGAAGACACTGCGGAAGACACACGCCACAGCTAGAGAGTAGACCCCAACTGGCAGCAACTAGAGAAATCTGTTGTTGCGCATGCAGCAACAAAGACCCAACACAGCCAAGAAATAAATAAAATATTAAAAAAGAAAAAAACCCTCAGTTGACAGACTGTTACAGAAAAACTCAGGGGCAGGCCTGCTGCTGCTTGTGTGGTGGTGGTGGGGAGCAGGGGGAGAAGGGGGTGGGCGAGAGGAGCTGGGTGGGGTAGGAGAGGCAGCTCAGGCAGGGTGGACATGGCATAAATGTTTCCTGTAGAAAAGTGTGCAGAGTTTAGCTTGAAAGTTATAGACAAGAAGCATATCCAATCAAAAGACATTTTTTTTTTTCCAGTTTTGCCTAAAATCTTCAAGTAAGCTTAGTAGCCCCAGGGATAAAGCTGGGCAGTTCTCCTAAGTCATCAAGGACCAGGTTAGCAGATGTTAACCTATAACAATAAAACAGCCAGTTATTTTTATCAGCAAAACAAGTTTATTCAGGAGCAGCGAAGAATCATCATTTAGGATATACAGCTATGTGGAACCACCTACTAACCCATAAAGTAAAGGAGAGGAGACTCATGGGAGCGAAGGGGAGCCAGGAGAGGTTCTCACAAACAATGGGCTTCCCAGGTGGTTCAGCGGTAAAGAATCCACCAGCCAATGCTGGAGACATGAGTTTGATCCCTGGGTCGGGAATATCCCCTGGAGAAGGGCATGGCAACCCACTCCAGTATTCTTGCCGAGAAAATCCCACGGACAGAGAAGACTGGTGGGCAACAGTACAGGGATCACAGAGTTGGAGCTGAACACAACTGAAGCGACTGAGCACACGAGCAGTAGAAAAAAGTGCATGCGTGCTAAGTCGCCTCAGTTGTGTCCGACTCTTTGTGACCCCATGGATTGTAGCCACCAGGCTCCTCTGTCCATGGGATTTTCCCCTTTTTACCCACCGGGCTCCTCTGTCCATGGGATTCTCCAGGCAAGAATATCGTAGTGGGTTGTCATGCCCGCCTCCAAGGAATCTTCCCAACCCAGGGACTGAACCCTCAGCCCCTGCAGCTCCTGCAGAGGCAGGCACCTTGTTCACCACTGAGCCACCGGGGAAGCCAGTAGAAAAAGTCAGAAGACAGAAGACCTCAAGTCAGATCAAAATCTACTAGTTATTTGTAACTGCAGACAAATTATCTAGTTTATATAAGCCTTGGTTTCCTCAAAATGTAAACTAGAAATAATAATTCTCGTCCCCCCTTGAAAGACTGCTGAGACGATCCAATTACATTGTGAACTGAATGTAGATTTTTTTAAAATACAAAGCACTGTAAAAACGCAAGGTACTTTTTCTTACCCTCAAGTAAAGAGAACATTAGAGTAATTGGAGTGATTATATTCACTTTCTACCCCTAGGTTTTGTAATATTAAAGAGGTATTGTAGATTGCATAGTCCCTTGAGAAGCTTAATTAGACATTGATCAACAACACAAAAAAACTTTTTTCAAATATATGATGTCCGAAAAAAAGTGAAATGTTTGCTTTGTTGTTTAGTCACTAAGTCATGTCTGACTCTTCTGTGGCCCCATGGACTGTAGCCCGCCAGGCTTCTCTGCCCTTGGAATTCTCCAAGCAAGAATACTGGAGTGGGTTGCCATTTCCTTCTCCAGGGGATCTTCCTCATCCAGGGATCAAACCTGTGTCTCCTGCATTGGCAGGCAGAGTCTTTACCACTGAGTCATGTGGGAAGCCCCAGAATGTTTATTTAGTTGCAGCATGTGGGATCTTAGTTCCCAGACCAGGGACTGAACCTGTGCCCCGTGTACTGGGGTGTGGAATCTTAGCCACTGGACGTTGTCACTGGTGCCACTGGCCGTGTGAACTAGGAGGCAGTGTGTGGCCAGTTCTGAATGCCAGGGAAGAGAGGTTACCTCACTGGAGGCTAAGGAATAATAGGGTTGGGGAGAGTGTGTATGTGTAAGGGAGACGGGATGATAATTCTGAGGGGCGCTAGAAGCGAAAAAGAATGACAGAGGCAGAGAGCACAGAGGTTCCCTGGGCAGGAGAGGGGCCTTCCTGTCCCTGACTGATACCCGTACAACTTGCTGGGAAGACTAGACTCCGGCTGCACTTGAGCAGGCACCCCTGGGCAGCAGACGGGAGCAGGGGCTCACCTGGCCCAAGCAAGGTCGTGAAACACGGCAGGTTCGGAGACACCTGTCCCTCCTCAGCGGACGCTGCCCAGCCATTAGGTCAGGGTCTCAAGTCCAGGTGTTTGCCCACCTTCCTTCCTGATCTTTGAGACCAAGGCAGCTGCCAAAACCTTTCTGGGCCTCACTTCTGCTCTCCATGAGCGTAATTCTGCTGTCTGAATGCAATTACCATGTCACTTTTATGTCCTGAAGCTGTCGTCTTTACATCCTGGAATATCTCACCAGAGAGGACGACGAGGCAGGTGACACCTGTGAGGGGGCAGGACCAGCTGACGTTGGGGGTTTCCACCGCATTCCTGGAGGCAGGGCCAGAAGTGCTGCCAGGGCTTCCTGGAGGCCGTGTCTCCTCTGAAGGCACCCATCTTCTCCCTCGTGGCCACGCTAAGCAGGGAGGTCATGGCCCTGGGTTAGTAATTAACTAGTGTGATAAACCTGGTATTTTCAGATGGCTGTGAGCCAGGAGTTAAGCTGAATAATTGAGGCCCCCAGGAGCAGGGCGTGGACAGTACTAGCTGGAAGGACTTCATTCCTGCAAACTGTGCTAGGAATCCACCTCTCCCCCCTACCCCACACCTCACCAAACCAGGGCTGTCCCATCCCACCTGGCTCCCTCCTGAGAAAATGCCGAAGTCCAGCTCTTCAGGAAGCAGGTCTCTGAGGACGGAGAATGGCCCGAGTAGTGAGGAGCTCGGTAGGTCACTGTCTGGGGAGGAGAGAAACGAAGCATCTCAGAGAGAGAGAGAGAGACGCAGTTTCTTCAACTCGACTCTGTCCTCCCATGTTCACTTCCTCAGCCCCTTGCTTCTGGGAATGTACTCGCTGGTCTGGAAATGCCTCCCTCTCTGTTGTTCCTTGAGAACAAAGAACGGAAACAGAAGAAAACATCCTTTCATTACCTGGTACAGTGCTATACACAGACCCAAGACGGGGGATATCAAAGCCCCGGCTTGTAGCAGGAATAAAGAGGGATTCATTGACCGTGCTGCAAGCAGGCAGGCGCACAGCAAACACTCCAACCTATGTGCCTTTTCTTTTGTTTTTTTTTCAAAATATTGTAGTCAGGAAAAAAAAAAATTTTTTTTTAATTCAAGGAGAGGAAAAATCAGACTGAATGGATTCGAATGGTCTGAGAGCCACATCCATATTTTAGAAAGGAACCCTCAGGCAGAATGTCCCTGCCCACACAAGCAGGGGAGCCTGGAAAAAGTGGGCTGCTGACAGCAAAGGATTAGGGTTTGGCCCAGGTGTCATTGAACCATTTTCAACTGTTTCGTCAGTCGTGAAAGGGCATTTGGACGCGACCCCAGCTAATCCCTTCTGCCCTGGAGCCCAGACCTGCACGCTCAAGAGGTTTCTGGTGGACGGGTGGGTGAGGACTGTCGAGCTGGTGGCTCTTCCAAAGCTCTTTCAGTTAAGTGATCGGGAAAGAGATATGTTTGCAGACAGAATGGACTCCCACGTTTACGCGTTCCTGTTGTGGGATACTTTCCTCACACATGGGTTGTTTCACCTGAGTCCCCGACTGCAGCACTGCCTTGGCTGGAAGGAGGGGTATGGAGAGGGGCTGGGCTCAGGGCACAGATGGGGTCTATTACTGAGCCCCTCCTCTGCAGGGCACAGCCACAGCTTCTCAGGTAGGGAACTAGCCTCCAGAGAGCCTGCCACATGTCCCCAGGGGCCTGAGAGATTCTCAGCCCCCATCTGTGCTGATGCTCCGGGCAGAGTCCCGTTTCTCTTGTCCTGGGGGGTCTGTCCCGGGTCAGAGTGCTGGGCAGGCCTGGGGAAACCTGTGTCCACCGGAGCAGGTTCCAGGGGGCTTGTGGCTTATAAGAAGCGTAGACAGTCTGTTTGCTTGTGTGTGTGGTGTGGTATGTGATGTGTGTGCTATATGTGTGAGATGTGTGTGTGTGGTTTGTAGAGGGTATGTGTGTGTGTGTGTGTGTTCTGTGTGTGGTATGTATGATGTGGTATTGGTGTTTGTGCTGTATGTGTATGTGATGTGTGTGCTATATGTGTGAGATGTGTGTGTGGTTTGTAGAGGGTATGTGTGTGTGTGTGTGTTCTGTGTGTAGTATGTATGATGTGGTATTGGTGTTTGTGCTGTATGTGTGAAGTGTGAGTGTGCTGTGGAGTGCGTTTGTGTGGTGTGGTGTATGATGAGGTGTATGGTGCGGTGTGTGATACAGTATATAGTGTGTGTGGTGTGGTGTATGATGTGCATGGAGTGATGTGTGTCCGTATGTGGTGTGTGTGTGGTGTGGTATGTGATGTGGTACATGCTGTGTGTGTGGGGGGGTGATATGGTAGATGCGGTATGTGTGTGGGGGGGTGTGATATGTGATGTGATAATGTGGTGTGTGTGGTATGCATGTGTGGTGTGTGTGATGTGGCATGTGGTATTTGTGTTGTATGTGTGAAGTTTATGTGTGCCTGTGTGTGATGTTTGAGTGCTGTGTGTGTGGTATGGTTTGTCGTATGTCGTATGGTGCCTGCTGTGCAGGGATGTGGTGTACGTGTGTGGTGTGTGGGATGGCGGAGGGCAGGGGTCACTGTGGTCCGGGGTGGTCAGAAGCCTACTGAACGCACTAGGACTTGCTGGTGTTCCTCGAACAGGAGGAAGGGCATGAAAGGTTGTTGTGTCATGTGAAGACACCAGGATTCTTGGCCCCTAGAGGAGAAGAATTCAAACCGGGGCCAGAGACGAGGCTTGATCGCTCAGAGCTTTTGTGTAATAAAGTTTTATTAAAGTATAAAGGAGATAGAGAAAGCTTCTGACATAGGCATCAGAAGGGGGCAGAAAGAGTACCCCCTTGCTAGTGTTAGCAATGAAGTTATATACTCTAAAGAATGTCTGGAGGTTATAAAGACCTAATTTACATTTTAAGATTTCTCAGGCAGGATGCATCCTGGAAAAGACCAGGTCTACCCCCCTAATTTTGGAGAAGGAAATGGCAACGCACTCCAGTTTTCTTGCCTGGAGAATCCCAGGGGCAGGAGAGCCTGGTGGGCTGACGTCTATGGGGTCACGCAGAGTCGGACACGACTGAAGTGACTTAGCAGTACCCCCCTAATTTACATTTTAAGATAACACTGTCCTCAGGCAGGATACATTATTGTTGTATAATCCTAAGGAATGTGGAGAAAGAAAAAAAAGTTTGTCCTTTCTTCTTCCTTGAGAATTCCAGACCCCTATCTCCTTGGGGACCCCTAGACTCCTTATCAATCTGCCTAGGAAATGACTCTCTCAGGCAGAGCCCCATTTGAGCCGCTCTGGGGAAGCCCACCAGCCCACGCTGGGCAGCCAGATGGAGGGCAGTGAGTGCTGGTCAGCAGGTAATGACCAGAGCCCAGACCGCTTCCCTGTGAGGCTCACTGATGTGAGAGTCAGGACGCACATGAAGCTCCTAAGAGTTGCCAGGAAAGCCTTAATGATGTTAACTGGGCCCTAAAAGATTCTTACCTTAATATTGAAAGTATTATTGCAGTAAAATATTTTATTCAGGCATGGAATAATCTATTCTTCCTGTCCTCCAGAGATGCACAAATAATAAAACCCTGGTGCTTCCTTTTGGTTTGTATAGGAAACCTATACAAACATTTTGCAAAATTCTCTCAAGTGAAAAATCACCTCACCATAGTTACCCACCCACCACTTACCCTCCAGACTACTTGCTTAACCTTTTCACACTCTTGTTTCTTCTTCTGTGAAACAGGGTTTATGGTCTATAATCAACTCAATGAAAGTAAAGTGTCTACACTTGTGTGCACTGCTGCTAAGTCACTTCAGTCGTGTCCGACTCTGTGTGACCCCAGAGATGGCAGCCCATCAGGCTCCCCCGTCCCTGGGATTCTCCAGGCAAGAACACTGGAGTGGGTTGCCATTTCCTTCTCCAATGCGTGAAAGTGAAGTCGCTCAGTCGTGTCTGACTCTTTGCGACCCCATGGACTGCAGCCCACCAGGCTCCTCCGTCCTTGGGATTTTCCAGGCAAGAGTACTGGAGTGGGGTGCCATTGCCTTCTCCACTTGTGTGCACAGTGAGTGCCTAATAAATGTTAGCCAGCCTCCCAAGCTGGTCTCCTGGGCAGGTCCTCTGCTTTACTTCAGATGCTTGGTCCTGAGGGTCCAGGGTCACTTGGCCTGATTGACAGAAGATAACTGTGAAAGTGAGACTTGGAAAGTGACAAGTTCAAAAGGAAGAAGGGAGGGAGGAAGAGAGACAGAAAAAGAGAAAGGAAAAAAATAAAGGACCAGCTGGGTCACTACAGGAGAGGTAACTAGACCATGCACGGACCATGTAGCATGCTTCCATTTTCCTCTTCTATTTCCTCCCCCAGAAGAATTTCCAAACACACAGAAGTTGGGGCCAAGCCCAACCTCTTACTGTGTTTTCTCTGCCTAGAAGTAGAGTTGAAAACCATGTACTATGACTGCCCACATTCAAATCTGCTCGCATGAACAGTATTTTCAGAGTTTATGAATCTTAACTCCAAAACAATACAGTGAATTTTTTTTTTTTTACTGAAGTATAGTTGACTATTTTCTTGGGCTCCAAAATCACTGTAGATGGTGACTGCAGCCACGAAATTAAAAGGTTAGGGTTAGGGTTAAAAAGCTATGGCAAACCTAGACAGCATATTAACAAGCAGAGACATTACTCTGCCAACAAAGATGCATATAGTTGAAGCTGTGGTTTTTCCAATAGTTATGTATGGATGTGAGAACTGGACCATGAAGAAGGCTGAACACCAAAGAATTGATGTTGGAGAAGACTCTTGAGAGTGCCCTGGACTGCAAAGAGATTAAACCAGTCCATCCTAAAGGAAATCAATCCTGCATAGTCACTGGAAGGGGTGACGCTGAAGCTCCAATACTTTGGCCACCTGATGCGAAGTCAACTCATTAGAAAAGACCCTGATGCTGGGAAAGATTGAGGGCAGGAGGAGAAGGGGATGACAGAGGATGAGATGGTTGGATGGTATCACTGACTCAGTGGACATGAGTTTGAGCAAGCGCTGAGAGATAGTGATGGACAGGGAGGCCTGGGGTTCTGCAGACCATGCGGTCACAAAGAGTCGGACAGGACTGTTTGACTGAACAACAATAGTTGATTTCAATATGATATTAATTTCAGGCATACCACATTACGATTCAAAGTTTTTATAGGCTGTGTTCCATTTAAAATTGTTATCAAATACTGGTTATGTTTCCTGTGCTGTACAACATACACTTGCAGATTATTTATTTTGTTCCTTCCTTCCACAAATATGCACTGAGCACTTGCAACATGCCAACCCCTGTCTGAGACATTTGGGATGTGTTAACAAATGAAACAGGCAAAGACTGCTGTCCATGTGGAGTTTATGAGCTGTGTATGCAGGGAGACAGACAGTGAGCAGTAAAAAGCAGACAGAATGAGTGATTCATTTGTCTGGTTTGTTATAAAGTGACAAGTACTGTGGAAGGAGAGAAAGAAGGAGGAAGGGAGCTGGGGGAAGGAAGGAGGACAGAAAGTAGAGGTGGGCAGCGGTCAGGGAGACCTGGGCCAGGCTGGGGAGAAGGAGGCTGGTTGTGACTGGAAATCGAGAGGTGACCTCTGAGTAAGGGCTTGAAGGAAGGGAGGGCCTGCAGGGGCAGTGTCCAGAGGGGGAGCATTCCAAAGGGAACAGGTAGCAGAGAAGCCCTCAGGGTGCAGCGCATTCCCTGGAGGAGCCATGAGGCTGGATGCCCCTGGTGTTCACAGAGGAGGGCCTCCGCAGAGGGCCTCACAGGTCATCATTAGACAGGAGCCCCCTGGGAATCGTTGCAGAGGTTTGAACAGAGGGGCGACGTGACGTGACATCCTGTAACAGAGTCACTATGGCAGCTGGGCAGAGACCAGACCTTGCGGACGGAGGTGACAGCTAGGAGATCAGCTCGGGGGCTAGGGCAGGTGGGAGAGGATGGTGGCCTGGACCGGGGGCGGACCAGGAATATGAAGTGGGTGGTCAGTGTCTCGTAAATTTTGAAGGTGGGGTCAGATGTTTCCTGAGAAGCAGATGTAGGGTGGGAGGGAAAGAAGAATTAACTAATAGAAGAATGCATGTGTGTGAATGCTCAGTGTGTCCAGCTCTTTTGTGACCCCATGGACTGCAGCCGGCTCCCATGTCCATGGGATTCTCTAGGCAAGAATGCTGGAGAGGATTGCCATTTCCTCCTCCAGGGGATCTTCCTGACCCAGAGGTTGAACCAGCATCTCTTGCTCATCCCTCACTGAGCAAAGGGGATTCTTTACCAAATGTGCCACTGGGAAGTCCCTGTAGAAGAATGGGTGGGGTATGGACTGAGATGGAGAACCTGGCAGGTAGAGCACTTGGGGGAGGCGGGGGGAGGGAGGGTAATACAGCAGAAGTGGGCTTTGATCACATCAGCCTCGGGATGTCTAACAGATAGACATCTATTAGATGTCTATCCTCCTCGGGATGTCTGATCATCGAGGAGGCAGGGCCACCGGGTCTTAGTGTTTGGAATGGAGGAGAACGTGGAGCTGGAACTATAAACTGACCTCATGTTTCAAGTCACAGTCTGGTGAAGACCCCAAAAGCACAGAAGAGAACCAAAGATGAATGGCACCCCAGCATTTCCAACCCTACAGGACTGGGAAGGGAGGAACCAGAAGGAGAGACTGGGAGGACAGAGGAAAAGCAGGGTAGCCAGGTGGTGGAGAGACTGGAGAAAGGAGACTGAAGGTAGAAAGGTCAGCCCTGAATCAAGTGCTTCCAAGGGTCCAGGTCAGAAGGCGACTGAGGACTCAGCAGCTCCTTTCTGCAGCTCGAAGCCAAAGGCCACTTTCATACTGTTGATCACCCTTCCCTGGGCTAGGCAGGCTTATCCCCAGGATTCACTCTTGGTTTCCATCAGGGTACGCCATCAAGTTTTACGTCCAGTGGGGTGAAAATAGAGACTAAAAAAGGAGCTTCTTCATTTCTCATTGAGCCCCAAGTACAAAATGCCCCAGCCCAAGATTATTACAGACAGATCAAAAAAGAACACCTTGCAGCCGTTGCATCCCCAAGCAAAGCGGCAAGTTCACCACCCCAATTCAAAATAGAAAGCCTCCAGCCTTCAAGACCTGGTAAGGCGAGTTTGTTTCCATTTCACAGGGTGAGTTTTACTGCTCTGCATCCTTATAAACCATTGATGCACTGAGTACGTTCTGTCAACACCAAATAAAAGCATCAGTTAGTTGAAAGTAATCAAAAGGTACTGATGAAAGAAAAGACAAAGGAAATATATTGCCCTCAGAATCTTCGTGAAGCTCCGCAATGGCTCTGTTACTCCAGCCAAGGGGCCAGCATCTCCTCCACCTGCCTGGGGGCAAGTCCCTTCATGTGCTGGAGTCTCAGCTGCCTCACCTATCAACTTGGGGTGATACTCTTCGCTGCCTACCTTTGCTTAAGGATCCAATGAGATAAAATGTGTAAGACCCAGCATATGGTGGCTGATGAATATTAACCATAATGTTTTTAGCACCTAGAAATGCGTAATCTAAAGAGCTTGCAATTATTTTCTTTATTTAGTTTTGGCCGTGCTGGGTCTTTGTTGCTGCATGGACTTTTCTCTAGGCACGGTGAGTGGGGGCTACTCTCTAGTTGTGGTGGGCAGGCTTCTCGTGGTGGTGGCTCCTCTTGTTGCAGAGCACGGGCTCTAGAGCATAGGCGATGTAGTTGTGAGCTTTCAGTTGCTCCAGAGCACGCGGGCTCTTCCCAGATCGAGCCACTGTCTCCTGCATTGGCAGGCAGATTCTTTACCACTGAGCAACCAGGGAAGCCCTGAAGAGTGACTATTATAATGCCGATTCTCTGATACTTCCTCAGAAGGTCAATTTCACCAGAAGTCCTCATCTCCCCCAGCCCCTGAGAAACCCCCAAATCCAGTCCTGACAGCACAGGATCCACCCTCCTTGACCAAAATCCCCAGGGACTCTCACAGGAGGGTCACCCAGGTGGCAGCACCTGGCTGCCAGGTGTGTGGAGAGGCTGCTCTCGACCTTTTCTCCTCTGCACACAGGGAAGTAGGGCCCTTTGCAGGCGTTCCAATGGCTGAAGGGAGCTCCTGAATGCAGGGCTGGCTTGTGATTCAAATCCTGCTCCTGTGGTTTAGGAACTAACAGTTGCCATCTCACTGGGTACACAGGTCAACATCCTGCTCTTTGCCCTGAGGTACACATCTCATGGGAGACTCTCTTTTTCAGGTGTCTTCTTGTCGGCCCTTGGCTCGGCTCCCACCCACCTGACAGGGAGAGGCCCCAACCTCTCGGAAAAAAGCAAACAAACTCCACCCTCCAGATCCTACCCAAGCCAGCCAGCCTGGCCAGGTCCACCTGCCTGGCTCGCTTGGGGACAGGGCACCCCACCCACCTGGTCAGGTGTTTAGAGAGGTGTTTCCTCCACAGTACTCCATGGGGCACAGGTTTGTCACCCAGGTGGGACTGTCAATATTCCAAACTCAGGTTGTACATCGGAAAGGTTTCTGGTAAGCTTTTACAATGGCATAACTGAAGCTCTATGTTTTAAAAAATTGTTTTAATGTTTAAATACGGTTGAACCTGTACTTTCCTATCAACATCAGTGATAATAATGTGCATGCGTGCTAAGTCACTTCTGTCATGTCTGACTCTTCTGTAGTCCACCAGGCTCTTCTGTCCATGGAATTTTCTAGGCAAGAATACTGGAGTGGGTTACCATAATAATAATAATTGTTATTAATTAAAATAAAAGCTACTGACTGTCAAGCAATTAAAATGTGCCAGCTCTGGCTGAGGTGACTGGCACAAGTGTTATGCACTAACTTCACCATCTCCAGTGGAGTGGGTTTTCTCTCCCATTTCACAGACAAGGCAGATAGGGAATCACAAGGAGGGGACACAATGGCAAACCCTGCGTCAGGATTCAGTCCTTGTTGCGGGACCCAGGGCGTCTCCCCTCCGCCCGCAGGTAATCTTCCCACACCCCTCCCAGCATCCAATCCACCCAGGCGAGACCCCCTCCCACCTCACCCCCACCCTGTCCCTCCCACCTGAATGAAAGAACTTGGTGAAATAATCAGAACTTTTGGTTCTCGGATGTTAAGCCATTTTATTAATACTTTTTCACATCATGCCTCCTCTGCTTTGTGTATCCTTCCTTGACAATTGCAGTAAGCTTTTCAGTCCTATTCTCAATAGTGGTTCAGATTCAACCCGAAGAAGGTTTATTGTGTCGCTGGTCACTGCCTCATATAGCACCGTCCTTTTCTCGAATTCCCCCTTATAATTCTTTTTTTTTTTTTCATTTGATTGATGTACTTCGTAAGATCTTTTTCAGAAATAGCATAGGAAGTACACCACTCTCCTTGTTCCCTCCCATAGGAAGGAGAATCCTGGCACTACCCCAGAAGGTCCCAGGTCCAGCTACTCCTCACTCAAAAAACCAGTACTCGAGTGAGGCAAACGTAGGCAGAAAGGAAAGTTGCTTTTAGTCAGAAAGATGGCAATCCTGGGAGATGGTGGACTCAGTGTCTCCCAAAAACCACCTCGGAAGATTCTGCTTGGCCATGACAGCTTTTAAAGAGAAACAGAAGTAATCTCAGCTGGTCATTTAGAGGAGGGGTCAGAGTCATTGCCACCCCCCACTACCTGCAGGCTCGTTGACTTCTTGTGATCTTTCTTTTTTAAAACTTCTTTGTTGGAGGACAGATGCCTTACAATGCTGTGTTAGTTTCTGCTGTATAACAAAGTGAGTCAGCCACACGTACGCATAAATCCCCTCTTCCTTGGATTTCCTTCCCATATGGGTCACCACAGAGCACTGAGGAGGGCTCCCTGTGGCTCTACAATAGGTTCTCATTCTTATCTATTTTATACATAATAGTGTATATCGGAGAAGGCAATGGCACCCCACTCCAGTACTCTTGCCTGGAAAATCCATGGACAGAGGAGCCTGGTAGGCTGCAGTCTGTGGGGTCGCTAAGAGTTGGACACGACTGAGCGACTTCACTTTCACTTTTCACTTTCATGTATTGGAGAAGGAAATGGCAACCCACTCCAGTGTTCTTGCCTGGAGAATCCCAGGGACGGGCGAGCCTGGTGGGCAGCCATCTATGGGGTCGCCCAGAGTCGGAAATGACTGAAGTGACTTAGCAGTGTATATATGTCAATGCCAGTTTCCCTGGTGGCTCAAATGGTAAGGAATCTGCCTGCAATGAGGGAGACTCAGGTTCGATCCCTGGGTTGGGAAGATTCCCTGCAGGAGGGCATGGTAACTCACTCCAGTGTTCTTGCCTGGAGAAGCCCCACGGACAGAGGTGCCTTGTGGGCTATAGTCCATGGCGTCACAAACAGTCAGACACAACTGAGTGACTAAGTCCAAGCTCCCAATCAGTCCACCCCCCTCACCTACCTTGGTATCCATATGTTTGTTTGTGATCTTTCTTTAGGTGCTGTCTTCTTCACACAGTTCATGAGATTACTGAAGGGGAAGCTAGGGATAGATATATTGCCATCTGTTAATTACTAATTCTTCATTTCTACTTCCTCGATCTACGGAAAGAACCAACAAGTTAGGCAAAGTATTGTGTGAGCAAATGATTTGAAAGATGCTTGGACTAGAAACGAGTGGAGCATGGGGGTGACTGGTGTAAGCTTAATGTCAAGACAAAGGGACCTCCGGCAGATAGCTCTTTCCTATCCGGCAGATAGCTGCTTGCATTGGGACCAGTCCCATTCTTCTCAGGGTGGTGGTTCAGTCACCACTCAGTCTCCTGGGACACTCCTCTTCCAGTCAGACACACAGTTTAAACAATTGCCTCTTTATCATTGAAATTTCTAAGTGTTCTTTTCATAACTGCACCCGGAGGATCTGACCAATTTCTAAGTGTTCTTTTCAATAACTGCACCCAGAATTTGGTAAGGATCTTTGACCTGATGTCCTTAGCTTAAGAAACACTTGTTGTTTTTTTTTTAAGTCTTTGCTTCTCCTCCATCATTTTGGTTCTCACTTCCTGGAAATAATGTCATTGCTCCTTGTTCAGTTGCTCAGTCATGTCCAACTCTTTGTGACCACATGGATGCCAGGTTTCTCTGTCTTCCTTCTCCCAGACTTTGCTCAAACTTATGTCCTTGAATCTGTCATCCCGTCTCATCCTCTGTCATCCTGTTCTCCTCCCGCCCTCAAACTGTCCTAGCGTCAGAGACTTTCCCTTCAGGGCTCTCCTCACCAGGTGGCCAAATTATTGGAACTTCAGCTTCAGCATCAGTTTTTCCAAATGAATATTTAGAGTTGATTTGCTTTAGGATTGAATGGTTTGATCTCCTTGCTGTCCAAGGGACTCGCAAGAGTCTTCTCTAGCACCACAATTCAAAAGCATCAATTCTTTAGTGCTCAACTTGTGTTCTTGTTGCTGGTTTAATCACTCAGTTGTGTCCGACACTTTGCGACCCCATGGACTCTAGTCCTCCAGGCTCCTCTGTCCATGGAATTTCCCAGGCAAGAATACTGGAATGGTTTGCCATTGCCTTCTCCAAGGAATCTTCCTGATCCAGGGACTGAATCCAGGTCTCTTGCATTGCAGGTAGATTCTTTACCAACTGAGCCACCAGGGAAACTCAACTCATGACATGAACGTAAAGGTCCCCTAGACTCCCTTCCCCATAAATCTATTCTTTCATGGTCCCCATCTCTTTATCTCTTTGCTCTGGGGCTGCAAATATTCCTTGACCTGCATTGAGCTTCTCATTTACACCTCAGATTTCAGCTCTGTTCCTTCTGCCATTTGCTGTCTCTGTGAGTTCTTCTTTTATTCTCCAAGAATTCTTTTTTGAGCTCCACTTGCTTTTTTTTTTACAGTAAGAGTTCTTATTTCTTTCTTAGAATAGCTCCTGAAATTTTCCTGAGGAAAAAGAGTCTTAGAATTCTATGTTAAGTTCTTCGTGGCGCCCCTTCAGCTGCTGATCTCCTCGTGTGTCTGGGAGCATCTTGTCTGCACATATTTGGGGGGGAAAAGCTAAGACTGATGTATCTTGGTAGTTAGTGCAGGTTCATTCTGGAGCCAGTTTAGTGGGAGTCTTTGGAAAGAGGAAAGAATGGGATAGAAGCCAGGGGTCAGCTGACATGCTTCCTCTTGGGGGTGGTGCAGAGGCAGGAGGGGGCAGGTGGCCAGAGCTAAAAACCAGGGTGAAGGGGTGGCGCCATTTGACCTGGCAGTGGAGAGTGGGGTTAGTCTGCAGGTCCTCAGTCTGCAGGCCACAGGTGGATAGTCACTCTATGTCTGATGCTCTGGTGGGGTTTCTGAGATTTTAGATGAGTTATCCTGTAACTGCTCCTGGTTTGCCCACCCACCCGTCAGCCTCTCTCTGCTGGTGGAATCTTATTTGTATCTCTGCAGTGTCAAGACAAGTGGCGCTAGTGGTAAAGAACCTGCCTGCCAATGTAGAAGACCCCATGTAAGAGACGCAGGTTTGATCCCTGGGTCAGATCTCCTGGAGGAGGAAATGGCCACCCACTCCAGTATCCTTGCCTGGAGAACCCCATGGACAGAGGAGCCTAGTGGGCTAAAATCCACAGTGGTCGCACAGAGTCGGCCACGACTGAAGCGACTTAGCAAGTAGCAAGCAAGTGTCAAGACAAGGGACCAGAGGGCGGGGCGTGTGTGGGCATTCCACTGCTGCCTGGAGCCCTGCTCCCGCCTTTGACTAAGGCCCTTACAGGGAAATGAAGCACTGCCTCCTGGTCCCCGCTGTCTGCTAAGGGCCTTGCCAGACCAGATGTCCCACGTCACCCAGCAGGCCACCCATGGGGGCAATGTGAGGTGCAGCGCCAGGGTGAGCTGCTTTTTTGGAGACAAAGGGCCAGTCTGATTATTGGCCCCTCGGGGCCCTTTGCCTTCACCAGCCCTATCCTGATGTCTCACATGGGCGGCTGCACTCCAAGCTTGCGGGGAGGGTCCTGGGGAGGGGATTCTGTACCCTGAGCTTAAAGGAGAAGGTGGTTTCTGGGACTCACATTGCTTTCTTCTCCAGTGTGGGATGAAGGTGAGCTGATTTAAACTGGACCAGCCTGGGGCTCTGAGACTCCAAGTGGGCACTGGCATCTCCTGGGAGGGGGTGGGGTGGATGATGGTGAGTCCCAGCCATTCCCCACCCCACAAAAAGCTGACCCACAGTTTCTCCTGTCCTTTCTTCCTTATTTTAATCCTTCACTCCCTCCCCTCTTCATGCTGTTACTTTTTTCCTCCCACAAAGTCATAAATCCACACAGAAGACAGTCCCATTCTCTAAACGGCCCCTGTCAGAACAAATGCTTTCACAGGCACTCACTTGAATTTGTCTTCCTCCAGCCTTCCACCAGGAAAGAGAAGCGATTACGACTTTCAGAGGACGACCAAAATAAGGAGGACACGTAAAAGATGTCTGAGTGGGTCTGTGGCCGGCAACCCGCTTCTGATCTCACCACTCAAGTACTCAGCCTGCATTGGCGTGAATCTGAATTCATTATGATCACATGAAAGTCTCTGAACCTGAGGGAGCTGTGAGCACCAGGATGCCGAATGTGGGGAAGATTCCACTCTCACCTGGCCATCAAAACCACATGTGTCCCGGGCCCTGGAATGAGAAATGGAACCCATTCCTAGTGCAACTGGAAAGACAGTGACAGAGGGGGAGAGAGGGCCTCTAGACCGCGCCCGGGAGCCCAGTATCAGGAAGGATAATGGAGAATGAGAGACCACCCTCATCAAATCCCAGATCAGATCAGATCAGATCAGTCGCTCAGTCGTGTCCGACTCTTTGTGACCCCATGAATCGCAACACGCCAGGCCTCCCTGTCCGTCACCAACTCCCGGAGTTCACAGAGACTCACATCCATCCAGTCGGTGATGCCATCCAACCATCTCATCCTCTGTCATCCCCTTGATACACCCAGCCAAAGGAGCAGAGCCTTTAAATCCAAGACAAGATTTTCAGGGAAGGTAAAGGAACATCTCTTGAGTGACTTCTGTGTAGTGAGAACTTCTACAAGTGTTAGTTTCAGTAACTCTAGTCATACTAAGATACACACCTCCGTGAAAAGAACCACTACTCCACTGTTTATATTCACAATATTTTCTTTGTCCATTCATCTGTCAGTGGACAATCATCTTTCCATGTCGTGGCCATTGTGAATAGTGCTGCAATAGGGCTGTAAATAGTGCTATTGTAAATAGTACTCCAGAAACACTGGAGTACATGTGTCATTTTGAATTGTAGTTTTCTCAGGGTACATGCCCAGGTAAGGGATTGCTGGATCATATGTTGGTCCTATTTTGTTTTTTAAAGAACTTCCATGTGCTCCCCCACAGTGGCTGTGTCAATTTTCCTTCCCACCAACAGTGTAGGAGGGTTCCCTTTGCTCTACACCATCTCCAGCATTTATCATTTGTAGATTTTTATGCTAATGGGCCATTCTGTCTTGTCTGGAGAACCCCGTGGACAAAGGAGCCTGGCGGGCTACAGTCCATCAGGTTGCAAAGAGTCAGACGAGGCTGAAGAGACTGAGTCTGCACACACTCATTCTGACCATTAGGACAGATGAGTCTAGTTCCATGGCAGGAAAAGAGATGCAGATGTAGAGAATGTTATGTGGATATGAGGGGGATGGTGGGGGATGAACTGAAAGTTTGGGTTTGACATATAGATACACTCTACCGTGTGCAAAATAGATAGCCAGTGGGAAACTCCTAGCACAGGGTGCTCAGCTCAGTGCATTGTGATGACTTAGACGGGTGGGGTGGGGGATGGTGGGAGGGAGGTCCAAGAGGGAGAGGATACATGTACGTGTATGTGCTCACTCACTCAGTCGTAGCCAACGCTTTGCAACCCCATGGACAGTAGCCCACCAGGCTCCTCTGTCCATGGAATTTACCAGGCAAGAATACTGGAGTGGGTTGCCATTTCCTTCTCCAGGGATATATATGTGTGTGTGTGTGTGTGTGTGTACATATAACAGATTCACTTTGTTGTACAGCAGAAACTAACACAAAAAGCAATTATATTCCAATAAAAATAAAGTGAACAATTCAGTGGCCCCAAAACCACTATTTCATGCCACTAAGGAAAAAAATGCTAGTTAAACCTTGATATGATACTTTCTTATCATTTAGGTTTTGAATTTCATGCCTATAAAAGAAGGTTTTGGCCCAATTTAGGTTTTCCAGTATAAACATAAAATATAGGTGAAATAAGCTGGTAAGTTATTCTTAAAATTTTTCACTCCATCCAACTCTTGAATCCTTTTTGGACTCACAGTCATCCATGTCTATGCTTTTCCTACAGTATCATTCTCTGGGCCTTTAAGGTATGAGGCGATACAGTTTCTTAAGAGTGGTGTATCAGTTTCCCGTCACTGCTATAACAAATAACCACAGACTTGGTGCCTTAAAATAGCATGAATCTGGGACTTCCCTGGCACCCCAGTGGTTAAGACTGCCTTCCAGTGAGGGAGTATGGCCCCAATCCCTGATCCAGGAACTAAGATTCCACACGGCTAAAAGCCAAAACATAAGAAAAAACAGCAGAAGCAAGAGTGTAACAAAGTCAATAAAAACAGCATGAATTTTATTATCTTACACTTCTCAAGGTCAGAGTCTGACTTGTCTCAGGGGCTAAACTCAAGGTACCAGCAGTGTTCTTCTCCCTCTCGGTACCTATAGGGGAGAGTCTGTTTCCTTGTCTTTACAAACTGTTCGGGTCACCTGCATTCCTTGGCTTGCCCCGCCCCCCCCACTCCCATCCCCAAACTGGCAACATCGCACCTTTCTAACAGTTCTTCTGTAATCACCACTACCTGCCACAGCTGGGAAAGGCTGTCTGATTTTACGGATGCAGTGATTAGACAGGCCCTGCTGGCTAATCCAGGCTGCTCCCCCAAGCCCAAAGGGCATAATTTAATCCTACCTGCAAAATTCCTTCTGCCATATAAGGTAATTTATTCACAGGTTCTGAAGACAAGGACGTGGGCATTTTTAGGGCATTTCCCTTAGCCTGCCACCACAGTGGTTTCCTACTGTGGTATCCACCTTTCTACAAACATTTTTGCTGGGCTTTCTGGATATTATCTGAATATCAACAGAAAGTTTTGGACAATCTCAAAACTCATACACCTTTCTCAAATGATCCTTGAGTGGTTTGGCAACTGAAATGGCAAAGACAATGGTTACCACTCATGATGGGGGTTTTTGTCGTTCAGTTGCTAAGTCGTGTCCTACTCTTTGGGACCCCGTGGACTGCAGCAAGCCAGGCTTCCCTGTCCTTTACTATCTCCTGGAGTTTAGTCAAACTCATGTCCATTGAATTAGCAATGCTATCCAACCATCTCATCCTCTGTCATCCCCTTCTCCTTTTGCCTTCAATCTTTCCCAGCATCAGGGTTCTTCCCAATGAATTGGCTCTTCGCATCAGGTGGCCAAAATATTGGACCTTCAGCATCAGCATCAGTCCTTCCAATGAATATTCACAGTTGATTTCTTTTAGGATTAACTAGTTTGATCTCCTTGCTGTCCAAGGCACTCTTCAAGAGTCTTCTCCAGGACCACAGTTCAAAAGCATCAATTCTTTGGCACTCTGTCAACTCTCACATCCATATATGAAAACCAGAAAAATGATAGCTTTGATTCTGCACAGCTTTGCCAGCAATGGTGATGTCTCTGCTTTTTAATATGCTGTCTGTCATATCTTTTCTCCCAAGGAGCAGGTGTCTTTTAATTTCATGGCTGTAGTCACTGTCCCCAGTGATTTTGGAGCCCAACATAAAATCTGCCACTGTTTCCACTTTTCCCCCCATCTATTTGCCATAAAGTGATGGGATAGGATGCCATGATCTTTGTTTTTCTAATGATGAGTTTTAAGCCAGCTTTTTCACTCTACTCTTTCACCCTCATCAAGCATCTCCTTAGTTCCTCTTAGCTTTCTGCTGTTAAGAGTCATATTATCAGCATATCTGGGGTTGTTGATATTGCTCCTGGCAATCTTGATTCTGGCTTGTGGTTCTTCCAGTGGGAATTACAACCAAATATATGCCTTCTCAAGTGACTAACATCTGAGTCCTGGCTTTGGTGCAGTTTAAATATGAACAAACAGAATTGAGGGAGCCTACTAAAGCCAGCAAAACCATTCTGATACATGACCCCAGGGGGTGCCATTCATCCTGACTGTATAAAAACATGCCCCCGGAGGAGGGTGTTTCCTTAGAAACTAAGCCTCAGCGAGTGGAAGACAGTTGCCTGCGGATGTTCTAATGGTCCTTGGCAGAAGTTGATCCCAGGTCTCTGGGCTCAGATCACAGCCTTTGTGCTTCCTTTGGCTGTTACCTCTGCGCTCATTCAAAGGGCAGGGCTGGCGGTGGACAAACATTTGGAAACCTCTGCAAGTTTGGCAGACTACTCTCTAGGTGGAACCCAACTGATGTAACACAATACTGATGAGCCTTATTTATCCAAGCAATGTATTCCTAAAGGTATGCATGGCTTTTTGTAAAGGGAGACCTATTTTAAATGTCTAAAGGGAGATTGCTGTGAGGAAGTGGAGGTGAGCCCCCATTTCCCTCTCTCCCAGAGGAAGCAGGACTGATCTGCCTGATTAGTCATTTTAAGATGACAGTGTATGAAATAATGCCATTTACAGCTGCATGGACGGACCTAGAGATTTTCATACTAAGGGAAGTAAGTCAGACAGAGAAAGACAAATACCATATGATATGACTTATATGTGGAATCTAAAATACCACATGAATAAACACATCCACAAAACAGGCTCACAGACAGAGAGAACAGATTTGTGGTTGGCAAGGGGGAGGAAGGTTGAGGGGCAGGGATTGGGAGCTCGGAATTAGCAGATGCAAACTATTATAGCATGGATAAATAACAAAGTGCTACTGTAGAGCACAGGGGACTATATTCAGTATCCTGTGATAAACCATAATGGAGAAGAGTATGAAAAAGAATAGATGTATGCATAACTGAATCAGGCTTCCCTGGTGGCTCAATTGGTAAATAATCTGCCTGCAATGCAGGAGATCCAGGTTGGATCCCTCAGTGGTGAAGAGCCCCTGGAGAAGGAAATGGCAACCCCTTCTAGTATCCTTGTCTGGAAAATTCCATGGACAGAGGAGCCTGGCGGGCTACTGTTTATGGGGTTGCCAAGAGTCGAACATGACTTAGTGACTAAACCACGTTAACTGAATCACTTTGCTGTACAGCAGAAATTAACACATTTTAAATCAACTAGTCTTCAATAAAAGAAAAAAGCAACATGGTTTAGGAAAAAGAACATAGTCTTGGGCAGTTGATGGACCAGGTTCAAATGGGTTGGCCATTTACTCACTGTGATCTCAGGCTGACCTTGAACTCTGCCTCAGTGCCCTCCTCCACGGCCTGGGTATGGGATGCCCACCTTGGACAATAGTCAGAGTGTGTGAATCAGAGGAAAGAGCATCCAGAATGTGATGGGAGCTCAGTGTTCCCATCTCTCAATGTCCTCTCATACACGGGGACATGCACCACCCCCAGCTCCCACCATTTGAGGATCAAGGTGAGATGGGTTTGTATTTCTGCTTTGAAAACTGAGGCGCACCAGCCACGGGCAGAGAGGAGGAATTATCATAAAGATGCCTGTACAGTTAGTGTCCTACCACGAGCCCTTGTCATTCTTCTTCCCAATGCTGTGCAGATTTCGCTTCTCAACACTAGACGCGACCTCTCCCTCTCCATACCCAGCGTCTCCATCCTCATGGAGTGAGCTGGTGACCTCCAGATTGTTCTCCCTGTCTCCAGACTCACCGCCTCAAACTCTCCTCCATCCAGAAGCTGCAGTGGTGTCTCCAAAAAGGAGGTGTATTTAAGGTCTGTCTCCTGCTGTGGCCTCTGATGGGAGGGGTTGTCTGGTCTTATCGGCCCATCTAGCTCTGGCTGTAACGTGGCATTGACACAGAGGTACACTCAACATAGGCCTGCTGAATGATTGATGGGGAGATGTGGCCACTGTCAGCAGGCTCTCCCTGCCGGGGCTCCTCTGGAGGTCCTCCTCAGTTCAACCATCCTGTGATCTGCAGAAGATCCACATTAAGGAGGAGACCCAAGCCCCACGATGAAGACCACAGGATCTGAAATCGGGACTCAGATTTCGAATCTATGCCTTGGTTCTCATCTGTAAAATGGGACTGCTAGTGGTGCCTGCTGATAGGGTTATTATTAGGACTGTCTATTTCACTGAGAATTCTGCCTGGCACATTCCCCATCAACCCGTATTATTTTGAAACAACTCTCATTTCATTTGTAAACACTACAGAATAAGCCCTCACTAGACGAGAACTCTGACACACATATAGACACATATACACTTGATGCTATTATTGCAACTAAAATGTTAACAATAATTCCACAACATCCTCCAACTAGTGTTCAAATTTCCCTAATTTGTCTCATAAGTAACTTTTTCAATGTGTTCATATCAGGATCTAAATAATGTCCCTAAATTGTAATTTGTTGATAAAGGTCTTGGCACTCTTGTGATCTAGAGCAGGGTTGGCAGACTTTGTCTTTAAAGGATTGGTGGTGGTTTAGTTGCTAAGTCATTTCCAATTCTTATGACCCAATGGACTGTAGCTCACCAGGCTCCTCTATCCATGGGATTTCCCAGGCAAGAATACTGGAGTGGGGATTGTCATTTCCTTTCCCAGGGAATCTTCCCAAGCCAGGGATAGAACCCATGTCTCTGCATTGCAGGCAGATACTTTACCCACTAAGCCGCCAGGGAAGGCCCCCTATAAAGGTTAGGCAGTAAATATTTTAGCCTTTAAGGACTATACGGTCTCTGTAGCAAATACTTTAGTAAATAGGTGTGGCTGTGTTTCAACAAAGTTTCATTCATAAAAACAGGCAGCAGGCCAGATCCGGCCCCCAGGATATGGTTGGCCAACCTATGGTTTAGAGACTTGATCAGATTCAGGTTTGATTTTTTTGGCAAGAACATCTCACAGGTAGCATTGTGACCTTTCAATAGGAGGCAGGGGATGCTGTGTGGTGTTATCAGCTGTGTATGCTCAATGCCTAGATCTATTATTTCATTAGAGGCTGGGACTTCCCTGATGGTCCAGTGATTAAGAATCTACCTTGCAATGTGGGGGACACGGGCTCAATCCCTCGTCAGGGAACTAAGGCCCCACGTGCTATGGGGGTAACTAAGCCTGTGAACCACAACTACTGAGCCAGAGGACTCTGGAGCCCGAACACCACAACTAGAGAGTCCTCACATTGCAAGGAAAGATCCCGCATGCTACAACAAAGACATGACCAACCAGATACAAAAATAAATAAAATATTAAAAAAAAATTCATTAGGGGTTGCAAAATGGCAAGTCTAATTCTATCATCCTTCATTTATTAGCTGTAATACTTCTATAAAGAGAAATTCCCCTTCACCAGCTATTTGGTTCTACTAAGGCATGGTTTGTACACGAAAGGGAAGATAACGAATCCTTGCTTCTTCTCCTTTCTCTGCCAGTTTTTAAAAATAATTAGTTGGGCCCCTTAGCATTCTTCAAAGATAATCGATGTACTTTGTAAAAGAACATCATGAACGAATAGATTTCAACATAATTGAAATGTTACAAGCCATTGAAATTACTTCTAATGATGTTTAAATGGTTGCAGTTCTGCCCTGGCTCTTGACAGGACCTCAGGAACCTTTGATAAACATCCTCACTCTCTGGTATGATGAGATATCCCAGGGTCATTTTGTCGGATTTCTGCTCCAGGCCTGAAATCGGCCTTCTCCAAAGAGGCCTGGAGTAGAGGGAAATAATACTTAGAAACCTTAATTCAGGCACTAGGGATGCTCACTTTTTTCTAGGTCTTTTCACTCAACACAGCAAGAAATTGTTTTTTTAAATATGAAAGACCTCTGGGTGCATACTGAAATTTCCAAATCAATTCAGGACAATGGGAGCACTGAGCCTCTTCAATCTGATTTGTAAATCTCATTTCTCCCAGGTTCAAATTCCAGATTCACTTGGAAGCTTTGAAAACTAGCAGTTCAGGAGCCATGCCCCAAACCAACTGAATGGGAACCTCTAGGGAAGAGTCACCTGCAGGATCCCCGGGTGATTCTAGTGAAGAGTCAGGCTTGATGGAGATGTGGATGGAGAACCCAGACGTGGATGGAGAATGCTGCCCAGGGGGTGGGTAGGATAAGGCTGGAGACTGTCCACCAGGGCACAGCCTGTCCATGTGTGGATGGGGACTTGTGAGGAGTGAAGGAGAGGGTGGAAGTTGGGATGGGAGTGCAGGCAGCATTTTCAGAGGGCAGGAGATTAGGAACACTAGCCGCAGAGGGGCAGGATCAGGGCAGGTTTAAAAAAAGAGAGAAAAGAAGCGTTTAAACTAAATGTTCAGATGTTGCCTTGAAGGCACCTGGAGGCAGGTGGGAAAAGAAGCTGCAGGAGAATGAAGAGATCAATGGACCAGCTTCTTCTGGCTATAGTGGTGGGGATCCCCTCCTGCTAAGTCTGGGGAGCCCAGGCATCACTAGGATATTGGGACTGGTTCCTGGGTCTAGTCTGCAAACTTAAGGACCAGCTTTTATTTCGCCTTTTCCTCCCCACTGTTGACACAGTGCCAGGTACAAAGGACTCTTTTTATGTTGAAAATGATTTAAGATGCAAACATAAAAACCAAAAAGATACTGCAAAGCAGCAGTTCTCAAGGTGTAGACTGACCCTTTCAGGAGGGCCTTTAGCTCCAAACATTTTTTATAATACAAAAATGTTATTTGCCTTGTTCACACTCATTCTCTCTTGCCTGTTGGACAGAATTTTCCAGCAGCTTCCTGATAGACTGAATATAGATACAGATATCACAATCTAGCTGCCTTCTATTAAGTCAGAGAGAGATTTGCAAAAGTGCAAAAATAATGTGATTCTTCTCGTCTTTTGAAAAGTAAAGTTAGTTTTTATTAAACTGTTATTGATGTTGCTGTGTAGTGGGTTTGTTATAGCTATTTTACATGGATTACTACACTGTTAAAATTTCTTACTTCTAGTTCCTAATTTGCTGACTGTTGATAGATAAAACCCACATAAATAAAAGCTCTTTGGGGTCAATTTTTAAGAGGGACCTTAAACCAAAAATTCTGAGAACTGCTGGTGTCAAAGGAACTCGGAGCCAGTGTATAAGCCAAGGAACATCAACACACGTATCACTGACAACCTTTCTGGCCAAACACCTTGTATCCGTGGAAGGAATCCCTGGTGAACAATGTGGCTGGGATGTGAGACCCTATCTCAGCTCCTGCTGTCCAGGGACATGATGACGGTGTTTGCTCTTAGTAAGGAGGGAAGGACCATCTCACTGCAGGGCTTTGGTGCTCCTGAGTGGGCCAAGAAAGAGTGTGGCCGAGAGTGGAGGTGTTCAGGCTGGAGGGAGGAGCGGGAGGAGAGGAGAGGGGAGAAGAAGGGTGAGAAGGAGTGGGAGGGGAGAGGGGGAGCTATGGGTACACTAAGGGAACACAGGCCAGTCTGAAGAGGATGTGGGGCTGTCCTCAAGGAGTGAGGGGTCACCTCCTCCCTCTGCACTGTATTGTTCACCCACATAGGAGAAGTGGCTTCTTCCTTGGAGAAGCCCTTTACTCAGTCAGTCAGTTCAGTGGCTTAGTTGTGTTCGACTCTTTGCGACCCTATGGACTGCAGCATGCCAGTCTTCCCTGTCCATCACCAACACCCAGAGCGTGCCCAAACTCATGTCCATCAAGATGGTGATGCCATCCAACCATGTCATCCTCTGTCATTCCCTTCTTCTCCTGCCTTCAATCTTTTCCAACATCAGGGTCTTTTCTAAGGAGTCAGTTCTTCTCATCAGGTGGCCAAAGTATTGGAGTTTCAGCTTCACCATCAGTCCTTCCAATGAATATTCAGGATTGATTTCCTTTAGGATTAATTGGTTTGATCTCCTTTCAGTCCAAGGGACCGTCAAGAGTCTTCTCCAACACCACAGTTCAAAAGCATCAATTATTCAGTGCTCAGCTTTCTTTATGGTTAAACTCTCACATCCATATATGATTACTGGAAAAACCATAGCTTTGACTAGACAGACCTTTGTTGGCAAAGTAATGTCTCTGCTTTTTAATATGCTGTCTAGGTTGATCATAGCTTTTCTTCTAAAGAGCAAGCGTCTTTTAATTTCATGGGTGAAGTCACCATCTGCGGTGATTTTGGAGCCCAAGAAAATAAAGTCTCTCACTGTTTCCATTGTTTCCTCACCTATCTGCCATGAAGTGATGGAACCAAATGCCATGATCTTATTTTTTTGAATGTTGAGTTTTAAGCCAACTTTTTCACTCTCCTCTTTCACCTTCATCAAGAGGCTCTTTAGTTCCTCTTCACTTTCTGCCATAAGGGTGGTGTTGTCTCCATGTCTGAGATTGATATTTCTTGAAGCCCTTCAAGGATGCTGTAAAAGAAACCCAAAGCCACCCTATGGGAGGACTGCCATATGTGATTTCAGTTAAAACACCTGGAAGGTAAAATGATTGTTTCTCAAATCCAGCCAGTACCACAGTTCTGAGCAGGGATCAAGAATTCTAAGACCATTCATAAAAACAGATGCCACCAAGGGGACAGTCATCAGATGCAGTCACTTCTGTCTGCATTCTTTTCTGATGCGGCAGCTCTGCCCTCCATTAAAACTGCCTGAGGTCCTCTGTGACTATATTTTACTGCATCTGTTTACCCACAAACCTAAACAAGCCCTCTTAAAATGAAAAGCTCATGAATACTCATATTAGATGGAGTCAGGAGTTTCCTGAAGGACAAACCTTAATTAGACTTGGTTTTTAAAAACTTCTCCTGGGCTGTTTAATTATTAGAGCAAATGTCTCTTATATTGAACTTCTGTGTCACGTAGCCCGTGTGTCAATGTCCTTAATAAATTTCATGTTTTTTTTTTTTTACAAGGTTGCAGTCTTTGGAGAGCTGTCTCTATGTCTTTTTGAACCCCTCAAGACTGGACACTGAGGAGTATAAATAATCATTTTTAAAAAAATTACACTTCTCCAACCTTGAATTTGAAATGTGAATATATGAATATAATAGCTCTGGAATCACTATGCAGATTTATGAGGAATATCAACTTAGGTTATATCCCAGGACCCAACCAGGCCTTTCTTTGTGTGGCCAGGGATTTGTTAAAGTTGGGATATAGTTTGGGAAAAGTATGATTTATAGTTAAAGTCATCTGAAAATCAATACAGCTGAAGATCTCTGACATAAGGGTCCCTTGCAGAGCTAGACATGATTCTAAAATTGAGAAGATAGGAATAAAATCAAATCTTGAGTAGCAGTAACTTGAAGTTGCAGGGAGGAGGGAAGATTCCTCCAACCTCCCCACTGTTTGAAGATGGGCTTGTTTGTTTTTTAAAAAAACAGTCAACATAATTCAGCTGGAGGAGGTAGAAAGCATTGTCTACTCCCCGTTTCAGTAGAAATCGATGGACTTCAGCTCCTGTAATTGTCCCCCCTGCGTTTAATATTTAAAATAAAATCACTCTGATCGCTTGCATTACTGAATGCATTTCTGGGTCTGCCTTGGTGTCTGTGGCTAAACAAGTATTAATTAGACTATCCGCGGAGAGCTTGGGGGAAGCGGGAACCGGAGGGACTGAGGCAGAGCTGTAAATTCAATGGCCCTGATTTTGGATGATGACTCCAACTTGCCCTGTGGAGTGAGGGAGTCCTGGGGCAGGTGAAGTGCAGCTCCTAGCAGCATCCCATCTGCATTATGGTCGAGCAGGGGGCAGGAAGCCCAGGCTCAAAGCCAGCTGCGGACGCCACCTCCCAGCCGAAACGCTGGGCACAGAAGGAGAACCGAGGCCGGCGCAGCTACAGCAGCAAGAACCCCTCCACCTCCCCCAGGCTTTTTAGGGGGAAGTCTCCAAAGCTCTCGCGTCCTCGCCGGGCTCTCCCAACCCTCGCCTCTCCCAGCCTCCAATCAGATCTCGTCAAAAGCATTCAGGGGCCCCAGAAGTGGGGATGCAGAACGCGGGTTGGGGGTGGGGGTGCGCAGTGCACGGAAAATGCCCCGAGAAGCAGCCGGACTCCGGGAAGGCTGAAAGGCTGCAGGGACGGACTTGGCGAGGGGAGGCGCAGACTCTTACACTCCTTGAGATGCTCGCTGCGTTTTTACGATTCCCTGCACTTCTCTCTGACCCCTACATCACCCTTGGCAGCCCCCGCCACTGCGGGGCTGGGGAACACCTGCGGGGCACCCGGTACGCGGGGCCAGGGAGCCCTTTCAGGCCCTCGCTGCCCCTTTAAGGGTTCCCGAAACTTTCCCCTCTGGTATCAGATGAGCCTCGTCACATCCGTTGGCCGCGGCAGCGGGGCGCGTTCCGAGGAAATTGGGGACTCGAGTTTCCCGGGAAAGAGGCGCCGCCCGAGACGAGCGAGGGTGAACGGGGCCAGCCTGAGGGGACCCGGGCGCACCCCGCGCCTCGCTTTGACCTTGGCCGGGGCGGGGAGGGGCCCGGCCCTTGTGGGGCAGCCGCCGCCCGCCAGAGGGGGCAGCGGCGACCAACTTGCAGAACTTGGCGCGGGCTGGGGCGGCTCCGGCGCCTCCTCCTCCCGCTCCGGCCGCGCCTCCTCCTCGGTCCTCCTCCTCCGGTCCGCCGCCGCCGGCCCCGCTGCTTGCCCAGCCCTGCCCCGCAGTCCCGCACGCCGCCGAGTCGCTGAGCCGCTGTCGCCGGACGGGACGGGCCCGGCCCAGCGCGCCCCCCGAGCCCCGCCGCGGGCATGGGCGCGCTGGCCCGGGCGCTGCTGCTGCCGCTGCTGGCTCAGTGGCTCCTACGAGCGGCCCCGGCGCTGGCCTCCGCGCCCTTCACGCTGCCTCTCCGGGTGGCCTCGGCCACATGCCGGGGGGCTGTGCCTACCCCAGGTCCCGGACCCCCCGCTGAGCCCCACGCGGACGGCCTGGCGCTCGCCCTGGAGCCCGCTGGGGGTGCGGCCAACTTCTTGGCCATGGTGGATAACCTGCAGGGGGACTCCGGCCGCGGCTACTACCTGGAGATGCAGATCGGGACCCCCCCGCAGAAGGTAGGTCGGTGCGCGCTCGCCAGCCCTCTCCGACCGGGCGCCCTGCAGCCGGGGGCTTCTGGGGGACTTTTGGGGGCGCCCAGCTGTGCCTCCCCCGCAGCTTAGCGTCTCCCATAAAGCAGCAGCAGCTGTCCCCAGAGAGAAGATGGGGACCCAGCGGGGCTCCAGGTCTGGAGCCAGGGCGCGCGCACTCGGGATGCGGAGCTGCCCAGCCCCCCGGCGCAGCTGGGGTGCGTGCTTCCGAACTTGTTAGCTCTTCCTCACCATGTGCCTGCAAGGCGAGAGACCTGTAACTTGCCTCTAACGGCATTGCCCCTGGCGAGCGACACCTCTTTTCAGCGAAGAGACTGTTTGGTGGGCCCAGGGAGCGGTGCTGCTGATCCGGGGGAAATCACTTTGCGCTAATATTCCCACCCCCACCCCAGTGCTGTCTCATCGCTCAGGAGGCTCGTGGCCAGCCTCCAACGGCGCAGTACCCCTTACAAGGGATTCTTGCTTTATCTCAGCTCAAAGTAACGCTGCCTTAGCAGGCTGGCTCGCTGGCTGCCGGTGGAAGGAGCCGTGCTTCCACGGCGCCACTTTGCTCTCTCTGAGTTGGCTTGTCAGTTTCCTCTCAGCTGCCCAGCGGCTCCAGGCTGCCTGGGCCCTCAGCACCGATGGAAGAGTCTATGCACGTGTCTGGAACGTGCTAAATGCAGTAAAGGAACTGGGAAAAAACCATGGGCTTAGTCAGGCTCCCGGAGACTAAGTGGTCTCCCAATTACAAATTAAAATCAAACAGCGATCTTATCTTGATTTTCAGTTATGAGCACTTTTGTGTAGCAAGAAACCCATGTGCCCAGGCCCGGTCATTTTAAGAAAAACCAAATCCTAGGAGTAGATTTGGCTCCCCACCTCCTTCCAAACTACTCAATCTATGATTGCAAGTCAAGTTTTTTTATCGATTGAATATGCTGTCTGAAGATGCTTTATTTTTATTTTTAACATTGTCATTTGGTTTTTAATTCAGCTGTGATTCCTCCATAAATAGCACATACTCATGACTTCGTGTAATTCTAATTAAATTATTCAAGACTTTCTTAAGAGGAAAGACATGCCATGCTAATCTCTTAAAAAAAGAAACCCCACTGAATAACTTCTATACTTGTTTAATTAGTTGAAAAGAAAAAAGCCTTCAAAAATGTATTGCGGCTCAAAACTTTGATTCTGGTTGCCTTTCATCTAAGGGCTGTTTTTGGCATCTCCGGTGGAGGGTGGTTGGGGGGCAGTGGGAAGTCGAGGGGGAGGGAGTCAGCTGACAAAGCTTAACTTGGCCAGGAGAGGTTGGTACTGGTGAAGGCCACCACGTGAGATCACGCGCTGGCAGTGAGAGTCTGGTACATTTCATTTTTCAGGAGATTTCGCTGATATATTGAGGGTGAACCTCTCTTGTGGCCCAAGGATAATCTTTTGGAACAAATAATCATTACCACCTGGGAATGTGTGTCTTGATGTTTTGAGTGGAAGAGAATTTTTTCAGCTATAGCAACCTACTCCAGTATTCTTGGGAAACCCCTTGAACAGAACTGAGTGACTCAACAACAAAATTTAATCTGGGCAGTGTGGGTCCTGACACCCAAAGTTCAGTTCGGTTCAGTCGATCAGTCATATCTCTTTTCGACCCCATGGACTGCAGCATACCAGGCCTCCTTGTCCATCACCAACTCCCAGAGTTTACTCAAACTCATGTCCATTGAGTCGGTGATGCCATCCAACCATCTCAACCTCTGTTGTCCCCTTCTCCTCCTGCCTTCAATCATTCCCAGCATCAGGGTCTTTTTAAATGAGTCAGTTCTTCGCATCAGGTGGCCAAAGTATTGGAGTTTCAGTATCAGTCCTTCCAAAGAATATTCAAGACTGATATCCTTTAGGATGGACTGGTTGGATCTTCTTGCTGTCCAAGGGACTCTCAAATAATAGTTTGTCTTTATTAATTAATCCAATCACCTTTACTCTAAAATGACGAAGTTTATTGAATTAAGAAGAATGCATTGAGTTTCTTATGCTGCTGTCTTTACTGAGGCCAAGGAAGTAGTTCATTCAAGGTTACTTCTCAGTTATACATTCTCGTGTTTCCAGGGAAGGCTCTTTTTAACAATCCAGATTTAATTTTTACATTTGACAGGAAATGAAATATTCTGTGCCTTTTCCTTGGCCTGATTTAGTAATAAGCTGCTTTATAGCTGAATTCATGTGTGCTCATTCTAAATGCCTACTGTAAACTCTTAGGTGTTAATGACAAGTAAATCAGAATTCATTCTGTCTGCCTCCTCCTGAAACATCTCAGACCACTAACTGGGGGTCTATAACAGGCAAGAGGGGGCAGCTGTGGGGTGACTTCTGAACTTAATGGAAGTTTTTCTGCTCTGTTAATTGCCAAGAGTCCTGCATATGTGCTCTGCTGATTTTCTGAAGCCTAAAATAAAACTTGCTTAGGTGGAGAGAAAAATGGAGTTGTAAATTCAAGAGAATCTTTTGAAAATGAAGGGATAGTCATGGATAGTGTGGAGGGCTCCCCTTGCGGCCAGCACCGTGTTACATGCCTTACAGGTGCCTTCCCCAGGAATCCTCAAAAGGGCCCCAAGTTCTTACCCCCGTTTAGTAGACAGCACAGCTGAAGCTTGGAGTTGAGTGGCTTTCCCACGGTAGTGGGACAAGGCAAAAGCAAAGCTCTAGAAAGCACCACAAGTTGAACCCAAGCCGCTGGACTCCAGAACCCAAGTTCTCAATGACCTGGCAAATACCGGGTCCCTTCCCTTCCTCCCTTCTGACTTATTTTCTTTGGTTTTGGGCCGCTTGTTTTTCTCATCAACCAGAGATCCCCGAACTGTGCACCCTCAGGTATTAGGAACTTAACATATGACCCAGACTGGACTCTCCCAGACCCAGCCACCTCTCTGTGCATCCCCTTCCTTCAGGGTGATGCTCAAGCCTCGGCATCCTGAATAATTGGATCCGGGTGTGCATGGGAGAGACCGTACAAGAAGATTCAACAGGAACCAGAGCCCCATGCTCCTTGCCCTCTCCTGGGAAAGGCTGGGAATGTGCTCAGTCCCTGGGTGCGTTAATCAAGAGCTGGGGTCCCTCTTTCGGCCTGACACCCTTCCAAGACATCACAGGCGTCCACCCGGAAGCACGTGTGTGAGCAGCCCCACGTTGGCATGGAGATGAGAGCTGGGGCTCTGATACCATTACATGACTTCCTTCTAACAGGAGAGAACCAGCAGCTGCTTGAACCATGTAATTTGGTCTTATTAATAATAATAATGGTGTTCTAAAGTGATTATAATTACAGCAATTTCCATTATTTTTTTAAAAAAGACTTTCATGCTGACACAATAAATCCAACTAGAGAAGCTAAAGGTCTGAGGCTTTGTACCTGGTAATGGCTTCAAAAAGGCTTTTGGGTTTCTGTTGAAAGATTTTCTGTCATCTCCACTAATATGGATAAAACAGCAAAGTGATTTTGGGGTTTAAACATTTGAAGGTAAAGAGCTCACGAATTATTAGGGGATGCACATTTCAATCATAGCACATGGCCTCACTGGCTTCTCAGTTCTCAGTTACCTGAAAGATTTTGGACTGAAGATATGATATATCCTTCATATACAATTTAAAGGTTTGCCTTTTTCAGAATAGGCCACCCAGTGTCCCCAAATTACATTAAACTCACTTCAGGGGAGACTGGAAAAAGGCCAGCAAGAAGAAATTTGATGGAGCAAATTGAGAAGGTAAATGACTAAAGACAATGAAGCCAGGATGGATGACTCGCCTGAAAAGAGCCAGAAACCAAAACCAGGTTCCCACTAGCTCCTTGAGGTGGGGGAAGTTGCCCTTCCTGAGCTTTGGAATAATAATTCAACATCAAAGGTCTCATTACAGAGGACCGTGAAATACCAAGCCCAGGAATCTGCTCCAAACAACTTGGAGAGGCAGAATCTGAGAAATTGTTAACAACTGTGTATTGATAGCTAACCTTGATTTCAGGCTGATTGGGTGCTGAACACCACGCTAAGCATTTTGCCCAGATTACCTCATTCTCACTTTCAACAGCCCTGTGAAGTACGCACAGTTGTTTGAGTCGGTTTTCAGACGGGGAAACTGAGGCTCAGAGAAGCCAGGTCATTTGTCCGAGGCCACGCTGGTGAGCAGCTGGGCTGACTTTAACCATCAGGTCTGCCTGTGTCCACAGTCTGAAGGTTTCACTGCAGTGTATGCTGCTATTTGAAATGCAGTGACTCCCCCCACCCCCCACCAAAATGTTTGTTTATTTATTTGGCTGCACTGGGTCTTGAGGCATCAGGGATCTTTAGTTACAGCACGTAGTTGTGGTGTGCAAACTCCTCGTTGTTGCATGCAGGATGTTTAGTTGTAAATCTAGTTCCCTGATGAGGAATTGAACCTTGGCCCCCTGCAATGGGAGCATGGAGTCTTAGCCACTGGACCACCCAGGAAGTCCCTGCAATGACTTTTGTTTTGAAAGAGCCACATTCATTTGCCTGTGAATGACTTGAGCATAGTGGGAAGCACCCTGGAGCCACTGCCATGTCCTGGGTCCTAGTGGTATTTCATACGTGACGATGGGCAGGTGACACCATCCCTGTGCTTACCCTTTCCCATTGGTTGATAATATTTTAAGTTTTCTGCAGCTGCTGTAATGGAAGAACACAAACTAGGTGACTTAGAACCATAGAAACGTACTCTCTCACAGTTCTGGAGGCCAGGAGTTCAAAATCAAAGTGTCAGCAGGACTGCGCTCCCTCCAAAGGCTCTGAGGGTGGATCCTTCCTGCCTCTTCCAGCTGCTGGTGGCTCCAGGCAGTCCGTGTTGTCCGTGTTGTCCGTGTTGTTTCTTGGCTTCTAGTTGCATCCTCCCATCCCTTCCTCTGTCTTCCTGTAACATCACTCCCCCACCCCAGACCCCTTGTGTGTTTCTATGTCCAAATCGGCCTCCTCTTATGACCTGTCCTGACCCAGTCCAGCCTCGTTGTGGCTTGATTTTAATTCTCCAGACAGGTCATGGGTTCAGGGTTTTAACATTTCTGTTTGGTGGTGGTTCAGGGGGACACATAATTTAATCCACTCAAGTTCATTCTAAGTTTATCGTTCTGTGGATCTTTTTCCTTTCATTCTCTCCCATCTTTTAATAGCCTTTTATTTTAATTTGGAATTCAAGTGTAATTTTCATCAAAGGCCGCAGCACATGGTTGTTTTGGCGCTATGTTGACACAGAGTCTGTGACACGATATTGCACTGTGGGATGGGGCAGGAGGTTGAGGAGGGGAAGGTTTGGGGTTATTTTCTGTATTTCATTGTCCGTTTCCTCACTAGAGAGTAATCACTTAAAATTTTAAAATGCCTCTTGTCATGTTGCATTAATTCCAGAATTGCTGGAATCATTGCACAACCTGGGAAAAGCCCACTTAGGCAGGCTCCGATTACTGATGTTTAAATACCTATGACTCACAGATACTCATGCTGTAAGCTTGCATTTCATGTCGTAAAGACTTTGGAAGGCATCTGTCCTCCCCTTTCAATGGAATCTGTAGGATACGAAATACGCATGCTTTTCCATGAAGCATCCACAGCCCTTTCTTGACTTTTGCCTGACTTCCTGTGTTGTCAGAAGGTGGCTTGACCTCCTCTGGGCTTCCTGTTTGCTCCTAGAATGATCGCTGAACCCAGTGTAGCTAAAACCAAAAGAGGAAGGTCGAGTTGAGCCACTGCTATGGTTGATTTCTTCTCCACGGTGGGCTGTGTCCACAGTGGACTGTGTTGGACCTGAGGAGAGTACTTTAGAGGTGACACAATTTTCCCTTCCCCGTGGGGTGGAGTAGAACACCTTGGGGTTTATTTTATGTCTCAGACACTGAAAGGAGCAGGTCAAGCCTTTGGATTCAGGGTCCACCTGGGCTGAGGTTGGGGGTCATGGTTGCTGACTCTCGCCCGGGCCCCAAGCAGAGGGCAGCAGAGGGAGGCATTGGGTCTTATCTGATGGTGAGCAAGCCACTGCTCCCTTGAGCCTAAGAGCCCCCGTTTAGGATGAACAATGGGCCTTCTGCATACACTTGGCTCCCCTGCCATCTGTCACAGGTCCCTCCTTACACTCTCTCTGCTCTGCCTGCCCAGCCCAGGCTGGATGTTGACACTGGAATCATTGTTCGATAGTGACACTAGCAACCACCTGGGAAACGGAACACACCTGTGAGGCAGGTGGATGGCCCACCTGGGCTTCCATGCCTTGTGCATACATCATGATGTTGCAGTGTGAGTAGGGCTTCCCAGGTGGCGCTACTGGTAGAGAATGTGCATGCCAATGCAGGAGACATAAGACACACAGGTTCAGTCCCTGAGCTGGGAAGATTCCCTGCAGGAGAGCATGGCAACCCACTCCAGTATTCCTGCCTGAAGAATCCCATGGACAGAGGAGCCTGGTGGGCTACAGTCCATGGGGTGACAAAGAGTTGGATTGCACACACACACGCAGTGTGAGTAAGGGTGTGTGTGGCATATTCTGGGCCATTTCCCAAGCTGTGGGAAATGTGTGTGTGGTACATGGTTGGACTGGCTGTCACGTGGCTTCCGTTCCTCATCTCCTGGCCCAGATGGACTATTTGACTTTTTTTTTTAATCTATCACTACTTAATAAAAAATAGTTTTTTTTTTTTTTTGTTGCTCTTGGAGTTCTCGAAGAGTAAAGAGACTATTGGAGGGATGACATCGCTACAGGGGAGAAACAAAGCTGGTAGGTTTGTTTCTCAGTTAACGCTTGCTGCCCTGCACAGGTATCAGGTTACGTGTTTCCGAGTTTGATTATATGGTGCATCATATACCTGTATGTGGAAACACAAAATCTCAGTCCTGCCGGTTTAGGAAGATGAAGAGGACTGTCTGCAGTGTTAAGGGGTGGTGCCCTGGGCTGGCTTCATCGTAAAGGGCAGTGGGAACCTCTCATTCCACCTCAGACTCGTCTGAGGACGCACGGGAGGACTTTACACCCGGCCCTCCTAAGGACCCTGCAGGCTCAGATGGTAAAGAATCTGCCTGCAATGCAGGAGATGCGGGTTCAATCCCTGGGTCAGGAAGATCCCCTGGAGGAGGGAATGGTTACCCACTCCAGTATTCTTGCCTGGAGAATCCCCATGGACAGAGGAGCCTGGTGGGCTACAGTCCATGGGGTCACAAAGAGTTGGACAGGACTGAGCTACTAACACAACAATAGCAGGGACCCTGTAGACCTCCAGCCCACCTCAGCCCTGTGCTGGATAAATGGCCTTCTTGGGAGGGGGTTGAAAACTGCTTCATTTTGTCTGCCCTGCCAACCTTGTGCCAGAAGCCCAAGAGAACAACCACAAAACAACCCCTTCAGAAAGTGGCACCGTGGGGGGAAAGGGTGGAAAGCATCGAATCCAAGTTTTCCAGGCAGCCTCAGGGGAGCAGGATAATCAGCTCTGACTCCCTTTCAAGGCAGGATGCGCTGCTGGAATGGAATTGGTAAGCTGCTGCTTTGTGAAGGAGGTGTGGATTCCCCAAGCCGCAGAGGGAACGTTCAGAGCCATCCTTGCTACACTGAGCTGTCTCCTGGGGAAATTCATTAGCTTTTCTCAGCCTGACAAGCCACCGTCTCCCGCTTGTCAGCCTTGGGGAATTAGGCGTTTCTGGTGCTGGTCCCGGAAAGTCTGCTCGCCAAATACTGGTGTAGATGAGCAAGTTCTCCAGCCGCTCGGGCCTCAGTTTCCTCACCTGTAAATTAGGGGATTGGACCAGGGGACCTGAGATGCCTTCTAGAAGCCCCAGCACTCAGTGATGATAATCTGTTTTGTTTGTGAGCCCTTCCAATAGCTCTAATTTTCAGCAGCTGCTTGCAGGTGCATCACGTGGGGTCTATGAAGACGTGGAACCTGGTTCAGGCCGTGGGAAGCAGGCAGGCCGCGTGGTGCTGGTTGGAAGGCCAGAGCTGGAGTCCTTGCTTTGTAATCCAGCTGGCCACGGGGGCTGGGTGGGGACCAAACACGCCTGGCTGTTGTTCTGTAGCACCATGGACTGTAGCCCTCCAGGCTCCTCTGGCCATGGGGTTTTTCAGGCAAGAATACTGGAGTGGGTTGCCAGCTCCTACTCCAGGGGGTCTTCCCGACCCAGGCAGATTCTTTACCACTGAGCCACCTGGGAAGCAAGCACACTTTGTAGAGTTGGTTAAAAATTCAGATTCCCAAGACTCAGTCCAGACTGACCGGACAGGACAGTCTGCACTGAGGCCTGGGAGTCTGCCCTTTTTGTATCTCCCACCCCCGCCCCTTCAGTGGCCGGCCTGGTCTCAGCCCTGGGATGCTGTTTGCAGGCCATGACAGACAGTCTCTTCTGCCGTGTGATTTCCTGAGCGGAAGCAGCAGGTTCTTTCCTCTTTCTGAAGCCTGGTTGTTTAAGTGTGAGGTAGCCCTAGTAGTAAAGAACCTGCCTGCCAACACAGGAGATGTAAGAGACATGGGTTCAAAGCCTGGGTGGGGAAGAAAAGCCTGGGTGGGGAAAGATCCCCTGAGGGAGGAAATAACAAGGACTCCAGTATTCTTGCCTGGAGAATCCTATGGAAGAGGAGCCTGGCAGGCTATAGTCCATGGGGTCCCAAGGAGTCTCACATGGCTGAAGTGACTTAGCACGCATGCTGACTGTTTAGGAAATCTCTACCTCCAGCAAGCTGTGTTCCAGACGCTTGCTTGCATTTGGCAGTTTGGAAAGGTGGTATGCACTTTCTGCAGAGCAAGAGCTCTAAAGCCCTGCTGTTCAAAAATCTCTGTGCTGACTGCATCCTTTTGAAATTTGCAGTCTGTCCTGAGCAGTAATTTGTAAATCAATGAAAATGAATTACTAGGAAAATGAAAGTTTAAGAGACATACACATCTAAGCGCCATATTTTAGATGATAAGATTCTGCAGATGTTCCACTTTTCTGTTTGCCAAAGTTTCTGGGGCTTCCTCACCCATCCTGTGGTTACTTTGTTGCCAACACGTATCCATTTGTTTGTTTGATGGGTGCCACCATCTGGGCACTCTTCCAGCACAGATAAGAAGTTGTTACAAATGGTTCTAGTAACACTTGTTTTGCTGCCTGCTGTCTTCAAGAGGACAATGGTCATTTTCACTAAAGCAGAAACTTCTTGGGCAGTCCAGTGGTTGGGACTTTGCCTTCCCATGCAAAGTTTGCAGGTTTGATCCCTGGTCGCCAAGCTAAGATCCTACATGCTTTGGGGCCAAGAACCCAAAACATAAAACAGAAACAATACTATAACAAATTCATAAAGACTTTAGAAATGGTCCACATCAAAAAAATCTTTAAAAGAAAAAAAAAAGGAAATGTGAGTGATGTGAGTGTTGGCTTCTGGGCTTCGAGCCCTCTCAAAAGGTGGTGGTATCGAGCTTTATATCAGAGGTAGCAAGTCTAACTCAGCAAGTTACAATCTGGGAAACTGTGTCCTTCAGGGGTCACTGGGCACTCTCTGGAGATACTTTTAAGTGTAGGCAGTTCAGTTCAGTTGCTCAGTTGTGTCCAACTCTTTGTGACCCCATGTACTGCAGTACACCAAGCTTCCCTGTCCATCACCAGCTCCTGGAGCTTCCTCAAGCCCATGTCCATCAAGTCCATGATGCCATTCAACCATCTCATTCTCTGTTGTCCCTTCTCCTCCCACCTTCAATCTTTCCCAGCATCAGGGTCTTTTCCAATGAGTCAGTTCTTCTTATCAGGTGGCCAAAGTATTGGAGTTTCAGCTTCACCATCAGTCCTTCCAATGAATATTCAGGACTGATTTCCTCTAGGATGGACTGGTTGGATCTCCTTGCAGTCCAAGAGACTCTCAAGAATCTTCTCCAATACCATGGCTCAGAAGCATCAATTCTTTGTTGCTCAGTTTTCTTTATAGTCCAACTCTCACATCCATACATGACTACCAGAAAAATCATAGCTTTGACTAGATGGACCTTTTTTGGCAAAGTAATGTGTCTGCTTTTTAATATGCTGTCTAGGTTGATCATAGCTTTTCATCCAAGGAGCAAGCATCTTTTAATTTCATGGCTGCAATCACCATCTGCAGTGATTTTGGAGCCCAAGAAAATGAAGTCTCTCACTCTTTCCATTGTTTCCCCATCTATTTATCATGAAGTGATGGGACCAGATGCCATGATCTTAGTTTTCTGAATGTTGAGTTTTAATCCAGCTTTTTCACTCTCCTCTTTCATCAAGAGGCTCTTTACTTCTTCTTCACTTTCTGCAATAAGGGTGATGTCATCTACCTATCTGAGGTTATTGATATTTCTGCTGGCAATCTTGATTCCAGCTTGTGCTTCATCCAGCCCAGCATTTCAAATGATGTACTCTGCATATAGGTTAAATAAGCAGAGTGACAGTATATAGCCTTGACGTATTCCTTTCCCAATTTGGAACCAGTCTTTTGTTCCATGTCCAGTTCTAACTGTTGTTTCTTGTTCTTCATACATATTTCTCAGGAGGCAGATAAAGTGGTCTATATAGACCACTTTAAAAATTCAAAATTCTTTAAGAATTTTCTACAATTTGTTGTGATCCACACAGTCAAAGGCTTTGGCATAGTCAGTAAAGCAGAAGTAGATGTTTTTCTGGAACTCTCTTGCTTTTTCAATGATCCAACGGATGTTGGTAATTTGATCTCTAGTTCCCCTGCCTTTTCTAAATCCAGCTTGAACATCTGGAAGTTCATGGTTCACATTCTGTTGAAGCCTGGCTTGGAGAATTTGAGCATTACTTTGCTAGCGTGTGAGATGAGTGCAGTTGTGTGGTAGTATGAACATTCTTTTCATACTGTTCATGGGGTTCTCAAGGCAAGAATACTGAAGTGGTTTGCCATTCCCTTCTCCAGTGGACCACATTCTGTCAGACCTCTTCACCATGACCCGCCTGTCTTGGGTGGCCTCACAGGGCATGGCTTAGTTTCACTGAGTTAGACCAGGCTGTGGTCCGTGTGATTGCCTTTCTTTGGGATTGGAATGAAAACTCACCTTTTCCAGTCCTGTGGCCACTGCTGTGTTTTCCAAATTTGCTGGCATATTGAGTGCAGCACTTTCCCAGCATCATCTTTTAGGATTTGAAATAGCTCAGCTGGAATTTCATCACCTCCATTAGCTTTGTTCGTAGTGATGCTTCCTAAGGCCCACTTGACTTCGCATTCCTGGATATCTTGCTCTGGGTGAGGGATCACACCATCGTGGTTGTCTGGGTTATGAAAATCTTTTTTGTATAGTTCTTCTGTGTATGTATTCTTGCCCCCTCTTCTTAATAGCTTCTGCTTCTGAGATGTTTTGGCTGTCACAATTTGGCGGGTGCACTGGCATCTGGTAGGTGGCGCCCAGCAATGCACAGGACAGAGCCCCACCCCCAACAAAATATTATCTGCTTCCAAAAGCCAGGAGTACCAGGAGTCTGAAATCCTGGCAACTCAGCACTGCAGCTCAGCAGGCCTGGTAGTGACTGCTCAGAGCAGTAGGGAGACGGTCCGTCAGAAGTATCCGTGTGGGCAGGAGTGGGCAGTGGCAGCAGGCCTGTGCCTGTGGGTCTCTTGATTGTTGCAATCCTGTCTTGTTCCTAATGTCCTAGTTCTTCTTGCCAAATGCCGTAAGGCACTTCTAACTCAAGTGCCTGAGGATTGAAGAGATGAGAGAATCTTGAACTAGATTCAAAGGATGAGCATGATTTATTACTTCATTTGGCATATTTATTACGCACCTACTGTATACCCTACTGTATACCAGGCCCTATTCCAAGCCCTGAGATGGGACAGTTAACTCCACCAAGACAGCCCTTGTTTTTCTAGAATCTATGTGCTTACTGAGAAAATAGATTGTAAACACAGTAAATAGAATGTTTGGAGATGAGGTACAGCATCAGCCTGGTGATGGGCGTGGATAAAGACCCCTTTAGAAAGGGGGCCCCCGTTTCGGGATGAAACCAGACAGGTGAAGGCTGTGGCCGGAGAGCACACAGCACCAGCCTCCTGGGCTGTGGAGAGTCACTCTGATGTGCCCGGTTTTTGATGCAATTCCTCATTCATCTTTTTTTTTTTTTTTTTAAGAGAAATTTCTTGTTTACTTTATTGTTACCAAAATTTCCTCAGAAACATAAAGTTTTGATTTTTTTTTTATCTTGATTTTTTTAAAGTTTTTAATTGAAGTATAATTGCTTTGCTGTATAGCACAGGGGGCTCAGCTGGGTGCTCTGTGATGACCTAGAGTGTTGGGATGGAGGGGGTTAGCTTGAGAGGGAGGGGATATGTGTATATATGGAGCTGATTTGAAGGGCTGACTCATTGGAAAAGCCCCTGATGCTGGGAAAGATTGAGGGCAGGAGGAGAAGAGGGTGACAGAGTATGAGATGTTTGGATGGCACCATTGACTCAATGGACATGAGTTTGTGCACACTCTGGGAGATAGTGAAGGACAGGGAAGCCTGGTGTGCTCCAGTCCCTGGGGTTGCAAAGAGTCGGACACAACTTAGCAAATGAACAACAGGATGAGCTGATTCACTTTCATCTGTTTTTAAATTGTGCTTTGAGATTCAAGTTTACTAGAACAAAGGCCTTGCAAAGTGTGAAAACGGCACTCTAAATGCTTTAGGCCAAGGGTGTGTAGGGTGTGAGGAGTTGGGGGAGGGGAGTTAAATATGGTTGTGGAGGAGAGTTTCTGAGTTAGAAAGGGAAGTTAAACTCGGGGTGCCTGGGGGGAGGCAGGGTGCAGGTAACCACTTAGATGGTGCCTTGGGTTGGGTTCCCTTGGAAACAGAGAAAGGATGTGAGGTGGACAGTTCACTCAAGAGGTGATTCCAGGAATGGTGCACAGAGGTTGGGGTAGTGCAGGGAGGGACGTGTTGGGAGAGAGAGGTTACAGGCGTGGGTGGTGGGCTCAGTCCCCCAGGATCTCTTGAGAGGGAATGGTGCCTAGACTCAGCTGTTCCAGTTGAAGGGAGAGGGACCTGGGCATTTATCACCCACTCCTGTGGGTCCTGGGTGAGGGCTAACAGAGGTTGCGTTTGTGGTCCTGCAGCCACTGGCAGAGAAGCTGTCAGGCCGTATCCCAGGAGGCTTCAGGGGCACAGAGCCATTGGCATCAGCACAGTGTACTGTGGCCACTACACCCCTCCTGCCTGTAACCAAGGCTGGCCCAGGCTGGGCTAATATGTGAGGAATAAAAAAATGATTATTCTCTACCACCAAATGCACTTCAGAGCATCATTTTGGCTCAGGAGTCACAAAGCAGAGTTTTAAAGCTCTGCTTCCCAAATCCTAACTTCCTGGAGTGTTCTAGAATCTAACTCACGAAAGCCTCTGTGAGTCAGTCCGGAGTGAGCCTCTCATTGCTGTGTGTACTTTGAACTTTTTTTTCTGGAAGAGGAAGATATGACTTGTAAGCACTGCGAGAAAATGGTTGGGGGGCAAAGGGAGATTTTGTTTGAGGTTAAAAACAACCACAAAACTTCCTTTGAAGATCAAATGCTCTGAACATAAGGATTTTCAAAACCCTTTGAGCGGCCAGTGCCTTGTGATGTGGAGGAGTGGGGCTGCCAAGGTCACAAAAGTGCCAAGTTCCTGGTCCACAGACACTGACATGTCATCTAACCCAAAACCGCGTTCACACAAGGGTGGCCCCCGTGTGTGTTTAAGAATTCCCTATGTGACAGTTTGCTTATGGTCTCTGTAACATCAATTGTTTAGTATACACAAATTGCAAAAAATATAAAATGTTTTCTGTCATCCTTTGATCAGTAAGTGTATGGGCATTTTGGCTCATCCACCCTTTAAGATGTGACTTCCATTACCCCTCCTCCTTGCTCACTCCACCCAAACAGGAGACACTGCAGTGCCCAGTGGCTGGGCCGTTGGTAGAGGTGCGGGTCCTTACCTTCCCCTCCATATCTGAGTGGGCGCTGCAGTCGGAACCAGCTCATCTCTGCCTCTTTGAACGCTCACTGTCCTAGGCTTATGAACCATGAGGCTGGCTGCAGAACAGAAATCCCAGTATTTATGTTCAGGCCTCCAGGGAGGAAGGGACGTGCTGAACCTCAAATCTGGGCCTCATGCTCCGACCCAGATTCACCAGAGCTCCGTGGGGGGGTTTCTGGGGGTCAGCGCAGCCGGTGGTCCCTGGTGGTCACTTCCTGTGGCTCCTCTGGTCTGCACCACCTCTGCTTCTGCTGCTGCTGCTGCCAAGTCGCGTCAGTCGTGTCCGACTCTGTGCGACCCCATAGACAGCAGCCCACCAGGCTCCCCCGTCCCTGGGATTCTCCAGGCAAGAACACTGGAGTGGGTTGCCATTTCCTTCTCCAATGTATGAAAGTGAAAAGGGAAAGTGAAGTCTCTCAGTCGTGTCCGACTCTTCACGACCCCATGGACTCTAGCCCAGCAGGCTCCTCCATCCATGGGATTTTCCAGGCAAGAATACTGGAGTGGGGTGCCATTGCCTTCTCCGCACCACCTCTGATCTGTACCCAAAAGTGAGTAGAGAAACTCCACTTTTTTCTTTATTATTGAAATATAGTTGATTTACAATATTATATTAGTTTCAGATGTACATCATAGTGATTCAGTGTTTTTTACATATTATACTCTGTTAAATGTTATTATAAGATAATGGCTATAACTCCCTTTACTATACAAAATATATCCTGTTGGTTATCTATGTTATACGTAGTAGTTTTTAGTCTCTTAATCCCCTTCCCTGGTCTTGCCCCCATCCCCACTCCCCTCTCCCCACTGGTGACCCCTGGTACGGTTTCTGTATCTGTGAATCTGTTTTGTTATATATATTCCTTTGTTTCGTTTTTTAGATTTTACATCTAAGTCATATCATGCACTGCTTGTCTTTCTCTGGCCTATTTCACTAAGCATGATAGTCTCTAGGCCCCTCTATGTTGTTGCAAATGGCCAACCAAATTTCATTCTTTTTATGGATGAATAATATTCCAGTATATGTGCGTGTATGTACGTACATATGTATACACACATACCACATCGTCTTTATCCATTACTTTGTTGATGGACATTTGAGTTGCTTCTAGATCTTGGCTTTGGTGAATAATGCTGCTATGAACATTGGGTGCTTGCACCTTTTCAAATTACTGTTTTTGCTTGCTTTGGACATATGCCCAGGAATGGGATTGTTGGATCACATGGTAATTCTGTCTTGTATTTTTGAGGAACCTCCATACTGTTTTCCATAATGGCTGTACCAATTTACAGTCCCACCAACAGTATACACAGGTTTCCTTGCCTCTACATCCTTGCCAATATTTGTTACTTGTAGACTTTTTGATGAGGGCCATTCTAGCAGCGGGCTTCCCTGATAGCTCAGTTGGTAAAGAATCTGCCTGCAATGCAGGAGACACCAGTTCGATTCCTGGGTTGGGAAGATCCACTGGAGAAGGGATAGGCTACCCACTCCAGTATTCCTGGGCTTCCTTTGTGGTTCAGCTGGTAATGAATCTGCCCGCAGTGAGGAAGACCTGGGCTCAATCCCTGGAATGGGAAGATCCCCTGGAGAAGGGAAAGGCTGTCCACTCCAGTATTCCAGCCTGGAGAATTCCATGGACCCTATAATCCACTAGTTCACAAAGAGTCAGACACGGCTGAGCAACTTTCACTTTCATTCTAGCAGGTGTGAGGTGGTATTCATTGTGGTTTTGACTTGCTTTTTGTTGATGATTAATGATGTTGAGCATCTTTTAATGTGCCTTTTGGCCATCTATATGATTTCTTTGGGAAAATGTCTATTAAGGTCTTCCCATTAAAAAAATTTTTTTTATGTTGAGTTGTATGAACTGTTCATATATTTTTGATATTAATCCCTTGTCATAGTATTGACAAACATTTTCTCCCATTCTGTAGGTTGTCTTTTCAACCTACAGAATGTCAATGGTTTCCTTTGCTGTGCAAAAGCTTTTAAGTTTAATCAGACACTATTTATTTATTTTTGCTTTTATTTCTTTTGCCTCAGGAAATAGATCCAAAAAAAATACAGCTATGATTTATTTCAAAGAATGTTCTACTTGTGATCTCTTCTAGGACTTTTATAGTTTCAGGTCTTACACTTACAAAATAGTCTAAACTATTTTGAGTTTATTTTTGTATATGGTGTGAGGAAATAATCTCATGTTTTACATGTAGCCATCCAGTTTTCCAAACACAACTTGTTGAAGAGGCTGTCTTTTCTCCATTGTGTATTCTTGCCTCTTTTGTCATAGTTTAATTGACCATAGGCATAGGTGCGTTAGTTTATTTCTGGGCTCCCTATTCTGTTCCACTGATCTGTGTGTCTGTTTTTGTACCAGTACTGCACCGTTTTGATTACTATAGTTTTATAATATAGTCTGAAGTTTGGGAGGGTGGTTCCTCCAGCTTTGTTCTCTTCTTAAGACTGCTTTGACAATTAGAGGTCTTCTGTGATTCCATCTGAATTTTAGGACTATTTGTTCCAGTTCTGAGGAAAATATCATGGGTATTTTGATAGGGGTTGTATTAAGTCTGTAGATTACTTTGAGGAGTATGGCCATTTTGACAGTATTAATTCTTCCAATTCAAGAACTCTGGATGTCTTTCCATTTCCTTTGTATCATCTTCAGTTTCCCTCATCAGTGTTTTATAATTTTCAGAGTATAGGTCTTTCACTTCCTTGGTTAATTTTTTCCTAGATATTTTATTCTTTTTGATATAATTTTAAATGGTATTTTTAAAACTTTCTGCTAGTTCATTAATGTATAGAATAGCAGCAGATATATGCATATTAATCTCATATCATTCAACTGTGCTGAATTCATTCATTAATTCTAATAGTTTTTTTGTGTGTGTTTACTTTAGCGTTTTCTACATAAAGTACCCTCAGAGTCTTGATGCTAGTTTTACATTACCTTTTGCTTTGATGCTGTTAATAAGCCTAATGCAATTGTGATTTCTTATTTTTGTATGTGAATTAAATATGAGGTAAGTGTGATTTTATTAGACCTGGTATTCTGAAACTTCATGATGGTGTGTCTTGTTTATGCTTGGTGCATCTATTCAGTCTAGAATTTCATGCCATTCAGTTCTGAGAAATTTTTTAGTAACTATTCTCTCTTTTGGACCTCCTGTTAACCAGATGCTGCTCCTTTCTGTGTGGTCTCTCCTATTTCTCATCTCTTTGTCTTTTGATTCTACATTCCATATTCATTTCCGCTATCTTAATTTTCAAGAGCGGTTTCATTTCCTCTGAATGTTTCTCTTTTGGTTGTGTCCTATTCTTGTTTCAAAGTTGCATTACTCTGAGAAAAATTGTGATTTTTTTTGAAGTTTTCTTTGGTCTTCCTGCCTTGCCTCTGTTTCTCCTGGGCTCCCTCTCTCAAGGTGTTTGTCAGTGTTCTGTATCTCACCTAGAGGCTTTCCTCAAATATCTGATGATTGTGGCTGTCTTTTCATATTTAAAATAGAAACATTACAAGCCTGATTGGAAGTTAAAGTTTGTGTGTACACAGAGTATGGGGAATATTCTCATTATGTGCATCTGTGTCTGGTTTTGGAAAGGTGGCAATGGTCATGATTCTGTTTCCTGACCGGTGGCAGATACTTTCAGTTGGGTGATCAACCTGAGAGACCTTCCCAAGCCTCCTTTCTCCAGCCTGAATCTTTTCACCATCACTTGCTTTGGGACTAAGGATGCAGCTATGGATAGTGGGACTTAAATGTGGTATCCTGGGGGATTTCAGGGGCAGTGTGTATTTTCCTGATAAGGGTGGCAGGTGTGGCTGGGGTTATAATTTCTCCTCCTTCCTGCCTTTGATAAAAATACAAGACTTCTAAGAGGGGTGGCCAAATTCTGATCTTGAACAAGAGGTCAGGGGTAAAAAAGCAGAGATCTGACACTGACTTTCCCTGGGATGTTGGTTTACTACCAACTATGTCAAAAGACTTCTTGGTTTGGAGAAAAATAAACCCCTAGTTGTTTGATCCACTCTAAATCTATAGGTTTCTGTTTACTTGCAGCCAAAAGCATTCCAAAGGTGCCTCATCATCATCTTACATTTTGTTATTGTTGTTTAGTTACTAAGTTGTGTCCAACTCTTTGTGACCCCATGGATTGTAGCCCTCCAGGCTCCTCTGTCCATAGGATGCTCCAGACAAGAATACTGGGGTGGGTTGCTGTTTCCTTCTCCAGGGGATCTTTCTGACCCAGGATTGAACACTAGGTCTCCTGCTTGGCAGGCAGATTCTTTACCATGAGCCACCAGGGAAGAAGTTTGGGGGCTGGTAAATAGTAGCTTAATAATAATTAAAAACTAGTTTAAGACAATTTGTCCTTCTTTTCCTTTCCTTGGACTCTTCAAAGAAGAGAGGAGCAATTCTAAAAGTATTGTCACTACTGTCTTTATTGCTGGTATGAACAAGGTGCTTATTTTCAGTGGGCACAGTGTGCCCCTGTTAAAGGAATCTAGACCTTGGTCACCGCAGAAGGACCCCACCAGAGAGGACCCCCAGATGGAGTTCGTATATGGTATCCCAAGGGTCAGAAACTAAGGCCTGTAGACCAAATCTGCTTTTTTCTAAATAAGGTTTCATTAGAATGCAGCCGTGTGATTTGTTCACATGTTGTCCAGGGTGCTTTCATGCTCCAGTAGCAGACTTGAGTGCATGAAACGGAAAGCATATTGTCAAAGAGTGAGATGTTTACTACCTGGCTCTATGTGGAAAAAGTTTGCCAACCTCTGTGTCAACTGTCAAGTGCTAGAGACTAAGGAGGGAGTAGTAAGTGGCCAACTGGCTAGCAGTGGCTCTGCCTACACCAGGAAGCTGCAGATGGGAGTCCATGGTGGGAGTGGAGAGGAGGAGACAGTGGTTCTGAGGAGACTTCTGTGTGTCTACATCAGCCACATTCAGAGTCTGCCAACCATGAAGTCAAACAAGAACGTCCGTGCCCATTACCTCTCCACTGTCTCTGTTTTAGTCCTGGAAAAATGAGAGGCACCGGTGTAATCAAGATGGGGAAATAGAAATGAATAGAGATAAATCCAGCCACACCTCCCCTCGCCCTCTAAACCTTGAGCCTAAGGCAGGCCCTTAAGGGTGCCAGACAGTAAATTGGATGTTAAACAGGACAGGACTTAAAATACCTAAAAATAAGTGTATTGCCACAAAGCTCTTAGAAAAATATAGCTTTGGCCAAGATTTCATTCAAGGATGGGAAAGAGCAATTTATAGAGCTCATTTGAAGGCATTTGTGTTACAAGAGAAGTTTCTATTAAAATGCTACTCCACCCTACAAAAACCACAGAGGGGAGTCTGGAAATGACTAGGCAAATTCATATGTGTTTGCCCTTTGACTCAGAAACCCACTCCTAGGAATTTACACAAAAGATGTTGTTGTTCAGTCGCTAAGTTGTGTGACCCCATGGACTGCAGGATGCCAGGCTCCTCTGTCCTCCACCATCTCTCAGAGTTTGCTCAAATTCATGTTCATTGAATCAGTGATGCTATCTAACCATCTCTTCTTCTGCCTACTTCTCCTTTTGCCTCCAATCTTTCCCCGAATCAGGGTCTTTTCAAATAAGTCGGCTCTTTGCATCAGGTGACCAAAGTATTGGAGCTTCAGCATCAGCCCTTCCAATGAATGTTCAGGGTTGATTTCCTTTGGGATTGACTGGTTTGATCTCCTGGCAGTCCTGGGAACTCTGAAGAGCCTTCCTCAGCACCACAATTTGAAAGCATCAATTCTTCCACGCTCAGCCGGTTTTGTAACACAAAAGTAACGTTCGGCAAAACTATGAAAAGTAACTCACAAGGCTGTTCTTTGTCATGTTGCTTGTAAAAGCAAATGATTGGAAATGACCCGAATGCTGCTGGGAAGGGGGCTGGGGGTGTGAACCATGGCACTTCTGTCCATGGAATGGGAGGCAGCAGCATGCAGACAAGGATGCTCTTAAAACCTCACATGAGAACAACAAGGTGGAGAAAAGAGAGAGCAGGGCGCATCTAAGCAAGTGGCTCCAGATCACTCAGGTACCTCTCTCTAGAGATTGTCCAGGACAGAAATCTCCAGTGATGGGCAGACTCTGCAGCCAAATGAGCATGCACTCTGCTCTCTGGCATGTGCTGCTTACAGCTGCTCCCACCGTTTTCAGGCTGCAGTACATCATCGGTCTGGTTTGTTTATGAAAACAAGACCTCTGAAGACAAATTACTTGCTTTTATTTCCCAGAAAGCCACAGTTCCAGGTTTCCTGACCTTTATTGCAACTCCAAGTGTCCATCAGCAGCATGCCATTAATAGATATTGAAAGAAATAATGAATATAATTAATAAATGCCCTTTAAGGGATATTTTAACCCTGAGTTGGAAACAACCTTTCAACAGGAGCTCCTGCAATGGAGAGTCTTTTTGAAGATGATTTTTCTTTTTATGGCTGTGCTGAGTCTTTGTAGTTGCTCGAGGAGGTCTCTAGTGGTGGTGTGTGAGCTTCTCATTGCAGTGGTTTCTCTTACTGCAGAGTACGGGCTCTAGAGCCCAGGCTCCACATTTGAGGTGGACGGGCTTAGTTGCCCCGTGGCATGTGGAATCTTCCCAGGCCAGTGATAGAACCTTATTACCCATGCATTGGCAGGCGGATTCTTATCCACTGTGCCACCAGGGAAGTCCAAAGATAATAGTTTTAAATGTTTCCATCATGATTTGGTTTCTACTACCAAAAGTGATATAAGTTTGCCACCTATAAAAATAGTTTGGAATAGTTAACCTAGAAACTGAATTTCCTACCTGGGAAAAAATCTTGCAGAGAATTTCAGCTGTTAAAAGAAAAAAACGACCCACTAGAGATAGGTTGTGGAGAGGGCAATGGCAACCCACTCCAGTACTCTTGCTTGGAGAATCCCACGGACAGAGGAGCCTGGTGGGCTCCAGTCCATGGGGTCGCTAAGGGTTGGACACAACTGAACAACTTCACTTTCATGCATTGGAGAAGGAAATGGCAACCCACTCCAGTGTTCTTGCCTGGAGAATCCCAGGGACGATGGAGCCTGGTAGGCTGCCGTCTCTGGGGTTGCACAGAGTTGGACACGACTGAAATGACTTAGCAGCAGAGATAGGTTGTATGTTCTGGTTAGTTTGTTGGAGCTACTGACTGCTGTTAGGGAAGATGAAAGTTTACCATTCATTGTCCCCATTTTACAGATGAGTAAGCAGAGGCACAGATATTCCCAGTGTTGAGGCAACACACTGCATGAGGCCAGAGCCAGGATTTCAAAAGTGGTGGGCTATTCCCACACCCTGTGCCCTGAACCACTTTACCAAGCCACCTCTTAGCATGCAAGTTAGACGTATATTCACATATAGGGGTTGAGTACTCAAATATTGGGCTTCCCTGGTGGTCCAGTGGTAAAGAATCCACCCGCCAATGCAAGAGAGGCAGATTTGATCCCTGGATTCGAAGTTCCCCTGGAAAAGGAAATGGCAATCCACTCCATTGTTATTGCTGGGAAATCCCATGGACAGAGGAGCCTGGTGGGCTCCAGTCCATGGTGTCACAAAGAGTCGAACGCTACTGAGTGACTGAGCATGCAAGATCAGATATATTTTCCTGGATGGGATGGTTTATCCAAAACTTTCCGGAGTCACTAGTCTAAGTATTCTGGAGCCTTGTAAGGGACAGTGGACCTGATTTTATTCTAGAGGAACTGCGTATTGCTGAGCTGAGCCAAGGTGTCTGGTCCTCAGCCAGTTCTTGGAAAAGCACAGATGCTCAGAAAATAGCCTTCATGCGTCCACTGACACTTGGCCTTCTGGAGAATGGACTGGCTGCCTTCTCTAATAAGCTCGTCCGCCAGGGCAGTCCCAGAATAGAATTAGACAATTGAAAGCTTTATCTGAACCATAAATATCAACTCCCAGTGGCAGTCTGTGTGTGCTTATTTCCCCCACTTTCCAACTAGCCAAGAGGAGTTACACCTCTTGAGTTTTAGCATTGCCCACTTGTTTTATGCAGTGCTGAAGAATTGATGCTTTTGAACTGTGGTGTTGGAGAAGACTCTTGAGATCAAACCAGTCCCTTGGACTGCAAGGAGATCAAACCAGTCAATCCTAAAGGAAATCAGTCCTGAATATTCACTGGAAAGACTGAGGCTGAAGCTCTAACTTTTGGCCACCTGATGTGAAGAACTGACTCACTGGAAAAGACCCTAATTCTGGGAAAGATTGAAGGCAGGAGAAGGGGGTGACAGAGGATGAGATAGTTGGATGGCATCACTGACTCAGTGGACATGAGTTTGAGCAAACTCTGGGAGATAGTGAAGCTTGCCGCAGTCCATGGGGTCGCCAAGAGTCAGACACAGCTGAGTGGCTGAACAATAGCAACAACTTTTTCATGGACCAGTCTCAGAACTCATGGTGGCATCTGCTCCTCTTCTTCGGCCTTTGTGTGTGGGGAGGTGGGTTCGCTCCACAGCCTGCTCACCCCATTCCTTCCTGCTGCCAGTCCTGCCCTTCCCACACCTTCTTCCAGTGGAAGCCAGAGGAAGGAGGAGGCCAACAAGGAGCAAGGTGCTGGGGATGCATCTGTGAGTGGTGGGGGTCCTGCCCAGCACACAGCACGAGGCATCTGACGTAGGCACCCAGATGAAAAGGCATCACCCAGGGACTCGACGGGCAGGGAGTTTTCCAGGGATGGGCCTTCTCTCCTTCATCAGAGTGGCCAACATCTGTAATAGTACCGCTCAAACTCCCCTTTCTTCTGGCTTCTGAGTGAGTTCCTGACTTGCCTTCAAGCCCAGATGGGAAGGTGCCCCTGTCCATCCTTCCAGCCTGGCCCTGCATCCAACCTTCTCCCAGGAAGCCTGAACAAGAATCCCCTTTCTTGCTGGGCTCTGGTGGCCAGGATATCAGCATGGCTGGTGATGATGACAGTGAGAGCGAAGCTTTGTTTAGGAGTCTGTTGAGTGTTTAAATACAGGCCTTGGTTTGGTCGGTTTGTAGTGAACAGACTGAGCTACAGAGACTTAGCCAAGTTTCCCATCCGTCTTTACCACCATCTCCTCCTCCTCTGGATATCAGCGTTCTCGTGCCCACAGGGGCTCAGATCAACACTGTGAGAACTGCAAGGTCTCGGGGCCTTATCCACGAACTGTGCTGGCCCAGTCCCCTGTTATTAGCTGAGCTGTGTCCCCAAGACTCATATGTGGGAGCCCTGATCTCCAGGGACCTCAGAATGTGACTGCAAGTGGAGATACAGGGCCTTTAAAGAGTGATAAAGTGAGGCTGTCAGGATGGCCTTGATGCCCTCTGACTGGGGTCCTTTTAAGATGAGATGAGGATACACAGATGTTGGGGAGCCCATGCATAATGGGATGACCATGTGAAGGGGTAGCAAGAGGGCTGACATCTGTGAGCCAAGGAGAAGGGCCACAGGAGGAACCAGCCCTGCTGGCGTCTCAGACCCCAGCCTCCAGGACTGTGACATCAGGAATTTCTGTTGTTCCAACATCCAAGCCTGCAGTATTCTGTTCTGGGTGCCCCAGCAAACAAATACACTCTGCTTATATCCAGCTCCCAGTGGGGGTGGGATGCACACGCTCACTCAGATTCTACGGGCTTCCGGTGTTCCTGGCCTCCCACGTTCCCCATCCCGTCAGGACAGGTCATTTTCTTTTGGCAGGAACAAGTTGCGGGGAGGGCTTTCCGGGATAGAATTGTCCCTGTGCAGTAAGAGCCCACCTGCCATAAAAAATACTTGTCCTGTGAAGTTGTTTGTTCTTCAGTAATTGAATGTTAATATGCCAGAAACAAGCTGAACACTCACTGTGGGCCGGGCACACTGGACTCTCTTCTCACACTGAAGGCAGAGAAACATGTTTAATAGAGTTAAATTTGTTTTTCACAAATCAAGACACATCCACTCGGGGGCAAAATCGTGACATTTGTGTGAATCAGAAAATGATGGCTTCTTTTATGGCCAGGTATTCAAAGGCTAAGATCATCTCACTGCCTGCCCTTCTGAGCACTTGAAACAGAAAAGATTGGGATGTTTTGAACAAAACCTGGCACTTAAGAGTCTGAGGCTTTCCGCTGTGACTCTTACGGTCTCATCTCCGTCTGGGCAGTTCATTGATTTCCAAGCCTGGCAGCCTCCTCGGGGAGAGGAGATTTAAGACTGAGCAGTTCAAATCTCCATTCTGTCCAGAAACCAAGAGGTGTGGCGGGCAGGCGCCTTAGGCACGTGCTAATGCTCCACGGTGAGGCTGCTAAGACTCTTCCTATAAATCAGAGTTCAGGAAATGGTGTGGGAATGTTTTTTCCGAAGTCTACACTCATGTTCATTTCTTCACGAAATCCCTTTTGTCAGTGAACGATATGAAGTTTGAGTTAATTTTGGCAGTTGCAGACCGTTGCCCATATTTTCCAAACTTGCAAGCCCAGCATTTTTTAAGGATTATTGTCAGGGATGAAAACCTGATTGTTTTAAAACTTCAGTTGGATGCTAGCAGTCAGAGGCCCTGATTAGACAGAGCAGGGTGTACTGGAGTGCCAAGAAAAATCTTTGTCAAGTGCACATCTCATTGTATGATGTTGGCTTTTCTACAGTTTTTTAGTGTTTTAGGGAACTGTGAAATCATGTAATACAAGTTTTACTATGAGTTATTTTCACAGATCTTTAGGCTTCCCTGATGGCTCAGATGGTAAAGAATCTGCCTACAATGCAGGAGACCTGGGTTCGATCCCTGGGTTGGGAAGATCCCCTGGAGAAGGGAATGGTAACCCACTCCAGTATTCTTGCCTGGAGAATTCTATGGACAGAGGAGCCTGGCAGGCTAGAGTCCATGGGGTCACAGACAGTCGAACATGACTAACTCTTTGGGCTAAACAGGCAGGTGTGGCTGCAGTTCAGTGTTTGCTGTGTGTATAAAGACATGGGTAATGCTGATATGTATGGAAATTGATAATTAGATAGTTGATTGGTGGATTGTTGGAAGATGGTATGAAGGCTGGATATTAACTTTCAGTGGGACCCTGAGACACTCCCATGGTGACGAAGTCATGTTATATGACCAAGGCTTAGAAATTCCAAGGGGATATACCTCCCGCCTGCCCACCATCCCAGAGGAAGTATGCCATGGGCTCCACATAGAGCACACTCTACCATACTTCAGATATTTAACAAGCGGGTTCATGGGAGCGGGCTTTCCTGCCAAGATCTGGCGAGGTCTCCTGGGCAGCAGTGAGGACTGTGAACCATTTCGTTTCCTGGAATCTCCCTGAGGACAGGCACTGAGTTTTTCTTGCTACTCCTTCATCCTAGGATGGAGCATCATGCCTGGCCCAGGGTAGGTCCTCAAAAAGTACTCCCTGAATTAAACTGAGAAAGAAAGGGCATTCCAAAATGAATGCCCTGAACCTGGGACAGTTCAGAGCCTAAGGTAATGAGCTGTGCGTCACTGAAATGCCTGGCAGACACGTGACTACCTGTCAGCGTGGTTCTAGACAGTGGTGCTATGTTACAGAGAGGCTGTAACACATTGTTGGTCCCCATACCTGGCTGATAGTTACTCACCTGGATCCTTGTTAAGAGTATTGAACTCCAGGCTCCATTCTCTGAATTGGAGATTCCATATATTTAATTCTTGGAGTGATTCCAGTGGACAAAGCAATGACCCCTGAGGTTCATTTCAATTCTTCAATTATTTTTCTGGGCTCCAAAATCACTACAGATGGTGAATGCAGCCATGAAATTAAAAGACGCTTACTCCTTGGAAGGAAAGTTATGACCAACCTAGATAGCATATTCAAAAACAGAGACATTACTTTGCCAACAAAGGTTCGTCTAGTCAAGGCTATGGTTTTTCCTGTGGTCATGGATGGATGTGAGAGTTGGACTGTGAAGAAGGCTGAGCGCTGAAGAATTGATGCTTTTGAACTGTGGTGTTGGATAAGACTCTTGAGAGTCCCTGGGACTGCAAGGAGATCCAACCAGTCCATTCTGAAGGAGATCAGCCCTGGGATTTCTTTGGAAGGAATGATGCTAAAGCTGAAACTCCAGTACTTTGGCCACCTCATGCGAAGAGTTGACTCATTGGAGAAGACTCTGATGCTGGGAGGGATTGGGGGCAGGAGGAGAAGGGGACGACAGAGGATGAGATGGCTGGATGGCATCACTGACTTGATGGATGTGAGTCTGAGTGAACTCCAGGAGTTGGTGATGGACAGGGAGGCCTGGTGTGCTGCGATTCATGGGGTGCAAAGAGTTGGACACGACTGAGCGACTGATCTGATCTGATCTGAATAAAAGCTAGTAACTGAGTTTAGTCATTGTTTTGTTAAGGCCGTTGCTATAATTCACAAGGGACTAAACACATTCAAGAAATACATGATGTCCCTGTTCTGGGCATGGAGGATACAGCAGTGAGCCATGGGAACAGGGAACCTGCCTCCTCGAATATCACATTTTAGTGCAGAAAGGCAGACAAATCAAGTAAATGTTCTGTGTTTGGATGGTGTGGTGGTGGAGGTTTAGTCGCTAAGTCACGTCCGACTCTTGAGACCCCATGGACTGTAGCATGCCAAGCTCCTCTGTCCATGGGATTTTCCAGGCAGGAATATTGAAGTGGGTTGCAACCATTTTCTCCTCCAGGGGATCTCCCTGACCCAGGGATCAATTGCTATGCAAAATATTAAAATATGGGCAAAGGCACACAGTGGGTGGGAAAGTGTTGCTAATTTGTATAGGAGAGCCGGGGAAGGCACCTCTGACTAGGAGATGAGACCTAAAGAAAGAGGGAGTGAGGTTCTGGGAAATCATGTTCCCAGCAGGTGGAATAGCCAGTGCAAAGGCCCTTCTTGAGAAGAGTGTGTGCTTGCATTGGGAGGAACACCACAGAGTCTCCAGTCAGGAGCACAGTGGGTTGTGGGAGAGGAGGTGAGAGAAAGGTGGGTTGCATGGCCATGGATGAATGTTACATGGCTTACTGAATTAGGAGTTCAGTTTTAGAAAAGTCAAACTGAGACGCCTTTTGCAACATCCAAGGCGAGTGTCCATCAGCTGAATCTGTGTCTGGAGTTTAAGCTAGAGGTTCCAGATAGAGACCTAAATTCGGGAGTCACTGGGCCAGAGGAGATGTGTAATCTTGAGACTGGACGCAATCACTGTGGGCTCCAATGACTGGCACTGAGACACCCCTAGACTTTAGAGACTGGGGAGGTCATGAGGAATCAGCCAGGGCCCTGAGAAGGAGCAGTCATGGAGGTGGAAGGAGATTAGAAGATGGTCTGTCCAGAAGCCAAGGGAAGCAAAGCCTGGGACAGGGAGGGAGTCTGACGGTTGACTTAGGCACGTGAGGGTAATGGTTAATGGAGAGAGGATGTGTTTCCATGAGTGGTGGGTCCAGTGAGAACTGGAGGAGAGGATTTCCTGTCAACTCTTTTAGGGGCTTTATTGTAAAAGAAGTGCAGAGGAATAGGACTGATGTGGGAGGAAAATGTGGGGTGAAAAAAGTTATGTGTCATTTTTATTGAGATGGGAAATAATCACAACCTGCTTGGAAGTAGGTGGGAGTGGTCCAGGTAGAGGAGAAAAAACCTGAGGATGCAGAGAGAGTTGGGGGATTTGGGAGTGTGTTGTCCTGAGTGGGCGATAGGACGGATCCAATGTCCATGGAAGAGGCTGAAATTAGGAAGACATGGATCTGTCTCTACTTTTTCAACATCCGTCATAGTAAATGATGATACAAGAGCTCTCACTTGTGTGATGGAGATTTTGCCAAGGTTAATATGTTGCAATTTCTTGCCAAGTCTTTGTTTCTTTGTCATCTCTAAAATGTTCTGGAATGTTTTCGTGTGTCTGTTCTATACCCTAATTAGGAAAACATCTGTATTTCGCTGGCACAGATTGCAAAAGAGGAGTGCATCCATCATTTCTCTTCTGGGTTAGCATTCTTTCAAAGTATCTGGACACCACAAAATATGTGGAGATTTAATGTCTTTCCTGAAAGGAATTTACTTGGAAAGGCTTTAAAAAATCTTTTTAGCAGAGAATGATATCTTTGATCACCATATGCCTACTAAAATACATTTTTCTCATAGGTTTAATAAGGGGGAAAAAAATCAAAGCCTTTGATGAACCACATAGAAATAGACTGTTTCTTAAATGGCTGGACTGAAATTAACAAAGGGTAGCGAATCTGAAAATAATGGTTTTTTTGTGTGTTATACATCCCAAGTTTGGGCCAGTCAGATCAGCATGCGAAGATGTTCTGCAAAGTGGTGATACCATTTTAGATTTTAAGAAGACATTGTAAAGGCTAGGTCACAGCATTCCACAAGGTGATGAATATGAAGACCCTTAGATTATCAATCATTACTGTTAACATAACCACATACAGTCATCGCTGCTGCTAGAAGGCGCTGTACCCTTGTGATACTTAGGACACAAATCACATTTCCTGCTTTCAAAGCACTTAATGATAGCATTGTTTAATACATGTACTTTGTGACCCCATGGACTATACAGTCCATGGAATTCTCCAGGCCAGAATACTGGAGTGGGTAGCCTTTCCCTTCTCCAGGGGATCTCCCCAAACCAGGAATTGAACCAGGTTCTCCTGCATTGCAGGCAGATTCTTTACCAACTGAGCTATCAGGGAAGCCCATGTTCAAAGAGTTTATTTAAAGTAAACCCAGAGAGGATAACCTCACAGGACCATGTGGCAGGTCTGTTTTAGATCCAGTGCAATTTTGATATAACCATCTGTATGCATAATGAAAAGTAATAAGATTGGCAGTCCATTTCCCTACTAGGAAATTTACTTTCCTAATTCTTTTGTGTTTTACACACTATTAAAATTGATTATAGTATCTTGATAAATATCATCATAAACAGAGAGAACTTTTTTTTTCCTTTAAGAGTATTGATTGGCATGAGAAACAACTTAGACATTAAACATTTAATTCAGGGGAAAAACCTCAAATAAGTCATCTATAGTTCCTTGTGCTTTATTCCTCACCAGTCCTAAAGCCAATTCAACAGACGCTGAAAATCATTATAAAAGAGAAGGCTGGTCTTTGGTGTGAATGTTATGTGATGAATTCCATAAGGAATCCCATATCTTCTGTCTTCATGGCCCAGGCATATGGTCACCACTCATTAAATATTCATTGGGGGGAAAAAAAAAAGAATCTTCCCAAGAGAACTGAAACAAGATTTCGAGGAGATATTTGTACAAGTATGTTCATAGCAGCGTTATTCTCAATAGCCATAAGGTGGAAGCAACCCAAGTACTTGCCGATGGATAAACAGACCAAAAATAAATGTAGACTACACATGCATGGTAATATTATTCAACCTTAAAGGGGAAGGAAATTCTGACACTTGCTGCCAGGTGACTGAACCTTGAGGACATTATGCTGAGTGAAGTCAGGCAGCAGCAACAGAATAAATACTGAATTCTATTTACATGAGGTCCCTAGAGTAGTCCAGTGAATAGACAAAAAAGGTTGAGTGGTGGTTGCCAGGGACTGGAGAATGGGGACTAGCGAGTTAGTTGTTTAGTGGGCACAGAGTTTCTTTTTTTGTTGTTTTTACATTTTTTATTTATTTGTTTTTGACCACACCACTTAGCAAACAGGATTTTAGTTCCCCGATCAAGGACTGAACTGGTGCCCCCTGCAGTGGAAGGACAGTCTTAACCTCAGGAGCACCAGGGAAGTCCCTAGTGGGAACAGAGTTTCTGTTTGAGATGAGGAAAAGTTCTCGAGATGGATAGTAATGGCTGCACAGCGATGTGAATGCTGAACCGTATTTTTAAAAGTGGTTAAGATAGTAAATTTCATATTATATGTACTTTGCAATTTAAAAAGTGAATCTAAATGCTTAGAATAATAGTGAGTGCTAACCACTTCATAATAATAGTAACTTGAAAATCTTGCCTGTTGCTGCAGTGAGTATACATGCTTTATTTTTTCACATTTACTGAAAATTGTAACAATATTTGAATGTCGGGAATCAGGAGGAAGTTAATCCTTTGTCTTTTTTACTGAAAGTTCATATCTGAAATGTCTTTCTTTTGCTGTTATCAACTCTTGAGCAAAAGTGAAAATTTAGTGAAACTCCAAAAGTGTCTTAAGAGTTAAGACATTACACCTTTGATGAGAATCTGTTTAAACTTCTTTGGAAAATGTGCAGAAAGAACCAGCTTTTAGCTAAAATGATGTCTCCTAAAATCCTTAGGAATGTATAATGGGTTGAGGGGATGGCTTTAGTTATTGAAGGCAGGAGAAGAAGGGGATGACAGAGGATGAGATGGTTGGATGGCATCACCAACTTGACGCACATGAGTTTGAGCAAGCTCCGGGAGTTGGTGATGGACAGGGAAGTCTGGCCTGCCACAGTCCATGGGGACTTTTTTTTTTTTTTTTTTGAGAAAAAGACACGACTGAGAGACTGAACTGAATTGAACTTGAGGAAAAAGGATTAACTCACCCATTATTAGTAGCTTCCCTTCTTGGCCCCTCCCCCCGCAATCACCAAAATATGGAGACAGATCTGCTTTTGTCCTTTTTAATAGTGCTTTCTGAGAAACCGTTCTGCATGAATTTTCCTTTCTGTGGGAAAAAGGATCATTATGTTTATTGGCGTCAGTGAATGAGTTCTATCCAGCCTTGTGACTCTCATCTATGTCTGTTTAAACATCCTCCTTCAGTCTTAAATCACTGAGATTGCATCCTTGTGTGACCTCAGAGGCTAAGGGAAACTCCACAGCCCAGGGAATTCCCTGGGGCCACAACATCTCCATAGAAGAGGGGCTCCCTCTGTTCTTTCTTTGCCTTCCTAGGCCCCTCCTGGGTTTGTCTGCCAAGAGGGAGGGGCTGGCCAAGCAGCTGGAAGTATCCAGCCTACCTGTCTTTGAGTGAGAGTGCATTCTCAGTCCTAACTGTGTTGGACTTTGTCACCCTGTGAACTGTGGCCTGTCAGGCTGCTCTGTCCATGGGATTCTCCAGGCAAGAATACTGGAGTGGGTTGCCATTTCCTATTCCAGGGCATCTTCCTGACCCAGGGACCGAACTCGTGTCTCTTGCATGACCGGCGGATTCTTTACCGCTGAGCCACCTGGGAAGCACCCATCTCTGAATATCCTCTTGCAAACATATAAGCACTTGCTGGCTTCTGGCTCCTACTTCCAGAAGCTTAGTGGACATGAGGCTGCTTGCAGCCCCTCCCCTTATGGTCCAGGTTCTCTGTCCAGGAGGCAGAGAACCAGGAGCTGGCTGTTTTGACCATCGGAGACAGTGCCACCATGTGTAGCCTCTCAGCAGACAATCAAATGCCTTCTTCAGGTGTGACACCAGCTACTCCAATAACTCTGAGCCCAGGGGCAAAGTGGCTCTGGGTTCTGGCCCTGACTCTGTGGACCAGGGGCAGCCTTGGGTGTGTGATCATGCCTCGACTCATGTGTATATGTTGTCTCGATTCTCAGCGGCCTAAATGGAGGCTGGAGCCTTGGGATATTAAGTGAAACGGTTTCAGGAAGGGGGACCCCTTCCAGGGCGCAAGAGAGGGCTCTTATCTAACACTCAGAAATGAATTGTCCAAGGACACACACTAGCTGACAAAGCAAGAGGCTTTATTGGGAAGGGCACCCGAGTGGAAAGCAGTAGAGTAAGGGAGCCCAGGAGAACGGCTCTGCCACAAGGCCCACAGTCTTGGGTTTCATGGTGATGGGATGAGTTTCCGGGCTGTCTTTGGCCGGTCATGACTCAGAGTTCTTTCTGGTAGCACCCACATTGCTCAGCCAAGATGGATGCCAGCGAGAGAGGTGGTCGGATGTGTGGTGTCTCTTTTTGACCTTTCCCAAATTCTTCATGTTGGTAGTGGCTTGTTAGTTCCAAGCTCTTTGCCAGGACCTCCTGATGTCAAATAACTCACACGGATGGTTGCAATGGTTCCTGGGAGGGTGGTTTTAGTCAGTGTTCTTCCCTTAATGAAACAAACTCAGGGTTAACACTCACGTGTAAAGATTATCAACTTAAAAAATATTCAAAACCTAAAAGTCCAGAGTTATGATTTATTCAGTGGGAATGTTTAGAACTTCAAGCCCAGGAGACAACATCTCAAGGAGCCCTACTATACTGCTCTGTGGAGGTGAGGGGAAGAGCCAGGTTATATAGAAGCTTTGCATCAAAGGGCAAGTATTCTGAACATCAAAAGACTATTGTTAATTAAAGAAGATCAGATAGCCCAAGTTAAGGAATTTAGTGTTTTTCTATGTTGGGCAGATCCACTAGAGGAGGAAATGGCTACTGACTCCAGTATTCTTGCCTGAAAAATCTCATGGACAGAGGAGCCTGGTGGGCTACAGTCCATGGGGTTGCAAAGAGTCAGACAGGACTGAGCTTTCATGCACACACCTCTGTATGACAAGATACAAGAGTCTCAGCTCACTGAAATCTTTCCTTTCTTCTGCATCTCAGCTATCCCAGGCCAGAATCCTGTATTTTTCACATCCTGAGCTCCCTTGGGGCTCCCCATAGGGAGTGGCTACAGCCTGATGATGGCTGCTGATTCATAGTTATTCTTCTCCTTCCTGAGTGCCTTCTGGGCTCACCAGCTCACAATGGAGGGCTGCAATAGCTGATGACTGTGACATCCTTGTTTGCTGATATGGCAAGAAGTATTCTGTTTCTCAGGATGGAACCCAGAAAGGGAGACCCCCAGATGCAGCTTTGTGAGGGAAGTGGGCTTAGAAGATGGTCTTCTTTCCTTTCTCAAGTGTACCTTACTGTTGCCGCCATACCACTGTTAAAATTTGCCCTTGGAGCCTGGGGGGATGGTGTGACTGGGAGACCCAGAACTCACTAAAACCCCCTGAGGGGGACTTGGACCTCAAGACAACCCAGATCAGACAGCAGAAGTTAACTTCACTTAAGTCTTTTGGGACAGGATGGCCTCAGTGATGCTTGGGCATCATTCATGCCTTCAGCACCCTCTGTTGAGCACTTACTGTGTGCCAGGTCTCAGAACTAGGGACACAAAGCTAGGAGTGAGCCGGGCAGAAGGAAGGGGAGAGAGGAACACGATCAGTTTTAGGAACATTCTGGAAGTAGAATAGAGAGGACACACAAGCTCCTGGAAGTGGAGGCAGGAGGGAAAGGCGGAGCCTGTGCACTCAGGTGATGGAGTGGCCGCTTGAAGAAAAGGCAGAGTGAGAGAAAACCACACTCCTGGCCCTGGGGTTAGGGCGTTCCTGGGTGTGTCTCAGCCTTATTCCAGCTGAGGGCAGGTGCTACACACACCAAGCACCCCCAGATGTTTTGGGTCATGTCCGTGTCAGCATCACCTGCTGCAGGACCAGCGCTGTGCATGGGGGTCTGCTAAACACAGGGCACGGGTCCTGCAGCTCATGCTAATCGCTTCTGGGCCACATCCAGGCTCACTGCAGTGCGGAGACGTGGAAAGAAAGCCTGCTGGGGAACCGGACGCCTGTCATGTTTGGCACAGTGGTGTATTTGAGAAGTCAGCCCTGTAGCAAGAGAAAAACCACGTCAGGCCACCCCTCTTTGAGAAACTGAAACACCCCTATGTGTGAGGCACTATTTTGAATGTATTGCATATGTATGAGGGGCATCTTGTGTGCTCATAGCAACACCTTTTCATCTTACCTAGGATATCATCTGTCCTTGGATGAGGACACCAAGGGTCAGAGGTTAGGTGGTTTACTTAGGGTTCTGCAGCCAACAGGTGTGTGAGCTGAAAAAAAGCAGTGTATATGTTGAGAGTTACATTTTATTCAGCAGACAAAACTGAGGACTTAAGTGCTGGAGAAGACTCTTGAAAGTCCTTTCGACTGCAAGGAGATTAAACCAGTCAATCCTAAAGGAAATCAACCCTGAATATTCATTGGAAGGACTGATGCTGAAGCTGAAGCTCCAATACTTTGGACACCTGATGCAAAGAGCTGACTCATTGGTAAAGACCCTGATGTTGGGAAAGACTGAGGGCAGGAATAGAAGGGGGCAACAGGGGATGAGGTAGTTGGATGGCATCACCGACTCAATGGACATGAATTTGAGCAAGCCCTGTGAGATGGTGAAGGACAGGGAAGCCTGGCAAGCTTCAGTCCATGGGGTCACAGAGTCAGACATGACTTAGTGACTGAACAACAGAGCCTGGGACAGAGCATCTGATGTCACTCTGAGGGACTGCTCCAAAGTGGCAAGGGTGTGGGGGAGTCAGGATAAATAGGAGCATTTACAACGAACACCAGATGATCAGGACATCAAAAGGTTACTGTTAATTAAAGAAAACCAGGTATCTCGAGTTAAAGAATGGAGCACTTTTCTATATATGGGAAGGTGTAAGAGTCTGGGCTCATGGAAATCATTGCTTTGATATGCACCTCAGCTATTTGGGCTTCCTTCATAACTCAATCAGTAAAGAATCTGCCTGCAATGCAGGAGACCCAGGTTTGGTTCCTGGATTGGGAAGATCCCCTGGAGAAGGAAATGGCATCCCTGGAGAATCCCATGGACAGAGGAGCCTGGCGGGATACAGTCCGTGGAGTTGCAAGAGTCGGACATGACTTAGCGACTAAACCACCAGCTACCTGGGGTCAGGATCTGGTCTTCTCTCATCCTGAGTCACCTCAGGGAGCACTGCGGGGGCAGCTGCAGCAGTTGTTGGCTTGATCATGGGCACCATCTTCCATCGTGAGTTCCCTCAGGGCTCACCAACAAATGATGGCCACAGCATCATTTGTTTACTGATATAGTATGCATGCGTGATAAGTCATTTCAATTGTGTCCTACTCTTTGTGACCCCATGGCTCCTCTGCCCATGGGATTTCCCAGGCAAGAAAACTGGAGTGAGTTGCCATTTCCTTCTCCAGGGGATCTTCCTGACCCAGGGATGGAACTCGCGTCTCTGATGTCTCCTGCACTGGCGGGTGGGGTCTTTACCACTAGCACCACATGGAAAGCCCTCCTGATGTGACAGGCAATAGTTTTCATTCATAGGAGGCTAATCTAGGGTTCAGATCCAGGTCTACCAGAAGCTGAAGCTGATATTTTTCATGCTATTCTCCTTGAGAGAACATGCAGGGTGTATCCTGGGACCACAGGTCAGAAGAGAACTGGAAGCCCTCATCCTGTGAGTGGGCATAATTGCAGCATATTTAAGGGCATCTGTTATGGGTGTGTGATGAAATCTCCCCCAACCTGAGAAATCCAGGATGAGCTGTTCAAAAAGTTAAAAAATTCAATCACAGAGGAGACCCTCCCTCTAGGAACTGCCACATTTCCTCAGCAACAGATTTCAGCTGCAGTGGTAGTAGCAGCTCCTGCGTCCAGGAGGATTCTGATCTGGGGGTGACTTTTCGTTTCCTAAAACAGGGACCCTCACACCAAGCTCCCTTCATCCTACCACTTCCTCCAGCAGTCTCAGCCTGCCAAGCCCGAAACAGTCAGTGCAAAACTGCTACTATAGTCGAATCAGCACAGGTGATGCCCTCTCCCTCCCCCAGCATTCCTTGGAAGTTAAGAGTTTCCCAAAAGGAGCCAGGAAATCCATCCACAAGACTCTGGACTGTGTTTGTCTAGGAAGAGCCCTGTCTGCAGGAGGGAAGCAAACACACATACACGTGCATGCGTGTGCACTCACACACAGAGCCTGAATAGATTGATAATCAAGTCCCTCGTAGCTTCTATAACATCTGTTTGTGTTAAGTGGAGCCCTTTGAAAATGATTTTTTTCCCCTTCTCTATAAAGGCAACCTTAATTTTAGAATGTGGAGAAATGGTGAGTGGCAATTATTTTTGCTTCCTTCAACAAGATGTGTTTCAGTAAATGAGCTTCATTTCCAGAATTGAAGCCCTCAAAGAACCTGATTAGCAAGATCGGCGCCTACAATCACGTGTAATAACTGTGGGCAAACAGCCCTGCGGAGCCCGGCCCGGAGGACCCCGCTGCTGTGGGTTCTGCTTGCCGGCAGACTTCAGCAGATGGGCTGCTAATGTAATTAGGAATCGTTGTGTGAAATGAGCCATTATTTAAATTATCTGCTAATTTTCCTATCTATTAACCTGCTGAAAAAGAGGCAGTGGTATCTGAGGAATCTCAGGCTGCTAATCACTAACTAGATGAAGAGCCCATTCTTCACTTTAATGCAACCTTTCACCTTATTACAGCAATTAGCAGATGGCTTTCTGTGGGGTTATTGCCCAATGCATCAGCCAAAGATGGAGAAGGGACATTGGGAAGACAAGCACAGTCTGTGGGTTTTCACAGGTGGAGATATTTGGTCTCTGGGGTGCGTGAGGCAACGTTTGTGTGAGCCAGCCTTCCCTGTGTCTCTCTACCCCAGACACTGGTGGGAGCAGAGCACTGAGGCAGGAAGGAGAAGACGACTAGTAATACAGAGCAGACCCACAGGGACTCCCCGAGGCACAGGGCGCACTCAGAGCCGTCCACCTGGGGAGCAAGGAAGTGGAAGCTTCATCAGCTGTTGTGTATTTGGGTTCAGGGCTGCTCCCAGGAGTGAGCACTCATTCTTGTATTTCAGATCTCCCCTGGAAGCTGGAGAGCTTTTTGGGGGAGGGTGGGTACAATTAAGGCTTTCCTGGGTCCTTCTCAGTAAAGAAGGACCCACACTGTACCCTGGATGTTGGAAGAACCCCAGCAGCTGGAGTGAGTGTTGGGTCACACAGAGAGTGCCAACACCACCACCACACCCACCACCCCCTGCCCTTGGCCACCATTTCATTCCTAACTCTGGTTAGCCTTGGGTATTTAAAAGGAAACATGTGATTATTTTATATTGTTGTTGATCAGTTGCTCACTCATGTCTGACTCTTTGTGACCCCATGGACTGCAGCATGCCAGGCTTCCCTGTCCTTCACTATCTCCGGCAGTTTACTCAAACTCATGGCCATTGAGTCGATGATGCCATCCAAATGTCTCATCCTCTGTCTTCCCCATCTCCTCCTGTCCTCAGTCTTTCCCAAAGTTGGGGTCTTTTCCAATGAGTCCATTCTTTGCATCAGGTGGCCAAAGTGTTGGAGCTTCAGCTTCAACATCAGTCCTTCCAATGAATATTCAGTACTGATTTCCCTTTGGATTGACTGGTTTGATCTTGCAGTCCAAGGGACTCTCAAGAGTCTTCTCCTGCACCAAAGTTCAAAAGCATCAATTCTTTGGTGCTCAGCCTTCTTTATAGTCCAACTCTCACATCCATACATGACTACTGGAAAACCCATACCTTTGACTAGATGGACCTTTGTCCTCAAAGTGATATCTTTGCTTTTTAATAGGCTGTCTAGGTTTGTCACAGCTTTCCTACCAAAGAGCAAGCATTTTTTAAGTTCATGGCTGCAGTCTCCATCCCCAGTGATCTTGCTGCTGCTGCTAAGTCGCTTCAGTCGTGTCCGACTCTGTGCGACCCCATAGACGGAAGCTCACCAGGCTCCCCTGTCCCTGGGATTCTCCAGGCAAGAACACTGGAGTGGGTTGCCATTTCCTTCTCCAATGCATGAAAGTGAAAAGTGAAAGTGAAGTCGCTCAGTCGTGTCTGACTCTTAGCGACCCCATGGACTGGAGCCTACCAGGCTCCTCCGTCCATGGGATTTTCCAGGCAAAAGTACTGGGGTGGGGTGCCATTGCCTTCCCCGCCCAGTGATCTTGGAGCCCACTAAAATAAAAGTTTGTAACTGTTTCCATTTTTTCCCCATCAATTTTCCATGAAGTGATGGGACTGGATGTCATGATCTTAGTTTCTTGTTTGAGTTTTAAGCCAGCTTTTTTGCTCTCCTCTTTCACCTTCATCAAGAGGTTCTTTAGTTCCTCTTCACTTTCTGCCATAAGGGTGGTGTCATCTGCATTTCTGAGTTTATTGATATTTCTCTCAGTGATCTTGATTTCAGCTTGTGATTCATCATATATCAACTGGGAAGTCAAGTTAGCCACCTTTGCCAGTTCTAGGAAAAGCTCAGTGAAGTCTGTGCATAGACATATCAGATGTTTGGCCTGGCAAACTCTCTCCAGCTCCTTGGCAGTTTCCCCTTCTTCATCAGCTTTCCACTCCTGGGTGGAGCTCCTGTGAGTCCCCTCCCCATCCTATGGACCAGGGATTAGCAAATTCCCACTGGGGAGATGACTCCAGAGACTAAGAAAAAGAGCTCTGCCCTCAAGCAACTTACAAGCTCCCTAAGAGAAAAGATATGGGCCTGGGAAAAATGAGAGGCCAGTAAAAGGCATCAGACGAGTGAGGGGCCAAAACTCAGGGCCCAGTGGTCTGTGGGGAGAGGGATGGACCAGGGCTGTCCCTGAAAGGCCTTTCGGAGAATACAGGGCTGCCTGGGTCTCAGAGACAGCCCTGTGTGTGGTTTGTGGTTGAACTCTGCCAGCTGGCAGAGAGTGTGAGAGGTGGCATATTATTGTGTCAGAACAAAAGGAGGAAAGTAAAATCCCACAAGATATGCCGTTTTAAAAGCAAGAAAGCATTGTCTAGGCACAACAAGGCATGGGGATAAAGTGCTGACTGTCCCCAAGAACGTCGCTAAAGGAATCTTCCTGGAGAGTCTGTTGGCTTCAAAGTGCTCCAGGACCAGTCCTCGGCCAGCAGTTCCTTGGGATGTCACAGAGTTTGTGTCAGTGGCCACCAGTAACTGACTTGACTCCCCATCTCCTATTGAAAGTTGTGTGTATAATTACCATGCGTGTTCAGTCGTGTCCAACTCTCTGCAACCCCATGGCTGAGGCCAACTAGCCTCCTCTGTCCATGGGATTTTCCAGGCAAGAATACTGGGTTGTCATTTTCTTCTCTGGGGAATCTTCCTGACCCAGTGATTGAATTCTCATCTCCTATACTGTAGGCAGATTCTTTACCATCTGAGCCACCAGGGAAGCCTAAAAACAGGTAGTTTGACTATTTTAGAGTCTTCATATGAGGTCGTGTAAGATTTGTCCTTCTGCGTCTGGCTTATTTTACTCTGCATAATGTTCTCCAGATTCATCCATTTGGGTACATATGATAAGATTTCCTTCTTTTTTTTAAGGCTCAGAGTAGAATGGTGGTCTACAGAAGGGTGGAAGGAGGCAATATGGGGGCTATTAGTCAAAGGTATTGGAGAAGGCGATGGCACCCCACTCCAGTACTCTTACCTGGAAAATCCCATGGACAGAGGAGCCTGGTGGGCTCCAGTCCATGGGGTCGCTAAGAGTCGGACACGGCTGAGCAACTTCACTTTCACTTTTCACTTTCATGCATTGGAGAAGGAAATGGCAACCCACTCCAGTGTTCTTGCCCGGAGAATCCTAGGGATGGCAGAGCCTGGTGGACTGCCGTCTATGGGGTTGCACAGAGTCGGACACGACTGAAGTGACTTAGCAGCAGTCAAAGGTATGGCTCAGACTAAAAAGAATCTACCTGCAATGCAGGAGACCTGGGTTTGATCCCTGGGTAAGGAAGATCCCCTGGAGGAGGGAAAGCAACCTACTCCAATTCTTGCCTGTAAAATACCATGAACAGAGAAGCCTGGCGGACTACAGTCCATGGGATCACAAAAGAGTCAGACATAACTGGGCACGCGCGTGCACACACACACACATCTGCCAGTGAAAATCTCTCAGTCCCTGACTTTTTCATTTATTCAACAACTGTTCACTGAGCATCTAGGAAACGCTGGGCACTGTCCAAGGTGCTGGATGGATGAAGGATGATGAACTACAGGTGGGCCCCTGTGGTTGGCTTACTCTCACGGGGGTGCCCCATGCTTGGACACTCTCTGGAGAAGATATAAGTGGACTGTGAAAAAGATGCACAGTGAGGACCTGCTTCCTCCATGAAAGACCCCCTGGAACCCCAATGTTGGCAAAGAGATTGGAGCAGTGAAAAGCCAGTGACTGTCAGAATGCTAGACCCTTGCTCTTTGAGAAGGCAGATTTTTGTCCTCGTTCCTATATTCTAGAAGAAGTGGAATGTGGTTCTATAGGAGGCTGCTTGGTATAGGGAGGGAGGTGGGGACTTCCAGCTCTCAGCATCATTTCTTGTAAAGCAGGGATGATAGTTCATACACACTTCTGATTCATTTTCAGTTGTGCTTCGAAAGTGCAGTGCATTTCCCATATTTGTGTGTGTTTTCCGTGTCCATTTATGGGGTTGAATAATGTCCTCTGGGGTAAGACTATATTTGCAGTTTGAGTGAACCCAAGGAGACCGGAGGTGATGCTGGAAATTCCACAGATAAGGACACAGCAGGGGATGTTGTGTGTGTGAAGTGGGGCAAGACATCCAGGGAAGTGGTACACTAAGCCTTTGCCTGTCCACGCTTTCAGGGTGGATCCTATAAAATTTAGAGGACAAGTGACTGTATTTTTTTTTTCTTTGTGATTAAGACTAGGAGTGACAAAGAGAAAGTCATGGCCCTGGTGAGAATTCAACGTGAAAAATGTCTATTTCCAGGTTATCACACAGAGAAAGGTGTTGGCGGCTCAGAAACATTACTTGAAGCCCCACTCAAAGTGTTTACTGCTCCCTAGAAATCCATTCCTTGCCTGACTCTGTGGCTGCCTCGTTTACTCTCCTCAAATCCTGTCCTCTAACAGCAGCCAAAGTGATGACCAACTTGGCCGAGCTGTGACTCCAAACTGAATTTTCTTGAAATCTGGCTTCTGCTGACACAGCTAGGGAGTATGACTGTGCCCAACGCCTGGGCAGTTAGAAGTCATCTGTGTAAGATAATGCTGTCTGTGTTTTGCTCTGACTTTCTCTGTTTTGTGTCGCCCGCCTCTGCAAGGGGGGACCATGTGCTGCGAGGCAGAAGTAAGGACGGGGGTGTGTGGAAAGGACGTGCTTCTAATGTGATGCAGAGGCGGTGGGTGGAATTCCATACCCGGGAAAGCAGAGTGAAATGTCTGTAGGGCACGTCCCTGGTCTCTGGGGCCATTATGCCCAGGAGAGTAGTCCTGGGTCCGCTCTGCCTGTGGCTGGTTATGTAGGAGCATTGAGTGTGGATGTGGGATGCCAGCCTGGGAACCTGGGCTTCCAGGCAGCTGGTCTTTCCACACACGTCCTGCTGGGCTGTTGGCAGTGTTTGCCAGAGAGACCCGGGAAAGACTTGTAAAAATGGCATGCTTTCATGAGTTGTCGTGAGCCTGGAATTCTGGGTTTGTTTTTGTTTTTTTCTTTCTTGTTCATCTCTCTACTAGTTTCACCTAAGCAAATTAAAAGTTCATCCTGCCTTCAGGAACCCTTTAAATCCAGGATGTGAAATCAGAGCTGAGAACATAGGCCATGTGGGTTACATGTATTATTAGGTCAACTTGGACTGTATGCTGTCAGGACAATGGACTTCATTCCAATGAAGGGTGAGATTCTAGAGCTTGCTGACTGCCCATATGTGATATTATGCTTTATGTGAAGAAATACGTATTTATACAGAGAAGTATGTATTTGGTCTTTGTCTCAGTTCCTGGCACAGGGCACCCTTGGAACTTCCTCAATAATAAAGGTGATAAAGGTGCCTTTGTTTTCCGTAACAAGTCCCTTTCAACCATACCTGAGGTGTGTCTGGCTTTTGGAAAGTCCCAAAGGATGGGGAGCCAACCCTGAGAGTAGAGAGCTGGAACTTTCAGCCTCATTTCTAGGGAAGGGAGAAGAGTTGAAGGTTGAATCAGTCATCAATGGCTCATGATTTAATCCATCAACCCAACAGATGCATGTTCAGTTACTTCATGTTCTGTTCTGCTGCTGCTGCTGCTGCTAAGTCTCTTCAGTATGACTCTGTGCAACCCCATAGATGGCAGCCCACCAGGCCCCGCCGTCCCTGGGATTCTCCAGGCAAGAACACTGGAGTCGGTTGCCATTTCCTCCTCCAATGCATGAAAGTGAAAGTGAAGTTGCTCAGTCATGTCTGACTCTTAACGACCCCATGGACTGCAACCTACCAGGCTCCTCCATCCATGGGATTTTCCAGGCAAGAGTACTAGAGTGGGTTGCCATTGCCTTCAGTTGTGTCCAGCTCTTTGCAACCTCATGGACTATAGCCCACCAGGCTCATCTGTCCATGGGATTTCCCAGACAAGAATGTAGGAGTGGGTTGCCATTTCTTTCTCCTACACATATCGCTGAAGAATTGATGCTTTTGAACTGTGGTGTTGGAGAAGAATCTTGAGAGTCCCTTGGACTGCAAGGAGATCCAGCCAGTCCATTCTGAAGGAGATCAGCCCTGGAATTTCTTTGGAAGGAATGATGCTAAAGCTGAAACTCCAGTAATTTGGCTACCTCATGCGAAGAGTTGACTCATTGTAAAAGACTCTGATGCTGGAAGGGATTGAGGGCAGGAGGAGAAGGGGATGACAGAGGATGAGATGGCTGGATGGCATCACTGACTCGATGGACGTGAGTCTGAGTGAATTCTGGGAGTTGGTGATGGACAGGGAGGCCTGACATGCTGTGATTCATGGGGTCACAAAGAGTCAGACACGACTGAGTGAGTGATCTGATCTGATACATATATATATTTATACACACATATACTTTTAATTGTGTTCTGTCTGAAATCAATGCAAACACCTATGTAGTGAGACCCTTCAACTTTTATAGTGACTATGTGTTCATAAATGGAATTAAGAGAATTCATTTCCTAAAGTCACAGTGCATAAAGGGGTATTTACCATCTCTCAATTCAGTATGAGAAGCCCAAAAACATGTTGAGAAGAAGAAGCCAGAACCTCCTGCCAAAAATCCCACATGATGCCATTTATATAATGTCCAGTAACCAGTGAAACTCATCCATGGTAATAGGCGTCAGAGAGTGGTTGCTTCTGAGAAACAATGGGGATTGACTAGAAAGGGGCATAGAGGGGCCTTTGGGGAATAACAGGAATTTCTGTATCTTGGTTTGGGAGAACACCATGTCAGAACTCACCAGTGGAAAATCCAAGATCTTTCATTTTTATTGTATATAAATGATAATTCATTAAAACTTAAAAAAAGTGATACCTCTGACAGTTGTTTCCAGGTCCTGTGCAGCATAGATGAGGGAATACCCACTGCCAGAAGGTGTCTGGGGAGGTGTGCTGGGTGCGTGGGGTGGAGGTGGAGGTAAATGAGGATTTTTAGGTGAGATTGGAAAGGCAGGAGGAGGGCTGCCCAGCCAAGGGACAAAGCAGCCGACAGTCGAGGGTGAGAAAGGGCTCCGCCTGGTTACCAAGTACTGCTGGCTGGAGCACAAAACCCCACTTACTCCACTGAATTTATCTTCTTTTAAGGTTTGGTGTGTATCTGAAGCTAAACTGATCTCTGCCCTTGCAAGCTTTACAATGGACTGTGTCTGGAATTCAATTTTCTAGCAGCTTTTTAAAAATAATTCTAATCCATATGATTTCTCCAAGTAACAAGTTGTTCTCAGCACTTAAGTTTTAAGAGAAGTATTCAAGAGTGTTGCCCTAAGCACGTAACCTAATGGTTTCTCTGTTTTTTCCTTAAAAATAAAAGCTGCAGATACTCGTTGACACCGGAAGCAGCAACTTTGCCGTGGCTGGGGCCCCGCATCCCTATATCGACTCCTACTTTGACGCGGAGAGGTGAGTGATGGGTCTGTCCCTGGGGGGGCCGGGCTTGGGGGCACCAGATGGATGTTTCAAAATACACTGGGAGATGCAGCCGAAAGCTGTTTCATTTTAGGGAGGACATGTTCATGTATATATCTGTGCACGTATGTGTATGTACAAGTATCTGTATGTGCATATAGTGGTGTGTATATTTGTATATGTATGTATGCATAAGTGTATGTGTAGGTATCCATGTGTACATGCATATGGTGGTATGTATATGTGTGTGTGTGTATTCGTGTATATGTAGATATCTGTGAGTATGTGCACATGTGTTGTTGTTCAGTTGTTATCATGTCAGACTCTCCGACCTCATGTACTGCAGCACAGCACCAGTTTCCTCTGTCCTTCAGTATCTCCCAGATGTTGTTCACATTCATGTGCACTGGGTCACTGGTGCTGTCTAACTACCTCATCTCTGCCACCCTCTTCTCCTATTGCTTTCAATCTTTCCCAGCATCAGGGTCTTTTCCAATGAGTTGGCTCTTCGAATCAGGTAGCCAAAGTATTGGAACTTCAGCAACAGTCCTTCAGTGAATATCCAGGGTTGATTTCCTTTAGGATTGACTGGTTTGATCTTCTTGCAGTCCAGTGGACTCTCACAAGTCTTCTCAGGCACCACAACTTGAAAGCATCTGTTCTTCAGCACTAAGACTTCTTTATGATCCAACTCTTATATCCATACGTCACTACTGGAAAAACTGTAGCTTTGACTATACAGACCTTTGTCAGCAAAGGGATGTCTCTGTTTTTTAATATGCTGTCTGGGTTGTCATAGCTTTTCTTCCACAGAGCAAGCATCTTTTAATTTCACAGCTGCAGTCATCATCCTCAGTGACTTTGGAGCCCAAGAAAAGAAAATCTGTCACTATTTCCACTTTTTTCCCCTCCTATTTGCCATGAAGCAATGGGACCAGATGCCATGATCCTAGTTTTTTGAATGTGGAATTTCAAGTAAGCTTTTTCCCTATCCTCTTTCACACTTATCAAGAGGCTCTTCAGTTCCTTTTCACTTTCAGCTGTTAGAGTGGTATCATCTGTATATCTGCGGTTGTTGGTATTTCTCCCAGTAAACTTGATTCCAGCTTGTGATTCATCCAGGCCAGTATTTCGCATGGTGTGCTTTCAGTTCAGTTCAGTCACTCAGTCGTGTCCGACTTTTTGCAACCCCATGGACTGCAGCATGCCAGATTTCCCTGTCCATCACCAACTCCCAGAGCTTACTCAAACTCTTGTCCATAGAGCCAGTGATACCATCCAACCATCTCATCTTCTGTCATCCCCTTCTCCTCCTGCCTTCAGTCTTTCCCAGCATCAGGGTCTTTTCCAATGAATCAGTTCTTTGCATCAGGTGGCTGAAGTATTGGAGTTTCAGCTTCAGCATCAGTCCTTCCAATGAATACTCAGGACTGATTTCCTTTAGGACGGACTGGTTGGAGCTTCTTGCTGTCCAAGAGACACTTAAGAATCTTCTCCAACACCACATTTCAAAAGCATCAATACTTTGGTGCTCAGCTCTCTTTATAGTCCAACTCTCACATCCATACATGACCACTGGAAAAACCATAGCCTTGACTAGATGGACCTTTGTTGGCAAAGTAATGTCTCTGCTTTTTAATATGCTATCTAGGTTGGTCATAGCTTTTCTTCCAAGGAGCAAGTGTCTTTTAATTTCATGCCTTCAGTCACCATCTGCAGTGATTTTGGAGCCCAGAAAAATAGTCTTTCACCGTTTCCATTGTTTCCCCATCTATTTGAGATGAAGTGATAGGACCGGATGCCATGATCTTAGTTTTTTTAACATTGACTTTTAAGCCAGCTTTTTCACTCTCCTCTTTCACTTTCATCAAGAGGCTCTTTAGTTCTTCACTTTCTGCCATAAGGGTGGTGTCATCTGCATATCTGAAGTTATTGATATTTCTCCTGGCAATCTTGATTCTAGCTTGTGCTTCATCCAGCCTGGCATTTCGCATTATGTACTCTGCATATAAGTTAAATCAGCAGGGTGACAGTGTACAGCCTTGATGTACTCCTTTCCTGATTTGGAACCAGTCTGTTGTCCCATGTCCAGTTCTAACTGTTGCTTCTTGACCTGCATACCGTTTTCTCAAGAGGCAGGTCAAGTGATCTGCTACTTCCATCTCTTTAAGAATTCCCCACAGTTTGCTGTGATCCACACAGTCAAAGGCATTGGCATAGTCAATGAAGCGGATGTTTTCCTGAAATTCCCTTGCTTTCTCCATGACCCAATGAATGTTGACAATTTGATCTCTGGTTCCCCTGCCTCATCAAAACCCTGCTTGTACATCTGGAAGTTCTTAGTTCATGTACTGCTGAAGTCTAGCTTGAAGGATTTTGAGCATAACCTTGCTAGAATGTGAAATAAGCACAATTGTACAGTAGTTTGAACATTCTTTGGCATTGATTTTCTTTTGGATTGGAATGAAAATGGACTTTTCTAGTACTATGGCCGCTGTTGAATTTTCCAAAATTTGTTGGCATATTGAATGCAGTGCGTTAGCAGCAGCATCTTTTAGGATTTGAAATAATTTAACTGGAATTCCATCACCTCCACTAGCTTTTTTCATAGTAATGCTTCCTAAGGCCCATTTGACTTTACATCCCAGGATGTCTGGCCACACCATCATGATGCACTGAGTAGTATGTGTATTTATGAATAGATGTATATGTTTGTGTATGTGTAAGCATCTCTGTGTACGTGCACATGGCGGTGTGTATATTTGTGTATAGATGTATATATCTGTGTAAGTGTATGTATCTGTGGACATGCATATGATTTCACACTTAGTATGCATATGATACACACTTAGTGGTTTGTATATTTGTGTATATATGTATATATTTGTGTACGTGTAGGTATCTGTATACATGCACATGGTGGTGTGTATATTCGTGTATACAGGTATATATCTGTGTACGTATGGGTATCTGTATGTACATGCACATTGTGGTATTTACATTTGTGTGTGGTGTGCATGTGTGGCATGATGCACTACATCCACTCCAAATGAATCCATTGCAGGATTCTCCCAACAGCCTTCGTGTGTTCTCATGAGCTCTGCTTTATAGACATTCAAGTCAAAGTTGAATGTTTTGTGGTCAGACCTGAATTACAGGGAGCTCATGACACTTTGACATTTGTTGAGCCCCCCTAATCCTCACGAGGAGGTGGCCTGAGCAGGGCAGGGCTCATTGGATCTGAGTGTAAGACTGCTCTGGGCAGTGGCCTGGCATAGCTTGGAAAACCACCTTTGTGTCACCTGAAGTTTGGTTGCGTTAATCAAGGTGTGGTTCACTGAAACCATTTCTGTGCTGGGAGGTCTTTGTGGTGAGAGAAATCCATGACTCACTTGGAAAGGACACACGGTGAGCTCAGAGCACTCAGGCCCGAGACCGTGCTCTGAGCTGGCAGCTGTGGGCGGGGCTGTGAGAAGGAGCAGAGCCTGTTTGGAGGTCTGGATCCAGGCCAGCTCTGTGTGTCCAGGTCTCTAGACTCTGAGCCCTAGGAAGCTTCGGGCAGTCCTGGTGTGTGTAACTGTTCTTCTCTGGAGGAGCTCACGGGGTCAGAGTCACTCTGCCCCAGTACTTGTTGCTGCCTTAAATGTATGCACGTGTTAATTTCATATCCATTTTTTGTGACCCTAAAATTTAGACTCAACAGATAAAACCAGTAAGCTGCCACGTGGTTTGCTGTTTAGGCTCGTGAACAAGCATGTCACATTTCCCTGCTACCAGTGCTCTCTGTCTTTCCTTTTCCACTTTCTTTTCCCATAGTCTTTTGTTTCAGGGAATAAATCCCATCTTTTTTGGGGGGGGCGGGGGAGGGAAGAAAGGAAACACAGGAGAGAAAGTAACAACTAGGGAGTTTCAGCAAATCCCCAGCAGCATTAGTAAGGCAGCAGTGGCCATCTCTTCCCCCATGCATCTTGGTCTTTGTTTTGGTGGCACAAGGAGGCCACTTGTGTGTCCAGCTGGAGGGAGGGATGGCTGGTGCTTCATGGACCCTTCCTTCAAGGAACTTGGAGCTTAGGTTATGACTCAGTGTGTTGATAACCTTAGATCACTGAAATTCCAGGTGCACCTCCAGGCTCATGATGCTTTGTGAAAACAGATGTGAACCCTGGAGCTGTTCTTGGGACTTCAGATGCTTGTGAAGTGGGGCATGGGCTGTGCAGCCAGGGAACAAAGGCTGGCTGATGAGCCCCCAGCTACCCCTTTGCCCTTTCCCCACTCAAACTGTGATTCATCCAAATCCTCTGCCCCAAACAGCCCCTACCCCTCAACTACTCCATCATGTGACAGATTTTGGAGTCAGTCCAAACTTCTCATTTTTATTCATATAGCACAGGAGGTCTGGGAACCAAGAAAGTGGCCCAGGTTCAGGCTTCCAGGACAAGAGGTCTGCAAATTTCAGCCCTGGCAGCTCCCCTTTATAGTAAGTGCTGGGTACGCTCTGGACCAAAATGCAAATGTAGTAAAACTTATCTTCACATGTAATTCTAAATGCCCTGACAGAATCTGCAGGAATTGGAGACGAGTAAAAGGGATTAATTTATAGGATGGTGCTCAGCACCACAATATGTAAACACGCTGGATAGGAGTCACATGAAGCTGGGTGATGCAGGAGGCTGTGAGCATCCCTCTGGCCATGCAGTGCCCAGTGCAGACTGACAAACTGAATTAAAATAGAATCGGACACCCAGAACAGCATGGTTTAGTGATGTCAGTTTTCCAGATCAGTGAAAAATCTTGGTATAGTTTCCCCACAGGATTACCTTCTTCAATCTACACAGTAGCTGCATACCTAGAAAATGCAAAGTATATTAAACTGTGTAGAAGATGTTGATCTTGGTGGTGAGACAATCCTAGCCCTATTTTTTCCACTACAAGATTCTTCCTGTTCCATACATTCTCCCAGTTTCTCCATGCCTACTGGGGTTCTGCCTGCCATAAGACAGAGCGGACATCCTTGGAGCTCAGATACATCTTTAACAGGTTTCCTCCCCAGAGCAGTTTTGTTTTCCATCACATATCTGTAGACACATGATACAATAGAAGAAAGTAATAGAACGGCATAGTGAAGCCAAGTTCGAGTAATGTGTATATCTACCTTTTAAACTGAAATGTGCAAATCTAACACCATGGGTGTATATTTTCTTGATTCCCAGACCTCCTGTGCTACATGAATAAAAATGAGAGGTTTGGACTGACTCCAGAATCTGTTCCATGATAAAGTGGTTGAGGGGAGGGGGTTGTTTGGGGTAGAGGATTTGGACAAACCACAGTTTGAGTGGGAAAAGGTAGCCAGGGGCTCATATATGGGTAAACAGCACAGCCAGCGGTCAGTAAAAGTCAGAGTGTGCTTGCAACCCAGTTACCCTTTTGCTGGGTTTTCTTGATTGCAGGTAAAGAATCCACCTGCAACGCAGGAGACACAAGAGATGCAGGTTTGATCCCTGGGTCAGGAAGAATCCCTGTAGAAGGGAATAGCAACCTGCTCCAGTGTTCTTGCCTGAAAGGTCCCGTGGACAGAGGAGCCTGGTGGGCTGCAGTCCAAAGGGTTGTCACAAATAGTACCTGACTAACCACACACAGGCACACACTCATTTGCTATGCAGATGCAGATATGGAAGCATTCAAGGGTAAACACTTGTCAACATTACAAATACTGTGTTCAGTGCCATTTAATATGTGTACAATATTTAATCAATGGTAGACAACTGGCTTCTTTCTCATTTGCCTTTGACTTTGTTCATTGCTGGCTTAGTGGGACACAGCCTTCTAACTTTCCTATTAGCCAGGTTTGAGTTCAGGTTTCAGGTGGCTCCTGTCTTTCATGCTTAAAGATTGAGCTCCTCTGCCTCCTTTGCACCTGATTTAATGTGAAGACTCCTGGGAACATTCATGGCTCCCATGATGGCTAGCCCTGCCATCCTGCTAACCACACAGGAGAATTCAGGGCTCCCTCCTAGCTTTCTGAGCACCTGAGAGTCTCATCTAGATATTTCTCCTTTGTGAGCAAACAGAGAACTAGCAGAACCTGCCAACATGCAGGGGAGGCCCCAGACTCCCCTGCTTTGTCAGTGTCGCCCCCACTGGCACCTCCATTATTCAGACTTCAGCCTGCCTTTTCATTTGCAAGTCTTGTTGAAATTTATTTAGTACCCTAAAACATGACCCGCTCTGGCCTTCTAGCCCTGATAATGCCTTTCTTATAAAGAGATCTGTTCTCCTTCTACCAGTGCAGGAGACATGGATTTGATCCTGGGTCAGGTGGAACCCTGGAGAAGGAAATGACAACCCACTCCAGTATTTTTGCCTGGGAAATCCCATGGACAGAGGAGCCTGATGGGCTACAGTCCATGGGAGTGCAAAGAGTTAGACATGACTGAGCAACGGAGCATGCATTCTTCACCTGGGCTTCTTAACTGAATCAAATGTGAAACATCACATTTTGAATTTTAGGCAAGTTGTATTCAGTCACCTGCATTTGTCACCAATACAAACACACGTGTTTTGTAGGTTCAATACTTGCTTTGATTTATGCTAACCTTTCTCTCCTTTCTTCTGTTTTTCCTAAATCGTTCTCATAGGTTTATGTCAACACAAATGCATTATTGTTAAGATATGAACTATGAACATAATTTATATAGTAAATCATGTACAATTAAGTTGCCTGATGCTTTTGGCTCACTTTACAGTTGGCCTAAGCTACACCTTCCACCATGGTATTTGATGGAAGCCAAGAGAATGTTCTACTTCCTCTCTCAATTTTTGACAAAGGTTTCTTTTCTGAGATGTAGCTTGCTGCCTTGTGATGTTTCTGTATTTGCTTGTCCCTCTGATCTCTCTTAGTTATAATAAGGTTTCTGGTTGGGTTTGTCAGCCTCTGATTCAAGTCCCCCAGTCTCTGGATATTCAGGTTTAACGCTTCCTGAAACATGTCCCAGTAATTGGGGATTTGACTTGGGGTTCTTTGACAAGATCTCTTTGATTTATGGAATCAGACATCAGGCTTCCATCAGTCATTTGTGCAGCTTTGTCCCATCAGAAGCACTCTTTTCCTGGTGGTGAATGTTCAGTGAATTACTATACAGCAAAAAGGCAATCATGTATTTTTTTAGGTGTACTTCTTTTTAGCCAGTAAAATAGTCTCCATCCAAGTGGCTTGATGAGAGATTCAGTATACTCATCCCCCTGACCTTATACTAATCTATTCAGAAATTAAGTATATTTTCACTAAAATGTCTCTCCTTCCTATATTCCATCTGGGGTGCAGCTCACAGAGTAGTTCTGGCCAAAGAACAATGAGTAGAGTTGGGATATTGGAAAATTATGCAGGTTATTTCCTTAAGGAGGCTGACCTGGGCCCTTGAGATCTCATGCTACATCTTTCCATCTGATGATGACACACATTTTTCTTAATTATTTAGATAATTTCTTAAGTTTGTCCAGGAGAGGTCTTGCCATATTGGGGCCCTGAAGCATTTGCCATTGTTGAGGATGTTGATGACCCTCCAGCGTGAGCATAAGCCCCTGGGCTGGTGAGTGGGCCCACTGACTCTGACATGGTCACTTCCAGACCTTGGAAGAATAAGACAGGTATCTAGTCACCTGGTCCAAGTCCGTTATCCCTGAGGTAGAGTCCAAATTCTGAAATGTGCAGAAGGCCCCCGGGGAGGTCTCAGGCAGAATTTTCCAGGTGACTTAACATTCTCTGGGGGGCTGGTGGTTTGGGGGAGCCAGAGTCGACTAAAGGATTCAACTCTCTTGATCTCTGCCCTCCCACCTCCTCCCTGTATATTCTCTGAAAACAAAATGGGTTTCTTTAAATTAATAAAATGTTCTGTGGTTCTTCTCTTCTCGGTTTGATTGATTTCACTTTTCAATCCTGCATTCCCTTCAGACTTGTATTAGAGGCAGAAAGTCTCCTGAATTTGGTTCGAAGTGATTCTGTGGCTGTGGGTGGACTCTTTCCTAGCTACTCACATCCTTGATGAATGGCTATTTATACACAGCCAGAATGGATGCTGCAAAAAAACAGCATGTCTGGGGTTCACTCTCAATATAGTTAATGTCCAAAGCAGCTGAGAGCCAAAGCATTTTAGTGCCAAGAGGTGGGATGTGAGGACATAAACATGGAGGAATGCGTAGTTTTTAGGTCCAGTGTTGAAACCTACGCGTTAATAACATTCAGAGCTGCTTGCAATTCATCTCTGGGGTTTTTGCTGTTTGAGTTCGAGGAGCCCAGGGAATATGAGCTAAGAATTACTTTTTTCTCTCATTATCTAGAACTGTGCTTTCTACAAGGGTAGCTACTAGACACAAGTGGCTATTTAAATTTAAATTAATTAATGTTAAATACAGGCTCATTCTTTAGTCAAACTATCCAGATGTTCCCTGACTTAGATGGTTTGAATTAGCTTTCAACTTTACAATGGTGCAAAAGCAATACCCATTCAGTAGAACCTGTACTTTGAATTTTGAATTTTTAAAAATTCTTTTATTTAACATTAAAGAAATCGAGACGGATGGACCAGAGTTTCTTAATCTCAGCACTCCTGACATTTTGGACTGGGTGATTATTGTCGGGGGCTGTCTTGTGCATTTGAGAATGTTTACAGCATCCTGGTTTCTGTTCCATTTGATGCCAGAAGCTTCCCTCTCACACAGCTGTGACAACCAAAAATGTTTCCAGACATTACCAAATGTCACCCGGAAGGCAAAATAGCCTCTGTCATAGGTAATCACTGTCATAGAAGCTAAATCCAAGTTCAATCATTGGACAATGCAACATTAAAATCCAAGTTTGGTGCTTTTTATCCCACTTTCAATGGACTCGTTCCATCAGTTCTATGGAAACTTTTGTACTCATGGTGGTAAGGTGGCTGATGCCCCTCCAGATATCCCACATACATTTCCAGCAGGAATATAGGAGGCTAACAAGTAACAAGAGGCAAGAACATTCTTCCTAAAGTGGCCATCTTTTTACTGAGAAGGAATGCCTTCCCTAGTGACTCTTCCTACATACCATTGGTCAGAAGTGTTTGCATTTTGAATTTTGCTTCTCCAAAATCTGTCAGGAGGGGACGATCCTGTCTCGTGATGTTGGGAAACAACAGCCACAGTTCCCTGTCAGCTCTGTGATCATGAGGGTAAGCAACTGATAGATATATTGACAGCCGTGAGGACCCAGACAGACATTCTGCGTTGTTCAATTTAGTAATCAGTAAATTAGAGGAGATATTCAACATTTTATCATAAGCTAGGCTTTGTGATAGATGAGTTTGCCCACCTACAAGGCTAACATAGGTGTTCTGAGCACCATTAAGGCAGGCTGGGCTGAGCTAAGATGTTCAGAAAGTTCAGTCTATTAAATGCATTTTCAACCTAATGGTAATTTCAACTTACAGTAGGTGTATCAGGATGTAACCCCTTTGGGGAAGATCTACAAACACATTTCAGGCGCTTTGTAGCCACCTGTGGTGGCTCAGAGGTTAAAGCGTCTGCCTGCAATATGGGAGACCTGGGTTCAATCCCTGGGTCAGGAAGATCCCCTGGAGAAAGAAATGGCAACCCACTCCAGTATTCTTGCCTGGAGAATTCCATGGACAAAGAAGCCTGGTGGGCTACAGTCCACGGGGTTGCAAAGAGTCGGACATGACTGAGCGAGTGAAGTTGCTGGAAGTTACTGGTGGCTACTGTATTGGAAACATAAATAGAGAATATTCCTGTCATTGCAGAAGCTCTATTGGACAGCCTTGGTCCAGAACATAGGAGAACTCCATCTTTTAGAAGCCTGGAAGGCTCTTCCCCTCCCTGCACCATTTCAGCCAAGTCTTACCTGAGACTTGCCCCTTTTCCTGGAGGTTGTTGGACTTCACAGTGAAACAGTTTTGGATATTCAGAAAGATTATAGGAAGCATTTTCTAGGAAAAAAGCTTACATTTTCTAATAGCAGCTTGTAGATTGAATAAAGGTTGCAAGTGATTAGATAATTATAATAATAGCACCTACTTTTGTTGTGTACCTGCTGTGTTCTGGGGTTTTGTTCTAAATCGTTTACAAAGAGACTCAAAGACTTAGCAAACGAACTTAACGGTTGCCGGGAGGAAGGGATAGTTAGGGAGTTTGGGAAGGTCATGTACACACTGCTATATTCAAAACGGATAACCAGCAAGGACCTACTGTATAGCACAGGGAACTCTGCTCAATGTTATGTGCCAGCTTGGATGAGAGCGGGGTTTGGGGAGAGAGAGAGAGAGTGTGTGTGTGTGTGTGTGTGTGTATGTGTGTTAGTTGCCTAGTTGTGTCCAACTCTTTGCGACCCCATGGACTTAAGCCCACCAGGCTCCTCTATCTATGGGATTCTCCAGGCAAGAATACTGGAGTGGGTTGCCATTCCCCTCTCCAAGGAATCTTCCTGACCTAGGGATCAAACCCAGGTTTCCTGCATTGCAGGCAGGTTCCTTACCATCTGAGGCACCAGGAAGGCCCTTGGGGTGGGGAGAATGGAGACATACGTATGTATGGCTGAGTCCCTTTGCTGTTCACCTGAAACTAGTAAAAACATTGTTAATCAACTCCAATAGAAAATAAAAAATTTAAAGTTTGAAAATAAAATACCTTAAATGATGATAATATAGTCATTCAAACAATAAATGATTTATAGTATTAACTCTTTTAATCCTTAGAATTAACCCTGTGACATGTGGTGCTATATTGTCCCTACTTTTCAGTGGAGAAGACTGAGGTATAGAGAAGTTAAATAACTTAGCCTGGAGTCACACGCAGCTCCTAAGTGGTTGAAGTGCTATTTGACCCCAGACAGCGTAACTCCAGCTGCCTCCCACATCTTTGTAAGTGGTACCAGAGTATCCAGAATGTTCACCCATGAGGGAAATAGCAAACTGGTCAGTACACTGCAGAGGACGTTCTGCCTAGAAGGGCAGCCTGGTTCAAAGGGCAGCCTGGTTCAAAGGGTAGCCTGGTTCATGCTCTTCTCAGTGACCTCAGCAGATTCTAATGAGTTTTCTGTGCGCTCACCAGGCTTCCCTGGTGGCTCAGATGGTAAAGGACCTGCCTGCAATACAGGAGACCTGGATTCAATCTCTGGGTTGGGAAGATCCCCTGGAAGAGGGCATGGCAAAACACTTCAGTATTCTTGCCTGGAGAATCCCCATGGACAGAGGAGCCTGGCGGGCTACAGTCCATAGGGCTGCAAAGAGTCAGACACGACTGAGCGACTAAGCATAGCAGATGAAAAATTTTCAAAAAACAACTTCTCTGAAGAATTGGTAAATTAGGGCTGGCAGGCTACCTCCAGCCTGCCGCCTGTTTTCCTAAGTAAAGTTTTGTTGGAACATGGCCACACGTGTTTGTTTAATCTGTCACCATGGTTGCTTCTTCACTAGCAGAACAGAGTAGGTGAAATGGAGATCATGTGACCCTCAAAAGCTGAAACATTTATTTTCTGGCCCAGCTCGCCAACCCTGCGGTGGACCATATTCTCTAGGTCTTTCAAAATAACTAGCCTCTTCTGTTAGCAATAGTGCTAATGTTTTGAACTTGAAGAATGACCCTAAATTGTCAGAAAGGACTGACATTTCAGTATTTTCACTGCTTTTCAACCTAATGTGTGCAGCCCCTGCTGTGTGCCAGGCATCACTGAATTGGTGTGGGCACTCTGCCCTGGCATGAAAACACCAGTCCTCAAGTGCCTGCATTTCAGTGGTCTGACGATGTGCTTTCTGTAAGTAATTTCTGATGGGTCCCTTAGCACTCCATGTGCCTGGGTCCATTCATGCTTACTTTTCTGCCTGTGCTTGCTGTTGTCAGAAGACATGTGTACACAAAACGTTCACTCAGTGCTGCTCTCTCTTTAAGATTGCGGTAGAGTTAGCTAAAATAGTCCGAAAGCATTAAAGTTAAACATCCTTTGTGTTTCATATCCCATTATGGAGTTAGAATAAATTAAATTTCTCTAAAATGTGTCTGCCAGACATTTTAAAAATACCTTTTTCCCCCTGATTCTAAAAGTTATATATGCAGAAAATATGGAAGGACCTAACTACAAGAATGAGAGTTCCCCCCCAACAAAACCCTACTACCCACAGGGAGCCCTGTTAGTATCTGAGTGTAATAATTTTTTTGAAGAAGATTCTGCCACATACACAAAGGTTTCTTTTATCTTAACTTTTCTCTGTCATTGAAAATGTCTTATTCAACATCATTTTCCAATACTACATAATATTCCATTCATATTTCTGTACCATAATTTACTAAACTGTTTCCTTTTTTGCTGGGCATTTAGGTTGTTTCCAGCTGTTTGCTACTATAAATAAAACATAATAACTTTCTTTGTTAATGAATCTCTATTTGTATCATGGGTGTTTCCTTAGGGTCAAATTCTCAGAAGTACAGTTACTGAATTAAATAGACCTAATATGACCAACCTAGATAGCATATTGAAAAGCAGAGACATTACTTTGCCAACAAAGATTCATCTAGTCAAGGCTATGGTTTTTCCAGTGGTCATGTATGGATGTGAGAGTTGGACTGTGAAGAAAGCTGAGCACCGAAGAATTGATGCTTTTGAACTGTGGTGTTGGAGAAGACTCTTGAGAGTCCCTTGGACTGCAAGGAGATCCACCCAGTCCATTCTGAAGGAGATCAGCCCTGGGATTTCTTTGAAGGGAATGATGCTGAAGCTGAAACTCCAGTACTTTGGCCACCTCATGTGAAGAGTTGACTCATTGCAAAAACCTCTGATGCTGGGTGGGATTGGGGGCTGGAGGAGAAGGGGATAACAGAGGATGAGATGGCTGGATAGCATCACTGACTTGATGGACGTGAGTCTGAGTGAACTCTGGGAGTTGGTGATGGACAGGGAGGCCTGGAGTGCTGTGATTCATGGGGTCGCAAAGAGTTGGACACGACTGAGCGACTGAACTGAACTGAACACTTTTAAAGTTTATAACATGTACCCCCCCAAAATTCATATCATCTGTGACTTAAATTCCTCTCTGTCTCCCAACAGTACCATACTAGGTCATACAACCCTATGCTATGCTATGCTATGCTAAGTCACTTCACTTGTGTCCGACTCTGTGTGACCCCATAAGATGGCAGCCCACCAGGCTTCCCCGTCCCTGGGATTCTCCAGGCAAGAACACTGGAGTGGGTTGCCATTTCCTTCTCCAATGCATGAAAGTGAAAAGAGAAAGTGAAGTCGCTCAGTCATGTCCGACTCTTAGCGACCCCATGGACTGCAGCCTACCAGGCTCCTCCGTCCATGGGATTTTCCAAGCAAGAGTACTGGAGTGGGGTGCCATTGCCTTCTCCGATACAACCCTATAGCAAAGGCTTATTATCATGGATGAATGTTCAGAGATTGAATGTTGAAGTGAAAATTGTAGACGAACAGGTACATTTACAATGATCCCACTGGTGGTTGGACACTTCTCTTAGGAGTGTGATTGTTTTCTTAAGGGCACCATGGTTTGAACACAGATTTTTGCTTGGAGATGTCCGTCGGCCTGTAGTCCAACAGTGTTATCAAGCTCAGCTGGATGTAAGAATGACCTTACAGGACTGGACAGCCCAGGGCCTTGACACCTGCTGCTCTCTCTCTCTCCAGGACGTCCCCCTGCAGAGAGTCCCATAGCTTAGGTCTTCCCACAGGTCTTACATAAATGTCACTCTCAGAGCAGCCTCTGTGACCACCACGTCTCTCGTCCACCCCTCGCCTGCTCTCTTCCCTGGGTGGCTCTCATCACTCTATCATTGCTTGGAATTCTAGGTGTTCATTTGTTTACTGTCTGTCTCTGAAATCCCAAGTGCAGGGCTTCCATTTGCCCCGTCCGTTGTCTGGTCTTGTTCCTGTTATTCTGTCTCAGTATCTCTTAACTTTAGGTGTTGTACGATTGTCACAGTGACTTGTATCCCAGCTTGTCATTAAGGTCACCCTTCTGATATGGGGATAATCAGCTTGGGGACAGATGGATGACCTTGAGAAGGAACCTGTCACGCCAAGAGGTCACAGAGGCCCTGAGGAGGGCTGGCCCTGGCATTGGGGGGTGTGACTTGACTGTTATTCATCACATTGGCCGTTTGTATGAATTTGAGCCTGCAGCCACTTTGGGCACAAGCTACTGGCCCTCCTTCTGGGGCTGGTGGCCCCTCCCTGTGTCACAGAGCTGCAGTACAGTGTCCCCCAGAGCCGGAGGGACAGGCGGACCCACAGTTGGTTGTAGCGTTCCAGTTAAGTACAACACCGGACTTCCAGGGGATACATGGGCTCAGCAAGGAGTTAGACTCCGGTTACATGTAGACCCCAGTACTCCCTCACAGGTGGCACAGAAAAGGTCATTGGCCAAATGTCAGTGATTATGTTGTGGGAAATCCTGCCTTGTGAGCATGAGGACTCTTCCTCGGGAAGAATTGCTAATGCACACCTTCCTCGCTTAGAGCGGCTGTCTTGACGGCTGTGTTGTCAGAACAATAGCAGGTGGACAGAGCACAGGACACAAGGCCTCTTCTCTTTCTCCAGGTCCAGCACATACCGCCCCAAAGGTTTTGATGTCACTGTGAAGTACACACAGGGGAGCTGGACCGGCTTCGTTGGGGAGGACGTGGTCACCATCCCCAGAGGCTTCAACAGTTCTTTTCTTGTGAACATCGCCACCATATATGAGTCAGAGAATTTCTTTCTGCCTGGGATTAGATGGAATGGGATACTTGGACTGGCTTATGCTACCCTGGCCAAGGTAAGAATGATGGGTGGGTCTACGAACATCAAATTATGGAACAAGATTCTGCAACCAGTCACTGTAGGGGCCAGCAGAGGGGTCCAGGCTGTCCAAGACAGTCAGTGAGAATCACAGGGTTGAAAGACCAGTGTTCACACGATTGATGAGACCTCTAAGCATTTTGAAAATTTAATATAAATGGCGAGATTCTTTGAGCCTTCCCGTAAAACATTCCCATGGCATGGCTTTTTTCATTTGTCTTTTTCTGTTTATTTTACTTGTATAGTTGACAAATGTTAACAGAATCTGAATCCCTTTGTTGATAGTACTTGTTTAGGAGTTTTTATTCGGGCAGGATTAAGAGAAAATACATGTATTAAATTCATAAAGGGGACTTACAATGCAGGGGATGAAGGTTCGATCCCTGGTCAGGCAACTAGGATCCCATACACTGTACAGCATGGCCAAAAAAATTCTTTAAAAAATAATATTGATAAAGAAGGAGCCTCAGGGTGATGGTGGAAACTCCACAGGAAGAGGTGTCCCGCCAGGCACGGAGCATAACACTGCTTTCCCCTCACTCTGGAACTGGGTCCGATACATCTGCAGGCACACCCTGGGGATCGCCAGCCAGTCGAAGCAGTGATGCCTCGAGGAGAGACGGTGAAACATCACCCTCATCAGCATCAGGACCATCACAAAACAGGGAAAGACAGCACAATTCTCTGTCCTTGGTCCACCCAAAGGAAGCATTGATCACATGTGGGAGGAGGGGAGTGGGCTGGAAAGGAAAGGATGCCAGGGGCAGGCAGATCCGACAACCTGGTGTGGCCCCTGGGCCCCGAGAGGCCAGGGTAGGTCAGTGTACACGTGAGGAGAGATCACCCCTCCTGGCCTGTAACCAGGCACCCTGGCTTGGCTTCTCCTTGTTCAGACAGGCTTTGAGCCAGCACTGTGTGAAACAAAGAATCGTGGGTGTGGAAAGTCCTGTTTTCTCTCTGGAAAGATGTTTGCTCCAGCTCGAGTTTAGTAGCAAGTGATGCAGGCAATGAGGTGGGACACGGGGGCGTTTCCCAACACTAGTTTCTTAAGGAGAAAACAAGCCGTGACACCTGGACCGAGACCATTACAAGATGTCCTTCCGTGGAATCTCAGGACCTCCCCAGAAGGCAGACGTCATAGGCTCACATTAGTTATGTGTGGACAGAGGGTTAGAGAGATTTATCCCTTGCTGAGGACTGTCGGAGCACAGAGCCCTGTCTGAAGAGCCCAGTTGGACTTTAGAGCTCAGCACCATAGGGCTTTCCAGGTGGCTCAGCAGTAAAGAATTTGCCTGAAATGCAAGAGATGCAGGTTCAATCCCTGAGTCTGGAAGATTCCCTAGAGAAGCAGCCCACTCCAGTATTCTTGCTTGGAAATCCCACGGACAGAGGAGCCTGGCAGGCTATAGTCTATGGGGTCACAAAGTGTCGGACATAACTTAGCGACTGAACGACAACCATAAGAAAAGTTTAATATGAGTTCCCAGACTTATAACAACTTCCATTTCTAAATACTTTTCACTGACAATTGACTACATGTTTCTTCTTGTGACTTCAAAAATAAAAGATATATGATTGATTTGATGATAATTTGGGAGATGGTACCTTAAAGCTAAATTATCTGGAATTAATTATGCATGAAACTTCCTCGAGAATAGACTGCTTCGGGTTTTTTTGGATGTCCAGACTCCCCACAAGACCTTTTATCTTTTCATCTATGAGATTCCAAGATGGCCAACAATTGGCTTCATGTTCCTAGGTTAGGGGAGACCAAAGCAGGACTTACAGGAAGTGGAACATGGCTAGAAACAGGACTGGCAGGGCGGTCTGGGTTGGTGGCCCAAAGACATTTCTGAAATAGATTCCGTGAGCACCCAGTGGGGGTGTCAGAGTGTGCAGGGGCCCCCAGCTGATGCTATCTGCTCCCCCACCAAAGATGTGGTTATGGCCACCTGCAGGGTCTCAACCTGCTGAATCAGGTTCTCTACTGGTCCTGGGCAACTGTGTGCTTTTAAACCTTAAAGGGATCCTAAGTCCTGCTGAAGAATGACTTGGCGCAATAATAATAGATCCTGTTGCATGTACCGGGCACTTTTCCAAGCACTCTGTATATACTGACCCATTTAAGCCCCAGAAGAGCTCTGGGATGTGACTGTGATCCCCATTTTACAGATCAGGAAACAAAGGGACAAGTCACACAGTTTGCAGGTCAGGGGTGGAGCCAGGATTCAATTCCAGGCAGTGTTTACCTGGCTGCTTCTCATGAAGGCAGACACAGGCTGGGTCATCACCAGATCCAGCCTGGTTTCTAGAGGGGGCTTTGTCTCCTTCCTTGACCCAAACACAAAGTGTTTAGGCTACAATTACACAGAGGGATTGGGCCAAATTCTGCCAGAGTCCACAGAGGCTGGGAAAGAAGCGATAGGAGGCCAGATATGAAGGAGCTAAATAAATAGAAAGGTTTCTATCTGATCAGACTGCTGTCACTGCCTCCAGAATTGGAGTTTCAGTTCCTACAGATTATAAATAATCCTTCCCTATATTTACTGTGGATGGCCAGAAGATACCTGGAACATCTAAGCTGCTACAATTGTTGAGTTTTCATCAAGAACAAACCATTCATAGTAACAAACTCTAATCTCTCCCAGTTGTCAAAGCCAAAATGGAGACATGGATCTATGACATTCTTTCCTCACCACCAGCACCTATGACCCCCTTCCACTCCTGCAGTAAGACCTGTTCATAGACCATCCTTCCTTTTCAGTTCTAGAGAAATGGGGTTGTTCTGTGAAGGCATGGTTACATGTAAGGAGGCACAGAGGATGTTATTGACATATGGCAATGAGGAGTAATAGGCTCTTTAAACTGCAGGACAATAGCATCATTCCTTTTCTGATCACAACAGTAGCATTATTCCTTTGCTGGTCACCAGAGTTCAGCAGACAGCCGGCAGAGCTAAGCCTCCTCCCAGGGGTCTGGGATGTGAACTGTTCCCTTGGGTCAGGCACCTGTCATTTGCATGATGGACAACTATGACTGAAAACTTTTTCTGAAGCTGCAAAGGCAGCTCCTGGAGACCCTGTTCTCTCCTTACTCCAAAATACCTAAGATTAGATTCCACCACCTACCTAGGTAACCCATTTCTGCATCTTTTCATGCTGGCCTCATGAGGTGGTCAGATGATAAATGGGGCAGCCACTTCACAGCTTCAGGAAATACTATCTTATCTTCCCAACAGAGACACTGCCCCAAAAGGAAAAATACCAAGTCACAGGGAGTTCTGTTGGAGGTTTCCAAATGAGTGGACTTAATCATGAGCTTGTTTATTTCTTAACCTTGAAAATATTAAATAGAAACGCCATGTTGTACACCATGCCAGGGGGACCCCTTGTCTACCCTGGAGTCCTTAATCAGCTGCCTTGTTTCCCTGACCCTTCTGCAGCCTTCAAGTTCTCTGGAGACCTTCTTTGATTCCCTCGTGGTACAAGCAAAAATCCCCAACATCTTCTCCATGCAGATGTGTGGGGCTGGACTGCCAGTAGCTGGATCTGGTACCAACGGAGGTAGTCTTGTGGGTATCTTTTAGTCTTAAAGGGGGGAAAAAAATCACAAATCAGTGGGGCTATTTTTCCTGCTTTATTAAGACTCTGATAGAAATATTAGACACATAGAGATACATGGGTGCTGTGAAAGTTTTGATAATCCTTGTTTTATAGCCTTAAAAATGGATAAAATTAGGTAATTTTAAATCTTTCCCAAGCATCCTGCTATCTAATAAAATGATTCTCATTGCTTCCCCAAATTCCTTTAAAGCTTTTTTTTTTTAATGTTCCTTTGAAAGGTAACTGATTTTATTGGGTGTTGGAGGGAGGGGCATATGAGGACCTGTGGGGCAAGGTGGTAGGTCGGCTGTGCTCTGGGGAGTAGGGCCTGGGATTTCATAAATTTGTTGGAGAGACGGGAGCACCTTATGCACAGAAGTACATACACATGCATATACACACATGTTACACATCTTATACATACACTGTACCCATCTTGAGTTCCAAAGAAGAGCACAGAGAGATGATAAAGCCTTCCTAAGTGATCAATACAAAGAAAGAGAGGAAAATAGTAGAATGGCAAAGACTAGAGATCTCTTCAAGAAAATCAGAGATATCAATGGAATATTTCATGCAAAGATGGGCACAAAAAAGGACAAAAAGAGTATGGACCTAACAGAAGCAGAAGATATTAAGAAAAGGTGGCAAGAATACATGGAAGAACTATATAAAAAAGATCTTAATGAACCAGATAACCATAATGGTGTGATCACTCACCTAGAGCCAGACATCCTGGAGTCTGAAGTCAAGTGAGCCTTAGGAAACCCAAAGCTAGTGTGGGTGATGGAATTCCAGCTGAGCTAGTTCAAATCCTGAAAGATGATGCTGTTAAAGGGCTGAACTCAGTATGCCAGCAAATCTGGAAAACTCAGCAGTGGCCACAGGACTGGAAAAAGTCAGTTTTCATTCCAATCCCAAAGAAAGGCAATGCCAAAGAATGCTGAGACTACCACACAATTGCCCTCATCTCACACGCTAGCAAAGTAATGCTCAAAATTCTCCAAGTGAGGCTTTAACAGTACCTGAACCATGAACTTCCAGATGTTCAAGCTGGATTTAGAAAAGGCAGAGGAACCAGAGCTCAAATTGCCAACATTCATTGGATCATCAAAAAAGCAAGAGAGTTCCAGAAAAAATATCTACTTCTGTTTTATTGACTACGCCAAAGCCTTTGACTATGTGGATCACAACAAACTGGAATATTCTTCAAGACATAGGAATACCAGACTATCTTACCTGCCTCCTTTGTATGCAGGTCAAGAAGCAACAGTTAGAACTGGACATGGAACAACAGACTGGTTCCAAACTGGGAAAGGAGTACCTCAAGGCTGTATATTGTCACCCTGCTTATTTAATATATATGCAGAATACATTATGTGAAATGCCAGACTGGATGAAGCACAAGCTGGAATCAAGATTGCCAGGAGAAATATCAATAACCTCAGATACACAGATGACACCACCCTTATGGCAGAAAGCAAAGAACTAACTAAAGAGCCTCTTGATGAAAGAGGAGAGTGAAAAAGCTGGCTTAAAACTCAGCATTCAACCTGTGGCAGATTCATTTTGATGTATGGCAAAACCAATACAATACTGTAAAGTTAAGTAAAAACAAACAAACAAAAAAAACCTCAGCTTTCAAAAAACTAAGGTCATGGCATCTGGTTCTATCACTTCATGGCAAAGAGATTGGGAAACAATGGAAACAGTGACAGACTTTATTTTCTTGGGCTCCAAAATCACTGCAAATGGTGACTTCAGCCATGAAATTAAAAGACACTTGCTGCTTGGAAGAAAAGCTATGACCAACCTAGATAGCATATTAAAAAGCAGAGACATTACTTTGCCAACAGAGGTCTGTCTAATCAAAGCTGTGGTTTTTCCAGTAGTCGTGTATGGATGTGAAAGCAGACTATAAAGAAAGCTGAGCACTAAAAAATTGATGCTTTTGAACTGTGGTGTTGGAGAAGACTCTTGAGAGTCCCTTGGACTGCAAGGAGATTCAGCCAGTCCATTTAAAGTAAATCACTCCTGAATATTCATTGGAAGGACTGATGCTGAAGCTGAAACTCCAGTACTATGGCTACCTGATGGGAAGAACTGACTCACTGGAAAAGACCCTGATGTTGGGAAAGATTGAAGGCAGGAGGAAAAGGGGACTACAGAGAATGAGATGATTAGATGGCATCACCGACTCGATGGACGTGAGTTTGAGCAAGCTCTGGGAGTTGGTGACGGATAGGGAAGCCTGGCGTGCTGCAGTCCATGGGGTCACAAAGAGTCGGATATGACTGAGCGACTGAGCAACTGAACTGAACTGATACATACTTACACACATGCACATGCACACAGCACACACACACACGCATGCACATGTACACATATGTACACACAGCACACATACATCATATACACACATGCTTACACACGTGCACACACATGTACACACAAGTATATACACATGACTATGCACATATATACACATATTTGTGCATACATATGCACAGGCATGCATGTGCACACTATATTTAGTTACACAGAGATTTACATAATACATACTTGCACATGCATACGTACATGTACATGCACAGATGTACACACATACCTGCGCATGTGCGCGTGCACACACACACACACACACACACACAGTGAAGCAGAATCAATGCTGGGTACATGCCATATCCCAAGTGTCTCCCTGACAGGCCTGCACCCAGCTGTCCACAGTGGGAGACAAAGGGGAGAATGCGCATGAAGGGCCCCCAGGGCGGTGGTGCTGACCCCTTTGCTCTCCACCTGCGAGAAACAGCCTCACACGTGTTTTTAGCACTCTGTTTTTTTTTACCACCTTTTCAGAGGAGAGGGGTGATGTTACACAGATTTCCAAAATGAAGTTTTGATTAGAGAAGCTCTCTTGTTCCTCTTTCCATGCAAATATGTGGTGCAAGAAGTCATTCTTCGTCTTCTGAGGAACTAAATTTTGTCCGTCTGGGTGGTTAACCATTTTATTGCATTTCTTTGCCCGTGACTGGGATGGGGTGGGGAAGGATCTCAGTCTCAGAAAACTGGAACTGTATGCATTTCCTCTACATAAGAGAAACTATCAAAGCATCCTGATTAGAGCGGGACTCTGATCTTCCAACACATGGCCCCAGGATGTTCTTTAATTTCCAGGCCTATGCATTTGTTTATAACATCCTGTTAAATTGGAAGTACTGATTCCAGTGAAGTTTTGCCTTATAAGAGCATGCTTCTCATCAGAAAAACAAGTATTGTATATTAACACATATATATGGAATCTAAAAAATAATATTGATGAACCGATTTGCGGGGAAGGAGTGAAGACACAGATGTAGTGCATGAACTTGTGGACACAGCGAGGGAAGGAAAGGGTGGAATAAATGGAAAAAGTAGCATCAACATTATACACTATCATGTGTAAAACAGATAGCTGGTGGGAAGTTGCTGTATAACACAGGGCCCAGCCTGGAGTTCTGTGATGACCTGGAGGGATGGAGTAGGGTGAGGGGAGGGAGGCTCAAGAGGGAGGTAATATATGTATAATTATGGCTGATTTGCCTTGTTGTACAGCAGAAACCAACACCACATTGGCAAAACAGTTTTCCTCCAGTTAAAAAATAAATTTAAAAAGCAAAAAACATGCTTCTCTGTGTGACTTTGTTATATGCCTATATTTTCTTTCTCTTAAATATGTAAATATTTTTCTTCCCAGGTCCTAGGTGGAATTGAACCAACTTTGTACAAAGGAGACATCTGGTACACCCCTGTTAAGGAGGAGTGGTATTATCAGATAGAAATTCTAAAATTGGAAATTGGAGGCCAGAGCCTTAATCTGGACTGCAGAGAGGTATTTCCACTCTTATCTCTTTGTGTCTCCTTGTCTGCGTGTGCCTGGGCCATTATATTTGCATATTTAATTCAGCTAGTACCTGAATATGAAATCAGACTGCGTTACATTGCAAGATAAATCAAAAGCTCATGACAATAAAAGTTACAGGGCCTTGTTGTAGATAATTTTATATCAATGACCCTCCCTCTAATTGCTTCCCTTCAATTCCTCCTCTTGAAAAAGAGGAATTAGCATAAAATGATGAGTGAAAAAAGTTATATAGAACCACATCATCCTGGCTTGATGGTCCCTGAACTCTGTTCAAGAGAGTAAAGTAAGCAAGGGTTTTATCAGAGTAAAAGGGGACTAAAAATAAGCAAAATGAAACCAGAAATACATCATCAGCTTTATCCTCCAGCCACATCTAATTCCCCATTTCCCCCCCAGTACACAGTTCTCACTCAGAGAAGCATTATGATCTAAAGATGTGGGTGGCTGATGGTGCTAAGAGGAGGCAGAGCTGGGAAACCGCATCTCTCGTTAACCTCGTTCACACCTCTCACTGCATTTTGGCTTATTTGTGGCACATAATGACATGATTGTGATGATCTCCAACATTTTCAGAATTGTTTTTAAAAACCACCAGCGTTTCATCAGCATTGATTGTGTTCGTACCTGTCATCATTGCCTTTCACTTTAACCATCACATTGTACCGTGAGTTCTCATATAGCGATGCCTCTGCAGAAGCAATCAAAGCTTGATAAAGGGATGGTCCAGTCCCCTGGGATGGTGTTTCTGTCCTAAGTCTACAAATCTGTTTATTGTCAAAAGGCATTTATTTGCCAGTGAAGAGTCCAATGGTAGAATCAGATGGGCTGGCCTAGAATAAACTACAAACTCCGTGTATGTGTGTGTGTGTGTGTGTGTGTGTGTGTGTATTGGAGAGTATAAGCACCTTTGGAGGTCTGATTCTCATATTCTTCATTCTCTCCTGCTCCCCTTCCCAATCTGCCACCCTTGCCACAACAGAGAAAACAATAAAAGTGCTATCATCCTACTCCAACATTTCAGTATACAAGCTTCCCTTACACACACAGGCATGATAATTTTGTGAACAAACAAGACTGTATTTAAATTAGAGCTTTTCTAAATTGAAATCAGTTTTGCACTTGAAAAGAATATGAATCAGTTGCTGTATTTCAGTTTCTCACGATTTCTTCATTCCTCCCACCTGCTACCTAAACAAATCCGTACTTCCTTTTGACCTGATTGGTGTATTTGGTCATATGACTCAGGGATTTGCCGTGGAAACAGGAGGATTGAATTGCCCATGGCTCATTCCATCCCCTGGCAGCCTTGCTCATCCAGTTACGTCCCTAGAGGCTGGGGGACTTCTTTGGTCTTGGCCCACTGACCTCTACCTTTTCCCTCAGCCACCGAAAGAATGAGGTGGGGGCAGGGCTGGCAATGTCCCTGTATTGTAAGATTCTCTTGTTGAATGGGGCTTTGGTTCCATTCTAAATGAAATATGGGATATCTGTTGAAAAATCGTCCTTCCTCCTCTTTCTCTGCTAATGAAGTAATACAGAGTTGATTTTGCGTGATTTACATAAATAACATTTAGTGTTTCATTTCAACCTCTAAAGACAAATGGGTCTTCCCTCTTTGGCAGAGGCGGGGGTGGGGGTGGGCAGGCAGGGTGGTGGTCCTTCACGGAATCCAGCCACTGCTGAATAAGAGAAAAGTCCTGAATTAAGCTGTTGATTTTGGTGATATCACTGCCCTTTTCTGGCCTCAGTTTCTTTATCTATAGTGAGAACACTGGGTGAGGAAGTTCTTGGTTCCCAAGTTCTGAGACTATGAAATGAACTGTAGCCACCAAGGAGGTACCATGGCTACTGAATGCATGTATCACAGAAGCAGGGTGATCGCAGGCTGGACCGTGCATTGATGTGGGGGCCTGTTGCTCACATGCCTTCTCCCCTGTTCTAGTACAATGCGGACAAGGCCATCGTGGACAGTGGCACCACGCTGCTGCGCCTGCCCCAGAAGGTGTTTGACGCCGTGGTGGAGGCTGTGGCCCGCACATCTCTGGTGAGTCCCCAGAATGTTCTATGAGTCTCGGAGGTCACACCAGGTCAGGACCACATCCTGGGAAGTACCACCATGTATTCTAACAGTTCCAATGCAAGGGTTTGGAAGATTGTTTTAATGATTATTTCTTAAGATCACGATCTTATTCTTGCATGGTGGTGGTGTTTAGTCGCTAAGTCGTGTCTGACTCTTGCAACCCCGTAGCCTGCCAGACTCCTCTGTCCATGGGATTTCCCAGGCAAGAATACTGGAGTGGGTTGCCGTTCCTTCTCCAGGGGATCTTCCCAACCCAGGGATCAAACCCGCATCTCCTACATTGCAGGTGGATTCTTTACCACTGCGCTACCAGGGATTCCCACTTTATTCTTTGATATTAACCAGCAAATAATTCCTTCGCTTTAATCTCAGAGGTCTTGGATCTAAAGATGCAATGCTTTTCAGTATTTTAAATAATAATGTAGTTGCTATGGTACCTTTTTAAACTACGGAAGAATAAACCACTTGGTAACACATTAAATAGTAAACCAGGAATGTGTTTGTAACTTTTTAAATAAACCAAAAATTATGCTCCCTTTTTGGCCTTTGTCCAAGCTATGCTGGGATTTTTAACTCCTACTTCTGTAACAAAGTATGATTCACAGAAGACAAAGGTCAGTCCACCAACATAGTAATTATTTTATGGCCATGCTTTGAAATATCATTAAAATCCTGGTAAAGGACACCATGCCTTGAGGGCCTGGTTAACAGTCATCCCAGTGTGACCCCAACTTTCAGTTCATTCAAGCTCTAGGATGGACCACAAAGCATTGATTGCAAGGACCACAGCCTTGGGGGGCAGATGGACTTGAATTTTATCTAGTTTCTGCCACTTATTAGCTGAGTGCCTTGTGGGGCAAGGGGTACTCTTGTGCCCCGTGAGAGCCTCTGTGTTCTTATCATGGCTTGTTGTGAGGGTTAGGGTAACACAATGGGTGTTTGGTCAAGAAGTACTTCTATTTAATGCCTAAACCATGGTGCTACTGCTATTTGTTTGGATGCAAGATAAATACTTCTCTCAGCTTCTTGGGTATCTTCATAAGCATCTGTCCATGCAGGGCCACTCTTACAAAGTCACCAAAAAAAGTCTTTCTGTTGGTTCTGACTCCAGTGGGGCTGACAGTCCCACGACTCCACTGGGCTGTGGCCAAACCCAGAGACTGGTGGATGGAAGAGGCACAGCGGTTACTTTGTCACCGGTGATAGAGCAGTAACAGAGAAGAAAGAGCAGGCTTTTGGTTGTCCTGGACCAAAACTTCAAAAGTCTGAATAAAAGTGCTATGGGAAATGCAGCAGGCAAATCAAAAGAACGCAGAGGGAAAACCAGAAGAAATACCGAGGTCCTTTGTGAACTGGGAGGTCAAGAGTACAGCGGACAAAAAAGCCAGAGCAAACCTCTACCTTGTCTAACATCTGCTGAATCAGAAAAAAAGTGGCAGCCAATGTTTTTAGTGCCTTAAACTTAGGAAACTGGCTGAAAACCAGACCATGCTGGAAATAAAGAGCAATATGCTGCTTTTCTTCCGAGTAAAAAATGTCCTCAGTGAAATTAACATGCGCATCTTCAAATTTAATATTCTGAGCTGTAAGGGTTTTACCCACCATCCCAAGGACACACTGACAGCACCAGCACGTGACTCCAGCAAGCCCATGACCAGCCTGGGCCTCTGCAGATTTCGTGACTTCAGCCAGAACCAGCGGGGCTGTGGCGGAGGGGCGCTAGCATGCCTAAGGTCAGCACAGCGTGTATTCAGCAGTGCCTGACTTTGTAAGAAAAGCACGAGGTGGAAGGAACGAGATTACGAAATGTGTTTGCCTAATCTAAAATTACCCTCTGGTTTCAGTGCCTGCATCAGGAAGGAGAGTCCGGGAGGATGTTTGTCTTGAGCAGGGAAAGCTCAACAAGGGGGGATGCTCTCTGTCTCACGTGCATGGACCAGAGATGTGCCTGAGCTTTCTCTCTGCTGGGTTCATCCTGGCTGGCTCTCTTCACTTGGGTTTTCTTTCTTAGTTAAGCAAAGGGCTGGCTTCAGAGAGGTAAATACCATACAGATGCCAGGCTCTGTCTCTGGGCCTGGATTGTTTAGATGGGATTTTAGAAATGAATAGTTTGTAGGTCTGTAGTTCTTTTTAATTACTGAAGTTAATTCACAATGTTGTATTATTTCAAGTGTACAGCAAAGTAATTCAGATATACATAGATATAGATATGTAGAGATAGATAGATCCTTTTTCAGATTCTAGAGTCCCTTGGACAATAAGGAGACCAAACCTGTCAATCTTAAAGGAAATCAACTCTGAATATTCATTGGAAGGACTGATGCTAAAGCTGAAGCTCCAATACTTTGGCCACTTTATGAGAAGAACTGACTCACTAGAAAAGAGCCTGATGCTGGAAAAGATTGAGGGCAGGAGGAGCGGGGGCTCGACAGAGGATGAGATGGTTCGATGGCATCACTGACTCAGTGGACATGAGTTTAAGCAAACTCTGGGAGATAATGAAGGACAGGGAAGCCTGGCATACTGCAGTCCATGGGGGTCTCGAAAAATCAAATGTGACTTAGCGACTGAACAAAAATATAGGTTATTACAAGATATTGAATACAGTTCCCAGTGCTATATGTTAGTCTGTTTTTTTAAATGAGCCTGGTAGGGAGTTTTGTGTTCAATGGGGACCTGGGCTCCCCACCTGTTCAGCTGTGATGCCCTTTTTGGCTCAGGCCCAGTGCTTCCCCATTTGCAGAATCCAGCAGCAGGATGATACCTTCTGTAAACTGACTTCTAACTTTCAACTCTCTGATCTGAGTGTCCAGACTCTCCCCCAGGACACAAGGCTTGGCCCCCCCCCCAGAAGCCTTCCAAACTCACAGACACCACTTTGGAGGCAGACGGTCCTCTACCCACTTCTACACTATGCCCCTTAGGCAGATTACTTGGCCCCTCTGAACCTCATTCTTCATCTGGAGATTGGAGCTCTTCGCCCCCCATGCAGACCCCACCACCCTTCACTCTTCCTAAAACCCAGCAAGGTGACCAACCCCTCCCCTCCCCCTCTCAACTCATCCAGCAGGGAGTTCTTCCCTGTGATACACATTTCAAACCAACTTCACTTTTACAAAATGCACAAATATTGGGTTGGCCAAAAAATTGGAACTTTTTGGCCAATCCAACACATGAAGGCATTAGAGCCTCTGCAGATCAGCACTGCAGTGGGTGAAGAGACCGCAGGCCCTTCCTCCTAGTTGTCTGCCCTGAGGAGGCAGCTCCTGCCCTGCATGGTCCTGAACAGGCAGCTCTCACTGTGTGTTCATCCAGGGACACCGTGTTTTTCTCAGTTGCTGTCCTCCTTGACCTCCATAGCAACCATGCTTACCGGCCTTATTTGTTCTCGAGGCTTCCACAACACCCTCCTCTTGGAACTTCCTCCCCACCCTGTGCCCTGCTTCATGGGGGTCTCCTTTGCTGGCCCGTTTCTCAGGGTGGGTCCTGCACCCCCTCCCTTCTCTCTGTACCCTCTCCTAAGTGATCCCATCCACAGCCACACCATCACTTCCCACCCACTGGTCACTGACTTTCAAATGCTTCTGTCTAGCCCAGGCTGACTCCCTGGAGATTAGATTCAAAGAGGTGACCTACACAAATCCTGCTAGAATGCCTTAATCACATCTCATGCGCTCAGATCCCTGATAACTGATCTCTGGTAAATGCCTGATGGTGCCCATGGGTCCCTCCCAGCCGTAACTCCTGCCTATTCCTGTCCTTAGTACCAGCCTCCATAGGCTCATGGTGTCCGTGGGACAGGTTCCGTGCTCTGCCCGCCCTGACACTCACCTACTGCTCAACTTAGCTCATGTACTTCTTCCTCTGGGACCTTGACAGACACCTCTTTCTTCCAATCAACCTCTTCTAGCTCCACCTCACATCCACTTCACATCCCCTGTCCCATGCCCTCCTAGCTCCACCCCTGTCCCATGCCCTCCTAGATCCCCCGCATCAGGTGTCCTCTTAGCTCTGTCCCATCACAGGCACCTCTGCTACTGACCTGAGCAGGGCAATGTGCTGGGTGTGTGGAAAGAAACCCATCCGTCACAATCCTTCTCTCTGGGAGCTGGCAGGAAGAAGGCAGGTCTGCTCTTAGAGACCACTGGATCTGGTGAGAGGGCTCAGGAGTGATTTGTAATTAACTTACAGATTCAGCAACTAGTGGACAAGCATGATCAGCTTTCCCCTTCTGCCCCTTGATGAGAGGCATCAGTGAACATTCTGTGTTCTTGGTCATTCATTTTTTCCCTCCAAGAACATTCCCCTGTGTCTTTCCTGTGGGCCAGGTTTTAGGACTATGGAGAGGAGATGGGGGAGCTGACAGCAGACCTGTATCCTTAGAGGATCAGGTTCTCCTGCAAGAAACAGAAGTTAACCAACCACACCAGTAAATGTAAAATTATAACTGCTATAAACAGAAGCACTAAGGAGGAGAGATACATGGTGGGATACCAGCACTGTGGGGGATAGTCAAGGAGGGCTTCCTGGACAAGGTGGAATTGGAGTTGAGATCTAGAGAAGAAAAAGATGTTCCAGAAGAGCAGAGGGTCCCCATAGGGCTGTGTACCAGGAGGAAACTTACTGGGCTCGGGGAATGTATAGGGAAAGTGATGACCAGAAGGGCTTTGAGCACGTTTAAAATCTGATCTCTCTTCTAAAGGGTATTGCCTACTACAGTGTGACTCTGGGTGAGTTATTTCACCTCTCTGCGCACTGGTTTCCTCTTCTGTAAAGTGGAGGGGAAGCTGTTACTGCACTGATACGAGTGTTGAGGACTAAGGTGCCTGTGGCAGGTCTGATATCAGTAAGTAATCCACATGCCTGGGTAATTTTACTAATTTTGATTTTTGTCATCACCATCACTCTTCCAGAGGACTGATGTCTCCACTTTGCTGTCCAAATTAAACAGAGTTTATCGCCGTGGGCATCTGGCAAGGTGACGAGGAGAGCTGGGAGCTACTTCCTGTTGATGTGCCAGACTTGTCACTGTTTGTCATGTGATCTTGTTTTGTCTAGATTCCAGAATTCTCTGAAGGTTTCTGGACTGGTTCCCAGCTGGCATGCTGGACAAATTCTGAAACACCTTGGTCTTATTTCCCTAAAATCTCCATCTACCTGAGAGACGAGAACTCCAGCAGATCATTCCGTATAACTATCCTGCCTCAGGTACGAACATAGATTTGTGCTTTTGTCTTTTTAACATGAAACATGCAAAAGTAAAGCATTTCATGCATAATATATGCATTTCGATATCACACCTGTATTAGGTAGCGATTGCTGTGATAATGCTACATAGCAAGCAACCATGAAACACAGCAGCTTTCATCAGTGGGCTGTTATTCCTGCTCGTGAGTCTGGGCAGGTCTGCTGTTCTCTGCAGGCACATGTCCCTGGTCAGCTGGTAGTTGGCCAGGGATAGGTTGGCCTCGGTTTAGGATGGTCTCAGGTGGCCTCACTTGCATATCTGGTGTCTTGGTTGATGGAGAGATAAGACCACAGTTGGCACTGTGTTTCCCAAACCAAGCCAAGGGCAGCCCGGGTTCTCGAGGGGAGGATGGAGATGCCAATTCCCAATGGGAAGAACTGCAAGGCCGTATCACAAGGGTGTGCCTACCAGGAAAGGTCAAGAATTGAGGACACTTTTGCGATAAGTACCAATAACACCAATATGTGTTTAGTTCCAATTTATTTATAAACAAAAACTAAAACTGGATGCTCAGAGATAAAGCTTTGCATTTCTCATAGCTTCTCATATTCAGAAATCCTGGACTTCTCTTCATCCTAAGTGTCTGTCCTCCCCCGTCTCACGTCTCCCTGCTCTCTCCACCCGCAGAGCCCTCACTCGCATCCCCTCTCACTCCCAGCTCAGGACCCACCAGAGAGCCCTCCACACACCCCCACCCTGTCTTCCTTCCAAACCATCGCCAGATTCCTCCTGCTAAGCCGCAGCTCTCCACCCCACTACTGCCATCCTGGAGACTCGCCACTGTGGCTCTCCTTGACCTCACAGGACCCACCCTGGTTCTGCAGCCTGTTTCCTGCTGAACCCTTGACCTTCCTTCCCCTCTTGGTGGCCGTCCTCCAGTACTGGGCGCCTGCTCCATCTCTGCACTTTGCTTCCCCTCCACTGCCTGAAATGCCCCCCTCCTCCCCACTCCCTCTGTGTATCCACATTCTTCCCATCCTTTAAGACCCAACGCAAACAACTCTTCTTTGTTGAACCTCTGCCGAGCAGAATGGTCCACTTGTGAGCTTGCCTTGCAAACTTATAATGCATGTTTTCTAGTCCACTCATCTGGCTCGGAATCATATCTTCAGGGTTGAGCTTATGCTGTTGCCTTTTTCATTTGACTTCTCTTTTCTTTATTTGCACACATACTTATATTTCTTCCCCCATTAAATTATTAACTCCTTGAAGATGAGAATCGTGAGATTCAGAGATCATCTTTCCTTTTCTAACACTGCTCTCTGGTGAGGGGTTGGTGCATAATAACTGTTTGTTGAATGGACGGATGAATGCGTCTTTGTTGCAGTTTGGTGAATTTGAGATAAAGGAGTGGGACTGGGGGATAGGGAAGGAGGAATAATTTCAGAAGAAAAAAGGAAATGATAAATATTGCCTTTTCTCTGTTCTCAGCTTTATATGGAGAAGTGCATTCCAAAAATGGAGAGCTGTTAGGGTTCGGATTGAAAGCTTTAGGAGAAATAACAGCCCAACGGAGGACACAGACACAGAGCTGGAGGCTTGAGTTGCACTCGCAGCACTGCCCTTGACTCACTCTGTAACTCTGAATGGTCACTTCTCCCTTTCTGTGTGTGTCTCTTTAAGTATAAAAAGAGAAACAATAATACTCGCCAAAGACATTTTCAGAAGACTGCAATATCCTTGGATGAACAGCACTGCGTAGGGTGATGTGAGAATGATATGTGTTCAGCACCTTTAAAATTATGTGCTCTTTGTGATTAAATTTTGGTCAGGCCACCAGCAAAATGTGGACATTATTTCACCAGTGTGGTTTGTCACTAAACTTGAAACCCAGCTTGAGGACAGAGGTAAATGTGAGCTGGAGAATAAATGGCGTGTGGGTGAGTCGACAGTCAGGGACTCTAAGCAGCAGGAGGAAAGCAGGCTTGCAGGGTGAAGTCTGTCATTACATCCAGAGCAGGCAGTAGCCATCTGAGCTGAAGATCCACCGGGGCCCATCAACCGCTTTCAGGACCAAGTGCTGGGTGAGCGTGAAAAGATAATGAAGGAGGTCTGGGAGTATTGCATTTAATTTGCACATCTCTGCGTAAGAATTCAGTTTTATTCTCACTTATGAGACTGTAGATATCTCTTGGTTGACTTTGACATGTCCACATTTTCAGTCTTTTAAAATCGGCTTTCCCCTGTTGTCCTGATTTCTCCTTCATCATCCCCTTCCCAATTGCTTTCCATTGCCTTGATGGGAAGGGATGACAGTCATGAACCATCACCTGATGAGAACCTCATGAGCCCCATATTCTGGTAACACACTCTTGGGGACAGTGCTGGGGGCCTCCCTCCCAGCCCTACCTGATTGAAGCCCTTCCTGACATTCAGAGCAGTCATCAAGGCTCCTGCTGCTGCTGCTAAGTCGCTTCAGTCGTGTCCGACTCTGGGCGACCCCATAGACGGAAGCTCACCAGGCTCCCCCGTCCCTGGGATTCTCCAGGCAAGAACACTGGAGTGGGTTGCCGTTTCCTTCTCCAATGCATGAAAGCGAAAAGTGAAAGTGAAGCTGCTCAGTCGTGTCCGACTCTTAGCGACCCCATGGACTGGAGCCTACCAGGCTCCTCCATCCATGGGATTTTCCAGGCAAAAGTACTGGGGTGGGGTGCCATCCTGGTCACCCAAATTTTAGAACGAGGTCCCTACCCAGGACCATCCAGGCATCAGCAGCAATAGGTGGATGATCGATTCTAAGTGCAGAAGAGTCATGTCAAAAAACAGAGTGCCTGTGCCCAATTCTATTTTCCAAAACCACATGGGCTGAATCCTGTGTGTGTGTGCTCAGTCATTCAGTCATGTCCAGCTCTTAGAGACCCCATGTCTGTAGCCTGCCGGACTTCTCTGCCCATTGGATTCTCCAGGCAAGAGTACTGGAGTAAGAGGCCATTTCCTTCAGGGGATCTTCCCAACCCAGGGATCCAACCTGGTCTCCCCCATTGCAGGCAGATTCTTTACCGCCTGAGCCACCAGGAAATCCTGTTTGGTTTATTTTAAAAAGCAGCCCCGGCCCACAGGGATATTCTGATTTTTTTCATATAATCCCCAAAACATAAATAGTTTCAACCTAAATACCACCAGATTGTCTATTTGTGCTATTTAAGTTGGAGGCAGGCATTTTACTCTGAGACACAGCAACACTGGGGCTTTCTCAACATGTTACAAAATTTACAGTCTGGAGTTTTTACTGGAAGTCAATGGGGACACACACAGAAAGGTCAGAGTGAAAGATACAAATTCAGTTTGCATCATGTTTGTGTCCGTTTCATCAGTTGCATTTTATTTGGTGATTTGGGGGCTTTTATTATGGAATTCTTTCATTCAAAGGTAGGAGGTGTGTGTGTGTGTGTGTGTGTGTGTGTGTGTGTGCGCGCGCGCGCACTCTAGGACCTGCTTATAGGGCCTTAAATAGAAGTGTTTTAGTAGCAGCTAAATACATCCACTACCTTTTCTTAATTTATATTGACCCTCAGGAGAAGTTGTCTGTTTCATTACACTGATCAAGCTCATCCATTTAACACATACTTACTGAGGTCCTACTGTGTGCAGGGCATATACAAGATACCTAGGAGCCAAGAACAGAGTTGAGAAAAGGACGATTCCTTGCCTTGAAGAAGGTTTTACAGATAGACAGCGATCAGTGCCTAGTTTAAAACTGTTGTACCCGCCCCCTGGACATGGCAGCTGGTTGATGTCCAATGGGTGATGACTCCAGAACCACCTATTTGGGCCCTTGCACACCTTCCTGCCTGGAGACCCCCCTCCCTCTTGTCTTCGCTGCACATTCCAAGTACACTGACGTTTATCTTCCTCGTGCGTCACTTTGATCATGCGTGTTTTGATCATGCAGAGAACATGTTATTCATCTTTGTATTGCTGGTACCAAGGACAGTGTCCAGGCCTTATGAAGTGTTCAGTAAGTCCTGAGCAGATAGGTGGTAGGTGGATGGATGGACAGATGGATGACTCCTAGATGGGTATACCTGTGTACAGTCAGAGGTGCTGTGCACACTGCTATAGTTCAGCAGGTTCCTCACCAGGCACATGGTCCCAAGTCCCAGATGGCAGGGCTGATATCATCCTCTCCATTCTCTGCATCTCCGATGGCACCTTGGAGGGTCTGAGCACACAGCGACCTCAACAGTTCTGTGATGTTGCCTGATCTGGGCTTTTTCTCTCTTGCTCTTTCCTCTTCAACAGCTTTACATTCAGCCCATGATGGGGGCTGGCCTGAATTATGAATGTTACCGGTTCGGCATCTCGCCTTCCACCAACGCACTGGTGATTGGTGCTACCGTTATGGAGGGCTTCTACGTGGTCTTTGACAGAGCTCGGAAGAGAGTGGGCTTCGCGGCCAGCCCCTGTGCAGGTAAGTAATGCTCCCGTCAGACAGGGAACCTCGGGAGAGCACCTGATGTCAGATAACTGACTTGGTAGCAGGTCTTGATGACAAGTCAATGCTGTTGAATTGTTTCACTCATGCCTGTCATCAACAATCGAAATCTTTGCAACAGAATGTACTTTGCAGGTTGCAGAAAGGAATCAGAGTAATTCACACCAGACTTTTAGTCCAGGGCTGTTGTTGTCTTTCAGTCACTAAGTCGTGTCTGACTCCTTGAGATCCCATGGACTGCAACATGCCAGGCTTCCCTGTCCTTCACTACTCCTAGAGTTTGCTCAACCTCACGTGCATTGAGTAGATTATGCCACCCAACCATCTCATCCTTTGTCATCCCTTCCTCTTTCTGTCCTCGATCTTTCCCAGCATCAGGGTATTTTCCAATGAGTTGGCTCTTAGCATCTGGTGGCCAGAGTATTGGGGCTTGAGCTTCAACATCAGTCCTTCCGATGAATATTTAGAACTGATTTCCTTTAGGATGGACTGGTTTGATCTCCTTGCTGTCAGTGCTGAGCACACAGCAAATGCACAACGAATGTTAGTCATTATAGTCATCTCTCATATTAAACTTAAAATGGCATCTCATACAAGAAATAATACTTTATGGGACCTTGGGGATGAATTATAGTTTTTGGACAATGAAAGCAAAATGAATAAAAAAGAAAATTCATAGATAAGCTGTGTATATTTTCTTCTTTAAAGATATCCTCATTATGAAATAAGAGTTAAATGCCTGTCATTGCTATTTTCTAAATTCTAAAATCTTAAATTAAGGAGTCCGTTTTTCTCATTGAATGTTTTTGAGGAGATAATACAAGGATGACACAGCAGTATTATTCAGTGATGTCTAGCTTGACAACTGGCTGGCTCTTCAGAAAAATCAGGAGAGCACAATAAAGCTGATAGGGTGGTTAAACCCATTCCACTTGGAAATGTCTGTAGAGTAAGCAGTTTGCTTGAAATGGAGTGTTCCTATAGCACACGGTTTAGAGGGAGGATCAGGTACTTCTGACTAATAGCCGAAGCTAGCAAGAAAAAGGCAGATCTCAGAAGTGGCAGGAAATTGAATTGCTAGAGGGATGAAGAAAGCGTATGCACCAGGGGAGAGGCTGGGAGAGATGTTGCACTAAAGATAGAGTTTCAGAGGATGGAAAACATCCCACTGCATTGAGTTCGGGTTCAGGAACATCCTTGAGTTGTGCTGATATCATGGTAAATGTGATTGTTCAGTTACTCGATCATGTCTGACTCTCTGTGATCCCATGGACTGCAACACGCCAGGTTTCCCTGTACTTCACTGTCTCCCAGAGTTTGCTCAAACTCATGTCCATTGAGTTGATGATGCCATCCAACCATCTCATCTTCTGTCACCTCCCTCGCCTCAATCTTTCCCAGCATCAAAGTCTTCTCCAGTGAGTGGACCCATCACATCAGGTGACCCAAGTATTGGAGATTCAGCTTCACCACCCATCCTTCCAAAGTATATTCAGGGTTGATTTCCTTTAGGATTGACTGGTTTGATTTCCTTGCTGTGCAAGGGACTCTCAAGAGTCAGCACCACAGTTCAAAAGCAATTCTTTAGCAATCAGGGGAAGAACAAGAAATGTGAAGTAGATAAGAACTAACAACAAAAAGATAAAACAGAAGAAAATTGAGGGTTATAGTGAAGTACATGACTATTACATAGTGAAGGAAAGAAAATATGAATTTGATTTTTAAAAAAAATAGCCTTAAACATTAGCTGTAGCTGTAGGACTGATAGGGAAGCTGCCGACCATCCTGGCAGCCTGCACTTGAACCAGACCTTCACTTTGACCTAAGACCAGTGGAGATATTTGGAAGGGAGTGAAGGAGGTGAGGGTATACAGGGAAAATGCCAAATGCACAGCTGACTTACTCAGGAGGTGAGGTTTCAGTTTTTATTTCTTATTGTCTAAATTGCTAAATCACGGTCGTAAAATAGAAGCCCAGTAAATAAAGCAGGTAAGTGATGCTTCATATTCTCATTTCAACAACACTGTCTATTCCCACTAAGTAAAATAACAATATGGAAGACAGAAGATAAATAGCAAATGGAAAAATTGTATCTGGACTTCTATTGTTTAGTCTCTAAGTCATGTCCTACTCTTGCGACCCCATGGAATGTAGCCCACCAGGCTCCTCTGTCCATGGGATTCTCCAGGCAAGAATACTGGAGTGGGTTGCCAATTCCTCCTTCAGGGGATCTTCCCGACCCAAGGATCAAACCCATGTCTCCCACACTGGCAGGCATATTCTTTACCACTGAGCCACCAGGGAAGCCCATCTGGACTATAGGCCACTTCATATTCTCTATAAATAAATCATCCCCCCCATGTACGGATTCAGTGTCTTGCAGTACATCTTAAATACCAACTTGGATTTCTTTGACTTTGCCTTAGTGAATAGACTCGGCACCTTAAGGTTTGTCGCTTTTTCAGTCATGAGTAAATGTTTACCTTTCAGGTGTGTATTCACCCTTTCAACCAGCTAGATTATCACTGAAAGAGCGCTTTCTCTGCAACCTGAAACACTACTGTATCTCCCTTGACTCTTTGCCTTCTACAACCCAGAGGATCTAAGAAATAGAGCAACTTTCTCCACAATTTCTACTCTGTTGTTAAATACCATTAAAGTAGAGGCTACTATGGCAACAGCCATTAGATTGTCCACTTAATATATCAGAGAGCATAGTCACTGCATGTTTCTGAGTGAATTGCTGTTGGAAATAGTTTAATATTAAGCATCTCTAAGTAGAGCAGAAATGGTATGGACCTAACAGAAGCAGAAGATATTAAGAAGAGGTGGCAAGAATACACAGAAGAACTATACAAAAAAGATCTTCATGACCCAGATAATCACAGTGGTGTGATCACTCACCTAGAGCCAGACATCCTGGAATGTGAAGTCAACTGGCCCTTAGGAAGCATCACTACAAACAAAGCTAGTGGAGGTGATGGAATTCCAGGTGAGTGATTTCAAATCCTGAAAGATGATGCTGTGAAAGTGCTGCACTCACTATGCCAGCAAATTTGGAAAACTCAGCAGTGGCCACAGGACTGGAAAAGGTCGGTTTTCATTCCAATCCCAAAGAAAGGCAATGCCATAGAATGCTCAGACTACCACACAATTGCACTGATTTCACACACTAGCAAAGTAATGCTCAAAATTCTCCAAGCCAGGTTTCAACAGTACATGAACCGTGAACTTCCAGATGTGGATTTAGAAAAGGCAGAGGAACCAGAGATCAAATTGCCAACAGCCACTGGATCATCAAAAATGCAAGAGTTCCAGAAAAATATTTACTTCTGCTTTATTGATTATGCCAAAGCCTTTGACTGTGTGGATCACAACAAACTGGAAAATTCTTCAAGAGATTGGAATACCAGTCCACCTTACTTGCCTCCTGAGAAATGTGTATACAGGTCAAGAAGCAACAGTTAAAACTGGACATGGAATAACAGACGGTTCCAAATTGGGAAAGGAGTACCTCAAGGCTGTATATTGTCACCCTGCTTATTTAACTTATATGCAGAGTACATCATGTGAAAAAGTGGACTGGAAGAAGTACAAGCTGGAATCAAGATTGCCGGGAGAAATATCAGTAACCTCAGATATGCAGATAACACCACCCTTATGGCAGAAAGTGAAAAAGAACTAAAGAGCCTCTTGATGAAAGTGAAAGATGAGAGTGAAAAAGTTGGCTTAAAACTCAATATTCAGAAAACTTAAGATCATGGCATCTGGTCCTATCACTTCATGGCAAATAGATGGGGAAACAGTGAAAACAGTGACAGACTATTTTGGGGCTCTAAAATCACTGCAGATGGTGACTGCAGCCATGAAGTTAAAAGGTGCTTGCTCCTTGGAAGAAAAGTTATGACCAACCTAGACAGCATATTAAAAAGCAGAGACATTACTTTGCCAACAAAGGTCCATCTAGTCAAGGCTATGATTTTTCCAGTAGTCATGTATGGATTTTCTTTCTAAAAAGAAAGCTGAGCGCTGAAGAATTGATGCTTTTGAATTGTGGTGTCAGAGAAGACTCTTGAGAGTCCCTTAGACAGCAAGGAGATCCAACCAGTCCATCCTAAAGAAAATCAGCCCTGAATATTCATTGTAAGGACTGATGCTAAAGCTGAAGCTCCAATACTTTGGCCACCTGATGGCGAAGAACTGACTCATTGGAAAAGAGCCTGATGCTGTGAAAGATTGAAGGCAGGAGGAGAAGGGGATGACAGGGGATGAGATGGTTGGGTAGCATCACCGACTAGATGGACATGAGTTTGAGCAAGCTCCAGTAGTTGGTGATAGAGAGGGAGGCCTGGCGTGCTGCAGTCTATGGGGTCACAGAGAGTCAGAAATGACTGAGCAACTGAACTGAGCTGAACTGAAGCAGAGCTACATTCTTCCCTACATTTCACCATGCATTCTTTGTTAGGTGTTCTTATACTAGTTTTGCTGCTATTTTTTTTAATGTATTTAAGTTCTTGGTACTTAAACATTAGATTTTACCAGTTGTGGGAATATACTCTTTGTCTCCTCTTTAGTGCAAATTGTTTAGTCATTAAAGTAATTACATCCCTCAGGGCAGCAATTAGGAGCCAGACAGTGGAATAAAGTGCAATAGTAAGTGGAAGAGATATGCTGCCTTTCTTTTTTAAAGTGTTTATTTTTAAGTTATAACATGTTTGAAATGAAATTTTTTCAGTTGCAAGGAGCCATATATTATGTACATACTTGGGAACACTCAGATGTAACAAATGCTAACCTTTTGTCATATTTCCTTCAGAAATTCGTTGTAGAAATAGATAAATATAGCCAACACCCTATCCCACTGCCTTCCCGGAATTACTCCTTATGCTGAAATTTGTGTTTATTCTTTTCATAATTACAGCATGTTTATAACTTCACTATGTGGCTGTAGCTATCTTGGATTAGATATCGATTGCTGTGTAACAGTTACCTGCAAATTTAGCAGCACTTTACGGCCTTGTGCAGGTACTGAGGGTCAGGAATTGAGAGGGGGCTCAGCTGGGTGGTCCTGGCCCAGAGTCTCTTATGGGGCTGCGGAAACCTGAAGGCTAGAGGGGCGCTTCCAAGCTCACTCACTTGGTTGTTGGCCAGAGCCCTCTTTCTTTGCCGTGTGGACCTCATCACTGGCCAGCCGAAATGTTCACAAGGCAAGGCACTGATCACCTCAGAACAAGTGAGAGAGAGAGAGAGCAAATAGAGTCCCTGACACAAAGATGGCCCTTTTATAATCTAATCTTAGAAGTTTGTGTCATTTTTTAATCTATTGTTTATCTATCACTTATGCCTACACTCTTGGTCACACCTTATATATATCAAGAGCCACCTTGGTATATATAACCTGGCAGAGGACTACATGGAATAAATATTAAGCAGCAGGGAATCACAGCGGGTCATCTTAGAAGCTGCCTGCTCAGTTCAGTCGCTCAGTCATGTCCAACTCTTTGCAACCCCATGGACTGCAGCATGCCAGGCTTCCCTGCCCTTCACCAACTCCTGGAGCTTGCTCAAACTCATGTCCACCAAGTCGGTGATGCCATTCAACCATCTCATCCTCTATCATCCCCTTCTCTTCCCACCTTCAATCTTTCCCAGCATCAGGTCTTTTCCAATGAGTCAGTTCTTCATATCAGGTGGCCAAAGTATTGTAGTTTCAGCTTCAGCATCAGTCTTTCCAATAAATATTCAGGACTGATTTCCTTTAGGATGGACTGGTTGGATCTACTTGCTGTCTAAGGGACTCTCAAGAGTCTTCTCCAACACCACAGTTCGAAAGCATCAATTCTTCCGTGCTCAGCTTTCATTACAGTACAACTCTCACATCCATATGTGACCACTGGAAAAACCATAGCTTTGAATAGACAGACCTTTGTTGGCAAAGTAATGTCTCTGCTTTTTAATATGCTGTCTAGGTTGGTCATAGCTTTTCTTCCAAGCAGCAAGTGTCTTTTAATTTCATGGCTGAAGTCACCATTTGCAGTGATTTTGGAGCCCAAGAAAATAAAGTCTCTCACTGTTTCCATTGTTTACCCATCTATTTGCCCTGAAGTAATGGGACCTGATTTTTGAATGCTGAGTTTTAAGCCAGCTTTTTCTCTCTCCTCTTTCACTTTCATCAAGAGGCTCTTTGTTTCCTTTTTGCTTTCTGCCATAAGGGTTCTGTCATCTGTATATCTGAGGTTATTGATATTTCTCCTGGCAGTATTGATTCCAGTTTGTGCTTCATCCAGCCTGGCATTTTGCATGATGTATTCTGCATAGAAGTTTAATAAGCAGGGTAACAATATGTAGCCTTGATATATTCCTTTCCCAAATTTGAACCAGTATACTTTTCTATGTCTGTTTCTCACTGTTGCTTCTTGACCTGCATACACATTTCTCAGGAGGCAGGTAAGGTGGTCTGGTATTTCAATATCTTGAAGAATTTTCCACAGTTTATTGTGATCCACACAAAGGCATTGGCATAGTTAATAAAGCAGAATTAGATGTTTTTCTGGAACTCTCTTGCATTTTCGATGATCCAGTGGCTGTTGGCAATTTGATCTCTGGTTCCTCTGCCTTTTCTAAATCCATCTTGAACATCTGGAAGTTCATGTGTCACATACTTTTGAAGCCTGGCTTGGAGAATTTTGAGCATTACTTTGCTAGTATGTGAGATGAGTACAACTGTGTGGTAGTCTGGGAATTCTTTGGCATTGCCTTTCTTTGGGATTGGAATGAAAACTGACCTTTTCCAGTCCTGTGGCCACTGCTGAGTTTTCCAAATTTGCTGGCATGTTGAGTGCAGCACTTTCACAGCATCATCTTTTAGGATTTGGAATAGCTCAACTGGAATTCCATCACCTCCACTAGCTTTGTTCACAGTAATGGCTTCTTACGGCTCACTTGACTTCATATTCCAGGATATATTGCTCTAAGTGAGTGATCACACCATTGTGATTATCTGGGTAGTGAGGATCTTTTTTTGTACAGTTCTTCTGTGTATTCTTGCCACCTCCTCTTAATATCTTCTGCTTTTGTCATGTCCTACCATTTCTGTCCTTTGTTGTGCCCATCTTTGCGTGATATGTATCTCTAATTTTCTTTAAGAGATCTCTAGTCTTTCCCACTCCATTGTTTTCCTCAGTTTCTTTGTACTGATCATTTAGCAAGGCTTTCTTGTCTCTTCTTGCTATTCTTTGAAACTCTGCATTCAGATGGATGTATCGCTTCTTTTCTCCTTTGCCTTTCACTTTTCTTCTTTTCTCAGCTATTTGTAAGGCCTCCTCAGACAACCATTTTGCCTTTTTCCATTTTTTTCCCCTTGGGAATGGTTTTGATCACCCCCTCTTGTACAGTGTCACGAACCTCCATCCATATTTCTTCAGGCACTCTTATCAGATCTAATCCCTTGAATCCCTTCTCCAAGAATACTGGAGTGGGTTGCCATTCCCTTCTCCAGGGAATCTTCCTGACCCAGGGATCAAACCCAGGTGTCCTGCATTGCAGAAAGATTCTTTACTGTCTGAGCTACCAGGGAAGCCTAGAAGCTGCCTGCTGCTGCTGCTGCTACTGCTGCTAAGTGACTTCAGTCGTGTCTGACTCTGTGCGACCCCATAGACAGCAGCCCACCAGGCTCCCCTGTCCCTGGGATTCTCCAGGCAAGAACACTGGAGTGGGTTGCCATTTCCTTCTCCAGTGCATGAAAGTGAAAAGTAAAAGTGAAGTCGTTGTGTCCAATTCTTCACAACCCCAGGGACTGCAGCCCACCAGGCTCCTCCATCCATGGGATTTTCCAGGCAAGAGTACTGGAGTAGGGTGCCATCGCCTTCTCCGATTATGTTTGCTAGATTTTCCAGTTTGAATGAGTACAGGTCATTCATTGTGACTGCTGTGCAGTTCCCCATTATATGAGTATACCCAGATCATTTAGCCAGTCCTACCTTGATTAACGCTTAGGTTGTTTCTGATATTTCAGTTATAAACAGTTATAAACAGTTATAAACAGTTATAAACAGTACTATGCTGAACATTGATCTGAAGGAGATCAATCCTGGTATTTCTTTAGAAGGAATGATGCTAAAGCTGAAACTCCAGTATTTTGGCCACCTCATGCGAAGAGTTGACTCATTGGAGAAGACTCTGATGCTGGGAGGGATTGAGGGCAGGAGGAGAAGGGGACGACAGAGGATGAGATGGCTGGATGGCATCACTGACTCGATGGATGCGAGTCTGAGTGACCTCCGGGAGCTGGTGATGGACAGGGAGGCCTGGCGTGCTGCGGTTCATGGGGTCGCAAAGAGTCGGACACGACTGAGCGACTGATCTGATCTGATCTGATCTGATGCTGAACATCTTTGTGCACATGAATGAGATCTTCTGAAAATGGAATTTGTAGGTGACTTGTATGCCAGCCTTCTGGATTACTGGCTGCTATCATGTTTTTCTTTGAAACAGCTGGACTACTAGAGTTATACAAGAATTTTCATTCTGTCAAAATATTACCATATTCATTTCATTTTGTTTTATTTTTGTCAATATGTATGTGAAATAGTGTCATATTTTAATTAACTCCTCCTAAAATTACATAACTTTTGATATGTCTCTGGACTGTTTAACCTTTTTATCTGATAGTGAATTTTTCTGGTAGCAATTTGTGCACATTTTTCTATTTAGTTTTTATTGACATGCCTAAGTTCTTTCTATATTCAAGAAACTATTTTTCTGGGTTATGTACATGGCAATTATTTTCTCCTAATCTCTCTGGCTTTTCTTGGGTTTGGTCTCTTTTATTTATGCTTTTAAAATTTAGTGAAATAGAATTTACTAATCCCTTTTTAAGGCTCTTATTCTGTACCTTTTTTGAGAAATTCTTCCTTACTCTAAAAAAATAGAAATTGTTTTTCTTCTAAAGATATGATATACTTTTGTTTCATTTTCTTCTAAAATGTGAAGTAGGAATCTAATTTTTATGAGGCCACTGAATTTTCTCAGCATCATTTTTTGCTTATATGCTTTTCCGAACACTTTTTACAATATTTCACTGTGAAAATTTTTAATATACAAAAAGGCTAAAAGTAATAAAATAATGTTCTGCAGACCAACCATCTGGATTTAATTTTAACATTTTGCCACATATTGGTATATGTGTATATGTGTGTATGTATGGTTTGCTGAACTATTTGCAAATAAATTGCAATGTTATGGTATTTCACCCCTAAATATTTCATTATTCATCTCAAAAATAAGTATATCCTCCTACGTAATCATATCAATATGAAACCTAAAATGTAACAATACTTACCTAATATCATGTAATATCTAAACCATAGTCCAATTTCCCCATTTGAAGGCCAGATGTTTTATAGAATGGATCATACTCAAATTTATTGAAATATTTCTTGATGGTATCATTTAATATGTTTGTTTGACATCATATTCAAATTTCCTGTATACTTGAACTTCAGTCTAAAGGCTTGATTAGATTCAGGTTAAATATGTTTTGCAAGGTACCCACTAAACTCTAATAGCATCTTTGTCATGTATATATATCTGGGTCTATTTCTGAGAATTCTATTCTGCCCCAGTAGGGGCAGTTTTGTATTCTTGTGCTATAACATATGGTTTTAATTCCTGTAGTTAAAAGAAGACTCACTGTCTTGTAGGGGTTTGACTCTTTCTCCTTATTCTTCTTTAAAATTGTACTGTCTACCTTTGTTTTATTTGGCTTGTCAAAATCTCAGAAGAATCATACCAAGATTTTGGTCAGAACCATACTGAATTTTTAGGTTAACTTAAGAAGAAATCAAATCTTTACTATATGAGCCTTTTCCCCATAAATGTGCTAAGTCCCATTTGTTTAGGTAATCTTTTATGTCTTACACCAATGCTCAGTAGTTTTCTCTAAACAGGTTTTAACATATATACTTATTACCTCTCTATTGCTATGGGATTATTTTAAAATGTACATTCTAATGGATCGTTTGGTATACAGGCATTCAATTTTTTTTTGTATATCAATCTTCTATCAAGCCACCTTGCTGGATTCTCCTTTTTTAAAATAGTTATTAGAGTCACTTGGATTTTCTTTGAAAAGATATATGATCTGCAAATAGTATATTTTTATCATTTCTAATCTTTTGTTTTTATTTTGTGATGCTTTTAGAGGCAATATTGAATAGAAATGGTAATGGATATTTTTCCTTAATTTAATGGGAGCAGTTATTATATTTTACCATTGAGCATAATATATGGGATAGGTTTGTGGAATTCCCTTCTAATCCTCAGTTAAGGGATTCCAGTAGTTTAGTATGAATGAAAAAAACCACTTGACAGTTTCTACTAATGTTAAACAGACTCCTACTCAATAACTCAACAATTGCATCTTAGGAGAAAGCAAGGTGTATGTCCACTCAAAGACTTGACCAGAAACAGCTTTATTCATAAAACCAACCAAAGTACTGCATCCATTTAGTCATTCCATAAAACTATCATTTCCTTCTAACTAAGAACAGCCTCCTACAAAAGAGAATGGGTAAGCAAATGGTCATCTTTCCACTCAGTGTAACACTAAAAGTGACAAACTGAAGTCACGCAGTCGTGTCCGACTCTTTGCGACCCCATGGACTGTAGCCTACCAGGCTTCTCCGTCCATGGGATTTTCCAGGCAAGAATAACTGGAGTGGGGTGCCATTGCCTTCTCCAAGTGACAAAGTGAAATCGCTTAGTCGTGTCTCTTTGCGACCCTAGCGTTTTTCTTTCCGCTAAAGAATGTACTTTAGGATTTCTTTTATTAAAATTTGTGAAAGGTATATTTTATTTCACCATTTCTTTATTTTTAATAATTTCATTTATTTATTTTTGATTGCCCTGGACCACGGGCTTTCTCTAGTTGCAGTGTACAGGCTTCTCACTGCAGTGGCTTCTCTTATTGGGGAGCACAGGCTCTAAGCACACGGGCTTCAACAGTTGCAGCACATGGGTTCAGTAGTTACGTTGTGCACATCTAGGGTGCTTGGGCTTTAGTAGTTGCTGCACACAGGCTTAGTAGTTGTGGCTCGTAGGCTCTCGAGCATGGATGCAGAAGTTGTGGTGCATGGGCTTGGTTGCCCCATGGCATGTGGAATCTTCCTGGACCAGGGATTGAACCCATGTCCTCTTTACTTGCAGGCAGATTCTCATCTGCTGCACCAGCACGGAAGTCCTCACCATTTCTTGAATCATAATTTAGCTATGTATTGAATTTAGGTTGACCGTTTTCCCTTAGTGTTCTGAAGATGCTCTTCATTATGCTCTTGCCATCGTAATTGACCATGCATTCCCATTGTTACATCTTGAAGGGTAATCTTTTCTTTCTCTCTGGACAATGTTGAGAGTTCTTTTCATTTTAAATTTTAGTGTTCTGAGTTTTCACCATGATATATCTAGATGTAGGTCATTTTATTAGCTTGCTAAAACTCATTGTACTCTCTGATTCTGATAATTTATGTTTTTCGTCATCAACCCTAGACAATTCTCAGTAATATCTCCTCCACTATTGCCTCATATCCATTCTTCCTATTTTCTTCTAGTCTTCTATGAAATAAATTTTGTGATTTCTCATTATTTCCTACATATCCCTTGACCTTTTATTCATATTTTTCTCTCTTCATCTTCGCTGAGTTCGGTGTGGGTTCCTAAGATACATCTTACATTAGCCTCATTCTCTCTTCAGCTGTGCTTAATCTGTTTAACCTATTCTGTAAGTTTTTAACTACATTGACTGTATATTTCATTTCCAGAAATGCTATTTTGTATTTTCTCAAATGTACTAGTTTACTTTTCTATCCGGTCCAATGAGTCACTCAGTCGTGTCCAACTCTTTGCAACCCCTTGGACTGTAGCCCGCCAGGCTCCTACCTCCATGGGATTTTCCAGCCAAGAATACTGAAGTGGGTTGCCATTTCTTCTGCCAGGGGATCTTCCCAACCCAGGGACTGAACCCGGGTCTCCTGCATTGCAGGCAGACTCTTTACTGTCTGAGCCACCGGGGAAGCCCAAAGTCCATCATATAGAGTACATATAATGTTCCCTTATTATTAATTTTTGAGCATCATGATCTGTTGTGTGGGTGTTTCCTAATTTGTTTAATCCTTATTGATCGATATTTAGATTATTTCTAAACTTTTGTTGTTACAATGATGCTGCAGTGAACACCATTTATAGATGTCTGTTCACACATAAGAAAGTATACCTCCAGGTTGGATTACTAGAAGCAGAATTACTGGGCTGAAGGGTGTAGCATTTGCAATCTTGATGGATATTGTCACACTGCTTTCTCACAGGTTATGCTTGTTTATACCTGGCGATACTAGTTCTCTAGCAGTGTATGTGATGGCCTGTTTCTCCAGTCAGACTCACCAACGTGGTGACCTTGGGGAATTTTGCCAATCTGATGGGTGGAGAAGATTATCTCAGTGTAATTTTAATTGCTTTATATAGGTGAGGTTGAATTTCTTTTCATATATCTAAAGGCATTTGTTTTTCATTTTCTGTGAACTATCTACGCTGATCTTTTCCCCATTTGTTTTTTGTTGGGTTTTTAGTTTTTCATGTTAATTTGTAAGAGCTCTTTATGTGTACATTTGTCTGGAGGGGTCAAAAAACACTAAAATTCATATCTCAATTGTAAATTATTCTTGAACTTTGCTTCTGATGAATTTTAGTGTAAAAACTATTTACTTTTATGCATTTAAGTATATCAGTCTTTTGCTCTAAGGTTCTTGGGCTTAATGTTCCATTTCAAATTATCTTCCTCACTAAAATTATTCTGTGAGTTAAGTACTTTTACATCTGGTTTCCCCTGGCATAGAATGCATAGATTAAATATTTTCCCCCAAGATGACTACCAGATTGTTTCTATAACATTTATTAAATGATCTATCTCTTCTTGACTAATTTGAAGTCCCCCTATTATTGCATACCAAATTCAAGTAAATACTTGAGAAATATATATTTATTTCTGGACTTACTATTTTGTTCAGTTGATATGTTGTAGAGTATTATTTTCCTTTTGTTCTTTTTTGCAAAACTTCTCTGCTATTCTTAATTTTCTTTTCCTTTATGAGCTTTTGAATTAGCTTGTTCAGTTAAAAGAATAATCTTGTTGACGTTTTAGTGAGCTTTTAATCCCTTTAAACGCAGCTATTGTATAATTCAAGCGGATTGTTGTATTTTCTAACACTGAAGGAGAACTCATCTCCCTGTTTTTGTGTCTGCTGACTGTTCTCTCATGGTGGATTTTTTTTCTCACTTAGTTTGTAATTTTTTTTTGTCGTGAACTTATCCTTGGTGAAAGTGAAAAGTGAAGTCGCTCAGTCTTGTCCGATTCTGCGACCCCATGGACTGTAGCCCACCATGCTCCTCCGTCCATGAGATTTTCCAGGCAAGAGTACTGGAGTGGGTTGTCATTTCCTTCTCCAGAGGATCTTCCTGACCCAGGAATCAAACCTGGGTCTCCCATATTGTAGGCAGATGCTTTACCGTCTAAGCCACCAGGGAAGTTCATCTTTGGTGAAAGTGCTTTTATTTTACCTTCTGAGAGACTTCAGTGCACTTTGATTTGTAAAAATGTTCCTATAAATCAATTTTGCATTTTTCTCTTGAGTGTTTTCAAACCAAGTATAGGGTTTCTGTACCAAGTTGTATACATTTATATGTCAGCCATGCTTGAAGTACTGGTTTGGAGGTTCCATTTCTCATGGAAGAATCTCTCTTCCCTTCAACTTCTCCCCCTTCTCAAACCTCAGACAGAGTCAGGCTTACTTATTGGTAGAGATTTTCTGGCTCCCTGTACCGATTGGCCAGACTTTCACTGGCATCTCAGCTCTAGTACCTCTCTCCTTGGTGCTGGCATCAAGCACCCCCCCACACACACACTTTCTGGGTATTGAAACTGCAGCACTAGGATCTGTTTCTGATCTCAGCTGCATGTTTTAAATTGAGCGTTGTTTTATTCTCATCTCTATGTGTTATGGCAGGAGAAAGTTCTACCTTTGCATCAACCAGCACTTGAAAAATCTTTGGGAACTCCCCTTTCCCCTGCCTTGGGTCATATTTTGGCTTTCATAATAATCTGTGTTTGTCAAACACCACTTAGTTTCTGGGATTAGACTTCTCTATAAGGGATGGGCTGAGGCAGGAAGGAGAGCAGTGAGTAGGAGCTCTTAGATTATAACCTCTTGGGGAGCTTTTTAAAATATGCATGGTCCATAGCCTCCCCTCCTTCTGTAGTCATGGTGTATCAGAATGGTGGTGGGTGGGAGGGTGATGGGTATTTTGGAAAAAGACCCCAAGATGCTTCTGTTCTGCTGCCCCTGCTTCTCCTCGACTCACCCTCCACTCCTACGGACAGTCACTATTCTAGTCTCAGATCAGATGAACAAGGCAGGAGTCACAGTGAATCATGGAGCGGCCAACTGGGGTCTTCAGCACAGTCTCCCATGCCTGGAATAGGTATGAAGGACTGCAGTACTTTCAACTGCCTCTCTGTTGCCTGGGCCAAGTGTCCTAAAGCTAGGAAAATAATAGAGTGCTAAAATTGACAACTTTCTCTTAATGTATCCAAAGCTTCTGAAATACCACCCATCTCTTTTTATAGATTGAGACATTTAGCACCCAAGAGCTGTATAGATTTCAGCTTAGAAAATTTGAGACACATCATGGATTGTGGCAATCGTTTCACTGTGAATTTTCTTTGCTGCAGGTTGAAATTGGATCTTCTGGTTCATGTTTAAAAATAGGAAAGTTAGCTGTTAAGAACAGAGTCTCAGAGATACGCCTCTGACATTTACTTAGAGTACAACCAAATGATGTCAAAGCCATGGGCCCCCAAAGACATAGATTAGGCAGCCCTGCTTCCTCACTTTACAGAAAAGAGCAACAAGGCTTCGGGATAGTAAACGACTTCAGGTAGTTGCAAAGCAAGGTGGTACTAAATCCACTACACCTGTCCTGTAACCCAGGACACTTTTCTAGTAAACCGTGTCCACTCAGAACACATCTCAGTACTGACTAATCCATCCATCAAAGGGGACAAGTCACTTTGTTTTGCATGCTGTGATGGAAAAGACCTGACCATGATAAATGTTATAGTTGGTAAAAGAGGTATCTTCTTCAGACATTCATTATCAACTAGGTCCTCACCTCCTAGGACATAAGACGAAAAATGCATGATTAAAATTTTAACCCAAGACTTTGGAGAAAGAATATAAAATAACAGTGTGTTAACAGCCGACATTCCGTAAACACTGGCCTTACTCCAGGCGCCATGCTAAGTACTTAACTCCTGTTCACTTGATTATCCACACAACAAGGACTGTGTTGTTATTATCTTCTCTTTACAGATGGGGAAACTGCGGGGCAATGAAGTTAAATAACTTGACCAAAATGACACAGCTCATAAGTGACAAGTAGGATTTGAACCCCAGGGACCATGCTTTTAGCTACAGTATACTATGGCTTCTCAGGACATCAAACCAGTCAATCCTAAAGGAAATCAACCCTGAAAATTCTTTGGAAGGACTGATGCTGAAGCTCCAATACTTTGGCCACCTGATGCAGAGTAGACTCATTGGAAAAGACCCTGATGCTGGGAAAGATTGAGGGCAAGAGCAGAAGGGGGCGGCAGAGGATGAGATGGTTGGATGGCACCACTCACTTGGTGGACATGGAGTTTGAGCAAACTCCGGGAGACAGTGAAAGACAGGGAAGCCTGGTATGCTGCAGTCCATGGGGTTACAAAGAGTTGGACACGACTTAGCAACTAAACAACAAATGAAGTTAAAAGTTCTGCGACCAAAGAATTAATAGTATGTGAAATATATGTGTAGGCTTTTCTGTGAATGGCATTTCTAGAAAATATCCTCTAGATGTTATTTATTTATTATTCATTTATTTTAAAATAAATAATAATTTTTGACTGCACTGGGTCTTAGCTGCTACACACAGGCTTTCTTTAGTTGCAGCAAGCAGAGGCTGCTCTCTAATGGCAGTGTGTAAGCTTTTCATTGTGATGGCTTCTCTTGTTGTGGAGCATAGGTTTAGGGCACTGGCTCAGTAGTTATGGTGTGTGGGCTTAGTTGCCCCACAGCATATGGGATCTTCCCAGACCAGGAATCAAACCCATGTTCCCTGGATTGGCAGGCAGATTGGCAGGTCACCATTGGACCACCAGGGAAGTCCCAGATGTAATTGAAAATCAACTTTCCTTTAGTGTTGAGTGCTATAATCAGATGCTCAATCACGTCCAGCTCTTTGTGATCCCATGGACTGTAGCCCACCAGGCTCCTCTGTCCATGGGATTCTCCAGGCAAGAATACTGGAGTGGGATGCCATTTCCTCTTCCAGGGGATCTTCCCAACTCAGGGATCAAACCCGCATCTTTAACATCTCCTGCACCGCCTGGAAAGCCCTTCATGTTGAGTAGCTAGTTAGCAAATGAGAAGTCTGTTGTCTCCAGATTATACATTATGTCTGACAACCTTAAATGGGTGCTAGTTCTCAAAAACTTTTTAAAAGATACATAATTTTCCTGATTATAAGAATGACACACGTACATTAAAGAAAGTTGGATGATTTTTTTTTACTATTTTTATTGTATTTATATATATGTACAGATGGTCCTAGACTTAAACGATGGTTTGACTTGAGATTTTTTGACTTTATAATGGTGTGAAAGCCATATGCATTCAGTAAAAAGTTTACTCCGAGGTGTGAATTTGGATCCTTCACTGAGCTGGCGATACGTGGTCTGATGCTTGTGGAGAGCTGGGCTGTGGCAGCCACAGCTCCCAGTCAGCCAGGTGATCACAAGTGTAAATAACCGACATCCTTAGAACTACTCAGTACCCACAGATGCTGTTTTCCACTTGCAATACAGTATTCAACAAATTACAGGAGAGGTTCAACCCATTGTTATAAAATAGGGTTTGTTTCAGATGATTTTGCCCATGTGTACATGCTCAGCCTTTAAGTCGTGTCTGACTCTCACAACCCCGTAGACAGTAGCCCACCAGGCTCCTCTGTCCATGGGATTTCCCAGGCATGAATACTGGAGTCGGTTGCCATTTCCTCCAGGGGATCTTTCTGAACCAGGGATCCAACCCAGGTCTCCTACATTGCAGGTGGATTTTTACCACTGAGCCAAGAGGAAGCCCTGATTTTGCACACCTCTAGGCAAATGTAAGTGTTCTGAGGAGTTAAAATAGTCTAGGCTAAGCCAGGATGTTCAGTAGGTTAGGTGTATTAAATACATTTTTGATTTAATGATATTTTCAACTCATCATACTTTTATTGCAATATAACCCCATCAAAAGTCTGGGAAGGTGTGTGTGTGTGTGTGAGTGAGATATGAAAAAGTGTATAAGCTTGGGCATTCCACTTAAAGAAGAATGCTAAAATCAATTCCTAGGAACCTACCAGAGCTGGGGTTGGTTTTGTTTTTTCTTTTTCATCCTAAATGCAATCATTTTCACATCTGTTATTCTTTGATGCATTTTCTGACTGCCTTGTTCTTTTGATTTTTTAAAAATGTTGTTGAGATATGAAATGAGCCGTTCATATTATAGGGTACAATTTGAAAAGTTTTACATAAGATGATAAATATTTCCATCAAGCCCCCAAATTTCCTTGTACTTTTCTGTTCTATCTACCCCCTAGACCTTGCTGCCCCCCAACCCCAACCCCAGATAACCCCTGCTCTGCCTTCTGTCACTACAGATTACTTTTCCCTTGTTAGAATTTCATATAAATGAATCATAGCATGCATTCCTTTTTGCCTGATTTCTTTCACTCAGCATAATTGTTTTAAGATTGACTTTTTTTTGTTTCATATATCACTAGTTCATTCACTTTTATGTTATGCAGTACTCAGTTGCACAGATATAATTGGTTTACCCCCTTTCACCTGTTGATATTTGGGTTGTTTCTGGGTTTGGGGGCTGTTATAAGTTAAGTTGCTCTGAAAATTAGTGTTGAAGTCCTTGGACATAATTTTCATTTCTCCTGAATAAATACCTAGAAGTGGAATGGGTGAGTCATATCAACGGGATGTGATTTTCTTCCTAAGAAATCGCCAAACTGTTTTTCGGAGTTGACTGTGTCATTTTCCATTCCCACCAGCTGTATATGAGTGTTTCAGTGCCTCTACATACTCATCAGCATTTGATATGGCCAGTCTTTTCTATTCTAATAGGTAGCTGCTGTTGTTGTTTAGTCCTCCTCCAGAGGATCTTCCCAACTTAAGGATCAAACCTATGTTTCCTGCCTTGCAGATGGATTCTTTACCACTGAGCTACTGGGGAAGCCCCTAGTAGGTAGGTAGTGGTATCTTACTGTGGTTTAAATTTGCCTTTCCGTAATGGTGTTGGAGAAAACTCTTGAGAGTCCCTTGGACTGCAAGGAGATCCAACCAGTCCATTCTGAAGGAGATCAGCCCTGGGATTTCTTTGGAAGGAATGATGCTAAAGCTGAAACTCCAGTATTTTGGCCACCTCATGCGAAGAGTTGACTCATTGGAGAAGACTCTGATGCGGGGAGGGATTGGGGGCAGGAGGAGAAGGGGACAACAGAGGATGAGATGGCTGGATGGCATCACTGAATCGATGGATGTGAGTCTGAGTGACCTCTGGGAGTTGGTGACGGACAGGGAGGCCTGACGTGCTGCGATTCATGGGGTTGCAAAGAGTCGGACATGACTGAGTGACTGATCTGATCTGATCTGAATGGCTGATAGGCTTTCCCATCTTTTCATGTGCTACTCACACATCTTCTTTGGTGAAGTGTCTTTTCCAGTTTTCTTGCCCATGTTTGTACTAAGTTGCTGTTTTCTTCAGAGAAGGCAATGGCACCCCACTCCAGTACTCTTGCCTGGAAAATCCCATGGATGGAGGAGCCTGGAAGGCTGCAGTCCATGGGCTCGCTAGAGTCGGACACGACTGAGCAACTTTACTTTCACTTTGCACTTTCATGCATTGGAGAAGGAAATGGCAACCACTCCAGTGTTCTTGCCTGGAGAATCCCAGGGACGGGGGAGCCTGGTGGGCTGCTGTCTATGGGGGTCACACAGAGTCGGACACGACTGAAGCGACTTAGCAGCAGCAGCTGTTTTCTTGAGCTTCCCAGGTGGTGCTAGTGGTAAAGAACCGCCTGCCGATGCAGGAGACAAAAAAGACTCAGGTTTGATCCCTGGGTCAGGAAGGTGCCCTGGAGGAGGGCATGGCAACCCACTCCAATATTCTTGCCTGGAGAGTCCCATGAACAGAGGAGGCTGGCAGGCTACAGGCCATAGGGTCACAGAGTCGTGCTGAAGCAACTTAGCACACACACTTGTTTTCTTATTTTTGAGTCAGAATTCTTTATATTCAGAATGCAAATCTTTTGTCAAAAAATGGGACTTGCAAATATTCTCTCCCAATATTTTCAGCCTCTTAACATTGTCTTTCGAAGAGGACAGATTCCTAATTTTGATGAAATAAGACGCAATCAATGTTTTTCTTTTATACATTGTATATTTTTGGTGTTAGAGCTAAGAAATTTTTTGCTTCACTTGATGATGTGAAGCTTTCCTCCTATGTTTTTTCTAAGCATTTTATAGTTGTAGAAATGTTTCCAAATATTTAGGGATTTTCCAGTCATCTTTCAGTTGCTAATGTCTAGTTCCACCATTGCCAGAGAACACACTTCGTATAAGCTGAATCCTTTTAAATGTATTGAAAGTTGTATTGTGGCCCAGGAAATAGTCTATCTTGGTAAATATTCCAAGTGCTCTTGAAAACAGTGTATGTTCTGTTGTGTGGGTGGAGTATTCTATAATTGTTAAGTTAGGTGATAGAATTGTTCAGGTCATCTATGTCCTTTGTTATTTTCTATCTATTTTTAAGAAAAGGAATTTGAAATCTCTTACTCTATTTGTAAAATTGTTTCTTCCTCCTTACATTTTTACCATTCTTATTTTATGAATTTTGAAATTCTGTTATTAGGTATAAAAGCACTTAGTATTATGCCATGTTTATGAACTGAACCGGAGAAGGCAATGGCACCCCACTCCAGTACTCTTGCCTGGAAAATCCATGGACGGAGGAGCCTGGTAGGCTGCAGTCCATGGGGTCGCTAAGAGTCGGACATGACTGAGGGACTTCACTTTCTCTTTTCACTTTCATGCATTGGAGAAGGAAATGGCAACCCACTCCAATGTTCTTGCCTGGAGAATCCCAGGGATAGGGAAGCCTGGTGGGCTGCCGTCTATGGGGTCACACAGAGTCGGACACGACTGAAGTGACTTAGCATAGCATAGCATGAACTGAACATTTTATCATTATGAAATTACTGTGTTTATCTGATAGTACTCTGCTCTGGATCTACTCTGATATTATTATACACACTCTGGGTTTCTTTTTATCAGCATTGGCATGATACATCTTTTTAAATCCTATGACTTTCAACATAATTGAGTACTAAGGCAATGGCAAGCCACTCCAGTACTCTTGCCTAGAGAATCCCATGGATGGAGCAGCCTGGTAGGCTGCAGTCCATGGGGTCACTACGAGTCAGACGCAACTGAGCGACTTCACTTTCACTTTTCGCTTTCACACAGTGGAGAAGGCAATGGCAACCTACTCCAGTGTTCTTGCCTGGAGAATCCCAGGGATGGCAGAGCCTGGTGGGCTGCTGTCTATGGGGTCACACAGAGTCGGACACGACTGAAGCGACTTAGCAGCAACAACATTTAAAGTGGGTTTCTTGTAGGTAGCATATAGCTGGGTCTTGCTTTTTATCTAGTTTGACAATCCCCATTTTTTAACTGTAGTGTTTAGACCAGACATTAGCAAACAACAGCCGGTAGCTAAATCTAGCATGTGACCTGCTTCCATATGGCCCATGAACTAAGAATGGTTTTTACATTGTTAAATGGTTGTTTAAAAAAATCAGAAGGAATATGTGATAGAAACCATGCGTGACCCCCAAAATTAACATGTTTACAGTCTGGTCCTTTATGGAATAAGTTCACAAACCCCTCGTGTAGACTATTTATATTTCATGAGGTGATTGATATGATTGGATTTGAGTCTATAGTCTTGCTATGTGTTTTCTCTGTCTCAGCTGTTTCTTTTTTTCTTTTTCTATCTTCTCTTGAATTGAGTATTTTTATCCCCTCGGCTAGTTTACTAGCTATGACTTGTGGCTGTGTTATTTTAGTGGCTCTAGGATTTGTAGTATCCATTTACTTTATCACACCTACCGCTTCCTGTAGTAAACAAACCTACAAACTGTCCTTCCCTTTCTTGCCTTCTGTCCTTTCTAGAATATTCCTATCATGTATATTTTACAAATCTCCTGTGTGTGAATGCTAAGTCACTTCAGTTGTGTCCAACTCTGTGTGACCCTATGGACTGTAGCCCACTGGCTCCTCTGTCCATGGAGATTCTCCAGGAAAGAATACTGGAGTGGGTTGCCATGCCCTGCTCCAGGGGATCTTTCCAACCCAGGGCTCGAACTCACATCTCCTGCATTGGCAGGCAGGTTTTTTTGTTGCTGTTGTTTTTAACCACTGAGCTCCTGAGGAACCCACTGTAAAATGATTACTCAAAGTAGTTAACATATCCATCATCTCACATAATCCTTTTTTCCTTTTTTTGGTGGTAGTGAGAACCCTTAAGATACACCCTCTTAGCAAATTTCAAGTCTACAGTACTGTTAACTACAGTCACCATGCTGTACCTTAAATCCCAAACTTATTCACCTTGCATAACTAAAACTTTGCCTCCCTTAACCAATATCTCCCCTTACCTGTACCCCCCAGCCCCTAGCAACCACTGTTGTACTCTCTGAATCTATGAGTTTGACTTTTTCTAGATTTCATACATAGGTGGATCGTGCAGTGTTTGTCCTTCTGTGCCTGGCTTATCCCACTTAGCAATATTCTCCAGGTTCATCCATGTTGCTCAGATGGCAAGATATCCTTCTAAGACTGAATAATATTTCAATATGAATACATGTGTGTATGTGTGTGTATGTCCACTTATGATCAATTCTTTCAGCTTGTATATGTCTGCAAACACTGCTTTATCTTCACTTTTGATAAATACTTTTGTTTGGGATAGAATTCTAGGCTGGCTGAGTTTCTCCCCTTGGTACTCTAAAGATATCACTCCACTGTCTTAGAGCTTGTATAGTTTCTGACATGAAATCATCTACAATCCTTTTCTTTGTTGCTTGGTACATAATATTTTTTTCCCTCTCTTCTTTAAAGATTTTCTCTTTAACACTGGTTATCAGGAGAAGGGGACGACAGAGGATGAGATGGCTGGATGGCATCACTGACTCGATGGATGCGAGTCTGAGTGACCTCCGGGAGCTGGTGATGGACAGGGAGGCCTGGCGTGCTGCGGTTCATGGGGTCGCAAAGAGTCGGACACGACTGAGCGACTGATCTGATCTGATCTGATCTGATCAGCAATTCACTAGTGCATTCATGTTTCTTGTACTTGGGGTTCTCTGAGTCTCCTGGATCAGTGGGTTTATAATTTTTATCCCATTTGGAAAATTTTTGGTTACTATTGCTTCATATATTGTTTCTGCCTCCTATCCTCTCCTCTTATTTGGGTGATCGCACAGTTGACTCATTTTCTGTTTTTTTTAGTATTTTACTTTGTTTCATTTTAATCATTCATATTGCTATGTTTTCAAGTCCACTTATCTTTTTTTTTTCCAATCTGTAACCTGCTATTAACACCATCCAGTATATTTTTCATCTCATGTAATGTAGTTTTTAATCCCTAGAAGTTTGATTTATGTCTTTTTTATAGTTTGTATTTTAGGACTTCCCAGGTGGCACAGTGGTAAAGAATCTGCCTGCCAATGTGGGAGACACAGGAGACGTGGGTTCGATCCCTGGGTTGGGAAGATCCCCTGGAGAAGGAAATGGCAACCCAATCCAGTATTTTTGCCTGGAGAATCCCATGGACAGAGGAGCCTGGTGGTTATAGTCCAGGGGGTCACAAAAAAGTCGGATACAACTGAGCTCGTGTCTCTATTTAATGTGACCAATATTTTGTCTATCATTTTCTAAGTAAAATAGAGTAATAATAACTGGCTTAATATAATTTCTCATAATCCTATCACCTGTGTTATTTCTTCCTAAATTTTAATTTATTAATTTTTCCCTGTTATGAATTTTTCTGTTTCCTTGCACCTTGGTGATTTTGTATTAGATGACAGACATTGTGAATTTTACCCTGTTGGGTGCTGAATACTGTTGTGTTCTTTAAAATACTCTTGAGATTTGTTCTCGATCACAATTAATTTCCTTATAAAGAGTTTGATCCTTTTTTGTCTTGCTTTTAAGCTCTATCAGAGGCATCAGAGTAGTGTTAGTCTAGGGATAATCTTTCCTACTACAAAGGAAAGACCTTTAGTACTCCAAGTAACCTGTGAATTGAGTGAGTTTTTCTGGGTTTTGTTTTTCACTGTGGGAAACAGTTAAACAGAAAATAAGTGGCCACAGTCATTATTCTTATGTGAGCATAAGAATTATTATTGTTGTGTGAGCTCACGTGATTCTTGTGTGAGCTCCAAGCACAGTCTCTTTTCATCCTTCCAAGTGGTTCTTTCACTGGCCCTCATTCATTTGAAGGTCAGCGCTGGGCTGACAGCTCCGGGGAACTCCTCTGGGGATGTGTGGGGTTTCACTGTGTGGCTCTCTCTCCTCTGCATCTCGCTACCTGCAAACCCCAAGAGCCTTTGCTTCTCTGGGTTTCTGCCTCTGTCCCCCCAACTTGGGTGACACCCTTGTCTATTCCACTGCCCAGAAACTCTCTCAATGTAGGAAGAAGGGCACCTGGGAGGCTGGCTCCATCTGTTTCCATCCCTCAGGGTTGACTGTGTCTCTTTGCTGCTGCTGCTGCTGCGTTGCTTCAGTCATGTCCGACTCTGTGTGACCCCATAGACGGCAGCCCACCAGGCTCCCCCATCCCTGGGATTCTCCAGGCAAGAACACTGGAGTGGGTTGCCATTTCCTTCTCCAATGCATGAAAGTGAAAAGTGAAAGTGAAGTCGCTCAGTCGTGTCCGACCTTCAGTGATCCCATGGACTGCAGCCCACCAGGCTCCTCCGTCCATGGGATTTTCCAGGCAAGAGAACTGGAGTGGGGTGCCATTGCCTTCTCCGTTACTGTGTCTCTTTACCCAAATTGTAATATCTTCAGAGTCCTTTTCATTTTTTTTTTGTCTATTATTTTAGTTGTTTCAGGTGGAAGGGTAAATCTTGTCCTTCATCCATCTTGTCTGGAAACAGAAGTGGTTTCAAGTGACTTTTCATTTCTTGGTGCTTTGTTCTATTAAGATATTATCTTTCCATTAAGCATGTTTCATTCTCATAATTGCTTGTTAAAGCTTCTCTATTTATAAAGGAAATGAATCTTTGAAAAGACAAATGGCCTTCTGTGGAAGGACATTTACAACAAAAGAGAGTTTTTACTATATACATGACTCTCACAAATCCATGAGAAAAAGATAGGAATTACAATAGAAATGGTCAATGAGGGTATTTTTCAAATGGTCCCCCAACTAGTAATGAAAGAACTACAGACTTGGTTTTGAATTGGGAACCATCGTTTTTCCTTATAGATGCTGATGTTGGTAAGTGTGAGCAGTGGCACCCCAGCTTGTGTTGATGGGCATGTGTGTAGTGTCTCAGCCTTTCTTGTGTGCATGTTGTCAGCATATACCCAGATGCCTAAAAGTGAGTGTACCTTGACCCATAGTTTTACTTTATTAATTCCTTCTGAAACAAACTATGGATAAGGGCAAAGACTTAGGTACATGATGTTTCTTATGTCAGTGTTCATAGTGGTGGAAATATTAAAAACCACTGAAATGGTCTCAAAGATTGGTAAGCAGATTTGCTACATCTATAATATGGTTTTTGTGTAATCATAAAAACAGCATGGTTGAAAATTAAATGATATGAAAAGAAAATGCACTGGTCATAACAAACACCCTCTTCCAACAACACAAGAGAAGACTCTACACATGGACATCACCAGATGGTCAACGCCAAAATCAGATTGATTATATTCTTTTCAGCCAAAGATGGAGAAGCTCTATACAGTCAGCAAAAACAAGACCAGGAGCTGACTGTGGCTCAGACCATGAACTCCTTATTGCCAAATTCAGACTGAAATTGAAGAAAGTAGGGAAAACCATTAGACCATTCAGGTATGACCTAAATCAAATCCCTTAGGATTATACAGTGGAAGTGAGAAATAGATTTAAGGGCCTAGATCTGATAGATAGAGTGCCTGATGAACTATGGACTGAGGTTCGTGACATTGTACAGGAGACAAGGATCAAGACATCCCTTATGGAAAAATAATGCAAAAAAACAAAATGGCTGTCTGGGGAGGCCTTACAAATAGCTGTAAAAAGAAGAGAAGCGAAAAGCAAAGGAGAAAAGGAAAGATATAAACATCTGAATGCAGAGTTCCAAAGAATAGCAAGAAGAGATAAGAAAGCCTTCCTCAGCGATCAATGCAAAGAAATAGAGGAAAACAACAGAATGGGAAAGACTAGAGATCTCTTCAAGAAATTCAGAGATACAAAAGGAACATTTCATGCAAAGATGGGCTCGATAAAGGACAGAAATGGTATGAACCTAACAGAAGCAGAAGATATTAAGAAGTATTCTTAATATCATCATGTATTCTTGATGACAAGAATACACAAAAGAACTGTACAAAAAAGATCTTCACAACCCAGATAATCATGATGGTGTGATCACTGACCTAGAGCCAGACATCTTGGAATGTGAAGTCAAGTGGGCCTTAGAAAGCATCACTACGAACAAAGCTAGTGGAGGTGATAGAATTCCAGTTGAGCTATTCCAAATCCTGAAAGATGATGCTGTGAAAATGCTGCCCTCAATATGCCAGCAAATTTGGAAAACTCAGCAGTGGCCACAGGACTGGAAAAGGTCAGTTTTCATTCCAATCCCAAATAAAGGCAATGCCAAAGAATGCTCAAACTACCGCACAATTGCACTCATCTCACACACTAGTAAAGTAATGCTCAAAATTCTCCAAGCCAGGCTTCAGCAATACATGAACCGTGAACTTCCAAGGGTACAAGCTGGATTTAGAAAAGGCAGAGGAACCAGAGATCAAATTGCCAACATCTGCTGGATCATGGAAAAAGCAAGAGAGTTCCAGAAAAACATCTATTTCTGCTTTCTTGACTATGCCAAAGCCTTTGACTGTGTGGATCACAATAAACTGTGGAAAATTCTGAAAGAGATGGGAATACCCGACCACCTGATCTGCCTCTTGAGAAATTTGTATACAGGCCAGGAAGCAACAGTTAGAACTGGACATGGAACAACAGACTGGTTCCAAATAGGACAAGGAGTACGTCAAGGCTGTATATTGTCACCCTGCTTTTTTAACTTGTATGCAGAGTACATCATGAGAAACGCTGGACTGGAAGAAACACAAGTTGGAATCAAGATTGTCAGGAGAAATATCAATCACCTCAGATATGCAAATGACACCACCCTTATGGCAGAAAGTGAAGAGGAACTAAAAAGCCTCTTGATGAAGGTGAAAGTGGAGAGTGAAAAAGTTGGCTTAAAGCTCAACATTCAGAAAACGAAGATCATGGCATCTGGTCCCATCACTTCATGGGAAATAGATGGGGAAACAGTGGAAACAGTGTCAGACTTTATTTTCTGGGCTCCAAAATCACTGCAGATGGTGACTGCAGCAATGAAATTAAAAGACGCTTACTCCTTGGAAGGAAAGTTATGACCAACCTAGATAGCATATTCAAAAGCAGAGACATTACTTTGCCAACAAAGGTCTGTCTAGTCAAGGCTATGGTTTTTCCTGTGATCATGGATGGATGTGAGAGTTGGACTGTGAAGAAGGCTGAGTGTCGAAGAATTGATGCTTTTGAACTGTGGTGTTGGAGAAGACTCTTGAGAGTCCCTTAGACTGCAAGGAGATCCAACCGGTCCATTCTGAAGGAGATCAGCCCTGGGATTTCTTTGGAAGGAATGATGCTAAAGCTGAAACTCCAGTACTTTGGCCACCTCATGCAAAGAGTTGACTCACTGGAGAAGCCTCTGATGCTGGGAGGGACTAGGGGCAAAAGGAGAAGGGGACGACAGAGGATGAGATGGCTGGATGGCATCACTGACTCGATGGACGTGAGTCTTTGTGAACTCCGGGAGTTGGTGATGGACAGGGAGGCCTGGAGTGCTGCAATTCGTGGGGTCGCAAAAGTCGGACACGACTGAGCGACTTATCTGATATCCCTTTGTAATAAAGGTTATTTTTGTGATGTAACAATGTGTATGCTCAGTCGTATACAACTCTTTGTGACCCCTTGGACTGTAGCCCACCAGGCTTCCCTGTCCATGGGATTCTTCGGGCAAGAATACTGAAGTGGGTTGCTATTTCCTTCTCCAGGGGATCTTCCTAACCTGTATCTCTTGCATCTTCCGCTTGGTAAGTGAATTCTTTACCCACTGAGCCATCAGGGACACCCTTGTTCTGTATGTTTGTTAAATGCTCTAGGGCTTCCGTATGTCTTGGATGGTAAAGAATCTGCCTGCCGTTCAGGAGACCCAGGTTCAGTCCCTGGGTGAGGAAGATCCCTGGAGGAGAACATGGTAACTCACTCCAGTATTCTTGCCCGGAGAATCCCATGGACAGAGGAGCCTGGCGGACTACAGTCTACAGGGTCGTAAAAAGTCTGACACAACTGAGTGACTCATTTTTCTAACTTAACTTCACTTTTCTTTCTTTTGTTAGCTGAGGATGGCTATAGGCACTTGAGTGTCTAGACGAACAGAAGGCCCACATCCCTCTGTTCATAGGTCTTTGCATGTTCTGTTTCTTGCTTTTCTCTCCCAGCACTTTTAGAAAAAGTCAGGCATGCTATATGCTAAGTTAGTTAAGGCATGTCCAACTCTCTGTGACCCTGTTGACTGTAGCCCTCCAGGCTCCTCTGTCTGCGGGATTCTCCAGGCAGGAATACGGAGCGGATTGTCATACTCTCCTCCAGGGGAAATGCAGGGATCGAACCCACATGTCTTATGTCTCCTGCATTGGCAGGCAGGTTCTTTACCACTAGCGCTACCTGGGAAGAGAAAAAGCCATGGATCTGTATTAACAGAATCCACATCTGTAGTAAGAAAAAGCAACCTCTTTGCAAATTATTCACATTTGTCTTTTCCCTCACTTTAGACCATATCTTTAAAGGCTGTGATTCCATTATTATTTTGACTTTTTCTTCCCTCAGTAAAAAAAAGATCTTACTGGGCAGGCCTTAGGATCTTGAGGCTTTACCTATAGGAAAATTAAATGCTTAGCAGTCAGTTTAAATGGGTCATGAGGCCTTTTTCTTTTTCCAAGTAAAACTTGGGATGCCAAGCAAATTCTATGGAAAAGAGTGACCAACACTTTCCAAATTCTTAGAAAGGAGCAGATCAGCCTAGTACAGACAAATGAAATACTAGTGATCCCCAAACCTGCTTTGGGAAGTCCTTCTCCAGGGAGAATGCTTTTCAGGAATCAGTTTGCAAAGTAACGGATAGAATTGTAGCTGTGTTTTGGGTTTTTTTTTTTCCCCTTGTTACCAGCTGTGTCCTAAATCCACTGGTATACTCATTTAACACCCTTTTTATTTTATTTTTTCACCTCAAGGCACGTGGGATCTTAGTTCCCTGCCTAGGGATTGAACCCACTCCCCCTGCAATGGAAGTACAAAGTCTTAACCACTGAACCACCAGGGACATCCCTCCTTTACCTCTGTTGATTCTGGGCACTGTGTACACTGGATATGTGTACAAGTGTAAGTGTGGGGCAAGTGTCGGGTGGGGAAGAGTCTCCAGGGCCAGGCTGACCCCGCTAGTCTTGGAACCCATTAGGAGTGTGGGTCAGGCTGATGTAGGCATATTACCTACTATGGAATCTACCACGGAGCAGGAACTCAGGGTGACTCCACAGGGTAAAGCCCCATGATTCTGGCAGGTACAGCTGAGTTTTCTGTTCTAGATGCTTCTTACTCTTCCTTGCTCATCTCCACTGAGGGCGCACAGCCACGCGGCTCACTATTGGGCTCTGAGTGGTACACGCTCACCTGCCTGGTGCTCCATTCTTGGCGTGAAGGACCTGATGCTTCAGTATCCTTCCGCATATTGCTCTCTGCCCTGCGGGTTCAGCACCGGCAGACCTTGAGACACTCTGTCACTCCAGCAAGAAGGGGACTCGACCCTCTGAAGGCACATGGCCACCGAGACCTCCCTGGTGTGTGCTCAGACTCTGGGGCCTTTGGAACATGAGAGCCAATGTGACTTGACTGTGGCTGATAAAGCAAAAGGTTGTCTCTTGTGTCGTGTGATAGAGATGACTGCTCGTTTCATAGCTGTGGCTTTCCCCCCTTCTGTCTCCTCAGAAATCGCAGGTGCTCCGGTGTCTGAAATTTCTGGGCCTTTCTCAACAGAGGACATAGCCAGCAACTGCGTCCCTGCCCTGCCGTTGAACGAGCCCATTTTGTGGATCGTCTCCTATACTCTCATGAGCGTGTGTGGAGTCATCCTTCTCGTTTTAATCACCCTGCTGCTGCTTCCTGTCCGGTGTAGGCATCACCCCCGAGATCCCGAGGTGGTCAACGATGAGTCCTCACTCGTACGGCATCGCTGGAAATGAAGAGAAAAGCTTAGTGACCTGAACTCGACAATTAAGATGATTCAGTGCAGCAGGCAGGGGTTATAAGGCAAGGCTTCTTCCTGTGCGCACTAGTCTTAAATCTCTGTTTTGCTCCCAGATGCCTTCCAGATTCACTGTATTTTGATTCTTGACTTTACAGCTTCCTCTTTCTCCCCTACTTCCAAGGAAAATGATAATAAAAAAGCACCTCATTCTTAATCAAAACAGAGTGAATTGGGCTTCAGGCTTTATGTAGCTGGTTATGCCAAACTATTTGAGTGTGCCACCCCCCCCAAAAAAAAAAAAAAAAAAAAACCACACAAGCCTTGGCTTGTTCTCTTTTCCCTTCTATCTCTGGAGAAATAAGTGCATATACTTTATAACTCTTCTTAGCTAGTGGAAAGCTTTTTGTATTGATCACATTTAAGGGTATTTTGTACCAGGATCCGCCTGAGTTGAAGTGATACAAAAAGGTTTGCAATATGACAGTGGCAGAAGTAGTCTGGGGCCTGATGATAAAAACCATCCTGCCCCTTTCTGAGTTGGAAGGAGAGCATCAGGCCCCCTTTCTGGGTCTCTCTGGGCTCTGCGTGCGTGTTCAGTCTCTTCAGTTGTGTCCAACTCTTGGTGACACTATGGACTGTCGCCCGCCAGGCTCCTCTGTCCACGGGGTTCCCCAGGCAAGAATACTGGAGTGGGTTGCCACGACTTCCTCCAGGAAATCTTCCTGACCCAGGGATTGAACTCACGGCTCTTGCATCTCCTGCCTTGGCAGGGGAGTTCTTTACCACTAGCACCACCTGGGAAGTCCTGCGTATCCCTGTGATCTGAAGGCGAGCTGGACTCTACTAGGAAGAGATGATTACTCAAGTCTTCACCAGCCTCTTCTGAAGACAGAAAGCCTTCAAGTGCAAAGGAAGCCTACTCTTTGTACTCAATACTTGCATAGTACTATGGGTATGAAAGTAAAAACTACCTCTGTCAACACTTGGCCCAGGGTCCTGTGCCTGGCTGGGGTACAGGCAGCCTGGTTCCAGCCATTGCCCCCACCTAAAGAATCCTCTTTCCAGCAGGAGAAACGCAATAGGTGCTGAACCGCAGATCAACCTGGAGATGTTCTGTCACGGAGCTGGTTATCATCACATACGCTTACTCTTACCCACAATGAATGAACACTGTATGAAGGAGAAAAACAGATTCTTTCACTAGCTTAATTGTTTCTTTTCCAGGTCTCCCCTGAAGGTAGGTTGCTGATTATTCTTTTGGGAAATAGGGACATGGCTCAGTGCCCATATCCCTGACCAGCTCTCCGAGGATGTGAGGGAATTTCTACTTTTTCCTGTGCTTTGGAACCATGAGCTTCTGTGTGCAGAACCACCAGGGCTCAAGCACACCCAGCTGAAACAGCTTGACCAGGTGTGACAAGCAGCTGACCTACATGCTTCTTCCCTTTGGCATGTTCAGTCTTTGGTGATGAGTCAGGTGTGCGGTGGTTTCCTTATTTGGGGAACTCCACACTTGCTATCATTTGAGGACTTTGGCAAAGAAAAGCAGAAGCCTTTAACTTGAGGTCATTACAAGAAGGGTTTAAAGGCAATATACTTTCTCTTGCTGTGTGCCAAGTTCAAGGTTCCCTTTGCATCGCTGTTGGGGTGGTCAGATATACACTATAAACCCAGAAGGGCTCACTGAAGCATCTCCTCTGGCTGGGATGTTGTTTGTGTTCCTGTGGATGTTTCAGTCACCTGCCTGGTTCACTGGCTCCCCAAGTCACCTCCATATTGAGAAATAGATGACCCTGCCAAAGATGACTGTGCTGGAGAGATGCAGGGCCATTGATATGTGTCTCAGTGTCCTCGCAGACACTAAGTGGGCCCCAGGGCCACAAGGATCTTGTGGCAAGGACTGAGTTACATCTTAGAACATGGATCTTCTGTGTTCTTTAAGATCCATTCAGGTGTGGCTGTGGTGAGAATGGGGCCCTCTTGAAATGGGATGAGAACGGGACATTGTCATCTGAAGTTCATTGCCATTTCCAGCCTGAGCTAGTTGAGAGATAATAATTTCAAAATACATTTCAGAGATAGAAATCTCTGGGAAGTCCAGTTCTCTTTTTGCCTTCTTGGCTTTTTCGTGGGTTCCTGTTTGGTGATCCACTTTACCTGGACGTGAAGGTGACACCCCTTGACAGTGCCTTCCCCCGCCCTGAAAAACCCAAACTCCTGAAATAAAAGGAGGGGATTGTATATATGACCCAGTTAATTCTGCTGCTTATTGCTTGACTCAGGCATCTTCTGTTTCATTTACCCGTGTTTGGTTTCTGAGCTGGGGACCGTCTCCTGCCACCAACTAGCAGGCATGGTTCCCAGAATACTTGATAATAGCAAGTTAGATTTCAAGCTTGGGTGTTTGAATGAAGTTTGCTATAATGCTCTGTATTTCCTATCAAATTTCTCTACCTTTTCATCTGAGATGTCAGTGGATGTGACATTTTAATGGAAATACTGAAATTACAAAAGCATAACTTAGCAACAAGAATGAAATAGACAATTGAAATTGGGACGTTTTCCTGGCATGCCTTGTTGCTGAAAATTGGACTTAGAGTCAAAACCCTGTTAGTGACACGTACCTCCTCCAGTTATGTAAATTGATCCTTCGCTTGGCAAACCTTCAAGCAGGCTTGCTTTGAACAGGAAAGGAGATAGCAGCGCTTTGGGGGTATCATTTTTATCAGGCAGCACACTGTGGAAGGGCCTAGAAGATGGTCCTCTCCTGAAGGATGCAAATTAGCATCAGGCTTTTGTCAAAACCTTGTCAACTCTCTGATAGAAAAAGGATGTTTTTACGTGAACAATGTATTTTTTTAAATAGGCCGATGCTTTATATTCTTGATGAGTTATTCAGAAGCCTGAAATGAAACCCTGTCTTCAGAACCTGAAACTGTTTATCAAAAATAGCAATGAGATGGGGATTTTTTCCTCTGGAATTTAGAAGAACTGCAACCGACTGGTGTGTGATCACCATGGTGAACTATTTTGTGTTTCTTATGAAGCAAAACACAGGGACCTGGTGTTCAAGAAATAGATTCCTGGTGTGTGACAACAGGGACAGTCTCCCTGAACACAGCCCACTCCCAGACTTTTGTAAGGATTTTTCTTACCTGCTACTGTGAAATGCAGACTTTTTGATCCGAGATAAATTTGGGGTCAGTTACAGTTCAGAACTGTGAAAGTAACTCCCAGCAATGAGGCAGTAACAACTTCACAGAGCTTTGGGCCGTAGATTCTGCAAAACAGTTTTGCTTTGGGGATTCCATTATCTCCTTCAAGAGGAGCATTTCTTCATTTAATATGGTCTCCTCTCAAATGGAAATTTGTCAAATTCCTCTTACCAGATCCCCACTGGGGGAGTTGCCAGGCATGGTTTAGTGCCAAGTTCTAGCCTGGTGTCACCTGATGTCATTAGAAATAAATCACTGCCTGACAGCCTGTTCCATAAACAACAATAATTGAGTGTCACAGACTTCATCCTTATTAGCAGAAAGCAAATAATTGAGTGGAGTCCCAGTGCATTTTTCTCTTGCATAAACTTATTAGAATCGATAACAGAACTGTTCAGAGGGTATACTTGCCACTGAGATGTTTTCTCTTTTAGGCAAAACAACTAAACACCAACCATAAAATGTAAAATGATGAGTTTTGCCAAGAGAGCCACGTAGATTTCTGGGGCCAAGAAAACTCCACACAACAGAAGTTGTTGTGTACAGTTTCCATGGGTTTTTAAGAATTTCAGATTTGAACTTGTGGCAGTTTTTCAATTAATTAGCAAGATGGAAAAATACATTTTGAAAGTGAGGAGGGGAAACTAGAAATATAATTGAAAGTATGCTAACAAAATAAGCGGAATTAGCTCTTTTGGAAAATGGCTTCAGTTCCAGGAATCAGCAGATTTCTTTTACTCTTAACATTGCTGAAGCCATGGGAGATGTGATTTATTTCACACAGCTCCAAACCCCAAACTTCAGGAGCATTCAAACTGGAAACGTGTGTCCGATGTCAGCACAGAAACACAGAAAACGTGGCCCCTTACACTTGCTTGCCATTACCTGATCCAGGTGAAGACTGGTTCATCCAAGGAACAGGGAGTAGGTGCTGGTTGGGACTAGGAGAATTCTAGAACCTGGGAAGGGCAATGGGAATAAGAGGTCATATCCCTTGGTCAGCAGATGATGGCCGAGGTCTGGATGAACCGAGAACATCCCAAGATGTCATAGGAAACTCATTTCCCCCAAGTTTGGGGTGCAGCCTACTTTCTTAGGAATTTTCCAGAGGAACCTCTCAGGATGTACAAATTTGTCCAAGAGAAACTTGCTTTGGAGCCATCACCTCTGTTCTAACACAACTGGAGAGATCTGAACTCCCAAGCAGGACATGATCCTTAGGTTGCAGGTTCAAGGTCATGCCCTGGGAAGTTCATGGGACACGGTCAAGAGTCTGAAGCCAAAGGGAGCTGGTGAAGTTTAGGATCTGAGCGTCCAGCCATGTCAACCCAGCCCTGCCGGCCAGTTCACTGACTCAGAATCCTGCAGCTTCGTGAGCACACTCCTTCTCCAGGGATACCTGCTGTCAGCGACATGACCAGGAAGAAAGGCTTGGGGGGCAGCAGAAACCTCCCTCAGGGCACCTGGACACCAGCATCCTCACAGGTCCACACTGGCTTTGAACGTACACATCCTTGTCAGAATTCGGGCAGCTCTGGACTCCCCAGGAGATGCTAGTACCCAAACCCAGCTTTCAGCCTTGATAAGAACGCCTTCCCGGGGGCGAGCGGAGACGGCCTGATGCCCCAAGTCAGCAACACTGTGGGATGTGGTCGTGAGAGCAAAGCCCGGCCTCCTAGTGATGTAGTGTATCTTCAAAACCTCTAGTTAAAGGTATTAAGTACGAATGGGTTGCCATTTCCTTCTGCAGGGTATCTTCCTGACCCAGGGATCAAACCCGTGTCTCTTGCATTGGCTGTGGATTCTTTACCACTGTGCCACCTGGGAAGCCCTAACACACAGGTGTGCCCCATACATATCTATCTGAGTAGAATATTTTGCCAATGTAGATTTATAATTATAACTTATGTAATTACAAATTATAGATTTATAAAATAGATTTTTGAATACAAACTCAGCTGTCATATTGATGATATCATTAAAAGGAAACTTGAAATGTTGAAAATCTTTGGAACCTAGCCTAATTTGACATTGATATTTTCCCATAGAACTTCCTTCCTTCCAGTTGGAATAATTTTACTTTTTTTATTCATGATGCACGCATGGATCAGAATTACATGAGAAACTAGTGTCTAAAAAGGGCTTATTTTTTCCTGTTTTTTAAATGTTAGGTGCAGAGGTAGTTGAAAGTTTCCTGATATAACTAAGGTTTTAGCTTGCATCATTTCATGTGTTAGAATAAAATTTCACCTGCACCTCACATTCCGGTAGTAACATTTCTGAGTGAAAGTGAAGAAAACTTTTCAAAAATTATCTTTGTGAGTGAAAGAAAAATAAGCAAAGCTAATTAAAAATCTATTCACTTGTAATGAGAATCACCAAAAATAAACTTTGGTAACCCCAGTTTCTTTTACAATTTGGTGTTCTTTGCTGCTAGTGGTGACTTGGAATGTTTAATTTTTTTTTCCCTAACTGTGGATGTAATTTTACACATCCTTATCAACGAGGCTGGAAATTTAGGGTTGGAATTAGCATAATGAGAGGAGGAAAAAATGGATGAGATTTACCATGTGCTAATAAAAGATGAAGTTTTGTAATCTAGAATGATATATTTCCTACTATGTCTGTTAATTTGCACCATTAAATATACTTAAAGTTTAAAATCCCTATGTTCGATCATGTAAAGCAGCCACTGATTTTTTTTCTCAAAAAGGGTGACTTTTCTGCACCAGCAGTGTTTATGTTTTGGTTAAAGAGTTGAAAGCCTTGTATTCTTAAAAAAATTCCTAAAAGTAGTGCTTTAGAAAATGTATTTTATGTGTGTATCTCAGATTTTCATTCTTCAATACAGAATTCATACGTGTCACTTGTATTTATGGAAATGCTTCAGGTTATTTATATTTCCCTTTTGGAATATTCCTCTATTTTTAATATATCATGTTGATTTAAATCTATGTCACCATAGGACCAGGAACAGGACTGTAGAGGTGTTCGTGTCATCTAAAAAGAGGTTATCTTAGTTACTGATCAGCCTCCAAATTGTTATACACCTCAAAAGTGGAATTTTCTATAATAATCTTATTTTTCTACCTGTCTGTTCCACCAATTTGAGATGTGCACCATTGAAAAGGAAATAAAAGAGCTGATTTGTTTGAATAACTACTACTTCCAACTTGTTGGGTTTGGAGTTTTTTTAACACTCAATTCAAGTCACATTTCTGAAGTTACTGTCAGCAACGTGTCATGGTCTGCTTACCTGCACTACTTTAATGTGGGTTCCTAGAAAATATTCAAGATAGAGTTGAATGGAGGGTCCATGTCTAACCCTTAAGGTGTAAAATACGCTGGAAATTGGAGAAGAATGAAATACTTTAGAATGTGAGAACCATCCTGGGGAGTGATGGAGAGAAACCACCTGTAGAAAATACCCCCAACAAGTACATTTAAATGATCTCAAGGATTGAACAGGGCTGTCATGTGGGAACTGAAAATGGGTGGACCAGGAATACTCCTGCTGGAGATGGGGTGGTGGTGGTGGTGGTGGTGGGGGTCTCCAAATGCTGCAGGTGAGAAGATGAGAAGACAGCTCCAAGTCACGTGCCCAGGAAAACACAGCAAAGGGTTTGCCCTGGTAGTGAGCCCCACCTCCAAAAGCAGAGCTGCTTCTGGGCTGCACTTTCCTGCCCAGGCGCAGTGCTCAGTTAGACCTTCCAGAAGCCTAGGGATCCAGCTAAGAGGGGTGTGTGCCAACTCCAGCCAAGCACAGATACCTCATGGAGACAGACATCATCCCTGAGCCGTGGGCAACCCTTGCAAAAAGCAAACTTCTTTCAGTGACTGGACACTTTTTGGTTGACCATGGGCTTCCCTCATAGCTCAGTTGGTAAAGACTCCGCCTTTAGTTCTTTCTCAAGGACTATAGATGGGCTGCCTGGTAGCTCAGCTGGTAAAGAATCTCCCCGCAATACAGGAGATTCCGGTTCGATTCCTGGGTCAGGAAGGTCCGCTGGAGAAGGGATAGGCTACCCACTCCAGTATTCTTGGGTTTCCCTAGTGGCTCAGCTGGTAGAGAATCTGCTGGCAATGAGGGAGACCTGGGTTCAATCCCTGAGTTGAGAAGGTCACCTGGAGAAGGGAACAGCTCCCCACTGCAGTATTCTGGCCTGGAGAATTCCATGGACTGTATAGTCCATGGGGTCACAAGTAGTCAGACACTGCTGAGCAAATTTAACCATCACCCAGGCAAGGGGAAAAGGTTGCGGGGGTGGGGAGCGGGCAGGGTCAACTCATTAGGAGGGGAAGCAATAGTTACTGGGGAAACAGAATAGGAGGTTTAATATCTCATAATAAAGGAGATGATTGGAGTTCAGATTCACTTTTGTTTTCCATGCGGGTTTCCTAGGTTTATCAGTTTTGCCATTTTCAGCTGAGGGTGGCACTGCACGTGCTATTTTGCATACTTGCCACTAGGTGGCAATGTTGTGAAACTTTGTGGAATGACGTTTGTGCTTTTTTTTTTCTTTCATCCTGGCTGGCTTTCACAGACAACTTTTATCCAGTGTGTCTGTGATTAAATTACATCCAGCAACTATCAAGAGTGTCCACGCCTCCATTTTTCTCCAACATAGAACCTGCCAAGTATACTGGCTAGATGTGTAATCAATCTTGGGGGCAGTGTCCAAATACCTCCAGTCGTGGCCGGTTTGCTCGGCTGAGTCACAGGAAACTAAACTCAATCAGGCAGATGCTAAAAAGTCCCCAGGTCCTCACTGTGGTGGCTGAGTCCAGACTGGAAAAATCAGCTTGTCTGATTACCGCAGCCATGATCTCAAACATAACTACTGTCTTTGTAAGGTTAAAAATTGGAAATTAAAAGGAAATCTATTTTCTTTTAATATAGAAAGTTACTCTTTTAATTTTTTTTTTTAAACCACACCACAAGGCCTCCAGGATCTTAGCTCCCTGACCAGGAATTGAACTCTCGCTGCTGCAATGTTAGTTGCTGAGTCGTGTCTGACTGTTTGAGACCCCATGAACTGTACGCCTCCAGGCTCCTCTGTCTATGAGATTTTCCAAGTAAGAATACTGGAGTGGGTTGCCATTCCCTTCTCCAGGGGATCTTCCCGATCCAAGGATCAAACCTGGGTCTCCCACACTGCAGGCAGATTCTTTACCATCTGAGCCACCAGGGAAGCGCCCCCCAATGCCTTTTTTTTTTTTTAATATAGAAAGTTTCTCTTTAAAAAAAAAAAAAAGTTTAACCGCGCCACGAAGCATGCAGGATCTTAGTTCCCCAACCAGGAATCCAACACTCACCGCTGCAATGGAAATGTCGAGTCTTAACCACTAGACCTCCAGGGAATTCCCATGAAGGCTATTTTTATTTTAAATTTAAAAAGGATATATGCTAAGATATAGATGCTACCAAAGAAAATATTGGGGAAGATATTGTCACAAATACAAGGACAGAAAATAACATTTATAGAATGCAAATTCTGGCATCTTATGTGCATTATGACATTTCATCCTCAGAAGGGCCCCAACAGGTACACATTGTTACTACAAAGTATTTTTTAACCCTGGTGTGGAGGGCTGGGAGCCCAGAGAGCACAGATTCAGAGGAATCAAAGGGGACAGAGAAAGGGAGATCTCAAACCTGAACATGTCAAAGTGGTAAATAAATAAAACTGAAAGGTCCTTCGCATGTAAAAACTGCATACAAATAATCCAGATATTCTGGTACTTTGACATCTGTGTCCTATTGACCTGGAGAGACTGGACTCCTGGGGTTGGCCAACTCCCAGAGTGAGCAAGCAACTCAGCTGCAAGCAAACAACTCACCTGGGTGTGTGTCTCTCAGATGCAGAGCAACCAGAGCCCGCACCCCTAAGGTCTCCTTTATCCTTCACGGACTCTCATACTCTGGGCCACCACCCACTGCCCCAGTCACCCCTGGGTTGGGTACCACAGGATTAAGGACAATCAGTGCTCCAGAGCCTGCTGAACTTAAGTCTAGGCAGCCCTAACCCTACTCACCCCGCCTTGCACACTCCTTCCTGTACAAACCTTGCACACTCCTTCCTGTACAAATAAATGCTCCTGCTCTCTCCCTTCTGCCTCTCTGCACACCCTGCCTCGTTCTGGTGCTTCCTGCGTGGCCCGCATGGGATGCTGTGCCTCCTGTCTCTAGGGATGTGAGGGAAACAAACTTCTTCCTTCACGACAGTCATTTCTGCTGCTGCGTGTCTTAACTCATTAAAACAAATCCCAGATAGCCTTAAATACCAAAGAAGAGGAACATGAGAACCTGAGAGAAACTTGTGAAACCTATGACCAAAAGCTGACAAAAGTGGTCAAGAAACTTGAGTGTTCAGGTTTAATGATGTACGCAAAACAGTTCAGTACCTAAAAATCAAACAAGTTCTTAGCGACAAACAGCTGCCTAAGAGGTGACAGTCTCCTCTTTGACTGATGAGAAGTACAAACTGGAAGAAAAAAATTCGGTAGAGCCCTAAAACATCCCAGTCATCACTGAATCAATACTTATTTTAGAAACATATTCTAAAGAAACAGCAGTGTGAACAGACCAGGAAACAGTGTACAGTGTGCGCTAAAGCAATTTGTGGAATAATATGCCAATACGGCATCCATTTTAAAGAGAAATATATTAATATGAATGTGAGAGGATAAAATGTGAATCCAGTGTGTACGTGAAATCCACACGAACCAGTCACCCCAAGAAGTGGGGATCTGGGATGAAAAGGGACATCTTATAGGTTTTTTTAACTTTTTTATTCAAGTAACACATCTACATCACTATTAAAAATGCAGGTGCTATGCTAACTCACTTTAGTTGTGTCTGACTCTGTGTGACCCCATAGACGGCAGCCACCAGGCTCCCCCGTCCCTGGGATTCTCCAGGCAAGAACACTGGAGTGGGCTGCCATTTCCTTGTCCAGTGCTGCTGCTGCTGCTAAGTCACTTCAGTAGTGTCCAACTCTGTGCGACCCCATAAATGGCCTCTTACCAGGCTCCCCTGTCCCTGGGATTCTCCAGGCAAGAACACTGGAGTAGGTTGCCATTTCCTTCTCCAATGCATGAAAGTGAAAAGTGAAATCGAAGTTGCTCAGTCGTGTCTGACTCTTCGCGACCCCATGGACTGCGGCCTACCAGGCTCCTCCATCCATGGGATTTTTCCAGGCAAGAGTACTGGAGTGGGGTGCCATTGCCTTCTCCGAAATGCAGGTAATCACACAAAAAAACAGTGGTCACCTGCCTCGCCCCTGCTCACCCTGAGATCCTGCTGTGGAGAGGCAGCCCTCAGTCTTGTTTGCCCTGGTATTTACTTTCTTGTTTTTTATCAATAAATGATGTATTCATGCTGGGTTTGCTATGTGATCAGAGCTGATCCTGTTGATTGGATCATGGCCAGCCTGAGCATTTTCTGAATTCTGACATTTACTAGGGCCATCTCTGCCCCTTTCTGATTCTACATATCTGCTTCCACATCTGTGTCTACTGTTCTAGTTATGTCACTGTTGATATGGTTTTAATGCATATATATAATGTTCTGTGCTCAGTTGTGTCTGACTCTTTGCGACCCCATGGTCTGTAGGCGGCCATGCTCCTGTGTCCATGGGGATTCTCCAGGTAAGAATACTGGAGTGGGTTGCCAGGCCCTCCTCCAGGGGATCTTCCCAACCCAGGGATTAAACCCAAGTGTCCAAAGGTTGATTCCGTCTGAGCCACCAGAGAAGCCAAATATAATTAATTAATATTAATATATGATTACTAGGTAATATAGGGCTTCCCTGATAGCTCGGTTGGTAAAGAATCTGCCTGTAATGCAGGAGACCCCAGTTCGATTCCTGGGTCAGGAAGATCTGCTGGAGAAGGGATGGGCTACCCACCCCAGTATTCTTGGGCTTCCCTTGTGGCTTAGCTGGTAAAGAATCTGCCTGCAATGCAGGAGACCTGGGTTTGATCCCTGAGTTGGGAAGATCCCCTGGAGAAGGGAAAGGCTACCCACTGCAGTATTCTGGCCTGGAGAATTCCATGGACTGTATAGTCCATGGGGTCACAAAGAGTTGGACACAACTGAGTGACTTTCACTTTCACTTCAATAGGTAACATCCCCCAGTTAGTCATCTCACTAACGTTGTTGTTGTTCAGTCACTAAGTCACATCCAACTCTTTGTGACCCCATGGACTGTAGCACACCAAGCTCCTCTGTCCTCCATTATTTCCTGGAGTTTGCTCTAATTCATGTCCATTGAGTCAGTGATGCTAACCATCTCCTCCTCTGCCATCCCCTTCTCCTTTTGCCTTCAGTCTTCCCCAGCATCAGGGTCTTCATTAGCATCATTCAATGAGTCAGCTCTTCATATCCAGTGGCCAAAATATTGGAGCTTCAGCTTTAGCATCAGTCCTTCCAAGGAACATTCAGGGTTGATTGCCTTTAGGATTGACTGGTTTGTTCTCCTTGCATGTAACATTATCAAGAATATATTTTCCTAGATATCCTCTGGAAATATTGGGTAATATTTCTTAAATCATCCTTTTGAGATCTGTTTTTGGAATCATGCTAAATTTATGGAAGAATTTATGGAGAATTTACATTATGACAAAACTGAGCCTTCAAATTTAATGGAATGGTGTAATCTTTGTCATTGGTCACATCCCTGAGTAAAGTTTACTTTGTGTAGATCCATGCCTATTTCTTGATAACTTAATTCCCAAGGTTTGGGATTTTCTATTATCATTATAAGGATATTTTTTTCTATAACATTTTAAAATTGGTTACTGCCAATGCAGGAGACATAAGAGATGCAGTTTGATCCCTGGGTCAGGAAGATGCCCTGGAGGAGGAAATGGTATCCCACTCCAATATTCTTACCTGGAGAATCCCATGGACAGAGGAGCCTGGTGGTCATCTACAATCCATGGGGTTGCAAAGAGTCAGACAGGACTGAGCATCTGAGCACACAATATATATATATATATATGAAAATAGATATCTGCAAATATATCAGAAAATGCCTTTTTTTCTATGTCCAATAATTGACCACATCAGTAAACTATTATTTCTAGCAATTTTTCTTCCCAGCTTTAATTTTCTGGGGGTTTCCAAGAAGAAAACGTTATCATCTGCAAGTGGTGGCCATCTTATCTCCTTTCTAATATCGATGCCTTTTATTTTACATTTTCTTCTTTTTAAGTGCCTACTGTGGCACATAGCACACTGTTTAAGCCAGTTTTTTTAACTTAATTTTTAATAAGTTATACATTCTCAAAGTTCAAAACTCAAAACAATAAATGGTGAAAAATCTCCTTCCCATGCCTGACACCTCATCTGCTTAATTTCAACCCCTTGCCCGCTGCCCCCGCCACCTCTGCCAAGGTGACCTGTTAGAATTTGCCATGTAGCCTTCCATCTTATCTTTAGGCACAGATTGGCGTGTATTCTTATTTTTCATCTTTTTTCCCATAAAAACGTAGCAAACTACAAACACTGCGCTGCTTTCTTCCAAGAGAGAAAAAAAAAATCACATAGTTTACTTCGGCGATGCGCACCAGACGTTTTTCCAGATGCCTCATTCTGTGTGTGACCCGTCCCATGTTGGCGGCGTCTGGGCTCTTTCCCATTTTGCTCCTAGAAATTGAATAACCTTATACAAACATCACTATGTGGGAGGGTCCATGTAGGTTTCATTTCCAGGAAGGGAACGCCTGGATCAGAAGATACCACCTTTGTCATCCTTGCCAGCACTGTCCAACTGCCCTTTCCAGGGATTAGTCGGGTTGACACTCCCATGAGTAACTGATGACTGATGACCTTTTTCCCTGTTCTCTCATCAGGAAGTTGAGTATTAAGCTTTTGAATTGTTGCCAGGCTCAAAAGTGGAAAATGATTTCTCTGCATCTCTGCCTGCATGCTCAGTCATGTCAGACTCTGCGACCCCATTGACTATAGCCCACCAGGCTCTCTGTCCATGAAATTTTTTAGACAAGAATATTGGAGTGGGGCTGCCATTTCTTATTATGGGGGATCTTCCCAACCCAGGGATCAAGCCTGCATCTCTTGCATCTCTTGCAAATGATTCTGTGAAGTTCTAATTTGCATATATTTATTATGAGCAACTTTAGATATCTTTTCCTATGTGTAAGAGCCAGTTGGAGTTCTTTTTCTATGAATTCTTCAACTCTCTTGCCCCTTGTTTTTACTGGCTTGCTGGTCAGTTTCTGGGGAATCCTGTATTTGGCGTCATGTTACAGGGTTCATATATGGAGGTCTCTTTATACTAGTTCTGCGACTTCAGCAAATTACTTAACCCTTCCAGCCTGAATTTCCCAGTTGTGTAATGGGGTTAGTAATAATTCCGCATCACAGGGTTGGTATATAGCTTAACTAAACTAAGCTTTTTAAGTGCTCAGGTTAATGTCTGTCACATTAGAAAAACCATATGTGATAATTAATGGAAATTAACAGTTGCAATTTTTATTTCCAGTTTGTCCTGTCTTCTGGCTTTCCTTGTGTCCATTTTTTTTTTTCCTTTCTGTTTTTGCTTTTGAGAAAAGCGCATACACACATATTCAAACTTACTAAACATTTTTTACTGTGTCTTTTGGATTTGAGTCTATTAGAAAAGCCTACCCAACTTCCAGTATGCTTTTTCCAGTAGTCATGTATTGCTGTAAGAGTTGGATCATAAAGAAAGATGAGCACAGAAGAATTGATGCTTTTGAACTGTGGTGTTGGAGAAGACTCTTGAGAGGCCCTTGGACTGCAAGGAGACCAAACCAGTAAATCATAAAGGAAATCAATCCTGAATATTCTTTGGAAGGACTGATGATGAAGCTCCAATACTTTGCCCACCTGATAGGAAGAATTGACTCACTGGAAAAGACCCTGATGCTGGGAATGATGGAAGCAAAAGGAGAAAGGGTGGCACAGGATGAGATGGTTGGATGACATCACCGACTCAATGGACATGAGTTTGAGCAAGCTCCTACAGTTGGTGATGGACAGGGAAGCCTGGCATGTTGCAGTCCATGGGGTCACAAAGAGTTGGTCTTGACTGAGCAACTGAACTGAACTGACCTAACTTGCAACTTTATAAAGAAATATGTTTTCTTCTAGTGCATTTATGGCTTGTTTTTTCTTAAAAAAAATTAGTCTTTAATCCACATGGAATATATGCTTGTGCAATATGGGGGATATGGTTTTTCTGTTGGTGGTTTACCCAGTTATATCAACGCTATTAACTAGTTCATCCTTTCCACTGGTTTAAAATGACATCACATGCTTAATTACTGTGTGTTTGTGTGTGTCTGTATCTGAACTTTCTTTTTCCATTTATGTTTATTCTCCATTGGTCTGTCCCATTGCTTGTGAGTACTCTGCTATTTAGGGTTTTAAAACTTTATCCTACGTTTTAATATTCATCATGGCTACACCACTCACATTACCCTTCTTTTTCAAAGTTTTCCTGGCTGCTCTTATTTTTTCATATCAACATTTGAATTAGCATATATAGATGCCCACAAAGTACATATCAGGACTTGGTGGAGATCACATATAATTTAATAGAGGGAGACTGACACCTTTTTAACATTGAGATAGCCTATTCAAGAAGAGGAAATGTTTCAATGTGTTCATTATATCTTCTTGTTCCTTCAGAACATTTTGAAAATTCCTCGATAAAAGTCTTTCCAATTTCTTATTACGTTTATTTCTAGATATTTAGTCTTTTTGTTGTTGCAAAAGAGATATTTTCTCCCATTTTCTCCTAACTGGCTGATTTTTTTCTGAATATGAAAGCTGATAATTTGTGTATTAATTTTACATGATGCTATCTTCATGAATCCCTTTGTTTGAGCCTTTCAGTTGAGTCTTTGATGTTTTGCAGATATAAAATTAGTGATGGCATCACATTATTCTTTCCAACTTTACATCTCCTAGTTCCTTTCTTCTGATTACAAATCTAGTACTTTTAGTAGAGGGCTAAAAGTAGTAGTACTTTAGTAGTGGGTACCCTTATTTTGTTCCCAACTTTAAAAACAGACCCTAGTGTCAGAGAAATATACAACTTATTATGCTGAGGAAGTATCCATCTCTGATGATTAACTGTGTGTCAGTGTTTCTGCAAAAGTATTTTTAGGTGATTCTGTTGTTGTTGTTGTTCAGTCACAAAGTCATGTCTGATTCTTTGCAACCCCATGGACTATAGTACACCAGGCTCCTATGTCCTTCACTATCTCCTGGAGTTAGCTCAGATTCGTGTACACTGAGTCAGTGATGCTATGTAATCATTTCATCCTACGTTGCCCTCTTCTTCTTTTGTCTTCAGTCTTTCCCAGCATCAGGGCCTTTTCTAATGAGTTGGCTCTTCACATCAGATAACCAAAGTATTGGAGCTTCAGAATCAGTCCTTCCAATGAATATTCAGAGCTGATTTCCTTTAGGATTGACTGGTTTGATCTCCTTGCTATCCAAGGGGCTCTCAAGAATCTTCTCCAGCACCACAGTTTACAAGCATCAATTCTTCAGCACTCAACCTTCTTTGTGGTCCAACTCTCACATCCATACATGACTAATGGAAAAACCATGGCTTTGACTACATGCACCATTGTCAGCAAAGTCATTTTTAATATGCTGTCTAGGTTTGTCATAGCTTTTCTTCCAAGGAGCAAGTGTCTTTTAATTTTATGGCTGCAGACACTATCTGCAATGATTTTGGAGCCCAAGAAAAGAAAATCTGTCACTGCTTCCACTTTTTCCCTTTCTATTTTCCATAGAGTGATAGGACTGGATGCCAGGACCTTTGTTTCTTGAATCTTGAGTTTCAACCAGAATTTTACTGTCCTTTTTCACCCTCATCAATAAGTTCTCTTTTTTTAGGTGACATTAACATTTAACAGTGAATGCTGAGTAAAGCACATTACACTCAGTAATGTGATTGGACCTGATCCAATCAGTTGAAGGTGTTAGGAAAAAAAGACTGAAGTCTGTGGAGAAAGAGGGAACTATGCTTGAAGACTGCCTTCAGGCTCGAGCTGCAACATCAGCTTTTCCTTGGGTCTACAAATTGCAACCCACTTTGGCATTCTTGGAGAATTTTGAGCATTACTTTACTAGCGTGTGAGATGAGTACAATTGTGCGGTAGTTTGAGCATTCTTTGGCATTGCCTTTCTTTGGGATTGGGATGAAAACTGACCTTTTCCAGTCCTGTGGCCACTGCTGAGTTTTCCAAATTTGCTGGCATATTGAGTGTAGCACTTTCACAGCATCATCTTTCAGGATTTGGAATAGCTCAACTGGAATTCCATCACCTCCACTAGCTTTGTTTGTAGTGATGCTTTCTAAGGCCTACTTGACTTTACATTCCACGATGTCTGGCTCTAGGTCAGAGATCACACCATCGTGATTATCTGGGTCATGAAGATCTTTTTTGTACAGTTCTTCAGTGTATTCTTGCCACCTCTTCTTAATATCTTCTGCTTCTGTTAGGTTCATACCATTTCTGTCCTTTATCGAGCCCATCTTTGCATGAAATGTTCCTTTGGTATCTCTGATTTTCTTGAAGAGACCCCTAGTCTTTCCCATTCTGTTGTTTTCCTCTATTTCTTTGCATTGATCGCTGAAGAAGGCTTTCTTATCTCCTCTTGCTATTCTTTGGAACTCTGCATTCAGATGTTTATATCTTTCCTTTTCTCCTTTGCTTTTCACTTCTCTTCTTTTCACAGCTATTTGTAAGGCCTCCCCAGACAGCCATTTTGCTTTTTTGCATTTCTTTTCCATAGGGATGGTCTTGATTCCTGTCTCCTGTACAATGTCATGAACCTCATTCCATAGTAATGCTCAAAATTCTCCAAGCCAGGCTTCCACAATATGTGAACTGTGAACTTCCTGATGTTCAAGCTGGTTTTAGAAAAGGCAGAGGAACCAGAGATCAAATTGCCAACATCCAATGGATCATGGAAAAAGCAAGAGAGTTCCAGAAAAACATCTATTTCTGCTTTATTGACTATGCCAAAGCCTTTGACTGTGTAGATCACAATAAACTGTGGAAAATTCTGAGAGAGATGGGAATACCAGACCACCTGATCTGCCTCTTGAGAAATCTGTATGCAGGTCAGGAAGCAACAGTTAGAACTGGACATGGAACAACAGACTGGTTCCAAATAGGAAAAGGAGTACGTCAAGGCTGTATATTGTCACCCTGTTTATTTAACTTCTATGCAGAGTACATCATGAGAAATGCTGGACTGGAAGAAACACAAGTTGGAATCAAGATTGCTGGGAGAAATATCAATCACCTCAGATATGCAGATGACACCACCCTTATGGCAGAAAGTGAAGAGGAACTAAAAAGCCTCTTGATGAAAGTGAAAGTGGAGAGTGAAAAAGTTGGCTTAAAGCTCAACATTCAGAAAACGAAGATCATGGCATCTGGTCCCATGACTACATGGGAAATAGATGGGGAAACAATGGAAACAGTGTCAGACTTTATTTTTCTGGGCTCCAAAACCACTGCAGATGGTGACTGCAGCCATGAAATTAAAAGACACTTACTCTTTGGAAGGAAAGTTATGACCAACCTAGATAGCATATTCAAAAGCAGAGACATTACTTTGCCAACAAAGGTTCGCCTAGTCAAGGCTATGGTCTTTCCTGTGGTCATGTATGGATGTGAGAGCTGGACTGTGAAGAAGGCTGAGCGCCGAAGAATTGATGCCTTTGAACTGTGGTGTTGGAGAAGACTCTTGAGAGTCCCTTGGACTGCAAGGAGATCCATCCAGTCCATTCTGAAGATCAGCCCTGAGATTTCTTTGGAAGGAATGATGCTAAAGCTGAAACTCCAGTATTTTGGCCACCTCATGCGAAGAGTTGACTCATTGGAGAAGACTCTGATGCTGGGAGGGATTGGGGGCAGGAGGAGAAGGGGACGACAGAGGATGAGATGGCTGGATGGCATCACTGACTCGATGGATGTGAGTCTGAGTGACCTCCGGGAGTTGGTGATGGACAGGGAGGCCTGGCGTGCTGTGATTCATGGGGTCGCAAAGAGTCAGACAGGACTGAGCGACTGATCTGATCTGATCTGATCTTGGCATTCTTGCCTTGAGAACCCCACAAACAGTATGAAAAGGCAAAAAGATATGACATTGAAAGATGAACCCCCAGGTCAGTAGGTGTCCAATATGCTACTGGAAAAGAATGGAGAAATAGCTTCAGAAGTAATAAAGAGGCTGAGCCAGAGTGGAAACAATACTTAGTTGTGGATGTGGCTGCGGGTAAAAGTAAAGTCTGATGCTGTGAAGAACAATATTGCATAAACCTGGAATGTTAGGTCCATGAATCAAGGTAAATTGGAAGTGGTCAAACAGGAGATGTCAAGAGTGAACATCAACACTTTGGGAATCAGTAAACTAAAATGGATGGGGAACAGGCGAATTTAATTCAGATGACCATTATATCTACTACTGTGAGCAAGAATCCCTTTGAAGAAATGGAGTAGCCTTCATAGTCAACAAAAGAGTCCAAAATGCAGTATTTGGCTGCAGTCTCAAAAATGACAGAATGATCTTGGTCGGCTTCCAAGGCAAACCATTCAATATCACAGCAATCCAAGTCTATGCCCCAACCATTAATGCCAAAGAAGGTGAACAGTTCTATGAAGACCTACAAGACCTTCTAGAACAACAAAAAAAAGGATGTCTTTTTTATCATAGGGGACTGGAATGCAAAAGTAGGAATTCAAGAGATACATGGAGTAACAGGCAAATTTGGCCTTGGAGTACAAAATGAAGCAGGACAAAACAGAGTTTTGCCAAGAAAACACACTCGTCAAAGCAAACACCCTCTTTCAACAACATGAGACGACTTTACACATGGACATCACCAGATGGTCAATACTGAAATCAGACTGATTATATTCTTTGCAGCGAAAGATAGAGAGGCTCTACACAGTCAGCAAAAACAGGACAGGGGGCTGACTGTGGCTCAAATCATGAACTCCTTATTGTAAAATTCAGACTTAAGTTGAAGAAAGTAGGGAAAACCACTAGACCATTCAGGTCTGACCTAAATCAAATCCAAATCAAAATTTGTGTGTGTGTGTGTGTGTGTGTGTGTGTGTGTGTGTGTGTGTGTGTGTGTGTGTGTGTGTGTGTGTATGTGTGTGTGTGTGTTTAAAGTGTACACTTTATTGAACTGGTCTCAAGTCAGTGTACAGGAAAGCCCTGGCTGCCTCCGCACTTCAACCTGCTCCCAGGGGGACCAAAAGCCTTCATACATCTCAAGCTGGGGGACGAAAAAAAAGGGGGGCCATGATGGCTGACCACTCCAAATAAAACAAACAAAAAGAACAAGTATTAAGGCAAAGATTAAAAATAATTTTTTTTTTAGAGTACATAATTTACACAAAAGCGACCTCCCCTGTGTGGACTCTGGCAAGAACTGCCCCTTCTCCTTAGGGAGAAGTGGGGTGGCTTTTAGGAAGGCAAAGGACTTCCTGTAACAATGCATCTCACGATATTTGGAATGACTATTTAAAAAAAAAAAAAAAAAAAGTACAATCAAAGTCCACCGCCACATTGTAGAACTTTGGGGATGTTCTATCCAACTGCTGTCACCTTCACCGTTCCAGTTTTTAAATCCCGAGTCAAGCGCCAAAAAAAAGAAGACAAAAACAAAACAAATAAAGCCATGTCAATCTCATCTCATTTTCTGTGCAAGTTAGGTTTTGTCAAGAAAAAGGGTGTAACGCAACTAACAGTCCGCCTAGAAGCATTTACGGTGGACGATGGAGGGGCCGGACTCGTCGTACTCCTGCTTGCTGATCTACATCTGCTGGAATCTGGACAGCAAGGCCAGGATGGAGCCCCCAATCCACACGGATTACTTGCGCTCAAGGGGCGCAGTGATCTTGACCTTCATCGTGCTGGGTGCAAGGGCAGTGATCTCTTTCTGCATCCTGTCTGCCATGCCGGGGTTCATGGTGGTCCCACCAGACAGCACCATGTTGGTGTAGTGGTCCTTGCGGATGTTGACGTCACACTTCATGATGGAACTGAAGGTAGTTTCGTGAATGCCGCAGGATTCCATGCCCAGGAAGGAAGTCTGGAAGAGAGCCTCAGGACAGCGGAACAGCTCATTGCTGATGGTGATGACCTGCCCTTCCGGCAGCTCGTAGCTCTTCTCCAGGGAGGAGCCGGAGGCCACGGTGGCCATTTCCTGCTCAAAGTCCACGGCGATGTAGCAGAGCTAATCCTTGATGTCACAGATGATTTCCCGCTTGGCCGTAGTGGTGAAGCTATAGCCATGCTCCGTGAGGATCTTCATAAGGTAGTCTGTCAGGTCCCGGCCAGCCAGGTCCAGACGCAGGATGGCGGGGGGAGGGCGTACCCCTCGTAGATGGGCACCGTGTGGGTGACCCCGTCACCAGAGTCCATCACGATGCCGGTGGTGCGGCCAGAGGCATACAGGGACAGCAACAACCTGGATGGCCACGTACATGGCGGGGGTGTTGAAGGTCTCAAACATGATCTGGGTCATCTTCTCACGGTTGGCCTTGAGGGTTCAGGGGGGCCTCCGTCAGCAGCACAGGGTGCTCCTCGGGGGCCACACGGACCTCGTTGTAGAAGGTGTGGTGCCAGATCTCCATGTCATCCCAGTTGGTGATGATGCCGTGCTCAATGGGGTACTTGAGGGTCAGGATGCCTCTCTTGCTCTGGGCTTCATCATCCACATAGGAGTCCTTCTGGCCCATGCCCACCATCACGCCCTGGTGCCCGGAGCGCCCCATGATGGAGGGGAAGACGGCCTGGGGAGCATCGTCACCAGCGAAGCTGGCCTTGGACATGCCGGAGCCCATTGTCGACCACGAGCACTGCAACATCATCATCCATGGAGAACTGGTTGCTGTGTCCACCAGCAGTGAAGACGGAGCAGCAAAGGTGAGAGGCCTGTGCTGTTGGGGCGGAGGCAGTCTCACGTGGACATACAGTGGAAATTACAAAAAGATTCAAGGGATTAGATCTGACAGATAAAGTACCTGAAGAACTATGGACAGAGGTTCATAACATTGTACAAGAGGAAGCAATCAAAACCCTCCCCAAGAAAAAGAAATGCAAAAAGGCAAAATGGTTGTCTGAGGAGGCCTTACAAATAGCTGAGAAAAGAGAAGTGAAACACAAAAGAGAAAAGGAAAGATATACTCGTTTGAATGCAGAGTTCCAAAGAATAGCAAAGAGACATAAGAAAGCCTTCTTAAGTGAACAATGAAAAAATAGAAGAAAACAACAGACTGGGAAAGACTATAGCTCTTTTCAAGAAAATTAGAGATACCAAAGGAACACTTTATGCAAAGATGAGCACAATAAAGGGCAGAAATGGTAAGGACCTAACAAAAGCAGAAAATATTCAATGGAGGTGTCAAGAATACACAGAAGAACTGTACAAAAAAGGTCTTAATGACCAGGATAACCACAATGGTATGATCACTCACCTAAAGCCAGACATCCTGGAATGGGAAGTCAATTGGGCCTTAGGAAGCATCACTATGAACAAAGCTAGTGGAGGTGATGGAATTCCAGTTAAGCAATTCCAAATCCTGAAAGATGATGCTGTGAAAGTGCTGCACTCAATATGCCAGCAAATTTGGAAAACTCAGCAGTGGCCACAGGACTGGAAAAGGTGAGTTTTCATTCCAATCCCAAAGAAAGGCAATGCCATAGAAAGTTCAAACTACTGTACAATTGAGCTCATTTCACATGCTAGCAAGGTAATGCTCAAAATCCTTCAAGGTAGACTTCAACAGTACATGAACTGAGAACTTCCAAGGGTACAAGCTGGATTTAGAAAAGGCAGAGGAACCAGAGGTCAAATTGCCTACATCTGTTGGATCATAGAAAAAGCAAGGGAATTACAAAAAAAAAAAAAAAAAAAAATCTACTTCTGCTTCATTGATTATGCTAAAGCCTTTGACTGTGGATCACAACAAACTGGAAAATTCCTAAAGAGATGGGAATACCAGACCATCTTACCTGCCTCCTGAGAAACCTGTAAGCATGTCAAGAAGCAACAGTTAGAACCAGACATGCAACAGCGGACTGGTTCCAAATTGGGAAAGGAGTACATCAAGGTTGTATATTGTCACCTGCTTATCTAACCTATATGCAGATTATATCATGTGAAATGACAGGCTGGATGAATCACAAGCTAGAATCAAGATTGCCAGGAGAAATATCAATAACCTCAGGTATGCAGATGACACCACCCTTATGGTAGAAAACGAAGAGGAACTAAAGAGCCTCTTGATAAAAATGAAAGAGAACAGTGTAAAAGCTGCCTTAAAACTCAACATTCAGAAAAACCAAGATCATGGCTTCCAGTCCCCTCATTTCATTGCAAATAGATGAGGGGAAAATGGAAACAGTGGCAGATTTTATTTTCTTGAGATCCAAAATCACTGTGGATAGTGACTGCAGCCATGAAATTAAAAGACGCTTGTTCCTTGGAAGAAAAGCTATAACAAAGCTAGAGAGCATATTAAAAAGCAGAGACATCACTTTGCCAACAAAATTCTTTACAGTCAAAGCTATGGTTTTTCCTGTAGTCATGTATGGATGTGAGAGTTGGACCATAAAGAGGACTGAGCACCAAAGAATTGATACTTTTGAACTGTGGTACTAGAGAAGACTCTTGAGAAGCCCTTGAACTGCAAGGAGATCAAACCAATGAATTTTAAAGAAAGTCAACCCTGAACATTAATTGGAAGGACTGATGCTGAAGCTCTAATACTTTGGCCACCTGAAGCTCCAATACTTTGATCCAACTCATTGCAAAAGATTGAAGGCAGGAGGAGAAGGGGGAGACAAAGGATGAGATGGTTGGACAGCATCACTGACTCAATGCACATGAGTTTGAGCAAGTTCAGGGAGATGGTGAAGGACAGGGAAGCCTGGTGTGTGTGCTGTGGTCCAAGGGGTCACAGAAGCAACTGAACATATCCATTTGAAATAGAGCAGGACCCTATGGTCCTTCCCTTCCCTCCATGTCCTCTGCCTGCCTTTCATCTATGGAAAACTTTAGCCAGAGATTAATTTTAATCAGAGAATTGAGAAATGTGGAAACAAAGGAAAACAATCAAAGGAGACTAAATAATAATAGTGTAGTCATTGAAAGTGAAAGTGAAAGTGAAGTCGCTCAGTCGTGTCCGACTCTTTGCGACCCCGTGGACTGTAGCCTATCAGGCTTCTCCATCCATGGGATTCTCCAAGCAAGAATACTGGAGTGGGTTGCCAGTGTAGTCATTAAGCATAGTCAAAAACCTTTAATTTTCTCAAGAGCTGTAGATGGGCTTCCTTGGTAGCTCAGTTGGTAAAGGATCCTCCTGCATTTTGGGTTCAATTCTTGGGTTGGGAAGAGCCTCTGGAGAAAGGAATGGCTATACATTGCAGTATTCTGGCCTGGAGAATTCCATGGACTGTATAGCCCATCTGGTCACAAAGAGTCAGATATGACTATGCGACTTTCACTTTCATAGATAATATTCTGAGCCACGTCCTATGAGCTGTCCTATAGATACCCAAACACCAGGTGGAGAAGTTAACTACATGCTGACCAGACTGTACCCAGGACATGAGCTGCCACACACCCAAGAACTGGCTGCAAAGAAATGAGAACAAATGGACCCTGGAACTGAATATTAACTGTACCTAAAGCAACCAAGATGATGTTGGTCAGAGCACTGATGACCAATTTGAAGATGACTTAGAGATGACTGTGTTGTGTCTGCATGTAGACCCTCCCCCAATCTGTCTATAAAAGCTCTCATCCCCTGTTTGTCGGGGTAGGGAGGAAAACAATCAAAGGAGAGTAAATAATAATAGTGTAGTCATTAAGCATAGTCAAAAACCTTTAATTTTTTCTCAAGACCTGTAGATGGGCTTCCTTGGGAGCTCAGTTGGTAAAGGATCCTCCTGCATTTTGGGAGACCTGGGTTCAATTCCTGGGTTGGGAAGATCCTCTGGAGGAAGGAATGGCTGAAAGAAATGGGAGGAGTCAGCCTTTGGACAGATGTCCACCACCCTTCCCCTCAGGTGCCAGCATCTGAAATAAAGCCAACTTTCCTTTCCATCCGTCTGGCCTGTTTCTTGGCTTTTGAGAGGTGAGCAGCCAGACCCACACACCTCTTTTAGTAATATATTGAGTTGGTGATGCCATCTAACCATCATATACTTTGTCGCTCCCTTCTCCTCCTGCCCACAGTGAACTCAGGATGACTCTGTGCAGACTGTCTGCTCATGTATGGGCCTCTGCTGGTTGTTTGGCCTGAGGCTTATCAGCACTGGAGCCTGCAGCTTGTTGGGTGGGTACCAAAGTGTGGACCTTTGAGAGAGCTCACTCCAATCAATATTCCCTGTGTCTTCCACTACCAATGTTCTTGCCCCCACAGTGAGCTATTGTTAACCTTCACCTCCCCAGGAAACTGTCCTTAGGGAGGTAAAGCCCAGGTTCCCATGGAGGTACTGCTTTGTTTTGGGTCCCAGTGCACATGAGACCTGTGCACGCCCTCCAAGAGTGGATTCTCTGCTTCCCCCAGCTCTGTGGCTCTTTACTCAAGCCCTGCTGACCTTCAAGGCTAAATGCTCTAGGGGCTCTTCCCCTCAATGCCAGACTCTCAGACTGTCTTGGAGGGCTATCTTTCTAGGGGTACATCCCTTTGTAGTGTGTGTGGGTTTAATGCTTTTTGGCACGAGGGCTATTTTTAGTATAGATGTCTGCCACCTCTTTTCTCAGTGTGTGCTGGCCATTCCACCTTGGTAGGTGTGACTGACCTTGTGACCAGAGCACCGCATACTGAACAGGGCCCTTTCTTTGCTTTGTGGGTGTCACCACCTTATCAGAGGCAGGATCTGCTCCCCATTTGGAATCGAAGCCCTCAGATCTGTTTCTTAGCTGTGTTTCTGATCTAAGGTGTGAGGAAGGCGGGACTGGAGCACTCCCATAGGGAAAGAAGCCACTGACTGTTCCTGTTGCTGTCGTTCAGTCACTAAGTTGTGTCCAACTCTTTGCAACCCCATGGATTTCAAAGCACTCCAGATTTCCCTGTCCTTCACCATCTCCCTGAGTTTGCTCAAACTCATGTCCCTTGAGTCGGTGATGCCAACCGTCTCATGCTCTGTCGTCCCCTTCTCCTCCTGCCCTCAATCTTTCCCATCATCAGGGTCTTTTCCAATTAGTCAGTGCTTCACATCAGGTGGCCAAAGTACTGAAGCTTCAGCTTCAGTATCAGTCCTTTCAATGAATATTTCCTTCAGGATTGACTGGTTTGATCTCCTTGCTGTCTAAGTGACTCTCAAGAGCCTTCTCCAGCACCACAGTTCAAAAGTATCAATTCTTTGGGGCTCAGCCTTCTCTATGGTCCAACTCTCACATCCATACATGACTACAGGAAAACCCATAGCTTTGACTACACAGACCTTTGTCAGCAAAGCGATGTCTCTGCTTTGTAATACACTGTCTAGGTTTTTCATAGTTTTTCTTCCAAGGAGCAAGTGTCTTTTAATTTCATGGCTGCAGTCACAGTCCACAGTGATTCTAGAGCCCAAGAAAATAAAATCTGCCACTGTTTCCATTTTCCCTCCATCTATTTGCCATGAAGTGACAGGACCGGATGCCATGACCTTAGTTTTCTGAACACTGAGTTTTAAGCCAGCTCTTTTTTTCACCTCTGGAACACTTTATGGGAGTGCTCTGTTGTGTCACCTTTCACCCACTGTGCAAGTTCTCCAATTACATGGTTGTTGGCACAGCTCTCAGCCCCATCTAATAATGGCTGTGATGGCAAGTGGCCCTGGCAACTCTCAGGAGTTGCTTTCATCAGGTCACCAACACAGATTCACTGAAGTCAAATTCCAGGATCGCAGTATCACGGCTCTGCATTCACTGTGGGCACTATGGGGGCAGCACAGTTCCTGGCCTGGCCCTGACCCCATGCGTACATGCCCATAAAGTCTACAACTGCTAAAGATGACCCGTCTTGGCTACGGGAGCTACTCGTTGTCCATTCACATGTTCTGTGTGCTCAGTCACTCAGTCTTGTCTGACTCTGTGACCCCATGCACTGCAGCCCAGTAAGCTCCACTGTCCATGGGATTTTTAAGGCAAGAATACTGGAGTGGGTGGCCATTCCCTCCTCCCCAGCAGATGTTCTATAGGTGCCAGGTTTATAAAGCTGGTCATGGGGGTGGCAGTTTGCACAGCTGAAAGAAGAGATTTCAACTTTTCTTCTTTAATTGCATGGCCCCTGGGGCTCAGCTGTGGGTAACCCCACCTCTGCATGTGGACCACCCACAGAGGTCTGCTTCCCAAGGCTGCCATGGAGCACAGGAGTCTGCCCCAGAGAGGAGGGGGTGTGGAGGCAGTGGTGGTCAGGGTCGAGAGAGCATCTGCTCTGGTGGGGATAGGGGTGGAGGAGGAGGCAGCAGCAGCTGGGGTCATGAGAGTCCCAGTAGGGGCTGGTCGTGCAGGGGGGCTGGCAGCCACATGCATGAGGGACCTTGCTCCAGCAGCGATAGGTCACGTGGGGGAGACTGTGGCTGTAGGTGCAAGAGATTGCAGGCTCTGGTGGGAGACTTCCCTAGTGGCTGGGGAGGCAGGGGCTGGGATGTGGGGAGAGAGGCTGTAGTGGCGGCCCTCCCTCCTCCCTGCACATCACTTGACAATGGTGCTTTCTCCACAAGCATTCCTGGTTGTGGAACGCCTCATTCCCATCCCCCAAGGCTGTCTCTTCTCAGCCAATAGCAGGGCCCTCCCCGGGTCTGCTCTCCAAATCCCATGATCCAGCACCAGCACCCCCTGCCCCCATCCCGGCCCTGTGTGCACCAGTGAACACATGTCAAACTGGGGTGTGCAGGGCCGTGGCACACCCCTCTGTGTGGGTCTCACCCTGTCCTGCCTGCCGTGGACCGATTGCTGCACTCTCCACTGACTGCCCCTGATGTTCCCTTTCTGTCCTGACTGATCGCCCAACTGGTGAGGGGGCTCCCCTGCATGAGGGAACCTCTCCTCTCTTTTCCTGACTGATCGCCCCACCAGTGAGGGGGCTCCTCCACATGAGGGAACCTCTCCTCTCTTTCAGCTCATGCCCCCAACCAGGGACACAGGTCCTGTCCCACTTAATCTCCTTTCTTTTCCCTTCTTCTTTCTTACCTGGTTACATGGGAATCTCTCTTGTCCTTGTAGGTCCTCTGCTAGTGTTTAGAGGGTGCTCTGTGAGAGCTGTCCCATTTCTACATGTCTTCTCTGTGGGGGGCGGGGGCAGGGGCGGGCAGGAGATGAACTCCACCTCTTCCTACTCCTCCATCCTGACTCTTTTTTAATCTGCCTCATTTCTGTCTACCGTGTTCCTGTTAGGTTTTCTTGACCGTCTGTTTTCTCTGGGGCTTCTCTGAATGATTTATCTTTTTTTCCCCCAGGCCTTTCTTGAGTTTGATCAGCTTGAATTTTATTTCCTCCAATGAGTTTGTTATTTCCCCTAATCTTTGTACATCTTCATTATGGGCCTTCATCATGGAAGGAATTGCTTCAGTGAATTGTTTTGGTTTAAAAAAAAAATTGTGATGAAACACGAGAATATGATTCCATTCTCTACCTGCTTTCCAAAGACCTTTTTCAGGCGAGTGTTCCTCATTGGATGGTAAGTTTTGTTGCTTTCTTTTTTAAATTTCTCTTTTTTAATAACAGCTGCTCAAAATTCTGCTTGAGTTGTGTTTTTAAATTGCTCACTTGCTCACCATGAAACTGGAGACCAGCTATTTGCAGGAGGTACCAACGGGGAAGCAAGTGTAGGTTTCACCCAACCTTCAGGTCTCACGATTCTAATATTCCCTCTTTCTCGGCTGCCAAATACATGGACTGTTTTCTGGAAATGTGGAATGTGTGTGTGCTGCTTCTCCCAGGAGTACCCCTGGCTCTGGTCCCTCTCCTTCACTTTTCCCTTGTTGAAAAGAAAGGACAGGCTTTCACACTTGACAGTGAGCCCCTCCTGTGGGGAAATGAACTCTTTCTGGTGCCTTCTGAGTTGGGTGCTGCTGGAACTTGAAATCACTGGTCATCCTTTATCATTCCATTCCTTCCCTGTGGCCTCTGCCCTCTCTCAGCTGCTTCTAGAAGCTTCTCCACACTCTTTCCACCTGCAGCTTCTCCCTCCCTCCTACTTTCACTAAAAATGTAAGGTTCAGGGAGTACGGTTCACTTGCCTTATTTTTCTGGTTTCTCGTCTGTGATTTCCCAGAGAAGCAGAGGGTGTTTGCCGTCTTACATGACCATGTTCACACTGAAACTCTGGTCTTCTAGGATTTTTTTTTTCTTTTTTCACTTTTTTGTCATTTTTTGACCATGCCACGCAGCATGTGGGATCTTGGTTCTAACCTGGGATTGAACCCGTGTCCCTGCAGTGGCAACTGAGAGTCCTAATTACTGGGTCACCAGGGAAATCCCTGATCTTCTATTGTAATTGTATACATTTTTATATCATTTAAGGTTTTCGTTTGCTTGTTTCTTTGTCTTTTCTACAGGAATGTTGAGTTTGTTTATTTAAATGTTTTTAAACTCTTTAGTTGAAACTTGGGTAAAGATTTAATACAAATGTATTGCTGTGCTATACAAGGTGGAAAAAATGGAAGACCTACATGTCCAACAGTAAAGAAATAAAGTAATTCTCACACATTCATAAGTGGAATACTCAGCAACCATTAAAAATATACAGGCAGACCTCAGAGATGTTACAGGTGTGGTTCTAGACCACCACAATAAAGCGAATATCACAATAAAGCAAGTTACACAAGTTTATGTTTACACTATACTATAGCCTATTGTGTGAAGTAGCATTATGTCTTTTTAAAATATCCATGCCTTCCATAATTAAAAAATAACTTATTGCTAAAAATGCTTGCCATCATCTGAGTCTTCATGAGTTGCAGAAAGAGCATCAAAGATCAGTGATCATCACTGATCACAAATATCACCATAACAAACAGAGTAATAATGTGGAAACTTTGAAATGTTACACGATTCATCAAAATGTGACCAAGAGACATGATGTAGGTAAACGCTATCAGAAAACTTGTGCCAATAGACTTGCTTGATGCAGGAGGTCCACAAACATTCACTTTGTGAAAAACACAGTATCTAAGAAATGGAATGAAATGAAGTCTGCTTTCCTTTTAATAATTTAAAGGTTGGGAAATGATTATGTCATTCAGTTCAGTTTAGTCACTAAGTCATGTCCAACTCTTTGCAACTCCATGGACTGCAGCACGCCAGGTCTCCCTGTCCATCACCAACACCTAGAGCTTGCTCAAACTCATGTCCATTGAGTTGGTGATACCATCCAACCATCTCATCGTCTGTTATCCCCTTCTCCTCTTGCCTTCAATCTTTCCCAGCATCAGGGTCTTTCCAATGAGTCAGTTCTTCGCATCAGGTGGTCAAAGTATTGGAGTTTTAGCTTCAGCATCAGTCCTTCCAATGAATATTCAAGACTGATTTCCTCCAGGATTGCCTAGTTGGATCTCTTTGCAGTCTAAGGGACTCTCAAGAGTCTTCTCCAACACCACAGTTCAAAAGCATCAACTCTTTAGCGCTCAGCTTTATTTATAGTCCAACTCTCACATCCATACATGACTACTGGAAAAACCATAGCTTTGACTAGACAGACTTTTGTTGGCAAAGTAATATCTCTGCTTTTTAATATGCTGTCTAAGTTGATCATAGCTTAGCTTTTCTTCTAAGGAGCAAGTATCTTTTAATTTCATGGCTGCAATCACCATCTGCAATGACTTTGGAGACCAAAAATATATCTTACTAAGAAAAAAATTAAACTGCCTATGCAGTGAAATTGATAATTTTAAATGCACATCCACACTTATGCAACACACACATAAACACATTCAGAAAATATATAACATCACTTTTTTGTGGAATCTAAAAAAAGATATAAATGAATTTATAAATAAAACAGAAATAGACACACAGACATAGAAAACAAATTGATAGTTACCAAAGGGAAAGTGGGGCAGGGATAAGTTAGGAGTTTGGGATTAACAGATACATACTACTACATATAAAATAAACAACAAAGACCTACTGTATCAGACCTACTATATAGGACCTACTATATCAGTATAGGACCTACAGATATACTCAGTATCTTGTATTAACCTATAATGGAAAAGAATCTGAAACATCTTATGGTAAACCAGAATGAACTTTTTGACCAACCCAATAGGTAGAACTGCACCACTATTCTGTACACCAGAAACTAATACGACATTCTAAATCAACTATACTTCAATAGAAGAAATTTTTTTAAAGAAGGATTTTAAAAAGAGAGACCAAAGACCAAAAAAAATGGAGCAAAATGTCAGAGAGGTTATCTCTGAAAGAACTACAGTTAATTACAATATTCTTTTGAAAATTCTGTTTTCCAAACATATGTTGCTTTTAATAATGAGGAAAAACTATTGAAAAAGCAACCTTGTGCATTGTTTTCTTCCTGTTCCACACTTGACTCTGTTCTTATTTTATTCTCTTAGTGGAGGCCAACCCTTCCCTTCCCCCTCTCCCCAATCAGAAGCCTGGGCAGGAAACATAAGTCATCCCATGCCCTCCGTTTCCTTATTCCCCATTCAAATTGCTTTTGGTCCTACCTCCTAAAGAGCCCAAACCCCTCTGCACTCACCTGGATAGTTCCAACCACCTGTCCTCTGGGCTCTTGAGCTGGTTCCCTTATTCGTCTCCTTATTCGTCGCCTCTCCCATCCTGAACCCACCTTCCCTATGAGCTGGACTACTCCCAACCTAAACACTTCCATGGCTTGCAGCAGCCACAGGAGAGAAATCCATATGCAAGCACTCAAGACCAGCCCCAGTTTGACCTAACTCTACCTCTTCCAGGGCACACCTGTCACACTCCCATGCCTGGAACAATCATCAAGTTGTGTAATAATAGCTGGCACACATCAAACTTCAAACAACCAGAATGCACACCGGCCCATGCCAGCTGCTGCGGGCTGGCTAGATCTGCCCCCTTGAGAGTGGAATGCATGAATAGTGGAGGAAGGGATTCAACCTGGCTCCCAGTTTCAGAAAGAACCAGTTCTAACCCATGCTAGAGTAACAATAATTTGTCCCGGCTTAGGAATGTGAAAGGATAGGATCTCAGATTCCTGCCCGGCAACCATGACAGTACCCAGTCCATGTTTTGATTGTTTGAATAACATATTCTGTTACCTCTATGCTTTTCTCGGCAATTTCACTATTTCCTTGATTCCTTCTGGCCACCTCATTAGATAGCTGGAGCAGACAGCATCCCCGTGTTATATGAAGTGGAGGGTCTGTCGGATCAGGGATTTAAATACTTTTCCAGTGAAGCTATTCAAATTCACACTCCACTCAGCAGAGGATGAAATCAGTCGTCTGGCTGATGTTATTATCATTATTATTTTAAGACCTTGCTAATTTTAAAGCGATCAAACCAGTAAATCCTAAGGGAAATCAACCCTGGATAGTCATTGGAAAGACTGCTGCTGAAGCTCCAATACTTTGGCCACCTGATGTGAAGAGCCTACTCATTGGAAAAGATCCTGATGCTGGGAAAGATTGAAGGTAGGAGGAGAAGAGGGCGACAGAGGATGAGATGGTTGGATGGCATCATCAACTCAATGGACAAGAATTTGAGTGAATTTGGGGAGATAGGGAAGGACAGGGGAGCCTGGTGTGCTGCAGTCCATGGAGTCGCAAAGGGCTGGACACGACTCAGTGACTGAACAACAACAACAACGTCTTTAAAAGAGAAGAAAGTGAACCCAAGCAACAGAACTCGCCCTCCACCCAGGAACAGCAACATTGAGGTTTTCCTCTTGGTGCTTTATTGGGGAAACCCCAAGAGACTTTTTTAAAAGCTGGTAGATACACAGTCAATTAAGTTATCACAGGGAGGGGAAGAAGGAAGAGGCGTTCCCTTCAGTTACCGTTAAAACAAATCCAAGGCTTATCAATTTGCTCATTCGTTGTGTCCAGTCATTGAACAAATATTGAGGGAGTGCCAGCTGAGACCAGCCCTATCCAAGGCCCCTGGGATTCCACTGTGAACAAGTCAGGGACCCTGTCTATCCTCATGGAACTTGTTGTCTGGTAGAGAGAGGTTTACACTCCAGATGATAAGCCAGTTAACACAAAAATGCCAAAAATACTGCCAAAAATGTCTAAAACACTGCTGGGCAGTACTCAGTGCTGCAGAGGAGAGGAAAAGTAGGGGAAGGGAGAGCAACAGAGAGGGGAAGGGCTGGTTTAGATAAGTATCATGGCCCCCCGTCCCATCACCATGGCCCGTTTCCACAAAACCCCATAGGCTGCCATTTTGTGACTCCCCCACCTTCAAGGCTACCCTAGAGATCCACACTGCATCCATCTAGCTCTCACCTGCACAAACTCTGGGAGAGGCCAGAGAGAACCCCAGGGCTGGTCCTTCCGGGAGGCAGAGTGGAGGTTCAGCAGGCACAGCTGTGCCCCACCAGCCCCAAGTGGGAGTGCCTGCCACACTGTGCCCTGGTGGCACTGGCCAGGCAAGTTCAGTACCCCTCACATCCCCCTGCTCACCATTACCCCACCAGAGGCGGCCTCTAGTTCACACACCAGGAAGCATTAGCTGGGCATGACTGTCGTTTGCAAGGTGTCTAGAAGGAAGGGGTGGGAGAAACAGGCTGTCTCTCTGACCCAGCTCCCTGATTATGAGCATCGCTTCTCCCATAATCTCCCTCATAAGCTGTCCCCACCCCGCCCCTCCCATCCATCAAGACCTGATGTAGGCACACCCCAGGTAGACCCTCTTACCTCCCCTCCCTGCCACACCTTGACTAGCTGTGTTACAAGGGGCCACGCCCCACCTACCCCCAGAGGCTTCATCTGGGTGCTTGGAGTGAATTCTTAAAGTCCTATCCACGCTGATGCTCTGATTGAATGTCTCCCAGATGCAGATGGTGAATTGGTATTTTATTCTTTTGTTTGTATTTTTTGGCAGAGTTACACAGCTTGTGGGATCTTAGTTCCCCAACCAGGGATTGAACCTGGGCCTACGGCAGTGAAAGCACAAAGTTCTAATCACTGGACCACTAGGAAATTCCCAGTGAACTGCTACTTTAATAAACTAATTCTGTTAGAGTGAAGTAAGTCAGAAAGAGAAAAACAAATATCGTATATTAACATGGATACATGGAATCTAGAAAAATGGCATGGATGAACCTATTGCAGGGCAGAAACAGAGATGCAGGTGTAGAGAATGGACTTGTGGTCACAGCAGGGGGAGGAGTGGGGGTGAACTGGGCGCGTAGCGTTGACATACGCACACCACCGTGTGTACAACACCAATGGGAAGCCACTGTCGAGCACAGGGAGCTCAGCTCGGTGCTCTGTGATGACCTGGAAGGGTGGGATGAGGAGGGGGAGGGAGCTCACGAGGGAGGGGATATATGTATATATACATCTGATTCACATTGTTGTATGGCAAGAACCAACACAACACGGTAAGCAGTTATCCTCCAATTTAAAAAAATGAGTTAACTCTGTTAATAAGTACTTCCAGAGGAAAGAAGCACAGGTGGCCTGATGGTGCTCTCAAAGCATCCCCTGCACAGCATCTCCGGGAGCCCCCTGGACTGGCGGGGGTCTGCAATTCCAACAAACTCCTTCCTGGGTGGTGCAGGTCCCAGGTTGCCCACTGAGGGTCCAATGCCCCGACAGCCTCTCTCCTGCCATCCTTTCTTCTCAAATCCAGTGCTTCTCACCTGGGACAGTTCTGCCTCCCAGGGAGAGTCCTGTAGTGCTCACAATTGGGGCGATGCCACTGGCCACAGTAGACAGAGAATAGGGCTGCCATCAACTATCCTTCTGGGGACAGGACAGCCCCCAGAGCAAAGGATTATCTGGTCCCAAATAACAAGAATGCCCCCTAAAACCTTATGTACTAACTCAGTAGTACCTAATTCTGTCTACATATGGAAGCTATCTGGATTTCTTCTACGAATGTCAGCTCCTGGGCTCCCTTCTGGACGATGTCAGCATCTCAGGGGTGAGGCCTTGGTTCTGCACTTGGATGTGCCTCGTGATTCCAAAGTGGGTCCTCAGCTGAGAGCCAGCACCCTGCACCAGTGCTGACCGGAATGGTGGAAGTAGTGGGCTGGGGAAGAGAGCTGGGACGTGGGGACTTTATTTAGATTCCTAACTCCCAGCACACATTTTTTTCTAACTCTGACTGCCAGTGTGTGGGGAGGGGATTTGCAGGGGTAGGGAGCCCGAAGACAAAGTGCTTTTTGTGGTCTGTTCAATGTAATGTCCTCCCTTTGCACGTGGCGGGGGCGGGGGGGTGGGCAGGTGGTTTCCCATTCCAGCCCAGAACCCCCATTCAGCATTTGCATTTGTCATTGCTGGCTTCAAACTCCTCCAGGAACCCTACAGGGGAGTTTCCATCTCATCTTTATGAAAACTGTAGAGGCAGATAGTTAACAATCATCATCATCACCATGCCATCTTAAAGGTGAAGGAACTAAGGGCTGGAAAAATTAGGTGAACTGATTAGAAATGTGGCAGAGCTGAGACTGGAACCTAGAATTTTTAAAGCCAAATTAAACATGCTATGCTATGCTATGCTAAGTCACTTCAGTCGTGTCCGACTCTGTGTGACCCCATAGACGGCAGCCCACCAGGCTTCCCCGTCCCTGGGATTCTCCAGGCAAGAACACTGGAGTGGGTTGCCATTTCCTTCTCCAATGCATGAAAGTGAAACATAGTCTTTACTTTATTCCATTGCTTTCCAGAGTTCATTTGTTCATTCATTTATTCAAAAGGTACTGAAAATTTGCTATGTGCCAAGTATGGTTTTAGTAACTGGATAAATAAGTCTTGGGCTTCCCCAGTGGCTCAGTGGTAAAAACAACAACAACAAAACACCAACCTGCCAATATAGAAGATACAGGTTCAATCCCTGGGTCAGGAAGATTACCTGGAGAAGAAACAGCAACCCACTCCTCTATTCTTGCCTTTAGAATCCTATGGACAGAGGAGCCTGGCGGGATATAGTCCATGGGGTTGAAAAAGAATTGGACATGATTCTGGAACTAAAAAAGAATAAACAAGTCCTATCCGTAAGTAGGGCTTCCCTGGTGGCTCAGCTGGTAAAGAATCCACCTGCAATGCGGGAGACCTGGGTTCGATCCCTGGGTTGGGAAGATCCCCTGGAGAAGGGAAAGGCTACCCACTCCAGTATTCTGGCCTGGAGAATTCCATAGACTGTATGGAGTCACAAGAGTCAGACATGTAAGGTGAATAGGCATTGGAATACAGCATGATAGATGACCAGCAGCCCCAGTTCCACCAGCCAGGTGACAATGAACAAGTCACCAGACCTCAGGGGTCAGCAACTGATCCTCAACTGTCACATCTGTAAAGTGGGTCCTACGATTCTGCCCTCCCAGGATTATTGTGGCTGTGAAATGACGTCATGGAAGTCACAGGTCCAAATGAGCCTCTGTTCATTCATTCACTGCTCCGTTAGGAGCTGGAGAAGGGAATGGAGGAAGGTGAGGACCAGGTGAAACTGAGCCCATGAAAAAGTGAAAGCTGCTTTTGTTTCTCTCCTTAGAAAGAAGGCAGACACTTTTATTAAGCAGGCTTTAAAATTTTTTTCTTCTCACCTCTTGAAAATGTGTGTGCGTGTGTGTATGTGTAACTACTTGCTATTCTTGCAACTTGCTGATCACTGTTAGACTTTGTGAGAGAAAAGCAGCTTTAGATCATGGTTTTTAAAAGGAAAGTTTCCATTATGACAAAAGAATGAGCCAGGTTCTTTGGCACGATGGTTGTTAGGCAATGCAACCAGGAGTTTTTGCTTTGCATTCTTCACCAGATATTCTGACTTCTTTCCACATCATGACATCAAGAACAATCTACAACAGTGATTTTAGTGTTTTTTTTTTTTTTTTTTCTCTCAAGAAACCTCTCTTCTCCAGCCAAATCCTGTGTTGTTCAAATACCTTAGCTGTCAACACCAATGACTGAGCTAATTAGAGGTATGACTCTTTTTCCTGATCTTGTGGCCTGAACTCCAGCTACAGTTACAGGTAGTAGCCAAAGCACTGTTTTATGAAAATACAAAAATATAAGCTTATTATTACTCCAGGTTGAATCCAGTTTGAGGCCCTTGAAGATCAGGCTTTCAAAGAGGTAAGATTTAGGGATGTCCTTGGAGTTGGACACGACTGAAGTGACTTAGCAGCAGCAGCAGCTGGAGGCATAGTGAGTAAGAATTTGCCTGCCAATGTAGGGGACATGGATTTGATTTCTGGTGTAGGAAGGCTCCACATGCCATGCAGCAAGCAAGTCCATGTGCCACAACTACCGAGCCTGTGCTCTAGAGTTTGGAATCTGCAACTACTGAACTTGTGCACCACAATTACTAAAGCTTGCGTGCCCCAGCTGACTAATAGGGAGCTGAACTAAGCGAAACCTGGACTTGTCACCCACTTGGCATTTTTGTAGGCATCCATGCAGCACATAGTTTATTTCTGAGTGCTTTCTCAGTGCCTCAGTGGTGCTGGATGCTGGGGACATAAAGAATAAACATAGTCCTCACCCACCAGGAACCTATAGGCCAGCAGGTGCATCAGCCATCTGGCTTTGTAGCAAATACTCAAAGACCTGGGTGGGGCATCAGGAGCATGAAGGGGAGGTGGGGAGCATTTTCACAGAAATATTTTGATATGGAGATTAATTCTAAAGTACTTCAACCAGGGCTTCTCATACTTCTTCCCCTGCCCGCCCCCCGCCCCCCACCCCAAGGATACACGATTATAAAGGGACAGAAAGCCTCAGTGGGAAAGCTGAACCTTGACTTGAGGAAGTGGGCAGGGCCATGCTGATGGACAGAGCATGAAATGGGGGCTGCCTGGCCAAGGGATCTCACATACCAATACTGAACAGGGCCATTTCCAACATCCAGCCCTTTTTTTTTTGAATTTACTTTTTATTCATGTCTAATTGATTTACAATGTTGTGTTAATTTCTGCTGTACAGCAAAGTGATTCAATTATATATATATATATGGACTTTTCAGGTGGCACATATGGTAGAGGACCTGCCTGCCAACGCAGGACACGTAAAGAGACATAGGTTTAATCCCTGGATCAGTAAGATCCCCTGGAGGAAGGAATGGCAGCCCACTCTAGTATTCTTGCCTGGAAACCCCCTGGACAGAGGAGCCTCGTGGACTATAGTCCAAAGAGTCACATAGAGTCGGACTCAACTGAAGCAATTTAGTATGTATATGTATATATATATATGTGTGTGTGTATATATACATATATATATGATATAAACATATTTAATCTTTCAAAATCTACTTCATTATGATTTATTACAGGATATTTTTTTAAATTGCAGTATTTACAATGTTCTGCTAACCTCTGCTATATAGCAAAGTGACTCAGTTATACACATATATACTTTTTTTTTAACAAATATTATTTTCCATTGGGTTTATCAGGATATTGAACATAGTTCCCTGTGCTGTACAGTAGGAATTTGTTGTTTATCATCCTATATACTAATCCCAAGCTCCCAGTCCATCCCTCACCAACCACAATTTCATAGTGATACAGGCCTTCATCAAAAAACAAGAAAAATCTCAAGTAAACAACCTAACCTATTACCTAAAAGAATTCCAAAAAGAAGAACAAAGCCTAAAGTCAGAAGAAAGAAGGAAATAATAAAAAACCAGTGAGTAAATAAATCAAATAGAGATTAAAAAACAATGGAAAAAAATCAACAAAACCAAGAGCTGGTTCTTCAAAAGGGTAAACAAAAGTGACAAATCTCCGGCCAGGCTCACCAAGAAGAAAAGTGAACCCAAGTACACAAAATAGAAAATGAAAAGAGAATAATCTCACCTGATAGCACGGAAATACAAAAACTACAAGAAAACACTATGAACAATTGTATGCCAACAAATTTGACAACCTAGAAGAAACGGACAACTTCCTAGAAACATACAGCCTACCCTTTTTGAATGCAGTCTCCTCTGCCTTGAGAACTTGGCTGTGGCCATGGCCTGGAGTGGGGTCATTTCCTTGGGCAATTTAAGCAAACACAACCCCAGGAAAGCCCAGGGTAGTGGCTGGGCCACCAGCGGTGCCTCCTTAGGAAACTCTCTGTGGGCTCCTGAGCCTCCCCGGGGGCTCTCCCTGGTAGGGAGAATGATGTGGGCCCAAAGGGAGGAGACAGGAGAGGCGGCGGTGGGCCCAGGGAACACGTGGGGAGATGTTGGGGGCGCTTAGGAAAGGCGGTGAGGGACCCAAATACGACACCCACGCCAGCATCTGCGGGACAGAGGTGGGACAGGTTGTGTGGAGAACCACCTTTCTTCCCCCTGGAGTTCACCAGGAGGGAAAGCTCGCGCAGATTGGAGTGTGGGCCCCCCAGCGGCGGCGGGAGAGGCTGCATAGACTCCGCCACGTGTCCGCGGACCGGCGGGAATGGGGACGGCGTGGGCGCGGCGCCTGCTGCCCAGAACGCGCAGAGGCTGGAGGCGGCCATGTGGTAAGAGAGGGGGCGGGAACCAGGGTCAGGAAGGGCCAGGGGCCGGGCGCGATGGGGGCGGAACGGAGATGGGAGGCTGGGTGGGGTGTGATCCCGGTTCTGGCCTAGAGGAGACCGGGTTGGGGCTGGATTCGGGACGGGACCGCGGGCCAGTTCGCGGTTTATGGAGACGTGGGCCGCCATGCAGGCCAACAGGGGTCGGAGGGGCCTGCCTGGGGGTCTCAGGAATGAGCCCTCAGGTGTCCAGCACCTCTGGTTTCCGGGGACGGATACCCCACATCCGGGCTGCGCTTCACTGGTCCAACTCCCCGGCTCTCCTCAGCACGTGACAGACTGCCCCCAACCCCGTGCTCGTCCTCTGAGGGGCCCTTGAGCGAGAACACCACGTGGCCTAGGACCTCCGGGCTGGCCGACCCCCAGACCCCACCCGAGCGCCCCCAGCAGAAGGTTCCAGAAGCTGGGGCGGGGGAGGGCGAGCTCCAGAGGATCAGAGCCCCCTCGAACCCCAGCTGTTCCCCAAATCGGCAGGCTTTGGGGTTTCGGCATGTGCCGGGGTGTGGAAAAGTGGACGATGTCCGGAAAGGAAAGGTGGCAGGAAGTAGGGGGACCAGTGGGGGCTGTCGGAGAGACGTCATGAGCACCGCGTGGCGCGGGGACCCGCAGGAGTCAGGGAGGGCGGGCAGGACGCCAGAGGGTTGTGCTCGAGTGACTTCTGTAGAGCCCCTGTATCTTCAGTTCTCCAACCACTCCCTGAGGAAAAGCGTTCATAATCATGCGCTTCGGAGCTGGAAGCACCCCAGGCCGGATGGAGGTCCGGAGGGCTGCGATCTTTACCAAAAGATGGGAAAGAAAAGGGGCGGGATGGGGTTCACGTGGGGTCCCAGCGGCATGCTCTTGGGTTGATGGGGGATAGTTTGGGTACAGGGAAGGGGGTCCTACACGCGCGAGAACTGTCAACACGCTGCAGCTCAGTCCAACTCACCAAATTCTGAGTTTCAGAAATATTTTCGTTTTCTGCCTTTACATTTTTTTGGACTATTACATACATATGCTGTTGAGTTTTCTTGTTTTGTTTTCTTTCCCGAAGGGATTAAGAAACATTTTTTTCTCCTTAGAATATCCTAGGACAGATGTCATACAGTGTTTCTTTGGTTGTCCCTTATATTTTTCTTAATCAAAACTGAAATTCAGCTGGTTTTTCTCTTGATTGCTTACGATAGTGAGAGACAAAATGACCCATTACCATGAGAATATCGACCTTTCATGGGGCACCTTTCCTGCAATGTAGGACACACGGGTTTGATCCCTGTGTTCAAAGATTCCCCAGGAAAAGGGCATGGCCACCCACTCCAGTATTCTTGCCTGGAGAATTCCATGGACAGAGGACCCTGGCAGGCTACAGTCTATGGCGTTGCAAAGAGTTGGACACCAGCGAGCAACTGACACTAACTCTTGTGCATCCAGCCTCCTTCTAGGTATCTTCTCATCCTGTCTCTCTGAAGTGGCATTGTGATTCTCCCCACCACACACACTGGCTCACACTGAGGGACGGCACCAGGAGATATGGGTCAGTCTGATCCAGTTTCCATGCTCTTCCTCCTAAAATCTCAGTCACTAAAGCCAACAGAACTAGTTTCATGAAGAATGAAAACCAGCAACAAGGAAAGGCATTTGGGTGTTGGGTTTTTGCTTTTGTTTCTCATATGTCTTGCATTCAAAGAAGAATGCATAGAATAGTGGACTGACCATCAGTTGGCAGAAGGGCGAAGAGGGAGAGACATGGCATGAGGGTCTCACGGCCTGTGTGTGTCAATGAGTGACTGTGCACTTCTGCTCGCCATTCCAGGACCTGGTGACCTCAGTTTAGATGCATCGAAAAGTGAACAGTTCCTCTCCAAGGTTGGAAGAGCTCTGACATGTCAGCCCTTCTACCCTCCTATGACCATCCTGGGCCGTGTCCCAGGACATGGAGACCCTTTCTGTCCATGTAGTTGACCAGCCAGCCAGGAATCTGAACTTCAGTCCTAATTCAACGGAGGCCCTGGCTGCCTCAAAGCCCTAGAGGACCAAGTGCAACATGCAAAAATAACGAAATGTCCGAATACCTGCTAGCTGCAGATGGTCTGTGCTGGTACATTACTTCATTTAATGTCAGCAGCTCTGAAAATGATGTTCTTCTTCCCATTGCACAAATTAAAAATAAACCTCAAGGGTCAGGGATATTAAATTAGGTACTCTACATCCATCAGCACAGTGTGAAACATTGATGGAAACACAGGTCTGTCTGCAGTATCTGGTCCTTCCATTTCTAAAGGGTCTGCTCAATATTCTAGTCAGGCAGCCAGAAACAGAGGTCCGCAAACTTTTTCATCTCAGAACCCCTCTGTAAACTTAAAAGTGACCAAGGACCCAGAAAAGCTTTTGTTTCTGTAGGTTGTGTCTCTGTGTCAGTTGCTCGGTCATGTCTGACTTTTTGTGACCCCATGGACCATAGTCTGTCAGGCTTCTCTGCACATGAAATTCTCCAGGCAAAAATACTGGAGTGGGTTGCCATTCCCTTCTCCAGGGGATCTTGCCAACCCAGGAATCAAACCAGCATCTCCTGCATTGCAGGCAGATTCTTTACTGCTGAGCTCTTGAGGAAGCCCCCTTAGTTCCCTGACCAGGCATCAAACCTATGCCCTGTGCAGTGGACGTGGGGAATCTTAACTACTGAACCACCAGGGAAATCCCAACAAATGGTATTTTCTTAAAGATGAGTTGCAATGTAGAATCTGAAAATGAATTTTCCTTACTCTGCTATGTGAAATATAGTGGTCTGTCTGGCACTTGGAGTGGGTCTTTTGCCCTTGTATGATCTTGTATCATTTCTCATCCCTCGTTTGAAAATGCTGGTTCACTGAGTCATGCAGACCTTCTCAGTAGACAGTGGAAAGCTCCACTGTATACTTCTGGGAGAATGGGAGTGGAAAAGACAATTCATGTTACAGTGTATAGGTTTGGACCTTGGAAAATCCCTGAAGGGTCATGTGGACCCTTCAGGGGTCCCCTGAGCACACTTTGAGAACTGCTGGTCTGCAGTATAAATTGAATGGTCACTGACCACAAAGCCCTGTAAGAGGACACAAAAGAAATAAAAAATTAAATCCAATGATCTTAACACTTGAAAAGTATGTTTCATTCAGTATGTGAAATTAGGGAAAGGCAAAAAAAAAAAAAAAAGATCACTTAAGTTTGCTAAGCATTAAGAAAAAGCAAGAGCACTTTAGGTCTCATTTTCTCTGTGTGAGTGATGACTGACCTGGGCAGCCACTGATGATCCCCAGTCACATCCATGCCATGGCTCCGAGGCCAGACTCCTGTGAACTGATTTCTACTGGAGAGGCTGGGGTGACCAGAAGCATGCGGGGGCCGATGGGGGAGGGAGACAGAAAGAAAGGCAGGCTTGGGGGAAGCCCTGAAGGAAGAGCAGGATACAATTTAGTGGAGGGGGGAGGTGTCCAAGCTGAAAAAGGACCACCATTATTCCCTCTAGTCTCCCAAAGAAGGATGAAGGCAGCTTGCACTGTGTGCAACCAGTCAGAGCCAACGACAGGCTTCAGAGGGGCCACTTGGGTCTGAATTGGCTCTTGACCAGGTGGCTGGTGTGCACTATATTGGCCGGACTAAGCTGTAAACGTGCTTCCGCAGCACGGTCCAGCTCTGTCATCTCTGCCCACTTGTTTTTTCTTTTCCTGATAACATACCTGATTGAAGTACTCTTCGTGCTTCAATATGTGTATTTTATGCAGTAAAGTACACATACAGCCCTATAACTTTTTATGTAAGATTCTTGTGTACTTGCCGCCCAAATAAAGATAAAAATTTTCCCTGAATCCTTTCCAACTGAGTATCTGTCCACCCCTGCACTCAGAGGAAACCACCGTTCAGCCTTCTGTACCACAGATGACTGTTATCTGCTCTTGAATGTCATCTAAATGTGATCAGTCATTCATCCGGTATGGTATGCCTGTTGTTTTTGTAACATTTATTGATTTGGCTGTGCTGGGTCTTAGTTGCGACATGTGCGATCTTAGTTCTCTGACTGGGGATTGAACCCAGGCCCCCTGCATTGCATCTTAGACATTGGACCGCCCAGGAAGTCCCGATATTCGTGTTGTTTTTTGAGTTAGCCATGTTGTTGCACTTAACAACAGTGCTTTCTTTCTTTTTTTTTTTTTTTAATCCATGAGTAGTATTTTACCCTGTGAGTATACCACAGTTCATTTATCTTTTTTTCCTATTGATAGACTTTCAGATTGTATGTGGGTTTTGGCTATAATCTTCTGTGGATGCTATCAACATAAATGCCTGCAGTTCATGTTCTAGGGGATGGCACTGAGGTGGAGTTGCTGCATTGTATACTAAGTGTGTTGGGCTTTATTGGAGACCACAGCAGAATACACATTCTTTTCAAGCTAGCATGAACAGTCGCCAAGAGATACTCCTTTCTGGACCATAAAATACAGTTTAACAAATTTAAAATAATAGAAGCTATATAATGTCTGTTGTCAGACTTACAATGGAATTAAACTGGAAATAAATAACAGATAACTGGAAAATACAAAAATACATGGAGATTAAACAACATGCTTCTAAATAAAACCTGGGCAAAGAAGAATGCGTGCATGCTAAGCTGCTTCAGTCGTGTCTGGCTGTCTGTGACCCTATAGACTCTAGCCCGCCAGGCTCCTCTGTCCATGAGATTTTCCAGGCAAGAATACTGGAGTGGGTTGCCATTTCCTCCTCCAGGGGATCTTCTCAACCCAGAGATTGAACCTACATCTTCTGCATTGGCAAGCAGATTCTTTACCACCAGCACAATGAGAAAATTTAAAACATTTTGAACCAAATGAAAATGAAAACATAACTTATCAAACTTTGTGGGATACAGCCAAACAGTGCTTGGGGAACACTTATAGCACTGAATGTGTATATAAGAAAAGAAGAAAGACCCAAAGTTAATCATTTAAGTTTCTACCTTAGGAAATTAGTGAAAGAACAGCAAATCAAATCCAAAACAAGTAGAAAAAAAAGAAATAATAAGAATGAGAGCAGAAATCAGTAAAATAGGAAATCAACAAAACAAAAAACTAGTTCTTTGAAAAGATCAATAAAATTGATAAGCCTCTAGCCAGGCTAAGAAAAAGCAAGAGAACACAAATTACCAATATCAGAAATTAAATTGAAATCACCACTGCTGACTCTATGGGCATTAAAAAAGTATTAAAGGAATACTGTGAACAACTTATGCGTAGAAATTTCTTAATCTAGATAAGTTGGACCAATTCCTTAAAAGACATGTCGCTGGCCAAAATCTTGGCTTTCTGTGCACACCAAAGACAAAAAAAATACAGAGACAGAGTTTGTAGGCAATAGAAAGTTCGCTTTGATTCTCAGCCAGCAGAGAGGGGAATACAGTAGGCTCATGCCTCAAGAACTGTCCGCCTTCCATGAGGAGTCTAGAGGCTTATATAAGATGAGCGCTAGCGGTCAGGAGTCAGGGATGAGGAACAAAGGTGTTAGGATTTTGTTCAAAGACACTCATAGGCTCACATCAGTCACCCAGTAATTGAGTCTGGCAGTTAGTGGTTCTGCAGCCTTCTTTCTGATGTGTAAAAAAGAGGAACTACAAGGGGAAAAGGGTATTGTAAGGGTAAGCAAAGGGTAATTAATACATGTGAAATGTAGCTCTTGAAGACTTAGGGAGCAGAAAAGCAAACTTAGTTACAGACATGCAGAGTAAGGAACAGTTAAAGTAAAAAAGCTAGGAATGTTCAGGCCTCCTCACTGTTTTCTTTATCTTCTTTGCAGAAAAAAAGGAAAGAAGGGAGGAAGGGAGATAGGTGTTGCTCTTGTCTGGCTGAGGACAGAACCTCAGTTTTGCCATTTGACAACCACTAGCTGTTCAGTGCAGGGGCCCAGCTATCTGCTCCTTCAAATTTCCTTTGAGAGACATGAACCCTAAGAAATCTTTAGTGGGGTGATGAGGGACAGACTGTCTTCAATAACTTCTTCAGTGCTGGCATGGGACTCATAGACCCTACCTAGTGGGGGTCATGGAGCACTCATCCTGTTTTATTAAGGGGCCCCTAGGTGAGTTTTGTGGTTATTCCCACAGGATCTGTTTAGGAGAGTGACTGTAATCTCTACATCATTGCTGCTGCTGCTGCTGCTAAGTCACTTCAGTCGTGTCCGACTCTGTGTGACCCCATAGACGGATAGACGGCAGCCCACCAGGCTCCCCCGTCCCTGGGATTCTCCAGGCAAGAACACTGGAGTGGGTTGCCGTTTCCTTTTCCAGTGCATGACAGTGAAAAGTGAAAGTGAAATCGCTCAGTCGTGTCCAACTCTTAGCGGGTGACCTCATGGACTGCAGCCCACCAGGCTCCTCCGCCCATGGGATTTTCCAGGCAAGAGTACTGGAGTGGGGTGCCGTTGCCTCTCTACATCATTATCTTGATGTAAAACTGTTGTTTTCTTGAGGAGACAAAACTTAACAGACAGTTTTAAAAAAACAGAGGCCATAGATGAGTAAAAGAGTTATTGTAGCTAGAGGCCAAAGAAGAAGAAGCAAGATAAGTTTGATGACAGTTTTGACTGTGATTCAGATAGGGTCAGTGCTTGGGTCTTCTTGTCCAAACGAATGGAGCAATTTGGACTCAGAAGTAGTTGGAGGAATGACAACCTGCACAATAATAGACAAAATAGAAAAAAATTATCCGGATGCTAATTTAGACTTAACACTTTGAGGAGACTTGTAGCCAGGTAGCCCATTGTCTGCGTTTATCTAAGTAGATCTTAACCTTTAATGTCGCTACTGATCATTACACATGTGTTTGTTTTTTTGTTTTTGTCAACACATGATCCAGAGCAATTTCATTGTCTAAACATATAATAGTTACAAAAAGAGACCTTTAGAAAGTAAGGTTGTAGTCACCAGCTGCTAGCAGACTTTGTTTTTAGAATGACTGATGGCATCCTAAGTCTGACACAGCTCAGGAGACTCAAGTTTTTAACAATATAAGGACTTGTTTGAAATACCATTGTGTCACCTAGTTATTTCCATAACTACTCTATTTTGACTTTAATTGTAATTTTTCCTTGTTAGCCAAAGTGATTGTAACCATCAATGATGTTAATGTTTCTCTAGGTATGAGAAGATGTAAGAATCAGGGCTCATAAAAATCTTCTCCTGAAAGTGTCTAACTATCTGAAAGTCTCTTCTCTTCTGCCAGTTTTTCCAAAGCACAGAGTGCCTCATTCCTAATTTCAATCCTAAACTCCTTTCAGGGGGTATTGAAGGTCAACAGCTTCAGTGGCCATGATTTAATCTTTGTAGAGGTAGATGGCAATTGCCAACTTGCAGTTGGAAGAGCCCCTTCAGGGTCATGAATCTGACCATAGTTTGGGGGTATTACATGACCATTTTGTCCCACAGTGCTAGGAATGCTCATTCTCAGATCTGGTGAAGGTTTTGTTGACAGGTCACTCAATGTGCTATTACTGGACTAGGCCATAAAACAGTATTCAAGATTCTCTGGACTACCTGTACTTACTAGTCTCTTGTGGTCCAGGAAAAGATTCCCCTTTCTTGTTTCTTCCCATATCTGGACTTATACTGTTACGATCGTTGACCTTATCAGGTCAGATCAGTCGCTCAGTCGTGTCCGACTCTTTGCAACCCCATGAATCGCAGCACACCAGGCCTCCCTCTCTATCACCAACTCCTGGAGGTCACTGAGACTCACATCCATCGAGTCAGTGATGCCGTCCAGCCATCTCATCCTCTGCCGTCCCCTTCTCCCCTTGCCCTCAATCCCTCCCAGCATGAGTCTTCTCCAATGAGTCAACTCTTCGCATGAGGTGGTCAAAGTACTGGAGTCTCCGCTTTAGCATCATTCCTTCCAAAGAAATCCCAGGGCTGATCTCCTTCAGAATGGACTGCTTGGATCTCCTTGCAGTCCAAGGGACTCTCAAGAGTCTTCTCCAACACCACAGTTCAAAAGCATCAATTCTTCGGTGCTCAGCCTTCTTCACAGTCCAGCTCACATCCATACATGACCACAGGAAAAACCATAGCCTTGACTAGACGAACCTTTGTTGGCAAAGTAATGTCTCTGCTTTTGAATATGTGATCTAGGTTGGTCATAACTTTCCTTCCAAGGAGTAAGCATCTTTTAATTTCATGGCTGCAGTCACCATCTGCAGTGATTTTGGAGCCCAGAAAAATAAAGTCTGACACTGTTTCCACTGTTTCCCCATCTATTTTCCATGAAGTGATGGGACCACATGCCATGATCTTCGTTTTCTGAATGTTGAGCTTTAAGCCAACTTTTTCACTCTCCTCTTTCACTTTCATCAAGAGGCTTTTTAGCCCCTCTTCACTTTCTGCCACAAGGGTGGTGTCATCTGCATATTTGAGGTGATTGATATTTCTCCCAGCAACCTTGATTCCAACTTGTGTTTCTTCCAGTCCAGCGTTTCTCATGATGTACTCTGCATATAAGTTAAATAAACAGGGTGACAATATACAGCCTTGACCTACTCCTTTTCCTATTTGGAACCATTCTGTTGTTCCATGAACAGTTCTAACTGTTGCTTCCTGACCTGCATACACATTTCTCAAGAGGCAGGTCAGGTGGTCTGGTATTCCCATCTCTTTCAGAATTTTCCACAGTTGATTGTGATCCACACAGTCAAAGGCTTTGGCATAGTCAAGAAAGCAGAAATAGATGTTTTTCTGGAACTCTCTTGCTTTTTCCATGATCCAGCGGATGTTGGCAATTTGATCTCTGGTTCCTCTGCCTTTTCTAAAACCAGGTTGAACATCAGGAAGTTCACGGTTCACATATTGCTGAAGCCTGGCTTGGAGAATTTTGAGCATTACTTTACTAGCGTGTGAGATGAGTGCAATTGTGCGGTAGTTTGAGCATTCTTTGGCATTGCCTTTCTTTGGGATTGGAATGAAAACTGACCTTTTCCAGTTGACCTTATATGGAACTGCATTTCTAATCAACTGCTTTAAGTAATCTAGTCATCATTATTGTTGTTGGAGGACTGGTTATACACTGGGTACAATAAGAAACAATAATCTTATAAAATAGGATCTAAGTAATGCAGCTAGTAACAGTGAAAAAGTCATAGTGTAACAGGGAGACAAAAGCGTAAGCAATTTGGAAACAAAGTACAAATTAAGCAATGATTAATATATACATTGAAGTGAAGTCACTCAGTCGTGTCCAACTCTTTGCAACCCCATGGACAGTAGCCCACCAGGCTCCACCGTCCATGGGATTTTCCAGGCAAGCATACTGGAGTGGGCTGCCATTTCCTTCTCCAGGGGATCTTCCCAACCCAAGGATCGAACCCAGGTCTCCTGCATTGCAGACAGATGCTTTGCCGTCTGAGCCACCAGGGAAGTTCCGATATGATTAATGTAACTAGTTGTAATTCAGTTGCAATAAACCATCAAGTCCATAGGAGAGCCAGTTGGAGAAGCTAAACTCTAGCAGGATCAGGTAGGGAGAAAGAGAAAATGTTTTATCTTTGTTTTTATCAACCTGTTGTAGCTCACAGCATAAAAGAAAAGATATTTTTGAAAAACAGAGATTCAAGCTAGTATTTCTAAAGTCACAAAGTAATAAATCATATGTATCAGTTCATTCAGTCTCATGTTATTGAATTTTGATGACTCTTAATGACATGCCTATATTAATTAGATCAATAAACTTAAACATTAATACCAGTATCAACTTAATATGGGATATTTCCCAGTTTACATGAGCCTGAAATTCATTTTGGTCAGTTTACTTAAGTGTAGCATCTTTTCTTAAGCAATTATATAGAGCTCCTTATGAATTTAATTTCAATATTACTTTTCAGAAATAGAGATAATCTCATGTATAATGGGTACACAGACATAAATAGGCAGACAAGAGATCTGATGGCTTCACTTAAAAGCTTAGTAATGAATCAGGCATTACCAGATAAATTTAATAGTTTATCAGGTACTTATGACCTGTATTCATATTCTGGTTGAGACATTTGCAAGACAAAGATGGTTGTTTAGTTTTTCAACGAACGGTTTTGTCACCTGAAGTTACTAAAGTCAGTGACAAAATTTTTAATCAAACTGAAATTTATTTTACAAGTTCTATATTTTGTAACTTTAGAGTTTAAACGATTATGCCTTCAACGGTTTGTATAAGGCATTCGGCAAAGACCTTTCTGAATTTATAAATTAAACCAAAGCAGAATTACTGTTTTTATTTTTATTAGCCCTTGTATATTAGTTTCCAGTTTTTACTTATTTTGTATGGCGCAGGTAACTCTACTGGTTTCTTCAGTACGTTAATATTTTCTTAGTGGCAATCTATATGCCTTATCTATCCCACAATATACTTAAGAGTTGTAACCACCTGATAAAAGGTTTAAATATATTAATTTTATATACCTTTATCTAAATTCCATCAACTCTTACAACTTTAGTTTTCATTTGGATCCAATCATCAAGCTTTTGTCTTGGGGGAGACTTTAGAAGGCTTTTTCTTTTTGTTCCTTACTTTATCTACTTTTTATAAAAGGTTCTGTGATCCCCAGAGTCAGGTAGAGCCCAGGAAGTCAGGTCCTTTCTCCTTTTGATAAGATTAGAGCTCCTGTTAGAGCAATCAGCTCAGCTCTCTGTGCAAAGGTGGGGAGGCAGGGAGTGCAGGCAGGGCTGCCACGACAACTACCTGCTGCTCCGTAGCTACTCTGTAGCTGCTCTGTATCCTGCATACGTCTGACTCTCCTTCCCAAAACTACTGCCATCAGTAAACAGGTGCCAATCAGCCTCACTCAGAGGCTTACCTGTCAAATCCAGTTGACTGGGGTAAGAGGTCTTCAAAACCTCCAGGCAGTTCTGGAGGATCTCCTTCTTAGGGAGTGAGGGAAGCAGGGTAGCAGAATTTAAAACATTGGTCACTCCAGTGGTGACATTGGGATCATCAAGGAGGATTGCCTTATGTTTTCCCATCCTCTTTGACGTCAACCAGTATCCACCCTTTTGTTCCAAGAGGACCAGGACTTAATGTGGGATGTTCAATGTCATTGTATTGTTGCAGGAAAGGGGACCCCTTCCAGGGCCCAAAACTGGGCTCTTGTCTTAACACTTGGAAATGAATTGTCCAAGGAGACACATCTGCTGACAAAACAAGAGATTTTTGGGAAAAGGGCACCCAGGTGGAGAGCAGGAGGGTAAGGGAACCCAGAACAGCTCCGCCAAGTGGCTGGCAGTCTTGGATTTTATGGTGATGGGGTTAGTTTCCAGGTTGTCTTTAGCCAATCATTCTGACTCAGAGTCCTTCCTGGTGGTGCACGCCTTGTTCAGCCAAGATGGATGCCAGAGAGAAGGATTCTGGGAGGTGGTCAGACAGGTGGTGCCTCCTTTTGACCTTTCCCAAACTCTTCTTGTTGGTGGAGGCTTATTAGTTCCCTGTTCCTTACCAGGACCACCTGTAGTAAAACAACTCATGCAAATGGTTATTACGGTGCCTGGCCAGGGTGAGCGGTTTCAATCAGTGTGCTTCCCCTAACAGTATGGGCAGAGTGAACCTTTCTGTAGATCACAGGTGGTGGCCACTGTTTGTAAGCAAGGGGGCTAGCTGGCAGCTGTCGTGTCCAGCTGTTTTGAAAGATAAGCTACTGGTCAGGGAATGTCTCCCCCCAGTTGTGTAAGTATGCCCAGGGCCATCCCCTGCCTCTCACGCACATATAGTTTGAATTCTTTCTGGAAATCAGGCAGGCCTAGGACAGGAGCAGTCATGAGTTTCAGTTTCAGAGTTTTGTAAGCCTTTTGACAGTGTGTGTTTTAGTCACTCAGTCATGTCCGATTCTTTGGAACCCCTGGACTGTAGCCTGCCAAACTCCTCTGTCCATGGAATTCCCCAGGCAAGAATACTGGATTGGATTGCTATTCCCTTCTCCAGGGGATCTTCCCAACCCACGTCTTCTGCATTGCAAGCAGATTCTTTACCATCTGAGCCACCAGGGAAGCCCTTTGGCAGTATGCCATCCAAACCAAAAGTTCAGAATCTGCACCTTTCAAAGCATGGTCTAACGGCTTTGCAGTTAGCCCCAGATTTGGTATCCTTTTGTGACAAAATCCCACAATTCCTAGGGACCCTGGAGTTGTCAGTGGCTTTTTGGTTTGTGCTCTAGAAACTTGTTTGTTAGTTTCTCTAATTTTGAAAGGGTCCATCATTTGGTCACCAATAAATTGTATCTCAACAGAGATTCAAGCCATTGTTATTGTTGTTGTTCAGTCACTCAGTCGTGTCCAACTCTTTTTGACCCCATGAATTGGCCCCTCTCTTCATGAATTCTGCAGGCAAGAATACTGGAGAGGGTTGCCTTTTCTGTCTCCAGGGGATCTTCCCAACCCAGGGATCAAATCCGTGTCCCTTACGTCTCCAGAATCAGCAGGTGTGTTCTTTACCACTAGTGCTCGTATAAGATGAGAATTCGAAGTCAGAGATGAGAAACAAAGTGTTACAAATTTGTTCAAAGACAGTCACACGCTGGCATCAGTAACCCAGTAATTGAGTCTGGCAGTTCAGTGGCTCTGTGGCCTTCTTTCTGATATGCTTTATAAAAAAGAGAAACTCATAAGGTTAAAAGGGTGTTGTAAGGGTAAGCAAAGGATAATAGGTGCAAAATGTAGCTCCTGCAGAGTTAGAGGGCAGAAAAGCAAACTTAGTTACAAACATACAGAGTTAGGAGCAGTTAAAGTAAAAGAAACTAGGAATGTTCAGGCCTGCTCACTGTTCTTTTTATCTCCTTTGTTCTCAGGAAAACTCATTCCTCTTTTTCCTTTCCCCTGCAACAGACATAATTTGCCAAAACTCACACCAGTAGAAATAGACAACTTGAATAGGCCTCCATTAATTAAAGAAATTGAATCAATAATTAATAACCTTCTAAAAGAGAAAGCACCAGGCCTGAATTCACCAGTCAATTCACCAGATGAAATTCTGACAGACATTTAAGGAGGAAATTGTAACAATTCTCTATAATCTCTTTCAGAAGGTAAAAACAGAGGCAATACTTCCTAACTCATTCTGGGAGGCTGTTATTACCCTATTACCAAAACCAGACAGGGACATTACAAGAAAACTGTAGACCAATACTTCTCATACATATGTAAAATTTTTCAACAAAATATTAGCAAATCAAATCCAACAACATATAAAATGAATGACACACCACAGCCAAGTAGGCTTTATCTTAGCTATGCAGGACTGAATCAATATTCAAAAATCCATTAATGCAATCCAGCACGTGAACAGGCTAAAAAAAGACAAATCACATGATCATATTAATAGATGCATTTGACAAAATCCCAACATATTCACAGCACAGAGTTCTTGGTTAAAACTATCAGGATGCTAGAAATAGGAACTGCCTCAACTTGATAAAGAAGGTCTACCAAAAAAACCGACAGCTAGCACCATACTTAGTGGTGAGAATCTCAGGGCTTTCCCACTGATGTCAGGTACAATCAAGGATGTCCTCTCTCATGACTCTGGTACTGAACATTCTATCTATTCAGTAAGACTACTAAGAAAAAGAAATAACAGGTATACAGATTGGGGAGGAAGAAATAAAACTGTCTATTCACAGACAACATGATCATCTCTACAGGAAATTCTAAACAATCAACAAAAATCTCCTGGAACTAAGTGATTATAGCAAGGTTGCAGGGTACAAAGTTTATTAACTTGACATTAAAGTCTATCACTTTTTTTATACACCAGCAATGAACAAGTAGAATTTGAAATTAAGAACACAATACCATTTAATTAACACCCCCCCAAAATTACACACATATAGATCTAACAAAATGTCTGCAAAATCTATATAGGAAACTATAGAACTTTGATAATGAAATCAAAGAAAAATGAAATAAATGGAGAGATATTCTATGCTTATAGACAGACTCAGTATTGTCAAGAGGTCAGTTCTTCCCAACTTGATCTGTAGATTCTATGCCATCTCAATCAAAACTCTTATGTTATGGACTTTGGCTAACTGATTCTAAAGTTTATTCATATAGGCAAAAGACCTAAGATAGCCAACACAATTTTAAAGGAGAAGAACAAATTCAGAAGACTGTCACTACCCAAATTCAATACTTACTGTAAAGCTACAGCAACCACAGCAGTATGACATTGGTGAAAGAAAAAGCAAATACATCAATGGAACAGAATACAGAGCTCAGAAATAGACCTACCTAAGTATGGTTATGCTTTTGAACTGTGGTGTTGGAGAAGACTCTTGAGAGTCCCTTGGACTGCAAGGAAAGCCAACCAGTCAATCCTAAAGAAGATCAGTCCTGGGTGTTCATTGGAAGGACTGATGCTGAAGCTGAAACTCCAATACTTTGGCCACCTCATGTGAAGAGTTGACTCATTGGAAAAGACCCTGATGCTGGGAGGGATTTGGGGCAGGAGGACAAGGGGACGACAGATGATGAGATGGCTGGATCACATCACCAACTCAATGGACGTGAGTTTGAATAAACTCCGGGAGTTTGTGATGGACAGTGAGGCCTAGAGTGCTGCAATTCATGGGGTCACAAAGAGTTGGACATGACTGAGCAGCTGAACTGAACTGAAATATAGTTAGCTGATCTTTGACAAAGGAGCAAAGGTAATACAATGGGACAAAGATGGTCTTTTCAACAAATAGTGCTGGAACAACTGGACATGCACATTAAAACATACCTTACACCCTTTACATAAATTAATTAAAAATTATAAAACTCATAGATGATAACATAGCAGAAACCCTTCATGGCCATGGGTATGGTGATGCCTTTTTTGATGCAATGTCAAGGCATCTTCCATGAAAGAAATCATTGATGACCTCAGTTCAGTTCACTCACTCAGTCATGTCTGACTTCTTTGCAATCCCATGAATAACAGCATGCCAGGCCTCCCTGTCCATCACCAACTCCTGGAGTTTACCGAAATTCATGCCCATCGAGTCAGTGATGCCATCCAGCCATCTCATCCTCTGTTGTCCCCTTGTCCTCCTGCCCTCAATCCTTCCCAGCATCAGGGTCTTTTCCAGTGAGTCAACTCTTCACATGAGGTGGCCAAAGTACTGGAGTTTCAGCTTCAGCATCAGTCCTTCCAATGAACACCCAGGACTGATCTCCTGACGGACTGATTGGCTCTCTTTGCAGTCCAAGGGACTCTCAAGAGTCTTCTCCAACACCACAGTTCAAAAGCATCAATTCTTCAGCGCTCAGCTTTCTTCACAGTCCAATTCTCACATCCATACATGACCACTGGAAAAACCATAGCCTTGACTGGACGGACCTTTGTTGGCAAAGTAATGTCTCTGCTTTTGAATATGCTATCTAGGTTAGTCATAACTTTCCTTCCAAGGAGTAAGCATCTTTTAATTCCATGGCTGCAGTCACCATCTGCAGTGATTTTGGAGCCCAAAAAAAGAAAGTCTGACACTGTTTCCACTGTTTCCCCATCTATTTCCCATGAAGTGATGGGACCAGATGCCATGATCTTCGTTTTCTGAATGTTGAGCTTTAAGCCAACTTTTTCACTCTCCTCTTTCACTTTCATCAAGAGGCTCTTTTGTTCCTCTTCATTTTCTGCCATAAAGGTGGTGTCATTTGCATATCTGAGGTGATTGATATTTCTCCCGGCAATCTTGATTCCAACTTGTGCTTCTTACAGTCCAGCGTTTCTCATGATGTACTCTGCATAAAAGTTAAATAAGCAGGGTGACAATATACAGCCTTGACGTACTCCTTTTCCTATTTGGAACCAGTCTGTTGTTCCATGTCCAGTTCTAACTGTTGCTTCCTGACCTGCATACAGATTTCTCAAGAGGCAGATCAGGTGGTCTGGTATTCCCATCTCTTTCAGAATTTTCCACAGTTGATTGTGATCCACACAGTCAAAGGCTTTGGCATAGTCAAGAAAGCAGAAATAGATGTTTTTCTGGAACTCTCTTGCTTTTTCCATGATCCAGCGGATGTTGGCAATTTCATCTCTGGTTCTTCTGCCTTTTCTAAAACCAGCTTGAACATCAGGAAGTTCACGGTTCACATATTGCTGAAGCCTGGCTTGGAGAATTTTGAGCATTACTTTACTAGCATGTGAGATGAGTGCAATTGTGTGGTAGTTTGAGCATTCTTTGGCATTGCCTTTCTTTGGGATGGGAATAAAAATTGACCTTTTCCAGTCCTGTGGCCACTGCTGAGTTTTCCAAATTTGCTGGCATATTGAGTGCAGCACTTTCATAGCATCATCTTTCAGGATTTGAAATAGCTCCACTGGGATTCCATCACCTCCACTAGCTTTGTTTGTAGTGATACTTTCTAAGGCCCACTTGACTTCACATTCCAAGATGTCTGGCTCTAGGTGAGTGATCACACCTTCATGATTATATGGGTAGTGAAGATCTTTTTTGTACAGTTCTTCTGTATTCCTGCCATCTCTTCTTAATATCTTCTGCTTCTGTTAGGTCAATACCATTTCTGTCCTTTATCAAGCCCATCTTTGCATGAAATGTTCCCTTGATATCTCTAATTTTCTTGAAGAGATTCTCTAGTCTTTCCCATTCTATTGTTTTCCTCTATTTCTTTGCATTGATCACTGAAGAAGGCCTTCTTATCTCTTCTTGCTATTCTTTGGAACTCTGCATTCAGATGCTTATATCTTTCCTTTTCTCCTTTGCTTTTTGCTTCTCTTCTTTTCACAGCTATTTGTAAGGCCTCCCCAGACAGCCATTTTGCTTTTTTGCATTTTTTTTCCACGGGGATGTCTTGATCCCTGTCTCCTGTACAATGTCACGAACCTCATTCCATAGTTCATCAGGCACTCTATCAGATCTAGGCCCTAAAATCTATTTCTTACTTCCACTGTATAATCCTAAGGGATTTGATTTAGGTCATACCTGAATGGTGTAGTGGTTTTCCCTACTTTCTTCAATTTCAGTCTGAATTTGGCAATAAGGAGTTCATGGTCTGAGCCACAGTCAGCTCCTGGTCTTGTTTTTGCTGATTGTATACAGCTTCTCCATCTTTGGCTGCCAAGAATATAATCAATCTGATTTCAGTGTTGACCATCTGGTGATGTCCATGTATAGAGTCTTCTCTTGTGTTGTTGGAAGAGGGTGACTTAGAGGAGCTACCCCACATCCGAGGTCAGGGGCAGAAGCTGGGAGGACCCCATGCCCCAAGGGTGGCAGCCAAGAGGAGTTGCCCCACGTCTGAGGTCAGGGGCAGCGGCCGATAGTGCCAGGCTGCGACGGTGCAGGAACAGCTGAGAGGAGCTACCCAGTGTCCGAGGTCAGGGACGGCGACGAGAGGAGTTATCCCGCGTCCGAGGTCAGGGGCGGCGGCCGGAAGGAGCTACCCCACGTCCAAGGAGCCGTGGCTGTGCGGGCGCAGGAGGGCCTAGAGGAGCTATCCCACGTTGAAGGTCAGGAAGGGCGGCAGTGAGGAGAGACCCCTTGTCCAAGGTAAGGAGCATTGGCTGCACTTTGCTGGAGCAGCCATGAAGATACCCCATGCCCAAGGTAAGAGAAACCCAAGTAAGATGGTAGGTGTTGCAAGAGGGCATCAAAAGGCAGACACACTGAAACCATGCTCACAGAAAACTAGTCAGTCTAATCACACTAGGACCACAGCCTTGTCTAACTCAATGAAACTAAGCCATGCCCTTGGGGCAACCCAAGATAGGCGGGTTATGGTGGAGAGATCTGACAGAATGTGGTCCACTGGAGAAGGGAATGGCAAACCACTTCAGTATTCTTGCCTTGAGACAGGTCAGGTGGTCTGATATTCCCATCTCTTTCAGAATTTTCCACAGTTTATTGTGATCCACACAGTCAAAGGCTTTGGCATAATCAATAAAGCAGAAATAGATGTTTTTCTGGAACTTTCTTGCTTTTTCCATGATCCAGAGGATGTTGGCAATTTGATCTCTGGTTCTTCTGCCTTTTATAAAACCAGCTTTAACACCTGAAAGTTCATGGTTCACGCATTGCTGAAGCCTGGCTTGGAGAATTTTGAGCATTACTTTACTAGCATGTGAGATGAGTGCAATTGTGTGGTAGTTTGAGCATTCTTTGGCATGGCATTGCCTTTCTTTGGGATTGGAATGAAAACTGACCTTTTCCAGTCCTGTGGCCACTGCTGAGTTTTCCAAATTTGCTGGCATATTGAGTGCAGCACTTTCACAGCATCATCTTTCAGGATTTGAAATAGCTCCACTGGAATTCCATCACCTCCACTAGCTTTGTTCATAGTGATGCTTCAAGTGGGAAGGCCCATTTGACTTCCCATTCCAGGATGTCTGGCTCTAGGTGAGTGATCACACCATCGTGATTATCTGGGTCATGAAGATCTTTTTTGTACAGTTCTTCTGTGTATTCTTGCCACCTCTTCTTCATATCTTCTGCTTAAGTCCATACCATTTCTGTCCTTTATTAAGCCCATCTTTGCATGAAATGTTCCCTTGATATCTCTAATTTTCTTGAAGTTTTAATTTTATTGATGACCTAGACTTCACTGGAGAAGGCAATGGCACCCCACTCCAGTACTCTTGCCTGGAAAATCCTGCGGACGGAGGAGCCTGGTAGGCTGCAGTCCGTGGGATCGCTAGGAGTCAGACATGACTGAGCGACTTCCCTTTCTCTTTTCACTTTCATGCATTGGAGAAGGAAATGGCAACCCACTCCAGTGTTCTTGCCTGGAGAATCCCAGGGACGGAGAAGCCTGGGGGGCTGCCGTCTATGGGGTCACACAGAGTCGGACACGACTGAAGTGACTTAGCATAGCATAGACTTCACTGGAGAAGGCAATGGCACCCCACTCCAGTACTCTTGCCTGGAAAATCCCATGGATGGAGGAGCCTGGTAGGCTGCAGTCCATGGGGTCTCTAAGAGTTGGCTGTGACTTCACTTTCACTTTTCACTTTCATGCATTGGAGAAGGAAATGGCAACCCACTCCAGTGTTCTTGCCTGGAGAATCCCAGGGACGGGGGAGCCTGGTGGGCTGCTGTCTATGGGGTCGGACAGAGTTGGACATGACTGAAGTGACTTAGCAGCAGCAGCAACAGACTTCATTAAAATTAAATACTCTACCCTGAAAAAGACAATGTCTAGAAAATTATGATAAGCCACAGCCCTTTAGCAATCTGATGAAGGACTGTTATCCAAAATATGTAAAGAACTCTTAAAACTTAAAAACAAGGACTTCCCTGGTGGTATGATGTGTAGGAATTTGCCTGCCAATGCAGAGGACATCGGTTTCATCCCTGGTCTGGGAGGATTCCACATGCCGTGGAGCAGCTAAGCCCTTGGGCCACAAGAGAAGTCCCCACAATGATAACCTTGTGCACAGAAATGAGTAGTAGCCTCTGTTCACCACAACTAGAGAAAGCCATGAGCAACAATGAAGATCCAGCACAGCCAAAAAGAAATAAAACTAAATAAATAAAAATTTTAAAACTTAAGAAAACAACCTGTTAAAAAAGATTAAATACCTTGACACCTCACCAAAGAGGACATACAGATGGCAAATACACATAAGAAAAGATGCTTCATATCATATGTCATCAGGGTAATGCAAATCAAAACAAAAATGAGATAGCAAAACACACTTATTAGAATAACCAAAATCTTCAACACTGCATGGTACAACTCTCACATCCAACCATAGCTTTGACCATGCAGACCTTTGTTAACAAAGTGATGTCTCTTTTTAATATGCTGTCTAGATTGGTCATAGCTCTCCTTCCAAGGAGCAAGCATCTTTTAATTTCATGGTTGCAGTCACCACCTGGAATGATTTTGGAGCCCAGGAAAATAAAATCTGTCACTGTTTCCACTTTTTCCCTTTTATTTGCCATGAAGTGATGAGACTGGATGCCATGATCTTAGTTTTTTGAATGTTGAGTTTTTAAGCTAGCTTTTTCACCTTCATCAAGAGGCTCTTTACTTCTTCTTTGCTTGCAGCAGCTTTATTAATAATTGCTCAAACTTGGAAGTAACGGATGTCCTATGTACATGAATGGATAAAGAAACTAGTACATTTAGATAATAGAACATTTCAGTGCTTAAAGAAAGTGGGCTATTAAGTCATAAAAGATATGGAGAAACCGTAAATGTCTATTACTAAGTTAAAAAAAAAAAAAAAAAAGAAGCCAATCTGAGAAGACTATACACTGTATGGTTCCAACTACATAACATTCTGGAAAGGGCAAAACTGCAGAGACAATAAAAAGATCGGTGGTTAGGGTGGGGTGGTAGGATGACCAGGCAGGGCAGAGGGGTTTAAGGCAGTGAAATTACTGTGTATGAGGCCATAAAGCTGAATAGATGCCATTTTCTATTTGTGCAAACCCTCAGTGCCTGCACAGCTGAGAAAAAGGCCTAATGTAAACAGTGGGCTTTTGGTGTCTTTCATGTGTCAGTTCATTGTAATGATGTGTCGGTTCGTCAGTTCTAACAAATATACATTCTGGGGGGCACGTTGATAACAGGGCAGGCTCTCCCTGAGTGGGCGACAGGATATATTGTCAATTTCTGTGTCTTCTTCTCAATTGTGCTGTGAACCTAAAACCGCTCTAAAATTTTCATGTTAATTGAAAAAAAAAAAAAAGACATCTAGGATGTTTTGATCCCAGGACATGAAGATGTGGTTGCAAACATCCTCTGCTCCAAACGTCCTTCATTTGCAATCTGTGTGGTCAGAAGGAAACAGGCTGGAGATGCTGGTCTTTATTACCTTTGATTGGATGCTTCCTTTTCTCTCTCTGATCATTCCCTCCCGGGATCCTGTGGATCTTCTTGTTTCCTGGGTTCTGCCCCTTGAGCCAGCTTCTTGCCCCTCACTCATGACAGCCTCATAACCCAGCTCCTGGAGCATGGTGCCACCCACTCCTGACTTACTGTCTCTTTCCCGTGAGATCACTGGCTCACGCCTTATCCATGTACTCAGGTGTTCACCAGAAACTCGTAGAGAAATCCATTCATGTCAGGCTCTGTTCCAGGTGCTAGTGTCCCAGAGATGCTTACGAGGAGGTCCTGTCTTGGTGGAGCTTATATCCTGCTGAAGGAGACAGACAGTAAATAGCCCTCCCAAACAAGGAAGAGAACTTGAACAGGTATAGAGGAGTGAAGAATAGTCCTAGGGAGGACTGCTTTGAAAAAGAACCCTTTAGAATTTCTAGAAATAATATACACATACACACACACACAGAACAACAAAAACAAACAATGAATAGGTTTAACAGCAGGTTCGATAGAGCTGAGCATATAATTAGTGAACTGGAGGGAAAGTCAGAAAAAGCTACACAGAAAACAAATAGAGAAAAGGTGAGCAATTTTGGGGAGACACAGTGATAAGATCTCACAGCTGCAGAAGAAGGGAAGTTAGTTTTCAGAAATTTCGGGGCATTTCAATACATCCAGCTGTACAATGGAGAAGGAAATGGCAACCCACTCCAGTGTTCTTGCCTGGAGAATTCCAGGGACGGGAGAGCCTGGTGGGCTGCCGTCTGTGGGGTCGCACAGAGTCGGACACGACTGAAGCGACTTAGCAGCAGCAGCAGCTGTACAATAAACGAGAAAAATCAGAATTGACTTAGTTGTAAAGAAGTTAAATATCATTATGTTAAAGAATTTTTTGAAGTCTTAGCATTTTATGTGCTGCGAATTTTTGAGATGGGGAATTAAACTTCGAAAGCAAGGATGTTCATAGATACAAGTAGATGGAACTTAGGGATCATAGTTATTAAAATAGAATTATTAGGAGGCCCTCGAGTTGTCTTAATTGATGTGCTAAATAAGCAGATGAACTTACAGAGGAAGGATGTGTGGAGCCACTTGCAATCCTGGAGAAATTTCTATCACTAACTGATGAACTTCTTGACATCTGATGTTTTACTTCACCATCCGCAAAATGGTTCCGATATCGCCCCTTTAGGCTTTTGTGCTGTTTGAAAAAGATTTCTCAGTAAAACGTCCAAAACAGAGTGCAGGCTTCGTGGCTGGAAGGTAGTAATGGTTCACGAACCGTCAGCTGAATGCAAAGTTCATGGGGAAAGTAAACATGATCTTATTTATTAATGCAAAACAGAAAAAGCTCACAGACTTAGAGAATGAACTTATGGTTACCAGGGACAAAGAAGGGTGCAGATAGGTTGAGACTTTGGGGTTGGCATGTACACAGTCCTGTATATAGAATAGATAACCAACAAGGACCTACTGTATAGCACAGGGAACTCTGCTCAATACTCTGCAATAACTACATGGGAAAATAATTTGAGAAAGATGAGATACATATGTAAAACTGAATCACTTTGTTGTACAGCAGAAATTAATATAACATTCATTGTTAATCAACTATACTCCAATATAAAATAAATTAAAAACAAATTTTTTAAGTTCATGTGGAAAGTAAACATCCACAAATCACTAGAAAATACCTAAGCAGAAGGAAATAAGGCAGAAAGAACAGAACAAAGTCCAGATATGTACAAGATTATCACACATGGCGCTTAATATGAGGAAGAGACATTTCAAATCGATGAAGGAAGGTTGCTGCTGCTGCTGCTGCCAAGTCGCGTCAGTTGTGTTCGACTCTGTGCGACCCCATAGACGGCAGCCCACCAGGCTCCCCTGTCCCTGGGATTCTCCAGGCAAGAACACTGGAGTGGGTTGCCATTTCCTTCTCCAATGCATGAAAGTGAAAGTGAAGTCGCTCAGTCATGTCTGACTCTTAGCGACCCCATGGACTGCATCCCACCAGGCTCCTCCATCCATGGGATTTTCCAGGAAAGAGTACTGGAGTGGGGTGCCATTGCCTTCTCCAAAGGAAGGTTACTATTCAACAAACAGTGAACAGCTGGCTGGGCAGCTGAAGTTTGAATTTCCATCAAAATTTAGTACAGAGGAATCAAATATTTTGATTTAAAAATAAGAAAATATAGGGGAAAGAGAGGGAGAAAAAGGTCTTTCTAAGCTAAACAAAACTATGAAAAGAAAAATCAAACATTTTTAAGCTGCCAAAAGAGAAAAATTTGATATCCAAAGTAAAAACAAACAGGGAACAAAATTTTTTATTACCTGCAATAAGGAACTATAAAGTTGTAAAAACTATAATACACACTTTATAATTCTATATCCATGTGTACAGTAGATGTCCCTCTGTGTAGGAAGCAGGGGGGAGGCTTTGCACTGTATATAAATGAAGGTTTCCCCCCACCCACCTTGCTATTTTCGTTGCTTCACATCAGAATATGTTTTAAGGGAAGTCCCTTCTTAAACAGCAGTGCTTTCTCAAAGTAAGCAAGTGAAGGTGAAAATCGAGCAGTAAAAATTTTCCTTGAGAAGCCCTTAAAGAGAGCCATGCACGAACACTGCTAGGGGGTGAGGGGGAGGGGAACATGTCCGTGAACACAGCATCCAATCCATGTCTGTTCAGGCAGAATCTCAGGATTACTGATGGACAAGCTCAGCAGTTCTTTTAGGAATTTATTTACTTTTCTTCACTTGTTTGAAACAAGTTGTTTCAAACTTATTCTATGTGAGAGGTTTTCATTACAGAGTATTAGTCCTAAAAGAAGGTGAAAAAGAAACAGCTGTGTTAGGGAACTAGTTAACTGTGGTCCATCCTTCATGTAGGATGCTCTGCAGGTGTGGAAAGATGAAGAAGAGCTCTGTGTGTGCAAGCAGTAGGCTCTCCAAGATATCTTGAGAGGAAAGAGGTGGGTCAGAGTGAGAGTATGTTAGTTTAAGTGTTGGTGGGTAGGGATAGTCTTATTTAGTTGAATATGTATAAAGAAATTCTGGAAGGACTCCCAAGAAATTAATAGCCTACTAAAAACCTGTTGGTTTTCTATTGGGTAGAGAAGATGCCAGAGTAAGGGGGGAATTTATTACTATCAACCTTTTAATATACTTTTAAAAATTGAACCATGAGAACTTCCCTGGTGGTCCAGTGGTTGAGAATCCACCTGCCAATACAGGGGACACAGGTTTGACCCCCGGTCCGGGAACTAAGATCACACTTGCCGAGGGACAGCTTAGCCCTTGTGGCCAGACTACTGAACCTGAGCTCTAGAGGCTGCGAGCTGCAACTACTAAGCCTGAGTGCCGCAACTACTGAAACCTGTGTGCCCAGGCCCATGTTCTGCAACAAGAAGCCACTGCGATGAGAAGTCGGCACACTGCAGCTAGAAAGTAGCACCCGCTTGCAGCAACTGGAGGCAAGCCTATATGCAGTTATGAACACCCAGCACAGCCAAAAGCAATAAATAAATACAATTTAAATTGTTTAAAATAAAATTGAACTATATACATGTATTATCTGGTCCACAAATTACTTCTCAGAGCTCCTAACATAATCAGAAAAAAAAAAAAAAGTTAACGACTTAATAGAAAAGTGTGCAGTGTATATGACTAGATAACTTCTTGGGAAAACAAACAGGCACCCATCACAAACGGCTCTTAAACCTATGGAAGTATGCCAAGGCCATCACTTTAATGAGAGAGTCAATTAGAGCAATACTAAGTTTTTTCAACAATAGGCTGTATAGATCAAAAAGTTGGATAATGTGTCAGGACGGATATGAAAAATTGGGATTCTCATATGCTGCCTGGCTGGCCTGTAAATAGGTGTAACTTATCTATTGAGCTGTGGGAAATATCTGGTAAAATTCAGAATTCACATACCCTTTGATTCAGTAATTCACTTCTAGGAATTTACTTTAAATCCACCCCTATATGTATGCCAAGACAGATGCATAAAAGTATTTCCTGCAGCATTGTTCATAGTAGAAAAGCCTGGGAAAAAAAACCAAAATGCCCTTCCGTAGCCTATTTAAAGAATAGAGGTAGTACAGTGGATAAGAATCTGCCTGCCAATGCAGGGCAGACAGGTTCAATCTCTCCTCCCGGGTGATCCCGCACACCATGGAGCAACTAAGCCCGTGCGCCCAACTACTGAGTTTAGGGCCCAGGAGCCACAACTGCTGAAGCCTATGCACCTCGAGCCAGTGCTCTGCAACAAGAGAAGCCATTGCTATGAGAAGCCCATGCCTCGCAGCAAAGAGTAGCCCCTGATCACCATAACTAGAGGAAGCCCAAGCTAAGCAAAGGAGATCCAGGGCAGCCAAAAGAGTTTTTTGTTTTTTTTTTAAAAAAAAGAAAAGGATCACCCAACAATAAAAAATATGGTTAAAAGATCTGCAATCCAACAATAAAAGACGGTTCATCAAACAGTAAAAAGAATAGAAAAAAATAAAACAACAAAAGAATCCAATGGTAGAAAAGAATACAGGAATCCACTCTAACAGGCCAAGTCTGTGTGCGCTTGTGTGTGTGATGCTCCCTGAGATGTTATAACATAAAAGGTAGGTCATGAAATACCACCTACAAAATTATAGCATGTGTATAGAAAGGATGAGGGACTCATATGTGGGCTTGGGTGAGATAGCTCTGAAGGCTACAGGAAATGCTTGGGATGGTGGTGGTCTCTGAGAAGGGAACTCTGGACTTGGGGGGAAGTACCTGTGAAGGAGAGGGGACTCCTATGAAACAGACATGCTGGGTGGGGAGGGGCTGTGAGAGGGGAGTTTTGAGAATGAGCTGGTGGCCCAGGGAAGCATGAAGTATGGAGGAGGGGTGAAGCAGAGGTTATAGGAGTTTTCAGTGCACATTTATTTTCAAAATTTTAAAAGTAATGTGGCTTTATACCAGCTTCCCAGGTGGCTCAGACAGTAAAGAATCTGCCTACAATGTAGGAGACCTGGGTTCCATCCCTGGGTCGGGAAGATCCCCTGGAGAAGGGAATGGCTGCCCACTCCAGTCTGCTCCAGGAAATGAAACAGTTTTTCACTTTGATGTGCTTCCAGTCTTTTTATATGTACCAGTGTCCACTGTTTGTTCCTGCTTTGCCACTTAACATGTATTTCACGTACATGTTTCATGTGTATTACAAGTAATGAATGCTCCTGACAGCAATCATTTTAAATTCCTTCATAGCGTTACAAGTGGTGACACAGTAATTTATTTGAACAATAATTCCGTCATTTGTCACTCCCATAGATTTCATTACCTTTTTCAGTGTTGTGTGTACACAGCATTTCTTCTTTAAAGAAAATTCCTTAGTACAGCTCCCCAGACATGGAACCTATGTTGTGTTGCTAAGGAGAACTTGAAGTTTCTCATAGACAGTGTGAGAATCGGGAGTGGGGTCTGGAGTACGGTGATTACAGCAAACTGAAAGCAAACCATAACCTAACTAAGTACCCAGAAAAGTACAAAACTACTGAAGGAAATTATAGAAGACACAAAGAAATGAAAAGACATCCAGTGTTCATAGATCTGAAAATTTAATATTGTTAAGCTACCCATGGGCTTCCCTGATGGCTCAGACAGTAAAGAATCTTCTTGCAATTGAGGAGACCCAGGTTTGATCCCTGAGTTGGGAAGATCCCTTGGAGAAGGAAATAGCAACCCACTCCAGAATTCTTGCCTGGAAAATTCCATGGACAGGGGCATTTGGCAGGCTACAATAGGGTCTCAAAGAGTCAGACACAACTTAGCAATTAACACACACACACACACACACACACAAATTACCTATACTACGAAAAGCAATCTACAGATTCAGTGCAATTCCTATCAAAATATTTCTGCTTTTTTCACAAATAGAAAAATCCATTCTTGGTATCATATGGAATTTGAGGGGATTCTGAACACTTAAAATAACCTTGAAAAAGAAGAATAAAGTTGGAGGGCTCACAATTCCTGCTTTCAAAACTTATTATAAAGCAGCAGTCATCCAAAAAGTATGGGCATAAAGACAGACTAGGAAGTCTTTTCAACAAATGGAGTTGGGGAAAAACTGAATGTCCACATGCAAAAGAATTAAATCAGACCCTTACCTAAAACCATGTACAAGGAAATTAACTTGAAGTGGATTCAAGACCTAAAACTGTAAAACTCTTAGAAGAAAACATAGGAGGAAAGTTTCCTGACACTGGATTTGATCATAATATATTGGGTATGACACCAAAAACACAGGCAACAAAAGGAAAAGTAGATGAGCCAAATAAAAACTGCATCAAACAAGACTTCTGCACATCAAAGGGCACAATCCTCACAGTTAAAACTAGGGATTGGGGGAAATATTTGTCAACCACATATCTGATCATGAGTTAATGTCCATAATATTTAAAGAACTCCTGCAGCTCAACAACAACAAAACCAACCAGATTTATTAATAGGCAAACAACCTGAATAGACATTTCTCCAGAGATAATATACAGATAATGAACAAGCACATGAAAAGATGATCAACAATAATGATATATTAGAGACATGGAAATCTAACTGTGATGAGCTATCACCTCGCATCCTTCAGGATGACTACTATAAAATAAAAATATGTTGGTGGGCATGCAGAGAAATTGGAACACTTGTAAAATGGACTTATTAGGCGTGTAAAATGGTGCAGCCACTGTGGAAAACAGTATGGTAGTTCCTCAAAAGAATGAAGTAGAATTACCATATGATCCAGCAATCCCATTTCTGGTATATACCCAAGAGAATTGAAAAGATATTTGCACACCTATGTTCATAGCAGCATCATTCACAGTAGCCTAGAGGTGGAAACAACCCAAGTTTTCATCAAGGGATGAATAGATAAAGACAATGTAGCCTATACATATAATGGAATAGTATTTGGTCTTTTTTTAAATTTATTTATTTTAATTGGAGGCTAATTACTTTACATGAATATTGACAAAGCTATACATTGACATGAATCAGCTATGGGTGTACATGTGTTCCCCATCCTGAACCTCCCTCCCACCTCCCTCCCCATCCCATCCCTCTGGGTCATCCCAGTGCACCAGCCCTGAGCACCCTGTCTCAAGCATCGAACCTGGACTGGCAATCTGTTTCACGTATGATAATAGTATTTGGTCTTAAAAAGGACTGAAATCCTGTCTCATACTGCAACACAGATAAACCTCAGGTTCATTATACTAAGGGAAATAAGCTGGTCATAATAAGACAAACACTGTATGATTCCAATTATCTGAGATAGCTGAAGTACTCAAAGTCTGAAAACAGAAAACAGAATGGTGGTTACCAGGTACTAGTGGGGAGGGGATGGAAATTGATTAATAGGAACAAAATTGTAGTTTTGCAAGATAAAAACGTTCTGGAGTTCCGTTGTGCAAAAATGGGAGTGGTCTTAACATCACTGAACTGTGCGCTTAAAAGTGTACATTTATTTTAATTTGGTAAAAAGTCATAAATTTTATGTTAAGAGCACTTTTGACCACATTTTTTTTAATGAAAGCAAACTCAGAGATAAAAGCTCCATCTCTGAAATGAGGTGAGCTCAAGACAAAGATGAGATGAAACCCACACTCCCTTTAATGAGCTGATTCACAGTGTTTAGTGTTAGGAATAGTTGAGGAATGACTTCTGAGTAGCACTATAGAGCAGCTCAGAAAAGCATCCAGCCTGAAATGTGCCATGCTCAAGCCGATTACCTTTCTGGAGTCCTGGAGTGAAGTGAGTGAAAGTCACTCAGTAGCATCGGATTGTTTGCATCTGTAGCCCACCAGGCTCCTCTGTCCATGGACTTCTCCAGGCCAGAATACTCGAGTAGGTAGCCTATTCCCTCTCCAGTGGCTCTTCCAGACCCAGGAATTGATCTGGGGTCTCCTGCATTGCAAATAGATTCTTTTCCAACTGAACTACCAGGGAAGCTGGAGTCCCAGAGAAGGAGTTGTGATAGAGACCCCTGTCTTCTGGGTGGGTCACAGCCAAGCTTCCTTGGCCCCCCCACCACCACCCAGGGTACTTTGGAATCTTCTGGGCTTTCTTAGGGGAGTAGAACTTCAGGAGCCAATAGATCCAGAGGGTGGCGCTCCCTGCCTCACGGAACTCTTTTTTTCTGCAAAAGTGACCAACTGCCCTTGGAGCTTTAACTTGCCCTTGGGAGTCTGAGTCCACCATGACTTTCAAAAGCCCCTACAACCTGATGGATATCCGGAGTGCAAGCCATCTGTGGGTGAGAAGCAGCTCTTTCTCTTTGGAGATGGCGTGTCTTCTGGGAAGCTCATTTCCAACATCTGCTGGCCTCCCACTCAAGCATGCCTGGCCTCCTGGAAATTCAAGGACCTGCAGCCCTGCCACCCTGACCCTGGGGCCTGGGACATTGTTCTGTTTTCCACGATCAACTGCCGGAGTCAAGGAGGAAGCAATAGGCAGGAGGCTGGGCTATGCAAACAGCAGTGGGCAGAAAGGAAGAAGGAAGGAAGGGAAGAGCCTTAGAACAGTGGCCGTGGTGACCTGGACTTCGAAGCTGGATTCAGGTGGAACGTCTTAAAGACTCGGAATATGGCTATTTTGGCAGTCTCTTGACCTTGAGAGACATTAATTGGGATCTGGAGCTGCCAACCATAAAGGGAGGGCGTCCTCCCTTCAGAGCAATACCCTCTGGTTCTCTCTGATGCCCTAGTCAGCTTGAGCTGCTGACCCAGAGCTCCAGGGCGCCGCCAGCGCACCTGCCGCGCTCACCTGCCCCGCCCGTACCCGCGTGGCACACCAGCACACGCATCTGCCCGCCCTCCTTGCCGCCGGCCTGCCCCCCAGGGCGTGTCGCCCAGTGGTCAGTCCAGCCCTCCAGAAGCTCTCTCTGTCGCCCGGAGCTGCGGCCAAGGGTCAGAAGGGCCCGAGCCGCACCTGGAAAATGCGCCCCGTGGCTGCCGGTGAGTGCAATCCCCCACCGGAGGGAGGCGGGTAGGGGGGCCCTTGGCGCTGGAGAGTCGCCCCCTCGCCCTTCCTGGGACCTGCCACGCGGAGCCAGAGGTGGGGGCGGCACGAGGAGGGTCTTCTCTTCGGGGATCAGGGATGCGCAAAGCGAATCCAGCCGCGGCGCGAGTGGGCTGAGGTTTCGTCCGCCCTCCCGCCTGTCCCCACCGCCCTAGCGGCGTGCAGGGCGGAGAAAGGGGGCGGGGGTGGGGGTGGGGGTGGGGGGGGAACCAGTGACTGTGACGCTTTGCCTGAAAAGCAGGCGGTGGCTGAGCGCAGCTGGAGCGGAACCCAGCGAGCCCTTAGGCGGGAGGTGCTCAAGTGCTCCCTCACTCCTGAGCGGGGAGGGGTCCGCCCGAGCCGGTTAGAGGCTGTTGTGAACTGCACTTGGGGTCCCTCGGACTGAAGCCAGGGATCCTGAGCCACAGGTCCACCCGACGAACCCAGGGAATTATGAAAAGTGCAGAAACTGAGTCTGTTTTAAGTCACCTGTCTGCAGGTGGTTGGGAAGTGGGGGCTCATTAACAAGGAAGGCCCCATTGTCCCTTTTATGACAGTTCTGGTAGCATCTTTTTATGACTCCCTACTCCCCACTCCTCGCCTCCAAACTCCTTGAAGGTTTGAGGAAAAAAGTAGGAAAGACACTATTTCATCTCCTAGCACTCGTTTTCCCAACAGTGGCCTCTGTGTGCCTCGCCCTCCTGCCTGCCTGTGAATTCAGGCACTCTGGGGTCCATGTGAACCTCTGGTTCCTGCCACACATTCCCTTTCTAATTGATTTTGCTGTTTCTTCCGTAATCTGAGGAATCTAGATTCCTCCCAGAGCATGGCAACATAGTGGGAAGAAATGAAAAGATTAAAAGCGTTCTCCTGGACTCTCTAGAGGTCAGCCCTCCATCCCTGGGTGGCAGGTGATCTCCTTCCTCCCTGAGAGGCTTATGGTCGTGTGACCACACTGCAGAGAGTCCCACTCACTGCCTTTCTGCTCCGTGCCCAACATGTAGGAAAGCCCAGTTTTAAGATTTTTGTTGTATTTGTGTAAAATATCCGTGCTTTCTACAAAACCATTTTCCTATGAACAGTACTGCTTTGGGTAACTTGCATGGCTTGCAGGATAAATGTGAGGAGATGCACCTCTTTGCTTCGGGAAAAATATCTCTTGGGGCACTGACTTTTATTACAGCCATTTTGGAAGAATTTTTTTCATTATTTCTACATTATATACTTGGGCTTCCCAGGTGGTGCTAGTGGTAAAGAATTTGCCTGTCAATGCCAGATACAAAAGAGGCACGGGTTCAATCCCTAGGTCAGGAAGATACCCGGGAGGAGGGAATGGGACCCCAGTCTAGCATTCTTGCCAGAAGAATTCCATGGACAGAGGAGCCTGGTGGGCTACAGTCCATGGGGTCACAAAAACTGGGACACGACCGAGGATCTGAGCACAACATATTATTTGGTATATACTTATCGTATGATTTTGCTGCTGACTTGGTGGAAAATAATTGAATATTATTAGATTGCTTTTCCCCCCACCTACTACTTTTTCACACGCAGTCCTTGTGATTCATTTGTGAGCTATGTGGTCCTTTCATGTCAAGCTTTGAGGTCACACCGAGTTTGCATTTATCTGGGTGTGGCTGCCAGAGAGAATACTCACAAAAGGTCAAGGCTATGTCACGTTTGATTTTGTGAGCTAAGGATCTGGCAATGTGTGGAAGTAGCATTTCCCTAGACACTTCAGTCAAGCCCCAGATTTGCCCCTGGTAGGGCTCTAGGAAGGATCTAGGAAGGACACTCAGACTGAAGGAGAAGGGCAGCCACCTGGAGCAGTCATCCTAATTCCTTAAAAGTAAGGGTGCTGGCGTGTGAACTTTGAAAGGTGGGTTACCTTGCAAACCTGCCAAGATGCTCAGGTGTGACACTTCCCAGCCCTACTGCCAAAAAGCCTCATCAACAGGACTGACAGTTGTGGCCACTGGGGCTAGCAGGGCCTGGAGCCTCAAAGCTGCTGAAATCCAAGTCTGGTTAACCCGCCCCTCAGCGCTCCCAGCCTCTCAAGGACGAGAAGTGCAGGTGTGGCTGCTCCGGGGGTCCAGGGGATGTGGGTCCCTGTGGGGAGGCTACCAGTAACAAACAGCATCCTCGTCCACTTGATGTGGAAGGAATCCCTCTTGAGTGTGCTCTTGTGGGTTCAGGATTGGATGGGCAGGGGGTCCTGAGACCCTCCTCACCAGTATCCTGCCTTAGTGTGCACTGGCTTTGACCTCCAGCCTAAGTGGTCAGTGCCAGCCTGAAACACCCGAGAATCTGAGGGGGGCGGCGAGGGTAGGGCATGCACACATGCACCCTAACCAAGGGTCTCTGAGGAGGAAGTTCCAACTTCCTACCTGTGCCCAGGGTGGCCTTTGCTCTAATGCTCACAGGTGACTGCTGGTGGAAGTGCTCAGGACATGTCTGTGGGCTGATGACAACTTTATTGCCTTATGAGGAAAAGCCAGATCCTGGTCACAGAATCACAGAAGTTCCTGGACTCTGTGTACTTCCTCTCTCTCCTCCTCCACATCTGAAGGTGCTGGACCTCTCCTGCTGGGGTAGACCTCCCCCTTCCCTGCCCCCCCCACCGGGGCTGGTCTTGAGCCCCCACCTTTCCCAAGAGGAATCCTCAGCCATGCTCCCCACCGTGGCCCCAGGTGCTAGCTCCACCACCTGCCCGTGCCTCATCTTCCCATAAACTGGTCCCAGTGCGTGCTCTGGGTCTGCCCTCCCTCCCCAGGAGGGATCTGGCTGCAGATCGTGGCTCCTCCCAGCCATTGTGGGAATCCTGGCTTGCGGGTCAGCAACTGCACCCCTCCCCCCGGAGTTCCAAGTTCATGATTCTCTGCGTGAGGATGTCTGGGCTTCTGTTCTCTCATTATCTTCCCTGTCACTGCCACTGGTTTGTGCTTGTTCACCTGGGGACAAAACCATGCCTCCCTTTGGAGCAAGAAGACATCAGAGAGGTGGCACCCCGCTCCCTTTCAGTCTCCTCCAAACCAAACAGCAACTCTTTGCTCAAAGATCTCACGTGTGACATTGAGAAGATCTGAATAACTTCTGCTTTGCCAGTTTTTTTTCAAGTACAACACTTGTTTGTGAATTGACACATGGGACACAGTGAACTATTGTTTTTGAACCTGAGACTGTTGATGCCGAATCCATGTTTCCAGCAGTCGCATCACACGGTTCACTCAGGGCGCATCCAGCAGCCTGTCTGGAGCACCCTGTGACCCTCGCACCATCCCAGGTGTGCGGCACAGACCTGGGGGGGAGACGTGGTGGGCAGCGCGGACGGCCTGACCTGAGGGTGGCTGTGCAGGCCACACCCAGGAGGCCACAGATCCACATGGTGGCTTTTGAAGGAACAGATGGCCAAGGGCCTGGAGGTGGGCGCCGTGGGGGCAGAGGGACAAACTCACACCCAGGGTGCAGATGGAGAGGGCAGCACGGCTGGAGCTCCCAACAGACAAAGGGGTTTCCGGGACAGCATGCCGGCTTCCCCTGGCCTCTCACTGTGTTTTCTGTGGCTGGTTTTTCCAGCTTGGAGATGTCCCTATGCCAGGGACTACAATGACCACACTGTCTTGGTCATTTTCCAGCAGGAAGCCTTCTCTGCATTATGCTCTAACCTTCTCAGAAACTGCATGGTTGGAAAAAAAGAGGGAATTGATGTTGAAATTATGCACTTGAAAAAAGACTAAATGATCCAGGTGAGGCAGGAGGGTCCTGTTTCACCAGGTGACTACCTAAGCTAACCAGACAACCCCCGCCCCAAAGCACCTGTAACACTGATGGATATAACCTACCCCATGTTAGTACAGGCGGAGAAGGCAATGGCACCCCACTCCAGTACTCTTGCTTGGAAAATCCCACGGATGAAGGAGCCTGGTAGGCTGTAGTCCGTGGGGTCGCTAGGAGTCAGACATGACTGAGCGACTTCACTTTCTCTTTTCACTTTCATGCATTGGAGAAGGAAATGGCAACCCACTCCAGTGTTCTTGCCTGGAGAATCCCAGGGACAAGGAAGCCTGGTGGGCTGCTGTCTTTGGGGTCGCACAGAGTCGGACACGACTGAAGTGACTTAGCATGTTAGTACAGGTGGGTGAGGGAGGGGCGGGGGAGAAGGGAATCTCTAGGTACTAGGAAGGAAGAGGGAGCTGAGATCCGGGGCTCAACACGGCCAGACTGACAGAGGTTTGCATTTCATCATGGCCAGAGAAAGAGGATACCCAGGGCTGGGTTCTTGAGAATTGGAAAGGGGGCTGGGGAATACCCACTGGTCTCTGCTCAGGGCTCTGGGTGGGGAGTCACCAGCCCTCTGACACGGACTAGGTGTCCAGCCATTCAGCTCACCTCTGACACCCACCACCCACAGGAGGCGCCAGAGCCCAGGCGTTAAGGGCAGTGCCCTCTGCAAACTGCCCTGTCTTCAGATGCCAGCCACAGGCTTCAGGGGCCAGCCACACTTCTGAGCAGCCGGCTACAAAACTGAGGGTTCCCACAACTCCCGGGTGGGGGTGGGAGGTGGGGTTCTGTAATTTGCTGGAACGACTCACAGAAACACTGCAGGCACCACTATATTTGCGATTACAGTTTTATCCTTTAGGATACAAATCAGGAGGACCAGCCACATGCAGGGCTTCCCAGGTAGTGCAGTGGTAAAGAATCTGCCTGTCAATGCAGGAGACACAGGTTCGATCCCTGGATTGGGAAGGTCCCCTGGAGGAGGGCATGGCAACCCACTCCAGTATTCTTGCCTAGAGAATCCCCATGGACAGAGGAGCCTGGCGGGCTACAGTCAACGTGATTGAAAAGAGTAAGACATGACTGAGCAACTAAGCACACAGCACAGTGTGTTTACTGGAGTGGGCATTTTGTCTAACTGGGAGTCAGGAACCTGGTTAGTAATGATCAGGGGGCTTTTGGCAATGGTTACAAAGGGGCTCAGTCAGCTTCAGAGGTGACCTTGATTCGGGGTTCTGCTTCCACTTCTGTGTGATCTGGGCAAAGCCTCGCACCTGTGGCCTGCAGCAGAACTCAACAACATCCTTCGCCAGGAACCGTGAGTGTCCCTCCAGCCTTGTCTGAGGATAATGACAATCTGGGGACCATTTCCAGTGTCACAGGGGTGACTGCGTGCTCACGGGTACCAGGTACCACCCTCAGCACTGGTGACAGAGTAAACACACCAGGGTGCCTCCGCCACCCTCTGGGTTTCTGTTTGCTTCCGGGAGCTTCTAAGTCCCATGGGCTCTGGAGGGAAGGGCCTCGTCTGTCCTTAGGCCAGGCGTCAGGGCTGCCTGATGAGCCCTTGATGTGAGCCCGTGAGGAAGCTCTGAGACCCAGCACAGCAGCAGATGGGAACCTCAGCCCGACCACCTTCACATCCCACTCCTGTCACCTGCTCACGTCACCCAATCCTGTTCCCCTCAGCAGCTGTTCTCAGAAGCCGATGGGCTCCACTGAGTGGCCCCAGGCCCTCGCCAGCCCACCGTCCTGAGGAATTCCCCATGGGGCATTCTGCTAAGACTCAGGGGTGCTATCAGGAAGGCCTGGATGGGTTCAGGACAGCAGGTGGGGGCACCCACATACATCTTGTCATTTGTCTGTCCACAGGCACCCTGAAGGCAGTGTTCTTCATCTTCGCCTCCCTGTGTGCCTGGTACTCCGGGTACCTGCTGGCAGAACTCATCCCAGACGTGCACCTGACCAGCGCCGTCTACAGCATCCAGAGCATTGGCAAGAGGCCCGTCCTCAAAGGTGGGTACCACGGTGGGGTCAAGGCAAGGACTTGCAGCCCTGCTGCAGCGGTGAGACTGGGCTGTGGCCTCTACTGCCATTTATGTTGATGAAAAAGAGGAGGAGGAGGAAGAATCCTCTCCCATAGTTCCCACTCCATTGCCCTGCTCACACCCCATGAGACCCCAAGCAAGCCATGATGTTAGGAAAACAAGCTTTATATGTGGGATGCATTAAAAATTCACACTGGAATTGGGGATGAAGTGAAATTACAAAATATCCACTAAAAGTTACATTGGAAAATGAAGTCATCATCTGTACCTTTTTCCACAATCTCATTGTAAATAGGTAGCTGATATATTTTTAACAGAAATAAATGATACAAAATTAATTTTCACACATACAAAGAGCCAGGTAATGATTTTAAAATGTTATAAAAAACTGTTCCTTTTCAAACTTGATTACCTTTTGTGGCAAAAAAAAAAAAAAAATAAGAACTTTTTATATATTGACTATGACTGAAGTGTTTTTAAGTAGGATTTTTCACAGTGAATTTGCTTGTAATCAGATGGATTTTACTGCATGTGGATTATGGATGAGGCCAGTACCCTGGGGGAGACCCTGTGTGTTCAGGGAATGGATCTGCTCTCAAAGGGCTGACTTTCTCATTTTCTCCAATTTTACACAAAATGGGAAGTCTGTTCTGGGTGAGGGCTTGCCTCCAGGAGCTACCTCTAACCTAATCTTTTTATGCGGGCTCGTTCATATGGTTCCTGATTCCCACCAGGGGAAAGGGGAGGCCCTGTCACCCTCCCTTGTGATGAAGCACATCGAGTTATTGGGAACCAAAGGTGGTGCTGAAAGCCAGCCAGCAGCTGTGTCCTAAATCCTACTGGCTTGGAGCCTCAGCTCTGGGGGAACTCATGACCGCTCAGGAGTCTGGTGGACCCAGAGTGTGGAGGTTGGATCTTGTGATTCGTAGTCTAATGCTCACATGTGTTGACTTAAAAAATATTCACAACCTAAAAATTGAGAGTTATGTTTTATTCGGTGGGAAATTTTAGGACTTCAGGTCCAGGAGACAGCATCTCAAGTAGCTCTGAGAGAGAAACTCTGAGGAAGCAAGGGGAGGAGTCAGGTTATATAGAAGTTTTGCAACAAAAGGCAGGTAGTCTGAACATCAAAAGATGATGGTTAATTAAAGAGAACCAGATATCCCAAGTTAAGGAATTTAGGACTTTTAAATGTATGGGAAGATGCAAGAATCTAGGTGCACTGAAATCATTCCTTTCATGTGCATCTCAGCTCTCTGGGGCCAGTACACTGTTTTGTGTCCTGGGTTCCTCAGAGCTCACCGTAGGAAGTGGCTGCATTCTGACGGCTGCTAGATGGCAGGTGTTCTTCCCTGAGTTCCCTCAGGGCTCACCGGCTCTCGTAGGAGGGCTGCAATCGCTGATGACTGTGACATCCTTGTTTACTGATGTGGCAGGAAATATTCCATTTCTTACATGGATAAAAGATTAAAAGGAGACAGCATCATCCATGGGGTCAGGCTGGCTTTGCGGCCACACTTAGTCTGTGCTGTTATCCACAGTGTGGCTGGGGGGATGGATGCTCCCCAGGGACAGGTGCCCCCTGTCCAGGTGCCATCTTCAGAGCCCCTCTGTGCCTGGCAGACAGGTGGGTAGAGGATGCTTTCCTGGCCTCAGGACCAGGTTTAAGGACAGAACACAACTGCAGGCCTCAGGGCCCTGGAATCCTCTGTTACTCTGGGCTCTGCACAGAGTTTGACCTACATTCCTCAGTCCCCCGAGGCTATGGGCCTCCGTGAGTGACACATCCACTCAGAATCAGCAGCAAAGGAAGATCACGTGGAGGTGTGAGGTCAGTGTTGGGCACTGAGGAAAATGAACCTTGGAAACTGGGACTCTGAGCACTGAAACCATATGCCCAAGGCCCTGGAGTGAGACCATCTGCATCTACCACCGTGGGCTGCCACCCCTTCATCCTGGCTTGGCTTTTCCCACTTCATTACCTATTCTCTTAAAATGGCCCATTTCTTGACATAGCTGTGGAGGCCCTTGATCATGGCTTTGGAATTCCACAAAGTTGACCCTTCCCTTTGTAAATCCAGCTCTCCCTGGGTTCACACCACCTGTCAGTAGATTGCGTGTAGCCTCCCCACCATTTCCATGTGGTTTTGCATGCACGGGCAAGTCCCGCTGACTCGGTTCATTTTCTATAGCCAGTCTTCTCCTGCTCAGGAACCTGGGCAGTGGCTGGAATCTGCCTGGACAACAGGTCTTCATCCTCTGGCCTCCCTGCCTCCCCCGCTGCAGCCAGCTCATCACATAGGGATCAAAAGTGGTCAACACACAGTTTGGAAAAAGGAAACTAGAGACAGAATTAAAGTTTTAAAGATGGGACCAGGGGACTCATGACCTCTAGGATCAAGGGCCCTGCTGACCGATTCCACATCACTTTTTTTGAGCTCTTAGTATGCAGAAGTATCTGCTTTTTAGATAACATACCCCCAGTCAAGTCCCAGAGTTAGTGTTCTTCTCTGTACTTTTATGTTACCTCCTGGTACCAAGGGCATCACACAGCCAGGGATAGCAATCTTCGCAGGAACATCGGAAGAACCATCAGTGTTTCCACTAGCAGCCTTCTGAACTTGCGCTGGCCCGGAGTTCCAAGGTCCACACCACATTCCTCCTTAGCTCAGCGAGGCATGATGAGCCCAACTAATCAGCTTGATGTACTTTTTCTTTAGATTGTACTTAGTTCCTGGAGAAGGAAATGGCAACCCACTCCAGTGTTCTTGCCTGGAGAATCCCAGGGATGGGGGAGCCTGGTGGGCTGCCGTCTCTGGGGTCGCACACAGTCGGACACAACTGAAGCGACTTAGCAGCAGCAGCATACTTAGTTGCTATATCTCACTTTTATTCTTTTCCTATGGTGTTCTTCTCATGACTTAGCCAGAGTGACAGGTGGTTGACTATTAACCCCTGCATTTCCCCCTTTTTGTTTTTGTAGCAGAAGATATGCCGATCTCACGACTTCTTTCTTCATTAGTTCTCGGAGGACTTTCATGTGCCTCTGAAGACTAAACAGAGGATTATAGTGAAACAACAAAGCATGTGTAATGTTTTAATGAGACCACCTCTGATACCTTTGATCCACTCAAGAGGATTCAATGATTTAAGGCCCTCTGCTATTCCTTGAAGTGTATCTGTTCCTGGTAGTAGTCTAAGAGAAGCATGCTGCATGCCAATGATTTTTGCTTGTTTAATATCTAGAGTAAGGTTGTCAGCCATATAGCCCTGCAAGTGTCGTCTAATATTTTCCCAGGTATGTTCATATTGGTTATATTCCTGGGGGAAATCACACAGAAAGTAGTAGTGTTCCAGTCACACTTTAAATGCATTTGTAATTTAAGATTTTGCACTTCTTCCCCTAAGAGTAGCACTGCAGGATGTAGGTTCCTTTCTACATCCACCAACCTGTTGTTAATCTCCTCATCTATATGAGTTTGGGCTCCCCAAGCGGAACTGGCATTTTTATGCCACTCCTGCCCAAAAGTGGTGGTTTGTACCGTCTGATGGAGAGCTACTCCCGCCACTGCCACTGTGGTGGTGATGGCAATAATGACCATTATGGCAGCAATAAGGAGCCTAATGAAACACTTGGATCTTTTCAAAATGGTATTTTACCTTGAGCAAAGTATGCATGTCACGGGAGTTCCTAAGGCCTGCTTTGAGTTACTGGCAGCCTGGCTCCTAAACATCTGCGCAACATCACACAGGAATGGTTAGAGTTGAATCAAGCAGGCATATGGTTTGCAATCCTGGCAGGTTAGGTTCCTTTCTGTCTTGTTAATAGTTATAGTGCCAGTCATAATCACATATGGAAACCAAACACAAGTTTGAGTATAAAACGTCCAGTTTGTTGATGTATTGAGTGACAGAGTATAAACTGTGGAATGAGAATAATTTCCATCCCAAATCTGATATTTCTTCAGGCTTATGGCCAACTTCCATATTTATGTTTGAGCCCTACCTGATTCAAGCTGTGGCTGTGGCCAACACATGCCACTGCCAGGCCAGATAATGGGATATTCTCAGTGTGTAGTAATAGTAGTGTGATCGCACTCACATACATGCCAGTGCAACTTCTTATAAGGATTGCAGGGTGAGTTACGGTGTAAGCAATTAGAGACTGTATGCCCCTCAGGGGACCAGTCCCAGACAATTCCATAGGAACCATTAAGTCAGATCACCCCCTCAGTCCCGCGACAGTTATCCCAGTGTATTTGGTCTTGTCGGTTGGCCCATATGGGTCTGTTCTCACATGGGTCTATTTGATGTGGTAGGTTATTTTGATTAGTTTCTCGATATCCAAAGCTCAATCCAGAAAGCAAATACAGTTGAGCCTTAGTGTGATTTCTGTTCAAAGAATTTACAGAAAGCCACGCCTGCACTGATAGATTAAGACAGCCCTGGTCAGTACCCAAGCAAACAGGCCAAGTGTCAAAACCCAAAGTACTATTGTAGGGGGTCCCCTTTTCCTTTTTATGAAGGGCAAACGCTTCTCTTCTGGACCAGGGATCCGGGAGGATTCATTAACATAAACAGGGATAGATCAATATCAATAGGATAGATATCAATAGGTATAATTCTTTGCTTCTGCCAAAGTCAAGGGTATACTCACTGCAATGGTTATCAGGGCAAACATAGCCATGATCAGATTGCCTGGAGTCACTGATTGCTTCTGCTCGGTTTTACTCTATGAGCTGGAATCCACACAGGTTCTAGACCTTCTCCTGGGGAGATACAAGCAAACGCTCTTCCCCATGTAATTAACTTCCCCGGTGACAGCATTTGTTAGTGGATCTGCCACCAAATCACAGGCTTAGTTTGATTTGTGGGAGTGGCTTGATAATGTCACTCAGCTGCAGTTTCCATAGTTCGTGCTGAAATATTCAAAAATTGAGAGTAAATAAAGCTTTATTCAATATTGTTTATTGTCCTATGGCATCTCCCGCTCTTTTTGTTTTTGTATCATATGTTTAAGTGATTGATTAGCCCTCTCCACAATGGCCTGTCCTTGTGGATTATAGGGAATACCAGTAGAATGTTTTATAGACCAAATTTTAAGAAATTGTTGGAATGCTCTACTGGTATAAGCAGGGCCGTTATTAGTTTTTAGAGTTTTTGGTAGTTTTATAACAGCAAAACAAGCATATAAATGTCTTTGTACATGTTTTGTAGGCTCACCAGATTGAGTGGTGGTCCATATAAATTGAGAGAATGTATCAATAGTCACATGTATGTAACAGAGATTACCAAAGGAAGATATATGAGTCATATCCATTATAACTATGGGTTTCATATGGAACTATATATCATCATTATATCAGTGGCTCAGTCACACATTTGATAATGTAAGGGACAACACTTTTTGAAACAGGCAATATAGAAAGCAATATAGTTAGCAGTAATAGTAAAATCATAAGTAAGAACTTAAGTCAAGAACTTTCATTAGGTATAGCTCAGTACCATCTCCAAGTCATCTGACCTAGTTTGTTAAATGACTATGTCCTGTTGTTAATTTGCTGGTTGTAGATCCTGGAGCATCTGATCTTCATTCAAAGACTGGTTACTGATATAATCTTTAGAAACAAACTTAGAGTGTCCTTTTAAATAACTGAATTAAACCTCTTAGCAGTGTAACATAGCCACGAGGAACTAGCCTACCAGGCTCATCTGTCCATGCATTCTCCAGGCAAGAGTACTAGAGTTGGTTGCCATTTCCTTCTCCAGGGGATCTTCCCAACCCAGGGATTGAACCCAGGTCTCCTGTATTGCAGGCAGACCTCTATCATCTGAGCCACCAGGGAAGCCCCCTTAGTAAATACAGGTCTTAATTAACAAAACAGAACTGAAGATTCAGTGAAACAGATGTCTTAGGCCTGACATCTGTTGCGTGGATATTTCTTTTAGAAATCCTCAGTATACTCTGAGATTTTTGTAAATGTCTGAAGACAGTCCTTTTTACCTTGATGAGACTGTTCACAACCCAAATGTTTCCAGTTTCTGGAGAGACAAGGTAAAGAAAAAAGAGAAAATGTTTTAATTTTACCCACAGATGTAAATCACTAAATTGTTTTAAACCATCAGTGACTTGAGGAGAAGAGCTTTTTTTATATCTGAAAACAAAAATGAGAAGCCAGTAATATGTCAGACAAAAAGTCGTGAAAACTTTAGTCATATTTAGCAGTCTGTTCTATCTCATGTAACCAATCCCTTTGTTCTGTGGTCCTTGCCTGATGACCAAGGACATCAGTAAAAATGATAATCTACAAGAAGTTTGTGAAGTTTTTTGCCTATGTCTGTATGACCTGTCCAGCAAAGTGGATGACCCAATCACTGGAGATTGTAGAAAACACATTTTAACCTTTTTTTTTTTTTTTTTCTATTGTGAGATATCAACCCTGAAGCCAGGAAAGGCTTTAGCTTATAAATAAAAGTCGGGTTTGAAAGGGACCCAGGAAAAGCCAAGTGGCCGTCTTGGACTTCCCATAGCCCTGACTGTTTGGTTTATGCTGCTGCTGCTGCTAAGTTGCTTCAGTCGTGTCCGACTCTGCGTGACCCCATAGACGGCAGCCCACCAGGCTCCACAGTCCCTGAGATTCTCCAGGCAAGAACACTGGAGTGGGTTGCCATTTCCTTCCCCAATGCATGAAAGTGAAAAGTGAAAGGGAAGTCGCTCAGTCGTGTCTGACCCTCAGCGACCCCATGGACTGCAGCCTACCAGGCTCCTCCGTCCATGGGATTTTCCAGGCAAGAGTACTGGAGTGGGGTGCCGTTGGTTTATAACCATTGTTTATCCTTTTTAAATTTCCTGATGAGGGGTTGATTTTGTAGAAGCAGAATGATCTTTGTCCATGTGTGCCATAGTCTCCATAGATCACTGTGATACAACACTCATTCATTTTATCAAAGTAACTAAAGATTTTATAAGCAAGTATGTACTTTGGCCCCCTCATTCAAAGAGCTGACTCATTGGATAATACTCTGATGCTGGGAGGGATTGGGGGGCAGGAGGAAAAGGGGACGACAGAGAATGAGATGGCTGGATGGCATCACCGACTCGAAGGATATGTTTGAGTGAACTCCGGGAATTGGTGATGGACAGGGAGGCCTGGCGTGCTGCTACTCATGGGGTCACAAAGAGTCGGACATGACTGAGCGACTGAACTGAATTGATGAATCACTTAAAGACAAAGAAATTTATATAATCTGTTATCAAAAGCCATATTCCAAACTTTGTTTGGCAGAGAAAACCAAATTCCAGCTTGGTACCAGCTTATATTCACTGTGAAATAATAGCTTTTTTTACTTAGTCAAAGTAACAATAAGACTTCAAAGGCAGTTTAATGTCTTAAGAAAATGTACCATGCACAAAACTCTTCTTTCACTTGCTACAAACCTTTTTCACACTTTTTTGTATTCATCACTTCATTTATCTATTTAGCAAACAACCACCTGTAAGTTTAGACTCACTTCTTTTTTAATAGACTGTAATTTTATTTTTCATACCTTTTTTATTAAAAACATAAATTTCATTTTCCTTAAACCATGAACTGTCTTTTATATTAGCATTTTGTAGATTGGTGAACATAAATACCAGTTTTAATTTTTTCTTAACAGAGAACATCTCAGGATGGCACTAAACATATTTATTAATAATCCAAAATCTCTTTAGTTTCTCTGTTAGTGTTCAGTAATGTTTCAAAATCTTAATTTGTTTGGAAATGACCTAGCTATTTAATAAACTTTTATCATTTAGTTTAGCATAACCCTAGAAATTTAAGTTACCCCAGTCCTGAGATTATATTTAGACATTTCTATAATATAATTATTTTTAGTAGAGTTTATCTAAAAGTTTTCATCTCATATATTTGTATGTGTGTGTTATTTTTGAAGTTTCTTCACTCTAGTTACTTTCCTTGTCCACAAATTTAGTTTACATTAAGCCTAGGCACAATCAAAGTATTACACAATGTTGATGACTCAAGACATAATTAGCTTAACAAACAAAACATTAATGCTAGATAGTTAATATTGAATATTTCTCAGTTTGTGTGAACCTGAAATTAAATATAGCTCATTTATAAATTAACCTCATATTATCCTAAAACAAAGACACACACTGAGATACAGATAAATTTAGACAGACAGACAGAGATCTCATAGTTTTCCTCTTGAAATTTAAAATGTCTCTTTGCCTCTTCTTTTTTTTTTCTTAGTTTGAGTTCTACCAATTTGTTCATGGCTGAAGTCCCAGATAGAGTGGGCTGTGTATCCCAAGGACATGATAAGAGTTAACTTCAGGTTTTTTCCCAGGCCTGTTTTTGTTTCTCAGGCAGAATTGGAGCTCCAAAAAAGTATTTTAACAAGTCAACTTTTTCCTAATTGTACATGCAAGAAGAACCGGTTTTGCAATTACAAAAAAGATTTTATTTTAACCAGTTTTCTCTGGAGTCTAAAGAATATCCTGGCCATTCAGTGTCAAAAATGTCATCTCTCTTTTTTGTAGTCATAGTTTCATAGCTAAAAAATAAACCAAAGCGTGTTCAAATGGGCTCTAATGACAGGGGTGGCCTGACTGATAAGATGTTGTTCCAGCAGGAATTGTCTCTCTGGAGCGGTGAGGTCTTCTCTTAAGTAAAGAAAGCCTGCCCTCTAACCTCTATTTTCTCCCAGGCTCTTACGTAGTGTCGCCTCACCTGTTCTATAGCCTGATCTTCAATAAGCACTTGATCTTGAGTTCTTCCCCAGTTTCCACTGCCTATCAAATGATCTGAAGAGATGGGGATCTACCTGACTTGGTCATGAGCTACCATTATCAAACGGGAACCCTCAGCTAGTCCCTGCACTCTTCCCATGGTGAAAGGAGAATTTACTCCATAATTCTGAACAGCTTGCTTATGTTCCTTTAATATTTTGAATCTGCTGTGTATAGCCTCATACACCCCACTAGGATTATTAGGATCTGTCCCAGGGGCTATCCGTTCATGTATTGTCAATGGAAATGCCACAGCCATAACCTCCAAATCACCCCTCCTGTTGAGCGCCAAAAAACCTTTCTGGAGTGGTAACAGAACTGCTGTCTGTTCTAAAGAAGCAAAATCTTGAGCCGCTCCAGCAAACCCCACTCCAGTACTCTTGCCTGGAAAATCCCATGGATGGAGGAGCCCGGTAGGCTGCAGTCCATGGGGTCACTAAGAGTCGGACATGAATGAGCAACTTCACCTGCACTTTTCACTTTTCATGCATTGGAGAAGGAAATGGTAACCCACTCCAATGTTCTTGACTGGAGAATCCCAGGGACAGGGGAGCCTGCTGGGCTGCCATCTATGGGATCACACAGAGTCGGACACAACTGAAGTGACTTAGCAGCAGCAGCAGTTAAGACAAGAGGAGGAGGAAGAGGAGGCAGAGCAAATTCCTTTCCTAAACAAAGGCGCAAAAGGAACTGCAGCTTGTTCTACCCCCTCGGGCTGTGTATATTCAGGTCCTCCCTCTGATGGGGTTTCACATTCAGCCTCACTCCTTTCTGAGCTTTTAGGGGTCTGGAGAGGTTCCAAAGCGGATTTTCAGTGTCCAGGTTGACCAGATAGATGCAGGCAAGGGCACTCCCTTGCAAAGAAGTTTCTCTAATTTACTACCTACCCTCTCCCATGTTCCTAAATCTAAAGAAGGGAACCACCAGCAATGTTTCTCAAGGGTCGGTAAAAGCTCCAATAGCCGGCCTTCACTGATTTTTGTCCCCTCCTCCACCCCGCCGCCCCACCTCTTTTAAAAGCTGCCTTACAAGGCATATATACGACGGGTTTTGTTTCGAGCTTTTTGAATTTCCCATGCTTAACCCTGGTTTCAATGCCTGAGAGAGTATTACTTACTTCAAAGGGGGATTTCCAGAGGCCTCACCCCACTCTTCCTCGGGACCCTGCTACGATTGTTTAACTTTAGCTTCCCTCTCGGCGATCCTTCACTTTCGAGCCCCACATTGGGCACACTTGCTGCGGCCAGAGCAGCAGGTAGGGATCGAAAGTGGTTAACGCACAGTTTGGGAAAAGGAAATAAGAGACAGAATTAAAGTTTTTTTTAATTAATTTATTCATTTTAATTGGAGGCTAATTACTTTACAATATCGTAGTGGTTTCTGCCATACATTGACATGAATCAGCCATGGGTGTAGATGTGTTCCCCATCCTGAACCCCCCTCCCACCTCTCTCCCCATCCCATCCCTCCCCTAAGGGTCATCCCAGTGTACCAGCCCTGAGCACCCTGTCTCATGCATCGAATCTGGACTGGTGATCTGTTTCACATATGATAATTTACATGTTTCAATGCTATTCTCTCAAATCATCCTACCCTCGCCTTCTTCCAGAGTCCAAAAGACTGTTCTATACATCTGTGTCTGTTTTGCTATCTCGCGTATAGGGTCATTGTTACCCTCTTTCTAAATTCCATATATATGTATTAGTATACTGTATTGGTGTTTTAAAGCTGGGACCAGGGGACTCATGACCTCTAGGATCAAGAGCCCTGCTGACCAATTCCACATTGCTTTTATTGAGGTCTTGGTATCCAGAAAGTATCTGGTTTTTAGATAACATAAGGTTCCCATGCCCCAGTCACATCCCAGAGTTAATGCTCTTCTCTGTACTTTTATGTTACCTCCTAGTACCGAGGGCATCACACAGCCGGGGGCAGCAGTCTTCGCAGGAACATCGGAAGAACCATCAGTGTGTGCACAAGCAGTGTTCTGAACTTGCGCTGACCTGGCGTTCCAAGGTCCACACCATGTTCCTCCTTAGCTCAGCAAAGCGTGACTATCCCAACTAATCAGCCCGATGTACTTTTTGTTTAGATTATACTTAGTTGCTATATCTGGCTTTTATTCTTTACCTATGCTGTTCTTCTCATGGCTTAGCCAGAGCAACAGGTAACTGACTATTAACCCTTGCATCCCCTTCTCATATTTCACGGGGAGATTAGGACTTCATGGAAGGTTCTGTGCTGACCTCCAGAACAGGACAGACACACAGTCTCCCTCCCCCTGAGGGGTAAGGCTTCCCACGTCTCTCCTCCTTGACCCATTCCTTCCTTTTCTCCCTGTTGGGCTGTCCCCCAGCAGGCCTACAAGCCCGGCACTTGCCCAGTTTCAAGACCCAATAAAGCACCCAGAGTCAGCAACACAGACATCATTGGTTTAATGGATGGGGGGCTTACACACTGGAAGCGGGGTCCTGGGGTGACACCCACATGCACTGTGCTGCCGAGGGAGCAGGTCCTGGTGGCAGGTTTTGCTCCCGGGGGCAGGGGGAGGTTATCAGTTACAGGGGACGCTGAACCAGGTGGGCTCATCGGTTACCAGGGAAACCAGCAGAGGGGCAGGCCCCTCACTGCCCCTTTAATAAGAACTGTCACTAGGTGGGCCTGGGACAAGTGTCGTAGGAAGGAAGGTCAGGCAGGTGAGTGGATGGATGTGAGACAAGCACTGGTGGAACCAGGGAGAGACAGAGAGCAAGAGGACAGCCATCTTCAGTGGTCAGAACCTCTGGACTAGGAGTAGAGGTGACCTGCCATGGACGAGGCCACCCTCACTTAATTAACTAATTAATTTTTTTAAAATTTTTATTGGGAAAAACTACAGTGTAACCTTAGTTTCTGCTGTACAGCAAAGTGAATCAGCCACGTATATACATATATCCCTTCCTTGAATTACACTGAGTAGAGTTCCCTGTGCTCTACAGTTGGTTCTCATTAATTATCTATCTCATACATGTGTTTGTGCTCAGTCCCTCAGTCCTGTCTAACTCTTTGCAATCCCATGGACTGTAGCCCGCCAGGCTCCTCTATCCATAAAATTTTCCAGGCAAGGATACTGGAGCCAGTTGCCATTTCCTTCTCCAGGGGATCCTCCTGACCCAGCGATCAAGCCTGAGTCTCCTACACTGGCAGGTGGATTCTTTACACTGCACCACCAGGGAAGCCCATTTTATACATTCAGTTCAGTTCAGTTCAGTTCAGTTTCTCAGTCCTGTCTGACTCTTTGCAACCCCATGGACTGCAGCATGCCAGGCTTCACTGTCCATCACCAACTCCCAGAGATTGCTCAAACCCATGTCCATTAAGTCGATGGTGCCATCCCCATCTCATCCTCTGTTGTCCCCTTCTCCTGCCTTCAATTTTTCGCAGCATCAGGGTCTTTTCCAATGAGTCAGCTCTTCGCATCAGGTGGCCAAAGGATTTCAGTTTCAGCATCACCCTTCCAATGAATATTCAGGACTGATTTCCTTGAGGATTGACTGGTTTGATCTCCTTGAAGTCCAAGGGACTCTCAAGAGCCTTTTCCAACACCACAGTTCAAAAGCATCAATACTTCAGAGCTCAGCTTTCTTTGTAGTCAAACTCTTATATCCATACATGACTACTGGAAAAACTATAACTTTGACTAGACGGACCTTTATCAGCAAAGCAATGCCTCTGCTTTTTAATAAGCTGTTTAGGTTGGTCATAGCTTTTCTTCCAAGGAGCAAGCGTCTTTCAATTTCATGCCTGCAGTCACCATCTGCAGTGATTTTGGAGCCCCCAAAATAAAGTCTTTCACTGCTTCCATTGTTTCCCCATTTATTTGCCATGAAGTGATGGGACCGGCTATCATGATCTTAGTCTTCTGAATGTTGAGTTTTAAGCTGGCTTTTTCGCTCTCCTCTTTCACTTTCATCAAGAGGCTCTTTCGTTCTTCTTTGCTTTCTGCCATAAGGGTGGTGTCATCTGCATATCTGAAGTTATTGATATTTCTCCCAGCAATCTTGATTCCAGCTTGTGCTTCATCCAGCCTGGCATTTCACATGATGTACTCTTCGTGTAAGTTAAATAAGCAGGGTGACAATATACAGCCTTGAGGTACTGCTTTCCCAAATTGGAATCAGTCTGTTGTTCCATGTCCTGTTCTAACTGTTGCTTCCTGACCTGCATACAGATTTCTCAGGAGGCAGGGAAGATGGTCTGGTATTCCCATGTCTTTAAAAATTTTCCACAGTTTGTGGTGATCCATACAGTCAAAGGCTTTGGCATAGTCAATAAAACAAAAGTAGATGTTTTTCTGGAACTCTCTTGCTTTTTAAATGATCCAAAGGATGTTGGCAATTTGATCTCTGGTTCCTCTGCCTTTTCTAAATCCATCTTGAACATCTGGAAGTTCATAGTTCACATACTGTTGAAGCCTGGCTTGGAGAATTTTGAGCATTACTTTGCTAGTGTGTGAGATGAGTGCAGTTGTGCAGTAGTTTGAACATTCTTTGAGATTGGAATGAAAACTGACCTTTTTCAGTCCTGTGGCCACAGCTGAGTTTTCCAAACTTGCTAGCATATTGAGTGCAGCACTTTCACAGCATCATCTTTTAGGACCTGAAACAGCTCAACTGGAATTCCATCACCTCCACTAGCTTTGTTCGTAGTGATGGTTCCTAAGGCCCCTTGACTTTATGTTCTAGGATATCTGGCTCCAGGTGTGTGATCACACCATCATGGTTCATGATGATCTTCATGGGTCATGAAGATCTTTTCTGTACAGTTCTTCTGTGTATTCTTGGCATCTCTTCTTAATATCTTCTGCTTCTGTCAGGTCCATATGATTTCTGTCCTTTATTGTACCCATCTTTACATGAAATGTTCCCTTGGTATCTCTAACTTTCTTCAAGAGATCTCTAGTCTTTCCCATTCTGTTGTTTTCTTCTGTTTCTTTGCATCAATCACTGAAGGAGGCTTTCTATCTCTCCTTTCTTTTCTTTGGAACTCTGCATTCAGGTGGACATATCTTTAGCTTCTCTTCTTTTCTCAGCTATTTTATACATACATTATTAATGAGTATCTTATACACAGTAGTGTGTATATGTCAATCCTAATCTCCTAATCCATCCTATCCCCCACTTTCCTCCTTGCTCTCTCATTTTATTTATTTCTCCCTTTATCCCCACTTCCCTTTCTGACATCACCCATGGTCCCCCAGCCCTCTGATACATCTAATGACACCCTTCTGTTGAACACCTCCTTGCATCCCAGGTTGTCCTGTTTTGCAGGCATGCATTTCGGTGCTGCATGGACCTGGTTCTTGGTGTTACTCTGCACCATGCCTGAGGCCCTGTCTGGCTGTTGGTGCCTCTCCTCTGAGGCTGCTCGGGCTGCGTGGTGCCTGGGGCTTGAGTCCTCGCATTTTCCTCCTCTTTCTCTTTTGGGAGTTGGGGACAGCTCCCTGTTGCCTCCAGCTTGTCACCACACAGATGCTGTGTAGCAGACATCCCCACAGGTCTCCTCGTGGACATGGCTGAAACTTTTTTGGTATTTACATACCTAGGAGTGGAACCACACCGCACCTGTCAGTTCAGGTGACTCAGTTGAGACTGACAGCTTTACAGAACTGGCTCCTGTCTCCTGCTGTCCTCAGCAACAGGCGCAGTTCCCAGCTTTCCAAGTTTCCCAGTGGGACAGGCACAAAGTGGCAAGTTGCCGCTGTGACGAGCATTTCTCAGGCTTCCAGTGACCTTTGGAAAGTCAAGCCCAATTGAGACAACTACAGTCATCCCCCCTATCTGTGGGAGATTGATTCCAGGACCTCTGCAGATGCCAAAATGCACAGATGCTGAGGTGGCTTATATAAAATGGCACAATTTCTGCATGTTACCCACCCACATCCTCCTTTATACTTCATCTCTTTTTCTTTCAATTTTATTGTGATATAATTGATATACAGGCAGATTCTTTACCAGCTGAGCTACCAGGGAATCCCATAATTGATATACAGCACTGGATACGTTTGGAGGCTTCTCTGGTGGTCAGTAGTAAAAAATCCACCCGGCAATGCAAGAGACATGGGTTCAGTCCCTGGGTCAGGAAGATTCCCTGGAGGAGGGCATGGCAACTCACTCCAGTATCCTTGCCTGGATAATCCCATGGACAGAGGAGCCTGGTGGGCTATAGATCATGGGGTTGCAAATAGTCGGACACGACTGAGCGACTAAACAATCAAGTGTGAGTTTAAGGTGTGCAGCATGATGCCTAGACTTACATACATCGTGCGATGGTTTGCACAAGTTAGTAAATATGCACCATGTCATATAAACACAAAGAAATAGAAAAAAAAATTGTGATGAGAACTCTGAGCATTTGCTGTCTTAACAACCCTCCTACATACTTTAAATCATACCTAGGTTACATACAATGCCTGCTACTAAGTCACTTCAGTCGTGTCCGACTCTGTGCAACCCCACAGACGGCAGCCCACCAGGCTCCCCCGTCCCTGGGATTCTCCAGGCAAGAACACTGGAGTGGGTTGCCATTTCCTTCTCCAATGCATGAAAGTGAAAAGTGAAAGTGAAGTCGCTCAGTCATGTCCGACCCTCAGCGACCCCATGGACTACAGCCTACCAGGCTCCTCCATCCGTGGGATTTTCCAGGCAGAAGTACTGGAGTGGGGTGCCATTGCCTTCTCCACATACAATGCCTAGTACAATGTAAATGATATGTCAGTAGTTGTAAATACAATGTAAATGCTATGTAAAGCATTGCCTGCCAGATGCAAATTCAAGTTTTGCTTTTCAGGTCTTTCAGGAATTTTTAAAAATCTTTTCAATTCCTGGTTATTTGAGTCCAAGATGTGGAATCCACAGAGAGAGGAGGGAGGGCTGACCTTATTTTTCTTTCTGGAGAGCAGGAGGAGGAACAAGGGCAAGGTGAGGGAGGAACCCCAACTCCCTGGAGCCCAAACACGCTAGGCCGTCATGCAGCTGTGCTTCTCGGAGAACTGCCAGCTCCCACTTTCCTTCCTGCTCTCGGCTGGCAGCCTGCTGCTCCTGCCTCGGGCACCTGTCATGCAGGGGCACGCAGAGGCCAGACCTGGGGCTCAAGGGCCTGTTGCTGCCAGGACCGAGAAAAGAAGGGTGAAGAGTGACTGCCCGCTACTTCAGTGTCACAGCTTATTTCTAGGAGAAATAAACTTTATATATATATATATATTTAATATATATATGTATGAAAGTGAAAGTGTTAGGCACTGTTTGTGACCCCATGGACTGTAGCCCACCAGGCTCCTCTGTCCAAGGGATTCTCCAGGTAAAAATTCTGGAGTGGGTTGCCATTTCCTTCTCCAGGGGATCTTCCCAACCCAGGGATCAAACTTGGGCCTCCCATACTACAGGCAGATTCTTTACCATCTGGGCCACCAAGGAAGCCCATAAATATGTATATATAATACATATTATATATAATATATAGTGTATATATTATATATAAAACATTATACACACTGTATATTATATTAATATATTAAAGTATATTCAATTCAGTGCAGTTCAGTCGCTCAGTCGTGTCTGAATCTTTACGACCCCATGAATTGCAGCACACCAAGCCTCCCTGTCCATCACCAACTCCCAGAGTTCACTCAGACTTACGTCCATCGAGTCAGTGATACCATCCAGCCATCTCATCCTCTGTCGTCCCCTTCTCCTCCTGCCCCAAATCCCTCCCAGCATCAGAGTCTTCTCCAATGAGTCAACTCTTTGAATGAGGTGGCCAAAATACTGGAGTTTCAGCTTTAGCATCATTCCTTCCAAAGAAATCCCAGGGCTGATCTCCTTCAGAATGGACCGGTTGGATCTCCTTGCAGTCCAAGGGACTCTCAAGAGTCTTCTCCAACACCACAGTTCAAAAGCATCAATTCTTCGGCGCTCAGCCTTCTTCACAGTCCAGCTCTCACATTCATACATGACCACAGGAAAGACCATAGCCTTGACTAGGTGAACCTTTGTTGGCAAAGTGATGTCTCTGCTTTTGAATATGCTATCTAGGTTGGTCATAACTTTCCTTCCAAGGAGTAAGCGTCTTTTAATTTCATGGCTGCAGTCACCATCTGCAGTGATTTTGGAGCCCAGAAAAGAAAGTCTGACACTGTTTCCACTGTTTCCCCATCTATTTCCCATGTAGTAATGGGACCAGATGCCATGATCTTCGTTTTCTGAACGTTGAGCTTTAAGCCAACCTTTTCACTCTCCACTTTCACTTTCATCAAGAGGCTTTTGAGTTCCTCTTCACTTTCTGCCATAAGGGTGGTATCATCTGCATATCTGAGGTGATTGATATTTCTCACAGCAATCTTGATTCCAGCTTGTGTTTCTTCCAGTCCAGCATTTCTCATGATGTACTCTGCATAGACGTTAAATAAGCACGGTGACAATATACAGCCTTGAAGAACTCCTTTTCCTATTTGGAACCAGTCTGTTGTTCCATGTCCAGTTCTAACTGTTGCTTCCTGACCTGCATACAGATTTCTCAAGAGGCAGGTCAGGTGGTCTGGTATGCCCATCTCTTTCAAAATTTTCCACAGTTGATTGTAATCCACACAGTCAAAGGCTTTGGCATAGTGAATAAAGCAGAAATAGATGTTTTTCTGGAACACTCTTGGTTTTTCCATGACCCAGCAGATGTTGGCAATTTGATCTCTGGTTCCTCTGCCTTTTCTAAAACCAGCTTGAACATCAGGAAGTTCAAGGTTCACATATTGCTGAAGCCTGGCTTGGAGAATTTTGAGCATTACTTTACTAGCATGTGAGATGAGTGCAATTGTACGGTAGTTTGAGCAGTCTTTGGCATTGCCTTTCTTTGGGATTGGGATGAAAACTGACCTTTTCCAATCCTGTGACCACTGCTGAGTTTTCCAAATTTGTTGGCATATTGAGTGCAGCACTTTCACAGCATCATACTTTAATCATATCATTTAATATGCTATATATAATATATATAATATATTTAACATGTATTTAATATATATAATATAATATACTAAATATAATTTAATATACTATACTAATATAATATACTTTAATATAGTACTATACTTTAATAAAGTATAATAGTAAAGTATATTAATATTACTATATAAAAGGCTCCACTTGTAGAAGTGTATATTAATAAATATACATTAATATATACTATATTAATATGCATTAATATATTATATAATATATTAATATATGATACATATTAATTGTTATAATGTATATGTAGACAGGCATACTGTAGTGCATGGGGTCACAAAGAGTCCAATATGACTTAGCAACTGAACAGCAAATATGCATATATATATATATTCAGTTCAGTTCAGTTCAGTCGCTCAGTCATGTCTGACTCTTTATGACCCCATGAATTGCAGCACACCAGGCCTCCCTGTCCATCACCAACTCCCAGAGTTCACTCAGACTCACATCTATCAAGTCAGTGATGCCATCCAGGCATCTCATCCTCTGTCGTCCCCTTCTCTTCCTGCCCCCAATCCCTCCCAGCATCAGAGTCTTTTCCAATGAGTCAACTCTTCGAATGAGGTGGCCAAAGTACTGGAGTTTCTGCTTTAGCATCATTCCTTCCAAAGAAATCCCAGGGCTGATCTCCTTCAGAATGGACTGCTTGGATCTCCTTGCAGTCCAGGGGACTCTCAAGAGTCTTCTCCAACACCTCAGTTCAAAAACATCAATTCTTTGGCGCTCAGCCTTCTTCACAGTCCAATTCTCACATCCATACATGATCACAGGAAAAACCATAGCCTTGACTAGACGGATCTTTGTTGGCAAAGTAATATCTCTGCTTTTGAATATGCTATCTAGGTTGGACATAACTTTCCTTCCAAAGAGTAAGCATCTTTTAATTTCATGGCTGCAGTCACCATCTGCAGTGATTTTGCACACACATATATATACATATATATATATATATATATATGACTGAGGCACTTTGCCGTACACCTGAAACTAACACAACATTGTAAATCAACTGTGAGCTATTCTTCCATAAAAAGGGAACCACTCACTGCTTTTCTCAACATAAAAATGTATTCAAACCTTATTGAAATCATATTAAATACATAAAACTGCATTTGATATGTTTGCAGGTACAGCCCTTAGCTGAATCATAAAAAGACAGGTTATTTTTAAAATCTTCCCAACATTTTTGCAAAACGGGCTCTCTTGCCTTCTGGGCTTCTCCTTCCCTGTTAATCAGAAGTTGAATTCATTACCTGAGTTTAAATTCTCTCTGCTTTCTGGGCTGTGTCATGTAATCCCTTACTGAGCAGGCCTGCTCAGGAGACAGATAGCACAGGGTTAATGGCTGGGAACATGGTTAGTTACACCCAGGACGTTGTTGGTAACCATGAACCCTCAGAAGCAGCGTGGGTGATGCTTTGCCCAGGTTCTGAAAGACAGGCTGCCTCTTTCACCCTGTGGGACTATTTGTCCCACTGATTTGTGATGTTACCAGCCCTGTTTGCTTCTGTTTTTCCAGCTGGCTTAAAAATAGAGTAAAATACCATTTCCGGTTCCACACCCTGCCTCCCATACTAATCTGCTCTCATTCTGTCTCCAAACTACCACTTCCACTGGGGGTCAGAAGGTACAGTGTCCCCATGACCTTGGGATATTTTAAGCAACACTGGGGCTGGGCCATATTAGACCTTCCATCTTGCTGATCACACCATAGCTGTCTGCACACCCAGCACTCGGTGAGGACAAGAGGGTTATGTAGCCAGGGCACCCAACAGCATGGTGATGATGGCAGAGGGCCTGGAAATGTTGCCTTTCTCCAAGAGCAGGGGGCAGAGGAATCTCAAAGAAGTCCTGCCAAGAAGAGCAGGGTCCACTGAGCAAGTCTGTGTCCTCAGGAAGAGAAATGCAGGTGGCAGGCAGGATGAGCATGGATCGCACTTTAGGAGTGTTCTCTGTAGACAGTACAGAGCTTCCTTGACTTATCTTTTGGGGGCTGTGCTGGGTCTTCATTGCTGCTCGTGAGCTTTCTCTAGTTGCAGCAAGTTGGGGCTTCTCATTGCAGTGACTGCTCTCCTTGTGGAGCACAGGCTCTAGGCATGCAAGCTTCAGTAATTGTGGCTTGTGGGGTCACTAGTTGTAGCTACAGGCTTAGTTACTCCATAAATGTAGGATCTTCCTGGAGGAGGGATCAAATCCAAGTCCCCTACATTGGCAGACTGATTTTTAACCACTGGACCACCAGGGAAGTCCCACCTCTTTGATTTACAATAGAGTTACATCCCAATAAACCTATCATAAGTTGAAAATATCACAGGTCAAAAATGTATTTAATACACCTGAACATCCTAGCTTAGCCAAGTTTACCTTAACTGGGCACAGAACATGTACGTTAGCCGACAGGTGGGCAAACTCTATCACAAAGTCTATTTATAATTGTGTTGATTATCTCCTGTAATTTGCTAAAAACAAAAAAAAACAGAATGGCTGTCCACATACCGGTTATTCACCCTTGTGATCATGCGGTTGACTGGGAGGAGCTGTGACTGCCACTGTCCAGCATTACAAAGGCACTGGACCCCACAGCACTAGGTGGGAAAGGATCGTTGCTGTTGTTCAGTCACTGAGTCGTGTCCACTTTCTGCGATCCCATGGACTGCAGCATGCCAGGTTCCTATGTCCTTTACTATCTCCCAGAGTTTGCTCAAACTCATGTCCATTGAGTCAGCAATGCTATCTAACCATCTCATCCTCTATCGTCCCCTTCTCCTCCTGCCTTCAGTCTTTCCCATCAGGGAAAGCATCAGGGTCTTTTCCAGTGAGTCAGTTCTTCGAATCAGGTGGCCAAAGTATTGGAGCTTCAGCAATAGTCCTTCCAATGAATATTCGGATTCTTTACCACTGAGCCACCAGGGAAGCCCTGGGAAAGGATAGAAATTCACAATTCAAAGTATGGTTTTCTCTGAATTCATATTTCTTTCACACCATCATAAAGATGAACCATCATAAGTCAGGAATCAACTGTACATACTCAGGATATCAGCAAAGTCTGGAAACAGACTTTAGGCAGTGTGTTACATTTTTAAATATTATGCTCAGTGTGTTTTTAGGTAAACTACCTCTGAATTCAAAGTAATGAGCATTATCATTAATCTTTTAAAAACTAAAATAAATACACTTTCATGATCAAAACTGAGAAACATTGAGAGGATACTGTATTTATAGCACTTTCACATGTTAATAGTTGGACAACTTGCTTTAAACTTAGGTAACTGGAGATTAAGAAAACATGTATTTAGTATATTATAATATATGAAAATGTAAGTGAGGTAACATATGTTTATATATGTTATAAACTGTTTATATATTGTTAATCCATGTTTTCCAACTTTGCAGATGTCCTCTGCAGGCACAGAAAAGTCCAGAAGAAAATATACCAAAAGAGAAAACAGTGATGATTACTTAGAATAATACATAAGACTTTTTCCCTTCTTTTTGCCTTTCTATTACTTTCAATTTTTTTCTTCAGAAATTAGATTAAAAAAGATAAAATCCCAAGGTCCTTTGTTATTACTAAAAGCAAACCAGAGCTGCTGTAGCACATGTACAGAAAGCCCTGACTCCAGATTGCTCATCCCTTTTGTGGTGGGGGAGCAGGTTCAGTGGCTCTGAGTTTTCTGCCAAAGTAAGTACAGGTTTCTGCCTCACCAAAGGGCCAGATGTCCATTCATTTGTTACCAAACCAAACCTTGATATGCTCACCTTATCACAGTAAAGCCAATCTGCTGACCCTGGGTTGTACTGCAGGAAAGTACAGCATTTATTCCAAGCGCAAAGCAAGGAGTCCAGGCAGCTAGTGCTCAAAAGACTAGAACTTCCTGATGGGTTTCAGGGAAGCATTTTTAAAGGCAACATGAGGGAGAGAGCCTTAGAGTACATGATCAACTTGTGCACAGTTCTCTGATTGGCTGATAGTGAGGTAACAGGGCAGGGTACCAGGGGTTAACGTAATCACTCCTGAGGCTCCAGTAGGTCTGGAATATACATGCTAATAATGGTCATCGGGTGGCTTCCCAGGTGGCACTAGTGGTAAAGAACCTGATTGCCAGTGCAGGTAGATGTAAGAGACGTGGGTTCAATTCCTGGGTCGGGAAGATCCCCTGGAGAAGGGCATGGCAACTCACTCCAGTATTCTTGCCTGGAGAATCCCATGGACAGAGAAGCCTGGTGGGATGCAGTCCATAGGGTCACAAAGAGTCGGACACGACTGAAGCAACTTAAAACACACAATAGTCATTGGGTAGTTAACCTCTTCCTTTTGGTGGTGGTTTTAGAACCTGGAAAACAACTCAGTGATGTGCATGAGATACTGTTAGCCCTGTTGTGTACTTCAGGGAGGAACTAAAGATTCTGTCACTGCCATATGGCTGAATTACTGTTTGAATTGTTACCAGTTCTCCTGGCCCAACTCCTACTTTTGTCACTACATAATCACATACCTTCAATCATGAACTCTTGAGTCAGGCTTTTGTGACTCTGGGGAGTCCTGGGAGACTGAGCTTTTCTACAGACGAGAGGCAGACAGAGGACTCTGAGGCCAGGAGGCAAGTGGGGATCTGGCCCAGGAAGGCCCCAGAGTGTCCTGCCCATTACATATTTGTGCAACATGTTGATGGAGCAGCTGCTTGTGCTGCACACCTACTAGGTGGTGGGGGTGCCGTGAAAATAAACAGATGACATCCTTGTCCTCATAGAGAAGCTTTTAAAAAAGAAACTATGGGATACTAAACAGTGATGAGAGCTAAGCAAAAGAAAATAAAACAGGGCAAGCTGGACAGTGCGAGGTGGGTTGAAGTTTTGGTTAGTGATGGGGGTAGTGCAAGTGAAGGGAAGAAAGGTGTGAAGAGCTAAGTGCGATGTTGGGGTGCACGCCCCCCCAAGAACTCTGTGGCCTCCTGGGCACCAGGACTGGGCATGCACCAGCATCCGCATGATCCCCAAGCAGCTCAGCCCTGGTCCAGCTCAGCCCCATGGCACTCGGCCATCAGAGCACTCACGGGTAGTCCTGACTCCCCCAGCAGGGCCTCTCAGCCACCCTGCCGGCGAAGCTTTCATCCAGGGAGATGACACAGAAGAGCGCTGCAGGGATCCATAAGGCAGCATGTCCCCACTCAAACTGGAGGAGTGGGAGCACTTTCTGATTTTTATTTTTTTCTGGAGACTCAGGATTAAAATTTAAGCCCAGCACAAGACTCTGGGTTCTGTGGGTGATGACAGATAGCCACACCTGTGAAAGGAGGGAGACACAAGTGATGGCAACAAGGCACCCAGTAGTGGGAGATGTACCTAGTGCCCAGGGCTGGCTGACCCCATCCTCCCCGACTGCTGCCCTCTGTTACTGGGCAAGACATCTCTGGGGCCTGCCACCACTGACATAGCAGCCCAGGCAGAAAACCTCAGTGTCTCTGGCTTAAGGGAAAGCAGAGGGGCCAACCAGGACCAGAGTGGTGTTTTGGAGGCAGCGGTGTTCAGAAAACAGTGGTGTTTTCTGAACGTGGCTTGGAAAAGTTTCCAGACACAGAGCATTTCAGAAGGGAATGAGAGTATAGAGACCAAAGAGCAGAGATAATGTGGGTGCTGCGAGCTAGCAGGCTGATACCTCCAGACAGACCAGGGAAAGCCGACCCCTTTCGTGGATTAGTAGCCTCAAAACAAAGAAAATTTGTGCTGGAAGGGTGGCATTAGTTGATTGGTTAGGATGAGCACTGGAAAGGGCATTTTTGCTTAATATGGAGTCAGGAAGCCTGTTCATGAGGATCAAGGGGTGGCTTTTGGCAACAATGAGGTGACCTTGTTTCTGAGCTCTACTTCTGGCCTTGGTACACGGTCTTGCACCTGTGGCCTGAGGGCAGGACTAACAGTGGTCAGGAGGGTGTGTGTGTGTGTGTGTGTGTGTGTGTGTGTGTGTGTGTTTCAGGTGTGTAAATTCAGAAGCTGGATAGATGTTCCACAGGCTGGTTGGTTCACCAGCATGCTTAACGATTAAGAGTGATTCCCAACTCCTTTTAAATGGTTCCACCTACTCAGCATCCCCTCCTTTTGCATATTTGCTATTTGAAGACAAGAGCAGGTTCAGTTAGCTTCACATCTTCCCACTTTTCCTCTACCACTACTGGCATGGGAGGCCATTCCCTCCTCTGGGGGATCTTCCCAAGCCAGGAATTAAACCAAGGTCTCCTGTGTTGTAGGTGGATTCTTCACCATATGAGCCACCTGAGACGCCCTCTGCCACTCCCGGAAGTCCTGGGACAGACAAACTGCCATTCATGGCCAAGCAGTGGTTTCTCCTGATCAATACTGTGTGGTGCTAACTGTTCTATTCCTGTTTGTTGCAGCCCCAACCCCAAAAAGGCAAAAATGTGACCACTGGTCCCCGTGTCCTGCAGACACCTACGCTTACCGGTTGCTCAGTGGGGGTGGCAGGGACAAATACGCCAAGATCTGCTTTGAGGATGAGATGTAAGTATCAGTGCGAGAAAAGAAAGCCTAGCTCCCCCGCGTGGTTGTTTGCCTTCTCTGAGGCTGAAAAGTGAAAATGAAAGTTGCTCAGTTGTGTCTGACTCTTCCTGACCCTATGGACTCCCCTGTCCATGGGATTCTCCAGGGAAGAATACTGGAGTGAGTTACCATTTCCTTCTCCAGGGGATCTTCTCAACCCAGGGATTGAACCCAGGTCTCCTGCTTTGCAGGCAGAATCTGAAACTGACTAGGCAGCAAGTCTGTCCCAGGAGAGAAGGGCATGTCCTGGACTTCAGCCAGAGGCTAGGGGCATCCGAGGGGAGCTGAGAAAGCCCTCTGTGCCCACGGTGGGGTGGGGACACATGGGTTGTCTCCTGTGGTTTTATGTGTCACATGTTGAGCTTCCATTTGACAGCAGTCAGCACAAAACTCAGGGCTTCCCAGGCGGCACTAGTGGTAAAGAATCCATCTGTCAATGTGGAAGGTGTAAGAGAAGTGGGAGTTCAGTCCCTGGGTTGGGAAGATACCCTGGAGAAGGAAATGGCAACCCACTCCAGTATTCTTGCCTGGAGAATCCCATGGACAGAGGAGCCTGGCAGGCTCCAGTCCATAGGATCAGAGTCAGACATAACTGTAGCGAGTTAGCACGCTTGCACACACACAGCACAAACTTCAGTATATATTTTGTACTCGAGCCCTTCAAAATCAGGGAAACACCGAAACTCAAGACATAACTGTCCTTGCATTTGGGTTTTGAGTCTCACCCTCCTGGAATAAAGTCAGTGTCATCTCTCCCTGCAGACCACACCCCTTGCTCAACTCAGTCCAGGTTCCCTGCAACTGCCTTACCCTTAATAGCCCACTAATCCCTGGCACTTGGAACTCTCCTAGCCCAGCGTGTTCCATTTCTAGAGCTGCATAATAAAGTATACAGACAGTGCAGCTTAGGCAACAGACTTTCATTCTCTCACACACTCTTGAAGCCAAACGTCAAGATCAAGGTGTGGGCAGGGCTGGCTCTTTCTGGGGCTGCTAGGGATTGTCTGTCTCAGGCTCTCCCCTTGACTTGCAGATACCATTTTCACGCTGGGTCTTCACATCACCTTCCCTCCTTGTGTCTTGGTCCCAAATTCCCCTCTTTGAAAGGACACCATTCATATTGGATTGCTGTTGTTGTTCAGTTGCTAAGTCATGTTCAATTTGTTGTGACCCCATGGACTGTAGCACACCAGGATCCCTGTTCTTCCCTATCTCCTGGAGTTTGCTCAAACTCCTGTTCATTAAGTCAGTGATGCCATCCAACCATCTCATCCTCTGTCGCCCCCTTCTCCTCCTGCCCCCAGTCCCTCCCAGCATCAGGGTCTTTTCCAATGAGTTGATTCTTCACATGATGTGGTCAAAGTATTAGAGCTTCAGCTTCAGCATCAGTTGTTCCAAAGACTATTCAGGGTTGATTTCCTTTAGGATTGACTGGTTTGATTTCCTTGCTGTCCAGAGGACTCTCAAGCATGTTCTCCAACGCTACAATTTGAAAGCATTAATTCTTTGACACTCCTCTTTCTTTATGGTCCATATCTCACATCCATACATGATGATTGCTGGAAAAACTATAGCTTGGACTAGACGGACCTTTGTCAGCAAAGTGATGTCTACTTTTTAATACACTGTCTAGGTTTGTCATAACTTTTCTTCCAAGGGTCAAGTGTCTTTTAATTTCATGGCTGCAGTCACCATCCACAGTGATTTTGGAGCTCAAGAAAATAAAATCTGTCACTGTTTCCACATTGTCCCCTTCTATTTGCCATGAAATGATAGGACCAGATTCCATGATCTTAGTTTTTTGAATATTGAGTTTTAAGCTAGCTTTTTCACTCTCCTCTTTCCCCTCATCAAGAGGCTGTTTCATATTGGATTAGGGTCACTCTAAAGAACTTGTTTTAAATGAGTCATCTCCTTAAAGGTCCTGTATCCAAATGAGGTCATATTCGGAGGTTCTTGGGATTAGTATAACATTTGAACTTTGAGGGAACACAGGGTAACCCACAACACCCAACTTAAGGATGGTTTGGGTGATTAAGTGATTACTGCAGATAAAAAAAACTGAGTGCTCCTAACCCTGAGCAGGAGGTCATTTGGAGTCATCCCACCAATTCCCCGAAAGCCAGGCCCACCCTTCCTTCTTTGTTGGTTGCTTGCTGCCCAGAGCACTTGGCTCGTCCACATTTTCCTCCCTCTGTCTCAGTCACTGGTCTCCGCACACATCTCGTCCACCAGGGAGCAGGCAGCACGCTCAGAGAGGGGGTCAGATTCAGTTCCACATGCCTTACTCGGTCCTGGCATATCCTTTGTTCAGTATTTGTGAGTTGGGTAGAAATAGCCCCTGTACAGGTCCATCCCTTCTCCAAGCCCCATTCACTCTGCCAGACAGTTTATTGACAAACGTTCATCCACCAATGAACCCCCAGGGATGAGGCACTCAGTGGAGGGACCCTGACATGGAACATGTGGCTCCTGCCCAAGAAGCTGACATCCCAGTTCAGGGTTCTCCACCTCAACCCCATGGACACAAGGGCCTGCTGGGTCTGTGTGGTGGGGGCCACACTGGGCATTGCAGGCTTGGCAGTTCCCCAAGCCTCCACCCACTGGATGCCATAGAGCCTTCCCCCCTCCCTCTGGCTATGACAACAGCACTCATTCCAGATATTGTCACATGTCCCCAGGGCGGCATAATCCTACTCCCCAACCATTGCCGCAGCCATACATACCCCAGACAGGGACGCAGGTCCTCTGGAAGACACAGCGGCTAGGAGCTGGAGTTTAGGGATTGTGGAGAAATGCCAGGGCGAGGGCTGCTGATGACTACGGAGAGGTGGATTGAGAGGATGTGAGGTAAGAGATTGTGGGAGAAAAGATTCCTTTTCTCCACAGGAAATGCCTGTGGAGAGAAGCTGGGCAGCCATAGGAGCAAGGCGAAACTGCTGAGTCACATGTAGTGCATGGAGCCATCACATAGGCTCTCTCTCCCCACATGCCAGCTGGCAGCTGAACAATAGAGAGGCTGGCCTGTCAAACGCCTGATGCACTGAACTACAGAGCAGAACCCCACCCAGGGTGCTCCTTTAAGTGCCTGATGTGCTGATTTACAGAGTAGGACCCCAGTCAGAGGGGCCCCCTCTGTGTGCCTGATGCACCAAACAACAGAGAAGGACCTCAGGGAAGGGAGCCCTCCAAGTGTCTGAATGGGCAGAGTTATGGAGAAACACTGGCCAAAAAGGCGTTCTGATCGCCAGCTACAAGAGGCTCAAAAAAAGACTCTGATAGAGCCATGACTCCTGCGTGGAAGCAGTCTGTGTCCCTGCACACTTGGTGCCGCCAGGGTCGCCTCAAGCCAAGCAACTGTGCTGCCTTCATGCTCCACTCTCACTGGGGCAGAGCTGCCACAGGCAAAAAAGTGTCTTTCATCCATGTGCACAGGGTCGCTTTGGTAGTGTCTGACTCTGTGACCCTGTAGACTGTGGCCTGCCAGGCTTGTCTGTCAGGCAGGGAGTTCTCCAGGCAAGAATACTGGAATGTACTGACCAATGCTGGTCGCCATACCCTTCTAGAGCACTATATTTCCTGCTGCCCTAGCCGCCAACTCCCCTGAGTTATCTGGTGCTGCCAGAACCCCTGCAACCCAAGCAGCTTCACGACCTCCACACCTGGCCCTCACGGGGGCAAACCCAAGTCCTCCAGGGAAGCCTCAGGAGCAAACCTCAGTGGACGACCCACATGCAGAGGTGGAAATAAAACCACGATTGAAACCCAGGGGCAGTGTGGCTAAGGAAGAAGACCCCAAAATCTTCCCACCAGCTGTACAAGCTGCAGATAAAACCCACACAATCAACTAGGCAGACTCAGTCTATGAAATATATAAAAGGGCACTGAGAGCTCCCACAAAAGAAAACACACTAGTTCTGAGGCAAGAACAAACAGGAGTAGGACCAGATTAGAATCTGAGCTGTCCCAACAGCACAGTGTTGGAGGGCATTCTAGGGAGGTGAGGTGGGCTGTGGCTCCAAGCGAAGGAAAGGACTCTGACAGCAGTGACTCAAGAAAAATGTTTACTATTCTTATGTTTTCACTCGTTCTGTAGATTTTTTGGATTTTTTTTCCCTTTTATCTCCCCTCTGTTGGAGTTGTCGATTTTATCAGGACTATGAAATCTAATTAAGCTTTTGAGCTTTTTTTTTTTCCCTCAGTCACATTTTTCATTGTTGTTATAAACCTCTACCTCTATGTTGGGCTTTTGCAGTTCTGTGGAGTTTTCCTTTTTTTTTTTTATAATTTCTTTTTTCTTTTCTCTTTTTTTAATTAAAAATTTTTTAAACCTGTTATTATTTTTTCTACATTTATACCTTTGTTTGGCTTTCTTACTGTTCTTTTCCTTTAAGTTAATCTTTAATGTATATAAATCTTCTTCATTTACCTCGATTTAACCTTGCATATCTATTCTTTCTATCTTTTATTTCTTTCCTTTCCTCTCAACATATTTGTTACTTTTGTTTTCATTGCTTTATTTCCCACTTGGCACCTTGCTTTAGTTTTGTTTTCCAGTTTGTGCTTTAGTTAGCTTTGTTCTTATAACTGGTAAATATAATTTTTGATTTCTTTGTTTGCTGGGTCAATCTACTGTATTTTTGTTGGACTATTTTCTCTTTGCTCATGGGTGTATATGTGTATGTGTATATTTCATTATTTTAATTATTATTTGCCGGTTTTCTAACTGCCATTTGCGGTTCATCTTTGGTTTCTCATTTTTGGATATTTGTTTTAATCTCACTTAATGCCATAACAAACCACTTGTGGAATCTTTGTTCCTGAAAAGAGATCAAGCCCTAAGCCTTTGGAGTGGCAGCACTGACTCCAAGACCCTAGACTACCAGAGAACTAACTCTAGGGAGTATCAAATACTGAGAACTCACATAAAGGAAAGCAGTTGAATACAAGACCTGGCATCACCCAACCATCAGTAGCACCCAGTGCAGGATGCCTCATCTAAACAAAACAAAACAAAAATACAAACCCAATCATCAACAGACAGGATTACCACCTAACTCAACCTTGACCATCAGAGGAAAAACAGACAAACAAAAACTCAGCACAAATCTCACCCTAATAAAAGAAGCTTACACAAACCACTGGACCAACCTTAGGAGGGCAGAAACCAAAAGGAAGAAAGACTTCAACCTTGAAGCCTGGGAAACTTCAGTTCAGTCGCTCAGTCGTGTCCAACTCTTTGCGACCCCATGAATTGCAGCACACCAGGCCTCCCTCTCTATCACCAACTCATGGACTTCACTCAAACTCATGTCCATCGAGTCGGTGATGCCATCCAGCCATCTCATCCTCTGTTGTTCCCTTCTCCTCCTGCCCCCAATTCCTCCCAGCATCAGAGTCTTTTCCAATGAGTCAGCTCTTTGCATGAGGTGGCCAACGTACTGGAGTTTCAGCTTTAGCATCATTCCTTCCAAAGAAATCCCAGGGCTGATCTCCTTCAGAATGGACTGGGTGGATCTCCTTGCAGTTCAAGGGACTCTCAAGAGTCTTCTCCAACACCACAGTTCAAAAGCATCAATTTTTCGGTGTTCAGCCTTCTTCATAGTCCAACTCTCACATCCATACATGACCACAGGAAAAACCATAGCCTTGACTAGATGGACCTTTGTTGGCAAAGTAATGTCTCTGCTTTTGAATATGCTATCTAGGTTGGTCATAACTTTCCTTCCAAGGAGTAAGCGTCTTTTAATTTCATGGCTGCAATCACCATCTGCAGTGATGTTGGAGCCCAAGAAAATAAAGTCTGACACTGTTTCCACTGTTTCTCCATCTATTTCCCATGTAGTGATGGGACCAGATGCCATGATCTTCATTTTCTGAATGTTGAGCTTTAAGCCAACTTTTTCACTCTCCTCTTTAACTTTCATCAAGAGTCTTTTGGGAAAAGGAGACCTCAAACATAGTAAGTTTAAAAAAAAAAATGAAAAGGCACAGAAATACTACACAAATGAAGGAAAAAACTAGAAACACAGAAGTACAAATAAATGAAGAGGAAATAGGCAAACTACCTGAAAAATAATTGAGAGTAATGATAGTAAAAATGATCAAAACCCTTGAAAACAAAATGGAGAAAATGTAAGAATCAACTAACAAAGACCTAGAAGAATTAAAGAATAAACATACAGAGACAAACAACACAATTACTGAAACTAAAAGTACTCTAGAAGGAATCAATAACAGAACATCTAAGGCAGAAGAATGAATCAGTGAGCTGGAAGACAAAATGGTAGAAATAATTTCTGAAGAGAAAAAGTAAAAAGAATGAACTGAGGATAGTCTCAGAGACCTCTGGGACAATATCAAATGCACCAACATTCGAATTATATGGATCCCAGAAGAAGAAGAGAAAAAGAAAGAGTATGAGAAAAAATTTTAAGAGATTATAGTTGAAAATTTCCCCAACATGGAAAAAGAAGTAGTCAACCAAGTCCAAGAGGCACAAAGAGTCCCATACAGGATAAATCCAAGGAGAAACACGCCAAGACACATACTAATCAAACTAACAAAGACTAAACACAAAGAAAGAATATTAAAAGCAACAAGGGAGAAGCCACAAGTAACATACAAGGGAAACCCCATATGCTTAACAGTTGATCTTTCAGCAGAAACTCCGCAGGCCAGAAGGGAATGGCAGATATAGTTAAAGTACTGAAAGAGAAAAATCTACAACCAAGATTACTGTACCCGACAAGGATCTCATTCAAAATTGATGGAGAAATAAAAAGTTTTTCAGACAAGCAAAAGTTAAGAGAATTCAGTACCACCAAACCAGCTTTACAACAAATGTTAAAATGGCTTATATAGTCAAGAAGTAAAAGAAAAGGAAAAAAGATCTACAAAATCAACTCCAAACAATTAAGAAAATGGCAATAGGAACAAATATATCAATAATTACTTTAAATGTAAATGGATTAAATGCTCTAACCAAAAGACACAGACTGGCTGAATGGATACAAAAACAAAACTCGTATATGTGCTGTCTACAAGAAACCCACTTCAGACCTAAAAAACACTTATAGACTGAAAGTGAAAGGATGGGAAAATATATTCCATGCAAATGAGAAGCAAAAGATAGATGGAGTAGCAATCTTCATATCAGACAGCATAGACCTTAAAATAAAGATTACAAGAGATGAGATTACAAGATATCTATTACAAAGATATCTTATTATCTTGTAATAAGATAATTACAAGATTACATAATGATCAAGGGATCAATCCAAGAGGAAGACATAACAATTGTAAATATCTATGCACCTAACATAAAAGTACCTCAATACATAAGACAAAACACTGACAGATGTAAAAGGAGAAATTGACAATAACATAATAATAGTAAACTTTAACACCCCACTCACACAAATGGACAGATCATCAAAACAGAAAATTAATAAGGAAACACAAGTGTTAAATGACACATTTGATGAGATGGATCTCATTGATATCTTCAGGACATTCCATCCAAATGCAGAAGAATACACCTTCTTCTCAAGTGCACATGGAATATTCTCCAGGATAGACCACATCTTGGGTCACAAATCAAACCTCAGTAAATTTTAAAAAATTGAAATCGTTTCAAGCATCTTCTCTGAACACAACGCTGTGAGACTAGATATCAATTACAAGAAAAAACCTGTAAGACACACAAACACATGGAGATTAAACAACATGTCTCTAAATTACCAGCAGGTTACTGAAGAAATCAAAAGGGAAATCAAAAAGTTTCTAGAAACAAAAGACAATGAAAACACAACAGCTCAAAACCTATGGGATGCAGCAAAAGCAGTTCTAAGGGGGAGGTTAATAGCAATACAATCCTACCTCAACAAACAAGAAAAGCATCAAATAGACAACCTAACTTTACACCTAAAATAACTGGATAAAGAACAACAACAACAAAAAAAAACACCAAAATTAGTAGAAGGAAAGAAATCAAAAACTCTAGCAGAAATAAATGAAAAACAAAAGAAAGAAACAGTAGTAAAGAGTAATAAAACTGAAAGCTGGTTCTTTGAGAAGATAAACAAAATTGACAAACCTTTAGCCAGACTCATCAAGAAAAAAAGAGAGAACAGTCAGATCAACAAAATGAGAAATGAAAAAGGAGAGGTTACAACAGACAATGCAGAAATACAAAGGATTATAAGAGACTATTATGAACAATTATATGGCAATAAAATGGATAACCTGAAAGAAAGGGACAGTCTTAAAAAAGTTGAATCTTCCAAGACTGAACCAGGAAGAGATAGAAGTTATGAACAACCCAATTATAAGCACTGAAATTGAAGCTGTGATCAAAAATCTCCCAAAAAACAAATGCCCAGGACCAGATGGCTTCACAGGAGGATTCTATCAAACATTTAGAGAAGAGTTAATGCCTATCCTTCTAAAACTCTTTCAAAAAATGGCAGAGGAAAGGACACTTCCAAACTCATTCTACGAGGCCATCACCCTGATACCAAAATCAGACAAAGACAACACACAAAAAAGAAAACTACAGGCCAATATCATTGCTTTACTAGTGTGTGAGATGAGTGCAGTTGGGTGGTAGTTTGAGCATTCTTTGGCATTGCCTTTCTTTGGGATTGGAATGAAAACTGACTTTTTCCAGTTCTGTGGCCACTGCTGAGTTTTCCAAATTTACTGGCATATTGAGGGCAGCACTTTCACAGCATCATCTTTCAGGATTTGAAATAGCTCAACTGGAATTCCATCACCTCCACTAGCTCTGTTCATAGTGATGCTTCCTAAGGCCCACTTGACTTCACATTCCAGGATGTCTGGCTCTAGGTGAGTGATCACACCATCGTGATTATCTGGGTCGTGAAGATCTTTTTTGTACAGTTCTTCTGTGTATTCTTGCCACATCCTCTTAATATCTTCTGCTTCTGTTAGGTTCATACCATTTTTGTTGTTTATTCAGCCTGTCTTTGCATGAATTGTTCCCTTGGTATCTCTAATTTTCTTAGAGATCTCTAGCCTTTCCCATTCTGTTGTTTTCCTCTATTTCTTTGCATTAATCACTGAGAAAGGCTTTCTTATCTTTCCTTGCTATTCTTTGGAACTCTGCATTCAGATGAGTATATCTTTCCTTTTCTCCTTTGCTTTTCACTTCTCTTCTTTTCACAGCTATTTGTAAGGCCTCCCCAGACAGCCCTTTTGCTTTTTTGCATTTTTTTTCCATGGGGGTGGTCTTGATCCCTGTCTCCTGTACAATATCAAGAACCTCATTCCAAAGTTAATCGGGCACTCTATCTATCAGATCTAGTTCCTTAAATCTACTTCTCACTTCCACTGTATAATCATAAGGGATTTGATTTAGGTCATACCTGAATGGTCTAGTGGTTTTCCCTACTTTCTTCAATTTAAGTCTGAATTTGGCAATAAGGAGTTCATGGTCTGAGCCACAGTCAACTCCTGGTCTTGTTTTTGCTGACTGTATAGAGCTTCTCCATCTTTGGCTGCAAAGAATATAATCAATCTGATTTCTGTGTTGACCATCTCGTGTATTACTCAGAATGGATATTACTCAGCCATAAAAAGGAACATATTTCAGCGAGTTCTGATGAGGTGGATGAACCTAGAACCTGTTATACAGAGTAAAATGAGTCAGAAAGAGAAAGATAAATATCATATTCTGACACATACATACGAAATCTAGAAGAATGATACTAAAGAACTTATTTACAGGGCAGCAACAGAGAACCAGACACAGAGAATAGACTTATGGACATGGGGATAGGGTGGGAGAGGGTGAGATGTATGGAAATAGTAACATGGAAATTTACAATACCATATGTAAAATAGACAGTGGATGGGAATTTGCCTTATGGCTCAAGAAACTCAAACAGGGGCTCTGTCTCAACCTAGGGTGATGGGATGGGGAGGAAGATGGGAGGGAGTTTCAAAAGGTAGGGGATATATGTATCCCTATGGCTGATTCATGGTGAGGTTTGACAGAAAACAAAATTCTGTAAAGAAATTATCTTTCAATTTAAAAAAAGGAAAACCATTGGTATAGATGGAGAGAACAGAGTTTGCCAATGTCCATGGTAATGCTTTCAACAGTACGTGAACTGTGAACTTCCAGATGTTCAAGCTGGTTTTAGAAAAAGCAGAGGAACCAGAGATCAAATTGCCAACATTCGTTGGATTATCAAAAAAGCAAGAGAGTTCCAGAAAAACATCTATTTCTGCCTTATTGACTATGCCAAAGCTTTTGACTGTGTGGATCACAACAAACTGTGGAAAATTCTAAGATGGGAATACCAGACCACCTGACCTGCCTCTTGAGAAACCTGTATGCAGGTCAAGAAGCAACAGTTAGAACTGGACATGGAACAACATCAGATCAGATCAAATCAGTCGTTCAGTCATGTCCGACTCTGCGACCCCATGAATCTCAGCACACCAGGCCTCCCTGTCCATCACCAACTCCTAGAGGTCACTGAGATCCACATCCATTTAGTCAGTGATGCCATCCAGCCATCTCATCCTCTGTCATCCCCTTCTCCTCTCACCCTCAATCCCTCCCAGCATCAGAGTCTTCTCCAATGAGTTAATTCTTCTCATGAGGTGGCCAAACTACTGGAGTTTCAGCTTTAGCATCATTCCCTCCTAAGAAATCCCAGGGCTGATCTCCTTCAGAATGGACTGGTTGGATCTCCTTGCAGTCCAAGGGACTCTCAAGAGTCTTCTCCAACACCACAGTTCAAAAGCATCAATTCTTCGGCGCTCAGCCTTCTTCACAGTCCAGCTCTCACATCCGTATATGACCACAGGAAAAACCATAACCTTGACTAGATGAACCTTCGTTGGCAAAGTAATGTCTCTGCTTTTAAATATGCTATCTAGGTTGGTCATAACTCTCCTTCCAAGGAGTAAGCGTCTTTAAATTTCATGGCTGCAGTCACCATCTGTAGTGATTTTGGAGCACAGAAAAATAAAGTCTGACACTGTTTGCACTGTTTCCCCATCTATTTCCCATGAAGTGATGGGACCCGATGCCATGATCTTCGTTTTCTGAATGTTGAGCTTTAAGCCTACTTTTCCACTCTCTTCTTTCACTTTCATCAAGAGGCTTTTTAGTTCTTTGCTTTCTGCCATAAGGGTGGTGTCATCTGCATATCTGAGGTGATTGATATTTCTCCCAGCAATCTTGATTCCAACTTGCGATTCTTCCAGTCCAGCCTTTCTCATGATGTACTCTGCATAGAAGTTAAATAAACATGGTGACAATATACAACCTGGACGTACTCCTTTTCCTATTTGGAACCAGTCTGTTGTTCCATGTCCAGTTCTAACTGTTGCTTCCTGACCTGCATACAGATTTCTCAAGAGGCAGGTCAGGTGGTCTGGTATTCCCATCTCTTTCAGAATTTTCCACAGTTTATTGTGATCCACACAGTCCAAGGCTTTGGCATAGTCAATAAAGCAGAAACAGATGTTTTTCTGGAACTCTCTTGCTTTTTCCATGATCCAGCGGATGTTGGCAATTTGATCTCTGGTTCTTCTGCCTTTTCTAAAACCAGCTTGAACATCAGGAAGTTCAAGGTTCACATATTGCTGAAGCCTGGCTTGGAGAATTTTGAGCATTACTTTACTAGCATGTGAGATGAGTGCAATTGTGCGGTAGTTTGAGCATTCTTTGACATTGCCTTTCTTTGGAATTGGAATGAAAACTGACCTTTTCCAGTCTTGTGGCCACTGCTGAGTTTTCCAAATTTGCTGGCATATTGAGTGCAGCACTTTCACAGCATCATCTTTCAGGATTTGGAATAGCTCCACTGGAATTCCATCACCTCCACTAGCTTTGTTCGTAGTGATGCTTTCTAAGGCCCACTTGACTTCCCATTCCAGGATGTCTGGCTCTAGGTGAGTGATCACACCATTGTGATTATCTGGGTCATGAAGATCTTTTTTGTACAGTTCTTCTGTGTATTCTTGCCACCTCTTCTTAATATCTTCTGCTTCCGTTAGGTCCATACCATTTCTGTCCTTTATCGAACCCATCTTTGCATGAAATGTTCCTTTGGTATCTCTGATTTTCTTGAAGAGATCCCTAGTTTTTCCCACTCTGTTGTTTCCCTCTATTTCTTTGCATTGATTGCTGAAGAAGGCTTTCTTATCTCTTCTTGCTATTCTTTGGAACTCTGCATTCAGATGCTTATATCTTTCCTTTTCTCCTTTGCTTTTCACTTCTCTTCTTTTCACAGCTATTTGTAAGGCCTCCCCAGACAGCCATTTTGCTTTTTTGCATTTCTTTTCCATGGGGATGGTCTTGATCCCTGTCTCCTGTACAATGTCACGAACCTCATTCCATAGTTCATCAGGCACTCTATCTATCTGATCTAGGCCCTTAAATCTATTTCTCACTTCCACTGTTCCAAATAGGAAAAGGAGTACATCAAGGCTGTATATTGTCATCCTGCTTATTTAACTTATATGCAGAGTACATCATAAGAAACGCTGGGCTGGATGAAGCATAGGCTGGAATCAAGATTGCTGGTAGAAATATCAATAACCTCAGATATGCAGATGATACCACCCTTATGGCAGAAAGCAAAGAACTAAAGAGCCTCTCGATGAAAGTGAAAGAAGAGAGTGAAAAAGTTGGCTTTAAGCTCAACATTCAGAAGACTAAGATCATGGCATCTGATCCCATCACTTCATGGGAAATAGATGGGGAAACAGTAGAAACAGTGACAGACTTTATTTTTGGGGCTCCAAAATCACTGCAGATGGTGACTACAGTCATGAACTTAAAAAATACTTACTCCTTGAAAGAAAAGCTATGACCAACCTAGAGAGCATATTCAAAAGCAGAGACATTATTTTGCCAACAAAGGTCTGTCTACTGAAAGCTATGGTTTTTCCAGTAGTCATGTATGGATGTGAGAGTTGGACCATAAAGAAACCTGAGCACTGAAGAATTGATGCTTTTGAACTGTGGTGTTGGAGAAGACTCTTAAGAGTCCCTTGGACAGCAAGGAGATCCAACCAGTCAATCCTAAAGGAAATCAGTCCTGAATATTCATCAGCAGGACTGATGTTGAAGCTGAAACTGCAATACTCTGGCTATCTGATGCAAAGAACTGACTTGCTGGAAAAGACCCTGATGCTGGGAAAAATTGAAGGTGGGAAGAGAAGGGGATGAAATATGGTTGGATGGCATCACTGACTCAGTGGACATGAGTCTGAGTAAACTCCAGGATTTGGTGATGGACCGGGAGGCTTGGAGTGCTGCAGTCCATGGAGTCACAAAGAGTTGGACATGACTGAGCAACTGAACTGAACTGAACTGATGGTAATGGTGTATAGTAATTGTGTGAGTCCCTTGGACTGCAACGAGATCAAACCAGTCAATCCTAAAGGAAATCAATCCTGAATATTCATTGGAAGGACTGATGCTGATGCTGAAGCTAAAGCTCCAATACTTTTGCCACCTTATGGGAAGAACTAACTCACTGGAAAAGACTGATGCTGGAAAAGATCAAAGGCAGGAGGAGAAGGGGACAATAGAGGATGAGATGGTTGGATGGCATCACTGACTCAATGGACATGAGTTTGAGCAAGCTCCGGGTGTTGGTTATGGACAGGGAAGCCTGGCGTACTGCAGTCTATGGGGTTGCAAAGAGTAGGAGTGGACACAACTGAGCAACTGAACTGAACCTAATTGATATAATTTCAGAGGTGATGGCCTAATAAACAGAATTGTCAGTGAGATAGGTTGAAAACTTAGCAGGATCCCTTGGAAAGGAAGAGGTAGGAAGACCTGGGAGGACTGGGGACAGGGGGTCAGGTCGCTTATCTAGAATCACATCATCAGAAGGGGATTAGTCAAGCTCAGACCCTAGAGCCTGGGAGTCGCCTGCTCCACAGTGCCGGACACCTTCTCCAGACCATGACGTAGGAGTATATCATCCTACCTGGTGGTACACACAACCTCGCTTAAACATTAACTTCATATGACTCCCTCTGAGGTAGTTACCATTATGATTCCCATAATACTGACAAGTAAATGAGTCACAGAGAGGTGAGAGGTTCAGTCACCTGCCCCTCATCACACAGCTTCCACCCTGGTGAACGTAGGATCTGCTGAGTGGACCACCTTAAATCCAGTAGTCTAAAGGAACCACTAAATCTTTCTATGAATATGTAACACCCAAAGGTAGCTTGCCTGTTTCCAACAATTATTCTAGATGCTTTTCAGAATTCAATGCAGAATAAAGCAGGATAAGCACAAATAAAAGCAAATTAAAAGGAACAGGAATAAATGCGGCCAGATGCCGAGACACTTAATTGTGGCTTTAGCATTGTATTTTCTCGTTACCGACTCCTGGAACAGACAGTTCAGGTTGTAGCGACCTTGTTGTCTTATATAGAAAAGATGCAGATTTGTGTAGAATGACAAGTATTTTGTTGGGTTTTTTTTTTTTTTTTTTTTGCATTTCCTTCATCCCTACAAATGTCATGGTCTGGGCACCTGCAGGCACTCCTGCCCAGGAACAGCCCCTCCAGCTGTCAGCAGAGCTCCCTGCTCACTCACATCCCTGCCTCTGATCAGCAAGATTATACCACACTCTCGTTTTCCTGTTTTATCTGCTACCTTGCCCCAGAGGTCAGCTCTCTTTCTACTGTACCACACAATTTCTATTCTTTTTCCTTGGGCTTCCCTTCTGACTCAGATGGTAAAGAATCTACCTGCAATGCACCTGAGTTTGACCCCTGAGTTGGGAAGATCCCCTGGAGAAAGGAATTTGCCCCTTGAGAGCTTAGCTGTCTTCTATTGTATCACACAATTCCTGTCCTCTTTCCTTACCATGGTTCTGATCAAGTCACTATACTGTCATCGTGGTTTGAGCAAAATTCAGCCTTTACATGATTATAATTGTGAGCATAAAATTCAGAGACCTTTACTTGATGGGAATATTTTACCAAGTGAGAACCCAACTTCTGGCGAACAAGGATACTTCTAGCTGGAAGGTGGTTAGGAGGTGTGGCTCCCAGTGCTCACGACTGGGTTTATAAATCTTGAATGAATAAGTGCCTTGTCTTCTAGTGTGATTTTTTACTAGAAACTTACATGTCTTTGTATTGCATGAGCTGACTTGTTCATAATTGTAAAGGGCATGATGACATGAAGAAAGTGTAGGTTTTGTTGAAGGTCAGAGTGAGCATTAGGGGTATGTCAGGAAGGTTTTAAGTTTTGGTTATGTGGCTGTTAGGGTCCGTCTAAGGATATATTCAAATTCTAGCCTCTAGTTTGGTTTTTACTAATCAGATAAGATCAGATCAGTTGCTCAGTTTTGTCTGACTCTTTGCAACCCCATGAATTGCAGCACGCCAGGCCGCCCTGTCCATCACCAACTCCCAGAGTTCACTCAGACTAACGTCCATCGAGTCAGTGATGCCATCCAGCCATCTCATCCTCTGTCATACTCTTCTCCTCTTGCCCCCAATCCCTCCCAGCATCAGGGTCTTTTCCAATGAGTCAACTCTTAGCATGAGGTGGCCAAAGTACTGGAATTTCAGCTTTAGCATCATTCCTTTCAAAGAAATCCCAGGGCTGATCTCCTTGCAGTCCAAGGGACTCTCAAGAGTCTTCTCCAACAACACAGTTCAAAAGCATCAATTCCTAGGTGCTCAGCCTTCTTCACAGTCCAGCTCTCACATTCATACATGACCACAGGAAAAACCATAGCCTTGACTAGATGAACCTTTGTTGGCAAAGTAATGTCTCTGCTTTTGAATATGCTATCTAGGTTGGTCATAACTTTCCTTCCAAGGAGTAAGCGTTTTTTAATTTCATGGCTGCAGTCACCATCTGCATGGATTTTGGAGCCCAAAAACATAAAGTCTGACACTGTTTCCACTGTTTCCGCATCTATTTCCCATAAAGTGATGGGACCCGTTGCCATGATCTTCGTTTTCTGAATGTTGAGCTTTAAGCCAACTTTTTCACTCTCCACTTTCACTTTCATCAAGAGGCTTTTTAGTTCCTCTTCACTTTCTGCCATAAGGGTGGTATCATCTGCATATCTGAGGTTATTGATATTTCTCCCAGCAATCTTGATTCCAACTTGTGTTTCTTCCAGTCCAGCATTTCTCATGATGTACTCTGCATAGAAGTTAAATAAGCAGGGTGACAATATACAGCCTTGACGAACTCCTTTTCCTATTTGGAACCAGTCTGTTGTTCCATGTCCAGTTCTAACTGTTGCTTCCTGACCTGCATACAGATTTCTCAAGAGGCAGATCAGGTGGTCTGGGAGTCCCATCTCTTTCAGAATTTTCCACAGTTTATTGTGATCCACATAGTCAAAGACTTTGGCATAATCAATAAAGCAAAAATAGATGCTTTTCTGGAACTCTCTTGCTTTTTCCATGATCCAGCTGATGTTGGCAATTTGATCTCTGGTTCCTCTGCCTTTTCTAAAACCAGGTTGAACATTAGGAAGTTCACGGTTCACATATTGCTGAAGCCTAGCTTGGAGAATTTTGAGCATTACTTTACTAGCATGTGAGATGAGTGCAATTGTGCGGTAGTTTGAGCATTCTTTGACATTGCCTTTCTTTGGGATTGGAATGGAAACTGACCTTGTCCAGTCTTGTGGCCACTGCTGAGTTTTCCAAATTTGCTGGCATATTGAGTGCAGCACTTTCACAGCATCATCTTTCAGGATTTGGAATAGCTCCACTGGAATTCCATCACCTCCAATAGCTTTGTTTGTAGTGATGCTTTCTAAGTAAGGCCCACTTGACTTCCCATTCCAGGATGTCTGGCTCTAGGTGAGTGATCACACCATTATGATTATCTGGGTCATGAAGATCTTTTTTGTACAGTTCTTCTGTGTATTCTTGCCACCTCTTCTTAATATCTTCTGCTTCTGTTAGGTCCATACCATTTCTGTCCTTTATCGAGCCCATCTTTGCATGAAATATTCCCTTGATATCTCTAATTTTCTTGAAGAGATCTCTAGTCTTTCCCATTCTGTTGTTTTCCTCTATTTCTTTGCATTGAACCCTGAGGAAGGCTTTCTTATCTCTCCTTGCTACTCTTTGGAACTCTGCATTCAGATGCTTTTATCTTTCCTTTTCTCCTTTGCTTTCACTTCTCTTCTTTTCACAGCTATTTGTAAGGCCTCCCCAGACAGCCATTTTGCTTTTTTGCATTTCTTTTCCATGGGGATGGTCTTGATCCCTGTCTCCTGTACAATGTCACGAACCTCATTCCATAGTTCATCAGGCACTCTATCTATCAGATCTAGGCCCTTAAATCTATTTCTCACTTCCACTGTATAATCATAAGGGATTTGATTTAGGTCATACCTGAATGGTCTAGTGGTTTTCCCTACTTTCTTCAATTTAAGTCTGAATTTGGCAATAAGTTCATGGTCTGAGCCACAGTCAGCTCCTGGTCTTGTTTTTGGTGACTGTATAGAGCTTCTCCATCTTTGGCTGCAAAGAATATAATCAATCTGATTTTGGTGTTGACCATCTGGTGATGTCCATGTATAGAGTCTTCTCTTGTGCTGTTGGAAGAGAGTGTTTGTTATGACCAGTGCATTTTCTTGGCAAAACTCTATTAGTCTTTGCCCTGCTTCATTCCATATTCCAAGGCTAAATTTGCCTGTTACTCCAGGTGTTTCTTGACTCCCTACTTTTGCATTCCAGTCCCCTATGATGAAAAGGACATCTTTTTGGGCTGTTAGTTCTATGTAGATCTTCATAGAACCGTTCAACTTCAGCTTCTTCAGCATTACTGGTTGGGGCATAGACTTGGATTACTGTGATATTGAATGGTTTGCCTGGGAAACGAACAGAGATCATTCTGTCGTTTTTGAGATTGCATCCAAGTACTGCATTTCAGACTCTTTTGTTTACCATGATGGCTACTCCATTTCTTCTGACCATGATGGCTTCTCCATTTCATCAGAAGAAATGTTTCCTGCCTGCAGTAGTAGATATAATGGTCATCTGAGCTAAATTCACCCATTCCAGTCCATTTTAGTTCGCTGATTCCTAGAATGTTGACATTCACTCTTGCCATCTTGTTTGACCACTTCCAATTTGCCTTGATTCATGGACCTGACATTCCAGGTTCCTATGCAATGTTGCTCTTTACAGCATCGGACCTTGCTTCTATCACCAGTCACATCCACAGCTAGGTATTCTTTTTGCTTTGGCTCCATCCCTTCATTCTTTCTGGAGTTATTTCTCCACTGATCTCCAGTAGCATATTGGGCACCTACTGACCTGGGGAGTTTCTCTTTCAGTATCCTATCATTTTGCCTTCTCATACTGTTCCTGGGGTTCTCAAGGCAAGAATACTGAAGTGGTTTGCCATTCCTGGATGAAGCAAAGGTTCTTCACGACTGAAGCATGTTGTGTACAATAATTACGTTTATTTGTGGTTGGCTCTCTTGGTTTTACATGAACTTAACATGAAATTAATCCATAAATTTCCTCCAGTTAAAATAAATCTCTCACATCAGGTATTTGCCAACTTCACCTTGTGAAGCTCTGTTCCGCTCCAATCGGCCAGGTTGTCCTGAAGCTACTATGTGTCTGTCATCCCAGGACCCCTCTCTAACACCACTCTGGATGACCTCTGTCTCCTTCTCTGCGTTGGAGCCCCTGTTTCCTGGATACAGTACCTTCCGCTTTCTTAGTTTTCACCCTTGTTTTGCTGGAGCACACCTTCCAGTAACACCCTGAGAAAAGGGAACAAGGGGAGGTAATTTTTTTTTAAAGATTTTTCATGTTTAAAGTGTATTCATTCCCACTCACAATCAACTGATAGTTTGGCTGAGTATTGACATATAGATTACTGCATACTTACTACAGTGTTACTATATAAATGGGCTTCCCTGGTAGCTCAGCTGGTAAAGAATCCACCTGCAATGCAGGAGACCCCTGTTTGATTCCGAGGTCGGGATGATCCGCTGGAGAAGGGATAGGCTACCCACTCTAGTATTCATGGGCTTCCCTGGTGGCTCAGACAGTAAAGAATCTGCCTCCAATGCAGGAGACCTGGGTTCGATCCCTAGGTTGGGAAGACCCCTGGAGGAGGGCATGGCAACCCACTCCAGTATTCTTGCTTGGAGAATCCCATGGACAGAGGAGCCTTGCGGGCTATAATCTGTGGGATTGCAGAGTAGGACATGACTAAGCATAGCACCGCACTCTATAAATAGCATCCACTTTGAATCTTAAGTCTTTGCCTGAAATTAAGCAACTGTCCCTCCAGCAACATTTGAGTGAGGTGACTGTGAGATTGCACTTCTCAGATTTCTAGTGGCAAGAAGTTCATTGAGGAAGAGTTCCAACTGCTGCATTTTGAAATCCCTAGCAGGTTTGCTGGAGACCAGGCTTCCCCTGTCTGCTTCCAGCCAGTGACTGAGGACTGTTACAGAAAAAAAAAAAAAAAAAAACGTTCATGACACTTTGTGAAAATGGCCAGGCAGACTTCATTCAAGGGGGTGATGGCAGTAGATGTGGGGACGACTGCTGTGAGGTCCTGCAGTGAAGGTGAGAAATAGGATTCAACTCTAGATACATCGTGGGCAAGAAGTGAGAGCCAAGAAACAGTGTGGAGACCATGGATGGAAGCCTACCAAGAGGAAGCACCGGGGACTAGGGCATTCTGGCTAAACAGGCTAACAAGATTTTTGCTAAAGGCAGGCCAGGGTGATCAGACATCACCTTGAGGCTAGGAGGATAAGGCAACTGATTTTATATGGGTGATGATCAGATATCAAAGGGGGGACATTTAACCACACCTTTAAACTGACTTAGCAGAATTGCTACTTAAATTGGACAATGTGAAGATAAACAGCGAAGTTAATCCAAAAGTCAAGTCTAGTTTAAAAAGATTTCAGGGCAGGGCTTCCTTGGTGGCTCAGTAGTGGTAAAGAACCCATCTGGCAATGCAGAAGTTGTTCAGTCACTCAGTCATGTCCAACTCTTTGCGAGCCCATGAACTTCAGAATTGTAGGAGACACAGGTTCAAATCCCTGATCTGGGAGGATCCCACATTCTGCGGAGCAACTAAGTCCGAACTGATCCTGTGCTGTAGAGCCTGGGAGCCACAACAACTGAAGCCTGAGCTTCCTAGAACCCATGCTCCAGAGCAAGAGAAGCCACTGCAATGAAAAGCCCACACACCGAAACTAGAGAGTAGCTCCCACTCGCCACGACTAGAGAAATGCCTGCGCAGCAACTAAAACCCAGTACAGCCAAAAACTAAATAAATAAATAAAATGATTTTTAAAATTTGAAAAAGGGCTTGGAGAGCTTGAATACATTTTGGCCAAAAAGATAATAACCCTTGTCAGAACCTAGAAGCAGGAAGCTCCATTCCTGGGAAACACAAGCTCAGCTGAAGGCCAGATTGAGGTCTCAGATGTCCAGTGACCTTGCTGTAACCTCCTGAGACTGCCTAGCGGCCTGGGACATGTCCACCCCAGCTTTTCCTCCCCTTAGAGTCAGGCTTGAGTTGGGGTCTGCTCACCATCCCTGTTATCTTCCCTATTTTCCCAACACAAATTCTTGGCATTTAGCTCTGTTTCACTATCTGCTTCTCAGAGGACTCAGATGAACACAATGAGAATGATTGCTTCCTCATAGTCTGTCCAACAAAGCATGTTGATCAATATTTTTATTTTTTTCCATTCCAAGAGAAGGATGTTCATCTCAGATAGTGTTTTACTCTCATCATTCTTGCTGTGAGTGAACCCAAGTGAATCCAGGGTCTTTTCATGCTAACAACACCTAGCTGTATGTCAGCTCTCCCCCTCTATGTCTATGATCTGTGCTTGTTGAATCCACTGATGTGGATCTGGAAGATACAAGGATCAGCTATGCAACTTGAGCACTTGGATTTGGGTATCCATGGCAAATTCTGGAACCAACTCTTTGCAGAGACCGAAGGAGGATGATATGTCCTGTGAACTGTTCATATCTCTTGCCCATTTTATTACTATCATTGGGCTTCTAAAATTGATTTCTTTATGTATTAAGGTAGTTAGCCTTTTTGTGTTGTAAAACTGTTCTCCATACTTTGCTTTTTATGTTTTAGACACCTTTTTTAAACATGCTTATCCATGAGTTCTTTGGTGGCTAAAGAATCCACCTGCAATGCAGGAGAGCTGGTTCTGATCCCCGGGTTGGGAAGATCCCCTGGAGGAGGGAATGGCAAACCCCTCCAGTATTCTTGCCTGGAGAATTCCTATGGACAGAGGAGCCTTGTGGGCTACAGTCTATGGGGTCACAAAGTATCAGGCATGACTGAGTGACTAAGCGTAGCACAATATGATTTAGTTTTGGCTTCCCAGTGGTAAAGAAGCCTCCTGCCAGTGCAGCAGCCATGAGAGAAATGGGTTCAATCCCTGGGTCAGGAAGATCCTCTAGAGTAGGAAATGGCAACCCACTCCCAGCATTCTTGCCTGGGAAATCCCATGGACAGAGGAATCCATGGGGTCACAAAGAATTGGACATGACTGAATGACTAAGCATGTCCATGCTGTAGTTAATATGGGACCTTTAACAAAGCAAATACACCCCATATAGTGAAAGCAAAAGTTTAAATATTTGAAAAGCAATGAAAACAACCCAAGTATAAAAGCATCACACACACACAAAAAAAAAACCCAAATATATCTCACGTGTTAATAAACTTCCTATAGAAACTTCCTATAAACTTCCAAGAAGGTGATTCTTAGACTGAATCACAGCACAAAAATCCCAAGTTATGCTGTATATTTAAAACATGTACATACAAAATAATTGAGATCACAGGGCAAACCACTACCCTGAAAACTGGAGAGACAGGCAGATTCATAGAATCACAGCTTGCCTGGAGCAGAGAGCTCAGCTGGAGCCTGCATTAGGTAGGAACGCTTAAAGGTGAAATGACTGACTACTGGAGATTGAGCTTGGACAAGCTTGAGAAATTAACTCCTGGAAGTCAAGCCTTGGAGGAGCTCCTACGCCTTCCTGAGAAGAAGCCCTACCAGGGGATTTTTTCTTCAAAAATCCCCTTGAGTTTCTGGTAGTAGCAGTGGAAAAGTGCTGTGCTGTGCTGTGCTGTGCTGTGCTGTGCTGTGCTAAGTCGCTCAGTAGTGTCTGACTCTGCAACCCCATGGACTGTAGCCCGCCAGGCTCCTCTGTCCATGGGGATTTCCTAGGCAAGAATACTGAAATGGGTTCCCATTTGCCACTCCAGGGGATCTTCCCCATCCCAGGAATCAAACTCAGGTCTACCACATTGCAGACCGATTCTTTACCAGCTAGGGCTTCCCTGATAGCTCAGTTGGTAAAGAATCCACCTGCAATACAGGAGAATCTGGTTCAATTCCTGGGTCCAGAAGGTCTGCTGGAGAAGGGATAGGCTACCCACTTCAGTATTCTTGGGCTTCCCTTGTGGCTCAACTGGTAAAGAATCCACCTGCTATGCAGGAGATCTGGATTCCATCCCTGGGTTGGGAAGATCCCCTGGAGAAGGGGAAAGGCTACGAACTCCAGTATTCTGGCCTGGACAATTCCGTGGATTGTGTAGTTCATGGGGTCACAAAGAGTCAGACACCACGAAGCCACTTTCACTTCTTTACCAATTGGGCCACCAGGGAGGTCCAAGAATACCGGATGGAATCCCTTCTCCAGGAGATCTTCCCCAACCCAGGAATCTAACTGAGGTCTCCTGCATTGTAGGTGTATTCTTTACCAGCTGAACTTCCAGGGAAGCCAGTAGAAAAATAGCCCTTTTGAAATACGTTCACAGTGTTCTGTTCTCCTTAACAATAGCCTGCCTTCACGGGAAGTGGTTTTACCAGAGTCTAACCAATGTAGATTTTAACAAAGGCTAACCTGTGTTGGGGAGGAAAATACCCAACTCCAGGCCCTTCTGGCCTTTCTGTCTCACCTAAGGAGTGAAAGAAAAAATAAGGTCACTTGTGAAGGCCACAACCCAGGGGCACAGGCTCACTGAGAGACTGAGACCGAGTCACATGACTAGAGAACACATCCTCATCCGATGTCTCATTACCACATAATAGGGCTCCTGTAAAATAACAAAGGATTAAAGCTGAGAAGAACCGAAAGTCTCAAACCCAGTATTGAAGAGTCTGTTGTTGTTCAGTCCCTAAGTCAAGTCTGGCTCTTTGTGACCCCATGGACTGCAACACACCAGGCTTTCCTGTCTTTCATAATCTCTTGGAGCTTGCTCAAATTCATGTCCATTGAGTCAGTGATACTATCTAACCATCTCATCCTCTATCACCCCCTTCTCTTCTTGCACTCAATCTTTCCCAGCATCGGGGTCTAAAAAGTCTATAGGGATACTCAAGAAGGCAGGGAGAAATGTTAGCCTCTGACACAGCTATAGTAGATAGTAAACACAACCCAGCTCTTTGCCAAATGAACATAAAGTTCATGTTAAACACCAAGTTATCTATGTCTGGTTTTCAGCAAAAAATAACAATGCTTATTAAAAGTAAAAACAACAACAACAACAATTTAAAGAGACATAAAAAGCATCAGTAGCTTACCCAAATATAGCAGAGATTCTGGAATTAACACAAAAGGAATATTAAAACAACTATGGTTAATATACTAAGAGCTGTAATGGAAAAAGTGGGCAGAATGCAAGAACAAAATGAGTAATGTAAGCAGAGACATGGAAATCCCAAGGAAGAATCAAAAGGAAAAGGCAGAAATGAAGAACACCTTTGATGGGCTCATTAGTGGACTAGACACATCCAAGAAAAAAATCAGTGAGCTTAAGAATATGTCAGTAATACCTCCCAAACTGAGAAAAGGAGAAGAAAAAAAAAAAAAGAAAAACTTGGAAAAACAAAAAAGAAGAGAACATCCGGCAACTGTGGGACAGCTTCAAAAAGTATAATATATGTAATAAGAATACCAGAAAAAAGGAAAAGAGAAAGAAACAGAAATATTTGAAGTAATACTGCTGAGAACTTTTCAAAATTAGACACAGACTCCAAACCACAGATTCAGGAATCTCAGAGAATTCCAAGTAGGATAAATACCCCCAAATGTACACCTAAGTAAACTGTATTCAAACTAGAGAAGATTGAAGACAAAAAAGAAAATCTTGAAACTAGCCAGGGGAGGTGGGAATAGCTACTAAACAAAAAACACCTTACCTGTAAAAGAACAGGATAAGAATTACATCAGACTTTTCTTCAGAAATCATGCAAGCAAGAAGAAATTGGAGTGAAATATTTAAAGCAAAGTGAGCATACCATTTTAATTCCCTATCAATGTATATGACTACAGTTTAGACACTATATTCACCAATACTTGATATGGTCAGTCTTTCCACTTTGGACATTCTAATAGGTCTGCAGACTGTGGTTTAAATTTGCATTTCTCTAGTTACTAATAATGTTGAGCCTCTTTTTGTGTGTTTATTTGTTGTAAGTGTATTTTATTTTGTGAAATACCTATTCAAATCAGCTCATTTTTAATTGGGTTGTTTTCTTATTATCAACTTCGAGGTTTCTTTATATATTTTGTATTCAGGCTCTTTATTAAATATAAGATTTGCATACAGATTTTCCCATTTTGTGTCTTGTGTTCTTCTCCTAGCTGTGTTTATCAAAGGCCAGAGAATCTTAACTCTAATTAAATCTAATTTACCGGTTTTTTTCCTTCTACAGAACATGTTTTTCATGGCATATCTATAAACATTCTGTCTAACCCAAGGTCACAAATTTTTTCTCCAAAGTGCTCCAAAGTTTCTTTTAAACTTCTGTAATTTTGATAGTTTTAGGTTTTCATTTAATATAAGATGATATATTCATTTTGAATTTTTTATGCAATTGATGTGAAACATGAATTGTAATGATTTAAAAACATGGCTAATTATTCTACAACCATGTGTTCATCACACTGTCTTTCTCTACTGAATCCTCTATGGAAACTCTATTTCCATATGAGTTTTTGAATTAATTTATAAATGTCTATACAAAAAGCCAACTGGCTTTTTTGTTTTGTTTTTTGAGATTGTGTTGGATCTCTACATAATTTGGGGGAAATTGACATCTTGGTAATCAGTAAGTTCAGTTCAGTTCAGTTCAGCTCAGTCGTATCCAACTCTTTGTGACCCCATGAATCACAGCATGCAGGGCCTCCCTGTCCATCACCAACACCCAGAGTTCACTCAGACTCACATCCATCGAGTCAGTGATGCCATCCAGCCATCTCATCCTCTGTTGTCCCCTTCTCCTCCTGCCTCCAATCCCTCCCAGCATCAGAGTCTTCTCCAATGAGTCAGCTCTTCACATGAGGTGGCCAAAGTACTGGAGTCTCAGCTTTAGCACCATTCCTTCCAAAGAAATCCCAGGGCTCATCTCCTTCAGAATGGACTGGTTGGATCTCCTTGCAGTCCCAGGGACTCTCAAGAGTCTTCTCCAACACCACAGTTCAAAAGCATCAATTTTTCGGCGCTCAGCCTTCTTCACAGTCCAACTCTCACATCCCTACATGACCACAAGAAAAACCATAGCCTTGACTAGATGAACCTTTGTTGGCAAAGTAATGTCTCTGCTTTTGAATATGCTATCTAGGTTGGTCATAACTTTCCTTCCAAGGAGTAAGTGTATTTTAATTTCATGGCTGCAGTCACCATCTGCAGTGATTTTGGAGCCCAAAAACATAAAGTCTGACACTGTTTCCACTGTTTCCCCATCTATTTCCCATGAAGTGATGGGACTGGATATCATGATCTTCCTTTTCTGAATGTTGAGCTTTAAGCCACCTTTTTCAATCTCCACTTTCACTTTCATCAAGAGGCTTTTTAGTTCCTCTTCACTTTCTGCCATAAGGGTGGTGTCATCTGCATATCTGAGGTGATTGATATTTCTCCCAGTAATCTTGATTCCAACTTGTGTTTCTTCCAGTCCAGCATTTCTCATGATGTACTCTGCATATAAGTTAAATAAGCAGGGTGACAATATACAGCCTTGACATGCTCCTTTTCCTATTTGGAACCAGTCTGTTGTTCCATGTCCAGTTCTAACTGTTGCTTCCTGACCTGCATACAGATTTCTCAAGAGGCAGGTCAGGTGGTCTGGTATGCCCATCTCTTTCTAAATTTTCCACAGTTTATTGTTATCCACACAGTCAAAGGCTTTGGCATAGTCAATAAAGCAGAAATACATGTTTTTCTGGAACTCTCTTGCTTTTTCCATGATCCAGCGGATGTTGGCAATTTGATCTCTGGTTCCTCTGCCTTTTCTAAAACCAGCTTGAACATCAGGAAGTTCACGGTTCACATATTCCTGAAGCCTGGCTTGGAGAATTTTGAGCATTAATTTACTAGCATGTGAGATGAGTGCAATTGTGCAGTAGTTTGAGCATTCTTTGGCATTGCCTTTCTTTGGGATTGGAATGAAAACTGACCTTTTCCAATCCTGTGGCCACTGCTGAGTTTTCCAAATTTGCTGGCATATTGAGTGCAGCACTTCCACAGCATCATCTTTCAGGATTTGAAATAGCTCCACTGGAATTCCATCACCTCTACTAGCTTTGTTCGTAGTGATACTTTCTAAGGCCCACTTGACTTCACATTCCAGGATGTCTGGCTCTAGGTCAGTGATCACACCATCATGATTATCTGGGTCATGAAGCTCTTTTTTGTACAGTTCTTCTGTGTATTCTTGCCACCTCTTCTTAATATCTTCTGCTTCTGTTAGGTCCATACCATTTCTGTCCTTTATCGAGCCCATCTTTGCATGAAATGTTCCTTTGGTATCTCTGATTTTCTTGAATAGATCCCTAGTCTTTCCCATTCTGTTGTTTTCCTCTCTTTGCATTGATCGCTGAAGAAGGCTTTCTTATCTCTTCTTGCTATTCTTTGGAACTCTGCATTCAGATGCTTATATCTTTCCTTTTCTCCTTTGCTTTTCGCTTCTCTTCTTTTCACAGCTATTTGTAAGGCCTCCCCAGACAGCCATTTTGCTTTTTTGCATTTCTTTTCCATGGGGATGGTCTTGATCCTTGTCTCCTGTATAACGTCATGCACCTCAGTCCATAGTTCATCAGGCACTCTATCTATCAGATCTAGGCCCTAAAATCTATTTCTTACTTCCACTGTATAATCATAAGGGATTTGATTTAGGTCATACCTGAATGGTCTAGTGGTTTTCCCTACTTTCTTCAATTTAAGTCTGAATTTGGTAATAAGGTGTTCACAATCTGAGCCACAGTCAGCTTCTGATCTTGTTTTTGTTGACTGTATTGAGCTTCTCCATCTTTGGCTGCAAAGAATATAATCAATCTGATTTCGGTGTTGACCATCTGGTGATGTCCATGTGTAGAGTCTTCTCTTGTGTTGTTGGAAGAGAGTGTTTGCTATATTGAGTCTTTTACTCAGCTCCATTTATTTAAATCTAGTTTGTCTCAGTAATGGTTTGTAGTATTCAGTGTATGCATCTTACAGACCTTTTGCCATTTTTAATCTCTACACATCTCACACTTTTATGCAATTGTGCCTTTTTTTAATTAAAACCTACAAAATAAATTTAAAATTTTAATTTCTAATTGTTTGTTGCTAGTATATAAAAGCAGTTTATTTGCATTGCTGTATAATATTGAGTTGCATCAATATAGTACAATTTATTTATTATTTTCCTATTGAATGACATTTGGGTCATTTCTACTCTGAAGTTGTGATGAATCCTGGTGCTATAAATAGTCCCGTTCATACTTTTGCTGCATATGTGCATATATTTTGGTTGAGTATTGGGGGTGGGGCATAAACACCCTTAGTTTCAATGACTAGGACTCATAAGACTAAAAAAGAGTTAATACTACAGATAAAATTTGTTACAGCAAAAGACACAAAGCAAAAGCTACTGAATGGTTTGCTGGTGGAGAATTTTCTAAGTTTCAAATATCTTTATTTGAATGTCTCTTTCAAGTATTTTTATTTCATCTTCATTGCTAAAAGATTTTTTTTTCCTGTGGTGAGTTGGCTATTATTTTTCTTTCAACTCATTCAAGATACCATTCCATCGTCTTCTGGCTTCTATTGTTTCTCTTGAGAGGTCAACCAACAATCTAAAAGCTGATACTGTAAAAGTAACTGTCTTTTTACCCCTCCCTGATCAGCTTAAAGATTTTTTTCCTTGTCTGTGGTTTTCAGTCCTTGCACCTTCTTTGTCCATTGTCTTTGTTGCTTTATCAAATTGTTTGGATTTATTTGGCTTCTTAAATACGTGCCTATTGAAGTCCATCATCACATTTAACAAATTCTTCGTCATTGAATCTTCTGCCCCATTCACTGTGTCCCATACTTCTGATACTCTTGATGAAACATATGCCAGACTTGATTGCTATGTTCTCTGTAGAGTACGCTCCATTTATGGTTTCCCATCTTTGTATCTCTGCCCTTCATTGTGGACAGGGCTGTTTTCAGTTCTCTAATTCTTTCTTCTACTGAATATAATCTACCATTAAATTATTAATTTTAAATATTCTATTTTCAGAACTTTATTTTTCTAATCTATCTTTCTTTTGTAGTTTCCAGTTCTGAAATCTTCAGTCTTATTTATCATCTTCTTGAACATATTAAGTATGGTTGTTTGAAAGTCTGTTTGATAATTCTACTATTTGGGGTCCATGAGTCTGTCCTTATCATCAGTTTTTGTTGTTGTTGTTGTTGTGCTGGTTCTTTATGTTGGCTTCTCTCCTTACATGCAGTATGCCAGACAGTGCATTTGATAAATTGCTTTGCTTTGGGTTTTATTGTTGTTTGTTTTGTTTTTTATTGAGGCATTAGATGGTATTATCTTCTTCTACTGAGGATTTTTTTTTTTTTTTTTTTTTGCCTCTGATAGGGATGCAGAATCTTTAGCAAAACAGAATGATCTGAATATATGTTAAGGACTGAGATTTATTTTTCTGAGCCACCCATTGGACTTAAAACTGCACCACAGCCATGCAAGTTCTTTTTTTTTTTCTCTGATTCATTTTCACTTTTAGGATTCAATTCTTTTTGACCCCAACCCAAATAAAAGTGGAGGGTTTATCAGGGCCCTCCCTTTGGTTGGCCCTGGCTTCCAACCTTTGTCCTCCTTGCCTCAGATGGTTGTCAGAAATGCTACTCATCTTTTGTACTTTCTCTGAAATCAGCAAATGGTCCTAGTATTAAAGTGACTTTAAATGCTGGTCACCACCTTGAAATTTAGCCTTCTCAAAAATCTTGGCTAAGAATGCTTTACTGCTTATTAGGTAATCTAGCATACTTCAGCAGATCTTTTTTTTTTTTTTAAGTTCCATTTAAAATTTTTTCCCTATAAGAGAATAGGTTTATAATACCCATTTTTTCTTTCTTCAGATTGTTATAGGATATTCTCTAAAATTGCCCCCTAAAAGCTACTCTCTGCAAAAGGACTTAGTTTGGAAGATCCACAGGGACTTTAGGTTAAGCATGTCAAGAACAGAATATTCCAGGGCCATATTTACTGTTCTAAAGCAGGAAAGAGGAGGACAGCTTTCAAATTCTTTTTATGAAGCTATCGTATCATTGATTCTAAAACTTGACAGAGGATGCATGCACACATACAGATGGACACACACACACAATTCCCAAGGTCTTCAGTAATGTTTCCCGTTTCCAGGAAAGTCAGCTTTCTCCTTGGTTTTAAGGCATAATCCCGTTGAAGCTGGGCATTTCATATTCTCCAATTTAAAAGTAAAAATTAAGTGAGGTTGTGAAAGGAATTTATTTAAGGAGATAAACACGGTTACTTTGTGGTTGGATAAAATGATTCTTTGTTGTTCAGTCATTCAGTCATGTTTGACTCATTGTGACCCCATGGACTGCAACAGGCCAAGCTCCCCAGGTATCAGCAAAACCTCTGTCAGAGCAGTGAGCGGAACAGGATGAATAGAAGCTGACTCCAGAGTTGGATCAGACCCAGCTCTTTTCATTCACCTCTTGTACCTCATTTTTTCCAGCCAGCCAGGCTGAATGTGTCAATCATGTTTGCCACCCCCTTCTCTTGTGTGTCTCACATCCCATCCATTGTCGAAGCCCAGCAAGTATACATCGTCAGTATCTCTTTACTTTGCTATCTCCTTTCTCTTCCTGTTTCTCACCTTCTTGCTCATGATCTAGTATACTTTCATTAGACTATGCAAGTAACCAGGTAAAGTGTGTGTGTGTGTGTGTGTGTGTGTGTGTGTGTGTGTGTGTGTTGTGTGTTTGTCTACAGACTTTCTGGCTCCTAATGCATTCTATTGGTGGTTATTCTCCATATTTATATGGTTGGAAAATGAATGCCCTCCCCTGAGGAGGTTGAAGCTTCAGTGAGAGAGTGTTTGCAAAAAGGCTGTGCTAAGCAAACACTGGTGTTTCTCTCCCTGGCTGTTTGTGTAGATTATGAGACTATATGCAACTCCCAGGTTCCCTGAGGGATTCCATCTACAAATATGTGTGGGGGGATGGACATGCATACAGCAGTGTAGGGATGACTTTCAAGGGAGCTGGGCCAAAGCCAGTGTGTATCTACAAGGAAATGATAAGTGACAAAGGATAAACAGTAATTCTGCCAAGAGAAGATCTTATAGGGCAGGGAGGGCTGCTCACTGCTCAGCGAGAAAGGAGTTCTGTGATTGATGCTTATTTACATTTCAGGCTCATAGGAGAAAAGACTGGGAATGTTGCAAGAGGAATCAACATTGCCATTGTCAACTGTAAGTTATTAAATGTTTTCTTTAAAACACCTCTAAAAGCTTTGTGATTGGGTATTCCGTGGTACCTTGGGTTTCTTCATGATTTTTGCATATGATCTAGTCTAGGTTTATATTTTAATACATTTAAGAGTATATATTTGACTATTTTTATAATGCCTCACTCTATAAATTTGTGATTCTTCCCCCCAAAAATGAAATCAGATACAAATTTACTAAGTTTTATTGGTGTATAATTGCTTTGCAATGTTGTGTTAGTTTCTGCTGTACCATGTAGTGAATCAGCTATGTGTGTATACGTATCCTCTCCCTCTTGGGCTCTGCTCCCTCCATCCCACCCTTCTAGGTCACACAGCACCAAGCTGAGCTTCCTGTGCTTTATAGCAGGGTCCCACTAGCTATTTATTTTACATACGGTATTGTATATATGTCCTAAATTTTCAACAACAGATGAATGGATAAAGAAGGTGTGGTACAGCCACTGAAAGGAACCAAATAGGGTCATTTGTACAAACATGTGGACCTAGAGTTTTTCATACAGAGTGAAGTCAGTCAGAAAGAGAAAAACACATATCCTGTATTCGTGCATATCTGTGGAATCTAAAACGACTTTAAGAAAACAAAGAAGGACCTGCAGAGAAGTCAGAGCTAACACAGGATCAACAGACCTGAGAACACAGATGCCCTGGGGGTGGGCCTCATTTTTGCTCTGCTGCCTAGCAGAGGGTGATACCAGTTCCTACCTTGTCTGATGAAAGGACCTCAGAGAAACACAGCCTGACCTCCTCTTAGGCCTGGAAAAGAACACCTGTCCCTTTTGCCACTGGGACCCCTGACAGTAAGGATGGTAGCAGGTTTTAGGAAGGGGCTTCCATTGGTGTCTGTCCCTGTGAACGAAGTGAGCACAGACTCCTGTGATCGCAGGCTGTAGGAGCCTGAGGAATGTGCGCTTGTTCTGATAATCAGGCAGGCAGGTATACAGAGGGAGCAGAAGGGGCTGAGGGCAGCCCCAGTGTTCTCAGGAAGAGGCAGGTGCCCTGCGCAAGGGCATGGATGAGAATCTAACTGGAAGCAGGCGGGAGGGAGGCTCTGGGCAGATGAGGAGCCCTGCCTTCCCGACCCACATCATCGGGGGCCCATCCAGGGAAGGCGGGCCACTCCTTCAGGAGGGACCAGGCATCATGCTTTCTGAAAGACAGAGAGAAGGAACACACCATTTTCAGAACTTTGGTGTTGTTGTTCAGTCTCTCAGTTGTGTCCAACTCTTTTTGACCTCATGGACTATAACCCTCCAGGCTCCTCTGTCCATGGGATTCTCCAGGCAAAAATCCTGGAGCAGGTTCCCATTTTCTTCCCTGTGGGATCTTCCAGACCCAGGCATTGAACCTGCGTCCCCTTCATTGGCAGGCAGGTTCCTTATCCATGAGCCACCAGGGAAGCCCATTTTCAGAACCGCAATACCACACGTGCACCCTGAGTCTCCATGAACCGTCTTTCAAAAGCTGTTTCTTTCATTTCCAGATGTGACTGGGAAAGTGATAGCAACACAGTATTTCGATATGTACGAAGGTGGTAAGAAAACTCTTTTCCTCTTAAACGTAAAATGAATTATATCAAATTAAAATGAATTAAGATTAAAAACCCGCAATCAAAAATGTCAAATGTTCTTATTCTGTCTACCAAGAAAGCTGCCAGAAGTGCACATGAGTACTCTAGAATGGTCTGACAGAATCCTTGTGGTCTCTAAGTGAGTTTGTATATTTAAGTTGGAAGGCATGATCTAGAGAGTGTCTCTTCTCTGCTCACACTTGTCCTGGAACTTTGTTTCTGCTCCTTCATCAGATAAAGGAAAAGAGAAAACATCTCTTTTTGTTTTAAACCAGACATGTAGAATAACGTGCTCAGTGCCCAGTCCTGAATGTCATCATATATATCGCTGTCTTCCCTGTGATGGGCTTGTGGGTCTGCACGACTTTGGAGACCATGTGCCCACCCTCCTCCAATGATCCCTCCATTGTGGACTCTGAATCTCCACTGCAGTTATTTTTATTTAACCCTGAGAATTAACAGAAACAACTCTTTGTAAAGATAACGGAGAGGAACAATTAAGAAGTATCCCAATGCCCTTGGGAATACTGTGTTTTCACTCTGTCATTAAACTTGATCGTAACTAGAAATAACAAGCTCCAGTGGTAAAAAACAGGATTTGAGCTGAGCCTTTGTTTTCTCCCTGTAAGAAACAGAGGGGTCTCTTAGCACAGACTTACCTGTCTGGGTCAGGCATGTATGCCTCCTATTGCTCTTCAGTGTCCTGGGGCCACTCAGCTCTAAGATGGTCACACCAGGTCTGGTGCTTTCTCAGTGATTGTAGAGAAAACCCCACCTGTTCTGTGAAGTCATTGCTGGTTGGTTTGAGAGTCAACCACAAGAGTCTTTATGATCTGATCGTGCTGCCCACTACACGTAGCCCCACCGTGGAACCCAGGTCATTTACCACGAGAGCACTAGAGGATCAGGTACATGGTGGAGAGACAGCTCTAGAATCAAAGGATTCAGAACACAGCACAGAGCTGAGAGCAGAACAACCTCTAGGGTCACAGCCTCAGCTGACGGAGGAGGTCCTAAATCTGATGTACATTGATCCGGCAGATAACTCTGGACCGATGACAAAGTTTATTCAGAGTGCTCCCTCGAAGTCCTTGCTCTTCATGGTAACCCACGATGATGGCAGCAGCAGGTGAGTGTACAGTTGTATCACGGCAGGGGACAGAGTCAGAGATGCCAGCTGAGGGCAGAGTGCCAGCCCTGTCAGGGTCCCGCAGGACACCCTTTGGGAGAGAACAGAGCACCAAGGAACAGGAGGCTTCTTCAAGGAGAAGGAATGGGAGGCCACGATGAACAGATTGCATTTCCAGAAAAATGATGAGCTAGTGGAGCACGTGAATCCTAGAAATAAGAACTGTTTCCAGGTAGCAAGACAAACTCATCACTGACAGTAAATAAGATAGCAAAGCTAACCCTTGGCCAGAGAGTTAAACACAGAGTGGGACTTCACACACACACACACACACACACACACGCATGCACTCAGATACAGTGCTTTTATGAGAGAGAAAGTGACCTGGCTCAGTGTTTCTCCAAATGTGCTCTTCTAAGTAAATGTGTGCATCTTCACTGCATAACTTCGGAGAACCTCAAGGTGTTGATTTGCATTGTGACTTCCCAGGATGAGACTACTGAACAAGACATTTCCCAGATGTGTTTGAATTCAGATCCTCTTCTTTAATAGAGTATTTTCCTGGGTGGAAATTATTTGGCATATGCTTTGAAAAACTTGGATTTAGCCCACTTAGGAAAATCTGAGCTTATTTTTTTCTTTTCCTTTCTGCCCTCTTTCCTTTGTGAGCTCTAAATGGCAGCTTTCTACAAAGTAAGATTGTTTAGGGCTTCCCTGGTGGCTCAGCTGGTAAAGAATCCGCCTGCAATGCGGGAGACCTGGGTTAGATCCCTGGGTTGAAGATCCCCTGGAGAAGGGAATGGCTACCCACTCCAGTATTTTGGCCTGGAGAATTTCATAGACTGTATAGTCCATGGGGTCACAAAGAGTCTTAACGAAACTGAGTGACTTTCACTTTTAAGATTTTTTTTTTCTTTTTTGATACTGACTTTTGTGAATATGAAAGATACAGTTTTGACATTTGTTTTCATGTTTCAGCATTTTCTGTCTGTTTTATTCTGTGGTCAGTAAACAGGCAGCAGCAAGGACCGGAAATTATCTTGTTTGGGGGTGAGGATAATTGGACCATAAGACCCAGGACTTTTCAGAATTGAGAATTAAAACTCTGTGCCCCAGATTGAATCTAAACGGGTCCTTTGTCGTTGCTGTTCAGTCACTCAGTCATGTCTGACTCTTTGTGTTCCCATGGACTACAGCATTCCAGCCTTCCCTGTCCACTGTCTCCCAGTTTTCTCAAACTCATGTCCATGAGTTTTTTATTCATCATCTAACCATCTTATCCTCTGTCGCCCCCTTCTCCTCCTGCCCTCCATCTTTTCCAGCATTAAGGTCTTTTCCAAAGAGTCCTGGATGTGGCTTTATGTGTAACTAGAGGCTTCCTGGATGGCCCAAGCAGTAACGAACCTGCCTGCCAGTGCAAGAGACGCAGGTTCGATCCCTGGGTCAGGAATATCACATGCAGAAAGAGATGGCAACCCACTCAAGTCTTCTTGCCTGGGAAAGCCCATGGACAGAGGAGCCTGGCAGGCTACAGCCCATGGGGTTGCAAAGAGTCAGATACAACTGAGCACACCTGCACACAAAGACGTTACACACTCAGCCAGTGTTCACGTCTGTCTCCTGCCCTGTGCCCCAGGATAGCAGATGCTGCTTTGGAAACCTGTCCTAGGACCAGACTGTGTTCTAGGGTACACACCCAAGTCTGCAGGTGATACATTCACAGGCTTCCCCTCTTTGCATCCCTCCAGGCTGAAGGAAGACGCCAAGAAGGCCATAGAAGCCCTGGGAAGTACAGAGATCCGGAACATGCGATTCAGGTCAAGCTGGGTGTTTGTGGCAGCAAAAGGCTTTGAACTTCCTGCAGGAATTCAGAGAGAAAAGGTGAGCGGTTGTTAAACATCCCTTCTTCTCAAACAGTTATTGTATGTCCTAGCAATTCCACTCACAGATGCACAGCCAAGAGAACAAAAACACATATTCGCACAAAAACTTGCACAGGAATGTGCTATTATTCCTAACAGCAAGAAAGCAGCAACAACCCAAAGATTGGATGAATGGACTTTAAAATGTATAAATAAAAGATATAAGTGCCCACTGGAATATTATTTAGGCACATAAAGAAATGAAGTATTGATAAATGCTGTTACAGGAGTGAACCTTGAAAACACACTAAGTGAGGAAAACCAAATACAAAAGGCCGTATACCGTATGATTCCACATGTATGAAATTTCCATAACAGTCAAAACCCAGAGGGAGAAAGTAGATTAGGAGCTGACTGGGCTATGGGGTATGGTGAGTGGGTATGTGCTTTCTTGTTTCAGGGGTGAAAATGTTTTCGTTTGTGTTTTGCCAGGATGTGGTTTGCAGGATCTTAGTTCCCTGACCAGGGTTTGAATCCAGGCTGTAGCAGTGAAAGCACCAATTCCTTACCCCTAGACTGCCAGGGAATTCCCAGAATATACTTTAAAATTGAGTGTGATGATGGTTGCATGTCTCTGAATATACTGAAAACCACTGAGTAACCACTTTACCATTAAAACCATTAAAAACCACTTTAAATAGATGAATTTTATAGATATGCAACAAGCAACACAGGTTTACTATATAGTACAGGGAACTATAGTCAATATTTTGTAATAATCTATAACAGAAAATAATCTGAAAAATAATATATGTGTACATGTATAACTGAATGACTTTGCAGCGTACCTGAAACGTAAGTCAGTTATCAATTCAGTAGCTCAGTTGGTCTGACTCTGTGCAAGCCCATGGACTGCAGCACGCCAGGCTTCCCTGTCCATCACCAACTCCCGGAGCCTGCTCAAACTCATGTCCGCTGACTCGGTGATGCCATGCAAGCATCTCATCCTCTGTCATCCCCTCCTCCTGTCTTTAATCTTGCCCAGCACCAGTGTCTTTTCCAATGAGTCATTCGTCACATCAGGTGGCCAAAGTATTGGAGCTTCAGCTTCAGCCTCAGTCCTTCCAATGAATGTCAGGCTTGATCTCCTTTAGGATGGACTGGTTGGATCTCCTTGCAGTCCAAGGAACTCTCAAGAGTCTTCTCCAACACCACAGTTCAAAAGCATCAATCCTTCGGCACTCAGCCTTCTTTTTGGTCCAACTCTCACATCCATACGTGACTACTGAGTAGGCTGGAGCAAATCCCATTCTAAGAAGTGATCCTGTTTTCTTATTTTGCTCACAACTGGCACATTAAACATTGTTGATTAGATGAATGGATAGATTAAATCCTTTTCTTTCCTTTGCACAGATAAACCACTCAGATGATTCGAAGAACAGGTATTCTGGCTGGCCAGCCGAGATCCAGGTAGAAGGCTGCATACCAAAAGGGCCCAGCTAACACTGCCCCGCCTCGATAAATGGGCTTCTTATAGACAAATGCATCCTGAATGGACTACGGCCCTTTTCCAATGGTCAATATTTGATGAATATTTCAGGTTTGTCAACCAACCAATCAAAATATTTGCCAGTTGTATAAAATCTTGTCCCACAGACTTTTTATGCCAGTGTTTATAGAGTGAAGATGTTGAGCTGAAATGCACGGGAGTGTTCAAGAGGATTCAGTGACATCACCTGGGAAGCAGCCCCTGCCTGTCCAGGTGTGGAGCTATTTTATCATCAGATCCAAGTTTGACCCATGTGGTCCAGATAGCTCTGCAGAGAGAAAACCTTTATTCTCTGACCGCGGAGCACACCCTCGTTATGGACAGTCATCTCATAGGGACAATAAGCAGCAGCCGTAGGGCTTAGCCACCTTCTTGGGTCAACCTTCTTGAGCTCTCCCTGCAGGTCCCTGAACGTATTATTCATTCATCCCACAAATGTGGGTGTGCCTAACTCGGGCACAAGCAATACGATGGTGAAGAGATTCAGTGTCTGCCTCCACATAGGGGTGTTGCTCCAGTGGCACCTTGTTTAACAGGATGGGCAGGAGGGATCTCTGATGGGCTGGGTGGGCAGGGGCTGCTCTCAGGAGGACCACTGTACAACCCAGACTTCCGAGGAGACACACTGTAGATCCATATACCAAGATGCCCAGTGCCTTGGGGTTAAGAAAACCAAGTCATTGCCAAGTGCTCTTTCTGACCTCCCTCCCAAATCTGGCTCCCAGAAACGATAGGAGACTTTGATGCCAGCTTGATAGTGCTTATCTAGCCTCCAGTTTCTCATCTATCCATAGAGGGGTTGGAACAGATGAACGGTTTTCAAGTACTTTTATCAGCAGGCCTCCTTTTGAAAACACAGTAGTATGTGTCACTCTGAATTTCAGCATCCTTGCAGGCCCCGACTCCCCAGGTTTCAGTGGCTGACAGCAGTCCTCCGTGGTTGTAGACGGGCTGCAGGGCAGTGGAGGCTCAACTCTGAGCATGGGGACTAGGCTGAAGGAGGGTCCCTATCGTGCATGGAAGTCAGAGAGAGTGCAAGTGCAGATGTTTGCCAGAGCTCCTGCCAGGACACATGTGAGCCCTCATCATTGCATCCCGCTGCCAACCAGGGGGAACGTCAGCCTCCTGGCAGTGGCGGGGAGTGACTGTCAGCCCCTCAGGAGCCTGCGTCTCTCTCTGCAGAGGAGTCTGCAAACCACTCTGTGGGATCTTGGCTGGGGCCCTGTTACAGGCTAGACTCTGTTCCTCCCTGACTCATGAGCTGAGTCATAACTAACCGGCAGTACCACAGAATGTGACCTTATGTGGAAATAGGGTCACTGTTGGTGTAATAAGTTCAAGTCGGGTGGCTCCTATCCAGTGTGACTGGTGTCCTAACAAAAAGGAGAAATTTGGACACAAACAGGCCATCAGAGAGAACCCCCTTCTGGGCTCTGGACCACCTTAGAGGAGGCCTGGAAGGAAACTTGAGAGTCACTGAAAAGGCAGCAGAATGGAGATCCCGGGAGGGTGGGGGCTGCAGGAGGGAGGGGTGATCAGGACTTGAAGGGCAGCAGACTCCTCTCGGGACTCACGGTGGGCACCTGGCACTACACACTTGTCCAGACCCACCAGGCGTTCAACCCCAAGAGTGACCCTACTATAAACCGTGGGCTCTGTGTGATGACAATGTGTCAGTCCGGGGGTCACCCTTCTGGAGGGGGGATCGACAGAGGGGAGGCTGTGCCTGTGATGGGGGGTGAGGCAGGGAGTCTAGGGGAAATCTCAAAATCTCTGTATCTTCCTCTTTTTACTGTGAACCTAAAACAATAAAGTCTATTACAAAACAAAGCTGTCAAGGAAACAGACTCAGATGGGCAGCCACCCATCCTGAGCATCTGTCCTCTCTCCCCGGACCCCCCACCCTGCCCCCACGTGGAAGTGAGCCTGAGCCTCCCCTACCCCCAGCCCCACCCTGAGAACTCTCCCAGGAGGGCGGCCGCCTCTCTCTGCTGCTGGAGAGCAGGTGGACCTGCAAGGACTGCCCCTCCCACAAGAGGGCAGGGCCTCTAACCTTCACCCTGTGAAAGGGCACCTCTGAGCTCTAAGAATCCCTATTACCAATATGCCTGGATTTGTTGACAGGCTTCCCTGGTGGCTCAGCAGTAAAGAACCTGTCTGTCAATGCAGGAGATGCAGGTTCAATCCCTGAATGGGGAAGATCCCCTGGAGAAGGAAATGGCAACCTACTGCAGTATTCTTGCCTGGAGAGTCCCATGGATGGAGGAGCCTGGTGAGCTGCAGTCTAAGGGGTCTTAAAAGAGTGACTGAACACACACACACACACACACACACACACACACACACACTGGACTTTAGACATCACAGATTCAGAAATGGAGCTTGTTCCTGTCTAAGGAGCTGAGCCCCTCTACTGCTCAGCAGCCCTTTGTCACCCCCCTAGCCCAGACAGACACTGCCCACCCAGGCCTGCCCTCCGTCCACAGGGCACCATGCATGCATGAGGGCTGACAGCCTCCTAGCACCTGCCCTGAGATGGGTCACCATCATCCCCCAGCCCTGCCCCTGCACTGCTGGAGCACGGGGGCTCCAGACAGTGACAAGTTGGGGGATTTCCACCCACAGTGGCCTCTGCCACTCCACCACCCTGCACAGACACACACTTAGAACGTCTCACCTGACACAGGCTCCCAGTTCCTCACCTCCTTAATCCATTAGTGGGGGAGACACTGCATGGTCTCTGCGCGACCGAGAAAGCAAACCTCAGAAGGAGCGGTCCAGCCCTTCCTCGGAGTGTCAGTGGGCCCGGTGGGATGAGGGACCCCGGCCAGGGGTCATCACCAAGCTTCGGCCTGAAACCCCGGAAAGCAGCTTGCAAACTAGTCCAGTGCCTTGATGCTGCTGAGGCCCTGATCCTTCCTGGAGAGACTTCCTGAAGGGCATGCCGAGGGGCACTGATGTGCTGCTGGGGAGGGTGGGTCCTCAGGCACCTCCTTAGCAAACTTCCCTCGCTACCTCTGTGGAAGTGGTCCCACTTTGGCCTCTGCAGTGTCTTCCCTGTGCCTTTCCTGGAACTGCAAAGGCATCCACCCTGTGACACAGTTGATGAATCAGAAAACTCATTGCAAAGTCAGCTGTCCAGTTCTTCCCTCCGTCTTCCCCCTCTGCCCAGGGGTCTCTGAATGGATGACCTGGGCATCAGGTCCTGCAGGACGCAGACCCTGGAAGCTCCCCCTAGGACCTCTTAATGCCAGGCTTTGAAAACCATCTTTTAAGCCTCCAAATGTCTTCTTTAGAGGAAATTTTGCCCACAAGTCAGGTGAATGAGCAAAAAAGTGCTCGAGATTCATTTTCTTAACTTTCTAAGATTTTTTTGTTTTGTTTTGGAAAGCCTCATGGGTGTGACGCTGAGATGGAGGCAGAATCCCCCCATCCTGTGCCAGCCCCAAATCCCCAGGGCTCCTTGGGGCCCCCAGTACTCTAGTGGGTGGTGGGAGTGCCCAACTCACCCTCACTTCAGTCACAGAGAAGGGAGAGCTTTGGAACCCTGGCCGGGGCGGTGGGGGGGGGGCGGGGGGGGGGGGGGGGGGGATGGTGCATGCCTGTAGTTTTGCAGGCGAAGTGACCCACACAGGACCAGGAAGTCAGGCTCACTCCTGGGAACCAGCCCAAGTGTGAGGGTACGCACCGCGTGCCTACGTGAGGGATGCTGTGGAGGAGCTCTGGATGTCCCTTCCTGGAATGTTCAAGAGCTTAATACGGGCAGAGAGTGGCAGCACACAGAATCTCAGAAAGGCCTGGACGGCGCTTTGCTTAGTGACCCATTCTCCAAGTGTGGTCGGCCCCAGCCTGCCGGAGAACCTGTTAGCCCCGTTACCCGCCCCCCGCCCCTCCCTGTGAGTTCTCAAGCCCACCAGGAGACTGATGCAGCTGGAGTCAGGTTCACTGTGTGAAGCACCAGGAAATGGACGGATGCTTCAGGTTTCGTTTCTGTGGCAGGCTAATGGTTTCGTTTCTGTGGCAAGCCATTAGTTTCATTTCCCTTGCTTCTGGGAAAGCAAGCCCCGAGGGCAGGAGGGATCCTATAAAAGGAAAGGGAGGCATGGGCAGAGATGACTTGCCGGTCCCCCTCCTACAAGAGCACAGGTAAGAGCTGGGTCAGTGCGGGGAGGGCTGCCTAAATGCGTCTTCCTGCAACAGATCTGCTTCCTGGTAAACGTGGCTTGTGCCAGAAGGCTAGAGGCAGAAAAGTGCTGTTTCTGAAGTTGCCTGTGTTGTGCGCTGGTGCTGGCCTCTAGCCATCCCCGCATGCATGCTCTAGAAAGGGAGCGGCGGGACTGGGAACACAGAGGGTGCACATCTCCCCAAGTCTGGCCAAAGACCTTGTGACCACTCAGAAGTGGCTTCTGGAACTCCCATGGAAGTTGCACATCCTGAAGAGGGGAGAGAGTTTCATGCTCTGTGAAGCTGTGATCTATAATAAGAAATATATTAACTATAGTCACCTTGCTGTACATTGCATCTCCATAGCTAATAATGTGTAGCATTTTAGAAAGTTGCTAAGAGAGTAGAAGGCTTCCCAGGTGGCAGTAGTGGTAAAGAACCCGCCTGCAAATGCAGGAGACTCAGGAGATGCAGGTTCAACCCTCAGGTTGGGAAGATCCCCTGGAGGAGGGCATGGCAACTCACTCCACTATTCTTGCCCAGAGAATCCCATGGACAGAGGAGCCTGGGAGGCTACAGTCCATGGGGCTGCAAAATAGTCAGAGACTAAAGAATAACAACAAAAAGAGTAGATCTTAAAAGTCCTCATCGCAAGATAAAAAAAAGTATGAGGATAGATATTAACTCATCCGGTGACTATTTCATACTATTCACAATTGTAGGGGAAAAGGAGAGATTATTTGGTCTGTGTCAGTTCCAGCCTAACAGGTGTTCCTAAAACCCTCAGAAGGGAGGAGAGCGTCCGCTTCTGTTATGCTAATCAGGTGGTGTCAGGTCCCTGTGTTATGTTAATGAGGTGGGAGCCGGTTAGCTAAGTGAGCGGTCACGTGACAGAGGACTGGCACTTCCAGCCACTCCCCTCCTCCCGGAAGAGAAGCAGGGCAGGAAGTTGAGTTCAATCTCTGATAGTCAGTGATGAAGTCACTCAGGTCTATGCAGTGAAGCCGCCTGAAAACCCGAGTGTTTGGAGGGCTTCTGGAGCGCACTGGAGACGCGGGAGAGCGGTGCTCGCAGACGGAGCGGAAGCTGCACCCTTGCCCCGCGCCTGCCCTCTTCATCTCTATTCCATCTGGCTTTTTCCGAGCTGGGCTTCCCTGGCGGCTCAGCTAGTGAAGAATCCACCTGCAATGAGGGAGACCTGGGTTCGATCCCTGGGTTGAGAAGATCCCCTGACGAAGGAAAAGGCCACCCATTCCAGTTTTCTGGCCTGGAGAATTCCATGGACTGTATAGTCCATGGGGTCTCAAAGACTCGGACAGGACTGAGCGGCTTTCACTTTCACTTTTCCTGAATTGTGTCTGTGTGCATGCGATTTCACTCAGTCATGTCCGAATCTTTGGGATCCCACGGACTGTAGCTCAGCAGGCTTCTCTGTCCATGGAGATTCTCTGGGCAAGAATACTAGAGTGGGTTGCCATGCCCTCCTCCAGGGGATCTTCCCCACCCAGGGTTCGCAGCCCTGTCTCTTTTGTCTCCTGCATTGCAGGCAGGTTCTGTAAAGAACTAGCGCCACCTGGGAAATCCTTTTATAATTAACCTGTGATCTAGTCAGTGAAAGGTTTCTGCTCTAGCAGATTATTCAAACCCAAGAGGGGCGGTGGGATGAGGTCTGGGGGTGTCTTTGCTAGCAGTTTGCATCTGAAATGGGCAGTGTTGACTGGGGAAAAAATGCACATGAGATTTGTGAGTTAAGTTCTATTTGGGGCAAAATGAGGATGGTAGCCTGGGAGACAGCATTTTGGATAGCTCTGAGGAGCTGCAACAAATAACTAGTGGGGAAGTCAGTAACATATGATTTTAGTGAAGGGCGTACATGCAATCAAGCACACATTTCGGCAGAAGCTCACTGTTCGTCAGGAGGAGCAGATGTCACTATTAGTGATTTTAGTGCTTTTCTAGAATGAGGAGATGCAAGAATTGTGCTCATAAAATCTTCTCCAGAAAATATCCATCTGAATACCTGTTCTGCCAGTTTTTCCCAGAGCACAGAGGGCCTTGTTCCTGATCTCCATTCTGAACTGCTTTCAGGGGAGCAACTGCAGTGGATCAGGATTCAAACCTTGTAGAGTTAGATGTGTGTGTGTGTTGTGTGTGTGTGTGTGTGTGTGTGTGTGTCTGTGTGTGTGTGTCTCTGTGTGTGCTCAGTCACTCAGTTGTGTCCGTGACCCCATGGACAGAGCCCAACAGGCTCCTCTGCTCATGGATTTCCCAGGCAAGAATACTGGAGTGCGATGCCATTTCCTTCTCCAGGGATCTTCCTGACCCAGGGATCAAACCCAAGTCTCCTGCATCTCCTGCATTGGCAGGCATATTCTTTGCCACTGTGCCACCCGGGGAAGCCTAGAGACAGATGACAAGTGCCAATTTGCAATTGGCAGCAGGATGGGGTGGGGGCAGGTGAGTAGAGTGAGCCCCATCTGATAACAGTCTGCCGTCATCTCCCGGTAGATGGTGTCTGAATTGAGTCAACCGTTTGATGATATAGAATGACACACTCTTTGGAACTCGTATCAGAATTGAAGCCCCAAAGCCTGGTCTCAGAGCTTCAGAATCCCTCTTGCTTGAGGCAGTGGTGGCTAAGAGGGATCCTGACACTGTTTCTCGAGGGGCAAGGACACCTGCTTTCTAGCATTTGCTGATTCCCATTGTAGCATGAACTTGTGGATTATTACACCTTCAGAATTTTACTTAGAGACAGATATGATGCCAAGTCCACCCACCAAAGAAAGGCACTTGGAGGGAACAGATTAGGTATAAACCATGATGCTTTTGAACTGTGGGGCTGGAGAAGACTTTTGAGAGTCCCTTGAACAGCAAGGCAATTAAACCAGTCAATCCTAAAGGAAATCAACCCTGAATATTCATTGGAGGGACTGATACTGAAGCTGAAGTTCCAAAAATTTGGCCACCCAATGCGAAGAGCCGACTCATTAGAAAAGACCCTGATGCTGAGAAAGGTTGAGGGCAGGAGGAAAAAGGGATGACAGGATGAGATGATTGGATGGCATCACTGACTCAATGGACATGAATTTGAGCAAGCTCCAGGAGACTGTGAAAGAGGGAGCCTGGCATGCTGCAGTCCATGGGGTTGCAGAGAGTCAGACATGACTGAGTGACTGAACAGCAATGGTGTGTGAATGTCCTAGGATTGTCATGGCACAGTATCCCAGACTAGAGGGCTTACAAAATGAAAATTTAGTCTCTCCCAGCCCTGGAGGCTGGAGGTCTGAGATGGAGGCATTAGCAGAACTGGTTCCTCCTGAGATTCTGCAGAGTCCATCCCTGTCTCTTCCAGCTTCTGCTCATTGCCAGCACTCCTTGGCACTACTGGGGGAAAATATCTGAGGATGCTGCCAGCAGAATGAAAAAGAAAAAGCAGAGGCCTTTTCATGGGATCATACTTTCTCTAGACACTTGCTGAAGGGTCAGGTATTTTGTAAGACGAGTAATTTCGTGGGGAAGACTGGCCCCATGGGAAATAATCAGATGTGGAACAGAGAAAAGGCTAAACCTCAGGGACTCAGAGAAATGAAGAACAGGAAGATGCAAAACAGCTGTAAAAATCCAGATTTAGTTTTAGCCCTCAACCAGTGGGAGGGGCTGGCTGAGAGTCTTTTCCTCTAAAGCTAGCCACAGGGCATTTGAGGGCTGCTTGCCAGCAATTCCTGGCCCGGCTGCAGCCCCACACATCGGGAATCGGCTGACTATAAGACAGGGGTTGCCTGTAAGATTGGCCTTCTACCCAACACTCAGCTGAGCAGTCTTACTGCCCTTCATCCACAGGAGGGAACAGAGGTGCTGTCTTAGGATTTCAGCACAGAGATAAGGGTGCTCCCTCCACTGGACAGCCTTTGCAGGGCTCCCCCAGGAGCGGGGCCGAGCCTGGGGGTGTCTCCCTTTTCTTAGGGTCTCCAGGTCAGTGGGGCTGACTGCTCAGAAAGGTGCAGGCAGAAGACTTCTCCACCTCCTTCCAGCCCAAACCCAAACGTCAGGTCTAGCCCCAGCCATGCCAGAAGGCCAGGGCACAGCCCGGAAAGAGCAAGGCAGAGAGGACCAGAGGGGCCAGCCCCCAATCCCAAAGAAAGGAGCCGCCCCTGGGCTGGGCTTTCTGAGCCCCCAGGAGACCAGTGTGCTTCTCCCAGTTCCCTGAGCTCATTCTGACCTCAGGACCTTTGCACTTGGACTTGCTCTGCCAGGAAGATTCCTCCCCAGGTCCTCAAATAATAGCTCCTCTCCTCATTCTTTTCCTATTTCCTGTAAACACTGACATGCCCTTAAACAGCCCCTGCCTCCACCTCTGACACTGACCCCAGCATCTGTCACCCACCCCCTTTCGTCCAGACACTCCATTGTCACCTGGGGTTGCATTACTGCAGCCTTCTTCATTGGTCGGCTTTCTTGTTTGGGGAGGGGGCGCGGTCCCCCTGACAGAATGTGTGTACCGGAGACAGGGACTTCATCTGGCTTGCTCATCACTGAATCCTCATGGCAGGAACCACCTCGCACATAGTAGGTCCTCGTATTAGTTTGCTCAGGCTGCTGTAACGAAGTGCCACAAGATGGATGGCTTAGACAACAGAAATTTATTTTCTCCCGGTCTGGAGGCCAGAAGTCCAAGACTAAGGTGTCAGCACGGTTACTTTCTCCCGAAGCCGCCTGGGCATGGAGACAGCTGTCTTCTCCCTGTGTCCTCATCCACTCTTGCCTCTGTGTGTATTTGTCCTAATCTTTTTTTTTCTAAGACACCAGTGAGATTGGATTAGTGACCTCGTTTACCTCAATCCCCTCTTCTCCAGTATAGACATACACCGAGGTCCTAGGGGTTAGGACTCTGCCCTATGAACTTGGGGACACAATTCACCCTGTATCAGTCCTCAAAACACATCTGTTGAATGAATGAATAAGTGAATGAACCACCCGCACTTTTAAAGTTAGGCCAATGGCACACACAAAGTGATGAATGTGCAGATCCCATTTGAGGGAAGGTAAAAAAACCTGGCCCAGCATTCAGAGGTGGCATCAAATAGGAAAAGGTAGGTTCAGATCAGATCAGATCAGATCAGTCGCTCAGTCGTGTCTGACTCTTTGCGACCCCATGAACTGCAGCACGCCAGGCCTCCCTGTCCATCACCAGCTCCCAGAGGTCACCCAGACTCGCATCCATCAAGTCAGTGATGCCATCCAGCCGTCTCATCCTCTGTCGTCCCCTTCTCCTCCTGCCCTCAATCCCTCCCAGCATCAGAGTCTTCTCCAATGAGTCAGCTCTTCGCATGAGGTGGCCAAAATACTGGAGTTTCAGCTTTAGCATCATTCCTTCTAAAGAAATTCCAGGATTGATCTCCTTCAGAATGGACCGGTTGGATCTTCTTGCAGTCCAAGGGACTCTCAAGAGTCTTCTCCAACACCACAGTTCAAAAGCATCAATTCTTCGGCGCTCAGCCTTCTTCACAGTCCAGCTCTCACATCCATACATGACCACAGGAAAGACCATAGCCTTGACTAGGCGAACCTTTGTTGGCAAAGTAATGTCTCTGCTTTTGAATATGCTATCTAGGTTGGTCATAACTTTCCTTCCAAGGAGTAAGCGTCTTTTAATTTCATGGCTGCAGTCACCATCTGCAGTGATTTTGGAGCCCAGAAAAACGAAGTCTGACACTGTTTCCACTGTTTCCCCATCTATTTCCCATGCAGTGATGGGGCCAGATGCCATGATCTTCGTTTTCTGAATGTTGAGCTTTAAGCCAACCTTTTCACTTTCCACTTTCACCTTCATCAAGAGGCTTTTTAGCCCCTCTTCACTTTCTGCCATAAGAGTGGTGTCATCTGCATATCTGAGGTTATTGATATTTCTCCCGGCAATCTTGATTCCAACTTGTGTTTCTTCCAGTCCAGCATTTCTCATGATGTACTCTGCATATAAGTTAAATAAACATGGTGACAATATGCAGCCTTGACGTACTCGTTTTCCTATTTGGAACCAGTCTGTTGTTCCATGACCAGTTCTAACTGTTGCTTCCTGACCTGCATACAGATTTCTCAAGAGGCAGATCAGGTGGTCTGGTATTCCCATCTCTTTCAGAACCCCATGAACAGTATGAAAGGTAGGTTAGGACCAAATTCTTTAGGAACTTTGTTCTGAAAGAAAAAGATCCCAGAAGTTTTTAGAAAGGGTAGTGACAGGATGAGACCAGGGGCTTAGGCGGGAAAGGGCCACAGTGTGTGCAAGGGTGGAACCACTGTTGTGAGGAGGGGATGGACAGAGGGCTGGAAACGGGGCACACATGGATGCCCCAAGGGGAAGCTATGGGGTAGGCACCACCTCGAGACTCCAATCCTCCCCACTGGTTTGTGCCCTGGAGCTGGCCTGACAGATGCCCCCAACTCAGACACATAGGACATCTATTCTCTCCCAGTTCTCAGGCCAGAAGTTCCAGGGTGAGGTGTCGGTAGAGCTAGTTCTTCCCAGAGGCTCTGAGGAAAACCCCTTTCAGGCTCCTCTCCCAGCTTCTGGGGCCCCTGATCCCCTCGGGGGTCCCTGACGTGGGGCAGCGAGTTGCCCTCCAGCCAAGTGGCTCTGAGTCTCAAACCCTCTCCGCCTGTCTCTTCTTGCATTTCGGGCCCACCATCATCCCCAGATCTGCCTCAATTCCACTGCTGCTACTGCTACTGTTAAGTCGCTTCAGTCGTGTCCGACTCTGTGCGATCCCATAGACGGCAGCCCACTAGGCTCCGTCCCTGGGATTCTCCAGGCAAGAATACTGGAGTGGGTTGCCATTTCCTTCTCCAATGCCATAAAAGTCAAAAGTGAAAGTGAAGTCGCTCAGTCATGTCTGACTCCTAGTGACCCCATGGACTGGAGCCTACCAGGCTCCTCCATCCATGGGATTTTCCAGGCAAGAGTACTGGGGTGGGGTGCCATTGCCTTCCCCGACAATTCCACTGCAAGTAGGCTTTTCCAAATAAAGTCACAGTCACATATCCAGGTGGACTCGCATGGGAGGGGAGCGAAGCCATTTAACTCACCATCTCCACTCTGGTCCCAGTAGGGGAGTGGCTGGGGGCTGGTCATAGTGGGAAAGTGTTCATGACCCAGAGTCCCTGGCTGGCCTGTGGGCCCTGACTCAGGCCAGTATCTAGACCTCTGCGCTTTAATTTCTTGACCTGAAAAATGCATATTAGGCTCTGACATGCAGGGTTGCTGTGAAAACAGCATCACAGCTTGTTGTGAAGTGAACATCTCAGAGCAGTGCTGGGTGAGGCCAGCTGTCTCTAGGGGGAAGACCACCTGATTATAGGTCCCACGGAGAAGTAAGAGACCCCAGAAACCTTTTCTCCCAGAATCTCCAGCAGCCTGACCCAGCCTGGGTGAGAAACAGTGATGGCGGGGCAGAGATTGGCTACCAAGGGACCCTGGAGGGGCTCCCTGTCATCTCTCCAAGCCTTACTGCTTCCTCTTCGTCCTGAGCTGTAGGTGACGACGCAGAGCTCAGCAGAAGTGACAGCAGAAACTTCAGACTCTCCCGTGGAAGCGTGGAGTCCACTTGTCCCCAGGCCCCAGGGGCCCACCAACGCCCCTTTTGTGTTCTGTGCCCATTTGCTGCTATCAGCCCCTCCTGCAGACAGGCCTGAGCTGGGCTGCTGGTCTCCCCTGCATCGGTGAGCAGCAGATGGGTTGTAAAGGATTAGGTGAGGCAGAGCTGGAAGAAATACAGCCCCCAGGAAGGTCTGCTGGGGGACCTCTGGGCCACATTCCCATCTTGTGTCTTCGCAGAGCTTGCCGAGAAGACCAGAGGCGCTGAGCCCCAGAGACGGCAGACCCCAGCTCTCTGAGCAGACAGTCATGGCATCCTTCAGGCCTTTGAAGTACAAGAGGCACACTCCGACTGCCACTCAGCACCACCCAAAGCCAGACATTTACTTCCATCAGCAGCCACCAGGGCCACCACTGTGGCAGACAATGAGTCCCCCACAGCGGCAGGTGGGAGAGAGCAACCCGGACTTCCTTCCCAACAACTTCAATCAGCTGAATCTCGACCCTCAGCAGCCAGAAGCAAACGGGGGCCAACAGATGTCAAAGGTAAGGTGAGAGGAAGGTGGGTCAGGAAGGGTGCATGCATGGGGAGGGCTGGAGGGATGTGGAGAGAAGTGTGTGTGTTAGTCACTCAGTAGTGTCCGACTCTTTGCAACCCCATGAACCGCAGCCCACAAGGCTCCTCTGCCCATGGGATTCTCTAGGCAAGAGTACTGGGGTGGGTTGCCGTTTCCTCCCCTAGGGGATGGATCCTTACAACCCAGGGATGGAACCTGGGTCTCCTGCATTGCAGGCAGATTCTTTACCATCTGAAAGAAGGTGGAGGGGTTGGGGGGAAGTGGGGAATAAAACCTGCCAGTCTAGTCCAGTCCCCATAGCACACCTGGTGCCTTCCCCCGCCCCCAACCTTCTGGGCACTTCCAACAAGCCCCAGGGGCAGACAGTCTCTGAGACAGCAATGACCTTCCTGGACATGGATCTGGGGCCTCCATTCTCTGTGCTGGGGTCTCCTGCCTGGGAGCTTTCCCTTCAACTATGACTGCCACAGTCATCACTGCCAGCCACCCCCCACTCCAGCCCTGCAGGCCCGGGGTGGGCTTCTCCTCTCCCTCCAACCGGGAGCGCCTGCCCTTGCAGGGCCATCTCCCAACTCACGCGGGCACCTCCACCTCCAGCCCACAGCAGTGGAAGCCAAGCCTCTGCAGGAACAAGTGTGGGGGCCTTGCCTCTGGCACACCTGGGTCTGCCTCTCGCTCCTCGTGTCTCCAACTCAACATAAGCAGATTCATCAATTCAGTCGCAAATTCCAAGAAAGCGATGGGAGTCCACCACAGGCCAAGGCTGTGAGTCTGTCTGTCTCCTCCAGGAGCCGGAAAACAACCTGTACAGAAAGTATGAGGAGAAAGTGCGGCCCTGCATTGACCTCATCGACTCCCTGCGGGCCCTGGGCGTGGAACAGGACCTGGCCCTGCCTGCCATCGCCGTTATCGGGGACCAGAGCTCGGGCAAGAGCTCCGTGCTGGAGGCTTTGTCGGGGGTCGCCCTTCCCAGGGGCAGCGGTAAGTACTGCTGGGGCAGCCTCCTGCAAGCCACAGAGCATCCCAGGACCAGTAGGCTCAGGAGAGGTCACGGGAAGCCCCCCTGGACCAATAATGAGGGCAGGGGATGGTGGGGGGGTGGGCCTGGATGTTCCTGCTGCCCCTAGGTTCTCAATCCTCTTTCACGTGGCAACAGTCATTGCTGGGCTTTGTATCAGTTGGTTTCTTTCTAGTCCTCTGCTGCTGCTAAGTCACTTCAGTCGTGTCCAACTCTGTGTGACCCCATAGACAGCAGCCCACCAGGCTCCCCCGTCCCTGGGATTCTTCCAGGCAAGAACACTGGAGTGGGTTGCCATTTCCTTCTCCAATGCATGAAAGTGAAAAGTGAAAGTGAAGTCGCTCAGTCGCGTCTGACCCTCAGCGACCCTATGGACTGCAGCCTTCCAGGCTCCTCCATCCATCGGATTCTCCAGGCAAGAGTACTGGAGTGGGGTGCCATTGCCTTCTCCGTCTAGTCCTCTAAGACTCTAGAAACATTTCCATGTTAATTTGTCAATTTCCGATAACATGTAAAGTCTTTTTGAAGAATTTTCTCAAATTTGAGAAGCTACTAGCCAGGATCATGGTGTGATAAGACACAATGTTTCATTTAAAAAAAAAAATTTTTTTTTTTTTTGGTCACCTTCTCAAGGCATGTGGGCTTTCAGTTTCTCAATAAGGGGTCAAACCTGCACCCCCTGCATTGGGAGTGCAGAGTCTTAACCACTGGACCACCAAGGAAGTTGCTGTTTCCTTTCAAAAAAAAAAAACAAAAAAATTTAAGTGTGTGTAGAATTAAGCATGGCAACCCACTCCAGTATTCTTGCCTGGAGAATCCCATGGACAGAGGAAACTGGCCGGCTATAGTCCACGGGGTCTCAAAGTCGGACAGAACTAACTAACACCACTACTACTATGATCGTCTGGGCTTCCCTGGTGGCTCAGTTGGTAAAGAATCTGCCTGCAGTGCAGGAGACCTGGGTTCAATCCCGGAGTTGAGAAGATCCCCTGGAGGAGGGCATGGCAACCCACTCCAGTATTCTTGCCTAGAGAATCCCATGGACAGAGGAGCCTGGCCGGCTACAGTCCATGGGGTCACAAAGAGTCAGACATGACTGAAGTGACTTAGCACACACGCATTCAAGCACAGAATTAAAAAGCTCTCATACATTCTGACAATGAAAATAATTATAAAGGGGGAAAAAGAATGGACCTGGCACCCTAAAGTGGGTAGTTTCCCCTGTCCTGATTCCCTCTCTCATACCCATTTTCTTCCAGCACTGTCCATCTGTCAAAAACAACAGGAACCCCGGGGAGCCAGGGCTGCCTCCTGGGCAGAGGAGGGTAGGGAGGCTTCATGGACCCTGCACAGCCCTCAACAACCACCCAGACCAGGCTCCCCAGCCTGTGTGTCCTCCCAAGCAGGGGCAGCGAGTCCTTTACTCCAGGGTCTCCTGTGAGATCCCCATCAGCTCAACTCTGGTGTGTGATGGAGTTAGAGTGGGAACCAGCAGCTCCTCCTCTCCACCCTGGGTTCAGCATTTCCAGGAGAAAAGCAACAGAGCAAAGCATCTGGAGGCTGGTGTGGCCCTGGCAGTCTTGCGGGGCAGGCAGGAGCCCCTTACAGTACAGTACTTCGGGCCCCCTCCATGCCCGAGTATGAGGGGCTGGGAGGGCTGGATGGGGTCAGGTAGATCTCACTGCTTCCCTCCCACTCCTACCCCAATCCTGACCCTTAGCTGCCACCTGGACTGTGCCCGAGGCCTTCCTAGGGCCGGGGGTTATTAGTGGGGCTGGACTGAGTCCTCCCTAGAGAGGGATACAGAGTTCAGACAAGGCCTCTGGGGACACTGGGGAGGATAAGAGAAAAGGGTGGGGCTTCCCTGGTGATCCAGTGGTTAGAACTCCATGCTCCCAATTCAAGAGATGGGGGTTCAATCCCTGGTCAGGGAACCAAGATTCTACATGCCTTGTGGTGCAGTCAAAAAAGAAAAGAAAAGGGCACCCGTGAATGCTTCTTTTTAAGGGAAACTTAAAGCTGTTTGGGAAACTCTCTCTCAGGAATCATCACCCGGTGTCCGCTGGTGCTGAAACTGACAAAGCGGGAGTGTGAATGGACCGGGAAAATCACCTACCGCAACATTACGCAGCAGCTGCAAAACCCCGCCGACGTAGAGTGGGAGATTCGTAGAGGTAGGGCCCTGCAGGCATCTGCAAATCGGCTCCTTCTCCCCCTGGGGTCATCAGCGGTCACCCAGGCCTCTCCAGCTCCACAGCGAGCACCATCTATCTCTTCTTTCCAGGCTTTCCCACGTGCCGGCCCTCTGCCTCTCACATGTCCCTCCTCCTTGCTACATAACCCTACCCTTCCCTGACTGTCAGTTTACCTGCCTCTCCTCTGGGAAGTGTCCCAGGCAGCACTCCTGCTCCAGCTACCCTGGTCAGTGCTGGGGACGTGTGCCCTGAGGTGCTGCTCTAACCTGAAGTGTCTGGTTACCTGTGGCCACATCCCCGTCCCCAAGGCAATGAAAGGTTGTTGTTGAATCACGCGAAGACACTGGGATTCTTGGCCCCCGGAGGAGAAGAATTCAATCCGGGGCCAGAGACGAGGCTTGATCACTCAGAGCTTTTGTGTAATAAAGTTTTATTAAAGTATAAAGGAGATAGAGAAAGCTTCTGACATAGGCGTCAGAAGAGGGTAGAAAGAGTACCCCCTTGCTAGTGTTAGCAATGAAGTTATATACTCTAAAGAATGTCTCAGGTTGTAAAGACCTAATTTACATTTGAAGATTTCTCAGGCAGGATGCATCCTGGAAAAGACCAGGTCTACCACCCTAATTTACATTTTAAGATAACACTGTCTTCAGGCAGGATACATCCTGGAAAAGACCAGGTCTACCCCCCTAATTTACATTTTAAGATAACACTGTCTTCAGGCAGGATACATTATCCTTGTATAATCTTAAGGAATGTGAAGAAAAAAAAAAAGTTTGTCCTTTTTTCCTCCTTGAGAATTCCAGACCCCTCTCTCCTTGGGGACCCCTAGACTCCTTATCAATCTGTCTAGGACATGACTCTCATTCCCCCCTTTTTTTTTAGGAGAATTATGTTGCCTAGGGAAAAGGGGCATTGTTTTCATTCCATAACTGCTTTCGAGCTGACAAGGGGCGTTGTCCCTAAATTGGTGAGGCAACATATTCTCTTAATCTTCATATTGAGGATTTCTGATCTAGGGGCCCCAAATAGTTGGAGGAAGCTACAGCAGTAGCAGGAGTTTGAGCAACCATTTGTAACTTAAAAGCTTTCGTGCTGCTAGAAACAAATCCAGTTATACAATTATAGATGCAGGGAGCAAACAGCAAGAACAAAACAATCAGATTCAAAATTAAAAGTCACATTATGTCCATAGTTAAAGTGTAAAGTCCATTTTAGAGCTGGTAAATGTCATCAGATGAAGAAGAGGCATCGCCTGTGATTGTTGTCAAGATATTCACAGACTTGGAGAAAGTCTTTTCCTTGAAGTGGAGGTGTCCACCACGGGAAGCCTTTCACTGATGAAGAGGGGAGAGCTCCACAGATCCAGCAGTTAGACCGGTTGTGGAATGCAGCGTAGGAGTGATCCCAGGACAGGAAGACATTGTCTTGAGGATCCAACGGCAGACTCAGGATTTTTGGAGTCAACAGAAGTAGACTCACATAGATTATCAAGCCCATCTGTTGCCCTTTGCTTAACTCTAAAGCTCGAGTCAGAGCCACAAACTCCACTAACTGAGCACTGGTTCCCTGGGGGAGAGATTTTGTTTCCAAAACCTGTTCAGCAGTCACCACGGCGTATCCTGCTTTACGCTTTCCATCCCGAACAAAAGAACTGCCATCTGTAAATATTTCCATGTCAGGATTGTCTAATGGGGTATCCATTAGATCTTCTCGAGCTGCATAGTTTAAAGTTAGGAATTGAGAACAATCGTGATCAGGTGTTTCATTTTCTTTTTCAGGAAGGAAAGTGGCAGGATTTAAATTTCTACAAACTTTAAGCTTAGTTACGGGTCCTTCTAACAACAATGACTGATACTTAAGAAGCCTACTGTCTGTCATCCAAATATTAACCTTAGAATTTAAGATTCCACTCACATCAGGAGAAGTCAGTACAGTAAGGTTTCGTCCATTAATTATTTTTAAAGCTTCAGGTGCTAATAAAGCTGCTGCCCCAATTACTCTTAGGCAGTGGGGCCACCCACATGAAACTACATCTAATTCTCTGTTTAGATAAGCAATAGGTTGCTGGTGAGGCCCTAGGGGTTGTGTCAAAACTCCCAAAGCCACACCTTTTCTTTCAGTGACAAACAAATTAAATTCTGACCCTGTGGGCAAGCTCAGAGCTGGAGCTTGCGGGAGAGCAGTCTGAAGAACCTTAAAAGCCTTTTGAGTTTCTGGAGACCAAACCAGTTTATCGGTTTGGGCCTGTTGAGTTTCAGCTATAAGTTTATATAAAGGCCGGGCAAGTTCCCCATAACCCGGAATCCAAATGCGACAGTAACCTGTGATTCCTAAAAATCTTCTCAATTGTCTTAAAGTCATAGGTAGGGGATGATTTAGTATGGGTTTAATTTTCTCAGGGCCTATGGCCCTAGTCCCTTCTGATATGATTAGGCCCAGATATCTAACGGATTGTTGACAAAGCTGAGCCTTTTCTCTTGATGCCTTGTAACCACAGCCTGCCAGAAAGTTTGGAAATCTTCTGAGGCTCGAGAACAAGCTTCCTCTGTCTCAGCACAGAGCAAAATATCATCTACATATTGTAACACCACTGCTTCAGAGCTATTAAAATTTTGTAGATCCCGTGACAAACTCTGTCCAAATAAGTGAGGACTGTCACGAAATCCCTGGGGCAAAACTGTCCAGGTTAACTGAGAAGCTGGCTGTGTAGGGTCTTCAAAGGCAAATAGAAATTGACTTTCTTCTGCCAAAGGCACTGAATAGAAGGCATCTTTTTAAATCAATTACTGAGAAATATTTGACCCGTTCAGGAATTTCAGACAATAGAGTATAAGGATTAGGCACCACGGGATGTAAAGGAACTACAGCCTCATTTATTATTTGTAAATCTTGAACTAGTCTCCATTTACCATTTGATTTCTTTATACCCAAAATAGGAGTGTTGAAAGGACTGTTACAGGGAATTAATAGTCCCTGCTCCTTTAAATTTTCGATGATGGGTTTTAACCCTTCTTTAACTTCAGGTTTCAGTGGATACTGCTTCTTATGTGGAAATACGTGCGAGTCTTTGAGCTTAACAACTACAGGAATAGCATTTTGTGCTCGACCCACACATTTTCCATCAGCCCACACTCTAGGATTTACATTTTGTTCAACTAAAGGGAGAGAAAGGAAGGGCTCCATATTCATGAAAACAGAGGCATGGACCTTGCTCAGTATCAGAGATCAGATCAGATCAGTCGCTCAGTCGTGTCCGACTCTTTGCGACCCCATGAACCGCAGCACGCCAGGCCTCCCTGTCCATCACCAGCTTCCGGAGGTCACTCAGACTCGCATCCATCGAGTCAGTGATGCCATCCAGCCATCTCATCCTCTGTCGTCCCCTTCTCCTGCCCTCAATCCCTCCCAGCATCAGAGTCTTCTCCAATGAGTCAACTCTTCGCATGAGGTGGCCAAAATACTGGAGTTTCAGCTTTAGCATCATTCCTTCCAAAGAAATTCCAGGATTGATCTCCTTCAGAATGGACTGGTTGGATCTTCTTGCAGTCCAAGGGACTCTCAAGAGTCTTCTCCAACACCACAGTTCAAAAGCATCAATTCTTCGGCGCTCAGCCTTCTTCACAGTCCAGCTCTCACATCCATACATGACCACAGGAAAGACCATAGCCTTGACTAGGCGAACCTTTTTTGTAAAGTAATGTCTCTGCTTTTGAATATGCTATCTAGGTTGGTCATAACTTTCCTTCCAAGGAGTAAGCGTCTTTTAATTTCATGGCTGCAGTCACCATCTGCAGTGATTTTGGAGCCCAGAAAAACAAAGTCTGACACTGTTTCCACTGTTTCCCCATCTATTTCCCATGCAGTGATGGGACCAGATGCCATGATCTTCGTTTTCTGAATGTTGAGCTTTAAGCCAACCTTTTCACTCTCCACTTTCACTTTCATCAAGAGGCTTTTTAGCCCCTCTTCACTTTCTGCCATAAGGGTGGTGTCATCTGCATATCTGAGGTTATTGATATTTCTCCCGGCAATCTTGATTCCAACTTGTGTTTGTTCCAGTCCAGCATTTCTCATGATGTACTCTGCATATAAGTTAAATAAACATGGTGACAATATACAGCCTTGACGTACTCGTTTTCCTATTTGGAACCAGTCTGTTGTTCCATGACCAGTTCTAACTGTTGCTTCCTGACCTGCATACAGATTTCTTAAGAGGCAGATCAGGTGTCTGGTATTCCCATCTCTTTCAGAATTTTCCATAGTTTATTGTGATCCACACAGTCAAAGGCTTTGGCATAGTCAATAAAGCAGAAATAGATGTTTTTCTGGAACTCTCTTGCTTTTTCCATGATCCAGCGAATGTTGGCAATTTGATCTCTGGTTCCTCTGCCTTTTCTAAAACCAGCTTGAACGTCAGGAAGTTCACGGTTCACATATTGCTGAAGCCTGGCTTGGAGAATTTTGAGCATTACTTTACTAGCGTGTGAGATGAGTGCAATTGTTCGGTAGTTTGAGCACTCCTTGGCATTGCCTTTCTTTGGGATTGGGATGAAAACTGACCTTTTCCAATCTTGTGGCCACTGCTGAGTTTTCCAAATTTGCTGGCATATTGAGTGTAGCACTTTCACAGCATCATCATTCAGGATTTGGAATAGCTCCACTGGAATTCCATCACCTCCACTAGCTTTGTTTGTAGTGATGCTTTCTAAGGCCCATTTGACTTCACATTCCAAGATGTCTGGCTCTAGGTCAGTGATCACATCATCATGATTATCTGGGTCTTGAAGCTCTTTTTTGTACAGTTCTTCTGTGTATTCTTGCCACCTCTTCTTGATATCTTCTGCTTCTGTTAGATCCACACCATCTCTGTCCTTTATTGTGCCCATCTTTGCATGAAATGTTCCTTTGGTATCTCTGATTTTCTTCCCAAAAGGGGTGAGGGAGATTCTGGCACGATCAGAAACCCGTGTGAAAATAGCACAGAATCCCAGCTGCAAGATAAAGAACAACGGAAATAATACCTTTTGGCTCATCCAGACAGTCCCATTACGGAAGCGGATCGGGAAGAAAGTGGGCCAGGGGCTTCAGTAAGCACAGAATAAGTTGCCCCAGTATCTAAAAGGAAATCGACGGATTGGCCCCCCACAATTATTAATACCCGGGGTTCCTCAGGTGTAATTAGGACGGGAGCTTGCGTCAGGACCCCCGGGCACCTTCAGTCCTGATTGTCTTGAGAGTCCGACCCCGGAGACTTACGCCTCTGGGGGCAGTCTCTCTTCCAGTGTGGTCCTTCGCAGACCGGACATGGAGCCGGGGGCGGCTTAGATGCCTGAGGGCAATCCCGCTTGAGGTGCCCCTCCTTTCCACAGTGATAGCAAGCCCATCCCTTTTCACCTGGGCCCCTCTGGGCATTTTTCTCAGGCTGTTTAAGAGCGTTTTTCATAGCCAAGGCGAAGGCTTCTGCCTTTTCCTTTGTCTTTTTTTTGCCTTTCTTTCTTTTCCTCGTATTCCCTACCATAATAGACTGTCTGAGCCAGTTGTAACAGAGTATCTAAAGACTGATTTGGTCCATAAGCCCGTTTTAATAGCTTATGGCGGATATCTGGAGCCGACTGAGTGAGAAATCTATCTTTTAAGATCACTTTTCCCTCTTCACTTTTGGGATCAATCTCAGTGAATCTGCGAAGGCCTTCTCTCAGTCTATCTAGGAATTTACCAGGAGCTTCCTTCTCCTCCTGTTCTATGTCTGCCAATTTGCCATAGTTTAAAGGCTTAGAACGTGCCTGCCTAAGTCCTTCAAGAATACATCTAACAAAATGACTCTGATCCCATCTTCCTTTAGCTGTGTTGTAGTCCCAGTCTGGTTCTATAGTTGGGACCGCCTGATTCCCAGTGGGGAGGGCCGCTATCTTGTTTTCCCTCTTCCCTACAGATTCATTACCAAGCCATTCATCTCCATAAGCAATCGCTTTTCCCAAAACTCGAGTCTTTGACTTAGGAGTCAACGTTTGTCCCAAGATATACATCACATCTTTCCAAGTGAGGTCATAAAGCAGAGTAACACCTTTAAAAGCTCTAATATATTTTTCTGGGTTCTCTAAATAGTCTCCCAGATCCTCCTTGATTCTTTGTATTTTTTGATAAGAGAAAGGCTTATTAACTCTCACAGACTGATTATTTCTCCCAGTGGGTGTTTCATAAAGAGGCAACAGCTTGTGTGGCTGTTCCTCAGTCTCTCTGGCTTCTCCGGGCATATGATCCCAGGGATAGATTGGAGAAACCTGTTTTTCCTCTTTTCTTTGTCTCCTGTCTTCCATCTCATCTCTTACTTCGATGGTCTGAGTTTCTACTGAAACCAGAGTAGTCTGAGGTCGTCCTGAGACAGGAGCTGTTTGGACCTCCATGTGGGCAGTTTGAATCTCAGTTTGGATTTCCACTGAGACCAAAGCAACCCTTCTGAGGGGGGTTCTCTGGCTTTCAATTTTCTCAGTTGGAGCCCCAGGTACGGGGGCAAAGTAGGAGGACAGGAGGGAGCTGAAGGTTTCACGCCCAGATCTATACCCTTAGGACATAAGTCTGGCATATTTCGCAGAGCAAAAAAGGGCAACACATATGCCACTTCTATCCATTTCCCTTGTACCCTACAGAACCGGTCTAATTGTAGAACAGTATTATACCTAAGAGACCCTCCAACTGGCCACCGTTCATCGCCATCCTCCAGTGGATACTGTGGCCATGCAGTATCACATAGGAAGACCAGGTATGTCTTCTTTAAGCCCTGGGGATCAAATCTATCCCAGTTTTTCAGGACACAGTTCAAAGGAGTGAGGCTGGAATTGTTAGCTCCCATCTGTAAGAGAGAAAAAAAAGCGACCAGCGCCATTTTTCTACCGAAGGCGTCCCTCCCTGCTCTAGATGGGGGTGTAGACAGACGTTACACCAAAAGCTTTTCCTTCCTGGTCGGACTTAGTCTGTCCCTTACCGACTCAGGCACAGTCCGCGTCCCTCCCGGTTCTACCACCGAGATGGGGTGAGGATGTACTAGGGGTAGACTAGATAGCATCCCTACTTGACGTCCAGCTCTTTACCTTCAACCTTGCTTGCCTCTGATGTCACCCGGGGTGAATCAGAGTAACCTTTTGGAATGCCTCCCAAGCTAAGACTACTGGGGAAAACATTCGTCACCTGAGTGCCTGTGCACGACCCTGAGTATTCCCTGACTACAATAAGACCGACACGAACATGAAACTGAGATGTTCTTTCCAAGCATCACCACACCAGTATAATAGCCTCCTCTGATCCATTAAGAGCCAGTGTTACCAAAGAAAAAAACCCATTGCAGTCTCAATCTGAGTAACCTTTAACCTCAGAGATGTTTTGGGAGCTAGAGCTCTATCTAGCTTCAGAACTTTCGATTCCTAGCGAGGCTAGGCGCTTTCTTGACTATCAATCCAAGTTTGGGACCTAAGCCACAGTACACAGTAACAGTATAGATCACAAGTCCCTTGAAAGTCTACGATCTGATAGATTAGGTTAGTACTTTAATTCCCAAGGAGTTATGAAATGGTCAAAGAGACCAAAAAGTTTGACCAACAAAGGAGAGTTCGGTCCACACGTTTTGCCCATTTCTGGTCGGTTCCCAAAGGAGACACTTGGGTGCCTCTTGGCATTGGCAGGTCGGTATAACCCCCCGACAGGTTTCTGCCATGAGCCGTATGAGATCACCATGGAACCGCAGAGCAGGGCTCCTTACTTGCTTCACGCAGGGCATGCCATTCATTCACACAAGCACACAGTAGAGTTAGTAAAGCATAGCAGAAAACGTGTTCGCTAAAAGAACAAAGAACTAAAGCTCCAAGCATCCTTACCTTGTCCTGAAGGATCCCGGACGAGCCCCCAAGATGAAAGGTTGTTGTTGAATCACGCGAAGACACTGGGATTCTTGGCCCCCAGAGGAGAAGAATTCAATCCGGGGCCAGAGACGAGGCTTGATCACTCAGAGCTTTTGTGTAATAAAGTTTTATTAAAGTATAAAGGAGATAGAGAAAGCTTCTGACATAGGCGTCAGAAGTGGGTAGAAAGAGTACCCCCTTGCTAGTGTTAGCAATGAAGTTATATACTCTAAAGAATGTCTCAGGTTGTAAAGACCTAATTTACATTTGAAGATTTCTCAGGCAGGATGCATCCTGGAAAAGACCAGGTCTACCCCCCTAATTTACATTTTAAGATAACACTGTCTTCAGGCAGGATACAGTACCGTTGTATAATCCTAAGGAATGTGGAGAAAGAAGAAAAGTTTGTCCTTTTTTCCTCCTTGAGAATTCCAGACCCCTCTCTCCTTGGGGACCCCTAGACTCCTTATCAATCTGTCTAGGACAAGACTCTCAGCAAGCCCCGCCCACCCATCACTCCTAGAAGCACATCCAGCTCTTGAGATCAGCTTGAGGTAACCACCAAATGAGAAGGCTCAGTTGCTCCTGGAATGTCTTCCCACCTGACGCTAGTGGTAAAGAACCCGCCTGCCAATGCAGGAGACAGAAGAGACACAGGTTTGACCCCTGGGTGGGGGAAGATCCCCTGGAAGAGGGTATGGCAACCCCCTCTAGTATTCTTGCCTGGAGAATCCCATGAACAGAGGAGCCTGGTGGGCTACAGTCCATAGGGTCACAAAGAGTCGGACACGACTAAAGTAGCACACACACACACACTCCTGGAATCCACTTCCATACCCACTCAGAGGGGACCCTAGAGTTCATCCCTTCACAGCCCTGCCTCCAAGGTCCCTGAGCCTGCCCACCCCACCTCAAGGCATCTTCCCCTTCCTGCTCTCAAGCTGGGCTCAGCCAGACAGGCAAAAATTCACTCATAATCACAGGAAACTCTGTGGCCATAGCTTCCATTCTAGGGAGATGGGCTTATGCCTTACTGAGCAGCAAACTGCATCCGAGGCTGGGGTTTTCACATGACTCCTTGGGCTCAGCTCCCTGAGAACCCCGTGTCTCCAGGTAGCTCACCAGAGGGATCGCTTACCAAATTGCAAGGTGCTGCCTCAATTCTAGATCCACCCCCAAAACAGGAACTTCCTGAGATCTTCACTTGGCAAGTTTCCTAGTTTCAAATGATAAAAGCTCTGCGCTGCCATGCCTGCTACACCCATCCTGTCCACATGTGCCCAGCACATCCTTCAGCATGGCTGAGATCTGCCAAGTCTCTCTCTAGCTGTGAGCTCTGTGGGCAGGTCTGGGAGGGTACGTTCTGTGAACGTGGGTGAATGTTCTATGTAAGGATGAGTAATGAGCATCTTTAGAACAGCATCTCTAAAGCATCTATAGCAGTTGGGAACTCTGGTCCACTGCAGGTAGGAGTGTGACTTGGTGCAACTACTTTGGAAAATTGACAAAATATCCACTAAGGCTGTGTGCACACCCCATGACACCTCAAAACTCTAATCCTGAGTATCAGTTCAGTTCAGTCGCGCAGTCATTTTCGACTCTTTGCGACCCCATAAACTGTAGCACGCCAGGCCTCCTTGTCCATCACCAACTCCCAGAGTTTACCCAAACTTATGTCCATTGAGTCAGTGAAGCCATCCAACTATCTCATCCTCTGTCGTCCCCTTCTCCTCCTGCCCCCAATCCCTCCCAGCATCAGGGTCTTTTCAAATGAGTCAGCTCTTCGCATCAGGTGGCCAAAGGATTTCAGTTTCAGCTTCAACATCAGTCCTTCCAATGAACACCCAGGACTGATCTTCTTTAGGATGGACTGGTTGGATCTCCTTGCAGTCTCCAAGGGACTCTTGAGAGTCTTCTCCAACACCACAGTTCAAAAGCATCAATTCTTCGGCGCTCAGCTTTCTTTATCCCAAGTATACCCCAGCCAAAATGTGCACCCAACGTCAGCTTCTAGAATCTCTATAGCAGCACTATTGTGATTCCCAGATGGCACTGGTGGTAAAAGAAATCTGCCTGCCAATGCAGGAGACGTGATAGATTCAGTTCCTGGGTCGGGAAGATCCTCTGGAGGAGGGCACAGCAACGCAATCCAGCACTCTGGCCTGGAAAAGCCCATAGACAGAGGAGCCTGGCAGACTCCAGTCCATAGAATCGCAAAGAGTCAGACATGACTGAGTGACTTAGCAAGCAAGCAACTGTGATTACCCATCCCCTACGCCCCAGCCCCAACCCCCACCCCCCACACCCCCACAGACTGGATCAAGACACAGAATGGCAATGAAAAGGAACAGTCCTCAGCCACAAGCATCAGTATAAGGTAATCACACAAACGAAATGTTGAGCTGAGGAAGTGGGACCAAGAGAGGGCTTCCCCAAGAGGCTCAGCGGTGAAGAATCCACCTGTGATGCAGGAGCTGCAGGAGACTCAGGTTTGATCCCTGGGTCGGAAAGATCCCCTGGAGGAGGGCATGGCAACCCACTCCAGTAGTCTTGCCTGGAGAATCTCATAGATAGAGGAGCCTTGCAAGGTACAGTCTATGGGGTCGCAAAGAGTCAGACATGACTGAGTGACTTAGCACACATGCATGATACCAAGAGAAGACATAGTTTACAATTCCTTTTATAATTAGGTGGGACCACAGGAAAATGCTCTTCTTGTAGGTAAAAAGTGATTATCTATCAGCAAATTCACTTAGCTCAACCAAGTATAAAGTACAAAAATGGGCAAAAGTGTAGATGCTGGTAAAGCTTAAGATAAGCGCTACTTTACCTGAGGGCTAGTGATCCACAAGGAGAGAGGGGCTGTAGCAGGGTAGGGGGTGCTGACCATGTTCTGTTTCTTGCTATGTGTTTCTGTGACACCAATGGGTCCCGCCTGTGAAACTCACCAAGTCACAGGTTGAAGACAAAGGGTACTTTCCTGTATGTATGTTTCACTTCAATACAGAGTTACAAAGTCATAGCTTACGTAGTGACTGGGAGTGATGGCTAAAACAGGAAATGTTTACAAAGCAGCCTGGTTGCCATCATTCTCCCACCTCCTAATCTCTAAAGGATTAGGCAGTTCATCAGGGCTGTGCTTAAACTGCCTCCCTTAGGACTGTCCCCAGATACAGGTGAGACACATAAATAGGTGAGGGACATACATCTGCCCACAGATTCCACTGCTTTTGCTTGGTTGGGTTCTTCATCTGGACTCAGGGTTTCTCCTCTCTTGGTCTCCACAGCCCAGAACATCATAGCTGGGAATGGAGTTGGCATCAGCCATGAGCTCATTAATCTGGAGGTCACCTCCCCTGAGGTCCCAGACCTGACCCTCATTGACCTTCCTGGCATCACCAGGGTGGCTGTGGAAAACCAGCCACAAGACATCGGACTGCAGGTGAGCCTCTCTGCAACTTGGGGAGTGGGCCCCACGCTCAGCAGGGGGCACTTCTGAGGTCTCTGCCCGCAGCCCCCAGGGCTCTGGTGCATCTTCCCAGCCTGCTCCCAGTAGTTGAGGAAGAGACTGAAGAGGACAGTCTAGGGCTGGGGCCTCATACTCGGGGTCTGACAAGGGCCCGGCAGTCATGGAAACAGGCAAGGCTGATGCTGTAGGCCTGGAGGTGTACAACACACACCCTGCCCAATGCTGTCCTGTGGAAATATGGACCCAGTGTTACCACTATTCTAATATTTAAAAGAAGCCAGACATTGGATTTTTACATGGGATCTGCCAATTTTAGCCACAAGTTTTTTAAGTAATACTATGTAAGTCAATCAGGACACAGATTGTGGTCTCTGGCTAGGGACAAGAAGGCTGGTACAGTGGAGGCATGAGAACCGCAGAGCAGTTCAGACCGATACAAACCAACAGCTGCTGAGCCTGGGGCTTCTTTACCAAAGACCTTCCCACTTAAGGTTGCCTGAGAACACAGTTATCACAGGGATGCCAGAATCACACCTGATCTCTGGCTGGGTCCACCCTGAGACCAGCCTTGTCAAGCCTTGCTGAGCCAGCTCACATGGAGGCCAAGGAGCCAAGGATCGTCTCAGAAGCAGGGCTGCTGTCCAGGGTGTAAAGAGATGGGGTGGAGGAGAGGGAGAAGACGAGATCCTCTTCCCCTGGGACTGAGGTCACAGATGCCCTCTTGCCTTTTCCGAAGGGGGAGGGCACTGCCAGTGTTGGGAACCCAATTACAGCCAACTAAGACCATGGCAGTCCCTCTTGGATGGGTCTCTGCTGTCCCCCCTGTCTTAGGCACTTGATTACTCTTTCTTCCTCAACATCCAGATCACCATTCTCTTTCTGGGAGCCTTGTAATTAGGTCATTCCCCTTCCTAGGTTAAGGGACTAATTCCACACTTCTTACCCTGCTTCACTCAGCAAATGGGTGGGATTTCCCAGGGCATGAGAAAAATGCTTGCCTGGGGTCAGAGCATGCCTCTTCCTCCTGCCGTCAGCTCAGAAGCATCCCAGGGAAGATCTGTCGAGGAAGGAGGGGTCTCATCTGACCACGGGAATCAGGGAGCCTTTGGGAAAGAAGAAATACCAATGATGAGCTCTGGAGGATAAGCAGGACATCAACAGAGAGCTCAATGAGGGCAGGCGGTCAGACAGTCTAGAGGAAGGGTATAGGCTAAGCCAAAGCTCAGAAGTGTGAAAACTGGGTGGTGCTCTGGGATGACCAGCTGTGCTCTTGGGTGACCAGAGATGTGCTCTTCCTTTGTGACTCCCTGGCATCAGATCAAGGCACTCATCAAAAAGTACATCCAGAGACAGGAGACCATCAACTTGGTGGTAGTCCCCTGCAACGTGGACATCGCCACCACAGAGGCGCTGAGCATGGCCCAGGAGGTGGACCCCGATGGAGACAGGACCATAGGTAAGAAGAAAGCACCAAGCTTCTTAGAGGACAGGAAGCCGGGGGAGACCCCTCAGATATTTGGAGGGTCCTGGAGGTAATAGCTGTGTTAGAGGTGCCCACATCCTGCATCAGATACAAACTCTGTTCCCAGGGAAACTCCGTGGGCTCAGGGTGCAGTTGAACACAGCAGACGGGTCACCCTCACTCATGGTCAGGGCTAGATGTATGGCCAATATTTGGAAGTTCTTTGCCCTCCTTCCTATTGTCCCTTATTTGCATTCTCGACCCATTCTGGATCGGGGAGGAGAAATGCCTCATTTTCTCTCCCACAATGGTCCAAAAAGGAGGAAATGTCTGGCCCATCAACTCTGCAAGTCCACAGGAAAAATTCTTGTGAGTCTTTGGTTCATGGAAAAGATCTTGCCAGGGCATGTATGAACATATTCCGGGAATACACTTCCAGGTTTACACTGCAGCGCAGGTGTCTACAGAGTTTATATTCAAGTAGAACTCTTCCTTGGGGAGATGAGTGCTCTTAAATTCCTTTTTAAAAAATGTCCCCCACAGAAGGCATTATAGGGGATTTGGTTTAAGAGCACAGATTGCCTGTGTTTCAATCCTTGCTCTACAACTTACTGGCTACATATCCTTGGGCAAATGAGAGCTTCTATTTAAAAAATTCTAATGATATTACTTAATATCATTTCTCCCCAGTCACTTCACTTACCCATTGAGTTTACTTTCCTGAAAACATGCCAGTCATTTCTTTGACTAAATGGATACCCAATATATTACTGCCTTTTCCACTTTTTTTTTCCCCAACAAATGCCCAGGTTTCCAGTAAGGATAAAAATAACAGTAGGGGAATAGAACTCAAGTTTAATGTGTTATTATATGCCAGACTAGACTTGTACCCTGTTACTTGCTGACTTCTACAGGCATCTAGAATACATTGAACCAGAGAGAAAACTCAGGTTTGGGGTCATCCACCATTATGCAATCATAAGTCATTAGGGATATCTCATTGATGACCACAGAAGACAGTTTCATCTGTTAAGTAGATAGATCTATTTGGATATCAATCTCTTTATAGAAATTGAGTAATAGTTCTTACTAGTAGTTTTCTGTTCTTCTCATGGGGCTTCCCAGGTGGCTCAGTGGTAAAAAAAAAAAAAAAAAAAAAAATCTGCCTGCCAATGCAGAAGACACAAGAGACATGGGTTTGATCCCTGGGTAGGGAAGATTCCCTGAAGAAGGGAATGGCTACCCACTCTAGCATTAATTAGCCACAAATTCTGATAATCTATAAGCTTTCACTAAATATTAAGTATTATTGTTGTAAATTCAGTTAAGTACTATACACATAGAGTATACACAATAATTCCAAACAGCCTTATAACAATGTGAAAATTTTCCATGCATTCAAGGTTAAGTATAGAAATAGAGAAAAGTATGCTAAATTTAAAAAAGAAATGGAATATACACTCAAGTACATAGCAGCCAAAAGGTGGAAGCAAACCAAGCATCCATCAAGATCACAGTCGCTTGGAATTCAAAGCCTTCAGTCCAGTGTGAGCGAGAGGAGTAAGGGCAGGAGAGTGGGAGAGGAAGGCAGGGAGGATCTCAAAGGACGTACCACTAGAAGGGTAGAGTGAGCCTGTGACAGGAGACCCTAGAGAGTCACAGACCCTCCTTACAGTAGGGAATGATGTGCTTTTGGAGACATGGTGATGGAGTGAGTTGGTTCTGATGATGCACACTGCCTTAGTGTCGGGGACTCAGTGGGCACCCAAGAGACATTTGTTAAATAAATTACACAAGGCAGTTAATGAGTTGAGTGACTGGATGAGCAAATAAAAATACAAACAATAGGAATGAAATGGAATGAAAGAATGAGCTGAGAGTCACTGGGCAGAAAAGACTCTTGGTCATATCAATCTTAGAAGAAGAAACTTGGAGGCATCATAATTCCTGATGTTAAGTATATTACAAAGCAACTGTGATTAAAGCAGTATGGTGCTAGCAAAAAGACAGACATATAGATCTGTGTGACAGAATGGCAAGCCCAGAAATAAATTCATGTCTGTATAGTTAGCTGATTTGGGGAAAAAGTGGTAAGAATATAAAATGGAAAAATTACAATCTGCTGGTCTTGGCCAGAAAAGACCCTGTAGCCTAGCAGTGTTCAATATATTTGAAGAGAAAATTGACCTTTCCACTGTTCTCCTCTAATCATCTCACAGGGATCCTGACCAAACCAGACCTAGTGGACAAGGGCACTGAGAAAACTGTCCTGAAGGTCATGCAAAACCTCACCTATCATCTCAAGAAGGGCTATATGATCGTGAAGTGCCGGGGCCAGCAGGATATCACCAACAAGCTGAGCTTGGCAGAGGCAACCAGGAAAGAAATTATGTTCTTTCAGACACATCAGTATTTCAGGTAAGATTCTTTACGACAGCCTTGGACTCGATGGAAACCAGCCCTGCCTACCAGAATTGGCCAAGATGATTACCATATTTAAAAATTATACAATTAGCATTAGTTCAGTTCAGTCACTCAGATCTCACAAAGATCACTCTTTGTGATCCCATGGACTGCAGCATGCCAGGCCTCCCTGTCCATCAATAACTCCTAGAGTTCACTCAAACTCACATCCATCGAGTCAGTGATGCCATCCAGTCATCTCATCCTCTGTCGACCCCTTCTCCTCCTGCCTTCAATCTTTCCCAGCATCAGGGTCTTTTCAAATGAGTCAGCTCTTCACATCAGGTGGCCAAAGGATTTCAGATTCAGCTTCAACATCAGTCCTTCCAATGAACACCCAAGACTGATCTCCTTTAGGATGGACTGGTTGAATCTCTTTCAGTCCAAGGGACTCTCAAGAGTCTTCTCCAACACCACAGTTCAAAAACATCAATTCTTCATCACTCAGCTTTCCTTATGGTCCAACTCTCACATCCATACATGACCTACTGGAAAAACCATAGCCTTGGCTAGGTGGACCTTTGTCGGCAAAGTAATATCTCTGCTTTTTATTATGCCGTCTAGGTTGGTCATAACTTTTCTTCCAAGGAGTAAGCATTTTTTAATTTCATGGCTGCAGTCACCATCTGCAGTGATTTTGGAACACAAGAAAATAAAGTCTGTCACTGTTTCCACTGTTTCCCCATCTATTTCCCATGGAGTGATGAGACCAGATACATGATTTTAGTTTTCTAAATGTTGAGCTTTAAGCCAACCTTTTCACTCTCCACTTTCACTTTCATCAAGAGGCTTTTGAGTTCCTCTTCGCTATCTGCCATAAGGGTGGTGTCATCTGCATATCTGAGGTTATTGATATTTCTCCCGGCAATCTTGATTCCAGCCTGTGCTTCATCCAGCCCAGCATTTCTCATGATGTACTCTGCATATAAGTTAAATAAACACGGTGACAATATATAGCCTTGACATACTCTTTTTCTAATTGGAACCAGTCTGTTGTTCCATGTCCAGTTCTAACTGTTGCTTCCTGACCTGCATACAGATTTCTCAAGAGACAGGTCAGGTGGTCTGGTATTCTCATCTCTTTAAGAATTTTCCAGATTGCTGTGATCCACACAGTCAAAGGCCTTAGCATAGTCAATAAAGCAGAAGTAGATATTTTTCTGAAACTCTCTTGCTTTTTTGATGATCCAACAGATGTTGGCAATTTGATCTCTAGCTCCTCTGCCTTTTCTAAAACCAGCTTGAACATCTGGAAGTTCACGGTTCACATATTGTGGAAACCTGGCTTGGTGAATTTTGAGCATTACTTTACAAGCATGTGAGATGAGTGCAATTGTGCAGTAGTTTGAGACATTCTTTGTCATTGCCTTTCTTTGGGATTGGAATGAAAACTCAACTTTCCAGTCCTGTGGCCACTGCTGAGTTTTCCAAATTTGCTGGCATACTGAGTGCACCACTTTCACAGCATCATCTTTTAGGATTTGAAATAGCTCAACTGGAATTCCATCACCTCCACTAGCTTTTTTTGTAGTGATGCTTCCTAAGGCCTACCTGACTTCACATTCCAGATGTCTGGCTCTAGGTTAGTGATCAGACCATCGTGATTATCTGGGTTGTGAAAATCTTTTTTGTATAGTTCTTCTGTGTAGTATTGCCCCTCTTCTTAATTGCCTCTGTTAGATTTACATCATTTCTGTCCTTTATTGAGCCCATCTTTGCATGAAATGTTCCCTTCAGTTCAGTCGCTCAGTTGTGTCCGACTCTTTGCGACCCCATGAATCACAGTGCGCCAGGCCTCCCTGTCCATCACCAACTCCAGGAGTTCACTCAAACTCACGTCCATCGAGTTGGTGATACCATCCAGCCATCTCATCCTCTGTTGTCCCCTTCTCCTCCTGCCCCTAATCCCTCCCAGGCATCAGAGTCTTTTGCAATGAGTCAACTCTTTGCATGAGGTGGCCAAAGTACTGGAGTTTCAGCTTTAGCATCATTCCCTCCAAAGAAATCCCAGGGCTGATCTCCTTTAGGATGGACTGGTTGGGTCTCCTTGCAGTCCAAGGCCCTTGGTATCTCTAATTTTTCTGAAGAGATCTCTAGTCTTTCCCATTCTGTTGTTTTCCTCTATTTCTTTGCACAGATGACTGAGGAAGGCTTTCTTATCTCTCCTTGCTATTCTTTGGAACTCTGCATTCAAATGGGTATATCTTTCCTTTTCTCCTTTGTTTTTTGCTTCTCTACTTTTCACGGCTATTTGTAAGGCCTTCTCAGACAGCCATTTTGCTTTTTTGCATTTCTTTTTCTTGGGGATGGTCTTGATCCCTGTTTGCTGTCACGAACCTCCATCCATAGTTCATCAGGCACTCTATCAGATTTACTCTCTTGAGTCTATTTCTCACTTCCACTGTATAATCATAAGGGATTTGATTTAGGTCTTACCTGAATTGGAGAAGGCAATGGCACCCCACTCCAGTACTTTTGCCTGGAAAATCCCATGGACGGAAGAGCCTGGTGGGCTGCAGTCCATGGGGTCCCTAGAGTCGGACACGACTGAGCAACTTCACTTTCACTTTTCACTTTCATGCATTGGAGAAGGAAATGGCAACCCACTCCAGTGTTCTTGCCTGGAGAATCCGAGGGACGGGGAAGCCTAGTGGGCTGCCGTCTATGGGGTCGCACAGAGTCTGACACAACTGAAGCTACTTAGCAGCAGCAACAGCAGCAGCATACCTGAATCATCTAGTGGTTTTCCCTACTTTCTTCAATTTCAGTCTGAATTTGGCAATAAAGAGTTCATGATCTGAGCCACAGTCAGCTCCCAGTCTTGTTTTTGCTGACTGTATAGAGCTTCTCCATCTTTGGTTGCAAAGAATATAATCAGTCTGATTTCAGTGTTGACCATCTGGTCATGTCCATGTGTAGAGTCTTCTCTTGTGTTGTTGAAAGAGGGTTTTTGCTATGACCAGTGTGTTTTCTTAGCAAAACTCTATTAGCCTTTGCCCTGCTTTATTCTGTACTCCAAGGCCCAATTTGCCAGTTACTCCAGGTGTTTCTTGACTTCCTACTTTTGCATTCCAGTCCCCTATAATGAAAAGGACATCTCTTTTGGGTGTTAGTTCTAGAAGGTCTTGTAGGTCTTCATAGAACCATTCAACTTCAACTTCTTCAGCATTTTTTGTTGGGGCATAGACTTGGATTACTGTGATATTGAACAGTTTGCCTTGAAAACAGAGATCATTCTGTGTTTTTGAGATCGCATCCAAGTACTACATTTTGGGCTCTTTTGTTTATGACAATGGCTACTCCATTTCTTCTAAGGGATTCTTGCCCACAGTAATAGATATAATGGTCATCTGTGAACCGTGAACTTCCTGATGTTCAAGCTGGTTTTAGAAAAGGCAGAGGAACCAGAGATCAAATTGCCAACATCCGCTGGATCATGGAAAAAGCAAGAGAGTTCCAGAAAAACATCTATTTCTGCTTTATTGACTATGCCAAAGCCTTTGACTGTGTAGATCACAATAAACTGTGGAAAATTCTGAGAGAGATGGGAATACCAGACCACCTGATCTGCCTCTTGAGAAATCTATATGCAGGTCAGGAAGCAACAGTTAGAACTGGTCATGGAACAACAGACTGGTTCCAAATAGGGAAAGGAGTACGTCAAGGCTGTATATTGTCACCATGTTTATTTAACTTATATGCAGAGTACATCATGAGAAATGCTGGACTGGAAGAAACACAAGCTGGAATCAAGATTGCTGGGAGAAATATCAATAACCTCAGATATGCAGATGATACCACCCTTATGGCAGAAAGTGAAGAGGAACTAACAAGCCTCTTGATGAAAGTGAAAGTGGAGAGTGAAAAGGTTGGCTTAAAGCTCAACATTCAGAAAACGAAGATCATGGCATCTGGTCCCATCACTTCATGGGAAATAGATGGAGAAACAGTGGAAACAGTGTCAGACTTTATTTTTCTGGGCTCCAAAATCACTGCAGATGGTGACTGCAGCCATGAAATTAAAAGACGCTTACTCCTTGGAAGGAAGGTTATGGCCAACCTAGATAGCATATTCAAAAGCAGAGACATCACTTTGCCAACAAAGGTTCGCCTAGTCAAGGCTATGGTCTTTCCTGTGGTCATGTATGGATGTGAGAGCTGGACTGTGAAGAAGGCTGAGCGCCGAAGAATTGATGCTTTTGAACTGTAGTGTTGGAGAAGACTCTTGAGAGTCCCTTGGACTGCAAGGAGATCCAACCGGTCCATTCTAAAGGAGATCAGCCCTGGGATTTCTTTGGAAGGAATGATGCTCAAGCTGAAACTCCAGTATTTTGGCCACCTCATGCGAAGAGTTGACTCATTGGAGAAGACTCTGATGCTGGGAGGGATTGAGGGCAGGAGGAGAAGGGGACGACAGAGGATGAGATGGCTGGATGGCATCACTGACTCGATGAATGTGAGTCTGGGTGACCTCCGAGAGCTGGTGATGGATAGGGAGGCCTGGCGTGCTGCAGTTCATGGGGTCGCAAAGAGTCGGACACGACTGAGCGACTGATCTGATCTGATCTGAGTTGAATTCACCCATTCCAGGCCATTTTAGTTTGCTGATTCCTAAAATGTCGACATTCACAGTTAGCATAACCAACTCTTTTCATTATTTTGGTATTAAATGCATTGGCTTACTTAAATCATTTTTTCTTGAATTCTGATGATGACACTGATTAAAAATTGAAGTCGAGTATTTCATAGGGCAAGGGTCCCAACCCTCAGGCCATGAGCCATTGCAGGTCTGTGGCCTCTTAGGGACTGGGCCACATAGCAGGAGGTGACTGATGGGCGAGTGAAGCTTCATCTGTATTTACAAGATGCTGCTCCCCATTGCTTACATTACCACCTAAACTCCTTCTCCTGTCAGATTAACAGCAGCATTAGGTTTTCATGGAAGCACAAACTCTACTGTCAACTGCCGATGTGAAGGATCTTGGTTTCAACATCCTTATGAGAATCATCCCCAAACCATTCCCCTCTGTGGAAAAATTGCCTTTCAAGAAACCAGTCCTTTGTGCCGAAAAGGTTGGAGACCACTGTCACAGGGCATAGCACACTTTGGTCTCCCAAAATGTTTTCCCTTGCTCTCTCTTTTGAGTTCCACAAAGTCTTGAAAGACGTTGGGATTTTTTCCATTGAGCTGAATACTTTTTTACTTTCCTTTTATTTAGGAACTTGCTGTTCCTGAACCATGGGGGAGAGGGTAATAACATATACTGGTCACTTCTACTTGAAGGAGCTTCTGTGGGAAAATGATGAATTTTTGCAGACCTGGTTTACTACTTACTCTGTGCCTTTGGGAGATGGCTCAACCTTTCTGAGCTTCTGCTTCTTCATCTGCTCAGAGAGTCCTTCTACTGCTTCATGGGATTAGGTTTAGGATTAAATAACATGGCACATGCAAATGTTCTGGCCAGCACACCATAAATATCACCTTGGTTCCTTCTTTCTCTCTGCTCCAGCCCTGAATGAAAGAAACAGAGGTTTTTAGAACTATTGAGGGTTACAGCAGAGAAGACTGCTGCCAAGCAAAGAGAGGATTCTGTAACAATCACACACATGGTTTTCAACCTTGAGCAAGCAACAGAATTTGTGGGTTATTGTTCACTCAGTTGTGTCCAACTCTATGTAACTGTATGGACTAGAGCATGCCAGTCTTCCCTCTCCTTCACTATCTCCCAGAGTTTGCTCAAACTCATGTCCATTGAGTCAGTGATGCCATCCAACCATCTCATCCTCTGTCATCCCCTTCTCCTTCTGCCCTCAATCTTTCCCACCATCAGCGTCTTTGCCAGTGAGTTGGCTGTTCAAATTAGGTGGCCAAAGTATTGGAGCTTCAGCTTCAACATCAGTCCTTCCAATGAGTATTCAAGTTTGATTTCCTTTAGGATTGACTAGTTTGATCTCCTTGCTGTCCAAGGGACTCTCAAGAGTCTTCTCCCGCATCACCATTTGAAAGCACCAATTCTTCGGTGCTCAGTCTTCCTTATGGTCCAACTCTCACATCCTTATGTGATAACTGGAAAAACCACAGCTTTGACTCTACAGATTTTGTTGGCAAAGTGATGTCTCTGCTTTTTAATATGCTGTCTAGATTTGTCATAGTTTTTCTTTCAAGGACCAATTTGTGGGAGAGTTTGTTAAAATTCAGCCAGCTGTGCCATCCCAGAGTTTCCGAGTTCTAAGGTAGGCCCCCAGACTTTCTAACAAGTTCCCAGACTTTCCTGGTGGCTCAGCAGTTACAGGACCCACCTGCAATGCTGAAGACTTGAGAGACTTGAGTTTGATCCCTGGGTCAGGGAGGTCCCCTGGAGGGAGAAAAAATGGCAACCTCCTCCAGTATTTTTGCCTAGAAATCCCACGGACAGGGGAGCCTGGCAGGCTACAATCCAAAGTGTCTCCAAGAGTCACATGGCAGTGACTAAGCAGAAGCACAATTTCCCAGTTGAGGTCAGCGTTGCTGGTCCAGGGACCACACTTTGAAAACCCTGTTCAAGGTCTTTGGGAAAGTTAAGGCTTGGATGAAAAAGTGTGCTGAAGTGCTTTGTCACTGAACATCTGCATTTCAATCCTTGTGTGCCCAAGTGCTGGGACTCAGCTCTTTTGCAGCAAAGATGCTAGCAGCAGCACTGGAAAAAAATGATCCTACTGGGTCCTTCGTGAATTTATGTTAAAAGTAAACACTTTGCAGCCAGACCACCTGGTCTGTGACTCTGGGCAAGCTGCTTAACATTCCTATGCCTTTGCCTTTCACTCTCTAAAACTGGTTGTTCAATGATTAAGTATTTGTAAAGCCCTTAGAATGGAATAGGTACTTAGTACAGACCATGTAAACGTTTTTTAAATTTGATTTTACTATGGAAAGAACATTTAACATGAGGTTCACCCTCCTAACAAATATTTAAGTGCACAATATGGTATTGTTAACTCCAGGCTCCATATTGTTCGGCAGCTCTCTAGAATGTGTTTATCTTCCGTAACAGAAACTTTTTGCCCTTTGATTAGCACTCTTCATTTCCTCCTCCCCACAACACCTGGCAACCACCATTCCACTCTCTGATTGCCTGAGTCTGACTGTTTTACATAGAGCACATAAATGGAATCATGTAGTATTTGTCTTTCTGTGACTGGTTTATTTCACTTAGCATGACATCTTCAAGATTAATTCATGTTGTCACATACTGCAAAATTTCCTTCTTGTGAAATGCTGAATTATATCCTATTGCATGTATCTACAATTTTTAATCCATTTATCTTTCCATGAACACTGAGATTGTTTCTACATCTTGGCTCTTGTGAACGGTGATACAGTGAACAGAGGAGCCCTAAAAATCTGTGAGATCTTGATTTCAATTCTTTTGAATGAATGTCCAGAAGTGGGATTGCTAGATCATATGGTGTTTCCATTTTTAATTTTTTACAGTACTTTATTGCTGCTTTCCATAGAGGCTGCATCATTTTGAGTTTCCATCAAGAGTATACTAGAGTTTCAATTTCTCCACATCCTTGCCAACACTTGTCTTTTTTTAAAATATTATCCTAACTGATATGATATGATATTTAATTGTGGTTTTGATTTGCATTTCCCAGATAATTAGTGAGGCTGATCATCTTTCCATGTGCCTTTTGGCCATTTTTATGTTTTCTTGGAGGAAATCTCTATTCGAGTCTTTTAGCCCATTTTTAAATTGGGTTATTAGGGTTTATTTGCTATTGAATTGTGGAGTTCCGTGCATATTTTGAAAATTAACCCCTTATCAGATACGTGGTTTTGCAAGTGTTTTCTCCCGCTTTGTAGGTTGCCTTTTCCCCTGTTGATTGTTCACTTGCAGTGCTGGAGTTTTTAGTTTGACATCGTCCTGCTAGTCTATTTTTGCTTTTGTTGCCTGTGCTTTTAGTGTCATATTCATGAAATCATTTCCAAGATCAATATGATGAAGATGTTCCCCCATGTTTTCTTCTAGGAGTTTTACAGTTTGGGGTTTTACATTTACGCCTTTAATCAATTTTCAGTTGACTTTTGTGTCTAGTGTAAGAAGAGGCTCCATTTTGCTGTGGATGTCTAATTTCCCCAACACCATTTGTTGAAGGGGTTATCCTTTTCCTATTGTGTATTCTTGGCACTTTTGCAAAAATCAGTTAACTGCATGTGCGTGGATTTATTTCTGGGCTTGCTATTCTGTCCCATAGGTCTATGCTGTTGCTGTTTAGTCACTAAGTCACGTCCGACTCTTTGAAGCCTCATGGACTCTAGTCTGCCAGGCTCCTCTGTCCGTGGAATTTTTCAGATGAGAATACTGGACTATATCTGTCTTTATTCTAGCTCCATACTGCTTTAATTACAGTAGCTTTGCAATATAGTTTAAATCAGAAATATGATGTCTCTAGCTTTCTTCTTCTTTTCAAGATTGATACACCTAATCAGGGATAAATATTTGCTATAAGAAATAAAATACTAGTTTGGGCAAGTCACTTAACCTCTATGAAATTGTATTGTTTTGCTTTTCCTGAAAAAATGACTTACCACCTGAGTTTACTGGGACACAAAAAGAAAAAAAGAGTAACTTCTCTAGTACTATGCTTGCCTAGGTATGATCTTGCTCCTTAACTATCAACTGTCCTCATGTACCACCTGGCTTTTCTGATGGTGTGTGTCACTCCACGGAACTGAGCTCATCTACCCACTGATAAGGTACAGTACTGGAAAGTGATCCTACGGGCCCTTCTTAAATTCATGTGTGTTCTGTCTTGTTTCAGAGTTCTTCTGGATGAAGGAAAGGCCACGGTGCCTCTTCTGGCAGAAAGACTTACCACCGAGCTCATCTGGCACATCAATGTGAGTTTAAGTTGCAAGCTATAAAAAAAAATGACAGGCTTGGGTACTTCCCTGGTGGTCCAGTGGTTAAGACTTAACCTTCCAATGCAAGCGATACAGGTTCAATCTCTAACTAAGATCCCACATGCCTTGTGGCCAATAAACCAAACATAAAAGAGAAACAATATTGCAACGAATTCAATAAAGACTTTAAAATTATCCACATCAAAAAAAAAAAAATCTTAAAAAAAAAATGACAGCCTGTCCGGGTCCCTTTCTTAGTCATGGGTTGACTAGGATACTCCAGTGAAATGTCCAAACCAGCAGATAAATAAGAACATTCTGAAAACCAAATCACTCCTGGTAAGAGGCTCACAAAAGAGCTTCTGAAACAGAAAAGCAATAAAAACTGCATAGTGTTGAAATAAAGAGTTGAATCTGTCAATTTGGGGCAAGCAAAGAGAAGGAAAATGCTAACACCAGGTAAGCAGTGTAAAAAGGAGTGAATATCGAGTTAGCAAATTTTTAATAGCTTGTTAACAATTCACAATATAGAAATCACTTTCCTTTGAGACTTCCTGATGGAACACTGGTTAAGACTTCACCTTCCAATGCAAGGGTGCGGGTTGGATCCCTGGTCAGGGAACTGAGGTCCCAGGTGCTTCGAGGCCAAAAATCCAAAACATAATACAGAAGCAATCTTGTAACAAATTCAATAAAGACTTTAAAAATGGTTCACCTCAACAAGTCTTTAAACAGTAAATTAAAAATATAAATATAAAACATTTTCCTAGCTTCAAACTTGTAGGAAATAAATGTTTGGTTTTCAGTGATTCTCAAAATAAGAAAACCACAGACAAAGTTCTCATGATGTCATTGAAGGGGGACTCTGGATTAGTGCTTATTGAGAAATAGAATATTTATAGCCATCACCATCGCCACTGTGGGCTCTAGGACCGGGCACCAACCACTGCATCTGCACACCCCCATCAAGAGGATGACTTGAGAGTTGGACCATAAGGAAGGCTGAGCACCAAAGAATTGATGCTTTCAAATTGTGGTGCTGGAGAAGACTCTTGAGAGTCCGTTGGACAGCAAGGAGAGCAAATCAGTCAATCCTAAAGGAAATCAAACCTGAATATTCATTGGAAGGACTGAGGCTGAAGCTGAAGCTCCAATACTTTGGCCATCTAATGTGAAGGGTCGACTCATTGGAAAAGACCCTGATGCTGGAAAAGATTGAAAGCAAGAAGAGAAGGGGGTGACAGAGGATGAGATGGTTGGATAACTTCACTGACTCAATGGACATGAGTTTGAGCAAACTCCGGGAGATGGTGGAGAACAGGGAGGCCTGGCATGCTGCAGTCTGGGAAGTTGCAAAGAGTTGGACACAACTTATAGACTGACCAACAACAAATCAAGAGGATAATGGCCAGAACATGCAGAGGAAAGAAATGGCAGGTGTCCACACTAAAAATAGTCCTCCTATTAAAAATATTAAACCCACGCAAGCTACACAAAGACCCTTTCACATCAAAATAGCCCTCTGAGACCACAGTAGATAATCATTTTCCCCAAACTCTCTGAGTAAGAGAAATACAAGTAAAATGAAGATGCAGAAGAGCAACTCTTGATTAAAAGGCCAAGAGAATGCCCCTGAAAGAACAAAGAAACAGGCTTCTTTAGTCTGATAGATGCCGAGTTCAAAAGGGAGATAATGAAAATCCTGGAGGAATTAAGAAAAGCTATGGATAGAAATGCATGTTACTGTAAAAAAGGAAATAAAAACTATAAAGAGGAGCAAAAAAACAAAAATTCATTTGCCAAGATGAAAGCTGATCTAATGACAATAAATAGCAGAATGAATAATGAAGAAGAATAAACAAGTGATCTGGAAGATAGAATAATGGAAATCACTCAGTCAGAACAATAGAGAGAAAGCCAAATGATAAATGGAATATTTGTCATGCTTGCCTGAACCATCGTACATGAGAAGATGAACCTTGAGAACAGAGGTGGAACCTAAGGGCTGGATCCCAGTCCGTGCTAAATTGCACGTTGAATGGAAACAATGCATTCTTTTGAACCAAAAAATGCATACTCAAAATATTTGTTTGTAGAGGGGCAGCATTTCTCAAACTGTGTAGGATGCTTGTGGTAAAGAACCTGCTTGCCAGTGCAGGAGACAGATGTAAGAAATGTGGGTTAGATCTCTGGGTTGGGAAGATTGCCTGGAGGAGGGCACGGCGACCCACTCCAGTATTCTTGCCTGGAGAATTTTTGCCTAACACATAGGCAAAAATGTCACCTAGAAATTTGTTTAAATTCATATTCCTGGGCCCTGGCTGAGCTTCTGAGTCAGTAGGTCTGGGGTGCGGCCCATGAATTTGTTTTTCTTAGGTGATCTTTGGGAACATACTTGGAGAAGTACTGATTCTGGTGAAATCCCTTCAGTTTGCAGCAGAGAGTTCTAAAAGAAATAACCTTGTCTAAAATCTATGCTGCTAGTACTAAATCACTTCAGTCGTGTCCGACTCTTTGCGACCCTATGACCTATAGCCTGGCAGGTACCTCTGTCCGTAGGATTCTCCAGGTAAGAATACTGGAGTAGGTTGCTGTGCCCTCCTCCAGGGGATCTTCCCAACCCAGGGATCTAACCCACATTTCTTACGTCTGTCTCCTGCATTGGCAAGCACTTTCTTTAGCACTAGCACTACTGGGGAAGCCTGTCTAAAAGCTGTATCTCCTATCTAATTGAGAAAAGCATCTTTTTAAAAAAGATGTTGTATTTTGATAATTTTTTCATAACAGTTCTCAACATTTAAATAGTGCACTTAAAATTTTGAATTTCAATTTTGTACTATTTTAAATTAATTTTAAAATTTATATCAAGACACAATCATGATCGTTTGAAATACCAGGAAAAAGATTAATACCTTTCTGCCTACAGATACAAACTGTCCAAAGAGAGAGCGGATGAGACCTTATCAACTTCTTGGTACGCTAGTCCACAAACTTCCTCTAAATCCCAATAGCTCATTCTGCCTGGCTGACTACACTAGCGTCCTTCACTCAGATATCTTTACCTGCAGTTTGTACCTGCTCGGGTTGTAAAGGTGTGAGCAGCTGTAGTGAAGTGAAGTCTGCTGCTTACCACCTCAGTGATGATATCAAACAGTTTGTCTCTCTGAGCCCTTTCCTCTTTTGTGAAAAACAGGCAGTGAAGTCACGTGCTTTGTACCATAGTGGGGGGCTTCACTGAGATGTAAAGGACTTAGAATGATGCTCAACCCAAAGACAACCCTCCTCGGTGCCCCTCTCCATCGTTCCTGCTCCTCCACTTTGTTAAATTGTCATCGCGACATTGACTGCTTTGGACCTTTGCCAGCCAACACCTACACATAGGCATAACCTCTTCCAAAGCACCATTTATCAGTTTATAACACTCAAATATTATAGGGAACATTCACTAAAGAAACCTTCCATTATATTCAAAGATACTTGTTTGAAAACTCTGAGTCAAACAAACAAAAAACCCAAAACTAGCCACCACCGATCCTCTCCCCACTCTGGTCACGTGACAGAGCTGCAGAATTCTCAACACCAGATCTTTCAAACGTTGCATCCCAAGTCCTCCTTGAGTTCTTAGCAGGAGTCATGCTCAGCAAGAGTCACAGGATAATAGAAGCTGAATGCTTTCAAACGGGCCTCTGCCCATACACCTAAGATATCGGTCAGCTTATTTCAGCAAGCGGCAGCATTTCCTTGTTTGCTCTTATCAGGGAAGATCCCCTGGAGAAGGAAATGGCAATACACTCCAGTGTTCTTGCCTGGGAAGTCCCAGAGACGCCTGGCGGGCTGCAGTCCCTGGGGTCACAAAAGAGTCAGATAGGACTTAGCGACTTAAAAACAAAACAATTCATCAAGCTGTAGCCTTTCATTGCTTGCTCTTGTTTTGTTCAGAAATCGCTCCCCTTGTTAGAAAACCAAATAAAAGAGAAGCACCAGAGGGCGACAGAGGAGCTGCAGCTGTATGGGGACGACATTCCCAGCGATGAAGGGGATAAAATGTTCTTCCTCATTGAGGTGGGGATTACCCAGGACTCCCTGTTGCCCTGCCCTCCTTGTTTCTCACAAGGTGGTGGGTGTGGGGAGGGGGTGGGGGTGGGGGATATATGAGGTGGCTGGTGGGTCATCTCACTCCCTTGGAGCCCCAGCCCCCACACCACCATGCACGGCTGATCCAGATCCCTGCTCTTTAATATAATTACAACACAGATTGATGATTTTATCTCATCTTTTCAGAAAATTAAGGTATTTAATGAGGACATTGGAAAGTTAATAGAAGGAGAAGAAATTGTAATGGAGACAGAGTCTCGCTTATGTAACAAAATCAGAGAGGAGTTTACAAGCTGGATACTAATACTTACCACCAATATCGAAAAAGGTAAGTCCTGGGACAGATCAGATCAGATCAGATCCGTCGCTCAGTCGTGTCCGACTCTTTGCGACCCCATGAATCGCAGCACGCCAGGCCTCCCTGTCCATCACCAACTCCCGGAGGTCACTCAGACTCACATCCATCGAGTCAGTGATGCCATCCAGCCATCTCATCCTCTGTCGTCCCCTTCTCCTCCTGCCCCCAATCCCTCCCAGCATCAGAGTCTTCTCCAATGAGTCAACTCTTTGCATGAGGTGGCCAAAATACTGGAGTTTCAGCTTTAGCATCATTCCTTCCAAAGAAATCCCAGGGCTGATCTCCTTCAGAATGGCTTCCCCAAAAGCAACATCATGTTTACCAAAACCAGAAGCTACTTCTGGCACATAAATACTATGCGAAGAGCCGACTGTGCCCGCACTAGGGACCTCTTAGTATCTATAACAGCTTCCCAGCCATTCTTGTGGAGCACGGTCCTTGCCAATTCAACAGAAGGCCATTCCACCACCTACTTCCAACTATCTCCTTGCTTCTGTGTTTTGAGGCTCAGCAGTTTCACTTACCCTGTCTCTTTCCTCCTCTTTACCCCCAATCCAAAATCAGAAAGGTTTATGCTTTGACAACAAACTCCTTACTTCCTCTGGCAGAGTTCCAACTTCTATCTGCTCCAGCCCAAAGGCCAATAGGGTGTGTGCCCGTGCGGTGTTGTAGTGTGTGTATGTGTGTGTATCTTTGCTTTGACACTTTAAAATACATATTTATTTATTTATTTTTGGCAGCACTGGGCCTTCATTGCTGCACACAAGCTTTCTCTAGTTGCAGAGAGTAGGGGCTTCTTTTGTTGTGGAGTACAGACTCTAGGACACTCGGGCTTCAGGCATTGCTGCATGTGGGCTCAGCAGTTGTGATTCACAGGCCCTAGGGCGTGGGCTCAGTGGTTGTGGTGCATGGGCTTAGTTGTCTTGCAGCGTGTGGGATCTACCTGGACCAGGGGTCGAACTAGTGCCCCCTGCATTGCAAGGTGGATTCTTAACCACTGACCCACCGAGGAAGCTCTGTTTTGACATTGAATAAAAGCACCACTATACCTTCCATGGTAAGAGCCTTCCAGCTATATGTAGTCTTAGAAGAAGAGCTGTAAGGGCCACAAGAATTTTTTGTTTCTATTTTCATTTAATTAATCAGATTGTTTTCCCTACCAATTATAAACACTCAGCTTCTCTCCTGGCATGATGACTCAACTGAAACACATTGGAGTAGAAAAAGATTTTTGTTTCTTAACAGTCAATATTTCTCAAACTGGCATTATCAGGCCACAAATAATTATTTTCATGATTAAAAGAAACTCTATTTAGAAACATTGCCATAGGATTCGTTGGGTAAGCAAGACTTGAAAAAAAATCCTTGTCTTTAAACTGTCTGTGAAATTATTAGAATTTATCCTGGTGGTTTGTTTTCGTTGCAGTTAAAAGTATCCTTAATGAAGAAGTCTCAAGGTATGAAAAGAAGTATCGAGGCAAAGAACTTCTCGGATTTGTCAATTACAAGACATTTGAGACTGTCGTGAAGCACTATCTGGAGCAGCTGATAGACCCAGCACTCAAGATGCTCCAGAAGGCCATGGGTGAGGAACTCTCATCAAAAAACTTTCAGATTGTTACCCTTGTAACTCCCATAGGTCTCAGTGCTTGGAGGGAGAGATTGGAATGGAAGTATCAAACACAGCCTGCAGATGTTTGTCCACTTGGCGGGAGGGGGAGAGTGTTGTCAAGGTTGTATATTGTCACCCTGCTTATTTAACTTATATGCAGAGTATATCATGTGAAATGCCAGGCTGGATGAAGCACAAGCTGGAGTCAAGATTGCTGGGAGAAATATCAATAACCTCACATACACAGATGATACCACCCTTATGGCAGAAAGTGAAGAACTAAAGAGCTTCTTCATGAAAGTGAAAGAGGAGAGTGAAAAAGTTGCCTTAAAACTCAACACTCAAAAAACTAAGATCATGGCATCTGGTCCCATCATTTTATGGCAAATAGATGGGGAAACAATGAAAACAGTGACAGACTTTATTTTGGGGGGCTCCAAAATCACTGCAGATGGTAACTGCAGCTATGAAATTAAAAGATGCTTGCTCCTTGGAAGAAAAGTTATGACCAACCTAGACAGCGTATAAAAAGCATAGACATTACTAACAAAGGTCTGTCTAGTCAAAGCTATGGTTTTTCCAATAGTCATGTTTGAATGTGAGAGTTGGACTATAAAGAAAGCTGAGTGCTGAAGAATTGAAGCTTTTGAACTGTGGTGTTGGAGAAGACTCTTGAGAGTCCTTGGACTGAAAGAGATTCACCAGTCAATCCTAAAGGAAATGAGTCCTGTATATTCATTGGAAGGACTGATACTATAGCTGAAACTCCAGTACTCTGGCCACCTGATGCAAAGAATGGACTTACTGGAAAAGACTCTGATGCTGGGAAAGATCGAAGGCAAGAGGAGAAGGGGACGACAGAGGATGAGATGGTTGGATGGCATCACTGACTTGATGGACATGAGTTTGAGCAGACTCTGGGAGTTAGTGATGGACAGGGATGCCTGGTGTACTGCAGTCCATGGGGTCACAAAGAGTCAGACATGACTGAGTGACTGAACTGAACTGAACTGAGAGTGTGTATGAGCTTTATGTACCTTTTAACTAAGCCTGGATGACACAATGTGTGGAATAATTAGTTGCTAACCCTGCAGAAAGGGGTTCCCAGGTGGCACTAGTGGTAAAGAGTAAGCTTGCCAATGCAGGAGACACAGATGTTGTGGGTTTGATCCCTGGGTCAGTAAGATCCCCTGGAAGAGGAAATGACAACGCACTCCAGTATTCTTACCTGGAGAATCCCATGGACAGAAGAGCCTGGAAGGCTACCATCCATGGGGTTGCAAAAGAGTTGGACATCACTGAGTGACTAAACAACAGCAGCAATCCTGCCGAGAATGCCCACCCAGGAAAGGACCAGAAGTTGACGGGCTCTCCTTAGGATGGGGGTGGATTTGGTGTTTCCATGGTATTATGTGCCACGCCTCCTTCTCTCTTGGTCTGTAATCTGAAGAGCTCAGGACCAGAATGGGGCCAGTGTATCATGATTTATCCTCCTGTGTCTTTAACCCATTTCATTCCTGCTTGCATTTTGCTGATGTTTCGTTCTTTCCTTGATCAGAAATTGTCTGGCAAACTTTCAAGGACACAGCCAAAAAGCATTTTGCTGAATTTTGCAATCTGCATCAAACAGTCCAGGTAAGCACTCACAATCTGCTTGCTTATAGTCTGCCTGCCAGTGCAGGAGATGTGGGTTTGATCCCTGCCTGGGAAGATCCTCTGGAGAAGGAAATGGCAACCCACTCCAGTATTCTTACCTGCTGCAAGCATAGGCTGCTCTGGGGCCAGGAAAGCTCAAAGGCCTCTGTCCCCTGTAGCATCCTGGAATGAACAGAGGTCTGGGTGAGGGATGAACAGAGGTCTGGGTGCAGCTACCTGGCTCCCAGCCAGCCACTTCCCTCCACCATCTGTACCCTCTTCTGAGTCGCATCAGAAGCCAGGATCTTGTATCCTCCCATAAAACTCCTCTTGGAAGTGACACACAGTCCATTTCTGCTCTCAGGCCCCCAATCTGCAAGGAGAGTGAGTTGTCACATATGTATTTGTGGCCACATACACTCCAATGAAGAACCTGCCCTTGTGAAGCTCTCACTTTCTCTCTTCTCACAAACCATTGTCTCTGCCTTCAGTGCTCAAAAATTCCTTGAAACTCAAAAGTCAACCTGTAACTCAGTTCCACCAAGTCACCTCTCCCTTTCCTGGGATACCCTTGCCTATGTGCATGACTCAGGAGGCGCAGGATTTCTGGGAAGCACAGAGATGGAGCTGTTATCCCATGGTGCTCATTAGTACCGGATGCATTCTTGAATACTTCGATTCAAGCCAACAACAGAGACAAGAGTGATGGGCTTGAACGTGTAGACTAAACCATAACTGAGGAAGCAGAAAGGTAGTAACGTGCGAGGAAACAGGTTGGGGCCAAGAGAAAGAACAGACAGATGCTCGCTTCAGCAGCATATATACTGACGAACACACAACAGGCAGGAGAGAGGGTGAGCATGGCATGTGCAAGGCGGGGAGCCACAAGATGCAACAGGTGAGGACACAGCGGAGGGTAAAGTGGGAGCTTCTGAAAATTGCTCGAAAAGTCTCACACCTTCGTTGACCTCGGATTATTTTTAATTCAGTGTTCAACGGTACTATAATAATAGATCGGTATTATAATAAGTAATAATAGTTCGGTATTATAATAAGTAATAATAGTTCGGTATTATAATAAGTAATATTAGTACGGTATTATAATAAGTAATAATAGTACAGTATAATACGGTACTATAGTAATAGTAATAATACTTCCTAAGCTGTTTAAACAGCAGGGGAAGAAAAGGCAAAGTAATGTATTTCTCTTCCTTATTCGACCAGAACAAGATCGAAGACATAAAAACAAAACAAATGGCAGAAGCAGCAAATCTGATCCAACTTCAGTTCAAGATGGAGAAGCTGGTTTTTTGTCAAGACCAGATTTACGGCGTGGTTCTGAACAAAGTCCGAGAAGATATTTTTAATTCCATGGGAAAGGCTTCAGAGAACCCTCAGTCAAAGCAGCCCCTTTTAAATGATCAATCTTCGATTTCCTCCATCGTTGAGATTGGGGTCCACCTGAATGCATATTTCATGGTGAGCATGTAGGGATACAGGTCAGTGTGCTGTGGTCCCTACCGAGCAGAAAGCAGGTATCCTGGTGGACAGCTGCTTAGCTGAGCAAAGAACAGGGCACTGTTGCATACAAAGCCCTTTAGGCTGTGAAAACCTACTCATATATCATCTCATCACAGTTTTACAGTAACACTGAAAGGGAAAGAGTTAGTTGCTCAGTCAGGTCCGACTCTTTTAGAGCCCATGGACTATAGCTCTCCAGGCTCCTCTGTCCATGGAATTCTCCATGCAAGAATACTAGAGTGTGTAGCCATTCCCATCTCCAGGGGATCTTCCTCACCCCAGGATTGAACCCTGGTCTCCGCATTGCAGGCAGATTCTTTACCATCTGAGCCACCAGGGACAGTAACCCTAATAAGACACTTTTAATTAATTTGCCCCAAATCAGATTTTTTATCTTAGCAGAACATGTACTCAAAATTGGAGAAGGCAAGTACCCACTCCAGTACTCTTGCCTGGAAAATCCCATGGATGGAGGAGTCTGGTAGGCTACAGTCCATGGGGTCGCTAAGTGTCAGACACGACTGAGCGACTTCACTTTCACTTTTCACTTTCATGCATTGGAGAAGGCAATGGCAGCCCGCTCCAGAATTCTTGCCTGGAGAATCCCAGGGACAGGGGAGCGTGGTGGGCTGCCGTCTATGGGGTCGCACAGAGTCAGACACAACCAAAGTGACTTAGCAGCAGCAGCAGCAGCAGCAGTACTCAAAATTAATTACAACTTCAAAGTTCATTATATTTTATTCTCTGCATAAATTCCAAAGTTACTATGATCAGAATACAGCAAAACATAAGCACTAACTTTACTAGCTATATTTTAGCTTTCCTGAGTGTTCTCAGAGGGTACCCAGAGTGCCTCAAACTGAAACCAAGTCCCACAAAGTGGAAGTGAAAAAGCCTGTCCCTAAATTTTGCGGCCCAGCTGACTTCATGGTTTCTAAGGCTTCATCCATTGATTAAAGTATCAGGGTTCATGGAAAAGAAGGTAGCTTTTTATTTTAGTTGAATTTTTATTTATTTATTTGGTTGCATGGAATCTTAGTTGTGACATATGGGATCTAGTTCCCTGACCAGGGATCGAACTCAGGTTCCCTGCATTGGGAATGCAGAGTCTTAGCCACTGGACTACTAAGGAAGTCCAAGAAGGTAGCTTTTAAACTACCCAACTCCTAAAACCCTTTCTTGATTAGGATAGAAAGTAGAGTGACCCAGATGTGGGGTCCAGCTGTCAGGCAAACTGGAGATGCTGATGAAAGGAGTGAATGAAATTAGCATTGAAATATGTCCCAATCATCTGCCAGAAGGGACCCAGGGTTCACTGCCAGGAGGTCTCTCCAGGGAAGAGAGTGGAAGTGAGGAGGAGATTCCTTCCAGGAAGACCGGGATGTCCAGAAGGTGGCTGGTTCTGCTGGCCTTCAGGTGGATTTTAGTGTCAGAGGGAATACCTGAGTAGTGAAAATGGGGCGACCCAAATAGATCCTCCCCTTGGTTGGTACTGACCACTGGAGTGGAGGTGGACAGGACCCCAGGACTTAGCATGCATCCAAGGAACTTCTCTCTGCAACCATAGACCCCTCCAGCTGACGCCTCTTACCCCCTCTTCCAGGAAACCAGCAAACGTCTCGCCAATCAGATCCCGTTCATCATTCAGTATTTTATGCTCCAAGAGAATGGTGATAAGGTCCAGAAAGCCATGATGCAGCTACTACAGGACACACAGCACTATTCCTGGCTGCTTCAAGAACAGAGCGATACAGCTACCAAGAGGAAGTTCCTGAAGGAGAAGATTTTTCGGCTGACTCAGGCACAGCAAGCTCTCTACGAATTCCCCCACTTCAAGGGGTAAATGCCAAAGGAACAGCCGTACTTCTGGGTTTTGTTTATGTGCATGATCATTAAGGGAGGTGGTCCAGGAATTGGCCTCTTGTTTGGGGCCAGACCTTTCTGCTGCTGTCTGCGTCCATCTCTGCTGTACTGCAGTCAGAACAAGAGTTTTTATCTGAAGTCCTGAGCCTCTCAGAGCTGTCACCTCCTCCAGGAGGTCTTCCCCGTCCTCTGTGAAGAGGGGTCTCGCCAGTCCTTGGGACCCATATCCCCCAGTTACAGTATTCTTAAATACTTCCGCATTCTTTGTTCACTTGTCACCCTCCCCATCAGATTAGGAGACCTCAGAGAGGTGAGGTCAGTTCTTATTCTTTTGTATTTCCAGAATCTTGCGTGGCCTCTGGCGCATGGTAGTTCACTTAATAAATATCTCATTGAACAAATGAGTGATGGGGATTACCTGAGGCTGTGGCTTAAATCCAGTTTGGTTGTTTGGAATGGTGTCCCTTAGCTGGTCCTTTTCTTATAAATTAAGTCGTACCACGTGCTTCCCATCATTTGCTGTGATGGTGTTTCCCAGCCCCCCTAGAGGCAACTGGCTGAGTGATACCATTTTTAATTTAGTTTCTTTGAATGCAGTGAGCTCCATTGCTGTACTAAGTCTTAAAGAGAAATTTAATAATGAAAAACATTTTTTTTTTTTTAAAATATAGAGCTTCACGACAGTGGTCATCTCTAGATTGGGGGATTATGGATAATTTTATTTTCTTCCTCGAACTAAGCTAATGACTTCACAGAAATTTTAGGAGGGTTAAGTGAAACCACTTTTACAAACTATATGTCCCAAAACAGGTGTTCAAAACTGCCAGCAATTTTTCCCTCTAATTTTTCTTTAGGTCTATAGAGAAGCCCTCAGCTCTAAGGCTCTTCCAGTCAATTCTTACATTTAGTTCTTTGATATTTTTTTGACAATTTTTGTATATGATGTTAGATAAGCATCCTTTTGCATATGGATATCCAGTTTTCCTAGCACCATTTCTTTTAATGACTGTTCTTTCCCTATTGTTCTTAGTTTCCTTGTCAAAAATCATTTGACCATATATGCAAGGACTTGTTTCTGGGCTTTCTGTTCTATTCCATTGGTCTATATGACTGTCCTTATGACATTACCATACTGTTTTGATAATTGTAGACTTGTAAGTTTTGAAATCAGGAACTCTGAGTCCTCCAGCTTTGTCCTTTTTTCCCATGAGTTTTGGCTGTTCAGGTTTCCTTGAAATTCCATATGAATTTTAGGATGAGTTGTCCTACTTTTGCAAAAAAAAACCAAGTCATTGGGATTTTGACAGAAATTATAATGAATATAATGATTGCTTTGGGTAGTGCTTGCATCTTAACAATATTAAGTCTTTCAATCCATGAACATAGGATGTCTTTCCATTTATTTGTGTCTTCTTTAATTTCTTTAAGCAATATTTTATAGTTTTCTGTTTACAAGTTTTTCAGTCCCTTAATCACCAAGTATTTTGTGTTTTTTTTTTTGTAAATGGAATTGTTAATTTCCTTTTCAAATCATTCACTGCTAATTTACATACATGTAAATTTACATATATCATTTTTATGTGTTGATTTTATATCTTGCTACTTTGTTGAATTCATTCTTAGTTATAATAGTTTTGTGGTATATTTATGGTTTTTCTAATACACACAAGGTCATATCATCTGTGAAGCAAAATTATTTTGATTCTTCATTTCTGACTTGGATGCCTTTTATTTCCATATCTTGCCTAACTACTCTGTCTAGAACTTCCAATACTATGTTAAATAAAAGTGGGACAAGTGGGAATCCATGTCTTACAAATTTACTCTGATTTTAAAGACGTGTAATGTCAAAATTGAAGATTATGAGAAAATTTAAAAGACAAGCATTGGTCTCAGTTTAGGTATCATACTTTTCTTATTTTTGGCTTTTCCCCCTCATTTGATGAATTGGGTCACAGGTACAAATAGTAGCAGAACTAAAGAAAAGGATCAAATCCCTTCACAGTATAAATGCAGTTGTGAACAATAGAATCTGAGAAAAATGAAATCTGATGTTATCATTTGTGTCATAACTTGTATAGTCAAATCTGCCCCTAAATACTTGGTACATTTCACACATGTGTATACATGCATTCACACCTGTGTGCACATGCACACAGCCTCAACCAAGCCTTCTCACTTACCACCTCAGGACTGACCTCAAAACTTAGGTGCGAGGCATCTGGGGAAGATGCTCAGTATCAAGTGTGTGAGTTTGCGGGGACTCCCACGCCAGGTACCACGAACCGGGTGGCTTAAAACAGCAGAAGTTTGCTCTCTCACAGTTCTGGATGTCAGGAGTCTGAAATCCAGGTGTGGGCAAGGTCGGTTCCTTCTGGAGGCATTCTTAGTCCACAAGGACAAGCAAAGTTACTCATTTACAGCTGGCGGTAGCAAGCGGATCAGCCACCGCACCGTTGCTTACATTTTGGCACAAACTCAAGGACAGGCAGAAGGGTGGGAAAGCTTTATAGTGGGGCTGGGGGGGAGGAGGAGGGGAATGAAGGCTCAGATTGCACTGAGAAGCTGCTCCAAAGAGAAAACAGAGAAGCCAGGATATTTGTGGACATTTTTTGCCAGGAAAAACACGTGTGTGCATGCGTGCTCCATCATGTCCAACTCTTCACACCTCCCTGGACTGTAGCCCATCAGGCTTCTCTGTCCACAGGATTTCCCAGGCAAGAGTACTGGAGTGGGTAACCATTTCCTCCTCCAGGAGATCTTCCTGACCCAGGGATCAAACCTGGCTCTCCCACATTGGCAGACAGATTCTCTACTGTCTGAGACACCAGAGAAGCCCAAGAAAAACATGTGGTCAAGCATAAAATGATGACTGCTGGTCACAAAGAACAGATATCTCAAGTTAATGATTTCAGTGCTTTTCTAAATAGGAGAAGATGCGAAAATCTGAGGCCACTGAAACTTATCCTTAGTGTACATCTTCATGATTGATATCTAAGGGCTGGTGTATCCAAGTACACAGTGCTCCTTGTTTTTCCCCCTCCTGTGTTCCCCTCAGGAACACGTGGGCAACTGTGGTGCCCAATGGCTTGATCCTTGTAGAACAGGAACGTCAGGCAACAATTCTTTCTCTTTACAATCTTAAGTTAAAAGTGGGGACAAAAAAGTGAGACTTTATTTGATAGGTACAGAGTAAAGGGAAGAAGGCGGTGATTAAATAGTTAATTCCCCTAGGGATTGTAAGTAAAGAAAAAGTATGGGAGACCCTTGTAAGTGAATGATCACTCAAGATAGCGCTCAAGTGGTTTTCCAAACCTCAAAACCAAGCAGGCTCGCTTAGCAACAAAACCATGCAACAGAAACATGAAACATGCCCAAAACAAAAATACAATGGTGGCGTGAGACTCACATCCTGCCCAGTGAGCTCAGTAAGTTAATGATTCCTAGGATACCATCCTCGGCACTGCTGCTGCTGCTGCTAAGTCACTTCAGTCGTGTCCTGCTCTGTGTGACCCTATAGACGGCAGCCCAGCAGGCTCCCCCGTCCCTGGGATTCTCCAGGCAAGAACACTGGAGTGGGCTGCCCTTTCCTTCTCCAAAGCATGAAAGCGAAAAGTAAAAGTGAAGTCGCTCAGTCGTGTCTGAATCTTGGCGACCCCATGGACGGCAGCCTACCAGGCTCCTCCATCCATGGGATTTTCCAGGCAAGAGTACTAGACTGGCGTGCCATTAAAACCTAAGCTGATTTTCTACATTCAGAAAACGAAGATCATGGCATCTGGTCCCATCACTTCATGGGAAATACATGGGGAAACAGTGGAAACAGTGTCAGATTTTATTTTGGGGGGCTCCAAAATCACTGCAGATGGTGACTGCTGCCATGAAATTAAAAGACGCTTACTTCTTGGAAGAAAAGTTATGACCAACCTAGATAGCATATTCAAAAGCAGAGACATTACTTTGCCAACAAAGGTCCGTCTAGTCAAGGCTATGGTTTTTCCTGTGGTCATGTATGGATGCGAGAGTTGGACTGTGAAGAAGGCTGAGCGCCGAAGAATTGATGCTTTTGATCTGTGGTGTTGGAGAAGACTCTTGAGAGTCCCTTGGACTGCAAGGAGATCCAACCAGTCCATTCGGAAGGAGATGAGCCCTGGGATTTCTTTGGAAGGAATGATGCTAAAGCTGAAACTCCAGTACTTTGACCACCTCATACGAAGAGTTGACTCATTGGAAAAGACACTGATGCTGGGAGGGATTGGGGGCAGGAGGAGAAGGGGACAGCAGAGGATGAGATGGCTGGATGGCATCACTGACTTGATGGACCTGAGTCTGAGTGAATTCCGGGAGTTGGTGATGGACAGGGAGGCCTGGCGTGCTGCGATTCATGGGGTCGTAAAGAGTCGGACACGACTGAGCGACTGAACTGAACTGAAGCTGATTTTCTATTTTTAGCATATGCTACCACTAAGCACGGCCGAGAGGAGCTACCCCACGACTGAGGTCAGGAAGGGCGGCGGTGAGGAGAGACCCCTCATCCAAGGTAAGGTGCGATGGCTGTGCTTTGCTGGAGCAACCGGGAAGAGATACCCCACGCCCAAGGTAAGAGAAACCCAAGTAAGACAGTAGGTCTTGCAAGAGGGCATCAGAGGGCAAATACACTGAAACCATACTCACAGAAAACTAGTCAATCTAATCACACCAGGACCAGAGCCTTGTCTAACTCAATGAAATTAAGCCATGCCCGTGGGGCAACCCAGGATGGGCGGGTCATGGTGGAGAGATCTGACAGGGTGTGGTCCGCTGGAGAAGGGAATGGCAAACCACTTCAGTATTCTTGCCTTGAGAACCCCATGAACAGTATGAAAAGGCAAAATGATAGGATACTGAAAGAGAAACTCCCCAGGTCAGTAGGGGCCCAATATGCTACTGGAGATCAGTGGAGAAATAACTCCAGAAAGAATGAAGGGATGGAACCAAAGCAGAAAGAATACCCAGCTGTAGATGTGTCTGGTGATAGAAGTAAAGTCCGATGCTGTAAAGAACAATATTGCATAGGAACCTGGAATGTCAGGTCCATGAATCAAGGCAAATTGGAAGTGGTCAAACAAGAGATGGCAAGAGTAAATGTTGACATTCTAGGAATTAGCGAACTAAAATGGACTGGAATGGGTGAATTTAACTCAGAGGACCATTATATCTACTACTGTGGGCAGGAATCCCTCAGAAGAAATGGAGTGGCCATCATGGTCAACAAAAGAGTCCGAAATGCAGTATTTGGATGCAATCTCAAAAACGACAGAATGATTTCTGTTCGTTTCCAAGGCAAACCATTCAATGTCACAGTAATCCAAGTCTATGCGCCAACCAGTAACGCTGAAGAAGCTGAAGTTGAACGGTTCTATGAAGACCTACAAGACCTTTTAGAACTAACACCCAAAAAAGATGTCCTTTTCATTATAGGGGACTGGAATGCAAAAGTAGGAAGTCAAGAAACACCTGGAGTAACAGGCAAATTTGGCCTTGGAATACGGAATGAAGCAGGGCAAAGACTAACAGAGTTTTGCCAAGAAAATGCACTGGTCATAGCAAATACCCTCTTCCAACAACACAAGAGAAGACTTTATACATGGACATCACCAGATGGTCAACACTGAAATCAGATCGATTATATTCTTTGCAGCCAAAGATGGAGAAGCTCTATACAATCAGCAAAAACAAGACCAGGAGCTGACTGTGGCTCAGACCATGAACTCCTTATTGCCAAATTCAGACTGAAATTGAAGAAAGTAGGGAAAACTACTAGACCATTCAGGTATGACCTAAATCAAATCCCTTATGATTATACAGTGGAAGTGAGAAATAGATTTAAGGGCCTAGATCTGATAGATAGAGTGCCTGATGAACTATGGAATGAGGTTCGTGACATTGTACAGGAGACAGGGATCAAGACCATCCCCATGGAAAAGAAATGCAAAAAAGCAAAATGGCTGTCTGGGGAGGCCTTGCAAATAGCTGCAAAAAGAAGAGAAGCGAAAAGCAAAGGAGAAAAGGAAAGATATAAACATCTGAATGCAGAGTTCCAAAGAATAGCAAGAAGAGATAAGAAAGCCTTCTTCAGCGATCAATGCAAAGAAATAGAGGAAAACAACAGAATGGGAAAGACTAAGGATCTCTTCAAGAAAATCAGAGATACCAAAGGAACACTTCATGCAAAGATGGGCTCGATAAAGGACAGAAATGGTGTGGACCTAACGGAAGCAGAAGATATTAAGAAGAGGTGGCAAGAATACACAGAAGAACTGTACAAAAAAGAGCTTCACGACCCAGATAATCATGATGGTGTGATCACTGACCTAGAGCCAGACATCCTGGAATGTGAAGTCAAGTGGGCCTTAGAAAGCATCACTAGGAACAAAGCTAGTGGAGGTGACAGAATTCCAGTGGAGCTATTCCAAATCCTGAAAGATGATGCTGTGAAAGTGCTGCACTCAATATGCCAGCAAATTTGGAAAACTCAGCAGTGGCCACAAGATTGGAAAAGGTCAGTTTTCATCCCGATCCCAAAGAAAGGCAATGCCAAAGAGTGCTCAAACTACCGCACAATTGCACTCATCTCACATGCTAGTAAAGTAATGCTCAAAATTCTCCAAGCCAGGCTTCAGCAATATGTGAACCGTGAACTTCCTGATGTTCAAGCTGGATTTAGAAAAGGCAGAGGAACCAGAGATCAAATTGCCAACATCCGCTGGATCATGGAAAAAGCAAGAGAGTTCCAGGAAAACATCTATTTCTGCTTTATTGACTATGCCAAAGCCTTTGACTGTGTAGATCACAATAAACTGTGGAAAATTCTGAGAGAGATGGGAATACCAGACCACCTGATCTGCCTTTTGAGAAATCTGTATGCAGGTCAGGAAGCAACAGTTAGAACTGGTCATGGAACAACAGACTGGTTCCAAATAGGAAAAGGAGTACGTCAAGGCTGTATATTGTCACCGTGTTTATTTAACTTATATGCAGAGTACATCATGAGAAATGCTGGACTGGAGGAAACACAAGCTGGAATCAAGATTGCTGGGAGAAATATCAATCACCTCAGATATGCAGATGACACCACCCTTATGGCAGAAAGTGAAGAGGAACTAAAAAGCCTCTTGATGAAAGTGAAAGTGGAGAGTGAAAAGGTTGGCTTAAAGCTCAACATTCAGAAAACGAAGATCATGGCATCTGGTCCCATCACTACATGGGAAATAGATGGAGAAACAGTGGAAACAGTGTCAGACTTTCTTTTTCTGGGCTCCAAAATCACTGCAGATGGTGACTGCAGCCATGAAATTAAAAGACGCTTACTCCTTGGAAGGAAGGTTATGGCCAATCTAGATAGCATATTCAAAAGCAGAGACATCACTTTGCCAACAAAGGTTCTCCTAGTCATGGCTATGGTCTTTCCTGTGGTCATGTATGGATGTGAGAGCTGGACTGTGAAGAAGGCTGAGCGCCGAAGAATTGATGCTTTTGAACTGTGGTGTTGGAGAAGACTCTTGAGAGTCCCTTGGACTGCAAGGAAATCCAACCGGTCCATTCTGAAGGAGATCAGACCTGGGATTTCTTTGGAAGGAATGATGCTCAAGCTGAAACTCCAGTATTTTGGCCACCTCATGCGAAGAGTTGACTCATTGGAGAAGACTCTGATGCTGGGAGGGATTGAGGGCAGGAGGAGAAGGGGACGACAGAGGATGAGATGGCTGGATGGCATCACTGACTGGATGAATGTGAGTCTGGGTGACCTCCGAGAGCTGGTGATGGATAGGGAGGCCTGGCGTGCTGCAGTTCATGGGGTCGCAAAGAGTCGGACACGACTGAGCGACTGATCTGATCTGATCTGACCACCTTTTTGCTCATTTCTGTTGTACATGACAGTCCGGACTTGACCTTGTAGGCACAAGAAAACTCACCTGCCTGAAGTGGAGCTGATGATGGAAGTGTGACATCTATTCAAGAAAGAGGAAGAAAGTGGTCTTTTTTCCCCTCTCTACTTTTCCTTTGATTATGAAACTGGAGCCCACTAATTTCTTGAGGTGCAGCACCCTCTTGCCTGCCTGGTTATAAGTCACACAAATTCCATATTCTAATAAATGACTTCATATCTATCACACTGCCTCTTGCTGAATTCTTTCCTGCACTCAGACATAAAGGACTTGGAGGCCCCAGAAATGCCACGTGGTGGTTACATAATAACCGAATTGAAACTGTGCACCCCGGTCCTCCTCTGCCCATTGAATTCTCCAAGCAAAAATACTGGAGTGGGTTGCCACTCCCGTCTCCAGGGGATCTTCCCGACCCTGGGATGGAACCTGGGTCTCCCACATTACAGCCGGATTCTTTACCATCTGAGTCACCTGGGAAGCCCCACATAGAAACCAGTGATAAATGGATTGGTTGCTGCCATATCAGTAAACAGTGATGTCACAGTGACCAGTGACTGCAGCCCCAGTTGATGGTGAGCCTGTGTCCCGAGGGAACTCAGGAAGGAAAAGAATATCTGCCACCTCAGATCAGATCAGATCAGATCAGTCACTCAGTCGTGTCTGACTCTTTGCAATCCCATGAATCACAGCACGCCAGGCCTCCCTGTCCATCACCAACTCCCGGAGGTCACTCAGACTCACATCCATTGAGTCAGTGATGCCATTCAGCCATCTCATCCTCTGTTGTCCCCTTCTCCTCCTGTCCCCAATCCCTCCCAGCATCAGAGTCTTTTCCAATGAGTCAACTCTTCCCATGAGGTGGCCAAAATACTGGAATTTCAGCTTTAGCATCATTCCTTCCAAAGAAATCCCAGGGCTGATCTCCTTCAGAATGGACTGCTTGAATCTCCTTGCAGTCCAAGGGACTCTCAAGAGTCCTCTCCAACACCACAGTTCAAAAGCATCAGTTCTTCGGTGCTCAGCTTTCTTCACAATCCAGCTCTCACATCCATACATGACCACAGGAAAGACCATAGCCTTGACTAGGCGAACCTTTGTTGGTAAAGTAATGTCTCTGCTTTTGAATATGTGATCTAGGTTGGTCATAACTTTCTTTCCAAGAAGTGTCTTTTAATTTTATGGCTGCAGTCACCATCTGCAGTGATTTTGGAGCCCAGAAAAAGAAAGTCTGACACTGTTGCCACTGTTTCCCCATGTATTTCCCATGAAGTGATGGGACCAGATGCCATGATCTTCATTTTCTGAATGTTGAGCTTTAAGCCAACCTTTTCACTCTCCACTTTCACTTTCATCAAGAGGCTTTTTAGTTCCTCTTCACTTTCTGCCATAAGGGTGGTGTCATCTGCATATCTGAGGTGATTGATATTTCTCCCAGCAATCTTGATTCCAACTTGTGATTCTTCCAGTCCAGCATTTCTCATGATGTACTCTGCATAGAATTTAAATAAACATGGTGACAATATACAGCCTTGATGTACTCCTTTTCCTATTTGGAACCAGTCTGTTGTTTCATGTCCAGTTCTAACTGTTGCTCCCTGACCTGCATACAAATTTCTCAAGAGGCAGATCAGGTGGTCTGGTATTCCCATCTCTCTCAGAATTTTCCACAGTTTATTGTGATCTACACAGTCAAAGGCTTTGGCATAGTCAATAAAGCAGAAATAGATGTTTTTCTCGAACTCTCTTGCTTTTTCCATGATCCAGCGGATGTTGGCAATTTGATCTCTGGTTCCTCTGCCTTTTCTAAAACCAGCTTGAACATTAGGAAGTTCATGGTTCACATATTGCTGAAGCCTGGCTTGGAGAATTTTGAGCATTACTTTACTAGCGTGTGAGATGAGTGCAATTGTGCGATAGTTTGAGCACTCTTTGGCATTGTCTTTCTTTGGGATTGGGATGAAAACTGACCTTTTCCAATCTTGTGGCCACTGCTGAGTTTTCCAAATGTGCTGGCATATTGAGTGCAGCACTTTCACAGCATCATCTTTCACAATTTGGAACAGCTCCACTGGAATTCCATCACCTCCACTAGCTTTGTTCGTAGTGATGCTTTCTAAGGCCCATTTGACTTCACATTCCAAGATGTCTGGCTCTAGGTCAGTGATCACATCATCATGATTATCTGGGTTGTGAAGCTCTTTTTTGTGCAGTTCTTCTGTGTATTCTTGCCACCTCTTCTTAATATCTTCTGCTTCTGTTAGGTCCATACCATTTCTGTCCTTTATCGAGCCCATTTTTGCATGAGATGTTCCTTTGGTATTTCTGATTTTCCTGAAGAGATCCCTAGTCTTTCCAATTCTGTTGTTTTCCTCTATTTCTTTGCATTGATCGCTGAAGAAGGCTTTCTTATCTCTTCTTGCTATTCTTTGGAACTCTGCATTCAGATGTTTATATCTTTCCTTTTCTCCTTTGCTTTTCGCTTCTCCTCTTTTCACAGCTATTTGTAAGGTCTCCCCAGACAGCCATTTTGCTTTTTTGCATTTCTTTTCCATGGGGATGGTCTTGATCCTTGTCTCCTGTACAATGTCACGAACCTCATTCCATAGTTCATCAGGCACTCTATCTATCAGATCTAGGCCCTTAAATCTATTTCTCACTTCCACTGTATAATCGTAAGGGATTTGATTTAGGTCATACCTGAATGGTCTAGTGGTTTTTCCTACTTCCTTCAATTTAAGTCTGAATTTGGCAATAAGGAGTTCATGGTCTGAGCCACAGTCAGCTCCTGGTCTTGTTTTTGCTGATTGTATAGAGCTTCTCCATCTTTGGCTGCAAAGAATATAATCGATCTGATTTCAGTGTTGACCATCTGGTGGTGTCCGTGTATAGAGTCTTCTCTTGTGTTGTTGGAAGAGGGTATTTGCTATGATCAGTGCATTTTCTTGCCAAAACTCTATTAGTCTTTGCCCTCCTTCATTCAGTATTCCAAGGCCAAAATTGCCTGTTACTCCAGATGTTTCTTGACTTCCTACTTTTGCATTCCAGTCCCCTATAATGAAAAGGACATCTTTTTTGGGTGTTAGTTTTAAAAGGTCTTGTAGGTCTTCATAGAACCGTTCAACTTCAGCTTCTTCAGCGTTACTGGTTGGGGCATAGACTTGGATTACTGTGACATTGAATGGTTTGCCTTGGAAACGAACAGAGATCATTCTGTCGTTTTTGAGACTGCATCCAAATACTGCATTTCGGACTCTTTTGTTGACCATGATGGCCACTCCATTTCTTCTGAGGGATTCCTGCCCACAGTAGTAGATATAATGGTCCTGAGTTAAATTCACCCATTCCAGTCCATTTGAGTTTGCTGATTCCTAGAATGTCAACATTTACTCTTGCCATCTCTTGTTTGACCACTTCCAATTTGCCTTGATTCATGGACCTGACATTCCAGGTTCCTATGCAATATTGCTCTTTACAGCATCAGACTTTGCTTCTATCACCAGACACATCCACAGCTGGGTATTCTTTTTGCTTTGGCTCCATCCCTTCATTCTTTCTGGAGTTATTTCTCCACTGATCTCCAGTAGCATATTGGGCCCCTACTGACCTGGGGAGTTTCTCTTTCAGTATCCTATCATTTTGCCTTTTCATACTGTTCATGGGGTTCTCAAGGCAAGAATACTGAAGTGGTTTGCCATTCCCTTCTTCAGCAGACCACATGCCTTGTCTAACTCATTGAAACTAAGCCCTGCCCGTGGGGCAAGCCAGGATGGGCGGGTCGTGGTGGAGAGATCTGACAGGATCTGCCACCTAGCAGCCATCAGACTACAGCTACACTCTAACTGAGCCCTGAGGAAACAGTATGTGAAAACAAAGACTCCTGGCCCCAGATAGGTGAGGTGCATATCAAAGGAATAAGATTTCAGTGAACCCAGACTCTTGCATCTTCCCATACTTAGAAAAGTGCTCAACTCCTTAATTTGAGATATCTAGTTTTCTTTTAGCAGCTGTAATCTTTTGATGCTCCAAGTATCTGCCCTTTGCTGCAAAAACTTCTATAGATACTGGCTCCCCCCCCCCTCCCCACCCCCGGTTGCCTCCTCAGAGCAGTTCTCTCGGGTTTACTTGATATCCTGCCTCCCCGGCTTGAAGTCCTAAAAATTCCCACTGAATAAAATGTAACTCTAAAATAAAATGTAATTCTAAAACTCTAAATAATTTTTTAGTCAATGTATGGAACCCAGATTTCCCTGTACAGAAAGCCAATGACCTCAGCTTTTTCCTCCATCTCCATCACCTTTCCCCAACCCTAAGACCAAACCTGCTTATCCCATAAATATCCCAACTCCCTCATATTCCGGGGGGTGATCTGAGACTTGTTCTCTCTTCTCCACTCTTGGCTGCTTTGTGAATAAACTCTTTCTCTGCTGCAAACAGACCTGGTTTGGTAACAAAACCCTGGTCATTTGAAGCTAATTGTTCCAGGAGTTACTGTTTGACTTCCCAGACTATTGGAAACAGCAATCTGACTTCCTGCAAGTTGGCCTAAGACAGGCTGGCTTCCTTGGTTGGCTACCGCAAAAAATGGATTGGTTTCCTAGACAAGTTGCTGCAGCTTGAAGGTCAGGTTTTTCACATGTGGTCTGACCATTCACTATATGTTAAGCCTCTGACAGCTTACAGAGAAGGGGAGGAGGTGAGGCAGTAAAATAAAAGAAGTCCTGTAAAATATCTCCTGGTTTCACCAGACTTGGGGAGGGGTAGGTTAATTTCTTTTCCTGCAGCCATTCAGAGGTGGGTAGGTCAGGGTATCTCCCTGTGAAATGAACAAAAGCAGTTATGTTTAACATTCAGGCAGAGGGGCAGGGTTCCCTGAGGTCCTGTGGGGCCTTCCTTTCTCCTCTGCTCTTGGACACAGCAGACCTGCTCCTACAGGTGAAATCTGCTTTGATCAAAATCTGGTGATCTGCCTGTGCTTGAATATGATCCCTCCTGAAACTGATTCCAGCCTCTCTACCCCCACACTGAATTAATTTTTGGAGACAGATTTGGATGAAGTAGAAAAGACTAGCTTTATTCATTTGCCAGGCAAAGGGGGACACAATAGGCCAATGCCTTCAAAACTGTGTGTCCCAACTTGGAGAGGGTAGTGAGAAGTTTTAGGGTAATGGTTCAAAGAGGACATGGTCAGCTTGTGGACATTCTTCTCATTGGTTGGTGGTGAATCAACCTCTGGTTCTAACTATACTGGGGTCTATGCGCTTATGGGCAACATACCACTAATTTCTCCCACCTGGCAAGAATTTCAGTATCTGCAGAACAGCTCAAAGATATTGTTTTATACGTCCCTTGATGGGGAACCAGGACCCTGGTCCCAGGCTGTACTATTGCCTCTCAACTGTTTCTCCCTTGTTTCAGCATTACCTCCCTTCCCTAATTGGCAACTGCTGGAACTCAGGAAGGGAGGCTGAATGAAGCCTATTTTCTGTAATCAAGAAATGGGGTGTTGGGAGCCGCCGCTTAGAGGCACTCTACTCATGACAAAGTTCATGAGGAAGGAGGCTTGGCAAACGCAATGGCGGGATCAAGCCTTCAGGAGTGCCCCCGGATATTCTCAAGCATCTACCCCCGAAAAACCAGAGTCTGCCTACTTTACTGCTTTGTGCTCTCAACTCTGACTTTACTGGGGGCTGTCCCCCACCACCATCTCACTCTCTCTAATAAAGAATTAACTTACAGCTCCAATTAATAAAGTTCCTGGGCATTGCTGCTACTGCTGCTGCTAAGTCGCTTCAGTCGTGTCCGACTCTGTGCGACCCCACAGACTGAAGCCCACCAGGCTCCCCCGTCCCTGGGATTCTCCAGGCAAGAACACTGGAGTGGGTTGCCATTTCCTTCTCCAATGCATGAAACTGAAAAGTGAAAGTGAGGTGGCTCAGTCGTGTCCGACTCTTAGCGACCCCATGGACTAGAGCCTACCAGGCTCCTCCGTCCATGGGATTTTCCAGGCAAAAGTACTGGGGTGGAGTGCCATGGGCATTAGGAGTGTTTAAATTCAAACCCCTCAGATAGCTCTCTAACTGGCCTGACAAGTTTACCTGGATTCCTATAGCTATGCATATGATTGTTTACAGTCTCTCAGCCCTGAGAGGCACGGGAAGCTTAAGCTATTCAAATAGCTTAGAGCCTTTCAGAGAGTTAAAAGCTGTCAGAATAAAAACTAGTTCATTAATGAGCCAATGCTTTTTGCCAAGTTTTCACATCCCCCGTTTTGTATCCTTGAATGTATATAGTTGGTTTGTAGAAAAAATAAGTAGTGGCCTTGGTGCTAGTAACTTTAGACCCTTAAGGTAATAAATTCTTTTCTTTGTTGTAAACCCATTGCACCTCCCCCCTGTAGGAATGCAAGTTTATCTAACACTTCAGATGAAGATGGCTCCAAACCTTAAAATAATTACTCTTAGAGAAAACAAGTCTTGCAGTTGACAAACCTTTGTCAAGAGTCATAAAATGTTAATAGGCCTTCTGGCCAGAAGATGATGTAAATCACCTGAACCATTTGTACGAGATAAATTTGCAGGAAAGAAACCCTGGTTTTTGATAAGGATCAAAAACTGCTGACTTTGCATCCCCTATTATCCTCTATGTGTAACTTAGGGTATAAAAGCCCCTGTTGAAAATAAAGCTATGGGCCTTGCTCACCAGAGCTTGGTCTCCCCATGTCATTCTCTCTCTCAATTTCCATTTCTGGCTGAAGTCTCCATCTGGAGCGCGGAACTCACCAAGCTTGCTAATCATGCCTGGGCTTCTAAGAACCACTCAAGAAAGTGCCGAAGGTGGGGCACTTTCCGCTATTCGAGCGCGCGCCTGCGGCCTACGCAAGTGGTGCAAACTTCTTGTCTTGAAGTTTTATTGGTCTCCCGCGTAAACCAAGCTACTCAGCCTCTTTCCTCCTCTAAATATTCTGAGCTATACTGAGCTATCCTTTAATTACTCTTAATGTCTCTAATTAATATGTAAATGAGTCGCCGACGCAGTCCCCCTCCGAAGACCCTGGATCAGCCGGGGCTGGACCCAGGTAATGGGGGGACACAGAAAGGCTTTTGTGCTCAGGAACCCCACAAGATACTGCTCTCCCCCACAAGTATCACTCTCTCCCCTCCCTTTCCCTGAGATTCCATATTGGGGTGGATGTGGGGTGGGGAAGGAATATTCTCCCCAATCAACGGTGCAGTGATAATATAACAGACAAAATCTGACTGTGTTGGATCTGTTTCTTTTACTTTGACCTTTTCTTTTCATTGCTTTTGTTCTGTCTATAGCTATGTTGTCCTTGTTTAGTCTCTAAGTTGTGTCCAACTGTTTGTGACCTCATGGACTGCATCCCACCAGGCTCCTCTGTTCGTGGCACTTTCCAGGCAAGAATTCTGGGATGGGTTGCCATTTCTTTCTCCAGGGGATCTTGCTGACCCAGGGACTGAACCTGAGTCTTCTGCATTGCACGCAGATTCTTTACTGCAGAGCCACCTGGCAAGTCCGTAATGGCCTGCCTTGGGAATGGGCCCCTCTACCTGAATGTTAAACCAAACTGCCTTTGTTCAGCTCACAAGGAGACACCCTGACCTGCCTACCTCTGAATGGCTCCAGGAAAGAAGAAATTAACATAACTCCTCCCCAAGACTGTGAAACCAGATGTTTTGCAAGACTTATGGCCTTTTTATTTCACTTCCTCACCTCCTCCCCATCTCTGTTCTATAAAAGAAATTAGCATCCAGACCCCCGTAAGATAGTCCTCTAGAACTCTAGTTCACCATCTTCTTGGATGGCTAACTCTTTGATAAAGTCACTATTCTTTGTGAATGGTGCCAAGCTCATGGTCTCTAAAGGAGAAGATTTCACTCCGGGACCAAAGACACAGTCTCAGTCACTCAGAGCTTCATGCAGCAATATTAAAGTGAAAGGATAGAGAAAGCTTTTGACATAGACATCAGAAAGAAGTAGAAAGAGTACCCATCTTTTTGAGGTTAAGCAGAGCTTTATACATTTTTCAGTTGGCTACTAAGAATAGGTAAAAGAATACTTCAAGGTTGCAAAACTTTTGCCAGACCTCTTTCCCACAACATATATCTTAGATAATATCGGCATAAGATTAGCCAAGGAGAATGGGCTCCAGGCACTGTGTCTTCAAGCGAGAAAGCAGTGATATGGGAAAACAGACTCCAAGGTAAGATTTGTTAAAATTATAATCATTAAGTGGAGCCTAAGAAAAGCATTTTCCACCAGTAAGATATATTGTGATATACCATTAACTCTGGCCTTAAAACCAATTTTCAGACAAGATACATTGTTGCAATACAGAGCTTTAAGAAAAGTATGTCCTTGAGCAAGATGTATTGTTGCTTAAAGGGCCCATGTGACTAAGGCAAAACAATGTGAAAAAAAAAAAGAATGTTTGCCTCCTCCTCCTTAAGGGGCCTTGGACTCTCTTATCAACCTGCCTAACCGTAAACTTCCTGATGTTCAAGCTGGTTTTAGAAAAGGCAGAAGAATCAGAGATCAAATTGCCAACATCTGCTGGATCATGGAAAAAGCAAGAGAGTTCCAGAAAAACATCTATTTCTGCCTTATTGACTATGCCAAAGCCTTTGACTGTGTGGATCACAATAAACTGTGGAAAATTGTGAAAGAGATGGGAATACCAGACCACCTGACCTGTCTCTTGAGAAATCTGTATGCAGGTCAGGAAGCAACAGCACTGGACATGGAACAACACACTGGTTCCAAATAGGAAAAGGAGTACATCAAGGCTGTATATTGTCACCCTGCTTTTTAAACTTATATGCAGAGTACATCATGAGAAATTGAGAAATGCTGGACTGGAAGAAACACAAGCTGGAATCATGATTGCTGGAAGAAATATCAATCACCTCAGATAAGCAGATGACACCACCCTTATGGCAGAAAGTGAAGAGGAACTAAAAAGCCTCTTGATGAAAGTGAAAGTGGAGAGTGAAAAAGTTGGCTTAAAGCTCAACATTCAGAAAATGAAGATCATGGCATCTGGTCCCATCACTTCATAGGAAATAGATGGGGAAACAGTGGAAACAGTGTCAGACTTTATTTTTCTGGGCTCCAAAATCACTGCAGATGGTGATTGCAGCCATGAAATTAAAAGACGCTTATTCCTTGGAAGGAAAGTTATGACCAACCTAGATAGCATATTCAAAAGCAGAGACATTACTTTGCCAACAAAGGTTCACCTAGTAAAGGCTCTGGTTTTTCCTGTGGTCATGTATGGATGTGAGAGTTGGACTGTGAAGAAATCTGAGCGCCGAAGAATTGATGCTTTTGAACTGTGGTGTTGGAGAAGACTCTTGAGAGTTCCTTGGACTGCAAGGAGGTCCAAGCAGTCCATCCTAAAGGAGATCAGTCCTGACTATTCATTGGAAGAACTGATGCTAAAGCTGAAACTCCAATCTTTTGGCCACCTGATGTGAAGAACTGACTCATTGGGAAACACCCTGATGCTGGGAAAGAATGAAGGCAGGAGGAGAAGGGGACAACAGAGGATGAGATGGTTGGATGGCATCACCAACTTGATGGGCAATGAGTTTGAGTAAGCTCTGGGAGTTGGTGAAGGACAGGGAAACCTGGTGTTTTGCAGTCCATGGGGTTGCAAAGAGTTGGACATGACTGAGCGACTGAACTGAACTGAACTGAAGCTTTAACTCTCTTGCTTGCCTCAACACCTCGTCTCCCAAATTATTGGTCTGTCAGGTAGTGAGCACAGCAAGCTTGGACTTAGTAGCTATAAGACAAAAGACTATCCACAAGAGGGTATCTACAGGTAGGATAAACAAATTTGGATTGTCCATCTTGTTTCTACTCCTTGAAGTCTTAAAATGCCCCGTTTGTCATGTATCAGTTCAGTTCAGCTCAGTTGTGTCCGACTCTTTGCAACCCCATGATTCACAGCACACCAGGCCTCCCTGTCCATCACCAACTCCTGGAGTTCACTCAGACTCATGTCCATCAAGTTAGTGATGCCATCCAGCCATCTCATCCTCTGCTGTCCCCTTCTCCTCCTGCCCCCAATCCCTCCCAGCATCAGAGTTTTTGCAATGAGTCAACTCTTCGTATGAGGTGGCCAAAGTACTGGAGTTTCAGCTTTAGCATCATTCCTTCCAAAGAAATCCCAGGGCTGATCTCCTTCAGAATGGACTGGTTGGATCTCCTTGCAGTCCAAAGGACTCTCAAGAGTCTTCTCCAACACCACAGTTCAAAAGCATCAATTCTTCGGCACTCAGCCTTCTTCACAGTCCAACTCTCACATCCATACATGACCACAGGAAAAAACCATAGCCTTGACTAGACGGACCTTTGTTGGCAAAGTAATGTCTCTGCTTTTTTTTTTTTTTTTAGGTATCAAGAATCTCTTTTATTGATTATCAGAAACATTACAAACATCTAATATGAACAAATTGTAACATGACAGTGATTAGTTTGAACAATTAATACATTTCAGATATATTATTATACATATTTCAATGCTACTCTCCCCTATCATCCCACCCTCTCCCGGTCCCAGAGTCCAAAAGTCTATTCTATACATCAGTGTCTCTTTTGCTGTCTCGTAAATAGGGTTATTTTTACTATCTTTCTAAATTCCATATATATGCGTTAGTATACTGTATTTGTGTTTTTGTTTCTGGCTTACTTCACTCTGTATAATAGGCTCCAGTTCCATCCACCTCCTTAGAACTGATTCAAATGTATTCTTTTTAATGGCTGAGTAATACTCCATTGTGTGGTATAATGGTTATTATATTTTTACATAATAAATTACTCCAAATTTTAGCCCTGAAATTTCCTCATCATTTCTTGGCTCAGGAATTCATATGAGCCTCAGACTGGTGCCTCTGGCCCAGGGTCTTTCCTAAAGTTTCAGTCCAGCCATGGGCCAGTCAGCTGCACTTGAGGCAGGAGATAGATGGGTTCCAGGTCAGACATTTGAAGATGAAGTTCCAATACCCTGACCACCCGATGTGAAGAGCCGACTCATTGGAAAAGACCCTGATGCTAGGAAAGCTTGAAGGCAGGAGGAGAAGGGGATGATGAGGATGAAATGTTTGGATGGCATCACCAACTCAATGGACATGAGTTTGAGCAAACTCTGGGAGATGGTGAAGGACGGGGAAGCCTAGTGAGTTTTAGTCCAAGGGGTCGCAAAGAGTCAGACATGACTTGGCAACTGAACAACAATAGGTTAGACATTTACAGACAGAAATAATTTCCAGATAGAAATAATAACAGGAACAAGGTAAATAGCTGGCTTTGCCTCTAGATAGACAATTAAGATTAACAGTAAGGGCATTGGCAAGAGCCCTGTCCAGATAAGAGACAAAGACCACATATTTCTCATCCTCAAGGTCAAGGTGACCTTCTTGACTGCACATGCACAGGAAGGCTCCTTGGGGGGTCAAAAACAGAAGGAGCTGGCACCCTCCCTACAGGTAGTGATGTCAACCTACCTGGGGACCTCTTAGCTGTAATCCAACTTGGCTAGGAGATGTGTGCACACATGGGAGGTTTCCGAGATATACCAAATACAGCCACAGAACCAGGTAAAGCAAGATGATTGGCCAGAGGAAACCTGGAAGAAATGCCCCATGTAAGTAATTCAAACTACCATAAGGGCGTGACTCTGAGCCCACCCGTGTGTGTCTGTCTATTCACACCTACTCTTTTTTTTCTCCTAATAAACACTTTACTTGTTTCCCTCTTTGTGGAAATTTCTACACAGCCAGTGGGCTGGAGCCTTATCACCAGCCACTGGCCCCGGTGGTCTAATGGCTAGGATTCAGTGCTCTCACTGCCCGGGCCTGACCTCACTCTCTGGCTAGGGAGGCCAACCCTACTGCAAGCCGCTGCAGGCCAAGGCCACCCCAGATCAAGTCCGTTTCTCTGAGCTCCATTTCCCATTTGGTTTATTTTTGCAATCTTCCAGATCATGTGTGTAGACAAATTAGCCCAACGCCTGACATGGTCACTCCACAGATGCTCCATAACCAAGAGATGGCAATTTTAACACAGAAATTCAACTTTATTCCATAAAGCATGGAACTCAGTTGCAGACAGAGGAGGAACTGAGTTAGAATTTGCAGGAAACTAGTATAAAGAACAGCCTGGATGGACCAATTTCCATTCCCCTGGGGAGAGTTCCCCGGAAGGCAGGTAACATGCACTGTTGCCTCCTCCATTGGAATATCAAACCTTCACCAAGTGATCACGATGGATGCCAGCTGGACAGCTGGCCCTTATCCAGGACAAATAGATATTGGAATGGCCACCAACCGTTCCCAGTGACTCCACATTGGGCCACATGAGAGCGTCTCCAGTAGCTCAACGGTAAATAATCTGTCTGCAATACAGGAAATCTGACAGGAGATGCGAGTTTGATCCCTGGGAGTTCCATTTCTGGGTCAGGAAGATCTCCTGGAGGAATAAATGACAACCCTCTCCAGTATTTTTCCTGGGAAATCCCTTGGACAAAGATGTCTGGTGGGCTACAATCCCCGCGGTTGCAAAGAGTCCAACTGGGCGACTAATACCACCACCAAGCCTCGTCCCAGGACTACCAACTCAGCTCCACCAGTGACAGACCCTGCGTTTCTAATAAGCTCCAGGGTGAAGCCGATACTGCTGGCCGGGGGACCTTCCTTTGAGAAGCACGGATATATGTTACCCGCACAGAAGAGAAAACACGGCAGTGACACCAGACACTCAGTCTTCAGCAGGGACTGACAGGGCCCTGACCAGCGTCAGAGAGGGGAGCATGACCCTGGTGGGTCGGTTCCCAGGCCCCCCGGAGCCCCGTGCAACCCTGCGCTCCGGAAGAACTGCGTTCGAGCTGGATGCAAGGTCCTAGCAGCAGCGCCGCCACAACGCGCAGCGCACAAGACAGCCAGGCTGCGAAATCATCCGGCGGGACGGGGCAGGGGGGAACGACCCCTAACTCCACCCCCTCCACCTCCGGCAAGTCCTTCTGTCTCCTGAGGCTCCGCCCCCCACCCCCGCCCACCGCCCCCTTCTCTCCGGGTCCCTGGACTTCAGGGTGGCGCCAATAGGATTTTCTTTTTCTGAACCGAGAAGAAGAAACCGAAACCCAACTTGAATAGACTGGGAAACCGGAGATCAGAAACTGAGAGGCGTAGGGGAACTCTCCAGAGGTCATGAAACCTCCAGAGTGGTCACGCAGGCCACTCTGCAGGAACAGAGCCAGTCCTCCGACTCTTCACTCACTCATTCTTTCTAGAAACATTTATTGAAATGCTATGTGTCAGGAACTGTGCTGGATCACAAGGATAGCAACAAACACCACCGACTTGTGCACCCTGTTGATGGCCTGGTAGCAGACAGGGCGTTCAAGAAAAGACCAAGACGGTGTGATGAAGCCATGGTCCTCAGAAGCCGAGAGCTGGGGCGGGGGGCTCCCAGAAAGCAAGTCCATTAGGCCTGGAGAAGGACGGAGGCTGGCTGACTTCTGGGGAGAAGCCCAGGTGGAAGATGAGAGCCCTGAACTGGAAGTTCTTGTGCAGTGAGGAGGCATTACATTCAGGCAATGGAGGTGGAGCAAGGTGAGGCTGGATATGCCAAGCTGAGCAACTTGGAATGCCCCTACCCTCTCCCAACCCTGCAGTGGGGCACGGGGGTCCGTTCGCTTCCCACAGGTATCTGAGGAAATGCACCAGTTACAAGTAGGGAGAGATGCATAGAAGACTGCTCAGCCTGGTTTCCCATTAACACCAGTGTACCTCTCCTCTGCAAAGCCAGGCCAGCAGGTGATGAGAGGGCTGGACAAGGGCCAAAGAGACCTACAGAGCCCTGAGCACCCAGGACAGCATAGGCAGGAGGGGTTCTGGAGTCAGTGTGATTTTTTTAGCCTCTGATATGCTTTCCTGGAAAAGACCCTGATGTTAGGAAAGATTGAGGGCAGGAGGAGAAGGGGGAGACAGAGGATGAGATGGTTGGATGGTATCATCGACTCAATGGACGTGAGTTTGAGCAAACTCTGGGAGATGGTGAAGGAGAGGGAAGCCTGGCATGCTGCAGTCCATGGGTTGCAAAGAGTAGGGGACGACTGAGCAACTGAACAGCAACAAATGCTTTCCTGTGGATGCTGTGTTTTCGCCAGACATTTTAATTAAGTTAGGAAACAGTAAGAAGAGGGTAGGGGGCTTCCTAGGTGGCGCTAGTGGTAAAGAACTTGCCTACCAATGCAGGAAACATGAGACATAGGTTCAATCCTTGGGTGGGGAAGAGCCCCTGGAGGAGGACATGGCAACCCACTCTAGTATTCTTGCCTGAAAAACCCCCATAGACAGAGGAGCCTGGCAGGCTACAGTCCATGAGGTCGCAATGAGTGGGACCTGACTGAGTGACTAAGCACACACATGATTACTAAGCACTCACTGTTGGTAAGTAGTTAGGCACTGGAGTATCTAAGCTTGATAGGCCTTTATCAAGATGACAGCCTCACTGAGGAGGTGGCCGTATCCACACTATTCAGAACATCCATCTGAAATGCAAAGCATCTTCGCCTGAGCTAATTAGGCCCAAGGAAGGGGCGAGGTGGAAGAGGTGCAACCCATTCTTTGAAGGAGCTGTCCAGGGTAGCTGCAGAGACGAAACACACAGCTGGGGCTTGACCAGAAAGGAGCAAGTCTCTGGGAGCCCAGGATGACAGTTAGGTCAGCAGAAGTGGGATCAGGGGTGGTGGGTGGTGAGTGGGGTGCTGAGCCTGGAGAGCAACTCTCAAGGGCTAAGAGTTTGACACTTACCTGGTAGAATATAGTGTCTCTCTAGTAGGGGAAGAGTAGTCCACAATTCAGGTAAAAGGTTGTGAACTTCCTAAGAACAAGAGCTGCATCTTGTCAGCTTTAGCATGGAGAGAAGATGCTAGGGAACCCAGGCTTAAGAATAAATGTCTTGATTGCAGTCTAAGCTCCCCCACTTCCTAGTCAAGGGGCCCAAGAGTAACCTAACTTGTTGGCCTCAGTCTCCTCATATGTAACATGAGCATGATGATCTTACTCCCCTCACAGGGTGGTTCTGAAGGTGAGTTATTTTCTCAGGGTGGCACCCACATACTATGGCCTAGAGCATACAAGCTATTATTGTCTTATTATTGAATTACATCCCAAACAAGCCCCTGGGCTCTTTAGGGAACTACCTTCTAAGGTGCATATAGAAGCAGTAAGTACCAAAATCCCAGACCAGGAGGCAAGAGGGGGAGGAGCATGAAGCATCTGGGCACAAATGTTAAGGATACACTTGACCTACTGACAGGGAGTGATTCTTTAAACACTGAACTCCAGGTACCTCACTCACCTGTTCCTAGTTATGCCCCAGGCAGTGACTTTTGCCCTGGTCAATTTTCACTTTTGCCAGTGGTTCTTCCTGAGTTCATTTCTGTACAGGAGTCAAGGGGAGAGCCTCCTGTGGTTTGAAGAAGTAGGATCATGCCTCAGATTTAAGTCTTCACTCTTCTTTGTGTCAGTTGAAAAAATACCTCCAAACCTTAAAGTTTGGAGGTATGCATTATTCAGCAGAAACTTTTAGGACTGCAAGCCCAGGAGACAGCATCTCAAGTGACCCTGGGAAAACTGCTCTGAGAACAAGGGGGCTGGGGAGAAGCCAGGTTATATGGATGTTTTGCAACAAAGGGCAGGTAGTTGGAATGCCAAAAATTTTTTTTATAAATTACAGAAAACCAGATATCCCAAGTTAAGGAATTTAGTGACTTTTCTTTGTATGCGCCTAGTCCAAGCTATAGTTTTTCCAGTAGTCATGTATGGATGTGAGAGTTGGACCATAAATAAAGCTGAGTACCAAAGAACTGATGCTTTTGAACTGTGGTGCTGGAGAAGACTCTTGAGAGTCCCTTGGACTGCAAGGAGATCCAAACAGTCCATCTTAAAGGAAATCAGTTCTGAATATTCATTGGAAGGACTGCTGCTGAAGCTGAAACTCCAATTCTTTGGCCACCTGATGTGACGAACAGACTTATTGGAAAAGACCCTGATGCTGAGAAAGACTGAAGGCAAGAGGAGAAGGGGATGACAGAGGATGAGATGGTTGGATGGCATCATTGACTCAATGGACATGAGTTTGAATAAACTCTGGGAGTTGGTGACAGACAGGGAGGCCTGGTGTGCTGCAGTCCATGGGGGTCAGAAAGAGTCGGAAATGACTGAGTGACTGAACTGAACTGAACTTGAACATTCTTTGGCATTGCCTTTCTTTGAGATTGGAATGAAAACTGGCCTTTTTTAGTCCTGTGGGCACTGCTGAATTTTCCAAATTTGCTGACATATTGAGTGCAGCATTTTAACAGCATCGTCTTTTAGGATTTGAAATAGCTCAGCTGGAATTCCATCATCTCTACTAGCTTTGTTTGTAGTGGTGCTTCTTAAGGCCCACTTGACTTCACACTCCAAGATGTCTGGCTCTAGGTGAGTGATCACATCATAGTGGTTTTCCAGGTCATTAAGATCTTTTTTGTATCAGATCAGATCAGTCGCTCAGTCGTATCCGACTCTTTGGGACCCCATGAACCGCAGCACACCAGGCCTCCCTGTCCATCACCAACTCCCGGAGGTCACTGAGACTCACATCCATCGAGTCAGTGATGCCATCCAGCCATCTCATCCTCTGTCGTCCCCTTCTCCTCCTGCCCTCAATCCCTCCCAGCATCAGAGTCTTTTTGAATGGGTCAACTCTTCACATGAGGTGGCCAAAATACTGGAGTTTCAGCTTTGAGCATCATTCCTTCCAAAGAAATCCCAGGGCTGATCTCCTTCAGAATGGACTGGTTGGATCTCCTTGCAGTCCAAGGGACTCTCAAGAGTCTTCTCCAACACCACAGTTCAAAAGCATCAATTCTTCGGTGCTCAGCCTTCTTCACAGTCCAGCTCTCACATCCATACATGACCACAAAGAAAAACCATAGCCTTGACTAGGCGAACCTTTGTTGGCAAAGTAATGTCTCTGCTTTTGAATATGTGATCTAGGTTAGTCATAACTTTCTTTCCAAGGAGTAAGCGTCTTTTAATTTCATGGCTGCAGTCACCATCTGCAGTGATTTTGGAGCCCAGAAAAATAAAATCTGACACTGTTTCCACTGTTTCCCCATCTATTTCCCATGAAGTGATGGGACCAGATGCCATGATCTTCATTTTCTGAATGTTGAGCTTTAAGCCAACTTTTTCACTCTCCACTTTCACTTTCATCAAGAGGCTTTTTAGTTCCTCTTCACTTTCTGCCATAAGGGTGGTGTCATCTGCATATCTGAGGTGATTGATATTTCTCCTAGCAATCTTGATTCCAACTTGTGCTTCTTCCAGTCCAGCGTTTCTCATGATGTACCCTGCATATAAGTTGCCACCTCTTCTTAATATCTTCTGCTTCTGTTAGGTCCATACCATTTCTATCCTTTATCGTGCCCATCTTCACATGAAATGTTCCCTTGGTATCTCTAATTTTCTTGAAGAGATCTCTAGTCTTTCCCATTCTATTGTTTTCCTTATTTCTTTGTATTGATCACTAAGGAAGGCTTTCTTATCTCTCCTTGCTATTCTTTGGAACTCTGCATTCAGATGGGTTTATCTTTCCTTTTCTCCTTTGCCTTTCACTTCTTTTCTTTTGTCAGCTATTTGTAAGGCTTCCTCAGACAACCATTTTGCCTTTTTGGATTTCTTATTCTTGGGGATGGTTTTGATCACTGCCTCTTATACCATGGTACGAACCTCTATCCATAATTCTTCAGGCACTGTGTCTATCAGATCTAATCTTTTGAGTCTACTTGTCACTTCTACTGTATAATTGTAAGGGGTTTGATGTAGGTCATACCTGAATGGCCTAGTGGTTTTCCCTACTTTCTTCAATTTAAGTCTGAGTTTGGCAATAAGGTGTTCATGATCTGAGCCACAGTCAACTCCTGGTCTTGTTTTTGCTGACTGTATAGAGCTTCTCCATCTTTGGCTGCAATGAATATAATCAATCTGATTTCAGTATTGACCATCTGGTGATGTCCATGTGTAGCATCCTCTCTTGTGTTTTTGGAAGAGAGTACCATGATGGCTGCTAGATGGCAAGTATTCTCCTTCCTGAGTTTCTTTAGGGCTCACCAGTTGACTGTAAGCTGTGGCTATAATGGCTGGTGACTGTGACATCCTTGTTTGATGCCACATCCTGATATGGCAGGAAATATTTCATTTCTCATTTGTAACTAGGAAGTAACTGAGGCCTGGATGGGTAAGCAGCCATGCAAGGGTTCCTTGATAATTGCTGGGGAAGCCCGTGTTCTCCCATTAGACCCCAGCAGAGGGCCACATACCAGACTTCAGGCCAGGGAGCTGCTCTGTGTGGCCCCCTCCCCTTCATTTGGGTGCCACGACATTGAAATTGGTTCCATCCAAGTTTTCCCGATTTGGCTGAAGAATGTCACCTGCCATATCAGTAGACAAAAGATATTGCAGCCATCATGCCAGCACCCACTGCATGTTTTGACCTGTGACTGTACGTCCTTCAGGGATTCAGGATGAGGAAAAGCAGGATGCTGGCCCTAGACAGCTAAGGTGCACATCAAAGGAATAATTTCAAGGAGCCCAGACTGTTGCATATTCTCATACATAGAATAAGTGCTGAATTCATGAACTTGAGATGTCTGGTTTTTCTTTAAGTAACAGTAACTTTGTTAATATTTTCACTACCTGGATTTTGTTGCAAAAACTCCTATATATTCTGGCTCCTCTCTGACCTGTTTGGAGCAGTCCCTAAGAGCAATCTGAGAGGCTGTCTTCCAGGGTAAGTCCTCAGCAAGTCCACCAAGTAAAATATAATTCTCAATTTTTTTAGGTGTGCAGTTTTGTTTTTTTTTTTAAAGTCGACATCTGACCCCAGCACTTGGAAAAGGGGCAGTTCTGGGTCTTTGTGTAGGGGGCAGGAGACCCTCTCTAACCACAGGAGTCTTTGTGGGGAGGACACTTGTTGTCCAGGCTTCTTAGCTGAGCCAAGGAGAATGGAGGTGGGGTGCCAGCCCTTTCCAAAATGAAATTTTACTCCTCACCCCCAAAGCCCTCCAGCAGGGCTCATCTTTGGGTCTATTTGACCTTGGTCGCCCCCTTTCTACTCATTTCCATCCTGAAGAAATTAAATGAGCTAAACCTCAGGGAGGGCTTGGACTTCCCTGGTGGTCCAGGGAACCCTTTGCTTCCAATTCAGGGGGCCCAGGTTTGATCCCTGGTCAAGAAACCAAGATCCCACATGACATGCAGAGAGGTCAAGAGATTTAAAGGTGGGGAGAGGGGGTGGTGCTTGAAGAGGATAAGGAAAATTGAGAAAGGAGCCTGATGTAGGTCTGAGTGAGGAGGGGCTAAGCGGGTAGCTCCCTAGCATGCTTGAGAATCCCTACTGGTGCTGGAATGTTCCCAGTGAACCTACAGCAGGAGTTTGATACCCAGTTATCAATGTATCTGTTCAAACAACCAAAGGTTAAGGGACCAGCTAGGTACCAAGCTGCCTTCGGCTTTGGATGACTCGGCTGCTTGAGCAGAGGTTCTCAAACTGCCAGGAACTTCAGAAGGGCCGGATAAAGCTCGGGTAGCTGGGTCCTGCGCCCGAGTTTCTGAGGCAGCAGGTCTGGGTGCGGACCGACAATCTGCATTTCCCGCAAGCTCCTAGGGATGCTGTTGGTGCGGGGCGTACCTAGAGTGCCTTTGGGAGGATACAGCTGAGGGTGCGGGGCGCAGCGACCTCGGGAGGCGCCGGTGCGGAAGTGAGCCACCCGTTCGGTTTCGGTTTCCTTTCCGATCCAGCAGCCCTGAAAACTTTTTGAGTTTCGTTTTCCCGAGGCTGGGTGGGAGATGAGGGACGGGGAGGCGGGGCAGCGAGCTAGGGGCGGCGTTAGCGCTGAATAAAGCCGAGGAGGGTGAGCTCTGGGAGCCTGCCGGTCTCTGCGCTGGGGACGGGTAAGTGTAGCGCTCCTGGGTCTGGGCACCCTCCGCAGGTCGGGGCATTTGGGCGTTGGCTGGCAGTTGAGCGCTCTGGGGTGCCGGTATTGCTCAGACTAGGAGAAGGCGATGGCATCCCACTCCAATACTCTTGCCTGGAAAATCCCATGGACGGAGGAGCCTGGTAGGCTGCAGTCCATGGGGTCTCGAAAAGTCGGATACGACAGAAGGGACTTAGCAGCAGCAGCAGTAATAGTAAAAATGAAAATGATTAATAGTGATGGCAGCCCAGTATTCTTGCCTGGAGAATGCCATGGTCAGAGGAACCTGGTGGGCTGCAGTCCATGGGGTCTCAATGAGTCGGACACGACTGAAGCGACTTAGCACGTAATAGTGATGATGACATCATGATGATAATGCAGTGTTGGCTGGGTTCAGAGCATACTTGATTCTGCTTTCCCACCGACACGCTGCTGAAACTTTGGAGTTATGCGTCAAAAAACAAGCACTGGCGACTTTTCTGCCATAAGAAATAGGAAGGTGGAGCAGAGCAGGTAAAGAGGGTCTCCGAGGGAGCTAAGGAGTGCAAGTCAAATAACTCTACGCCAGGGGCTGGGAGGTATCCTTGGAAGCGCAACGACCCAGGGATCCTCCCCAATCTCGCTGAAAAGAGGGATGTTGTAGCCGAGGGTCTCCGCGGACAGGTTTTGCCTGCGGGAGCTTCCCTATAGAAAGCCGGGGCTGGCCGGAGATGGGACGTTCGCAGAAGTGCCCTGCGCGGAGTACAGGTCACCCAGGGGATGGAGAGCTGCTTCCCGCAGCTTGTGCAGCGGGATGCGATGGTGTGGGCCCTGCGCAGTTAGTTTTCCGGGGGGAGCGAGGTAGGACAGTCCTGGGGGCTGGCCGAAAGCCCAGGCATTGCTGAGACCTGCAACACGCGGAGCAGCCGGGCGTGGCATTCGCGGAATTAATAAGTCAAGTTTTAAATCAAGTTTTTGTTGGACTTAGGGAAGTAAGAGGGGATGTGTTGATTTCTTCTTTATTGTAGTCATTCACAGGCGGCTGGGTCAGGATGCTTCTTGTGAGCTGAAGAAGTGTTTTAATTTTACATCCTGCCTTGGGGGACCACTGTGTTTACTCTAAGCTGTAGGGAACATCCCTTTAAAGATTAACTTCTGGCAAAAGCAATAGTGTTGCAGGAAGCGGAACCCCTTCCAGGGCCCGAAACTGAGCCCTTATCTAACATTCGGAAATGGATTGTCCAAGGAGACACACACATGTGCTGACAAAGCAAGAGATTTTATTGGGAAAGGGCACCCGGGTGGAGAGCAGGAGGGTAAGGGAACCCAGGAGAACAGCTCCCCCAAGTGGCTGGCAGTCTTGGATTTTATGGTGATGGGGTTAGTTTCCAGGTTGTCTTTAGCCAATCATTCTGACTCAGGGTCCTCCCTGGTGGTGCACACCTTATTCAGCCAAGATGGATGCCAGCGAGAAGGATTTTGGGAGGTGGCTGGACATGTGGTGTCTCCTTCTGACTTTTCCCAAACTCTTTCGGTTGGTGGTGACTTATTAGTTCCCTTTTCTTACCAAGACCTCCTGTCATAAAACAACGGATGTAAATGGTTACGGTGGTGCCTGGCCAGCGTGGGCAGTTTCAGTCAGTGTGCTTCCCCTAACAATAGAATATAAAGGTAAAAGTTAAAAAAACAGATCTAATATGGTGTCAGATTTGTTATTCCCTATTACAATCATAAATAATTTAAATGTCAGTGAGTTTTTGGAAGGGGAAACATTTCCATGAGAAAAAGCAAATATAAGTTCTTAAAGGATTACCTGGACTGAATTATTTGGGCTGTTCAGTTCCACAAGTGCAGCCATGTGCTGAATGTGATGAGGAAGTAAAACACTAATTTTTATTACGGAGGTGGCCTTGCCCCCAAGATCCAAATTGATTTTCAAAGACTATCTGAGATAGGTACAGATATTTAAGATGTACAGACAAAACTCACAAGACTTGGTTTTCAAGGGAATGTCACTTTATGAAACAAAGAGAGAGACTTTTTTGTTCTTAAAGCACCCATGGTCATCGAGTGCTAGCCCTGGGAATCAATGATGCCACATTACTGGGTACAGTAAGGTCAGCTGAGGTTGTGGTCTTTAACCCGGGGCCCCAGCTCCAGCCTAGGAGCCCCTGGGCACACGAAATCATGGGAATGGCTGGTGGTTAAGAAATAAATTGTCAGATTCCATAAGTATTCTTTAAAGTTGATCCCCTTTCAAAATCACCTTTCACTACACAGTGAACAGAATCCATCCCTCCCCCTCACTTTTTTTTTAAAGCAAGCTTGCGCTTTCAACTTGCCCTAAATCCACATAGGCCTTGGGGGAGGGTCCCTAGAGAATATACAAGAGCATCAGGGAAAAAAAAGTGTTGATTCAGTCCACTGACAGCAAGTCTCTCTGCTTTATCCTTCAACCTTAGAATTTAAATATTTAAGGTTTACAAAAGCACTCAGGGAACTGTGAACTTCCTTCAAAGCACATCCCCTCTGCATCTTCACCATTCTCAGCAATGGGATGTATGGCGATGAGCGCTGACATGTATTGTGTTCATCGGGTTTTGGTCTAATTTGTATATTTTGCCTGATTCCAAGGCAGTGTTGGAGCAGAGCTCTGCATTTCTGCCAACTGGTCAGCACTACATTGTCAAGTAAAAGGAAGGTATATTGAGGTAAGTGCTTTATACTTTTTATAACATTTATTTCAAGTCCTAGGAGAAATATATTTTCATTTACTTTTATCCAAGATTATTACATAAGTCTTAATATTTAGAAGTTTATGGTCCCAGAAAAAAAATTATAATTTTTGAACATATTGTCCAGTGGTTAGGACTCAGCACTTTCACTACTGGGACCTGAGTTCAAGCCCTGGTCAGGGAACTAAGATCATGCAAGCTATGCTATATATATATATATATATAAAATGTTTGGGTATTATCAAATATTTAGAATCCCTCATCCACATTGGAGGAGAAGGCAATGGCACCCCACTCCAGTACTTTTGCCTGGAAAATCCCACGGACGGTGGAGCCTGGTAGGCTGCAGTCCATGGGGTCGCTAAGAGTCGGACACGACTGAGCGACTTACCTTTCACTTTTCACTTTCATGCATTGGAGAAGGAAATGGCAACCCACTCCACTGTTCTTGCCTGGAGAATCCCTGGGATGGGGGAGCCTGGTAGGCTGCCGTCTATGGGGTCACACAGAGTCGGACACGACTGAAGTGACTTAGCATAGCATAGCATAGCATCTACATTGGAAAGAGTCTTACAGTAATTTTATTTTTAAACATAAATTTTAAAATGCATTAGAAATTTCATTCTTTGTTGCTGTTTAAATTTATGGTGAAAAAAATTTTGATGTTCACCCTATAATCATGATTGGGAATACAGAGTTTTAAAAAAGCTTTTGGCATCCAGAAGCATGTCTTTGAAGACCACTGAGCTGGGATGGAGCATGTCTTCATCTGACATTTGGTTCCTTGGAGTTCTCCTGTCATTTCTTTCTGATCTCCCACTCTGTCCCATTGTGTCTTATGGTGGGTTTGGTTTCATGATTGAATGTACCCAGCTTCTGAATTGTGTTAATCCTGATGTGCTTGATTTATGCTGAACTGATAAAGGAAGAAGATGGTTCATTCTGACTTGGATGTCGAAGAACTTGATTCACCTGAATTCAGTCTAAATGAAAGTGATGATCTAGAGAGGGAACATGAAACTGTAAGTTGATGCCTGAAAACCACTGTCCATGTGGACATGAACTGTGTTCACTTGTGGGCTGCCCATTGATAACAGCGATGCCATTGGTGCCCAGGGATGCTCGCTTCCTCATCTTTCCAGGGGCTATACGTGGATGCAAAGATGTGATTCATTCTGCTTGGGCCCTTCTTGCAGCCAAAGGACTTCCCTGGTGGCTCAGACGGTAAAGCGTCTGTCTACAATGTGGGAGACCCGGGTTCGAGCCCTGAGTCGGGAAGATCCCCTGGAGAAGGAAATGGCGATCCACTCTAGTACTATTGCCTGGAAAATCCCATGGACAGAGGAGCCTGGTAAGCTACAGTCTAAGGGGTCGCAAAGGGTCGGACACGACTGAGCGACTTCACTTTTCTTGCAGCCAAATGCCATTAGTGTTTTGCCTTAGCTGATCCTGCAAGTGAAAGTGTTAGTCACTCAGTCATGTCTGACTCTGTGTAACCTACCAGGCTCCTCTGTCCATGGGATTCTCCAGGCAAGAATACTGCAGTGGGTAGCCATTCCTTTCTCTAGGGAATCTTCCCAACCAAGGCATCAAACCAGGGTCTCCTGTATTGCAGGAGGATTCTTTACCATCTCAGCCACCTGGTTGGGGTACAATTGTGGTCTGGAAAATCCAGGCAAGAGGCTGATGGGCTGGTGTAAGAATTGGGCCCAGGCACTGGGCCCAAGGAGCCCTGTGAGATCACATGCCCACATCATAGTTCTGTCTCGAGCTCAAACCTCCTAAGTGTCATTGTGATATCTCCAACAGTGAAGCCATATGGTGTCTTTTCTTCCAGGAATGAGACATATTTTTGGTGGGAACCAAACTTGGCTTCTGGAATCACTTCAACCTAAATTTGATTCAACTGCTGACACATGCAGCTGTAAGATCTTGGGTGGTTACTCCTCCCTTTAGAAGCCTGGTTTTCCATTTCTAAAATGAAAATAATAAGAGTATTTACTTTGTGCAGCTGTTGCTGAAGCTGAAACTCCAGTACTTCGGCCATCTCTAGTGAAGAGTTGGCTCGTTGGAAAAGACTCTGATGCTGTGAGCGATGGGGGGCAGGAGGAGAAGGGGACAACGGAGGAAGAGATGTCTGGATGGCATCACTGACTCGATGGACGTGAGTCTGAGTGAACTCCGGGAGTTGGTAATGGACAGGGAGGCCTGGCGTGCTGTCAGTCATGGAGTCGCAAAGAGTCGGACACGACCGAGCGACTGAACAACTGAACTGAGAGGAGGTAGAGGCTGGACACTTAGAAAGAGCTCTGTTTATTGCTGTCGTATGTTTTAAAGCAATGGATCTTCAGCCTCTTTCCAATTGACTCCATTTTAATCATCAGTGGTTAACAATATTTTAAACAATATTATAAACTACACCAAAGGACACAGAAAAATAAGAAATTCACCCATCTTTCCAGCACCATGATATAACTGCTGTCTCTTGCCTGGCTGTAACTGGCAAGGAAGGTATAGGGCAGTAGGAACTCATGATGCTCACACCCACATGTTTGAATGTTGTTGTTGTTGTTGTTATTCAGTTGCTAAGCTGTATATAACTGTAGCATGCCAGGCTCCTCTGTCTTTCACCTCCTAGAGTTAAATTCATGTGCATTGAGTCGGTGCACGCTATCTAACCATCTTATCCTCTGCCAACCTCTTCTCCTTTAGCCTTCAGTCTTTCCCAGCATCAGAGTCTTTTCCAGTGGGTTGACTCTTCGTATCAAGTGAGTATAGCTTGGCCTTTCTGGCCAGGTTGAACAAGGTGCATCTTATGACCCAGAAATTCCACTTCTAGATATTGACCTTGGTTCTCAGAGTATGATCCCCAGAGAAGCAACATTAACATCTCTGGGGAAGTTTGAAATGCAAATTATCACCCTAGCACACCCTTCCCCAGACCTAGTGAACTAGAAATTTCAGGGGTGGGACCTACCATCTGTGTTTCTATAAGACTTCTAGGTGATTTTTCTTTGTGCTGAGGTTTGAGATGCATTTTGCCATGTTTGTACAACATTTTTTTATAAGCACAACCAGAAATAACACAAGTGTCCATGAGTAGTGGAATGCATACATAGATTGTGGTATGCAGTAGAATTCCACACAGCAGTGAAAAGTAATGAGCTAGACTTCCAGGTATCATGGTGGCTGGGTCTAAAAAACAATGGTGTAGCTGGTGGCTCTATGGTTCCGGCTCAACACTTTAACTGCCATAGGTTGGATTCAATCTGTGGTTGGGGAACTAAGATCCCCTGGAAGCCACATGGCATGGCCCCCCAAAAATAAATAAATAACAATAAATAGACTGTGGTGAATCCCCTAGAATCAGGTCACAGAAAAAATATACTGTATCATTCCATTTATATAAAGATCCAGGCCACCATAAGCCATGTATTTTTTAGGGAAAGATGGGTGGGTGGTAAAACGAATGAAGAGCAAGGATATCATTTTCATAAACCTGGAAATAGAGGGACCCTCTAGAGGTAAAGGGGTTTTAGGAGGAAGGTGCCTGGGGAGGAGTGGACAGAGTGTCTAAAGTACAGGGATATGTTTTCTTAACCCAGGTGGTTGGCACATGCATTTTGGCTAATTATCGTTCATGTTTTATAAACTCTTGGGAATGGGTGATATAAAGAAATGAAAACAAAAAGAACCCATAGTGAAAACAAGTGAAGTCGCTCAGTCATGTCTGACGCTTTGTGAACCCATGGGCTATAGCCTACCAGGCTCTTCTGTCCACGGGATTTTCCAGGCAATAGTCTTGGAGTGGATTGCCATTTCCTTCTCCAGGGATCTTACCAACCCAGGTATCAAACCTGGGTCTCCTGCATTGTAGACAGACGCTTTACCGTCAGAGCCACCATGGAAGTCAACAACCTGTAACGAGGGCTAAAATAGGCCACTGTTGAGTAGGAAGGTACAGCCTGATATGTGCATAGCCCCCACAAGGCTTTCCCTGGGGATTCAAGCTCCAAACCTTTCCTAAGTGTCATTATTGAGAAAACTTGCACAGGACACTTGTTTAAAAATAGTGGGGACGATTTTATTCAAGACTATTGCACTAGAGGAGAGAGCTTGCACTTAGTGTGGATACAAGGACAAGTGGCAGGATAGAGGAGAGGAGAAGGAATTGCCAAGAGTAATTTGGGAAGGGTAAAGGGAGGTGAAGAATTGGTGTTTTCGAAGTGTGTTGCTGGAGAAGACTCTTGAGAGTCCCTTGGACTGCAAAGAGATCAAACCAATCAACCCTAAAGAAAATTGATTACCATAGCTTTAATAATGATTATGGAAATCAGGTCGTGTTAACTCTCCAACTCTTTTGTTTTTCAAAGTCATTTGACTGTTCTAGGAGTATTTAGACTATTTAGATTTACTGTGATTGTTAATATAATTGGACTTGGAAAGATCATTTTGCTATTTGTTTTCTATTTGCCCTATTCTTCATTTCCTCTTTTTCTTTCTTTTGAATTAACCAAGTTTTTTAGGATTTCATTTTATCTCCTTTGTTGGTTTATTGAGTACAACTGTTTTAGGGAGTGTATTATGTCTTTAATTTATCAAGTTTACCTTCAAGTACTAATATATTATTTCATATATAATATAAGAACCTTATGATAATATGTGTCCATTTTTCTCCTCCCAGCCTTCATGCCATTTTTGTCATGAGTTTTTATTTTATCAATATTTTAAGCTCCCACATTACATTGTTATCCTTTTGGAAATGGCCAATGTCTTTTAAAGATATTTGTGGCAACAAAGTGGATATTAAGGACAGAAAGGTTAAGGCAAAGTCAATTGTCTTCCACCGAAAGAAGAATCTTCAGTACTATGACATTTCTGCCAAAAGTAACTACAGCTTTGAAAAGCCCTTCCTCTGGCTTGCTAGAAAACTGATTGGAGACCCTAACTTGGAGTTGTCGCCATGCCTGCTCTTGCCCTGCCAGAGGTGGTCATGGACCCAGCCTTGGCAGCACGCTATGAGCATGATTTAGAGGTTGCTCAGACAACTGCTCTCACAGGATGAAGATGATGACCTGTGAGAAAGCGAAGCTGGGCCCCAGCGTCGGAAGGCTAGTTTTATAGGCAACTGTCCTGTGATGTCAGGGGTGCAGCGTGTTTGCCACTTTATTATATAGCTAGGCAGAATGTGTGCTTAATCTTTGGATGCTGAAGGAAATGGATGGGCTTTGGAGTGAATGTGGCCGTTTAAAAAAAAAAACCTTCATTTTTTGGACCCGCATATTTAGAACTGTGTTCTGGAACACAGTTGTTTCCTCCTTGAGTTTCAAATATAAGACTGCTGTAGTCACATGACAATATTGAGAGGTGGAATCTTGTTTGTTACTGTCATTCGCATTCCTTTACGTTTAGAATCAGAATAAAGTTGTACTTCAAATATCTAAAATAAATAAATAAATCAAGATATTTAAGTAATAAAAAAGGATAGTAGTCACCATTTCTGGTGTAAATTCCTTGGTGTAGATTAAAATGTCCATTCAATATCATTTTCCTTTGGCTTGAAGGGCATCCTAAACATTTCCCGTAATGCAGGTCTGCTAGTGATGAATTCATTCATTTTTGTACATCCAGAAAAGTCCTTACTCACTTTCTTATTTTAAAAGATATTTTTTTTTCCCTGAGTAGAAAATTTTAGGTTGATGATTTTTCTCAATACTTTAACAGAGTTGCTACACTGTCTTCTCATTTGCATAGTTTCTACTGAGAAATATGCTATAACATGTCATTTTCTGGCTGGAATTCTGTCATTATCACTGATTTTGACCAATTTGACTATAATGTGCCTTGATACAGTTACTTTATGTTTCCTTTGCTCTGGACTCATTGAGCTTTGGGGATCTTTGGGTTAATAGTTTTCACCAAGTTTGAGGACATTTTAGCTATTATTTCTTCAAATATTTATTTCTGTTTTACCCTCATCCTCTTGATTGGGGAGCTTTAATCACCTGTATACATTAGGATGATTGAAGTTGTCCATCTTTGGTGGAACATGACCTGCAGGCTATGATAGAGACCTCCCATTCTGCCTCTTCCAGGAGTCCAAGAGCAACCTGTACAGCCAATATGAGGAGAAAGTGCGGCCCTGCATTGACCTCATCGACTCCCTGCGAGCCCTGGGCGTGGAACAGGACCTGGCCCTGCCCGCCATCGCCGTTATCGGGGACCAGAGCTCGGGCAAGAGCTCCGTGCTGGAGGCCCTGTCTGGGGTCGCCCTCCCCAGGGGCAGTGGTAAGCACTTGGCTTCTGTGTTGGTTAGCTCAGGCTGCAGTAACAGAGGACCTCAGACTTGGGCTTAAACAGTAGAAGTTTACTTCTCAAAATTTGGGAGGCTAGAAGCCCAAGATCAAGGTATTACCAGGGTTGGTTTCTCCTGAGGCCTGTGTCCTCTGCTTACAGATGACTGTCTTCCCCTTGTGTCTTCTGGGGGATGGTGGAGGATGTTTGCAGAAGTCTGGAGTTTCCCATTGCATTGTACCACCTGGGCTGATGGAAAACACTGGGGTGAAGCAAGAGATCTAAAGTAGGGGATTTCAAGTCAAACTCCATCTGAAACGTACATTCTAGATGCACATTTGTGAGTCACCCCAGATAGCATGCCTCAGAGAGTCAAAGGGTGAGAACAGGGAGTTTGCAGTTTTAGGAGCCTCCCAGATGATTATATACAAATTTAAGAACCACTGGTCTAAGACCACCATATAGGACTGTTAGCAGCAGAGCATAGACCTGATGCGTAGTGGTTTCCTAGGTATTGTTACAAGATGTCCTCTCGTGCTGAGACTGAAAAAACTTGGAAATGAAGACAAGTGGAAAGGCAAAGTCAGCTTCCTGGACAGAGAGATTGAGATTTCGGATGCTTCACAGGTAGAAAAGGAAATCAGTGAGGGTAAGTGTCCCATATGTGTTCTTCATGCCTATTTGGATATCTGGTCAACGAGGTGAAATAGATGGGGTCTGCCTGTCGACTGTTCCCACTCTCCCCTTTCCAGGCCTCTTCTGGTCCCTCAGGAACCTTCCCTTCCCTCCATCAGGCTCCCAGCTCTCTTGTATTTTCTCTTTTTTTTACTCTCATTAAGACCAGTGCTTTGGATAGAATCTGACCTCAGTAATTTATTACTTAGTATGTAAGTACGTTTCTGAACATAATGTGAATTTTGAGGCTTGTCTTCAAATATGGAATATGTGTCCTTTATTCAAAGGCCTCCCCACTCCACAGATCTGATGTCAGGGTGTGGGGCCAAGGAACACCTTCACCTGTTAACCAGCTTTTCAAAATGCTGACTGGACCATCACTGAATCCTGTTCAGAACTGGAAGTCTTTTTCTTCCAAGAGTGGGATGCATGTGCTTGAATAATCCCAGTTTAGAATAATATATGGCAGGTCTCAGTAAATGCACACCACAGAGATTACTGTATCAATTTGAAACATCTGAAAAGAGAAAATTAACGCTTAATGTCGGAGAAGGCAATGGCACCCCACGCCAGTACTCTTGCCTGGAAAATCCCATGGACGGAGGAGCCTGGTAGGCTGCAGTCCATGGGGTCGCTAAGAGTCGGACACGACTGAGCGGCTTCACTTTCATTTCTCACTTTCATGCATTGGAGAAAGAAATGGCAACCCACTCCAGTCTTCTTGCCTGGAGAATCCCAGGGACGGGGGAACCTGGTGGGCTGCCATCTCTGGGGTCGCACGGAGTCGGACACGACTGAAGCGACTTAGCAGCAGCAGCAACGCTTAATGTAGATAGGGACAAAGTAGTGATACACTTAGTTGCTGCTGAGTGTGAGTGAGATGAGTAAGCAATTTTCCCTTATTGACTTTAATTTCTTCCTAGTGTGTCACATAATTAAGTTCTAGTCATTTGGGGAAGATACAAAAATGGTATGAACTGATATCCAGCAGTAGGAAAGAATGGATTTGACTCTATAAAAGTGGAAGCACTAACTACCATTTATTGGCTATTGTGCAAAAATTAAATTATGTTATCATGAAGATGTTATTGTGTGTTTGTTGGGATTAGGTTGCCTGCAGAAAATGCAAAATTAGTGTGTATCAATTAGTCCTTGGTGTGTAACAAAACAATCTCAAAACCTAATGACTTTGAACAGTTTATTTCCTGTGATTCAAAGGATCAGCTGGGCAGTTCTTTTCCTCTAGGATGATTTGGCTGGGGCCAACAGTCTAGGATGACCTCGGGTACCAACCCAGTCCTCAACTGGAATGACCAGACCTTCCCATGGTCTGACAGTGGCCTGTCCGCCCCAAGTGACTGGGTTGGGTTTTTTAATGTGTTGGTAGAAGGGTTCCAAGTACCAAGAGACCTGAGTGTGAAGCTCTGATGTGTAAGCACCTTTCAGTGTCTACTGGAATACATTTTGTGACAACCTGTTACCCAGAGAAATTAATGCACTCAGGCCCAATTTTAAGAAGCAAACTCTCTTGATGGGAGAAGTGGCATTCTTTCTATAAAGCAGCATTCATATGGAGATGGGAAGGAGTATAGAAGCCATTTGTGCAAGCAAGTTGCTAACACAGTGGTTTAAACAATGTCAGTTTTATGTCTCTCAGAGCTGATGTAAAGGTTCCAAGGTTATGAACCCAGACTCCTGTCTCATTCCTACATCCGTGTGGCCTCTGCTCCCAAGGCCTCCTCATCATTTAGTCAAGTGCCCATTCCTGCCAGCTAGTCATTGGCAAAGTTCCTATCCCTGTCTTAAGCATATTTCTGGAAGTTGCACATAGCATCTTCACATCTATCCCATGGGCCAGACAATTTTATATGACTGCATCTCTGGGAAATGGATTTGGTGGAGTGGGGGGCAGAATTAGCAGATTATGCTACATATAACATTGTTACTATTACTTCCTTCTACATTCTTGACCGATATAAAGCATACCAAAAAGACATTCCGGATGTATAAAGTAGTCAAATGGTATTAGCTAAAAGTTTGATGAAATAAATTCTTATCTTGAAATTTTCATTATTATGGAGGAAGGGACAGAATTAAATCTCTTTATGGAATATCAACAGCTAATGCTCAGCTTGCCTGAAACAATCATGTACCACCACCCATAACTTTCCAGGTCATGTTTTAGGAGTCACCATTTATTTTTATTTGTTTTCATTTTACCTCTTTGTTAAGTTCCTAGTGTATCAATGGGAGGAATTTAGGTGTAGCACCAGGAAGAACTTACCTGCTCTGCCAGGTTAAGACTGGTTCAGATGGGTGTCACCTGCAAAGGTGTTCTCGCTAGTTCTCTCTGCAGACTGTTCTGGCCACTGGTAATGCAAATACCGGATTATCCTTTGATGTCCGTTTTTGTTTCGGAGAAATGAATCTGCTCCAAATATCACAGCAGGTGGGCGTTGCCTTCGGAAGATTCACTGTAATGAGATATTCCATCTCAAGCTCTATTCCGTTTTTCTTTCTCTTCTTCTCTAGCCCAGATTGCCATCGCTGGGGAAGGCACAGGGATCAGTCATGAGCTGATTAGTCTGGAGGTCAGCTCCCCTCATGTCCCAGATCTGACCTTGATAGACCTTCCTGGCATCACCAGGGTTGCCGTGGGCAACCAGCCACTGGACATTGAATATCAGGTGAAACTTCAGGCTCCATCCTGGCCCAGGTCTTGTTGGGGGAGGGGCTGCATTAGAGCATCAGTGAGTCCAGGACCAAGGAGGTGGGGAATTTGGAGCATGCATTGGTCAGAATTACTCCACCAAGTTGGATGGAAGCTTCTATGGGAAGAGGCAAAGTTGGGAAAGCATTTTATTTGTGTTTTATGCAGTGACTCATTCTTGGTTATAGTTACACTCTATGCTGTATCTAAATTGGCATGCATTAGGAAGGGGTTTTATGTGGGAAGAAGGAGCATTAGGAGCAAATATAATGATATTCCTGTATCAGTGAATCTCACCCTGTGGATGAAAGATTGAGAGAATATCAAGCAATTCTTTTGGCATCTTATTTTTTATTGTGACCTTCAGATTTGAGGTCTTGGGAGATGATTCACACGTTAAAACCTCATAGTGTTCTCTCAGAAAATGTTTTTCTGACCTGTGTTGTCAGCTCATTTCTCTGTGTTTGCTTCTTGGAAGAAATACCTCTGGGACTTGGAAGGCCTGAAGCAAGTACAAGGTCAGGACCTGTCTCAACTCTCATACCCTCTAATTTTCTTACAGATCAAGTCTCTCATCAGGAAGTATATCCTTAGGCAGGAGACCATCAACTTGGTGGTGGTCCCTGCTAACGTGGACATCGCTACCACAGAGGCGCTTCGCATGGCTCAGGAGGTGGACCCCCAAGGAGATAGGACCATAGGTAAGAAGAATGAAATTTTTAGTCACTCAGTCATGTCTGACTCTCTGTGGCCCCACGGACTGTAGCTCTCCTAGCTTCTATGTCCTTGGGATTTCCCAGGCAAGAATACTGGAGTAGATTGCCATTCCCTTCTCCAGAGGATCTTCCTGACCCAGGGATTGAACCCATGTGTCCTCCATCTGCTGCCTTGCAGGCAGATTCTTTATTGTCTGAGCCACCAGGGAAGAATGTAAAAATCGTAGGTGGCTTGACAGTGGAGCAGCATCCCTTAAATCCAGTGGGTGTTTCTTGGCACACATGAGTGGGGGCCTACACCCAGCAGATGAGAACCATTCAAGAACCATTGAGGCCAGATGACTCTTGGGCCACAATTGACTCTAGTTGGCCATGGGTTGACCCATAATCCTTGTCTATCTGCTTATAAGAGGCGTGGTGGTTTCAGGGGTGGGGCAAAATCAGAAAGCAGTTATATCAGTTGACAATGCATTTTATGTAGAATAACCCATGTGTCCCAGAAAGATGAGGGGATACACAGGATGTGAGGTATCCATACAATGGGATAGTTCTGTGCTGTGCTTAGTTGCTCAGTCATGTCTGACTCTTTGCGATCCCATGGGCTATAGCCTACCAGGCTCCTCTATCCATGGGGATTCTCCAGTATTCTTGCCTGGAGGCAAGAATACTGGAGTGTGTTGCCATGCCCTCCTCCAGGGGACTCTTCCCAACCCAGGTCGAACCCAGGTATCCCATATTGCAGGTGGATTCTTTATCATGTGAGCCACCAGGGAATCCCAATAATACTGGAGTGGGTAACCTATCCCTTTGCCAGGTGATCTTCCCAACCCAGGAATCAAACCAGAGTCTCCTGCATTGCAGACAGATTCTTTACCAGCTGAGCTACCAGGGAAGCCCACAGTGAGATAGTTCAGTTCAGTTTAGTCACTCAGTCGTGTCTGACTCTTTATGACCCCATGAATCGCAGCACGCCAGGCTTCCCTGTCCATCACCAACTCCCGGAGTTCAATGAGACTCAAGTCCATCGAGTCAGTGATGCCATCCAGCCATCTCATCCTCTGTTGTCCCCTTCTCCTCCTGCCCTCAATCCCTCCCAGCATTAGAGTCTTTTTGAATGGGTCAACTCTTTGCATGAGGTGGCCAAAGTACTGGAGTTTCAGCTTTAGCATCATTCCTTCCCAAGAAATCCCAGGGCTGATCTCCTTCAGAATGGACTGGTTGGATCTCCTTGCAGTCCAAGGGACTCTCAAGAGTCTTCTCCAACACCACAGTTCAAAAGCATCAATTCTTTGGCACTCAGCTTTCTTCACAATCCAACTCTCACATCCATACATGACCACTGGAAAAACCATAGTCTTGACTAGATGGATCTTTGTTGGCAAAGTAATGTCTCTGCTTTTGAATATGCTATGTAGGTTGGTCATAACTTTCCTTCCAAGGAGTAAGCATCTTTTAATTTCATGGCTGCAGTCACCATCTGCAGTGAGCCCAAAAAAATAAATTCTGACACTGTTTCCACTGTTTCCCCATCTATTTTCCATGAAGTGATGGGACCGGATGCCATGATCTTCATTTTCTGAATGTTGAGCTTTAAGCCAACTTTTTCAGTCTCCTCTTTCACTTTCATCAAGAGGCTTTTTAGTTCCTCTTCACTTTCTGCCATAAGGGTGGTGTCATCTGCATATCTGAGGTGATTGATATTTCTCCCAGCAATCTTGATTCCAGCTTGTGCTTCTTCCAGCCCAGCGTTTCTCATGATGTACTCTGCATATAAGTTAAATAAGCAGAGTGACAATATACAGCCTTGATGTACTCCTTTTCCTATTTAGAACCAGTCTGTTGTTCCATGTCTGGTTCTAACGGTTGCTTCCTGACCTGCATATAGATTTCTCAAGAGGCAGGTTAGGTGGTCTGGTATTCCAATCTCTTTCAGAATTTTCCACAGTTGATTGTGATCCACACAGTCAAAGGCTTTGGCATAGTCAATAAAGCAGAAGTAGATGTTTTTCCGGAACTCTCTTGCTTTTTCAACGATCCAGCGGATGTTGGCAATTTGATCTCTGGTTCCTCTGCCTTTTCTAAAACCAGCTTGAACATCAGGAAGTTCACAGTTCACGTATTGCTGAAGTCTGGCTTGGAGAATTTTGAGCATTACTTTACTAGTGCGTGAGATGAGTGCAACTGTGTGGTAGTTTAAGCATTCTTTGGCATTGCCTTTCTTTGGGATTGGAATGAAAACTGACCTTTTCCAGTCCTGTGGCTACTACCGAGTTTTCCAAATTTGCTGGCATATTGAGTGCAACACTTTCACAGCATCATCTTTCAGGATTTGAAATAGCTCCACTGGAATTCCATCACCTCTACTAGCTTTGTTTGTAGTGATGCTTTCTAAGGCCCACTTGACTTCACATTCCAGGATGTCTGGCTCTAGGTCAGTGATCACACCATGGTGATTATCTTGGGATAGTGGGATAGTATCCAACCTTAAAAAGCAGGGACATTCTGACACCTGCTACAATGAGGATCAACCTTGAAGACACTGTGCTCAAAGACGTAAGCCAGTGCCAAAGGACAAATACTGCATGACGTCATTCGTATGAGGGACCTAGTGTGGTCAGGTTCAGACAGGAAGTCAAGTGGGGGAAGGGAGAAATAGGAGTTAGTGTTTGGCGGTTACAGAGTCTCAGCTGGGGAAGATGAAAAGGTTTTGAAGATGAATAGTGGTCAAGGTTAACCAACAAAGTGAAAGTATTTCATGCACCTGAAATGTGCATGTAAAAATGGTTAAAATGTTATGAAAAAATGCATTTGGCTGTAAATAGCAGAGAGCCTGAGGACAGTGGCTGAAACAAATAGCAGTTTATTTTCACACCTAACAAGAAACCTGGGCAGAGGCTGCTCACCTGTGTAGCAGTGATGCCGTCAGTCCCTTCCACATTCTGCTCCACCATCCTTAGCTGCAGGTTCTCATTCTTTGCTTGTCCTGCTGCCCATCCTGCCTGGAATGAGAATCTCTCAGCCAGGGCTGCGGCTACAAGTGGGCACAGTAAAACTCAGAGTTAATCCTGGGCTGGACAACCGCACGGGGCCTCACATGCAGATGGGTCCATGCTCGGGGCAGTGTTATGATGCTGCCATCTTGCAATACTTGTTTAAATAGGCGTTCTGCATTTTCATTTTGCAGTGGGTCCTGCAAATGATCTAGCTCATCCTGGTCAGACCCTTATTTTCCCAAGTGTGAGCCAGGCCCCACCTGCACCTATATTAACTGAAGAATTTTTAGAAATGCAACTCCCTTGATCCCACCGAATCTGCTGAATCAGAATCTCTGGAGCGGGGCCTTAAGGTGGCTCTGATGCACAGGGAAGTTTGAGACCCATTGCATGAGAGTGAACTCCTTTGCTGAACAGGAGGAACATAATGGGCCATTACACGCCGCTGTCTCTCTGGCATGAGAGCCAAGGTCTGGGTGAAGTGAACTTAAGGAGCACATAGGGGCTGAGCCTCGCACCTTCACTAAGCGAGCTGCATTGTCTGCCCCAAGCAGCGTGGGAGCAAGCCTGGGTCCAAGGGACCTCGCTCCCCAGGAGGGGAGCTGACTTTACTCCTTACCCTGTGAAGATATGAACATTCTATAACCAGAGTCTCTGGGTTGCAGGAATCTTGACAAAGCCTGATCTGGTGGACAAAGGCACGGAAGACAAGGTTGTGGACGTGGTGAGAAACCTGGTTTTCCACCTGAAGAAGGGCTATATGATTGTTAAGTGCCGCGGCCAGCAGGACATCAAGCATCGGATGAGCCTGGACAAGGCCCTGCAGAGAGAGCGGATATTCTTCGAGGACCATGCACAATTCAGGTATGTGCATGGAGCTTTCCCAGGGAGAACCGAAATTAAGGACCTCCTTCCTCACAGGAGAAATGCATGCTGTCCAAGGTTGGCTGTTGAGAGTATCCGTGTGTGTCTGTTCCTTTACTGTGGCCATGGGGAATCTGCCTGGAAGAGTAAAGGAGGAATTCACAAAGTAGGCAAAGAGTAAATCTAAAACTTCAGAAGAAGGCAGAGATTTTTTGCAATAACTTATTATAGTTCTGGAAACAGAATATAAATGTAAGTATAACAGGATGGAAACAAAGTGGAAAACTCAGAAATAGACTCAAGTACATACATTTGGTCTGTGATAAATGCGGCACGTCAAATTCCTGGGCTTTGTCAGTTTCATTATCAATCAGTGGCACTGAAATAATTATTTAATAGTTGGGAAAAATTAAATATGTCCTTACTTAACATGGGATACCAAAATAAATATCAGTGGAAGTTTAAAATTAAGTACAAAGAAAGTACCACTTCTCATAAGAAAATATAGGTGGAGAATAATAATCCCAGGATAAAGGCCTTTCTAACCCTGATGCCAAAAATGAATTTTTTTTAAAAAAGGATAATACTGATAAATTGGTTATTTTGAAATAATGAGAAAGTGTAGAGTTTGTGGGAAAGGAGGGGTGTGGGCTTGCATCTCCACTGCCAATGACGTGTGCTGAGATCACACAGGTGTCCCTAAGGCTGAGTTCCATTTCTAGGAATTCCACACAGGCAAGTAATCAGAGATGTGTTCAGTAATGTCCCCTAAAGCGTGTTCAGCACAGATTTGTTTTTAATTGTGACGACTGTGGAATGTACATGTTGAAAATCATGGGATGTGTATGGACAAACTAGAATAAGAGATCACAGTGCCAGCAACCATTATAGTGCAGTGCCAAGGAGATGCCAATAAAAAGATTCTTGTAAGATGTTGAGAAAAAAGTGACACATTCACTGAGATCCCTTGTGTGTGCACATGTGTATGTGGGAGGAGACGTATGTCCTTTGTAAACATTATCATATTTGATGTTCTCAGAAGCCTGCAGAGACAGATAATTCAGAAGAGATCTTTGCAGTCCTGTGTTCATAGCAGCATTATTCACAATAGCTAAAAAAGAAAAAAAAAAAAAAAAAAAGGCATGGAAACAAGCTGAGTGACCACTGATAGATAAACACAATGTTTATCCAAAATGGATTAAAAAAATTCCATCCACACAGTGGAATAGAATTTGGCCTTAGAAAGGAAGAAAATTCTAGCACCTGCTATAACACGGCTGTACCTTGAGGGCACTGTGCTCAGTGAAATAAGCCAGTCATGAAAAGACAAGCACTGTATAATTCCTCTTATACAAGGTCCCTAAAGGGGTCAAATTCATAGAGACAGGACCTGGAGGAGGGGGTGGGGAGATGCTTAATGGGGACAGAGCTTCAGGTGGGGAAGATGAGCTGTTTCTCCAGGTAGATGGTGGTGATGGTCACACATCAATGTAATTGTACTTAGTACCACTGAATGTGTGCCTACAGGCTTCCCAAGTGGCAGTCCCCACTTGTGAGTAAAGAACTCACTTGCCAATGCAGGAGATGCAGGTTTGATCCCTGGGTCAGGAAGATCCCCTGGAGGAGGGCATGGCAACCCACTCTAGTATTCCCGCCTGGAGAATCCCATGGACAGAGGAGCCTGCCTGGTTGGGCTACCTTCCATGGGGTCACCAAGAGTCAGATATAACTGAAGTTACTTAGCTCACACATATGCACTTACAAATTATTTAAGTGGTGAATTTTATGTATCAGATCAGATCAGTCACTCAGTCGTGTCCGACTCTTTGCAACAAACCCCATGAATCACAGCACGCCAGGCCTCCCTGTCCATCACCAGCTCCCGGAGGTCACCCAGACTCACACCCATCAAGTCAGTGATGCCATCCAGCCATCTCATCCTCTGTCATCCCCTTCTCCTCCTGCCCTCAATCCCTCCCAGCATCAGAGTCTTCTCCAATGAGTCAACTCTTCGCATGAGGTGGCCAAAATACTGGAGTTTCAGCTTTAGCATCATTCCCTCCTAAGAAATCCCAGGGCTGATCTCCTTCAGAATGGACTGGTTGGATCTCCTTGCAGTCAAAGGCACTCTCAAGAGTCTTCTCCAACACCACAGTTCAAAAGCATCAATTCTTCGGCGCTCAGCCTTCTTCACAGTCCAGCTCTCACATCCATACATGACCACAGGAAAGACCATAGCCTTGACTAGGCCAACCTTTGTTGGTAAAGTAATGTCTCTGCTTTTGAATATGCTATCTAGGTTGGTCATAACTTTCCTTCCAAGGAGTAAGCGTCTTTTAATTTCATGGCTGCAGTCACCATCTGCAGTGATTTTGGAGCCCAGAAAAACAAAGTCTGACACTGTTTCCACTGTTTCCCCATCTTTTGTCATAATTAAAAAATTCGACAGGTACAGAAGCTGAAACTTAGATATGAGTGTATTCTTGCAAAGATGTGTGTGAACTCGTGTTTCCTGGCTGCCCTTCATCCTAAAAAGTCCTTTAACATGTGGAAAACTGTGTAGTAGCTCACTCTACAAACACATATTTGGAAAGAGTGAGAGGAGGGCTTGATCTCCTTCCCCAAGCAGCTCATGGTTTAAGTTGTCATTTTGGAGAAGGGTGGGTCCCCCAGTTCAGGCTTCATCCATACACCTGTGTAAATATCTGTCAATATATTTTCATGAAGCCCAACACCAATATGCACTGTGTATACAGAAGGATATATGCATGTTATGGAAACATATCTCTGGGTGATATGTGAATTTTTATAAAGACCATTTGTAGTCAGGTGTCATAAGACAAGTTTAATGTATCAGCTGGAAGGGATCATTCTATACCATTTTTGAAATATGCAACATTACAAAAATTCAGTCATGATTCTGTGTGATCCAGTTGCAGGACATGCCATCCAGTGGGAAGTAACTGCACTTACTTTGGCTTTCCCCAGCGACAGAGAGCCAACCTGCGTTTTCTGGCTAGACCCAGGTGGACATGAATGTTGTCTTCTCTTGCAGGGACCTTCTGGAGGAAGGGAAGGCCACTATCCCCTGCCTGGCAGAAAGACTGACCAGTGAACTCATCATGCACATTTGTGTAAGTGCACGCAGAGCTGAACAGAGTCTTGGAAGTGCAAAGCTAAACCATGTTGACACACACAGGGATCTCTTGGATATCTTGTTAAGATGTGGGCTCAGATTCAGGGGCTGTGGATGCGGCCTGGGATGCTCCCAGGGGCTGTGGCTATTGCCTGTCAGAGGATCACATGTTGAATGAGATGCTGATAAACTACCCACCTGGCCTAATTAAAATGAGCTTCTTGCCAGCACTGGCCTAACCCTAGCCCTTCCCCATCGCCAACTACAGCTCATTCCCTCTTCATATTTATGTCTTTCTGTTCTTTTTCTCAGAAAACTCTGCCCCTGTTGGAAAATCAAATAAAGGAGACTCACCAGAAAATAACAGAGGAGTTACAGAAGTATGGCAAGGACATCCCAGAAGAAGAAAGTGAGAAAATGTTCGCTCTGATAGAGGTGAGTACTGCCAGTGGCGCCAAGCCGGGGAGTCGTACATCACTGTCCACAGGGATTATGGGCGTCATGCTCATCTGTCTTCACTTCCCTAAAGCTGATCCAAACTCGTTCTGCCCACTTAGCACCAAAACGGGCCTCGAGTTAGAAGGCGGGCAGGGAGTGGTGGACCACCCCATGCGTGCTATTGGCTCTTCCTCAAGTGTGTTCCCTCACTGAGGACCCCCCCCAGGCTGTGAGGGGAGTTTGGGGTTGTCTGCCTGTCCTCCCACCTGGCCTGAGAGACAGCAAAGAGGGACTCACCCATGCACATGACTGCCAAACTCCCTTGCTGTTTAGAATATCTCTGCTGATTCTTTTTTTCTTCTTGGCAGAAAATTGATACATTTAATAAAGAGATCATCTCAACAATAGAAGGGGAGGAATTCGTGGAGCAGTATGGCTCCCGACTGTTTACCAAAGTACGAGCCGAGTTCTGCAAATGGAGTGCTGTGGTTGAGAAAAATTTCGAAAAAGGTGAGTCTGAGGCACCACGGTAGACACGTCAAGTTGAGCTGAGTCCAAGGCTAGGGGAGGTGGGTGATGACGGTGGTCAAGGATGGTCAGAGTAAGGACTTGGCAGCGTGAAAGCCACACGTGCTGTTTCAAGTCCCTGAACTCAGGCCAGCAAGCATCAGGTTCAGACTTCAGAGGACACCTGGAGAGAAGATGCAGGTTCAATGGCCCATGCCAATCATGACTATTAGAAGAATCAGTTTTCCCTCAATAGTGAGCAGGTGACCCTGCCATGTATGTCATGCCCTTTGTGTTCCCAGTGGTGCTGCCCCTGAAATAATCCAATGAGTAAGCCACTGAGGCCTTGAAACTTGACGTGTCCTGTAATGGATCTTCTAGTCACTGTTTAATTGCTCAGTCATCCGACGCTTTGCAACCCCATGGACTGTAGCCTGCCAGACTCTTCTGCCCGTGGGATTTCCCAGGCAAGACTAATGGAATGGGTTGCCATTTCCTCCTCCAGGGGAACCTCCCAACCCAGGGATCAAACCCATGTCTCCAGGTTGGCAGGTGGATTCTTTACCACTGTGCTACCTGGGAAGCCCTTATAGTTGCAGTGGCGAAAAGAAAATACAACAGCATCTTGGGTACCACTTTGCATCATCAAATCCTGAAGAGTCTAAGAAAAGTAGAAAATGTGATTTGAAATTTTTTTTTTTTACTATTTTAATAAGCCTAAACTAAATCATATATTGACCAATGAGAAAACTGCAGCAGTTAAGGGAACTTTCAATCTGCTTTTATCCCAACAATCTGATGGTGGAGGGGGGCAGTAGGCAGATGGTGGTGGTTTCATGATTTATTTACACTGAGCAGAGGTTCAGACTGACAGTCCTCCTTGGCTTTGAATAATGAACATGGGGAGAGAAATCAAGGGAGTTTCTACATAATTCAGAGGCTGGACCTTTATTCCCTGGCAGAGGGCACAGAGGGCAGGGTAGGATGTGAACCTTGGGGACCAAAGTCCAGGACACTCATTCCTGGGGTGGTCACTTGTCACATGTCCACAGTCTTTGTGTCACTTGTTGCTATCGCTCAGTTGCTTGGTCGTGTCCGACTCTCTGCCACCCCGTGGACTGCAATACACCAGGCTCCTCTGTCCTTCACGATCTCCCAGAGTTTGCGCAAACTCATGTCCATTGAGTCTGTGATGCCACCCAGCCACCTCATCCTCCATCATCCCCTTGTGCTGCTTACAGAAGCCAAGTCTGTGAGCAGAGAGTTGTACACCTGCTGTGCAGCGTATTCTTATGTCGGGGAGGGGGAGCACCATGCTAACCCCTTTCAAAGAAAACAACAGTCTTTGGCTTCCAGAAGGTCCCTCATGGCATTGCCTGGCCAGGTTTTTATGGCAAAAGTGCTTATGGCAGACAGCCTGTGAGAAAAATGGCTCATTTCTTAAAACGATAAATTCCTCCCAACAAGTGATCAGTTCCATATCACTGGGTGTTTCAAATGTAAGAATTAATTTAGACCCCTAATACACCTCCTATCCCAAAATAAACTCAAAATGGATCAAAAACCAAAGTGTACAAGCCAAACCTGTAAAACTCTTAGAAGAAAGCATAGGTTTAAAACTTTGTGACCTTGGGATTAGGTAGTGGTCTCTTTAGCTAGGACACCTGAAGCAGAAGCAACACAAGGAAAAAAATGATATATTGGATTTCATCAAAATTTAAAACTGGTGTGTGTATCAAAGAACACTATCCAGGAACACGATCAAGAAAGTGGAGAGACATTCCACAGAATTGGAGAAAGTATTTAAAAATCATGTGTATGATAAGGGTCTAGTCTTTATAGGACTTCACTTCCCAGGTGGCCTGGCAATGCAAGAGACCTAGAGTTGTGAGTTTGATCCCTGGTTCTGGAAGATCCCCCGGAGAAGGAAATGGCAACCCACTTCAGTATTCTTGCCTGGAAAATCCCCTGGACAGAGGAGCCTGGTGGGCTACAGTCCATAGAGTCACAAAGAGCTGGACACAACTAAAGTGACTTAGTACTCGCTCACTTGTATTTACAATATGTGAAGCACTCTTACAACTCAACAACAAAAAGAGAAGTAATTCAATTTAAAGATGGACAAAGGATTGGAATAGACATTCCTCAAAAAAAAAGAAAAAAGATACAGGTATGGCTAATAAGATTGTCTTCCCAGTGGCTCAGTGGTAAATACGCCTGCCAATGCAGGAGACATGAGTTTCCTCCCTGGGTTGGGAAGATCCCGTGGAGGAGGAAATGGCAACCCACTCCAGGATTCTTGCCTGGGAAATCCCATGGACAGAGGAGCCTCAGGGGCTACAGTCCATGAGGTGGCAAAGAGTCAGACACAACTGAGCACCCACACACACATGGCTAATAAGCACGTGACAAGATGCACAATATGGTTAGCCATCAGAAATGGAAGTTAAATCCCATCTCACACATACTAGAGTGGCCCTTGTGCTAAGTGGAAGAAGTGAGACACAAAAGGCCACAGGATGTACAGTTCCATTTACATGGAATGTTCAAAATAGGCAAGTCCATAGAAGTAGAAAGTGGATTAGTGGTTTCAGGGGCTAGGTAGAGGGAATGGGGAGTGAGTGCTGATGGAAACAGGGTTCCCTGGGGTGGGGGAAAATGCTAGAGAATTAAATAGTGGTGATGTTTGCACCACTTTGTGAATATACTAAATATATACTTTAATAATGGTGAATTTATGGTATGCCAATTAAATCTTAATTTTTTAAAATGCCTTTAAGAAAGTATCTCCTGACCAAAAAAGGGTAACCAGGCTACCATCCCTGGTTAGTTCTTCAAAAAGAAGGAAACTTAGTCCTTCTGAATCATCCTCCCCTCACCCCATGAAGGAGGTTCTTCACACCCTAGTATGTTTAGAGTAAAAAAAATTCCAAGAATATAAGAGAAAAAAATTAAGTGCTTTATGTGGTACGCAGTGATAACATATCACATTAATAATCCAACTGTATTATCCCTCTGGTTTATAAATATGTTTTACTCCTACTGCAACCTGGGAATATATGCTGAGTCACTGACTCCAGCTGGCGTTATGGTCATTTCTTTATTTTTTAAGTGGGTCCACCTTGAGCGGCATGTAGGATGCTAGCTCCCCGACCAGGGATCAAACCCTCACCCCCTGCACTGTTCCCACAGAGTCCTAACCACTGGACCACCAGGAAAGTCCCCATTTCTATTTTTTAAAGTGTCTGCAGGTCATAGTATTCTATGATACAGTTTTTTTTTTACAAAATCAAATTTGATTTACCAAATTTCCTACTCAAATTACCTTTTCCATAATATGTCTTGGGACTTCCCCAGTGGTCCAGTGGTTAAGACTCCACCTTCCAATGCTGAAGGTGGAGTCCAGCTGAACCAGGGGGCCCTGGTTCAGTTCCTGGTTAAGGAACTAAGATCCCACATGCTGTGGGGTGCAGCCAAAATTTTTTAAAACTCTGTCTTAGTAAGTTTCTGCATTTGCTATTTTTCAGTGTCCTTCCCTGGCTTTACACATGCCATCTTGAGATGACTAAGGACAGTTATCTCAAAATCTGTTTCTTTATTGCAATCCTGGAATCTTTTTCAATTTGAAAATCAGATTTGATTTTTTTGTCTTGCTCCTCTATATTTTCAGGAAGATCAGAATGCTACTGTGTTCAGCCAAACCAGCAAGGTTATTTCTGCAAAATAATTCAGAGCTATCCTTTCCTTCTGTAGGTTATGAAGCCATACGTAAAGAAATCAAGCAATTTGAAAATCGGTATCGTGGCAGAGAGTTGCCAGGGTTTGTGAATTACAAGACGTTTGAGACCATCATAAAAAAGCAGGTCAGAGTTCTGGAAGAGCCTGCTGTGGACATGCTGCACACAGTGACAGGTGGGTTCTTGGTTTTACTTTAGGCATTTTATCAATATTTCTAGGACAGGGTCAAAGCCAGTACCTCCTGCTGGGGTGTTTTCCAACACAAGCAACCCAACCAGGCTTCTCCAGACTCTAACTGGGTGTCCAACAATTCATTCCCCTTCTGACACTAACTGCCTGGAATTCACACAGACCCACAGCTCAGGGCTCAGCTCAAAAGACCCGCCTCTGTGGATGGCAGCTCCATGTCTGAGACTCCTGTACTGCTGAGTGACCAGCTATAAGTCACAGTTCCCACCACCCACTCCTGGGGTTCCATACTCAGCTGGAACAGCTCACAGAACTTAGAAGTATACTCTACTTTACTGGTTTGCTATAAAGGATTTGCTTACCTTTACCAGTTTATTAGTGGGGCTTCCCAGGTGGCTCAGTGGTAAGGAATCCGCCTGCCAATGCAGGAGCCACAAAAGACACGGGGCTTCCATTCCAGGGTGGGGAAGTTCGCCTGGAGAAGGAAATGGCAACCCACTCCAGTATTCTTGCTTGGAGAATCCCATGGGCAGAGGAGCCTGGCAGAGTACAGTCCTGGGGTCACAAAGAATGGGACAAGACTGAGTGAGCACACACACACACACCAGTTTACTGGTGTTGGATATCAAAGACTGCAAGTTTGTGGCGAAAGTTTACAATGTAAGGTTGCAGATGAATGATATGCATAGTGTGTGATGTGGGTGCGTCACAAGCGCTTCTGTCAGAGGAGTGATGAGGGCGGGACCACCCTTTTGGCTTGTGGTCATGTTCACCAGCCTGGCTATCTTTGAGCCTGGTCATTAAGGGTTTTTAATGAAGGTGTAATCAATTATACAGCTTCCCTGGTGGCTCGGATGGTGAAGAGTCTGCTTGCAATGAGGGAGACTTGGGTTTGATCCCAGCATCAGGAAGATCCCCTTGAGAAGGGAATGGCAACCCATTTCAGTATTCCTGCCTGAAGAATTCCATGGATAGAGGAGCCCCGAGGGCTACAGTCCGTGGGTCACAAAGAGTCGGTCATAACTGAGCTATTAACACACATACCCACACCCACACACACAATCAGTTATCCCATGGGAGCATAATCAGTTTTTCATTCAATCTCCAGCCCCTCCCCTAGCCCCCAGAAGTTGGGGAGAAGAGGGAAGCTGGGTTGAAAGTTCCAGGCTTCTAATCAAAGGCTTGGTCTTTCTGGTGATCAGCCCTGCCTGAAGCTGTCTGGGGCCACCTGGTTAGAACAAGCAATGTTCCTGTCACCCAGGATATTCTAAGGGGTTTAAGAGCTCTGTGTTAGGAACCAGGGACAAGAACCAGATGTATGTTTCTTATCATACCTCACCTCCCTCTACTCCACCACTTTGCATACTTCACAATCTCAAAACACTATTGTTTATTCGAAATCTCTGAGAAGTAAGGTTGACTGAACAGCTGTACATTATGGGAGTGGGCTGAGCCTCTAAAGTGCGGCGTGAGCCTGAGACACTGTCACTGTGGCCACGTGCCCATTGCAAGCCACGTCGGCACTGTGGAGGAGAAGCACAGTCCCCCGCGGCACTCACCACCCCCTTCTCCTCGAGAATCTTCACTCCCTGGTTTCCTGTTTACTGCCCTGAGCTTCCTGAATCTCTTCTCTGTCATCTCCTTGGCCCACACCCTCCTCACTCAGGCTTCAACTGTCTCATTTTAGCATGGAGTCATAATCTTGAGGATCCGTGAACTCGTAGGGGTGAAGGGAGGACAGCCTTTTCACAGTTGATAAGACATGTATTTCTTATTTGTTTCCTTTGACCTTTTATTTATTTTTGGCCGCACAGGGTCTGCCTTGCTGTGCACAGTCTTTCCCAGTTGCGGCAAGCAGGGGCGACTCTCCAGTTGCCATGAACGGGCTTCTCATTTCGGTGGCTTCTCTTGTTGAGGAGCGTGGGCTCTAGGGCCTGTGGGCTCCAGTAGGTGCAGCACGTGGGCTCAGTAGCTACGGCTCATGGGCCCCAGTGGTTGTGGTGTACAGGTTTAATTTCTGCTCAGCTTGTGGGATCTTCCTGGACCAGGGATCGAACTTGCGTCCCTTGCGTTGGCAGGCGGACTCTTATCCACTGAGCCACCAGGGAAGTCCACGTGGCTTCCCTGGTATTTCTAATTAAATTTTACCTTCGGGCTTAATAACTATAAACCAAAATCTGTAATTGTGTCTTGTTGATCAATTGTGCATTCTTCAGTCAGTCTTAAAGAAAATTCTTGTGTAATACTTCAAGGCTTTCTGAAAATTCTTCAGAAAACATTAAAAAGTCTATATATACTTACTTCTGTTTAGAAAAATGTGATATGTAGCCAAAAGATTTCCAAGCATAGCAGCCAGTGGTTAGCACTGGTCCAGTGGTTAGGACTCTGCATTTCCACTACAGTGGCGAGCATTCACTCCCTGGTCAGTGAACTAAGATCCCACATGCCTCACAGTGTGGCCAAAAAAACATTTCCAAGCATAAAGATACTGTACATCACACTAAGATAACATTCTGCGAGGAAGTCAAGTGGAAATATCAGTTTCGAATATAAAATGAAATAATGTAAGTTTTCTGATTGAAATGAGAGTTTGTTCACCTATTTGTTTCAAATGAATAACAGAGCTATTTTGATTCCATTGATGTATTTTAAAAAGTGATGTGTTTTACTATAAATGTTAATATATTTATAATAACAGAAATTGCATTCTTTGCAACTATTTCTACTTGGGATGAAAATGTAAACATCAGATAAATATTTCAGGGGACATTTAGATTTTTGAAATTCCTCCAGGATATTTTTGAGTAAGAAAGCACACCTTCTTCCTTCAGAAAGAAAGAGAAGATTGGGGGTGGAGAAGAGGGAGGCAGGGAACTGTTTCTGCTGTTTTAGCCTCTTATTTTTTGCAATTTATGAAGTCATGGGTCCTTCCAGCAAGACTGGACTTCTCTGTCTTTCTTTCACCAGATATAATCCGGAATACCTTCACACGTGTTTCAGAAAAACACTTTAATGAATTTTTCAACCTCCACCGAATTGCCAAGGTAAAACTGACCATTAAGTTACTTTAAAAAAAAAAAAATGTAGGCCTGACATTAGAAAGTGGACTTCTTAGATTAAGACTATTCAACCTTTATTATGTATTTGGAGAAGCAAATAGTCAAGATCAATAGTGAATTAAGATATGAGTGGTGATGTCTCGGTGATGTCTGGTTAAAGGCAGTAAGAGGGAGAGAAAGAGAGAAAGAATTCAGAAGGAAAATATTTAGTCAGAGGAACAGAGGAGAGTCATAGTAAGTGTGGAACCCTGTTACAGCTGAAGAGTGGTCCTGAACCTGGAAACTCATCGAGGAAACCAAATAGGAAAGACGCGTCCCATCTAGGAACAGGGGCTCCCCCTTGTCCTGGCTTGGGCTGCATAGCTAATACCCTGCAGATACTTAATATTTCTCATAGTCCAAGAGACTGGAATCCCAGATGGAAGTGCTGGTGGCCTTCTCATTGGTGTCTTCACAAAACAGGAGGCTGGGGGCAGAGGTAGAGAGCGAGCTCCCTGGGGTCTCTTCTCAGAGGGTCACTAACCCATTTGTGGGGGCCCCACCCTCATGACATAATTACCTCCCAAAGACCCCCACACCTCCAAATTCCATCCTGTTGAGGATTAGGCTTTCAAGGTATGAATCTGGTGGGGACACCAACCTTAGACCCAGCACCCAACAGAGATGGGAAACTGGCTCTGCCTTTTGCAAGCTGGAAGTCTTGGGGCTTCTTAACCTGCCTGGGCCTCTGATTCCTCATCTACAGACTAGGACTAAGAATGCCCTCTTAGTCAGAAGGAACATAGATTTAGGACCACACTTGGCATCACACATCACATTCTTGCATTCAGTGAAGCCAGGGGTTCCAGGTAACTTTCCGTGTGAAGGGTCCCCTCTTTGACTTTCTGGCAGCCAGTTCCTCTAAACCCCAGGAACATGAAATATGTGCAATTTGACTGAGGGAATCTGGCTCCCATCTTATCCCTGTGAGCTCTCTGGTAGAAAAATATTTCTCCTCCTTAGATGGAAAAGTCTGTAAAAGGGAAAAGGAAAAAAGCTGGAAATCAGGCCTGAGAACAGAGCCCATGCAGGTTCCCAGGCCCTGGGGATGCACGGTATGGTCATCTGTGTGCCTCAGGCTTCCTGGGAAATTCTGACCCTCCTCCAGAATGGGAAGTCCCACTCCCTGCCCAGAGAAGCTATTGTGGGGACAGAAGGCTGCTCCAAAGCCACCAGCTCTTTTCTAGATGGCACCTGCTAGGGGTGGCCTTTGCAGTGGAGCTATTGTCCTCTGACCAGTAATTTGTTTCTAGATGGAAATTCTGTTGTGTTTCTCCTTTGCTATAGTCCAAAATCGAAGACATTCGATCAGAACAAGAAAATGAAGCTGAGAAGTCTATCCGACTACATTTCCAAATGGAGCAGTTGGTCTACTGCCAGGACCAGGTGTACCAGCGTGCATTGCAACAGGTCAGAGAGAAAGAGGCAGAAGAAGAAAAGAACAAAAAATCAAACCATTATTACCAACCCCAGGACTCAGAGCCTTCCACAGATGAGATCTTTCAACACCTGACTGCGTACCATAAGGTGAGTCTGCTAGTCTCAGGACAGTACCTCTCATCCATTCTCTGTCTCTGAAAATGAAGAGCCTGTCTCTTCAGTCTTATCTCTGTAAGGGGACCACCAGCCCCATCTTTCAGCCCTTGGTAAGCCTCTGTAGGAGCAATTCAATCAGACATGAAAAGGGTTGTTACTTAGAGCCATCTGCATCTGGTTTGGGCTGGCTGTGTGGCCTCAGTCAAGTTATTTAACCTCTCTGAGCCTTAGATTTCCTCTCTAAAAGGAGGTAAAGTGGTTACCTCCTCCCAGGGTTCTTGTGAATATTCAGCAGGAGGAGTGTAGAAGGCAGTGACCGCTGGCCCTGGAGAAGCCACTGTTCACAGAGACTTGTACTTTGATTGCTACCCTACATTTTGGGCTTCCCAGGTGACACTAGTGGTAAAGAACCCACCTGCCATTGCAGGAGATGTAAGAGACATGGGTTCAATGCCTCGGTCAGGAAGATATCCTGGAGGAGGGCATAGCAACCTATTCTAGAACTCTTTCCTGGAGAATCCCACAGGCAGGGGAGCCTGGCAAGCTGTAGTTCATAGGGTTTCACAAGAATTGGGCATGACTGAGCAATGTAGCACATGCACCTTACATTTCAAATAACTTGAGGGTCCATCTAATTCATCTGGGGAAGGATGCATAACTCAGAGCCCGGGGGGATGTGAAAGTCTGGACAGGAAGACAAATGGCAACCTCCTGGTTTACCAGATGTCTCCATCGCTTAAGGCAGAGCATCTCACACCAACCATGCTTACACTTCTCCAGGATCTTCCAGAGATGCAGATGTGGTGGTAGGGGGGCAGGTCTGAGATGGGGCACAATTCTGCATTACTGACAGGCTCCCAGAGGATGCCATGCTGCTGGATGGGGATACACTCTGAGCAACAAAGCTCAAACGGTCAGACTCTGCAGACCTTGGGATGTGCATGGGTGTGTGTGAAGCCAGTAAAGGGCAAAGCGAGGGCAGCCCTGTGCCCCCTTTGTTTCTCCTGCAGCCAAGCTCAGGAACTCAGAACTTTTGAGAGTGAGTAATACACACACACATACACACATACACACATACACACATATTAAAGCCTTCACCTGATTGGGTGAGGCCCATCCACATTCTTAAGGATGATCTTCTTTACTTACTTAAAATTAACTGATTGGAGCTATTAACCACATCTACAAAATATCTCCACAGAGATACCTAGATGAGAGTTGAATAAGTGGGTCTACAACCCAGTCAAGCTGACACATGGAACTGACCATTATATCTAGGGAAAGGCTAGGGCTTGTTTTATATCTATAAGTATAAACAAAAGAACTGGCTTATACAATTATGGAGGCTGCCTCATCAAGTCCAAGGTGGGTAGGACGAGCCATGCAGAAAGCCAGGCAGGTGCCGAATCTGCAGACCACAGGCCAAAGTCCTTCTTCCTCAGAAGAATTTCTACCTGCAGTGGAGGAGTTGACACCTTTGTGCCTTTAAATTTCCTACCCAAGAACATCAGGAGACCCCTGATGTTCCTTCTTAAATATCCTTTTGGGGAGCCTCAGAAGTGTTTTAAAGTTCTCTTTGTATAGGTGGTACACACATCTGGAGTTTATTCCTACTTCTTTTCTCATCTTTGTACCTCCTATCAATGAGACTTTTCTTCCATGACATCTCATTGGTTGATTTCTGTATGTTGTCTTACATTTGTTAACCATGCTGATTCTCTTAAACTGTCTGTGGTGGTTTTACATCTGTTTCTCCTGAGTTTTCCCAACAAACACTCATCCCTCTGCAGACAGTGGTGGTTTTATACTCTCCCTGATCTTTCCAGTCTTTATACCTCAAACTTTTCTTGCCTCATCTAGTCCCTTCAGTGCAACTTGAAACCAAAGTAGACCAGCAGACAGCCTTGCCCTGTCCTGACTTTAATGAGAACCCCCTACTTTTCCTGTCAAGTATGATCCTTACTGGCTAAAGTCAAGGTATTAGCAGGGCTGGGTGCCTTCTTGAGGGTCTAGAGGGAGAATCTCTTTCTTTGCCTAGTCCAGCAGAAACAAAGGAAAATAGTCAAGTAAAGCAAATTAATATTGGGTTGGCCAAAAAGTTCATTTGGGTATCCGCCTTTTTTTCATTTATCTGATTAAATTTATTCTTTGGATAATTTTTATTAATAGACCAAAAGGAAGCAGAGGACATGGGTGAGGTGGGAAGGGGGTATTGTCTCAGGAAGGACTCCCTCAGGAAGAGGGAGAAAGGAAAGTTGAAAGTGACTTCCAGTGTGCTTAGAACTCAGAGGGCTCCCTTCTGTGGCTTTTGATAGCCCACCTCCTTTTATGCTAAATAATTTCAGCCTTGATTTAAAACAAAACAAAAAAAAAAGAGGTTATAGAGTCTTTAAGGGAGAGTTGTAAATAATTTTAAAATGCAGGTTTGTTTAAATTTATTTTTAATTGGAGGATAATTGCTTACAATGTCATGTTGATTTCTGCCATACAACAAGAAGAATCATCTGTAAATACACACTGTCCCCTCCCTCCTGAACCTCCCTCCCATTCATTCCCTCACCCCCGTCCTACCCTCTAGGTCATCACAGAGTATGGAGTTGGGCTCCGTGTGTCATATAGCAACTTTCCATTAGCTATGTATTTCACCCGTGGTAATGCATACGTTTAAATGCTACTCTCAATTCCTCCCACCCACAGACTGTCCACAAGCCTGTCCTCTGTGCTTTTTGTACTCCGTGCATTTACCTTCCTAGGGCACGTTTTGCCCTCTTGCATCAGAAGTAACCATTTAGTGGTCAGGAGAGGCTGGCGGGAGCCCAGAGTCCGGCTTGGTCCCTAGCCTGGTGCTGCCCAGACCACAGAGGACGCGGGTGGGTTTGAAACCCAAGCGGGGACTGTGCACCCACGGGGTCTAGGTCCCTGCCGGGGTGCCGTGCTGAAGTCAGGGTGTCCTGGCTGCCGTGGTGCCTCACCCTCGTGTCAACTGTGCCTTCCTTCCTCGCAGGAGGTCAGCACCCGCATCGCCGGCCACATCCCCTTGATCATCCAGTTCTTTATTCTCCGGACCTATGGAGAGCAGCTCAAGAAGAGCATGCTGCAGCTGCTCCAGGACAAGGACCAGTACGACTGGCTGCTGAAGGAGCGCACCGACACCAGAGACAAGAGGAAGTTCCTGAAGGAGCGGCTGGAGCGGCTGTCCCGCGCTCGGCAGCGGCTGGCCAAGTTCCCGGGCTGAACCCGCCCTCCGTGCAGCCCCGGGTCTCCAGGCAGCGGACCGCCGCCGCCGGCTCCCCGACGGCCGCACGCCCTCAGCTGCCAGTTTCACAGATGCATCAGTGGCCCGCCTGCAGCCGTAGTCTCTGCTGTCTCTTAGTGGATAAGCACACTGGCTTCAAGCAGCAGGTGATTCCCTTCGATGCTTCATGCCCACCCTGCCCCATCCCTGAACTCTCTCCACCCCTCTATCAGTTAATGATCCCCACACAGCACTGTAGACTGATCATTCCAATTGCTGTAATAGCCTTTCACACCCCATGTTTTAGGAACATGAGTGCCACACTTGTGAATGCATACAGAAGCCTATTTCTTCAATTTGTAATACACTTCTTTCTACCAGACATTTCTCTGACACTTCTTTTTCTAATGTTTATTTATTTTATTGTTATTTTGCTCGCACTGGGTCTTCAATGCTGCACTCGGGCTTTCTCTGATTGTGGCGAGATTGAGGGCTGATTGAGGGCTGCTCTGCAGTCGTGCTGTGTGGGCTTCTTATAGCTGTGGCTTCTCTTGTGGTGCATGGGCTCTAAGGCACGTGGGCTTCAGTAGTTGCGGTGCACGGGCTTCATTGCTCCTAGGCATATGCGATCTTCCCAGATCAGGGATCAAACCTGTGTCTCCTGCCTTGGCAGGTGGATTCTTATCCACTGTGCCATCAGGAAGCCCTCTCTGACACCTTCTTTATTTGGGAGACGTTTGAAAATGACAGCAGGTGGGAATCTGTGGAGCAACCAGTGGACACTAAGGCGGCCCTCTGTACTGGGTCAGGTCAGAAGGAATGGTTGAGCAAAAGAACGTGATGGATTATTTCTAAGAGGCTAGAAGGGAAATGGGGAATAAAGTTAAAGAAGTGGGACAGAAGGTGAAGCAATGGGCATTTGTTGTTTATAATGTATGCTGATCAAGCATCCAGTCTGCTTAATTGCTGGCCACCTACTGTGGAGCTGAAAGGTGAAAGCCTAAATCAAAAGAGGTCACTGCCCACCTAGGAGGATTTTACAGCAGATGCTGTCCTGGTCTGAGAGGTGGGAAGGAGCAGAGCAGGGTCCTGACTGGCCTCCTTGGACTAGGCAGCCATGGGGACATGCAGACACCCAGCCAGAAAGGGAGTGGCTGCCTCATGAACTGTCCACTCACTCCCAGGCCAAGCTGGACAACAGCTTGTTGGAAGAGGTGGACTAGCTGCACTGTGCCCTCCCATCCAGCCCCTGCTTCACCCCGACCCCTGGCCCCTTCTGACACTCAGGATTCCACAATCCTCAAAGCTTGGGACAATGCAAGAATTTCTGTACAAGATTATTTATGTATTATTTTCTTGGGCTCCAAAATCACTGCAGATGGTGACTGCAGTCATGAAGTTTAAGGACTCTTGCTCCTTGGAGGAAAAGCTATGACCAACCTAGACAGCATTTTAAAAAGCAGAGACATTACTTTGCTGACAAAGGTCCATATAGTCAAAGCTATGGTTTTTCCAGTAGTCATGTATGGATGTTAAAGCTGGACCATAGAGAAGGCAGAGAGTCGAAGAACTGATGCTTTTGAGCTGTGGTGTTGGGGAAGACTCTTGAAGAGTCCCTTGGACAGCAAGGAGATTGAACCAGTCAGTCCTAAAGGATATCAGTCCTGAATATTCATTGGAAGGGTTGATGCTGAAGCTAAAGGTCCAATACTTTGGCCACTTGATTCAAAGAGCTAACTTATTAGAAAAGACCCTGATGGTGGGAAAGATTGAAGGCATGAGGAGAAGGGGACGACAGAGGATGAGATGGTTGGATGGCATCACTGACTGAATGGACATGAGTTTGAGCAGGCTCCAAGAGATGGTGGGGGACAGGGAGGCCTGGCGTGCTGCAGTCCACGGGGTCACAAAGAGATGGACTGAGGGACTGAACAACAGATGTACGAGAAGAGATGCTTGGAGACTTGGAGCTGCTGCCCCCTCGTGGCTGGCTGAGTAACTGCTCCAGTATCATGCATCCCATAGAATCTGCCTCGACCAGAAACAGAGGTGTCACTGTTGCCAAGGATTCTTCTTTGCTGTTGTTATAGTTTTCCTAGCAATTCCTAGATAGATGGGAGAAGAAAGCCGATAATATTTCAGAGAACAGGAATTAACTTGGGGGACAAGCCCACTGGGGACTCAAAAGGAGCTCAGTTTCCTTTCATCAGAAAGATCCAGGAATCCCTCAGATCTGTCCTGACTGGCCATCGATAGGGCAGAAGTACAGTCTCCCCTCCTATCTGTTGAGGAGTCAAGCAAAGGCATGCCTGGAGTCCACTCTATGTGAGTCCATCACTCAGAGGGCAGTGGGGCTCAGGCACGGGGCTGAACTGCCCCATCCTCCAACCCCCACCTCCCCACCCCAGTCCCCCATCTCCTCTGTGAAGGGCAACACCAGGAGCAGAGCCTGCCTCTCCAGATTCTGCTGCCGGCTCCACAGAGCCGGCTTGAAGGTCCATCAACCTGGGCAGACTAAACCAGAGGAGCAATCATGCGTACTCAGGGAGCCTCTTTCCAGGCAAGTCTGGGGCTCAGTTGACCCCAGGGTATGGGGCTGAGTTTGGAGCAGAGCTAGGAGAGGAACTAGATAACATTGAAGTGACAGAACTAGGAAGCCTCGGTTTTCCAGAATCCGGGTCTACTGGTGCTTAGTAAATGCTGTGGGAGAGAGTGGGCAAAGGAGATGCAAGGCACATGTCCAAGTGACTTGCTGGTTGCTTGACTATCTTCTAAGATGCTGTGGAGCACCTACCTTTATTAGTTTCCTTCTTAGAGCAAAGACAAAAGCAGCCAGCCAGGAAAGTCCCCACTATCAGTTACTGTGTGGGAGGAAAGGAATTCAATTCACCTGGTCAACCAGGAAGCCCTAAAAGCAGCTAATGGGGCACTGACGTTGGCTTTCCCAGGTTCAGTGGATCCAAGTGATCAGTGGATTTTCAGGGGATTATGAGTTCAGGTTCTTTAATCACAGCAAAACAATGGCTGAAACACCAATATTTATGGGGTTTATTCATTTAAAATGAAATAGCTGGTACATTATGGGCTTTCGCAGGTGGCCTAGTGATAAAGAATCTGTCTGCAATGGAATAGATGTGGGTTCGATATCTGGGCAGGGAAGATCCCCCAGAGAAGGAAATGACAGCCCACTCCAGTATTCTTGCCTGGAGAATCCGATGGACAGAGGAGCCTGGTGGGTTGCAGTCCATGGGGTTGCAGAGTCAGAGAAAGAGGCACAGCTGGTACATTAGTGACTTTAAAACAAAGAATTGATGCTTTTCAACTGTAGTATTGGAGAAGACTCTTCAAAGTCCCGTGGAAAGCAAGGAGATCAAACCAGTCAATCCTAAAGGAAATCAGTCCTGAATATTCACTGGAAGGACTGATCCTGAAGCTGAAGCTCCAATACTCTGGCATCTGATGCGAAGAACTGACTCATTGAAAAAGACCCTGATGCTGGGAAAGATTGAAGGCAGGAGAAGGGGACGACAGAGGATGAGATGGTTGCATGGCATCACCGACTCAATGGACATGGGTTTGAGCAAGCTCTGGGAGTTGGTGATGGACAGGGAAGCCTGGCATGCTGCAGTCCATGGGGTTGCAAAGAGTCGGACATGACTGAGCGACCAAACTGAACTGAACTACTTTGGAAGTAGCATAAATTGCACATTTTTCTTAAAACACTGGGCACACTGGGAGAAGAGCTCTGGCCTGTACCACATCATACATCACCCTCTCTGTGTCCAAAGCAGCAAAAGACTGTGGCTGTGGAATAGGACTCCAGCCGGGAGTATATGTGTGTGTGTGTGTGGCTTTTCACAAAATTGGGTCCAGGGTGAAGCCTCGGTCAAAAGAATAAAGCCTCTGAATTTCGAGCCAGATCAGGGCAACCCCAGGAAGGTGCTGAGAACAGACCATGTACCTGAGTTTAAGGCAGGACTGTGCCCCCTCCCCCATAACAGCTCAGTGAGAATCGAATCAAAGTTAATTCATTCTCCACCCTGGAAACTCACCTACTTCCCCAGCTGCAAGAAGCCACCAAGTGATCAACACAGATTCCACACCTTTAATACTCGTGTGTCCACTTTAGTATTTTGGGTTAATTTATATTAAGCAAATTAACGTTTGTCTCTTGTAAAGGTTTAAATACAGAAATATCTATTTCCCTAGTTTCAGCATTCAGGCTGGATCTTTGTTGTTTGTTTATATTTATTCATTTGGCTACGCTGGGTTTTAGTTGCCGCACGCAGGATCTTCGATCTTCATTGTGACATGTGGGGTCTATTCCACCCTGGGATTAAACCGAGTCCTCCTGCACTGAGAATGTAGAGTCTTAGCTTCTGGACCACCAGGAAGTCCCCGGCTGGATCTTTTAAGTGAAGTCAGCTTCATTCAAAATTAAATCCACTCACGGGAGGAGGACTGCAAAATGAGAAATACAACTGAAAAAGATGCCAGCTCCCCTGCCATGTGGACACTTGTAGGACACAGTCCATCTTCTTTATTCACAGATTCCTTACCGGTAGATCCACCTACTCATTAAAGTTGATTGGTTACTCCAAATGAACACTAACAACGCTTTAGTGGACACTGGCAGAGGAGCAAAAATATTGAACGGCTGAGTTTGAAAATGGCTACCCTGCCTTCCTGCCCTCCTGTTTCAGCTCAGACTGTAAACAAGGATCCTTTTCAGTTTATTTAGCACTGTGTTGTTGAGCATTTTTGTATTTTCAGATGGTGACGTCAATGTTGAAATGGCCCCAAGCAACATGAGAAGTGCTGTCTAATCTAAGTGCAGGAAGGCTGGCTGTGCCCTCCAGACAAAACTTGTGTGCTAGGGCAGCGTCCTTTAGGAGTGACTTATGGGGTTGCTGGCCATGAGTTCAGTGTTAATGAATTGACAGTATCTACCAGTAAGGTGTCTTTAAGCAAACATACAGAAAACAAAGTTCTATGGCGATCAGGTGACAAAGACTGGTGGCTGGCAGGCACCTGACCCCACTTGTCCCCTTTTGTTGTTGTTGTTCCATCGCTAAGTCATGTCCGACTCTTTGGGATCCCATGGACTGCAGCACGCCAGGCTTCCCTGTCCTTCACCATCTTCCAGAGTGATCCGACTCACGTCCATGGAGTTGGTGATGCCATCCAACCATCTCATCCTCTGTCGTCCCCTTCTCCTCCCGCCTTCAATCTTTCCCAGCATCGGGGTCTTTTCCAATGAGTCAGCTCTTAGCATCACGTGGCAAAAGTATTGGAGTTGTAGCATAAGATTTTAAAGATGGCCCACATCAAAAACAAAAACAAAATCTTATCTAACAAAACATGTGTTTTCTTTACTTTTTTATTAAACTTTTACCGTAATTTTAACACAAACTGATATAACTGACAATCCTCTCCAATCCCCTGTTACACATTGAGACCTGCCAGATTTGGGCTATTTGAAGACCATGAGTGGATTTCTCTTCCAGGGAGGAAAACATTTACCCTCTCTATCTCTCCTACCTGTGGTCACAACTCTGGGAACCGAGACACATGTTAAGGAAGCAGCTCTGCTGCCATGAGCTCACAGGAATTTTAGGGGAGGAGATGCTAGACTCAAGTTTGAGAAGGAAGAATCTGAGGACTCTGGAGTCACTGGGCAGAGAGTTCTAGAAGGGAGTTGGGTCTCAGGGTCCATATCTGGGAGAAATGGGAGGTACAGGGGGTGCTCCTTAAGGAGCTTGATTACCCCCTATAGCAGGGGTCCCCAGCCCCTAGGATCAGTACTGGTCCAGGCTGCACAGCAGGAGGTGAGTGGCGACGGGAAACTTCATCGGCCGCTTCCCATTGCTCCACCTGAACCATCCCAGTTCATGAGAAAATTGTCTTCTATGAAACTGGTCCTCGGTGCCAAAAAGTTGGGGACTGCTGCCTTTCCTGGCGGCTCAGACGGTAAAGAATCTGCCAGGAATGCAGGAGACCTGGATTCAATCCCTGGGTCGGGAAGATCCCCTGGAGAAGGGAATGGCTACCCACCCCTATATTCTTGCCTGGAGAATCCCATGGACAGAGGATCTTGGCAGGCTACAGTCCATGGGATCACAAAGAGTTGGACATGACTGAGCAATTAACACTTTCACACTTTCACTTTGCGGTCCTACAGGACAAGCTGTGGGGGCCAGCAGGGCAGCCCGGAGACCACATCTGCCCCACCCCACCTGACCTCACCCCCTGCCAACCCACCATTTAGCGGCTGCCCTGACATCAAGGCCCAATGCGGAAATGCAGACTGGTTCTGCTTGCCACATGTTTGGAAAAAAAAAGAAATTCATAATTTATTTGTACACTTTTTCACAATTGAATTTTACAGTTTAAAAAAGATACAAAACAGAGAACAAACAGTGGTCATATAAATTAAAAGAAGCACTAAAGAAGGAATGCTTGCTCACCATGACGACGCTTTTTAAAATCTGACCCGGGAGCAGGCAGGTCAGGATAGCCCCGGGGATGCTGCCGCCCGAGCATCCTGCTAGTGGATCGTCCTGACTTCCACTCCAAGGTCAAGTCCTAGTGCAGAATCACTCAAGTCGTTCTGCGAAACCAGTGTGTCGGAGAGGAGGCAGGACCTCACAGCACCCGTGTTTACGCTTCACTTGGTCACTGAAGCCTGACTCTCCCCTGCAGGAGAACTTGAGGAGTGGTTGGAAGGGGCCAGGGGGAGGCCTATGCACACCCCTCTCTCCTTTCTCACAAGCCCAGATGCTGTGCTTCAGGACAACATTAACAGAACATTGAATTGGGAGCAGTCACTTTGTGAAAGCAGCTCAAGTTGGCTACTGCTCACACAGGCAAAGGCAGCAGTAATTTCAAAAAGCTAAGAGTAGGACTACAGCCCGGTTTCATGGGCACTGAGGTAGTAACAGGTGGACGCTTTACAGGAAACAGTGTTTGTTTAATTAGTATCCCTGATTTCCCTGGGTGAGCTCCATTTCCAGGTGAATGATTAGCAGGCTTTAAGAGGGTCAGCAGGCACCCTACTCAGGGTGAGGACCTCAGTGGGGGCCCGGGGCATTGCACCATCTTCAAGGGAGGCCAGGGAGAGACTGGAGAATAAGGCGGGTCTCCCTGGGTGGGGGCCACCCAGCAATGCTGGGGGTGATCACATATGTTCCCAGGGCTCTGTCTACACACCCCCTGAAAGAAAAAGGTTTGGGTCCCCTTTCAAGTGTCTATCAAGTCATCACCCATGAAGAGCTGGTCCCTTTATTTCCAGCCAGCACTCTGGGCTGCTAAGAAGGCACTCAAGAATGTTCATCAAATTCCCTCGTGGGGAGACAGGCCCTGGGGCTACCCTAAGTGGCCTCACCAGCAGTGGCCCTAGAAGCTGGCCCCAGCAGGTTCTGCCAGGCTTTTCCCCTTTCTTTCTCAAGCCGTCCAGCAGCTGAGAAGTCGCCAGCCCCCTGTGCATCCAAGAGGGGTCCCTGGAATGGGGCTCAGAGGGGACATCCCCACGAGGCAGACCCCCATCCCCTTGCTCTGTGCTGGCTCTGCTGTCCACGGCCAGCCAGCCTCCCCAGTCAGATGAGGGGTCTGGAAGGGTGGGCCCGGGGGTAGGGGAGCCACGGGGTCTGCACAGAACTGTGGAAAGGGCCAAGACATACAGGATCATGATCGCATAAAAACAAAGACCTGGAATCACTTCAAAAAATACGTAATGCATGGGGATTAAACATCAGCCCCTTCTTTTTCTTGTGGAATGTTGTCAAGGACCCAGGCCGTACAGATTAGCTGTGTGCCTGTTCAAAAAGGAAAAAGAAACGATATTATTTTCTTAAGACAAACAAAGGTAGAAAATTATTTTTCCCCTACGTTGACAGGGAGGGCTTCCCTGGTGGCTCAGAGGTAAAGAGTCCACCTGCTAACACAGGAGACACGGGTTCTATCCCTGATCCAGGAAGATACCACATGCTTCGGAGCAATTAAGCCCATGTACCACAACCACTGAGCCTGGGATCTACAGCCTGTGATCCACAACAAGAGTGCATGCTACAGTGCCGGATTCTTTGTGACCTCATGGACTGAAGCCTGCCAGGCTCCGCTATCCATGGGATTCTCCAGGCAAGAATACTGGAGTGGGTTGCTGTGCCCTCCTCCAGGGGATCTTCCCAACCCAGGGATCGAACCCGAGTCTCTTACGTCTCCCTGCACTGGCAGGCAGGTTCGTTACCACCAGCGTCACCTGGGAAACCCCCCTATAAGAGAAGCCACTGCAATGAGAAGCCTGCTCACACCATGAAAGAGTAACCCCCGCTCCCCACAATGAGAGAACGTCTGTGCAGCAACAAAGACCCAGCACAGCCAAGAATTAACTAAATAAATTACTTAAAAAATAAGACAAAGGAATATTTTTTTCTACAGCATGAAGGTTGGGTTAGACTGACAATGGAGGAGAGTGGTATGTGCAAAGGCCCGGGGACAGGAGGGGCCGGGATGTTGGGGGGGTGTCCCATCACTCAGCACGGCTGGGACACAGGCATCTCTGGGCCAACCAAGCATGACCTTAGCCACTGAAAGTCATCCACGGTCTATGTAGTCCTGCTTTCTACTCCACCTCCTCTGTGGTCATCCAGCTCCGCCCCCCCACTTCCTGCTGCTGAGCCCCCAGCATTGCCTAGACACACGGTGCCTGTTCGCTTTCTCATCCTGGAGGGACAGTCACCCCATGGCCTGCCTCACCTTCCCCACCAGTCTCCCCAGGACCCCCTCCCAGCTTCCCTGCATCATGCAGGTCCTCAGTGGGACAGTGGGGGTCATGAATTTTCAGAACTCGGCCCTTTGCGGGGTGGGGACTGGCTGGGCCCTGAGTCACTTGAAGGTGTTAGGTCTTAGGTTTTGGCTCAGGAGAGACACAGGCCATGCCTCACCAGGCACTGCCCTCGGCTTCTGCCCCATCTCCTGGCACCTGGGCACCTTTGGAGACTTGAGGGAGACAAGACTTTCACCTGGAACCTGGACCTGGAAGGAGCCAAAATCTGTGAGCACTGCCCAGTCCCAAGGCCCCTGCGGTGGACAGACATCCGGTCCTCACCCAGGATCTGGACAGGACCCAAGACTGGGTCCCTCTGAGTATCATGCACCAGGCCAGAAGCCAGAGGCAGCAGGGGCACTGGGAACCCCTGGGATCTTTCCCTTCTCATGCCCTTTCCTTGTACCAGAGACCCCAGCTGCTCCCCTGGGTGCCTGTGACAGCCTAGAGAAGGATAGGGCCGAATCAAGCCTGGCAGCCTCGCTCTGCTTTCTGCCCATCCCCAGAAGTTTGATGCAATGACATCTGAGTAGGTGAATGGAGCTATTTAGAGCCAGAAGCAAGCCCATCACAGGAAACCCTGGACCCTGCAAAGCTGGGCCCCAGAAGTTTTCATCCAAACGCCTACGGGGAGGGGCGCCACCTGTCACAGGACCACACCTCCTAGACCCCTGGGCTCTGACATAGTGAAGTGGGGAGCCGATCAGGAGGATGGAAAGTTTACCCTCATTTGTTGATGGATCCAGTCTGTGAACACTGTCACATTCCCGTACACTCCCGGTCGGTACGCCTTGGCACAGCCCGACCCCCAGCTCGTGTCTCCGATCAGCCACCAGACACTGCTCTTCAGAGTGACCAGAGGACCTCCACTGTCACCCTGAGGGACACAGCAGGTTACAGAACAGAAGTCAATCCACAAGCCACACAGGCCAGAGGGCAAGAAGGTGGGATGAGGGCTCAGCGGGGTGACGGGAGAGTCTCCTGGGTCTCCTCCAACCCCGGGTCCCAGGTAGGGGAAGGATGCACTTCACGGGCCCGGTGGGAGCCGGGCAAGGCCCAGCTGCTCATCACCTGGCAGGAGTCGACGGTGCCCCGCAGGTAGCCTGCACAGATCATGGCGGGCGTGATGAGGTTGTCGTACATGTACTTGCTGTTGCACTTCCGGGGCTCAATAAGGTGCACCTTGGCCGCGTTCAGGTCATCCGAGGTCTTCCCTGCAACAAAAGACAACAGAGCTCTCACAGGAAGCCTGGTCTCCCTCCTGGACACATGGACATATGGCCACGCCACTCCTCCCAAGCCGGCTCCTGGGGAACCCAGGTACCTTTCAGCTACTGGGGCATGTGTTTAAAGCGGCTCTAGATTGTGTTTGGGGAGGACTACCTGCCTCTGGGCTGTGGACCAAGCTCCAACTGTGTCCTAGATTCGCCTGCTCATGGCCCAGCCCCATGGTTCCCTGGGATCACTTCTCCTCCATTGCTGTCTCTTCTCTGGACAGTTCCCAGGGTGACACCAGGAGCTCCTGTGTCTCCACCTCAGCACCCTAACCTTTCTCAACCCCACGCGCTGCTCCCCTCCTGACTGCCTGGCCTCGCTCCCTGCATGTGGAGACCTCCAATCACTTGCAGGTCTGTGCTGTCTCCATCGCCCACCTGCTACACAGAGGTTTTCTAGGCTCTGTGGGCTTGGGGGCTGAAGCAGAGCCTCTCCTGGAGTGCTCCTCCTCCACCTTAAGCCATGCCACTTGATCCTCCTCAACTCGGGAAGTGGCCCCATGCCCCACCGTGGGGCTCAGATCACGAGCACGAAGCAGGCCCCCCGAGACTGCTCACTCTCCCGTGACACTCCATCCATCAACAGATTTGGTGGCTCTGCCCCTACCCCCACACCCACCTCCCTGGTCTGACCACCTTCTTGTCTCGCAGGATGTGGCAGTGGTCTCCTCACCACGCTGTCACCTTTTCTGTGAGTCCCTACTTAGCCGTCCAACCATGTGACTCCCTAGCAGCTCCCTGGTCCACTTGGATTAGAAGCCAGTGCTATCATCATAGTCTATAATACCCTATGCAACCTGACTCCAGACTGTCCCCTCACCCTTGGTTCATCATGCCCTGACCACACTGGCCCTTCTGTTCGTACGACATTCTTGTCATGCTGATTTCAGCTCAAATGTCCCCTCTTCTGGGAAGCCCTCCCTGACGACCCCTCACTGTGACAAGCCTCCACTATTTGAAAGCACCTAGTTCCTTATTTCCTATCTGAGCACAATCTGCCCCCCAGCGCCCATAGGAGAATGTGAAGCTCCTGCAGGAAGAGGTTTTGCTTTAGTTTGCTCACTGTTGCTCTCCCAGCCCTTGGAAGGTGCCCCACAGATCATGGCTGAATTTTCCTCTGGTCTTGGCTGCTGAGGATCACAACTGGAAGGATCAACCCAGGAGCTTCTCTCGTCCAGATGCCAAGATACTTAGCCAGCTGCCAGCTCTCCCTTCTTTCTCTAAGTTGCTCCACCATGTACTATTCACCTCGCTTTAAACCAGTGGTCCCCAACCTTCCTGGCACCAGGGGCCAGTTTCGTAGAAGGTAGTTTTTCCATGGACCAGGGAGGTGGGGGGATGGTTTCAGGATGATTCAAGTGCATTACATTTATTGTGCACTTTGTTTCTATTATTAGAACATTGTGATAATGTGGTAATGAAAGCAATGGGGAGCAGCTATAATTAGGATGAAGCTTTGCTTGCTCACCCGCCGCTCACCTCCTCCTGTGTGGCCTGGTTCCTAACAGAGCACTGACTAGCACCAGTTCATGGCCTGGAGTTTGAGACCCCTGCTTTAAAGAACTCCTTGTAGGTGTGCCCTCAATACTTTTGGAAGGATGTAAACAATATATTAATATAAATGTACCACTAAGCACATCCACACACTCAGCAGTGGCTACAGAACTGGAAAAGGTCAGTTTTCATTCCAATACCAAAGAAAGGCAATGTCAAAGAAGGTTCAAACTATCACACAATTGCACTCATCACACACGCTAGCAAAGTAATGCTTAAAATTCTCCAAGCCAAGCTTAAACAGTGCATGAACCATGAACTTGCAGATGTTCAAGTCAGATTTTAAAAAGGCAAAGCAACCGGAGATCAAATTGCCAACCTTCTTTGGATCATTGAAAAAGCAACAGAGTTCCAGAAAAACATCTAATTCTGCTTTATTGACTATGCCAAAGATTTTGACTGTGTGGATCACAATAAACTGTGGAAAATTCTTAAAGAGATGGGAATACCAAACCACCTTATCTGCCTCCTGAGAAATCTGTATTCAAGTCAAGAAGAAACAGTTAGAACTGGACATGGAACAACAGACTGGTTTCAAATAGGAAAAGAAGTACGTCAAGGCTGTATACCGTCACCCTGCTTATTTAACTTATATGCAGAGTACATCATGAGAAACACTGGGCTGGAAGAAGCACAAGCTGGAATCAAGATTGCTGGGAGAAATATCAAAAACCTCAGATATGCAGATGACACCACCCTTACGGCAGAAAGCGAAGAAGAACTAAAGAGCCTCTTGATGAAAGTGAAAAAGGAGAGTGAAAAGTTTGGCTTAAAACTCAACATTCAGAAAACTAAGATCATGGCATCCAGTCCCATCACTTCAAGGCAAATAGATGGACAAACAATGGAAACAGTGAGAGATTATTTTGGGGGCTCCAAAATCACTGCAGATGGTGACTGCAGCCATGAAATTAAAAGATGCTTGCTCTTTGGGAGAAATGCTATGACCACCCTAGATAGCATATTCAAAAGCAGAGACATTACTTTGCCAACAAAGGTCCATCTAGTTAAAGATATGGTTTTTCCAGTAGTCATGTATGGATGTGATAATTGGACTAAAAAGAAAGCTGAGCATGGAAGAACTGATGCTTCTGAACAGTGGTATTGGAGAAGACTCTTGAGAGTCAATCAAACCAGTCAATTCTACAGGAAATCAGTCCTGAATATTCACTGAAAGGACTGATGCTGAAGCTGAAGCTCCAATACTTTGGCCATCTGATGTGAAGAACTGACTCTTTAGAAAAGATCCTAATGCTGGGAAAGATTGAGGGCAGGAGGAGAAGGGGACAACAGAGGATGAGAAGTTGGATGGCATCACCAACTCAAGGGACGTGAGTTTGAACAAACCCTGGCAACTGAATGGACAGGGAAGCCTGGTGTGCTGCAGTCCATGGGGTTGCAAAGAGTCGGACAGGACTGAGCGACTGAACTGAACAGAAGCACATCCAGTGCTCCATATAAAGGAAACAGCCTGGATCTCTTCATTTGAAAAAGGTTATCAGAGATGAAACCAAATTATAGCTGGAGGCAGCAGGGCCAGCCTGTGTCAGGAGAGTCTAGAGCCGCCTCCCCTCTGTGTGATCAGGGCAGGAGGACTAGGCTTTGATGACTTGCAGCCAGGCACACAGGCCCATCCTCACCAAGACCATTATCCTCAGCATCAAAGGCTGGCAGACTTCCAGGCAGCCCGTTAATGACTCCGTGACTTGAACACAGTGGGCCACATGCCTCTCATGTTTAGGTGCCCTCTACACTCCAAAACGCAGTTTCCACTCACTGTTCCACTTGATTTGTTTTTTTAATTAATTTTTTGATGTGGACCATTTTTTTAAAAGTCTTTAATGAATTTGTTACAGTATTGTTTCTGCTTTATGTCTTGGTTTTTTGACCACGAGGCATGTGGGATCTTAGCTACCTGATGAGGGATTGAACCCACACCCCTTGCACTGGAAAGTGAAGTTTTAACCATCAGACCACCAGGGAAGTCTTTGCATTTGACCTTAATCAGGGCACTGTGGTAGGTAGGGCAGGTAGGATTTTCCCATCTAACATGTAGAGAAACTGAGGCAAATAGCCTGGGTGAATCACCCAAAAATCATCCAATCATTCAGGATCAAAACCTAGATCTCCCACTTCTGAACCCATGCTCTGATTCATGGGACCTGCAGACCCTGTGCGGGGAGACTCACCTTTTTCGTAGGTGGCCCCCCACCCGGAAATCCAGCAGGACTGAGTTGGCTCCAGCATCATGCCTGGATTGGGCAGACACACTGGCTTCACTTTGTCTGTTTCGTGAAAAGAGAACACCATGAGCGGGTCTGGTATAACTGAAGGCCTCGGGTGATGGTCTCCACCTGGACCTCCCCAGGTGCATGCACTGGGCCTGGGACCACCATCCTGTGGCCCAAGGAGACTTCTAGATTCCAATGTGTCCTAGCATCCTCTTCCTCTCCCTTCCAGGACCCTTTTTCTAAGAGACAAGAAGTTCATCTCTGGAAGTTAGGGTTTAGGAAAACTGAAGGTCAACAGTGAACAGTCCTGTGATGCAAATAGCTGACACTGGGCATGGCAGGGCTGTATCAACTACAGACTAAACTGATCATGACGAAGGTACATGATCAGTGTATTATAATTAAAGGCACAGTGTCAGCTGTCACTGATCAGACCCTGATTATGAAGTGACTTTCGTAGACGTGCATGTGTGCTAAGTCGTCACCCTGTGGTGGAGGAAAAACGTGGTGGTGACTGCATCACTCAGTGGCCACAACACATTTTGGGGTGGCTCAGTCTCTGGAAACCCTCTTCTAGCAGTCATCCCCTTTCCCAGCCCTGCACACTGTAGCTCAATGCACTTCCTCCATACAGTCTTCACAGCACGTTTTATTTCCAGTCAGCCTCTTACTGCTGCTGCTGCTGCTGCTAAGTCGCTTCAGTCGTGTCCGACTCTGTGCGACCCCATAGACGGAAGCTCACCAGGCTCCCCAGTCCCTGGGATTCTCCAGGCAAGAACACTGGAGTGGGTTGCCATTTCCTTCTCCAATGCATGAAAGTGAAAAGTGAAAGTGAAGTCGCTCAGTCGTGTCCAACTCTTAGCGACCCCATGGACTGGAGCCTACCAGGATCCTCCATCCATGGGATTTTCCAGGCAAAAGTACTGGGGTGGGGTGCCATTGCCTTCCCCGGTCAGCCTCTTAAGATTTGGTCAAAACTGTTCACACACCCTGGGCTGCTGGAACACAACAGGTACGCACCGTTGAAAGTCAGAGGCGTCTGCAGCTTCATTAGAGCGATGTCATTGTTCTTGGTCTTGGAATCATAATTTGGGTGGGAAATCACTTTTGCTACTCGGTATCCACTTCCATAGAACATGAAAGATTGTTTCAAGATTCCCGCAAAGGCCGCCCAGACCTTGGGATTGTTAAGAGGTCTGGAAGACAGAGAGGAACACCGCTCAGCATGTAAGAACGGCAAACACACAACACGCATTCCACAGTTCTCAAAAGTCATCAGCCCCCAAGGTGACATGACTTATCAGAAGCCACACCAGAATGCCCAGGTGGTCTCAGGCTCTTCTCTCTCCCCATCTTACACAGCCTCACCCTCCTACACCCCTCTCCTTTACTTCATCAGTGAATCATTTTCCTCCGGTATTTCTGCACCAGCCTGCAAACCCTCAAGATTCCAAGAACACTTATGTGTGTGTGCTAAGTCAATTCAGTGATGTCTGACTGTTTGTGACCCTATAGACTATAGGCTGCAGTGCTCCTCTGTCCATGGAATTGTCCAGGCAAGCATATTGGAATGGGTTGCCCTGCCCTTCTCCAGGGGATCTTCCTGACCCAGGGATCAAGCCCATGTCTCTTACGTTTCCTGCATCAGCAGGCAAGTTCTTTACAACTAGCGCCACCTGGGAAGCCCAACTTATTCTTGAATCTAAACATCTCCCTGAGGTTTGAAACCCCATTTCCAGCATGACTAGGTCTTACTTATTTTATATACTAGAACATCTCTTGGCACACAGTAGGTGCTTAATTAATGTGTACCGGGGAGTAGACTCTGAGTCTAATAACCACCCAGGCACTACCTTCGTTTGGGTGCTTCCCTTCTAAGAAAATCCCAAGTCTTAGAGCCCATGGAATCTGGTGGATGGAAGGAAGGGACACTCCTGAGTTATACACACTCCTTCCTTCAACCTTCGCAACAACCCTCGAAACAGCACATCTGACTTACATGACACTACTGTCAGACACCTGGGGTGAACTGTCTGAGGCTAATCAGCCAAGGAACAGCCAAGTCAGGCCCAGCCTCACTCTAAACATGACAAACAGCTCCCATGAGTGAGGGTTTTTCAAAATATCCATGTGACCAAAAAAATTCTTTGTTTAAGAAAAAAGGAGGAAGAACAGCATCGTCTACAAATGCTAACACTGTAAATGATGGCCACCCTCACCCCTCCCCACCCATCTGTATGGGCAACTCTGGGGCCCAGGTTGCTTAATGGATCACAGCGAATCTTCCAGCAGGACAGCCTGAGGTTTGAGTGTCTTCAAGTTTCTCTGAGTGTCTCTCTGGGGACGAGTACCCAGGGAGCCCAAACCTGTCGAGAGGGCAGCGGCCTCAGGAAGGATAGAACCGAGCTAGAAGACTGTGGACTGGAACTGGTTCTGATGATAGCATCACCCCAGCCTTACGCTGCATCCCTGTGCTGACTCAAAGCGATGGACACACGCTATGGGATGTGTTGGCCACAGTTTCACGTGCTTCACAAATCATCTGACCCTCCCTGTGACGCCAGGGAGGCGCCCTTAGAAGCCCCAGTTGTCCCCAAGGAAACTGGAGCCTGCAGGAGTCAAGGACTTTGCTCAAGGCCTCCGGCAGAGCCACCTCAGAAGCCCAGGCTCCGCCCCCTACTCCTCTGGTTCCGCCCCTTCACTCAGGCCACGCCCCCTTCTCAGGTTTCCCCGCCCCCTTCCCATCCCCTCCCCCACCTCCTCGAGACTTACTCCTCTACACAGTGCGCGGCTGTCACGATCCACTCCGGGGTGATGATGGAGCCCCCGCAGACGTGGATGCCCTGCACGTGCAGGCTAACCTGCCACGGCCATTCGCCCAAGTAAGCATTCGATCCCCCCACAATCCGGCTCTGGCGGCTCGTTTTCACGGAGACCCCGCATTCTGAGAGTGACAAGCACAGTGCAGCCGGCCAGTGAGCAAAGCAGGGCTGCCCCCACCCCATCCCACTCCGCCCCTTGCCGCCCCACTTCCCGCTTCTCCTGGACACCTGCCACACTGTGTGCCCAGACAGTTCCCATCCCAAGGTTCCGGCCTGGCCGCAGGGTGACCATTATCCCCTCTTGTTCCTGTTTCTTTGGGCTCTGACTTTAGAAGACGCTGCCCGGTCTCTTTCGGCTGGGGTGGGGGCCAGGACACTCCTCCCTCAACCACCCCCACCCCACCCCCGCAGCCACCCCAGAAAGCACCACTTCTGATAGCCTGGATGCCACCTGTTGCTTGGCACTTGTGTGATTCCATCAGCATCTCCCAAATACCCACATAGCAGGGCAGATAACAAAGGCCCTGGGACCCCCTAGAATGCTCAGAGACCCTAGGATTCCTGAACAAAGCTAAGGAGGGCTTTTCTCCTATGCACTGCTCTCCAACCATCACAAGGTGGACGGCGTGGGCAGGAGGGCAGGGCAGGCACCACGCTCTCCTGGTATCTAAAGAAGCCTGAACCAACCTGTGTGGGAAGTTACCGCCAGGACCACTGGGGAATGGTGTTCACCCCGGAGTGACTGCTAGCTTCAACTGTTCAAACTGGGAATCCAAGCTTCAGGCCTGAGACCCATACGGGAAGAGGATGGGGCCACACCAGAGAAGGGAGCTCAGGCACAGTATCCTCCACACCCATAAAAGGTTTGGGAAATGTGGACGTGTTATGTCATGTCTAACTCTTTGCGACTCCATGGATTGTAGCCCATCAGGTTCCTCTGTCCATGGAATTTTCCAAACAAGAATACTGGAGTAGGTTGCCATTTCCTTCTCCAAGGGATCTTCCTGACAGAGGAATTGATAGTCTTCCGCAATGCACTCAGGATCTTCCTGAACTTAGGTCTTCTGCAGTGCAGGCAGATTCTTTACTGTCTGAGCCACCAGGGAAGCCCGAAAAGGTTGGAAACCACAAGTAGTCCAAACACTGGAATGGGGACACCCATCGGTCTCCACCCCCCAATGTGGACCCACAGAGAGGGCCACATTGTCTGTCTCTGGAGCTTGTCTGTCCTCAGGGGACAGCTGGTTCTTGGACCAAAGCAGTAGGTATCTGAAGTGTATCCAGATTCAAGAGCAGGAACCCTTGGGCAGGGTGCTGGGTATGTCCTGACACGTTACTCCACCTTCTATCTCCAAGTCCCCCAAAGACACACTGGGCATACATTTCAGTAAGGTATCAAATTTGATACCATTTGATTTTGGTATCAAATGGGATACCAAAATGTATCCCACTTTAGAAACACAAAACAGAAAACCAAGAATCACTTACCTATACAGCGTAAAGAAACCACTGTTTTTGAAGAACAGACATCACTGCAAAAGAAGAGGGGGAAATTCTGGTCACTATAACAATCAAGACACTTGATTCTCAAAATACCTAGAAATAAATATTTTCTTCCAATGTTCTCACTCCCTGCCTCTTTAGATATAGAAGAGTTTGCAATTAAAGACATGAACAGAGAAAGTAAACCTACATACATAGGGGACAGTAGTAAAGAGTAGACACCAAGTCAAACTGGAGGGTTAAAATCCAAGCTGTGTGACCTTGGGCAAGGCACTTATGCTCTCTGTGCCTCGATTTCCCCATCAACAGAATGGGCTAATAATAGTACCAAAGGTGGTTGTGAGGATAATCACACACTGTGTGTGTGTGTATGTTAGTCATTCAATCGTGTCAAGTCAAAGCACACATCATATCAGCTGTTATTTTTTTTTCTTGGAGTTTAAAATCATCCTTTAATTTTGTAAGGAAGACTTTTGTAAACTTCCAGCTTCTTGTAACTGCTTTATATGAACTGCACAGAAAACTATACAACCATTTGCCTGGGAACAGAAGAGTTACTCCTTGGGAGGCAAACATTCCAGGTTACAGATGAAAAAGAACTAACCAATGCATTCCATTGTACACTGAATTTTCTCCAACATGAAAAGAGAAGCAGCATTGATGCAGGTATTTGAAGCTGGCAGTGTTCCTTTATTTTTTCTTTCCTTTTTTATTTTTTAAGTTATAGAAGTATGATAACACATTTACAGCAGATTTGGAAAATACAGAACACAGTTACATACCGTTCCACTATATACTACAATTATTTTTAAGTAGATAAAGATTTTTCGTTGGAATTTCAATATCAAACTCCCAAAACTTAATAGAATGACTAGAAAAGTAGAAAGATATAGTAGACCTGAAAAACACTATGTCCTGAATGTTCTCCTGACATGCTGAGAAGGAAAACAGTGCTGACGCCCAGGTGCTCAAAGCTGGCGAGGTTCTTTTGAACATAATCAGTTCACGTGGGGCAAGATCAGTGGTACATGGCAGAGCAGGACACAGGCACACCCATCACACAATCCCATGTTGTTGTTCAGTCGCTCAGTCACATCCGACTCTGCGACTCCATGGACTATAGCATGCCAGGCTTCCCTGTCCTTCACTATCTCCTGGAGTTTGCCCAGACTCATGTCCATTGTGTTGATGATGCCATCCAACCATCTCATCCTCTGTCACTCCTTCTCCACCTGCCCTCAATCTCTCCTCTGATGAGTCTTTTCCAATGAGTTATCTTTTTGCATCAGCCAGCCAAAGTATTGCAGCTTCAGCATCAGTCTTTCCAGTGAATACGCAGGGTTGATTTCCTTTAGGATTGACTGGTTTGATCTTGCTGTCCAAGGGACTCTCAAGAGTTTTCTCCAGTGCCACAATTCAAAAGCATCAATTCATTGGCACTCAGCCTTCTTTATGGTCCAGCTCTCATATCTGTACACGACTACTGGAAAAACCATAACTTTGACTATATGGACCTTTCTCAGCAAAGTAATGCCTCTGCTTTTTAAAATGCTATCTAGATTGGTCATAGCTTTCCTTCAAAGGAGCAAGTGTCTTTGAATTTCAAGGCTGCAGTCACCATCCATAGTGATTTTGGAGCCCAAGAAAATAAAATCTATCATTGTTTCAAGTTTTTCCCCATCTATTTGCCATAAAGTGATGGGACCAGATCCCATGATCTTCGTTTTTTAAATGTTGACTTTTAATCCAGCTTTTTCACTCTCCTCTTTCACTCTCATCAAGAGGCCCTTTAGTTCCTCTTCACTTTCTGCCATTAGAGTCATATCATCTGCATATCTGAGGTTGTTGATATTTCTCCCTGCATTCTTGATTCCAGCTTGTAATTCATCCCATGAACCTGGTCCGAACGACACAGTGACCAACAGCCCCCTCTGCTGGCTGGCATGAGTGACTGCGCTTCTTTGCCAATCCCAGCAGTAGCCTGGCTTCATGCCAACCCACCTTCTGACAAAAAAGCACTGAGGTACCAACTATAGAATCACCCTCATTTCTGGACAGCATCCAATCCATGGCCAAGCCTAGCTTCCTGGAACCTTCCCCAAAGGACTCAATACAAGCCCACATCTCATTATAAGTCCCTTCTAACACCCTCCCACTGAGACACCCATGGTTCCAAGACAAGGTGTGAGCTGGTGGTCTCTGGCTGGGTGGCACTAGATGCCAAGAGAAGACATGCTCCCATTAAGAGCGGGTGTTTTCTAAGGATCATCAGGTCATTCCCCCTGTGTGGAGGCACACTGTGCAGCCATCAGACCCTGATGCTGGGAAGGACTGAAGGAAGGAGAAGGGGGCAACAGAGAAGGAGATGGTTGGATGGCATCACCAACTCAATGGACATGAATTTGAGCAAACTCTGAGAGATGGTGAAAGACAGGGAAGCCTGGCATGCTGCAGTCCATGGAGTCACAAAGAGTCAGACACGACTAAGTGAAAAACAACACAACGTCAGGGCACGAAGCAGTCACTCAGACGAGCCCGACCAGGAGCCCGAGGTTCAAGTATCAAAGTGCTACATCTGAACGCAAACAGGAAAGAAGTCCTCCCACCCCTTGACGGGCATAGGAGATGCCATGTGCCAAGCAATGACATCTTTCCTCCAAAGTCTGAAGCCATCTTACGAGTTACCACAAGGTGGCAGCCTTCCCTCCCTTGCTCAGCCCTGGTTCCAAGTAACCAGCAAGACAAAGAGACGGTATTTACAAAGAGCTCAGACAGCTGTGTTTAGCTTCTCAGGGGGACAAACCACGGCCCGCTGTTTTGATGGCCACACCTGGCCATGGGCACCCTTCCTTCTAGGCTCAGACTGGCACAGGCTCAGCTGCCCCGGGCAGAAGTCAGCCCCCCGGGCCACCAGGAACACAAACCTGCTTCAGTCTCCCACTCACAGAAAAGGAGGAGGAAGCTTGACTTGTCCTTCTTTCCCTAAACACAGCACCTGGCACCTGGCCAGCAGGGAGGGGACGGCATGGTTTGGATGAGTGATGGGGAACTGGGAGCTGAGGAAGCTGTATGCAGTGTGTCTTTTACATGAAAGAACATTCCATTTGGATAACAGTATTCTATACTCCCTGGTGGCTCAGTGGTAAAGAATCTGCCTGCAATGAGGGAGACCCCGGTTTGGTCCTTGGGCCGAGAAGATCCCCCTGGAGGAGGGCATGGAAACCCTCTCCAGTATTCTTGCCTGGAAAATTCCATGGAAAGAAGAGGCTGGAGGGCTACAGTCCATGTGGTCGCCAAAGAGTCAGACACGACTTAGTGACTAAATAACACCAGCATGAATGATTCTAGGAAGACTGCAAACATTTTAAACCTACGCAACACAGACTGAGTGGCCTAAGCCTAGCCCTCTCCCCCGCCCTCCCAACTAGTCAAACCATCAACCGTGGGACCAACTCAGGTTCACGTCCACCCACTGGACATGCTACAACCTTCCCAGCACTGCAAGTTGGCCTCCAGGTACAGGAAACACTGGCTTACTGGAGTAGCCGCTAGCTCCCAGGCCCACCCCTCACACAGCATCCTCTGATTCTACGGCTGGGGCTGGAGGACCAACCTGCCCCACTGCCTGGGCTGAGAGGACCTCCGGGAAGCAGAGTTTCCAGTGTGAAACCAGCAGGGTCCTGTGAAAACCAGGATGAGTTGGTCACCCCAGAGGGGACAACAAGACATTCTTCTGGACCCCTAGACACACACCCTGATGCACACTAAGATGCATCTCTAGTGTCTGCAGAGAGAAGAAACTCGAGAAAGAGGAATCTTCATTTTGTGATGTTACTCAATCCCCTGGAGGGCAGAGGGCACACACAGGTGGCCAGCAGATCACAGCTGCTTCCCAAGGGGGCGCTGATGGTAAACAGCGATGCAGGAGATGTGGGTTTGATCCCTGGGTCGAGAAGATTCCATGGGGGAGGAAACAGCAACCCACTCCAGTATTCTTGCCTAGAGAATCCCATAGACAGAGGAGCCTTGCGGGCTACAAAGAGTCAAACATGACTGAAGCGACTTAGCACTAACGCCTCCCTAGAATGAACCCAGAGCTGCTCAGAGTGATGGGTCCTACTTAGAGTCCAATCTCCTCCCTGTGAGGAACCGAGACAAACTCTCACCAGCAAGAGAGAAATCAAACTCTAACAGTGATTCTCCCAGACATCTCCTACTCATTTGCAGTTTTTGAAAGGAAAAAAGAAACAACCATGCCCAACACACCCGTGAAAAGATGTTCAACACCACTAATTATTAGAGAAATGCAAATCAAAACAACAATGAGGTATCACCTCACACTGGTCAGAAGGGCCGTCATTAAAAAGCCTCCAAATAACAAATGCTGGACGGATTGTGGAGAAAAGGGCACCTTCTACACTGTCAGGGGGAATGTAAGTTGGTGCAGCCACTATGGAGAAGAGTGAGGAGATTCCTCAGTTCAATTTAGTTCAGTCGCTTAGTGATGTTTGAATCTTTGTGACTCCATGGCCTGCAGCATTCCAGGCTTCCCTGTCCATCACCAACTTCTGGAGCTTGGTCAAATTAATGTCCATTGAGTCAGTGATGCCATCCAATCATTTCATCCTCTGTTGTCCCCTTCTCCTCCTGCCCTCAATCTTTCCCAGTATCAGGGTCTCTTCCAGTGAGTCAGTTCTTCCCATCAGGTGGCCAAAGTACTGGAGTTTCAGCTTCAGCATCAGTCCTTCCAATGAATATTCAGAACTGATTTATTTTAGAATGGACTGGTTGGATCTCCTTGCAGTCCAAGGGACTCTCAAGAGTTTTCTCCAACACCACAGTTCAAAAGCATCAATTCTTCAGTTCTCAGCTTTCTTTGTAGTCCAACTCACACACTCATACATGACTACTGGAAAAACCATAGCTTTTACTAGATGGACCTTTGTTGGCAAAGTAATGTCTCTGCTTTTTAATATGCTCTCTAGGTTGGTCATAGGTTTTCTTCTAAGGAGCAAGCATCTTTTAATTTCATGGCTGCACTCACCATCTGCAGTGATTTTGGAGCCCAAAGAAATAAAGCCTCTCACTGTTTCCCCATCTATTTGCCATGAAATTATAAGAACAGATGCCACGATTTTAGTTTTCTGAATATTGAGTTTTAATCCAAATTTTCACTCTCCTCTTTCACTTTCATCAAGAGGCTGTGATGTTTTCTTTGCTTTCTGCCATTAGGGTGGTGTCATCTGCATATCTGAGGTTATTGATATTTCTCCCAGCAATCCTGATTCCAGCTTGTGTTTCATCCAGCCTGACATTTTGCATGATGGAGTCTGCATATAAGTTAAATAAGTAGAGTGACAATATACAGCCTTGACGCACTCCTTTCCCTATTTGGAACTAGTCTGTTGTTCCATGTCCAGTTCTAACTGTTGCTTCTTGACCTGCATACAGATTTCTCAGGAGGCAGGTAAGGTGGTCTGGTATTCCCATCTCTTTAAGAATCTTCCACAGTTTGCTGTTATCCACACAGTCAAAGGTTTTGGCATAGTCAATAAAGCAGTAGATGATTTTCAGGAACTCTCTTGCTTTTTTGATGATCCAACGGATGTTGGTAATTTGATTTCTGGTTCCTCTGCCTTTTCAGCTTGAACATCTGCAAGTTCACGGTTCATGTATTGTTAAAGCCTGGCTTGGAGAATTTTGAGCATTCCTCCAGGGATGGGGGAGCCTGGTGGGCTGCCATCTACGGGGTCACACAGAGTTGGACATGACTGAAATGACTTAGCAGCAGCAGCAGTTGCTGCCTGTGAGATGAGTGCAACTGTGTGATAGTTTGAACATTCTTTGGCATTGCCTTTCTTTGGGATTGGAATGAAAACTGACCTTTTCCAGTCCTGTGGCCACTGCTGAGTTTTCCAAATATGCTGGCACATTGAGTGCAGCACTTTCACAGCATCATCTTTCAGGATTTGAAATAGCTCAACTGGAATTCCATCATCTCCACCAGCTTTGTTTGTAGTGATGTTTCCTAAGGCCCACTTGACTTCACATTTCAAGATATCTGCCTGGGTGATCACACCATTGTGGTCATCTGGGTCATGAAGATCTTTTCTGTATAGTTCTTCTGTGTATTCTTGCCACCTCTTCTTAATATGCTCTGCTTCTGTTGAAGTGAAGTGAAGTGAAGTCACTCAGTCGTGTCCAACTCTTTGTGACCCCATGGACACCAGGCTCCTCCGTCCATGGGATTTTCTAGGCAAGAGTACTGGAGTGGGTTGCCATTTCCTTCTCCAGGGAATCTTCCCAACTCAGGGATTGAACCCAGGTCTACCGCATTGTAGACAGACACTTTACCAACTGAGCCACCAGGGAAGTCCACTGCTTCTGTTAGGTCCATACCATTTCTGTCCTTTATTGTGCCCATCTTCATATGAAATGTTCCCTTGGTATCTCTAATTTTCTTGAAGAGATCTCTAGTCTTTCCCATTCTATTGTTTTCCTCTATTTCTTTTCATTGATCACTGAGGAAGGCTTTCTTATCTCTTCTTGCTATTCTTTGGAACACTGCATTCAAATGGGTTTATCTTTCCTTTTCTCCTTCGCCTTTTTTTCCTTTTTGCATTTCTTTTTCATGGGGATGGTCTTGATCACTGCCTCCTGTACAATGTCATGAACCTCTGTCCATAGTTCTTCAGACACTCTATCAGGTCTAATCCTTTGAATCTGTTTGTCACTTCCACTTTATAATCGTAAAGGATTTGATTTAGGTCCTAACTGAATGGTCTAGTAGTTTTCCCTACTTTCTTCAATCTAAGTCTGAATTTGGCAATAAAGAGTTCATGATCTGACCTACAGTCAGCTCCCAGTCTTGTTTTTGCTGACTGTGTAGAGTTTCTCCATCTTTGACTGCAAAGAATATGATCAATCTGATTTTGGTATTGACCATCTGGTGATGTCCATGTGTAGAGTCTTCTCTTGTGTTGTTGGAAGAGAGTGTTTGCTATGACCAGTGTGTTCTCTTGGCAAAACTCTGTTAGCCTTTGTCCTGCTTCATCCTGTACTCTAAGGCCAAATGTGCCAGTTATTCCAGGTATCTCTTGACTTCCTACTTTTGCATTCCAGTCCCCTATAATGAAAGGGACATCTTTTTTTGGTGTTAGTTCTAGAAGGACTTGTAGGTCTTCATAGAACCATTCAACTTCAGTTTTACTGTTGAGGCATAGACTTGGATTACTATGATATTGAATGGTTTGCCTTGGGAATGAACAGAGACCATTCTGTTCTTTTTGAGATTGCATCCAGATACTGCATTTTGGACTCTTTTGTTGACTATGAGGGCTACTCCATTTCTTCTAAGGGATTCTTGCCCACAATAGTGGTCATCTGAGTTAAATTTGCCCATTCCAGTCCATTTTAGTTCACTGATTCCTACAATGTCGATGTTCACTCTTGCCATCTCCTGTTTGACCACTTCCAATTTACCATGATTCATGTACCTAACATTCCAGGTTCCTATGCAATAGTGCTCTTTACAGCATCAAACTTTACTTCCATCACCAGTCACATCCTCAACTGGGTGTTGTTTTTGCTTTGACTCTGTCTCTTCATTCTTTCTGGAGTTATTTCTCCACTCTCCTCCAGTAGCATATTGGGCACCTACTGACCTGGAGAGTTCATCTTTCAGTGTCCTATCTTTTTGCCTTTTCATATTATTCATGGGGTTCTCAAGGCAAGAATACTGAAATGGTTTTCCATTCCCTTCTCCAGTGGATCACATTTCTCAGAACTCTCCACCATGACCCATGCATCTTGGGTGGCCCTACATGGCATGCCTCATAATTTTGTTGATTTAGACAGGCTGTGGTCCGTGCGATTAGTTTGATTAATTTTGAGATTCCTCAAAAGACTAAAAATAAAAGTGCCATGTTATCCTGCAATCCTACTCCTGGGCATATATCCAGACAAAACTATAATTCAAAAAGATATATTCATCCCAGTGTTCACTGCAGCACTATTTACAGTGTCAAGACATGAAAGCAACCTAAATGTCCACTGATCGATGAGTGTATAAAGAAGATGAGGTACATACATACAATGGAATACTACTCAACCATAAGAAAAAATGAAATAATTCCTTTTGCAGGAGCATGGATGGACCTAGAAATGATCATCCTAGGTGAAGTAAGCCAGAGAAAGACAAATGCCATATGATATCACTTATATGTGGAATCTAAAATATGAAACAAATGAATTTACCTATGAAACAGACAGATTCACAGACGTGGAAACAGACTTGTGGTTGCCAAGGGGAGGAAAAAGCAGATGGGCTGGGATTGTAGGATTAACAGATGCAAACTATTATATACAGGATGGATATAAACAACAACGTCCTACTGTATACCATGGGGAACTATGTTCAATATCTTGTGATAAACCACATGGAAAAGAATGTGAAAAAGAATGCATATATTTGTATAACTGAATCACTTTGCTGTTTGGTGGAGATGAACACAACATTGTAAACCACCCATACTTCAATAAAGCAAATTTTTAAGAAAAGAAATCAGCAAATTAAATACCTGTGGTAGAGTTTTTTATAGAGATCAATATCGTTGGCACTTATGTTCAGCTTCATAAAGCTTGTGGCTCCACTGTCATCTGCTATTCCTTGGCTAGAATAAAAACTATTCCTAAAAGAAAAACAGAAAGTCTTACTTGAAATAATAGCTTTGCTGCGAGCATTTGCAAACCCTATACTATAGCTATATCATAGTACTTCTCTTATACTACATGCAGATTAAGAATATTTTGGAAAACAAAAACACAACTTCTAATTAAGTGCTGCTGCTGCTAAGTTGCTTCAGTCGTGTCCAACTCTGTGCAACCTCAAAGACAGCAGCCCACCAGGCTCCCCCGTCCCTGGGATTCTCCAGGCAAGAACACTGGAGTGGGTTGCCATTTCCTTCTCCAATGCATGAAAGTGAAAAGTGAAAGTGAAGTCGCTCAGTCGTGTCGGACTCCTAGCGATCCCATGGACTGCTGCCTGCCAGGCTCCTCCGTCCGTGGGATTTTCCAGGCAAGAGTACCGGAGTGGGGTGCCACTGCCTTCTCCACTAATTAAGTGACACCACGTTATAACCATCCAATAACCCTGAAGTGTCAGGGGAAAGTCCTCTATCAGTCATGTTTTGAATCTAATCTGAATCAGGATAATAAAGCAGTAAGAATATAGACATGTGAGAATATAGAATGTAACCAAACATATAATGTAACCACATGTCGAAATGCTCCCAGTGATAAAATGTAGACCCTGAACCATGATGAGACATCCCTAAGCCATTCATAGTGCAACTAGGGGGAGATTGGCATTTGGAAGTAGTTCTCTAGCTAAGATGGCAACTTTTTTACACAGTGATAATTCATTTTGAAAACTGGCATAGGGTGAACAGGCTAGAATTGCAGAGAAGTCACATGGGGACATGCCCACGGAAGAGACGGTGGCAGTAAAATGGCCCAGCCTCTCCCTGGAAGGCCGGGCTGGCAGACGCGCTCCGATGAGCCCCTGACTGGAACCTTCTCTGGCGGCGGCTACATGAGGGATGTATTCTCTTACCGATAAATCCAGTGATCAGCTCTCTCTGTTCAATAGTCCCCAGTGCCTCCTGCACTCCTGCAGTGAAGCTCTCACAGATCTGTTCCCTCCAACCTCCCCTGCAGTCCTCCCCACTGCCCCTCTCCCCAACCCCCGCTCAACCCCCACCCAGGAGGCGAGCTGAGTCAAGGCTTCCACCTTGCACTGGAGTCTTCTCAGGAAACGAGTCTCTCAAGGCCCTCAGCCAGCACCTGGGACCCTGGTGACCTCGGTGCTGGACGGCCCAAAGCCCCCCTGCTGGTTCCCTGGGGCAGCTTTGGGAAGAAGACAGAGGTGTGTGGTGTCCGTGGACTGGCACTTCCGGGGAGGGGCAGAGAGAAGCACTGATTCTATGCTTCTGTGCCTGTCATCAATCACCAGGGAGGACGAGGGGCTCGGAACTCACCGGTAGCCCATGTCCTGGCAGGCCGCCCTCCCGTAGCTCTCACTCCAGTTGTCCTGGCACACGGGGTGCCAGGACTTCCTCTGTGCTGAATACACCTGAAGGATGAAGTTCGGTCCATAGAGGCGAACTGCGGGAAGGGAGGTTCCAGTGAGTCCCAGACCGTGACCTTCACCCTGTCCTCACGCAGGCCCCACCCTCCCTGGACACAGAGGCTCCAGAGGGCTTGGCTCCCTCTCCCCAGCTACACAGGAGATGCCCAGAGCCTAGCCTTTTCTCCCAAAATGTGCCCTTCACCCGACAGAGCTGAAAACAGGTATTCAGACAAAAATGAACATCGTGCACATGTGTTCGTGAGAGCATTATTCACAGGAGCTGGAAGGGGGCAACATCCAAACGTTCCTCAATGGAGGAACACACAGAATGCAGTCCTTGTGCACAATGGAACGTTATTCGTCCATGAAAGGGGATGAAACACTGACACGACTCAACAGGCGTGAACGTTCACACGTGATTGATATTCTCCTGACTGAAAGAGGCCAGGCAACGGCCCACATGCTGTAGGACCCCATTTCTGAGACATCTGGAGGAAGAAATATACAGACACGGAAAGCAGGTTAGTTGTTGCTTAGGGCCTGACATCCAGGCTCAGGCTGCCGTGGAGCAACCAGCTCGTTTCCTGATGCTCCCATGGTGAGTGATTCCATCCACCATGTGAGTGGATAAACCAACTGTAAGGGCATCCAGACAATGGAATATGATTCAGCCCTAAAGAGACATGAGCCACCAGGCTGTGAAGAGACATGGAGGAAGCTTAAGTGCTCATTGGTCAGTGATGAAAGAAGCCAGTCTGAAAAGGCTGCATACATCCTGTAGGATTCCAACTCTATGACACTTGGGAAAAGGCAAAACCATGGAGACAGTAAAAGGATCAGTGGTTTTCTGACGAGAAAGTGGTTTCAAGACAGGGGATGAGGGGCTGACAGGTCCAAACTTCTACCCGTGGCTCAGTCTCTGTGGTGACCAGCACCCACAGGAGCCATTCAGGAGCCACCCAGAATCGCCTCATAAAACAAAAGACCCTTCTATAGCCCAGGAAATGACAAGGGCCTTAGGAGCTCGGTGTCAGGAGCTGGGGTCAAGGACCAGATATCAGAACAAAAGATGCACCAGGTGGTCTCACCACTTGAAAATCACCATGGTCTCAGGAGCCCTGTGCTGGGAACTGGGGTCAGAGACCAGCACCTGTCCTCTATCTAATCTCACAGTGCATGAATGTATGTATTAGTATCTGTGAGCGTGAGACTGTGTATGAGTGCGTCACGTGAGAGTGTAAGTGAAGTGGTAGGTGAGATTTTTCACTGCATACCCTTAGCTACTTCCTGAATTTTGATCTATTTGAAGACATTAACTCTTAACAGTATTTAAATAAATATAACTTCAACATTAAGAAGAGAAAGTCTCTCCAGGCAACATCATGAGTTGGTCTTGCTAGAGTTATTGACACGTGAGTGGACACAGGTATTAAAACATCAAACACCATTCCATCCAATAGAGTAACCATGTCTCCTCAACCTCAGAAACTCTCCACTTTACTTAAGAAAATGGTGACAAACATACATCACCCATAACGGCAAAGCACTATGTGGACGCTTTGCAGAGTGAGTGAGTCTGCCAAGTGCAAATCCTCTCCTGTAAGCGAGAACTCCAGGAACTCCCAGTGCAGGGGAATCCACGGTCAGGACAGCAGTGTCTCACACAGGTGCCCTGACCTGGACTTGGGGTGTAAAAGAGAACCGTCTCCCAAGGACGGCCACAGAAGGATGGACAGCTCTGGGGTGGAGCACAGCCTCTGTCTGCATCACTGGCACTCAAAGTTAACAGCTCCCAGAGCATGCAGCAGGCTTCAGGCTTTGAGTAGGGCCTTCAGCGGATATCAGCGCAACTTTCATCCTCAGGCATCATTTCCCTGCTATACCTACTTTGTGTTCAGTTGCTCAGTCATGTCTGACTCTGTGCAACCCCGTGGACTATAACCCACCAGGCTCCTCTGTCCATGGGATTCTCCAGGCAAGAATACTGGAGTGGGTTGCCTTTCCCTTCTCCAGGAGAGCTTCCCACATCAGGGACCAAATGCATGTCTCTTACATGTCCTGCACTGAGAGGTGAATTCTTTACCACTAGCGCCACCTGGGAAGCCCACAGCTATTGAAAAATTCATTGAAAATAAAAGCAGAAGCAGAGTCCACCCTGTGACAACAGACAGAGACCACCCAAAAGGCAGCTTGCTTAGAAAACACAGAGCCCACTCCCAACTTGATATTTTACACAGTTTGCTGTTTTAGTCACATTCTGTGGCAGCTGGGGCATGAATGTGGCCTGGCCCTAGGCTGTGGTCTCCCATCCCCTGGCTGTGTGACTCCAGGGGGAAGCTTGCCCCCTCTGAGCCTGTCTCTTCATCTGAAAACTGGGCTTGCATGCAAGGTTCAGTCTCCAGCAATGGAGTCGGTGATGGAGTGATTGATATGAGGGATACAAGCCTGGCACAGTGTGCCTGCCTTGCTGTGGCCTCTGTGGGGCTCACCCGGTGCCCAAGCCAAGTGGCCCCCTCCCACAAGCAGCCCTGCCACTCACCGCAGCGGTTCTCGTCTTCTCCACCGGGGCAGTGCAGGACGCCATCGCACCAGAGAGAGGGGCTGACACAGGTCCCAGAGGAGCCACACTCCATCCCTGAACACTCGTCCTCCACTTGCAGGGAAAAAGAGGGAGACGCTCATCAGGCTGAGAAACCAAGGAAACCCCCAGCCCTCAGGACAAGAGACAGCAAGCCGTCCCCCTCTATTTTAAAAAGAGGAGATGGGTACTTGCCGACAGCATATGACAAAGGAAGTGGGGCTGGCCAGAGCAATGGTGAATCCCCCAGGTTTATTACTTCCGGTCAGAGGCGGGTCCCTAACCTGGGATGTGGACAGCAGTTCCTCGCACCCCCGCCACACAAGTGAGTCCTGTGACCCATGATCCCCGCCCCAAGCTGCTGGAGGAGGCCTGGCTGTGGGTACAGGAGTCCCCTGGGGAGGGAAGGCCTCCAGCCACCACCACATACACTGAAATGCAGGAGACAGGTGTGCCCCCATGGTGCGGGTGCTCACGAGTGCCAGGCCCCACCCGGGGTCCTAAAGCACAGGGTGAAATCAATGTGGTTCTCCATGTGCCAATACCACACAAAGGACATGGGTTATTGACAATCCACAGACAAGGAGGAAGTACACCAACGAGACTGGCAGCTTCCAAGAAAGGTTATCCAAGCATCTCGTAGTCAAACAGGAGGTAAGAGATGAGAAACTTCATGAGGGGCTGGGGGTGGGCCCCTGGTCCAGGCAGCAGGGCCGCTGAAGGGCCAGCACAATGCAACTCAGCCCTGGCCTGCACTTACTGTACTTCCAGAGGAGGACGGCGGCAAGGATTGCTCCTGCCAGCAGGGCCGCCAGGGTGAAGGTGATGCACAGGGCTTTCTTAGTCTCTGCAGGAAAGGAAGTGAGTACACAGCTTAGTCACCTGGTTTCTTAGACTCTCAAATTTCATGCACTACTTTTATGGTTTATTTTATCAAGGAATAATATACTTAAATGGTGCTTCCCTGATAGCTCAGGTGGTAAAGAATCCGCCTGCAATGCGGGAGACCTGGGTTCGATCCCTGGGATTGGAAGATCCCCTGGAGAAGGGAAAGGTTACCCACTGCAGTATTCTGGCCTGGAGAATTCCATGGACTGTATAGTCCCTGGGGTCGCAAAGAGTCGGACACGACTGAGCGACTTTCACTTACTTATACACTTAAATATTATTCAGCCATAAAAAGAATGAAATCGGGCCAGCTGTAGTGAGGCAGATGAACCTAGAGCCTACATACAGAGTGTGAGGTAAGTCAGAAAGAGGAAAACAAATATCACATTTTAAAACATATATATGGAATCTAGAAAAACGGTGCTGATGAAACTGTCTGCAAGGCAGGAATAGAGATGCAGACATAGAGAACAGACTTGCGGACACAGTGGGGGAAGGGAGGGTGGGACGAACGGAGAGCGTAGCATGAAAAAATACACACCAGCATGTGTGTGTGAAACAGCTGGCGGAAAGCTGCTGCAGAGCGCAGGGGGCTCAGCTCGGTGCCCTGGGATGCTAGAGGGGTGGGATGGGGGGCCCGGTGAGAGGGAGGTCCAAGAGGGAGGGGACATACGTCTACTTGTGGCCGATTCTCATTGTCGTACAGCGGAAACTAACACAACATCGTAAAGCAAGTATATTTCCATTTTTAAAAAGTGACTTTTCTCTTTAGGAACATATCCTGTGAGGCCTTATTTCTTCCATAGAGTTGAACTAAAATTAACTTTTTTGAAGAACCAAAGCAGGCAGCTGTGATATAAAGCAAACACACATTGAAATTAAGCTCTTTAAAAAAGTAAGATAGTCTTTTGGTCTTAAGATAGTCCAAAACATTATGAATGTAAAAAACTGGTTGAATAAAGAAAATATACCTTGCTCCAGTAATTACAAGCATAAGCAAAATAATAATAACACTCCCCAAACTATCATCTCCAGGGGTGTCCCTGGCCGTCCAATGGTTAAGACGCCAAGCTTGCAATGCAGGGGGCCCAGGTTTGACCCCTGGTTGGGGAGCTAAGATCCTGCAAGCCACAAAGCACAGCCATCCTCTCAGAGATGAGAGGCAGAGAGAAAAAAGCCTCATCCTCAAGGCAGTTTAGGGAATGGATGGGCCAGAGTCACATTGACTCACTGACTCACAGTCGCTGGTCTCATGTGACTATTTTCACTTTAATTAATTCTCATGTTAAATGATATTAAATCATTCTGTAAATTCAACTGCTCGATAGTCCCACATAGCCAGTGGTTGCTGTGCTGGACCGTGAAAAGGATGATCTATCACTGTGGGAGTATCTACAGCGCTAGGGTTGCCCCCCAGGTCTGAGGACAGGAGCTCTGGGCTCACGTTTCAGCTAAGACAAGCTGTAGGACAAGGTCACCAGTGTTCTCTGCTGCTGCTGCTAAGTCGCTTCAGTTGTGTCCGACTCTGTGCAACCCCATAGACGGCAGCCCACGAGGCTCCCCTATCCCTGGGATTCTCCAGGCAAGAACACTGGAGTGGGTTGCCTTTTCCTTCTCCAATCGTGAAAGTGAAGTCACTCAGTCGTGTCCAACTCTTTGCAAACCCATGGACTGCAGCCCACCAGGCTCCTCCGTCCATGGGAGTTTCCAGGCAAGAGTACTGGAGTGGGGTGCCATTTCCAAACAAACCAACACACCGCTGTTGGTCAGAGCGTAAGCCACAAGTCGCGCCAAGCTTCAGAGTAAGGCGTACACCACCTCCACCCCCAGCAGTTCCTGTGCAGAGAGCACCACAGGGCCAGTGCTTCCCTTGGGAGATGAGTGGACAGGCAGAGGAGAGGAGAGCCAGGGCGAAGGCTCTTATACAACCTAATATTCCTTAGCTCCTACAAGAGGACACCAGGCGGCAGAGGTGGAGCCCATGGGGAGGCCCTGTACCCCACCTGTGCCCATTTTCCTTCCAGAAGTCCACCAGACCAAGAAGTCCAGTTTCTGGAGTCAATTGAACCACTGAATCTGGGCATGAACCCTCACCCCTAATTTTGTTACCACATTCTGCAAATTCCACAGTCTATGCTCAAACTGGCTTAGGAATCACCTGGGGAGCCTGTTACCCAGAGATTCTGACTCAGCTATGGGAGAGGAGGTGAGTCTCAGACCTACAGGCTCCTGGGTGAGGTCACCCACTGGTCTGAAGAGTGCCATGTGACACCAGCCACACGTTATCAGAGCTTGGTTGGTTCACGGTCAATGTGTCTGGCAGCAGGCAAGGTGGGGTCGCCAATGAGGCTCAGGGGAAATTCCAAAGGGTCAATTTGATCCATCAGTAAAGGGTGATTTCTTCCTTTGAGTGACTTCCCTGTGTGTCATAGTATCCAAGATAAGATACTGTGCCTGGTGAGTAGAAGGATGTTAAATCAGGTGTCCTGAACCTTTCGTTGAGAGGGTGTCCTGAACTAGGCGTCCTGAACCTCTCCTGGACAGGGTGGCAACCTGCCCAGCTTTCACTAGGAGTGTGGACAGCAGGGGCCCCAGATCTCACTGCTGGGGGACTACTATTTCGGAATCAGTGGCTGGTCGATCAGACTGGACTGGGTGCTGGTTTGCAATTGTACCTCTTTGGGTGTAGGTACAACTGATTAATCATTTGCTGTTGTTATTGTTGTTCAGTCCCTGGATCATGTCCGATTCTTTGCAATTCCATGGACTGCAGCATGCCAGCCTTCCAAGTCCTTCACTATCTTCTGGAGTTTGCTCAGACTCATGTTCATTGAGTTGGTGATGCTATCTAACCATCTCATCCTCTGCCACCCTCTTCTGCCTTTAATCTTTCCCAGCATCAGGGTCTTTTCCAATGAGTCGGCACTTCGCGTCAGGTGGCCAAAGTATTGGAGCTTCAGCTTCAGCATCAGTCCTCCCAGTGAATATTCAGGGTTGAATTCTTTTAGGATTGACTGGTTTGATCTCCTTGCAGTACAAGGGACTCTCAAGAGTCTTCTCCAGCACAATTTGGAAGAATCAATTCTTTGGCGCTCAGCCTTCTTTATGGCCCAACTCTCACATCTGTACACGACTACTGGAAAACCCATGTGTGTGTGTTAGTCGCTCAGCCATGTCCAGCTCTTTGCGACCCCGTGGACTGTGACCCTCCAGGCCCCACTGTCCATGGGATTCTCCAGGCAAGAGTACTGGAGTGGGTTGCCATTTCCTTCTCCAAGGGATCTTCCCAATCCAGAGACTGAACCTGGGTCTCCCACATTACAGGCAGATTTTTAACCGTCTGAGCCACCAGGGAAGCTTCTGACCACATGGACCTCTGTCAGCAAAGTGATGTCTCTGCTTTTTAATACACTGTCTAGGCTTGTCGTAGCTTTCCTTCCAAGGAGTAAGCATCTTCTAATTTCATGGTTGCAGTCACCATCCGAGGTGATTTTGGAACCCGAGAAAATAAAATCTTGTCACTGCTTCCACTTTTTTCCCCTTCTACCCCATGAAGTGATGGGACCAGATGCCATGTCTTATGAGTTTCAAGCCAGCTTTTTCACTCTCCTCTTACCTTCATTGTTGATGTAGCCCTTCTGTGACCAGTGTCAACTATTTGCCTCACAGGATTGTTGACCTTCAAGCCTCCAAAATCCAAACGCTAACATACGTGTTAAGGTTCAATGTGAAAAACCTCTTGCTAAAACAGAGCCAGGAAGATAAAAAGCCCCTTGTACTCTTGCTGAGGACCTCTTGACTTTGTGCTTTTTAAGTCACTTGCAAAATACTGTCAGGCTCTGACAGGCTACACACTGCTGCATGACTCCAACTCTACACTCTAAGAGACACAATTACGGAGACAAATCAGTGGTTGCCAAGAGTTAGGCAAGGATGAGCTAAGACCAGGAATGGCTAAGACCAGCAGTCCTCAGCCTGGGTGCCATGGACATCTTGGCTGGGCCATCCTTGGTCGTGGTCATTCTGTGCACGGGAGGATGTTCAGCATCATCACTGGCACCTCCCGAGCAGATGCTGGTAGCAACCCCACCCCAGTTATATCAACCGAAACTGTCTCCAGACATCGCCAAATGCCCCTGAGGGCCAAAATCACCCCGTTAGGAGTCACCGGTCTCAAGCTAACAGCCACCACCAGAAAGACATCAGTGCAGAGACAAGAAATTTCTTGAACCAAGATGAACTGATGAAGGGAAAGAGGACTGCACAGGAAAGGAGTAGGAGTAATTAAGGAGAAGGGATCACAAAGGGTTAGAAAACACGGGAGTGGAAGAGAGGAGCGGTGGGGAGAAGGAAGGATGGAAGGGCCATCTGTGAAGCATGAGGGAGACAAAGGAAAGGACAGAGAGAGAAATACAGGAGGGACGGCAGTTGTGAAGAGCCAGGGAGGTCTAGGGAGGTCTGTGGAGAAGGTAATGGCAACCCACTCCAGTACTTTTGCCTAGAAAACCCCATGGACGGAGGAGCCTGGTAGGCTGCAGTCCATGAGGTCACTAGAGTCAGACATGACTGAGCAACTTCACTTTGACTTTTCACTTTCATGCACTGGAGAAGGAAATGGCAGCCCACTCCATTGTTCTTGCCTGGAGAATCCCAGGGGCGGGGAAGCCTGGCAGGCTGCCATCTATGGGGTCGCACAGAGTCGGAAACGACTGAAGTGACTTAGCAGCAGCAGCAGCAGCAGTAGGGAGGTCTGAGGAGAGGAATCTTCAAAGGGTACAGATACTACCTGATGCGACTGTTTATGGTGTGTTGTTGGCACATGGAAATTCACCCTGTCATAGATCTTTAACTGTGTGAGTTGTGTGTGAGAGTACGTGTATCTCACAAAATAAAATAAAAATGTTATCAATGAAAATGTTCCTTGGGCCAGCCCCTGTACTAGCTCTGTGCTCATATAAGTAACTGGCTGTACTTATCCTGCCCGGGAAGTGCTTACCACATCAAGTTGCCTGCGTTACAAGTTAGGGGAGGGAGCACAAAGGGGAGGGATCTGGAGGGAAAGAAGATAAAATGAAATGTAAGGAGGGCAGACAAGGACTTCCCTGGTGGACCAGAGGTTAAGACTCCGTGCTTCCAATGCAAGGGGCACAGGTTCAATTGAAGGTCACGGAACTAAGATCGTGCGTGCAGCATAATGGGGCCAAAATGATTAACTAATTAATTAAAAGTTTGAACTACTAAAAAAGAAAGCAGACAAATGAGAGGACAGGAAAGACGTGGAATTAAGGAGGTGGGCAAAAGACACACCACCTGTGGTCCGTCATCCTCTCCATGACCTGCTCAGGTCTGCCTACAAGATCCTTCAAGCCATGAGAAAATGTTGCAGATGCTTCTGGGTGACAACCCCACCAGCCACTTCCTTCACTGAGTACACAATACTCATCAGCCACCTTGACGGTGACTTGTAGCATCCAGGAAATGGGTACATAGAGAAAGGTTGTTTCTTTCTGCACCGGGGGCTTGCCATCTACTCAAGATGATACAGTGGTAAACCACGAAGACAAGAAGCAGTTCAGAGAGGCTGGGCTGGGAAGACCACCCTGGGTGGTTCAGGCCAACCTGGTACACGGTAGTGGGAGATGAAGGTCTTAGCAGCCGTGTATGTATTCTGTGTGCTCAGTCATGTCCGACTCTTCGTGACCCCATGGGCTGTAGCCCGCCAGGCTCCTCTGTCCACTGGATTCTCCAGGCAAGAATACTGGAGTGGGTAGCCATTTCCTCCATCAGGGGATCTTCCCGACCCAGGAATCGAATTCACCACTCTGCCATATCCTGCAGTGGCAGACAGATTCTTTAACACTAGCGCCACCTAGCCAAGAGGCTAGCAAAGGCCCCCGGGAGGTGAGAACCAGGGTCCGCGACTTTGACACAGAGACGGGGAAGGGAGAGGCATGGGCACCAGCCCTGCAGACAGAGGAGAGCTGGTGGGGGCAGAGGGCACCCTGGAGAAGGCAGACCCCAAACTCGGCTCCATTAGAGAAAATACAAGCAAAAAGGGCCCTACTTGAGGTGCACGCTGTCCTGGACGGAGGTTTGGGCTGCCTGTAGATGACAGGTGTCGAGGCGTGCGTCTGAACCCTTGGGGTGTACTGGGGCACCACGGGCGGGTAGTACTGAGCGGGGTACACCTCGAAAGCAGGGGGAGCCGTGGGCTGCTGCTGAGGGTACAAGCTTTCCGGCTGGTATCCATGGTTCTCATAGTAAGGCCCGACACCTGGTGATGATCCCTAAATGATTAAAAAGAAGATGAATGATACAAAGCTGTAATTATTCCAAAGCTTAAAGAAACATTCCATGCGCTGCTGCTGCTGCTAAGTCGCTTCAGTCGTGTCCGACTCTGTGCGACCCCAGAGACCGCAGCCCACCAGGCTCCCCTGTCCCTGGGATTCTCCAGGCAAGAATACTGGAGTTGGTTGCCATTTCCTTCTCCAATGCACGAAAGTGAAAAGTGAAAGTGAAGTCGCTCAGTCGTGTCCAACTCGGCACTCAGTCAATTCACGGGTTCAGCACTGCAGATTCCTATGTGAAAGTGAAGCTCTTAGTGACTCAGTCATGTCTGACTCTTCGAAACCCCATGGACTGTAGCCCATGGACTGATATTCATAGAGTTTTCCAGGTAAGAATACTGGAGTGGGTAGCCAATCCCTTCTCCAGGGGATCTTCCTGACCCAGGGATCGAATCAGGGTCTCCTGCTTTGCAGGCAGATTCTTTACCAAAGATACCAGGGCATCCTGAATCATGTCAAACCCTCACCTAGAATGAAAACTCACCAGAGTGTCCAATTAATTGGCAGTAGCGTTTGGTTGTGTTTCTGCTATTCATTTTTTGAAATAAAGGAAAAATAAATGGCTGACATTCAGATTGCATAACAAACTAAAGAAAAAACATGTGTAGAAGTCTGGGAATGAGCCAGTACTCCAGCCCCGAGGCTGGGGTACCAAGTTATGAACTAGCAATACCAGAATTACAATGAGAATAATTAAAGCTAACATTAGAAAACTTACCAACTTGGGTATCTGTATTCAAGCCTCCTTAAAGCCTGACCATAACCTCCTAAGACGGAGAAGGCAATGGCAACACACTCCAGTGTTCTTGCCTGGAGAATCCCAGGGACGGGGGAGCCTGGCGGGCTGCTGTCTATTGGGTTGCACAGAGTCGGACACGACCGAAGCGACTTAGCAGCAGCAGCAGCAACCTCCTAAGATGGTACAGGTGAGATGGGTATACTCAGACAGGAATGTGAGTGACAGAGGTTATGAAATCTACCTGAAGGATTTACAGCTGGGGGCATCTAGCAGCTCTCCTGCCCCAGACATCTTTCCATGGCACAAGTGTTTGTGTGGACAGCACGTGGACTCTGGCAGCTCCATCTCTGAGCGGTATTTCTGGGGTGCAGTGTACACACACACACAGACACAGAAGGGATGCCTGGTCGCTGCATCGCACTCTCAGCTCCATCCTTTGGCTGGTTCCTATCTGACTTTCTTTTTAAAACTATTCTTTTTGTACCTAGCGTTGTTTTCTTATCTACTTGCTTAAAATTAAAGTTTTTGATAACAAACAGGAACATTTTTTCATGAAATGGTAACGATCTGGGGGTACGGTGTATCTGCTATGCCATAAGTTCTTTCCAAGATTTCAGCAATGCTGAGGTTGGCAACATTGATAAAAGTCCAGGGTCTTCCAGTGTTTACAATCACAGAGTTATGATTATCAAAAAAAAAAAAATATTTTCTTTAACAAGAAGTATTGGTTTATGCTTTTTGCCAAAGTATCTGTTGGAACCTTCTGTGTGTTAAGCTGCGTCAGTCGTGTCCAACTCTGTGTGACTGTACCCTATCCTCTGTCCATGGGATTCTCCAGGCATGAATGCTGGAGTGGGTTGCTGTGCCCTCATCCAGGGGATCCTCCCAACCCAGGGATCGAACCCGTGGCTCCTGCATTGCAGGTGGATTCTCTACCCCTGGGCCACCAGGGAAGCCCATTGAAATCTTACTGTTCTCCCAATTAATTTTTGTGAACACTCTATGTAGAAAGTGGTAAATCTTTTCTTTAAAATGTATTTTCTAGCTTGTCATTTGCCTTTTAATTTTGGTTTTACTTGTTGTTTTTCTTTTCTTTTTTTCACTTCTCTCCTCCCCTTATGCCTATTTAAAATCTGCCCTCTCCAAACCCCAACCCCCCAAGGCCACTGGGGACCCCAGGAGCTTGTGAACTTGCTATGCTTCAGACCCACTCCTGCCCCCACAGACCACCCACTGGCTAGGCCACCCTGGGAGCCACACCTGCCCTCTTATCTAAGTGTCCGCTTGCAACACTCCTCCCAACTCAGTAATTCCTCCCCTTGTTCCTTGCTGACTGAGAGTTCAGAGAAGACTAGTATTCTGAGCATAGGTGACTTAATGCTGAGAATTTTAAATGAGGCCTCCAGGGCAGCGTGGTTAGAAAACAGTGAGCCAATCTTGAGTTTAATAACTCACCAACGTGCCCCTTCCAGAGTCCGAAGATTGCACTCAAGACCAGAACAGTAACAGAAAGGGAAAACAGAAGGTAATCTCTCATCTAAATGAGGAAGCCAGAGGCCAAAAAGCAGAACAGGCATGTGGTCTCCATCTGAAGCATCTGAGAACACGCTGACCTTCCCAGGAAAGGTGGCAGCTGGCACAGCGGTCTGACCCTGTGAGTTCCTGTACTGTGGGTTTGGAATTTTAAAAAGATCCAATGGAAACTATCAAATACAGGAACGGTGCAAGCAAAGGTCTGCTTTCCAAATAGAAGAGAGATCTCCATTGTCAACCACAACTTTTAATAATCTAAATGTAAGATGATAAGTGAGATGCGATGGGGAAGGTACATCCAGTCAGTCCAGTTGAGTCTCAGTCGTGTCCGACTCTTTGCGACCCCATGGAGTGCAGCACACCAGGCTTCCCTGTTCATCACCACCTCCTGGAGCTTGCTCAAACTTATGTCAGGGATCGAGTCAGGGATGCCATCCAACCATCTCATCCTCTGTTGTCCCCTTCTCCTCCCACCTTTAATTTTTCCCAGCATCAGGGTCTCTTCCAATGAGTCAGTTCTTTGCATCAGGTGGCCAAAGTATTAGAGTTTCAGCTTCAGCAACAGTCCTTCCAATGAATATTCAGGACTGATTTCCTTCAGGATTGCGTGGTTGGATCTTCTCCAACACCATAGTTCAAAAACATCAATTCTTCAGTGTTCAGCTTTCTTTATAGTCCAGCTCTCACATCTATACATGCAAAGGCAAAGTAATGTCTCTGCTTTTTAATATGCTGTCTAGGTTGGTCATAACTTTTCTTCCAAGGAGCAAGCGTCTTTTAATTTCATGGCTGCACTCACCATCTACAGTGATTTTGGAGCCCAAGAAAACAAAGTCTGTCACTATTTCCATTGTTTCCCCATCTGTTTGCCATGAAGTGATGGGACTGGATGCCATGATCTTTGTTTTTTGAATGTTGAGTTTTAAGCCAGCTTTTTCCACTCTCTTCTTTCACTTTCATCAGGAGGCTCAAATGTAAGGTACATTTGTATCCAAAGTGTGGGGAGGGGGCGGGGGGTGTTTCAGGAGGGGGTGGCCAGCCCTTTGCTTCAGCCACGGTCTCTCCCAGGCTACCAGTAAGCGAGGTTACGCTGTGTTCTGCCAGCCACTGGTGTCACAGGCACTCTCTTTTAACTGGGAAAGAATCTTCCTGCAAGGTGGAAGACCCGTGTTCAATCCCTGGGTAAGAAAGATCCCCTAGAAAAGGAAATGGCAACCCACTCCAGTATTCTTGCCTGGAGAATCCAATGGACAGAGGAACCTGGTGGGCCACACACAGTCCATGGGGTCACAAAGAGTTGGACATGACTGGGCGACTAACACACACACACACACACACACACACACGCACACTCCCTCTCACCACCATCCTACCTCTGTCCCCACATCTCATCCCTGCCCCCTGCTCCATCCTGATGAAAGCAGGAAGAACCTCATCACCCACACACCCCCTGCAACTGCACAACTGCCACATGGCTCCCCCCGCCCCACTCCTGCTCACCCTTGAACCCCGGAATGCCTTCACAGCACCCCAGGGGGCGCAGACATCCAGCAAGCAGCTCTGACAGTGCTGACCAGCACACGCCGCCGCTGGAAAGAGCAGAAGGAACCCAGGACAGGGCAAGGCTAGGGAGGTAACGATTAACCACTTACTGAGTTTAAAGCCATCCTGACGTTATCAGCAGCATCGGGTAAAGGGAGGTATTTGGAACGTTCGAGTTGACCTAGAGGAAAGAACGACAGGACTGTTTTGCTTCTGTGCCAGTGAGTTTGCGGGAGATGAGATGGGAAAGAACCAGAAGCGGTCCTGGGTGACAGTCAGCTCTCGCCACAACCACGCGGTTCTGCCTGCTCACCTTCACCTTCACCTCATCACCTGCACCCACAGCTGCCCATCCTGAAGGAGCCGCGGACCTGCTCACTCATAACTTACATTCAGGGCCTGCCCCACGCACCCTGCTCCCACCGGGAGGCCCAGACTTCCCCAACGTTGTCTCCACCAAAATGAGAATCCAGTAAAAACGAAACAGGCATGGGGAATTTTCCGCCATCAGGCTCGGCTGAAGTGATGCAGGGCAAAGCTCTGGGTCAGCTCCTAACAGTGCCACGTCCCGTGGTGCCCGTGGGTGAGTGACCTCTCTGGATGTCGGGCAGAAGCAAACGCAGCCACCACACTGGCTTGTTTGCATGAAGATTTAACTTGAGAGGGCAGGCAGATACCTCACGTGCCCCGGCAGTGGCAGGTGTGATGAGATGTTGTGGGTCTTCCCTACAGAGCATCCTCGGGGAGGAGGGAGCAGCAGTCCACCCCCCACCCTCCCAGCTCCCAGTGGAGCAAGTGGTCTAGAGCTTAGACCCAGATGGAGGCCACACCTGACTCTTCAAATAAGCCATCAGGGGCTTTCCTGGTGATGCAGTGGCTAAGACTCTGCACTCCCAATGCAGGAGGCCAAGGCTGGATACCTGGTCAGGGTACTAGATCCCACATTCCACAACTAAATATCCTATGTGCTGCAACCAAGACTCAGTGCAGCCAAATAAATAAATAAAATAGATTTTTTAAAAAAACAAGCCATATGAGGTGAGAGGGAAGTTCAAGAAAGAGGAGACATATGTATAGGTATAGGTAGGGCTGATTCATGTCGATGTTTGGCAGAAAGCAACACAATATTGTAAAGCAGTTATCCTTCAATTAAAAATACATAAATTTTAAAAAGCAGGAAAAAAAAAAGCAACAACACATACACATACAAATAAGCCGCATGGAGTTGCTGCAACCTTAATCAACACAAATGTGTAAAAATTCTATAAAACACATTTAAACTCACTTGATACTGCATTTACTATTCCCAAATCCAGAAAAGAAGGAAATTCAGGACTAACCATTTGAGCGGTTTCTAAGGATATCAGTCCAAGAGACTTTTCAAGCAAGAATACTGGAGTGGGTTGCCATTTCCTCTTCCAGGGGATCTTCCCAGCCCAGAGATTGAACCCACAGTCCTCTGTGTCTCCTACATTGGCAGGCGGATTCTTTAGCACTGAGCCACCTGGGAAGCCCTATACAATATACTTATCAATATATAAGGAAATTGGTCACGAAAAATAAAGCCCTTGGTCACTTAGCTTGCAGACGTTTTTGAACAGTGGTGTCTAAGGAGACCATCAACATAAAAAGCTTTATAGTAAAGGTCCATCTGATGTCACCCTTCCCATCATAAGCAAATAATGGCTTTTGTCCACCACTTCTGGCTGCCTTGAATTGATCAAACAGTAACTCCAAGAAACAGCCTTCACAACCACCCATCCATAGGACCTGTCCCGGGTGAGAAAGCTCTGGGCTTCAAAGCTGGCAGATCTGGTCAGAGCATCTTTCATCTGTAAAATGCCTGGTGCACAGCCCATGAGGGCAGCAAGGCAGGGTGGTTGAGCCCATGACTCCTGGGACCAGATTCTGGATCGAAACCAAACTCACTCACGCTAGCCATGACCTGGGGGCAAGTCTAATAATGCTCCCGGGCCTTGGTTTCCTTGTCTGTAAAACAGGTAAACAATTTAACAAATCATTAGGATTGGTTTGCCTAAGTCACTGCTTTTTAAAAGTGGTTTCACTGTACATAATACAGAAGTTATCTAAGACATACTAGAAGCATCTTTCAGAAGAATGTAGTTTGGTATTTACTTAGTATAAGAGGTTTTTGCACAGTGTAACATAGTGTTTACAAAACTGTTTAAAAAAAAAAAAAAAGGAGGGGGAGGGGATAACAGTGGCAGGGTTGAAAAAGAAATAAAAGGAATCCAAATTGGCAAAGAAGAAGTGAAACTGTCACTGTTTACAAATGGCATTATTCTTACTATACATAGAAAACCCTAAAGTTGCCACCAGAAAACTACTAGAACTACTCAATGAATTCAGTAAAGTCGCAGGATACAAAATTAATACACAGAAATCTCTTGCAGTCCAACACACTAACAATGAAAGATCAGAAAGAGAAATTAAGGAAACAATCCCATTTACCATTGCAACAAAAAGAATAAAATACCTAAGGAATAAACCTACCTAAGGAGGCAAACTGTGGAAAATTCTTAAACAGATGGGGATACCAGACCACTCTACCTGCCTCCTGTGAAACCTGTATGCAGGTCAAGAAGCAACAGTTAGAACCACACATGGAACAAGAAACTGGTTCAAAATTGGGAAAGGAGTACATCAAGGCTGTACATACAAAGCTGACTCTGTAACCCACCAGGGTCCCCTGTCCATGAAATTCTCTATGCAAGACTACTGGAGAGGGTTGCCATTTCTACTCCAGGGGATCTTTCTGACCCAGGGATCAGACCTATATTTCTTGAGTCTCCTGCATTGACAGGAGGATTCTTTACCACTAGCACCACATGGGAAGTTCTTAAAATTGATGATAAAGCTGATAAATGTTGAACAGCCCATAGAGGCAGGATGGGCCTGATTGGCAGTATTTATAGATTCACAGATCTGCATCTTCCAGGCAAGAGTACTGGAGGCAAGAGTACTTGCATTTTCCAGGCAAGAGTACTGGAGGCAATGGCACCCCACTCCAGTACTCTTGCCTGGAAAATCCCATGGATGGAGGAGCCTGGTGGGCTGTAGTCCATGGGGTCACTAAGAGTCGGACATGACTGAGCAACTTCACTTTCACTTCTCACTCTCATGCATTGGAGAAGGAAATGGTAACCCACTCCAGTGTTCTTGCCTGGAGAATGCCAGGGACGGTGGAGCCTGGTGGGCTGCAGTCTATGGGGTCGCACAGAGTTGGACACGGCTGAAGTGACTTAGCAGTAGCAGCAGCAGCAGATGTGCATTTGGAAAGAATGCCCAAGATACCGACAAGAAATCCACCAGCTCTGAAAAATCCACTGGAGCTCCTGCTGGCACTACTTCTCTGAGTCCCAAGCAAAATTATTATTTGACTCATTACACATTAAAAAAGACCTCAAACATTAACTTGGATAAATAAAAATATAAGTAAGGGTGTTTAATCTCGGGAAAACTTGTTGAACCAGTCACAAGAAAGATGTACCAGATCATTCATTTACTTTTCATGTAAAGATAAAATAAAAGAACCAGTTCATGCTGACAGCTTTGAGATTTTTTTTAAGATTAAACAAAAAGAGTCAATATGATTCCAGGCATGAGGGAAAAAACCTGACCCATACACAGGAGGAAGAGATCAGCATGGAGAATATACATGAGGTTTACATCTTTACATGGGTGTGATGATCACATATTAATAAGCTTTCCCACTTCTGCTCTGTAACGAGAGACGTTTCTGAGACTTGAGAGCAGCACAGAATCCTCTCGTCTAAGCAGGAAAAGCTGGCACCTTCCTTGGATTAGTTTCAGAGTTTCAGGTGAGTCCTGCCTCGGCCCAGGTTCTCACCCCCTGGTTTCTCTGCCCTCAGTGGCAGGCACTCCCCAGGCCTCTGAGCTATCTCACCAGTTATAGGTTTGGTTGGAGTTTCAGGAAATGAAAATCTGATCTCACTGGCGGCTCTCCCAGTTTAAGAGCCCTCTGAAAGGAGTGATGAATCAGTGCCCGAAATCCACACTCCCTAGTCATTCAAGATCCCAAACAGTGAGAACAGAAAGCCAGGAGCTCAGGGGCACCAGGGCAGCCGTGAGTTGTCCCCTAAAAGCCCAGGACCCAGAAATAACTGCAGCACAATCCTCTCTCACCCAGAGATCCCACAGCCGGCAGATCCTGAGGACCCAGGACACCAAATGCACCCAGATGGGCTGCCACGGCCTCTGGAAGGGAAGATGAGTTGGAGTGCTCCTAACTGTCGATGTGTGTGTGTGTGTGTTAGTAACTCAGTCATGTCCAACTCTTCGAAACCCCATAGACTGTAGCCTTCCAGGCTCCTCTTCTATGGAATTCTGCAGAGGGGATACTGGAGTAGGTTGCCATTTCCTCCTCCAGGGGATCTTCCTGACCCAGGGATTGAACCCCAATCTCCTGCACTGCAGGCAGAGTCTTTACCATCTGAACTACCAGGGGAGCCTGACTCTCGGTGGCCAGAGACAAGGACAGAGGAAAGGTCTCCCCTGGGACCTGGGTCTGATGGAGACGCACTGCTGTCCAAAAAGACCAGGGGATCACGTTCTGTGCGATTAATTTCCCAAACAGGCAATTCCACTCCCATACGAGGTAGCAACTCTCTTTAGCTGGTTTCTGAAAGGAACAAGACAATCCAGATGGCAGAGACAACACCGCCTCTCGAATGTTCTCTCCGGTCATCAGAGGACACCCGTGAGTGCTCTTGATTCCGGAAAGCCAGCCTTAGGCAAACGCTTTTCCCCAAAGTGACCAAGACTCACGTGTGGCGAAGCTCTGCCCTGCTGCTTGCTCCTGGCATGCATCCACTTCAATGTCGCCCACTTGAGTCACACAGCAGAGCTGACTGTCTTGGGCCACCCTGGGCTCTCCTTTCAGGGGACTGACTCAAGCCTCGAGTCACCTGCCCGGCCACCACTCAACAGGACGGTTTTGTGAAATACCACCAGTCTCCCATGACGTGATGAAGCTATTTCTAGACAAGGAGGGTCCCTCCTTACAGTATCTTTACTCTGGACCTTAGAACACATTTGCTGGAGATTTATTTTGAAAACTATCAAACCAATGGAAATGAGATCAGAGAGGTAGATACCGATGCCCAAGCAGGAGTCAGGGGTTTTGCCTATTATGAAGGCTCCGCTGACTCCCTCACACATTATTCATGCATGGCACCTGCACCGGGCCCCTTCTAATGCCTTCCAGATGCCAGTCGTGTGATGAGGAGTGATGGGTAGAAGAAACCCCACCTTCCTGACCTCAGATTCAGCGTGCCTTCTTCAAACTCCTAAGCAAACACCACCAACAGATACTCCCTATCTGAGGGTCCATGACCAATGGAGCCCCTTACATCTCAGCCACTGCATACAATCACCTTACATGTGGCTGCTGCTGCTGCTAAGTCAATTCAGTCATGTCCAACTCTGTGCGACCCCGTAGACGACAGCCCACCAGGCTCCGCTGTCCCTGGAATTCTCCAGGCAAGAACACTGGAGTGGGTTGCCATTTCCTTCTCCAATGCAGAAAAGTAAAAAGTGAAAGTGAAGTTGCTCAGTTATGTCCGACTCTCAGCGACCCCATGGACTGCAGCCTACCAGGCTCCTCCATCCACGGGATTTGCCAGGCAAGAGTACTGGAGTGGGGTGCCATTGCCTTCTCCGGTTACATGTGGAGAGGTCCACAAAATGCACCGTGAGAGGGAAGTTAACAGAGACAGTGGTGGATTTAACTAACAGTTCGATGTAAACAAATATAAGACTATCAGAGAAATGGCACACACAGTGACTGACGAAGGAATGAGAAAGACAGAGGGAGGGAGAGCCGCTCAGGAGAGGCACTGCCTGCATCATCCAAGTTTCTTTTTCTATGAATGCCTCATTGTCCAAAGGAGATTGCAAACTTTTTAGGGCAGGAATTGAATCTGGTCCTTTTTTTTTCAGTCTAGTTTTGTACCATACACAGAAAGTGTTCCAATTTTTTGTGTGTGTGTATCCCACCAAAGGCCAAATGAGTAAGATGAAATTTAAGACAGAGAGAGCCAGAAAGCCTACAGCTGGACAAAGCAGACACCAAATTGAGGATGTGAGTGACCTCACAGGTCCAGGTGCACAGAGCTGACCGAATGCCAGCAGGCAGGCTGGAGAGGTGGCCAGTCCCGAGATAAAGTACAAAAGCCACCCACTGTCTAAGGTTTGAAGAACTCGCCTGAGTCCATCTGTGAAATGGGCATGCACGCAGGCTATGCGTGCTGAGTCACTTCAGTCACGTCCAACTCTTGGCGACCCCCATGAACTCTAGCCCGCCAGGCTCCTCTGTCCATAGGATTTCCCAGGCAAGAATACCAGAATGGGTTGCCATTTCCTTCTCCAGAGGATCTTCCTGACCCAAGGATAGCAGATAAATGGGGTTTTGTCCAGATTAAATGTGTTCGTGGCCTAACACCATGCCCATCACACGATAAGCACTCCAGAATAACGTAATGACAGTAGCTAAGGCACTGATGTATGGGAAAAGGACTCAATGTTTTTGTGTGAAGATCCAAAGGAAGAACTCAGGATCAAAAAGGTCAGAAATATGAGGAGGGCAGATTTAACTCAACCCAGGGAAACCAAGTTCCAACAATGAGGAAATTTCAGTATCCACTGGGTTCCCTTGTGAGAAACAGTTCCTCAAACCAAAAACCAAAAGTCTGATCCAACACTGGAAGGCTGTGTCTACAGCACATTCTAGAACCAAACTAGGCTTTTGCTGAGAGGCCAGACATGCTGATCTTTTATTTTGTGTGCTCAAAGACACAAATCTATCCCTAGAAACACAGGCTCCACATGCCTAGTGTTCAGATCGAGTCTCAGATGAGGCCAGGTGCTTGCCCTGCCAGGAGAGCCCTTCCGAAAGCAGGGAGCTTAAAGCGATGCTGACATGAGGTGACATCCAAACAAGCCAACATAAAAGCCTGTGCTTCATCTCACCTTCCAGATCAGAGCTTCCTAGAAAATATTTCTCTAATGGACGTCCACAAGAAGGCCAACGGAGCTCCCAATGATTCCGTCCATTCTGCCTTTGCAGAAGCTTCTGGACTTAAGCTTTTGTTGCTGTTTACTTGCAGCTAGCTGCAAGAATTAATGTGAATTGCAGGGGTTCCCTTGTGGCTCAGATGGTAAAGAATCCGACTGCAGTGTGGGAGACCTGGGTTCAACCCCTGGGTTGGGAAGATCCCCTGGAGGAGGGCATGGCAACCCACTCCAGTATTCTTGCCTGGAGAATCCCCATGGACAGAGGAGTCTGGCAGGCTGCAGTCCATGGGGTTGCACAGAGTTGGACATAACTGAGCAACTAAGCACAGCACTTGCTAAGTCATGTCCAACTCCTTGCAACTCCATGAATTGTAGCCCACCAGGCTCCTCTCTCCAGTAGAATACTGGAGAGGATTGCTGTTTCCTTCTCCACGCCTTTCAAACATTTCCTGCTTCCTTATCACTTTTCTGCACCCTCATCCCTCCTGCACCCCACCCCTACACACAACATAAATTCCTGGAGTTTCCACTCATGGCAAGTCCTTCCCTCCTTCTCCTTGACTGACCTCTAACAAGAGCATAAAGCTCTGCTTTGAGTCACCTGCCCTCTTCAAGATTCACACTGTTCACAGTTCAAGGAGCTGCCCACACGCCCACCAGAAAATCAGGGCCTGCCATTCTCCCTGGACGTCTCTAAGACTGCCCATGACATTTTTTTATGCCCCTGGTTCCTCTTCTCTGGACCTCTGTCCAGTGGCTGGGGCAGACCAAGTCAAAGGTCACCTCCCCTTCCTCCTGATCTCGAGTTCTGCCTCTGGGTTGTTCCTCAGACCTGTCTGTGTGATCAGCTGAGCCCTCTGCTACTGCATTTGGGACCAGGCTGGCTATTGGCATGGCGGGGGCAGGGGCACTGGGAGTCCCCTCCCCCACATCCAGGCCCACAGTCCTGAGCAGCTTGCAAGCCAGATCCCCCAAAATGGCCTATACATACGGATCCCTAACCTCAAGCTAGGAAGGGACTCACCAAGCCTGGCCCAATTCGCACACCTGGAGGTGTGCGACACCTCCCATTCCCTCCCCAGAGGCCCCTTAGCTCATCATGGGTGTCCCCTAGGGGGTGCCAGGAAGGGTAACAAAGACCGAGCAATTGTGGGAATCAAGACCACCCAGCAGACCCAGAGCTGAGAGAGCAGTCGATGAGCCCTGAGTGCCCCCACTTCCACACCAATAGAGCCGGCTTCCCTTCCTTAAGTTAAGCAAAGCTGACCAGATACTACTTTGATCCATTCGCCTTTCCTTTTTCTAATTCCATGCCTACTGCTACTGCTAAGTCACTTCAGTTGTGTCCGACTCTGTGCGACCCCATAGACGGCAGCCCACCAGGCTTCCCCGTCCCTAGGATTCTCCAGGCAAGAACACCGGAGTGGGTTGCCATTTCCTTCTCCAATGTATGAAAGTGAAAAGTGAAAGTGAAGTCGCCCAGTCGTGTCCAACTCTTAGCGACCCCATGGACTGCAGCCTACCAGACTCCTCCATCCATGGGATTTTCCAGGCAAGAGTACTGGAGTGGGGTGCCATTGCCTTCTCCAGAAAGGACTGAACAATTCTGGAGGGCTTTGAAAAATAGATTTCCTATTTCATCAGAATTTGATGCAGCAACTGAAACCAGGGCAATGACCCCCAGTGGTCACAGAGGCCCCCAGGATTCCTGCCACAGGCCTAGGTGGAAAAGAGTGAGAGGCACTAGCCTGGAGCCCTGGTTTACACATCCTGGTAGACCCCGTGTCCCAGGCTGGGTCGAGTCTCCGCAACAACCATTATAGTGTCCTTCGCGTGTCTAGGCTTCATCACCTACAAGACGTTTGGACCCTTGGCCTCATCACCAGAGATGGTCAGCCATCTGCACTGCCCCATAAAGGGGCAAGCTCTCCTGTCCAGGTCACCCTGGAAGTGGGCAGCTCGGAGCCAGCAGGGCAGAGGTGGAGGGGAGGGGGAAGGGAAGAGGCTCTGCTCTTGGATCTGGAGGAAGTCAGTCTGGCCCTAGAGCCACCCCCTTTCCCACGAGGATTCCAGGCCTCACAAAGCTTCCCTGGAGCCACTGGCCTGCCTGCACCCCCTGGTCTCCCTACAGGTCATGGGATCACCTGGGGCAAGTTATTTCCCTGGTCTGCCTTAGTTCCTCACAACTGAGTTACATGCATCATAAAGAGCCTGGAAGGATGCCCAGTTGGAAATAAAGGCCACATCCACATGGGCTGTTCCTATGATAAGAGGGGTGCAACCCAATGTTCTACAATTAAAGCAGGAGTCCAGGGTGGAGCAGCCCAGGGTGAGCAGAGGCCAATCAGCAAGCAATCCTGAGCCCTGTAGGCTCCAGGCAACTACACAGCCTTGTAGGAAAAAGACTGACCTTGGAGGAGTCAATAAGAAAGGCATTGCTAGGGATCAAATAAACAAACCTTCCAGTCAAGAACAAAGGGCTCCTGCTGCTAGCCATCTCACAGTTTTAAAAACAGAGGGAGATGTCCATAGCCAATCTCCAGGCGGAGCCCCCCACCGAAGCTCCCTGACTCCTGTGGTGTGGGCTTAAGGGTGCTACCCCGGCCTCTCCCATTGACCTCAAGGGTCCAGTAAGGTTGGCCGTGGTGGGAGATGCAGGCAGGCCCACCTCTGGAAAAGCTGTGGAAGGCAGGAGCAAACCTCCACCGCCTCCTTGGGTTCCCCAACCCCTGCACCTCATTCAGTAACAGCAGGGCCTGCGCCCCCAGGAAGCTGTGTCATGTAAGTCCGGCTCCTACTCCCAGCCCCCACCCTCCTCCAGGGGAGATTGGCTCCGTCCCCACTTCCTGGAGAACCTTCCGAGACCTCCCAGGCTAAGTCAACAACCCTCCCCTCACTTCAGGTTTTCTAAACACCTTGAACCTCTCCTTAGCAGCCTTTGTAATTTTCCATCAGTTGGTTGGCTCTCTACAGCCCAGAGCCCAGGGCGCCTGCTGTGTGCCCCAGTACTACCACGCGGGTCTGAATCCGGCGGGAATCGGGCGGGATTCGCAGGCTCGAGGCAGAGCCCCGGATGACCCCTGCCCGACAGGCAGATCTCGAGTCGCTTCCTTTTCCCTCCCAAACGATCCACTGGGATTCCACCTAACCAGCCTGCAGCCACCTGAGCGTCCGAAACGGAATTCCGGATTTGGGATCACCGGCGGGGTGGGCCCTTCCCAAAATCCGGGGCTCACGCCAGGGCAGGCAGCCGCCCGGAACCCGTGCTTCCCCTCTGGGGCCTGTAAGTGCGAAATTTGGGGCCATAAGGCAATTCTTATAGGTTCCCACTGCCGAGCTGGTGCGTTCAGCCGCGGTGCCACGGCCCGGGGTCCTGCCAGATGGCATGCAGTGGACCTAAGCGCCCAGGTGTTCGGCCTTGTCCCTGGCATGGAGTGTGCGCCGAGACCAGGACCGTTCCTTCCGGCACTGGAAGCGCAGGGGACCGGAGCGGGGGCGGGGGCGTTGCCGGCTGTCCAGGCGGCCCAGCCCTGATCGTGGCGGCCTCCGGGTCGCCGCACTGGGGCCCGTGTTGTGGGAATTGCCTTCCTGGGGCCACCGAGCGGTTCGCACCTCGCCCGGAGGCCCTCCAGGCCCGCCCCCGCCGCGCCGGCGTTATCGCTCCCGGCATCTCTGAGAGTTTCCAGTTTCTCCCCACTTTGGGAGGGAACCAAGAAGCAGTTCAGGTAACACTACGAGGCTGCAGAGATTTTCCCGAAACAAAGAAGCGGATGGACAACCCTCCCTCCCTCCTCATCCCCGAAGGAAAAGGGCGCACCCCTCGTTCCCAACTCGGAGCTAAAGCGGCCAGGGGAGCATGAGACGATTTCAGCCAAGGGGACCCACTCCGAAGCACCTTTCCGGCTACCAATTGGCTAAGGACAGGCAGAGTAGCCTGCACCAACCCAGTGATGCCAACAGAGCAGCCTGGGGGGCTCTGACCCCCGCGCCAAGGCGTCCCAGGCGCTCGGAACCCTCCTGACCTCACGCAGGTCGCTTTGCACGGCTCAGCCGCGCGCGTCCAGACGGCGGGAGGACGGAACCACCGGACCGGAGCTGCTCACACCTGGCTTCACCTCCCTCTACTCCCACCCAGACCGGGCGTCCAGGTCCTCCCTTACTCCAGGGATCTTCAGCACAGAGAACCCATCGCGCGAGCCACTTACCTGCTGCCCTCCGGGGCAGCTCCCCCTCCCCTCGCCCCTTCCTCCTCCTCCCTCTGAAGTTCGCTTCTTCCTCGGCCCGGCTCGGAGTCCCCGATCCTCCCCGGCTCTCGCTTTAATCCTGGGAGGCGGTGTCCGAGCGCCCAGGGCAACACCCCCAAGCGCCGGTCCCGGGTCACCTCGGACAGAGGGAGGGGACGGACCAGAACGGCTGTCCCGGGCGGGGCTGGTTGGGGCGAAGGCGGCGAGAGGAGGAGTTTCCTCCAGGGAAAGCCCGGCACGCGCTCCCGGAGGGACCCAGAGGGAGCTCGGGGGACGCTTCCATCCTCGGCGGGCGGTCTAGGGCTGGGGAGGAGCGCGTGTCCCTCCCGCATTCCCCGGGACCGAGCCGGGTGACAGGCGCCTTGTGCCCGAACGCTCAAGCTTGCATTCGGCAAGGGGATTCTGGGGAGCGCTGACCGAGTCTCCCGTGAACCGGCCGAGCCCTGGCGCAGGGGATCCACCTGATCTCTGTGCCCTCGGCGAGGACCCAGGAATCTGCTTCCAGAGGCCGCTGGCCTGGGCGCTAGAGCCCAAGGACCCTCCTCAGTCCTCTTGGGGGGCCTTTTCTGCCCTCAGGTCCCAAGTCCCTCCCCTTCCCTCAGAAAGTCCCCAGGAGTGGCTTGAAGTCTTCCTGCCCCCTACTAAGGCAGAGGGTGAGGGTAAAGGGTGAAATAAAGCTTAGCTTTCTGACTCCTTTTAAGAGCCTCTTCCCAATGTCGCTTCAGTCGTGTCCGACTCTGTGCGACCCCATAGACAGCAGCCCACCAGGCTCTGCCATCCCTGGGATTCTCCAGGCAAGAGCACTGGAGTGGGTTGCCGTTTCCTTCTCCAGTGCATGAAAGTGAAAAGTGAAAGTGAAGTCGCTCAGTCGAGGGGGGACTCTTAGCCACCCCATGGACTACAGCCTACCAGGCTCCTCCATCCATGGGATTTTCCAGGCAAGAATACTGGAGTGGGGTGCCATTGCCTTCTCTGTCCCAATGTCGTTTGCAATACACAAATGAATCTGGATTGCTTTAGAATCAGGTAGAGGCAGAAGAAAGCCCGATTCATTCCAAGTCATGTGCGGCCTTGGCACAGCATTCCTTCCTGGGCAGGTGTCCTGGGACTGGACTTGCCTAGTAAGTTATTCCCAGCCTCTCCTTGGCTCCCACCCTTCGGCCTATCCATCTCTCATCCTTCACGGTGTGCAGGTTGTCCAAGTAGAAGACCTTTGAGGACTGCTTCAAGGTCAGTGTCAGGTCACTACCAGGTTAGGTGGTGACTCATCTATGGCTGTTTTGAACAGTGTATTGGCGTCTGCTGGGGACGGCACCGTTGTTCACCAGACCTCAGTGTCCACCACACACCAGACACTATGTGTGTCTGCACCTTCATCCCTTTAGGGCTTGTTTTTTCACTATTCATTTCCCCTTCTTTCGGCAACTTTCTGGAACAAAGGACTAGCTTGGGGAACCACCTCAGTTCTGGAGGTGAGCACATGGCTAGTGTCTGGCTTAGCAGCTAAATCCCATCCTTGCTGGGATTTGTGCTTCAGGGATGAACACACAACCCACCTTTGTACCTGAGACTAGGGTCAGCCCAGGGAAGCTGGAATTTTTTTCTCTTCTACTGGAACCTTCAGAGACCCTCTCCCTTGTGCTTGGAGGAAGAAGCAAGTAGTCACAGGAATTGTTGATAGCTGTCTTTCCATCACCAGGGAGCTAGTATCACAACAAAGATAGCTGCTCCACCAAAAACCACAGCATACACCTCACACCAGCCAGAATGGCCATCATTACAAAGTACAAGTAATAAATTCTGGAGAGGGTGTGGAGAAAAAGGAATGCTCCTACACCACTAGTGGGAATGTAAATTAGTCCAGCCACTGTGGAGAACAGTATGGAGGTTCCTTAAAAAGCTAAAGATAGAGCTACTATGAGATCCAGAATTCCCACTCTTGGGCACATAGGTGGAGAAAACTCTAATCTGAAAATAAATGTGCATCCCAATGTTCACTCCAGCTCTATTTAAAACGGCCAAAATATGGAATCAACCTAAATGTTCATCAACATAGAAATAGATAAAGAAGATATGGTACATATATATAATGGAATATTCAGTTCACTTCAGTTCAGCCGCTCAGTCGTGTCCGGCTCTTTGTGACCCCATGAATCGCAGCACGCCAGGCCTCCCTGTCCATCACCAACTCCCAGAGTTTACTCAAACTCATGTCCATTGAGTTGGTGATGCCATCCAGCCATCTCATCCTCTGGCATCCCCTTCTCCTCTTGTCCCCAATCCCTCCCAGCATCAGAGTCTTCTCCTATGAGTCAAATACTCGCATGAGGTGGCCAAAGTATTGGCGTTTCAGCTTTAGGATCAGTCCTTCCAATGAACACCCAGGGTTAATCTCCTTTAGAATGGACTGGTTGGATCTCCTTGCAGTCCAAGGGACTCTCAAGAGTCTTCTCCAGCACCACAGTTCATAAGCATCAATTCTTCGGTGCTCAGCTTTCTTCATAGTCCAATTCTCACATCCATACATGACCACTGGAAAACCCATAGCCTTGACTAGACGGACCTTTGTTGGCAAAGTAATGTCTCTGCTTTTTCAATATGCTATCTAGGTTGGTCATAACCTTCCGTGCAAGGAGTAAGTGTCTTTTAATTTCATGGCTGCAATCACTATCTGCAGTGATTTTGGAGCCCAAAAAAATAGTCTGACACTGTATCCACTGTTTCTCCATCTGTTTGCCATGAAGTGATGGGACTGGATACCATAATCTTCATTTTCTGAATGTTGAGCTTTAAACCAGCTTTTTCACTCTCTTCTTTCACTTTCATCAAGAGACTTTTTAGTTCCTCTTCACTTTCTGCCATAAGGGTGGTGTCATCTGCATATCTGAGATGCAGATTGATATTTCTCCCAGCAATCTTGATTCCAGCTTGTGCTTCTTCCAGCCCACTGTTTCTCATGATGTACTTTGCATAAAAGTTAAATAAGCAGGGTGACAATATACAGCCTTGATGTACTCCTTTTCCTATTTGGAACCAGTCTGTCGTTCCATGTCCAGTTCTAACTGTTGCTTCCTGACCTGCATACAAATTTCTCAAGAGGCAGGTCAGGCGGTCTGGTATTCCCATCTCTTTCAGAATTTTCCACAGTTTATTGTGATCCACACAGTCAAAGGCTTTGGAATAGTCAATAAAGCAGAAATAGATGTTTTTCTGGAACTCTCTTGCTTTTTCCATGATTCAGCGGATGTTGGCAATTTGATCTCTGGTTCCTCTGCCTTTTCTAAAACCATCTTGAACATCAGGAAGTTCAGGGTTCACATATTGCTGAAGTCTGGCTTGGAGAATTTTGAGCATTACTTTACTAGTGTGTGAGATGAGTGCAATTGTATGGTATTCAGTTCAGTTCAGTCGCTCAGTTGTGTCCGACTCTTGCGACCCCATGAATCACAGCACGCCAGGCCTCCCTGTCCATCACCAACTCCTGGAGTTCACTCAGACTCATGTCCATCGAGTCAGTGATGCCATCCAGCAATGTCATCCTCTGTCGTCCCCTTATCCTCCATCCCCCAATCCCTCCCAGCATCAGAGTCTTTTCCAATGAGTCAACTCTTCCCATGAGGTGGCCAAAGTACTGGAGTTTCAGTTTTAGCATCAGTCCTTCCAAAGAAATTCCAGGGCTGATCTCCTTCAGAATGGACTGGTTGGATCTCCTTGCAGTCCAAGGGACTCTCAAGAGTCTTCTCCAACATCACAGTTCAAAAGCATCAATTCTTCAGCGCTCAGCCTTCTTCACAGTCCAACTCTCACATCCATATATGACCACTGGAAAAACCATAGCCTTGACTAGATAGACCTTTGTTGGCAAAGTAATATCTCTGCTTTTGAATATGCTATCTAGGTTGGTCATAATTTTTCTTCCAAGGAGTAAGCAACTTTTAATTTCATGGCTGCAGTCACCATCTGCAGTGATTTTGGAGCCCAGAAAAAGAAAGTCTGACACTGTTTCCACTGTTTCCCCACCTATTTCCCATGAAGTGATGGGACCAGATGCCATGATCTTCGTTTTCTGAATGTTGAGCTTTAAGCCACCTTTTTCACTCTCTACTTTCACTTTCATCAAGAGGCTTTTTAGTTCCTCTTCACTTTCTGCCATAAGGGTGGTGTCATCTGCATATCTGAGGTGATTGATATTTCTCCCGGCAATCTTGATTCCAGCTTGTGCTTCTTCCAGCCCAGTGTTTCTCATGATGTACTCTGCATGTACATATAATATGCAGTATATGCGGTATTACTCAGGCATAAAAATGAATTATATAATGTCATTTGCAGCAATATAGATGGACCGAGGGATTATCATATCAGCTGAAATAAGTCAGAGAGAGGAAGACAAATATCATATGATATCACTTATATGTGGAATCTAAAAAAAAAAAAAAAAGATACAAATGAACTTATTTACAAAACAGAAAAACAGAAATAGATTCACAGACCAAGAAAAGAAACTATGGTTACTAAAAGGGAATAGAGGAAGGGTGATAAATTAAGAGTCTGGGATTAACATATACAGACTATTATAATAAAATAGATAAACAACAAGGACCTGCTATGTATATAGTACAGAGAACTATACTGAGTAGCTTGTGATAACCTATAATGGAAAAGAATCTGAAAAAGAATATGTATGTTACTGAGTCACTTTGCTGTACACTTGAAACTAACAGAACATTGTAAGTTAATATCAGTTCAGTTCAGTCACTCAGTCATGTCAGACTTTGTGACCCCATGGACTGCAGAACACCAGGCTTCCCCGTCCATCACCAACACCCAGAGCTTGCTCAAAGTCATGTCTATCGAGTCGGTGATGCCATCCAACCATCTCATCCACTGTCATCCCCTTTCCTCTTCTTGCCTTCCATCTTTCCCAGGATCAGGGTCTTTAACTATACATAAGTTTAAAAAAAAAAAAAAACCACACACAGTATAGAGATGACAGGAAACCCTAATTCTTAATGATATAATTGAACCACTGCATCTAACCACTGAAGTTAAGCCTCCTTTACCACATCTTCCATGAGTACTAGTAGAATCAGAATTATCAACCAGGGGGTGTAGCCATACACAATAAAACAAAACAATATTCTTCTATGTTAAAAATGCGCTGTGCTTAGTCCCTAGGTCGTGTCTGACTCTTTGCAACCCCATGGACTGCAGCACACCAGGCTTCCTGTCCTTCACTATCTCCTGGAGTTTGCTCAAATTCATGTCCATTGAGTCGGTGATGCCATCCATTCATTTCATCCTCTGCCATCCCCTTCTCTTGCTCTCAGTCTTTCCCAGCATCAGAGTCTTTTCCAATAAGTCGGCTCTTCACATCACGTGGCCAAAGTATTGGAACTTCAGCTTCAACATCAGTCCTTTCAATGATTCAGTGTTGCTTAATGGAGGGGGACTAATGCTGTCCTGAGAATTTACAAGTACCAGCAAGCCTCTTACGAGAATTCAAGTTTTGAACCCTAACTCCCACCAACTTTGCAGTCAGGGAAACATCAAGTCAAGAATTTAATCAAAAGGGGTCCCAGATAGGTAATGCCCCCAGACAAATGGCAGAAGCAAGCCTCTCTAGTGGAATGCCACTTGTAATGAATAATTTTATGTGTCAACTTGACTAGACTTAAAAGATACCCAGGTAGCTGATAAAATACTATTGCTTGGTGCAATAACACCTTGGTGAGGGTGTTTTGGGGAGATTAGCATTTAAATTGTAGATTAAGTGAAGATCAGTCTTCACCAGTGATGGTGAGCATCATCCAATTCTTTGAGGGCTTAAAGTAAAAAAGACAGAGGAAGGGCCAGTTTGCTGTCTCTGCCCAACCTGAAGCATCCATCTTCTGCCTACCAGCATCAATGTTCCTGATTCTTAGACCTTTGGGCACAGACTAAATTATGCCACTGGTTTTCCTGGTTTTCCAGGTTGCAAACAGCATGTCCCAAGACTTGTCCTCCATAATCTGGTGAGCTAATTCCTATAATAATAAACTCACACATGCATACACATACACACACAACATATATCTTTTACTGGTTCTGGAGAGCTAATATATTCTAATGACTGATATATTCTCCAACTCAGGAAAAATTCCCAGTCAATTAAAATGAGCTTAATTTAATGAAAAATAATTCAAATAAGACAGCATGCAAAAAATCAACAAGCATAACAATAGCAGAATCAGAGCATAGATACTGGAATTATTAGACAAAAATGACATTATTTGACACAAAATAAGTATATTTGCTATATGAAAAAGTAAAGCAGAAACTCTAAAAATGAATAAGAAGCAAGGATTTTTTAAAATTAAGAGAACGAGGGATAAAATACTAAGTCAGTTCAGTAAAGTTCAGTCACTCAGTCGTGTCCGACTCTTTGCAATCCCATGAATTGCAGCACGCCAGGTTTCCCTGTCCATCACCAACTCCCAGAGTTCACTGAGACTCATGTCCATCGAGTCAGTGATGCCATCCAGCCATCTCATCCTCTGTCGTCCCCTTCTCCTCCTGCCCCCAATTCCTCCCAGCATCAGAGTCTTTTCCAATGAGTCAACTCTTTGCATGAGGTGGCCAAAGTACTGGAGTTTCGGCTTTAGCATCATTCCTTCCAAAGAAATCCCAGGGCTGAGCTCCTTCAGAATGGACTGCTTGGATCTCCTTGCAGTCCAAGGGACTCTCAAGAGTCTTCCCCAACACCACAGTTCAAAAGCATCAATTCTTCACCACTCAGCTTTCTTCACAGTCCAACACTCATATCCATACATGACCACTGGAAAAACCATAGCCTTAAGTAGACAGACGTTTGTTGGCAAAGTGATGTCTCTGCTTTTTAATATGCCATCTAGGTTGGTTAAAACTTTCCTTCCAAGGAATAAGCGTCTTTTAATCTCATGGCTTCAGTCACCATCTGCAGTGATTTTGGAGGCCCCCAAAACAAAGTCTGACACTGTTTCCACTGTTTCCCCATCTATTTCCCATGAAGTGATGGGACCAGATGCCATGATCTTCGTTTTCTGAATGCTGAGCTTTAAGCCAACTTTTTCACTCTCCTCTTTCACTTTCATCAAGGAGCTTTTTAGTTCCTCTTCACTTTCTCTTCACCACCATAAGGGTAGTGTCATCTGCATATCTGAGGTGATTGATATTTCTCCCGGCAATCTTGATTCCAGCTTGTGCTTCACTTCTAGAAACAAATCACAATGTAAATTTTCAATAGCTAAAGAGGGAATTAGTGACTTGGAATATATTCTTGAATAAATTATCCAAATTCACATAGAAGGATGAAATTATTTTAAAAAATATAAAATTATAAGAAGCTAAGTAATTACAGTGGTGTGATCACTCACATAGAGCCAGACATCCTGGAATGGTAAGTCAAGTGGGCCTTAGAAAGCATCACTATGAACAAAGCTAGTGGAGATGATGGAATTCCAGTTGAGCTATTTCAAATCCTGAAACATGATGCTGTGAAAGTGCTGCACTCAATATGCCAGGAAATTTGAAAAACTCAGCAGTGGCCACAGGACTGGAAAAGGTCAGTTTTCATTCCAATCCCAAAGAAAGGCAATGCCAAAGAATGCTCAAAATACCACACAATTGCATTCATCTCACATGCTATTAAAGTAATGCTCAAAATTTTCCAAGCCAGGCTTCAGCAATACGTGAACTGTGAACTTCCTGATGTTCAAGTTGGTTTTAGAAAAGGCAGAGGAACTAGAGATCAAATTGCCAGCATCCACTGGATCATGGAAAAAGCAAGAGAGTTTCAAAATAACATCTATTTCTGCTTTATTGACTATGCCAAAGCCTTTGACTGTGTAGATCACAATAAACTGTGGAAAATTCTGAAAGAGATGGGCATACCAGACCACCTGACCTGCCTCTTGACAAATTTGTATGCAGGCCAGGAAGCAACAGTTAGAACTGGACATGGAACGACAGACTGGTTCCAAATAGGAAAAGGAGAATGACAAGTCTGTATATTCTCACCCTGCTTATTTATCTTCTATGCAGAGTACATCATAAGAAAAGCTAGGCTGGAAGAAGCACAAGCTGGAATCAAGATTGCTGGGAGAAATATCAATCACCTCAGATATTCAGATGACACCACTTATGGCAGAAAGTGAAGAGGAACTAAAAAGCCTCTTGATGAAAGTGAAAGAGGAGAGTGAAAAAGTTGGCTTAAAGCTCAACATTCAGAAAATGAAGATTATGACATCTGGTCCCAACACTTCATGGCAAATAGATGAGGAAACAGTGGAAACAGTGTCAGACTTTATTTTTGGGGGCTCCAAAATCACTGCAGATGGTGACTGAAGCCATGAAATTAAAAAACGCTTACTCCTTGGAAGGAAAGTTTTAACCAACCTAGATGGCATATTAAAAAGCAGAGAAAGACTTCCGGTTAAGATGGCGAAGGATTAGGACGGGGAATACGCTTTCTCCTCCACAAATTCATCAATGGGACATCTGGGCGCCGAGTAAACACCACAAACGGCTTCGGAGTGCTGGCGGAGGACGTCGGACACCCAGAAAGGCAACTCACTGCCTTCTAAAGGAGGTAGGAAAGAATATAGAAGCCAGAGAGAGACAAAGAGGGAGGGGCGGACCTCTGTCCGGGGAAGGGAGTCTTAAAAAGAGAAGTTTCCAAACACCAGGAAACACTCTCCCTGCGGAATCTGCGCCGAACCTGGGAAACACGGAGACTATCATAACAGGGAGGAGAACAGTTGAGCAATTAGAACCCACAGACTGCGGGCCCTGCGGTAACTTCCGCAGCGGAAGAGCACCGCTGCAAACGCCCGCATCTGCCATTGGGGAGCCGGGGCTGGGCAGGGAGACGCCTTGGCCGTTCCCACGCGGGACGCTTCGCTGCCGGCGCTCCCCAGAGGGACGCTCCCCCGCGGGACTCTCCCCCACTGGACGCTCCCCCCACCGGCCACTCCCGCGCAGACGTGCCCCCCGCCTGCTGTGCCGGCGGCTCCCACGAGGGCCACCCCCATCCCCTCCCCCCACCCGCCCGCCCGCCATTCCCGTCGCCGACCCCTCCCCCTCTGCGGGCCTCAGCGCAGACTTCGTTCGCCTGTGCACAGAACAAAGAACTATACAGACCAACCACAGAGAAAGGGGCCTATAGATCTTGAGAAATTTAAGCCGGAACAAGGAGCTAGCTGAAAATGAACTGAACCCACAACAATAATAGAGAAACTCTTATATATATTGTTACTATTTTTACCATCATTATTTCCTTTTTTTTTTCTTTTCTTTTTATAATATATATATATTTTTTAAATTTTTATTATTTTTTAATTGGAAAAAGGAAAACAAAAATTTTTTTTTCCCTTTTAATTTTTTTTTTGTTGTTGTTTGTTTTGTTTCTTTTATTTTTTTATTATTATTTTTTTTTATCCTCTAGTACTTCTTTAATCTCCACGTTTAGATATAACTTTTGCGACCCTGTTTTGTTTTTTGTTTTTTTTTTTCTTTTTTCCTTTTTGTCCTTTGCTTTTTTCCTTTCCTTTTTTCTTTTCTTTACTGATTACTGACTAGATCTGTCTCTCTCCTTCACACTCCCTCCTTTTATCCTTCTGACCACCTCTGTCTCCTTCCTCCCTTTTTCCTTCTATGTATAATTCCGTGAACATCTCTGAGCAGTCCAGTTGTGGAATGCATTATAGAAGAAGAAGTTTTTGAGACTACTGTAAAAATAAGACCAATAACTGGAACCAGGAGTCTTAAGTCCATACCCTGATCCCACGAAACACTAATTGACAGGAGCTCATTAAAAGCCTCCATACCTACTCTGAAACCAAGCATCACACAAAGACCAGCAAGTTCCACAACAAGACATACCAAGCAAATTCTCCAGAAAAACAAGAACACAGCCTGAGCTCCAATACACAGGCTACACAAAGCGACCCCAAAGCATAGACATCTCATAACTCACTACTAGACACTCCACTGCACCCCAGAGAAAAGAAATCCAGCTCCACCCACCAGAACACGAACACAAGCTTCCATAAAGAAGAAACCTCGACAAGCCACCGGTACAAACCCACATATAGTGCAGAAACGCCACAATAAAGAGAACTCCACAGACTACCAGAATACAGTAAAGACGCCCCAAAAAACTTAGCAATTTAAACAAGATGAAAAGACAGAAGAATTCCCAGCAGGTAAAGGAACAGGATAAAAGCCCACCAAACCAAACAAAAGAGGAAGAAATAGCGAACCTACCTGATAAAGAATTCCAAATAATGATAGTGAAATTAATCCAAAATCTGGAAAGCAAAATGGAATCATGGATAAATAGTCTGGAGAAAAGCATTGAGAAGATGCAAGAAAGATTTAACAAGGACCTAGAAGAAATAAAAAAGAGTCAATATATAATGAATAATGCAATAAATGAGATCCAAAACACTCTGGAGGCAACAAATAGTAGAATAACAGAGGCAGAAGATAGAATTAGCGAATTAGAAGATAGAATGGCAGAATTAAAGGAATCAGAGGAGAAAAAAGAAAAACGAATTAAAAGAAATGAGGACAATCTCAGAGACCTCCAGGACAATATTAAACGTTACAATATTCGAATCATAGGAGTCCCAGAAGAAGAAGACAAAAAGAAAGACCATGAGAAGATACTAGAGGAGATAATAGTTGAAAACTTCCCTAAAATGGGGAAGGAAATAATCACTCAAGTCCAAGAAACCCAGAGAGTCCCAAATAGGATAAACCCAAGGCGAAACACCCCAAGACACATATTAATCAAATTAACAAAGATCAAACACAAAGAACAAATATTAAAAGCAGCAAGGGAAAAACAACAAATAACACACAAGGGAATTCCCATAAGGATAACAGCTGATCTTTCAATAGAAACTCTCCAAGCCAGGAGGGAATGGCAAGACATACTTAAAGTGATGAAAGAAAAGAACCTACAGCCCAGATTATTGTACCCAGCAAGGATCTCATTCATATATGAAGGAGAAATCAAAACCTTTACAGACAAGCAAAAGCTGAGAGAATTCAGCACCACCAAACCAGCTCTCCAACAAATACTAAAGGACATTCTCTAGACAGGAAACACAAAAAGGATATATAAATTCAAACCCAAAACAACAAAGTAAATGGCAACGGGATCATATTTATCATTAATTACCTTAAATGTAAATGGGTTGAATGCCCCAACCAAAAGACAGAGACTGGCTGAATGGATACAAAAACAAGACCCCTCCATATGAATGAAACTAGAACACTTTCTAACACCATACACAAAAATAAACTCAAAATGGATTAAAGAGCTAAATGTAAGACCAGAAACCATAAAACTCCTAGAGGAAAACATAGGCAAAACACTCTCTGACTTACATCACAGCAGGATCCTCTATGACCCACCTCCCAGAATATTGGAAATAAAATCAAAAATGAACAAATGGGACCTAATCAAACTTAAAAGCTTTTGCACAACAAAGGAAACTATAAGCAAGGTGAAAAGACAGCCTTCAGAATGGGAGAAAATAATAGCAAATGAAGCAACTGACAAACAACTAATCTCAAAAATATACAAGCAACTTCTACAGCTCAATTCCAGAAAAATAAATGACCCAATCAAAAAATGGGCCAAAGAACTCAATAGACATTTCTCCAAAGAAGACATACAGATGGCTAACAAACACATGAAAAGATGCTCAACATCACTCATTATCAGAGAAATGCAAATCAAAACCACTATGAGATACCATTTCACGCCAATCAGAATGGCTGCTATCCAAAAGTCCACAAGCAATAAATGCTGGAGAGGGTGCGGAGAGAAGGGAACCCTCTTGCACTGTTGGTGGGAATGCAAACTAGTACAGCCACTTTGGAGAACAGTATGGAGATTCCTCAAAAAACTGCGAATAGAACTGCCTTATGATCCAGCAATCCCACTGCTGGGCATATACACTGAGAAAACCAGAATTGAAAGAGACACCTGTACCCCAGTGTTCATAGCAGCACTGTTTGCAATAGCCAGAACGTGGAAGCAACCTAGATGTCCATCCACAGATGAATGGATAAGCAAGCTGTGGTACATATACACAATGGAATATTACTCAGCCGTTAAAAAGAATACATTTGAATCAGTTCTAAGGAGGTGGATGGAACTGGAGCCTATTATACAGAGTGAAGTAAGCCAGAAACAAAAACACAAATACAGTATACTAACGCATATATATGGAATTTAGAAAGATGGTAAAAAATAACCCTATTTACGAGACAACAAAAGAGACACTGATGTATAGACCAGACTTTTGGACTCTGGGACCAGGAGAGGGTGAGATGATTGGGGAGAATAGCATTGAAATATGTATAATATTATATCTGAAATGTATTAATTGTTCAAACTAAACACTATCATGTTACAATTTGTTCATATTAGATGTTTGTAATGTTTCTGATAATCAATAAAAGAGATTCTTGATCAAAAAAAATAAAATAAAATAAAAAGCAGAGACATTACTTTGCCAACAAAGGTTCATCTAGCCAAGACTATGGTTTTTCCTGTGGTCATGTATGGATGTGAGAGTTGGACTGTGAAGAAGGCTGAGTGGTGAAGAATTGATGCTTTTGAACTGTGGTGTTGGAGAAGACGAGACTGCAAAGGAGATCCAAGCAGTCCATTCTGAAGGAGCTCAGCCCTGGGATTTCTTTGGAAGGAATGATGCTAAAGCCGAAACTCCAGTACTTTGGCCACCTCATGCAAAGAGTTGGCTCATTGGAAAAGACCCTGATGCTGGGAGGGATTGGGGGCAGGAGGAGAAGGGGACGACAGAGGATGAGATGGCTGGATGGCATCACTGACTCGATGGACATGAGTCTGAGTGAACTCCAGGTGTTGGTGATGGACAGGGAGGCCTGGGCTCACAAAGAGTAGGACATGACTGAGCAACTGAAATGAACTGAAAAAGAACCAACTTGGTTAGGGGGGGGAGAGTGTTATATATATCTTTTTTTAGCCCCCCAAAATTTTTTTATAGAAAAAAATTAAAAAAAAATTTTTTTTTTTTTTTTTCCCAAAATTTTTATTTTTTATTTTTTTTTTTTTGCATAAAAAAAAAATTTAGAAGAAAAAAAAAAAAAAAAAGTATAATTTTTTTTTAATTTATTTAATCTTCACAACTCTAAAAAAAAAAAAAAAAAAAAAAACACCACAAAAAAAAACAACACCCCCCCCACGGCAGGAAAAAATAGGGTAATATAATATATTTAAATATGGACTTCCGGTTAAGATGGTGGAGGATTAGGACAGGGAATACGCTTTCTCCTCCACAAATTCATCAAAGGGACATCTGGGCGCCGAGTAAATTCCACAAACAGCTTTGGAGTGCTGGCGGAGGACGTCGGACACCCAGAAAAGCAACTCACTGCCTTCTAAAGGAGGTAGGAAAGAATATAGAAGCCAGAGAGAGACAAAGAGGGAGGGGCGGACCTCTGTCTGGGGAAGGGAGTCTTAAAAAGAGAAGTTTCCAAACACCAGGAAGCACTCTCCCTGCGGAATCTGTGCCGAACCTGGGAAACACGGAGACTATCATAACAGGGAGGAGAACAGTTGAGCAATTAGAACCCACAGACTGCGGGCCCTGCGGTAACTTCCGCAGTGGAGAAGCATTGCCGCAAACGCCCGCATCTGCCATTGGCGAGCCGGGGCTGGGCAGGGAGACGCCGCGGGCCGCTCCCCACGCGGGACGCTCCCCCGCCGGACGCTCCCCGCGGCCCCCGCTCCCGCGCGGGCCGCGCTGCTCCCGCGCGGGGCCCCCGCCCGCTGTGCCGGCGCGAGGCCCCCCCCCCCCTCCCCCACCCGCCCGCCATTCCTGTGCGAGTCACGCCCTCGCCGGCCCCTCCCCCTCTGCGGGCCGCGGCGCAGACTGCGTTGGCCTGATTGTCTGGAGTGCTGCCTAATCGGAGTAGTTTGGGCCGGCAGTCCAGATTGTGCAGCGCCGACCACACGAGTGGCCAGCCTTGGCCCAGAACACCGCTGGACCGTGCACAGAACAAAGGACTATACAGACCAACTACAGAGAAAGGGGCCTATAGATCTTGAGAAATTTAAGCTGGAACAAGGAACTAGCCGAAAATGAACTGAACCCACAACAATAATAGAGAAACTCTTATATATATTGTTACTATTTTTACCATCATTATTTCCTTTTTTTTTCTTTTTTTAATATATATTTTTTAAATTTTTATTATTTTTTAATTGGAAAAAGGAAATCAAAAATTTTTTTTTCCTTCTTTTAATTTTTTTTTGTTTGTTTTGTTTTGTTTCTTTTATTTTTATTTTTTTTTATCCTCTAGTACTTCTTTAATTTCCACGTTTAGATATAACTTTTGCGACCCTGTTTTTTTTTTCTTTTTTCCTTTTTGTCCTTTGCTTTTTTCCTTTCCTTTTTTCTTTTCTTTACTGATTACTGACTAGATCTGTCTCTCTCCTTCACATTTCCTCCTTTTATCCTCCTGACCACCTCTGTCTCATTCCTCCCTTTTTCCTTCTCTGTATAACTCCGTGAACATCTCTGAGCAGTCCAGTTGTGGAATGCATTATAGAAGAAGAAGTTTTTGAGACTACGGTAAAAATAAGACCGATAACTGGAAGCAGGAGGCTTAAGTCCATGCCCTGACCCCACGAAACATTAATTGACAGGAGCTCATCAAAAGCCTCCATACCTACACTGAAACCAAGCATCACACAAAGACCAGCAAGTTCCACGACAAGACATACCAAGCAAATTCTCCAGAAAAACAAGAACACAGCCCTGAGCTCCAATACACAGGCTACACAAAGCGACCCCAAAATCATAGACATCTCATAACTCACTACTAGACACTCCACTGCACCCCAGAGAAAAGAAATCCAGCTCCACCCACCAGAACACCGACACAAGCTTCCATAAACAAGAAACCTCGACAAGCCACCGGTACAAACCCACATATAGTGCAGAAACGCCACAATAAAGAGAACTCCACAGACTACCAGAATACAGTAAGGACACCCCAAACTCAGCAATTTAAACAAGATGAAGAGACAGAAGAATTCCCAGCAGGTAAAGGAACAGGATAAATGCCCGCCAAACCAAACAAAGGAGGAAGAAATGGCGAACCTACCCGATAAAGAATTCCAAATAATGATAGTGAAATTAATCCAAAATCTGGAAAGCAAAATGGAATCATGGATAAATAGCCTGGAGAAAAGCATTGAGAAGATGCAAGAAAGATTTAACAAGGACCTAGAAGAAATAAAAAAGAGTCAATATATAATGAATAATGCAATAAATGAGATCCAAAACACTCTGGAGGCAACAAATAGTAGAATAACAGAGGCAGAAGATAGAATTAGCGAATTAGAAGATAGAATGGCAGAATTAAATGAATCAGAGGAGAAAAAAGAAAAACGAATTAAAAGAAATGAGGACAATCTCAGAGACCTCCAGGACAATTTTAAACGTTACAATATTCGAATCATAGGAGTCCCAGAAGAAGAAGACAAAAAGAAAGACCATGAGAAGATACTAGAGGAGATAATAGTTGAAAACTTCCCTAAAATGGGGAAGGAAATAATCACTCAAGTCCAAGAAACCCAGAGAGTCCCAAATAGGATAAACCCAAGGCGAAACACCCCAAGACACATATTAATCAAATTAACAAAGATCAAACACAAAGAACAAATATTAAAAGCAGCAAGGGAAAAACAACAAATAACACACAAGGGAATTCCCATAAGGATAACAGCTGATCTTTCAATAGAAACTCTCCAAGCCAGGAGGGAATGGCAAGACATACTTAAAGTGATGAAAGAAAAGAACCTACAGCCCAGATTATTGTACCCAGCAAGGATCTCATTCAAATATGAAGGAGAAATCAAAACCTTTACAGACAAGCAAAAGCTGAGAGAATTCAGCAACAACAAACCAGCTCTCCAACAAATACTAAAGGACATTCTCTAGACAGGAAACACAAAAAGGATATATAAATTCAAACCCAAAACAACAAAGTAAATGGCAACGGGATCATATTTATCATTAATTACCTTAAATGTAAATGGGTTGAATGCCCCAACCAAAAGACAGAGACTGGCTGAATGGATACAAAAACAAGACCCCTACATATGTTGTCTACAAGAGACCCACCTCAAAACAGGGGACACATACAGACTGAAAGTCAAGGGCTGGAAAAAGATTTTCCATGCAAATAGAGACCAAAAGAAAGCAGGAGTAACAATACTCATATCAGATAAAATAGACTTTAAAACAAAGGATGTGAAAAGAGACAAAGAAGGTCACTACCTAATGATCAAAGGATCAATCCAAGAAGAAGATATAACAATTATAAATATATATGCATCCAACTTAGGAGCACTGCAATATATAAGACAAATACTAACAAGTATGAAAGGAGAAATCAACAATAACACAATAATAGTGGGAGACTTTAATACCCCACTCACACCAATGGATAGATCAACTAAACAGAAAATTAACAAGGAAACACAAACTTTAAACGATACAATAGACCAGTTAGAACTAATTGATATCTATAGGACATTTCATCCCAAAACAATGAATTTCACCTTTTTCTCAAGCGCACATGGAACCTTCTCCAGGATAGACCACATCCTGGGCCATAAATCTAGCCTTGGTAAGTTCAGAAAAATTGAAATCATTCCAAGCATTTTTTCTGACCACAATGCAGTAAGAGTAAATCTCAATAACAGGAGAAAAACTATTATAAATTCCAACATATGGAGGCTGAACAACACACTCCTGAATAACCAACAAATCACAGAAGAAATCAAAAAAGAAATCAAATTCTGCATAGAAACGAATGAAAATGAAAACACAACAACCCAAAACCTGTGGGACACTGTAAAAGCAGTCCTAAGGGGAAAGTTCATAGCAATACAGGCATACCTCAAGAAACAAGAAAAAAGCCAAATAAATAACCTAACTCTACACCTAAAGCAACTGGAAAAGGAAGAAATGAAGCATCCCAAGGTTAGTAGAAGGAAAGAAATCTTAAAAATTAGGGCAGAAATAAATGCAGAAGAAACAAAAGAGACCATAGCAAAAATCAACAAAGCCAAAAGCTGGTTCTTTGAAAGGGTAAATAAAATTGACAAACCACTAGCCAGACTCATCAAGAAACAAAGGGAGAAAAATCAAATCAATAAAATTAGAAATGAAAATGGAGAGATCACAACAGACAACACAGAAATACAAAGGATCATAAGAGACTACTATCAGCAATTATATGGCAATAAAATGGACAATGTAGAAGAAATGGACAAATTCCTAGAACAGTAGAACTTCCCAAAACTGGATCAGGAAGAAATAGAAAATCTTAACAGACCCATCACAAGCACGGAAATTGAAACTGTAATCAGAAATCTTCCAGCAAACAAAAGCCCAGGTCCAGACGGCTTCACAGCTGAATTCTACCAAAAATTTAGAGAAGAGCTAACACCTATCCTACTCAAACTGTTCCAGAAAATTGCAGAGGAAGGCAAACTTCCAAACTCATTCTATGAGGCCTCCATCACCCTAATACCAAAACCTGACAAAGATCCCACAAAAAAAGAAAACTACAGGCCAATATCACTGATGAACATAGATGCAAAAATCCTTAACAAAATTCTAGCAATCAGAATCCAACAACACATTAAAAAGATCATACACCATGACCAAGTGGGCTTTATCCCAGGAATGCAAGGATTCTTCAATATCTGCAAATCAATCAACGTAATACACCACATTAACAAACTGAAGAATAAAAACCATATGATTATCTCAATAGATGCAGAGAAAGCCTTTGACAAAGTTCAACATCCATTTATGATAAAAACTCTCCAGAAAGCAGGAATAGAAGGAACATACCTCAACATAATAAAAGCTATATATGACAAACCCACAGCAAACATTATCCTCAATGGTGAAAAACTGAAAGCATTTCCTCTGAAGTCAGGAACAAGACAAGGATGCCCACTTTCACCATTACTATTCAACATAGTTTTGGAAGTTTTGGCCACAGCAATCAGAGCAGAAAAAGAAATAAAAGGAATCCAAATTGGAAAAGAAGAAGTAAAACTCTCACTGTTTGCAGATGACATGATCCTCTACGTAGAAAACCCTAAAGATTCCACCAGAAAATTACTAGAACTGATCAATGAATATAGTAAAGTTGCAGGATATAAAATTAACACACAGAAATCCCTAGCATTCCTGTACACTAATAACGAGAAAATAGAAAGAGAAATTAAGGAAACAATTCCATTCACCATTGCAATGAAAAGAATAAAATACTTAGGAATATATCTTCCTAAAGAATCTAAAGACCTATATATAGAAAACTATAAAACACTGGTGAAAGAAATCAAAGAGGACACTAATAGATGGAGAAATATACCACATTCATGGATTGGTAGAATCAATATAGTGAAAATGAGTATACTACCCAAAGCAATTTATAGATTCAATGCAATCCCCATCAAGCTACCAACGGTATTCTTCACAGAGCTAGAACAAATAATTTCTCAATTTGTATGGAAATACAAAAAACCTCGAATAGCCAAAGCTATCTTGAGAAAGAAGAACGGAACTGGAGGAATCAACCTGCCTGACTTCAGGCTCTACTACAAAGCCACAGTCATCAAGACAGTATGGTACTGGCACAAAGACAGAAATATAGATCAATGGAACAAAACAGAAAGCCCAGAGATAAATCCACGCACATATGGTCACCTTATCTTTGACAAAGGAGGCAAGAATATACAATGGATTAAAGACAATCTCTTTAACAAGTGGTGCTGGGAAAACTGGTCAAACACTTGTAAAAGAATGAAACTAGAACACTTTCTAACACCATACACAAAAATAAACTCAAAATGGATTAAAGAGCTAAATGTAAGACCAGAAACCATAAAACTCCTAGAGGAAAACATAGGCAAAACACTCTCTGACTTACATCACAGCAGGATCCTCTATGACCCACCTCCCAAAATATTGGAAATAAAATAAAAAATGAACAAATGGGACCTAATCAAACTTAAAAATCTTCTGCACAACAAAGGAAACTATAAGCAAGGTGAAAAGACAGCCTTCAGAATGGGAGAAAATAATAGCAAATGAAGCAACTGACAAACAAATAATCTCGAAAATATACAAGCAACTTCTACAGCTCAATTCCAGAAAAATAAATGACCCAATCAAAAAATGGGCCAAAGAACTAAATAGACATTTCTCCAAAGAAGACATACAGATGGCTAACAAACACATGAAAAGATGCTCAACATCACTCATTATCAGAGAAATGCAAATCAAAACCACTATGAGGTACCATTTCACGCCAATCAGAATGGCTGCTATCCAAAAGTCCACAAGCAATAAATGCTGGAGAGGGTGCGGAGAGAAGGGAACCCTCTTACACTGTTGGTGGGAATGCAAACTAGTACAGCCACTATGGAGAACAGTATGGAGATTCCTCAAAAAACTGCGAATAGAACTGCCTTATGATCCAGCAATCCCACTGCTGGGCATATACACTGAGAAAACCAGAATTGAAAGAGACACCTGTACCCCAATGTTCATAGCAGCACTGTTTACAATAGCCAGAACGTGGAAGCAACCTAGATGTCCATCCACAGATGAATGGATAAGCAAGCTGTGGTACATATACACAATGGAGTATTACTCAGCCATTAAAAAGAATTCATTTGAATCAGTTCTAAGGAGGTGGATGGAACTGGAGCCTATTATACAGAGTGAAGTAAGCCAGAAACAAAAACACAAATACAGTATACTAACGCATATATATGGAATTTAGAAAGATGGTAAAAATAACCCTATTTACGAGACAGCAAAAGAGACACTGATGTATAGAACAGACTTTTGGACTCTGGGACCGGGAGAGGGTGGGATGATTGGGGAGAATAGCATTGAAATATGTATAATATTATATCTGAAATGTATTAATTGTTCAACTAATCACTGTCATGTTACAATTTGTTCATATTAGATGTTTGTAATGTTTCTGATAATCAATAAAAGAGATTCTTGATTAAAAAAAAAGTAAAATATTCAAAGTATTTGGACAAAAAAATGACTGTTAACCTAAAATTTTATATCCTGTAAAACATCTTTCAAGAAAGAGGGAAATGACATTTATAGACTAATTAAGACAGTGTTGATCACAAAAAGAAATTTGAAAATTATGCAATCCAGGAAGAAGAGAAATAATTCCAGAAGGAAAGTCTGACATGCAAAAGGAAATGGTGAGGCAATAAAATGGTAAAAATGTAAATAAATCTCACCAAATATTAACAGCATAAAAAAGGCACCACTGATAATGGTGAATATATGAAGGCAAAGTGACAACAACAAAAAGTAGAACAAAGATATTGGAAAGTGCTGTAATTCTGTTGCTCGAGGTAGGAGAAACAGAATGACAGCATTATAATCATTGCAATATTTTGGAGGAGCCTAAACACATGGACTAACATGAGACTTCATTGATTTAAAAGGAAAATTGGAAAAGAATATAAATAGAGTGCGTGTTGACCTAGTCCAAACCTAACGAAGAAACAATGAGATGAGGAGGAAAAACACTCAGTGAAATTTAACGAAATAAAGGAAAGAAAGATAAGGAAGAAGAGATGCAAAACCAGACCCAGGAAGAAGTCAAATAGAAGCACAAAATATAACCTAAAAATATGTACAGATGCATCCATAATCATAGTACATATAAATACTCCTATCTGTCCTGATAATATGAATAGATTTTTGAAAGATATAAATTATCAGATAGTCTAATTTTTAAAGACAGAAACATGTAATTTGTGATTACTATGTAGAATGGACATACGAAAAGGAAAGCTGGCTTGGCTAAATTAATAGTGGGTAAAATAAACTTTTGAAGAAAAGGCTTTATTGACTTTGTCATGGTAAATGTAACAGTTGTGAACTTGCTGCTGCTTCTAAGTCGCTCGGTCATGTCCGACTCTATGCGACCCCATAGACGGCAGCCCACCAGGCTTCCCCCGCCCCTGGAATTCTCCAGGCAAGAACACTGGAGTGGCTTGCCATTTCCTTGTACCTAGAAACACAGTCCCCCCAAATGAACAAAAAACATTTTATAGAAGAGGGAAAAGATCTTTTCAAATCCACCATCATCTCTCTCAGTAATGACAAGTCAGCCAAACAAACAAACAAAAATTTAGTAAAAATATAGATTTGAAGAATAAAGATTTGAGCAAGCTTTATTAATGGACATATATAGATTCATGGACAGGGAAGCCTAGTGGGCTACTATTCATGGCATTGCAAAAAGTTGGACACAACTGAGTGAGTAACACTCACTTGTAGATGCCTACACCAAATAATTGGCCAGAGCCTTTTCCAGGTTAATTCTTTGAAACAGTTAAGAAACACAATATTCCAGTCTTTCAAATGCTTTTTCCCAAGGAATAGGGATATAGAAAATAGTCTCCAACTCATCAGTGCCTAAACCAGCAAAGAAAGTTCAAGAAAAGTTATAAACCAATCTAATTCATGAGTATAAATGTGAGAATCCTTCTTAAAAATTAAGAAAAAGAATCCAACAGTGTATAAAAAACATTATGCCTAAGTTGGGTTTATCCTAGGAATGTAATACTGATTTAACATTAGAAAAGCTGTTCATATAATTAGCACAATAACACATTAGACAGAAAAATTATCTAATGTGTTAAATGATAAAAAATTTTATTCAATAAAACTAAAACACAGTCATAATAAAAGTCCTCTGCAAAGATGAAATAAAAGGAAGCTTTCTTACCTGATAATGTATATCTGTGTATGTGTGTGTCTGTGTGTCTGTGTTAGTCGCTCACTCGTGTCCAACTCTTTGCAACCCCATGGACTGGGGCCTGCCAGGCTCCTTTGTCTATGGGATTCTCCAGGCAAGAATATTGGAGTAGGTTACCAGTCCCTTCTCAAGGGGATCTTCCTGACGCAGGGATCGAACCTGGTTCTCCTACATTATAGACAGAGTCCAAGTCCCCTGGTGGCTCAGATTTTTAAAAAAAGGATATTTATAAGTGTCAAGAAATATCCTCAATGGTAAAAGAATTATGATTAGCACCATTTCTGCTCAACATCATTCTGAATGCTTTAGCCAGGGTAGTAAATATCAGATCAGATCAGTCGCTCAGTCGTGTCCACCTCTTTGCGACCCCATGAATCACAGCACGCTAGGCTTCTCTGTCCATCACCAACTCCTGGAGGTCACTCAGACTCACGTCCATCGAGTCAGTGATACCATTCAGCCATCTTATCCTCTGTCGTCCCCTTCTCCTCTTGCCCCCAATCCCTCCCAGCATCAGACTCTTCTCCAATGAGTCAACTCTTCGCATCAGGTGGCCAAAGTACTGGAGTTTCAGCTTCAGCATCATTCCTTCCAAAGAAATCCCAGGGCTGAGCTCCTTCAGAATGGACTGGTTGGATCTCCTTGCAGTCCAAGGGACTCTCAAGAGTCTTCTCCAACACCACAGTTCAAAAGCACAGAAGCAAGGTCCAATGCTGTAAAGAGCAATATTGCATAGGAACCTGGAATGTCAGGTCCATGAATCAAGGCAAATTGGAAGTGGTCAAACAAGAGATGGCAAGAGTGAATGTCGACATTCTAGGAATCAGCGAACTGAAATGGACTGGAATGGGTGAATTTAACTCAGATGACCATTATATCTACTACTGTAGGCAGGAATCCCTCAGAAGAAATGGAGTGGCCATCATGGTCAACAAAAGAGTCCGAAATGCAGTACTTGGATACAATCTCAAAAACGACAGAATGATCTCTGTTCATTTCCAAGGCAAACCATTCAATATCACAGTAATCCAAGTCTATGCCCCAACCAGTAACGCTGAAGAAGCTGACGTTGAACGGTTCTATGAAGACCTACAAGACCTTTTAGAACTAACACCCCAAAATGATGTCCTTTTCATTATAGGGGACTGGAATGCAAAAGTAGGTAGTAGATATACATATACATATATCCCCTCCCTGTTGGACCTCCCCACGCCCCCCATTCCACCCCACCACAGAGCACTGAGCTGAGCTCTCTGTGCTAAACAGCAGCTTCCCACTGGCTATTTTACACATGTAGTGTATATATGTCAACCCTAACCTCCCAGTTCATCCCAGCTTCTCCTTCCCCCACGTGTCTGTCCTCTACATCTGGATCTCTGTTTCTGTCCTGCTAGTATTTTCATCTGTACCATTTTTCTAGATTCCACATAGATGTGTTAGTATACAATAATTGTTTTTCTCTTTCTGATTTACTTTACTCTGTATGACAGTCTAGGTCCATCCACATCTCTATAAATGACCCAATTTAATTCCTTTTTATGGCTGAATAATGGAGAACAATATGGCAGTTCCTTAACTAAAAGTAGGAATACTCTATGATCGAGCAATTGTAATTCTCAGACAATACCCTGAGAAAACCATAATTCAAAAAGACACATCAACCCATGTTCGTTGTAGCGCTATTTACAATAGCCAGGACATGGAAGCAAACCCAATGTCTACTGGCAGATGAATGGATAAAGTAGATGTGGTACATACATAGAATGGAAATGTAATTTGTAAATGTATCATTTATTGACACTGGTAGTGTGAGTTTTTAGGAGCATATCATTTTTTCAAGTGCTTAGTCACTCAGTCATGTCTGACTCTTTGTGATCCCATGAACTGTAGCCCACAAGGCTTCTCTGTCCATGGGGATTCTCCAAGCAAGAATACTGGAGTGGGTTGCAATGCCTTCCTCCAGGGGATCTTCCTAACACAGGTATCGAACCCAGGTCTCCTGCATTGCAGGTGGATTCTTTACTGTCTGAGACACCAGGGAAACACATTTTTTTCAAGAGGCATGGGAAAATATTTAGAGGTGAAGTGTCATGATACTTACAACTTTATTTCAAACAGCACATCAAAAAAAAAAAAAAACACCAGCCACATACAGGAAATTTTAAAAAATCAATGGGTCTAGGAAGAGGGTGTACATCTATTTATTCTACTAATCTTTCCTATTTTCTGCCTCTTTGAAATGTGTCATCATAAAAAATTGAGGAAAAAAATCACAAGGATAAACCACTTAAGTGGCAACACAAATTAGTTACCTTGAGATAAATATACAAAAATATGTGAACATTCTTATGGAGGAAATTATAAACCCCTACTAGAAGGTATGTCAAGGCTATGGTTTTTCCAGTGGTCATGTATGGATGTGAGAGTTGGACTGTGAAGAAAGCTGAGCACCGAAGAAGTGATGCTTTTGAACTATGGTGTTGGAGAAGACTCTTGAGAGTTCCTTGGACTGCAAGGAGATCCAACCAGTCCATTCTAAAGGAGATCAGTCCTGGGTGTTCATTGAAGGACCAATGCTGAGGCTGAAACTCCAATACTTTGGCCACTTCATGTGAAGAGTTGACTCATTGGAAAAGACCCTGATGCTGGGAGGGATTGGGGGGCAGGAGGAGAAGGGGACGACAGAGGATAAGATGGCTGGATGGCATCACCGACTCGATGCACAAGAGTTTGGGTGAACTCCGGGAGTTGGTGATGGACAGGGAGGCCTGGCATGCTTCGATTCATGGGGTCGCAAAGAGTAAGACATGACTAAGCAACTGAACTGAACTGAACTGAACTGAACTGATGGGAAGGTATTAAAGACTAAACAGATGGAGACACAAACAAGCTGGTTTTAGAAAAGGCAGAGGAACCAGAGATCAAATTGCCAACATCCGCTGGATCATGGAAAAAGCAAGAGAGTTCCAGAAAAACATCTATTTCTGCTTTATTGACTATGCCAAAGCCTTTGACTGTGTGGATCACAATAAACTGTGGAAAATTCTGAAAGAGATGGGAATACCAGACCACCTGATCTGCCTCTTGAGAAATTTGTATGCAAGTCAGGAAGCCACAGTTAGAACTGGACATGGACCAACAGACTGGTTCCAAATAGGAAAAGGAGTATGTCAAGGCTGTATATTGTCACCCTGATTATTTAATTTCTATGCACAGTACATCATGAGAAATGCTGGACTGGAAGAAAAATAAGCTGGAATCAAGATTGCTGGGAGAAATATCAATAACCTCAGATATGCAGATGATACCACCCTTATGGCAGAAAGTGAAGAGGAACTAAAAAGCCTCTTGATGAAAGTGAAAGTGGAGAGTGAAAAAGTTGGCCTAAAGCTCAACATTCAGAAAACGAAGATCATGGCATCTGGTTCCATCACTTCATGGGAAATAGGTGGGGAAACAGTGGAAACAGTGTCAGACTTTATTTTTCTGGGCTCCAAAATCACTGCAGATGCTGACTGCAGCCATGAAATTAAAAGACGCTTACTCCTTGGAAGGAAAGTTATGACCAACCTAGATCACATATTCAAAAGCAGAGACATTACTTTGCCAACAAAGGTTCATCTAGTCAAGGCTATGGTTTTTCCTGTGGTCATGTATGGATGTGAGAGCTGGACTGTGAAGAAGGCTGAGCACCGAAGAATTGATGCTTTTGAACTGTGGTGTTGGAGAAGACTCTTGAGAGTCCCTTGGACTGAGGAGCCCCAGTCCATTCGAAGGAGATCAGCCCTGGGATTTCTTTGGAAGGACTGATGCTAAAGCTGAAACTCTAGTATTTTGGCCACCTGATGCGAAGAGTTGACTCATTGGAGAAGACTCTGATGCTGGGAGGGATTGGGGGCAAGAGGAGAAGGGGACAACAGAGGATGAGATGGCCGGATGGCATCACTGACTCGATGGACATGAGTTTGAGTGAACTCCGGGAGTTGGTGATGGACAAGGAGGCCTGGTGTGCTGCAATTCATGGGGTCACAAAGAGTTGGACACGACTGAGGGACTAATCTGATCTGATCTGATGGAAGATATAGCATTCAAGGATACTAATTATCTCCTCAAGTTGACAAAATAGACTGAATACAATTTCAACCAAAATTCTAACATATCTATTGGAGTTCACTGATGAAGTCAGTCTAATATATACTTGTGAGAGCATGAAAGAACAAAAGACCAAAAAGAATTAAGACACCCATAGAAAAGCAAAGACATGACAAGCTTATTCCCAAACCAACTGTCCCATTCAGAAGGCCAAATGTAGGAGATCAAGAGTCCTAACTTCATTCTAGAAAGCTGTGTGATGATATCGGTGTAAGGAGAGGAGGAAACCACGAATAGAAAAGAACAAGGAGCAAGACACAGAACCATATCTACCTGGAGACATGAAAAGTTACAGGGATACAGGCCATGGGAGACATCTCCTGGGATAATCCACTAGCCACATAGGAAAAGATGGAGCTAGAATCTTACATCACATCATATATGTAAATCAATTTGGATTATTTAAAGACCGTATGAGAACATGAGGATGAAGGGCTTGCATATTTAGAAGATGCAGTGGTTAGTACGGGACAGCCTTGCTAGAATTTCCTTTCCTATGTGCCTCTCATTACACTGGGCCATGAGATCTCGGGAGATCTGGGGAGCAGAGGTGAAGCAGGAATTTAAGGTTAGGCTCCCACATTCACTGCTGGCCAGCTGGCTCACTTTGTCACACAGGGCAATGTCCAGGCCCTTTCCCCTGATGCTCTCGCTTCTGAGACTCCAGGCCCTGAGTGTTTACCCTATGATGATGAGCCCCACCCCAGCTTCTGCAGGACACTCCCATCAAGGTCAGGGGCAACAATCCGACCGACGGTGTGGGCTCCAGCTTGTTTTTGTGCTCCCCCGTTTCTCACCTGTTCTGGACTGAATTATGAACCCCAAATGCAGATGCTGAAGCCCCATCCCAACATAACTGGATTGGAGATCAAACTTTCAGGTAATCAAGGTTTAGTGAGGTCATGGGTAGACTGGTGATTGATAAGATTGATGCTCCTTGTGGAAAGATGTCTCACTTTGTACACACGTTGAGGAAAGGCATGTGAAGACACAGTAAGAAGGCAGCTGTCTACGAGCCAGGAGGAGGGTCCTCTCCAGGAACCAAACAGGCTAGCACCCTGATTTGGACTTCCAGCCTCCAGAACCGCAAGGAGTAAATGTCTATGATGTTTTGTTATGGCAACCTGAGCAGACCGATATTATGTTACTCATTGCCCCGTGAAATGCAAGGTGTGGCACCAAATGAGAACACAAGTGCCACGCAGAAACTGCTTAGACAGCTTCTTCAAGTGCAAGGTCAAATCCTCTCACCAACCCCTTTTGAAAACACAGAGACACATCATTGTAGAACGTGGAACACAAATTAAAACTGAGTGAGGGTCCAATGTGGGGAAAGCTTGAGGACATTATTGCAGAATGAAATAACCAGACACAAAAACACAAATGCTATGGGCCTCTGCTTCTGTGAGGTCCCCAGAGGAGTCAGATTCCTAGACAGAGAGTAGATGGCGGCTCGCAGGGGCTGCGGGTGGGGAACAGGGTGAGTGTTCAGGGAGACTGAGTTTCAGCTGGGGAGATGGAACATTCTGGAAAGTCAGTGGCATTCTGGAGAATGGGACTGGGATGGGGAACACCCCTTCTCTGGATCCCATCAGCGGAAGGCCCAAGGATGACCAGCTTGTGGCGAGGAGGAAGAAAGGACTCACGTTTTCAGTCTGGCAGCGACCGCCGTCCAGGGCAGTTTCTTCCACGTCGTAGCACCTATAATAATACGTAATATTTAGTGAGTGCCTACCAGGTGTCAGGCATTTTTATAAGCTGGTTGCACCACACTGTGAATGTCCTTAATGCCATTGAACTGCACACCTAAAAATGGTTAAAATGTGAATTTTTATGTAATGTAAATTTCACCACAAAAACAAGGGTACCAGATCAGCAAAAATTAAAGTTACTCAATACCACGTGTGGCCCAAACTGAGTCAGCTGGAGGGGAGGGGAGGGTAAAGGGGGAAGGTGTAACTGGAAGCCTTTTCAGAATTCTGCAGTAACACTGAAGTTGCTGAAAACCCTTCACCCAGCAATCTCACTCCCAAGTATGTGGCCTGAAGTATTCCTGTGAAGTTTCTACAGAAATGTTTACAGAGGCACAATTGCTATTGCAAAAGCCTGCAAACAACCTAAATATTGACAGGAAAGTCCTGTCAGTTCTTCTCATGGGAAAAGAAATAAGTATGTGTTGGTCTAATTCATGTGATGCAATGAAACTGGACAAATGATAAGGGTGTGCTTCACCACAAATGAATCTCACAATGCGTGGAGCCAAAAAGTGAGCTGCAGGAGAACAACACACAGAGGATTCCCTTTATGTGAAGCTCTAAACATTCAATGTTAAACAATGTTTTTAGAGGTATTTACATATATGGTGAACTGTGTAAAAGAGAAAGAAGAAGTGGATTTACATATATGGTGAACCGTGTAAAAGAGAAAGAAGTGTAAGAGAGAAAGAAGAAAAAACTCCATACTGCGGTTTTTCCCCAGTGGGAATGGATGAGGTTTCAATAAGGAGAGATGCAAGCTGGGGAGACTGGACATAATGCATAATGTATTGATGACAATATGTTTCTAAGCCTGGTTGGTGACGACATAGGTATTCCCTTTATATGTTTTTTATAGCATTTTGTATTATATGTATTTTTAAAAAGGCTAAGTGCTAAAGAATTGATGCCTTCGATCTATGGTGCTGGCGAAGACTCTTTAGAGTCTTTTGGACAGCAAGGAGATCAAACCAGTCCATCCTAAATGAAATCAACACTGAATATTTATTGGAAGGACTCATGCTGAAGTTGAAGCTCCAATACTTTGGCCACCTGATGCAAAGAGCTGACTCACTGAAAAAGACCTTTATGCTGGGAAAGATTGCAGGCAGGAGAAGGGGACAACAGAGGAGGAGATGGTTGGATAGCATCAGCGACTCAAAGGACATGCTAAGTCACTTCAGTCATCTCCGACTCTGTGTGACCCCACAGACGGCAGCCCACCAAGCTTCCCCGTCCCTGGGATTCTCCAGGCAAGAACACTGGAGTGGGTTGCCATTTCCTTCTCCAATGCATGAAAGTGAAAAGAGAAAGTGAAGCCGCTCAGTCATGTCGGACTGAGCGACCCCACGGACTGCAGCCTACCAGGCTCTTCCATCCATGGGATTTTCCAGGCAAGAGTACTGGAGTGGGGTGCCATTGCCTTCTCCACAAAGGACATGATTTTAAGCTAACTCTGGGAGACAGTGAAAGACAGAGAAGCCTGGCATGCTGCAGTCTAGGGGTCTCAAAGAGTTGGACACGACTGAGCTACTGAACAGCAGTATGCTATTGTTGGGGCTTCCCAGGTGACTCAGTGGTAAATAACCTGCCTGTCAATGCAGGAGACATAAGAGATGTGGGTTCAGTCTCTGGGTGGGGAAGATCCCCTGGAGGAGGGCAAGGCACCCCACTCCAGTATTCTTGCCCGAAAAATCCCATGGACAGAGGAGCCTGGTTGGCTAGCCCATAAAATGGCAAAGAGTCAAATACAAGTGAAGTGACTTAGCATGCACCCACACACATGCATATGTATGGAGTATTTCATAATTTTACAAATGATGTATGTGTCATTAAACTGTTTTGTTTTGTTTTTAGAATGTATGTAGTTGAACACGAATGCCTTTTAAAAATATTTATTTCTATTTATTAAGCTGTGCTGGATCTTAGTTGTGACATGCTGGTTCTTTAGTTGTAGCATGTGGGATCTAGATCCCTGACCAGGATCAAACCCAAGCCCCCTGTATTGGGAGCACAGAGGCTTAACTGCTGTACCATTGGGAAGTCCCTGAACATTAATGCCTTGATAAGAATGATGGAGCTGCTCACCATCAGGTGCTAACGAGACCATCTCCGCCCCATGGTGCTTCAGATGGAGAGGATAATTCTGTCTTGTACTTTTGATGCTCACCAGAGTCCCATGGGTGCCCAGAGTCAGAAAGAGTAAGAAAGAACCAAGTCCCTTGAAAAACAAGGATGCAGGACACACAGGATTTATATCGAACCAAAATGACAAGGAGTACTGTGCAGAAGCCATACGATGCCATGCCCGGTGAGCTCAGGACTTCCAGTCCATCCTTCCAGAGTTAATGAGGCCCCTCATCAAACCCCACTGCTGAGCAAACATCATCTCTAGCGGCTGCTTGGCATGGTCTCTATGCTTTCACCAAGTTCTTTGGGTGAGCCCAGATCCCACTTGTTCACACAAAGACAACGTTTTCAGTAGTTGTTGTTTTTCGTGACTGAAGCCAGTAGTAAGGCTTTGCACCAAGGCTCAGCAAGTCCCGGGTCTCTGGCCCTGCAAAAACAATTATGTTTCATTAAACATTGTCTGCACCAGTCATCACGCTGGGGTTTACACTACCTCACTGTGAGAGAGGGGCATTGATTTCCCCATTTTTTACAACTGAGGGTCCTGAGGCTCTGGGAGAGGGGGTGCTCCAGACCTTGCTTCAGCACATAGGTGGGACTAAGACCAGAACTGGGTCTCTGGGCTCTGCCGTCTCTTGGGCCGCGGCATCAGGTAAGGGTAAGGCGCTCCTGGTACCTGGATGTGGGAAGGGCCTGTGTTCCCATCTGTTCCAGGTCTCTGGGCTCCCTTTGCCCCAGAACCCAGAGGGAGGCAATTGCAGGGGCAAAGAGTGTGTGGGGCAGGCGGGCAGGGGGAAGGGTGGGGAAGGGGGCAACGCCCACAGCAGCTGCAGTGAAGGAGGAGCAGCCCTCCGTCAGCCTCCTCCTGGGCCTTGGGTCCCCTGCCTCCTGCCCTGGTTCTCCCGCCTCCATGAGGAGTCATCCTGCATCCAGGGACCTAGGCCGGGGCACTGGAGGACATGCATTCACTCAGGGCAGCAAACCTCCTTGGCTCTGGGGGCTAAGTTCCCAGAGGCACCCACTCTGTCCCCAGAGGCACCAGATTCATAACAATGGAGCAAAAACAGGACACTTGGTGGTGGTGGGGGGCGGGTGGGCGAGGAAGCCACTTGGAAAGGGGAGGAGAAGCAGCAGCATTTTATTTGGTGCCCACCTGGCTGTCCCTTACTGCCGCCCCTGCCCTGCTATCCTGGGAGGTGCTGGTGGTCCCAGTTCTGCCCTGGACCCACTTCCTTTTGCCAGTGCAGGTGGGGGTTTCAATGTTTTTCCATGCTGGGTGGGGCATCACTGGAGGTACAGACTCCAGGTCTATGGCTGGCTTGCTGGGCTTTGATTTCCATCAGTCAGTTCTGGTCAGACAGGCTAGACTCAGGCCAGTCCTTAACTCTGACTGGCCACTGTCCTGGTGCACAGAGGGAAGAGTGCTGGGGAGGGGTCCCACCACCTCCCGGGGCCTCCCCTGAGCCGACCAGACCCGATGCTTGAGCCACAGTCTGGCTCTTTCCGTGATTCTGTGACTTTCTCTTGCTTGATGTTCTTTCTCCTCTGGAGAAGATGAACTCCTGAGCTGAGAGGTTTATTCACCACTGACTCTCTCCTCTCACAGCCATGAAGAGACAGACCTGTAACCTTCTAACTGCAGTGCCTCAGAACACACCGGCTCTTCCATGGGGTCCTAGGTGCTCCTGACCAAATGCCCATCTCCAGCCTGGGGCGCCAGATCGCCTCCCAGGACTCTCCTCTTCCAGGACAGCTTCTGCACCAGTGACCGGTGGGCAGAAGCCCCCACTTCCTGGGGGGTGGCCCAGGCCTCTGGGGTGATGGCAACACAGCTCAGCTCTTCCCTCCACCCAAAGCTGCTTCCCTTACCCCCCAAATGTTTAACACTTCTGAAGAAACTTCCTGCCTCCAGGGAAGCTGACACAGGACAGAAGTCAGCTAATCTCTTAGGGTCGCAGTGGAAAAGCCATAGAGAGAAAGTTGGGTTTAAATGAGTAATGGCATATAAAAGGTTTAGAAAGAGCATCACTATTACGCAGTTATTACTACTGGTGCTAACTGGCTTTGCATGTGGTGCTCAGGGTAAAGAGTCACCTGCCAATGCAGAAGACACAAGAGATGCAGGTTCCATCTCTAGGTCAGGGAGATCCCAAGGAGGAGGAAATGGCAACCCACTCCAGCATCCTTACCTGGAGAATCTCATGGACAGAGAAGCCTGGCGGGTTACAGAGTCAGAGACAACTGAGTAACTAAGGATTCATGTACTACTGGTAGTTCTGCTCATATTACTCAGGACACACCACTGCCTCCTAGCGCATGACCTGCTGTAGCTCCAGCAAAACCCCCACACTGACTCAAACCCACATGCTCACGGCGATGTGTTCCAGATGCTCAAGATGTACCCATGCATCTAAGAACCATAGATTAAGGATATTCACTGCTTACATATGTGAACTCATCCATTTCTCATTAATCAACTGTGGAATTAACCCCCTGATGGAGGAACCAGCAACCCCAGTCTGGGAAGTTTCAAGCTCTGTCTCTCTTCAAACCACATTTCCAACTTGGAGCACTGAAAATCCTGTTATCATCAGAGACCCCTATATGGGCCTTCTATCAGGAGCCTAGTGGACTGTGTTCACGCTGCCTTAGGGACTAGAAGATTTTTTTCATAAGGTTAAGACCAATATTTTCATCACATTATTGAATCACATCTAGCCTTAGGGACTAGAAGATTTTTTTCATAAGGTTAAGACCAATATTTCCATCACATTATTGAATACCCACACTTTCAGACAAGAAACCGGAGCAGAAGCACAGGTAAGATACAAATGCCCGCACATAGGTTAAAGCATTTTAGTAGATGTCCCCCTGCTCTCAGAATAACAATTTATTGTTACACAAACTTCCCTAAAGGTTAGCCATCAGTTAGTTTCAAGCCCACATCTTGGATTTTCTGAAAACCTCAGAGCAGAATAAAAGGCAAGGTGCTGAGACCTTAAAGGGCGGGACCTTTTTCAGGGAGGTCGTGGTCACAGATCCTTTCCTTTCAAGCTGCGCGCTTTCAGAAAAGTGAGACCAGCACCCCTGCTGGTCAGCTCATCCCTTGGAGACTGTTCAGAGGCTGAGAGTTCCCAACCGGGACCAGGACTGAGGCTGACAGCCTCGGCGAGGTGGGGGATGTGGGGAACAGTGAGTGACTCCAGTGGGTGACAGAGACTGCACACAGGAGCTGCTTCTCCCCTTCCCCAGGCGGGGAGGCCTGGGACCACCAGTATGCTAGGGGAGGACCAGGTCCCATGGGGTGTGGAGGCCAAGGTGGGGCAATCCGGCTGATCTGAACTCTCCTTTTCATTCACTAGGTCTGCTGGGTCCATCTTACAGCATGTGCAAGATTTCACTGGAAATGTGCTGCTGCTTGAGAAACCTTTAAAGGTGGGCTGGGTAAGACTTCCCTGGTGGTACAGTGGATAAGAATCCGCCTGTGCCAACGCAGGAGACATGAGTTCGATCCCTGGTCTGGGAAGATCCCACATGCCCCAGAACAGCTACAGCCCATGCGCTGCCAACTACTGAAGCCCTCGAGCCTAGAGCCTGTGCTTGGCAACAAGAGAAGACTCCGCAATGAGAAGCCGGCACATTGCAACCAGAGAAACCATGTGCAGCCACAAAGGCCCAGCACAGCCAAAAATAAATAAATAAATAGTAAAATTTTTTAAAAGTGGGCTGGATCAAACCTCAGAGACCTCATAGACCTGTTCAAAGAACTTAGTTGGACCTCAATGCAGGGGCATCCTTGAAGAGTTTAAGATGGGAGATGAGATGAATTTGCACCCCTGGTTTCTGCCCCTACTCCACCCCTGCCCCGCCAGGTAGGTGGCAGGAAGGGGAAGGTGCTTGTCGGGGTGGGGTGCTCAGTGAGATCAAACACCCTGGAGACTCCTGATAAGTTTCATTTGCTTAGCAAATAATATTCCATCCCTCTTACTTTTAGCATTGTATTAAAATTTGTTTCTAAATGAGCAATACAGTTTTTATTATCTTTGCAGGACACAGCTTAATGTCAAGGGAAATCAAAATGTTTTCATTACCAAATGCAACGTATTTGCAGGAAGATTTTCTGATGAAACCAGCCCCACTGAACCTCTATGTGAGCGCTGGGTCTTCACCCTGTTGACACCCCCACACTACAAAGAGGGGTATCACTAATCTGGGTAGTTTTCTTCTTTGAAAAGAAGAAAAATTAGAAATGTTATTCCATTCGTAGTAAGTTCTTAAAGAACTAAAAATCAGAGGTTTTGTTTTTCACAAGTATTCCTCATTCTAAATCACACTTGATGTGACTTCCCTGGCGGTCCAGTGGTTAGGACTTTGCTTTTCAATGCAGGGGGGTCCAGGTTTTATCCCTGACTGGGGAGCTGAGATCCCACATATCTCAAGGCCATAAACCAAAACACAAAACAGAAGCAATGTTGTAAGAAATCCAATTAAGACTTTAAAAATGGTCCACATCAGAAAAATAAAAGCATGTGGATTAAAAAAAAAAAAAGCTTGATTTTTTTCATGTTACACCTGATTTCTCTCTTCTGGCTCAAATCCAGGCAAGTAACTTTTTTGGAAAAGATTAAGCCTGGCCAGTGATGCTATAAGTGCTCTTTTTGGTATTCACACTTAAATGCCCTTTCAGACTTTGAGGAGACACTGGGGATCCCCAAGCTTCCATGCTCACACCTTGGCACTGGCTGAATTTACCTCCCCCAGTTCCCTCCCTCTACCAAGAGTCCCTGATGCCCTGAGTCTGGAAGGCAGCTTAGCAACCTGCATCTAATTTTTTTTTTTTTTTCCTGGTAATGGCTGGTTCAAAGGTTCATAAAAACTTTCAATCTCTTTCTCTCTAGAGAAATACACAATGTCCAGTCGTGAGTCTAGGCAGAATGTGAGAGAGACAGCTGCTCTGTTGGTTTGGGGGCCACAGGCTACAAAGCAGAACAAGAGCAACCTGGGGGTGGCTGGCATCTTCAGGACTGCCTGGTCCTTCTCCCACTTCTTCACGCTCAGGGATGCTCCTGGTGTGGCTGCCTCTGCTCAAGAAATGAACTGTAACCGATCAATATGCCACATGGTTCATCTGGACTCAATGCCTCTAGTTCAGTTCAGTTGAGATGTGTGACCCTGCTGAACACAAGTTCAATATCTATGCATGTGTGTGTACTCACGGGGCTGCCCTGGGTGGCTCAGTGGTAAATAACCCGACTGTCAATGCAGGAGACATAAGAGACGTGGGTTTGATCACTGGGTGGGGAAGATCCCCTGGAGGAACGAACCCATTCCAGTATTCTTGCTTGGAAAATCCTGTGGACAGAGAAGCCTGGCAGGCCACAGTCCACAGGGTTGCAATGAGTTGGACGTAATTGAGCACACAGGGAGAAGGCAATGGCACCCCACTCCAGTACTCTTGCCTGGAAAATCGCATGGGCGGAGGAGTCTGGTGCGCTGCCGTCCATGGGGTCGCTAGGAGTCAGACATGACTGAGTGACTTCACTTTCACTTTTCACTTTCATGCATTGGAGAAGGAAATGGCAACCCACTCCAGTGTTCTTGCCTGGAGAAGCCCAGGGATGGGGGAGCCTGGTGGGCTGCCGTCTATGGGGTCACACAGAGTCAGACACGGCTGAAGCAACTTAGCAGCAGCAGAGCACACACAAAGCCCTGTCATTGTGTACACACATAGCCTTGTCATGTGTACAGGTATGTGTGTGCGCATAAACCCATACATGTGCAAACACATCTATACAATATATGTAATGTGTATGTATATGTATGTAAAGATGAAAATACAAAGATATGCCTTTTTCTCACCGATTTTTAGAAACTGTAGCTGCTTCAGTGACTCTGTCCTTTAAAATATGAACATTGAAACCCCCCATGCCCCATGCCCATGCCTGTCTATATTAACAAGATTTTATCCAACACCTTCATTAGCATGGCTGCTATTCCAGGAGGCTCAGGCAAATTATTTGGTCATTCATTCCGGAAACTTCCCAAAAGGCCCACTTTCAGTGGGATGTGTCAACAGACAGTTCATGCCCTGAGGTTCTATGAACCCCTGCCTTCAACTCCCTGCCTGGCTCTTCCCACCAATGTGGCTCTGGTAGCATGATCTACATCTAACCCTAATCATACCTGTGCCCTCCGGCCCCCCACCTCCTGAGAGCCCCCGATTTCCATTCCAGGGCAAATCTCACCTGCCTCCCTCTGCACACAGAGGTGATCTCTGCCTTATTGCCAGGACTAGCGAGCTGGTGAGTGAGTGGTGTTGAGAAGCCTGAACCTGAAACAGACCGATTTTCTGTAGTTGGACAGAGATAAATTATTCAATAGAGCTAATAAAGAAAATTAAACAGCAATCATGTTCCTGGTTGCAAAGATCTTTCAGTCCTGGGTACAAATCGTCTGCTGTGAAACAGTAAGTTACTGTTAAAGATGAAAGAGGGGACCTCCCTGCTGGTCCAGCAGCTAAGACTCCACACTCCCAATGTAGGGGGCCTGGGTTTGATCCTTGGTCAGGAAACTAGATCCCACATCCCGAAACAAAGACCCAGGGCAGCCAAATCAATAAATATAAATATTTTTTAAAAGATGGAAGAAGACGCAATCTTTTTTCTCCCTTACCAACTATGACCTTCAAGAAGGAATGGCTCCCGGTTCCCCTAGTCACCCCCAGGCGGTGCCCTGGGAGGGACTGGAGATGGCCCCCAGTGCATTCTGGGTACCAGAACGGGACCGAGAGAACCAAGTGCCCAAGAGATGGAAGAGAAGGCCCAGAGACACCAGAGTGGACCCTCCCAGGCCTCCAGGGATCCCTGTGGTCAGAGCACTGAAGTCTGTACTCCCTCTGCTTCTAACTCCTTCTGTAATCTCATCGGCAAATTGCTCATCTAGTTCCTTTATTCACAAAATAGGCATAACAACATATTTCTGTGTCGTGGAACGTTAGATTAACCAATGAATGAGGAGAGACTTTGCAAACTGGGAAGAGCTAGGCAAACCCAAGGGTTCATTTTTTCCAAACTGGTGTGCCTCTGGGATGGGCCTCCACACCGAGGGTGCTGTGTGTGGGTGTGCAGGTTGTGCACTGCACAACTCCAGGGGTGCCTTTCACATCTGTAGTCATGCGAGATGCATACCTTTAACATGACAGCATCCAGCAGATGGCAGAAAGGATGGTTTACTCTACTTCATGTGAAAGTGCTGAGCAAGCTTGGGTTGAGGTTGCCTGTCTAGCAGCATCTGGTAAGATGGGAGGAACGAACCCAATGGCAATATTCTCCTCTACCAGGTTTGCAAAGTTAAATCACTGTTTTAGTGTCCTAACTGTTTTACGACTTAACTATATGGCTATAGGCCAGAAGGAAAACCACCAATCCCTTTAAAACTGTGTCAAGTCACTTTAGACTGATCTAGTAGTGGTACTCTTGCCTGGAAAATCCCATGGATGGAGGAGCCTGGTAGGCTGCAGTCCATGGGGTCTCGAAGAGTGGGACATGACTGAGCGACTTCACTTTCACTTTTCACTTTCAGGCACTGGAGAAGGAAATGGCAACCCACTCCAGTGTTCTTGCCTGGAGAATCCCAGGGACGGGCAGAGCCCGGTGGGCTGCCGTCTCTGGGGTCACACAGAGTCAGACACGACTGAAGTGACTTAGCAGTAGCAGCAGCAGCAGTAGTGGTCAATCCAGGTATGACTCATCCTTCCAGAAACACAGAATTTTAAAACCATTTGAAACAACATTTTAAAATAGGGAGACTTCACAGAATTCCAGCTCTCTTTTTTTGAGAGATCTGGCTGCTCGGGCCCCATACCTTTTAGATGGAGCAGGGGTGGCACCAGCTGCCCTGAACTTGTCAACTTAAAGAAGAAAATGCAAGGCTCCCCAGGTGGTCTAGTACTTAAAAATCTGCCTGCCAATGCAGGGGACACAGGTTTGATTTCTGCTCCAGGAAGATCCCACATGCCACCGAGCAAGAAAGCCCTAGAGTGCTACAACTACTGCGCTTGTGCTTTAGAGCCCGGGAGCTACAGCTACTGAAGCCCTCATGCCTAGAGGCTGTGCTCCTCAACAAGAGAAGCCACTGCAGTGAAAAGCCGGTTCACCTGCACCCCAAAACAAGAGAAAACAAGAGCAGCCCCCACGAGCTGAAACAGGAGAAAAGCCTGTGTGCAGCAACAAAGATCTGGCACAGCTAAAAATGAACAAATACATCTTTCTTAAAAAGAAAGGAAAAAAAGTGCAACACAGCAGAGCTGAGTTTAAGTTTGATCCAGGGACAAGCAGCTCTGAGCGAACTGCCCCCAAGAGGTTGGGGCGAAGCTGGTTCATACATTATTTTTCCCCTGGAAAATACCTGCAGTCAATCATACATTTTGGTAAAAGGTTATCCACTGCTGGTCACAAAAAACAGATACTTAGAGTAAGTGATGTTAGTACTTTTCTATATATGGGAAGATGCAGGAACCTGGGCTCATTGACATTCTTCCTGAGACACGCATGGAGCTATCTAGGGGTGGCCTGTCCACAGTACAGGGCATCTCCTTCCATGGGCACCTTCCTTCCTCTCAGCGCCCTGTCAGTGGACACTGCCATAGGTTGCAACTCCACCCTTGTAGAACTGAGTGCTGAGCAGTCTTTGCTGTCCTCTATGTGGGCATCTGTGTGGCTGCTCCTGGCATGGAGGACCCTTGGGACCACTGGACAACCTGTTCCAGAAGCTCTGGGGTCTGGTCAGTGCTGAACGTACAGCACTGAGCTTCGGATACCTGTCTCCCTGGAGCCTGAGACCAGAAGCTGCTGCCAACGCCCCCACCTTCTTCTGTGTAGCCTCCCTACTCCTCATGTGCGTACTTAGAGGGATGAGGAGAACAGAGGAGGGTCCCCACCCCCTCGCCTGCTTCTGCTCTTGGACGCCCCCACAATTACTGAACATCTGCCGCGCACCAGGCCTGTGCTGGGGGCTCAGGGAGGGCTTGTCCTTGTGCAACTGTTTTTCCACCAGAAAAGGCTGAAATTCACAAGCAATAAACACATAGTATGGAGTGGGACTAAGAGCAGAAAAGAAAAATTAAACCAGGGCAAGGGGGCAGAGAGAGGCGTCTTCTCACATGGGAGTCAGGGAGGCCTGAACAAGAGGCTGGAGAGAAAAGGGTGCCCCTTTGTAGGGCAATAGTTTTCCAGGTAGAGGTTCAGAGAGCAGCCCTAGGGGCCACATAGGAGAACAAGCAGGAACTATGAAAGATGAGATAAGAGATGGGAGATGGAGGCAGGTTGTGGGAGGTCTTGGGGCCTCAGGAAGAATGCGGGTTACATTCTGAGTTGGATGGGAGCTGAGACATCACAGGGCTTGGTTTACACTTGGAAGGAACACTCGGTTCTCTGCCATGTTCAGAAAAAATTACTGGTGAGCCAGGTGGATGAGGGAGGTCCACAGAGAAGCCGCGTTTGGTGGGGCCAAGAATCCTGGAGGCTGGGACAGTGACAGTGATGGGATCGGCCTTAGTGAGTGGATGTGGGTGAGAGGCAAGTGGGGAGTCAGAGAGGACCCTGAAAATAACCCCTGGAAGGGAAAGGTGACTTACTGAGACGAGGAAGAAAATTTGGGGATGGCTAAGAATGTGGTCTTGGGAAGATTGAGTTTCAGATGCATTTATGGGCTGAATTGTATCCATTCGAAATTCACATGGTGAAGCCCTAACCGCCAGGACTTTGTCCTGCATTTGGAGGTTGGGCCTTTAAAGAGTTGATTCAGTGAAGATGACGCTAATCCCATCTGATTGGACTCCTCACGAGGAGGAGAATCTGGACACAGAACAGGGATGTGATAGAGAGAAGACCACTGAGGACATAGCGAGAAGACAGCCACCCACAAGCCAAGGGGAGAGGCTCAAGAGAAACCAGACCTGCCGACACCTTGAGCTTGGGTTTCTGGCCTCCAGGTTGTAAGGAGCTGTGTTGTTCATCTCCTCACAGCACATGGTATTTAGTGAGGGGTCCCAGGAAATTGACATGGCTGGCAATTGAGCCTCTAAGTGGAGATGGTTACTTTGTGTCAGAGCTGAGGGAAAGGACACTTAAGGCTGGAGTCACCAGCAGAGGATGCTACTGAGACCCCAGGTCTTGACGGGTCCCCGCGTAGGGATTGTCCCCCAAGAATGGAGCTGGTGTGGGGCAGGGGGTACTCAGGAGAAGGAAGATAAGAGGGAAGAGCTTGAGATGGGAGCAGGAGGGACCAAGCAGAGACAAGTCCTGGGAGGCAGAATGAAGAAGGGGTTCCAGGCAGAAGGAGCAGCTGGCCTGTGATGTGAGGGTGGACTAGTTGGATCCCAGCCTGATCCAGGGACCACGGTGAGGGTGATTCCAGTGATAACAGAGATCTGGTTGCTGGGGAGTTGAGAGAGTGAGTGGAAAGGATGAGGCGACACCTCAAGTCCTTTAGAGGCAAATCTTAAGGCCCATCCAATATTGGAGGGTTTTCTTCTATCTTATTTACAGAAGGAAAACCCAGCCTAGGAATGGGCATTTCTGTGGGCTCTCCCTGCGGGAGTGGACCCCTCATCACACACAGTCCTGTCTGTGTCTGGTGGAAGAATGTATCTAATCTGGGTCTTCTGGGAAGGACCCTCAGCTCCCAAGAACTGCTGGGCTGCCCCCATCACCCTCGGTTTCCAGGAAGCTCAGAAACAAGCTTGCTGTGCTCACCTCTACAGCCGGCGTGCTCTGCTTCCTCTATCCTTCTACTTGCTTGTTTACTCTAACTTCCTTATTGCTCAGGCCTTTTTATTCTCTTTTGCAACCTTGCATCAGACTTTTGTGACAGGTGGCATATAAACTGATCCCAGCAAATAGAACACTTGTCTAGTCCTCCCAGGTCTCCTTGGAGGGACTCTGAATCCTGAGTTTTCTTTTCAGAATATGTTTCATTATCATGATGACTACATTAAATTCTCAAATTTTCAAACCAAATGAATCTACTTATTTCAATATAAAACTTTAAAGATAGGTTCCAGGTCCCTCCTGCCCCCAACCACAGGCTCTGCCGTCTTATGCTGTCCCCCTGGGTTCCCCCCGACACACCAGCGCCATCCGTAATGGCCATTCCCTTCCTGGGGGCCTGTCTAGACACTAGTTCTCAGCCATCCTCTTCCCTGGAGATCCGTTGGTTAAGACTTTGTCTTCCTATGCAGGGGGTGCAGGGGGTGCAGGTTCGATCCCTGGTCAGGCAGCTAAGATCCCACATGCCTTGTGGCCAAAAATGAAACAACCTGTAACACAGAAGCAATGTTGTAATGAATGTAATAAAGACTTAAAATGACAATAATATTTTTTAAATAAATAAAAATAGATACCGTGCAACCCCATAGAAAGAAAGGTACAAAGGTAAAGAACAGTTGGAGATAAGGAATCACTGCTGGTAGCTGCCTCCGTGGGCCCCATGGTACTGGGAGACGCCCCATCTAGGGAAAAGGCAAAACCAACAGAACCACGGCACTTACTACGCAGGATGCCTGACTGTGTAACTGTCTCAAACAGAAACCCAGATCCCCGTGGAGAAGGTGACTGGAGGTCTATTAAGAGGAAGCTGAAACCCTCCTCTCTAAGAAAATGGCAGAGTATAGACACAAAGCACTGCACCCCAGTCCTCTCTCCTTCTCAGCAAATTCTCTACTCCTTTCAGTTTACAGCCTTTTAAAAGAATGCTCCATAAATAGTTCTAGGGATTTAGACTTTGGGACTAAAAAAACCGGAAAGAACCACTTCTGGTCACTTCTCTCCATCTGCCACCTCCTTCTCCAGGAAATAAAAGTCCACAGCCAGCTCTAGCCAGAATGAGGCGGGAAAGGGGAGGTGTAAGAAAATATGAGTTAATATCTCAACATATATAATCTGGAAAAGCTACTGAAACCTCTAAGCCTCAGTTATCTCACCCATGATAAGGGATGAGCAGCATCTGCCGCCATGGGGTTGTCGCAAAGACTGAAGGATACAAGCTGTATACAAGCCACACAGCCATGGCGCTGTGCTTGCTAGGCTCTGCACAAGCAGCCTGTTATTACTGCACGTGGACGGCATCTGACGATTCTTTCACTCTGTTCTCAGGTTCCAGTTCACCTATGAGGATGGAGGCACAAGGAAAGGGTCTTACTACCTTGAGGAAATAGCAGTGGTGATGGTTTGAAGCAGAACGAAAGGATAGGAGCATGTGGGGCATCAGCCTGAGAAATCGAAACCCCAAAGGCCAGGTCTCAGGAAAGAAGCCTGTAGTCCAGTTCTCAAGACCTGGGCATTTTTGTCTGGTTGTTCATCAACATTAAACTCATCGTTTCACCCACAGCTTTGGTGATGTGAACATAGAGCAGAGCTCCTAACTGATGATAGTCTGACTTCCACGTGTCAAGCATCTTCCCTCGCCCTGAAATTTAACCAAGAGAAGTGAGAGGAGGGCCACGTGTGTTATGGTTTCTGGCAAAGCCTGCGCTAATGTAATTTCCTGTAAGAAGGCATTAATAAGCATCATTTTATCGGGCAGGATTTTGGGAGAATAAATGAATTTCCATGTTGGTTCTTATTCAGTGCTAGCAAACAGAGAACACCCAAAGCAACAGGAAAAGTATTATAGAAAGGAGGGTTTTTTAAATATTGAAAAATAATTTATTTTATTTAAAAAATATTTATTTATGTATTTTTGTGAATATTGAAAAATAATTTTTTATTAAAAATATTTATTTATGTATTTTTGTGGTTCACTGGGTCTTCATTGTGGTGCGGGGGGTTTTCTCTAGTTACCCCATGGCGTGTGTGATCTTAGTGCCCTGACCAGAGATCAAACCAGCGTTCCCTGAATTGCAAGGTGAATTGTTAACCACTGGACCACCAGGGAAGGCCCCATGGTCAATATTTTTGGAAAATACCATCTTTTGTACCAATGGTACTAAGTAACAACGATAAATATTCAAATTTCTATCTCAGATTAAAAATTCTCATTATATATAATGGAATTGTAAACACATAGTTGCTATAGATTTGTTTGAAAGTGTTAGTCATTCAGTCATACCAAACTCTTTGCAAGCCCGTGGACTTTGTAGCCCACCAGGCTCCTCTGTCCGTGGAATTCTCCAGGCAAGAATACTGAACTGGGTAGCCATTCCCTTCCCCAGGGGATCTTCCCGACCCAGGGATTGAATCCAGGTCTCCTGCACTGCAGGCAAATTCTTTATCATCTGTTCTACCAGGGAAGCCCATAGATTTGTTTGTGTTCCCCCAAAATTCATGTGTTGAATTGTCAACCAAAAATATATATATATACAAGAACCTAGAGATTGTCATGAGTCCTACAGAGAAAGACAAATATCATGTGATGTCACTTACATACGAAATCTTAAAAAAATGATACAAATGAACTTATTTACAAAACAGACCCACAGACATAGAACACAAACTTATGGTTACTGAAGAGGAAGTGGGGAGGGATAAATTTGGAGTTTGGAATTAACAGATACACACCTGGATATACGAAATAGATAAAAAGCAAGGGCCTACAGGGTAACACAGGGAACTACATTTAATATCTTATAATAACCTGTAGCAGAAAAGAATCTGAAAAAGAATATATCTATATCTATGTAGTGGAATCTCTTTACCACAAAAAGCAAGTAGTTGGAACACCAAAAGATTACTGTTAATTTAGTGCTTTTTTTTATATGGGAAGATGCAAGAGTCTGGGCTCGTTGAAATCATTCTCTTGATAAGCACCTTAATTATCTAGGGCCAGGGTACACGGAGGTGGGGGACAGGCTGCTGCACTGGCTGATGACTTGATGGCCATAATATCCTTTGTTTCACAACCCAACTTCGATACTATAAAGCTACAGTGAAAGAAGACTGAGCACCGAAAAAGTTATGCTTTCAAACTGCGGTGCTGGAGAAGGTTCTGGAGGATCCCTTGGCCTGCAAGGAGATCAAACCAGTCCATCCTAAAGAAAATCAACCCTGAACATTCATTGGAAGGGCTGTTGCTGAAGCTGATGCTCTAGTACTTTGATCACATGAAGGAAGAGCCGATTCATTGGAAAAGACATCGATGCTAGGAAATACTGAAGGCAGGAGAAGGGGACGACAGAGGATGAGATGGTTGGATGGCATCATCAACTCAATGGACATGAGTCCGAGCAAACTGCGGGAGATAGTGAAGGACAGGGAAGCCTGGTGTGCGGCAGTCCATGGGGTCGCAAAGAGTTGAGCACAACTTAGGGACTGAACAAAAACCATCGGCAGGTTGCATTCTTCATACACCAATCCTGACTCCCAGTGTGATGGTATTAGGAGTAGGAACTCTGGGGGATTAGGTCATGAGGATGAAGTCTTCATGAATGTAGTCAGTGTCTTTATGAAAGAGATCTGGGGGAGCTGAGGACCCAGTGAGAAGTCAGGCATCCACGGACCAAGGAGGCCCTCCTGACCACACACTGAACATGCTGGCAAGCTGATCTTGGTTTCCCTGGCCCCAGCAGGCAGAATTGTGAGAGATGCTTGCTGTGTGAGCCACATAGCAAGTCTATGGTATTTTTGTTATAGCAGCCTAAACGGACTAAGACAATAGGCTTAATTTTCTTAAGTTTGAAGGATCACCATGTGCTCTATATGTCTGTGGTGCCTCCTGAATGCTTGGCTGATGAGGCCCAGAGTTGGAGCATCTTGTTCAAAGTCCCAAGGTGGTCCAGGCTGTGGCAGGGAGGGGCTGGAGTCCATGCCCACCCTGAATCCTTCAGTGTAGTTGTCAGGCAGCACTCTGTTGTCAGGCTGGGCACCTGTTACCAAGTGCAAGCTCGCTCTGCTCACTACATGGTAAGTGAATGAATCCAAGACCAGCTGTTGGGATCAGGAAGGGACTTTATTCAGGAGCCAGCTGATGGAGAAGATGGCAGGCTAGCTCCTCAAAATAACCATCTTGTCGGAGCCTGGTTGCCAGGTTCTTTTACGGATCAGAGATGGTGGAGGAGGTGAGGAAACAAAGTAAAAAGACTGTTCAGTCCTTGCAAATGTCCCCTAGAATGGCAAGCCTCAGGCAGGGGGATATGCTAGTTTCACTTCCTTACTGTTCTTCACAGGTGGGCGGCTCAGGCTATTTCCTTCAGGCAGGCTATTATGTATGCTTACAAAAGTAGCAAGATGTGGATTAAAGTCACAGCAGATCCAGTGTAAGTTCAAAATTAACCCTTCCCAGTTAAAATTACCCCCTCTCCACGTGCATCCCAAATCTCGTGAAAGAAGCAGGGGGACCATTTTGCTTGTCAGATGGATCTTCCTAGGAGTGCCTGCCATTGGTGCTGGAGTTTTAAATGCTGAAACTTGTCTTCTTCTGTTCCTCTTGGAAAAATGCATACTTTACACCTGTAGACTTAGAAATAATGAACTTCAAACATAAGAGGCAGCATCTCAAGTTAAGAAACTTACCTCTTCTCTGTGCATGGGAAGAAAAGACCCTGGAAAAGACCTTGATGCTGGGAAAGATTGAAAGCAGAAGGGGACGACAGAGGATGAAATGGTTGGATGGCATCACTGACTCAATGGACGTGAGTTTGAGCAAGCTCTGGGAGATGGTGAAGGGCAGGGAAGCCTGGTGTGTTGCAGTCCATGGGGGTCACAAAGAGTCACATGACTGAGCGACTGAACAGCAATAACAATGTATGGGAAGATGCAAGAGTCAGGGCTCATTAAGTCACATTTTATATATCTTAGCTCCCTGGGGCCTGCAGTCCTGCACTCTCAGGTCTTCTCAGGACTCACCATAGGGAGTGAGTCTGATGACTGCCAGGTGGCAGGGATTCCTCTTCCTCAGGGCTTGCTAGCTCCCATTGCTAGGACTGCAATTGCTGATTCCATTTCTCAGGTCTTCCCCTCTTGGGAGATAGTTTATGATCAACTTTTGTTCTAAGGCACTGGGAGGCTCATCTCCCGTTCAGGCAAAATTCTTAATATGCCACTCCAGGGGTTAAGTTTTAGACCAAGCCCCACCAATAATTAAAATTCTCTGGATTCTGTTAATATTGTCCAGGAAACACTACCCTTTGTTGTTTCTTCCCATACCTAGAATCATACTGCTACAATCGTTTCCTCAAAAATGTTTAGTCATCGATGTTCTGACCAAGGCCTGATTTACACATTGTTTACTGCAAGAGACAACAATCTTACAAATTAAACAGGATATAAGTAATGTAGACCATGACATAGTGTAGCACAGACACAAGCATGTTCTGAAAACAAATCTTATAATGATTATTATAACTAGCTGTAATCTAGCTACAATGATCAGGTGACATAAGGAACCATAACTGGTTTAATGAGCTATCTACAGTTTCGTTGTACTGGCCGTGCACACTTATGCATGGCTTAATTTTTGAGACAAGCATATATTACTGGCAGGATCAACCAGGTAGAGAGAAAAAGAAAAATGTTCCAAAAGGCATAATCTACCAAACCATTGCAAGTCAGTTGAAGAAGTTTTTTTCTTACATCTGAAAAACACAGATTTAAACTGTAGTCATTTGAGATAGAAATCACAAAAATTGCAACCATATTTACCAGTTTATTCAGCTCTCTGTAACCAATCCTTTTTGTTTTGCTTTATGAAGTCATCAGGTTTCTCATGAGAATTCAATTTTTTTAATTCAGTTCAGTATTATGTTCTGAAAGTTAGAAACTTGTTTTTATCTGAAAGTTCTTTCCATAAATCTTAAAGAGGAGGCATTTTTACAAAGGCCTCAGAGTGAAACCATAACTGTTTATATTAACAAAAACTTAAAGAAAGAAAGTTTAAATTCGATTAAAATGCAATTGACAAAGCAACCTGATTACTGTTATGACATATACACCTTCAGATAACTAAAAATATGACTGATAACATTCTACCAGGACATATTAGATTCTTAGGTTATTCTAGAATATCTGTACCATCTACCACAAAATTTGAAGTTTATTATTCATTTGACAACACTTCCCTTGTAGTTTAACATACCAAAAGAACCTGATTTAATATCTCCCTTTGGGGTCCCTCAGAGGCCCTCTGAAGCACCCCAGAGTTAGCTGGAGGTCAAAGGAACTTTATTATAATTTGATTTGGGAAGTCTTGTCAAAGGAGTACCAAGTAACATTTTAAAATACAACCAGACCATGGGTCACCATGAAACTTAGCTAAAGCAATAATAGAAGATTTCAAAGGCAAATACAGATTATTTAGAAGGTAACTAGAACTCTGTTATCAAAAGGCAGTTTAACATCTTCAGAAAATTTGTTTTAAGAGAAGGAAAAGTGAAATTTATTTTTCAATGACTGATCACGTGCAAGACCATTATATCATTATCTTTGCACAATTTTAACTTTTAAGTTGTAGAATATCCAAAGAGATTCTAAAACATTATTTCTAGAAGTTCTTTTACATTTAATGGGGCCTCCACCCACTTGTAGGTGTATCACTTAGCTTGCTGATGTGTTGTAAAGAGTGTGTGTTGAGGCTTAGGGTCCAGTGGAAATTGACTAGTCCACCATCCTGGACCTATTTGCTTATATTCAGCCCATGTAATGTCCTTGGATTCAGATTGTGTCCTGCCCCCTTTCCTTCTGTTTCATTCCCCCCGGCTCAGAGATTTTATTCCCATATCCTATGAGAAGTAAAGGGGTACCTACCTTCTGTAGTTGCATTAAGGCTTAGTGAAGCTTCGACCTTGCCCGTCAGGGAGCAAAACCCCAGAATACCTGGTCCAGGGGCCCAGGGGCAGGACAGCCTCGTTTTCATCTGTATGGGCTGGAATCCTCACACAGTCATCATTTTCATGTGGAACTGCTGCAGCTGCTTCCGTGAGCTTTCTGTGAATCTCCTGGATAATGAAGGCCTTACTGTAGAGCATCAGAGTACAACTGCTAAGTCACTTCAGTCGTGTCCGACTCTGTGCGACCCCATAGAGGGCAGGGTCCCCCGTCAGGCTCCCCCGTCCCTGGGATTCTCCAGGCAAGAACACTGGAGTGGGTTGCCATTTCCTTCTCCAATGCAGGAAAGTGAAAAGTGAAAGTGAAGTCGCTCAGTCATGTCCGACTTTTAACGACCCCCTCAGAGTACAAAAGTATCTATAAATGACAAAAAACATCAAAGTCAGGGTTAAACATCTGATCAATTGACAAAGGCATTTGAATAAAACTTAATTCTTAACCAAAGTAACCAGAGATCTCAAAAGTGAATATACATCACTTAACCAGGCAGGAACATATTTTCTTGGGCTTCCCTGGTGGCTCAGATGGTAAGGAATCTGTCTGCAATGCAGGAGACTCGGGTTCAATCCCTGGGTCAGGAAGATCCTCTGGAGAAGAGAATGACAAGCCACTCCAGTATTCTTGCCTGGGAAATCCAAAGGACAGAAGAGCCTGGCAGGCTATAGTTCATGGGGTCACAAAAAGCTGGACACGACTAAGAAACCAACTCATACAAAGGCAAAAATCTCACATAATCAATCATCGAAATGACACTCCAGGAAAGCTTTCCTCTGAACAGAAAGAAAAATAAAATCCACATCCTAGCTTACTCCCAAAAAAGACTCATTTACCCAACCAAACTCAACCCAGTCTTAGGAGGTCCTGACGATACATAACTCTTCAGCATTTTTTTATTTCTCACATCTTCTACTGAAAGCACATATCTTAGTTTTCTTAAATTTTTTTCCACATTAAGGTACATTTTGACTCACAAATTTGTAATAGATATAACGCCTCATTTATGCTAAACCTAGGCACAATGAAAGTATTATACTTAATATTAAATTTAATATGTTGATGACTCAAGACATGTCTATATCATTATTATCAGATCAACAAACTTAAACATTAATACCATGTACTAATTTAATATCAAATATTTCCCAGTTCACGTGAACCTGAAACTCAAATTAACCGCGGCAATGTGGTTGAAAAAAAAAAAAAAAAAGACACATACAGACACACAGTGAGACCTCAGTTATTTTGGTTTCAATTCTGAGTCAGGTACAGTACTAGAAAACCCATTAGTTTGCAAAAAGGTTGGACTGATATTGGGTTATCAGCAGGTTTTTATTTTTCCAGTTCTAAAATCACATTCCAAACAACAGGTGAGAGGAGACCAGACAGGACATCTGCATCTCAAAGACACATAAAAATGTACATTTCCCTCTAGGGGCTCTCCGTTTTCCTTTAAGGAATCCCCACTGTTGTTTATTTAGATTGTTTTTCCCTCTTCCCTCTAGTGCAGTGGCAGATGGAGTCGTGGTGTTCCACGGGTTGCTGCTGGGGCATGCCAACCTGGGGCACGACCGTGAACATGACTCGGGCCTCAGGTAAGCCTCTGGCCCCGACAAAGTGAAGCAAGGGGGTCTGAGTGGGTGCAGACCCGGATACCTGGTGGGGAGGGAGTCTCAGAGGGGCCCAGCCAGGCGCTGGGACACTGGTGAAGACAGAGCATCAAAAGAGGACCAGACTTGGCCCCACCGTCATTGATTCCCCATCATGTGCAGGGGACTGGCCCTGCCCTGGACACCGTGGGGGTGCTGCCAACAGACCACTTGTGGTGCCAGGAAGCTCTCAAGTGGGAAGGAGGGGAGCTGACCACAGAGAACGGCTCTATTTTGCCCATTTATCTAATATACACCCGAGAATGCTTTCCTTTGGGATGGATGGAGTATTCTCCACTTCTATAAGCTTCATAATACCAAAATGCTAAAGACCTACACATATTTCAACAAAAATGACACAAATTTCAACATCAATGCACCGATGAGCCAGAGCTCAGAATAGGTGAGTACGCTTCACCCTACAGAACAAATGAGCTAATTTTGGCTAGATAGCTTACCCCTCAAGAATTAGCTCCCCAAATAAACTGATTCTGGGTCCCACTCAGGTAAATAGGCTTTACCCTATAGAACAGAGGGCTTTGCTAGTGGCTCAGATGGTGAAGCGTCTACCCGCAATGCAGGAGACCCGGGTTCGATTCCCGGGTCAGGAAGATCCCCTGGAAAAGGAAATGGCAATCCACTCCAGCATTCTTGCCTGGGAAATTCCATGGACAGAGGAGCCTAGCAGGAATTGCATGGAGTCCATGGGGGTGCAAAGAGTCAGACACAACGGAGCAACTAACACATCGAAATATGCTACAGAACAGATAACCTAATTCCAACTAAGCATCCTACCCTACAGTAGTTAGTTCCCAGATGAGCCAGTTCCCACTCGGCTAGTCCAAAAAACACCTTCCCCCTCCAACAGGGTACCCCAACCAGATTGGCATGTCCTGTAAAGGAAATATATTCCCAGGGTGCACACTGGAGTGATCTATCCTACAAAAATTGAGCCCATCAACTTGTAACACAAAAGCACATGCAAACTACAAACCAGTTATCGGATTATGTAGACTAACGCAATGGTTACTCACCCCAGTATTCTTGCCAGAAGAATTCCATGGACAGAGGAGCCTGGTAGACTACAGTCCATGGGGTCACAAAGAGGTGGGCACAACTGAGAGAGTAACACTTTCACTTTCAATTCACCCTACAAATTAAGTCAGTTCCTGGTCCCAAGGGCCAAACGCCGGGGGTAGCTAACGCTGCTTTCAAGGAGTCTTGAAGGAAAGATTCCCAAAACAAATGGTACTAGCAGCGCCCGATATTGGTTTCAATACCCCCTGACCAGGGCTGGCTAGCCACGAACAGCAAGGCTCCTGCACTGGTGTTCCAAATTGTTACCCCAAGTCCTCTCTGCTCACTGCAAGATAAGTCCATGAATCCCAGAGGAAGCGTTGGGATCAGGAAGAGAGTTTATTCGGGAGACAGCTGCCGAAGAAGACAGCAGGCTAGCACTGCAAAATATCCATCTAGTCTGGACCTGAATGCCAGGTTCTTTCATGGATCAGATATGGGGGGAGGTAAGGAAACAAATTAAAAAGGCTATTCAATTCTTGTAGCTGTCCCCTAGAATAACAAGCCTCAGGCAGGGGAATGTGTTAGCTTCACTCCTTCACAGTCCTCCACAGATGGGTGTCTCAGGTTATCTCCCTGAGGCAGGCCATTCAGTTCAGTTCAGTCAGTCCTGTCTGACTCTTTGCAGCTCCATGGACTGCAGCACGCCAGGCTTCCTGTCTATCACCAACTCCCAGATCTCGCTCAAACTCATATCCATTGAGTCGGTGATGCCATCCAATGATCTCATCCTCCGTCATCCCCTTCTCCTCCTGCCTTCAATCTTTTCCAGCATCAGGGTCTTTTCCAATGAATCAGTTATGGCCAAAGTACTGGAGCTTCAGCTTTAGCATCAGTCCTTCCAGTGAATATTCAGGACTAATTTCCTTTAGGATTGATAAGGTGGATTAATTTCCTTCAGGATTAACTGGTTTGATCTCCTTGCAGCCCATTATGTATGTTTATAATAACAAATGTGGCAAGATGAGGGTTAAAGTCTCAGAAGCAGTTCCAGCATGAATTCAAAATTAACCCTTCCCAGTTACACACAGGAGAAGGCAATGGCAAGCCACTCCAGTACTCTTGCCTGGAAAATCCCATGGATGGAGGAGCCTGGTGGGCTGCAGTCCATGGGGTCTCGAAGAGTCGGACATGACTGAGCGACTTCACTTTCACTTTTCACTTTCAGGCACTGGAGAAGGCAATGGCAACCCACTCCAGTGTTCTTGCCTGGAGAGTTCCAGGGATGGCAGAGCCTGGTGGGCTGCCGTCTATGGGGTCGCACAGAGTCGGACATGACTGACGTGACTTAGCAGCAGCAGTTACACACACTCAGGGAAGGCAATGGCACCCCACCCCAGTACTCTTGCCTGGAAAATCCCATGGACAGAGGAGCCTGGTAGGCTGCAGTCCCTGGGGTTGCTAAGAGTCAGACACGACTGAGTGACTTCACTTTCACTTTTCACTTTCATGCATTGGAGAAGGAAATGGCAACCCACTCCAGTGTTCTTGCCTGGAGAATCCCAGGGACGGGGGAGCCTGGTGGGCTGCCGTCTATGGGGTCGCACAGAGTCGGACACGACTGAAGCGACTTAGCAGCAGCAGCAGTTACACACTAATGTCCCAGAGTGCTGTGGTCAAGAAGGGTGCCAGGTCAGCACTGTACCTAGAGATGGTAGGCCACAAAGTCAGGCCAGGCCTGAGCCCTGGAGGCCATCCTCCCGCCCCCAGGTGGCCCAGCACGCAGGTGGGCAGGTTCTATGTTCCAAGTTTACTTCTCGACCACAGAGCAAGTGCTGGCCAGATTGTTAGAAGTGCAGTCCCCTGTCCTGTTTCGAAGATGGGTTGACAGCTAGGAGACTGGATGGGAGCTGGGACTGGTAGAAATGGAGACTCAGCAAGAGACTGAAGTGAGTCCTGATCCTTCCTCGGCAGGGCCTGCATGGCTGCATCCACAGTTGGGGTTGGGGGGCCCTGACAGCCCCCCGGACAGACTCCTGTTCTTCCCCCAGTGGACTCGCTGCTTGCTGAATGTTCTCTTTCTCTGCTTCTCCCCTCTCTCACTAGCTGCACAAGGAAACACTTTCCCTCTTCCCACTGGCCCATCACCCAGAGCCCAGCCTGCCTGGTTTTTCCAGTTGGACCAGAAACAGCCGGCTGCAGAGGTAATTAACCCCTGGGGCCCCTGGGGTTCTTTCCCTGGGCCTGGAGGAGAGAATGGCTCCCTGAGCAGGCTCTGCCATAGCTGGAATGGGTCCCATAGCTCAGGCAGGGTCCCTCACTGGACATGAACGCGTCTAGGCTGGGACTGTAGTGTCCATACCTGGGTTTGGGTTCCAGTCTCCTAGGTTCCAGGGGTATGGCTGTTGGCCAGCGACCATGTCCTACTCTGTAACACAGGGACTCGGGTGAGCCTATCCCTGCCCATGGTGCCAACAGTTCCAGGAAATGATGGATCTGAACAGGGTTTGAAAAGACAACAAAGAGCAAATTATTGCACAGTTCAGTTCAGTTTAGTCGCTCAGTTGTGCCCGACTCTTTGTGACCGCATGGACTGCAGCACTCCAGGCATGTGCTATTGCACAGAACCAAACAAAACCGCCACCCCAGCCGGTGGAGACCAGCACCTGGGGCAGGAGGGAAGCCTGTTTTTTTTTTTTTTTTTTTTTTTGGCATCAGCTTGTTCCAGTTCTCCTTCTATGTCAACAAAGCCACTGTTTACACAGCTCTGGGAACCCAGTGCTATGTGGAGGTAGATGCATATTTGTAAGAGACTCTACTAGGGCCAGACCCACACCACATGGGGGGTGGATCTTCTCTGATTTGAAAAAATCCCCTGGAAGGAGTAAAATCCAAAATCCTAAATACAAAAGCAGATCAAAAGCTGATGTCTATTTAAAATGAGAATCCATATTGCAAAGATACCCATTAAAGGAAGTAAAATCAGTGATATAACAATCAAAATTATGATGCTGAAGCTGAAACTCCAAAACTTTGGCCACCTAATAGAAAGAGCCAACTCATTGGAAAAGACCCTGATGCTGGGGAAGATTGAAGGCAGGAGGAGAAGGGGACGACAGAGGATGAGATGGTTGGATGGCATCACCAAATCAATGGACATGAGTTTGAGCAAGCTCTGGGAGTTCTTGATGGACAGGGAAGCCTGACGTGCTGCAGTCCATGGGGTCACAAAGAGTTGGAAACGACTGAGTGAGTGCATAACAAAAGAGCTGCTGCTGCTGCTACTTAGTCGCTTCAGTCGTGTCTGACTCTGCTCAACCCCATAGACGGCAGCCCACCAGACTCCCCAGCCCCTGGGATTCTCCAGGCAAGAACACTGGAGTGGGTTGCCATTTCCTTCTCCAATAACAAAAGAGAGGGAGGAGTAATTGAAGTGTTTGAATAAACAAAGTTCTTGTCCATTGGAACAGGAATATGTGCACATCAATAGTCGTATTTTTGTAGTCTGAAGATAACCATGAAATACTGATTCTAGATGTAGAGTAATTGTGTTGCTTGTAAGAATCTATTCTACAATAAAAGGACTGGAGATATAGTTATTGGCTTTTCATTCCTTTTGTGCCGCTTCATTTTTATACTACATGGCATGAGTTCATTTTTTAATATAATAAAACATAGAGCAGAAGTGCTTAGAGATATGATTAAAGTGTTTCATTTCAAAAGAATAAAAAAAAATGAGTAACCACAATAAACTGTGAATTCTAACAAACAGTACCATGATAGCATAATTCAGAAGAACAGACTAAGGGATTTACTTACTCTATAATATCTTTTAAACTACATTTTGCCAGCTATTCTTTGCTTGCTTCTTATAACAGCAATTTAAAATAACATTTCTTTAAAAAAATATATTTTATGTATTTGTTATTTGTTTGTCTGTGCAAGGTCTTAGCTGTGGCCTGTGGGATCTAGTTCCCTGACCAGTGATTGAACCCAGGTCCCCTGCTTTGGGAGCACAAAGTCCTAGCCAGTAGACCACCAGGGAAGTTCCTGAAAATAGCACTTTTATGGAGAAGAGGAAGAAGCTTCTGCCTTTCTCTAGCAGGGCAGCCTCTGGCTCTGTAGATCTATAACCTTTGCTCTGCTCCACTTCCCACAGAAGGAGGAGTCTGGACACCCCAGGACATGCTGCACTCATGTGAAGAGGAGACACCTGTCCTGTATCCTTGTACCTTAGCCGGCCCTATGGGTGGCAGGAGCATCTTAGAAGCCGTTTCCACACCTCACAGTCAACAGTGAACTACCTACACACAAGGCAGACAACATAAAATGTATTCATCCCAACTGAAACATATCCCCAACTCAGCTTCCCCTGAGTGTCCATCCAAACGTGCCCACGGCAGCTGCAGTATCACCCAGGAAACTGGACTGGAGGTGAGAGTGAGGGAGCAGCTCACCATGGCAGCTATAAAACCTTTCTCATGCAGAACATTCTAGTCATATGAGCACCACCCTCCCAGGGCCCCAAGGCTTCCACCTGACAATCACTCAGTCGTGACAAACTCTGTCACCCCGTGGACTTAGCATGCCAGGCTCCCCTGTCCTTTACGATCTCCTGGAGTCTGCTCAAACTCATCTGCACTGAATTGGTGATGCCATCCAACCGTCTCATCCTCTGTCGCTCCCTTCTCCTCCTGCATCAGGGTTGTTTTTTTTTTTTTCCAGTGAGTCAGCTGTTCACATTAGGTGGCCAAAGTATAGGAGCTTCAGCTTCAACAACAGTCTTTCCAATGAAGACATGGGATTTCCACCTCATTAGGGTCCAGGTAAATCCTCCTCTGTGCTCCAAGGTGAAGCTCTGGAAGAAAGCCCGGCCTCTGTGTAGGGCTGTCAAGTGCTGAGCTTTTGCCAGAGGACAGACTCTGAGCTGGCACAGGCCTGCCAGAAGCATCACGTGGATGCTCAGGCCCTCCTGCCTCTGCTTCTGCCGGTGGTGGGGAGACAGCACCGTGCCCAGACAAAGCAGCCAGCAGCACGTCTCTGGGCCTTGATGTATCTGCAGGCTCAAGGGGTTAGTTTAGAAGAAAGGTATTCAAGCTCATTGCTACTGTGCCCTACCAATTAGTGAGAAGACCAGTCTTATGCCTCACTGTTCTTGATCTGACCTGTTGGAAGGACAGAGTTGTCACCTACTGATCTGAGAAGGGCTCAGTTGGTGGGGAAATGAAGTTTCAGGTTTGGACAAGTTGCATCTGTGATTCTTGCTTGACATCAGATGGAGACATAACAGAGGGAACTGGGAACTCCAGGCTGGAGCTGGGGAGGGTCAGATGGGAGGGGAAATGTAGGAGTCACTTGTGTACAGAAGTGGAGACAGCCACTTCTAAAGCCTGAAGTCTGGTGGGATCACCAAGGGGAGAAAGTCAGAGAAGGGAGTTGTAGATGGAGGCCCAGGGGCAGCAGAGAACCTGTAAAGCGCCAGGAGGAAAAGCAGGCAAGGCGAGACTAGGGGCTGAGTTGTGCTCACTCCCCCCACCAAATTCACATGTTGAAGCCCTGATTCCCCCACCCCTACCCCAGCATACTGTTGAATGTGACTATATTCACAGATAGGGTCTTCAAAGAAATGATTCAGGTAACATGAGGGAAGACCCTTGGGTGGATCTTCATCCCATCTTCTGTTCTCAAAACAGATGTGGATTCAGAAAGGTCCCAGGGGTGCTCATGTACAGAAAGAAGGCCACATAGGGGCAGAAGTTTTCCCTTCTTCACTTCTGAATTCTTTGGTCTAATAATTAAATTGATGTAACAGATGAACAGGAGAAAAACAAATTTGATTTTGTATGTATGGGATCCCCATAAAAATATGAGCCCCAAAGGCAGTCCCATAATTGAGGCTGATATACCACTCAGAGTTAAGGACCAGAGCAGGGGCCTGGCCTCCAAAGGGGAGGAGGGTCACTCTCAGGATGCTAAGGATGTCCTGTCATTGGCTGTTTGTCCTGCTGCTCAGGTAAGTCTGTCAGATAAAAAGTCATCTCTGACAAGAGCTCCCTTTCTAGGTCAGTGTGTGTGTGTACTCCGTCAATCACACACTCAGTCGTGTCTAGCTCTTTGCTACCCCCATGGACTGTAGCCTGCCAGGCTCTTTTGTCCATGGGATTTTCAGGCAAGAATACTGGAGTGGATTGCCATCTCCTACTCCAGGGGATCTTCCTGACCCAGGGATTGAACCCATGTCTTTTATGTCTCCTGCATTGGCAGGCAGGTTCTTCACCGTTGTGCCATCCAGGAAGCCCAAAGCAGGCCCTCTGTCAACATCTTTCAGGCAGTTAAGGGAGAGGTAAGAGTTTTTCATAAATCAGCTGGGTCTTGATTGCCTTCTGCTCGAAATAATCCACGTGGGTAAATGGGCACATTTGGGGGGACTGTGTTCTGCTTCCCTCCAACCATGTGGGGACACAGGGAGCAGATGACTGTCTGCAAGCCAGGGAGAGACGCTGCAGAGGAAACCCACGCTGCCCACACCTTGACCTCTGACTTTCAGAACGATGAGAAAATACATTTCTGTTGTTTAAGCAGCCCGTTTGTGGTCTTTTGTGGCCTGATCACTCTGTTCCGGGTGGGGTCCCCGAGACCCAGGAGAAATTGTGCACTGGGGGGTGAGATCAGTGATGATCAATGGACACAGTGTCACCAGGGGTCAAGTCAGGTGAGGACCCAAAACCTGCCTCCTTCCCAATTTGGGATGGGGAGTTATCCATGTGGACCCAACCTAATCAGGAAAGAACATTTCCAAGCCAGGTAAGAGAAAGTTGTTAGTATGGAGGAGGATCAGAGAGACACAGGTGGCTGGCTTTGAAGATGCAGAAAAGGGCCACACATGCCAAGATGCTGGAAAAGGCAAGAAAACAGATTCCTTGCTAGAATCTCCAGAAAGGAGCATGATCCTGCTGACACCTTGGTTTTAGCTCAGCGAGACCCATGTCTGACTTCTGATTTCAGGAACTCTCATGTAACAAATGTATAACATTTAACCAGCCAGTGTGTGGACATCTGTTAGAGCTACAGTAGAGAAAAAAACTAAAAAAGAGAGAGAGGCATGTGTGGGCATACATACATACACTCACATACACATCTTTGTTGTGTGTTTAAAACTGGTTAAGCTGTAGGTGACCACAGTAATGATTAGAGGCTGAGTGTCAGAGTGTCCATGTCTCCTGCAGGAAAGGAATAGAAATGTTGGTGTTCTTTATATTTTAAAGAAAATGTGTACTCAAGTCTGTATGTTTAAAAAAAGACCATTGCTAAAGGTCTAGTAGTTACACAACTTTGGAGCTGTTCAGAGAACCACAGACAGATCAGTGTAGTAGAACAGAATACAAAAGAACCACCCCACACACTGGTGGGCAACTCGTACAGGCTACAGGTGTCCTGACAACAGTGGGGATTGAGGGACCATTTCATCAGCAGCCCTGGGACTAGCCTGGGGAGGGGACTGGGCTGGGGAGACAGGGGGTTTTGAGAGCTGGAACCACCTGATCTGCAGCAGAAGAAAGCTGTCTGTTTGCTCACCCTCAAAACTCCCCACCCTCAAGAACAAGCTCATTCTGGAGTGACAGGCATGACTCTGTCAACTGAAAAAAAAGCACAACCTGAAAGTTGAGAATTATGATTTATTCAGTGAACAGTCAGAGGACATAAGCCCAGAACACAGCATCTCAGATCACTCTGACAGACTGGCTCAAAGAGGTCAGGGTGGAGCCAGGATATATAGGACTGTTTACAACAAAGACCAGATAGTCTGAAGATCAAAAGACGACTGTTAAAGAAAACCAGACATATCAAGTTAATAAATGTAGCACTTTTCTAGGTTTGGGAAGATGCAAGAGTCTGGACTCACTGCAATCATTCCTTTGATGAGCGCCTGTTCTAGCTGGGGCCAGAATCCTCTGTTTTCTCATCCTGTGTCTCAAGGCACACCATTGGGAGTGGCCGCAGCAGTGGACTGCTGGATGGTGGGGGCATCCTGTGTCCATCCTGACTTCCCTCAGGGTGCACAGGTCGGGGTGGCTGCACTGTGATGGCTTGATGGCCGCAACCTCCTTTGTTTACTGATATGGCAGGCAATAGTTTTTTCACTCACAGCTCTATAGGAATAGCAGCAATTAGAGCTAGGTCTGCACTGATACCTGCCCTGGAAGGCTTTGGGCCCAGAGATTGTCAGGGGGCCCAGGGCTGGGCAGAGGCTCTGGGGGTAGGATGGGGGACACCTGTCTCCACGCCTGGGGTACCCATTTGAAGGCCTGGCCAGTGATGGGCAGGGAATCTCGTCCAGGCACATTTACTGAGCTGCTGCTTCTTTCAGTGGCCAGGTCCCAATCTGAGACCTAGTTGAGTATCTGTTTTGCCTAGGTCTTGCTCTTATGAGATCAGTGGAATGTCTATTTTACCAAGCTGTTTTGCCTAGGTCTTGCTCTTATGAGATCAGTGGAATGTCTATTTTACCAAGCTGTTTCACTTAACTCAAATATGCTAAGAAGCTTGAGTTGCTGCATACCTTATAAGTGGCTGGGCTGGAGTCTGAGCTAAGGGCACTGAGGGCTCTTTAGGTCTCCATGCCTCCAACAACACAGATCAGGAAACACATCCCTCGACGCACCCCCTTTAAGCGGCTGCCTTCCCGTCTGTTGGGAAAGCAGCTACAGCCAGCAGAGAGAGGGTCCTTCAGGCATCTCCCAAGTCACTGCCGAGATGGTAGAACTGACAGGATGTCTTAGAAGCTGGAGAGGTTTTCAGGGAGGGGTAGGCTCTAGGGAAGAAGCAAGAGTGTTAGTCGTTCTGTCGTGTCTGACTCTTTGTGACCCCACTGACTGTAGCCCACCAGGCTCCTCTGTCCATGGGATTCTCCAGGCAAGAATACTGGGGTGGGTTGCCATGCCCTTCTCCAGGGATCACCCCAACCCAGGGATCGAACCTGCATCTCCTACATTATAGACAGATTCTTTACCATCTGGGGAAAAGACCTGTATTTGAATGTAGACATCCTTTGTTGCCGTCAAAGGAGAAGGGTGGCTCCGAGTAAGGCTGCCCCCATGGGACTGGAAGAAATTCAGGTGAAGCTTGGGGAGATGGACTCCAGAGTCAGGGGTGACGGAGAGTCACTGGTGGCCACTTGGCGAGGATAGTGTCAAGGTCACTGATGTCCATCTCTTCACCCTCCAAATCTGCCTGCCTACTCAGATTGCTCTCCTGAGAGGCAGCTAAAAACATCCCCCTCCCACCTCCTGGCCTCACCCTGTCCCTGTTTGTCGAAAGTGGGAGGAGGTGAGGGTCCAGTTTCCAGGCAGGCTTTAAACACAGGCAGATGAGGGACCTGAGTAGGTCTTCAATGAAAGATCGCTGAAAGCATGCTGGTAATTATTTATCACTCGGGGGAGCCCCTTGCATGTGCCAGATGCTACTGGTGGACCCACTTACATAGCCCATGAATCCCCCCACCCCTGAGGGCTGGACAGCACTGAGCCCTCCTGCCAGGTGGGGAGACCGGGGCAGGGGGGTGTCATGACCTGTCCTGGGCCACACAACTAGTGAGCCTGGCCACTTGGGTTACATCACGCAACCCTGGCCCAGCGCTCAGAATGAGTTCAAAGACGGGCAGTGCGGTTTGACCAGACCTTGTGTTCCCATCTTCTTACTGAGGCCAGCAGGCTTCTCAGCCCTGACGTTTGTATAACAAAGAACAGCAATCCAGTTGATGCTGACTTCTCACTCTTCTGGAAATCTAAAGCAGGTAGGGAAACTGGAGTGGCCTGCCCCCTGTATTCTCACGGCAAGCTAGACCCTGGCTCCCCACGGAGCTGGGCAGTGTAGCTGGAGGCAAGGTCGGGATTTTGTGTGGAAGTCAGGCTGCTGGGAGGGAGAGGGGTTTGATTAGAATTGGACAAGATGGTAGGATGGGCAGAAACAGCCAGGAGATGATTTTGAGGTGAGAGGTTGGAAACGATCTTGGGCTGTCTGGACACTTGCCATTGACAGGTTGATGGGCTTCTGGGGAATTTCCTGTATGAAAAGATGGAGTCTTCTGCCTGAGAGCAGGCACCAGGAGGGACAAAACTGTGCTATGGAGACAGCGGGTTTGTAAGGTTTCTGTAGCTGGAGCTGTGGGTTCATGTGTTTCCATTCTCAAATCAGATCATCTCATTAATAGTTGCATTTCCAACAAACAGTTATTAAACATAGAGCTTACAATCACATCAAAAGTCTACACTGTATACTTACATTGTAATCATCAGCGGCATTGCATTAAGCATTGTGACCGAAACTTACAATTCAAGATATTTTTTGACACTCGGTGCCCTACACCTCAGGTAATTTAAAAATTACACTTTCTTTCAAGGAAGTGTGACAGGTTAATCCAAAAACCCATAAACACATATGGTCAAATCAAAAACAAATTAAATCCAGACCTAGCAAGGAGAGGCCGTATTCGAAAGGCTACTGCAAGGAAAGAAAAAGCCCTCTTGCAACGGGTGGGCTGCTCTGAGCAAAATGTTCAGACATCTCACGATGCCAAAGGGGGTTTCTTGCCTAGACTGGAGGGAACAAACCTAGAAAAGAACAGGGCGCTGGGAAGTGAGGCAGATGAAAGAAGGGGGCTCTGGCAGGGGTCCTCAGGAAGGGGCTGTCTGACAGCATGGGCCAAGTTCAGGAGCTTGGATGGAGAGAAGCTACACTCTGGGTAACCAGTGCTTCGTCCTCATGATCAGTGGGGACAAGCGATTGAGGTAATCATTTATGAGGCAAAGAATGGGAGTGTGGGGGGTTCTCCACACAGCATTATCCAGGTAAATAGCAGAGGCCTCTAGGTGTCTTGCTTCCCATGTGTCCAGTGGCCAAGAATCCGCCTGCCAATGCAAGAGACGCAGGAGACACAGGAGATGTGGGTTCGATCCCTGGATTGGGAAGATCCCCTGGAGAAGGAAATGGCAACCCATTCCAGTATTTTTGCCTGGGAAATGCCATGGACAGAAGAGCCTGGTGGGCTACAGTCCACAGGGTTGCAAAGAGTCGGACATGACCGAGCACACATATGCCCTAGGTGTCTTGTTAAGTCTTATGAAGAAGGAAGGGGGTTCCTTGCAGTAAGCCATTTACTGGAATATGAAAGGGTCAGGGGATGTCTAAACCTTCTGGTAGAATTCAACCTTATCAATACTAAACAGATTATTTGGGATGGACCTGAGAGGGTCACAATAGGATGGAAATTCAAGCTCAAGGAGAAAAAAAAATCCACATGAAATTCCTGACTGTAAAAGAAGAGCTGGTTCTTGTCCTTTCTGAGTGGTCAGCAGTGCGGGTCAGACCCTTAGGTTATTTAGATTCAATTGGGTACATTTTCAGTTCAATTCAGTCAGTCAGTCGTGTCCGACACTTTTGAGACCTCATGGACTGCAGCACACCAGGCGTCACTGTCCATCACTAACTCGCGAAGCTTACTCAAATTCATGTCCATCGAGGCAGTGATGCCATCCAATCAACACATCCTCTGTCATCCCCTTCTCCTCCTGCCTTCAATCTTTCCCAGCATCAGGGTCTTTTCCAATGAGTCAGTTCTTTGCATCAGGTGGCCAAAGTATTGGAACTTCAGCTTCAGCATCAGTCCTTCCAATGAATATTCAGGACTGATTTTCTTTAGGATGGACTGGTTGGATATCCTTGCAGTGCAAGGGACTCTCAAGAGTCTTCTCCAACACCACAGTTCAAAAGCATCAATTCTTTAGCATTCAGCTTTCTTTATAGTCCAACTCTCACATCTATACATGACTACTGGAAAAACCATAGCTTTGACTAGACGAACCTTTGTTGGCAAGGTAATGTCTCTGCTTTTTAATATGCTGTCTAGGTTGATCATAGCTTTTCTTCCAAGGAGCAAACATCTTTTAATTTCATGGCTACAGTCACCATCTGCAGTGATTTTGAAGCCCCCCAAAATAATCTCTCACTGTTTCCATTGTTTCCCCTTCTATTTGCCATGAAGGGATGGGACCAGATGCCATGATCTTAGTTTTCTGAATGTGGAGTTCTAGGTGATTAAGAAAAAATATTTAAAATGTTGTTATTCAAAATATGATGGATTCCATGCTTCACTTGTTATATGTATGACAGTTGTTTCAATGGCAGCTTAGGCAGTGCAAGGGGGCACCTGGTGTCTCAAAAATATTTTAGACGTTAGAGAAGTAAAAATTTGAAGACCATTGCCAGGAGTGGATGGGATTTGAGTCTTAAATGTGACTTTCAAAGGCCTCCAGTAGTGGGGTGGGGGTGGGGAGGTATGGGTTCCCCACTGTCAAGAGGAGAGCCCTTCAATTTAGAAGAGGGTGTGGGGGCATGGAGGGGTCTGTCAGTCTGGGAGTCAGCCCTCGCCTGTGGGCTGCTGGCAATTCTTCTGGACAGACTGGCCTAGCGTCCACCTTCCCTCTGCATCCCTAAGGGAAGCAATCTCCTACCCCAGGCGGTGCTCAGCTCTGGCCGCACCTTGCACTCACTGGAGGCTCCAGGGAAACCAGGAGTGCTCAGGCCACACTTGGGCCACTCAGGTCCAAACCACTGGGGACAGGACCTGGGGCCCTGGAGGATTTTCTTCTGCCAGGAGGTTCCCAGGGGAGCCCAGTGGCGTGCCTCTGCCTGAAGGGATCTGCTGTACCCAGAGGAAAGTGTGTGAGAAAAACAGTGTGAGTTTTTGTTATTTAAGGACCCCAGCCCTGAAGCCCCACCTCTCCTGTCTCCACCACTCAGACGCAGACCTGCGGGGTTTCTGTCCTTCCCTCTGGCCTCTCTCTGCTCCCTGTTGGCCCTTCTATCCTCCAAATTCTCACTTTGTCCCTCTTTGGAGGCTGAAGTGGGCAGAAAGAATTAGCCTCTTTTGGGTTCTAACCAGAAAATGAAGTCTAATTACGTTGACTTTTTTGTGTGTGTAAAATAATAGGCTGTTTACTCGTAGTCTTATCAAATGAACTTAAAAAAATTTTTTTATAGAAGTTCACTTCATTAAATGTCTGATAGTTTGTACCATCCAGAAAATACAGTCTTCATCAATTATCTGCAGAAAATTCATCTGCTTATTTGTTATTTATTCTTAATTTTGAATTTTTTTGTTTTTTAATTGCAGTATAGTAGATTTATAATATTATACTAATTTCAGGTGTACAGCACAGTGATTCACTATTGATTAGACTCCATTAAACATTATTACACAATAATGCTATAATTCCTTGTCCTATACAATATAAATTCATTGCTTATCTATTTTATACGCAGTAGTTTGTATCTTTTAACCCCACACACCTAATTTGCGCCCCCACCCTTCCATCTCTCCTTTGGTAACCAAAGGGCACCCCACTCCAGTACTCTTGCCTGGAATATCCCATGGATGGAGGAGCCTGGTAGGCTGCAGTCCATGGGGTCGCTGGAAGTCGGATATGACTGAGTGGCTTCCCTTTCACTTTTCACTTTCATGCATTGGAGAAGGAAATGGCAACCCACTCCAGTGTTCTTGCCTGGAGAATCCCAGGGACAGGGGAGCCTGGTGGGCTTCCGTCTATGGGGTCGCACAGAGTCGGACACGACTGAAGCAACTTAGCTTAGCAGTTTGTTTTCCAGGCTTCCCTGATGGCTCAGATGGTGAAGAATCCACCTGCAATGCAAGGGACCTATGTCTGATCCCTGGGTTGGGAAGATTCCCTGGAGGAAGACACGGCAACCCATTCTGTAATCTTGCCTGGAGAATCCCCATGGACAGAGAAGCCTGGCCAGCTATTGTCCGTAGAATTGCAGAGCAGGGCGTGACTGAGCAACTTAGCACAGCAGTTTGTTTTCTTTCTCTGTGTTTTTGGTGCTGTTCAGCTGCTAAGTCATGTCCAGCTCTTTGCAACCCCATGGACTACAGTAGCCCACCAGGCTCCTCTGTCCCTGGTATTATGGGATTCTCCAGGCAAGAATACTGGAAGGTTGCCATTTCCTCCTCCAGGGGATCTTTCCAACCCAAGGGTCAAACCCGTGTCTCCTACTTGGTTCTTTACTGGAGAAGAGCCACTGGAGAAGCTCATCTGGATAAAATTAGCATATTGCTAATTTACTAAAATTGCAAAAGTAGTGTTGATGTTACACCCCTGAGTGTCCCCTTAGTTCATACAGTTGCTCAGTCGTGTCCAACTCTTTGTGACCCCACGGACTGCAGCACGCCAGGCCTCCCTGTCCATCACCAACTCCCAGAGTTCACTCAAACTCATGTCCATTGTGTTAGTGATGCCATGCAACCATCTCATCTTCTGTCGTCCCCTTCTGCTCCTGCCTTCAATCTTTCCCAACATCAGGGTCTTTTCAAATGAGTCAGTTCTTCGCATCAGGTGGCCAAAGGATTGGAGCTTCCTTCCAGTGAATATTCAGGACAGATTTCCTTTAGCATGGACTGGTTGGATCTCCTTGCAGTGTTCCCTGCTTCACCTAAATTCAGGAAGCTGCCTTATGCCCTTGAAGGTGGTGAGTCTGACCATTAAAGATGTTTTCAGAGGAGAAAATCTGTAAAAGATGAATAACTCAGATTAAGTAGTCAAATCTTTCCCTGAAATACAAAATTTATCAATTTCCCTACATATATTAAAATATCTGGTATTATCTACATTAATTTCAAATGACCATAGTGCTGATTTTCCTTGCTCCTGTTCAATGAAGTGTTTCATTCATATTCATAACCTGCTGGTTTATCATGCAGTTTCCTTGTGACTTTTGAGCTCATAGTTTTTCGGGGCACACTGTATAGTTTTCATTTTTGTCTCGATTCCTTGAGCTCCAGCCAGCCAGCCAACTCAAGCAGGGTGCTGTCACTAGAAACTTTATCCCAAACTGTGACTATCTGTTTACCTAACATCAGAACATTGCTTCTTTTTCATTCCTTTTGTAAGCAAATATACATAACACAGATACCCTATTGCTTTTAATGTAGTTTTTAAAAGGCTTGTTTTAACACCCTCAGTCAGTCTCTGTGTGTGAGATCATTCCTTCCAGAATAATCCAATCCCTGTTAAATGTCTTTTCTTCTTTATCTTTTGTGAGTGATTCAACCAGATGGTTTACTTTAAACCCTGCAACCAAGCCCTGAGCGAGGTCATTTCAGGCTATTGTGTTTTCAGGAGAAAGAAGCTTGCTTTTTGTAAAACAACAACAACAAAAAACAACTGGTGATATATTTCACAATAAAAACTTTATTAAAAAGCAAGTATGAGTGCCTTGTATTAATAACAAGAGAAACAGTATAAGAACTTAAACCGAAGGCAACCTTATCTTTACTGGGGGACAAGTTTTTTAGGAAAAGCACTTTATTTAGGGATCTGTGCAGCGATTTCTGAAAATTTTTCTTTTTTGGCATCTTTAGAGGTGTTTTGAGTTGGCTGTGGCTTTCAGTTGCTGCTGTAATTCTGTCTGCTTATGAATTACTGTTTTGGTAGAGTTTTCAGTATCAGCTGAACTCGTTTGGGGTTGTTTGGTTATTTAAAGAGTAATGCATCAATAGGATGTTTGGTCTAGAATTTTCTAATAGTTAAAACCTGTGCCCTGAGGTTCATGTTTACCTGAATCTTTCTTGATGAGCAGGGGTGGATGGAGGGCCCAGGGAGCTCGAAGAGGCCGTGACCACGCGCTGACTGTGAGTCCGCACAGATGAAAATACCTGCAAAATTATCTCAAGTTCAGTACACTGAAACTACTGGATTGTTTGAAATTTTATTTGTTGTTGTTTAGTTGCTCTGTCGATTCCAACTCTTTGTGACCTCATGGACTTCAGCATGCCAGGCTACCCTGTCCTTCACCATCTCCCAGAGTTTGCTCAAACTCATGACCATTGAGTCGCTGATTCATAATATTAAGTAACGTGCAAGTTGACATTCTTTATTTAAGGGAGACGTATCGACTGAAAAATTATGTACAATCTAAAAGTTGAGAGTTATGTTTTATTCAGTGGGAAATTTTAGGACTCCAAGTCCAGGAGACAGCATCTCAAGTAACCCTGAGATAACTGATCTGAGGAGGTGAGGGGACGAGCCAGGTTATGTAGAAGTTTTGCATCAAAGGGCAGGTAGTCTGAACATCAAACGATTATTGTTAATTAAAGAAAACCAGATATCTCAAGTTAAGGAATTTAGCACTTTTCAATGTATGGGGAGATGCAAGAGTCTGGGCTCAATCGTTCCTTTCATATGCACTTCACCTACCTGAAGCCAGTATTCTGTATTTTCACATCCTGAGCTCTCTTGGGGCTCATTGCAAGGAGTGGCTGTAGTCTGATGGCTACTAGATGGAAAAGACCCTGATGCTGGGAAAGACTGAGGGCAGGAAGAGAAAGGAGTGACAGAGAATGAGATGGTTGGATGGCATCATGGACTCAACACTGAACAACATCAACTCATGACTGAACAAAGATAGCAGATCATCTTGTTTCTGAGCTTCATTAGGGCTCACTGGCTCACACTGGGAGCTGCGATTGCTGATGACTGTGACATTCTTGTTTACTGATATGGCAGGAAGGGTTCCATTTCTCAGGTGTAAATAGGTGGTTCTTTTACATTTCTGGGGCAAGTTGAATATTTACCTCTCTTCATTTTTGTTGTTGTCACCAAGTTTTTTCTGCTGCAGAATGAAAATGGGTAGATGTTGGTAGACCTTTGGGTGTTCTGTTCTAAGTCCAGATTGGGATCAAAAGAGATTGTGAGTGAGCTCATCTTTAAATTCGACTTTTGGCTTCTAGGAGCCCTAGATATCTGTGCAAGGTGGAGAGTGCAATTGTATGTGAACACGCACTTGCACACCTGTTCACAAACATACCCACATGCATATGCAGGTGCATACTCATGCCCTCATACCTGTACACCCACATGCATGTACACACACATGCACTTAATTTGACATGCGTACGTTTTCTCAAACATGACATCACAATGCAAACACACACACACAGAGCTGTCATTCTTTGTTTTCTTTTTAGCAATTCTATTCTCTGGGTCAAGATTTCCCCAGGGAAAGTGGGTAAGCTTTAATTTTTTTATTAGGCTTGTTATTGTTGTTCTTCAGTTGCTAAGTCATGTCTGACTGTTTGTAACCGGAACTGCAGCACTCTAGGCTTCCCTGTCCTTCACCATCTCCTGGGGTTTGCTCAAACTCATGTCCATTGAGTCAGTGATGCCATTTAACCATCTCATCCTCTGTCTCCCACTTCATCTCTTTCCCTCAATCTTCCCCAGTATCAAAGTCTTTTCCAATGAGTCGGCTCTTTGCATCAGATGGCCAAAGTATTGGAGCTTCACCTTCAGCATCAGTCTTTCCAATCAGTCCCCTGAATATTCAGGATTGATTTCCTTTAGGATTGACTGGGTTGATCTCCTTGCAGTCCAAGGGACTCTCAAAAGTCTTCTCCAGCGCTGCAGTTCCAAAGCATCAATTATTCCATGCTCAGCCTTCTTTATGGTCCAACTCTCACATCCATACATGACTACTGTAAACACCTTAGGTTTGACTAGACGGACCTTTGTCTGCAAAGTGATGTCTCTGCTTTTTAGTATGCTGTCTAGGTTTGTCATAGCTTTTCTTCCAAATGTCAGGTGAGTGTATGCTCTTCTGTTTTTGTCTCATCACAACAAAGATTTGGAGTGACGGACATTAAAGCCCCCTCGGTGTGTCACAGTTCTCAGGTCTTGGACAGACCGTGTTATAGCTCTCAGGTCTCGAACGGACCGTATTAAAGCTCTTAGACAAATCAGTGTTACAGCTCAGTGTTACAGCTCTATGTTATTTAGAAGATAGCAGGAAAATCCATCTTTGAGGTGTGAGGGCACGTAGATCCAAAGACGCAAAGAGAAGAGCGCCCCAGAGATAGCGTGTACACATTAGAGAGACAGCCCGAGGGAGCTAGCTTTGGCTCCTCTTTTTATATGTTTTTTTCCCCCTGGGCCTGTCCTGTGTAAATTGGGCGAGCCAGGAGTGTTGTTTGTTTTACCTGAGGTCCTCACTCCCGTCCTCGGACCTTCCTTTGTTCTATTTTCGCAGGCTTTTCTCTTCCTTATCTTTTAGCCACTGCCATTCTGGACTCCTTTTCCCTATTCTAACTACCTAACACAAGGAGCAAGTGTCTTTTAATTTCACAGCTGCAGCTACCATTTTCAGTGATTTTGGAGCCCAAGAAAATAAAATCTGTCACTGTTTCTTCTTTTTTCCCACCTATTAGGTTTAAGTTTTATTAAGTTTCATATGTCCCATATATAAGTCACTTTTATCCTTATATGGGGGCAGGAGAGCCTGGTGGGCTGACGTCTATGGGGTCACGCAGAGTCGGACACGACTGAAGTGACTTAGCAGTAGCAGCATCCTTACATGGAATGATCTGAAATGGTTCATGTAACTTCTCATTTCTTTTCTCATAAAGTCCTTAAGCAATCCATCTTGAGATAAAAATTGCTTCAAGATCAAGTCCCACAGAAAGCGACAGAGGATGTGGCACCCAGCACTTGACACTCCGTCTGCCTTTGGCCCATCATAAGCAATCCCCTAAGTCTCTGACAATGGCCCTCGGACTGTTGCCACAGTCATGCCAAGTCACGGACATCACAGGTTCAGAGGAGCCAGGCCCAGAGCAGAGTGTTATCCAGACTGCTGCCTCCCCACCTGGTGGGGTCTCCTCACCAGGCTCCAGATCTCATTCCAGCTTCAAGGCAACCCTCTGTGATGTTCATTCTGTTTCAGGTGAGGAGACTGAAGGCATTTTTTATCTTGGCTATAATCTTGGATTTGGGGATTTATGAAGGATTTAGAAGCCATTGCTTTCAAATGGCAAGTATCTTCTGAACAGCAAAATTCTGTAGGCTGCTAGGCAATGTGCAAAGGGATTTGTCATGAAAACTCACCCTAAGAATTACCATGTCTTTGTCCCATCCCAACTCAGCAGAGGTGATGATTGTCTCTCCTGTCACTCATTTGGTCCCTGCCCCATCGTGTAGCAGTTGCCCTACGATTGAAGGATGGATCTCAGAGCTGGAAAATCTAAGCCAATCACATCAATTCCAACTTCCTCAATAGCAATTGGTCAAAACACCCCTGTCTAACCCAAACAATGCTTGCCGCTTCCCTGGTGGATAGGAATTAGTTCAGGAATGGACATATGACTGATTATGGCCAATGAAATGTCAAGGGAGGTTGGCTGGTGGCTTCTGAAAAAGTCTTTGTTGTCTGAAGGGACATCCTCTTTCTCTCTCACTGGATGCTAACATGTATTTACAATTACTGCCTGTAGCCATCTAATAACAAACCACAGTTAGGAGGAAGCTCGTCCTGTGGATGGCAGATTGAAGCTACAAAATACCTTGATCTCTGTTGACTTTTTACCAGGCAAGTTCCCAGTAGATGCCACATTGAACTAGGAATAATATGAAGATTTTTTTTTTTTTTTTTGGCCACGTCATGCAGCTTGCAGGATTTTAGTTCCCTGAGCAAGGATTGAACCCAGGGCCTTGGCAGTGAAAGTGCAGAGTCCTAACTACTGGATCTCTAGTTACTTTATTAAAATTTCCTTTGAAGAGGGAGATTCAGTTCAGTTGCTCAGTCGTGTCTGACTCTTTGCGAGACCATGGACTGCAGTACACCAGGCCTCCTGGTCCATCACCAACTCTCGAAGCTTGCTCAAACTCATGTCCATTGAGTTGTGATGCCAACCATCTCATCCTCTGTCATCCCCTTCTCCTCATGCCTTCAGTGTTTCCCAACAACTGGGTCTTTCCCAATGAGTCATTTCTTCGCATCAGATGGCCACAGGATTGGGGTTTCAGCTTCAGCATCAGTCCTTCAATGAATATTCAGGATTGGATTGCCTTTAGGATTGACTGGTTTGATCTCCTTGCTGTTCAAGGGACTCTCAAGAGTCTTCTCCAACACCACAGTTCAAAAGCATCAATTCTTTGGCTCTCAGCTTTTTTTATAGTCCAACTCTCACATCCATACCTGACTACTGGAAAAACCATAGCTTTGACTAGATAGACGTCTGTTGGCAAAGTAACATCTCTACTTTTTAATATGCTGTATAGGCTAGTCATAGCTTTTCTCCCAAAGAGCATGCATCTTTTAATTTCATGGCTGCAGTTACCATCTGCAGTGATTTTGGATCCCCCCAAAATAAAGTCTGTCACTGTTTCCATTGTTTCCCCATCTCTTTGCCATGAAGTGACAGGACTGGATGCCATGATCTTAGTTTTTTTAATGTTGAGTTTTAAGCCAACTTTTTCACTTTCCTCTTTCACTTTCATCAAGAGGATCTTTAATTCTTCTTCACTTTCTGCCAGAAGGGTGGTGTCATCTGCATATCTGAAGTTATTGATATTTCTCCCAGCAATCTTGATTCCAGCTTGTGCTTCATCCAGCCCAGCATTTCTCATGATGTACTCTGCATATAAGTTAAATAAAGCATGGTGACAATATACAGCCTTGATGTACTCCTTTCCCGATTTGGAACCAGTCTGTCCATGACCAGTTCTAACTGTTGCTTCTTGACCTGCATACAGATTTCTCAGGAGACAGGTAAGGTGGTCTGGTACTCCCATCTTAAGAATTTCACACAGTTTATTGTGATCCACACACTCAAAAGCTTGATAAGATAACTGCTTTAAAAACCACAGAATAGCTAAGTGTAGTACCCTATTGGAGATAGTGTCAGAGAGGGGAGCTATTCTATCCTGCTCTCCACCCACAAGTCCTGAAGGATGAGAGGAGACTTCTGGAACCTGGGGGCAGAGGCACTGTGTGAAGACACCCTTCTGAGAGGAGTTTGGCTGTATCTGTGGAAGCTGCCGCTGGCCTAAGGGTCCCTGCAGGGAGGGAGCTGAGAGAATAAACACTCCTGTCATTCCGCTTTCCCTCTGGATTTTCTGCTGAAGGTCCCCATCAGCCTCATTTAACTGGAAGTCTATCGAGGCAGGCAGCTGGGGTAGGTAGCCCAGGGAGGGCTGGGGCAGTCTGGAAAGAACAGTGGAAGCTTCCAACACACAGCACAACAACCAGGCAAGAACTGCCAGATATGCAAGTGCAGGACACAATAAGTCTTTGTTTTAAAACCACTTTGAGTTGGGTTTTCTGTTTCTTGCTACCAAAACATCCCAATACATATGTGTGTGTGTATGTTAGTCTCTCAGTTGTGTCCAGCTCTTTGCAACCACATGGACTATAGCCCTCGAGGGTCCTCTGACCATGGGATTTCTCAAGCAAGAATACTGGAGTGGGTTACCATTCCCTTCTCCAGGGGCTCTTCCCCACCTATCAATTGAACCTGGGTCTCCTGCACTGCAAGCAGATTCTTTATAGTCTGAGTCACCACCAGAGAAGCTAAAAAGTTATATAGAAAATATTTTATTTACAGTTTTTTTTTTTTTCATATTATGGGCTTAAGAGTGATTGAGGATACTCAGAGAAGAGGCAAAGATTGCCAGCCTATTGGTGTCCAGGCCCAGACTCGGGCAGTGCCACCAGGATTATACATCCTAACTGGGAAAGGACACCAAAGGCCCCCAGTGTGTGCATGAAGCCTGGAGCCAGCTCACTCTAGGAAACAAAGAGCAGGGCATGCCTTCCCACTCATGCACAAAAAGCTGGACTGCTTTTGAGGGTTGTTTGCCTGACCTCGGACGGGGTGGAGTTCCAGGTGAGTTAACCCTGCGTCTGTCAGCCGGGGTGAGAGAAGGAAGTAGAGCGCTAATAAGCAAAACAACAGCTGTAAGATGATGTTTCAGAGCATAGGAAAAGCAAATGCCTAGAAAACATTTCCAACAAGTGCAACAAATGGAAGAAGGCTCCTGAGGAAATCCAAGTAACAGATCAATTATTGGAGACTTTAATTTGCTGTGTGTGCTCTTCAAAGCAACAGAGGAAAGAATAACAATAGAAACACACATGAAAAAAATAAGATTCCATGAAACAAGTGGGCTTCCTGGTGACTCAGCAGTAAAGAACCTGTCTGTCAAATGCAGGAGATGTTAGTTCGATCCCTGGGTCAGGAAGAACCCATGAAGAGGAAATGGCAACTCATTCCAGCATTGCTGCCTGGAAAATCCCATGGACAGAAGGAACCTGGCCAACTACAGTCCATGGGGTCACAAAGAATCAGACATGACTCAGCTACTAAATGACAACAATATCAACATGAAACAAGCAGCTGTGAATCAAGAAGAATTAGATTTAAAAACAGTCTGATTGGAGATCCTGGAAATAAAAATTAAGTTAACCTTAAGAATGCACTCCAGTACACATTCAGTTCAGTTCAGTTGCTCAGTCATGTCCGACTCTTTGCAACCCCATGAATTGCAGCAGGCCAGGCCTCCCTGTCCATCACCAACTCCCGGAGTTCACTCAAACTCACATCCATCGAGTCGGTGATGCCATCCAGCCATCTCATCTTCTGTCGTCCCCTTCTCCTCCTGCCCCCATCCCTCCCAGCATCAGAGTCTTTTCCAATGAGTCAACTCTTTGCATGAGGTGGCCAAAGTACTGGAGTTTCGGCTTCAGCTTCATTCCTTCCAAAGAGCACCCAGGACCGATCTCCTTTAGAATGGACTGGTTGGATCTCCTTGCAGTCCATGGGACTCTCAAGAGTCTTCTCCAACACCACAGTTCAAAAGCACCAGTTCTTCGGTGCTCAGCTTTCTTCACAGTCCAACTCTCACATCCATACATGACCACTGGAAAAACCATACTCTTGACTAGATGAACCTTTGTTGGCAAAGTAATGCCTCTGCTTTTTAATATGCTGTCTAGGTTGGTCATAACTTTCCTTCCAGTACACATTAGGTACAGACAAATACTACTTGATTCCATTTATACAAGGTAACGAGAATAGTCAATTCATAAGAGTTAGAAAATACATTGGTAGTGACTATACTTAAACTGATCTCCAGTAGCATATTGGGCCCCTACTGACCTGGGGAGTTTCTCTTTCAGTATCCTATCATTTTGCCTTTTCATACTGTTCATGGGGTTCTCAAGGCAAGAATACTGAAGTAGTTTGCCATTCCCTTCTCCAGCGGACCACACCCTGTCAGATCTCTCCACCATGACCCGCCCATCCTGGGTTGCCCCACAGGCATGGCTTAATTTCATTGAGTTAGACAAGGCTGTGGTCCTGGTGTGATTAGATTGACTAGTTTTCTGTGAGTATGGTTTCAGTGTATTTGCCCTCTGATGCCCTCTTGCAAGACCTACCGTCTTACTTGGGTTTCTCTTACCTTGGGCGTGGGGTATCTCTTCCCGGTTGCTCCAGCAAAGCACAGCCATCGCACCTTACCTTGGATGAGGGGTCTCTCCTCACCGCCGCCCTTCCTGACCTTGGGGGAGGGGTATCTCCTCACCGCCGCCCTTTCTGACCTCGGTCGTGGGGTAGCTCCTCTCGGCTGTGCTTAGTGCGCCAGTCCTCACCGCTGTCCTTCCTCGGTCGATGGGTAGCTCCTCTCGGGCATGCTCTCAGTGCGCCGCGCAGCCGGCGAGGGTCTCATTCCGCGCGCCGGCGGGGGGGGGTCCGCGGCGCGGCCCGCCGGGAGGCCGGGGAGCTCTCAGTGCGCCGCTCGGGGGGGGGCTGGGGGCCTCAGTGCGCCGCTCGCGGGTAGGGGGGAGGCTCTCAGTGCGCCGCTCGCGGGTAGGCCGGGGCTCTCAGTGCGCCGCTCGCGGGTAGGCCGGGAGCTCTCGGTGCGCCGCTCGCGGGCGGGCCGGGAGCTCTCCGGTGCGCCGCTCGCGGGTAGGCCGGGAGCTCTCAGTGCGCCGCTCGCGGGTAGGCCGGGAGCTCTCAGTGCGCCGCTCGCGGGTAGGCCGGGGCTCTCAGTGCGCCGCTCGCGGGTAGGCCGGGGCTCTCAGTGCGCCGCTCGCGGGTAGGCCGGGAGCTCTCGGTGCGCCGCTCGCGGGTAGGCCGGGGCTCTCGGTGCGCCGCTCGCGGGTAGGCCGGGAGCTCTCAGTGCGCCGCTCGCGGGTTGGCCGTGTTTCTCTTTTGTGCGCCCCCTGTATATAACAGAAAACCCCAACAGCTCTGTGGTTCCACTCCGTGGCTGCGGGCAGGTCGGTTTCGGCGGCTTCTGGCACGCCGGGGAGGCCACCACCTCCCCAGCGATATTAAGAAGAGGGGGGAAGAATACACAGAAGAACTGTACAAAAAAGATCTTCACGACCCAGATAATCATGATGGTGTGATCACTGACCTAGAGCCAGACATCCTGGAATGTGAAGTCAAATGGGCCTTAGAAAGCATCACTACGAACAAAGCTAGTGGAGGTGATGGAATTCCAGTGGAGCTATTCCAAATCCTGAAAGATGATGCTGTGAAAGTGCTGCACTCAATATACCAGCAAATTTTGAAAAAACTCAGCAGAGGACAAAAGATTAAAAAAGGTCTCTTTTCACCCCAAAAAAAAAAAAAAAAAAAAACAAAGTGTACAAAAACACCACTTTACTTCTACTCTCACACCCTAATAGTAAATTATAACATTCCTCAAAAACAGGCCTCAGCATAATTTGAACGTTAAATTTCTTGTTTTCAAAGGTGAATAGAAAAGAGGGAGAGGAAAAAGAACAAAAATACCAAATACCCCGGAACGGGGAAAAAAAAAAAAAGAACATGAAAATATATATTTTTTTCTTTTTTTTTTTTTCTAACTCTGTCTCTCTGTGTATCACTAAAAACAGAGAAAAACTGAGAAAAATGTGGAAAATAAAGGACAACCAATCCCTCTTCTGCTTAATCCTGTACCCGTGGGGGGAGGAAAAAGCAAGAAAGAGCATGGAACAACAGACTGGTTCCAAATAGGAAAAGGAGTACGTCAAGGCTGTATATTGTCACCATGTTTATTTAACTTATATGCAGAGTACATCATGAGAAATGCTGGACTGGAAGAAACACAAGTTGGAATCAAGATTGCTGGGAGAAATATCAATAACCTCAGATATGCAGATGATACCACCCTTATGGCAGAAAGTGAAGAGGAACTCAAAAGCCTCTTGATGAAAGTGAAAGTGTAGAGTGAAAAGGTTGGCTTAAAGCTCAACATTCAGAAAACGAAGATCATGGCATCTGGTCCCATCACTACATGGGAAATAGATGGGGAAACAGTGGAAACAGTGTCAGACTTTATTTTTCTGGGCTCCAAAATCACTGCAGATGGTGACTGCAGCCATGAAATTAAAAGACGCTTACTCCTTGGAAGGAAAGTTATGACCAACCTAGATAGCATATTCAAAAGCAGAGACATCACTTTGCCAACAAAGGTTCGCCTAGTCAAGGCTATGGTCTTTCCTGTGGTCATGTATGGATGTGAGAGCTGGACTGTGAAGAAGGCTGAGCGCCGAAGAATTGATGCTTTTGAACTGTGGTGTTGGAGAAGACTCTTGAGAGTCCCTTGGACTGCAAGGAGATCCAACCGGTCCATTCTGAAGGAGATCAGCCCTGGAATTTCTTTGGAAGGAATGATGCTAAAGCTGAAACTCCAGTATTTTGGCCACCTCATGTGAAGAGTTGACTCATTGGAGAAGACTCTGATGCTGGGAGGGATTGAGGGCAGGAGGAGAAGGGGACGACAGAGGATGAGATGGCTGGATGGCATCACTGACTCGATGAATGTGAGTCTGAGTGACCTCCGAGAGCTGGTGATGGATAGGGAGGCCTGGCGTGCTGCAGTTCATGGGGTCGCAAAGAGTCGGACACGACTGAGCGACTGATCTGATCTCTGATACTTAAACTTCACTAAGAATTTGCAGAATTGTTTTGAGATGTAAGAATAAAGTAATTTTGTTGATTCTTTGTTGTTACTAATGAAGACAGCTTAAAAGGTAGCTAGTGTATATTGTTATGGGTCAGTACTTATTAGTACTTCCAAAATTGAATTTGAAATGCCATGTATTCATTTTTCACTCTGTAAGTGAAATTTTTTACATTGTAAAGTCATTCTTTACAATGACTTTATTTATTAAAGGGCAGCCAGTTAAAATTTTTACAAGATTGTGTGGGCTATTCAAAGTCTTTAACCTCTGAATAGGATATTAGCTTCCAAAACCACAATGGGGATAAAATATGGAAATTCCTTTTAAGTTTCACTGCCATTAAATAAGAACCCTTATAATTCATATTGTCATGAATTTGACCATCTCATTTGCATAAAGTAGTTCATCAATCCAGTTCCAATAGGTTCAAACAAAGAAAAAGATTCCAATGAATGGACATTATTACTGAGTCTTCTTGTAAGTAGTCATAAGTAAACCAAAATAGTATCAAATTTAGATATGAAATTCCACATGTGCAAAGTACTATTAAGGTGATACATTTTTTATGGGATTTTTAAATATTTGAAGTATTAGAAGGCATTATCTTTAAGCATCTTAAAAATATAAAACAAATAAAGAAGATACATTGGTAGATGCCAGGGGCCAGAGGGTGGGGGGTGGGATGGGGAGCCGAAATGAGGGGTTAGTGTTTGATGGGAACAAAGTTTCAGTTTAAGAAGGTGAAAAATTTGGGAGATGGATGATGGTGAGGGTTGCAAACCAGTGTGAACATACTCAGTGACACTGAACTGTATGGTTAAATATAGCGAAAATAGTATGTTTTATATTGTGTGACTTTTATCACAATAAAAAAAATTTAATATATGTTGAGATAAACAATAAACTGCATAAGCTATAACGTGTGCTGTGCTGTTCTTAGTCACTCTGTCATGTCCGACTCTTTGTGACCCCAAGGACCCTCCAGGCTCCTCTGTCCATGGGAATTCTCCAGGCAAGAATACTGGAGTGGATTGCATGCCCTCCTCCAGGGGATCTTCCCAACTCAGGGATCGAGACCAGCCCTAACACAGATGTAGTTAAAAAGACAATTAGTGAAATAGAAGATTTATGAAAGCATTAATGCTAACAGGCTGAGAGATTTTTTTAAAAAGGAAAAATATGAAAGAGACTTAAATGATGTGTGTGTTTGTGTGTTTGTCAGTCACTCAGTACTGTCTGACTCTTTATGACCTCATGGACTATAGCCCACCAGACTCCTCTGTCCATGGAATTATCCAGGCAAGAATACTGGAGTGGGTTGCCATTCCCTTCTCTAGGGGATCTTCCTGATCCAGGGATCAAACCCAGATCTCCTGCATTGCAGGCAGATTCTTTATATCTGAGCCACCAGAGAAGTCCAGACTTAAATAATATGGAAAATAAAATGAGACACTCCAACTTGCATCTAACAGGTGTTCCAGGACTAGAGGATATAGAAAACTTGGAAGACATATCCAACTTATACTAGAAGATAAGTTTCCAAAATTGAAGAAAAACATGAGTTTTCAAGTAGAAACATAACACAGAGGAGCAAGCAGTATACATAAAAATAAATCCACTGTCAGATGCATTTCAGTAAAAATACATTACAAGGACAAGGAGAAAATCTAAAGGGTAGCAGAGTGAAAAATGGGAGGTGAGCTATACAAAGCAATGATAATTAGACTAAAAGCTGGCTTTTCAGCCTTAAGGAGAGAAAGTGGTGAGTGGAAACTTTGAAAAAGCAAAGGAAAATGCCTCTCAACCTGGAATCCTATGAACAATGAAATGAGTATCAAGACTGAATGCAAAAGAAAGACTCAGACTTAAAAAGACTGAAGTGTTTAACTCAGACTTTTTTGTAACTTTTTATTTTATACTGCAGTATAGCCAATTGATATGTTAATCTGCAGCTGCTGCTGCGTTGCGTCAGCCGTGTCCGACTCTGTGTGACCCCAGAAACAGCAGCCCACCAGGCTCCCCCGTCCCTGGGATTCTCCAGGCAAGAACACTGGAGTGGGTTGCCATTTCCTTCTCCAATGCATGAAAGTGAAAAGTGAAAGCGAAGTCGCTCAGTCATGCCTGACTCTTAGCGACCCCATGGACTGCAGCCTACCAGCCTTCTCCATCCATGGGATTTTCCAGCCAAGAGTACTGGAGTGGGGTGCCATTGCCTTCTCCAATATGTTAATCAAGTGAACAGCAAAGGCACTCAGCCATACATATACAGTACATGTATCCATTCTCCCCCAAACTCCCCTCCCCAACCAGGCTGCCACCTAACATTGAGTAGAGTTCCATGAGCTATTCAATAGGTCCTTGTTGGTTATCTGTTTTGAATATAGTGGTGTTAACACAGACTTTTGATGAAAGAACTATAGAATCAGTGGCTCCCAGATTTGGATACCAGCCAGTATAGTGCCCGGGCAAAAATTTCAAATACCAGTGCCCAACCCACACCTCAGAACAAGGCATTGGTTATTTTTGATCTCCCTGGGTCATCCTGATGTTCAGCCAGGGTTAAAGTCACTGTGCTATCTAATAACTTCAGGAAGAAGAAAAGCAAATACAGAAGAAGTCAACAAGACCACAGAGATCAGTAAATTGCATCAGTTGATATAACTATTGCTTTTGGTGAAATAAAAAATCTGGCAATAATTTCATTGGTTCCGGTGAGCAGTTGTTGGACAATTTGAATTTCATTTGGTTTGTTCTATCCTAAATGAATTTTTCTCATTTGTCAAATAAGTAAGATTTGTTTGGAGGAGAAAGTCCAGTTTGGGTATGGTCTTATGAGCGCAATGGATTGCCATCTTGCTGACTAGATAACACTGGAGCAGTGGGTGGAGGGAGTGTGTAACCCCACTGTTAACACTTGGGTCCACTCCCTGGGGTTCTGCTTTAATCGATAAGGGGTGAGGCCTCTCTGACGGAAGCTTTCAAATCTCTGCCAGGCAGCCAAGTTTGAGAGCCACCGGATTAGGGATTCTATGGGCCAAGAACACCCAAAGAAACGAAAGAAGCCAGAAAGAAGCATTGAGTTCATTGAGCTGTTCTCTTAGGAATAGCAGGTTGCTGAGTCCTTTAGAAGGTGCAAATATGCCTTACTTCCACGATTATCTTGAATAGAAAATGTGCATCAGCCACATGAATGCTTTCTGAACTGTAGAACTGTCTAGAGAACTCATGGACAAATTAAAGATTTGCCTTGCTTTTGAACTGTGGTGTTGGAGAAGACTCTTGAGAGTCCCTTGGACTGCAAGGAGATCCAACCAGTCCATTCTGAAGGAGATCAATCCTGGAATTTCTTTGGAAGGAATGATGCTAAAGCTGAAACTCCAGTATTTTGGCCACCTCATGCGAAGAGTTGACTCATTGGAGAAGACTCTGATGCTGGGAGGAATTGAGGGCAGGAGGAGAAGGGGACGACAGAGGATGAGATGGCTGGATGGCATCACTGACTCGATGGATGCGAGTCTGAGTGACCTCCGGGAGCTGGTGATGGACAGGGAGGCCTGGCGTGCTGCGGTTCATGGGGTCTCAAAGAGTCGGACACGACTGAGCGACTGATCTGATCTGATCTGAATCATATATATATATATATATATATTTTTTTTTTTTTTCCTGAGCCTACTTTCTGCTTCTCCTAACTGAACTATTGTCGGCCCTGGAAGGTGGTTTAGAAGTCTTATCTCAGCTGTGGTTTTACTTAGCGGACTTTGAACAGATCAGTTCATTGTTCAGTGTTCGGTGAGGTTACTTCCTGGGGAAGCCTGACCAATCCCACATGTATGTGTGGTTATAAAATAATTTGTTCGAGGTGCCTATGGAAGATAAGGTGATTATCTGGGCCTTCCATGGAAGCCTGCTGACCTTTGTCCAGGCACTTTGTTTTAATTCATTTCCACAGGCATTTATACGGAGTATCCGTTGTGTCCAGCCTGTTGCCCTGACATAAACTAGCCCAGGAAGGGAAAGAGAGCATCCCAGCCATGAAACTTGAAATCTATCTCAAATAACCATTTTTGGAATGAAAACTGCAGAAATAAATGTCCAAGGCACAAGACAATCTATGGGAATTCAGAAAGCGAGCTAATAGGAGGGTGTTGTTTACTGGGAACTTGAAAACAAGGCCTTCATGAACACAGCTGTCTACACCAGGGGCCTTTCTGGGCTGATTTAAGTAAGATTTTTTCACTAAAATAAAATACAAGCTGGCCAACTTTTAAAAACTGATTTCTACTTTATTTTTAAGTTTTTATTGATGTGTAATTGATTTACAATGTTGTGTTAATTTCTTCTCTACAGCAAAGCGACTCAGTTATACACACACATACATTCTTTTTGATATTCTTTTCCTTTATGGTTTATCCCAGGATATTGAATATGATTCCCTGTGCCATATAGAAGGTCCTTGTTGTTTATCCACCCTATATATAATAGTTTGCGTCTCTTAATACTAACCTCAAGCTCCCTCACTCCTGGAAATATACCCAGATGGTTTATCCAAAGAAATACTGCCTCTGTGGGTCACCAACATGGGGCCATGGCACCTGCAGGCGGAAGATACTCCCCACACTGTCTACCCTGTCTCTGCTATGGTCTGATTGTCTGTCTCCCAGATTCACATGTTAAATCCTGCCCTCAAGGTGTTGGTGTTAGGAGGTAGGTCCTTTGAGAGGTGATTAGGCCGTGAGAATAGAACCCTCAGGAATGGGATCAGCATCCTTTTAAAAACAACCCCAGAGGGCTCCCTGACACCTTCCTCTGGGTGAGGACAGAGCAAGAGGACGCTGTCTATGACCCTGGGAGACGGGCCTCGCCAGAGGCTGCTCAAGACCAGCAACCTGTCCTTGGCCTTCCAGCCTCCAGACTCGTGAGAGATAACTGTCAGCTGATTATAAGTTGCCCCATCTCTGGCGTTTCGTCATAGCAACCTGAGCTAAGGCAGAGGTTTAGCTCTCTGCTCCCTGTCTCTCACCACGCACTTCCTTTCTTCCTGGGCAGACTTCTTGGACTAGCACTACCCCCTGCAGCGTCTCGCCAGCCTCCTGCTGTCATGTGTTGCCACCCAGCGTTTACCCAGAACTCTGGAAATTGCTCTAAGCTGGCTCAGGACCCGGCTTCAGTTTACTGGCTGTTGTGTGGTCTGCATCCTCCCAGACCTACAGCCCCTCAACTCTGTCTGCACCCACACCCCTTCCTTGCAGCCAGTCTGTCATTGCTCCTTCAGGCCCCCACAGTGTGCACTCGGAAAGGCTTTGGTTCTCTGCCCCTCACTCCTCCCCTTGAATTGTCTTCTCATTGGCATCTGACCCGTTCTGGTTCTGGACCACTGACCATCCACCCACCCTTTGCCCAAGCTCTGTCTCTCAGGCAGCCTTGGGACCAGGAGGCTCACCTGCCCCATCCTCTGCGGGAAGCCACCCAGGCTCATCAGAGAGAGAGGGGACAGCCTGGAGGAGAGCTGGACAACACCTTCCAGGGGGCTCAGGAGAGACAGCAGAAGACTGTTCTTGGGGTCACTCATCCCAGCCTCAACCCTGATGATGTCGCTACGAGCCACCACCTCCCTTCTGCCTGTCTCTTCTCTCTGCTCCATCCTCCCTTTGCCTCCAGCAGCCCTGGGGTCCAGGCAGCCAGGCCTCCTTGCTTCCTCAGCAGCAGGTCCTGGGAGCCCACTCTGGTAGATATTCAGCTCCCAGGTTTCAAGGACCCTGCATAGGTCATGGGGATTCCAACTGGTGGCGAGGACGTGGCTCTGGAAGGAAGGTGTCTTCTCAGCTTTTCACTCTCCAGAAAGTTCCAGTGTCTTGCCAGACATAGGGAGCAAGGGATGAGGAGAAGCTGTAGGCTTGAAAAATCTGATGGGAAGGTAGGAAAGAGATCCTCTGAGAACTGCAGGGAACCAGGTCAGAGAAGAACCTCAAAGATGGAGAATCTTGTAGGTACTGGCATGTTCCACCAAGGTAGGAAGAAGAAGGAAGGCAAGACAGTAGCATCGTGGAGAAAGCAAGGCAAAACTGGGCAGTGACAGAGGAAGAGAAGTGTACAGGCGGTTGAGGGGAGTTGACATGTTCACTCAAGAATATTTGAGACACACACCTGCCCCTTCCCTGTCTTTCTCTCTCTCTCTCTCCTGAAATGAAAGATTAGTAAAAAGTGACAGTGTCAAAATTTCTTTTTTCACTATGCTTCATTTTATGTATCTTCTGGAAAGAAGCAGATACTAGGTAATATCTTCTTTGATTGCACACTTGATATATATTTTCAGTTTGAGGATCATGGCTTTCTGTTCGGCGAATATTTACAAATCTACATTTAGATGCATCCTGGGTTGGGCTCATGAGCTGCATTCAGAAATTCAGAAATCACACCAGCCAGGTGCACAAGATTGGCAATCAGACCTGACCTCAGCATGAACTCTGCATCTGGCTTTCCCAGCAGGTGACCACGGGCACCTTCACCTCTCCCAGTCTGTTTCTTGCTGAGCTACACTAGAATAATTGTCATCCTATCACCAGAAATGCCTAGATGCTTCTATGATGCCTCTTTGTATTTCTTCATCACAGTATAGTGAAAAACTTAGTTTCAAGTGGTTCATGAATAACTTGTCCCTAAAAACCAGAGCAAGAAATAGTCCCCAAATGACTGCTTGTTTCCTCATTGCTAAATCTGTTGGATTTGTTTTTTTTTACAGTTTTCTCTTTGATGGCTTTCGATGGATATTTAGTGTTGCGTGAACTTCCTTGGGGTGTCTCCTCTTTCCTTCCCCAAGTTTACCCCTCTCATGATTCATCACCCCCAGAAGCTCAAAGCCAACTTAGTTACCTTCCTCGTGCTGGAAAGTCACCCATGACACACAGCAGGTTTCCTTGTAGAACTGTCATCTACTGTTCATTTTCCATGATCTTTTTCCTTTCCCCAAATTCTGCCATGGACTAGATCCTCTGAGAACATTATTCAAATGTTGGTTTGGGAACCTGCAGCTTATTAGTCTGAAAAAATAAGCAAGCAGATTTTCCCGGTATGATATCTCTGGTTATCTTTCAAACAATTGCCAGTGCTTCTTTTAAATTGTGTCTCCCAAAGACTGTCTATGTATGTGGAATTTAGAAAAACGGTACAGATGAACCTATTTCTAAGGCGGGAATAGAGACACAGACGGAGATTTGACATGCCAACACAGGGCAAAGGGGAGGGGGGACATATATACATGCTGCTGCTGCTGCTAAGTCGCTTCAGTCGTGTCCGACTCGACCATGTGTTAAATAGAGAGCTAGTGGGGAGCTGCCTTAGAGCACAGAGAGCTCAGCTCAATGCTCTGTGATGATCTAGAGGGGTGGGATGGGGGATGGGAGGGAGGTCCATGAGGGAGTGGATATAAGTATATGTATAGTTGATCCACTTTGTTGTACAGCAGAAACTAACACACCATCGTAAAGCAATTGTATTACTATTCCAATTCATTAAAACATGAGCTGGCAGAATTCAAGGCTTGTCATTGGGAACCCCCTTCAAAGGACACAGAGTTCAGTGCGGGACTCACTTGCTCTCACTGAGCTTCGTTGCTGTTTCAGTCGCTCAGTCATGTCTGAGTCTTTGTGACCCCGTGGGCTGTAGCCCCCAGGCTCCTCTGTCCTGACCCAGGGTTTGAGCTCACACTTCCTGCATTGGCAAGAGGCAGATTCTTTACCACTGAACCACCCAGGAAGCCCATAACTTTATTAAGTTATTAATTATTAAGCCCATAACTTTATTAAGTTATGATTAATACACTAATAAATGTATTTTGACTTCCCTGGTGACTCAGATGGTAAAGTGTCCACCTACAAGGTGGGAGACCCAGGCTTAATCCCTGGGTCAGGAATATCCCCTGGAGAAGGGAACGGCAACCCACTCCAGTATTCTTGCCTGGAAAATGCCATGGACAGAGGGGCCTGGGGGGCTACAGTCCACGGGGTCACAAAGACTTGGATGTGACTGAGCGACTAAAACAACGAGGCTCAGTTAGAGCAAGTGAGTCCCACACTGAACTCTGTATCCTTAGAATGGGGGTTCCCAATGCCAAGCTTTGAATTCTGCCAGCTCAGTTTTTAATGCATTGGAATATTAATATAATTGCTTTACAATGTTGTGTGAGTTTCCGCTGTACAACAAAGTGAATCAACTGTACATATACACACGCTAGTAAATTAATGCTCAAAATTCTCCAAGCCAGGCTTCAGCAGTACATGAACCATGAACTTCCAGATGTTCAAGCTGGTTTTAGAAAAGGCAGAGGAACCAGAGATCAAATGGCCAACATCCATTGGATCATGGAAAAAGCAAGAGAGTGCCAGAAAAACATTGATTTCTGCTTTATTGATTATGCCAAAGCCTTTGACTGTGTGGATCACAATAAGCTGTGGAAAATTCTGAAAGAGATGGGAATACCAAACCACCTGACCTGCCTCTTGAGAAACTTATATGCAGGTCAGGAAGCAGCAGTCAGAACTGGACATGGAACAACAGACTGGTTCCAAATAGGAAAAAGAGTACGTCAAGGCTGCATACTGTCACCCTGCTTATTTAACTTCTATGCAGAGTACATCATGAGAAACTCTGGGCTGGAAGAAGCACAAGCTGGAATCAAGATTGCTGGGAGAAATATCAATCTGCATCTCAGATATGCAGATGACATCACCCTTATGGCAGAAAGTGAAGAGGAACTAAAAAGCCTCTTGATGAAAGTGAAAGTGGAGAGTGAAAAAGTGGGCTTAAAGCTCAACATTCAGAAAACGAAGATCATGGCATCTGGTCCCATCACTTCATGGGAAATTCATGGGGAAACAGTGGAAAGAAACAGTGTCAGACTTTATTTTCTGGGCTCCAAAATCACTGAAGATGGTGATTGCAGCCATGAAATTAAAAGACACTTACTCCTTGGAAGGAAAGTTATGACCAACCTAGATAACATATTAAAAAACAGGGACATTACTTTGCCTACAAAGGTTCATCTAGTCAAGGGTATGGTTTTTCCAGTGGTCATGTATGGATGTGAGAGTTGGACTGTGAAGAAAGCTGAGTGGCGAAGAATTGATGCTTTTGAACTGTGGTGCTGGAGAAGACTCTTGAGAGTCCCTTGGACTGCAAGGAGATCCAACCAGTCCATCCTAAAGGAAATCAGTCCTGGGTGTTCATGGGAAGGATTGACGCTAAAGCTGAAACTCCAATACTTTGGCCACCCCATAGGAAGAGTTGACTCATTGGAAAAGACTCTGATGCTGGGAGGGATTGGGGGCAGGAGGAGAAGGGGACGACAGAGGGTGAGATGGCTGGATGGCATCAGCAACTCGATGGACATGAGTTTGAGTGAACTCCGGGAGTTGGTGATAGACAGGGAGGCCTGGCTTGCTGCAATTCATGGGGTCGCAAAGAGTCAGACACGACTGAGTGACTGAACTGAACTGAACTGAAATGTATTTCAGTGTAATAAAAGTGATCACCATGAGCCAATGCAGAATAATTGAAAAACGATTCTGGATGAATCGTTGAATTTAATTTCAATTAAATTGAAATTCTTTTCAATTTAATGCCTGGAGACATATGAGGAGAAAGGAGAAAATGAATAAACCCTGATGTCTGAGCACATCCACTTTCTGATAAAGTCCGTCAGTGATTTAGAATGAGGACAAAACCCCCAAGGAGGCTCCCACCTCCAGTCCAAAGCCTGCTCTCCCTGGCATTTCCCCACCCCCCACACTGATCGTGTCTCCCTCCAGTCTCAGGGGTCATGCTTTGCTGTCCCTTCTATCCGGACACTCTTCTCTCCTCTCTGCCTCACTCACACCATTGAATCAACCTCCGCTCTGGTCTCAGAGCCCGCCTTCCTCCATGAAGCTTTCTCTGCCTTCCCCATGGGCTCAGATCCCCAGAGTCCACGCTTTCCTAGCAGCCACCCTGCCTCCTGTGGGGCCAGGTGACATCTGTCTTCCGTGTTTTCTCTGCCACCTGCTCGTGCTCAGGTGAGCGGCACAGACTATGCAGAGGTCAGCATCCTCACCATCCTAAGTGCCATCCCAAGTTTCTCACAGTGAGTTTACACAGTAAATCTGTACAGAGGACTCACCGCCATACCATTTTATGGATGAGGACGTTGAGGCTTAGGGATAGTTTATCTGGTGTCCAGAAGTCAACGGCTGGGACATCTCTGGTGGCACAGTGGATCTGCCTGCCAAGGCAGAGGACACAGGTTTGACCCCTGGTCCAGGAAGATCCCACACATCATGGAGCAATGAAGGCAATGTGCCACAACTACTGAGCCTATACACCTGGAGCCTGTGCTCTGCAACAAGAGAAGCCACTGCAACGAGGAGTCCACAGACTGTAAGGAAGAGTAGCCCTCACTCGCCGCAACTAGAGAAAGCCCACACAAAGCAAAGACGATCAGAGCCAAAATTAAATAAATAAAATTTTTAAAGGCCAATAGCTGGTGAGGGGCAGAGTCCGAATTCCAGTGACTTTTCTCTACTGAGCTAAAGAGTCCCCAACTTCTTCTTAAATGAGATCTGGCTTTGACTGAGTTATCCAGATAATCATCCTATAATTGACTTCCCTCAGAGCCCCTTGGACCTCGATTTATAATCCAAAGGACAAAAGGGCAACAGATAGACCTTCCAGTTCTTCTAGACTATGCCTGGGTGTGACGGGCAGTCCATGAGCTGTCTCCCATCTTTTACTTGATTACCTGCATGGGGCCCTCTGGAAGGGAGGGACCAAGAAGACAGTTTAAAAGATCCCATCCCTGGGAACCTCATTGGAGGCAAAGGTAGTAGACATCATTGTCCCACACAGAGGTGAAACCTGTCCTGTGTCCTGCCATGAGGAGGTGGGGATTCCCTCTGCTTCTCCAGCAAAATTAAATGAATGGATGATGAATGCATGAATTCTACCAGCAATTCCATCAGCAATGCTGATAGCAACATGGTGGCCACTTTCAGAGATTAAAGGGGATTCCTCTTGAGACACAACTTCATACAATCCTTATCAGTCTTTTACACATGAGTGAGAATTAGTATTGGTCTTCCCTGGTGGTTCAGATGGTAAAGAATCTGCCTGCAATGCGGGAGACCCAGGTTAGAGTTTAGTATTAACTTGCCCTCCTCCTGCCCACTGACAGCTGGCTGTGTAGAAAAGAGAAGGGTTGATGGATCACCTTGGTTCCAAAAGGCTGAGGGATTTAAAATACCAGGAGGTAAAGGAACAGTCCTAATACCATCTTTGTCCAACTTCCAGTCTTTGCTGGACTGGCCCTGCTTCCCTTGTAAGCCCCAGAGAGGCGATTTGGTACCTAAGAACCAAGAGTGGGGAACGTAGGAAGACCTAGCCTGGTTTTAGGATCAATTCATGCCTGTACACTCTGTCCTCTGGGGACAGATGACAGCAAGCTCCTGTGAGCCTGGCCCCTTGGCCACGGTGGGCACACCCTCGGCCCTCTGGGGACCCCAAGAGGCTCCACACAGGCCCACGATCCACCTGCTCCAAGGTCCCAGACCCGGAGAGAATAGGAGTCTTCTGCTGCCCAGGGCCACTCTGGCTCCTGTGGCCTGGACCCTAGTCCCATCTCTTCTGGGCAAGTGGTTAGGGTCTCTCAGCATTTGCTGATGTGCCAGGCCCTGTGTTGGGACCAGAATGTCACAATAGGGAATGACCCACCCTGAAGACCTTCTGAGGGCTTGAGGGAGTGTGCGTGTATTTCAGAAGCGGCCCAGTGCTGTTCAGAGAACACATGCTGGATTACAAGGCCAGGATCGCCCATGTGGCTGTGCGCCTGGACCTCGACTTTGTGGGGACTCCCATGAGTGAGTCTAGCTCCTCCAGCCTGAGGGGCCCTTTCTGCCATCACAGCTGCAGGTTCTGAATCCCAGTGCCACTTCTCAGTCATCTGTGAGGCTTTGCACAGACATTGCTGCCAGCCTGCATCATCCTAACTTGACTATAAATTACCTTGAACTAAGCTTTGAGAGCAAACACTCCATTAGCATGTTGACATCATCTGTGTATATCAATTGGTCCTAATTTGGAGTATTCTGTATGCCCCTAGAAGAGAAAGTGAAATTTGCTCAGGCGTTTCCGATTTTTTGTGATCCCATGGACTGTAGTCTTCCAGGCTCCGCTGTCCATGGGATTTCCCAGGCAAGAATACTGGAGTGGGTTGCAATTCCCTTCTCCAGGGAATCTTCCTGACCCAGGGAACGAACCCATTTTCCTGTACTGCAAGCAGATTCCTTACCATCTGAGCCACAGGAAATTCCCTAAATCCACAGGGAAGACTTTAAGTCCCCTAGTTCAGTTCAGTTCAGTCGCTCAGTCGTGTCCAACTCTGTGACCCCATGAACCGCAGCATGCCAGGCCTCCCTGTCCCTCACCAACTCCCAGAATCCACCCAAACCCATGTCCATTGAGTCAGTGATGCCATCCAGCCATCTTATCCTCTGTCGTCCCTTTCTCCTCCTGCCCTCAATCTTTCCCAGCATCAGGGTCTTTTCTAACGAGTCAGTTCTTCGCATCAGGTGGCCAAAGATTGGAACTTCACCTTCAGCATCAGTCCTTCCAATGAATATTCAGGACTGATCTCCTTTAGGATGGACTGGTTGGATCTCCTTGCAGTCCAAGGGACTCTCAAGAGTCTTCTCCAACACCACATTTCAAAAGCACCGATTCTTTGGCGCTCAGCTTTTTTCACAGTCCAACACTCACATCCATACATGACCACTGGAAAAACCATAGCCTTGACTAGACGAACCTTTGTTGACAAAGTAATGTCTCTGCTTTTCAATATGCTGTCTAGGTTGGTCATAACTTCCCTTCCAAGGAGTAAGTGTCTTTTAATTTCATGGCTGCAGTCACTATCTGCAGTGATTTTGGAGCCCAGAAAAATAAAGTCAGCCACAAGCCAGTTGTAAATATTGGGGAGCACTGGAAAAGCCTGAAGGACAGGAGCCAGAGTAAAAAGCCTGTGGTGGGAAGCTTCCAGGAGGACAGAACCTGTGCAGGTGTGTTGGCGGCTCTCCTCCTGGTGAGGTGATGGGAAGCAGGGGTTGCTGAGGGCAGAGGGCAGCCATGCAGGTTCTCTGGGGCTGGAGAGAGATTCCCAGCAAGGAAGGAGGACAGAGCTATGTGGAGGAGGGCCTCTGCCTCACTAGCACTTTCTGGGTGGATCACGATAGCTCATGCAAGATGACGTTATATTTAGCAGGATTTTAATTGTATCTGAGACTTCCAGGCCATTTTATAAGGCTTTCACACCATTCTTATATTGGGGCCAAGAGTGTTGTTTTCATTTTATAGAGTGAACTGAGCAAACACTGGCTCCAGGTCATGGTCACATAGCCAGTCAGCAACTAGGCAGAGATGTAAATTCCAGAACTGCTGGCTCCCAGAGTGTCGGCAAAGCCTAGGGGACAGCCTGCTCCAGGCGGGATCTTGGCTTTATCCCTGCCCCTCCCAGGTGCAGATGCTACCTCTGGGCCCTCCCTGCGATGGGGGCTTCCAGAAAAGGGGAATGAGGAGGCCCAGGTGGAAAGTAATAAGTGGAGTTGATGGGACGGAGGTGGGGGTGGTGGTGGCGGGGAGGGGAAACGCTTACTGGGAGTCCCACCTGGGAGGCACGAGGCACTCAGAGGCATCTAGCTGCAGGGAGAAGTCTCTTCAGTGGCTCCTTGGTCTTGCTCCTCTCTGAGCAAAGGTGGGCTACTCACACACTCCATCCATCACCTCCACACAAACCACCCACACTGCCATTCTCTCCCCTCTCCTAAATCAGCACTAATGGTCAGACAAAAGAAGGGCTCTCTGGTCCTAGAGACCACTCTATCATGGACACGCACCCTGGGGGCATCCAAGCCCTAGTGGGAAAAGGTGTATCTCTCCTGCAGAGGGGATGGTGAGCCCTTGGGATGGTCCCTCCCCGTGGGGACAGGAGCTCTGTGTTTGAGTATAGATGGAGCATCTTGGAGCCACAAGGCAGAGATACAGTAGCGGATCCTCCAAGGAGAGGAGACTGGTGGGAGGCCTGGGTAGAAGAGCTGGTGTCTTGAAAGGCTATGCCCTTGGGTGAATGGAAAGTGAACCCACAGTGAGGCGGGGACAGCCAGCCAGGGCTCCTGCCGTGGGCTTGTTTTGGACAGAGAGGAAAAAGTCTTTTATGTGAATTCATACCACCATGGCTCAAGGTCTCTCTCTATGTGTGTGGCCACAGTCTTCAAGCAAAACATTGAATTTAAAGTAGGTTTGTGGACTTCTCTGATAATCCAGTGATTAAGACTCTGCCGGCCAATGCAGGGGTCACAGGTTCGATCCCCTGGTCTGGGAGGATCCCACATGCCATGGGACAAGTAAGCTCACGCACTGCAACTCCTGAGCCTGAGCTCTAGAGCTTGTGCTCTGCACAAGAGACGTCACTGCTATGAGAAGCCCATGCATCACAACTAGAGAAAGCTTGTGTGCAGCGATCAAAAGCCCATGAACCTCAAGGAAGACACAGTGCGATAGAAAATAAATAAATATTTTTTTTAAAAAATGGGTTTGTAGTATCTCTGGGTGAATGGAAAAAACAATGGTAAATAAATTTTAATTCTCAAACTCACATGGAAATGCAATATATCTAGAATAACCAAATATTTTGGGGGGGTGGGGGTGGGGAAAGCAAAATTGGAGAACTTAACACTATTTGATTTCAAGATGGACTTAAAAACTGCAATAATCAAGACAGTGGTCTTGAGAACAGACAAGTAGATCAATGAGACGATAGAATCCAGGAACAGACCCAGACTTGGTCAATTGACTTTTGACAAAGGAACTGACACATTTCAACGGGAAAGGAAAGCCAGGAAGCTGGAACGAATGATGTTTCCATCAGAAAAATGAACCGAACGAAACATAAATATCAACTCACAGTGGATTATTAACTCAAATGTGATAACTTAAAAGTGATCATCAGATTTCACAGAAACTAAAAATTACAGAGAAAATGAACCAGCCACGCTGGAAAAAGGGATATTTGCAACACACACAACTGACAAAAGATTTGTATCCAGAATGCATAAAAAGTTGCTGCAATGTGGTAATAGAATGAAGTAATGCAAAATTTAAGAAGACAAAGTTCAGTTCAGTCTCTCAGTTGTGTCCAACTCTCTGCGACCCCATGAATCACAGCACGCCAGGCCTCCCTGTCCATCACCAACTCCCGGAGTTCACTCAGACTCACGTCCATCAAGTCAGTGATGCCATCCAGCCAATTCATCCTCTGTCATCCCCTTCTCCTCTTGCCCCCAATCCTTCCCAGCATCAGAGTCTTCTCCAATGAGTCAACTCTTCGCATGAGGTGGCCAAAGTACTGAAGTTTCAGCTTTAGCATCATTCCTTCCAAAGAAATCCCAGGGCTGATCTCCTTCAGAATGGACTGGTTGGATCTCCTAGCAGTCCAAGGGACTCTCAAGAGTCTTCTCCAACACCACAGTTCAAAAGCATCAATTTTTCGGCACTCAGCCTTCTTCACAGTCCAGCTCTCACATCCATAAGTGATCACAGGAAAAACCATAGCCTTGTCTAGATGAACCTTTGTTGGCAAGCTAATGTCTCTGTTTTTGAATATGCTATCTAGGTTGGTCATAACTTTCCTTCCAAGGAGTAAGCATCTTTTAATTTCATGGCTGCAGTCACCATCTGCAGTGATTTTGGAGCCCAGAAAAATAAAGTCTGACACTGTTTCCACTGTTTCCCCATCTATTTCTCATGAAGTGATGGGACCTGATGCCATGATCTTCGTTTTCTGAATGTTGAGCTTTAAGCCAACTTTTTCATTCTCCTCTTTCACTTTCATCAAGAAGCTTTTAAGTTCCTCTTCACTTTTTGCCATGAGGGTGGTGTCATCTGCATATCTGAGGTTATTGATATTTCTCCCGGCAATCTTGATTCCAGCTTGTGTTTCTTCCAGTCCAGCCTTTCTCATGATGTACTCTGCATAGAAGTTAAATAAGCAGGCTGACAATATACAGCCTTGACGGACTCCTTTTCCTATTTGGAACCAGTCTGTTGTTTCATGTCCAGTTCTAACTGTTGCTTCCTGACCTGCATATGGATTTCTCAAAAGGCAGATCAGGTGGTCTGGTATTCCCATCTCTTTCAGAACTGTCCACAGTTGATTGTGATCTACACAGTCAAAGGCTTTGGCATAGTCAAGAAAGCAGAAATAGATGTTTTAATGGAACTCTCTTGCTTTTTCCATGATCCAGTGGATGTTGGCAATTTGATCTCTGGTTCCTCTGCCTTTTCTAAAACCAGCTTGAACATCAGGAAGTTCACGGTTCACATATTGCTGAAGCCTGGCTTGGAGAATTTTGAGCATTAATTTACTAGCGTGTGAGATGAGTGCAATTGTTCGGTAGTTTGAGCATTCTTTGGCATTGCCTTTCTTTGGGACTGGAATTAAAACTGACCTTTTCCAGTCCTGTGGCCACTGCTGAGTTTTCCAAATTTGCTGGCATATTGAGTGCAGCACTTTCACAGCATCATCTTTCAGGATTTGGAATAGCTCCACTGGAATTCCGTCACCTCCTCTATCTTTGTTAGTAGTGATGCTTTCTAAGGCCCACTTGACTTCACATTCCAGGATGTCTGGCTCTAGGTCAGTGATCACACCATCATGATTATCTGGGTCGTGAAGCTCTTTTTTGTACAGTTCTTCTGTGTATTCTTGCCACCTCTTCTTAATATCTTCTGCTTCTGTTAGGTCCATACCATTTCTGTCCTTTATGGAGCCCATGTTTGCATGAAATGTTCCTTTGGTATCTCTGATTTTCTTGAAGAGATCTCTGGTCTTTCCCATTCTGTTGTTTTCCTCTATTTCTTTGCATTGATCGCTGAAGAAGGCTTTCTTATCTCTTCTTGCTATTCTTTGGAACTCTGCATTCAGATGCTTATATCTTTCCTTTTCTCCTTTGCTTTTCCCTTCTCTTCTTTTCACAGCTATTTGTAAGGCCTCCCCAGGCAGCCATTTTGCTTTTTTGCATTTCTTTTCCATGGGGATGGTCTTGATCCCTGTCTCCTGTACAATGTCACAAACCTCATTCCATAGTTCATCAGGCACGCTATCTATCAGATCTAGGCCCTTAAATCTATTTCTCACTTCCACCGTATAATCATAAGGGATTTGATTTAGGTCATACCTGAATGGTGTAGTGGTTTTCCCTACTTTCTTCAATTTCAGTCTGAATTTGGCAATAAGGAGTTCATGGTCTGAGCCACAGTCAGCTCCTGGTCTTGTTTTCGCTGACTGTATAGAGCTTCTCCATCTTTGGCTGCAAAGAATATAATCAATCTGATTTCGGTGCTGACCATCTGGTGATGTCCATGTATAGAGTCTTTTCTTATGTTGTTAGAAGAGAGTGTTTGTTATGACCAGTGCATTTTCTTGGCAAAACTCTATTAGCCTTTGCCCTGCTTCATTCAGTATTCCAAGGCCAAATTTGCCTGTTACTCCAGGTGTTTCTTGACTTCCTACTTTTGCATTCCAGCCCCCTATAATGAAAAGGACATCTTTTTTGGGGTGGAGCTATCCCACGTTGAAGGTCAGGAAGGGAGGTGTTGAGGAGATACCTCTTGTCCAAGGTAAGGAGCAGGGGCTGCGCTTTGCTGGAGTAGCCGTGAAGAGATACCCCACGCCCAAGGTAAGAGAAACCCAAGTAAGACGGTAGGTGTTGCAAAAGGGCATCAGAAGGCAGACACATTGAAACCATACTCACAGAAAACTAGTCAATCTAATCACACTAGGACCACAGCCTTGTCTAACTCAATGAAACTAAGCCATGCCTGTGGGCCAACCCAAATGGGCGGCTCATGGTGGAGAGATCTGACAGAATGTGGTCCACTGAAGAAGGGAATGGCAAACCACTTCAGTATTCTTGCCTTGAGAATCCCATGAACAGTATGAAAAGGCAAAATGATAGGATACTGAAGGAGGAACTCCCCAGGTCAGTAGGTGCCCAATATGCTCCTGGAGATCAGTGGAGAAATAACTCCAGAAAGAAAGAAGTGATGGAGCCAAAGCAAAAAGAATACCCAGCTGTGGATGTGACTGGTGATAGAAGCAAGGTAAGATGCTGTAAAGAGCAATATTGCATAGGAACCTGGAATGTCAGGTCCATGAATCAAGTCAAATTGGAAGTGGTCAAACAAGAGATGGCAAGAGTGAATGTCGACATTCTAGGAATCAGTGAACTAAGATGGACTGGAATGGGTGAATTTAACTCAGAGGACCATTATATCTACTACTGCAGGCAGGAATCCCTCAGAAGACATGGAGTGGCCATCATGGTCAACAAAAGAATCTGAAATGCAGTACTTGGATGCAATCTCAAAAACAACAGAATGAACTCTGTTCGTCTCCAAGGCAAACCATTCAATGTCACAGTAATGCAAGTCTATGCCCCAACCAGTAATGCTGAAGAAGCTGAAGTTGAACGGTTCTATGAAGACTTACAAGAAGACAAAAGACCCAATAAAAATACGGGCCAAAATCTGGAAAAATATTTTACATAAGAAAGTATAGAAATGGCAAAAAAAAAAAAAAAAAACCCACTTGAGAAAGTGCTCAGCATTCTCAGTCATCAGGGAAATTCAAATTAATACCACCATGAAGTCACTATACCAATATTTTTGGTGGTGTTCAGTTGCTAAGTCATGTCTGACTCTTTTCAACCCCATGGACTATAACACATCAAGCTTCCCTGTCCTTCACCATCCCCCAGAGCTTGCTCAGATTCATGTCAACTGAGTTGGTGAAGCCATCCAGTCATCTCATCCTTTGTTGTCCCCTTCTCCTCCTGCCTTTAATCTTTCTCAGCATCAAGGTCTTTTCCAATGAGTCAGCTCTTTCCATCAGGGGGCCGAAGTATTTGAGATTCAGGATCAATTCCTTCCAGTGAATACTCAGGGTCGATTTCCTTTAGGATTGACTGGCTTGATCTCCTTGCTGTCCAAGGGACTCTCAAGAGTCTTCCCTGACACCATAGTTCAAAAGCGTCAATCCTTTGGCACTCAGCTTTCTTTATGATCCAACTATCACATCTGTACATGACTACTGGAAAAACCATAACTTTGACTATATAGACCTTTGTCCCCAAAGTAATGTCTTTGCTTTTAAATACACTGTCTAGGTTTGTCATAGCTTTTCTTCCAAGGAGCAATTACCTTTTAGTACCAGTATTAATAGCATTTTAATATTAGTCTTATCATATTAATTAACTTAAAGTAATGATAATCTGATCCACCTCTTGAGAAATTGTATGCAGGTCAGGAAGCAACAGTTAGAACTGGACATGGAACAACAGACTGGTTCCAAATAGGAAAAGGAGTACATCAAGGCTGTATATTGTCACCCTGCTTATTTAACTTCTATGCAGAGTACATCATGAGAAACACTGGGCTGGAAGAAGCACAAGCTGGAATCAAGATTGCCAGGAGAAATGTCAATAACCTCAGATATGCAGATGACACCACTCTTATGGCAGACAGTGAAGAGGAACTTAAAAGCCTCTTGATGAAAATGAAAGAGGAGAGTCAAAAAGTTGGCTTAAAGCTCAACATTCAGAAAATTAAGATCATGGCATCTGGTCCTATCACTTCATGGGAAATAGATGGGGAAACAGTGTCAGACTTTATTTTTCTGGGCTCCAAAATTACTGCAGATGGTGATTGCAGCCATGAAATTAAAAGATGCTTACTCCTTGGAAGGAAAGTAATGACCCACCTAGATAGCATATTCAAAAGCAGAGACATTACTTTGCCAACAAAGGTCCGTCTAGTCAAGGCTATGGTTTTTCCAGTGGTCATGTATGGATGTGAGAGTTGGATTGTGAAGAAAGCTGAGCGCTGAAGAATTGATGCTTTTGAACTGTGGTGTTGGAGAAGACTCTTGAGAGTCCTTTGGACTGCAAGAAGATCCAACCAGTCTATTCTAAAGATCAGCCCGGGGTGTTCTTTGGAAGGAATGATGCTAAAGCTGAAACTCTAGTACTTTGGCCACCTCATTCGAAGAGTTGACTCATTGGAAAAGACTCTGATGCTGGGAGGGATTGGGGGCAGGAGGAGAAGGGGACAACAGAGGATGAGATAACTGGATGGCATCAGTGACTCGATGGACATGAGTCTGAGTGAAATCCGGGAGTTGGTGATGGACAGGGATGCCTGATGTGTTGCGATTCATGGGGTCACAAAGAATCAGACACGACTGAACAACTGAACTGAGCTGATATATAAAATACTTCCCGTGGCTTAGCAGGTTAAGAATCCACCTCCAATGCAGGAGATGCAGGTTCAGTCCCTGGGTTGAGAAGATCCCCTGGAGAAGGAAATGACAACCCATTCCTGTATTCTTGCTTAAATAATCCCATGGACAGAGAAGCCTGGGGGCTTCAGTCCAAATGGTCACAAAGAGTCAGATACAACTGAGCGACTAAACTATATATGTAAAGTAGATGACTAACAAGAACCTACTGTATATTTCCAGGAACTCTGCTCCATGCTCCATGGTGATCCAAATGGGAAAGAAATCCAAAAATGAGGGAATGTATGTATATGTGTGGCTGATTCACTTTGCTGTATGGCAGAAACTAACACAGCATTGCAAAGCAACTATAATAAAAATTAAGAAAACAATTACCCATAAGTCTTTAGCCTATAGATAACCACGATGAAAAAAATAAAGTAGTCCTAAAAATATGTGTGGTGGCTACCTCCTAGGTGGAGAGTGTGAAGATAGCCTGGCAAGGGGCATAAGGAACCTCTCTGGCTTGATGCAAACATCCTATTTTTGACGGCTTGTGAATTTCACAGTGTAAGACTGTTGTCAGAATGCGTGGGGCAGGCTTGCTGAAGAAACACAGTGGACTCCTGCCCAGAATTTGGTGTGGATGTCAAGACTGACGATGCTACAGACACACATAAAAAGAGGGTGTGAAAGAGTTCATTGCCTACAAAAGCAAGGTCCCTGGGTAGGACAGGCCTTCAGTCAGGTCCACAATGTCTTGAGAGAGCAAAGTCTGCAGACTGGACAGAATTTATTTTTCTTCCAGTTTCATTGAGCTATAATTCAGCTTATATAATTGTGTGCAGTTTACGGTGCACAGCATAGTAATTTGACATACACACATCATGAAACAATTTTTACAATAAGTGTAGTATACATCCATCACCTCATATAGATATCAATTAAAAGAAATAGAAAAAAAATCTTTTTCCCTTGTGATGAGAACTGAGGGTTTACTCTCTTAATAGTTGTCACATACAATGCGCAGCAGTTTCAACTGTATTTATCATGTGGTACATTTCATCCCTAGCATTTGTTTACCTTATAACAGTGTTTGTACCTTTTGACTTTCTTCCTCCAATTCCCCTCCCCACATGCACCCACCTCTGGTGACCAAAAATCTGACCTCTTTTTCTATGTATTTGTTTGATTTTGAAATGTAATCGACATACAGCATTTTGTTAGTTCTTGTTACACAACATAGTGATTCAATATTTCTATGCATTCCAAAATGATCACCATGGTAAATCTAGTAACAATCTGTTACCATATAAAGAGTTTACTTAGGTATTGATTATGTTCCCCACACTGTATACTTCATACCCATGAGTCATTTATTTTGTAACTGATAGTTTGTATCTCTTAATCTCCCTCACCTGTTTCTCTCCTTCCCCGGTGCCCCTCCCCCTCTAGCAACCATCTTTTTGTTTCTTGAATCTACGACTCTGTTTTATTTTTTTTTTTTTTTTTTAATTCCACATATAAGTGAAATCACACAGTGTTTATCTTTCTCTGTCTTACTTCCTAACATAAGACTCTCCAACTTCATCCATGTTGTCGCAAATGGCGAGATTTCGTTCTTTTTTATGGTGAATAGTATTCATATAGATGTGCATATGTATATATATTGCTGCTGTTGTTGCTTCGTTGCTAAGTCATGTCTGACTCTTTTGAGACCCCATGGAGTGTAGCCTGCCAGGCTCTACTGTCCATGAGATCTCCCAGACAATAATATTGGAATGGGTCGCCTTTTCCTTCTCCAGGAGGTCTTCCTGACCAGGGATTAAACCCGTATTTCCTGCACTGCAGGTGGATTCTTTACCACTGAGCCATCTGGGAAGTCCGTGTGTGTGTGTGTGTGTGTATGTGTATATATATATATATATATATATATATATCCCACATCTTTTATCCATTCATTGAATGCACGGGTGCATGTATCTTTTCACATTAGTGTTTTCATTTTATCTGGATAAATATCCAGGAATGAAATTGCTGGATCATACAGTAGTTCTATTTTTAATTTTTTGAGGAATCACCATGCAGTCTTTCACAACGGCTGTACCAATTTACATTTCCAGTAAATTACGTGGGATTCTCTTCACACCACATCCTCACCAACACCTGTCATTTATTGTCTTTCTGATGATGGCCATTCTGACAGATGTGAGGTGACATTGTGGTTTTGATTTGAGTTTTGCTGATGATTAATGGCACCCCACTCCAGTACTCTTGCCTGGAAAAGCCCACGTACAGAGGAGCCTGGTAGGCTGCAGTCCATGGGGTCACTGAGAGTCGGACATGACTGATCGACTTCACTTTCACTTCTCACTTTCATGCATTGGAGAAGGAAATGGCAACCAACTCCAGTGTTCTTGCCTGGAGAATCCTGGGGATGGGGGAGCCTGGTGGGCTTCTGTCTATGGGGTCACACAGAGTCAGAAACAACTGAAGTGACTTAGCAGCAACAGTGATGTTGAGCATCTTTTCAGATGCCCAAATAGCTGTTGGCCATCTGTATGTCTTCTTTGGAAAAATGTCTATTCAGGTCCTCTGTCCACTTTTTAATCCAATAATTTGTTTTTTTAATGCTGAGATGTATGTATCCTTCTATATTCTGGATATTAATCCCTTTTCAGTTATTTTGTTTGCAAATATCTTCTTCCATTCAGTTGGTGTTCTTTTCATCTTATTGATAGCTTTTTTCCCTCTGCAAAAAATCCGTTTTACTTTGATATAGCACAATTTCCTTATTTTTACTCTTGTTTTCATTGCCTGAGGAAACAAATCTAAAAAAGTATACTAAAATCAATGTCAAGGAACATACTGCTTATGTTTTCATCTAGAAGTTTTGTTGTCAGGTCTTACATTTAAGTCTTAAATTCACCTTGACTTTATTATTGTGTATGGTGTAAAAGAGTAGTCTAGGTTGATTCTTCTGTATGTAGCTGTCCAGTTTTCCCCACACCATTTACTGAAGAGGTTGTCTTTTCCTGACTGCATGTTCTTGCCTCCTTTTCCCTAGATTAATTGACCATGCAAGGGCGGGCTCACTTTGGGCTCTTTGTTCGGTTCTATTGATGTGTGTCTATTTTTGTACCAACACCGTTTTGCTTTGGTGTCTGTTGCTTTGCAGTAGAGTCTGAAGTCAGGGAGAACGGTAGCTCCAGCTTTGTTCTTCTTTCTGAAGAATGTTTGACTATTTGGGGTCTTTGGTGTTCCCATACAACTTTTAGAATTATTTGTTCTATTTCAGTGAAAAATGCCCTTGGTACTTTGACAGAGAGTGCAATGAATCTATAGATTACCTTAGGTAGTTTGGTCAATTTAATTCTTCCAATCCATGAGCGTGATATATCTTTTGGTCTGTGTCACCTCCAGTTCCTTTCATCAGTGTCTTACATGTACATCATGAGTACATGTCTTTTACCTCCTTACTTAGATTTTTCCTAGATATTTATTCTTTTGATGCAATTGTAAATTGTTTGTTTTCTTAATTTCTCTTTCTGATAGTTAACTGTTAGTGTACAGAATCATAACAGATTTCTGTATACTAATTTTGTATCCTACAACTCTACTGAATTCATTGGTGAGTTCTAGTAGTTTTATTTTTTGTGGTGTTTTTAGGATTTTCTGTGTACAGTATCATGTCATCTGCAAACAGTGATAGTTTTATTTCTTCTTTTCCTATTTGGCTTTCTTTTTTTTTTCCTTCTCTGTGGTTACTAGGACTTCCAATACTATATTGAATAAAAAAAATGAGAGTGGGCATCCTTGTCTTATTCCCTGATTTTAGAAGAAATGGTTTCAGTTTTTCTTCATAAGATATGATGCTAGCTGTGGGCTTGTCATATATGTCTTTTATTATGTTGAAGTATGTTCTCTTTCTGCTCACTTTGTTGACATTTTTATTATAAGTGGATATTGAATTTTGTCAAAAACTTTTTCCACACTTATTGAAATGATCATATGATGTCTATTTTTTATTGTTAGCACATTGCATCACATTGGTTGATTTCCAGATATTGACCCATCCTTGCATCTTTAGGGTAAATCTCTTATTTAATCATGATGTATAATTCTTTTGATGTATTGATGGATTCAGTTTGCTATGAAGTTCTTTTTTTTTCTTTGCTATGATAGGGAGAGAAGCCATAGAACCCGTGTGATAGTTCCTGTACGTGAACTGGGCTTGTGGGGCTTGAGACTCTTGCTAGTGTCAAAGGTGGGAGCAGGGGCCCAGACTTTCTCATCAGGAGACCAGATGTGGGGCAGAAAGAGAAGAGGGAGGCATGAGGCTTGAGAGCTGTCAGTAGTCAAATATCAAAATATATAGAATCTGTTACACATGCCAAACTATAGCGTCAAACTATTCCACTCTATGTGCATTATGCTATGCTAAGTCACTTCAGTCGTGTCCGACTCTGTGTGACCCCATAGATGGCAGCCCACCAGGCTCCCCCATCCCTCGGATTCTCCAGGCAAGGACACTGGAGTGGGTTGCCGTTTCCTTCTCCAATGCATAAAAGTGAAAAGAGAAAGTGAAGTCGCTCAGTCGTGTCCGACTCTTAGCGACCCCATGGACTGCAGCCTACCAGGCTCCTCTGTCCGTGGGATTTTCCAGGCAAGAGTACTGGAGTGGGGTGCCATTGCCTTCTCCATATGCATTATAGTTCTGTTTAAAAGCAAAAACAGTGGATGGAAAATGGAGATAGTGACTGCCAACTGGACTGACAGGTGCTCTTTAAAAATAGCAGAAAATGTAAGAAGAAAATGTAAAAATATCTTCAAAGAACTTAGAAAATAGCTGTCAATCTATTTTACACCTGGTAAAAATATCTCTTAAAAATAAGGCCAAAAGATGTTTTCGAATGACCAAAAGGGCTTCCTGGGTGGCTCAGTGGTAAAGAATCTGCTTACAATGCAGGAGATGCAGAAGATGTGGGTTTGATCCCTGGGTTAGGAAGTTCCCCTGGAGGAAGGCATGGCAACCCACTCCAGTAGTCTTGCCGGGAAAATCCCACTGACAGAGGCCCTTGGCGGGTTACAGTCCGTAAGGTCACAAAGAGTCAGACACAACTGAACAACTGAGGGCACACGCACAATGAAAACATATGGAGAGGATTTACCATGAACACATCCCGTGATTCAAATTGCCAGCATCCACTGGTTCATAGAAAAAGCAAGAGGATTCCAGAAAAACATCTACTGCTTTGTCAACTATGCCAAAGCCTTTGCGTAAATCACAACAAATTGTGGAAAATTCTTCAAGAGATGGGAATACCAGACCACCTTACCTGCCTCCTGAGAAATCTGTATGCAGCTCAAGAAGCAACAGTTAGAACCAGACATGGAACAATGGACTAGTTACAAGTCGGTAAACGAATACGCCAAGGATGTATATTGTCATCCTGCTTATTTAACGTATTTGCAGAGTACACCATGCAAAATGCTGGGCTGGATGAAGCACAAGCTGAAATCAAGATTGCCACGAGAAATATCAATAATCTCAGATATGCAGATGACACCATCCTCATGGCAGAAAGCAAAGAACTAAAGAGCCTCTTGATGAAAGTGAAAGAGGAGAGTGAAAAAGCTGGCTTAAAACTCAACATTCAAAAAATGAAGATCGTGGCATCCAGTCCCATCACCTCATTGCAAATAGATGGGGAAACAATGGAAACAGTGACAGACTTAATTTTCTTGGGCTCCAAAATCACTGCAGATGGTGACTGCAGCCATCAAATTAAAAGACACTTGCTCCTTGGAAGAAAAGCTATGACCAACCTAGACAGCATATTAAAAAGCAGAGACATTACTTTGCAAACAAAGATCCATCTAGTCAAAGCTATGGTTTTTCTAGTAGTCATGCTGCTAAGTCACTTCAGTCGTGTCCGACTCTGTGCGACCCCATAGATGGAAGCCCACCAGGCTCCCCCGTCCCTGGGATTCTCCAGGCAAGAACACTGGAGTGGGTTGCCATTTCCCTCTCCAGTGCATGAAAGTGAAAAGTGAAAATGAAGTCGTTCAGTCGTGTCTGACTCAGCGACCCCATGGACTGTAGCCTACCAGGCTCCTCTGTCCATGGGATTCTCCAGGCAAGAGTACTGGAGTGGGGTGCCATTGCCTTCTCCATCTAGTAGTCATATGTGGATGTGAAAGTTGGACTGTAAAGAAAACTGAGCACCAAAGAATTGATGCTTTTGAACTGTGGTGCTGGAGAAGCCTCTTGAGAGTCCCTTGGACTGCAAAGAAATGAAAGCATCCTAAAGGAAATCAACCTTGAATATTCATTGGAAGGACCAATGCTGAAGTTGAAACTCCAGTATTTTGGCCACCTGATGAGAAGAACTGACTCATTAGAAAATACCCTGATGCTGGGAAAGACTGAAAGCAGGAGAAGGGGACGACAGAGGGTGAGATGGTTGGATGGCATCACTGACTCAATGGAGATGAGTTCGAGCAAACTGTGGGAGATAGTGAAGGACAGGGGAGCCTGGTGTGCTGCAGTCCATTGGGTCACAAAATGTTGGACACAATTGAGCGACTGAACTGAACTGATTCCATGAAGGAAATTTAAAGTATACTCTTCAAGAAGAATGGTTGGAAATGGAAGAAGTAATGGTGAACCAAGATAGTGTTAAGTGTATGGGTAAATCTCACAGAACATTTACTGTGTAAATCATTATAAATCAAGTCTGATTTGTAGAGCTCTCAGACAGCAAGATAGAACTCAATATTGTTCAATAACACAGTTTGGGGCAGAATGATGGAATGAAAGTGTTCTGAATATTTTGTGTTATTTGAGAAAAAGTAAAGATGTTGATCAGCCTTAGAACGTTGTGGTGGATTGCATACGGAAATGATGCCAATTCTGTGCCCACTTGTATCCACACCCTTTGAAAGTTGGTTTTGTTGCGCTTGCCCTTAAGCAGTGGAGTCTTATTTCTCCACCCCTGGAATTTGGGTGCATGTTGGGACTTGCTCTGGACATTAATAGAACATGGCCTAGGCCTCCAGAGACCTTCCATCCTTCCACTTTCTCTCTTGGAAGTCACCGCAGCACCCAGAGACTGAGAACAGACTAGCCTGTTGGGTGATGACTGTACTCAGTCTAGTACTCCAGTCAACAGTCAGCCAACTTCCAGGAGCTGAATCATTTAGCTGGTCCTGAATCATTTACCGCAGGACCCCACAAGGGTCCTGTAGGGAACAGGACCCACAAGGGTCCTGTAGAACCATATGGATGACCCAGCTTAACTCGTGACCTGCAGAATCTTAAACTGAATGAATGATTGTTTTAAAGTATTAAAAATTGGAGATGGTTGTTATGTATGAATAACTGACTGATGCACTTGTATTAGAACTTCTCAGGTGGAGCTAGTGGCAAAGAATCCACCTGCCAATTCAGGACACTCAGGAGATATAGTTTCAATCTCTGCGTCGGGTAGATTCCCTGGAGGAGGAAATGGCAACCCACTCCAATATTCTTGCCTGGAGAATCCCTTGGACAGAGAGGCCTGGTGGTCTACAGTCCATGGGGTCACAAAGAGTCGGACACAACTGAAGAGACTTAGCATGCATGTATGCATTTGTGTTAATAGGCATGTTAAAATATCGGTTCCTGCTGACTCCTTATTAGGTGCAACAATAAATATTTCCCTTACATGTATTTTTTCCCCAAGTTTACAAGCTCCATTTCTCCAAACGCATGGTGTAGCATATGTAATTAGAAAAATCTGTATGCGTATGGTCGGACTTACATTCAAGTCCTGGTCCCACCATGAATTACCTGAGAAGGACATGCTAAAATTTGTGGGCTCAGGGTCAAAGTACAAATGGAGGCATGGGTTACAGGCTGGCTCCTCCACTTTCTAACCAGTAGCAGGAGGGTGCTGAGCTGCATCAACAGCCCTGAAGCTGTGAGTTGACATTTCAGGACGAGGTTGTGTCTGTGACTTCTGGAGAATCCATTTAGCAGCTGCGTGGTCAGACAGAGCTATGAGAGAGGCCATGATTCCATGGGATTTTATTTTTAAATCTAGAAGTTCCGGGGCCCTGGAGAGATGGAGAAACTATAACAAGATTGCAAGATTCCCATTAAGTTTATGGGTCTTTGGAGCTTGAGTCAAAGCAAATCTAAACAAACAAGAAGGCAGTGAGGATGGAGACAGCAGACCCCTAGGAGAAGATGCAGAATGTGATCAATAAGACTCTCTCCCAACAGCTCTGGCTAACTGCCTGCTCTTTGCTCAGCTCTGGACTCCATGGCATGGTGGCTGTGGGGGAAGGGCTTAGAGAAAAGCGGTGGTGCTCGCAGCTGGAGCAGGGGTGAGGCTGGGCGAAGGGCGGCGGGGTCGGGGGGAGGCGGGGGGGAGTGTCAGGCAGGAGACTTTGGGTAGCTACTGAGAGATAGGAGGGGGATTTAAATCAGTTTTTCCACATGCTGTGGACTAAGTCATGCTGTGTATAAAGAATTCATAAAGGATTAAATAAAGGATTTTCCTTCCTTTCTTTTCAGTTTTAGTCACCCGGCTGGCGTTTTCTGAATACCACACCTTACAAAGGTGAGCTGTGCAAGAGGAACAGGAAGGTTCCAATTTGGAAACTTCACATTATCCTAAAGCCCCTGGATGCCACACAAGGATTAAGCGGTGGGTGTTTTGTAAGAGGTTGGTCACGGCGGCGAAGAAACTGTATGGAAAGGGTCAAGGTCAGTATAGGGAAGAAACTAAAAGTTCATCAGATAGAGAACAGATTTGTGGTTGCCAGTGGAGAGGAGGGAGGGAGAGAGAAAGAATGGGAGTTTGTCATTAGCAGCTTCTAACTATTATACCTTGGATGGATAAACAACAAGTTCCTGCTATATGGCACAGGGAACTAAATTCAATATTCTGTATGTATGTATAACCATCACTTTGCTATACAGAAGAAATAAACACAGCATTGTAAATCAACTATATTTCAATAAATTATTTTTAATTAATAAAAAAATTGTAAAAAGTTCATCACGATAGTCTGGGGAAGAAGAGGTGATGACTTGGATCAGGGCTGGGGCAGGATGAATGGAAAGAAGGGGAAGGATCTGAGGTCTGGAGGGAGCAACAGGGGCATCTGATGGTCGCTGGGCTGCAGAAGTGAGAGACACAGGAGTCAAGGATGGGGCTGAGGTTTCACTGGAGCAGGTGGCGCTTCATTCACTACAATGACAGGAAAGAGAAAGGTGTTTCAGGGGACCTGGAGCCCCATTCTGGATACAGGGGATCTGCCTTGATGCCCAGGAGCAGAATGGGGCCCCAGGAGAGATACTGGCCCCAGCTGTGGATTCAGAGTTTTCAGCAGACACAGAAAACCCCAGTCACCAGGGAGAAGTCCACGTGTTTCCTAGTGACCACCTCCCCTGCACTCACCTCACACAGAGCCAACCAAGAAAATGAGCCCAGAGCCAGCCAAGCAGCACAGGTACCTGTCCCACACTAATTCCCCTTGGGGGAATCAAGCATGAGGTGCAGAGCCCTGCCGTTCCTCCAAGTCATCTCCATCCACTGATGGGACTGGTAACACTACTGTTTGCAATCTCCTTTCCTTCAGAGAAAATGTCTACAGCATATACGTTTTAATAGCTTATGTTACTGTGGTCCTCAAAACTCTAAAAATCTGTTCACTCCTTATGGTAAAGTCACTAATTCTTCTTCTTTTTTTTGAGTGCTAAGACACATCTTAATTAAATTAAAAGACACTTGCTCCTTGGAAGCTATGACCAACCTAGACAGCATATTAAAAAGCAGAGACATTACTTTGCCAGCAAAGGTCTGTCTTCCAGTAGTCATGTATGGATGCGAGAGTTGGATGGCAAAGAAAGCTGAGCCCCAAAGAACTGATACTTTTGAACTGTGGTGTTGGCGAAGACTCTTGAGAGTCCCTTGGACTGCAAGGAGATTAAACCAGTCAACCTTAAAGGAAATCAGTCCTGAATATTCATTGGAAGGACTGATGCTAAAGCTGAAGCTCCAATACTTTGGCCACCTGATGTGAAGAACTGACTCATTAGAAAAGACCCTGATTCTGGGAAAGATTGAAGGCAGGAAGAGAAGGAGACAACAGAGGATGGCATCACCGACTCAATGGACATGAGTCTGAGCAAACTCCGGGAGTTGGTGATGGACAGGGAAGCCTGGTGTGCTGGAGTCCACGGGGTCGCAAAGTGTCAGACACGACCGAGTGACTGGACTGACTGAAGACACATCTGCTCTCCTGAGTCCCGTTTGGGCCCCAAGTTCTTGGCCACCCTCTCGTCTAGGAACAAAGCCTGCCATGTAGTTTGCAAAATCAATAAATGGAGGCCAGTGTTATGTTCATCGTATCTGTTCACTAAGGGTCCCTCCAGGGGCAGGAGAAGTGGAAGCAGTTGGGGTGGGGTCTGGAGTGACTGCCAGCCGCTCTGCTTTTTCCTTAGGACAAGATTCCAGATAACATGCTGGGTCTTGACTTTCCACATCAGCACGATTCTCCTCACAAAACCCACCAAACTCAGTGATGAAACCCAGGAGAGGGGGATGGGGGTTAACTTTCCTTCCTTGCGTCGGGGTGGTGCTGCGCTTAGTCACTCAGTCCTGTCCGACTCTGCGGCCCCATGGACTGTAACCTGCCAGGCCTCTCTGTCCATGGGCTTCTCCCACCTGGGAAATCCACTCCAATAGCTCAGGGCCCCCTGGGTTTGCCCCCGAAGGTGCTCGGGTCTTTGGGTTCTCCTACAATAGACCCCCACGCTGTCTGGGCAGTTCCCGGCTTTGGAGACAAACGCCAGCCTTGAAGGGAGTAATCAATAGAGGCCACGTGGGAGGATGTGGAAGGGGACAAGGAGTCTGGGGCATCCTCCTTTGGGCCAGGTGGAGGGCAGCAGACATGAGAAGGGCAGAGACAAGGCTTCTGTGGACAGGTCGGAGGACAGGCAGGGAGGAGGCCGGCCTCAGTTTCTTTATCTGTGCAGTGGGCTCCGGACAGCCCTCCTGCCTCCCCGCCACACTGAGGATGACCCAGTTCCCTCCGTTCCTTCAGAGTCCCTGCCCAGTGAGTCACCCAGGTGCGACCAGACACAGCACGTCTGGGAAGAACAGAATGATGTGGCCAGTGGTGCAAGTGAGCTCTGCCTCGTGGGTGAGTCAGGGCAGTTGCCGGCAGGACAGCACCCCAGGACCACTTCCTCCACACCCTCTGAGAAGGGGCCAGCCAGGCCCTTCTGAGAACTGGTCATCGAGTTATTCTTCAGGTGGACTTTAGAGCGCACATCTCACTGTCAGAGGAGCCACCAGGCCTTCTGACGTTGAGGGGTGGGTGCTTTCTCCATGCGTGGCACAACTGTGCACCCACCAGGAGTCAGGGAGCATCCCTCATCCCCCTCTGCAGAGTCATTGTCCTTGGGCGCTGGAATCCTGTGCATGGAAGCATTAGGAAACTGTCCTTGAGTCTACAGAGGTGCTAGGCAGGATGGATAGGAGTGGGGGCAACCCCAAAGTGGGTGATGAATGAGGCTGGAGCAGGGCCTCCTGGTCCACCAGAACACTCCGAATGTCTCTCAATCTCTGTCTCTGTATCCCTGCATCTCTGTCTGTCTGCATTTACGATGGTGACCTGAGGAAGCTCCACTGGAGAACCAGAACACATCCCCAAACCACCCAAACATAGAGCTGTGCTGGGCAGGTTACAGGAGGGCCAGCAGCTTGTGTGTACTTTCTGGGTAGGGAAGAGATCTGCGAGGTGCTTGACTTTGACCCACTTGGCCTGGCACTGTGTAGACGTGCTTGGTTTCCCCAAGCAGGGGACGTGCCTGGGAGTTCCCCAAACCCAGGACTGCCTTTGTTTATTACTGTCTTATCTTGCTCCAAGGGTTATAGACATCCACAGCATTTGAAGATACAGTCAGAGCTGGAGAAGGGAGCAAAGACAGGAAAAGGAGGGAGCAGGGTTGCGGTTGGACCCCAGGCCCCTCTCCCCAGAGAGGCACCCATCTGCCTGTGAAGATGCACAAACCCAGCATCTACCCGGTGACAACTGATTCTTCAGCTGAAAGCAGCATTTCCATGTGACTTCAAGTTCCTCTGGCTCAGAGGTGATTTCCCAGCTCTCCCCATGGGGTCCTTCATTCCCAGGCATGGGCCAGTCTTGGATTTGGAACCCAGACCCTCATAGTGGATGGAGGGGCCAAGAAGCCTGAGCCCAGGGAGCTGGAGGCAGGGCAGTGAGGCTTTGAGCTGGCCCCCAGAGCAGGAACCCAGGGCAGGTTAGGCCTGAGGCAGGAGGGGACGGGTACCTGATCTCAGCGGTGCTCACCACCTGGGGAGGCACAGGTTGACCTAGGCAGGAGACGACAACTCACTCATTCAGATGGGTGGATCTGGGACCAACATGGGAAGACACTGCCAAGTCATCAGCAGGCCCTTTCCAGCTCCTGCCCCTCAGAGGACCCGGGCTCATCTGATGCAGACATGGATGAACTGTGTATCCTTCCAGGGTGCTTTGTCCCGTCACTCATCTCCCATTCTGGGTTCTGTGGCTCAACTTATCGACACCTCAGCTTCCCCACTGCCTCTAGAGACTGAGGTCAAGGCATAGCCTCACTCTGGTCAATGACCACACACCTGTGGACCACAGTCCTGGGGGGACCCTTGCCACAGGTGGATCCTGTCTAGGGGACCATGTGATGGTGTGGCCTGGGGACTCACGGGGTGGCCAGGATCAGTGAGAGCCCCAGTTGCCTCCAGCATGCAGGGGGCCGTGTCACAGCCATCCATGCTGATGCGAGTCCCCAGGGTGGTGTCAGGGGTTGCCTCTTTTTGTTGTAAGTTTTCAACAACTGGAATTCCAGTTTACACTTCAGGGATAAAAGTAAGTCAGGGAGACTGTATCCAGAATGAGGTCACTGCGAGGGGTGAGGTCGCCCCACTGTGGTCACAGCCGGAGTGCTTGGGTTGAAAACAGCACAAAGCAGGGTTAAGCATTGGGACCTGGGAGTCCAGGGGGGCCCCTCAGGCAGCGCATCCCCATCCAGGGAAGCTCCCACACTGCAGACACCCCATCTCTGCCTTTTGCTCAGCGTCTCGTGCTCATATCTCTCAGTTCTGAGCATGTGGAATTCTCCAGTCATCCTGGACAGAATCTCATTTTGTCAAATACACCAGCATCTGAGATTGTCGGTTCTTTATTTTTGGGGGCCAGGCAGAAAGCATGTGGAACCTGGTGGGCTGCTGTCCATGGGGTCACACAGAGTTGGACACGACTGAAGTGACTTAGCAGCAGCAGTAGCATGTGGAATCTGAATTCCCTGTGTGTGCATTGCTCAGTCAGGTCTAACTCTTTGTGACCCCGTGGACTGAGGATGCCAGGCTTCCCTATCTCTTGGAGTTTGCTCAGACCATGTCCATTGAGCCATTGATGCTATCTGACCATCTTATCCTCTCCAGCCCCCTTTTCCTTTTGCCTGACCAGGGATCAAACCTGGACCCCTACTCCGGAAGCTCAGAATCTTAACCATTGGACCCCCAGGGACGTCCCATGTCAATCTTTTTAGACTAAACTTCTCTGAACAGTCCTTGAAGAATGAGAGAGTTTAGAAGTAAGACCTATAAATTTTCAAAACACAAAGCATACAGGGCCCAGTGCTGTGTGCAGCCCCTCCCCCAGCAAAAATTTACTACTTCTCATTGCACAGACCTCCCCACTGGGTGGAAATTCCAGTTTCCTCACTTATCCACTGGGCAGGCATTGTTCATTGCCAGCCCCATATCCATTTCCCCACATCCTAACCAACAGGATCCCAATTATGCCCAGGCAGGTAACATGACCAGCTAAAAGTATTGACCTCTTTAGACTCACTTGAAGCTACAGGTGGCCACATGACACTTCCTGCAAACAAGGCACAGACAGAAATCCTCTGGTGCTTCTGAGAAAGCATTTCCTTCTCTGACTCAGAGACTCCCCTTCCTTCTCCTGTTCTTTCCTCCTCCTTGAGCTACAGAAGCAATATCTGGGGCTGCTGCAGCCATCCTGCTATCATGAAGCAATGATCTGGGATGAAAGACATTAATGGTGGTAGAGCCAAGAGACAGAAGAACTAGAGTCCCTGATGGCATTGTTGAACTGCTTGCCTAAATATGGGGCCCACCATGTGATTTCTTATAATGTGAGACGTATGCATTATTAAACCTGAATTAGCTGGAGGATCTGTTATTTGTAGCTAAATGTTCCTAGGATGTACCTGAGTTTATAGGGGAGGTTTTGTGATATGATCAGAATAGGTCTGGACTGAAGCCAGGAGGGCATTTTGGCCAGTCACAAGTGTACTGTTGCTCATAAAGACACAGGGGCAAGCACATACAGGCTTCCTGGGCAAGTGTCCATGGCTGAAGTTGTGTGGCCAGGTTCTGGTGTCCCAGAGTCCCGCACAGTGACTGCACACCCTGGGGTGGTTACAGAGTCCCGTGGGGTCTGCTGATGAATCAGGCAATATGAAGGCAAAAACTCTGTTTCTTGGGAACCTCAGGTTTTGTCTTTCGACTGATTTTCTTTTGTTTTTACCATAAATTAGGTTCCTTTCTAACCTGTCTTTCTCTATGTCTGGCCAAGAGTGGCAAGATTGCCAGTAAGAGGAGATGGAAAGGGTAAAGAGAGATTTCATTGGAAAACCTTTTCTGACACTGTTAAGATAACCATGTATTGTTGGAGGTAGAGGTTGGGAGGTGTTTCCATATCAGTTCAGTTCAATTCAGTCGAACAGTTGTGTCTGATTCTTTGCAACCCCATGGACTACACCAGGCTTCCCTGTCCATCACCAACTCCTGGAGCTTACTCAAGCTCATGTCCATCGAGTTGATGATGCCATCCAGCCATTTCATCCTCTGTCATCCGCTTCTCCCCCTGCCTTTAATCTTTCCCAGCATTAAGGTCTTTTCCAATGAGTTGGCTCTTCACATAAGATGGCCAAAGTATCGGAGCTTCAGCTTCAGCATCAGTCCTTCCAATGAACATCCAGGACTGATCTCCTTTAGAATGGACTGGTTGGATCTCCTTGAAGTCCAAGGGACTCTCAAGAGTCTTATCCAACACCACAGTTCAAAATCATCAATTCTTTCGCACTCAGCTTTCTTTATAGTCCAACTCTCACATCCATACATGACTACTGGAAAAACCACAGCTTTGACTAGACGGACCTTTGTTGGCAAAGTAACATCTCTGCTTTTTAATATGTCTAGGTTTGTCATAGCTTTTCTTCTAAGGAGCAAGCGTCTTTTAATTTCATGGCTGCAGTTACCATCTGCAGTGATTTTGGAGCCCAAAAATAAAGTCTCTCACTGTTTCCATTGTTTCCCCATCTATTTGCCATGAAGTGATGGGACCAGATGCCATGATCTTAGTTTTCTGAATGTTGAGTTTTAAGCCAGGTTTTTTACTCTTTTCTTTCACTTTCATCACGGGGCTCTTTAGTTCTTCTTCGCTTTCTGCCATAAGGGTAGTGTCATCTGCATTTCTGAGGTTATTGACATTTCTCCCGGCAATCTTGATTCCAGTTTGTGCTTCATCCAGCCAAGCATTTCTCATGATGTACTCTGCATATAAGTTAAATAAACAGGGTGACAATATACAGCCTTGACATACTCCTTTCCCGATTTGGAACCAGTCTGTTGTTCCATGTCCAGTTTTAACTGTTGCTTCCTGACCTGCATACAGATTTATCAGAAGGCAGGGAAGAATCTCTTTAAGAATTTTCCAGTTTGTTGTGATCCACACAGTCAAAGGCTTTGGCATAGTCAATACAGCAGAAGTAGATGTTTTTCTGGAACTCTCTTGCTTTTTTGATGATCCAATAGATGTTGGCAATTTGATCTCTTATTCCTCTGCCTTTTCTAAATCCAGGTTAAACATCTGGAACTTCATGGTTCACATACTGTTGAAGCCTGGCTTGGAGAATTTTGAGCATTACTTTGCTAGCATGTGAGATGAGTACAATTGTGCGGTAGTTTGAACATTCTTTGGCATTATCTTTTTTGGGGGATTGGCATGAAAACTGACCTTTTCCAGTGCTGTGGCCACTGCTGAGTTTTCCAAATTTGCTGGCATATTGAGTGCAGCACTTTAGGATTTGAAATAGCTCAACTGGAATTCCATCACCTCCACTAGCTTTATTCATAGTGATGCTTCCTAAGGCCCACTTGACTTCACATTCCACGATGTCTGGCTCTAGGTGAGTGATCACACCATCGTGGTTATCATGAAGATCACTTTTGTACAGTTCTTTTGTTTATTGTTGCCACCTCTTCTTAATATCTTCTGCTTCTGTCAGGTCCATACCATTTCTGTCCTTTATTATGCCCATCTTTGCATGAAATATTCCCTTGGTATCTCTAATTTTCTTGAAGAGATCTCGAGTCTTTCCCATTTTATTGTTTTCCTCTATTTCTTTGCATTGATCACTGAGGAAGGCTTTCTTATCTCTCCTTGCTATTCTTCGGAACTCTGCATTCAAATGAGTATACCTTTCCTTTTCTCCTTCACCTTTCACATCTTTTCTTTTCTCAGCTATTTGTAAGTCCTCCTCAGACAACCATTTTTCCTTTTTGCATTTCTTTTTCTTGGGGCTGATCTTGATCCCTGCCTCCTGTACAATGTCACAAACCTCTGTCCATAGTACTTCAGGCACTCTGTCTATCAGATGTATTCCCTTGAATCTATTTGTCACTTCCATTGTATAATCCTAAGGGATTGGATTTAGGTCATACTTGAATGGTCTAGTGGTTTTCCCTACTTTCTTCTTTCCTATTTCCACATGCTATGCTGCTGCTGCTGCTGCTAAGTCGCTTTAGTCGTGTCCGACTCTGTGCGACCCCATAGACGAAAGCCCACCAGGTTCCTCCATCCCTGGGATTCTCCAGGCAAGAACACTGGAGTGGGTTGCCATTTCCTTCCCCAATGCATGAAAGTGAAAAGTGAAAGTGAAGTCGTTCAGTTGTGTCTGACTCTTAGCGACCACATGGATTGCAGCCTAACAGACTCCTCTGTCCATGGGATTTTCCAAGCAAGAGTACTGGAGTGGGGTGCCATTGCCTTCTCCTATTTCCACATAGGACTGTTTTTATCAGAGAAGTATTTTGGTTTTCTTCCTGTTTGACAAGATTGCACACCAAGTATCACTGACGTTGGCATGAACTCAGCATCCTGAACCCAAATATTTACATTCCATGTGAATTAGTCTGCTGGGTCAGCTCAGGTACCACCCTGAACACGGGAAAGGATGCCCTGCCGGATGCAAGGTTCAGGGCCCCTGAGGGCGGTCATGTGCAGCCTTGACCCTCGTGCCAGGTGAGACGCCTGTTGCTGTTCTGTCGCTCAGTCATGTCTGACTCTTTGCAACCCGATGGACTGCAGTGTGCCAGGCTTCTCTGTCCTTCACTGTCTCCCAGAGTTTGCTCAAACTCTTGTCCATTAAGTCAGTGATGCCATCCAACCATCTCATCCTCTGTTACCCCCTTCTCTTCCTGCTTTCAACCTTTCTCAGCATCAGGGTCTTTTACACTGAATTGATTCTTCACACCAGGTGGCCAAGGTATTGGAGCTTCAGCTTCAGCATCAGTCCTTCCAATGAATATTCAGGGTTGATTTCCTTTAGGATTGAGTAGTTTGAACTCCAACAGACTCTCAAGAGTCTTATCTCACACCAGTGTTCGAAAGCATCAGTCCTTTGATGCTCAGCCTTCTTTGTGGTTCAGCTTTCACATCTGTACATGGCTATTGGAAAAACCATAGCTTTGAGACTCCTGAGAAATGAGTAACTCTGTTGCCTTTGCTCTGCAAATACACAGCCACGGGCCAGACCCAACCTGTCTGCATTCTGTGAGCTGACTGCACGCAGGACACAGGTCACGAGGCAAGTGGTGAATCGCCTGTCTCCTTCAGGAAGAGCTGCTCCCGGCTTCCCAGAGGGCTGGCTGCCCAAAGGAATTCAAGCCCCATGGATTCTGTAAGGCAGGGCTCTGGGGCTTCCGAGGAAGATGTCCTTCAGCTGGTTCCCTGCTCTGTCCTTCCCTCCCCACCCCCACCCTGGCATCCCAGATTCAGCAGCGGGGCCATCTCATCCACCCCTGGTACTTGTCATCAATAGAGTTTGTGTTTCTGTTACTCCTGCAGACAAACCTGACTGCTGTTAGAGCTTCTGGGGGCCAGAGACAGAGGAGAGAGTCTGGGGCTTCTATCTCTCCAAGAGCAGAAACTATGTTCCTGACCCCAATCCAGGTCAGCCAACCAGGCTGCACACCCCAGGGAAGTCAGGGTCAGGCTGTTAATCTGTGTCTCTGGTTTTAGGCATAGTGCTCGCATACAGTAGGTACTCAATGCTTGTTCAATTGAGCCATTCCTCTCCTATTTGAAATAAAACGCCATTCAGCTTTGATGAGAAGGGCATTCTTTGTTGTTGTTGTTGTTATAGTTGTTGTTTTTTGCTTGTGAAACTCAAAAAGAGGTCTGCAATGCTCTAATAATTTAGGCATCTTCATTTACCTGGAGGCTTTCAGATAATTCACGTTGTAAGCTGTTTGAGTAAGCGTCTTACTCCTTGGAAGGAAAGTTATGACCAACCTAGATAGCATATTCAAAAGCAGAGACATTACTTTACCAACAAAGGTTCGCCTAGTCAAGGCTATGGTCTTTCCTGTGGTCATGTATGGATGTGAGAGCTGGACTGTGAAGAAGGCTGAGTGCCGAAGAATTGATGCTTTTGAACTGTGGTGTTGGAGAAGACTCTTGAGAGTCCCTTGGACTGCAAGAAGATCCAACCAGTCCATTCTGAAGGAGATCAGTCCTGGAATTTCTTTGGAAGGAATGATGCTAAAGCTGAAACTCCAGTATTTTGGCCACCTCATGCGAAGAGTTGACTCATTGGAGAAGACTCTGATGCTGGGAGGGATTGAGGGCAGAAGGAGAAGGGGAAGACAGAGGATGAGATGGCTGGATGGCATCACTGACTTGATGGGTGTGAGTCTGAGTGACCTCCGGGAGCTGGTGATGGACAGGGAGGCCTGGCGTGCTGCAGTTCATGGGGTCGCAAAGAGTCGGACACGACTGAGCGACTGATCTGATCTGATCTGGTCTGAAGCTGTTTGATGATGTTCATACTAGGTCCATCTGGGACAAAGTACGAAACAACACACATACACACATCTTAGACAGGCCATCTTTTCTCAAGATGTCATCCATAGAAGATACTCCATTATTTTATGGAGTCTAAGCAGAAACAGTGGCTTCCAACTAAACTCTGCTATGCCATCTTTTGGAAGATGTCTCCCCATTTCAGAGATGTTAAAATTGGCCTTGACTTTCAACAGCTAAGTCAAAGATCTCTCTTGGTAAATGTCAACTTGCACTTGAAAATATGTGGGTTGGTTTCAAGTATCTTTTAATATGATTTCTAAGATAATTCTACAGTGATGAGACTCTGTATGATTCCAGTACGATTAGACCATGAAATTTTTGCACCTTGTCTTATGTCCCTGAATACGTTCTAGTGTTTCTTGGTGTATAGTCTATGAGAACTTGAATAGAATTTGTATCCTGCTGTTATGTGAAAATTACATAAATCTTAATTACTTTGAATTGGTTCATGGTGCTTTTCAGGTCTATTATATCCTTTTACTTTTCTGGCTATTCATTCTATTAATTTTTGAGAGTTTGATATTAAAATTCCAACTGAAAATCTTTAACTACTTACAAAAATAATTGTAATATATAGTGAAACTATACGTAACTTTGTTCTGTATTTTCCAATTCTCCTGTATATGTGCTATCATACTTTCATAATTTAAAAAATAAAGAAAGAAGAAAAGTCTGGCATTTGGTCAATGAAATATAGTAGTTATTTATCTTGACTTGATGTGTGCTATGATTTATATACCTGAAATAAATTAAACCACTGAGATGAGACAGTAATTATGAACCATGAATTATGTGCTTTGGCACAGGTAATGTGGGAATTCAGAGGGGAGAAATGCCAGCTAGTGCTGAGTCATATCGAGGAAGGATTTGAAAAGAAGATGAAGTTACTGGGCCCCAAAGAGTCATACTCTAGCTTCAAGGAGACACCAGGAAGTGGCATCATGGAAAATCCTCAGAGCTTAGGCATGGAAAGGGGGGTCGGGGTGGGAGGCAGGGGACCCAGTCAGACCGACTGCAGCTCAGGTACAATGCTGAGGATGCTCACCTGTGTGCGGAGCTCTTCACACACATCGTGTTGCAGCCCTCACACCCCAAAGGTGAGGCAGATTCCCCAGGAGCACGCATTATGTACTTAGGAAGTGCTCCCAGGAGAGCCTGGTAACAGTCTGGGACCACCAGATCAGAGACCGGAAGAAGGTGAAGTCCTGGCCCGATCCCACAGGGGCACTGAGTGCACATCCCATCTTGGAGAAGGAAGTTGGGTGCTCATCTGTCCGTAGACGGATCCAAATCCCCAGGCACTGCAGGCTAAGATGTGTGGCAGAATAGCTCCCCCAAGCAGTCCTGCAAGAAGACCTGCAGGTGAGGACTGCTCTGAGCAAGCCCAAGAGGCACACAAGCGTGGGAAATGGGTTGGGGAGCATGTGGGCACACCCCCAGTAGTGTCGGCCCAACAGGCTTAATTATCTCCTTGTACAGATGAAGATAACCATGGTCTCTAAGGTGACACTTCTGGAAGCTAGAAACAGTCTCTCTGACTGAATAAAGCACTTCATGCATTTATTTATCCATTCGATGAGAAATTACCTTTTTTTTTTTTTTTTTTTTTTTTTTTTTTTTTTTTTTGCAATAGCCACTGCTGAGAAAAGGATTTGATTGCACAGTAAAGAAACTTGAATTAAAATGAGAAGGACAGAACCATCAGTGAGCTGTGGAATTTTTCAACTATCTTTAGGTGTCCCTTTGTTCTACATTAAAATAGACATAGATAGATGATAGATAATTGACAGATAGATGATAGAGTGATAAAAATAATACCATAAGGAGATCATAAGACAAAAAACTAGTTAAAGGACTTCCTGGTGGTCCAGTGGTTAAGAATCTGCCTGCAATGCAAGGTACATGGGTTCAATCCCTGGTCCGGGAAGATTCCAGATGTCTCAGAACAACTAAGCCCACGCATCACAACTACTGAAGCCTGAGAGCCTAGAACCCACAAGCCGAAGCTACTGAGCCCAGGTGCTGCAACCACTGAAGCCTGAATGCTCTAGAGCCTGTGCTCCACAACAAGAGAAACCACAGCAAGGGGAAGCCCATGCATTGCAACTAGAGAGTACCCTCTGCTCACCACAACTAGAGGAAGCCTACATGTAGCAAAAAAAAAAAAAAAAAATTAATGTTAGGAAAAAAATACATGTAACTTGTGAAACTCCAATACTTTGACCACCAAATGTGAAGAACTGACTCACTGGAAAAGACCCTGATGCTAGGAAAGATTGAAGGCAGGAAGGAGGAGAAAGGGATGACAGAGGATGAGATGGTTGGATGGCATCACCGACTTGATGGACATGAGTGTGAGTAATTTCCGGGAGTTGGTGATAGACAGTGAGGCCTGGTGTGCTGCAGTCCATGGGGTAGCAAAGAGTCAGACATGACTGAGCGACTAAACTGAACTGAACTTGTACCACAGAAAATGTGCTACTTTGCTAATATTTAAGAGCTGCCAAAATCAGGGGGGAAAAGACCAACGCATCAATATTTGAAGTGGGCTGGAGATAATGAACATCAACTCACAGAAAATGAAATGCAAATAGGTTTGAACATACAAAGGATTCTCCAAGTCATATTAAAAGAAAGGTAAATATTTTGAAAACCACAAAAGATTCTATTTCTTAGCTATCAGAATGACAAAAAGCTTGATGACACATGCAGTTGGAAAAGTTGTATAAAACAGACATTCTCACATGCTACTCACAGGAGTGCAAAAATAGTGGAACAACCCAATACAGAGGTGAATCTGATAGGCTCTACTAAAATTCCATGTTGATCCGGTAGCTCAGGAGTAAAGAATCTGCCTGCCAATGCAGGAGACACAAGAGACATGGCTTCAATCCCTGAGTTGGGAAGATCCCCTGGAGTAGGAAATGGCAACCCACTCCAATATTTTTGCCTGTGCGCCATAGACGGAGGAGCTTGGCGGGCTACGGTCCCTGGGGTCACAGAGTCAGACACTATTGAGCACCTCCACCCCTCATCCAGTGATAAACAGTAAGCATTAAAATCTAGAACTGCATCCCAAAGATATACTGGCAAAATTAGTACATGAGACCCTGATGCTGGGAAAGATTGAGGGCAGGAGGAGAAAGGGGAGACAGAGGATGAGATGATTGGATGGTATTATTGACTCAACAGACATGAATTTGAGCAAATTCCGGGAGATAGAGAAGGATAGGAAAGCCAGGTGTGCCGCAGCCCATGGGGTTGCAAACAGCAGGACACGACCAAGCGACTGAACAATGACCATCTGTTCACTGCAGTGTTACTCAAAATAGTAAAGTACAGGAAGAAAAACAATTGTCCATCAACTAAGGATGCTGCATTCATACACAGAGTGCTGTGCGGCTTTGAGAAGGAGTGAAGGAGGTCTCAGTACACTGCTCCAGGATATGTGGATGAAGGGAAGTGTAAGGTGCCGACCAGGGTATGTAAAAGGCCATCCCTTTTGTAAGAAAGGAGAATAAACAAATGCAGATTTTTGGTCACATTTGAAAAAAATAATGGAAAGATAAACCAAAACTTAATAAACTATTAACCCATAAGGGGAATTAAAAAAACAGGTGGAGGGGACGGTGATGCAAGCCAGACCTCTGTGCATGACTCTTGCAGGGAGTTATTGGAGGTGGTTCTCAAAACACAGATTTCCATGAGGAAAGTGATATACAGCCAGTCAGATTTCTGCCAACAATCTCACTGGAGTCATCTGGAGCTGACTCATACTAAGTGGCAAGAGTCAAGTATTAACTATTCAGGAATTTCACAAACTGGTTGTTAAACTACTGGTAACTTGATCAAGGTGTTCTACTGGACATGATCAAGGTGTTCCTGAGCCATGTCTGAGGACTGGCTCAGATCTAGGAGCCAGGACGGGGATCAAGCTTTCTATTGGGGTGACTCCCTCCCCTTCCCATTCAACCATCTTAGATATCTGCTATTTTAGGGGGTTGTTTTGGGGGCGGCTATTTTGTTTTACAGATTTTGAAGAGTATACAAGTGATGGAAACTAGCTTCCTGAAAAAAGATGGTGATTTGCATTGTTTGCCAATTTTCTTGATGTAAGTGCTCCCACCTCAGAAGAACCCTGAAATCAAGGGAAGTGTGCATGGATGCATTCTCAGTCACTCAGTTGTGTCCAACTCTGTGCAACCCCGTGGACTGCAGCCCTCCAGGCTCCTCTGTCCATGGGATTCTCCAAGCAAGAATACTGGAGTGGGTTGCCATTTCCTCCTCTGGGGATCTTCCCAACCCAGGGACTGAGCCTGCATTTCTTGTATTGGCAGGCAGATTCTTTACCACTGAGCCACTTGGGAAGCCCCAAGAGAAGTTTATGTAGTAAGAATTATCACAGTTTTTCCCCCCACCCCCAGCATTCACCCATGCAACAATATGAGGGAAGAGAAGAATCCGAACATTTCAAGGATGGCTGAGCACAGAGTTCAGTCCTGAAACATCATTATGGGCTCTGTGTCCACAGGACAGAGGGAAGGAACATCTTTATTCAAGTCCAGGTTACATTTAGCTCAGAGAGAGTCCACCAGGCCCTGGATGTGTAATTGGAATGGAAGTCGCTGGTGTTTAAAACAACCAGATATTCATTTCAAACTTTGGAAGAAATTCTCATATTAAGAAAGATAAGCCTCTGAAACTGCTTCCCCTGTGCCCCAAGTCAGGAGAGTGCTTCAAAGTCAGCATTGCAGCCTGGGAGCAGTGGCAGAAATTAGCGCTGCTTTAAAGACCTGAAGGATGCGGGAGTGGTTCCCCATAACATTACAAAAACCAGTTGGATTATAGGAAATGACAAAGAACTAGTGCAAACCCACCAATGAGTAGCCCCAATTGCAGCTGCTACAACACATGTGCTGTGTTAGCTGGAGCAGCCAAACCCAGCATTCAGTGCGTGGTAACCAGTAACGCTGAAGAAGTTGAAGTTGAACGGTTCTACAAGACCTTTTAGAACTAACACCCAAAAAAGATGTCCTTTTCATTATAGGGGACTGGAATGCAAAAGTAGGAAGTCAAGAAACACCTGGAGTAACAGGCAAATTTGGCCTTGGAACACGGAATGAAGCAGGGCAAAGACTAACAGAGTTTTGCCAAGAAAATGCACTGGTCATAGCAAATACCTTCTTCCAACAACACAAGAGAAGACTCTATACATGGACATCACCAGATGGTCAACATTGAAATCAGATCGATTATATTCTTTGCAGCCAAAGATGGAGAAGCTCTATACAATCGGCAAAAACAAGACCGGGAGCTGACTGTGGCTCAGACCATGAACTCCTTATTGCCAAATTCAGACTGAAATTGAAGAAAGTAGGGAAAACCACTAGACCATTCAGGTATGATCTAACTCAAGTCCCTTATGATTATACAGTGGAAGTGAGAAATAGATTTAAGGGCCTAGATCTGATAGATAGAGTGCCTGATGAACTATGGAATGAGGTTCGTGACATTGTACAGGAGACAGGGATCAAAACCATCCCCATGGAAAAGAAATGCAAAAAAAGCAAAATGGCTGCCTGGGGAGGCCTTACAAATAGCTGTGAAAAGAAGAGAAGCGAAAAGCAAAGGAGAAAAGGAAAGATATAAGCATATGAATGCAGAGTTCCAAAGAATAACAAGAAGAGATAAGAAAGCCTTCTTTAGCGATCAATGCAAAGAAATAGAGGAAAACAACAGAATGGGAAAGACTAGGGATCTCTTCAAGAAAATCAGAGATACCAAAGGAATATGTCATGCAAAGATGGGCTCGATAAAGGACAGAAATGGTATGGAACTAACTGAAGCAGAAGATATTAAGAAGAGATGGCAAGAATACACAGAAGAACTGTACAAAAAAGAGCTTCACAACCCAGATAATCATGATGGTGTGATCACTGACCTAGAGCCAGACATCCTGGAATGTGAAGTCAAGTGGGCCTTAGAAAGCATCACTACTAACAAAGCTAGTGGAGGTGATGGAATTCCAGTGGAGCTATTCCAAATCCTGAAAGATGATGCTGTGAACGTGCTGCACTCAATATGCCAGCAAATTTGGAAAACTCAGCAGTGGCCACAAGATTGGAAAAGGTCAGTTTTCATTCCAATCCCAAAGAAAGGCAATGCCAAAGAGTGCTCAAACTACCGAACAATTGCACTCATCTCACACGCTAGTAAAGTAATGCTCAAAATTCTCCAAGCCAGGCTTCAGCAATATGTGAATCATGAACTTCCTGATGTTCAAGCTGGTTTTAGAAAAGGCAGAGGAACCAGAGATCAAATTGCCAACATCCGCTGGATCATGGAAAAAGCAAGAGAGTTCCAGAAAAACATCTATTTCTGCTTTATTGACTATGCCAAAGCCTTTGACTGTGTAGATCACAATCAACTGTGGAAAATTCTGAAAGAGATGGGAATACCAGGCCACCTGATCTGCCTCTTGAGAAATCTGTATGCAGGTCAGGAAGCAACAGTTAGAACTGGTCATGGAACAACAGACTGGTTCCAAATAGGAAAAGGAGTACGTCAAGGCTGCATATTGTCACCATGTTTATTTAACTTATATGCAGAGTACATCATGAGAAATGCTGGACTGGAAGAAACAGAAGTTGGAATCAAGATTGCTGGGAGAAATATCAATCACCTCAGATATGCAGATGACACCACCCTTATGGCAGAAAGTGAAGAGGAACTCAAAAGCCTCTTGATGAAAGTGAAAGTGGAGAGTGAAAAGGTTGGCTTAAAGCTCAACATTCAGAAAACGAAGATCATGGCATCTGGTCCCATCACTACATGGGAAGTAGATGGGGAAACAGTGGAAACAGTGTCAGACTTTCTTTTTCTGGGCTCCAAAATCACTGCAGATGGTGACTGCAGCCATGAAATTAAAAGACGCTTACTCCTTGGAAGGAAAGTTATGACCAACCTAGATAGCATATTCAAAAGCAGAGACATCACTTTGCCAACAAAGGTTCGCCTAGTCAAGGCTATGGTCTTTCCTGTGGTCATGTATGGATGTGAGAGCTGGACTGTGAAGAAGGCTGAGTGCCGAAGAATTGATGCTTTTGAACTGTGGTGTTGGAGAAGACTCTTGAGAGTCCCTTGGACTGCAAGGAGATCCAAGCAGTCCATTCTGAAGGAGATCAGCCCTGGGATTTCTTTGGAAGGAATGTAGCTAAAGCTGAAACTCCAGTATTTTGGCCACCTCATGCGAAGAGTTGACTCATTGGAGAAGACTCTGATGCTGGGAGGGATTGAGGGCAGGAGGAGAAGGGGACGACAGAGGATGAAATGGCTGGATGGCATCACTGACTCGATGGATGTGAGTCTGAGTGACTTCCGGGAGTTGTTTTGATGGACAGGGAGGCCTGGCGTGCTGCAGTTCATGGGGTCGCAAAGAGTCGGACACGACTGAGCAACTGATCTGATCTGATCTGATCTGAAGCAGACAAATCAGATCTCATCAGCATTTTTAAAGTCTATCAAAGGACACTGTCAGAGAGGGAAAAGACAACCCACAAAATGAGGGGCAATATTTGCAAAAAATAATCTGATAAAGGGCCTAGTAGTCAGAGTACATAAAGAATGTCTATAACTGGACAACAAGACAAACAATCTAATTCAAAATGGACAAAGTGCTATCACAGACATTGTCCCAAAGGAAATACACAAACAAGCACAAGAAGGAAGGTCATTGGCCATTAGGGAAATGCAAGTTAAACACAAGGAGATGCCACTTCATGTCCACTAGGGTGGCTAAAATTTAAAACAAACAATAAATGAATAGGAAATAAGTCTCAATGAGCACGTAAAGAAATTGAGATCCTTGTACATTGCAGGTAAGAAATGTAAAATGGCACAGCTGCTGTGGAAAATAGTCCAGCGGTTCCTCAAAAGTTTGCCATATAACCCATTAAATCTACTTCTAGGTATATACCCAAAAGACTTATTAATAAAAAGAGATGTTCAAACAAAAGCTTGTACACAAATATTCATCACACCTTATTCACACTAAGAAAAGTGTATTGTTGTTGTTGTTCCGTTACTCAGTCCTGTCTGACTCTTTGCAACCCCATGGATTCCCTTGTCCATCACCATCTCCTGGAGCTTGCTCAAACTCAAGTCCATTAAGTCAATGATGTCATCCAACCATCTCATCCTCTGTAGCTACCTTCCCCTCCTGCCCTGAATCTTTCCCAGCATCAGGGTCTTTTCCAAAGAGTTAGCTCTTCATATCAGGTGGCCAAAGTATTGGAGCTTAAGCTTCAGTCCTTCCAATGTATATTCAGGGTTGATTTCCTTTAGGATTGACTGCTTTGATCTCCTTTCAGTCCAAGAGACTCTCAAGAGTCTTCTCCAACACCAAACTTCAAAAGCATCAATTCTTTGGCACTCAGTCTTCTTTATGGCCCAACTCTCATATCCATACATGACTATAAGGACCTTTATGAGCAAAGTGATGTCTCTGCTTTTAAATATGTTGTCTAGGTTTGTCATAGCTTCTCTTCCAAGAAGCAAGCCTCTTTTTAACCAAAAGGTATAAATGGCCCAAATGTTCATCGACTTATGGATAAATAATATGTCATCTGTTTCTATGAGGAATATTATTCAGTCATAGAAAAGGATGAAGCACACATGTATGCTACAAAGTGGCATGTATGCCACTTTTGGCATGTATGCCGCATGTATGCCAAGTTGGAGTCACACACAAAAGGCCACCTACTGTGTGATTCCTTTTATATGAAATGTGCAGAACAGGCAAAGTCATAGAGACAGAAATCAGAGCAGTGTTTGACAAGGACTGGGGAGGGTCTACTTAATACTACAAGATTTCCTTTGGGGAATGTCCTGGAACTAGATAGTGGTCATAGTTGTACAATGTTGTGACTGTACTGCTGCTGCTGCTGCTAAGTCGCTTCAGTCGTGTACAACTCTGTGCGACCCCAGAGACGGCAGCCCACTAGGCTCCGCCGTCCCTGGGATTCTCCAGGCAAGAACACTGGACTGGGTTGCCATTTCCTTCTCCAATGCATGAAAGTGAAAAGTGAAAGTGAAGTCGCTCAGTCATGTCTGACCCTTAGCGACCCTATGGACTGCAGCCTACCAGGCTCCTCCGTCCATGGGATTTTCCAGGCAAGAGTACTGGAGTGGGGTGCCATTGCCTTCTCCGTGACTGTACTAAATGCCCCTGAATTGAACATTTTAAACTGGTTAATTTTATATTATTTGTTACATGTTTAGGATTTCTAACAGGGAGGCCCCTAGAGCTTCCCTGGTGATCCAGTGGTTAAAAATCCACCTGCCAATGCAGAGAACATAAGTTTGATCCCTGGTCTGGGAATAGCCCACATGCCACAACTACCAAAGCCCATACGTCCTAAAGCCAGTGCCCCGCAATAAGATAAGCCATTGCCAAGAGAAGCCTCCTCACTGCAACAAAGGGTAAACCCCATTTGCCACAACCAGAAAAGGCCTACATGCAGCAACAAAGACCCAGCTTAGCGAAAAGGTAACTAATTAATTTTTAAAGAAGAGTGAGGACTTCAGACTGTGCAGCACTGGGTATTATCAGTGTTGTAAATCTTGGCTGATCTTGTAGCTGGGATATTTGTGTTTTAATCTAGAGACTTTAATTATCAGTGATATCCAGTAGCATTTCATATGTTGATTGGAAATTTGAATGAACTGTGTGCTTGTGTTTGATTCTTTTGTATCATATCCTGCTTTAGTTGTAAAGACTTTCAAATTTTATAGCGCAAATATTTTCTAGCAGTTCAATATCTTCACTGTATATGCCAAAAATATTTCTTTCGGATTCTGATTGAAGTTACATCAGTGATGGATTGATCCAGAAAGAGTGGTGATTACAGCTCTGACTTTCTTGCTCACAACTCTCGGGTCCCAGTGGATATATGTTATGTGTGTTCTTTGATCAAGTTTACTATTTCGCTCACAACTTATCTTCTTAGTATTGCTCTCAGGTATAGTTTGGGCTGTGGTAAAGCTGGGCATCTTTCACTATGTCTTCTCACACTGTTGAGCCTGACGTGAAGTGGGGAGTGGCTGCAGCGGCTGGGAACTTGTCTCACGCTCAGCCCCTCCCTCTGTGAATGTGATTTAAGAACCCTGGCACTCATTCAGCAGAAACTTGCGTCTTGGATTCTCCACAAGTTTTCTGGAGCCAAACAAAGAACAGATGGGAAAACAGACTCTTGCAACATACTCACATGTTTAATGAGTAAAAGGTAATTGTAGAAAACACAGCAGCTCTAATGAGGGTCTCGTGCAAACAGCTCCAAACAGCAACAAGGAAGGGAGAGCGTGGGAGCCTCCAACCAGGGCCACGCGCATACCCAGGGTGGGTATAAAAGCAGACATCCCCAGCACTTCACTCACACACTCTCACACACTCACATCCTCACCCTCCTCCAGCCCTACCACCTCCACCATGGCCACCTCCGCTCTGTCTGCCTGCTCCAGTGACCTGAGCTACGGCAACCGGGTCTGCCTGCCCGGGTCCTGTGACTCCTGCACCGGCTCCTCCTGGCATGTGGACGACTGTCCAGAGAGCTGCTGTGAGCCCCCCTGCTGTGCCCCCAGATGCTGCGTTCCGGCCCCCCGCCTGACCCTCCTCTGCGCCCCAGTGAGCTGTGAGTCCAGCCCCTGCTGCCAGCCAGCCTGCAGCAGCTCCTGCCCAGCCTTGTGCTGCCAGCAGTCTAGCTGCCAGCCTTCTTGCTGCACCTCCTCCCCCTGCCAGCAGGCCTGCTGTGAGCCCGTCTGCTGCAGGTCTGTCTGCTGCACACCTGTCTGCTGCAGGCCCGTCTGCTGCACACCTGTCTGCTGCACACCTGTCTGCTGTGAGACCTCCCCCTGTTCTACCTCCTCATGTCTCCAGCAGTCTAGCTGCCAGCCCTCCTGCTGCACCTCCTCCCCCTGCCAGCAGGCCTGCTGTGAGCCTGTCTGCTGCACACCTGTCTGCTGCAAGCCTGTCTGCTGCACCCCTGTCTGCTGCAAGCCTGTGTGCTGTGAGGCCTCCCTCTGCTCAGCCCCCTCATCCTGCTGCAGACCCTCCTCCTCCTCTGTGTCCCTCCTCTGCCGTCCTGTGTGCCGCCCTGCCTGCTGTGTGCCCACCTCCTCTTGTGAGCCCAACTGCTGCCTCCCGGCCTCTTCCGTGTCCCTCCTCTGCCGCCCCGCGTGCCGCCCCGCCTGCTGTGTCCCCACCTCCTCCTGCCAGCCCAGCTGCTGCCGCCCGGCCTCCTCTGTGTCCCTGCTCTGCAGGCCCACATGCTCCCGCCTGGCCTGCTGTGTCCCCGCCTCAGCCCCGAAGCTCTGCTGCTGACCGGCCCATCATCTGCCCCCCACAAGCTGCTGTCTCTCTCACAAGCTCCAGTAGCCCCTCTGCTGGTGCAAGGACCTCCCCTCTCCCAAATGTGGACGCGCAGCTGCTGCCCAGAGGGGATTTGAACTTGGCAGACATCCCAGAGAGCCCTCGACAGGGTGGACGGTGGGGCCCCAGGAGCCTCCTCTGCAGGACAGGCTGCTTGAATCTCATATGACAAACATCAGCTGCTGTAATGAATAAAGCATTTGTGTCAGGAAATAGGTACCCATGTCTATTTTGCCCTCCTCCCTTGGGCCCTCTTGACCCCTCCAAATTTGGCCTGTGGGTGCTCTGTCGGCTGAAGTCAGGCAGCAAAGACACATTCTCCCATCCAAATTCAAAGCAGCTGAGAGACAACAGGATCTGAAAGCTGGTGCCATCCACACATTCCATGTCCTTTCCTACCCTAGGCTCACTCTCCCTGCAGTGGATGGCCCTTCAAGGCTGGCATGGGAGGCGGGTATGGGTGCAGAAGGCTCAGATCCTGAGTAGGCCTTGGGTTCCTCCCACACCCACCCCTTGCCCATGCAGGTTGAAGGTGACTTGGGGGGAAGCAGAAACCTTCCTGGGTCGGGATCTGAGAGTCCAGGGTGAGTGCCATTGGAGAGAGGTGCCGACACTGAGGAGGCTTGCCTATATGCTGGTCTGTGAACAAGATTCTGGGGGCTCCCAGGGGGTGCAGTGTCAATTTAGACATCACTCATTCTACTCAAGGTTTCAAAGCCTGACCGAGGAGGGACAGAACAAAAGAGACGCCTTGTGAACAAACCCTCAGGACAGTAGGGGAGAATGAGCCAGCAGTCTTAGTAGACATTAGCAATAGAGGAAGCGGGTACCAGTCAGCACCAGGCACCCTACTTATCCCCCCACCAGAAACAGACTGATGAGGCCCATGGGAGCAGGAGAACAGTGGAGGCTGAGGCAAGAGAGACCAGGAACTGAAGGCATCTTCCTAGGGGATACTATCCCCACCCCCAGCTCAGCTCCACCCAGGAAAGAGGAAATGGAGAAAAACCCTAAGAGGACTTGTAAACAAGTAGTGGCCAGATGTAAACCTGCCTCAACTCTTAAATCTCTTTCCTGAGTTTACTCAAGACAAGTACCGTTTTTCTCCTTTGCCTTTAGCTTCTCTTCTTTTCTCACCTATTTGTAAAGCCTCCTCAGACAACCATTTTTGCCTTTTTACATTTCTTTTGCTTGGACATGGTCTTGATCACTGCCAAGTGATCAAAGGCAAAGGAGAAAAGGAAAGATATACCGATTTGAATGTAGAGTTCCAAAGAATACCAAGGAGAGATAAGAAAGCCTTCCTCAGTGATCAATGCAAAGAAATAGAGGAAAATAGAATGGAAAAGACTAGAGATCTCTTTGAGAAAATGAGAGATACTAGGGAACATTTCATGAAAAGATGGGCACAATAAAGGACAGAAATGGTATGGACCTGACAGAAGCAGAAGATATTAAGAAGAGGTGGCAACAATAAACAGAAGAACTATACAAAAATGATCTTCATGATAACCACAATGGTGTGATCACTCACCTAGAGCTAGACATCGTGGAATGTGAAGTCAAGTGGGCCTTAGGAAGCATCACTATGAATAAAGCTAGTGGAGGTGATGGAATTCCAGTTGAGCTATTTCAAATCCTAAAGTGCTGCACTCGGTATGCCAGCAAATTTGGAAAACTCAGCAGTGGCCACAGGACTGGAAAAGGTCAGTTTTCATGCCAGTCCCAAAGAAGGACAATGTCAAAGAATGTTCAAACTACTGCAGAATTGTACTCATCTCACATGCTAGCAAAGTAATGCTCAAAATTCTCCAAGCCAGGCTTCAACAGTATGTGAACTATGAACTTCCAGATGTTCAAACTGGATTTAGAAAAGGCAGAGGAACCAGAGATCAAATTGCCAACATCCATTGGATCATCAAAAAAGCAAGAGTTCCAGAAAATCATCTACTCTTGCCTTATTGACTATGCCAAAGCCTTTGAATGTGTGGACCACAACAAACTCTGGAAAATTCTTAAAGAGATGGGAATACCAGACCATCTGACCCACCTCCTGAGGAATCTGTATGCAGGTCAAGAAGCAACAGTTAGTGCTGGACATGGAACAACAGACTGGTTCCAAATCGGGAAAGGAATATGTCAAAGCTGTATATTGTCACCCTGATTATTTAACTTACATGCAGAGTACATCATGTGAAATGATGGGCTGGATGAAGCACAAGCTGGAATCAAGATTTCCAGGAGAAATATCAATAACCTCAGATATGCAGATGACACCACCCTCATGGCAAAAAGTGAAGAACTAAAGAGCCTCTTCATGAAAGTGAAAGAGGAGAGTGAAAAAGTTGGCTTAAAATTCAACATTCAGAAAACTAAGATCATGGCATCTGGTCCCATTACTTCGTGGCAAATAGATGGGAAAACAATAAAAACAGAGACAGAGTTTATTCTTTTGGGCTCCAAAATCACTGCAGATGGTGACTGCAGCCATGAAATTAAAAGAAGTTTGCTCCTTAGAAGAAAAGTCATGACCAACCTAGATAGCATATTCAAAAGCAGAGACATTACTTTGCCAACAAAGGTCCGTTTAGTCAAAGCTGTGGTTTTTCCAGTAGTCATGTATGGATGTGAAAGTTGGACTATAAAGAAAGCTGAGTGCTAAAGAACTGATTCTTTTGAATTGTGGTGTTGGGGAAGACTCTTGAGAGTCCCTTGGACTTCAAGGAGATCCAACCAGTCCATCCTAAAGGAAATCAGTCCTGGATATTCATTGGAAGGACTGATGCTGAAGTTGAAGCTCCAATCCTTTGGCCACATGATGCAAAAAACTGACTCATTGGAAAAGACCTTTTGCTGGGAAAGATTGAAGGTGGGAGGAGAAGGGGACAAGAGAGGATGTGATGGTTGGATGTCATCACTGACTCAATAAACATGAGGTTGAGTAAGCTCCAGGAGTTGGTGATGGACAGAGAAGCCTGGTGTGCTGCAGTCCATGGGGTCCCAAAGAGTCAGACACAACTGAGCAACTGAACTGAACTAAACTGTGCCCTTTACCTGTTCATTTCAATTTTAATAAAATAGAACCATCTCCGTAGATAAGTGGACAAAGGCCTTGGTGGACTCTTCATTGCACAAAGAGTTAAGACATAGAGAAGATTTCACTTCACGTCAACCCAAGAAAAGTGAGGTGCAGCAACATTGACTCACGTGTAAACCAGAACCTACAACCCACAGCAAAGCCAGAGTCTTCCGTCAAGATGAGCAGAGCACGTGTGGGGTTCCTGACCGGATAGCGGTGTCGCCGTGAACAGCGCAACCAGGCACACATGAAGACCGCATGTGCATCACGTGACACCAAGCACAAAGCCGGCAACTGTTGGTGCTGTGTGTCCACATGGGTCAGGCCGCAGCGCTGACCTGGGAGGAGAGAGTCAGTGGAGTTCACCTTAGTAACCAAGTGACAATTCTAAATGCTCCCAGACGCTTCAGATCTCAGGTGAGCCTCTCTATCACTGTGACGTCCTTATCATCCAGGAACCATCGCAACCCCAAAGGCATCCTGTGAACCAGAGCAACCTGTGAACACTTCCTCTCCCGCCTGGTGGGCAGCACCGTGGTGCCCTCCTGGGGGTAGTAGGGAGGGCAGCAGAAAGGTGGGACATGACATCAAATGCCTGGCTTGGTGAAGATAAACAGGCCTGGCGGGAGGTGTGGTTTGAATGGAAAGATACTGAGGCAGTGCCAGGCACAGTGGGCTCTCGTAGAGTTAACTCTTCACATCTTCACAGTGGTGTGACATCATAGTGATGGGAGTTTATGGGTCTGTGCCTTCCGACAGGAAGGATGCCCTGATGGTGCTCCTTTTAGACTTCCTTGGTTCCCAAACTGTTGTCCCTGGAGCGCTGGTGTCCCAGTGGCTCCCTTCTCTGGGGAGCCCCCACCCCTCCCTAGGATGGCCTCCTTTCACTTGCAGGCCCCACGTTCACACCACAAGGACTGAGTTGCCACTTCCTGGGGCAGCCCTCTGGCTCCAGGGCCAGGCTTCCCCTTCCTGGAATATCGCGGGCAGCCCAATGTGGGCCTCCTGTAACTGCCAGGATTCCGGACGAGACAGGGTCTTTGTGCACAGTGGGCTCATCAAGTGTCCAGTAGGAGGAATTCTCAAATCTTTCCCAACATCGGGTCTTTTCCAATGAGTCAGTTCTTCACATCAGGTGGCCAAATTATTGGAGCTTCAGCTTCAGCATCAGTCCTTCCAATGAATATTCAGAGTTGATTTCCTTTAGGATTGACTGGTTTGATATTACTGTTCAAGGGACTCTCAAGAGTCTACTCCAGCCCCACAATTTGAAAGTATCAGTTCTTTGGTGCTCAGACTTCTTTATGGTCCAACTCTCACATCTGTACATGACTACCGGAAAGACCATAGCTTTGACTATATGGACCTTTCTCAGCAAAGTGATGTCTCTGCTTTGTAATATACTAAGATTGTCATAACTTTTCTTCCAAGGAGTAAGTTGTGATCTAGTTAAAACAAGGCCAGTGGGGTGCGCTTTAATCCACATAACTGTGTCCTCATGAACAAAGGAACTCTGGACACACAGGTACCACAGAGGGAAGATGCTGTGAAGATGACGGCAGAGGTCAGGGTGATGCCTGTGCAAGTCAAGGAACCACAGAGAGGTCAGGAGCCAAGAGAGAGAATGGATTCTCCCTCATCGCCCTGAGAAGGGGCCAGCCTGCCCACACCTTGATTTCTGAGTCTGGCCTCCAGTGCATGAGGCCACACATGCTGCTGAACATGGTACCCAGTCTGGGTGCCCTACAGCCATGGGAATCTTCTCCAGACCTTCCTCTGCTCCAGCCCCAGCAGAGGGTAGAGAGGCCAAGAGGGTGCCTGTGCTACAGGGGTCCAGGCATGTGGGTCAAAAGCTGCCCCTGAAGAGAGCTGTGCCATGTCCCCATACCCTCCTGAGGAGGAGGGATGGGCAGGTACGCCCTCTGCAGGCAAGTGAGGGGCTCCGAGGGGGTCACCAGGAGTGTGACAGAGTCCTCTAGGGAGGCCCACCCCTTTCTGGGGCCACAACACTGGACTTTACTGTGGCTGCCCTAACAAGTAACCAGGAACATATGGCTGAAACAACACCAAGGTGTCACCTCTCAGCTCTGGAGGTGGGATCAGGAGCGAGTCTCACTGGCCATGGTCACAGATGCACTGTCTGATCCAACCCAGGGCCTCAGGGCAGAATCTCTTCCTTGTCTCCTTCAGATTCTAGAGGCACCATATCCTTGGCCCATGGCCTGGCATCTTGCTTTCCTCTCCCTGTGGCCTCCCTTTCAGTGGCCACATCTCCTGTCACCTCTCCCAAGTCCACCCGTATGACTCAGAACCACCTCCTATTACAAGGCCTTTAATTTATTCCCATCCACAAAGTTGCTATGCTGTCCATATAAGGGGATTTATCACAGGTCATGGGGTCAGATGTGGGCATCTCAGGGGAACTTCCATGGACCTCCCAAAGGGAGGGAGAGGGGCCACACTTGTCAGAGAAGCATCTGGTTTCCATTTAGATTGGCAGGGGCTGAAAGAGTTGGGGCTACATATCAGTTGCTGAGCAGAAGACCTCTTTACCTAGAAGGGGTCAGTTCAGGCAGTTAGTGACTTCCCTTAATCTACAGAGCACAATTGCACTCATCTCACAGGCTAGTAAAGTAATGCTCAAATTCTCCAAGCCAGGCTTCAACAGCATGTGAACTGTGAACTCCCAGATGCTCAGTCTGCATTTAGAAAAGGCAGAGAAACAAAAAATCAAATTGCCAACATCCATTGGATCGTGGAAAAAGCAAGAGAGTTCCAGAAAAATACCTACTTCTGCTTTATTGACTATGCCAAAGCCTTTGGCTGTGTGGATCACAACAAACTCTGGAAAATTCTTCAAGAGATGGGAATACCAGACCACCTGACCTGCCTCCTGAGAAATCTGTACACAGATCAGGAAGCAAAAGTGAGAACTGGACATGGAACAACAGACTGGTTCCAAATAGGGAAAGGAGTATGTCAAGGCTGTATATTGTCACCCTGATTATTTAACTTATAGACAGAGTACATCATGAGAAACGCTGGACTGGATAAAGCACAAGCTGGAATCAAGACTGCCATGAGAAATATTGTTAACCTCAGATATGCGGATGACACCACCCTCTTGGCAGAAAGTGAAGAAGAACTAAAGAACCCTTTGATGAAAGTGAAAGAGGAGAGTAAAAAAGTTGGCTTGAGGCTCAACATTCAGAAAACTAAGATCATGGCATCTGGTCCCATCACTTCATGGCAAATAGATGGGAAGACAGTGGCTGACTATTTTTCTGGGCTCCAAAATCACTGTGGATGGTGACTGCAGCCATGAAATTAAAGACGCTTGCTCCTTAGAAAAAAAGTTGTGACCAACTTAGATAGTATATTAAAAAGCAGAGACATTACTTTGCCAACAAAGGTCTGTCTAATCAAAGCTATGGTTTTTCCAGTAGTCATGTATGGATGTGAGAGTTGGACTATATAGAAAGTGCTGAAGAATTGATGCTTTTGAACTGTGGTGTTGGAAAAGACTCTTGAGGGCCCCTTGGACTGCAAGGAGTTCCAACCAGTCCATCCTAAAGGAAATCAATCCTGAATATTCATTGGAAGGGTGATCTGAAGCTGAAACTCCAATACGTTGGCCACCTGATGTGAAGAACTGACTCCTTGAAGGCAGGAGAAGGGGACAGCAGAGGATGAAATGGCTGGATGGCATCACTGACTCAATGGACATGAGTTTGAGTAAACTCCAGGAGTTGGCAATTGACAGGTAGGCCTGGTGTGCTGCAGTCCATGGGGTTGCAAAGAGTTGGACACAACTGAGTGACTGAACTGAACACAGAGCAGAGTGAGGACTGACCTCATAAGTTCAGGGGACAGCGTGGTCCCTATGGCTGAGCACTGAGAGCTCAGCCCTCAGCCAAGAAATCACCTTTCCATGCTCAGTCACCAACATGGCCATCTGTGACCTGGCCTTCTCTGCAGAAGGACTTTGCGCATCCTGGGGAACCACCCCCAGACGAAGCATTTTAGGGAAAGACACCAGAGGAGAGACATCATATGCTTGGTGAGCATCGCACTCTGATGTTTATTAGGCCTGTGGTGCTGGAGGCCTCAGAACTTGGACCAGCCAGTGTGGGCACCATGGGGATGACCCGGGCAGGGGCTGGGGGACGCTGATGGATGAGTCCCTCAGCCTAGCTGGTTGGGACCAGGCGGGCTTGCTGCAACACGGTCTAGTCGGGTCTGGGAGGTGTGAAGACGACAATGGGCCACCTTGTGGGAGGTCAGAGAGCCCACTGCTTCTGACTCTGCACACGGAGCAGCAGTTTTACAGGTCATGGGCTCAGAAGCAGGAAGGGACACTGCAGGGGACAGGTCTGCAGACCAGAGAAGGGCAGGAGGGCTGGCAGAACCTGGCAGACTGACAGGAGGGGATCACATACACAATGCGCTTGTAGTACACGGGGACATACAGTACAGGCTTGCAGCTCAGAGGCACGCAGCAGGATGCCTGGCAGGGGCTGGGCACAGAGCAAATCTCCTGGCAGGGACTGGGCACACAGCAGCCTGGCCGGCACAGCAGAGCCACATGGGGGGCACCACGGGGGTTTCGGCAGCCCAGGGCAGGGCAACAGAGATCAGGGCAGGCTGGCTGGCAGGAACTGGGCACACAGCAAGTCGGCTTGCAGCCCACAGAGCAGGTGGTGTCACACATGATGGCGTGAGGCTGGGAGGGCTCGGGACAGAGGACAGGGCTGGTCTGGATGCTCCCTCCCCAGGGTGCCCTTTATACCCGGGCTGTGGCGTCCTGGCAATGAGGCACCGGGTGTCTTCCTTGTGGCTGCCTGCTGTTTTTCCTCCTCCTACCCCCGAGGGTCTCTTCCTGGAGCCTCCAACCGCTGTGACTCAGTTCAGGAAGCTCCCTCAGCTGGAGGCTGACAGTGACCCAGTGGCCCTGGGATTTCTGGAATTGGAGCCTGGGTTGGATGGGGAAGGGCCGTCAGGCCAGGACTGGGCCCCCACATGGTGATTTTCAAGGTCTTCCCTCAATTTAACCACCCTGTCCTCTGTCCACATCAACACAATCACACTTGTTGCACCAGCACCTCCATTTGATTTGTGATCCAGAAGGTTCTCCCTTGGGATGGGGCTCCTCACTGGGGGGCTGTGGCCATGTTATTACCATAATCATAACAACCGGGTTCCAGTTCACACCAGGGCTGAGCTAAGCATTTTACATGGACTGTCTCATAACCAATCAGTTATCAACCCTGCCACCATTCAAGGGGCCAGCAACACAGATATCCAGTCAGGAAGACCTGGAAGGTCCTGTAATGCACTGAAGCTGCTCGGTCTCACTCTGCAATCTGTGGTCTTTACATTGCTCCTAACAGAGTGGGATTTAGGCGTGCTGTATTATTCTTGGATCTGTAAATTGGAATTTTCCAAATCAGATTTGGGGGATTTTATCCCTTATTTCTTCAAAATATCCTTAGGCTTCAGTGTCATTCTTTTCTCCTTCTGAGGTTGAAATTACTTGCATGTTAGCTTTTCTGATACGATCTCAAAGATCCTCTTCATTTTTCTTAACTCTTTGTCCCTCTTCGTCAGATTGGGACATGTCTTAGGACTGACATGTCTTCAAGTTCACCTACTCTTTCTTCTTCCAGAACCCAGGTTGTGCTGTCTGGTCCTTGGGCTCTTTAATCTGAGTCTTTCCCCCTACACTGGCTCCCTGGCACCCCACACTGTGGGACTTCCCACTGCCCCTGGAACATGCCCATTTCTGCAGCAGATTCTTTACCTTCCCCCCACCCCCAACTTGCTGCCTCTGCCTGGAGCACCCACTACCCCTGACCCTTTACTGCACCCACTGCCAACTCAGCATCACCACAGTCCCACAGACCACCATCCGGCACCCGCTTCTCTGCTGAACTCACTTTCTGTTCTGGGTTTCAGCCCCCTCTGGAATGATTTCATGCATTGATTTTTCATTCACTCATTTATCCATTGATCTGAAGGGCTCACGAGCCTAGATGTCTCTATGGCCAGCACACAGAATAATCTGCTGCCTCAGCAAATCAGTTCTTGCATGATTACAATAAGGCAGAAGCTGACAAATGTTCTGTAAAGGGCAGAGAGTAAGCATCTCAGGCTTTGCAGCTACATGGCCTTGCTCACAATGACTCAATATTGTAGGGAAAAGCAGCCTTAGACACATTAAATACATGAGTATGGCTATGCCCCAGAAAACTTCATTCACATGCAGGCAGCAGGACAGACTTGCCCCACAGACTGCAGTTTGCAGACTCCTGTTTCAAAGTTCTCCTGTGCAAATAAAAGCTCAAACTACACCATGGCCTCAAAGTCTTCACTGATGGCATGAGATAAAAAGGAGTAAAAGGATACAGTACTCTGAGCTGATTCTGAGGTGCCCTGTGCACAGCAATGACCTGGAGAAACAATGTGAACCCCATGGAAAGGCAAACTAGAACATCCTGCTTACAGAAGGATGAGCTGGCCTCAAAGGCAAACTAATTTATGGAGGAAAATAGCATAGGAAAGCGTGTCCCAGGGTAATAAGATGTTGGGGAATCACGGTAGCAACAATCACAAGGAAGTCAACAGTTGTGCGTCTATGTTGCTGGGACGCCCACAGCCTGGGTATAAAAGCTGCCGAGGGAGGCAGCCTGCAGACATCTCCAGCTCTCCTCCAGACACCAGCCAACCCCACGCCACCATGTGCCACACCAGCTGCTCCTCAGGCTGCCAGGCTGCCTACGTGCCCAGCTCCTGCCAGCCATCCTGCAGTACGACCAGCACCTGCCAGGCGACCTGCATGCCCGTGAGTTACAGGCCAGCCATATGTCTGCCAGTGACCTACAAGCCCACCCCGTGTGTGACTCCTTCCTGCCAGTCCTCTGTGTTCCTGCCCGTGAGCTACAGGCCGGCCGTGTTGGTGGCCCCTTCCTGCCAGTCCTCCGGGTGCTACCAGCCCTCCCGCCCCGCACTGGTCTGTAGACCCGTCTCCTGTAGCACCCCTTCGTGCTTGTGATCACAAGCCTCCTCCCAGCTGCTCCCAATGCAGACAAGGTCATAACTGTACCCCTCCCAACATGAGTCCTCGGTGGACCTCCAGGTTCTGCATGTGACAGATGAAAAGCATGATCGACCAACCTCTGAACCCAGGAAAGAACGTGGCAGGATGACCTGGACCCTTCTGTGAACTGGTGCATTCCCCCTACCCACTGCCAGGAAGCCCTGGTTCCCAGGGTCCTTCTCTGTCTCCTGAAGGAAACCACACCCCACGTGAGCCAAATAAACCATGCTATCTCAATGCAGCCTGTCCTCCTGTTTTATCTTCACATAATTTGAAGTTTTCTTCTTGGAGGTGAATACAAATCTTAAGTACAGAGGACCCTCCTCAAAAGCCCTCTTGATGACGCAGCTGAAGGTGGAGGGTCCTTGGTGGGTGGTGAGTGGGGGGTGTGTGTCCCCATGCATGGCCGCCACTCAAGACTCACATTGTGGATGGGGGAGGACTTCCCCTTTCTCTGAGGGAGGTAGGGTGGAAAACAGGTCTGGATTCAGGTCCTAGCTGGGACCTAAAGGATGACCAACAGGGAGGCCAGAGAAACTCACACAAACCCATCACACACAAAAAGGGGAATAAGGCCATCCCAGCGAGAAGAGGCAGAACTGAAAAAGTCTCACTCCTCAGCCCCAGACACACAGGGCCTTCCAAGGCTGACCCTGGGCCGAAACCAGAGAGCCCTCCATCTTCCTGGCTCCAGCCTGGACAGCACAGCTCCCTGGGCAGCATCAGTCTTCACCGGGGATAGGCAGACAGCTGTAGAGGTCACTTCTGTGTGACAGGAATGCAGGGGCAGCTGAAAATGTAGGACAGAGCAAAAACACTGTGCCCACAGCCCTTCTCCTAAACTCAAGGTGCTGACAGCTCCCCACAGGAGTCTGAAGTCACTGGTACCCTGAAGGTCCTCAGGGAATAACAAAACCCAAACCAAGGTCAAGGCAGTTTGATGCAAACCACCCCCCAAACGTTGATGACCTGAGAGAAGCAGAGTCAAGGCATACCCTTTCCCAGAAGGAAACACTGCTTATGTCCATTTAAAACCTAGACAGCATATTAAAAATCAGAGACATCACTTTGCCAACAAAGGTCTGTCTAGTCAAAGCTATGTTTTTTCCAATGGTCATGTACAGATGTGAGAGTTGGACCATAAAAAAGGCTGAGCACCAAATAATCGATGCTTTTGAACTGTGGTGTTGAAAAAGACTCTTGAGAGCCCTTTGGATAGCAAGGAGATCAAATCAGTCAACCCTAAAGGAAATCAACCCTGAATATTCATTGGAAGGACTGATGTCGAAGCTGAAGTTCCAATACTTTGGCCATTTGATATGAAGAGCCGACTCATTGAAAGAGACCGTGACGCTGGGAAAGAATGAGGGAAGAGGAGAAGGGAGCTACAGAGGATGAGATGGTTGGATGTCATCATCAACTCAATGGACATGAACTTGAGCAAACTCCAGAAGATAATGAAGGACAGGAAAGTCTGGGGTGCTGCAGTCCATAGGGTCACAAAGAGTCAGACATGACATAAGAGCTGAACATCAGCAACAACAAATTAACACATTCTATCTGATATTCAAGGGCTTCCCTGCTGGCTCAGTAGTAGAGAACCTGCCCACCAACGCAGGAGACTTAAGTTCGATCACTGGGTCAGATAGATCCCCTGAAGAAGAAAATAGCCGCCCATCCCAGTTCTTGCCTGGGAAATCCCATGGACAGAGGAACCTAGTGGGCCACAGTCCATGGTATCCCAGAGAATCAGACTTGTCCCAGCAACTGAGCATGCATGCATCTGATGTTCAACAAAACTTGGAAGACATTCAAAAAAGCGGGGGAAAAATATGAATTCATTGTCAACAGACAAGGCAATCAACACAACTAGACTCAAAGTGACCCAGATATTGGAGCCATCAGACTGAAAGCTTAAAATAACTATGAGCAGTGAAATAAATCAGAGAAAGAAATTCTGTATAATCACTTATATGTGGAATCTAAGAGAAAATAAATCTCATAGATACAAAGAGATTGGTGGTTTCCAGAGGCCGGAAGAGGTGTTGGCAAAATGGGTTAAGGGGATCAAAAGGTATAAACTTCTACCTCGGGATGCGATGTGCACCATGTTATGAGAGAAAAAACGTCTATTTTTAATTATTTACTTGTATGTAGAGAAATAAAACAGAATTATGAAAATATGTAACCAGCCAGGAACCTATGGGGCATTCCCAGAACAGGACACACACCCACCATGTCTGCACCTGCCTTTTGTTTGTAGAAAAACTTCAAAGTATGAATTTAATCAGAGCATAACTTTGTCAAAATGTGAAGAAGTGCGAAAATGCAGAAATAAAGGGAAACAGTCAAGCAAGACAAAATTACAATAGTTTAGCCAATAAACAAAGTCAAGGACCTTTAGTTCCTCCTAAGGGCTATAGATAATATTCTGAGCCATGTCCTTGGAGATGTTTTGCTGATACTGAAACCCCCAGTAGGTGGGAAAATTTAACTGTGTGCTGCCCACAAGCATGGAGACCCCAGATCAGTTAGAACCAGAAGGCTGATGATGTTGACTCCTGATTACCTCACCACCAACCGATCAGAAGGCCATCCACAAGCTGATCACACCCCCAACAACCCTCCTCCCTCACCCTATTTTTAAAAATATTTTCCTCAAAGCCTTTGGGGGAATTGGGGTCTTTTAAGCACTAGCTGCCTGGACTGCTTGCTTGGCACCTGCCATAAATGCTGGACTTTCCTTCACCACAACCTGGTGTTGGTGTACACAGGGTGAGCAGACCTGAGTTAGGTTCAGTAAAAAACAGAGTGAATGTCTTTTAAAACAGAGAAAGGAGCAGGCTTTGGGAAAACAAATAGCACTTCTAGAAACAAAAGATCAAGTAGTGGAAATTAAAAACTCATTCAAACAGAATATTAGACAACATTGAAGAGAGAATTAGAAAAATTAGAAGACGGTTGAAGTCACCTGTCTTCCCTTTCTGAGAGTTGCCTCAGTTGAAGATGATTTTCTTGACCAAGGTCAGACCCCCTTCTCAGAAAAACTCACATCGAAAGCTTTTATTTTTATTACTTATTTATTTGGCTGCACCAGGTCTTAGCTGCAACATGCAGAATCTTTAGTTGAGGCATGTGGGATCTAATTCCCTGACCAGGGATTGAACCTGGGCCCCCTGCATTGGGAGAATGGAGTTTTAGCCACTGGACCACCAGGGAAGTCCCAAAGCTCACATCTAATTCCTGATCCAGGGCAATAGAGGCCTGTTCTGGGTCCACAACACAGGACAGCCCTGAAAGACCCAGCTGGAGAGCTGCCTCTGTAGTCATTGACTGCATCATAGGCTAACTTTTCCTGAGTCCAATCCTCTCCCTCTCCTTCAACAAATGTTGATCCCGAGAGCTCCCTAAGAAACCTAGTACCTGGGCACCTCCCTCTGTAGCAAAGGACCTGGAAGCAATGACATCCTTGTAGCTTTGTTGTTGTTCAGTCGCTCAGTCATGTCTGACTTCTTGTGACCCCACGGACTGCAGCATGCCAGGCTTCCCTTTCTTTCATCAACTCCCAGAAGTTGCTCAAACTCATGTCCATTGAGTCAGTGATGCCATCCAACCATCTTATCCTCTGTGATCCCCTTCTCCTCCTGCCTTTAATCTTTCCCAGCATCAGGGCCTTTTTGAATGAGTCAACTCTTCACATCAGGTGGCCAAAATATTGGAGCTTCTGCATCAGTCCTTCCAATGAATATTCAGGACTGATTTCCTTTAGGATTGACTGGTTAGATCTCTTTGCAGTCCAAGGGACTCTCAAGAGTCTTCTCCAGCACGACGGTTCAAAAGCATTAATTCTTCGGTGCTCAGTCTTCTTTATGGTCCAGCTCTCACTTCTGTACATGACTACTGGAAAAACCATACCTTTGACTAGACAGACTTTTGTTGGCAAAGTAATATCTCTGCTTTTTAATATGCTGTGGAGGTTTGTCATAGCTTTTCTTCCAAGGAGCAACTGTCTTTTAATTTCATGGGTGCAGTCACCATCTGCAGTGATTTTGGAGCCCAAAAAAATAAAGTCTGTCACTGTTTCCATTGTTTCCCCATTTATTTGCCGTGAAGTGATGTGACCAGATGCCATGATCTTCATTTTTTGAATGTTGAGTTTTAAGCCAACTTTTTCACTCTCCTCTTTCACTTTCATCAAAGGCTCTCTAGTTCCTCTTCACTTTCTGCCATAAGGGTGATGTCATCTGCATATCTGAGGTTATTGATATTTCTGCTGGCAATCTTGATTCTAACTTGTGCTTCATCTAGCCCATCATTTCTCACGATGTACTCTGCATCAATGTTAAATAAGCAGGGTGACAATATACAGCCTTGACATACTCCTTTCCCTATTTGGAACCAGTCTGTTGTTCCATGTCCAGTTCTAACTGTTGCTTCTTGACCTGCATACAGATTCCTCAGGAGGCAGGTAAGGTGGTCTGGTATTCCCATCTCTTGAAGAATTTTCCACAGTTTGTTGTGATCCACATAATCAAAGACTTTAGAGTAGCCAATTAAACAGAAGTCGATGATTTTCTGGAATTTTCTTGGTTTTTCTATGATCCAGATGTTGGCAATTTGACCTCTGGTTCCTCTGCCTTCTCTGAATCCAGCTTAAACATCTGGGATGTGATTGCTAAGTCTCATTTCCCACTGAAAAAAACAGGTGCTGCCTGGATCGGTGGTTGGGTGCTGGGGCGGGGAAAAAGCTCAATGAGTCTGGGACACCTTGAGACCCAAAGCAAGGAAGCTATCAAAGACTCCTGAGACCATATGAAAGGGACACAGGAGCCAACCTGAAGGGCCGCCCACTGATGCCTGCTGAAGAAAGAGTAGCTTCATTCTGCTAAAGAATAGCTCCTGTATAGAGTGAAACACACCAATTATACAAAAATGCATAAGATACACAGAATTTTATGTGTAGAGATATATGTGCATGCTGTATGCTTAATCACTCAGTCATGTCCAACTCTTTGTGACCCTTTGGACTGTAGCCCACAAGGTTCCTCTGTCCACAGGATTTTTCAGGCAAGAATACTGGAGTGTGTTGCCATTGCTTCCTCCAGGGGCTCTTCCCAAACAAGGGATTGAACTTGTCTCCTGCATTGCAGGTGGATTCTGTACCTGCTGAGGCATCAGGGAAGCCCACGTAGATATCACTTCAGTTCAGTTCATCTCTCAGTCACGTCCAACTCTTTGTGACCCCATTGTCCCTGTCCATCACTAATTCTGGGAACTTACTCAAACTCATGTCCATCGAGTTAGTGGTGCCATCCAAGCATCTCATCCTCTTTTGCTCCCTTCTCCTCCTGCCTTCAATCTTTCCCAGCATCAGGGTCTTTTCTAGTGAGTCAGTTCTTCACACCAGGTGACCAAAGTATAGCTATATACACACATAAATATACATGAGAGCATACCAGATCAGATCAGATCAGTCGCTCAGTCGTGTCCGACTCTTTGCGACCCCATGAACTGCAGCACACCAGGCCTCCCTGTCCATCACCAACTCCCGGAGGTCACTCAGACTCACATCCATCGAGTCAGTGATGCCATCCAGCCATCTCATCCTCTGTCGTCCCCTTCTCCTCCTGCCCCCAATCCCTCCCAGCATCAGAGTCTTCTCCAATGAGTCAACTCTTCCCATGAGGTGGCCAAAATACTGGAGTTTCAGCTTTAGCATCATTCCTTCCAAAGAAATCCCAGGGCTGATCTCCTTCAGAATGGACTGGTTGGATCTCCCTGCAGTCCAAGGGACTCTCAAGAGTCTTCTCCAACACCACAGTTCAAAAGCATCAATTCTTCATATATATATAATATATATATTATACATATATACATATATATATTATGTATAATATATATACATATATATGTATATATACATATATGTATATGTGTATATATATATGTATATGTATATATATATATATACACAGTTCAAAAGCTATTCTTCATATATATATATGTATGTTATGTATATATATATATATATACATATTTATAAGCATGTATGTGTATAGTTAAAGACCTGTAAAAGTTACTAGGAAACAAAAAAATAATTCTGTAAATTGATTAAAAGGACAGAATAAATCATATATCTGGGCTTCCCTGTAAAAAGAGCATTTTTGGGTAACAAAACAGGCATTGAAGGAAAGTCCTTTATAGAAGAATTCCAGGTTAAAAATGTAGATGAGTTGATAAGCTTAGCCGGTCACCACCTTCCGATGCCCGGTGAAGTAACAGATCTAAGACCAGACTTTCAGCGGTGACTGAAACTGAGCTGAAAGGCTGATGGGAACAGGTTGACAACAGTCCCCAGGGATGAGCCCCAACATCTCCCCACCGTGATGCACTTGGGAACACACAACTCCTGTGAAGTGTTCTCACCACAGGAGTTGAACCTGCATTTTAGCCTGTCCACAGGTCTCCCATTTTACAAGAAATATAGGGGATGGAGGATTATTTTAAAGAACACCTAATCCAGAATGCAGAAAACTCTCCAGGACAATAACTGAGTTTCTTTAGTAACTGTACGCTATAAGAACTGCTACAAACCAGAAGGGACTTTTAAAACATTTTTTTATTTTTGCTTGTGCTGGGTCTTCACTATTGCACACAGGCTTTCTCTAAGTCTGGCCAGCAGAGGCTACTCTCTAATTGCAGTGCACAGGCTTCTCATTGTGGTGGCTTCTCTTGTTGCAGGGCTGGGAGGGCTTCAGCAGTTGCAACTCATGGGCTCCAAATTGTGGGCTCAGTAGTTGTTGCCCCATCCCTGTTGGATCAGGGATCGAACACATGTACTCTGCTTTGGAAGGTGGATCCTTTACCATTGGACTGCCAGGGAAGCCCCAGGAGGGACTTTCGGGTAGCATCACCCATGAGCTTTATGCAAGCCTTGTTTGGATTCTGATCTGAACAAACAAGTACTTTAAATGTCTTGTTGTAGACAATCGGAGCAAACTGAACAGACTAGGTATCAGTTAACCACCACCTTTTATAGCTCAGTATTTCACATTTGTATAATTGCTCATAGTAGATACATTGTTGCTGGTGTCCTTCAGTCCCTAAGTTGTATTCAACTCTTTGCAACGCCATGGACTGCAGCACTCTGAGCTTCCCTGTCCTTCACTGTTCCCTGGAGTTTGCTCAAATTCATGTCCAATGAGTCGCTGATGCCGTCCAACCATTTCATCCCCGGCTGCCCTCTTTTTCTTCTGCCCTCAATATTTCCCAGCATCACAGTCTTTTCCAGTGAGTTGGCTCTTTACATCAGGTGGCCAAAGGATTGGAGCTTCAGCTTCAGCATCAGTCCTTCCAATGACTATTCAGGGTTGATTCCCTTTAATATTGACTGGTAGGTATGATAGTGTCAACTGGAAAAAATGCACAACCTAAGGTTGAGAATTATGCTTTATTCAATGGACATTCTGCAAACTTCAAGACCAGGACCCAGCATCTCAGATCACTCTGACTGCTCCAAAGAGGCCAGGCAGGGAGCTAGGATATGTAGGAGCTTTGCAACAAAGACCAGGTGGTTGGAACATCAAAAGATGACTGCTGATTAAAGAAAACCAGATGTCTCAGGTTAAGCAATTTAGCAGTTTTCTATGTATGGGAGGATACAGGAGTCTGGGCTCCCCGAAGTCATTCTTTTGATGGGAAACCCCAGCTATCTGGGGCCAGTATCCCGCTTTTCTGCATCCTGAATCCCCTCAGCATCTGCAGTTGGGAGAGGGGGTGCTGCAGTGGCTGAGGGCTTGGCAGTGGGCAGACCATTTGTCTCCATCCCAAGTCCCCACAGGGCTCACTGTCGGGGCAGCTGTAATGAGGTGATTTGACGGCTGTAACCTCCCTTGTTTACTGATATGGCAGGCAACATTTTTCGTTCACAACAGACACATGTCTATCCATACACACATAGACTTTTTTCTCAATTTATTTTTAATTGAAAGATAATTACAATATTGGGTTGATTTCTGTCATAAATCAACATGAATCAGCCATAGGTATACATATGTCCCCTCCCTCGTGAGCCTCCCTCCCACCTCCCTCCCCATCCCACCCCTCTAGGTTGTCACAGAGCCCTGGGTTGAGTTCCCTGACTCATACAGCAAATTCCCACTGGCTATCTATTTTACTGGATGTCTATGTTAGTGTATGTTTCCATGCCATTCTCTCCATTAGTCCCACCCTCTCCTTCCTACCTCTGATGCTGCGTCCGTTAAGTCTTAGTGTATATGTTAGTGTGTATGTTAGTGTGTATGTTAGTGTATATGTTAGTGTGTACGTTAGTGTGTATGTTAGTGTATATGTTAGTGTGTATGTTAGTGTATATGTTACTGTGTACGTTAGTGTGTATGTTAGTGTATATGTTAGTGTATATGTTTCCCTGCCATTCTCCCCATTAGTCCCACCCTCTCCTTCCTACCTCTGACGCTGTGTCCGTAAGTCTTAGTGTATATGTTAGTGTATACGTTAGTGTGTATGTTAGTGTGTATGTTAGTGTGTATGTTAGTGTATATGTTAGTGTGTACGTTAGTGTGTACGTTAGTGTGTACGTTAGTGTGTATGTTAGTGTGTACGTTAGTGTGTACGTTAGTGTATATGTTAGTGTGTACATTAGTGTGTATGTTAGTGTGTATGTTAGTGTATATGTTAGTGTGTATGTTAGTGTATATGTTAGTGTGTACGTTAGTGTGTATGTTAGTGTATATGTTAGTGTATATGTTTCCCTGCCATTCTCCCCATCAGTCCCACCCTCTCCTTCCTACCTCTGACGCTGTGTCCGTAAGTCTGTTCTCTATGTCTGTGTCTTCATTGTGTGCCAAGTCACTTCGGTCGTGTCTGACTCTTGGTGACCCTATGGACTGTGTAGCCTGCCAAGCTCCTCTATCCATGGGATTCTCCAGGCAAGGATATGAGAGTAGGTTACCATTTCCTCCTCCAGGGGATCTTCCCCACCCCGGGACTGAGCCCGTGTCTCTTACGTCTCCTGCCTGGGTAGGCGGGTGCTTTTCCGCTAGTGCCACCTGGGGAGTCCTAGGCGCCTCCACTGCCGCCCTGCAGACAGGCTCATCAGTGCCATCTTTCTAGATTCCATATATATGTGTTAATACTCGATGTTTGTTTTTCTCCTTCTGGCTTGTTTCACAGTGTATAGTAGGATCTAAGTTCATCCACCTCGTTAGCACTGACTCAAATGTGTTCATTTTTATGACTGAGTAACATTCCATTTGGTATATGTACCACAGTTTCTATTCATTTGTCAATGGACATCTATGTTGCTTCCATATCCCAACCATTGTAAAAAATGCTGCAGTGAATATTGGGGTACATGTGTCCTTTTCAATTTTGGTCTTCTCAGGATATATTCTCAGTAGTGGGACTGTTGGGTAGACACATAGGGTTTTTTAATGTACGTAAAATTAATCTGCTCCCCTTGGTAAAAATATTAAGGGCTCCTTCCCATGTTGACACACATAGATATACCTTGTTCTTCTTACTGTTTGAGTTGTATTTCATTACATAAGACATGCAGAATAACAACATTCCTCTCCCTGGTGACTCAGATGGTAAAGAATCCACCTGCAATGTAGAAGATCCAGGTTTAATCCCTGGTTTGGGAAGATCCCCTGGAGAAGGAAATGGCAAGCCATCCCAGTATTCTTGCCTGGAGCATCCCATGGACAGAGGAACAAGGCAGTATACAGTCCATGGGATCAAAAAGAATTGGACATAACTGAGAGACAAACCAGAGAAGGCAATGGCACCCCCACTCCAGTACTCTTGCCTGGAAAATCCCACGGACGGAGGAGCCTGGTAGGCTGCAGTCCATGGGGTCGCTAAGAGTCGGACACGACTGAGCGACTTCACTTTCACTTTTCACTTTCATGCTTTGGAGAAGGAAATGGCAACCCACTCCAGTGTTCTTGCCTGGAGAATCCCAGGGATGGGGGAGCCTGGTGGGCTGCCGTCTCTGGGGTTGCACAGAGTCAGACATGACTGAAGTGACTTAGCAGCAGCAGCAGAGAGACAAACACTTTCGCTTTCATTAACCATTTTCATATGGCCTCCCTTTCTGCTCTTGTTATTGTTACTGTGTGGTCACAAACACCCTCACGTATATCTCTCTGCAAGCATGTCTGTTGGGCTGTTTCCTAGGCAAAAATATCCACTTTTTAAAGAAAAGTGAAATGGCCTGGAATGACCCCAGCTCCAGGCTGCAGTCACGACATACGTAGCAGAGATGGGTGGAATCCAAAGCCTGGTCTGTCTGTCCAAAAGCTGATCACATCTTCAGCCTCCTGCCCTGCCTCTGGCTCTGAGGACTCTTTCAGATGATGCAGTGAACTGACTGTAAAAGCCTCAAGAAGGGGTTGCAGTGCAGCCCACCAGGCTGACAGTCACTGCAAATGTCTAAACTTGCAGTCAGTGAATCTGGGGATCGAGAGCCACCCATCCCACCCTCCCAGGGTTGAGTGACATTTCCCCATCAGAATCCAGTAAACCAAAGGAGCCCATGGCTGCCCACTCGTGTCATCTTGCCAGTAACCAGGCGATGGCAGAGGATGAGACTGTGGGTATGGCGGGATTCCTCTAGGGCTTACACTTGGTAACACACACCTGCCGCACCCAGGAGCTTCAGGGTCTCTTCCATTGAATTGAGGACTTCGGATGAAAAAGGACAATGATGCCTCTTGAGTGGGTGGCCCCGAGAGAGGCTCCCCTGTCTTGTCCCCTTCCAGGGGGCAATGGGGCCAACCTGGAATCAGAAGGCTTCTTTTCTAGTATCTCTCCCAACCTGTTTTATCCATCTTTGCAAAAGAGGCATTGCCTAGCAACCAGAGAGGTGTAATGACGTCCTTGGACTATTCCATTCCTCTCCTGTAATACTTAACTCTGGTTGATTATTAGCACCTGCAGTGGGAAGGTGGCAACCAGCTTTAAAGAAAAACAAATTCTGTAAAGTCACCAGAGGGCAGAAAGGGCACTTCTAGCCTGACTTTGGGAAGATATCTGGCCAGTATGAGATTTTTCAGTTCTCAGAAAGAATCTTTATTCCTAAACCTGCAAGATTCCCTGGGCAAGAAGACAATAGACGCTAAGAAAACTCTTTGAAATATGAGCCCTTCCATTTGCTTTCTAATCTGCAAAGCTGTGAGGCAAATTTGATCTTTGCTTGCCCACCTCTCTTAACACTCATAGCCTTTACATTTTGTAAGTATATTGAGCAACTGGAAAATAATATGGTATAGGTAACTATGATATACCATTAATGGGCTTTCTGTGTCTTTCTCTATAAGAATGTGTTAATAATTCACATTTTAACTCAGAGTCACTGTTGACACAGTGGTAGAGAGACTTTTCAAAGAGCCATTTCTATCACCAAGTAAATAATCCTAGATAAGCTTTGCTTACCCCAAGACTCAGGTATCTTGGACACTTTAAGGTACGCCTTTGGGAAAGTCCATTTGGCTGAGGTCCTACCATAGCAAACTGGCACCAAAAAAAAAAAAAAAGAAAGCCACCCACTTGCTCACACAGAGAAGATATCAGGCACTTTTGCATAATGCAAATTTCTAGACGTGTGGATGAAGAAGGTCCCCTACCCTCTGGTAAATGGAGGATACTGTGGCCACTAAGCCAGTAGCCACTGCAGCCATCCTGCCTGTGCATCCTGAGGGAATTCAGGATGGAGACAAGCAGGATGCTGGCCCCGGATTGTTAAGTAAGGGCTCATGCGTGCTGAGTCATTGAGTCATGTCCAACTCTTTGTGACCCCATGGACTGTAGCCCGCCAGGCTCCTCTGTGCATGGGATTATCCTGGCAAGAACACTAGAGTGGATTGCCGTTTCCTCCTCCAGGGGATTGTCCTGACCCAGGGATCAAATGTGGGGCTCCTTTGGCTCCTGCACTGGCAGGCGGATTCTTTACCACTGAGCCACCTGGGAAGCCCAGTGATTGTTAAAGGGCACATCAAAGGGGTGGTTTCAGTGAGCCCAGACTCTCACATCTTCCCACACAGAGAAGAGCACTAAGATCATTAACCTGAGATGTCTGGTTTTCTTTAATTAATCTTTTGATATTCCAACTATATAGCTCTTTTTTTAAAAAAAAAGATTTTTTTCTTTGATGTGGACCATTTTTTTAAAGTCTTTATTGAATTTGTTACAATATTGTTTCTATTTTATGTTTTGGTTTTTTGGCCCCCAGGTATCTTAGTTTCCTGACTAGGTATCAAACTTGCACCCTGTGCACTGGAAGGTGAATTCTTAACCACTGGACAGCCAGGGATGTCCCCCAACTATATAGGAGTTCATTGCAAAAACTCCTATGTATCCTGGCTCCTCCTTGACCTCTTTGGAACAGTCTCTCAGAGCGATCTGAGTGGCTGCCTCTTGAGGTAAACCCTCAGTGTGTCCCCAGATAAAATATAATTCTCAACTTTTAGGTTGTGCAATTTTTTTTTTCAGTCGACAGACTCAATGAAGGGCAAAAGCCATGCTTGCCCAGTGCTCAGGACAAGCCTCAAGCATTTTTTCAACCTTGCAAGTCACAGTTCCTATTAAAAGGAAGGAAAAGAGCTTGCTCCACATTCTTGCTTCCTGGAGTGGGAACCACTGTTGAGATTTTGGTGTGTTTTTTTAAGAAATCCTTTTTCTGTATTTTGTGTGTATGTGTGCTGCTGGGTGTAGCGGGAATAGTTTGCTTTTTATAAAGATGTGGTTATACTCTTGGTAGAACTTTGTTTCCTGCTTCTTTCCCTCACGTCTTATTTGTGACATAGATCTATTAGTGAAACAAATCACTACGGTGGCCATCAGCCTCCTGTTTGTGGTCCTTGATGCTGTGTACACAATACTTTGCTGTTTATAATAATCTGCTGTATGGGAGCACGTGTTCAGTCGTTCAGTTGTCTGACTCTTCTGTGACCCCGTGGACTGTATCCCACCAGGCTGCTCTGTCCATGGAATTTTCCAGGCAAGAATACTGGAGTGGGTAGCCATTTCCTTCTCCAGGGGGCCTTTCCGCCCCTGGGATTGAACCTACACCTCCTGCATCTCCTGAATTGGTGGGTGGATTCTCTACCACTGAGCCACTTGAGAAGCCTGTATGGGGAGAGGGGGACCCTAAAAATTAAGGAATCACAATTTATATTCAGAAGACACTGGACCGCCATGGAAGTCCCCTCAAAGGGGACTTTTATCTCCCACTTTCAGGAGGAAAAGGGAATTCAGAGGGCCTTTCTTAAACCAGCTTCTTTCACCTTTAGCTACATTTGATACTTAGGTCAACAGGGCAGTTATAGGGTGACCTGTTCTGTCCCCCCTGACAGCGGAGAGTCTTTACGAAATTCCCCCTGGTTAATTGAGATGCTCTGTCTCACAGAGATCACCCCTGTGCTGGACAAGGGCTTACCTGGGATGTGAAAAGCCCAGCTACCTTCCCCTTGTTCCACCCAGAGTCCTGTGAATGCTTCTGCAATTAAGAGAAGATGACCCTCCCTGGGAAATGTCCAGCCAGGCAGACAAGCGAGGGGGGCTGTGTGTGGTCTCCCCAATGGCTATGCCCAGCTTGGTCATGCACTGGCAGCCCAGTCATGGGCCTGGCATCTGTCTGTTAGCTGATCTGATGACTGCCAAGCCCTCAAAGCCTGTACTGAACAGCTGAATGTGAAAGAAATAACATCCTGGTTTCCACCCCAGCTCAGCCACTAGTCACTCACTAAGGTGTCCTGGGAAATTCCCACTGTTTCTGGGGTGAGTTCCTGCAGCTCTGAGATGAAGAGAGCTAAGCTGTCTCAGTGAGTCTCAAACTCCTCCACTGAGCTCTGCCCACCCCTCAAGCACCTCCTGGGGCATCCTCGGTCCTGTGTTGCCTTCTCAAAGTTCACAGTGTCTTCTGAGACTTGTTTTATCTTTGAGTCATGAAATATTGTCATTCTGTTACATGGTTGCTTTAAAATAAAAATAAAACCTCAGCCCCATAAATTGCCCCTCTCAGATGTCTGGTCTGACCACCTGAGGTTGGGGTACATCCCTGGCCAGCCGGACTATGCCTCAAGGTGGTCCCAGCGCTCTATCCCCCGCTCACAGAGAGGAGGGGAGGGTCGAGGACTCCCCAAACTTCCCACTTCCATCCCCATGCCAGGCTGACGACTCCCCGCTGAGTTCGAGTCCCAGCTTCATCACTATGGGCTGTGTGGTTGCTGTTTGTTGTTCAGCCACCAAGTCAGATTCGCCTCTTTGAGACCCAAGAACTGCAGCATGCCAGGCTTCCCTGTCCTCCACTATCCCCTAGAGTGTGCTCAAATTCTTCCTCTACCTTCAAATTCATGTCCATTGAGTCGGTAATGCCATCCAACCATCTCATCCTCTGTCTCCCCCTTCTCCCCCTGCTCTTAATATTTCTCAGCATCAGGGTCTCTTCCAATGAGTTGGCTCTTCGCATCAGGTGGCCAGAGTATTGGAGCTTCAGCTTCAGCATCAGTCCTTCCAATGAGGATTCAGGGTTGATTTCCTTTAGGACCAGCTGCATGACCGTAGGCAAGTCACTCAGCCTCTCTGTGCCTTCCTTCGCCAGCACAGAAAGTGGAGGTGACAATACCATCGGCAGGGCTCTGGTGAAGGACACTCAGCAGGTGCAAATTGCTTCACGTGACGAGTGTCTCAGCCCCTTCCATCTCAAGATCCTCTTCCTTCCAACCCACTCCCCTCTCATCACCTTAACCGCTACCTTCAAGCTCAGGTAAATTTCTCTTCCATTTCATTTAACCTTTCCCCGACTTCCTTCTCCTCTTACCTGTGTCTCCCTCTTTTTTATGTTGTTCTACTTGTGACCCTAAGATGACCTCGGAGCTGGGGCTCAGTATCAAAAGCCTTAAGGTCACGTGCCCTTGACTATTCAGCTTCCAGTGCTGGAATCCGTCCTCCTTTGAGCCTGCATCCAACATGGGTGCATCAGTGATGCAGATGGTGGCCTCCTTGATGGTGAGTTGCTCAGGAATCCACTTACTAAGCTCGCAGGGGCTGTGTGTGTTGGCAGACAGAGGTGGCCACACTGTGCCCCGTTGGGACCACGAGGTCACTCAAGATGCATTCACAGCTTAGAGGCAAACATAAAACAGCATCTTCTAATATTCCAGCACTGAAAATCTTTATTGAACAATTTTAAATATTGTACAAAGGTCTCCAGACCAAAAGCCTAAAGCTGTTCCACTTGCAGTATGGCAGGGGGAGCGTGAGTGCCAGCCCTTCCAGTGCCCCCACCTGCCTCCGTGGCCCCCCTTGGCGTCCCAGCCCCCTTGGTCCGAGCCTGCAAGCATCACTGTGGTGACTATGCAGTGGGGCAGGGGTGTGCCTGCTGTGTTATCAAGTGAGCAAAACAGGACCCAAATCTTACAGAAGATCTTAGGTTTTGACATAGTGCATGCTGACGGCCTCAGTCCATTCAGGCTGCTCCTGGAGCAGGTATCACAGCTCATAAGCAACAGAGGGCTTCCCTGGTGGTCCAGTGGTTAAGAATCCACCTGCCCACACAGGGGACATGAGTTCAGTTCCCGGTCCAGGAAGATCCCACATGTCGAGGAGCAAGTAAGCCCGTGCGCCACAGCTGCTAAAGCCCGTGTGCTCCAGACCCACCAGCCACAACAAGAGAAGCCACTGCCGCGAGAAGCCCTCACAATGCAACTGGAGAGTAGCCCCCACCACTACGGAAAACCCACACAGCACAAAGACCCAGTTCAGCCAAATATAAATAACTAAATAAAATTGTTTTTTTAAAAAAACAGACAACAACAACAACAAAACCAGACAACAGACATTCATTTCTCCCAGCTCTGGAGAGTGTAGAGGGGTCAGTGAGGGTCCTCTTCCAGGCTCCACCCTTCTCCCTGCATCCTCACCCAGGGATTGGACACGATGCTCTCTGGAGTCTCTTTGGCAAGGGCACTGATCCCATGTATGTGGGCTCCACCCCGGGGTCCTCATTGCCTCCCAAAGACTCCACGCCCCCTCCCCCCTGCCGACATCACGATGGGCCTTAGGAGCTCAGGATTTGAATTTTGAGGGAACACACAAGTAAGGTCTAGCACTTACCTGGGCTTCCCTGGTGGCTCAACTGATAAAGAATCCACCTGGAGTACAGGAGACCCGGCTTCAATCCCTGGGTTGGGAAGATTGCCCTGGAGGAGGGCATGGCAACCCACTCCAGTATTCTTGCCTGAAGAATCCCATCCTCTGTGGACTACAGAGGAGCCTGGAGGGCTGTAGTCCACAGGGTCACAAAGAGTGGGATATGACTGAATGACTAAGCACAGCACAGCACAGCGCTTACCTACAAAAAGCACTGAAAGGGCACCAATTTATTAGAGATGATTTTCTCTGGATGGTGAGATTACAAGTGTTTTAAAGCTTTCTTTTTCCTTGGAATTAAAAAAATTAGCATAAACACATGACTTTTATATGAAGGACGAGTCAATTAAAAGTCTCTCTGGCAGCAATATGAGCTGAAATCCACAGCCTTAGTTGAGCGCAGAGGGTGGGGGAGGCAGGACAATGCTGCAGAGCTGGGGACCCAGACCTGGACCTGACACTGGACACTATGAACTCCATCTCAGTGTCCCCGGGAGCCAGTGGGGGATTAAGCAGGAAGGATGGACTATCCCGTGTGGAGGACACTTGGGATTGCTTAGAGTAATGGGACAGACAGAACGGATGGAGCAGTGGGTGGGCCACCAGGGTGCACAGCCTGCTCGCCTTCAGGGACAGACAGGAGGAATGGAACAGTGGTTGGACCACCAGGGCGCATGGCCAGCTTGCCTTCTGTGTGAAGGGCTTCAGGAGCCGCCCTGGTGGAGTGATCACGGTGCCCAACCCACTCTGTGTCCCCCTTTAAGGAGCCAGCAAAGCAAAGCAGATGTGGCATTGGCAATCTAGGTTAAAATGCTGTCAGAGGCACCATCTTTGGGAGTAGCTGCAGCCGTCTCTCCTTCCAGGCTTCCACAGGAGATGGAGAGACAGGAAAGAAGAGGGATCCAGAAGCAGGTGGGCGTGCCAAGGTCCGGATTGTGGAGGTGAAGCTGGCTGAACCGTGGGGGAGAAAGGTGGGACCCTCCTCCCTCTGAGTGGAGGGAGACAGTGGAGACAGGGACAAGGTGAGCTTGGGATGGGATCAAAGTCGCCGAGGACAGCCCTGAAGGTGGGGTGGACTGGGAGGGGAAGGGTTGGTGGTTGGGGTGATATGGGGGGAGAGGTGAAGAGATGGGAACAGGTGCTATGATTGAAGAGGAGCAGAACCCTTCCATCACAGGTCCTGATGGGGTCAATTGTGTCCCCCAAAGATACACTTGAGTCCTATCCCCAGTACCCAAAAAAGTGATCCGATTTGGAATTGATGGTCTTTGCAGACATAGTCAAATTCAGATGAGATCAGGCTGGTTTAGGGTGGGCCCTGAGTGGTGACAGGTGTCCCTGTGCAAAGCTGGAGACACATAGAGCCTGGAGGAAGAGGCTGTGTGAAGACAGAGGCAGAGACTGGAGCTATGCAGCCACAAGCCAAGGGCTGCCAGCAGCTACCGGAGTCTGGGAGAGACAGGGAAGCTCCTCCCCTGGAACCCCAAGAAAGTAGGACCCCAAGGACATCTTGGGTTCAACTTCTGGCTGCCAGACTGAGGGCACAGGGGTCTGCTGTTTAAGTCCCCAGGTTGTGGTACGTTGGTGCAGCAGCCATGGGAAGCCAATGCTGGTCCTCGTAGACACTGCCCATAGCACACGACCCACCTAGTCCCTGATGGACACACAACGAGCTAGAACCACATGGACCCTCAGATAATCCTTGCTGCAGGGTGCCTGTACCCACCACACACATACACACATTCCCAGAGATGGGCATTTGGCAGAGGCATCCGAGCAAAGCAAGACCAATGGGCAAGGTTGAGGGAGGCGGGCTGAGGTCAGGAGACGGAGCCCTTGCAGACAGCCACCTGACCCCCAATAGCATGCCAATCCGGTGGGGGACGATGAGGAGCCATCCCCTCCATGTGGGTCATAGAGATGCACATGCTTGGGGCAGGGCTTGTCCACATAAGTCTCTAGCCACCCTGCCCCCTGGGTAGCTGAGACCCACTCCTCTCGCCCACCTCCCCACACCCAGGACGAGCCCCAGGGGCCTGGGGGGACAGAGAGGTCCTGGTTGGAGTATCGCTGTCTCCTTCCTAGGACAGAGGCCAGGGACCTTTCCTGGGCACGTGAACACCTCTACTGAAGGACGTGAAGAAGGCGCTGTGTGCAGAGGTTACCGTGCTGGGCAAGGGAGGCACAGGGGACCTTGAGCTACTGCCCGGGTCACAGCCTGTGAGGCCAGCCTGGGCTGGGCAGTCATCCTAGAGGAACCAGGTGTTCCTCAAGGGCCAGGCCTGTCCTGGAGACTGGGGTGTCCTCCATAGCAGGTATTAAATGAATTCAACGAGGAGGCCATTAGACGGATACGGCTCTAAGGCAGTGACAGCTGTGTAAACAAACCAAGATCCAAGCCTACAAATACCTCATGGTTCTGAAATCAAACCCTCAGGACAACCAGTCCTAACAGCCATGGAGGCCTTCAGCTACACCACCAGGAATGTCCCATCTGCTTCCCCGAGTGTAAGTTTCCACCTCCACAGCCCGTGTGGCACCACCTCATTCCCATTGACTTTTGCTCAGATATACTCTTAAAATGTTCACGATGCCTCTGTTTAATTTCTCACGAGGAGACAAGCCCAGCCTGCTGGTGGAGCAGGCACTCGCCCCAGGGAGGGGAGCAGGTAGCCACAGGCCCCTGGAAGGGATCCAAGGTTCTCCCATTCAATATGCAAATGAGTAAAACGAGGCCAAGAATAATAAAAGCTACAGCACCATTAGTTGAGAGCCAGGCTCTGGGCGGGCACGCTGCATCATTTAACCCTCATAGCCCTGTGGAGTTGTTCCTATGGACCCACTTTGCAAATGAAGCGACTGAGCCAACACAGGGCTGAGGACCCTCCCCAAATTCTTGAGGCTGCTGAAGCAGGATCAGGCTGGAATCTGGGCTGACACTGGAGGTTGTCTGTTGCCTCCATTTCCCAATCCTCTCCTCTTGCTCCCCAGCCCCTCGCCTCCACCCCTCTACCCAGTCCCAAGCGGGGACCCTAACCACGAGGTCCTGATGTCTTTCCCTGGTGGGCAGCCAGGCTGTGGTCAGGCCCAGGCTGTCCAGCCGGGACAGAAGAGCAGAGACTCTCAGGCCAGGTCCTGAGCGCTGAGCAGGAGCTACACCAATGCCGCCGTGCAGTGGGTGAGGCCAGCTCCAGACGAGGTACCCCCCCGGCTTTTGGCTGACCTGGGCACTGTGGCCCCGGGGGCTTCAGCTAAGAGCCCAGGGACACTGGAAGTCTCAGGTACACACGGTACTTGAAAGTTACACAGTCATGTCTGACTCTTTGTGATCCCATGGACTGTAGCCTGCCCGGCTCCTCTGTCCATGGAATTTTCCAGGCGAGAGTACTGGAGTGGGTTGCCATTTCCTTCTCCAGGGGATCCTCCAGACCCAAGGATCAAACCCAGCACACACGGTACTGGCAGGAGTTAAAAGTGGCTGAGGTCGTCCGCATGCTCAGGCCTGTTACGAGATACCAGAGAAGACACCACTAGCTCCAGGCATTGTTCTTCGGATGCTTTTGATTCGGGATTTCTCACTGTCTCAAGTTAAGGAAGTTTGAGGCACTGCATTCTTGAGGTTTCACAACTCTTCCCTGGAGGGGGAGCTGGGCTCTCCTCACTCCCCGTTCCCTGGGGAAACTCTCTTGTTTTTGCACACGAAACAAGGTGTCCTGATGCTGTGCTCGCCTCACTGTGTGAGGGTTTCTCCCTAATTGTGTACCCCCAAAAAACCATGTCCCTCCCTAGCACCTGGATGCAAGTTTGGAAATATGTTTTTGCATGCGTACTCAGCCCCTTCAGTCATGTCCAACTCTTCGGGATCCCATGGACTGTAGCCCACCAGGCTCCTCTATCCATGGGCTTCTCTAGGCAAGAATACTGGAGTGGGCTGCTATCCCCTCCCTCCCTCCTCCAGGGGATCTTCCTGACCCAGGGATCGAACCCACGTCTCCCCATGTCTCCTGCATTACAGGCAGATTCGTTACCTCTGAGCCACCAGGGAAGGCCAGGTGTAACCGAAGTGAGATGAATTCAGACTGGAGTCTGGTCCCACAGCCCCTCCTGACCAGGCCTTTCTCGTCTGACCCTGGGCTGTTCCCCACTGCCCCACTCCACCCCACCTGGCCCTGACTGTAGTCCTGACTGTGGTCACTGAGCAGCTCGGTCCAGACCCCCTTATCACCCCACCTGCTGCCACTCCTGTACAAGGGGAAGCCCTGTCCAGCCAGAATAATGCCATTCTGCAACTCGTGCCCACCCACCCCCGTTAGCCTGCTCTCACAGCCTGGAAACCCCCATTCACCCATTGCCTCCTCCAGGAAGCCTTCTGGAAAACCTCCATGTTCTGAAGGAGCCCTCATGCTGGCATTTCCCACACTGTGGGGTTGATCATTGTCCATACGTGTGTGTCCTCCACTGGACAGTGGCCTCCCTGCAGGCAGGGACTCTGGCCATACTCATGGAGCCCCTGATTAGCACGGGGCTGGTGCTGACAGGGGAACAGACCGAGAAGGGACTCCACACGGGCGAGGGGTTAATTCACTTCCACTGTCCACGAGCTTCCCATTTGGGGCCCGAGGCAGCGTCCTCTCCTTGGTCCCAGAGTCCCTGTGCTTCTATTAGCGATGGAGTCAGACGCCTGCAATGACGATGTGCATCCCTGCAGCCAGGTTCTGACGCAGAGCCCTGAGGGAAGCAGGCCAGCACCGAAGAGTGAACGGAAGGGGCAAGTCAGGAGGCAAGTGGGTCAGAATCACTGTCTGGGAACAGGCATGTGGGGGACATACAGAACTGAGGTGGCAAGGAGCCGGTGGGCCCCGGCGGGGTGTCTCTCCATGCTGTTCTCTGGGGTGCAGTCTCGGGACCCCACCCCACAGCCAGTTCTGGACTCTGTCATCACACGGCATCCCAAGAATCTATGTCACCATCCAGTGGCTCTAAGCTGCCCTCTCCAGCTTGTTAGCTGAGGTAAGCGTGGTAAAGCTTCTGTCCTAATTACCACGCTAGCAGTACGGGGATTGCAGACAGCTGTGAGGGATCCAGGGCTCCCCTGGTAGCTCAGCCTGCATTGAGGGAGACCCCAGTTCAATTCCTGGGCCAGGAAGTTCCCACAGAGATGGGATAGGCCACCCATTCCAGTATTCTTGGGCTTCCTTGGTGGCTCAGACAGTAAAGAATCTGCCCGCAATGCAGGAGACCTGGGTTTGATCCCTGGGTGGGAAGATCCCCTGGAAAGGAATGGCAACCCACTCCAGTGTTCTTGCCTGGAGAGTTCCATGGACAGAAGAGCCTGGCAGGTTACAGTCCATGGAGTCACAAAGAGTCGGACACAACTGAGCGACTTTCATGTTCACATTCACACGAAGGATCCAAATTTCCCCAAATCGCTTCTTTGGCTGGAGGGGAGTTGAGTGAGGACAGAATCCCTGACCTGCCTTAAGGGGACACTTTGGCTGGGGGGATGCATCTGTGCCTCCAGTGCTCATGGGAGCAGCTGGCTTCCATCTTCCGGCCCCCCAACACCCGGAGCCCTGCACCCACCAGCCACCCCCAGGTAGAAATTCTCTCAGCTGGTGACTCCAGTCACTGTTCTGCTCTCAAAAGTTAGAAATGAATGGATAAAGAAGATGTGGTACATATATTCAATGGAATATTATTCAACCACATTTCATTTGTAGAAATGTGGATGGACCTAGAGCCTGTCATACAGAGTCAGAGAAAAATAAGCATCGTATATTAACGCATGTATGTGGAATCTAGGAAAATGGTACGGATGAACTTATCTCCAGGGTAGGAATGGAGACAGAGACATAGAAAACAGACACGTGGACATAGGGAGGCAGGGAGGGGATGATTTGGGAGATTGGGGTTCATACATATACACTCACGCATGCACTACCATGTGGCTTCCCAGGTGGCGCTAGTGGGAAGGAACCCGCCCGTTGATGATAGAGATGTGAGAGAAGCAGGTTCGACTCCTGGGTCAGGAAGAGCCTCAGTTTAGTTCAGTTCAGTCACTCAGTCGTGTCTAACTCTTTGCGACCCCATGAATCGCAGCACGCCAGGCCTCCCTGTCCATCACCAACTCCTGGAGTTCACTCAAACTCATGTCCATTGAGTCGGTGATGCCATCCAGCCATCTCATCCTCTGCCGTCCCCTTCTCCTCCTGCCCCCAATCCCTCCCAGTATCAGAGTCTTTTCCAATGAGTCAACTCTTCGCATGAGGTGGCCCAAGTACCGGAGTTTCAGTTTTAGCCTCAGTCCTTCCAAAGAACACCCAGGACTGATCTCCTTTAGGATGGACTGGTTGGATCTCCTTGCAGCCTAAGGGACTCTCAAGAGTCTTCTCCAACACCACAGTTCAAAACCATCAACTCTTCGGCACTCAGCTTTCTTCACAGTCCAACTCTCACATCCATATATGACTACTGGAAAAACCATAGCCTTGACTGCTGCTGCTGCTGCTAAGTCGCTTCAGTCGTGTCCGACTCTGTGCGACCCCATAGACGGAAGCTCACCAGGCTCCCCTGTCCCTGGGATTCTCCAGGCAAGAACACTGGAGTGGGTTGCCATTTCCTTCTCCAGTGCATGAAAGTGAAAAGTCAAAGTGAAGTCGCTCAGTTGTGTCCGACTCTTAGCGACCCCACGGACTGGAACCTACCAGGCTCCTCCGTCCATGGGATTTTCCAGGCAAAAGTACTGGGGTGGGGTGCCATGGCCTTCCCCGTAGCCTTGACTAGACAGACCTTTGTTGGCAAAGTAATGTCTCTGCTTTTGAATATGCTATCTAGATTGGTCATAACTTTTCCTTCCAAGGAGTAAGCGTCTTTTAATTTCATGCCTGCAATCACCATCGGCAGTGATTTTGGAGCCCAAAAAAATAGTCTGACGTTGATTCCACTGTTTCCCCATCTATTTCCCATGAAGTGATGGGACCAGATGCCATGATCTTAGTTTTCTGAATGTCGAGTTTTAAGCCAACGTTTTCATTCTCCTCTTTCACTTTCATCAAGAGGCTTTTTAGTTCCTCTTCACTTTCTGCCATAAGGATGATATCATCTGCATATCTGAGGTTATTGATATTTCTCCTGGCAATCTTGATTCCAGCTTGTGCTTCTTCCAGCCCAGTGTTTCTCATGATGTACTCTGCATGTAAGTTAAATAAGCAGGGTGACAATATACAGCCTTGACATACTCCTTTTCCTATTTGGAACCAGTCTGTTGTTCCATGTCCAGTTCTAACTGTTACTTCCTGACCTGCATATAGATTTCTCAAAAGGCAGATCAGGTGGTCTGGTATTCCCATCTCTTTCAGAATTTACCACAGTTTATTGTGATCCACACAGCCAAAGGCTTTGGCATAGTCAGTAAAGTAGAAATAGATGTTTTTCTGGAACTCTCTTGCTTTTTCAATGATCCAGCAGATGTTGGCAATTTGATCTCTGGTTCCTCTGCCTTTTCTAAAACCAGCTTGAACATCAGGAAGTTCATGATTCATGTATTGCTAAAGCCTGGCTTGGAGAATTTTGAGCATTACTTTACTAGCATGTGAGACGAGAGCCTCAGGAGAAGGAAATGGTAATGTATTCCGGTATTCTTGCCTGGGAAATCCCATGGACAAAGGAGCCTGGCGGGCTACAGTCCATAGGGTCTCACAGAGTCAGACATGACTAAAGCAACTTAGCACGCATGCACCATGTGTAAAATAGATAGGTACTGGGAAGTTTCTGTATAGCACAGGGAGCTCAGCTCAGTAGTAGCATCTTGGGGTGAGGGTGGGAGGGAGGTCCAAGAGGGAGGAAATATATGTATACATGTGACTGATTCACTTTGTTGTACCGCAGAAAGTAACGCAACATTGTAAAGGAACTATATCTCAATTTTTTTTTAAAAAAAAAAAAGCTTAGAAATGTTGGCTTTTTTCCTTCTCCTTTACTATCTTTTAAGAAAATTGTGTGCGCATATGTGTATATAAATATATATATGCATGTTGCTATGGGTTGAATTGTGTCCCCTCAAAATTTTTATATTCCAGCCTTGCCCCTAGTACCTCACCCTGTGACCTAATTTGGAAATAGAGTACTGCAGATGTCATTAGTTAAGATGAGGTCATATTGGAGTGGGGTGGGCCCTCTAACCCAATATGACCGGTGTCCTTATAAGAAGGAGAAATTTGTACACAGACAGGCACACAGATGCCATGTGAAGATGAAGGCAGAGATCAGCGTGATGCTCCTTACAAGCCAAGGAGCAACAGAGACTGTTAACAAAACCCCCCAAACTTGGGGAAAGGCCTCAGAAAGAACTAACCTTAGAAAACCTCCGTCTCCTATTCTGGCCTCCAGAATGAATCATGAGAGAACCAACTTTCGTTGTTTAAGCCACTCAGTCTGTGGCACTTTTTTACAGCAGCCCTAGGAAGTTAATTGTTGCTGCTGTTTAGTTGCTTAGATGTGTCCAGCTCTTTGCAACCACATGGACTGTAACCCGCTAGACTCCTCTGACCATGGGATTTCCCAGGCAAGAATACTGGAGTGTGTTGCCATTTCCTTCTCTGGATCTTCCCAATCCAGGGATCGAGCTCTCAACTCTGTACTGAAGGTGTATTCTTTACCACTGAGTCACCTGGGAAGCCCAAGAAACTAAGATGGATAGACATATACAAAATCCATACCTATTGAGTAAATACGGAAAATACAAAAATCATAAAGAAGAAAATAACAACCCTAGTTCTCAGAGATATTAATAGCACACGTTTTAGTGGACATCCTTCCTTTTTTTTTTTTTCTTTGCCCCATGTGGATAGGTATAAAGTTGAATTCACACTCTGTACTTTTCCTTTAAAATATGACTATTTTCCTGCATTATTAGTTGTTCCTTGAAATGGTTATGTACATCACCAAGTAGCTAAGCAACTTTATTTCATTATTTCTAATTGCTTGCAATTTAAAACAAATGCAAATGAACATCCTTGTGTGTAAATCATTTCCTGCATTTCTGAGCATTTGGATGAAACTTACCCAAGCTGCAGAGAAGGCCTCCATTGTTTTAACCCAACTGGGTAAGTACACTCTCTCAGCCCAGGGATCAGAGTGACCTTGTCCTCAGGTTGTGCATGTGAGATGGGTTCAGAAATGAACCTGCAGCCTGTCTCCTACCTTTGAGGCGTGAGAGATATCTACCTTCACAGGAGCTGAAGGGACGTGAGGCGCTTGGCTCCTCTAGGAGGCATTTGGGAAACCAGCCTGCTTTTCTCTTGGATGGTGTGATGTGATGCTTGGAACCACCACAGCCTTTTACACCATGAGGGAAACCCCTTAGGGTAGAGCCAAGAGACAGAAGGCAAGCAGGTCCTCAATGATATCCATTCCCAGACTTTCCAGAAGCGACGGCCAAGGATCTTGTTTTAAAGCCGGATTGAGCCAACACTTGTATCATAGAGAATTTGATGAATGCAACCTCTGACAGCTGCCACAAGTGAGCAGAAAAGCTAATAAAAGCACACTGGCCCATCTGTTCACACTTGGCCCTTCGCACCCACTTTGTCAATACTTGTCTCACCATCATGTGGAACTTGAACTTGGTGATATTAATAAAATCACTGGGTAGACACACTTGAACATTAGTTCACCAGCCCAAGTGACAGACCCAGGTCCTCATGGATGTCTACTGAGCCCCATTCATGTGGAGGGACCATGGGTCAGGCTGGGCTGGAGAGACCTGGGCAAGTACAGGAAACAGGCTAGAATAAGGCTGTGTAAACAGAAAAACATACAAATGTGGGGCAGGCCAGTCTATTCTCTTTTGTTTTTCTGGAATGTAGGTGTTCACTGCGGTAGTGGATTGAACATTGTCTTGCCCAGAATTTATGTCCATCCAGGACTTTAAAATGTGACCTCATTTGGAAATAAGATCTTTACAGATGCATAAGAATTGGTTAAGAACCTGGAGATGAGCTAACCGTGGATTATCCATATGGGCCTTGAATCCAATGCCTGCTGTCCTGGTTAGAAGAGGAATACTCCATGGGAATGGACAAGAATGGGAAGATGGGGGAGAGACCAGAGTGAGGTGTGTACAATCCAAGGGCTGCTGACCACCAGTAGGAAGCTGGGAGGGTGGCCTGGATCAGACTCCTTTGGAGAGAAGGGACCAACCCTGCCCATTCCCTGATTTCGGAATTCTGGCCTCCAGAGGGTGAGGGGAATAAACTCCTGTTGTTTCCGTCACAGAATTTGTGGTCCCTTGTTCTGGCAGCCCTAGGAACCTGGCACCTGGGAATTCTAACTCTAAATCTACCTCCATTTCCACTGCCACTCCAGTAAAGAACCCCTGTGATCATGAAGTGTTGGCAGGTAGCATGTCTCAAGAATGGGTCCAGCCTCACTCACCCTGTGTCCCATGGCACCTAGCTTCCCTTAAGATAGGAACAGGTGCTCCGAGAGAAAAATGCAAGGTTTCATGTGTAACAAGGAAGCGTTATAATCGGATTCCATGTTGGATCTGTTTATTTCACTTTAACTTTTTCTTTTCATTGCTTTACTATTATAATCATACAGTATGGTCTGTCTCAGAGAACCCCCATCCCTCTGCCTGAATGTTTAACTAAATATTTGTTCAGGTCACAGACAGACAATCTGACCCAGCCCAGAAAAGAAGAAATTAACACATCCGCTCAGCAAGACTGGCCATTCCAGGAGATGTTTTGCAAGACTGATGTCTCTTTTCTTTACTTTATTTCTTCACCACCCTCCCCCTTCAACCCTGCATCTCTGTTCTATAAAAGAGCCTGGCATCAGACCCTGATAAGATGATTATTTTGAGAAATTAATCTGCCATCTTCTTAGTCTGCGGGCTTTCCAAATAAAGCCATATTTCTTGCCTCAACATCTCATCTCTCGGGTTTATTGGCTTGTCCTGTGGCAAGCAGAGCAAGCTTGGATTTGGTAGTACGTGGAGCTGGTGGCCACTTGCACCCAGTGGCCACCTCATGTTGCTCTAAAGCTCCCCGTTGTAGGGACATTCATATTACCGTGTCATCAGCTCTGAGATGCTCTGGAGGAAATAAACAACTTGGAGAATTTTTCCAGGCAGAGTTTCTGCCCATAGAATCTTTTCTTTCATCAAACACTTACAAAGACATCAAAGAGCCAGAACACACAATGGGCCTGTAGTGTGATACACTGTCTTCTCGGTGAGAGAGGGAACACCAGAATGCCTGGCAGATCTGAGTTAAATTCATGGACCAAGGAAAGTCACATTTCTTTCTTCAGCACAGAGGTTAGCTGATGCAGTGGCATGGGAGGTAGATTTGGGGAGAGGGACCTTTCTACCCCGAACACCAGTTCCTCCAGGCCAAGGGGCTGTTATGCTATGCTATGCTAAGTCGCTTCAGTCGTGTCCGACTCTGTGTGACCCCATAGACGGAAGCTCACCAGGCTCCCCCGTCCCTGGGATTCTCCAGGCAAGAATACTGGAGTGGGTTGCCATTTCCAAAGGGGCTGTTACCAGGTCAAAAAGGGAAAACGTGGCTCAGCCCCAAGCCATAGATCCGGGGCTGCCTGCGATTCAGCTGATCTGATGTCAAATGCTGAGTCCATGTAGCAGGTACACAGGCCTCCAAAGACAGCACAGAGCAAAGAAAGTGAAATGTCTCATCCATGACATTTTATATCATTACAGAATGAAATGTTACTATTTTGGATATATAGAGTTAAAATACACTGGTGAAATTAATTTTAATAATACATTTTAATTTTTGAAATGTTTTGATGTGGCTCCCGCTTGCGTCTAGAGCTACACTCCACACCAGACAGAGCAGTGGGAAGGGTTCTGATGGGCTGACCTGTGGTGGGCGGGGCTTCACCTTGGCCCCTCCCAGGCTTCCCAGGAAGAAAGATTGCAGCTTGCTGGCGCTGGGCGGTTACGATATAGTTCCCAGGGGTGTCTGCAGCTCACACTTGGGGTACAGGGTCTAGATGGGGCCTCATGAGAGAGGCAGCTCACGAATATCTTTGGTTACAATGGCCCACAGCTGGGGATCCTTCACCCCGGCCTAGAAACAGAATCCCCACATTTCTTCTCTTCTCATTTTCTGTCCACTGACTCCACCTTCTGGAGGGTGGCCTTCACGGGCCACACATCTTTTGCTGGATGACCTTGTGGACAAACGTGTGCTCAGGTCATTAATCCCCAGCCAGTAGAAGCAGGTCTCCATACTGGGCTCGATGGGTAGAAGGTGGTGGAGTCCTTGGTGAGTTCCTGGAGGATGCAGGCGGGATCCTGGTTTCTAGGAGCCCGTCTGGCCCAGCACAGTGCTGAGCGCATGGTTGGTGGTTTCAAACATCTGTGGACACTGTGAATGAAGACTGTTGCTGCCAGATCAGTAAACAAAGGATGTCAAGCCATCACGTGACAGCCACCCTGAAGGTGCCCCCCAGGAGATTCAGGATGAGAAAAGACATGAGCAGGTGCTCATCAAAGGAGTGATTGCAGTGAGCCCAGACTCTTGCATCTTCCCATATATAGAAAAATGCTAAATTCATTAACCTGAGATGAAATCTGGTTTCCTTTCATTAATCTTTTGATCTTCTGATCAGCTATTCTTTGTTACAAAACTCCTGTGTATCCTGGCTCCTCCCTGACCTCCTCAGAACAGTCCCTCAGAGAGATCTGAGATGCTGTGTCCCGGGCTTAAATCCACAAAAAGTTCAACAACTAAAATTTATTAATAATTATTAATTTTAATTTGTGCTTTTATTTTTCAGTTGACAACAGAAAGCACAGGTTCACTACTTTTCTGCCACTTCCACTCATAGTTTGTGCAGCTTACTCACCTCCCAAAAAGCGGTGGTGTGGAAGAACTCTCTCTGATTACAGTCTAACCTTCCTTTATGGGTAAAGGACATTGCTTCAGCTGTCTGGGGCTGGGGATGGAGGCAGAGCAGTCGCAAGAAGGATGGGGGAGATCTGGTCAGCAGCGGGCAGTGTGGCACCCAGGACCCTGCTTCTAAGGAAAGGATTGCCTGGCATCGAGTGTTGGTCCCTCATTTGGTTCGACTCTTTGCAACCCCAACGACCTTAGCCTGCCAGGTTCCTCTATCCATGAAATTCTCCAGGCAAGAATACTGGAGTGGGTTGCTATGCCCTCCTCCAGGGGATCTTCTCGACCCAGGGATCAAACCCATGTCTCTTACGTCCCCTGCATTGGCAGGTGGGCTCTTTACCATGAGCGCCACCTGGGAACCCCCAAAATACATAAGCAAATGTAAATAAAAGTACAAAGACAGATCTCCGGGGAGTTTCTGAGAGGTCCTGGCAGCAACCCACCCTGGCAGAGGAAAGGAGCAGTCCTGGGCCTTGGCGTCTCCCCACCGGCCAGCATCTGCCCACGTGGAATGATGCTTAGGACTTCAGTCCTTGAAGGGGTGCACACACACGACTTATTCATGTATAATCCATCATTTATTGCACATACATTAATTGTCCCCTCAAAGCATGAACCTTGCTCTGGATATTTTCTCATCGGTCCTGGCTGTTCCGTGAGCCACCACCAGCAGAGGCGTGTCTGGACCCTATGCAGAAGGGGCTTGGGGGTCTCTGTGTGAGGCAGGAGGTGCCACAGTCCACGGGCCAGAGAGGGAGGCCCTGGGGAAGCATGTCACCAGGTGTCGGCCCCTCGGAGGCTGGCAGGCAGTGGGCAGCTGGGGCTTCACCACGTGTGTGCTCCGCATGGACTTGTAGGTTCTCTGCACTAAGGGCTCCTTGCCTCAGATCGGAGGCAAGCGCCTCTGTGAGTGCTGTTTGCTGGAACCTGGCTGAACCTGAGCCCGACAGACATCTGGGTCCAGAGCTGCAGTGTCCAGACGAGGGAGCACTCTCCCTTGCTTTGAAGGGAGCCTCCACCTTCTATGCCTTTTGGAGTAAGGGAGTGGGGACATGGCCCTCCGCCCAGGGAAGCGGGCCTCAAATTCCACAGGCCCAGAAGCACAGGACACTGCAAGGTGGGCAGTAGAACTCCTGAAGCCCTCCTCTCGCTCCATTGCAAACACATGCTCTGTATTTGGAGAGATGGGGTGGAGGGTCTTGACACTGCAACTTTTAAAGGGGCAAGAAATATAAAATTTTTCTTTTTTTTTTTTTAGCAAAATTTGTTGTTGTTTAGTTGCTAATTCATGTCCAGTTCTTTGAAACCCCATGGACTGCAACACACCAGGCTCCCCGTCCTTCACTATCTCCCAGAGTTTGCTCAAATTCATGTCCATTGAGTTGGTGATGCAATCCGACCAGCTCATCCTCTGCTGTCCCCTTCTCCTTTTGCCTTCAAACTTAACCACCATGAGGGTCTTTTCCAACAAAATAGCAAAACTGGTCCTTGCTGAATGCCTCAAATTCTGTTGCTGGGGTCTGACCCAACCTTCCTGGGGTTGCTGAGGGTGACCGAGCCTGAGCAAAGCAAGGACTGTAGACTGAGTTCCCCAGGGACTCTGTAGGGGGCGGAGGCGGGGGCAGGGGCGGGACGTGGGGGGTGGCAGGAGTCTTTCTTACTGATCTGCACCTCCCTGCCCACAGACACTCTAGCTCCCAGCCCCAGCCCCCTGGGCCATCCATCCTCGGGAGAAGGTTCAGCCTCGTGGAGGGCATCCGTGCAGTGGGTTCAGAAAGCATCCTCCTGGTAAGAAAGGCAGAGCCGCCCAGATTCCTCTCCTGCCCGTCTCTGCTAAGACGCCCAGGAATGAGAGTTTGCCGGCAGCAACTTTAGCCTCAGGACTTGAACGGGGCTTTGATCTGGATCCTGGAGCCGCGAGTGTGGGAAGCTTGCAGCTCCTTGGGCCTGGGAACAAGCCCAGACAGCTCCACTCCAAGCCTCACCTCTGCCTGGCGCCCTCCCCTGCTCGCTCCCCTGCCGAGCTCCATGAAGGGGCCACCCTGGAGGAAATTCCCAGGAGGAGGTCCAGACCTCTGCGTGCAAGCTGCCTTGTACCTCTGGTCTCCCTGCTCCGCTAGATAGTGGACATTTTACCTCTCATGTCACTTGTTTAAACCAGCCCGTGTCTCCTAGTCATTTATTCACTCACTGGGCTTCCCTGATGGCTCAGACAGTAAAGAATATGCCTGCAATGCAGGAGACCCGGGTGCCATCCCTGGGTCGGGAAGATCCCCTGGAGAAGGGAATGACATCCCACTGCAGTATTCTTGCCTGGAGAATCCCATGGGCAGAGGAGCCTGGTGGGCTGTGGTCCATAGGGTGGCAAGAGTCAGACACGACTGAGCAACTAACCCTTTCAATTTACTTTCACTTCATCCCACAAATGTGTCCTGCATCCCTCCCTCACCCCACTGCTGAGCTTCAGTCTGGGATGGAGGATTTATCCTTTTGAGGCTCTGGCTCTGTGGATACTCCGAGCCTGATCCAGAAAACACATGGGAAACGAGGGCTGGAAGAGTGAGAACTTCTAGCCTCTGTAGTTGATAGATGGGAGAGACAAAGCATCCTTAAGAATGCCATTTTTAAAAACAATTTTGTTTGTTTATTTTTGGCTGTGCTGAGTTTTCATTGTTGCACGGGTTTTGCTCTAGTTGCTGCGAATGGGGGCTGTTCTGTAGTTGGAGTCTGCATGCTTCTCAAAGCGGTGGCTTCTCTTGTTGCGGAGTACAGACTCTACGCACGCAGGCTTCAGTAGTTTCTGCACGTAGGCCCAGTAATTGCAGCCGCAGGGCTCTAGAACAGTCTGAGTAGTTGTGGCTCAAGGGCTTCATTGCTTCAAGGCAGGTGGGATCTTCCCAGATCAGGGATCAAACCCTTGTCTTCTGCATTGGCAGGCAGATTCCTTACCACTGAGCCACTGGGGAAGTCCAGGAGGGCAAAGTTTTAAGATTTATCTTTTAGAGCAGTTTTAGGTTTACAATAAAATTGAGAGTCTCACCCAGAGTGCATCGTTCCCATTAGGGTTCACTCTCAGTGTTTTACATCCTGTGGGTTTGGACAAATGCATAATGACTTGTGTGCATCATTATGAAGCTTCCCAGGTGACTTGGGGATAAAGAACCTGCCTGCCAGTGCAGGAGACACCAGTTTGATCCCTGGGTGGGGAAGATCCCCTGGAGGAGGAAATGGCAACCTGCTCCAGTATTCCTGCCTGGGGAATCCCATGGACAGAGGAGCCTGGTGGGCTAGAGTCCATGGGGTCACCAAGAGTCAGACGCCACTAAGCGACTGAGCACAAGCATGATGCGTCATTGTAATACCACACAGAGGATTTTCACTGCTCCCAGTCCTCTCTGCTCTACCCACTCTGACAACCACTGATTTTTTTTTAATTGTCTCCATAATTTTGCCTTTTCCAGTACATCATACAGTTGAAATTACACTGTCTTTTCAGATTGGCTTTCTTCACAGTAGTTCCTTCGGGTTGAGGAACACTTGTTCACACGATTCCATAGCTCATCTTATTCTAGCCCTGGACGATGTTCCACCATCCGGATGTGCCTCTGTTTATTTGTTCAGTTATTGAAGGACATCTTGACTGCTTCCAAGTTTTGGCCATTATGAATAAAGGTGCTATAACCATCTATGTGTACGTTTTTATGGGGACATAAGTTTTCAACTCTTTTGGGTAAATCTTAATACCAAGGAGCACAACTGCCGGGTCTTATGATAAGAGTATGTTTAGTTTTGTAAGAAACCTCCACACTATCTTCCAAAGTGACTGCACCATTTTGCACTCTCTTCAGCAATGAATGAGAGTTCCTGTTGCTCCACGACCTCACCAGCATTTGGTAATGTCCCTGTTCGGGATTTTAGCCATCTTAATATGTGTGTATTTCATCACTGTGGTTGCATTTCTCTGATGATGTACAATGTGGATGGAAATGGGAATTTGATTAGCCAACCAACTGAGTCTGTGAAAGTCATCAAAAAAGTTATCCCTTCTCTGAATACATTTTTGCGGAAAGTCAAGTATTACTCTTGTTGTTCCGTTGCCAAGTCATGTCCAACTCTTTTGCAATCCTGTGGACTGTAGCCCGCCAGGCTCCTCTGTCCATGGGATTTTACAGGCAAAGGTACTGGAGTGGGTTGCTGTTTCCTTCTCCAGGGGATCTTCCTGACCCAGGAACGGAACCACATTTTCTGCATTGGCAAGTGGATTCTTTACCACTGAGTTGCTAGGAAAGCCCCAAGTATTACTCTAGGTTCTATTTAAATCATATGTGCACATATGTGAAATAAACAGGCTACTTGATACATACAAAGTATATTTTTATAAATGCAAAAATATAAAAGGACCTACTGTATAGCACAGGGAACTACATTCAGTGCTTTGCAATGGCCTATAAGGGAAAAGAATTTGAAAAAGAAAAAATATATATATAAGTATGACTGAATCACTTTGCTATACACTGAAAGTAAAACAACATTATAAATCCACTATACTTCAATTTTTTTAATGAAAAATAACCACAAAAAAAGGAATGTAAAAAAAGAGAAAATCTTAAAAAGAAAATCAAAATCAAGAATAATCTTGTTTTATAGTAACTATAAATGGAATCTAACCTTTAAAAATTATGAATCAGTATATTATATACTTATATATATTAGAAACTATACTTCATAAAAACCCTAAAATCTCATGACGCAGAGATAATCATTGTAAATTTTGATAAACTATCTCCCAGTAAAGGAATGAAAATATTTAAAAAATCTTAAGCATATCTTCTATTCAAACATCAACTTTCTATATCTGAAAGTACAAACAAGAAAAGAAGGTTGTACCACTTCACAAAAAGATCAGAACAGAACTTTGCGTTACCCATTTTTCAGTGTGCTTTCAAAAAACTTGGGCCTGGCTATTCCAGAAAATGTTAAGTAAACAAATATTGCAGTCTGAATAGTGCTACACTAAAAGGCAGAAGTAAATATTTGTAGAAAGCTTTAAATTCAAAGATGTTTCTATGGGAAGATAAAGGGAGTCATGTAGCCATACGCATATGACAGAGTTCAGCAATCCCTGTTGGGTGTCATCCCTTGTATGTAGTCAACCATCCTTTGCTACTGCTATTTAATGTCTTTTTCTTACTAAGCCCAATAGAACAGATTTATTTCAGAGTTGATAGTGACAAGATATTTTCTCCTGTGAGAAAATGTGGGACATTGGAAAAGAAAGAATTCAAGGGAATAATTTAGCTGTGAAATTTTACATAAAATCCTGAAAGAAATAAAGACATCCTAGGAAGTCAGGAATAATACCAGCATATAATAACAAATTTTTTTTCAGTAAATTTAAAACAAATATTTAAGGGAGCATCCCTGGTGGCCTGGTGGTCCTGCGGTTAAGAATCCACCTTCCAGTGATTGGGACTTGGCTTCAGTCCTTGGTTGGAGAACTAAGATCCCACATGCTATAACCAGAGTCCATGAGCCATAACTAGAGAAAGCCCATGCACCACGATGAAGACCCAGTGCAGCCAAAAATAATAATGAATAATGAAACAAATGTTTATCATTTTATTTAAATATGTAGTTTTCTAGCTCTGATTTCATGAGTTATAATATAAAATGAAAAAAGACACATAACAAGATAAAGCACAGGTCTATGGAGAAGGCAATGGCACCCCACTCCAGTACTCTTGCCTGGAAAATCCCATGGACAGAGAAGCCTGGTAGGCTATAGTCCATGGGGTCGCTAAGAGTCGGACACGACTGAGTGACTTCACTTTCACTTTTCACTTTCATGCATTGAAGAAGGAAATGGCAACCCACTCCAGTGTTCTTGCCTGGAGAATTCCAGGGATGTGGAAGCCTGGTGGGCTGCAGTCTATGGGGTTGCACAGAGTTGGACACGACTGAAGCGACTTAGCAGTAGCAGTATGGAGCATCAGTGAGACAGAAGTGTGCCACATGATGGAGAGCAGGCTGACCTCTCATATCAGATGATGCTAGGATGGCCCAATAGCCTTGGGACCAGAGAATGAACCATATTTGGGAAAGTTGGGGCTTCCCTAGTGGCTCAGATGGTAAAGAATCTGCCTGCAATGCAGGAGACCTGGTTTCAATCCCTGGGTGGGGAAGATCCCCTGGAGGAGGGCATGGCAACCCACTCCAGTAATATTGCCTGGAGAATCCCAAGAACAGAGGAGCCTGGTGGGCTACAGTCCATGGGGTCACAAAGAGTCGGACACGACTGAGCAACTAACACTTTCACTTTCAGAATGTGATCTATAAATGTGAGGTCAGACATTGTCCTCGGTTATGCTGATTGGTGGCCTGATCAGGGCTGGATGGACTGAAGTCTGGGCTGAGTTGGTCATTGTCTCTGGAGCCTGTGGTCCAGGAAAAAAAGATAGTAACCAAGGAAACAGCATCAGGAACTGAAACCTGAGAGCCCACCTGGAAAGGACAAGTGCGAAGAGCGGAGACCTGGAGAAGCCCTCCTGCACAGAACAGAGACCCTGAGTGGGGAGGAGTCTGGCTTGTTCCAGTCCCTGAGGCACCCTACATGTAGTCAGAGGAATGACACCTTCCCCCAGAGATGTCCATGCCCTAGTGCACATCACCATGAACTTGGTACAGTACATGTCAAAGGGAATTCAGGCAGCAGACAGAGCTGAGACTGCTAAACCACTGACCTTAACTTTGGGAGGTTTTCCTGGATTATCCAGATGAGAGACTAATGTAAATACAAGAGTTCTTAAAAGTGGGAGGTTCTGACCCAGAGTAGCTGACTGTGAAGAAGGATGATGGGGCTCCAAGTCAAGGAGTAAGGGTGCTCCTAGGAGCTGGAAAAAACAAGGAAACAGCTTTTCCCTGCTGGAGCCTCAGGAGGATTTGTACTGCTAACATCTTGGTTTCAGCCCAGTGAGAACCGTTGCAGACTTGTGACCTCCAGATGCTTAATATGGTCATTTTCTATGCACTAATTTTTGGTAGTTTGCTACAGAATCTGTAGTAGGAGGCTGGTAGCACCTGATAAATCTGCTTTCCCCTTCTCTCAGCCTTAGCATAGAACCATAAAATAAACAAGCACGCTTATGACCAGGGACATTCTGGAAATCATCAAGGCCTACCATCTGTGTGAGGCTGCGGCAGTAGGAATTCAGCGTGTAGTCACCTCCTTGCCTTGCAGGGTGGGTGAGGCAGGGTGGGTGGATCCACCGTCAGCCACTTCTCTAAGCAGGGGAGCCCCAGTTCTCTGCTGACCGGCTGTGCAATTCAAGGTGGCTCCTCAGCCTGGCTGGGTCTCAGTATCCTCCTCTGCCAAACAGGCATAAGAATCTCAACTTTAGGGTCACTGGGACCATTATGGAGGGTAAGCACAAAGCATCTCACACTAACTGGCTTTTAATGGGATCTCAAGCAATGGGTGCTCCTGTTAGTTTTGCACGTTTATGTATTTAAAATAGAACGCTCATCATCTGCTTTAAGAGGACTTGAGAGTATATGTCAGAACAATTACATGAAAGTTATGAAGTGAGAACAGAAACAATTTAAAGAGCGTGTTCCAGGTGTCTGCGATGAGCTCATTCCTGCAGGTGAAACCGCGCTTGTCTTGCACTTCGCAGGTACAGAGTGGAGGACAGACCAGGTGGCAGGAGCCTCCTGTCGCCTGCAGAACACCTGCCAGCTTTGCCAAGGGGCTGCCTTCTTCCTGCTGAGAAACTCCAAAAGATTCCAAAGACATATCACGTGCATTGACGTGTATGTATTTTTAGAGGGAACACATTCATATGGCTTAAATAGTTTCAAATCTGCACATATATTATAAAATTCATGTATACATAGCCGTATGTACTCACCACATATTGTATATACGGTGAAAATCCTTTCAACTCTCCTCCGTCAGGTGCTTCCCCCACACCCCAGCCTCCTCCTTAAACAACCATGTTACTAGTTTTCCTATGTATCCTTCAACACTTTCTTTAGGGAACTATAAGCAAATAAAAAATAGACATTCTTGAGGCTTCCCTGGTGGTCCAGTGGTTAAGAATCTGTCTGTCAAAGAGGGGACAGGGGTTCAATCCCCGGTATGCAGAGAGCCCACAGGCCTTGATGGAGCTAAGCCCATGCACCACAAATACAGAGCCCACACATCACAATTAGGGAAGCCAGTGCACTCTGGAGTCTGTGTCCCGCAAGCACTGAGCCCACATGCTGCACATACCGAAGCCCACATGCCCTAGAGCTGTGCTCTGAGACAAGAGAAGCCACACAGCACCACTAGAGAGTAACCACTAACCTCTGCAACTAGAGGAAGACCCAGCACAGCCAAAAAAAAGACGACATAAAAAAGTAATAACTAAAAATTGTCTGAAAATAATAGACATTCTTGGTCCCCTCCCCATCTCTTTTTACACATAAAATTTTACTTTTATGATGCGGGCTAACATTTACATGGTGCTTATACGCCAGGCATGGTTCTAATGTAACCTTCACAATAGCCCTGGGTGATGAATAAATTATTGGCTCTGGTTTACGAATGAGGAACCCAGGCACGGGAAGGTTAAGTTACCTGCCCAATGCCATGCAGTCAGTAAATAATCCAGTGTCTGGGAGACTTGTTGTTCCCGGATCCCCTCTCTGGAGCACTCACCTGGTCTAAGACAGCACCATTTTTACATCTGGTTTGGCAGGAGTTGGGGAAGTGTTCTTTTATTAGCACTGGAGAGAAGCCAAGGGTGTTGCACTTGCTTATTACTCAATGATGTAGTTTATTTGGGGAAAGGGCAAAACTACAATTGTCAGTTTACTAATTTTTTATGATTTTTAACTTAAAGCAGTGTGGAACTTGGAAAATAAAAATGCGTAGTAGGATTTTTAACAATATATGTTTGGTCATAGATATATAAAACATTTGGGGGGGCCAGGAACTAGAAATCAATCAATTTAGCCCAAGAATGCCAATTCTATATTTTGTGTTGCTGATAGAGAAGAGAACAAAACGCTCCAGTTACCTGATGAGAAATAGCTATCGACATTCAGATATTTTCATGGAAGAGTAGAGATGACCTCATTCAAACACAGGCCACCCTTTCCTGTGCACTGGGCATCTCGCCTGTGGGAAGCCCAGAAGGTTACCTCAAAAGAGATTTGAACCTTCTTAAGTCCCAGGACAGGCTTCCTGGGTAGCACAGTGGTAAAGAATTCACCTGCCAAGGCAGGAGACCCAAGACAGGTGGGTTCCGTCCCTGGGTTAGGAAGAACCCCTGGAGGAGGAAATGGCAAGCTGCTTCAGTGTTCTTGCCTGGAGAATCCCATGGACAGAGGAACCTGGAAGGCTGCAGTCCATAGGGTTGCAGAATCAGACACAACTGAAGTGACTTAACCCTGCAGCACAAATCCTAGGACAAACATTTAATTAAGAGCCCAAAGTTCTGCCCAACAATGAGTAGAGATTTTGTAGGTCTGGCCTGGAAAATTCTGAGAAAATATGCTGTTTATTCATAGTTATAACAAATGAAAAACAACCCACATGTCCAGTGAAGGCAGAATGGCCAACAACTGTCTCATGCCAGCCATGCCTCCCTGGTCCTCAGGGTCACAGACTCCTGGGACTCCTGCAGCATTCCCAGGACTGAGAGCGCTCTGGACCAGGGTGAGAGCTCTCTGGCGGGTGACCATCTTCCTTCTAGCCTCTGGGCTTGTGGTCAGCTCTGAGGGCTGGCATGACCCCTGCATCACTAATCTCCTCCCTCTGACAACAGCTTCATACCCCAATACTGTGCTGTGGTCTCCTGCTTCAGTTTCCCTTTATAGTCCTTCTGTGGTTTAGCAGGGTCATTCTAGGATCCCGTCAGATCCTGTTTAGCTCTTGTGAGCCTTTGTCTCTTGAACTGGATTCCCCATCTCTCTGCCAACTGCACTTATAGGCCCCATCCTATAAGTGAAATAAGTCCTCCAGAGGCACAATAAGCTATGACCAAGAATCTCACACCACCTGGAACCTTTCACCAGCTCAGATGTTTATCCCATCTCTCTATCCAACAGACCAAGCTTACAAGTAAAACATTCAGCTGGGGTTTCTCAGTGTTTCTAGAGCTTGTATTTATGAATCCCCTAAAAGAAAAAGTGTGTGGACTTACAAGTTTTTATTGAATCATTTTAATGTTAATATAACTTATATATGTAGCAACATGAGAATGTGCATAAATGGTGGCTCAGATGGTAAAGCGTCTGTCTGCAATCAGGAGACCCGGGTTTGATCCCTGGGTTGGGAAGATCCCCTGAAGAAGGAAATGGCAGCGCACTCCAGTATTCTTGCCTGGAAAATCCCATGGACGGCGGAGTCTGGTAGGCTACTGTCCATGGGGTCGCAAAGAGTTGGACACGACTGAGCGACTTCACTTTCACTTTCATAGCTCTTGTGTAACAAAACCCAAGGAGGTTTATAAATGAAATGAAAGAAAACTATAATATTAATACCTTTCAAATTAGCAATAGAAGCTTAATGTAATGGATGCTGCTGCTCTGTTAAAACTACATCACCAACGACGGGTTTAAATTTTTCTTTTAAAAATTTATATTTCTGTTTTATATTTTAGTTGATTCCTTTGTTTGAGAATAATGATCCCTCTTTGGAGTTACGGTTATTGTAATTATTATTTCTCTTTTTAAACAAAAAACTGTTTAATCTCCAATTCGTCACTTTGATGGTCCTAAATATGTAAGTTGTTGTTGTTGTTCAGCGGCTAAATCATGTCCAACTGTTTGTGACCCCGTGGGTTGAAGCACTCCAGGCTTCCCTGTCCTCCACTATCTCCCAGACTTTGCCCAAATTCATGTCCACTGAGTCAGGGATGCTATCTAACCATCTCATCCTCGGCTGCCCTCTTCTCCTTTTGCCTTCAGTCCTTCCCAGCATCAGGATCTTTTCCAATGAGTAGGCTTTTCACACCAGGTGGCCAAAGAGCTTCAGCTTCAGTGTCAGTCCTTCCAATGAATATTCAAGGTTGGGTTCATCCCAAAATACAATAAAAAACAGCTTGCAATATTAAATCCAGTGTCTACACTGGATTTTTTTTTTCTACTGTATTTACTGCTAATGAAATGCTGGGAGTTTATATGAAGAGGGATAGGATCCCCACCATTCATTCACCACACTCAGACAGTGAAGGTGGAAGTCTCGGTGGTCCACACTCCTCCTCTGGTTCAAGGTGACTTAGGCTCACTCAACTTGGTTGGCTGCAATTCCTCACTCGTATATTTGGTAGTTGATAATGGTTATAAATCAAGAGTAAGTTGGTAACAAGGGCTTGAGGCTGCAGAGAATTTAAGGTGGTCATTCAGATCATCTTCTTTGCTCTTTTGTGACTCCATGGACTGTAGGCCACTGGCTCCACTGTCCATGGGATTTCCCATGGATACATGCACACAGACACATGCACACACGCACAGTCATGCACACTTGTAAAAATCACTGAAAATTTTGTGAAAACACAAAATTAAGATGGCACGCTGAGGCTGACCTGTTTCTGAAACAACATGCTAAAAGCTGAGTGAGTAAAGATTTGGAAATGTGATACCGTTTGCTGGTGCAGCCTATGAGCAGAGCCACACTCCCATACAATGTTGCAGGGAAAGTAAAGTGGCGCAGGCTTAGGAAGAGGAACTGGCAAAATCTAACAAAATTTAGAGCTTTCATACACTCTGACCCAGCTCCTAAAGTATGTCCATCATTTACTCCAAGCATCAAAATATGCCAGATGAATATTTATTACCACATTGCTTGTAAGAGCCAAGTTTGAAAACAACACATATTTCTAGCAGCAAAGTTTTAATTAGCGCAATATGGCACATCTACAGGCTGGAATAGTATGGAACCAAGGAAAGAATGAGGTTAACTTGTACATACCTACAGAAAGTTGTCCAAGTCATGTTGCTAAGCAAGTTGCAAAAATTCCACATATGAGATCTCATCACTGCTTTAAAGAATTAACATGTGTTTTAAAATGCATAAGAATTTATAGTAAGTGGTTAAAATGGTTCATCTGGTCTTTTCCCCAAGATACCTTTGTCTATTCAGGGTCTTTTGTGCTTCCATACAAACTGTAGGATTTCAATTCCAGTTCCAGTGTCAGGGGTATTTTCATAAGGATCACATTAAATCTGTAGATTGCTTTGGGTAAGATGGACATTTTAACAATACTAATTCTTTCAATTCATGAGTATGGGATATCTTATTGGTCACTTCTATTGTTGTCAACTTCCTGCATCAACGTCTTGATCATTTTCCAGAGTACAGTCTTCCACCTCACTGGTTAAATTTATTCCTAGATATTTTATTCTTTTTAACTGGATTGTCAGTAGGATTTTTTTCTTCATTTCTCTCTCTCATAGCTCATTATTAGTGCATAGAAATGTAACAGATTTCTGTATACGAATCTTGTAACCTGAAACTTTACTGAATTGATTTATTAGTTTCTATAATTTTTTGGTGAAGTCTTTAGGGTTTTTTGCATATAGTATCATGTAATCTGCAAACTTCTTTCCTTCCAGTTTGGATGCCCTTTAATTCTTTTTCTTTTCTGGTTGCTTTGGATAGGTCTTCCAATACTAAATAAAATAAAAGTGGTGAGAGTGGGCATCCTTATCATGTTTCTGATCTTAGAGGGCAACAAAGTTGGCGGTATTACACCCCCTGACTTCAGACTATACTACAAAGATACAGTAATCAAAAGTAGAGACATAGATCAATGGAACAGAAGAGAGAGCCCAGAAACAAACCCGTACACATATGGTCGGTTAGTCTAGGACAAAGGAGGCAAGCATACACAATGGAGAGAAAAACAATCTCTTTAATAAATGGTATTGGGAAAATGAGACAGCTACTTCTAAAAGAATGAAATTGGAACATTCTTTACCCTCGTACACAAAAATAAGCTCAAAATGAATTAAAAACTTAAATGTAAGACCAGAAACCATAAAACTTCTAGAAGGAGACAAAGGCAGCGCAATCTTTGGCATAAATAGTAGAGGCTTTTCTTTAGGTCTGCCTCCTAAAGCAAAGAAAAACAAAGACACACACACGGGCCCTAACTTAAAAGCTTTTGCACAGTAAATGTAACCATCAACAAAATAAAAAGACTACCTACTAGTGGGAGAGAATATTTGCAGATGATATGACTGACAGTGAAATGGGCTTCCCTAGGAGCTCAGCTGATAAAGAATCCTCCTGCAGTGCAGGAGACCCTGGTTCAATTCCTGGGTCAGGAAGCTCCCCTGGAGAAGGGATAGGCTACCCACTCCAGTATTCTTGGGCTTCCCTGGTGGCTCAGGTGATAAAGAATCTGCCTATAATGCGGGAGACCTGAGTTCGGTCACTGGGTTGGGAAGATCCCCTGGAGGAGGGCATGGCAACCCACTCCAGTATTCTTGCCTAGAGAATTCCCATAGAGGGGCCTGGTGGGCTACAGTCCATGGGGTCTCAAAGAGTTGGACACAACTGAGCGACTAAGCACACATGACTAACAAGGGGTTAACATCCAAAACATACAAACAGCTCATGCAATGCAACGTAAGCAAAGCAGCCAGATTGTAAAATGGGCAAAAGAACCTGAATAGACATTTTTCAGAAAAACAGGCATCCAGCTGAACAATAGGCACATAAAAAGACATTCAACATCATTAATCAACTCATTAATGCAACTCAAAACCACAATGAGGTATCACCTTACACCTGTCAGAATGGCTATCATCAAAAAGATCCCAAAGGGCAAAAGTTGGTGAGTATGTAGAGAAAAGAGAACCCTAGCACACTGCTGGAGGGAATGTAAATTGGTGCAGCCACTGTGGAAAACAATATTGAGGCTCCTCAAAAAATTAAAAATAGAACTACCATTGGATCCAGCAATTCTATTCTGAGTATTTATCTGAAAAAAAAAAAAAAAATGAAAGCACTAATTTGAAAAGATACATACATCCCAATGCTCATAGCAGCATTATTTACAACAGTCAAGACATGGATACAACCAAAGTGTCCAAAAGTAGTTGAATGAATGAACAAAATGTGGTATGTATGTGTATGTGTGCATATTCATTTCATATATATATTATATATATGCAATGGAATACTACTCAGTCATTAAAATTTGATGCTTTCAAATTGTGGTGCTGGAGAATGCTCTTGAGAGTCCCTTGGACAGCAGGGAGATCAAATCAGTCCATCCTAAAGGAAATCAACCCTGAATATTCATTGGAAAGACTTATGCTGAACCTGAAGCTCCAGTACTTTGGTCACCTGATGGGAAGAATTGACTCACTGGGAAAGACCCTGATGCTGGGAAAGATTGAGAACAGGAGGAGAAGGGGATGACAGAGGATGAGATGGCTAGATAGCATCACCAACTCAATGGGCATGAATCTGAGCAAACTCTAGGAGACAGTGAAAGGCAGGACAGGAAAAACGGGCGTGCTGCAGTCCATGGAGTTACAAATAGTCTGACATAACTTCACTACCAAATAAGAACGATAACATTTAAAAAGAAAGAAATTTTGCCATTTGCAACAACATGGAAGGACCTGGAGGGTATTATGCTTAGTGAAATAAGTCAGACAGAAAAAGGCAAATACTATATGTTTTCACTTACTTGTGAAATCTGAAAAATAAAACCAGTGACCAAATATAACAAAGCAGAAACAGGGTCACAGAGAACAAATGAGTGGTTACCAGGGGGAGAGGGATGGAGAAGGCAATGGCACTCCACCCCAGTACTCTTGCCTGGAAAATCCCATGGGCGGAGGAGCCTGGTGGGCTGCAGTCCATGGGGTTACGAAGAGTCAGACACGACTGAACGACTTCACTTTCACTTTTCACTTTCTTGCATTGGAGAAGGAAATGGCAACCCACTCCAGTGTTCTTGCCTGGAGAATCCCAGGGATGGGGCAGCCTCGTGGTCTGCCGTCTATGGGGTCGCAGAGAGTCAGATACAACTGAAGCAACGCAGCAGCAGCAGCAGCAGGGGGAGAGGGAAGAAGAGAGAGGCAAAACAAGTGTTGGGGATTAAGAGGAACAAATTACGAAGTATAAAATAAGTAAGTTGATTCAAAGATATAATGTACAACATAGGGAATATAGTCAATATTTCATAATAACTTTGTATGGAATATATCCTGTAAAAAATATCAAATTACTATGTTGTATACCTGAAGCTAACACAACATTATTGTAAGTCAGCTATACCTCAATTTTTTAAATGATTAATCTGCCAGGGGAGATATGGAATTATGGAAGATTTAACTCTCTACTTCATATGGTAAGAAAGCAGAGTAACTTTTTTATCTTATAATAGAAAGCTCAGGGAGTCAGGCATTATTTTAAGGGCTGGTGATACAGCGATAAAGAAGCAGGACAGAGCCCTGCCCCTACGGGTAGCTATTCTGCTATAAGAGAGACAATAAGCCACGGACATCTGATGATGCAGGAAGTGATGTTTCCTGTGACGGAAAACAACCAAGATCTGAAAGTTTTCAGTCAGAACCAGTCCTCGTCTCCATTCCCACCAGCAGGGTAGGAGGGTCCCCTTTTCTCCACACCCTCTCCAGAACTTTTGTTTGTGGTGTACAATGAAAGCGAATACACTAAGATACATAACTAGATAGTGAATGGGAATTTGCTGTATGACTCGGAAAACTCAAAATGGAGCTCTGTAATAACCTAGAGAGGTGGGAATGGGTGGGAGGAGGGAGGGAGATTCAAGAGGGAGGGGACATACATATACACCCATGGTTAATTCATGTTGATGTATGATAGAAATCAAACCATTATTGTAAACCAATCATCAATCAATCAGATCAGATCAGATCAGTCGCTCAGTCGTGTCCGATTCTTTGCGACCCCATGAACGCAGCACGCCAGGCCTCCCTGTCCATCACCAACTCCTGGAGGTCACTCAGACTCACATCCATCGAGTCAGTGATGCCATCCAGCCATCTCATCCTCTGTCGTCCCCTTCTCCTCCTGCCCCCAATCCCTCCCAGCATCAGAGTCTTCTCCAATGGAGTCAACTCTTCACATGAGGTGGCCAAAATACTGGAGTTTCAGCTTTAGCATCTTTCCTTCCAAAGAAATCCTAGGGCTGATCTCCTTCAGAATGGACTGCTTGGATCTCCTTTAGGTCCAAGGGACTCTCAAGAGTCTTCTCCAACACCACAGTTCAAAAGCATCAATTCTTCGGCACTCAGCCTTCTTCACAGTCCAGCTCTCACATCCATACATGACCACAGGAAAGACCATAGCCTTGACTAGGCGAACCTTTGTTGGCAAAGTAATGTCTCTGCTTTTGAATATGCCATCTAGGTTGCTCATAACTTTCCTTCCAAGGAGTAAGTGTCATTTAATTTCATGGCTGCAGTCACCATCTGCAGTGATTTTGGAGCCCAGAAAAACAAAGTCTGACACTGTTTCCACTGTTCCCCGTCTATTTCCCATGTAGTGATGGGACCAGATGCCATGATCTTCATTTTCTGAATGTTGAGCTTTAAGCCAACCTTTTCACTCTCCACTTTCACTTTCATCAAGAGGCTTTTGAGTTCCTCTTCACTTTCTGCCTTAAGGGTGGTGTCATCTGCATATCTGAGGTTATTGATATTTCTCCCAGCAATCTTGATTCCAACTTGTATTTCTTCCAGCCCAGCGTTTCTCATGATGTACTCTGCATATAAGTTAAATAAACAGGGTGACAATATACAGCCTTGACATACTCCTTTCCCTATTTGGAACCAGTCTGTTGTTCCATGACCAGTTCTAACTGTTGCTTCCTGACCTGCGTACAGATTTCTCAAGAGGCAGATCAGGTGGTCTGGTATTCCCATCTCTTTCAGAATTTTCCACAGTTTATTGTGATCTACATAGTCAAAGGCTTTGGCATAGTCAATAAAGCAGAAATAGATAAATATTTTTAAAAAATCAGTCCTCCTCTACCTTTCGCACATGTTTTCCCCAGAGAAGGTGGACGGGGGACATTGTCCACCGGTTGCAGGACGGGAGGCATCAGCAACCATTCCAGGCAGGTTTCCTTATTCTCTGGGACCTGTCTGTCCACCCTTTCATGGGAGGTGCGCTGCAGTTTGGGGTCACAGGAAAAGGACAGCTGGGAACAGATTCATTATAACAGATTACAAAAAGGAGGATTTTGGACTTCCCTGGTGATACAGTGGATAAGAATCTGCCTGACAAAGCAGAGAAGGCAGGTTTGATCCCTGGTTGGGAGGATCCACGAGTGTGGAGGAGCATCTAAGCCCAGGTACCACAACTACTGAGTCTGTACCCTAGAGCCAGCGAGCCGCACCTACTGAGCCCACATGCTGCATACACACCAAGAGCCCATCAAGGCAAGAGAAGCCACCGCAGTGGGAAGGCCATGCGCCGCAAAGAAGAGTACCCCGTGCTCACTGCGACTAGAGAAAGCCCCTGCACAGCAAAGAAGATTCAATGGAACCAAAAATAAAACAAATAAATAAAAGTATTTTGCTAAATAAATACACGTTTTAAAAAGGAGGGTTTGTAAGTTCATTGCCCAAATCATTAGACTCTGCTGCTTCACAGGGAATCTTTTGATAACTATTTTTTATGAAGACTATTATGGGCCGGGTATTTTACGAAGACTCACACTCTAATCCTTAGCGCATCAACGAAGGAAACTGTTCTTATTACACAAACATAGGAGCCAGTGACTGGTGGAGGGGGATTCGAACCCAGGTCTCATCTGGTCACTGGTCCACGCATATGGCACCGTCCCACCTGTCCCCGCTGGACGGGTGACGATGGGCTGACACTCTCCCAGCACTCAACTCCCACCCCTTCCACCACGGCCCTCCCACCAGGCTCACTTGTGAGAGCCCTCCCCTCGGCCTTGTCAACACTGGCCGTGACTCAGGACCGTGGAAACTCCCTCCGCACCTCCCCGTGGCTCAGCGGGCGTGGGCTCCCTCCCGGCAGGTGCTGAGTCAGGCTCGGCCCTGAGAAGTGGGGACACGCACACGTATGTCACAGCTAGTACAATGCACACACAGACGCAGACAGTGCCCAGGGCCCGGGGAATTGATGACAGCTTGCAAGGAAGCAGACATACGTTCAGACTTTGCTCACATCACTTGAGGAACTCTGACAAAGCCCCCAGTGCAGGATGTTACCTGGAAATGTTATTGATCAACATACGCATTAGACTTGTGTAGCCCAAGTCTAACAGAGTCACAAAGTCCCATGCTATGGATTAATACAAGTGACATGAGAGACCATCTCACACAGTGGGCAAGTGGACCAACTGTGGGTTCAGATCAGCGCCAATCTTCAGCTATTTTAAAGCTATATGTTCTTGACAAAAGTTATCAAATTTCTCTATGTCTCAGGTTCCTGATTTGCATGATGGGCATCTTAATTCTTCATTCAGAATCATGGGGAGGATTATCTGAGGGACTGAGTAGGGCTCACCTAGCACTGCCTGGCCCGTGATGTGACGAAGGGGCTGTGATGGGACCTCATCTCATTGGTCCCTTCCCACAGAGGAAAAGCCGCTGCAGAGCTGACCTGTTCCTTCACCACCAAGCTCCAGCCAAGAGTAGTGATGCTGAGGGTGATGAGACCTAAAGTTTCTCCTTTTCGCCCCCATGACCTCCTTGTGTACCGAAACTAGTTTGTATAACTTTTCTTTTGAATCTTCCTGGAGAAGTGAAAATGGAACTTTCCTAGCTGAACACTATGATGACATTTCCAAGATCCTCAGAGAAAGCAAGCTCAAGCCCAGTGTTCCTCTGCCTTTGCAGAAAGTGGATTCCTGGCCTCGGGGAATCGCCTTCTGCCCCCAAAGCCAGGCAATTTGTTTTCTGTTGTTGTTTTGTTTGTTTTAAATTAGCGGGTAATTGCTTTACAATGCGGTGTTAGTTTCTGCTGTACAATAAAAGTGACCCTGCCATATGTATGCATACATCCTCTCCCTCTTGGACTTACCTCTCTCTCCACCCCCCATCCCACCCCTCTACATCATCACGGAGCACTGAGCTGGGCTCCCTGTGCTATACGGCAGCTTCCCACTAGCTGTTTTACACACGTATGTGCACGCATGCTCAGCCATGTCTAATTCTGCGATCCCATGGACGACAGTAGCCCACCAGATTCCTCTGTCCAAGGGATTTTTCTAGGCGAGAATACTGGAGCAGGTTGTCATTTCCTACCCCAGGGAATCTTCCTGACTTGGGGATCGAATCTGAGTCTCTTGCGTCTGCTGCGCTGGCAGGCAGATTCTTTACCACTGCGCCGCCTCGGAAGCCCACGATAGTGTGTATAAGTCACTGCTACGCTCTCAATTTGCCTGGCAGGCTACGGTCCATGGGTTGCAAAGAGTTGGACACGACCGAAGCAACTTAGCACACACAGTTATGCATGCCTCGTGTCCCCATGTCCGTTTTCTACATCTCGGTCTCTATTCCTGTCCTGCAAATGTTTTATCCAGCTAAAGGGTCAGCACAGCTCTCGCAGTATCTCCAGCTATTATTGATCCTCCACTCTACTGGGCTCAGGCAGTGTGAAACTGAATTTGCACAAAATCATTTCTTCAAATCCATTGAAAGCCATGAGCAACAGCAAGGAAAGGCACCCAGAGTGTTCCAGCTTTGCCAGTGTGTCCAAGGCGAGTGGGTAACTAATCAGCTTTCTCCTCAATCTGATGTGAGACTCACCCAAAACCGTTCATGCCTTTGCACCAGGGGCTGCCAAACAGCTATGGCCCCTCTGCCTGTTTTTGAAAAGAAAGGTTTGTTGGAAAACAGCTACACTTGCTCACTCATATGCTGCCTATCACTGCTTCTGCACAATGACAGAAAAATCCGAGTATTTGTGACAGAGACTACATGGTGCTCAAAGTTGAAATCATTTTCAGAAAAAAGTTGCCAATCAATCCATACTCTGCTCCAAGTATCCATCGCCTGTTTTCTTCCTCTCTCTCTTAAAAAACAAACAAACATGAACCTATTTGCAAAACTGAAATAGAGACCTAGACACAGAGAAGTGTAGACACCAAGGGGGTTAGGGGTGAGATGAACTGGTAGATTAGGACTGATATTATATACACTACTGATACTACGTGTAAGATAGATAAGTAAGGAGAACCTACTGCATAGCACAGGGAACTCTGCTCAGTGCTCTGTGGTGACAAAAGACGCAAAGAGGAACTGAAGAGCCTCTTGATGAAAATGAAAGAGGAGCATGAAAACCTGGATTAAAACTTAATATTCAAAAAACTAAGATCATAGCATCTGGTCCCATCATTTCATGGCAAATAGATGTGGAAACAATGGAAACAGTGACAGACTTTATGTTCCTGAACTCCCAAATCCCTGCAGACAATGACTGCAGTCAGGAAATTAAAAGATGCTTGCTTCTTGCAACAAAAGCTATGACCAACCTACATGGCATATTAAAAAGCAGAGATATCACTTTGTTAACAAAAGTCTGTATAGTCAAAGCTATGGTTTTTCCAGTAGTCATATGTGGATGTGAGAGTTGGACTATAAAGAAGATGGAGTGCTGAATAATTGATGCTTTCTAACTGTGGTGCTGGAGAAGACTCTTGAGAGTCCTTTGGACAGCAAGGAGATCAAACCAGTCAATTTTGAAGGAAATCAATCTTGAATATTCATTAGAAGGACTGATGCTGAAGTTGAAGCTCCAATACTTTGGCCACTGGATGCAAAGAGCCAACCCACTGGAAAATATCCTGATGATGGGAAAGATTGAGGGCAGGAGGGGAAGAGAGCGACAGAGGATGAAATGGTTGGATGACATCACTGACTCAATGGACATGAGTTTGAGCAAGTTCAGGAGTTGGTGATGGGCAGGGAAGCCTGGCTATGCTGCAGCCCATGCGGTTGCAAAGAGTCAGACACGACTGAGTGAACAAAAGCATATAGTACAAACTATGTAAATAGAGGTATCCCATACATACAGGGGTGTATATAGGTACTCTGAATATGTATACCTATATATACCTCTACTTTTATACATACACACATTTATATATAGTACAGATTACAAAAATAGAGGTATTCCACATATAGAGAAAAGATACACACACATATATATACACACACACATACATATATATACATATATATATATACACACAAGGATACCCCCATGCTAATGCTAAGTCACTTCAGTCGTGTCCGACTCTGTGCCTCTGTGCGACCCCATAGACGGCAGCCCACCAGGCTTCCCCATCCCTGGGATTCTCCAGACAAGAACACTGGAATGGGTTGCCATTTCCTTCTAGAATGCATGAAAGTGAAAAGTGAAAGTGAAGTCGCTCAGTCCTGTCACTCTTCTTGACCCCATGGACTGCAGCCTACCAGGCTCCTCCGTCCATGGGATTTTCCAGGCAGGAGTACTGGAGTGGGGTGCCATTGCCTTCTCTAACCCCCATATACATAGGTATGTATGTATACCTATATATATTATATATATACACCTAGGTATACAAGATCAGATCAGATCAGTTGCTCAGTCATGTCTGACTCTTTGCGACCCCATGAATCACAGCACACAAGGCCTCCCTGTCCATCACCAACTCCAAGAAGTCACTCAGACTCACATCCATCGAGTCAGTGATGCCATCCAGCCATCTTATCCTCTGTCTTCCCCTTCTCCTCCTGCCCCCAATCCCTCTCAGCATCAGAGTCTTCTCCAATGAGTCAACTCTTCGCATGAGGTGGCCAAAATACTGGAGTTTCAGCTTTAGCATCATTCCTTCCAAAGAAATCCCAGGCCTGATCTCCTTCAGAATGGACTGGTTGGATCTCCTTGCAGTCCAAGGGACTCTCAAGAGTCTTCTCCAACACCACAGTTCAAAAGCATCAATTCTTCGGCGCTCAGCCTTCTTCACAGTCCAGCTCTCACATCCATACATGACCACAGGAAAGACCATAGCCTTGACTAGGCGAACCTTTGTTGGCAAAGTGATGTCTCTGCTTCTCAATATGCTATCTAGGTTGGTCATAACTTTCCTTCCAAGGAGTAAGCGTCTTTTAATTTCATGGCTGCAGTCACCATCTGCAGTGATTTTGGAGCCCAGAAAAATAAAGTCTGACACTGTTTCCACTGTTTCTCCATCTATTTCCCATGTAGTGATGGGACCAGATACCATGATCTTCGTTTTCTGAATGTTGAGCTTTAAGCCAACCTTTTCACTCTCCACTTTCACTTTCATCAAGAGGCTTTTTAGTTCCTCTTCACTTTCTGCCTTAAGGGTGGTGTCATCTGCATATCTGAGGTTATTGATATTTCTCCCAGCAATCTTGATTCCAACTTGTGTTTCTTCCAGTCCAGCGTTTCCCATGATGTACTCTGCATATAAGTTAAGTAAACAGGGTGACAATATACAGCCTTGATGTACTCCTTTTCCTATTTGGAACCAGCCTGTTGTTCCATGACCAGTTCTAACTGTTGCTTCCTGACCTGCATACAGATTTCTCAAGAGGCAGATCAGGTGGTCTGGTATTCCCATCTCTTTCAGAATTTTCCACAGTTTCTTGTGATCTACACAGTCAAAGGCTTTGGCATAGTCAATAAAACAGAAATAGATGTTTTTCTGGAACTCTCTTGCTTTTTCGATGATCCAGCGGATGTTGGCAATTTGATCTCTGGTTCCTCTGCCTTTTCTAAAACCAGCTTGAACATCAGGAAGTTCATGGTTCACATATTGCTGAAGCCTGGCTTGGAAAATTTTGAGCATTACTTTGCTAGCGTGTGAGATGAGTGCAATTGTGTGGTAGCTTGAGCATTCTTTGGCATTGCCTTTCTTTGGGATTGGAATGAAAACTGACCTTTTCCAATCTTGTGGCCACTGCTGAGTTTTCCAAATTTGCTGGCATATTGAGTGCAGCACTTTCACAGCATCATCTTTCAGGATTTGGAACAACTCCACTGGAATTCCATCACCTCCACTAGCTTTGTTCGTAGTGATACTTTCTAAGGCCCACTTGACTTCACATTCCAGGATGTCTGGCTCTAGGTCAGTGATCACACCATCATGATTATCTGGGTCGTGAAGATAAACACAGACACATAAAAAGTACAGATTACATAAATAGAGGTGTTTTCCTGATGCTGGGAAATACTGAGGGCAGGAGGAGAAGAGGGTGACAGGGGATGAAATGGTTGACTAGCAACAGCAACTCAATAGGCAGAGAAGCAAACTCTGGGAGACAGAGAAGGCCAGGGAAGCCTGGCATGTTGCAGTGTGTGGGGTCACAAAGAGTTGGACACGACTGAGCGACTGAACAGCAACAAATGTATGCATTTATTTAGGTAATCTATAGTATATACAATAGCAAAAAGAAACACCAAAAGGAGGAAACACCCCAAAACATGTGGAGACGGCAGAATCATGGCCGTGGAGGGCTGCGCTTTCTCAGGCGTCCACATCGGTGTGTTTCCCGGTCCACGTGAGTCAGCCGCACAGCACCCAGCCAGGCAAGCACAGCCATGACTGATGCTTAATCTTCATGGGAAGCCGGCGCACCATCATTCATCTTTAAAAGCCCTCGGTGACTCATGAGTTCTGCACAGGACTGGGGCTAGCAAGAACTTCATGAGGCAGCCTGTTTGCCCTCGCCTCTCAGGCCCGCTTCAGAAGGGTGAGCAATTCAGGCCGCTATGATCACAAAGGAGAAAAAAAGTTTTCCCTCATCCTGTGCTCCTGAAGAAGCCAAGGCACGAAGGGCCGCAGGCCATGTTGACACGATCTTGGGCGATTTCTGCCCAAGGATTTAAACTCTTGCCCAATCGTGAGCAAAACCCATGACCGTCCCGGTTCACAGCCACAGACTTATCAACAGCCGATCAAGAGTGACGTATAACTTGTACTTTTTGTTGCTGTTTTGTTTTGCTTTACTTTTAACTTAATTTTTAATTTTTATTTATTTATTTTTGGTTGTGCTGGCTCTTCATTGCCGCTCAGCAGCTTCCTCGAGTCACGGTGCGCTGGCTTCAGTAGCTGTGGCTCAGTTGCCCTGCAGCGCATGGAATCTTCCCCAAATAGGGATCGAACCCGTGTCCCCTGCATTAGCAGGCAGACTCTTAACCACTGGACCACCAGGGAAGTCCCTACTTTCAATTTTATTAAGCATGCTTCTTAAAGGGAAATGTTCTTCTGTTCTAATTTCTCCCATATCCTCAGTCTATTCGATTTAAAGTTATCCTAAAATGAATTTTCTTCTCATGAGCACAGAATTTATGCTATTATAAATGTATGCTATTATCCCTGACCTCAGTGAATGTTACCACCTTTCTCTCTTTTTTTTTTAAGTTACTGATGGTCTAAATCATATTCCCTGAGTATAGATCCTTATGGCAGAAAGTGAAGAGGAACTAAAAAGCCTCTTGATGAAAGTGAAAGTGGAGAGTGAAAAGGTTGGCTTAAAGCTCAACATTCAGAAAACGAAGATCATGGCATCTGGTCCCATCACTACATGGGAAATAGATGGAGAAACAGTGGAAACAGTGTCAGACTTTATTTTTCTGGGCTCCAAAATCACTACAGATGGTGACTGCAGCCATGAAATTAAAAGACGCTTACTCCTTGGAAGGAAAGTTATGACCAACCTAGATAGCATATTGAGAAGCAGAGACATCACTTTGCCAACAAAGGTTCGCCTAGTCAAGGCTATGGTCTTTCCTGTGGTCATGTATGGATGTGAGAGCTGGACTGTGAAGAAGGCTGAGCGCCGAAGAATTGATGCTTTTGAACTGTGGTGTTGGAGAAGACTCTTGAGAGTCCCTTGGACTGCAAGGAGATCCAACCAGTCCATTCTGAAGGAGATCAGCCCTGGGATTTCTTTGGAAGGAATGATGCTAAAGCTGAAACTCCAGTATTTTGGCCACCTCATGCGAAGAGTTGACTCATTGGAGAAGACTCTGATGCTGAGAGGGATTGGGGGCAGGAGGAGAAGGGGACGACAGAGGATGAGATGGCTGGATGGCATCACTGACTCGATGGATGTGAGTCTGAGTGACCTCCGAGAGCTGGTGATGGATAGGGAAGTCTGGCGTGCTGCAGTTCATGGGGTCGCAAAGAGTCAGACACGACTGAGCGACTGATCTGATCTGATCTGAAGGCCCCCTTTGCCTGCAAAAGGAGGTTTGCATTCAGGCCAGGTGTATAGGAAAGAAAATGAGCGGTAGGTGTGGGTATCAGAGTCTCATGCATGGGGGCAGCATCCTGGCTCAGCCTGGATGTTGCAGTCACCATGGCTGCACAGCCATGCTGGACAGCAGGGACCATGTTCCTCCTTTGCCTCCCAGCCTTCTGCTCCCCAGAAGCCCCACATAAAACCAACAACCAAGGACGGGGTTTCCCTCCAGCAACCATGTACAGTCACTACTCCCCTTCCCCCAGCTCTGAGAACTTCACCAGCAGCTCATCAAGTCATGCTGCAGCTTGAAAGGCACATCCTGATTTGCCCCAGTTTATGTCCCTTGTAAGATACAGATGTAATCACAGCCCTCTGCTGTGAGCCAGCCAGATGAAAGGTCCCAGTTAAGGGACAGTGAAGTATAATTGGGCTGCCTGAAGCCCCCGACAACAGGGAGGAGTCAGGCCCCAGGGTAGACTCTCCCAAGGACTGCCGAGATGGCTGGGGCCAGTTGGTCTGATCTGGGGGCAGAACTGAGCTGGGCTTCAGGGGAGCAGGGAGGCCTTGCTGCCCCAGCCCTCAACCCTCCCCTTTCTCCGGTTATTTTTTTCCTTTGCTCTACCACCTGTCTGTCTAAGCTCCACCGCTCCTAAAGTTAGAAGGTTGGCCCAATAGTCCTGGATGGGCTGCTTGTGTAGGGTAGAGGGTCTTCTTCCTATACACCCCATATTTAACCCTGGCCCTATTAAGACTACTGTTAAATGGCCTGTTACAATGGGGGAGTTGGCAGAATCCCAAATCTCTTTCTTACGTCCTACAATCCTGTTCACTTGTCCATCTACCCATTCATCTAGCCATTCATCCATCCACCATTCAACTTCCATCATCCATTAGTTCATCCATCCACCCCTCACCCATTATCCATCCATCATCCATCATCCATCATCCATCCATTCATTTCATGGAAGAGCATTAAACACCTCCTACTCTGCCAGGAGCTATACTTGCCTCTGAAGCTACAGAGCTTCTCCAAGACCAGAGTCCTGCTGCCAGGAAGACTTTGGTCTCCAGAGGAAGCAGACAGCATGTTTGACAGGTGTCATCTGCAGTGATACAGCACAAACAGCATGGCTCTAAAACTGAACCAGGCAACTTTGATCAGGACCTGAATCCACAGTCTTTTAAGATCACATATCTGATCTCAGGACTTAGTCAAGCTCAGATTTTTGATGTCTCATAACAGAAAGAATTCAATGAGAGACAAAGTGATAGGTAAGAAGTGGAGTTATTTAGAGAGAAACACGCCACAGACAGAGTATGGGCCATCTCAGAAGGCGAGAGAGGTACGAGGGTATAGGGTTGTCAGTTTTTGTGCTGCTGCTGCTGCTGCTGCTGCCAAGTCAATTCAGTCGTGTCCAACTCTGTGCGACCCTATGGACGGCAGCCCACCAGGCTCCCCCATCCCTGGGATTCTCCAGGCAAGAACACTGGAGTGGGTTGCCATTTCCTTCCCCAATGCATGAAAGTGAAAAGTGAAAGTGAAGTCACTCAGTCATGTCTGACCCTCAGTGACCCCATGGACTGTAGCCTACCAGACTCCTCCATCCATGGGGTTTTCCAGGCAAGAGTACTGGAGTGGGGCGCCATTTCCTTCTCCGGTCAGTTTTTATAGTCAGTTTTATAGGGGTGGGTAATTTCATAAGCTAATAAGCAGGAGGAGTATTCCAGCTGTTTGGGGGAAGGGGTGGGGATTTCCAGGGATTGGACCACTGTTTTGTTTAATGAATTAATTAATTAGGCTTCTTGGCGGTCTTAGTTGCAGCACTGGAGATCTTCAATGTGTCGTGTAAGATCTTTTGCTGCAGACAGCATGCAGATTCTCTAGTTGTGGCCCCCAGGCTCAGCAGTTGTGGCTCTCAAGCTTAATTGCTCCACGGCACTTGGGATCTTGGTTCCCTGACCAGGAATCGAACCCACGTCCCCTGCATTGCAAGGCAGATTCTTAACCACTGGATCACCAGGGAAGTCCCCACTGCCCACTTGTTGACCATTATGATCGATTTTGGAACTGTCATGGAACCTGGGGTGTCTCACTTAGCTCACTGCTGTGTGGTGTGTGTTAGCCACTCAGTCGCGTCCAACTCTTTGTGACCCCATAGACTGGAGCCCACAAGGCTCCTCTGTCCACAGAATTCTCCAGGCAAGCATACTGGAGTGGGTTGCCATTTCTTACTAAAGGGGATCTTCCCAACCCAGGGACTGAATTCCGGATCTCCCGAATTTCAGGCAAATTCTTTACCATCTAAGCCACCAGGGAAGCTGGTGTGTTAGGATGAGCGTATACTGAGGCGCAGGGAAGATGACTGGTCCATCATCACGGACCTATTTGGTTCTCATCAGTTTATGTCATGTCCTCAGGCTATGTCATTCTTTTAAATGTAGTGCTCTTCCCCCTCCCCTCCTGTTTTGGCTCAGCTGGTGAGCTCTGGCTCTCAGGCCTATTTCTCAGCAGCCCTGCCTTCCAGGTGGTTTCCCTGGTGGCTCAGCTGGTAAAGAATCCGCCCGCAGTGTGGGGGACCTGGGTTGGGAAGATCCCCTGGAGAAGGGAAAGCCGTCCCATTCCAGTATTCTGGCTTGGAGAATTCCATGGACTGTATATTCCATGGGATCACGAAGAGTCAGACACGATTGAGCGACTTTCACTTCACTGCCTTCAGGTAGGGAGCACACCTCCTCTTGAGCGGCTCTCTCCCTGCTCTCAAGCGTGGGAACCTGGCAGAGAAGAACGCCTTGCTCTGGGCAAGGGTAATTAGCAGCCTCGCCCCTGCCAGTCTCCACAGGACTGCCCCTGAGGCCACAGCAGCCCAAGAATGCTCTGCATTTTTCTCATTTTAATAAAGGTACAAAAGGTACTTGTGGACGAAGGAAGCCAAGAAATCAAGCCCTTTCAGGTACATTCTTGGCTCCAGTGTGGGGGATTATGCATGTGGGTTTTTTTTTTTTTTTTTTTTTTCCGGGAGGAGGGGAAAGGGTGGCCACTGCTTTGTTTGAGAGTTTGTCTCTCTGACTCAGGTCTGAGGAATGCCCTCCACCCACATTCTGACCTCTAGACCCCTTAGCCCTGCTGGGGTGATAACTAGGAGCTCCATGAGACTCTAGGGGTGGGAGGATGTGTAAGAGAAGGCTGGAGGGGTGATGGCCATCACAGCAGAGGCAGGGACAGCTGAGGAGCTGAGGCCAGGAGTAAGGAAGTCCCAAATGGCCTCTCGGTGGCAAAAGAGGAGGGGGCAGTCACCCTCGCATGACTTCTAAGTCATGACATTGCCTGATCTAGTGCTATTTTCTGCCCAAGGACAAAGCTTGGCCTCCCAGTCCTGAGATTCACCCTGTCCCAGTTCTGGCCTTGGCATATCGAGTGACTTAGGAAGAGTCAGGGCGTCCTCTTCTTGAAAACCAGGCTGGTAACTTCTGTGACCTCACAGTGCATCGTGTACCCAGTATGACTTACTAGTTCTTCAGAGGGCATGGTCGTTTGCTCCCCAAGCACGGGTCAGGCAGACTGTAAGACTCACCTGGGTTGGGAGGCGGCTGCTAACGGAGGGACGATTTTCCTGCATGCTGGCTTCATCTTTTGTGAGCTGCCAGGGACCTTGGCAAGTCCCTCCACTTCTGTAGGCCTCTTCGCCTATTAAATTGTGATGATGCTAATAACAGTATTGCCCTTGATGGAAGGTCATGCTGTTTCACAGTATCGGTAACAGGCTTTGAGCTCCCAAGAGAAAGGCACTGAGGAGATTCAAGGTGTTATTAGAAGCAACTGGCCTCTAACTGGGTCACCTTCAAAGCTGCCAGACTCCATTTACTTCATCCAGTTTCTCTGCTCCCTCTCAATCTCTTCTCTGTCCTCCTTCCTTCATCCCTCTTCTCACTCCCCGCCATCGCCTTCTAATTCATGTCTCACCTACAAGTCACTCTCACACTTGCCCTCACAATTTAAGATCCTACAGGAAGCATTCTGTCTCTAATGTGATGGAATCCCAGTCAAGCAGAACAGACAAAGCCCTGTGCTGCGCTGTGCTATGCTTAGTCTCTCAGTGTGTCAGACTCTTGACCACCCTGCATGGACTGTAGCTGGCCAGGCTCCTCCACCCATGAGGATTCTCCAGGCAAGAATACAGGAGTGAGTTGCCAGGCCTTCCTCCAGGGGATCTTCCCAACCCAGGTATCGAACCCAGGTCTCCCACATTGCAGGCAGATTCTTTACCATCTGAACCACAAGGGAAGCCCAAGAATACTGGAGTGGGTAAGCCATTGCTTCTCCAGGGGTTCTTCCTGACCCAGGAATTGATCCAGGGTCTCCCGCATTTCAGGATTCTTTACCAGCTGAGCTACCAAAGATGCCCAACAAAGCTCTGGGGAGCAACATCTGAACCTCAAGCTAGAGAAGTGGAGGCTGTTCACCTGTCTACCCACCTTCCAACTATCCATCCAACCATCCACACACTTAACCAGCCAGCCAACCAACCAACCACCCATCCATTCATCCATCTACCCACCCACCCACCCATCCAGCCAACTATCCAGCTACCCATCCATCTATCCACCCAACTAACCAACCAACTACCTATCCATTCATCCCTCCACCTACCTAATCAATCATCCACCCATCTAACCAACCACCTAATCAAACATTCACACATCCATCCACCCACCTATCTACTCACCCACCCAACCATTCATCCACTCACCCATCCACCCAGCCAACTATCCAACCATCCATCCACCCAACCAACCACCTATTCATCCATCCTTCCATGAGTGACACATCTGATGCAGTCTCAGGTGTTTGACATCAAGACCCCCCAGATCCTGGGCCTGGTGAGCAGCTTTCCGATGACCTCACTTACTCCTGGGATATGGTCCCTGGGGAAAGCAATGTCTCACCCAAAAGGAATGATTTTCAAGCAGGGACATGCCTAGGCTGGGGGAAAGCCTCAAACACTCTGCCTGAAAATGCAATTTTTACCCATTCTCCTTTGTACAATTTACACTGCTTGCAAATAGCATGTAAGGACTGACTGCAAGTGAAAGATCCCAGTCCCAGCATACTGAAGCTCACCAGAGTAAGGTCTTTGCATTCCCTGTGGGCAGGGCCAGGCCCCGGTTTCAGGTGCTTCTCTAGGGGATCCCTTCATTGCGGTGGGCTCTAACATTTGGGGTAACAGAGCAAGCCACAGACTTCCAATGAATCTGCTATGGACACTGCAGGAGAGTGTAGGGGGAAGAGCTGGAAAAAAGTGGAAGTGGGTTTCCAGGGGCTTCTCACCCCATTGCTGGCTCAGCTGGTAAAGAATCCACCTGCAATGTGGGAGACCTGGGTTCTATCCCTGGGTTGGAAAGATCCTCTGGAGGCAGACATGGCAACCCATTCCAGTACTCTAGCTTGGAGAATCCCCATAGATAGAGGAGCCTGGAGGGCTACAGTCCATGGGGTCTCAAAGAGTCAGACATGACTGAGAGACTAACGACAGCTTAGTCACAGGGCTCTGAGGCAGCCCAGAGTCTTACTGGAAACCCCCGAGATGAACAATAGCCCCAGTGATCCACCTCCTGTGGTGACCATCAGATTAACATCCATCAGAGAGAACACAAGATTGCTGTTTCCTAGCCCGAGCGATAGGCAAGCAGAGCAAACATTCACGGAGATCGTATTTGTTGCTCTCTTTTCATTCTATACAAATAAAAACGGTTCCCAAATTCTAAAACCTGAAGGTGATAAGAGATCAAATACAGCTCCAGAAAAAGCATGCAAGTTAGTGACTTAGCCGTAAACTTCCCTGAGTTTTAATAACTTCACCATCTCTACCCAAGAAAGGACCTTCCAACAGTTAATCCCTTGGGGGTGGAAGAAGAGGCTGTCACAGACGGGGACCTGTCTCTGAGCTTCAAGGGCTTAAATTATTTCAGAAGTGCATCCACCCTTCTCAGCCTGGGGGTTCCAGAGGGAAGGAGCTGCTGATGCTTCTCCAAGTGGCCAGACTTTCAGGTCGGGATGGGAGCATCTGAACCAGCCAGATTAGAGGAAAAGAGTCTATTTTCTCTGAGAAGAGTCTTAAAGGAGGTCACCCAGGAAGCCGTATTTCTCACTCAAAAACCACAGGGCAGCTTATCTACTGCCCATGGAATTCCCTTAAATGAGAGGGGAGACCCCCAGGAGTGATAGAGCTGGCCGAGAGGAGTGGAAGGGGTTTTATTAGGGTGGGTTCTTGGATGTCCTGTCCTATGGACTAAGGTCTCAGCGCAGATAGGAGAGGAAATGTCAGTGAGATCCAAGTGTCTTTGAAAGTAGCTTTTGTAAGAAAAACAACAAGATCACTGTTAGTTTTTTATTTTAAATTAATGTCAAATTAATCTGATCCTAGATGCATAGATTAATACTAACTCACACTTTAATATCTGGTTTTCCTTAGGTTTTGAAGTTCAATTTGTGTATTAAATTTTATTTGCAAATCCAGGAAATTTTAATGTCACTTTCAAGGAGATTAATTTGACTAATACTCAAACAGTTCATTTTGAACTATTAAATCCCTAGTGTAAGCAGTCACATTTACAAACCTAATTTCCCTAAATTTATTTTTTTAATTACTTCAAATGCCTCCAGGAAGCAAACACTCCCCAAGCAGTAAACTCACTGCATTAAATCTGACAAAGACAGTTTGAAGGGGGTGAATATCAAGTGTCCTTGACTGTCCCAAAATTGTGTACAAATTTCCCAAAATGTTTCTACACTTTTCCACTTAAATCACAGGTATAAAGTTTATACCCAAAGCAGGAGGCTAATCTGATAGTTATAATGTGTCAAATTCTCCTGGTGCTGTGTGTCTGCTCAGTTGTGTCTGACTCTTTATGACCTCATGGACTGTAGCCCACCAGGCTCCTCTATCCACGGAATTCTCCAGGCAAGAATACTGGAGCTGGCTGCCATTTCCCACTCTAGGGAATTTTCCCAACCCAAGAACGAACCCACATCTCTTGTGTCTTCTGCAAAGGCAGGCAGATTCTTGAGCAACTGGGCCACCTGTGAAATCCCAAATTCTCATCAGTTCAGTTCAGTTCATTCGCTCAGTTGTGTCCAACTCTTTGCAACCCCATGGACTGCAGCACGCCAGGCCTCCCTGTCCATCACCAACTCCCGAGTTTACTCAAACTCATGTCCATTGAGTCAATGATGCCATCCAACCATCTCATCCTCTCTTGTCCTCTTCTCCTCCTGCCTTCAATCTTTCCTAGCATCAGAGTGTTTTCCAGTGAATCAGTTCTTCACATCAGGTGGCCAAATTATTGAAGTTTCAGCTTCAGCATCAGTCCTTCCAATGAATATTCAGGACTGATATCCTTTAGGATGACCTGATTGGACCTCCTTGCAGTCCGGGGGACTCTCAAGAGTCTTCTTTGACATCACAGTTCAAAAGCATCAATTCTTTGGTGCTCAGCTTTCTTTACAGCCCAACTCTCATATCCATACATGACTGCTGGAAAAACCATATCTTGGACTAGAAGGACCTTTGTTGGCAAAGTAATGTTTCTGTTTTTTAATATGCTGTCTAGGTTGGTCATAACTTTTCTTCCAAGGAGCAAGCATCTTTTTATTTCATGACTGCAATCACCATCTGCAGTGATTTTGGAGCCCAAAAAGATAAAGTCTGCCACTGCTTGCATGGTTTCCCCATCTATTTCCCATGAAGTGATGGGACCAGATGCCATGATCTTAGTTTTCTAAAAGTTGAGTTTTAAGGCAGCTTTTTCACTCTCCTCTTTCACTTTCATCAAGAGGCTCTTTAGTTCTTCACTTTCTGTCATGAGGGTGGTATCATCTGCATATCTGAGGTTATTGATATTTCTCCCGGCAATCTTGATTCCAGCTTGTGCTTCTTCCAGCCCAGCGTTTCTCATGATGTACTCTGCATAGAAGTTAAATAAGCAGGGTGACAATATACAGCCTTGATGTACTGCTTTCCCTATTTGGAACCAGTCTGTTATTCTATGTCCAGTTCTAACTGTTGCTTCCTGACCTGCATACAGATTTCTCAAGAGGCAGGTCAGGTGGTCTGGTGTCCCCATCTCTTGAAGAATTTTCCACAGTATATTGTGATCTACACAGTCAAAGGCTTTGGCATATTCAATTAAGCAGAAATAGATGTTTTTCTGGAACTCTCTTGCTTTTTCAATGATCCAGCAGATGTCAGCAATTTTATCTCTGGTTCCTCTCCCTTTTCTAAACCTAGCTTGAACATCTGGAAGTTCACAGTTCACATATTGCTGAAGCCTGGCTTAGAGAATTTTGAGCATTACTTTACTAGTATGTGAGATGAGTGCAATTGTGTGGTAATTTGAGCATTCTTTGGCAGTCCCTTTCTTTGGGATTGGCATGAAAACTGATGTTTTCCAGTTCTGTGGCCACTGCTGAGTTTCCCAAATTTGCTGGCATATTGAGTACAGCACTTTCACAGCATCATCTTTTAAGATTGAAATAGCTCAACTGGAATTCCATCACCTCCACTAGCTTTGTTCATAGTGATGCTTCCTAAGGCCCACTTCACTTCCCATTCCAGGATGTCTGGCTCTAGATGAGTGATCACACCATCCTGGTTATCTGGGTCATGAAGATCTTTTTTGTATAGTTCTTCTGTTTATTCTTGCCACTTCATTTGGTTAGGTCCTTACCATTTCTGTCCTTTATTGAGCCCATCTTTGCATGAAATGTTCCCTTGCTATCTCTAATTTTCTTGAAGAGATCTCTAGTCTTTCCCATTCTATTGTTTTCTTCTATTTCTTTGCATTGATTGCTGAGGAAGGTTTTCTTATCTCCCCTTGCTATTCTTTGAAACTCTGCATTCAAATGGGTATATCTTTCCTGTTCTCCTTTGCCTTTCACTTATCTTCTTTTCACAACTATTTGTAAGGCCGCCTCGGACAACCATTGTTCCTTTTGGCATTTCTTTTTCTTGGGAACGGGGAAGGCAATGGCACCCCACCCCAGTACTTTTGCCTGGAAAATCCCATGGACGGAGGATCCTGGTAGGCTCCAGTCCATGGGGTCACTAAGAGTCGGACACGACTGAGCGACTTCACTTTTACTTTTCACTTTCATGCATTGGGGATGGAAATGGCAACCCACTCCAGTGTTCTTGCCTGGAGAATCCCAGGGACAGGGGAGCCTGGTGGGCTTCCGTCTATGGGGTCGCACAGAGTCGGACACGACTGAAGCGACTTAGCAGTAGCAGTTTCTTGGGAATGGTCTTGATCCCTGCCTCCTGTACAATGTTATAAACCTCTGTCCATAGTTCCTCAGGCACTCTGTCTGTCAGATCTAATCCCTTGAATCTATTTGTCACTTCCACTGTATAATTCTAAGAGATTTGATTTAGGTCATACATGAATGGTCTAGTGGTTTTCCTTACTTTCTTCAATTTCAGTCTGAATTTGGCAATAAGGAGTTCATGATCTGAGCCACAGTCAGCTCCTGGTCTTGTTTTTGCTGACTGTGTAGAGCTTCTCCATCTTTGACTGCAAAGAATATAATCAATCTGATTTCGATATTGACCATCTGGTGATGTCCTTGTGCAGAGTCATCTCTTGTGTTGTTGAAAGAGGGTGTTTGCTATGATCAGTACGTTCTCTTGAAAAACTCTATTAGCCTTTGCCCTGCTTCATTCTGTACTCCAAGGCCAAATTTGCCTGTTACTCCAGGTATTTCTTGACTTCCTGCTTTTGCAATCCAGTCCCCTGGCTCAGAGGTTAAAGCATCTGCCTGCAATGCAGGAGACCTGGGTTCGATCCCTGGGTTGGGAAGAACCCCTGGAGAAGGAAATGGCAACCCACTCCAGTATTCTTGCCTGGAGAATCCCATGGACAGAGGAGCCTGGTGGGCTACAGTCCACGGGGTCGCAAAGAGTCGGACACGACTGAGCGACTTCACTTTCACTTTCGCCCCTATAATAAAAAGGACATGTTTTTTGGGTGTTAGTTCTAGAAGGTCTTGTAGGTCTTCATAGAACCGTTCAGCTTCTTCAGCATTACTGGTTGGGGCATAGACTTGAATTACTGTGATAGTGAATGGTTTGCCTTGGAAATGAACAGAGATCATTCTTTCCTTTTTGATATTGCATCACCATTATCTTCAATACCTCCACCATAGTTTGCTGCTGCTGCTGCTAAGTCACTTCAGTCATGTCCGACTCCGTGCGACCCCATAGACGGTAGCCCACCAGGCTCCCCCGTCCCTGGGATTCTCCAGGCAAGAACACTGGAATGGGTTGCCACCTCCTTCTCCAGTGCATGAAAGTGAAAAGTGAAAGTGAAGTCGCCCAGTTGTGTCCGACTCTCCTCGACCCCATGGACCCCACCATAGTTTGGCCCCAGGTAAAATAATAGGGAGGGAGGAACACAGCTCTACCCATCAGCAGAAAAACTGGATTAAAGATTTACTGAGCAAGGCCCTGCCCATCAGAACAAGACACAGTTTCCCCCTCAGTCAATTTCTCCCATCAGGAAGCTTCCATAAGCCTCGTATCCTTAACCATCAGAGGGCAGACAGACTGAAAACCACAATCACAGAAAACTAACCAATCTGATCACAGTAGACCACAGCCTTGTCTAAGTCAATGAAACTATGAGCTGTGCCATGTAGGGCCACCTAAGATGGACAGGTCATGGTGGAGAGTTCTGACAAAATGTGGTCCACTGGAGAAGGGAATGGCAAACCATTTCAGTATTCCTGCCTTGAGAACCCCATGAACAGTATGAAAAGGCAAAAAGATAGGACACTGAAAGATGAACCCCCCCAGGTCAGTAGGTGCCCAATATGCTACTGGAGATCAGTGGAGAAATAACTCCAGAAAGAATGAAGCGACGGAGCCAAAGCAAAAACAATACCCAGTTGTGGATGTAACTGGTGATTGAAGTGAAGTCCGATGTTGTAAAGAGCAATATTGCATAGGAACCTGGAATGTTAGATCCATGAATCAAGGCAAATTGGAAGTGGTCAAACAGGAGATGGCAAGAGTGGACATCAACATTTTAGGAATTAGCAAACTAAAATGGACTGGAATAGGTGAATTAACTCAGATGACCATTATATATATTTCTGTGGGCAAGAATCCCTTAGAGGAAATGGAGTAGCCATCATAGTGAACAAGAGTCCGAAATGCAGTACTTGGATGCAATCTCAAAAGCGACAGGATGATCTCTGTTTGTTTCCGAGGCAAACCATTCAATCCTCTTCATATTTCACTTTAAATACCAAACACACCTAGTATTTTTGTTCTGAACTTAATCCTTTAATATTAATTTTCATGATTGATTCCTCCATCACTTCCACATTTAATTTGAGGCCTGCCTGGCATTAAACAATTCTTGCCAAGTAAGAAAACAATTGCACCTCCCTAAGAAGTCTAGGGTCTCCTCTGAGAAGACAAAGATACTTATTCACCTGACTTTCAACTTCAACTCCAGATCTGATTTTTCCCTGATACACAGGCAGCCATGTTGAGCCTTTGGGGGTCATGATTTACCCAGTGCCTGGGAAGCCTTGGACCCAGGCCCCATATGTTCTTGAGCCCCACTTCTGTCCCCTAGAGCCCCCATGTCCCCCATGGTGGTCCCTCACTGTCCCCTGTTCCCTTCCTCTGTCATCATCACCTTCTACTTTTCAGGTTGGACATCCCACCATATGGGGTAAAGATGCATCCCCCACCCTACTGCCAGTGACCAAGATCTGGTCATGGGATGTCAGTGGACTAGGCAACGCTACCTAGTTTGGGGAGGTAGACACAGCCTCTTTTCTTTTCCTGCTTCCTTCCAGCTGGAGCTGGAGCTGTCATTTTGGACCATAAGATGGAAGCCAAATGCTGGGGATGCCAGAGTCAGTCATCGCCCCTGTACTGGATTCAACGAATTGACTTTGTTTCTCATTTCCAGTCTAACGGGGCCACAATGCATGTGGGTACTAAAGTGGCCTCCCCTGGATCCGGCACATTCTCAGAGCTTTGTCTGGCTCCACATTTACAACACTGAAGTCACTCTGTTGACAAGATCCAAGGTAAAAGATCCATGGACGAAAATCCAAAGTAAAGTGATGTTGGTGTACAGTGATGGGTATTCACTGTGATGGGTCCATGGGTATTCCAGGCCAAGATGTAGGGAACAGCAGTGCCATCTCATGAGCCGAAGATGAGTTTTCATTGTTTCAGTTCAGTTCAGTCTCTCAGTCGTGTCCAACTCTGCGACCCCATAAATCGCAGCACACCAGTTGTCCATCACCAACTCCTGTAGTTCACTCAGACTCACGTCCATCAAGTTGGTGATGCCGTCCAGCCGTCTCATCCTCTGTCGTCCCCTTCTCCTCCTGCCCCCAATCCCTCCCAGCATCAGGGTCTTTTCCAATGAGTCAACTCTTCGCATGAGGTGGCCAAAGTACTGGAGTTTCAGCTTCAGCATCAGTCCTTCCAAAGAACACCCAGGGCTGATCTCCTTCAGAATGAACTGGTTGGATCTCCTAGCAGTCCAAGGGACTGTCAAGAATCTTCTCCAACACCACAGTTCAAAAGCATCAGTTCTTCAGCGCTCAGCTTTCTTCACAGTCCAACTCTCACATCCATACATGACCCCTGGAAAAACTATAGCTTTGACTAGACGGACCTTTGTTGGCAAAGTAATGTCTCTGCTTTTGAATATGCTATCCAGGTTGGTCATAACTTTTCTTCCAAGGAGTAACCATCTTTTCATTTCATTGTTTACAACAAATAAATAACTGGACACCAGGAGAAAGCAGAAGAAATCAGAAAGAAGACCCTAGTGCCAGGGTACCTCTGCCTCTCCTCCACCCAGAGTGTTTCCCAGGTCTAGGTAGAAGGGATCCACCAGGTCACAAGACCAAACCTGTATCACAGGTGTCAGAATTACTCACCTACGGGCCTCTTTGTGTTTATGTCATCCTATATCTAGTTGAGTTCAGTCAAAATACTGACTTCTCTTTCAAAATGTTCTTGTTTTTCAAAAGTCCCAAGTTAAAAGGCTTCATTCAGGAATTGTCAAAATAAAGTTATTTTACAATTTTAAGAAATGTAAACAATTTAAAACCATCACCAACTGGACATTGACTGATGAAATAAGTTTTGGTAAATCCTTAAAACACTTTGTAGTCATTAAAAATTGTGCTAAAGAAGTCTTAATAAAGAGAAATTTTGTAGTCTGTGAAAAAAGTAATATAACTTTATATATTGCATGATCCCAATTTGGCATAAATACTTATTTGTAGATTTTAAAAGCTAATTTTTTATTTTGGCCACACCACACAGTTTGTGGGATCTTAGTTCCCTGACCAGGGATGGAATCCATGCCTCCCGAAGTGGAAGTACAGAGTCTTAACCACTGGACCACCAAGGAAGTTCCCTAAAAGCTAAATTTTAAGCAATGACAATAACAACAAAAGTCAGCAGTCATTAAAAAATAAACAGTTTGAATAACCAAAAAGGACCAAAAACTATAGCACAGAGATACTCAATATTTTATAACAGCACATTTGGGGAAAGAATTTGAAAAAGAATAGAGATTATGTGTAAATATATACACGTGTATATATACATACATACATATATATGTATGTATGTATAACTGAACCACTGTGCTGTATACCTAAAATCTGAAACTAACACAACATTGTAAATCAACTATGAGTGAAGTGAAAAGTGTTAGTCACTCAGTCGTATCTGATTCTTTGTGACAGGCTCCTCTGTCCATGGAATTCTCCAGGCAAGGATAATGGAATGGGTTGCCATGCCCTTCCCTAGGGAATCCTCCTGACACAGGAATTGAACCCAGGCCTCTCACATTGCAGGCAGATTCTTTACTGTCTGAGCTACCAGAGATATACAAATCAACTGTATGTCAATAAAAAGCAAAAATAAGAAAAAATGAAGTGTTTGAATCCAGATTCACCCCCAGTTTCCCCTGGGGGAAATGGCCTTGATCAAGTCTATCAGAAACCAGCACAGCCAGAGGGGATGATCTGCTCGGCTCGGCTGGAGAAGGAGCTCTCACGCCACCGTGGACCAAGGCTACCGACAGATGACAGAACCTATAGAAGCGTGCTGTTCCCACTATTAGCCCTTGCAGGATGAGCAAACATCCAAGGTGGATTCAGAAAATCTGGATTTTTATTATCCATTTGACCTTGAGCAAGTTCCCTCCTCTCAGTTGGGTGAAGTGGGCTATTCAGCCTCCCTCCTAACTTGCAGGATGCCTCTGAGGATGAAAGATAAGCTGGTGAAGGCAGCTTGAAGGTGTCCAGGGAGCTGGAAAGGGAGCTTCCCGTCTGTGGGTTCATTGAGCCTGGTTTCTCACTTCAAGGAACGTTTTGGACCCACTCCATCTCCACTCCTCAGACATTGGTGTTGCCTCATTATTAGAGAAAAAGTCTGTTTCTACCCTGTTTTTCAAAAATTGTTTATTTCTAGGCCAAGCAGAAGAGACTCATAAACTCAGTATAAGCTTCATCAATTGACTTCTGTGTGTGTGTGTGACTTAAACTCTGGCTTCTCTTTATTTTACTGAAGTGTAGTTGATTTGCACACATGATTTACATGTGTGTTAATTTCTGCTATACAGCAAAATTCTTCAGTTATACACATACATTACTTTTCATATCCTTTTCCATTATGGTTTATCACAGGATGTTATTAATAAGTATTAATAAGTATAGTACCCTGTGCTATACAGGAGGACCTTGTTGTTTATCCATTCTGTATATAGTAGTTTCCATCTGCTAATCCCAAACTCCTGCCCCTGCCCCTACCCCCTCCTTGGCAACCACAAGTGTGTTCACTATGTTTGGGAGTCTGTATCTGTTTCACAGGTAAATTCATTTGTGTCCTGTTGTCTCTCAGAAGTATATCATATGGTATGTGTCTTCCTCTTTCTGACTTAATTGACTATTTATTTTGGTTGCACCAGGCAGCTTGCAGGATCTTAGTTCTCCGACCATGGATTGAATCAGGCCCCTGGCAGTGGGAACATGGAGTGCTAACCACTGAACCGCCAGGGAATTCCCTCAATTGACTTTTAATTACACACCCCCAGGCTGGCTCCTTTTTACTTCCAGGGACATTTGTGCTGAGCCCTCCCCGTGCATCCAGCTCTTTGTGGCTCACACACCTGCACACCTGCTCGTATTCCCAGGCCCCTCCAAAGGCTGAGCTGGACTAGCAGGAAGTCTGGAGAAGAGAGTACCATCCTCTGTGTTGCTGAACTGCCAGACGCACAACTCCACATATGGAAAAAACACAACACTTGCCTCTGCTCCGTTCCCATCCACTCCTAAGACTCACAGCTCCTATGAACTGCTGCCAGATCCTGGACATCAGGGTCCCAAGCTCCAAAACTGATCTAAAGCTCTGCTGTCAACATCTTGAAATTCCTAATACTTGCTGAACAAAGAACATCCCACTTTTATTTCTCACTGGGCTCTGCCACACTGTTGGCTGGTCCTGCTCGCCACCCCCTCCTGCCTGGCTCCTGGATGAGGTGTGTCATAAGGGAAGAGCCTTGGAGGCGCAGAAGGAGGTGACAAGGGAGCAATCCAACAGAGAGAACAGGTGTGGGGCACAACTTCATCTCTGCATCCTTCCTCCCAAATTCCAGGAAGGGGCTGCCCACTGCTTTACAAAAAGCAAAGGAGAAGAGGCTCTCTGGTCTTGTGATTCAACCACATTTCTGAAATGCAACAAGGGGTAAACATGGTGGTTCCATGTGGATCTCAAAGTGCTTTACAGCAACCTGGAGTCTATCCTCTCCTGTCCCTGGGTTTGTGCTCTTAGCTTCGCAGCCAGGAGTGGAAGTGAGAGAGAGCCAGGGGCTCAGGCCTGTGTCCTGGAGGCCCCTGCCTCGGCCTGTGGCTCTGGCTGCAGTGTGGCAGGCTCTCCCCATCAGCTCGTTCCTTGCCCGAGACTGAGGGTCCCAGGGAAGACTTCCTGGCTCAGTCCTTCAATGCAGTCATTGAACGTCACTCCTAGTCATTTAACTTTGAGAAACAGGAGCTGATAAATATCTCATTCATTCATAAAACAGTACTAAAAGTAGAAAGAAATGGAATTTTCTTAATACTTTCTCATTATTTCCTACTAGACCCTTAAACAAAGCACACATTTATAAACAGCTAAAGCCTTAAATCAGATGACCTTAGACCTGGGGCACTGCCTGTAATTTACAGGTGAAGAAAGAGGACAGACCAGAGAGGTGGAGTAACTCATCCAAGATCACACAGCCAGCAGCAGAGCCAGAGCCGGAATCCAGTTCTTCTAGTTCTTGGGCTGGGGCCTGACTCAGAGCAGCCAGCAGGGAGGGAGAGAAAGGGTTAGAAGAGCAGAAGATCCTGCTGTGGGCCAGGGACTCTTGGGGTACCTCATCTAGGTCTGTCTCCTAGCCCCCAGGGAGTCCTGGCCCCCTGGCAGTGCTAAAAGGCAGAAGCGGAAGAGGTCAAGGGTGGAACCAATCTGTACAGTAAGTCCCCTACAGGTTCGATTTCAAGAGCACGTTCATAAGTACAATTTGTAAGTCCAACAAAGTTAGCCTACGTATCCAACTAACATGATGAATACAGTAATAGGTTTATAATACTTTTCACACAAATAATACGTTAAAAAACCAGCACAAAAAATAAAGGAAACATTTTTAATCTTACAGTATAGGACCTTGGAAAGTACAGTAGTGTAGTATGTCAGCCAGCATACAGGAGCTAGCATCAAGTGAACAGGCAAGAAAAGTTACTGACTGGAGGAGGGAGAGGAGGTAGGAGATGGTAGAGCTGAAGGATCATCAGCAATAGAAGAGAGAGGACATACTACAGTGTCACTCACGCCTGAAGCTGATGGCAGTTCAGTTCCTCGCTGGCTGGAACCAGACAAACGTTCATATCTTTGAATGTTAACAGCTTGAAGATTTGTACGTAGGGGACTTTGTTGCTGTTCAGTCACTAAGTCGTGTGCAACTCTTTTCGACCCATGGACTGCAGCACCACAGGCTCCCCTGTTCATCACTATCTCCCAGAGTTTGCCCAAACTCGTGTCCATTGAGTCAGTGATGCCATCCAACCATCTCATCCTCTGTCTTCCCGCTCTCCTCCTGTCCTCAATCTTTCCCAGAATCAGGGTCTTTTCCAGTGAGTCAGTTCTTCACATCCGGTGGCCAAAGTATTGGAGCTTCAGCTTCAGCATCAGTCCTTCCGATCACTATTCAGGGTTGATTCCCTTTAGAATTGACTGGTTTGATCTCCTTGCTGTCCAAGGGACTCTCAAGAGTCTTCTCCAGCACCACAATCTGAAAGCATCAGTTCTTTGGAAGAATTACTGTATTTGATTTGAGACATCAGCATTTGTTAGCACTTGGAACAACAGACTGGTTCCAAATAGGAAAAGGAGTACGTCAAGGCTGTATATTGTCACCCTGTTTATTTAACTTCTATGCAGAGTACATCATGAGAAACGCTGGACTGGAAGAAACACAAGTTGGAATCAAGATTGCCAGGAGAATTATCAATAACCTCAGATACGCAGATGACACCACCCTTATGGCAGAAAGTGAAGAGGAACTAAAAAGCCTCTTGATGAAAGTGAAAGTGGAGAAAAAGTTGGCTTAACCTTTTTTTTTTTTTTTTTCAGAAAACGAAGATCATGGCATCTGGTCCCATCACTTCATGGGAAATAGATGGGGAAACAGTGTTAACAGTGTCAGACTATTTTTCTGGGCTCCAAAATCACTGAAGGTGGTGATTGCAGCCATGAAATTAAAAGATGCTTACTCCTTGGAAGGAAAGTTATAACCAACCTAGATAGCATATTGAAAAGCAGAGACATTACTTTGCCAACAAAGGTTCGTCTAGTCAAGGCTATGGTCTTTCCTGTGGTCATGTATGGATGTGAGAGTTGGACTGTGAAGAAGGCTGAGCGCCGAAGAATTGATGCTTTTGAACTGTGGTGTTGGAGAAGACTCTTGAGAGTCCCTTGGACTGCAAGGAGATCCAATCAGTCCATTCTGAAGGAAATCAGCCCTGGGATTTCTTTGGAAGGAATGATGCTCAAGCTGAAACTCCAGTACTTTGGCCACCTCATGCGAAGAGTTGACTCATTGGAGAAGACTCTGATGCTGGGAGGGATTGGGGGCAAGAGGAGAAAGGGACGACAGAGGATGAGATGGCTGGATGGCATCACTGACTCGATGGATGTGAATCTGAGTGACCTCTGGGAGCTGGTGATGGACCCGGAGGCCTAACGTGCTGCAATTCATGGGGTTGCAAAGAGTCGGACACGACTGAGCGACTGATCTGATCTGATCTGAGTGTGGAGGTTTAGTTATTGTGGTTACTGTTCATTTTTATTACACAACATTTTTGTAAAGTTTTATTGAGATACAATTCACACACCACACAATTCGCCCATCTAAAGTATATAATTCAATGGTTTAGTATTTTCACAAGTGGGCAATGAACACTGCAATCAACTTTAAAACATTTTCATTGCCTTGGTATCTACTTACTCTGTGTATGGATTTGCCTCTTCCAGACACTCCTTACTGATGGAATCAGACAGGACGTGGCTTTTTGTATTTGTTTCTTTAGTTGAGCACCATGTCCTCAAGGTTCTTCCATGGTATACCACGGGTCAGACGTTCATTCCTTTTTCTTTCTGGCTAATATTCCACTAACGGATGTTCCATTGTCTGTCCATGTCCTGTGGTTAGATGTCCTGTTTCTCCCAAGGCCTGGGAGCTTTCCCATAGTGCTGCCTTTGGGACTCGGGGTCTGCCCTGCAGTGCACCTGCCAGGTCTTGCTGAAGGCACCCCCTGACACCCTTTCTTGAGCTCAGGCGCCTATAATCACAAAGGCTCTGCCACGTCACATGGCCCAAGAAACAGGACTGTCAGCTCCACAGTCGACACCTGTGACACCATCTTTGCTTCTGGGTTTCTCTAAACCAGCAGCTTCCACCCCATGGGGTAGGTGGGTCAGAGTGATACCCAAGGCACCAGATATGCTGCCTCCAAAACCACAGATGCCTGGTGAGCATCACTCCTGTCTGGCAGGAAGGGCAGGTGCTCAGCATGTCCATTGCTCTGGAGGATGGTTCTGGCCCATTCAGGTTGCTCTAAATGGGGCACCAGGGTGGAGGCCCCAGAATCTTTGTGGAGTGTGTTCCACAGAGAGTTCACCTTTTGGCAGGTGTGTGTCTTGCCAGGACGGCCAGAGTACCTTCTCATTCCTCGGGTTAAGTCACCCTCCGGGTCTTCGGGCTCTGCCTGCCATGGAGACCAGGCTCTCTGTGAAGGCCTCCAACTTGGGCTTCAACTCTCGCCTTTTCTTTAAGTTGCTGATTAACAGACTCAAGATGGTCAGCTTTCCTCTTGGGAGCACAGCCCCATCCACTCTTACCCCACCCTGCTCAGTGGCAAGCCAAAACCCCGCCCACCAGACTGTCAGTCTTCCAGTTAACATGGGGCAGGATCCTCACCACTGCCCCTCGGGGTGCCCACCCTGGGGCTCATCTTTACAGTCATTTCCTAATTAGACAGGATGGGACCTGGGAGACTTCGCTGCAGGGCCTGCATCTGGACAAACATTTCCCCCAGCTACAGATACCAAGAAACTAGAAGGGATTAAAAGTAATTGTGTGCATGCAGCAACTGGGACAAAATCTGGACAAAAGATACAAAGAACCCCACAAAAACCCAACTGCCACTTCTGAAGTATGTGCATGCTAAGTCGCTTCAGTCGTGTCCAACTCTGTGAGACCCTATGGACTGTAGCCCACCAGGCTCCTCTGTGCATGGGATTCTCCAGGCAAGAACACTGGGTTGGGTTGCCAGGCCCTCTTCCAGGGGATCTTCCCTACCCAGGGATCGAACCTGTGTCTCTCATGTCTCCTGCATTGGCAGGCGGGTTCTTTACCACTAGTGCCACCTGGGAAGCCCCAGGAGCAAAAGTAGGGTACTGAGCATGCCCCCTGCAAGAACATGACCTGAGGGTTGGGCCAAACACCTAAGCCACCCCTCCAGCCCAACTTCTGGACACATCCCTACCCTCACCCCATATAAGGAACCAGTTCGCACTCTCCTCAGGGAGCCAGCAAGCCAGGGAATCTATTTCCTGTTCTCCCTCCCCCTGCAGCAGCAGAGGCCCCTATAAAAAGCCCCATCTGAATTTCTTGTCTGGCCTGTAGTCAATTTCTATTGATTAAGGAGGCTGAGAACCCTGGTCGGGGTCTCTAGGACCATCCCCCTAACCCAGAGCCTCTGCCGACCTGCATGGACCCTTTGGAAATGCTGGAGGAGGAAGGTGGGGGGCAGGGGGCCGAGGAAGGGGTGAGTACAGTCACCCTCAGCCTCGTCCCTCCTTAAGGCCGGGGCTGGTGGTTTAGTGTCAGCCAGGAAGGACCTGGCCAAGGGCTGCAGGGAGTGGGATCACATCTGGAAGCTCCTGATCACCAAGGACCTGGCTCCAGAGAAGGGACATCAGAGCTGTAGTGGCTGTGAGCGGTGGGGATCTGGGTGGGGAGCAGCAGGTTGCCCTGTGCCCTGTTTGTGGGTGAGACTGAGTGCTGGGGACAGCCCAGAGCTCTGTGTGTGTGCGGTGGTGGTGTTGGGTGCTCTCTACCCCAGCTGTTGAAAATTCAGAGGCCCACAGGAGCCAGGCAAGTACCTCAGCCACTTGGGCGGGGGTGGGGGGAGTGGTGAGGGGCTGTGGTGACTGGAATGTGAGCACCCCCCGCCCCAAAGGCATTTGAATTCACATTTTACACATCAGAAGGGACCAGACCACCAGGATGACCTCCGGTCTGCAGGCTTGTTCAAACCCTCAACACTTTGCCCTCCTGGACAGTCAGTTGGCATCCCCGGCCACCCCAAAACTCTAGTGTAATAGGTCAATTGTTTCCAAACCCGGTTGATAAGCAGAGCCACAGAGACGCTCCCTTTGTATTTTTTGAACCCTTTTTATGGCTATTCGTTTTAAACTTCAGAATGAATGTACATTTGCTTTTAGAAGTTCAAGCAATTGAGAAATACAAAGAACAACAAAAATTAAGTCCTCCCCTATGTCCTTGTTACCCCAACTCCCCTCCATGAGCCGTGTGCAGACTGCCCCCACCCAGGCTGTGCAGACAGAGGTGTGTATGCAAACACTGGGCGTTTGGGATTTGGCTTCAAAATGGGTTCCCACCCTACCCATCCATCTGCCATTTGCTTTTCTTTCTCTCCTACTCATGGCACAGAAGATCCTCCCCATCAGGAGCCCCATTCCAGCTTTATTCCCTTTTTCTGCTGCTGGAGAGGCCGCAGCCTGGAGGGGCTCGATGAGCACTCCCCGAGTCTCTGCCCTGGTCTGACCCTCCCAGGCAGACCCTACTTGTGCAGTTACCGTGATTCCAGATCAGCCATCAGCATCCCCTGGGGAAGGATGTGGTTTCCCCCTCCCCCACCAGCATATGGCAAGTGTCATAACTGCTGGAATTTCGTCACATGCAGGTGGACAAGCCAGCGAGGCTCCTACAGAGGGCAGAGTGAATCCTGCAGGCCCACAGCCCTGAAGTGTCAGCCTCCCAGAGAGGCAGCCAAAGAAGCAGCCCCTCTGCCATTAGATCCTCTCCCAGAACTCAGTCTTGTCCCCTTGGGGGTGGGGAGGTCATTCCTCTGCCCCTTCACATGAGGATGGGTGTTCCCAGAAGTGTGATGTCAGATGGGCAGCTTGGTCACGGGCATGGGCAGAGGGCAGATGGTCACCCTCCCCTGTCCGGGTCCTCTTTTTCTTCCTTAGAAGCTCTGCCTCCATGAGCTGCCCAGAGAATCTAGGAGGAATCTGTTACTCTCAAGTCCCATGACTCACAATAAAACCTCACCCGCACTTTGGGCCCCCCACCAAGTCCCCGTGCACAGAAAGATGGATCTACAACTGTGGTTTCTTTGAAACTCTCCCTTCTTTTAGGAATTCCCTGGCAGTCCAGGGGTTGGAGTTTTTACTGCCATAGCCAAGGTTCAATATGCAGTAAAGAAAAAAAAAAATCACTCTTCATCCAAGAAGAAAAACCAAAGTACAAAGAAAACCCCAAGTGTCTCCTTCTCAGAAACCTGATGTGAGACAGGAACACTGGCTGGAGGCAAGGAGTGAGACGGGATATGAGATGGGATGTGACACAGCATGAATGCATTTCCCAGATCAGATCCGTATGCTAGGGTTTCTGCTCTGAGGAATCCTCCATCTCTCAGCCAGTTCTACCTGCCGTGGTCCAGAGGCTCTTCCTGTATCACCAAACAAAGCCACAGACAACTCAGCCCCCATAGGCAGCGAGGTGTCGGGGGCAAGGAGTAGAGTGTAGACCCTGGTGTCCCAAGGGCCTGGATTAGAATTCACCACCTGTTACATATGGCCTGGGGCAGGGATTTCACCTCACAAATCTCCTTATCTGTCCATTGGGATGGTCAAAAGTCACTGAGAATGAGAGAAAGCAGATTGTAAAAGCAGTTACTATCCAGGAGCTGACTCATTAGAAAAGACCCTGATGCTGGGAAAGATTGAAGACAGGAGGAGAAGGGGATGACAGAGGATGAAATGGTGGGATGGCATCACCGACTCAATGGACATGAGTTTGAGCAGGCTCCAGGAGATGGTGATGGACAGGGAAGACTGGCATGCTGCAGCCCATGGGCTCACAAAGAGTCAGATACAACTGAGCAACTGAACAGGAACAACAATCCAAATGGAGCCAAGTGCTCAAGAAAGTGGGAGGTGGGGGTGGGATTGTCCCTGAAGCAGACAGAAGGAAGGAAGAGCTCAGAGGAAGAAACAGACCTGGACCTTCTCCATCAGCACACCCGCCAGCCCTGTCCCCTGACATTCTGTGTCCCCACCTCTCCAGAGCAGTCAGACATGTCAGCCTGTTTCAGAGTGGGACATGTCGGAGCTGTCCTCGATCTTGACCTCTCTCTGTGCTCCCTCGCACTGACCGCTGGCTGTCTCAAGCCTGGAAAGAATTCCAGTGTGAGGACTGTGAGGCTAAGCTTCTCCAGGCTTTGAGGAGTATTTCCTCCTGCGATGTGGAGGTATGGCAATGTGGAGGGGGCAAGACGCAGCTGTAACAATTTCATGTACTCTAGGGGACCCGAAGTGCTCAGGTTTCCGGAGGCAGAGGTAGAAGGAATAAATGTCTTCTCAGTATGTGGAGGAGGGTCCTTGTCTGGCCACGTCCTTTGAGCTACGGACCCCAAAGCTTTGCTGTCCTCCCACCCTCCACAGCCTCGCCAGGTGGGACACCTCAGACACCTGTGCTCACCTGTGCCACCCCTGACATTGGGAAGCAGTGATAGAGCTGACAGGGTGGACTGTGAACAGGAAGCCCACCTCCCCAAAGGACCCGAGGGCACTGCTCTGTGCTGGGGCTTGCCCGCAGTCGGAGGGGCAAGGCCTCTTGGTTGCAACCTCCACCCGCCCCTTCTGGCCATGGGGAGTGGTCCCCAGCATGGGTCAGACCTTTGGGGTCCTTCCAACACCACAACAGGAAGGATCTGATAAGGTTGGAATAGCTCTTCTCTGTCCTCTCCTCTGCGAGCTCCAAGGATGACCTCACCCCAGCCACCATCTGAAGCCCAGAAAACAGGGCTGGGCCTCCCTTCCTAGAAGGGAAAGGAGGGTCCAGAAAGAATCCTGTGGGGGAAGAGTAGGACCAGGCGACCAGGCTCCCAGACCTTCCCGGGTACGCCCAATCCCATCCCGGTTTTGACTACTGCTGACTAAGCGCTCACTGGACACCTTCTACCTGTATCTTCCACCTGGGGACAGGTATCAGGTAAATCACATGAGGTAATGGGGGATGTGGGGTGGGACAGCTCACTGAGGGCCTTGATGTCTAGGGTAGAGGGCTTGGACTTTTTTGGTAAAGAGCAATGATCTGTGCACAAGCAGACGACTTGGCCACAGCGGGGAGGAGTGAGCTAAGCCAGCCAGCAGGGAGGAGGGCGGCTCCAAGCAAGGAGAGGCTATGGGGGCGTGGGTGGGGGCGGAGATGGCATTGATAGGAAGCGGGGCTTCCTGACCTTTTCATGCCACGAATATTTCTCAGGTTAATGTGTTAAGGTAGCAAAGTAGGACTCCAGAGGAAATCAAGGACGTTCAAATACAGCTATCAGAACCTAGATACAGTAGATAATCTGCTTCTTTGGGAAGTGATGCTTGTAGGACCAGGGCTGAATCTAATAATGACCATCATTTCAAACTGGAGATGTGGGTGGTGCTTGCAGAAAGAAGCACCTGGGATGTGATGTGGAAAGTCTGTGGTTGCTGAAGCAGACTAGTCCTTGCATTTCTGACACCACAGTGGTGACTGCTGTCATTCTAAGTGAAGAGTGTCTGTAGAGAGGTGGGGTCAACAGGCCTCAGTGAAGGTCAGGGTGGTGAGACAGACAGATTATCTTGAACCCTGGAGCCTGAGTGTTGGGGTACAGTGTGGGGGCAGCCCCAACAGAAATAAGGCAGGGCTGGGAGTCCAATGCGTGAGCAGGAGACAGGGGTGGGGTCACTGACTCCTGAGACATCTAGTACCTTCTCCACCGTTCCAATGGGAACTCAAGACCCAGAATGAAAGAGTGTCTGTTTGGGGCAGAGTTTGGACCCCTGGATTCCTAGTCCTGTTCTTGTCCCCTGGAGTCAGATCCCCATTGAAAAGAGGAGATCAGTTGGGCAAGTGTTTCCAACAGGAGGGGACACTGTTGGCCACCAGGTCCAGTGTCACAGCCCCCGGCTCAGGCCACAATGCTGAGGGTGCCAAAAGTCAGCTCCATCTTGGGGCATCATCCCCTGGCTTCAGAGAAATGCGTTCTCCTCCAAGGTGGTGGGTGGTCTTCAGAGACATCAGGCTCTGTTTTTCTTGGCCGAGCCACATAGCATGTGAGATCCTAGTTCCCCAACCTGGGATGGAACCCAAGCCTCTTGCACTGGAAGCACAATGTCTTAGCCACTGGACCACCAGGGAAGTTCCATCAGGCTCTTTTTCAAAAGACAATGCCAGGTGGGGCTGGCCTTCTCCCAGGGCTAGCCCACCCAGTCCCAGCTTGAAGATCTCCAGAGTCTGTCTCAATCCACTGCTTCATCAAACCCCACTCATGTTGATGAGTGCTGTCTAAAGCATCCACAGTTCAGATCAGTCACTCAGTCGTGTCCGACTCTTTGCGACCCCATGAACCGCAGCACGCCAGGCCTCCCTGTCCATCACCAGCTCCCGGAGGTCACCCAGACTCGCATCCATCGAGTCAGTGATGCCATCCAGCCATCTCATCCTCTGTCGTCCCCTTCTCCTCCTGCCCTCAATCCCTCCCAGCATCAGAGTCTTCTCCAATGAGTCAACTCTTCGCATGAGGTGGCCAAAATACTGGAGTTTCAGCTTTAGCATCATTCCTTCTAAAGAAATTCCAGGATTGATCTCCTCCAGAATGGACTGGTTGGATCTTCTTGCAGTCCAAGGGACTCTCAAGAGTCTTCTCCAACACCACAGTTCAAAAGCATCAATTCTTTGGCGCTCAGCCTTCTTCACAGTCCAGCTCTCACATCCATACATGACCACAGGAAAGACCATAGCCTTGACTAGGCGAACCTTTGTTGGTAAAGTAATGTCTCTGCTTTTGAATATGCTATCTAGGTTGGTCATAACTTTCCTTCCAAGGAGCAAGCGTCTTTTAATTTCATGGCTGCAGTCACCATCTGCAGTGATTTTGGAGCCTAGAAAAACAAAGTCTGACACTGTTTCCACTGTTTCCCCATCTATTTCCCATGCAGTGATGGGACCAGATGCCATGATCTTCGTTTTCTGAATGTTGAGCTTTAAGCCAACCTTTTCACTCTCCACTTTCACTTTCATCAAGAGGCTTTTTAGCCCCTCTTCACTTTCTGCCATAAGAGTGGTGTCATCTGCATATCTGAGGTTATTGATATTTCTCCCGGCAATCTTGATTCCAACTTGTGTTTCTTCCAGTCCAGCATTTCTCATGATGTACTCTGCATATAAGTTAAATAAACATGGTGACAATATGCAGCCTTGACGTACTCCTTTTCCTATTTGGAACCAGTCTGTTGTTCCATGACCAGTTCTAACTGTTGCTTCCTGACCTGCATACAGATTTCTTAAGAGGCAGATCAGGTGATCTGGTATTCCCATCTCTTTCAGAATTTTCCATAGTTTATTGTGATCCACACAGTCAAACATGGTGACAATATGCAGCCCTGACGTACTCCTTTTCCTATTTGGAACCAGTCTGTTGTTCCATGACCAGTTCTAACTGTTGCTTCCTGACCTGCATACAGATTTCTTAAGAGGCAGATCAGGTGGTCTGGTATTCCCATCTCTTTCAGAATTTTCCATAGTTTATTGTGATCCACACAGTCAAAGGCTTTGGCATAGTCAATAAAGCAGAAATAGATGTTTTTCTGGAACTCTCTTGCTTTTTCCATGATCCAGCGGATGTTGGCAATTTGATCTCTGGTTCCTCTGCCTTTTCTAAAACCAGCTTGAACATCAGGAAGTTCACGGTTCACATATTGCTGAAGCCTGGCTTGGAGAATTTTGAGCATTACTTTACTAGCGTGTGAGATGAGTGCAATTGTTCGGTAGTTTGAGCACTCCTTGGCATTGCCTTTCTTTGGGATTGGGATGAAAACTGACCTTTTCCAATCTTGTGGCCACTGCTGAGTTTTCCAAATTTGCTGGCATATTGAGTGCAGCACTTTCACAGCATCATCATTCAGGACTTGGAATAGCTCCACTGGAATTCCATCACCTCCACTAGCTTTGTTCGTAGTGATGCTTTCTAAGGCCCATTTGACTTCACATTCCAAGATGTCTGGCTCTAGGTCAGTGATCACATCATCATGATTATCTAGGTCTTGAAGCTCTTTTTTGTACAGTTCTTCTGTGTATTCTTGCCACCTCTTCTTAATATCTTCTGCTTCTGTTAGGTCCACACCATCTCTGTCCTTTATCGTGCCCATCTTTGCATGAAATGTTCTTTTGGTATCTCTGATTTTCTTGAAGAGATCCCTAGTCTTTCCCATTCTGTTGTTTTCCTCTATTTCTTTGCATTGATCACTGAAGAAGGCTTTCTTATCTCTTCTTGCTATTCTTTGGAACTCTGCATTTAGATGTTTATATCTTTCCTTTTCTCCTTTGCTTTTCACTTCTCTTCTTTTCACAGCTATTTGTAAGGCCTCCCCAGACAGCCATTTTGCTTTTTTGCATTTCTTTTCCATGGGGATGGTCTTGATCCCTGTCTCCTGTACAATGTCACGAACCTCATTCCATAGTTCATCAGGCACTCTATCTATCAGATCTAGGCCCTTAAATCTATTTCTCACTTCCACTGTATAATCATAAGGGATTTCATTTAGGTCATACCTGAATGGTCTAGTAGTTTTCTCTACTTTCTTCAATTTCAGTCTGAATTTGGCAATAAGGAGTTCATGGTCCGAGCCACAGTCAGCTCCTGGTCTTGTTTTTGCTGATTGTATAGAGCTTCTCCATCTTTGGCTGCAAAGACTATAATCGATCTGATTTCGGTGTTGACCATCTGGTGATGTCCATGTATAGAGTCTTCTCTTGTGTTGTTGGAAGAGGGTATTTGCTATGACCAGTGCAGTTTCTTGGCAAAACTCTGTTAGTCTTTGCCCTGCTTCATTCCGTATTCCAAGGCCAAATTTGCCTGTTACTCCAGGTGTTTCTTGACTTCCTACTTTTGCATTCCAGTCCCCTAGAATGAAAAGGACATCTTTTTTGGGTGTTAGTTCTAAAAGGTCTTGTAGGTCTTCATAGAACCTTTCAACTTCAGTTTCTTCGGCGTTACTGGTTGGGGCATAGACTTGGATTACTGTGACATTGAATGGTTTGCCTTGGAAACGAACAGAAATCATTCTGTCATTTTTGAGATTGCATCCAAGTACTGCATTTCGGACTCTTTTGTTGACCATGATGGCCACTCCATTTCTTCTGAGGGATTCCTGCCCACAGTAGTAGATATAATGGTCATCCGAGTTAAATTCACCCATTCCAGTCCATTTTAGTTTGCTAATTCCTAGAATGTCGACATTCACTCTTGCCATCTCTTGTTTGACCACTTCCAATTTGCCTTGATTCATGGACCTGACATTCCAGGTTCCTATGCAATATTGCTCTTTACAGCATCGGACTTTGCTTCTATCACCAGACACATCCACAGCTGGGTATTCTTTTTGTTTTGGCTCCATCCTTTCATTCTTTCTGGAGTTATTTCTCCACTGATCTCCAGTAGCATATTGGGCCCCTACTGACCTGGGGAGTTTCTCTTTCAGTATCCTATCATTTTGTCTTTTCATACTGTTCATGGGGTTCTCAAGGCAAGAATACTGAAGTGGTTTGCCATTCCCTTCTCCAGCGGACCACACCCTGTCATCTCTCTCCACCATGACCCGCCCATCCCAGGTTGCCCCTCGGGCATGGCTTAATCTCATTGAGTTAGACAAAGGTGTGGTCCTTGTGTGATTGGATTGACTAGTTATCTGTGAGAATGGTTTTAGTGTATTTGCCCTCTGATGCCCTCTTTCAAGACCTACTGTCTTACTTGGGTTTCTCTTACCTTGGGCGTGGGGTATCTCATCCCGGCTGCTCCTGGCTGCTCCCAGCCAGCGAAGCACAGCCATCGCACCTTACCTTGGACGAGGGGTCTCTCCTCACCGCCGCCCTTCCTGACCTCGGTCGTGGGGTAGCTCTTCTCAGCCGTGCTTAGTGCGCTGGCCCTCACCGCCGTCCTTCCTCAGTCGTGGGTAGCTCCTCTCCAAAGCATCCACAGCCCCCACAGTAAAGACTCCCAGCCACACAGGGAGAGCATCGGGGTCCTCAGGGTGCAGGTGAAGGGAGGGGGCACTGGGGGGTGCTTCTGGGGTTGTGGGAATGGGGCTCTGAACCCCTCACACTGTGTCTGCTGGGCCCCAGGCTCCATCCCCACCCTCAAGCTGGGCAACCCAGTGGTCTGGTTTAAGAGGCTCTGGCCTGTCCTGTCTTGTTGGGACCTGAAGACCTGGGATAATAACTTACCTCACAGGGAAGATGTGGGGATTAATGACTTAATGCTGCCAAGCGCCCGTGCGGGCCAGGGGCCCAAGTGCAGGATGTCGCTCCGGCCACTGACTCACTTTGCTGGGCTGCAGGTCAGCAAGACTCAGAGGAGATCCCTCTTGGAACATTCTCTCCACCTCCTCCTTCTGAGACCATCTTTGCCATGGGGCTTGGAAGACATCAAATTATTACTGAACCAAACTTGGGTCTACTTACTCGCACACAGTAAAGCCCATCTGCTGACACCAGGTTGTAGTGAAGGAAAGTGCAGTGTTTATTGCAGGTGCCAAGCAGGGAGTCCAGGCAGCTAGTGCTCAAAAGGCCAGAACTCCCCAGTGGCTTTCAGGGAAAAGCCTTTAAAGACAGGGTTGGGGGTGGTGTATTATGTGATCAGCTCATGGACATTCCTCTGATTGGTTGGTGGTGAGGTAATCAGGAGTCAACATCATCAGCCTTCTGGTTCTAACTGGTCTGGGGTCTCCATGCTTATGGGAAGCACACAGTTAACTTTTCCCACCTAGTAGGGGTTTCAGAATGAGCAAAACAGCTCCAAGGACATGGCTCAGAATACTGTCTATAGCCCTTGAGGAGGAACTCAAGGTCCTTAACTTTGTTTGAGGGCTAAACTCTTATTACTTTGTACTGTTTGTCTGTTTTCCTTTCTGCATTTTCTCACTTATCTGCTGAAATTTACTCTTTGGAATTTGGGAGAGGCCTGGGAGGATAAATTTTTCTACCGGCAAGAGGCAGGTGGAGGGCATAGGGTGGGGGAATGTCTGCTCCAGGAAAGGTCCTGCTCAGTTTCAGAATCAACCCACCCGCAACCAAACTGGGGAAGGCAAGAGAAAGGCAGGCCCAGTCTCGTAGGGCATCCAGACCTGGAATCGAGAACAGAGAGGTGACTGGGTGCCTGGCAAACAGTGGGGCCCAAACAGAATCCACATCCAGCCTTAAAATCACACCGGGGGCCAACCCCAGGGGAGAGGAAGCTGGCACCACAGGCAACATCCCTCCGAGGTATAGACCCACCTCGGTCCTTTGGGAGGGCCCATCCTCAACAGGAGAAGGCAATGGCAACCCACTCCAGTACTCTTGCCTGGAAAATGCTATGGACGGAGGAGCCTGGTAGGCTGCCATCCATGGGGTCTCTAAGACTCAGCCACGACTGAGTGACTTCACTTTCACTTTTCACTTTCTTGCATTGGAGAGGGAAATGGCAACTCACTCCAGTGTTCTTGCCTGGAGAATCCCAGGGAGGGGAGCCTGGTGGGCTGCCGTCCATGGGTTCGCACAGAGTCGGACACGACTGAAGTGACTTAGCAGTAGCAGCAGCAGCATCCTTAACAATCTGATGAGCTTCTAATTAGGCCCCTGCTGTGCAGGCCCATATTTTATTATAATGACACCTTGGATTCACAGAGCATTGATCTGCCAGAAATCCAGGCGCTCTAAAGACTTCATCTTAGTTTTCTTGCCAAATCCCTATAGAGCCTGGAGGGGCAGGGAGGGGTTAATTGGCCATTAGCACTAAGGAAACTGAGGCACAGGTTTAAAGATATGCCCAGGGCAGGAAGAGGTTACAACCAAATAAAAAAAAATTGGGCTTTGGCGTCTGCCCACCTGTACTTGGACTTCCTCGGTGGTTCAGCAGTAAAGAACCCATCTGCCAATGCAGGAGACGCAAGAGACATGGGTTTGATCCCTGGGTCAGGAAGATCCCCTGGAGGAGGAAATGGCACCCCACTCCAGTATTCTTGCCTGGGAAATTCCATAAATAGAGGAGTCTGGTCAGCTACAGTCCATGGGGTCGAGAAGAGTCAGACTCGATTGAACAATCCTGTACTTGGTCCACAAAAGTTTCTGAAGGTAGCCGGGACCAGACTGGTGGGGGAGGCTGCTGGCACAAGGCCCCAGGATGCCCAAGGACATGACACTGTGACAGCAGATGGGCCCCATTTCCGAGACCTCCCAGGAGCCTCTGGCCTGGCCCATGGCATTAGTGAGGGTCCCACCTGTTCTTCTGGCTTATTTGGGTGGCTCCAGCAGCCATCAGGTGTTTACCAGGGGGAGGTCAAGAGCCAGCTCCCACCTGGGTGGGCTCCCTGACCGAGACAGGAGAGGACACTGACCAGAGTGTCGGCAGCCCCTGAGAGAGAATCCTGTCTAGCAACACTGACATATGGGTCTTCTGCTGCCACTGGCCATCAGTGACACGTTCACAGAACAAAATAGGACACCCGTTTCTGGTGTATTTCCTTCCTTTCCATGGTGGGGGGACATGGCCTTTCCGTAGTTGGGTCCTCCACCCTAGCCTGGCCTCCACCGGAGTGCAAGCCTGATGCCATCACCCCACCCCGCTGCTCTCCCCACAGCGCACACACTGAATTGCAGAGTCAGGAGACCAAGTGACCTCAGATAAGTGAATTCACCTCTCCTGCCATCCAGGTGAGGGGGATGCCCTGACTGGGGCATTTCATACGCCACAGCCCCATGAGCTCCTGGAGAAATAAGCAAACCCACTTTCAGTAACATCAATGATCATGTGAAAAGCAGAAGATAGAGAACTGCTAAATACACCACCATTTATTTCAAAGTTCACAATTATTTTGAAGCTGGCAAAAGATGAAAATTTATGGAGAAGGAAACAGCAACCCACTCCAGGATTCTTGCCTGGAGAATTCCATGGATGTAGGAATCTGGCAGGCTACAGTCCATGGGGTCCCAAAGAGTCAGACACGATTGAGTTACTGAGCGGGCACATAATGTATAGTATATATAACTTTTACTGCTGTGGAAAGCAAATAAATATCTTTCTCAAAATATTACAGCAATGGAGACTGAGCCCAGGCAGCTGAATTTGGTCATCACTCTGTGAGATATAACTTCATTTAGATCAAATGGCAATTCTAATTAACTGGGCTCATTTTCGAGTTTTCTGGTGCATTTATGAGATGAAGTGATAGTTGTTACTGTGTTGGCTCCAGGAGCAGAAGAATTTCACAAACAGTTAAGTGATGCCAGTTTAGTACTTGTGTTATCAGATGTTTCATATAGAAAAGCCAATTAAGTTAATTTAAGTAATTGCCTAGTTTTTATTTAGATCATTAAATAAAAGTAAAGCTTTGAACATTTATTCTGTTGAGGATATGTCACTGGGTGTTTTTGAAAATGCAAGATGTAAATTCAGTGAAATACTCAATATTAATGATGTCATTATTTGTTTTTGTTATAATACAAATGTTGACATCACACAGTGTCATAGTAAAAGTATGCTATTATTAAATTAAGAAAGTACGGAGCTTGGCTATTATCAAAAAGACAAGAAATACCAAATGTTGGGGAAGGTATGGAGAAAGGGGAATGCTCCTACACGCATAAATTGGTGCAGCCACTCTGGTGAACAGTTTGGAGGTTCCTTAGAAAAACTAAATACAGAGCTACCATATGATCCAGCAATGCCTCCTCCAGGCATTTATCCAAAGAAAACAAAACACAAACTCAGAAAGACCCGTGTTCTCGGCCTGTTCATTGCTACATTGTTTACAATGGTCAAGATATGGAGACAGCCTAGAGGTCCATTGATGGATGAATGGCTAAGGGAAAATATGAGATGCTAGAAAAACAGATAATGTAATACTATTCAGACATAAAGAAGAATGAAATCTTGCCATTCACAACAATATGGATGGACCTTGAGGGCATTATGCTAAGTGAAATGTCAGACAGAAGGCAAATAGCAAACTTCCATTTATAAAATAAATGGAAATATTTATAAAATAAATAAGTCATGGGGATACAATGCACAGCATGAGTTAATGATACTATAGTGCATATTTCAAAGTTGCTAAGAGAGTAGATCTTAAAAGATCTCATTCTGTAACAGTGTATGGTGACAGATGTTAACCAGACTATTGTATGTCAACTATACCTCAATCAGTTCTGTTCAGTCGCTCAGTCATGTCTGACTCTGCGACCCAGGGACTGCAGCATGCCAGGCTTCCCCATCCATCATCAACCCCAGAGCTTGCTCAAACTCATGCCCATCAAGTCGGTGATGCCACCAACCACCTCATCCTCTGTCATCCTCTTTTCCTCCCGCCTTCAATCTTTCCCAGCATCAGGGTCTTTTCCAATGAGTCAGTTATTCGCATCAGGTGGCCAAAGTATTGGAGTTTCAGCTTCAGCATCAGTCATTCCAGTGAATGAATTCAGGACTGATTTCCTTTAGGACTGACTGGTTTGATCTCCTTTCTGTCCAAGGGACTCTCAAGAGTCTTCTCCAACACCAAGTTCAAAAGCATCAATTCTTCGGTGTTCAGTTTTCTTTATGGTCCAACTCTCACATCCATACATGACCATGGGAAAAACCATAGCCATGACTAGATGGACCTTTGTTGGTAAAGTGATGTCTCTGCTTTTTAATATGCTGTCTAGATTGGTCATAGCTTGTCTTCCAAGGAACAAGCGTCTTTTAATTTCATGGCTCCGGTCACCATCTGCAGTGATTTTGGAGCCCAAGAAAATAAAGTCTCTCACTGTTTCCATTGTTTCCCTATCTATTTGCCATGAAGTGATGGGACCAGTTGCCATGATCTTCGTTTTTTGAATGTTGAGTTTTAAGGCAGCTTTTTCACTCTCCTGTTTCACTTCATCAAGAGGCTCTTTAGTTCCTCTTCGCTTTCAGCCATAAGGATGGTGTCATCTGCTTATCTGAGGTTATTGATATTTCTCCTGGCAATCTTGATTCCTGCTTGTGCTTCATCCAGCCTGGCATTTCACATACCTCAATAAAATTAATTAATAATTTTAAAAGGAAAGTATGAAGCAGAAATATAGTTGGAACTGTTGTAACAAACGCAATTCATACATGAATCTTAAGCTGCAGTATGCCTGTAATTGAAACAAAAGCTGCAGATATCAAAACTTATAAACATTTTTATATTTATACCGTAACTGGGCTACAAAATTTCTGTGACAAAGTTAATACAGATCACAAAAAAGAAGTGTTCAATCAGGGCTGTACGAACTTTCTCCCTTTGGCATCCATATCTGCTCAGATTTTAGAAATGCATAGCCTTTGCAAATTGATCCAAATGACTTCAGTGGTACTAGATTTGAGTCTGTGATTGTGTCCTCTGGATTTTGGCTGCCTTTTCTTCAAAATCTTTAATCAAACTATTCAACAAATAGATTCTCAAAAACTTCTTTTGAAGTTTTACGGCAAATTATTATAACTATTAAAAATAAGATTGAAAACAGAAAGCCTATTTAAATATATCACTTCAGATGAAAGAGAAGAACTCAACAAATTGCTCTATGTCTGCCCAAACAGTGTATCAGAAGGACTTTGGTATTCTGAAATGGCTCCTTGGTATATCTCTGTTATGGAATGGATTTTGATGGAGGTCATATATTGGAGATGTAAGTAGCTAGATAGACAGATAGATGGATAGATAGGTGGGTGGATGGATGGGTGAATAAATAGATAGATATCAATAGCTATTGGAGTGGAATAAAACTGCCAAAGTCTTTGGCTGTGTGGATCACAATAAATTGTGGAAAATTCTGAAAGAGATGGGAATACCAGAGCACCTGACCTGCCTCTTGAGAAACCTATATGCTGCTCAGGAAGCAACAGTTAGAACTGGACATGGAACAACAGACTGGTTCCAAATAGGAAAAGGAGTACGTCAAGGCTGTATATTGTCACCGTGCTTATTTAACTTCTATGCAGAGTACATCATGAGAAACGCTGGGCTGGAAGAAACACAAGCTGGAATCAAGATTGCTGGGAGAAATATCAATAACCTCAGATATGCAGATGATACCACCCTTATGGCAGAAAGTGAAGAACTAAAAAGCCTCTTGATGAAAGTGAAAGAGGAGAGTGAAAAATTTGGCTTAAAGCTCAACATTCAGAAAACGAAGATCATGGCATCCGGTCCCATCACTTCATGGGAAATAGATGGGGAAACAGTGTCAGACTTTATTTTTTGGGCTCCAAAATCACTGCAGATGGTGATTGCAGCCATGAAATTAAAAGACTCTTACTCCTTGGAGGGAAAGTTATGACCAATCTAGCTAGCATATTGAGAAGCAGAGACATTACTTTGCCAACAAAGGTCCATCTAGTCAAGGCTATGGTTTTTCCAGTAGTCATGTATGGATGTAAAAGTTGGACGGTGAAGAAAGCCAAGCACTGAAAAATTGATGCTTTTGAACTGTGGTGTTGGAGAAGATTCTTGAGAGTCCCTTGGACTGCAAGGAGATCCAACCAGTCCATCCTAAAGGAGATTAGTCCTAGGTGTTCATTGGAAGGGCTGATGCTAAAGCTGAAACTCTAGTACTTTGGCCACCTCATGTGAAGAGTTGACTCATTGGAAAAGACTCTGATGCTGGGAGGGATTGGGGGCAGGAGGAGAAGGGGACAACAGAGGATGAGATGGCTGGATGGCATCACTGACTCGATGGATGTGAGTCTGAGGGAACTCTGGGAGTTGGTGATGGACAGGGAGGCCTGGCATGCTGCGATTCATGGGGTCGCAAGGAGTCGGACATGACTGAGAGACTGAACTGAACTGAACTGAACTGATGAAAGAACTATTCTCTGAATGGAAGCCAAAGGACAAAACCTCTAAACTTGCCCTGTTCCCCTTCCCTGAACCCTGCCCCTAATAACCACTGGTCTTGAATGCATTTTTAAATGTTTTAAAACAATTTTCTTGAGGTATAATGGCCATGTAACAAACTACATATTTATACAATGTGATATGTTTTGACTTGTGTTCCCACCAATGGAACCATCAACTCAATCAAGAGAGTGAACACACCCATTGTTCCATTGAATGGAGAGACTACAATTGGTTTATCCATCTCACCTGCTGAAGGACACAGGTTGTGTCCTTGTTTGGTTTTACAAGTAAAGCCAAATGTTGCTGCGAACATTTGTGCAAAAATCTTCCCATGGACACGTGATTTTGTTTCTCTTGATAAACACCTAGAAGAGGAATGCCTGAGTCATCTGGTCAGTGTATGTTTAACTTTTTAAGAAACTATCAGTTTTCCAAAGTGATTGCACCATTTTACATTCCTAGCAGCCATCATGAGAGTTGGCACACTCCTGCCAAAACTCGGTGTGGCGGTCTCTTTAATTGTAGTCATTCTGACCTGCATGTAGTGATCCTCCATTGTAATCTTAATTTGCATTTCCTTAATGGCTGATGCTCTCGAAGAATATCTTCCCCTGTACTTGTTTGCCATTCAAATATCTTCCTTCGTGATGTACCTTTTCAAATGATTTGCTCTTAAAAAAAAAAAAAAAAAAACAAATGGGCTCTTTGTTTTCTTATTATCAAGTTTTGGTAGTTCTTTCCATACACTGGATACAGTCCAGTATTTTCTCCAACCTGTGACTTGTCTTCATTTTCTTAATGCTGTCTTCCAAAGAGAAGATCTCAATTTTGATGAGTCCAATCTGTCCATTTTTTGTTGCACAGGCTATGATTTTGATGTTGTAGTTAAATACAGTCTCTGCCTAACCCAAAGTCCCTAAGATTTCTTTATATGTCTTTTAAACAGATTTTTGGTTTTACACTTAGATGTATTATCCTTTTTGGGCTAAATTTGTGTGCAATTCAAAATAGGCTTTTGAAGTAGAACTATACAAATATTGCTCTATTTCTGGATTCCATTGCTCTGTTGTCCATCTTGAAGCCAATACCATCTTAATGCCTTAACTACTATAGCTTTATAATAAACCTTGAGATCAGGCAGTGTAAATCCTCTCATTGTTCTTTTCCAAGTTGTTTTGACTATTTTGTGTGTTAGTGTGTTAGTTGCTCAGTCGTGTCCAACTCTTTGCTACCCCATGGACTGCAGCCCTCCAGGCTTCTCTGTCCATGGGATTTTTCCAAGCAAGAATACTAAAGTGGGTTGCCATTTCCTTCTCCAGGTTTGAATGTTTTCGGTCCTTCACATTTTCATATGAATTTTAGATCTGGCTTGTCAATTTCTACCAAAATAAATAAATAAATAAATAAAGCCTGCTAAGTTTATGACTAGGAATGTACTCAATGTACAGATCAATTTGAATAAAATTATTTTGCAGAGGATTTCCCTGGTGGCTCTGTGGTAAAGAATCCACCTGCCAATGCAGGAGATGCAGGTTCAATCCATGATCCAGGAAGATCCCATGTGCCGTGGAGAAGCAATGCCCATCTGCCACAACTATTGAGCCTGTGTTCTGCAACAAGAGAAGCCACTGGAATGAGAAGCCAGCACACTGCAATGAAGAGCAACCCCCACTCACTACAACTAGAGAAAGCTGCATGCAGTGCGCCCAGTGCAACCTAAATAAATAAACCTAAAAAAATTATTTTGTAGGTGTACAAATATAAAAGTAAACCTCCAGTCTGTGCTTAAGTGTTTGCTGCTGCTAAGTCGCTTCAGTGGTGTCCTACTCTGTGCGACCCCATAGATGGCAGCCCACCAGGCTCCCCCATCCCTGTGATTCTCCAGGCAAGAACACTGGAGTGGGCTTCCATTTCCTTCTCCAATGCAATGAAAGTGAAAAGTGAAGTCGCCTAGTCGTGTCCGACCCTCAGTGACCCCATGGACTGCAGCCCCCCAGGCTCCTCCGTCCATGAGACTCTCCAGGCAGGAGTACTGGAGTGGGGTGTCATTGCCTTCTCTGGCTTAAGTGTTTGCTGCTAAGTCACTTCAGTCATCCGACTCTATGTGACCCCATAGACGGCAGCCACCAGGCTCCCCTGTCCCTGGGATTCTCCAGGCAAGAACACTGGAGTGGGTTGCCATTTCCTTCTCCAACGCAGGAAAGTGAAAAGTGAAAGTGAAGTCACTCAGCCGTGTCCAACTCTTAGCTACCCCATGGACTGCAGCCTACCAGGCTCCTCCATCCAAGGGATTTTCCAGGCAAAGTACTGGAGTGGGGTGCCATTGCCTTCTCTGGGCTTAAGTGTTTAAAAATACTCAATTTCAATTTTTTACCCCCTATTCTATTCTTGAAAAAATATCCTGATTTGAACAATGAATTATATGGTGACTGGCCCTGAGTGACCTGGTGACCATGGAGAGACCAGGCTGCTGCTTCCTGAGTCCACCAATCTGGCTTAACTTTAGCAAAATCAGGAAAAGACAATCTATGCTTTTCATGTCACACAGTATAAAAAGACACCGTCACCTGTGAAATATTGCCAAAGACTTGAACACAAATTTAATTAAGTTTGCAGAGCCAAACTCCATTTATAGGAAATATGAAAGCAAAAGGAAGAAGTTAAATGACATAATGAGGGAATAGATAATTCCAAAATATGGGATATTAGAATATAGAAACAGGTCAATCCACCAGTTTCTTCAAGTCAATGTTTTGTTTTAAGCGAGGGGAGAGTCTCTCTAGATTAAAAGAGACACAACCCCAGATATGCAGATGACACCACCCTTATGGTAGAAAGCTAAAAAGAGCAAAAGAGCCTCTTGATGAAAGAGAAAGAGGAGAGTGAAAAAACTGCCTTAAAACTCAACATTCAAATAACGAAGATCATGGCAACTGGTCCCATCACTTCATGGCAAATAGATGGGGAAACAATGGAAACAGTGATAGACTTAATTTTCTTGGGCTCAAAAATCACTGCAGATGGTGATTGCAGCCATGAAATTAAAAGACACTTGCTCCTTGGAAGAAAAGCTATGATCAATCTGCTGCTGCTAAGTCACTTCGGTCGTGTCTGACTCTGTGTGACTCCATGAACGGCAGCCCACCAGGCTCCCCGGTTCCTGGGATTCTCCAGGCAAGAACACTGGAGTGAGTTGCCATTTCCTTCTCCAATGCATGAAAGTGAAAAGTGAAAGTGAAGTCGCTTAGTCATGTCCGACTCTTAGTGGCCCCATGGACTGCAGCCCACCAGGCTCCTCCGTCCATGGGATTTTCCAGGCAAAAGTACTAGATGCATATTAAAAAGCAGAGACATCACTTTGCCAACAAAGGTCTGTGTAAGTCAAAGCTATGGTTTTTCTAGTAGTCATGTATGGATGTGAGAGTTGGACCGTAAAGAAAGCTGAGCACTGAAGAATTGATGCTTTTGAACTGTGGTGCTGAAAAAGACTCTTGAGAGTTCCTTGGACTGCAAGGAGATCAAACCAGTCAATCCTAAAGGAAATCAACCCTGAATATTCATTGGAAGGACTGATGCTGAAGCTGAAACTCCAATAGTTTGGCCGCCTGATGCGAAGAACAGACTCATTTGAAAAGACCCTGATGCTGGGAAAGATTGAAAGCAGGAGGAGAAGGAGACGACAGAGGATGAGATGGCTAGATGGCACCACTGACTCAATGGACATGGGTTTGAGCAGGCTCCGGGAGTTGGTGATGGACAGGGAAGCCTGGCATGCTGCATGCGGTCCATGCGGTCATAAAGAGTCGGACACAACTGAGCGACTGAACTGAACTGAAGAGACCTTACAACCTAACGGAATGGACAAGCCTCATTAGATTCCCAACTCAACCATTAAACTGGATAAACACATTTCTAAGACAACTAGGGACTTTTGAATACGACTCATTTTCGGATAATACCCAGAGATTAGCATTAACTTTGTTAACGGTGGAAATGGCATTGTGGTTATGTAAGAAAACTGCTCAAAAGCTTTTGCATTGCTGTGAATAGAATACTGAGCTATGTGGGGGGTGAAATGACATAACGTCTGGATTGCTTTCAGATACTTCATTGAGGAGAAGAATAAAGAAGAGATGCTTTATTCACGTGGCCGTCTTGATCGTTGTTGAACCTGGAAAACAGGGCCATGTATGTTGGATTTTCTCTTCTCCCTGAGAAATAAAAATACCAGTAAACAAGTATGCCATAGTCATTAGCAATTCCAGACTCCCAGGCACTCAGGAAGGAGAAAAATACCTGTGATCTAACAGCCATCAGATTGTAGCCACTCCCTATAGTGAGCCCAGGGGAGCTCAGGATGGAAAAAACACAGCATAGCTGAATGCATATAAAAGGAAGGATTTCCGTGGGCCCAGACTCTTACATCTTTCCATACAGAGACAAGTGGTAAATTCCTTAACCTGGGATATCTGTTGCTGCTGAGTCGCTTCAGTCGTGTCCAACTCTGCGACCGCATGAACAGCAGCCTACCAGGCTTCCCGTCCCTGGGATTCTCCAGGCAAGAACACTGAAGTGGGTTGCCATTTCCTTCCCCAATGCATGAAAGTGAAAAGTGAAAGTGAAGTCGCTCAGTCGTGTCCGACTCTAGCGACTCCATGGACTGCAGCCTACCAGGCTCCTCCATCCATGGGATTTTCCAGGCAAGAGTACTGGAGTGGGGTGCCATTACCTTCTCTGTGGGATATCTGGTTTCCTTTAATTAACAGTAATCTCTTAATGTGATGATTAACGATTTCAAGTCCTTCATTTTAGGAATAACCAAGTGTCTGTCAGGTGAGCCCTCTGCCCAAGGTCACAGGCCTGGACTCCTGGCTTCCCGTTCAGGGCCCAGATCCATCCTCCAGAGCCAGAAGGCCACCTCTGGGTGGGGGTGGGGGTGGGGGTGAACCTCCCCAAACCCAGAGCTGCCAGTGGAGATGGGATGCTCTCCAGAGGAAGAAGATGACTCCCACCTTCTGGTGACAAACAACAGAAGTCCCCTTTGTCTTCTGTATGATGCAGATAACCCCCAACTTATTAGGAATTTAAATACTGAATAATTAAATGTTAAAAAAATCTAGTATATAGAAATAACTCAGTATATGGTAATTATTCTTCCTGCAAGTTCCAATCAACTGATCAAGGCCAACCAAAAAAGTCCCTCTTTCTGGGAAGAGGGCTAACCACTCACCACTCATTTATTAAATCCAATTAAAATTTTACTGCCTCCCCTCCCCCGCCACCTTCATTTTCTCTCAAGTGAGCTTCTGCTAAGAACATTCACTCTCCCCCACTGGCTCACCAACTGAGGGCAAGCCACTTAAGGGCCATTTTATAATTTACTGTAATTAACTCAGTCTGCCAACTCTGGGCAGTAAACATGCCCCGGGGAGCAAACGTCACTGGAAAGACGATGAGGCCAAAGGGACGCAAGACCAGGATGCTGGCCGGGCAGAGGATTTGTGGTGTCACAGAGACACGCAGGGCAGAGTCCTGTCTGGGAGGGGGGACATTCCGGGTCACTACCCCATCGCCAGCCATGAAGAAGGCTGTTTCAGGTGTGGGCCACCACCCTCGCCTCGGAGGAGGACCTCTGCTGTGCCTTTGAAACCGCAGTTGATCTCACAAGAAGAAGCTCAAAGCAACTGTGCTCTGTTCTCACAGGGGCTCTGGTTGTGTCTGGTTGTCTTCCAGAAGGGGGTCTCTATGTCACATCATCCGGTGGCATAGGCCCCAGGTCACACGTTCTCCAGAGGAGGACTCGGGGAGTAAGTGGGTTCCTGGAGTCCTCCAGACGGAGATGGGGGTGGGAGTTGGGGAGGGGGAGGGCAGCTGAGAAGCTGCAGCGGCAGTCACGCCCTGCACAGCGGCCCTTTGATCAGAAGTGGGTGGGTGATGAGCAGGCTACACGCACTGTTGTAAGGTCAGCTCAACTTTGTTTCTGCTGGTTATTCTCCAACGATTTGACAAAGATGAAAACAACTTCCCATGCAATCTGGATTGTTCTGGATGAGCCATCCAGAGTTCTGGATGAAAGGTCATTGGATTTCCTGGCATACTTCAGGTGTTTGATAAACACGATGTGTGAGCGCATGACTGCATGTCTGCATGAATGAATGAAGTGAACAAATGAAAGAGTAAGAAAAAGGAAGCAGGGGAGGAGGAAGGAGTAGGTAATGGCCTGTAAAATCGACATGGACTGAATGTCTCTCTTCCAGGCACTGACTGAACCCAAGAACACTGCTCCTAAGCATCTGCCCACTGCTGGAAGAGAAGAAAAAAATGTACATGTAAATATAATGCATGTAAAGGATTGGGAACGTCCCAAGGGATCATAGAGACAGGGCCCTGACATTTAAAGAGGAAAACCTTATAATGTGTGGTTTGTGCTAAGTTGCTTCAGTTGTGTCCAACTCTGTGTGACCCTATGGACTGTAACCTGCCAGCTCCTCTGTCCAGTGGGGATTCTCTAGGCAAGAACTGGAAAACGTTGCCAGGCCCTCTTCCAGGGGATCATTCCGACCCAGGAATCGAACCCAGGTCTCTTACTTATGTCTACCTGCATTGGCAGGTGGGCTCTTTACCACTAGCGCCACCTGGGAAGCCCCTTATAATGTTTAGTAACCGCTGTAGTTTCGCTCTGTATACTCTGCACACGAACACACTCGTGCAATCCTCCCAACACCCCTAGCAAGCAAGCACCTGTTTTAGAGACGAGGAAGCATGTGAGTGAGGTCAGGTAACGTGCCCAGAGTCACGAGGCATCTGCATGATGGCACCCCTGTACCCCTCCCCTCACCACTCAGAGTTCCTCCTAAGGCATCCTGCACCCCCTGAGAGACAGGGAGGGTACCTGGCCAGGCGAGCACCATCTGGGTGGGAGAACCTGTTATACCTTCACCAGGTAGATCCCTGCTAATGGAAGAAGTAGATTTCAAATTGGGCTTGAGAAGGAGAAATGCTCGCACAGCAATCAACAGCTCTACCCAAAGGTTTAAGGACATATAAGTCTGCAGAATATCACGAGTTGGAACTACCATGAGGGTCACCACAGGTATAACATATATGAGCCTCTCACATGCTACACTTGAGTCTGCAGTTTCTTTTCTCTTTCCCCATTAAAAAAAAAAAACAAAACTCACCTTTTTCTTAAACAGCTGATTTTTCAAAATAATTTTATTTATTTACTTTTGGCTGTTCTGGGTCTTTGTTGTTGGGTGGGCTTTTCTCTAGTTGTGGCAAGTAGGGGCTACTCTCTAGATGCAGGGCACAGGTTCTAGGGTGTGTGGGCTTCAGTAGTTGTGGCTCCCGGACTCCAGAGCCGAGGCTCGGTGGTTACAGTGTGTGGGCTTTATTGCTCCTCCGCATGTGGGATCTTCTCAGATCAGGGACTGAACCCACGTCTCCTGCATTGGCAGGTGGATTCTTTACCACTGAGCCACCAGGGAAGCCCATGTTTGTTGATGACGGTAGGCAATGGGAGGAGAGCAGTCCTACTTCTAGATGGCTAATTCAGGAAGCCTAAGAAGTGAACAGGAGAAGGCAATGCACCCCACTCCAGAACTCTTGCCTGGAAAATCCCATGGATGGAGGAGCCTGGTGGGCCGCAGTCCATGGGGTTGCAAAGAGCCAGACACGACTGAGCAACTTCACTTTCACTTTTCACTTTCATGCATTGGAGAAGGAAATGACAACCCACTCCAGTGTTCTTGCCTGGAGAATCCCAGGGACGGTGGAGCCTGGTGGGCTGCCGTCTCTGGGGTCGCACAGAGTCGGACACGACTGAAGTGACTTAGCAGTAGCAGCAAGAATTGAACAAGGCAGGAAACCATGAAGGTGGTGCCCAAGGCAATGGAAGGCCCAGAGCTTGGACCCAGTGAAGTGGGCAGAAAGAAAAACATACAGGATCCTTGCCAATCACTCCCACTGTGGGTTAGGATACACTGGGCTGCAAGTAGCAGAAGGACCCATCAGCCAAGCCCTCAAGAGGGAGGGGCTGTTTTTGTCCCATGACAAGAAGACTAGAGGGGTGCATCCTGCTGGAGGCTACTGGGGTTCAGCTTGTCAGAGTCTGTGCCTGAGGCGGTCTCAGTTCTTTGCTGTGGTGTTGGGAAGACTCTTGAGAGCCCCTTGGTCTGAAAGGAAATCACACCAGTCCATCCTAAAGGAAACCAGTCCCGAATATTCATCAGAAGGACTGATGCTGAAGCTGAAACTCCAATACTTTGGCCACCTTATGTGAAGAACTGACTCACTGGAAAAGACCCTGATGCTGGGAAAGATTGAAGGCAGGAGAAGGGGATGACAGAGGATGAGATGGTTGGATGGCATCACTGACTTCATGGATATGAGTTTGAGCAAGCTCCGGCAGTTGGTGATGGACAGGGAAGCCTGGAGTGATGCAGTCCATGGGATACCAAAAAGTCGGACCCGACTGTGCGACTGAACTGAACTGAACTGAACCTGAATGAGGTGGCTGCTGTAGAAATGCAACTGAGCTGCCTCTGGCCGAAAGGGAGGCTGGCCTTCTATGCTCCCATACTCCGGCCGGGAGGGGGAGGCTGCCAAGGCAGGAGAGTGTTGAGGGGCTGCTCACAGCCACTCGGACCACCCCCAGGGTTTAGGCACGCAGCTTCTGTAGGACAAGCGAGGTCCCAAGAACATCTGAGAGGCAGGGAGGGCTGTACAGCTGCTCCATCTACACAAATAACTCACCTGGTTCTTGTCATAGCCTGCCCTGGCTGTGAGCGCAGAAGTTCGCTTCCTCCTTGGATAATTGCCAGCCTGAATTATTTATGAGCCTAATGTACACGCTGACGGGTTCTGACGAAGGCCACTGAGGGAAGAGTCTCCTGCAACCCTATACCCAGGCACCGAGAGAGAAGGCCTTCTCTTGCAGAGGGAGAGAGGGGAAGTGGAGACAAGAACGGCCACTGCTTCCAGGCAGCCAGGCACAGATCCATTCCACCTCTCACTGTTTCCAAGTGCCTGGGGTGGACTGCAGTGATCAGGCAGTGAGGGGTGGTAAGCGCTGGGGATGAGAACCAGGGCAGGTCGTGGGGTCCCCGGCACAAGTAGGGAGCCAGAACCCAGACCTCTGTTAATGTCCCAGCTCTGCCAGTTCCCAGCAGCAACAAAGAACTTGACCTCTCTGTGCCTCAGTTTTCCCACCTGACTAGTGTGTTTGCTGCAAGGATTGAAGGCAGAAATCCCTGTGTGCTGGATTCTTTGCCAAAATAGCTGCAATTGTTCCCTTCTGAATCCACGCCCCTTCGTCCCGCATCCCAGGAGGAGTCCAGCGTGCATGCCTGGAAGCTGCTGGGCCTGTGACTCACGCCAGCCAATAGGATGCAGTGTGGGTGACATCACCTGCTCAGAGCCCTGTGGCCTCTGCTCTTCCATGCAGATAGCAGAACCCCGAGAAAGGAAGAGGTAACGGGCCAGCACCAGGTGCCAAGGCCAAAGGCTGCACAGGAAAGGGAGGTGGGCTCTCCAGAGACATGGAGGGGTGATGGCCTGTCCGCTGGGGGCTAAACTTTGAGTCAGAGAGAATCCGCATCCCATAGATGTTTTGTGGATACTAAGGTTGTGGCCCCTCCTGGAGCTGGCCAACTCAGTCATGTCCAACTCATTGCAACCCCTTGGACTGCAGCACTCCAGGCTTCCCTGTCCTTCACCATCTCCAGGTGTAGCCTGGTCCAGTTTGCCAGCTCAGAACTTTAGAAAGCCAGATGGATTCCTCTGCTCCCTATAAGAAGAGGGCAGTGGAAACTGGGAAGGTGTTTGGGGTTAGGGCTGGAGTTAACTGAACTCTTTACTAGCTGTCTTTATACAGGGATGGATTGGAGGGTCTCTAGGGCTATTTGCTTGGTTGTTTATTGGTTATTCCTGCTTTTTGAACAAGAGATTATTTTTTGTAGCTGAGGTCAGCACTTTCCTTTGGGTCTCACGTGACCCTGTGTGAGTATGTGGGGAGATGGGAACAGCCTGGAGGTTTGAGAAACCCCCACATCCCCCCTACCTGCCCCCTGACTCGGACTGCATATTCCAGTTGCCCAGCCTAGGGCTCTAGGCACCAGACTGTCCTGTTTTGTTTTGTTTTTCTCCAAATACACAGTAGCCTAAATGCTGAAGCAATGATATAGGTCCACAAGGGCTATCATTGTCTATCTCCCGTGTCTTTAAATTTAAGAAAGGGGGGATCCTTGAATCAAACATGAATAGGAGTACTTGTGGGTAAGGGGTCAGCCAGGACAGCCCACCTTGAAATGCCCATTCTACCTTGTGCATTCAGCCTCTTCAATTGGTGGTTTCTGGGCTTCCTGCCATGCCTCCAGTGTTCCGCAAAGAACACCCTGGAACTTCCCAGCAACCAAAGATGCTTCAACTATGTCTGTAGCTCTTGAGGGTCTGGGGAGGCCAGCGATGTCTTTGGTTTTCATCACGGTCGTGTGTGCCTTGGCACTGTCTCTTGCAACGGCTTGTGTGGGAAGATGGCTCAATAAAGGCAGAAGGTGGTGGAAGAAACCCCAGAACATTCAAACGCCAGGACAGCTGGTCCACCCCAGGTTACTGAGCCCTGCCCAGACTCAGTGGCTCAGCCACTGACCCCACTGCTGGGGTGTAGCTACTCAGCCAGACTCCGCCTCAGTTCCCTGTCTGTAAACCTGAGAGTGGAAACACCTTCCCCGCCTGGCAAATGCTGTGTAAGTGTTATTTGAAACCTAAGTACCCAGGGAAGAGAGAACAGACATTGGGAAACTTTCCTGCCCGCTGAGCTGGGGGGAGCAGGACCCTGACAGTGAGTAAGAAGACCTCAAGGTCAACTGTAGATTCTTAGGCCCTGAACTTCAATCACCTAGACCTACAGAACCAGAAGAGCCAGTTTCTCTGGGTGCAGAAGGAAAGGAGGGGCAAGTGAAGGAAGAAAGGCATGTGAGGAGCCCAGGGCCGTCCTGAGAAGCTGAGGGTCCCACACCTGGGCCCTTCCCATGGCTGGGAAATCCCACGGCCCCCAGGGCCCCAAAAGGATAGCAGGGTCCATCTCAGGAGCCTCTGCTCTCAGCTCAGGGTCTAGGGTCCAGGACCAGATGGGCAGTGGACCCTCCTGGAGGGACACCTACACCTACCCCTGCTCCCTAGCGATTCCCCTCGAGAGATGAGTGCCTGCCTGCACACCTGGTGCCTCCCACCATCTGTGAAGGTATCAGCCAAAGACAAGGACTGAATGTCTCTCTCCCTTCATCCACTCTGTTTCCTCAAAGCCCCACCAGAGCCACTGGAGAACTCTCTGGAATGTGAGTCCGATCCCATCACCACTCGAATTACTGCTGAAGTTCATCCAGGGGCTCACAGGCTGGCCCCCGGCCCCTGCCTCATCCCACCACTCTGTCTTTGCCTTGCTCTTCCCTGGGTCAGGGAGGCCTTCCACATAGGGTCACCCTGCAGACTCCTACCCTGCTCCCAGCGAGGCATCTTCTGTGTTGCTGTTGGGTAGCTCAGACTCTTTGCGACCCCATGGACTGCAGTGGTCCAGTCTCCCCTGTCCTTCACCATCTCCCGGAGCTTGCTCAAACTCATGTCCATGAAGTCAGTGGTGCCATCCAACCATCTCATCCTTTGTCTCCCCCTTCTCTTCCTGCCTTCAGTCTTTCCCAGCATCAGGGTTTTTTCCAATGAGATGGCTCTTCACATCAGGTGGCCAAAGTGTTGGAGCCTCAGCTTCAGGTGTCTTTTGGGAACCCTAATACTCAGACCTGTCTCTCCCACCCTGTGCTATGCCCACAGCTGTTTAGCAACTGTGCCCTGCCCCTAATTTAGAAAATGACCCCCTTGCATGTCTGGATCCCAGATTCTGAGCTCCTGGGAGCACAGAGCTCTGCCGTAATCTTTACATTCACCACTCAGGTCGGCTCAAACCCCAGGCTCTTCTGACTGGGGCAACTTGCCTACACTGCTGGAAAGATGAGTGCTGGGCTCTGATCCCTGGGCACGAGTTACAAGCTGGGGCAGGTGAGCTTACCTCTCAGAGCCTCTGATTCCTTATCTGCAAAATGGGTCTAACCTCTGACTCAGAAGATCAAGAGGACCGTGACCCAGACACACCCAAAGGAGGCCGGGGCGTGAACCAGCAATCTGCTCCTTGGAATAACACAAACAAGCATCAGGTGGCCCAGAGAGTGAGCCACGAGCTAGGTTATCCAAAAGCAAGTCATCACGAGGAAACAGGGAGGCAGAAGCAAGGGGCAACCAGGCCAGCATTTCCACGACAGAGGACACCCAGCCTGGCCAGGGCTTCCCGCATCTGTTCTGGAACATTTCCTTCTCTTGCCTTCTCACTTGGGGGCATCCAGGCTGGCCCTCCTAAAAGTAACGGCCTTTGTTTGGACATGCTAACACCTTAGGTCTGGCTCATCCAGGCTGCCGAGGAGCAGCGAGGGCAGCCGTCCAGAGTGAGGGAGCTTGGCCTCTGCCCGGACAGGTGTGAGTTTTATAGTTTGACCTTGTGCAGGTGACATGAGTCTCTGTTTTTCTTCTTGGTGGCCAGGACTGGGAGGGGACGGACAACTCTGGTCACTCTGTCGCCCTCTGTGCCATCTTCAGAGGGCATCTAGGACTTGTCAGTGGATTGGGTAGAAAACCGGGTCCCTTGGAGATGGGTAAAAAACACAAACCATCCTCACTGAAATCAGAAATGAGGGAGGTTCTTGCCCCAGTGACTGCTCAACCAGGGAGTGGGTGGACGGCTGGATGGGTGGGGGAGATGTCCCCGATGGAGCCCTGAAGCCTCGGGCGCCAGGCCAGTGGCAAGCGTCCTCCACACCAGGCAGCATCCATGGGGTCATGGGGTCAGACGGCCGGGAAGACCCTGCTTGGCCGCTGCCGGCTGTCGTTCCCCACTGGTCTCCAAACTTCCCACACTTACAATCTCCTCACCATTAAAACTGGAGTAAAACCATCCACTTTATGGATTGTGAAGATGGAAATAAAAGCTTGAACAGGTTGCAGGTCCAAACAAGTGTGCGATGACTGTGGCAACGAAATGACCAGGAGACAGGGCACCCTGCACAGAAAAGATTAGGAAAGTGCACCTTCAGGGAGGCGCCCGAGCACCTGCCTGCCCTGGCAGGTGGGGGGACTCCAAGCGGGGGCTGGGGAGGGTGAGCAGGGGAGGGGGTGAGAGAGTCGTTAGGGGAAAGGTTGGAGGGACGAGTGGGAGGAGGGGTGGGAGGAGGGGGAAGGAGGAGAGGAGGAGGGGGGTGTGAGGAGCACTGAGAGCCTGAAGTGCGAAACTCTCCCAGAAAGTGAAGGCCGGTGGAGTACAACACTCACTAGGTGGTGGGTGTGAGAGTTGTCCCTTTAACACAGACAAGTACAAACAGGGACACACACACAATCTGCCCGCACAGATGAAGCCTAATGGCATCTTTGACAATAACAATACCTACTGGTGGAAGACCCAGACAGTACAGGCAGGGGTTCACAATGAGCAGAGCCCCCCTTCACCACCACCTTGCTCCATATCTTTATGAGTATCTTCTGTTCCCAAGATGTCTTAGGGGGCAGGGCAAGGGACGGTTCCACCTGACTTCCTGGCCCAGCTCCCCCTGAGGTCACTGGGGGCCCTGAGCCCCTCGATCCCAATCCTGGACTGTTTGACTTTCCCACGACTGCTCTAACAAACACTTAGTGACTTCAAGGGGCCTCCTCGGTCACACTAGTGGTAACGAACCCACTTTCCCGGTGGCTCAGACAGTATAGAATCTGCTGTCAGTGCAGGAGACGTAGGTTCGATCTCTGGGTCGGGAAGATCCCCTGGAGGAGGGCATGGCAACCCACTCCTGTATTCTTGCCTGGACAATTCCCATGGACAGAGGAAACCTGGCGGGCTACAGTCCATGGGGTTGCATAGACTCAGACACAACTGAACGGCTAAGCACAGCACAGCCAGTGCAGTAGACTCAAGAGACCTGGGCTCAGTCCCTGGGTTGGGAAGATCCCCTGGAGAAGAGAATGGCAACCCACTGCAGGTATTCTTGCCTGGAAAATTCCATGGACAGAGGAGCCTGGCAGGCTGCAGTCCCTGGTGTTGTCAAGGGTCGGACACGACTGAGTGACTGAACACACAGTGGCTTCAAACGACAGGAACATATTCTCTTACAGTTCTAGGGGACAGAAGTCCAAAAGGACTCTATGGGGGTTACAGCAGGAGTGACCCCTGGGGGTCCCAGGGGAAGACCGCTCCTCACCTAGTGCTGCTTCTGGGGCCGCCGTCTTCCTGGCTGGTGGCTGCTCTGCCTCTCTGGCCACATGGCCATCCCTTCTTCTATAGTCAGGTCTCCATCTGTCCCCTGCTCATGAGGACACTTAGGATGGCCACACGGATGCTCCAAGATCCTCTGCCCATCTCCAAATCTTTAATCTCACCTGCACAGTTCTTTTTATTTTTCCATTCAGGGTCACATTCATAGGTTCCAGGGGTGAGGCCAAGGCTGTCTTAGGAGTCATTATTCAGCTGCTTGGAATCATCATTACTACTTGGAAGAGTAACCGTGAACCAGATAAGGTGATGGGAACAGCGGTAGTAACAGTAGTTCAGGTCAGATCCAGGTGTGTCCTCCAGAAGGGCCCAGAGGGGCGGAGCAGAGCTGCCCCGTGCCAGCTGCTCCCCGAGAGTCTGGGCGTTGATCCATCCTCAGAAATGGGGCGAGCGTGATGACGGCCATTGTCTGGCCACCTGATGCGAAGAGCTGACTCCTTGGAAAAGACCCTGATGCTGGGAAAGATTGAGGGCTGAAGGAGACAGGGGTGACAGAGGATGAGATGGTTGGATGGCATCACTGACTCGGTGGACATGAGTTTGAGCAAGCTTCGGGAGATGGTGAAGGACAGGGAAGCCTGGCGTGCTGTAGTCCATGGGGTCTCAAAGAGTCAGACACAACTTATCAGCTGAACAACACAAGCTGTGCTTCTTCAGGTTTGGAATGGCCAGACTGTTAAAGCCCAGCACCTGCCCCAGCCTGGCTGAAAAGGAAACCTTCCTCAACATGTAAGTCCAGGGAGCAGCCCTCCCAGCACAAGTTCAGGAAATTTCGATTTTAATTGAGTCCCCCTTCCAGGACCTCCACTTGGGTGAGGCAAACATGCCACCACACGTTTGCTTCATCTGCCAACCGGAAGTACTGGCACCTGCCAGCATCCCTGAAGCCCCCTCCCCTGGGGCTGCCTCCCCCACTCTCTGAAGTGTGTGGCCACACCCAGACCCCAGGAGAGCCTGGGAGGGGAGATGGCTGGAGTCAGAGTTGCCATCCTGAAAGGGTCACCAGCTCTTCCTGTGAGAGACGTGAGAGATTTCTGCAACAAGGCCAAAGATGAGGATTGAGCCTGAATTACCCACTGGGTGGCCTGACTTTAAAACAAACAGATGGAGTCAAAAAATAACACCAACATTCCTCCATTAAATTGAGAAAAAACAATGCACTTGGAAGCTGGTCACACGGAGATTTTTTTTTTTTTTTTTTCCATTGCTAGTAGGTTTTGCCCTGTGTACGTCTCAATACCCTCTTCTGCAGACTAGAGCACTGGTCATTCACCAGAGTCCTGCTGAGACAGCTTCTGTCCAAGTTCTAAAATGTCCGCTTTCCTCTTTTTTCCCTTTTTGCTGCTTAAAGGGAACCATAAAATTGGGCAGCCTTCTAACCGACAGGATGGATGTTTTAAACACTGGAGAGCCATCCAGATTATCCCAGGGAGCAGGTCGCCCCACAAGCTCCTAATCACCCGTTTCCCCTTTTTTCCTTCACATTCTTTGCTGCTGTCCCATGCCGCACATGACAGGTGCCGGGGACCTCCAGAGAGCGCGGAGGGTCAGGTCTCTACTCCGGTTCCTGGCTGGAGACGTCCACCAGCTCAGGTTGGAAGGGGGTGTCTCCTGACTTCTAAGTTAGAGCCTGTGAACAGATGAGAGCAAAGGCACCTTCATTACTGGAAAAACACCCCCAATGGCCAGTGAGCCTCAGTAGGAACTTTGTCCACCGGGAACTACCTATTTCTTTTTTTTTTAACTTTTCATTTTGTATTGGGGTTTAGCCGATTAACAATGTTGTGATAATTTCAGGACAACGGGGAAGGAACTCAGCCATACACATACATGTATCCATTCTCCCCCAGACTCCCCTTCCATCCAGGCTGCCATGTAACATTGAACAGAGTTCCCTATGCTGTAAGTAGGTCCTTGTTGGTTGTGCACTTTAAATATAGCAAGGAAGAGCCTATTTCTTATCAAGTTTGAAACAGCTGCTCTCTTGGCTCCCAGCAGTGCCTCCCAAGAGAACTTCCTCCTGCGACAATGTGAGGACAGTGCTGACTGGGGTCTAGCTAGGACAGCAGATGTCTGGAAGAGACCCCCCTCGCCAATACACACGCCAGCAAACATCCTCCAAACTCAGTATCCAACCCAGCTGGATGTTCAGAATGCTGAGACCTGGGGGAGTTAACACCAGGCCCTCAGATCTCCACCCTAAGTAAGCACAAGTCATCCCTGGGCCTCAGTCTTTGTGTGCGGGAAACAGAGAAAGACGCGCTCCCTCTGTCCCCGTCTCTGCCTCATTGGATTCAGTCTAGGAAAGAGTTTGTCCTACATTCAGACTTTGGTGCTTTCATCGGAAGATGCAAGCCTGCAACCCTTTTGGCCAAAGTTTCCATTTCTTAAGAGCTGTTCCCGGGATCACAGGCTCAAGTAGAAGCTGCACTCTGTCCAAGCATCTCCATACTACCAGTTACATCCCAAAATCAGATCTGTCTCTTTGCTTCTTAACTGGAAGACATAGCAGACAGAATACCAGTGGTGGTTTGGTCACTAAGTTGTGTCCGACTCTTGCAACCCCATGGACTGTAGCCTGCCAGGCTCTTCTGTCCATGGGATTCTCCAGGCAAGAATAATGGAGTGGGTTGTGATTTCCTTCTCCAGGGGCTCTTCCCGACCCAGGGATCGAACGCAGGTCTCCTGCACTGCAGCCAGATTCTTTACCGACTGAGCTACCAGGGGAATCCTGGCATGAGTCCCTGAGGCAGAGTACTGACAGTCCCCGAAGACGCCCATGTCCTGCCCCTGGGACTTGTGAATATGTTACCTTATGTGGCAACAGGGACTCTACAGGTGGGATTAAATCAAGGACCTCGACGAAGGAGATTTCCCTGCATTGTCCAGGTGGGCCTGCCATCCATGAGGTTTTTACAGCGCTGTTTCCATCATTCTAGACCAACTAGTGGAGGCAAGCAGGCGTGGTCAACCTTCCTCTTGTTGGAGGCGAAGGGAGATCAGGAGCTTCCAGCCAGATTGGAGTATACACCTCAGATTTCCTGGACAAAGTCACAAAGCCAATAGGAATGTATCTGTCCTCAGGGACCTTCCCCCGGGCATGTCCCCCGGCACAGGTCGGGCATTCTGAGCTTGCCACTTTCACCTTTATCTCACCCCTCAGGTGGGAGCTGGTGGCTTCCTTCCTTCCACTGATATGGGTGGCTGGGCCTACTGATCTTGGCTCCTGGCAGCCCACTTGGCCTTTGATTGTCACCTTTGAAATGCCTTTCCCAGGCCCGGCCTCAGCCTGGAGCCATGGCCTCCAGAGGGCGGGTGACAGACGAGAGAGCCTCGGTTCCAGCCATCTGCCCATTCTCAGCCCCACTCTGGGCTGGGCTGGGTGCAGGGATCCTGGGAGGCAGACACTCACCCCAGACCCATTTTAGCGATGAGGGAAGTGCCTGGGGAGGGTTATGGGTGTGTAGGGCTGAGGTCTGAATCCAGTCCGTATAGTCAAAGCTATGGTTGTTCCTGTAGTTAGGTACTAGGAAATAGTAGTAGGATGTGAGAGTTGGACCACAAATAAGGCTGAGCATCGAAGAATTGATGCTTGCAAATTGCAGTCCTGGAGAAGACTCTTGAGAGTCCCTTGGACAGCAAAGAAGTCAAACCAGTCAACCCTAAAGGGAAATCAACCCTAGATATTTATTAGGACTGATGCTGAAGCTGAAACTCCAATACTTTGGCCATCTGATGCAAAGAGCCACCCATTGGAAAAGACCCTGATGCTGGGAAAGATTGAAGGCAGGAGAAGTTGGACACGACTGAGCGACTGAACAACAACAAAATCAAACCCAGAGCCTGAATGCGCAGAAGCTACCCTCCCCCGGCCCCATCTTACTGCTGAACTGCCAGCTTCTCTCAGCTCCTGGACACACAATCCTTGTCCCTGCCCCTCTGTGTCCCTGCTGAGCAGCCACTGAGGGGAACAGTATCTCCAAGAGCATTGGCACCTGCACACCTTCCCCAGGGTGTCAGAGATGCCCTCGGGGCATAGGTGCCCCCTGGGGTAAGTCTCCTGGTTCCCTGTTCACTTCCATTCAGTTGCTCAGTTGTGGCCGACTCTTTGTGACCCCATGGACTGCAGCACACCGGGCTTCCCTGTCCATCACCAACTCCCTGAGCTTGCTCAAACTCATGTCCATGGAGTTGGGGATGCCATCCAACCATCTCATCCTCTGGTTCCCAGGCAGGGCAACAGTTACTGTCCAGAGCCTGAAATGCATAAAGGCACTGTTACGCCGTGATGGAGCTGCAGGAAAGACAGTGTGAGGCGCGAGAGGGTGCTCACATACCAGGCCTCAGGCGAGTCCCTGTGATGGCTGCTGAGTGTGAGTTCTTGGCCTCCCACAGGAAAGAATTCAAGACCAAGCCTTAGTAAAGTGAAAGGACGTTTATTCAGAAATACATGCTCCACAGACAGACTGTAGTCCATCTCAGTAGGAGAAAGGCCCCAGTGTTCTTATAGGGCTGGGTAATTTCAGAGGCAGTTGAGTGGGAGGAGTATTTCAACTGTTTTGAGAAAGGGGCAGAGGTTCCAGGAACTGGGCCACCACTCACTTTCTGACATTTATGCTCTGCCTTGGAACTGTCATGGTGACTGTGGGTATTGTTTAGCATACTGATGTGTTAGCAATGAGCATATACTGGAAAAGGTCAGTTTTCATTCCAATCCCAAAGAAGGGCAATGCCAAAGAATGCTCAAACTACTGCACATTTGTGCTCATTTCACACGCGCTAGCAAGGTAATGCTTAAAATCCTTCAAGCTAGGCCTCAACAGTACGTGAACTGAGAATGTTCAGATATCCAAGCTAGATTTAGAAAAGCCAGAGGAACCAGAGATCAAATGGCCAACATCTTTTGGATCATAGAAAAAGCAAGAGAATTTCAGAAAGACATATATTTCTGCTTTATTGACTATACCAAAGCTTTTGTGTGGATCACAACAAACTGGGGAAAATTCTTCAAGAGATGGGAATACCAGACCGCCTTCCCTGCCTCCTGCAAAACCTGTAGTCAGGTCAAGAAGCAACAGTTAGAACTGGACGTGGAACAATGGACTGCTTCCAAATTGGGAAAGGAGTCTGTCAAGGCTGTATATTGTCACCCTGCTTATTTAACTTACATGCAGAGTACACAGTCTAAATGATGATGCTGTAAATGTGACAAGGACGTTCTTGGCACATGGAAGTGGCCTGATCTTGCTCCTTCTTTTCCGGCTCCTCATGCCTGCACCCTAGCCTCTCCCCTGAGCTGGTGGAAGAGGGGTGAGGGCCTGGATTCCCTTCTGAGGGCTTTCTGTTTCTCTCCTGTGGGCAATTTCACTTTCCCTTTCTGCCTCTGATGGGATGGGTGAGGATCATTTCTCTGAACCAGGCAGTTGGGCTTCTCTGATGCCCTCCTTCGCTGCCCTGGGAAACTGGGGGCTGTCCTGTTAGACTGTGTTAGCGGATTGCTAGCTAATAATTGTTCTTGAACTTCAGGTATGTCACTCGACCTGCATTTCCTGCTGAGGGAGGCACTGACATGCCTTGACATCAGTTGACTTATCTGTCAACAAAGCTACTTCTACCTGCTCCCCAACCCCCCGCCTTCCCGGCCACTTCTGCCTCCACCCTCCCCTAGAACCCAACCCCAGCCTCTGTGCTGGGAGCACGACCTGCCCTGGAGAGAATCACAGGATAAAAAAAAGGGCTTTGAGAAAAGAATCAGGTCAGCATGTTTGTGAGGGTGAGTCATCCTTCCAGTGGCCACGATGAGAGGCCATGGAGATTCACAGAGATCACCTTGACTTTGGGGTTTGACGTCTAAGCCCCCTGTCCTCAGGGAAGCCACCCGTAGAGGTGGGGTAGCCCGTGCATCTGCAGTTTCCTGCTGCAGGTCATCCAAGAGGAGTCTGTGTGCCTGCCTCCCGCCCCTAGTCCTTACCCTCAAGCACAGGCCTAGCCTGGAGAACCACCCCACCCATCCTTGGTTCTTCCAGAAGCATGGTCTGACTTCTTACCTCTTTCCCAGAGGTTCTGTGACTCCAATGCCCCCTTCTTAAGTGCATCTTCAGTTCACCAATTCTCTGCAGAGTAGAAGAACCCATGCCGTGCCATCCTGGGTCAAGTCCCAGCAATGCGACACCATAACAGCGAGCTTGATGATCATTTTGGCTCTGAAAGCCTCAATGTTTCATCTGTCAAACGGAGGCAATGCCTTCCAGTGGTTGATCAAGGGGTGGTCACCTGAGGGATTGGAGTGGAGGCACTGGTCAACAAGGCAAAGCCGGGTGTTGCAGGCGGTGGGGGCTCCAACTCCTTGAAGACATTGTAGCAAACAGGCCCTGTCCTCTAGCCATCTGTCCTCAAGAAGGTGTGGGGACCAGTCGGGCAGGTCTTCAGGGTGGTGACCATGTTTGCATTTGGATCATGGGGCTGGTCTGCACCCTCACTGGCACCACACCCCATGTGTCAGCCTCCAGGAAGCAAGCTTTTCCACTGTGTTTCCTTCTGTTTTTCTACCAAGTTGTGTTAGGCTGGGCCAGCGCCCAGGGCAGACATCCCTGAGAACCTGCCCTGTGGGAAGAACCACCCCCTCCCCCAAACACATGCCAGCTCAGGGCTAACTCTGCCCTGGGCACTCACCCATCCCAGCACTGTGCCAATGTCCTCCGTGTGCTAATGTTTGGTTTTCACATTTCCCCAGGGGTCTGAGTTCTCTCAGCAAATATCTATCAAGCACCTGCTCCCTGTGAAGTTCAGAGACACCTCAGCAAACAAAGCATCTCAACATCCATGCCCAGGTGAGCCTTCCACCCTAGGTGGGGAGGCAGCCCACAGAGCAGAAGGTGCCAGAAGGAGCAAGCATGGCCTCACTGAGCAGACACTAGACGGAGATGAGACAACAGGCCATGGGCATTGTTATCCCCATGTTACAGCTGAGGAGACCAAGGTACAGAAGGACCTGGTCAAGGTCGCATAGTTTGTCCTTGAACCCAAGTGCTCCGACTTCGGTACATTTACAGTTTGTTCTCTAAATGAAGCATCAGGAGCTTTTCCCTAAAAAGGCCTCGGGGGTAAATGTTCTAGGCTCTGCAGGCCACATTTGACTCTGACACAAATTCTTCTTTGTTTTTTTACAACCCTCAAAAAATGTGAAAACTATTCCTGCCTCTCGGGCAGCACAAAAACAGGTGCATAGCGGCTTTTTGACCCTTGCTCTAAGCCATTAGCCTTTCCAACATTCCTAATGCAGTTAAAATTTCTCAGAACCCTGCATGACCCTAGGTGAATGGTATTAATCCCATTCTATGGACCAGAAAAGTGAGGCTCAGGAAAGTGAAGTAACTTGGCTATGATTATGGAGGGCCAGAATTCCAGCCCCGGTCTGGCTGGGTTGGCAAGATCCAGGCACTTTCTCCATTCTGCTTGATGTCTTACTTTCGACACTGATTTTTAAATCCCTGTTTTAAAATGCAACATTGAAATAAGTTAAGAGGTTTGGATTAACATATACACCCTACTGTGTACTAGACAGGTAAGCAACCAGAACCTACTGTGTAGCACAGGGAATTCAATATTTTGTAATAACTTATAAGGGAAGAGAATCTGAAGAATATATGTGTGTGGAACTGAATTGCTGTACTGTACACCTGTAATTAACATGATTATAAATCAGCTATACTTCAATAAAAAATAAATAAAATGCAACCTTTATGATTCCTCAAAAAGTTAAACATAGAATTGACATATGACCTAGCAACTCTACTCCTGGGTATATATTCAGAAGAATTGAAAGCAGGAACTCAAACAGATATCTGCACGCCCTGTGTTCATAGCAGCATGACTCACAGTTGCCAAGAGCAGAGGCCCCTCAAGTGTCCATGAATGGATGACTGGAATGCAGTCCAAGGAGAGTGTGGTTCATTCATTCAAGGCAATGGTATTCAAGCTTAAGAAGAAGGATACTCTGAGAGCCGCTGCAACATGGGTGAATCTTGAGGTCACAGCGTTCAGTGACAGAAGCCAGCCATGAAAGAGCAAATATGTTTCCTCTTACACGGGCTGCCTAGAGGAGCCCAACTCAGGGGGACAGCAAGCTGGAAGGCCAGGGACTGCGGGAGGGGATGGGAGTGGGTGTGAGAGTGAGCAGTTCATGGGGGCAGAGTTTCAGGTTGGAAAGATAAACACATTTTGCAGATGGAGCCGTGGTGATGGCTGGACAGCAGTGTGAACAGAGTTCATGGTACTGACCTGTACAGTTAAAAACGGTCAAAATGGTACAGTCATGTTTTGTATATCTTTATCACAGTTAAACAGATAAAGCCTTCACAAGAGGAATAACGCACCAAACTGATCTCCACCTACCCCTGAGTGAACGTCCATCCACGTGACACCAGCTTGGCTTGGGGAACAGAGTGACCGCAGAATCAGGGACGCACGTGGGAGGCAGATGAGGAAGATGGAGGCCCAAGGAAGCTCCCTCCAGACAATGGATGCCCCAGTGCCAGGCGTTGGGCAGGGGAGTGGCCAGATAGGTCCACGGTGTGACTTGGCAGCCCCCAAGGCCCTACCCAGGGCTTCCAGTTCCAAGTTCTAAGCTCTTTCCATCAACCTGACCCCACAGCCACAGTCCCTTGTACTGGGAATCAGAGCAGGGTAGAGCCTGCCTTCTGAAAACTGCCCCCTTCCCACTGGTCTTCCCAGGAGGACCCGGCTGAGCCCAGCTGACGGTGACAACCTGTTTGCCCTCATTGTCACAGAGAAGCACCGTTGTCACAGCCCAGGGAGGAGCCCCAGAGTGGGCCCTGCAGGAGGCGAGTCACGGCAGGCGTGCCCGTCAGCCCACAAACTGACCCTGAATGCACAGCAGGGCACAGAAGCCCACTGCTTACGGGAAGTCTTCATTTAATGGATAATCAGTCACTGTGTATTGAGTTCCGATTCTGTGCCATGCACTGAGCCTGAGTATTTTGTTTAATTCCTACAGTCACCCAAGGAGGAAAGAGCCATCATTCCCACTTCCCAGATGAAAAAACTGAGGTTTCCAAAGACCAGGGGGCCTGCCCAGTATCAATTGGTCAGTTGGGAAGCCCCCTCCGTGGCCCCTCTCAGTCTCTAGCACATTGGTTTGACTTCTGACCTTTGAGGGAGCAAGAGGCAAGCTCAAGTTCAGAACTTTGGTAGAAAATAATTTCTTTTATTATATAGAAATGTCCAAACTTTATCATCCACCAAAATCATTTGACTTGTATCTCTGATTTTTTATTGCCTTGAGAATATCCTATTCAGTGCATTTTGAAAACAATCTAAGAAAGGGAACAATAAAACCAGAAGAACTGAAATTTACATTTTCCTTTTCCTGTTTCAGCTTCTTAAAACAGAACATGCTTTAAATTAATGGCAAAAATCATTCAAGATTTAATTAAGAATTATTTATCTATGGATTTATAAAAATGTCAAAGTCTTGTTTTTGTAAAAACAACAAAAATTGTGTGCCATTTATTCTGTGGGAGTGTGAGATAGGTGTTATTTAAGAAGAGTTTATTATTTGAAAATAACAAATATTTATCTTTACTAATTGAAAATTAAAGTGACAGTCCCTCAGTTGTGTCCAGATCTTTGAGACCCCATGGACTATATAGTCCATGGAATTCTCCAGGCTATAATACTGGAGTGGGTAGTCTTTCCCTTCTCCAGGGGATCTTCCCAACACAGGGATCGAACCCCGGTCTCCCATATTGTAGGTGGATTCTTTACCAGCTGAACCACCGAGGAAGTCCAAGTAAACACAATTTATTTTATTTTGTTTTGATGTAATTAACCCTGCTCATTTGTTTGTTTTTAAGACCTTATTTATTTTTGGCTGCACTGGATCTTCTTTGTTCTGCACAGGCTTCCTCTAGTTGCAGAGAGTTGGGGCTACTCTCTAGTGGTGGCACGTAGGCTTCTCATTTTGGTAGCTTCCCTTGTTGCGGAGCATAGGCTCTAGAATGTGTGGGCTTCGGTAGTTGTGGCTTGAGGGCATATAGAATCTTCCTGCACCTGGGATCGAACACATGTTCCCTGCATTGGCAGGCAGATTCCTAGCCATTGCACCACCAGAGAAGCTCAACCCTCCTGGTCTGTACTTTTTAAAATTTGTGATAATTCATTCAGGGTAAGGCTAGAATTTGTCTTTTCACTATCTATAAAAATATTTTTGCTAAATAAAGTTAAAGTATAATCAGATCAGTCGCTCAGTCGTGTCCGACTCTTTGCGACCCCATGAACTGCAGCACGCCAGGCCTCCCTGTCCATCACCAACCCCCGGAGGTCACTCAGACTCACATCCATCGAGTCAGTGATGCCATCCAGCCATCTCATCCTCTGTCGTCCCCTTCTCCTCCTGCCCCCAATCCCTCCCAGCATCAGAGTCTTCTCCAATGAGTTAACTCTTCACGTGAGGTGGCCAAAATACTGGAGCTTCAGCTTTAGCATCATTCCTTCCAAAGAAATCCCAGGGCTGATCTCCTTCAGAATGGACTGGTTGGATCTCCTTGCAGTCCAAGGGACTCTCAAGAGTCTTCTCCAACACCACAATTCAAAAGCATCAATTCTTTGGTGCTCAGCCTTCTTCACAGTCCAGCTCTCACATCCATACATGACCACAGAAAAGACCATAGCCTTGACTAGGCGAACCTTTGTTGGCAAAGTAATGTCTCCGCTTTTGAATATGCTATCTAGGTTGGTCATAACTTTCCTTCCAAGGAGTAAGTGTCTTTTAATTTCATGGCTGCAGTCACCATCTGCAGTGATTTTGGAACCCAGAAAAATAAAGTCTGACACTGTTTCCACTGTTTCTCCATCTATTTCCCATGAAGTGATGGGACCAGATGCCATGATCTTCGTTTTCTGAATGTTGAGCTTTAAGCCAACCTTTTCACTCTACACTTTCACTTTCATCAAGAGGCTTTTTAGCCCCTCTTCAGTTTCTGCCATAAGGGTGGTATCATCTGCATATCTGAGGTTATTGATATTTCTCCCAGCAATCTTGATTCCAACTGGTGTTTCTTCCAGTCCAGCATTTCTCATGATGTACTCTGCATAGAAGTTAAATAAACATGGTGACAATATACAGCCTTGACGTACTCCTTTTCCTATTTGGAACCAGTCTGTTGTTCCATGACCAGTTCTAACTGTTGCTTCCTAACCTGCATAACAAGCTGCTTAGAAAAGCATTATTTTTTTTTTTTTTTACTGACTCTTACTGACTGTAAAAATAACTATTTACAATGAGACAACTGGGAGTTTAACATAAACATACGTTTTTATTGAAAATTGTCTTTAATTGCTAGGTTAATTCTAATCACATGTACTTTGTAATTTAAAACTACATGTTTTAAAATAATAATGTTCACTTTCTATAGATTCACCATAATGTTTCTCCAATTAGTCCGTGTTGTTGTAGTTCGCGTTCAGTCGCTAAGTCGTGTCCAACCCTTTGTGACCCCACGGACTCCAGCACACCAGGCTTCCCTGTCCTTCACTCTCTCCTGGAGTTTGCTCAGACTCATGTCCATTGAGTCAGTTAGTCTATATTACTCTCTAAACAAAAAATTAAATTGTTTGAATAGGAAAAAAATAGAAAGAAAAAGGTGACGCTCCTCAGCAGTGAGCCCAGTGGTTGGCAGTGTAGCTCTTAAGCCTTTTCTGGAAGCCAAGCTCAGACGGAGCACCGCCTGGCACTCTTTGGAGAATGGCTACAGTTTCCAGCCCAGTGGGAGCTCCCACCCCAAACAGTGGCTCTGGAAGTACCCGTCCATGCTGGGTGACTTAGGTCAGTTTCCTGGTGGTGATCTGTCCCACCCTGAGTGAGCTCTGCAGAGGTCGCAGCTGCCTGCCCTTAAGGAGGAGGCCAGTGACAGGAGAGCTGGGTCACCACTGCGCACCTATGCTGTGCTGGGCATGCAGCAGGCACGGGTGTGGAACACAACCAGGAAGAAGGCGTGGGCTGGGTGGCTGCTCCTGACGGGAAAAGAGAAGGACATCTGCAAGAAGTTCGATGACAAGGGAAGAGAGACGGTGACAAGAGTGTAGCTTCTAGGGCCAGCATGTTGAAGAAGGGGTTTTTCAGTGCAAGAAGTCTTGAGCAGCTGTTGAAGGTGGAGCCAGCCAAGAGAGTATTAAATTGTGTGCTGCTAAGAGATACGTCCATCCCCTAAGCCCCAGTATCCGTGAATGTGACCTTATTTAGAAGCAGGGTCTTTGCAGATGTAATCAAGTTAACATGAGGTCATACTAGGTTAGGGTGAGCTCTAAACCCAATCGAACTGGTGTCCTTAAAAGGAAAAAGAAATGTAAACACAGACACAGACAGAGGGAGGACAATGTGAGGAGACACCTGGAGGAGACGACCATGTGAAGATGGAAGCAGATCTCAGCGAGCCACCTACAAGCCAAGGGACGGGGGGACTGCAGTCACCGCCAGAAGCTAGGAGGCAGGTTCGAAAGGAAGCCTTCAGATGAAACTAGCCAGCCCGGCCCACACCTTGATCTCAGACCTCTGGCCTCCAGAACTGTGAGGAAATAAATTTCTGTTGGTTAAGCCACCAATTTGTATCATTCGTTATGGCAACCACAGGAAACATACACGAGTTAAGCAGATGGGCTCTGACATCTCAGAACTGGACACAAAAATTAGATGTGACCCTGTGGTCTGAGCAAAGGGGTGAGGACAGCTACCACTCCCTTCCACGCTCACCCCTGGGGCAGCAGGGACCTGAAGAATTCCTTGGGGGGTCGGGGTGATATCTGCTGGAGAATCTCCTGTCCACTACCAAAGAAGGCGTGTCCGAGGAGTGTCAGGACAGGATAGGAAAACTCTGTCGGGTCAGAGAAGCTCCCAAACTCCTTTGCTGCCTAAATACCAGCATTTAGGTTTCACTGGGAAAGAAAACAAAAAGACTGCAGAAAACAGCAGGGAAAAGAGCATTGGGTGGACGGTTTCCATTTTCCCAGGTGTCTGTGTCACCAGTCCAACATGCTGGAACCCCTCATTTGTTACCGGGTGGCTGACTGCACAGCCATAAATCCACCTGTACCAAGCCATAAACCTGCCAAAGCCAGGAGGCGACTCTAACTTAGTCACGTAAGCCTGTGCTCAGACTTCAGCTGGTTCAGTGGCCAGGGCCATCGCAGCCACCGGACACAGCAAAAAGGAGAATCTCAGGCAACCTAGGGTGCCTGCCCTGATGTCCACATAGCTGGGTTTGGGTTGCTAAAGCCAGCTCAGAGGGAGTGTTCAGATTTTCTCCTGAGAGGAGAGTTTGTAATTTTTATGAAGATGATTATTCCTTCCTTTTTAATTAATTTTTATAACATTCTTTTAAAAGTCAGTGTTGCAAGGCTTGTGTTTGTCACCACACCCCTTCCCATCTACCATTCCCTCCTCACTGAGTTACTCTCAAATGTCTTAACTGTTTTATTTTTAATCTTTACCTTCACATTTTAAACTAACATGATTACTACACTATTTCTTATTTGTTTTTGCCATTTTAGCTCACTTATTAAAGTACCCTCCACCATCCTCCATACACTCTCAGACTCTTCCACACTACTTATCATCTTCACAATTATATCACAATCTTTGGCCAAATCAATATTGAAGATTGGCATTACTATGTAAATGTCACAAGAAAGTCTCTTACAGCACTAAGATACTCTTTCTTTTCTTGTGCAAATTTTTGTTTTTCCTGAAGTTGATTACGGACTCATTTTTTTTCATACACTTAATTTTTTATGCACTATGGACCACTTGGGCTTCCCTGGAGGCTCAGGCGGTAAAGAATCTGCCTGCAGTGTGAGAGACCTGGGTTCAGTCCCTGAGTCAGGAAGATCCCCAGGAGAAGAGCATGGCAACGCACTCCAGTATTCTTGCCTGGAAAATCCCATGGATAGAGGAGCCTGGCAGGCTACAGTCCATGGAGTTGCAAAGAGTGAGATACAACTGAGTGACTAACACACACAGGCCACTTCTTCCCCAATGTTAGAACCCGACAAAGCTGAGAAACTCATCCCAACCAAATCACACACATCACGTAAGCATGCATGGCTTGTTTTGTTGTTTGTTCCTCCAGTGGAGACATCCTGTCTGGAGTTCCCTGTCCTCCCATTTGTATCTGGACTGGCTGACTTTTCGGCTGTAGCATAGCTGCCCTCCTGAGAGTTCCCTTCAATTTCAGTAAGAATGTGTTTGCATTTTTCTGTGCTATATACAGAGTGTTCTGGGTTCCATGTCTTTCTCTTTCTAGGTTTATTTTCTTACTCAAGTGAAGCACACCCTCCAGTAGCTTCCTAAGAAAGGATGCATGTGGGGTGTAATTTTTAGTTCTTAAAAATGTTACATATTTTCAAACATCTTTATTCTTTCCTTTGTTTGACAGTTTGTATAGATAAGAATTCCAAGTAAAACTTTTTAGAATTTTGAAGGCATTGCCCCCACTATTTTCTGCTTTCCAATATTATTAATCAGATCAGATCAGTCGCTCAGTCGTGTCCGACTCTTTGCGACCTCATGAACCGCAGCACGCCAGGCCTCCCTATCCATCACCAACTCCCGGAGGTCACTCAGACTCACATCCATCGAGTCAGTGATGCCATCCAGCCACCTCATCCTCTGTCGTCCCCTTCTCCTCCTGCCCCCAATCCCTCCCAGCATCAGAGTCTTCTCCAATGAGTCAACTCTTCGCATGAGGTGGCCAAAATACTGGAGCTTCAGCTTCAGCATCATTCCTTCCAAAGAAATTCCGGGGCTGATCTCCTTCAGAATGGACTGGTTGGATCTCTTTGCAGTCCAAAGGACTCTCAAGAGTCTTCTCCAGCACTACAGTTCAAAAGCATCAATTCTTCGGCGCTCAGCCTTCTTCACAGTCCAGCTCTCACATCTATACATGACCACAGGAAAGACCATAGCCTTGACTAGGCGAACCTTTGTTGGCAAAGTAATGTCTCTGCTTTTGAATATGTTATCTAGGTTGGTCATAACTTTCCTTCCAAGGAGTAAGCGTCTTTTAATTTCATTATTAATACTATAACACTATTGAGAGCTTCTGATGCATTGAATATTCCACTGTTTTTCTTCTATAAATGTTTAGAATTTTTTAACCCCTTGTGTTTTGAAATTTCAACATGATGCACCTTGTTTCATGTTTTATTGAGAAACTTGGTTCACACCTTCAATCAGGAAAATCATGTCCTGCAATTCCAGTAAATTTATTTGCATTGTTTCTTTGACAACTTTTTCTTCTGTTAAGCATCAATCTTCATTGTTGACCCAGAACAGCCAAAAAGAAAAATAAATACAATTTTTTTTTAAATAAATAAACAACTCACAATGCTAAGTGCTGGTGAGGTTGCAAAGCAAATGAAATTTGCATAAATCACTGACAAGAGCACAGAATACCATAGCCACTTTGGAAAACAGGTTGGCAGTTTGTCTCTCTTTTTTTTTTTTTTTTTTTGGTTGTGACATGCAGTTTGTGGGATCTTAGTTCCCCAAGCAGTGTCCCTGCAGTGGAGATGCAGAATACTAACCACTAGACTACCAGGGAAGTCCCAGATTGGCAGCCTGCTATGCGGGAGACCTGGGTTCGATCCCTGGGTTGGGAAGATCCCCTGGAGAAGGGAAAGGTTATTCACTCTAGTATTTTGGCCTAGAGAATTCCATAGACTGTACAGTCCATGGGGTCGAAAAGAGTCAGACATGACTGTCTTTCATTTTTACTTTCAAGATGAATTTAAATATAGACTCACCAAATGACCTAGCAAGTCTAATCTTAGATATTCACCCAAGAAATAAAAACTAATGTTTACAGGGACTTCCTTGGTGGCCCAGTGGTTAAGAATCCACCTTGCAATGCAGGGGACTAGGGTTCAATCCCTGGTCAGGGAACTAAGACCCACATGCCACGGAGCAGCTAACCCCTCACTGCACTAGAGAGTCCACGCACCACAATGAAAGATCCCACATGCTAGCAACTAAGATCTGATGTGCATACCTGCTCAGGTCTGTCCGCCTGTTTGCAGCCCCACAGACTGCAGCCCGCCAGACTCCTCTATCCATTGGATTTTTCCCAGCAAGAATATTGGAGTGGGTTGCCATTTCCTCTTCCAGGGGATCTTCCCAACCCGGGATCGAGCCTGTGTCTCCTGCCCTGGCAGGTGGATTCTTTGCCGCTGAGCTACCTGGGTCTTGTAGCTCAGTGGTAAAGACCTTTTAGAACTAACACCCGAAAAACATGTCCTTTTCATTCTAGGGCACTGGAATGCAGAAGTAGGAAGTCAAGAAACACCTGGAGTAACAGGCCAATTTGGCCTTGGAGTACGGAATGAAGCAGGGCAAAGACCAATAGAGTTTTGCCAAGAAAATGCACTGGTCGTAACAAACACCCTCTTCCAACAACACAAGAGAAGACTCTATACATGGACATCACCAGATGGTCAACACCGAAATCAGATTGATTATATTCTTTGCAGCCAAAGATGGAGAAGCTCTATACAGTCAGCAAAAACAAGACCAGAAGCTGACTGTGGCTCAGATCATGAATTCCTTATTACCAAATTCAGACTGAAACTGAAGAAAGTAGGGAAAACAACTAGACCATTCAGGTATGACCTAAAGCAAATCCCTTATGATTATACAGTGGAAGTGAGAAAGAGATTTGAGGGACTAGATCTGATAGATAGAATGCCTGATGAACTATAGAATGAGGTTCGTGACATTGTACAGGAGACAGGGATCAAGACCATCCCCATGGAAAAGAAATGCAAAAAAGCAAAATGGCTGTCTGGGGAGGCCTTACAAATAGCTGTGAAAAGAAGAGAAGCGAAAAGCAAAGGAGAAAAGGAAAGATATAGGCATCTGAATGCAGAGTTCCAAAGAATAGCAAAGAGAGATAAGAAAGCCTTCCTCAGCCATCAATGCAAAGAAATAGAGGAAAACAACAGAATGGGAAAGACTAGAGATCTCTTCAAGAAAATTAGAGATACCAGGGGAACATTTCACGCAAAGATGGGCTCCATAAAGGACAGAAATGGTATGGATCTAACAGAAGCAGAAGATATTAAGAAGAGGTGGCAAGAATACACAGAAGAACTATACAAAAAAGATCTTCATGTCTCAGATAATCACGATGGTGTGATCATGGACCTAGAGCCAGACATCCTGGAATGTGAAGTCAAGTGGGCCTCAGAAAGCATCACTACGAACAAAGCTAGTGGAAATGATGGAATTCCAGTTGAGCTATTTCAAATTCTGAAAGATGATGCTGTGAAAGTGCTGCACTCAATATGCCAGCAAATTTGGAAAACTCAGCAGTGGCCACAGGACTGGAAAAGGTCAGTTTTCATTCCAATCCCAAAGAAATGCAATGCCAAAGAATGCTCAAACTACCGCACAATTGCACTCATCTCACACGCTAGTAAAGTAATGCTCAAAATTCTCCAAGCCAGGCTTCAGCAATACGTGAACCATGAACTTCCAGATGTTCAAGCTGGTTTTAGAAAAGGCAGATAAACCAGAGATCAAATTGCCAACATCTGCTGGATCATCGAAAAAGCAAGAGAGTTCCAGAAAAACATCTATTTCTGCTTTATTGACTATGCCAAAGCCTTTGATTGTATGGATCACAATAAACTGTGGTAAATTCTGAAAGAGATGGGAATACCAGAGCACCTGACCTGCCTCTTGAGAAACCTATATGTAGGTCAGGAAGCAACAGTTAGAACTGGACATGAAACAACAGACTGGTTCCAAATAGGAAAAAGAGTATGTCAAGGCTGTATATTGTCACCCTGCTTATTTAACTTCTATGCACAGTACATCATGAGAAACGCTGGGCTGGAAGAAGCCCAGTTTGCCAGGAGAAATATCAATAACTTCAGATATGCAGATGAGACCACCCTTATGGCAGAAACTGAAGAGGAACTAAAAAGCCTCTTGATGAAAGTGAAAGTGGAGAGTGAAAAGGTTGGCTTAAAGCTTAACATTCAGAAAACGAAGATCATGGCATCTGGTCCCATCACTTCATGGGAAACAGTGGAAACAGTGTCAGACTTTATTTTTTTGGGCTCCAAAATCCCTGCAGATGGTGACTGCAGCCATGAAATTAAAAGACGCTTATTCCTTGAAAGGAAAGTTATGAGCAACCTAGATAGCATATTGAAAAGCAGAGACATTACTTTGCCAACAAAGGTTCATCTAGTCAAGGCTGTGGTTTTTCCAGTGGTCTTGTATGGATGTGAGAGTCAGACTGTGAAGAAAGCTGAGCGCTGAAGAATTGATGCTTTTGGACTGTAGTGTTGGAGAAGACTCTTGAGAGTCCCTTGGACTGCAAGGAGATCCAACCAGTCTATTCTAAAGGAGATCAGTCCTGGGTGTTCTTTGGAAGGACTGATGCTAAAGCTGAAACTCCAATACTTTGGCCACCTCATTGGAAAAGACTCTGATGCTGGGAGGGATTGGGGGCAGGAGGAGAAGGAGACGACAGAGGATGAGATGGCTGGATAGCATCACTGACTCGATGGATGTGAGTCTGAGTGACCTCCGGGAGTTGGTGATGCACAGGGAGGCCTGGCATGCTGCGATTCATGGGGTCACAGAGTCGGACACGACTGAGCAACTGAACTGAACTGAACTGACTGAGCTACCTGGGAATCCCCTTAGGACCTGATGCAGCTAAATAAATAAATATTTTAAAAATAAAACTAATGTTTACACCAAAACGTGTAGGCAAATGTTTATGGCAACTTTATTCATAATCACCCCAAACTAGAGACAAACCAACAGTCTGTCTATCAGCTGGATGACAAGGAAGACACTACAGACATGTACGTGCAACAACATGGACTCAATGCAAATGCATTATGCTGCATGGAACTGCCACATTCAACAGCCACATCCTGCCAATGGAAGTGGGAGGTTCCATTGAGATGGCATTCTGGAAATTCATTCAGTGGAGACTGGAATGGTCACTGGTTGCCAGGGGCTAGGGCGGGAGCAGGAGGCTGACTGTAAAGGGGTAGGGAGCGGTTCGGGGTGGTAGACGTCTGTTCTGGATTGTGTGGTGGTAACACAACTGGGTACATGAATCAAAACTCGTGCAGAACTGAGTTTTACTCTATGCCATTTGTATCCCAGTAAAGTGTTCATTACTAAGTCGTGTCCAACTCTTTGCAGCCCCATGGACTGTAGCCCACCAGGCTCCTCAGTCCATGGGATTGTCCAGGCAAAAAGACTGGAGTGGATTGCCATTCCCTTCTCCAGAGGATCTTCCCAACCAATGGATCAAATCCGGGTCTCTCCCATTGCGGGAAGATTCTTTGCCACCTGAGCCACCAAGGAAGCAGTTGAGGGACTTCCCTGGTGGTCCAGGGGGTAAGAGTCCACCTGGCAATGCAGGGGACAGTCCCTGGTCAGGGAACTAAGATCCCACACGCCGTGGAGCAACAAAGCCCATGGGCTGCAACTACGGAGCCGTGTGCCACAACTAGAGAGTCCACGCATCAAAGAAAGATCCTGCAGGCTGCAACTAAGACCTGAGGCAGCCAAATAAGTAAATCAAGTTAGCAAAATAAAATATTTTTGTTACTTTCTAAAAAAAAATAATATATAAGTTGAAGTCAGATACACATGGGAAGTGCACTCTCACACTGTTTTTTTGAGTCCTTGAGAGGATGAACAGTCAAGATCCTGAGCCAATGTCCTGCAGGACATTATCCAAGAGGATTCTCCCTCCCAGCCTTTTTCCAAGTGAGACTTGACACACGTCACCCTCGATGATCTCAAAGCCCTTGTACAGACAGTCTGTGATCTGCAGGAGGTTAGGCCACGCCCTCTCTAGAGGCGGTCCTGGGCAGCAGTCACTTTGCTTGGCATTTATGTTTCTTTGCAAAAGGCAGCCTCCTCCACCAGCTTCGTGGACTGACTCAGGTCTTCTCCAGGCCAGGAAATGAGGAGGGTGGACAGGATGCCTGTGGTCCACACCCTCTGGGAAAGGGCGCTCCCGCTGGGGAGGGACATTGAGTCCCCGCCTGGGGACAGTGCGGCCCCCACCCACAGGGCCTGATGCCAGCTAGAGGACCACGGCCACCATCATGAAGACGAGCTCTGGTTCAGATTCAGACTGTGTCCATTTCATAAGACCACTTGAAGGAGGGGTGCAAGGTCTCCATGTGCAGCAGGGGCCTGCAGAGGAAGACAGAAATTGGCATGCTTCCTTCAGACTCTTGCCCTTGGCCCACAAGGTGCCAGGGGGTCAGAGCCTGGTACCAGCCAGGATCAGAGGATCAGAGTGTGGCAGTGTCCAAGCTCCCCTGCTCACTTCCAGTGCAACAGCCTTCCAGGTGTTTGCCAAGCACAGTTAGGAAGGTGACTCACTCAGCCCACGCGGGGGACGCTCACGCAGAGCACAGGCTGCCGAGGAAGGTGCCAGAGCACGTGGGTACTCTTCCTCCTCTGGCTCCACGGGGCAGCTGCCAGGAGGGCCCTGCCCTGCCCCCACCCCACGCAGAGGATGCCCCTGGGCCTACTATAGGCCAGTCCAGCTGCTAAAAATAGTCCCAGTCTGCAGCCAGAATCAATAAACACCATCATATTTTCCACACCAGGCAGCAGCACAGATTGACAAGGGAAATCAGGGTGACTTTCCTAGTCTTCCTTGTGCAGCGTGCCTGCAGCAAAGGGGAGCTTTTTGAACAGGACTGAATCCCCTGAATCTCACACTGTGGCTCCAAACGCTTTCCAAAGGTAGGTCAGGCAGGACCATGGTGCCAACCTGGGAGAGGAGCTAGCCTCACACTTTTTTCATATTCTGTGACATTTAAATCATACATTTCTTATTTCTGAGAAGACCAAATGAATGACACTGTAGATAAAACAAGTCTACAAAATTGGTCTACTAAGGGATAGTTTCTTTTGTGAGACAAGTTCTTACCAAGCGAACCTTGTGAGTTTTGAAAATATACTGTTTCTCAGGGCTTGGAGGTCCAAAGTTTAAGAACCCACCTTCCAATTCAGGGGATGTTGGTTCGATCCCTGGTTGGGGCGCTAAGATCCCACATGCCCCGGAGTAACTAAGCCTACATGCCACAACTAGAAAAGAGCCCAAGCACCGAAACAAGCACCCATCACAAAGTTTAAAAAATTAAAAAAAAAAAACAACAATAAAAAAGAAAATATATTCACTTTCTCAAAAAGTCCTGGTTGGTGTGCAATCATTTCATAAATGAGAACATAAAATTGGGTATAATATTACCCCTTGATCAAGGTACTTACTATTTAAAAAGCTTTCTTCCCCCATGTTTGATGAATTAACTCCCCCTATTGTTTCCTAGGACTGCCTTAATATTGTTATTGTTTAGTCGCCAAGTCATGTCTCACTTTCAGACCCCATGGACTGCAGCATGCCAGGCTCCCCTGTCCTTCATTATCTCCCAGAGTTTGCTCAAACTTATGTCCATTGAGTCACTGATGTTAGCTAACCATCTCAACCTCCATTGCCTCCTTCTCCTCCCACCTTCAATCTTTCCCAGCATCAGTCTTTTCCAATGAATCAACTCTGTGCATTAGGTGGCCAAAATATTGGAGCTTTATCTTCAGCACAGTCCTTCCACTACATATTCAAGGCCTATTTCCTTTAGAATTGACTGGTTTGATCTCCTTGCCATCCAAGGGACTCTCAAGAGTCTTCTCCAACACCACAGTCCAAAAGCATCAGTTTTTCAGCACTCAGCCTTCTTTTTGGTCCAACTCTGACATCCGTACACTGCTACTGGGAAAATAAAGTAGCATGAACTGGGACTTGAACAACAGAAATTTACTCTTAGCTCTAAAGACTAGAACTGTAAAATTAAGGCATGAAAAGAGCCACACTCTCTCTGAAGTCTCCAGGGGAGGGTCCTTCCTGGCCTCTGCCAGCATCCTTGCCATCCTTGGCTGGCAGATGCACCACCCAGTCACATGGACATCTTCTCCTGTGTCTTCTCACTGCCTCCCTCTGTAGCTGTCTGTCTCTGTCTAATTTTCCCTTTTTTTTAAGGATGCCAGTCATATCAGGGTAAGGTCTACACAATGCCTCATTTTCTTTCATTTTTTAAAAAGGCTGCTATGTTGCTGCGCTCTGTTGCTCAATTGTGTCTGACTATTTGCAATCCCACGCACTGTAGCCCACCAGGCTCTTTTGTCCCTGGAATTTCCCAGACAAGAATACTGGAGCGGGTTGCCATTTCCTCCTCCGTGAGATCTTCCCAACCACGAATCAAACCCCCATGTCTTACATCTCCTGCATTGGCAGGCAGATTCTTTATTACTATACCACCTGGGAAGCCGTTTTTTGCAAATAAATTGGTTAATTCCAGGTGGTGTAGAATTCAGGATAGAACAAAGACTAAAGCACACACTCTGGCAGGAATATTCTGGGCTGGGTTTTTGTGCATCTCACAGCTAAGGAAGGAATGGCTGAGAAGTACTAAAGACAAGATGAGCCAGTATATGATTATTTTTTTTTTTCCACACAAGTTATTTATTCAATGGACAATAGATTCCAAGACACTTCATTCTATTATCAGCTCTAGATGTAACAGACGTTAAACACCTGCAGGACATCCAGGTGTTTAAACAAGAATGGAATGAAGGATCGTCATTGCCTTAGGCACAAGGAACAGCTTACTTTTTGCCAGATTTCTTAATTCCACCTGTGGTCAAGCGGCTTCTCCCCACAGCCCTCACTTTTAGCTCCTAGAGTTTCTTCTGCTCCTCCTTCTGTATCTGCTTGAACCCATCTCATCTATCTTCTTGGCTTTCTTCTTGGGCTGCTTCAGGGGCTTCTTGCCTCCTTCAAGGCCCGACATGGCGCCTGCCATGCCTCATTTTCTTTTGATCACCTACCTCTATAAAGACCCTGAATCCCAATAAGGTCATGTTCTGAGATATAGGGGATAAGAACCCCAACATGTCTTTGGGGGATCACATAAATAATCCATAGCACTGCCTAGCTTCTCCTGAAGGAGCAGAGGTGGGAGAGGGAGGAGACACATGTGGGAAGATGTGGGGAGAGGCCTAGCCTGCTCCAGGCATGCCCACTTCATTTTTGTGGTTTGTACCCATGAAACATGCAGGGCAGACAGAACAAAAGAATTAAAATGCAAAGCCAGAGCACAAACCCTGATGGTGCCAAGGATGCAGTGGTGAGAACATTACCTGAAGAAGTTGTTTTTCTATTGTTGTTCAGTTGCTAAGTTATGTGCAGCTCTTTGTGACCCTGTGGATTGCAGCACGCCAGGCTTCTCTGTCCTTCACTATCTCCCAGAGTTTGCTCAAACTCAGGTCTATTGAGTCAGTGATACTATCTGACCATCTTATCCTCTGCCTTCTCTTTTTGCATTCAATCTTTCCCAGCATCAGGGTCTTTTCCAATAAGTCGGCTCTTCCCATCAGGTGGCCAAAATATTGGAGCTTCAGCTTCAGCATCAGTCCTTCCAATGAATATTTAGGGTTGATTTCCTTTAGGATTGACTGGTTTAATCTCCTTGCTGTCCACGGGACTCTCAAGAGTCTTCTCCAACAATGCAGTTCAAAAGCATCAATTCTTTGTCATTCAGCCTTCTTTACGGTCCAACTCTCAGGTCCGCACGTGGCTACTGGGAAAACCATAGCTTTGACTATATGGACCTTTGTTGGCTGACGGCTTTTTGTGATTTGTCTAGAAAGTGTTTGGGGTCTGAAGTCCATCCAGTCTGGGTCAAGTTTCAGGTAAGGCAGTAGGTCATGGGCCCTGGAAGAGCATCTGGCTCCCGGGGCACAGGCCTGGGGAGACCCACCCCCTGGCAGGTGGGCCCTAGTGACTTTCCCAGGAGAAGAGAAGCATTGGTTCAAGGTTACATGTGGCCTGTTCCTGGCTCTGTGGACGGAACACGCTGTTACCATCTGCGATGCAGCGGGTCCTTTCAGCAGCACCATCCACGTTTCACAGCCCATGAGGCTGCCAGCCAGGTCTCAGGCTTCGGAGGTATTGGACGCTCTGAGGCTAAGAAGCCTCAACCTTAAAACCTGTTACCGGAGAAAACACGTACAAGGCTGTCCGTTGGGGCCCATCCGTCCTCCCTGTGCTGACACAACTCAAGAATCATGTGACACTTTGGGTGCCTTTGTTCAGGAGCAGCCTGGAGATGGCAGGGGTCTCAGCCTGCTAGACTCTGGTTAGAAATGGCGACATCTGAGTGTCAAGGCAACACCATTTGTTCCCAAAATTGGGCTCAGCAGGATCACGGCTGATCCATCCTCACAGTCCATCTCCTCTTCCAGGTTTCTCTCTGGCTTCCTCCTGTGTCCTCTGGGAAGGCACCCCCCAGGCTGGCCAGGAGCAGTCATCAGCACCTGGCTCCCCCGTGCAGGGCCTGAAAGAGGGCCCATGGGCAGGCGTTGTTAGGAGAGGGCCCCAGAGAGCCCCAGCAAGGGGAGGAAGAGGGTGAAACTGGAGGAGGAAATACACTGCAAGACACAGGGGAGGTGGGTCACGAGGACTTGGGCCCCCAGGGCATCAGAGTTGTCAGCTGAGGCCAGACAGGGAGCAGCCTTGTCCGTCCACCCCTGGCTCCCATAGTCAAGCGGTCACTCCCGCATCTCCTGGCACCACCTGCATGCCAGGTGGGCTCCACGAGGAGAAGCCAGGGGCAGAGGGTGAACAGGGTTTCCCCAGACCTGCTCCCACAGAGGCAGCTGGGACCTGGGGGACAAGGCACATGAGGCGTTGGGCATACCAGTCCCCTATGACATTCCTTCCCTGCAGGGGCAGAGATGATAATAAGCGAGTGGGCAGGCCCTTGCAGTTGAGTCTGGGTCCTGGGAATTGGGCCTCAGCCAGCCGGCGAGGCCGTGGAGAGCAGTTGGAGGCAGGGCGGGCATGGGGGAGGCCACCTTGCCTCCACTGACTCACGCAGGCAGGAAACACTACTCTCTGAAGCCACGGAAGGCCCCAGATCTGTGCCCTACAGTCACCAGCTGACCCCCAGCTGGTGGTGGGGGGCTTCTTGACCGGCCCTGCCAAATGAATGCAAACTGGGTGTGAGATGATGAAAACATCCATTTATTCTGTATCTGCTACAAGGCTGGGGCTCCTTCTGTGGTATTTTATTGACCGTCCAGGATCCTGCAGGGCAAGCATGTGTGGGCCCCATTTTTAGAGGAGGACCCCAGGGCTCAGGGGGGTTGGTATCTCAGCAAAATCCACACAGCAGGCGTGAGGGTCAAAATGTAGGGCTGTCCACGCCCTCGTTAGCCAGGCCCAGGTTGACTTAATTTTATGTGCTTTGTCAACACCCTGCCAGGACATCAGTAGAGGGAGTGCCCTGCAGGAAGACTTGCAGGGGGCCCTGCCATGGTGTGTGAGTGTGTGCAGGTGTGTGCACGTGTTCATATGCATGTAGTGGGACAAGAAAGAGCCACATATCCTCAGAACTGCCTGCTTTGGTTCTCATTCAAACCTATGCAGAGGAAAAAACAAAACCAGGATGCCCAGTTAAACTTGCATTTGGATGTCAGATAAACAAATATTGCATACAATATATTTATACCAACAAATTATTTGTGTTTATCTTGAATTCACATTTAATGAGTGTTCTGAATCTTACCACTGGCTCTCATGGGCTGTCAGCTGGCCTATTCCTTGCATTAAATACCATCAAATACCATGCTTTAAACATTTAGAGGGGTTTCTGTATACCTAGTGGGATGCTGAGTTATACTCAGGTAAAATAACCTGGACAGAAATACACTACATTGTTAATAGCCCTTTTCTCTGGTTAGTGGGCTTATAGATGGTTTTATTTCCTTGTTTATACTTTTCTAATTTTTTCAACTCACATATACTTCACAGAAAATATTTTAATGACTCCAATAACAATTACTCTCTCCTCCCTGGCACCTGAGTCCAAAGGGCAGATTCTGCCAGCATGGGGAAGGGGACGCAGTGGACTTTGGCAGCTGTGGGTCCCAGGCCATGTGAATAATTAACCCTCAAGAGGGAGTCTTGCGGAGCTGATGAGGGTCTGAGTGCCTGGAGAAACGGGGCTGTGATGAGAGCAGTGATTGGAAAGAATGGTTCACAGGCAGTTCACAAATTGGCCACTTTGGATGAGAGGATTGTACAGGGGCCTGCCCTGCCAGGTGCAAAGGCTGCTACCTACCTGGAGACAAGGAAGACTCAGGATGCTCTGGTGGAGAGGCTGAACTGCACCCACCGAGGGGCACGTGTGCGGTAAGAACGCCACTAACATCGGCTACAGAAGCATATTCCCTGACAAAACTTCCACTTCTTCCCAAAAGAAAAACGAAGATCACAAGACCAGGCGTGGATTACAACCTCTTTTTTTTTTTTTTAAGGAAAGGGCGTGCATCCATCCCCTTAGAAAAGAGTCGTAAGGCTATAAGCAAAATGAGAACTTGTACTCTCTGGGTGCCTCTGCAGACTGTCTGCAGGAAATCAGGAGCTGAGAGGTCCCACACGCAAGCCATGAGGTTGGGGGTGGGGGTAGGCATCCTCCTGGGGGCTGTTTTCATGCAAAGCCCATTCCTCTGCCTCTCCTGGCAAAATGCTCCTTCTGCCATTTGGGACATCCATCATTGTCGTCAGTGTTTCTGCTCTAAATCTGTCACTCTGTAATCTGATACATTCTTTATTACCTACACACATCCCACAGCAGTCGTCTAAAAGAATAATGTGGTTTTCACTTGTTGGCCAAAGTCAGCCAATTGAAAATTGCATGCTTGTTACTCACTTCACAAATTCGGGTAGTTGATCCAGACATCATAGAATTCATTTTTCACTTATTTCCATATTAACCTTAAAATTACACACAAACAACAAAATAACTCTCTATACTTGTGATATAATTCAATAAAAGACTTCAAAATTTAAAAAAAAAACAATAAAAGTGGGTATCCTGAAGCTCCAGCTAGGTCCTGGCCACTGGCTAAATGCAGTGGGCACCTCCTTCCAGATTGTGCCAGGTGGTTTGGTGGCCAAGACTCCACGCTCCCAGTGCAGGGAGGGGGCCTGGGTTTGATCCCACACGCCACAACTAAATATCCCACATGCTTCAACCAAGACTGAAGATGCCACATGCCAAAACTAAGACCTGGCACAGCCAAATAAATAAATATTTTTAAAAGAAAAGTAAAGTGTGGGGCAGGGTCTCAGACCCCACCCCTCGCTCATTCCCCGGGGCCTGGGGAAGGGGAGACCCTGATTGATTCAGTTCTTGCTGGGGTGTCCACTCCTGAGAAGGGGTTAACCTCACCCCTTCAGAACTGCTTGGACCAGATGCGAGTGTGTATGTATGCACGTTGAGTGTGGTAGGGGACACAGGCCATCCGCCGCAGAGAGCAGACACTTCAGGAAGCTCCCTGAGCCCGTTTCCTTTTCTTTAAAGTGCTTGAGTGTCTGACAGTGGCTGTGTGACTCTTTTGTCAGTGATCAGGAAAGTGAAGTCACCGATGGCGTCTGGGCAAGGTGACACAAGAGCTGTGAGAATAGAAGCCCTTTGCCACCTGCCCCTCCCCGCACTGGGTGTTGCTCTAGGAGTACGTGATTCCCGGAACCCCTGCAGCCATCTTGCCACTGTGGGGCAAGCCAAGAAAATCTCACCAACCCAGTGCCCTCCCTCCATAGTTCACGAAATGATTTAAGGCATTGCTATCAACTACATTTCAATTTTTAAAATGCAAAAAAAAAAAAAAAAGAAAATTTTTAAAGAAAGCTTTGCTTTAGCTTCTGAGAGTTAGAGATTCTATTATTTATGACCAAAAGCACCCTATGACCACAGCCATTCTGTTGATAGACAAATAAATGGTCAGGAGGCCAGCTTAGTCATCTGGGTAGAATTTGGCTGAGACCTGTTCTGACACCTTTCTACTCAGGTACTATAAATGGAAACTTTGCCCCTTGACACCTCCCCAGCTCCCCATTCCCACACGACCACAACCTTCTGTGTGTGAAATGATTCCCGGTTGCCATGGGGACGGGGACACCTGCAATGGAAACATCACAGTGGGGTTGAAGGTCAGTCTAGGAGTAGGGTGTGGGAAGGCAGATTCTCCTGGCCCTTCTCTTTAATGGCCTGATTGTTATTTCGCACACAATAGTCTGATTATTTCCCTAAGGTTGGGGACGTGGGCTTGCCTGGAACGACTTTCTGAGTTGTCATGGGTCCCTTCCTTCTGACTCCTACTGTGCCTAGCAGGGGCTGGGCAGCCCCCGTGGCAGAGGTGGACACTGGCTTAGAACCCCTGGAACAGCAAGGAGGAGCCGAAGGAAAGCTGCCCTTAATCTCACCCTCCACAGGACTGGACCTGGGCAGCATGACTAGAGGTGTAAATGTTCTATTTCTAGAACTCTCCAACCTGCCTGCCGAGCTCCAAGTCTCTACTGCAGGCAGGCAGATGGGCACCAACACTCATGAGACGCCCACTGAATGCATCATCCACCAGACTGCTCTCGAAGCAGGAAAGGCTCTTATAACACTTCCAGGACCAACAATCAGGCCTAGATTTGGTTTCATCTGACCCCTATTCTTTCATTCAACACAAATTTATGGAGCATATTTCTCTGCTCTCAGGTGGGGATGCCTATGGTGGGCAGAATAAACCCCCCCCTCCACTCCTCTCCACCCGGGGATGATGATGATCCTGGCCCTGAGACCTGTGTCATTTCTTCTGGCAGCAGGGACCCTGTAGCTGTGGTTCAGGTAAGGATCGTGAGCTGGGAGATCATTCTGAATTATCCATGTGGGCACAATGTCATCCCAGAGGAAGAGAATCAGTGAAGGAGACCTTCAGGGAAGCAGAGAGGGAGGGATGTGATGGCTGGCTTTGAGGCTAGAGAAAGGGGCCAGAGAGCCAGGAAGGTGAGCAGCTTCTAGAAGCTGGGAAAGGATTCTCCCCCAGGATTTATAGAAGGAACCTCCCTGCTGCCACTTGACTTTATCTCAGCCAGGCCCACATCAGACCTCTGACCTCCAGCACTGAAAGCTGATAAATGCAAGCTGTCTTAAGCCACGTGGAACAGCAGCCACGGGGAACCAGCCCAGCAGCCCTCTCATTGACCTCCATCCCCAGACCCCGCCTCCTCCCTGTGCTTCACACCTTCCTCCTGCCACCTTTGAATCCAGACTTTTCTCTCCCAATACAGCCTCTGATCAAACCAGTCAGTCCTAAAGGAAATCAACCCTGAATATTCATTGGAAGGACTGATGCTGAAGCTGAAGCTCAAATACTTTGGCCACCTGATATGAAGAGCTGATTCATTGGAAAAGACTCTGATGCTGGGAAAGATTGAGGGCAGGAGGAGAAGGGGGTGACAGAGAAAGAGTTGGTTGAATGGTATCATGGACTCAATGGACATGAGTTTGAGCAAACTCCTGGAGATGGTGAAGGACAGGGAAGCCTGGCGTGCTGCAATCCCTAGGGTTACAAAGAGTTGGACATGACTTAGCAACTGAACAACAACTCATATACCACATAATTCACTCATCTAAGGTGTTCAATGCAATGGCTTTTAGTACATTCACAGGGTTGTACAACCATCTCCATGGTCAATTTTAAGAACCTTCATCACCTCCAAAAAAAACACTCTACCGTTTCAGTAACACCCTGCAATTTCCCTCAGCCCCCAGGCCCCGGAAACCAAAACACTTACTGTTTTTCTATGACTGTGCCTCTTCCGGACACTTCATATGAGTGGAGACGTGGAACACATGTTCTTCTCGCCCTTCCTTTTCCTCCTCGCCACCTCCAACCCTCCACAGCTTCCTGCACCCACCTGCCTGGCACTCTCTTCTCTCAATGGGGCGGGGGGGGGGGGGGGGGGGCGTGTCACCTGTTGTGTTATTGTTGCCTGTTCTGGTGGTTGGGGAGAGGTGTTGGGGAGATGCTTTCACTGTTTCCTTCAATGCAGATGCCTGGGAGAGTCCCACAGGTGAGGCAGGGCATTGTCCTATTGGCCCCAGTCACACCTGGACATGGGGAGGACTTCCTGGAGAATGTGGCCAGGACTGTGTGGAGGAGGAGGGAGGTGGGCAGCAGGCCAGCCAGGAAGCTCCAGAAGGAGGGGCATGGATGTGTAAGAGGGGCTGCCAGCCCCTCAGGGGCCAGGACGGAGGCCCAGGATGGTAACTGGAAGTGGGGCTGGACACAGGCTAGAGGGAGCGGCCTTCATGGGGGCAAAAGGACCACTGAAGGCCTGGGGGCATCAGGCCTGGGAAGGAGAGTCAAGTTCCTTTAGAGGCCGCTGGCTGCTGAAGGGAGAGAAGACAGAAGGTAAGATAGAAGGAGGCCTGGAGCCTCTCAGAGGGACATTCCTGGCTGGTGTCCTGAATTAACCTCATGAGTTAGTTCATGCTCAGAGCACAGAAGAGGCCAAAGTTCCTGTCAGGTGTCAGAGCACTCACAGCCACCTAATAGAGTCCTCCGCACTTTGCACCCAGGACCTCAGGGACTCTAGCCAGCATCCCCGGCAGGCCCACACTCTACCAGCTCCCTCCTGGGCGCTTTCCGGCTTCTGGCTCCACCCCAGGTGCTTCACTACTGAGTGCCGCACCCACTTGGGGTACCTGCAGATGGAGCCAGGATCCCCCACACCTCCCCCAAAGTCCTTGGTCCCAAAGTGGTGGCCAGAGACAAGAACAAGCAACTTGGCAGATTGGAGAGAGTCCTGTTCCCTTCATCTCCTGGCTGGCTTTGCAAATAGCAAAGCACGCTGTCTTTGTAATACAAGAAATATCAGCTCCTTGTTAATGGTCATGACCCTGATGCTGGGAAAGATCGAGGGCAGGAGGAGAAGGGGGAAACAGAAGATGAGATGGTTGGATGGCATCACCAACTCAATGGACACGAGTCTGAGCAAACTCCAGGAGACAGTGAAGGACAGGGAAGCCTGGCATGCTGCAGTCCTTGGGGTCCCAAAGAGTTGGACACAACTGAGCAACTGAACAACAATAATGATATCTGTGGGTTGCAGTAAAACCTATACAATAAACTTACTGGAGAGAAATTCAATATTGAACTATTTAAAAACAAACTTTTGAGGGGGAATAAAGAGTTTGGAATTAGCAGAAATATATATATATATGCTACTATATAAATTACAATATACAAAACAGATAAACAGCAACTGTACAGCACAGGGAACTATATTCATTATCTTATAATAACCTATAATGGAAAAGAATCTGAAAAAGAATATATATATACAAGAAAAAATTTTATATATCATATAAAACTGAATCGCTGTACTATACACCTGAAACTTACATGTTGTAAATCAACTATACTTCAATAGAACAAAAAACAAGGAAAAATTCAAAATTTAAAAGATAGAAACAAAATTTTATACTCTTCAAGGAACCAAGAATTACTAATAGGATGTTATGTTATTTTATGCCAGATAAAATGCAGGGCACCCAGTTAAATGTGAAATTCAGATCAGCAACAATTTTTTAGTATGAGTAGTCCCTAATAGCTCAGTTGGTAAAGAATCTACCTGCAATGTAGGAGACCCCGGTTCGATTCCTGAGTCGGGAAGATCCACTGGAGAAGGGATAGGCTACCCACTCCAGTATTCTGGCCTGGAGAATTCCATGGACTGTATAGTCCATGGGGTCACAAAGAGTTGGGTACGACTGAACGACTTTCACATATACACACAGTCATAAGCAATAAAATACAAGTATAAATTATAAACATTTGTGAGCTATTCATCATTTTTTATAAGTCCATGCAATATTTAGGGTATACTTGTGCTAAAAATTATGAATCACTTTTAAAATTTCAAACAGAACATTAGTAAAATTGAGAATTGTACATTATATAAATTTAAAAATTAATAAACTATATTATAGGCTAACTTTTTATTGTAAGTATGTCTTGTACAATATTGGGGATATTAAAAAGTGATCTTGGGCAATAGCTTCACCACTCTGGGGCCTCGATTGTTTCATATCCAAGGTTGCAGTCCAGCATACACACTCCCATCCCCACTTAATCAGGATCCTCCTTGTCCCCTAGGAGTGATGATACTGACCTCGGTTTTAACCAACATGATCAGGGAAGTTGGCCCCTGGCTGTGATGCTCTGACTCAGGTCATCCTGGAAGCCCCCCTTTAAGGGGACTTGGGACCACAGGGAGTCATTCCCAGGGCTGAAGGTCGAGGGAGAACTGGGTTGTGAGTGAGGACGATGGGGAGGCCACCCCAGGAAGGTGTGTTCAGGTAAGTTGAGGTGATGATTTCCTGTGGCAGGTCCCAGCAGGCTGTTGCTGCCTTTGATGAATGAAGGAAGAATGTGGCCAGATCAGCAGAAGCGGTTTCCTGTGGCTTGGTCTCCTCGGCGGTGCTGTGGTTGTCTACATTAACCTCTTCCCTCCTGTTGTTTAATCTCCAGAGAGGATGCCCCTAGTGGGACTGCCAGGCCACCCTGCATCCCTGGGGAAGACAATACCTTCAGTCTTATGAGTTTACCTGGATGCAAGGTAGGTCACATTCACCCAAATGAACCAGGTTCCATGGGAACCTAGTGATACTGAGGGGGCTCCAGCACCCAGGGCTGCTGGTAAGGGTGAGGAGAATGTGATGTTTCATTCTATGCATCAGCTTGGCTAGACCATAGTGCCAGACATATGGCCAAGCATTTTTCTAGATGTTACTGTGAGAATGCTTTTGGATGAGATCAGCATCTAAATTGGTAGACTTGGAGTAAAGCAGATTGCCCTTTGTGGTGTGGGTGGGCCTCACCACATCAGTCAAAGAACCTAATAGCACAAAAGATTGCCTTCCCAAGAAAAAGAGGGATGCTGCAACAGATGAACTTTAGACTTCAGCTGGGTCTCCAGCCATCTGGTCTACCCCATAGGATTTTTTTGGGACTTGTCAGCCTCCATAATCTCATGAGCAAATTCCTCATGACAAATCTCTTAATTTACACATTTCCACATCCACTGTTCTGTTTCTCTGGACAGATGTGATGAATGCAGGGCACATCAGGCCTGCTCCCTCCCCCAAGACCAGGAGAAGCCGACAAGCATCAGACACACAGCTCTCTAGGCTCAACCAGGCTGGGAGAAGCCTTCTGGAGGGGCCAGATTTGTGCCAAACAACTGGCAGAGCTCCCCCAGCTCCTCCTTAATGAGCCAGCCCCACCCCTCCATCCCTAACATGGCTACGGCCAGGGTGTGGAGATCATTACTGCCACCACCAATAATCACCAGGAAACCCCACCCAGCCTGGCACCAACATAGGGTTCCCCAACAGCCAGGCCTCTTCTGACTCCTTGGGAGCATCTCTGTTTTGCTATTTCAGAATTGCTCCAAAGTGCAGCTCTGGTGGCCCACAGCCTGAGATGCCTCTGCCTTAGGAAGATGTGTCCTGTGAGCGGATGGTCATGCACGGGTCCCATTGTAGCCATTTCCCTGGGGAGGGAGCCCTGCCAGCCAAGATGGAAATGGTGGAGGGTAGGGTGGGGGTGGGGGCCCATGGACAGCCTCCCCAGCCCCAAGCCCAACTCTCCAGCCCATGAGGCCTGGTCCCAGGAGCTCATCCAACTTGTTGGGAAGAACCCAGGATGGCTCATTCCCACGCTGGGACCACAGTGTTCTAAGCTACTGCCTAACTGACTCCAAAAAGGGGCAGCATGAGCTGCTCCCCATGTCTCCACAGCCCCCGTTTCTGACCGGCATCCAGATCACTCCCAGCACACCAGCCCATGACACATCTCAGTCCATTGTTCCCACCTGCAAGGGGTTTCCTGGTCTCCCTGACCTCCCAACACCATCACCTAGCCACCTGAGGGCTGACTCTCCAGGCAAGGAACTTCTAGGCCTCCTCCCTCCCCTTCTCCTCTGGGCCAGCTCCCTCTATCTCCCACTGTCCTCTAGAAGGTGAGCAAGTGTCAGAGATACTAGAGGGCTTGGTGCCTTTTGTGACCAGGAGGTGACCCACACTGCTCGGTGGGAGCTTGGTCTGTGCAACGATGGAGGAAGTGAAGGAACAAAAGGCAGGCTGAACGGATGCCTTAGTCTGACATGTCCATGCTGCACAGCTTCATTACATCTACAAAAGAGAAGCAGTGAATCATAAAACAAGACAGAAGTCAGGGTAAAATAAGGACACACCAGGCACCGCCCAGGTCCTTAGCGGGCCTAGAAGAGGAAAACGCAAACAAGGGGCCCCTTGCTGGCCTTGGCTCAGGGCCTGGCAGTGCAGGACTTGCTTCTGTTGAAGGACCTTTTTTTAAATGTATTGAGATGAATACACACAACATAAGATTAGTCACGTTAGAGGCAGCTGAGGAAGCATCTAGCACATTCACAATGTTGTTCCAACTCCGTGTTTCCTTCCCTCCAAAGGAAAAGCCTGGACCTCTCAGCAGTTTCTCCCCAGCCCTCCCCCCAGGCCTGGCCACCACATCCAGGACTTTTCCTATCCATGGAATGTACAATATGTGACCTCCGTGTCTGTTGTCTTTCTCTGGACATAGAGACTTCGAGGCTCACTCATGTGGTAGCGGGCACCCATCCTTCCTTCCTTCCTGGATAACATGCTGCTGTGTGGAGATGCTACGTTGGGTTGATTCAGGTACCCACTGATAGACCCTGCACTCTTTCCCCCTTGCTGGTTGGGAATGAGCTGCTCTGAGCACAGGTGCGCTTGCACTTCTCTGAGTCTCTGCAACTCTTGGGGTGTAGACCACCAATAGTTCATAGCTCACAGGACTGTGGATATCCAGTTTTCAGGCATCATAGCTTCAACAGCCCACAGTCAGGAGCAGAGGGCCAGCTTTGTACCCGGGTCTCCAGACTGCATGCCATTCTCCCTCCTTGTTGAGGCTTCTCTGATGGTGAAGAAAGGGAACAGAAGGTGTGTCTGCTTGCCTTAGCAGGTGGGCAACACCCACCAGGCCAGGCCGCAGGCAATGTTGTTGGAGGTGGGGCCCACATAGCCTGCCACCACCCACCCGAACCACATGAAATGACCAGGTTGGTTCACATGCCGGAGCAGCTAGAGGAAACCTGGTTAGCCTCAGACAGAGATCAAGGTTCAGCGTCCCATGGAGAGAGGCAAAGCCCAAGTCTGGGTGGAGGGAGGGAGGGGAGCGGGAGGAGCAGGCTCATGAGTGAAGCCTCACCCAGTTAGTCAGTGGCAGGTAAACATCGTGATTTCCACTCGGGGCTAAAAGAACGAGAAGGAAAGTTCCTAATGATGCCACCATCCCGAGAAGCCACCATCAGCCTCTGAAGGTGGGTTTGCGTGGACAGGAAAATCTGTGTGGGTTAATTACAAAGTCAGTGGTCAGATCTTAAGTCAATAGAGAAGTCTTCAGGGTCGATTTCGTGGACATCAATGGTGTGTTTTCCATTCTCCCTCAGGAAAGGCCAGAGGTTCTCAGCTCCTAGCTCAGATACTGGCACTTGGGAAGGGCTGAAGAATGCTTGTTGGATGGATGTTGAAACTCTGGGCAGCTGCCTTAAAAATTGAAAGCAGAGCCCCCAGAATCCTGCACTTGGGATCTTTCAGAGAGCTGGGTCTCTGACAAGATACCCTGCTGTGTTCATTCCCAAGCCCCTTGGGGCCCTCTCATCAGCAAATCAACACGTGTAGGCATGTTCACGTTGTTGCTGTTCAGTCACTAAGCTATGTCCAACTCTTTGAGACCCTACAGACCACAGCACGCCAGGCTTCCCTCTCCTTCACCATCTCCTGGAGTTTCTCAAACTTGTTCATTGGGTCAGTGATGCCCTCCAACCATCTTATCCTCTGTCACCCTCTTCTCCTGCCCTCAACCTTTCCCAGCATCAGAGTCTTTTCCAATGAATTGGCTCTTCACATCAGGTGGCCAAATTATTCCTTGTGTGTTTTTTAATCAGATCAGTAAAAATACACGGTGCATAAAGCAAAGAGCTCCAGACAAGGAAGCAGAACACAGCTATCCCCTGCCTTACTGGTCGCCCACTGCCGAAACCCAGCTCTCACACAGTGGGGCAGCCACATTCAAGTCCTGAGGTTCATGACTTCCTAGTGGTCTGCTTCTGCTGGCTGCTGCTAAGTTGCTTCAGTCGTGTCTGACTCTGCGTGACCCCATATGGTTAAGAATCCACCTTGCAGTTCAGGGGACGTGTTCAATCCCTGATTGGGGAACTAAGGTCCTACAGAGCAACTAAGACTGTGCATCGAAATTACTGAGCCCACATGCTCTGGAGCCCGAACACCACAACTAGAGAGTCCATGTACTGCAACAAAGATCCTACATGCTGAAACTAAGACGGAGGCAGCCAAATAAATAAATATATTTTTTAAAAACTTGAAGTTCAAATCTTTAGTGTTCATCCTGTCCTAAGTGGTCACTGCTACTCACTGGTGTTTTCTGTTTAAGTCTTCATTTCCGACTACAAAAGATGAAGATTGAGCCCTTTCATAACAGCCCCACCCACACCCACAGTCACCCAGGGTGGTTATGTCAACAGCCACAATGAAATTAAAATTCACTGTTTGTACATCACTATGCCTAGGTCAATAGGCTTGGACCTGCCCCTATCCTGTGTGGACCAGACATGAAGACTTGCCTAATACACATTTAGAAATGTTGTATAAAATGTGAGAATCACTTTACATGATTATCTAAATGTACCAGAAAAAAAGGGAGCAAAATTTCTAGGCACCAAAGGAGAAGAGAGAAATGAAGACCAACCTGGTAAATGTGGCTGCCCGTCTCCATACCTGGGGAGTTGGGTCCAACATCCCAGGACACAAGATAAGGTTGGGGCCCATGCAAGGCAGCTGTTGTAAGTGAGACCCTTGACAGCTCCCTGCAAAGGAACATGTCTGCTGCTAAGTCACTTCAGTCGTGTCCGACTCTGTGTGACCCCATAGACGGCAGCCCACCAGGCTCCCCCATCCCTGGGATTCTCCAGGCAAGAACACTAGAGTGGGTTGCCATTTCCTTCTCCAATGCATGAAAGTGAAAAGTGAAAGTGAAGTCGCTCAGTCATGTCTGACTCTTAGCAACTCCATGGACTGCAGCTTACCAGACTCCTCCGTCCATGGGATTTTCCAGGCAAGAGTACTGGAGTGGGGTGCCATTAAGACCTGGAATCATACCTATCTCAGCCTGCGCCAGAGAAGAGAGAAGTAAAGTCACTCAGTCGTGTCTGACTCTTTGCAACCCCATGAACTGTAGTCTGCCAGGCTCCTCTGCCCATGGGATTTTCCAGGCAAGAATACTGGAGGGGGTTGCCATTTCCTTCTCCAGGGAATCTTCCCAACACAGATATCAATCCTACAGCTCCTGAATTGCATGCAGACTCCTAGCTGAGCCATGAGGGAAGTCAGCCTGTGCCATGGGTGGTTTAAAAAACCAGGCAAAAACCAGACAAACAAACAAACAAAAAACAAAACCAATCTAGAGAACTTATAATGGTGAGCCTGTACTTTTCAGGTATGAGATTCAAATGCGTACTACCTGCATAGTCTAGGACTCAAAAAGCCCTGACAGTAGCATGGATATAATCACTGACTGCCAATACAAATGAGAATCTTGCAAACACAAAGTCTCTAAGGAAAAACACATCCTCAGCTTAAGCACAAAATATTCCCACAGGCGGAGCCCTACTGAAAATGAGCTCACAATCCAAAACTGTAAGACACAAGAAAACAATACACCAACAGACCCCATAAACAGGGGTCTGAAATGAGATTCCTAAGAACCTCAGATAATAGGACTATCAGATAACAGTTTTAAACAAACATGTTTAAAATGATGATAGATGTAAAATCAAGGAATTGAACCCAGGTACTGCTGGGGGAAAAAAAAAGCCATATTCAGAAGGAGTGAAATAAAACTCTTAGAAATAAAAAAATACAATGAATGGAATAAAAATATCAATGGATAAGTTAATGACAGGTTAGACACAGCCCCATTCTCACAAAGTCAGCTCCACTCTGCAACTGGAAGGCACAGCTCCTAGGTAGGGGCCAGTGATGTAGACCATAGCGAAGGGAGAGAAAAAGATGCAGAAACAAACAAAGCTGAATTAAAGGAGAAAATTCACAGGAGTGCTAGACTGAAAAACTGCCTTCCCGGGGACTTCTCTGGCAGTTCAGTGGTTAAGACTCTGTGCTTCCACTGCAGGGGGTATGGGTTTGATACCTGGTCGGAGAACTAAGATCCAATGCTGCTGGGCAGTCAAAAAAAGAAAGGAAGGAAGAAAACCACTTTCCTTAGAATGCTGACGGCATTGCTCTCTTGTCTTCTAGTTTGCCCTTTGTGGCCTAGCAGTCCGATGCCACCTGACTTAGAACCCCCCACCCCGATGCCCTGGCAACCCCCTGGAAGTTTCCAGCACCACCTCTCCATCCCCACCCTGACCTTCCAGGGTGCCATGCTTTGACCAGCTGTCCACCCAGACATTGCCCTGCACCACGTGATGGTCCTTGTGTAGCTGAGGCGCCTGTCCTTACTCCGGATGTCTTTGCTTCCTTCTCTGCTTCTGGACATTTTCTCATTGGGATGTTGGGCCTCCTGGAATGATTCTGACCTTCTTTCCTTCTGTTAAGGGTTTCATCTCTTCCATCACACTTAAATATTTTTTCAACTTCTGTTCTCGAAATGTTCCTGCACACACTCCTGTTCTGGTTGCCGTTTGTTTGAAGTCTTCTACTTTCTCTCTGAGGTAATTGTAGATTTCAAAGTTTTCTCCTGCTCCATACTTTTTCTTTGCTTGTTGGGCTACTTGGGGATGATATCTTTCTTTTTCTTTCTTTTTTTTGGGTGGGGGGTAGTGTCCTTCTTTGTCTTTCTTGTGAGAGGCTCACTGTTTATCTTCCCAACGTGAGTTAGTAATTGAAGTCTGGAAGCCCTGTGTGCACGGGCAGGGCTTACCAATGAGCAGGTGTCTCTGCAGGATGACGGAGGGCGGGGACCTTTAACTGTCAGGCCCAGAGAGCTTTTCCTGGCTAGAGGTGCTGAGAGCTGAGAGAAGGGAGAGAGGCCTGGGGGGAGGCGGCAGGGGAGGCGCAGTTCCTATTTGTGAGTATAGAGAGTCACAAGGTCCAGGCACAACTGGTTCAAACGTGTCCCATATCCCGTCTTTGATGGAGCAGGGGGCAGGGCAGGGAGAGGTCTGGGTCTAAGGGCTCCTGGCAAGAGTGCTGAGCAGTCCATGTGTCTGTCTCTGCCTTTCAGAGTCTGGTACCTTCACCCCTGAAGATTGACATTTTTAATGTCAGATTCAACACATCCAGTCGGCTTTGTTCCTGGAAGCACAGGGAGAGGTGGACAGGCAGGGAGATGCCTTGCCTCCTGGGGAGCTGGCTGGTTAATTAGCAGGGCTCTTTCAGGTGGCTCTAGTGGTAAAGAACCCACCTGCCAATGTAGGAGATGCAAGGGACACAAGTTCAATCCCTGGGTCAGGAAGATCCCCTGGAGGAGGGCATGGCAACCCATGCCAGTATTCTTATCTGGAGAATCCCATGGACAGAGGAGCCTGGAGGGCTACAGTCCATGGGGTCACAGAGTCAGACACAACTGAAGTGACTTAACATGCACGCTCACACAGCTGCCCAGGAAAGACCAAAGAAAAAGGAGGTCCCATGGCCACAGCCCACCACAGCCGGCGGAGGAGACAGCAGCCTGCCCGAGAGCCAGTTTTCTCTCAAGCAGGGGCCACCTCCCCACCAGCCACACTCACTGTCCCCATCAGGTGCCACTTCACCTGGGGCTCATCTTTCCGGTGGCCCAGCCAGCCCAGGCAGTGACTCAGGAGGGAGGAAGCAAGGAGGACCTCATTCCCTTTGGTTGCCACAGAGGCACCCAGGCTTGATGAAACCTTCAGGCTGTGAGCCAAGTGGCAGCAGCATCTAACTCAGACACAAGTCTTAAAAATTGAGTGTCCTCCCCAGCACCCTCGACCCTCATGCCCTGGGGCAGCACCCCACAGACTCTGGGAGCATCCTTCTGGAGCCACATGCAACTATTGCTCTTTAGTCACTAAGTTTTGTTGCACGCACTCTTTTGCAGCCCCATGGACTATAGCCCTCCAGGCTCCTCTGTCCATGGGATTATCCTGGCAAGAATACTGGAGTGGGTTGCCATTTCCTTTTCCACGGGATCTTCCCAACCCAGAGACTGAACCTGCATCTCTTAGGTCTCCTGCATTGGCAGGCAGATTCTCTACCACTGAACCACCTGGGAACCCCACATACAACTATACAGTTATTTTTTCCCTACATGTACTTGTAGGTGTGAAATGGACAGCAGGGATGCCTCCTGCCCTAGGCAGGCTTGTCTCCTACCACATGTTTCCTCGTCCTCATCCAGCAGCTAAATGCTTTTTTGAAAAATGTGGGTCAGCTAGTAAAAAAAATCCGTCTGCCAAGGCAGGAGACATGAGACACAGGTTCGATCCCTGGGTTGGGAGGATCCCTTGAAGAAGAAAATAGCAACTCACTCCAATATTCTTGCCAGGATAATCCCATAGACAGAGGAGTCTACAGTCCATGGGGTTGCAAAGAGTCGGACATGACTGAGCACGCACACGCACACACACATACGTTACTTTAGTGCAAATATTTTTACTACAGATGTTAGCACTTTCCAATAGTCACGGAGGACACTTATTCTTTGTGTAAGCCCTTCATCATCACGGCCCACAGCCACCTGGGAGGTTCTGGATTGTTCTTCACTCCCACAGCCTGCAGAGGTGGCCACCTCAGCCACCTTTCTGTTACTCGGTTGCTTCATACCCTTCAATCAGGTGGGCACCCTCTTAGATCCAGCTTGGCTTAGGGAGGGCAGGGGCTCAGTAACTAGGGATGACTCTTCTTCCCTCTAGATATGGTGGGAGTTCACAGAGCCTGGGAACAGGGGCTCCTCCCCCACCTCTGAGGCATCGAGTGGGTGACCCCAAGATACTCTCTCTGACCCACTGGCTGTGGCTTGGAAGCCACTGGGTAACTGTCCAAAGACCAGGCCAGTGCCTTCCAGAACATCCCTGCTATTCTCTGGGGTTTCAAGAAGGGCCTGAATCAGGAAGACTTCTGTCCAATTCCTGAGATGTCCAGACACACATTCCATAGGCATCTCAGGTCCCCATGTGGGTCCAGCTCTTCTGGGGGCTCTTTGCGGGGGGTCTCTGTGTGGGGAAACCTGTCTCTGTTAGATGTTGTTCAGTCACCAAGTCGTGTCAGACTCTTTGTGACTCCATGCTGCTGCTGCTAAGTCGCTTCAGTCGTGTCCGACTCTGTGCGACCCCATAGACGGAAGCTCACCAGGCTCCCCTGTCCCTGGGATTCTCCAGGCAAGAACACTGGAGTGGGTTGCCATTTCCTTCTCCAATGCATGAAAGTGAAAAGTCAAAGTGAAGTCGCTCAGTCATGTCGGACTCTTAGCGACCCCACGGACTGGAGCCTACCAGGCTCCTCCATCCATGGGATTTTCCAGGCAAAAGTACTGGGGTGGGGTGCCATTGCCATGGATTGCAGCAAACCAGACTTCCCTATCCCTCACTATTTCCTGGAGTTTGCCCAAGTTCATTTCCATTTAATCAGTGATGCCATCCAGCCTTCTCATCCTCTGTCATCCCCTTCTCCTCCTGCCTTCAATCTTTCCCAGCATCAGGGTCTTTTCCAGTGAATCAGTTCTTTGCATCAAGTGGCCAAATTATTGGAGCTTCAGCTTCAGCATCAGTCCTTCCAATGAATACTCAGGACTGATTTCCTTTAAGATTGATTGTTTGATCTCCTTGTTTCCCAAGGGACTCTCAAGAGTCTTCTCCAGCACTGCAGTTCAAAAGCATCAATCCTTTGGTGCTCAGCTTTCTTTATTGTCCAACTCACATCCGTACATGACTACTGGAAAGACAATGGCCTCGACTATACAGACCTTTGTTAGCAAAGTGATGTCTTTGCTTTTTAAAACACTGTCTAGCTTTGTCATAGCTTTCCTGCCCAGAAGCAATCATCACTACCCAGCCTCTAATCCACCTCTCCAGCAGGAGTGTCCTGGTTTTTCTTTAGCAAACTACCACCCCCAAGTTCAGGGTGAGATCAACCACCTGACCCAGCCTGGGGTCCAGAGCATTCTCTTGCCCTGGCCACCACAGCTGGTCTTAGGAATGGGCACAGCTAGGCCATTCCTAAGGGGAATGGCCAATGTACTACGTCAATTCTGAGATGCCGTGAATGATAAAATGCACCCTTATCTAGACCTCCAAAAGAGAAAAAAAATGTTGCCAACTTCAATTGTAAGGTGCCATCCACTCTCACAAGAGCTGTTAAAATGAGAGGAGGAAAAAAAGTAAGTTTCTGTGTACGTGTGTGTTAGTCCCTCAGTCGTGTCCAACTCTTTGCAACCCCATGGACTGTAGCCCGCCAGGCTCCTTTGTCCATGGGATTTCCTAGGCAAGAATACTGGAGTGGGTTGCCATTTCCTTCTCCAGGAGATCTTCATGACCCAGGGATCAAATTCACATCTCCTGCTTTGCAGGCAGATCCTTTACCATCTGAGACACCAGGAAAGCCCAAGTTTCTATGAATGACATCGAATTTGCAGTTTGAGAAGGGGCAGCAATGACGAGAACACTCTTTCTACTGGGATCCTTGGGCTGAGGTTAAGCTTGGAGATGCCAGAGCCATTTACGTTTTTGTGCACGGAGCCTACTTGCACCTTAATGAAACCACCAGTGGGGAAGGGTGACACTTGTGAACACTGGATCCAGCCATTGTTCACACTGGATCATGGTGCAGCATATTTTTTCTTTGCCAATTGGGCCCAGAGTGATGACTAACACCCCTGCATGGTACACTGCCCATGTGGTGCCTCTCCTGACTCAACAGTCCCCACCAGAGCCACATGTCCCTGATCACGATGTCAATGCGTGGATACAACAGAAAGCCTGGAGCTCCAGCACCTGGGAAGGTCATGCCAGTGCTGGAATGGCAGATCCTGACCCCCTGACTTCATACGATAATTGTAAAGGAAGGCAAGAGAAGAGAGGAAAAGAGGGGGATAAGGATGGGAGGGAGAGAGGTGGGGGGTGGGAAAGGACTGAGGAAAGTAGGAGGGGAAGCGGGGTGGCTGAGTGGGGAGGGACCCTTGCCCAGGATTAAGATCAAAGTTTTCCATAAGCTGGTCAGCGAAGTGAAAGCTCAGGGAAAGGACCCTGCTGAGTGTCAGCTTCTCCAACACCGGTTTCCGCTCTGCTGCTGCGTCAACAGGAGGCCTGAATCAAACTGCCCGCCACACCCAAGTAGCTGAGGCTGGGCAGTGAAATGCCTCCAGCCCAGGCCCTGAAGAACCGGCACCAGGCACAGGGACCTGGAAGAAGACGGCGACTCCAGGTGAGTCAGCACTTGGGTGTGGAGTGCTCAAGTGGAAAACCAGGAGCCCATGGCGCCCAGGCCCGCGTGCAGTGGGAAGAGCACCAGGAGCTGACGGGCGGCGCCCTCAGCCCAAGGGGGATCCAGAAGAAATTTGCACCCGGCTCAGAATGTCCTCACAGTTGTTGGACACGGAGTCTGGAAACCACAGAAATGACAGGGCTACAGCAGTCATGGTCAGGGTCTGACCTCTCTGCTTGGAGTGAGGCAGCAGGTACGTCTCTAGGGGGGACACAGTGACGACAAAGTCACGAGACACCGGAGCCCATGGGACCATGTCTCCAAGGCTGGGGCTGAGACGCAGCAGACGCAGCAGGCGGATACTGTGTGCTGGGTGGTCCCCGCCCTGGCTATCCTGGTCGGTAACAAGGGAATGTTTGCTGCCAGGTCACGCCTGGTTCTGACCTCAACTCCAGGCTGCCCTTCCAAAGGGCATCTCCATACCACGTGTGACCGCCTCAACCTCTGGTCTGCAGAAATGCGATTATTTGAGCTTATGTATAAAAAGATGTAGTCTCATGGGCTTCAGAGAAGTAGGAAGAGAACTCAGCTTTATTGACATCAAGCAGACTTTCTTCCACGCGTTCTACATCCAACAGTTATACAATATAGTAAAGCACAAGGCATATTAAAACATAGCCAGTTCTAAGCAGTCAGGATATTTCCTGTTATAGAAAAGAAGTAACCTGCCCACAGATTCACATTAACATACACGGTACATTAATATCAATCTCTGCTTCATACACCAGACCAAGGGGCATGTGTACATACAGGCTGTGGCCCTTCAGCAAACTGACTCACAACAGCAGCAACAGGAGGTGCGAGACACCCTTGACGATGAAAGAACAGTGCTTTTACAGCTGAGACCATGAGGCTGTCTCCTGCAGTCGTCTCAGGGGTCACACCCCAAAAGCTGAGGCCCCTGCACAGTGTAGCTGTTTGTGAAGCAAGTCAGGAGCCCCCGGGAGACCCCAACACAGCATCACTCACCACAAACCACCGTCTCTCCAAAAATAAGAACTGGAAAGAAAATGACATGAAAGGTGGGTCACTGAACTCGGCAACACTGTTCTGAGTCCAGAACTGAGGCTGTCGGTTGACTTTTGGACAGCTGACTTTAGAGTTCAAATATTTTATGCAACATGAAATGAACAAAGGCAGGGAGCATGGCTGGCATCCATGTGTAGCCACCCACAAAGACAGAGTGATGGACAAACAAACTGGGGTGTAAAAGGGCTGGTGAGATGACTGCTTTTGCTTTAAAAGCCAACTTATCAGTTTATGCTCGTTGCCCACAAACTAGATAACCTACTTTTTATTTAAATTTTCATTATCTATCTGGCTGCACAATGTCTTAGTCATACATGCACGATCTTCAGTTGTGGCGTGTGGGATCCACTTCTGTGACTAGGGCTCAGACACAGGCCCCTTGCATCGTGAGCATGGAGTCTTAGACGCTGGACCACCAGGGAAGTCCCCGAAGTGAGTGCTTTTAACAGATCTCAACGATAGCTGACACTCTTCATCCATTAATGATATTCTATAAAACAAGAATCCCACTCAAACTCTGTGGAGCAAGCTACTTCACTGCTGCAAATAGAGACAAAAGATTCAACTCCTCCCACACCTGTGCTCCCGTGCACTCCCAGCAGCCGCTCAGGACAGGTGGGCTCACGGCTCTGTCACCGAGGGACCAACATCAGGAGTGAGGGACACAACCAAATGCCTCCGGCCCACCATCCCTCCGACACGGAGTGCCCACTAGCGGCGGCCAAGCACACTCTGATCAACCTCATCGGGAGGGCGGGTAACACCTAAGCTCGGTCAGTGTCCCGCAGGCCACAGACGTGACGAGCAGAGCATGACGCTGGGACAGGAATCCTGCTGGGCCCCGTCTTCCGGGTCAGCAGGCTAGGTCTTGCTCCGCCGGAGGAGTGTGGCAGTGGGACTGGGGCCGCCCTGGAACTTGAGGCTCTGTAGGTTGACGTGAGCTCCGTGTCTGAGCAGAGTCTCCACAGTCTTGGTATGTCGGCCCTGGGCGGCCAGGTGCAGCGCGCTGAGGCCCTGCTCATCAGACAGGTCGAGCACGTCAGCGCTGACCAGCTCCTCCACCACTTCCGAGTGCCCGCCGGCAGCGGCCAGGTGCAGTGCCGTCTGGTTGCGGGGGGCCCCGGGCCAGCATGTTGGCCCGCTCCTCCACCAGCAGCTTGACGGTTGCCAGGTGCCCATTGCGGGCGGCCAGGTGCAGAGCAGTGCAGCCCTCTGCAGTCACTGCCTCTCTGTGGGCGCCCCGGTGCAGGAGCAGCCTGGCCGTGCTTGTGTGGCCCGTCTCCGCGGCCACATGCAGCGGCGTCTGCGCCAGCAGGTTGCACACGTTGACGTCGGAGTGTAGGTCGATGAGGACGCGGGCCACACGGTAGTGGCCGCGCTGGGCAGCCAGGTGCAGGGGTGTCCTCCCGTCCAGCGTCTGGGCATCCACGCTCACCCCTGGCTGCTTGGCCAGCAGCTTGACAATGGGCAGGTGGCCCTGCCAGGCGGCATAGTGCAGTGGCACCCAGGCATCCTTCCCCGGCAGGCCTGCATCCACGCCACGGCGCAGCAGGATCCGCACGACGCCCTCCTGGCCGTGCTGGCAGGCCACGTGCATGGGCGTCCGGCCCTCGCAGTCTGCCTCGTGCACGGAGGCGTTCTTCTCCAGCAGCAGCCGCGTGCTGCCCTCGTCCCCGTTCTGGGCCGCGAAGTGCAGGGCCGTCCACTGGTCCTCATCCGCGGCGTTGACACTGATCTTCCGGGCCAGCAGGAGCTCCACGATGCCCCGCACCCGTTTTTCCACAGCCACGTGCAGCGGGGTGGAGCCCCTCCTGTTGGTGAGGTTGGGGTTGGCATTGTTGAGCAGCAGCCACTTGACGCAGTCCTCCTGCCCGGCCTCCACGGCCAGGTGCAGCAGGCTGGCACCCCCGTCCAGGACCAGGTCCACGTCCTGGGGCTGCAGGATCTTCATAAGCCTGCTGGTGTCCCCACTCACGATGGCGTCTACCAGCTTCTTCTTCTGGATGTCAGTGGTGCCAAGGTCTGCGGGGAGAGTAGATGCAGGGGTCAGATGGGGTGGCTCCCGAGGTCTGGCCAGTGTTTGAACGTAGCTACTGTTTACCTGAAATTGCTTAAGTGTTTGTCCATGCGGTTTAAGACCTAGTGGGAAGACCTCAGGCAGGTCAATGCATATCCCCAAGGTGCTCTTTTGTCAAATTGCAAAATGAAATATCATTCTAGTTATCTGATAAAGTTGTGATTAAATAAGGGATGTAAAATTTAGGCCCTTGCTGATGCTCAGCAATGGCAGTGACTGCTAACAAGGAAGAGAGGGCGGTGAACACAGAGCAGGCAGGAGCCCCCGAGCCACTGGAGAACTGGCAGCTCCCACCCTGGGGCATCCCTCCAGGGCCAAGCAGCTGCCTGCAGCCCAACCTCCAAACGGTGCCTCGTGTCCCAGTACCACCACCTAGGACGCTTTCTAGAAAAATCCTCCAAGGACTGAGACTCCCACTTTAGAAGGACTGTTACTCAAGATGTAAACATGTAAATGTTTTTTTTACAGAAAAACCGCACTATGTTGTCTGGGGTTCTGATATGCATGAAACAAGACGCCTTCATGGGAAACATGCTCAAGGAGCCTTGCACAGGAGGAGGGGGTCCCAGGTGTGCTAAGAAAACAGAGTAAATGCAGTTGGGACTTGGTATTTCAGCAGAGGCTCCTGAGATGGACCAGTGACTGATCTAAGCATGAACATGTCACCCGAAGGTACCAGACCCTGAGAAGAGCACGTTCTAATGACTTTGTCCATGGGAAACAGATGCTTCTTTCTTTCCAACCTCAGCGCTGAATGCTCACCTCCAATGTAGCCAGGCCTTCCCTGCCTCTGCATCTTTGCAGGTGTCTCCTTACTCAAAATGCTCTCTTTAATCCCAAACACACCACTCTAAAAATCCCAGGAGGGCCAAGGCATCTAGGCAAGGTCCTCATTCCAGGAGGAATTCCCGATTTCCCAGGAAGAGCAAGCTCCCTTTCCTCCTGAGGTCTGCACTCTCCCCACGACCCTCTGGCCACCCCTGTGCTACAGCCCTATGCATGAATATCTGTCTTTTCCTCATGGAAAGGAAATCTCACACATCGTCCTCACAGGAGATGCAGTGAGGCCCTCACAGGAGGGCTCCCATGCCCAAGGGCCAGCAACTGGGACAGGGCCGGAGCAGGGAAAAGTGCCTTCCAGAGAGAAAACCCAAGGTGTATAGTCAGGACCATGCAGTTATGACCTCCAATGACAGTGCACCCATCAACACACACAGGCCCAGGAAACAGGAGCCCACAAATAAGAAAGAATGGGGTATGTACCCAGCGTTGCCTGAGAAAGGGGGTACAGGGCTGACATTACAAAAGAGAGAGAGCTCTCCAGGAAGAGGGGGTCCATCCATTCACTGGGCTACCTGGTACAATCCAGTTTCTTCAACCCACACACCTGAGGTCAGTCCCTGCACACAGTGTCGGCACAGGCGAGACCCTCCACACAGCCAGGGGCATGAACCACTCCCCTTACACCTAAGTGACACCTGCTCAGCCTGTGTGCCCCTCCAGTGTGCACTGACACCCAAACCCAATAAGCAAAGGGCTGCAGAAAACACAGAAGAACTACAGCCGGGTCAAGAAACAAGACACCTGATCCTTTTCAGTTGCTCACACCGTGCCTGCTCCTGAAAAATTAAACCCATTATTTCCCTGGTGTCAGGGCCCCTGCTTACCACTCGTTGAAGGCTCCCGCTCGAAAGACAAGGACAGTGATCCTCGGGAGGAGAAAGCAGAATCCACAGAGGACACCCCTGAGAGCCTCTTGCCGCTGCTTGTCGACGGAAGTTTGGACTCGGAGGAGCTGCGGCTGAGCTCTTCCGGGCCCTCAAGGGTCTGGGAGATGCCAGAGTCCAGCTGGGACAGCAGCTCGGAGAGGCTGTAATCATTGTCGAAGGTGGGGGCAGATGCACGCTTCAGCGGGGTGGGCACAGGGGCCTGTGGGGACAAGCAGACAGAAGAGATGAAGCTTCATCCATGACCAGATGGGGCAAGATCAGGGGAACATGTGGGTCCCCCGTGAGCCACACAGAGAATTTAACTCCTGTTCCCAGACGGTGCTACTGCTGAAGAAAGTGAAAGTTTTAGTCACTCAGTCGTGTCCAACTCTGTGGTAAAGAACCCGCCTGCTAATGCAGAAGACATAAGAGACACGGGTTCAACCCCTGGGTCAGGAAGATCCCCAGGAGAAGGAAATGGCAACCCACTCCAGTATTCTTACCTGCAGCATCACATGGACAGAGGAGCCTGGCAGGCTACAGTCCACGGGGTCACAAAGAGTTGGACACGACTGAAGCAACTTAGCACACAGCATGCACCACAGCTCCACAGTGCCCAAAGACTCCAGCAGGAGGACACCATGAGACAGGATGATGGGGACAGATGTCCATCACCATGCTGAGCCCCCGTGTACTGCTATCCAGACAGAAGGTGAATAAGCTGCAGGAGGCGAAGCCTGCATGCCAGCCAGGTTCACCCTGGCCAGGTCGGTGCCGATAAGAAATGGAGGAAAGAGATGGCTTCGGGTAGGGTCCTAACACCTTGAACCTTCCTTGAAGCCATGCAAGGCTGGATTGGGAGCTGCGGGTGCACAGGTGAGGTGTGGGGCCCAGCCCTGGGGAGGGCACGGCGTTCTAGCTCAACCCATGCTAACGGGCCCTTCGCAGGCTCTGTCCTGACAGCAGGGAGAAAGGCAGGTCCTGGTGAGGGATCAGAGCCTGCGAGGGACTCATGGCCCTTCCCCGAATCCTCCGACCCAGCGGCCTGGTGCACCGAGTCACACCCATGTGCTGGGCCGCTCTTTTCCTTGTCAGGGGCCAGGTCCCCTCCACCATCACTTTGCCCCCTGACCTGATACACACGGCCCTCATGCTTAGATAGCAGACACACCATAAACGGTTACTTATCTGCCGGCCTTACACCCCGGCCAGGGACGATAACACCAGATAACACCTTATAAAGTCAGTTTATCAGCCTCCACTTTACAAGTCCGACTGCCTTAAATGTATTTATTTAGTTAGCATAGTTAGAATTCATCACATCTTACACAACCCGTGTAGCACTCGTAGAGGAAAAACATTTATGGGCAGTTAGAAAGGCGCCAATCCCCAATCTCAAGGTGCAGAAAGACACCCAGACCCCCGGAGCCCAGACCCCTCTCCCCAGTGTGGCCCAGCGGGGGCTTCAAGCAGCTCCCCTGGTTCAAAGAACATCCGGGGACTTCCCTGGCGGTTCAATAGTTAAGACTGTGCCCTTTCAATACAAGGGGTGCGGGTTCTGACCCTGGTCAAGGAACTAAGATCCCACGCGCTGTGCAGTGCAGTCAGAAAACACACACACACACACACACATCCAGGCGGTGGCTACTTAATGTCAGCCATGGGCCCACTTTACCCTTCCCTAAGCACAGACAGCAGGTGGGGATGTGATACTGTCAGGCAGGAAACCAATCCGGGGCCACCACACCATGGACCTATCTCTGCCCTGAGACAGAATTCAGCGGCCGGCCCAAGCCTCAAAACCGGGCAAGTGGTCCAGGCTGGCAGGGTGTCTGCAGGAAGCAGAGACTCAATCCCTGAAGCTGATGTGGTGGAAACCAGGCCCCGCGAGGGTCCCCATTACCTCGGCCTCGGCATCAGGCGGGTCTCTCACATCTGGGTCTTGAGTCGTCTCTTTCACCTCCTCATCAGGTTTTTCGCACAGGTCTTCGGTTTCAGAAGTGATTTCTTTGGAGGAAAATACAAACGGGTGTGTCACTCAGACAATGCATTAGCAAATGAGGTACTTAAGCCTGTGACCTTGGAGGGGACCAGTGCCTGCAGTGTTCAGTCTGACCGGTCAGCACTGCCCACACTGCTGGCCCCTAGCTGAGCTCACAGCAGACCCCCAGCACTCTCATCAGCAACCACATGCGGGATCTGGCCAGACTCTAAAAGGAGCCACTGTGTCCCTGTTTCCCCAAGAAGCCTTCGTCCAGGGAGCCCCGCTAGCCAGCCCAGCCAGAGCTCATACCCCAATGGCCTGGGCTGCCAGCACCAGGCTAGAAAGCCCCCACCTGGTTCACACTCATTTTCCTCATATGTTTGAAATGTCATGATCAATTCCAATGGCATCAGGATCACTCTCCTAACCAAAGGACACAGCTGTTCCCTGGGGACAAGGCCCCAAGAGAAATGCAAAGAAGGCCACAGGCCAGTGGTCTCGTGTTCCCCAAAAGATGCACTACTGTATCTGAACCCGGAACACCAGGCTCCTCAGGACAGCAGGTCGCAGCCGGAGATGGACAGCTGGAGATGACCAAGTGGTTCCAGCCGCCCCCTCCGTGGCCCTGGGAGCTGGAGGGCAATGGGCGGGGCCCTGGGCGGGCACAGCCTGCAGGAGGCGGGCTCACTCTGGCACTCCTGTCTGTGAACAGCCTCCTCGTCCCGGCTGCCGCCTGTCCCCTTCCTGGCCACCAACTCCGTCCCCTGGGACGACAGCATGAGCGTCAGGCAGCAGGGCTCCCGGAGCCCAGGGCGGGCGCTCACCTTGGAAGCTGGGCCGCTCCCGGGGGTCCCCGTGCCAGCAGCGCTGCATGAGGAGAAGGAGGCTCCTGCAGGCGCGCGGCCGGGGTCTGCAGACAGGCGGCAGCTCCGGCCTGTGGCCCTTCACCACTTTCACCATGATGTGCAGGATGTTTTTCTCGTCTGCAAAGGGAAGGCGCACAAGTCAGGGCAGCTCCCAGGGGCTGAGGTCGGATTTCTTATCTTCAGGAGGAACGACGACCGTGGGAAAGTTTGGGCGCCCGCCTGGGAGACACGGCATTATTTCCTCTTCAAAGCACAGAGGTTTCTGAAATCCTTAACCTGGCCGGACACACCTGTCCTCTATGTTCCAGATGTTGGGAACCACCTGCGATCTACCAAGGGGAATCTCTCCCTTGTATCACAGAGATCTTTCTGTGCAGCGAACTCAAAGAAAAATCAAGTTCAAAGGAGAAAATTATCTAACGGGGCAGATTCCAAAGGGGCCCAAACAGAGGAAAACTGATGAACCGTGGAGTCACACTGCCCAGCCCCCAAGTGGCCCATAGCTCCCTGTAACGACAAAAGTCTTTCTGAATTCCTACCCCAAAGCGCAGGTGCCTGGCGATGAGCCAGCCCCCATGATGGTACATGGCTCTCAGTCCCTTCACACATGGGCTATGTAAACGGGGACCCTTCTCCTGCAATTCATAATGTGGGGCCCCACCTGGCCTCCTTTCTAACCCCTTTCAGAAGCAGGTGCGGACCCCTCACCATCATCATCCTGGTCACAGAATGAGGGGCCCAAGGCGACCCTCAGGGCCCAGATTTCCTCAATCAGCCTAAAACCACACCAGCGACCAAGCAGGAGTGCAAGCTTCTGGTTCCCACCACGCCCACACCAGGGGACTCCCGAGATGCCGAGCCACAGGGGTGGAAAACTGGCCCAAAGTCACCGATGGCTGCCAGGAGTCTGCTCTGATGTTTTGTTCCACTTTCCCGTTAAATCTTATGCAATAGCAAGCTCAGGTATCTACATGTTATCTCCACAATAAATCAGACTTCCAAAACCCAGCAGGTCCTCTGGATAAAACATAAGTCACCTAAACACCTGGAAGGGCTTCTGTTGCCAAACATGGACAAAACAGGTTCATAAGCTGCCTCTGTGCACGCTGGATGGCCCATCGACCAATCAATAAAGCACGGGCACCTCAGCTCCCATGTTCCTTCCCATTGTGTGTCTGACCCCAGGGGCCGTGTCCAGCAGAAGGCTGCGGTCAGATGGGCACATGGCCACACTGAAAAGAACCGAGACCCTGGACCTCCGCGGAGGAGGCAGCACCATGGAGACAGGGTAACAACTATGGACAAAACCCCACAAGGATCCTACTCTGCTTCTCAACCAGCAGACCTAGGGCTGCACACTGACTCTGATCTGCAATTTTAGAACTTATTGGTCAAACCAGAAAAGATGAAGTAGCCCAGATTAGGCTTGGAGAGGAAGAGGAAAGCTTTCCAAAATAAAGAGAAAAAGTACTTGACTTTTCCAGTAAACCAAGTCAAGGTACTGAAATCTCAAGGCCAGAAATCCACGTGGAGGCTGCCTGGTGGGTGGGGTGAGGGGGAGGAGGAAAGCCCCAGCTCTCAGCATGGGCGGACTGACCCAGCGACTCTGACCTGGGGGCACCCCTCTGCGGCAGCATCTACACAGTGATTCTGGAGACTGGCTGCCCCACAAGAAGAACACCCTTCACACGACTGCACCATACACTTCAACACAGTTCTGGTAGTCATTTCTGTTAGACATGTATTTTACAACCAAAAATTACAAAATTAAAAAAAAAAAAAACAACACCCTAGCTGGAAATAAGTACATCAGACAAACGCGCAGAAACAGAAAACAGGTGAGTGGTGATCAGGGGCGGGGGGTGGGAATGACTGGCCTAAGCACCAGGGGGTCCGGGCGGTGACGGTGGTATAACACTGTGAGCTTAACACCACAATGCATAGCTGAAGTGATTAAAAATGGGAATTTTAGCAACTAAATGCTAATAAGAATTACTTTTAAAAAATTGTAATGGGAATTATATGCTGTGTATGTCACACAACACAAAAGAATGAGCCGGTACCTAACAAATCCACTGACTGGACCCCATCAGATCTGTGCCTTTCCCTGTATGTGAACTGCATGGAGAGATCACCTTTCTGACATATGTGAAAGCCCGCAATGAGGTGGGCCGTGGGTCTCCGTGCTGACCTGCGGGGCTGGACAGAGCAGCCTCACCACCCCACCTGCCTGGACAGCCCACCAGCTCCATGAGCCAGGGCAGCCCCCTCTGCGATCGGCAGGCCCTCCTTACACAGAAAGGACCACAAAGCATGCCCTTCACGGGGCCAGGAGAGACGGCTGCACCACCCCCGACACATCCACTCACCTGCAAACGGCTTCTTCTGTGTGAGCACGCCCCAGATCACGATGGCAAAGCTGCAAGGAGACGGGCACATCAGTGCCTGCACGTCAGATTCTCAAACAAAGCCAGAGTCCCCCTGTCCTAACACTGTCACAAGCTCAGGAAAACCACCTCCTCAACCAGAGTCTTCAAGAGACAGTGAGAGAGAGAGAGAGAACATGGAGGTACCTTTCATGCATTTTTTTAAATGGCCAAATACTCTTATTGTGGGGCAAGGCATGCTGGAAGCTCAGATGTCAAACAACAGACAAAACTCCATCGACTGAACTGTCGGTCCAAACAGCAGGAAGGGGTCCCTGAGAGGGAGCCACCCTGTCCCTGGACCATCGGCTTGTGAGGAGAATGACGTGATTACTTCACTCGCACCGTGTTCTTGCAGACACGTCCACAAGATGCTGACTACAGCTCTCGGTGACTTGAGTAACCTGCCCACTGATGTCATCCAAGTGCATGGAAAAGACAAGCAGGCAGCCAGCTGAACTTTCCACAGCCCTTGGTGGTGATTAGAAGCTATATATACATATACAAATTGGGTCGGCCAAAAAGTTCATTTGGGTTTTTCTGTAACATCTTACAGAATACATGAATGAACATTCTGTCCAACCATATAAATATACATACATAAATGCGTGTGTGTGTGCACATTTTTATATATGTACACATATTTATCTCTCTATATATAATATATACATACACAACACATATATATATACATGTGTATACACACACACGCAATCTATCTATATAATTGCTCTGGATATAACCCCCAAAGAGCTCAATCTGGTAAATTAAAAAAAAAAAAGTCCAAACTTGGGCTATCAGCCTGCATTGGGTTAACAGCACCTGTTTATAGACCCAAAAGTCCTCAGTGAAAATTAACTGAAATCTGCCAGTTCAAAAACTGAAACTCGCAACTCTGAATAAAGAGAGAATCTAATTCTCCCTAAATCCTACAAGCCGGGCTCAGTGTCCCTGTACCACTCGCCTGCAGACGGACAGGGAGAAGCCCAGCAGAGCACAGACAGGGCGGCTGTGGTCAAACCAGCTGGCCGGGACCCCAGACATCGGCGATGACACGAGGGCAGGGCTCAGGGTGACAGTCATCCACGTGGACAAGAACCACAATGACGGGGCTTAAGTGCCACTCACACCCGCCTGCCTGCTTTTCTTCTTCGAGAAGTCTGAGGGATTAAGACCATGACAATTTGGGAAACGATGCTACCACGTGATTCCTGATTGTTCTCTGGCTCAGAAATCCCTGATGCTGGCTTGTGAACAGCCTCCAGGTGTCCACGTTCCTGTCACAGGTCAGTGATGCTAGGAAGGGTAAGTTCTGAGCCAGAGGGACTGGATTTGGGAGCCTGAATTCACATGCAGACAGCCGCACAGACCACTGAAAGCAGGTGCTCTCAACAGACAAGTGAGAAAGCCCACCTTTCCTACAAACACCGAAGCTCTCACCAGGCGGGAGCTGCCCATCTGTTACGTAACTGGCTCTGACTGACACCAGCCATTCATGACCTCCATCCTAAGTGGCATCACCCACAGCAGAGAAGTTCCTCTTGTAAGAAAGTTCTGGGGTTGGGACTTCCCTAACAGTCCCTGGTTAAGACTCTGAGCTCCCCATGCAGGGGTCATGGGTTCGATCCCTGGTCAGGGAACTAAGACCCCCACATGCTGCACAGTGCAGCAAGGAAAGAGAAGAAAATATAAAGTTCTGGGGTGGCTTGTGCCCAGTGACTAAACGCCCTCTCATCTGGACTGAACCTCTTATCTGACGGTACCCAGGAGCCCTTGGGAAAGCCCCATCCAAACCCGAGGAATGGAAGTGCAGAGCCGGCCGGGGCTGCACACCTGTCGCCCACCTGTACACGTCATGCTTGGTGTCGAAGAGCCGGCTCTTCTCCCGGATGCGCTCCGGAGGGAGGTAGGCGATGGTGCCGAACAGGCCGTCCATGCTGAGGTCATGTGAATGGGACAGCCCGTTGCACTTGGCCAGTCCGAAGTCAGAAATCTGAAACAGAGCAGTGAGGAGAGGGCTGGTCAGGCTTGGCTGGCAGCGTGCCGAGCAAGGCGGCCTGGCTGCCGCTTGAGGATGTTTATCATCATGTCCCCTCAGCAGTGTTGGGGGGCACGGTCCCCCAGCCTGGGTGTGCAGGTCCCTTCACAGGATCACAGCTCTCACGTCAGCTGCACTCCCCGAGCAGGCGGGAAGGCCCAGCGGGCCAGGGAAGAACCAAGCCTGAAGACGTTAGGGGCTTGACGGGTCGGGAAAAGATTACACTATCAGGAAGGAATTCACCGGGAGAGGGAACTGAAGAATTACAGCTTGTCTGTGGGGCGTTGCGTCTGCCCTGTCACACAAAGGGAGGAAGCGGCCCTCCGATTTCAGGTGTTGGGGCAAAGCAGTTATGCAATCTCGCAGCTGGGGAAGCGGGCAAGTGGCGGCACGTCCTTTAAAGGGAAATACGTCTTCAGAAGCCCTTTAAAGTAAGCAGAACCCACACAGCCAATCTGTCCTCCACGCAGAACGTTCTGGGGACAGACACTTGCTGGCTGCAAACACACAGCATCCTAGCGTCCTGCACCCAGCTCATATACCGCACAGCCCACCAGTCCAAGGGCAACTGTTCCCAGGCGCTTGGCCCTCACACCCCTCTGCCTCCTCAGCTACTGGGACAAAGGTGCCCACCCTGAAGGTCTGGGGAAGCCACAAGGGGGAAGTCACTGCAGGGACCCATCGACCTCCAGCCCCCCACCCCGGCTGTCAATCAGAGCCCTTGGTGGTGTTAAACGCCCCTTGCAGTTAAGCCACACTTGCCGGGAGGTGGAAAATGGCCCCTTTATAAATTCTCCTCTGAGGCTCATGGATTTTTCTAAGCCTTCTAATTAATTCTGGGCTCCTCCTCAAACACACCTCTGGAGTGATCGGAAATGCGGCTGAGTCAGGCCTTTAGTTCTGGGCTCACCTGCCCACAAGGCGAGCCAGGGGCCTGGTGTCATCACCGCTGAGCAAGGGAAGTTCATGACTGGGGACCCGGTCCTCACATCTGCGGGGAGTGGGGAGGGTGATGGGAAGAAAGCCTTCAAGACTGGACCTGGCCCCCTACTTCTGCAGCCAGGCTGTGCCGGGGTGGGCGTGGGTCCACGTGAAGGAGGCCAGTCTGGCCACTTCTGGGCCTCTGGCAGCTGTCACTTCTCTGGCCTCCAATATACCTTCCACTCTGGAGAGCAAAGCGCCAGCTCCCCACAACAGACCCATTACCCAACCCCTCAGCTCGGGAGGAGAAAGCAACACAGGGTAACAGCTGGACAAGTGGAAAGTGTCAGGACCAGCCTCTCAGAAGCGTGCTGGCTGCCCTTTCTTTTTATTTCTGCTGTTTTCAGGCACAGCCAGCTGCTTCATGATATACGTAGTGAAAAGAAAAGAAGCATAATTCTATGTGGAAGCTCTGGCGTCAAAGTCAAACTCAGGAACAAGAATCCTCTGATGCCCACTGACCCTCTGGCCCGCCAGACTTCTCCACCTGACCTTTCTCATCTGCCCTCTTGTGCCCAGGTTCCTGGAGAGAGGGACAGTGTGGCAATCCCAGTGAACAGAAAGTGTCTACAATCCACAAATGAATTCATACTTAAGTGTCCACCTTGGTACTGCCCTGAGCCAGTGTTCACACAGGCCCCGAGACACAGCCCTTGCCCTGCCGGGCCCAGCTGGACGAGGCTAACAGAGTGTAACCGAGGGCAGGGGTGGGCCGCGCCACCTCGGGGAGAAGGCCATTATGGACCACAGAGGACAGGACCCTGGGTGTCCCTCTGAACACAGTCTGGGCTGAGCAACCTGGGCCTCAAGTGTAGCCTGAGGTTCTAAATCGAGTTATTTCATTATGAAATTGAAATGGGTTTACTGCTTATACTAAAATTAATGTTTTAGTAGTTACATTTCATATACTTAATATTAAGTATTCATTTAATATTAAGCATCTTAAATACTCATTCCAAAACATAGTGGTTGCTGTGAAATTTTCAGTTCCAATCCTCCTATCTATGGATATAAATGTAGTCTGGAGGGATCAAGGAAACGGGGTGGAGTGACAACTTATCATCTTTTTTCAAGATTGGAGATTCCAGTTATATCACTGCAAATAACCATCAACTAAGAACTGCCCAGAAATCCAGTGGATGACAGAACCTCAGATCAAGCTCCCGCTGAGCCATTCCTGAGGATGAAAGAAACACAGCCCATAAACAGATTTTCTGCTGAGCATGGTGACTGCCCCCCTGCTTGAGAAGGGAGTCACGGAGAAGGCTGTTCCTGACCTCTCTGGGGAAGTGGGGCGGTGCCCTGGCTGTGTCCTCAAAGTGGCAGCATCCCCTCCCCACCTTTCTCAGCCATCCCAGGTCCTCCATGACAAGCCGCATGGTCATTTATGGAATGTTCACCCACTTCCTAAAACTGTCACAAAGCACCAGGCCTGCCAAGCCAGGGGCTGCCAAGTAGAGGAAGAAGAAAACGGAGGGAGAAAGTGCTCAAACCGAGGTGCCTCAGAGCCAACACAGAAACACACAGACCACAGGGACACCAGCCCCGGGTGCTGGCGAGTGGCACTCTCCACCCTGCTGGGCCAGTGTTCGGTCCTACTGTGCGCCCAGCACATCGGGACCATCCCTGGATGAAGGTCAACATCCGGTATAGACAGAACAGAGGGACTGTGTCCTGGCCATTCCAACTCCACGGGCCAGGCGTGGGGCCCCCCCAACAACAGGGCTATCACCCCACCCACCAGGGGCAGAGCACAGGAGGGCTGTGCTGCTGAGGAGGGTGCTGGGAGGAAGGTCAGCGTGGTCCTACAGGGCGTGGCCTACTTCCCCAACAGGGCTCTCAGCAGAGCAACCTGCACGGTGGGAAGGGAATGGGCTGAAATACAAGCCCTGCTGGGCCCACTGTGGTCCATGATGCTGAAAAGACAGCTCTGAAGGCCGGGCTGTGCCCACTGGGGACTCCCTAAGAAAGGCGCATTTTATTCCAGTGATGTCTCAGCAACCCTCCCACACCTTGTACTCTAATCCAACTATGTCTGTTTCCCCTGCCCCTAAAACCCAGAACTTTCCATGACTTCCTCCACCAAAAGGCTGTTCCGTGTGTGCCCCCCAATCCTGACTGGTCCCCTCTGGAGACCAGTCCCACCCAGTGACACCCCACCCTGAGCTGTTCTGTGTGGCCCCCAATCCTGACTGGTCCTCTCTGGAGACCAGCCCCATCCAGGAACACCCGTACCCTGGGCTGGAGTTACAGTGTCTCCTCACACTGCACCCGGGGGCTGCCTGGGCACCTACCACCACTACCCACTCCACCCCTGCATGACAACGCCTGCCACCCATTATGTCTGTGAGCATCCCATGTGTGGTAGCGGGTTGGGTGAGGCTCCAAGGGCTCCAGGGCCCCCGAAGGTGGTTCGAACCTCTGCTCAACCATGTACAGTGGAACAACCTGGGCCCTTGACTCAACCCTCCGAGCCCCAGCTTGGCAGGAGCCATTGCCCACGTGGTGCTTCCCCTGGGAGATGCGGCAGCTCCTGCAGGTGGGGTCCTCTGCACACAGCAGGAACCTGGCCTCACCTCCCCATTCTTGGGCATATTCAAGTTTGAGATCCAAGGTCTCACACTGACTGGGTGCCCACAGACCCCAGGCTCCCAGTCATAACCCTATAACGTTCACGAGGGGCAGAGGGTCCACACGTGAGGCCAGCACCCCAACCAGAAGGAAGCAGGACTGCAGGGGTACGAGAGCTGCGCAGACCAGGAACCACCCACCTGATGTCTGTTTTCTCAATTCCCTGCTTCACTTTAGCAGGAGTGTACTTCAAATTTTGGCTAAAATCTGATCTTGAGTGATACCTCCTTAAGGACACATTATAACTAAATGTCTGATGTGAAAACCGATTTCCCCACAGGCCACAGGTGGACTTGGCCGGAGCTCTGTGCCTGTGGCAGAGTCAGGATGCAGGCGGTGGGCACGGCGTGCGGGGGACCAGCCTTCCTTCCAAGGGTGAGTGAAGATGCCGAGGAGCCAGGGGGGACCCAGGCCACGGCGTGCAGGTCTTCCCACCAACTTGCCTTCCTGAGGCATGGGGAGACCGTGGTGGCTGGGTGGGCCCTAGGACCCAGGTCACCCCGTGCCCTCCATGGACAGAGATCTTCAAAGGAATGCAAACCTGACCACACTAACAATGGCCAATCCCAGCGGGCGGCCCCTGGTTTTTAGTTATATTATACCTCATGCTTTTCCGCTTTATAAACTTACCGAAAAATAGATCAGAACTAACAGGCCTTGGGTGAAGACAAGAGGAGGAGTCCCTCCAGGGCTTCTCTCCATGACACCCCGAGACTCCCATCACCCCAGGAACCACCAAGGGGAAACACAGCCCCACCGGGCCTCACACAGAGACGGCCAATCCATGGTCCACTTTCTAACCTGATTTTGTCAGATGGCCAATAAGCCCAGACTCCTAGAGTCCTGATCCAGAATGTGGGGCAGGGTGACCTGTGTTCCTAAGAGCCCATTTTCCAGCTACACCATCGGGGCATTCGGACCAGCCACACACGACAACAGTGGGGGTCCTGATGCTAGAGAGCCGAGTTCTTTCCTGCAGGAGAACCACCTCCTCTTCCACCTTCTCGCTGGCCCTGAGGTTCCACCACCTTCCCCACCCCACCCCCAGAGCACCCAGCCCTCCCTGGGCACCCCCACCTTGACATGGTAATGGGCGTCCAGCAGGATGTTGGCGGGCTTGAGGTCCAGGTGCAGGAGCGGCGGGGCCATGCAGTGCAGGAAGTTCATGCCCACGGCCGTCTCATGGATGATGCGGAAGCGCAGGTCCCAGGGCAGTGGCTCGGAGGCCAGCAGCTTCTCCAGGGAGCCGGTCTCCATGTACTCCATGACCAGGCCCACGGGCTCCCGGCAGATGCCGTACACGGGCAGGATGTAACGGAACTTGGCCATCTCCATCTTCTTGGCTTCTTCCAGAAGTTCCATGCGCTCCCTGGAAAAGTTCAAAGACATGAGGAACACGGCGGGCAGCAGTCGCCTGGTTGCAGACACGGGCACCGCAGCCAGGAGACAATCAGCTCCATACGGCTGACAAAACTGCTAAAACGCACGTACACATATGTACAAACGCACGGGTGTGTGTGCACACATACACACAGGGCTCACTTTAGTCTCAAATACAGTGAGACCCCTACATACGAGAGAGTTCCCTTTGAGAGTGTGTTCCTAAGTCCAACACAGTGAGCCTAGGTACCCAGCTAACACAATCGGCTATATAGTACTACACTGTCATAGGTTTATAAATACTTTTCAGAAATAATATATTTAAAAACAAACACAAATAAGAAAGAAAACATCTTTTAACCTTACAGTACAGGACCTTGAACGCTACAGTGTATGGCACAACAGCTGGCACACAGGGGCACATTCACATCTTTGAAAGTTGGCAACTTAAAGGTTCGTATGTAGAGGACTTTCTGGGCCCTCCAAGGCCTTCAGTTCCATGGTTATTCAAACACAGCTACATGTTTTGGGGTTATCAGAGGTGAAAACAGAGACTGATTATGACCTGAAAACTCTCAGGCAGCACTGAGCCAGTGCGGCTCTGGGCTTCAGAGGTGGCAGCCGATGCTGACAAATCCTTCTCTTGGGATGACAGAAGGGACGTTCAGGTTAAAAGCTGCAATGAACTGTCCACCCAAAGAGCTCAGCCCCCGACTTCTTTTTGAAGCTCATCACTCCAGCTGGCCTCGTCGTTCCTGACCACAACCCCACACTGAAATCCACAGAGCACTGGTCTTGAGAAGGGTCTGCAGAGACCACCGTCCAAAAGCCTCCTTCTCTTTAAAGCCACAGTAAATTACACATAACAGTATTTATCACTGAGACCATTCACAAGTGGGCAATTCACAGGCATCAATATCCATTCACGAGGTTATACAATCAACAGTACTCTCTCCACCCAAACTCTGTCATCATCCCAACAAAAATGTCTGTGCCCACCCCAAGAGCAACCCTCCTCGCAGCCCCCAACCTCTTTTCCACTTTCCAAGAACACTATGGACTTCACATAAGTGGAATCATATAATACCTGTCCTTTAGTAACTTGCTTATTTCACTCATCATGCTTTCCGGGTCCACCCATGTTGGAGCACACACCAGAAGGTCACTCTTCTCAGAGCTGAGTAACATTCCACTGTAGGAACCGACACACTGTGTTTATCTGCTCATCTGCCAATGGGCACTTGGCTCGTCTGCACCTTTCAGTTACTGGGACTAATGCTGTACATTTATACACACAGGTGGTTCAAGTCCCCACTTCTATCTCTTGGATATACTCTGAGAAGGAGAGTTGCCCGGTCATGTGGTATTTCTACATCGAACTTTTTGAGAAACTGCCGAACTGCTGTCCACAGCCAGCTCCTATTTTGTAAAGGAACTCTGACTGGCTAGGAGTCTTGCCCATCCATTCATGTCCCCAGGGGCAGGGCAGCCTCCACACTCAAGGCAGAGATGCGTGGCCAGACTCCATGGGCTGCAGAGCCTGAAACATTTGCTCTCTCCTGTCACAGAAAATTGGCCAACCACTCTACGTCACTTTCTGGTGCAGCCCACGGCCTTACAGCCTAGCACCCAGGGTTAGTGTTACAGGTCAAAGTCTCAGGGTGCATTCAGGAGAAGAGGCTGAGTCCCAAAAGGACAGCGTCTGGCCACCGCAGAAAGGACCCAGGAGCTGGCTGAAATGCAGATTCTTCAGCTCTGCTCCTGGGGAATGGGCTACAAGTGGGTGCCAGGAACCTGTTTTCTCCGAAGCTCCTAAGGGACAGTCAGAAGCACACAGCCTGTGGAGGGCTGGGAACTGAGGCAGGAAGTGGCACAAGAGGCCGCAGGGACCCCCCACCCAGAAGGCAGACTCCCACACCAGCCACCTCACCCAGACCCAGGATGGCTGGTTCCCACCGTAGGGGCTTTCCCAGAGTCTGGGTGCACCTGCCCGCCCCGCCTGCCTCTGGTCCCGCTTCTCAACCTGCTGGACAATCAGAAACCACCGAGAAAAACGAGTCTGTTTCTCACTGACCAGCCTCCTCTCTGACCACAGCTCACTCCCAGGCTCCCCTTACAGGTACAAAAGGACTTCCCAGTGTGGGGTCGCCAGCAAGGAGGAGCCGTGACACGCCGACACCAGCTCTGGCTCTGCCCTCAGTGGGCTCAGCCGGACAGCATCTCAGCACCTCTGCCTACCTGTCCAGCCCCTGCATTTGGGAGGGGAGCCCCCCACCCCGTGAACACTCACCAAGGTGGGTGTCTCAGGGAAAGGATCTCTGGGTGTAGACCAGTGGTTCTCACCTAGGGGCAACTTTGCCTCCGGGGACACTGGACACTGCCTGGAGACATGTGGGTTGTCACAGCTGGGGGCTGCTGGCATCCAGTGGGGAGAAGCCAGGAGCACCGCCCACCCTCCTACCCTGCATTGCACAGGACAGCCCCCAAGGCCAAGACTTATCCAGCCCCAAAAGACAAGGGTTAAGCTTGACAACCTCGGCAACAGAGCTAATGCATTTTTAGCCAAATTTAAAATAAACCACTACAGCCTGGAATCGCCCACTTCAGTACTCCCAGCATTTGCTTTAATTTTAATCTGTATCCAATTAAAATTCATTTATTGACATGTATTTACTGCACATCCTCTACATGTTAGAACTGATGACAAGAAGACCCTTCCCTGCCTTCTAGGGGAGAAGATAGAAAATTACCCCCCAAAAAGAGGTGTCGTCGAAAAACCCAAGATCTTTGAAGGGAAAGAACAGGGACCTGGGGAGGTTTAATCAAGGGGGTCCCTAACTTGGGTGAGCAGAGGGCAGGCAGCAGTAAAGGTCTATGAGGAGGTCACAGCTCCACTTTTGCAGGGGGGGCCAGGCTAGGAACCATGGGAACAGAGGGGCTACACACACTCAGGGTGAGTGACCCACTCATGGAGGTCACCGGGGCCCTGGCTGCCAGAAGTAGAGGGGGAGGAAGCTGGTCGATGTGGGGCTCATTTCTGAATGAGAATCATTAAGGCTTGGTGACAGAGTGGATGTGAAGAGGGAGGGAACAAGGATGGCCCTAGAAAGCTACTGGGAATCACTAGGTGGCTCCCCATTCAGGGAAGCAGCAGGAGGTGGGAGGTAGGAGGGGTTGGGGTGGGTTAGTTCTAAACAGGTTCAAGGAGCAAGAGAACACCACTGGACTCAAACACAAGTGTGACAGGTATCAGGAGTAAATAAAGACACGGCTACACAAGAAAACTGAGTAACTCGCCTTAGTCTGATGCGCTTCCTTAGCACTCTGGTTAAAGAGCCAATGAATGGACAGACAGAGCCCCTGTGGAGGCCCCAGGCTGGGCTGAAGCCTGGGTTCTGATGCCTGGTCCCAGCAAACCCTTCCCTGCAGCCATGCTGCTCTCTGGGCTCCACGATGACCTGCAGGCAGACCCCAGCCCTGTACCCGATCTCAAGGGACATCTATACCAGAAACGGGCTGGATCAAGCATCGTTTAACATAAAGGTAGTGAAGGACGGGGAAGCCTGATGTGCTGCAGTCCATGGGGTCACAAAGAGTTGGACACGACTCAGCGACTGAACAACACCACAAATCACTTAAGGATCGGAAATGGCACCCTTGGCCCATCCCCTTCTTCCTCCTCCAGGGAGACCTCACGTCACCTACACAAACCAGTTCAAGCACCCTCCTCTGATACTCACTACCCAGTGGTGGGGATCAGCACTGGGGCTGCTTCTGTTCCCTACTGAAGAATCATTTTGTGACTTGTCTGGTCCTCCTGCCTTCCTTCATATTCTTTTAAAGTGACTAGTGTGCCACTGCTCCCCACCAGCACGAGTCCAGCACGCAGCACTCACGTGGCCCTGACATATGTTTGGCCACGGGATGGACAGAGACACACGTTCACCAGGAGATCCCCCCAGGCCTGCAGGCTTCCAGGCACTGCTGGTTCCAGAGTCTACAGGCCAGTCACTCAGAGGACATTCTGAGAGCCAGCCCCAGCCCCACCCCCCGCCAGCCTGACAACGGCCAAGGAGGCTGTCAATTACACTGAGGCTGAAGGTCTTATGAAGAGCGGCTCTGTGCCTCTAAGCAAAAGTGCTTGCTTCCATTTGCCCAAAGGGCTGAATACATAAGACCCAGGTGACTTCTGATGGCAGAGTTCGAGTTCATTAGGCTCAGAGGAGCCGCTGGCAGCAGATCACTCACCGCCCCACCAGCCGAGGTCAGCAGGTTCCTGACTCATTATCCTGCCCCAGGGCCCTTCCCACCAAACTGAGACCCCATTAACCTGACTATTTAAGCCAGGTGGGGGGTGGCCCTGCAGCTGTCTGCTCCATAAAGTTGACTGTGGCTGGAATGTTCTAAGACTGCCTGTACCCTTTCGGGAAGCAACACCAGGCAGGATTTGTTTCTGACACAGGTCAGTGTGAGCACTGACCATACATCCCAGGACAGCTGGAGGAGGACGGTGAGATATCCTGGAAATGAAGTCTGCGTTTCCAGGGACAAATCACCTTCTCCGTGACAGTTCAATCAGAAACGCCTTAAAGCCAAGGACCCTACCCTGGCTGCACCCACCGGGGAGAGGAAGGGGGGTTCCAGGACAACACAGCAGGGGGATCAAGGGAACCCGTAAGCAGCCCCTCACATGGACCTGGGGGCGGGCTGGCCGAGCCCCCTAACCACCCTTATTGTTCAGGTTCAGGAAGGTCAATGCAAAAGGTGTTCGTCCCATTTATCCTCTAGGTCTTTCTTCCCCGGGCCTCTGGTACCGTCCCAGGACCCCCCACCCCACACCTGGCAGTATCAGCAGTTCAATAAGTCTGGGCTGGGCCCTTTCTGGGAGCTGCTGGAAAAGACAGGAAAGTGCTTCGTACACAGAATGAAACCACTACTGTGTTTTCATCAATTTAAATGCACTTTTCCTCGAAGCAGTGTTTCCAGTTTATGCTGACGACAACACACGAAGGATGGAGATTGGATACTGTGATGGCTGCTATTACTTAAGGACCAGGAGAGACTGTCAAACCGGCCCCAGAGCCCAGGTGCCCAGACTCCTCACCATCAAATCCCATTCCACCCAATGACGGGTGAAGCTCCAGCCACCAGAGTCCACTGACAACAGTTCAGTTCAGTCACTCAGTCGTGTCCGACTCTTTGCGACCCCATGAATTGCAGCACACCAGGCCTCCCTGTCCATCACCAACTCCCTTAGTTCACTCAAACTCACATCCATTGAGTCCGTGATGCCATCCAGCCATCTCATCCTCTGTCGTCCCCTTCTCCTCCTGCCCCCAATCCCTCTCAGCATCAGAGTCTTTTCCAGTGAGTCAACTCTTCGCATGAGGTGGCCAAAGTACTGGAGTTTCAGCTTTAGCATCATTCCTTCCAAAGAACACCAACATCAGTCTTCATTAAACCCCAAAATGGTGATGTGCTAAAAGCATGTCTACAATTAGGCATAATTCAGTAGGGCTGGCGTCATGTTTCTCTTCTGTAATCATTTCAATCACATCTCCTTTCTCCCATTTGGGGAAGGGTTGCTGCTTCCCAACAGGAATGAGGGAAAGCACCTCCGCCCCACCCCTCTTGCTCCAAGAAGGAACACCAAGCTGGGGTCTAATTTGTTAAAGTCACTTTCTCAGCACCATTTAGGTCAGTACAATCTTTCTTCTGGCTGAAACCCTTTTCCCCCACCCCAGAGAAGATGGGGGTGGGGGGTGGGGAGAGATGAGAAATCTCACCAGACTGATCATTTTTTTCTTTCTTTTGATATTCATTTGACAGTGTCGGTCTTAGTTGAGGCATGCGGGATCTTTTGTCGCAGCCTGAGCTGAGCTGCCTTTCCGCTCGTGGGATCTCAGTTCCCTGCATCCCTGCATCAGGAGTCTTGGCCACTGGACCACCAGGGAAGTCCCAAACCGATTATTTCCAAAGGACCTTTTTTTGGAGAAGCCATGGGGTTCTCCTACAGTCTCAGACAGAAATTCCAAAGACATCCAGCCATATCTGGAGGCAAGTACCTTGTGGGGAGGAGGGGAGAAAATGGGTCCTGGGATTCAGGCTTCTGAAAAAGGAGCTGCAGGAAACTTCGGGCAGAGGAGGAAGGGTGGAGGTGCAGGGAGGCACCTGGTAACAAAGAGCTCCTCAGAGGGAGAGCGCTGGGAAGCACCTATGGGAAGAGGCAGCAGGAGCACCGTTTAATCATTCCTGAGCCTCCCGGCCCTGCCTCCTCTCTGTGCACCAACCCAGTTACGTTCCCAGGGAGCCTGCAAGGGGTTCCCACACTGCTATTTTTAAAACTGACAAGAACCAGGCTTGTTGGATTGTCGGCTCTGTATGTACAAACCTGGGGTTTGCTCAGGCTCGCCCCAACGAGCCTCAGCCAATCACCCAGCAGCTGCTGGTGCTCAGCTATCCTGGGCTTCCTCTTAGCCAGCGGTGGGGGCCAGAGGAACGGGCCTGCAGGGCTAGTTCTTACCTAAATGGGAATGCCCCCCACCCCCGCAACTAAGCTCTGCCCAAAACCTCAAGATCCCCTAATGAGGGTCAGCTGGGAGGACACACGTCTCCCCTGAGCTACCAGACTACCAGACGTTCCCATGAGAGGGGGAGATGCAGAAGGGGCCGTCAGTTCTCCAGGTCCCCCTGGAAGCTACCTGGCAGGTGTTCCTCTGCTTGCTGCAAACTTCAAGTGATGTCTGGGACCAGGAGGCCCCTGACTTTCTCACAGAGAAGTACCTGCTCACATGGTCTGGGGCAGCCTGCTACTCTCAGGAGCCCTCAATGGGTGCTAGGCATCAGGCCCTGCTGTGGCCAAGGCATGGCATGAAGACTGGGGCCAGGAGACCCCAGCCTCCCTAGAGGGAGAAGCAGCTGATGAAAAAGAGCCCGAACCTGTACCTGCAGTGGGTCCCAATGTAACCAGCGGAAGAGGCCCTTGGAAGGAAAAACTCAGGCCCTCGTGTCAGGGGTGAGAAGTACCAGCCTAAAAACAGGTGAGACAAGACTTGGCCAGGAGGGACATGGGGCTGGGGGCTGCACCCAGGAACCTCAGTCAAATCAACTCCCCGCTCCAGGAAACATCTTGCAAACAGAAGGGTCAGGATGGTGCGCAGCTCATCAAAAGAGCATGGAGCCAACCTGTGGAAATCTGGCCAGACACTCCACCATTCCAAGATAGGGATGCAAGCCTGCTCTCCCTGCAGCACTGAGGGACGGGCATGAACTCTGAATGAGACTCTCAAACCAAAGCGTCAATAATTAACTCTGAAGAGTTTTCTTTACAAAGAGCAGGGGTTTGACCATCTTCTCAATCAGAGGAATCCGCTGCTAACGCAGAAGCCAGCCTGCTCCACTCAGCCTGGCAAAGCGCAAGAGGTGAATGCTTCCTGCTGGGCAATACTGACCTCGACCCAGCTGCCCAGCACATGCCTCCACCTGCCTATTTCAGGCAGGGCAAGAAAGCCTTCCAGTTACAGGACAAAACACTTTTCAACTAGGCCATGCAAGATCCTAAGTGGCCTGCCTCACGTGAAGAAACCCGACCTCCAACTGGGCCACCCAAGAAACAAGGGCCTGGACGCTGGAAATAACAGATCCTAGGGAGGGCTGATGAGTCAGCCTGGGGACCTGCTTGTTTACTCTGCTCTTCCAACACAAGAAGGTGATGTTAAAAGCCTTTGCTGATGAAGAAAACTCGGCCAGAAGACTCCAGCAGACAAATAAATGCCCCCAAGAGCATAAAAATACCTACACAGCGGCAAGAGTCTTGCCTTTCAGGATCTAACTATTAGCTGGCATTCAAAGAGATTCAGATTTCATCAAAATAACCACAGCGCCTCTCCCAGACTGAGAAGCTCCCAGGATCCGAGGCAGAGCTTCTCAGGCAGCTCACCTTTGAGCAGTGATGTTTGCATGACACTTGTCACCACTCTACTGAAATTTGAGGCTTAGAGCAAAAAGCCACCAATAGCTCTGCTGTATAATCTCTTAGGCCAGGATGAAAATGCAAAAGATGCCCAGGGCTTCCTCCTATCCAGGACCACGGCTGTGGCAGCTCGCACTGTGATTCTGTGTACCTCAGTCCAGGGGACACACATGGCCACCCTGGAAATGAGCACTGCCACCACTGGGGAGGGGGATGATGAGGGGTGGAGGGGGAGGGGAGCTGGAGTTTGTAGGCCCCATCACTCAATAAGCCGAGGATTAGGAACCAGGTCTCTGAGATAGCAAAGGAGTCACCTTTCTAGTCTGTGTCTGTTTAGGGCTGACTATAGAGACAGCTCTCCAAGAACCCACCTGTCAATGCAGGAGACCCAAGAAACACTGGGTTCAAGCCCTGAGTGGGGAAGACCTCCTGAAGTAGGAAATGACACCCCATTCCAGTATTCTTGCCTGGGAAGTTCCATGGACAGAGGAGTCTGGTGGACTGTAGTCCATGGGATTGCAAAGAGCCCCAACTTTGCAACACGCATTGTGTGGCATGGCTCCATACAAAACACAAAAGCCATACAATGTCCATGTTGAATGCAAACGTCATCAAAGTAAGTAATTTAGATGCACTCAATTAAAGCTTATAAATTATTAAAATGCAACCATAAACAGTGAACAACCCCCAGCCAAAAAAAGCTGCTTCTCAAGACTCTCTTCCCACCTCCCTCTCCCCTAAAAGTACACACAGACCATAATCCACCGGCTGAATTTAACTGGGGCAGCTCTGGTCCTTTCCAGCTGTCTTTAATTGAGAGCCCCTGTTACTGAGGGACAAGCAGATATTCTCCCAGCTTTGGATGGGGAAACCCGGGTCTAGGGAGGGCGCCGTGGCCCGGCCACAAAGCGGGTAAGTGCAAGGCCGCTCCCCAGAGGCCTGGTCTGGAAACGAAATCAGCCTAAAAGGCAGTGTGCGACCAGAAAGCGCCGAGTGTTGTAACAAGGCTCCCGGGCCACCTGCCGGACCCACCACCAGGCCCAAGCCAAGTAGCGACTCTCAAGTGCTAGGGCGCCGAGGAAGCCTGGCCAAGCCAAGTCCAGGGCTTCCGACCGAAATAATTACAGTCTTACACCAATTTGTGCTCCAAAGTAAATTACTAAGTAAGTCGAACGGAGTCTAACTCACTCACAAAGCCCAGATCCCCACACGGCAATTTTTCTAAGCCGGGAGCAAACCGCAGCGCCAGGGTGGGACCTGGGCGGACCGGACGCGCCACCGAGGGTCGAACACGCAAGGCGAGCCTGGGACCCTGAAAATCCTGAGCTCACCGGAAGCCGGGTAACAATACAAGGCACTTAACACTCCTTAGGCGAACGCAGCTCCCCGAGAGTCTCCCGTAGGAGCCGCATCCCGGGGCCCCGGCGGGAGCAAATAGTCCCGGAGCTCACCAAGCCGCACCCCCGCGTCCCTCCCACCCGGTCAGCGGAGCCGACCCAGCCAGGGGCTCACGGCCTCTCCCGGCGCTGGGTTTTCCTGCCGAGGCTGCTCCGGAGGCCACTCGGGTGGAGAGCACGGGAACGCCCGGAACCCAAGCTCCCCCACCGCCCGCCCAGCGCAGCCGCCACCGCCCGGGCCGCTGACCTGTCGTCGACGTGCAGGCTCGGCGAGCACTTGATGGCGAGCCATGTCTTCCAGTGGACGTGGCGCACCTTGTACACCTGCCCGAAGCCGCCAGAGCCGACCTTCTCCCAGCCCGCGAACTCGCCCGCGTCGAAGGTGCGCAGCAGCCCCAGGGCCCACGGACCACGGCTCTCGCCCTCCATCGCGCGCGTCTAGCCGTCGCCCCGCGCCGCCGCGGCCGCCCAGGTGCCAGGTGCGCGCCCCGCCCGCTGACATCACGTCCGCCGCCAGCCCCGCCCCCCTCCGGCCCCGCCCCCCCGAGCACCAGGTTGGGCGGAACGACCCACCGGACAGGTGAGGTCGCAGGGCGCCCAGCGTAAGAAGGACCTGGCGGCGCCCGCGTGTGTGCTGCGGGCCTGCGTGTATGCGTGTGTGTGTGTGTGTTTAGATCATCGTAGAGCCATACGCAGCTGTAAAAAATAATTCACTCTGCCAAAGTGCTATCACTTTACAAAATTTTGCAAAAATAGAAAAAAGTAGATATTGACTTTGATACAATCCGCCCATCTTATTCAGATTTCTCCTATATTCTTTGTTAGTAAGGAGTTTTATACAATGTTACCACTTGTGTAGATTCGTGTATCCACCTCAAACTACCTTATGTTCCCACACAGGAATCACAGCGTGAGAGCTTTTGGAATTGGCTTTTTGCACTCAGCATAATTCTGTGGAGGTTCATGTCTCACTTTTTCACATGAAAGGTCCCACTTTGAACGTAACTTGTTTTGGTTTTCAATTACCCCAGCAAAAATCTAAAGTGTGTTCTTAAGACAGCAGAGGTTCCCATCTTTTCCTAGAGAGCAGCATCTTTTTACATATAGAAGGAAGCGCCATTTGAAAAGATGCTTTTCCACCTTTGGGAGAGAAAAAAAAATTCCCCTCCTGAATGCTCCCTGCTCTTGGAAAGATATCTGGATCAGAGGTCAAGAAGCGTGATTGCAAACTTCCATGCCTAAAATACCACTCATAGAGTATATGGCTGAGCGGTGAGAGATTTATTTTTGGCCAAAGAGATGAATAATGGGGGTAGGATGGGGGAGATGAGAGGGAGCATTTTAATGACATCAACTGTATTTTTGTGTTAGTCACCAAAAAGGAGAGGTTGATCTTGGACAGCATATAAGCTTTCACAGACCTTACCTTCCCATAGACACATAATCTTAGTTCACAGCCAGTATGTGATCCCCATTTTGTCTTCTCTTTGGCGAGTACTCACACTGAATGGGGCTTCCCTGGTGGCTCAGAGGTTAAAGCGTCTGCCTCCAATGCGGGAGACCCCATGGACAACGGAGAATCCCCTGGACGGAGGAGCCTGGTAGGCTACAGTCCACAGGGTCGCAAAGAGTCGACACGACTGAGCAACTTCACTCACTCACTCACTCACACACACCAACAGGGCAGTGCTTGTTCGGGGGCCTCCTGGGAAGATCAGGAGGCTGTATTCTTTTCGATATAATCTTGAAATCAACATTGATCTCCCTGAGACTAGGGTGGCAAATAGTTATCTCAAGCTTGCTCATAGCAAATGTAACTAACATTTTTGAAATAATTGGGATTTAAGATATATAAAGACAAGTTGAAACATATAACATGGTCATTGTTTTGAGGGGAAAAAAGCAAAATTGGGTAGAAAATGAGTCTCTTGGGCTCCTTCTGCCACCTTTCTTTCAGCTTCCTATCAACTCCGGAGTCTCAACTACAGGAAGTTCAGCAGGCTTGGTGACTAACAGTCCACACCAGTCTAGTAATAAAACACACCAATTTCATTTCTTTAATCACCCACTTGCTTCACTTGACAAATATTTATGGAGTGTCTGCCACAGCCTCAGTGTTGGCCTCCTGAACTGGGGATCCAGAGCCCACAAGGCCCTGCAGAGTCAGCCCCCAGCTGCAAGTAGATGGAGCCAAAGATTCGGGCCAGAGCTGGCTGGACTGGCCCGGCTGCTCCTCCAGCTGTACTGGGGTCCTCATGTCTGCCACTCATCTCTATCTGAGGGTCAAGTTTTTCATCTGTAAAAGGAAAACAGTTTCCTTTACATGAATTGTGAAGACAGGTGGGTTCTAGATCTTTTGGGAATAAAGGAGAGTAATCATTATTTATGTTAATGGTATTTATGTTATTTATGGTATTTATGTTAATGGAAGGTAAGGCTATTTCCAAACATGAAAGTAACTTACAATCAAAACAGATTCATATATATATATATAGAGAGAGAGAGAACCAACTAGTGGTTACCAGTAGGGAGAGAGGCAGTATGGGTTAGGTGACTGTTAGTTTCTCAGTCTTGTCCAACTCTTTGCGACCTCATGGGCTGTAGCCTGCCTGGCTCCTCTGTCCATGGAATTCTCCAGGCAAGAATACTGGGATGGGTAGCCACTTGCTTCTCCAGGGGATCTTCCTGACCCAGGGATTGAACCCAGGGATCGAACCCCGGTCTCCGGCATTGCAGGCAGATTCTTTACTGTCTGAGCCGCCAGGGAAGCCCCTGTATGAGTTAGGCATATACAATTGAAATGCAAAACTTTTAATGTTAGCTTTAAAATACAATGAACCTTATTAGAATATTACATAAGAAATGCATACTGGAGTGAATTTTCCATCTTCAAAGAGCTGTATTGAGTTTCTTAGTAAACAGAGAAACCTTATTTGTATTTTGTAAGCATTCATATTCAAGAAAATGATTGAACTCACTCCAGCTTCAATACTTTTTATATCACTGGAACTTTTAATCAAAGCATCAACTTTCACTTTTAATACATTTTAGGTAAAGTGGATTGATTTCAAGAAAAATATTAGGTGGATAACAGTGCAAGCCTTGCATCTCACACTTGGCAAGTCGTGATCGTGAGAGTCCCTGGCACCATATCTTCGCAGTGCCTGGGTGCCCCATGCAGTAGGGAATCAGTCAGCCTAGACGGGGCCGCCCCACCAGGGCGCTGTGCTGGGCACACCGCAGGGGCTCCAGGCGGAAAGTTTTTTGTTAGCATAGCCCTGAGGTCTTGATGCTCAGACAAGAGACAGATGACCTGCCTGGGAGCCGAGCACAGGTGAGCAGGGGAGGGTCAGTGAGGAGGAAACCCACAGGGATGCTGCTGGTCCTTCTCGCTGCTGCTGCTAAGTCACTTCAGTCGTGTCCGACTCTGTGCGACCCCATAGACGGAAGCTCACCAGGCTCCCCTGTCCCTGGGATTCTCCAGGCAAGAACACTGGAGTGGGTTGCCACGTCCTTCTCCAATGCATGAAAGTGAAAAGTGAAAGTGAAATCGCTCAGTCGTGTCCGACTCTTAATGACTCCATGGACTGGAGCCTACCAGGATCTTCCGTCCATGGGATTTTCCAGGCAAAAGTACTGGGGTGGGGTGCCAGTGCCTTCCCCGGTCCTTCTCGCTAAGAATTCCTAAGTCCGCTTCCTCCTTCTCTAGTCCTCGGCTGGTGCATCTCAATAGGCAGTCCCTCAGGTTGTGCTGGGCTGAGAGGAGCTGTCCCCTTCTCCAGGCCAGCCTGGGGCTGGGAACTGCCTCTGTCCCACCGTGGAGACAGGCCAACCCTGCAGGCAAAGGACAAGCAGCTTCAAAGGTTGTCCCAGGGCAGGGTCCCAGCACCCCTGCTGTGGATGAGTTTGCCAGTCACTGAAGTGTTGGTCCCTGCCTCAGGTTGGCGACAGTCTCCAGGCAGTGCGCCTGGCAGATACCCGGTGATGGATAAACTGTGTCGGTTGTTTGTTACTTCTCAGCTGTGTGTCGGCTCTGAGAACGTACACCTCTCTTTGTCCTCCCTAGGGTCCCCGGAGCAACACGCCCCCTGACACAGCTTTCCCAGGCAAATGGCTCACTTAGGTCCTGGAGCCAAGCTGGGACTCACCGTGGTCCCCGGACCCAGAAGGAAGCCAGAGCCGCTCATGGCCCACAGGGAGAGGGAAGTGGAGCCCCAGCCAAGCCAGGGCATCCTCCACACCCCGTCCCCTTCTCCCCCTGCCCCTGCCCCTCCCCCTCCCTCTCCCCACTTCCCTATCCTCCCCTCCCTCCCAGGGGCTCCTCTTAGGCCTGCCCCTTCTCTGCCCTGCAGGCTCCTCCCTAGGAAGGTGTCCTTGTTCACCTGGAACTGCAGCTCCTGCAGCAACCTGCGTGGCCACTTTTGAGAATTCCCTGCATGATTTGAAAGCTGTGTGCAAATAGAACATAACTTGTTCACTGCTGGTGATACTGCCTCCCTGAATTCTGAAAAAAAAAAAAAAAAGTGATTTGGAAGAACGGGGCACCCGGAGCCAGATTCCTGGCAAGGATTTCCACAGCCGCCCCAGGGGTTGGGGTAGAAAGGAAGGAGGGGGAACTGACTCTCAATTTCTAGCTTTTCTCAAGCTACTGTGTTCTTTTTACCCAAACTCCCTTTTCAGAGACCACCTCCTCTGACCCTAGAAGACCCTGTATATGTCCTCCCTCGGGTCTTCCTGTGAGGTCAGGGTCAACACCCTGGTTGGCCCTCAGGTGGAGTGCAACATTAAGCCCTTGTTTGTTGGGTTACACTCGTGATAGTGCCCTGCCCACTGGTATTTGAGTGCTGGGCTCCATCAAGCCCTATCCAGGCCCTCTTCTCCTTCACTGGATATGCCTCTCTTTATCCCTAGTCATCTAGGGCTCAGTTACCATCTACTCAGAAAAGACTCCTGTATGTGTCACTTCAGGCCAGACCTCTCCTCTGAGCCTCAGAGCCTGAAATCCAGCATGGCACCCACACTGGAATATCTTTAAGCCACCTCAACACATTTGAGATGAGCCTATAATTTTCACCCTCAGACTGGTTTTTCCACCCATCTCTGTGAATAAAATGCCTTGTGTTCTGAAGGCCAGGAACAAAGAAGTGTTTGAGAATCTCACGCACCCTCCATCCTACAAGATCCAGTCCATCACCAACAGCCCCACCCTACACATGGACCACAGAGCTGCTCCAGAGGGCTCCTGTCTGCCCTTCTTGGGCCTGCCCAGGGCCAGGAGAGGCTCACCCATTGACATCAAGCTCTGAGAACCTGTGACCCGGGAATTCCCAGCCCAAATGTCCCCATGCCCACCCATCAGCCCCTGTATGGGTCTGTCTTCCAGAGAATGACCCCACTGCTGAGATTTGCCAGCTGGACTTGGGCTCTCCAGGGCCTTGTGAAAGTGGGTTTTTCAAAGCAAAAGGACAGAATACAATTTTTTAAAATTATTTTATTTATTTATTTTTGGCTGTACTGGGTCTTCAGTGCTGTGCAGGCTTTTCTCTAGTTGCAACAAGTGAGGGTTACTCTCTGGTTGTGGTGCCCGGGCTTCTTATCGCAGTGGCTTTTCTTATCGTGGTGGCTTTTCTTATTCTGGAGCACAGCTCTAGGGCATAAGGGCTTCAGCAGTTGTGGCACATGGGCTTAGCTGTCCCAAGGCATGTGGTATCTTCCCAGACCAGGGATCAAACCCACATCTCCCGCATTGCAAGGCAGATTCTTAACCTATTCAAGGAAGCCCCAGGATACATTTTATTTAGTATTTTGGTAGCTTGATTTATCATCTTCACCAGTTTAGACAATTAGCATGTAGATTTCAATCTGAACCTGTCCCTCAAAGAAATGTCAGCATAGTCTGATCACTGACAGTAGCTCTTCCCTCCTGAGAATCTCCCAAGAGAACTCCTTCTCCCATACCAGCCCCTGAGCTATTGGGTTATTTCCCAGCAGGGTCATTACAGCCCCTTCCCATCTTCACACTGTAGCTGATGTTTTGAAAACACAAATCCAGGACTTCCCTGGCAGCCAGTGGTTAAAACCAAGCCTTCAATCCAGGGGGGTTCAGGTTTGACCCTTGGTTGGGGATTAAGATCCCACATGCCTTGCAATCAAAAATCCAAAACATAAAAAGCAACGGAAGCAGTATTGTAGCAAATTCAACAAAGACTTTTTAAAATAGGCCACATCAAAAAAAAAAAAAAAATCTTAAAAAAAAAAAACAACAAAAAACCCCTCAAACCCCAATCTCACTGATTGAGGATGGAAATGAGCCTGCCCTTCGAGCTTCATCCTCTAGCTCCCCTGCTCTTGTCTTTGGTGGCCCCTCCCCGACCCTGCTTCATCCAGGTCCTCTGACCCAGGCTCCTCAGGGCCTTTGCACAAGCTGTCCTGTCTGTCTGGAAAGTTCGGCTGATGCCTGCTTCACTCCCACTCAGCACATCTCTCTGTCTTCACTGAGTCCCAGACTTGGTCACATGCTTCTGTTACAAGCTCATGGGGCATGTGGCTGGGTGTATCATTGTGTTTATTGGGGGGCTGCTGATTAATACCTGGCTCCTCCACTCTGGGCCCCATGGGGACAGGGAAACCCCTCCTCTTGGCAGAGGCCCATGTCTAACGCGACCCCACCCACTTGTGTGGGTTCATCACTGACCACCACCCCCTCTCTGTCATGGCCACTGGCCTTTTCCCCTCAGCCCATTGGCAGATGGGCCAGGTTCTGGGCTGCTCTGGCCCTAATCCTCAGTGGGCCTCACCTGCCTTCACCTCTTTCCGTTCAGTATCACCACCTCACTGAGGCCTTCTTGTCCACGAAAGCGCTGACCCACTCTACCTGACGGCACACCCTCGGAGCCACGGGGGATGCTGGCGACTTTGTCATCTCTCTGCTGACACTTGCCCTTCATGAGTTCAATTACTCAGGAGTGAGTCCTGCTTACCTGGCCTCCAAGCCTCTAGTGCCTGGATGATACAGCTCCTTAAGTCAGAGGCTCCCAAACTTCTTAATATCTCAGTGAGCCCCCAAGAAATGCCCTGAAGTTTTGTGTATTAAGCTTGCATCAAACAACTTGAAAAGTATTTATGGGAAAACCATATGATCTAGCAACTTCACTCCTAGGTATATACCCATAAGAATTAAAGATAGAAATTGGAACAAAACTTGTACACAAAGGATCCTAGCCAGGAGGAGGCCCTCCTGTCTCCACCCCTCCACCCCCAAACCACCACCACCCCCAACACACACACGCCCACTCCCTCCGCCCCAGGGCCCACATCCCGCTGTTTGCATTGCACCGGGGTCTCTCCTATCGCTGCTCTAGATCAGACCTCACCAGTCAAGGCTTTCCTCTCCAAGATATCTATGGGAAAGGAATTCTCCTTGGGTCCTACTTCTCACACAGGCCCAGGTGGCTTCGCCAAGTTCTGCAGGGAGAGTCCCACAAAGTGGACGTCTGCCACCTGTGGGCCGAGCGCGGGAACTGCAGCGGCGGCTGCTTGGGACATCCTCGTAGTGCGCGGCTGTGTGCCGGGCGCCGCTGTGGGCACGGGTGGCCGCGGCCTCCCTTTGGCCCTCTGGATCTCTCAGCCTGGGCTCCAGCGGGCCGCAAGGGCTGCCTCGTGGTGTCCAGACCTGCCTTGCCACCTCCCAGCAGGTGACAGAGTTTCTCCCTCTATAGGAGGAAGGTGGAACTGCGACTTCTGACCGCTCAGGACTGAGAATTCAATAGACGTGACCCCAGGACAGTGTCAGCAAGAGTGTGGGTTCTGATTGTCTTTTTTCTTTCAGTCTGGGCTGCTTTCAAGGGCTTTCAGTGATGCACTGAAAACCGCTGCTGTTAATTCCATTTGGTGTGTCTTCCCGTTGATTTAGGTTTCTGTTAAAATATGATACAATTTGCAAAAGCAAAATATTGGAAGCAACTCAAGTTCTCACTGTTGCGTACTGGGTGAATTACTGTCGCAGCAGCAGCAGCAGCAGCATCCCCTTGGATGGGGCTTCCCTGGAGGCTCAAACAGTGAAGGATCTGTCTGCAATGCAGGGAACCTGGGTTAGGAAGATCCCCAGGAGAAGGGAGAGGCTACCCTCTCCAGTATTCTTGGGCTTCCCTGGTGGCTCAGACAGTAAAGAATCCTCCTTCAATGTAGGGAACCTGGGTTCAATCCCTGGCTCTGGAGGGATTGAAACCCTGGAAAAGGGAATGACAACCCACTCTAGTACTCTTGCCTGGAAAATCACATGGACAGAGGAGCCTGGAAGGCTATAGTCCTTGGGGTCACAAAGAGTCAGACACAACTGAGGGACTAACACGCACTGGTCATAGCAAACACCTTCTTCCAACAACACAAGAGAAGACTCTACACATGGACATCACCAGATGGTCAACACCAAAATCAGATTGATTATATCCTCGCAGCCAAAGATGGAGAAGCTCTATTCAGCCAGCAAAAACAGATCGGGAGCTGACTGTGGCTCAGATCATGAATTCCTTATTGCCAAATTCAGACTTAGATTGAAGAAAGTAGGGAAAACCACTAGACCATCCAGGTATGACATAAATCAAATCCCTTATGATTATACAGTGGAAGTGAGAAATAGATTTAAGGGACTAGATCTGATAGACAGAGTGTCTGATGAACTATGGGTGAAGGTACGTGACACTGTACAGGAAACAGGGATCAAGACCATCCCCAAGAAAAGAAAGGCAAAAAAACAAAATGGCTGTCTTGAGAGGCCTTACAAATAGCTGTGAAAAGAAGAGAAGCCAAAGCAAAGGAGAAGAAGAAAGATATACCCATTTGAATGCAGAGTTCCAAAGAATAGCAAGGAGAGATAAGAAAGCTCTCCTCAGTGATCAGTGCAAATAAATAGAGGAAAACAACAGAATGGGAAAGACTAGAGATCTCTTCAGGAGAAGGCAATGGGCCCCACTCCAGTACTCTTGCCTGGAAAATCCTATGAACGGAGGAGCCTGGTAGGCTGCAGTCCATGGGGTCGCTGAGGGTTGGCCACAACTGAGTGACTTCACTTTCACTTTTCACTTTCATGCATTGGAGAAGGAAATGATAACCCACTCTATGTTCTTGCCTGGAGAATCCCAAGGACAGGGGAGCCTGGTGAGCTGCCGTCTATGTGGTCGCACAGAGTCGGACACGACTGAAGTGACTTAGCAGTAGCAGCAGAGATCTCTTCAAGAAAATAAGAGATACCAAAGGAACATTTCATGCAAAGAGGGGCACAATAAAGGACAGAAATGGTATGACCCTAACAGAAGCAGAAGATATTAAGAAGAGGTGGCAAGAATACACAGAAGAACTGTACAAAAAAGAGCTTCATGACCCAGATAATCACAATAGTGTGATCACTCACCTAGAGCCAGACATCTTGGAATGTGAAGTCAAGTGGGCCTTAGTAAGCATCACTACGAACAAAGTTAGTGGAGGTGATGGAATTCCAGTTGAGCTATTTCAGATCCTAAAAGATGATCTGTATAAGTGCTGCACTCAATATGCCAGAAAATTTGAAAAACTCAGCAGTAGCCACAGGACTGGAAAATGTCAGTTTTCATTCCAATCCCAAAGAAAAGCAATGCCAAAGAATGCTCAAACTGCCACACAAGTGCACTCATCTCACACACTAGTAAAGTAATGCTCAAAATTCTCCAAGCCAGGCTTTAACAGTACGTGAACCATGAACTTCCAGATGTTCAAACTGGGGTTAGAAAAGGCAGAGGAACCAGAGATCAAATTGCCAACATCCGCTGGATCATGGAAAAAGCAAGAGAGTTCCAGAAAAACATCTACTTCTGCTTTATTGACTATGCCAAAGCCTTTGACTGTGTGGATCACAATAAACTGTGGAAAATTCTGAAAGAGATGGGAATACCAGACCACCTGACCTGCCTCTTGAGAAACCTGTATGCAGGTCAGGAAGAAACAGTTAGAACTGGACATGGAACAACAGACTGGTTCCAAAGAGGAAAAGGAGTACATCAATGCTGTATATTATCACCCTGCTTATTTAACTTCTATGCACAGTACATCATGAGAAACGCTGGGCTGGAAGAAGCACAAGCTGGAATCAAGATTGCCAGGAGAAATATCAATAACATCAGATAGGCAGATGACACAACCCTTATGGCAGAAAGTGAAGAGGAACTAAAAAGCCTCTTGATGAAAGTGAAAAAGGAGAGTGAAAAAGTTGGCTTAAAGCTCAACATTCAGAAAACGAAGATCATGGCATCTGGTCCCATCACTTCATGGCAAATAGATGGGGAAACAGTGGAAACAGTAGCAAACTTTATTTTGTGGGGCTCCAAAATCACTGCAGATGGTGACTGCAGCCATGAAATTAAAAGACGCTTATTCCTTGGAAGGAAAGTTATGACCAAACTAGACAGCATATTAAAAAGTAGAGACATCACTTTGCCGTCAAAGGTCCATCTAGTCAAGGCTATGGTTTTTCCAGTAGTCATGTATGGATGTGAGAGTTGGACTATAAAGAAAGCTGAGCACCGAAGAACTGATGCTTCTGAACTGTGGTGTTGGAGAAGACTCTTGAGCATACCTTGGATAGCTAGGAGATCCAACCGGACCATCCAAATGGAAGTCAGTCCTGAATACTCATTGGAAGGACTGGTGCTGAAGCCGAAACTCCAATACTTTGGCCACCTGATGCGAATAACTGACTCATTATAACTGACTCATCAGGGAAAAGACCCTGATGCTGGGAAAGATTGAAGACAGGAGAAGGGGACAACAGAGTATGAGATGGCTGGGTGGCATCACCGACTCAATGGACATGAATTTGAGTAAACTCTAGGAATTGGCTATGGACGGGGAGCCTGGTGTGCTGCAGTCCATGGAGTTACAAAGAGTCGGACACGACTGAGCAACTGAACTGAACTGAGCACTTGCTTGTCCCTGTGGAGGAGCAGCAGGCAGTGGGGAAGAGGGAGGAAGTCAGTTCTGAGAGGTGGCCCTGGGGTGATCACAGAGACCTGTAAACAGAACAAGGGGAAGGTGCTAATGAAGCCCGAAGTGTATATCACAGTTTTTCCAGGACAGGTGGGGAACAGGAAGGCAGTCAGCTATCATCATAATACCTATCTATCATCATAGTCAATATATTGATCATATCTTTTGTTCAGTGGCTAAGTCGTGTCCAACTCTTTGTGATCCCATGAACTGCAGCATGCCAGGCTTCTCTGTCCTTCACTATCTCCCTGAGTTTGCTCAAATTCATGTCCATTGAGTTGGTGATGTCATCCAACCATCTTGTCATCTGTCTTGCCCTCAGTCTTCCCCAGTGTCAGGGTCTTTTCTGGTGAGTCAGCATTTCACATCAAGTGACCAAAGTATTGCAGCTTCAGCTTCAGCATAAATAATATAATCATCTCATATAATCATAACCATTTCAATCAGCTTTGTTGTTTAGTCTTTAAGTCATGTCTCACTCTTTATGATCCCATGGACTATAGCCCAGCAGGCTGCTCTGTCCATGGGATTTCCCAGGCAAGACTATTAGAGTGGGTTGCCATTTCCTTCTCTAATCAATCAACTATGCCTTAATTACTTATCATCTACCCATCAAGATTTATCTACTGTCTACCAGCTCTCAGCTATCTATCATAATCTGTCAAGTATTTATCAACTTGTTATTGATATTATTCTGGTGTTATTATTCTGGGACTAGTATATGTCAAGGGATAAAGCAAGTGAGATATTCAGATTCTGTCAATACCTGTGATGCGGAGGATTTTGTTTTGAGAGGGTGGAAGTTAAGAAGCTCTGAACTTAAAAGGAATATTAGCACAGAGTTATCAGCAAAATTAATCAAAATGGATAATGGAAACACGCTCTAAATCAGGCTGGTTAGCCATCATAAAGTAGTGTACTGAGGAGTCATTCCTTCAAATAGCGAAGGGCTCTCCTCCTCTGCTCCTTGTGTTAACTATGTTTATATACACATAAGACTCCCATTACTACCAAAATGAGAGGCACTGTTTACTGCAGTGAATCTTCAGGCCATCCTAAGAATAAAAGGTGAAATAGATTATTCAGAGTTTGCTTACAGTCTCAAAATGCCAAAACCCTCCCCTACTTCTATCCATGATCAACGATGAGATTATCATAATTTTTAATTTTTCACTATTAATTGTAAAAGTCAGCAAAACATTCACTTTCTAGAATAACAGCATTTGAAAGTTATCAAATAACAGTAGGTTACATGCAACCAGTAAAATCATTCTGCAGAAATCAGGCTTTTCATGCTCTCAGTAACTGACTCCCCTTTGGATCCGAATTTCTGGGAGGGGACTGGGGTGAAATTCTGCTGCTGATCTGAGAAGGCGGGTCACGTAACTTTCCCACATGCTTACCTAGGGTGGCACGTGCCGTTGTAAAACTAGAGTGAACTCAGATGAATGTCATTAATGCCATCCTTAAACAATTCTCAGACTCACCTCTGCTTTATGACAAGTCATTTCATTGTGATTTAAAGATTAAACAAATGCTGCCTGATTTAAATGCCCCTTTTTGATTTGCAGAGAGAAAAGTCAATGTTAATTGTTAAAGATGTGGCTGAGATACAAGTCCTGTCTAGTGGGAAAGAGAAAACATCAAATGTGTGACTTCCGAGTACATGACAAAATTAGTTAACATTTATAAAACTTTATCCTTAAGCTGCATTCCTTCCTAAGGTCTAGAGCACTTGTCTTTCCCCTATGTGCACACATGTGTGTTTGTGTGTGTGAACCTGAACCAAGGTCTCCCCACTCAGCTTCCCCAGGACCCCCCTCCACAGGACACTGTCACCCACATATGCCCCCACACCCACTCCCATCACACAGATGACCCCACATTCTACACACAGCACTTGGGGGCCTCTGAGAAGGGACTAAGGGAAGAGGCCCAACTCACACCCAAAGAACCTTCCAGACTTGCAGAGATTTGAGAAAAGCCTCCAACATGAAAGCAGTAAACAATTTAAAAAAGGGAACTCAGAAGAAACGGTTCAGAGACAACTGTGTGAAGTCCAGCATGGGGGGGGGGGGGCGTGGCTTAAAATAGGAGACTTGCATGTAACCTTCAGATCAAATCAGATCAGTTGCTCAGTCGTGTCCAACTCTTTGCGACCCCATGAACTGCAGCACGCCAGGCCTCCCTGTCCATCACCAACTCCCGGAGGTCACTCAGACTCGCATCCATCGAGTCAGTGATGCCATCCAGCTATCTCATCCTCTGTCGTCCCCTTCTCCTCTTGCCCCCAATCCCTCCCAGCATCAGAGTCTTTTCCAATGAGTCAACTCTTCGCGTGAGGTGGCCAAAATACTGGAGTTTCAGCTTTAGCATCATTCCTTCCAAAGAAATCCCAGGGCTGATCTCCTTCAGAATGGACTGGTTGGATCTCCTTGCAGTCCAAGGGACTCTCAAGAGTCTTCTCCAACACCACAGTTCAAAAGCATCAATTCTTCGGCGCTCAGCCTTCTTCACAGTCCAGCTCTCACATCCATACATGACCACAGGAAAGACCATAGCCTTGACTAGGTGAACCTTTGTTGGCAAAGTAATGTCTCTGCTTCTCAATATGCTATCTAGGTTGGTCATAACTTTCCTTCCAAGGAGTAAGCGTCTTTTAATTTCATGGCTGCAGTCACCATCTGCACTGATTTTGGAGCCCAGAAAAATAAAGTCTGACACTGTTTCCACTGTTTCTCCATCTATTTCCCATGAAGTGATGGGACCAGATGCCATGATCTTTGTTTTCTGAATGTTGAGCTTTAAGCCAACCTTTTCACTCTCCACTTTCACTTTCATCAAGAGGCTTTTTAGCCCCTCTTCACTTTCTGCCATAAGAGTGGTGTCATCTGCATATCTGAGGTTATTGATATTTCTCCCAGCAATCTTGATTCCAACTTGTGTTTCTTCCAGTCCAGCATTTCTCATGATGTACTCTGCATATAAGTTAAATAAACATGGTGACAATATACAGCCTTGACGTACTCCTTTTCCTATTTGGAACCAGTCTGTTGTTCCATGACCAGTTCTAACTGTTGCTTCCTGACCTGCATACAGATTTCTCAAGAGGCAGATCAGGTGGTCTGGTATTCCCATCTCTTTCAGAATTTTCCACAGTTTATTGTGATCTACACAGTCAAAGGCTTTGGCATAGTCAATAAAGCAGAAATAGATGTTTTTTCTGGAACTCTCTTGCTTTTTCCATGATCCAGTGGATGTTGGCAATTTGATCTCTGGTTCCTTTGCCTTTTCTCAAACCAGCTTGAACATCAGAAAGTTCACGGTTCACATATTGCTGAAGCCTGGCTTGGAGAATTTTGAGCATTACTTTACTAGCGTGTGAGATGAGTGCAATTGTGCGGTAGTTTGAGCAGTCTTTGGCATTGCCTTTCTTTGGGATTGGGATGAAAACTGACCTTTTCCAATCTTGTGGCCACTGCTGAGTTTTCCCAATTTTCTGGCATATTGAGTGCAGCACGTTCACAGCATGATCTTTCAGGATTTGGAATAGCTCCACTGGAATTCCATCACCTCCACTAGCTTTGTTCGTAGTGATGCTTTCTAAGGACCACTTGACTTCACATTCCAGGATGTCTGGCTCTAGGTCAGTGATCACACCATCATGATTATCTGGGTCGTGAAGCTCTTTTTTGTACAGTTCTTCTGTGTATTCTTGCCACCTCTTCTTAATATCTTCTACTTCTGTTAGGTCCATACCATTTCTGTCCTTTATCGAGCCCATCTTTGCATGAAATGTTCCTTTGATATCTCTGATTTTTTTGAAGAGATCCCTAGTCTTTCCCATTCTGTTGTTTTCCTCTATTTCTTTGCATTGATCGCTGAAGAAGGCTTTCTTATCTCTTCTTGCTATTCTTTGGAATTCTGCATTCAGATGTTTATATCTTTCCTTTTCTCCTTTGCTTTTCACTTCTCTTCTTTTCACAGCTATTTGTAAGGCCTCCCCAGACAACCATTTTGCTTTTTTGCATTTCTTTTCCATGGGGATGGTCTTGATCCCTGTCTCCTGTACAATGTCACGAACCTCATTCCATAGTTCATCAGGCACTCTATCTATCAGATCTAGGCCCTTAAGTCTATTTCTCACTTCCACTGTAACCTTAGGGGAACAAGATGTTTGCACCCATGAAGTTAGAAGATGGGGGGTGGTAAGTGGTAGATGACTAGGGAACCAGAAAGGACTCTTAGAAATTAAAAACATTTTTAAAAGCCAAGGAAATCTAGATAGTTCAACAAAAGGCAGAGATAAGAGGTTGAAGGAGAAAGTAGTGTAGGTCAGCAGAAGAGGTCCAACGTGTAACTCACAGGAATTCCAAAGCAGGAGGAGAGAGAAATGGAGGGGTTGAAAGGTTACCAGAGAAAGAACACAGAGAACTGCCGGGACTCAAGGGACATGAATTTGAGCACACTCTGGAAGACAGTGAGGGACAGGGAAGACTGGCGTGCTGCGGTCCACGGAGTCAGAAAAAGTCAGACACAACTTAGCAACTGAAAAACAGCAGCAACCAGTAAGTTAGTCTTAACTAATAATATAAAATTAACATTTGAATTAAGTGACTACTGTTTTTAACTACATATTGAAAAGAGATGTTTTTCATTTTAGGACCCATTTTTAAGTACTTTCACTTTCTGTGGAAATTGTTTTTTCTGCAACCAGTTAGTCTCCGTGTACAAGTCAACAGCATGCGGAAGGCAAAGAGGTGGGTGCATGGATGGGAGCCAGGAGCACCTTAACTCAGTAAATATTGACAGGCTGGTACCTAGAGGAGATGGCAAGATTGGCTGCAATTCCCTGAGAGCCCTGATACACCCTGGGTTTAGGGTTCAAGGACAGGTCCCTGCCTTTCATGCCAAAGGTGTCTGTAAGCTCTCCTTGGAGATAATTTTGAGTGTATTACATTAAAAAATACTCATTTTTTTTAAGGTGTCTGGCATTAACATACATACTACAATATATGATAGGTGCTTCCCAGCTGGCTCAGTGGTAAAGAATCTGCCTGCCAATGCAGGAAATGTGGGTTTGATCCCTGGGTCAAAAAGATCCCCTGGAGAAGGAAATAGCAAACCACTTCAGTATTCTTGCCTGGGAAATCCCATGGACAGAGGAACCCCATGGGCTACAGTCCATGGGGTCCCAAAAGAGTCAGACACAACTTAGCAAGTAAACGACAACAGCAACAATATATAAGATAGATCATCAACAAGGACCTACTGTATAGCACAGGAAACTAAACTCAATATTCTTCACTAATCTATAAGGGAAATGAATCTCAAAAAGAATGCCTACGTCTTATATGTAATTGAATCTCTGTGCAGTACTTCTGAAACTAACACCACATTGTAAATCAACTATACTCCAATACAAAATAAAAATTAAATTTAAAAAGGTATGGCTAAGATATTTTATATCTAAAATAAATCATTATGAAAGTTAATGGAGAAAATATTAAATTATATAGCCCTTTGCCTTTCTCTCTTCTGTTGGTTTTGTTCCATATCAATGTTAGATGTTAAGCAAAAACTTGATATTTTATTAATTCAGATTCATATGATTATTTTCGTACTTTAAGATTGCACAATATAAATCAGAAACACTTTAAAACCTTTCCATCATGTCTGAAACTTGAAGTGCTGAAGATCATTCTTTTCTTCATTCAATAAAGTCTTATTGAATTAAAAAAGACAAAAAACTATCCCATTTACTTTTCTTCAAGCTGGTAAGAAGAAGTTGTGTTATAATTGAGCAGATAACACCTCCCACGTGTATGTTTTCCTGGCTTGCTAACCATGTTCCGTGAGTACGTACATGGGTGCTAAGTCACTTCCGTCACATCCAACTCTGTGTGATTCCATGGACTGTAGCCCACCAGGCTCCCCTGTCCATGGGATTCTCCAGGCAAGAATACTGGAGTGGTTTGCCCTGATCTCCTCCAGGGCATCTTCCCTACCCAGGAATTGAACGGGCATCTCTTTCATCTAATGTGTATTGGCAGGCAGGTTCTTTACCACTGGCACCACCTGGGAAGCCCTCAGTTACTTTTGTCCAGTTGTCTTCTCCTTGATCCTGTCTTGTTATCACAGAAACCAGAATTCAAGAATCATTTGTCTCAGAGATGAGACATCAACACAAACCACAGCGCACAACAGTCAGCCTGAGTAGCTAATGAAAAAGAAACCAGTAGGAAAGTTAAAACAACTCAGTTAACATGAGTCAACACCTTAATTCTTCGATTTGCAAAACAAAGCAAAAGGCTGTGCAAGCACCCGCCATGATGTTTGCCTTACTTATTAAAAGGTGATTTGTTAGCAAAGATGTTTAAAATAATGTCAACTGTCTTGAATAAATATATGTTCTGTATCCAACAAACCCCAACTATTTGTAGGGCACTGTGGCATGTTTCATAGCAGTGGTTTAAAATGCTTTAACCTACAGCCCCAGTGGACCAGCATTTCCAAGACGGTCTCTTCAACAATGATAAGGGGTGGGCTCCACACCTCCCTCCTGCCCCCAACGACCCCATGCTGGCTTCCTGTTCCCTTCCTCACATTGACAAGGGAAGGCTGGACAGGATAGGTCCTGCTAACTGCCAGGAAAAGGTCAGCTTTCATTCCAATCCCAAAGAAAGGCAATGCCGAAGAATGCTCAAACTACCGCAGAATTGCACTCATCTCACACACTAGCAAAGTAATGCTAAAAATTCTCCAAGCCAGGCTTCAACAGTACATGAACCGTGAATTTCCAGATGTTCAAGCTGTATTTAGAAAAGGCAGAGGAACCAGAGATCAAGTTGCCAACATCTGCTGGATCATCGAAAAAGCAAGGGAGTTCCAGAAAAACATCTACTTCTGCGTTATTGACTACGCCAAAGCCTTTGTGTGGATCACAACAAACTGGAAAATTCTTCAAGAGATGGGAATACCAGACCACCATACCTTCCTCCTGAGAAATCTGTATGCAGGTCAAGAAGCAACAGTTAGAACTAGACATGGAACAACGGAAAAGCTATGACCCACCTAGACAGTAAATTTAAAAGCAGAGACATTACTTTGCTGGCAAAGGTCTATCTAGTCAACGCTATGGTTTTTCCAGTAATCATGTATGGATATGAGAGTTGGACCATAAAGAAAGCTGAGTGCCAAATAATTGATGCTTTTAAAATGGGTGTTGGAGAAGACTCTTGAGAGTTCCTTGGACTGCAAGGAGATCAAACCAGTCAATCCTAAAGGAAATCAGTCTTGAATATCCACTGGATGGACTGATGCTGAAGCTGAAGCCCTAATCTTTTGGCCACCTGATGCAGAGAACTGACATTGGAAAAGACTCTGATGCTAGGGAAAGATTGAAGACAGGAGGACAAGGGGACGACAGAGGATGAGATGGCTGGATGGAATCACTGACTCAATGGACACGAGTTTGAGCAAGCTCCAGGAGTTGGTGATGGACAGGGAATCCTGGCATGCTGCAATCCATGGGGTTGCAAAGAGTAGGACATGACTGAATGCCTGAACTGAACTAGGATTCCCAGGTGGCTCAGCAGTGAAGGACTCATCTGCCAATTCAGGAGCCGAGGATTCGATCCCTGGGTTGGGCAAATCCCCTGGAGAAGTTCGGAATGGCAACCCATCCAGTATTCTTGCCTGGGAAATCCCATGGACAGAGGAGCCTGATAGGCGACTGTCCATGGGGTAGGAAAGAGTCTGATGTGAATTATGACTAAACAACAACAAAGCAGTCTAGCCACACATTCTAACCCGGCTCCATATGGATACTGATAAATACATGCTCTAAAGTTAAACATAAGCTCACCAAAAATGAGCCATAAACTTATCAGTAGAGTATGGTTTAATAAGTGAAAGTGACAGTCACTCAGTCGTATCCGACTCTTTGAGACTCCATGGACTATACAGTCCATGGAATTCTTCAGGCCAGAATACTGGAGTGGGTAGCCTTTCCCTTCTTCCAGGAATCTTCCCAACCCAGGGATCAAACCCACATCTCCTGCATTGCACGTGGAATCTTTACCAACTGAGCCACAGGGAAGCCTAAGAATACGGGAGTGGGTAGCCTCTCCCTTCTCCAGCTGTATCTTCCGGACCCAGGAATCAAACCAGGGTCTCCTGCATTGCAGGTGAATTCTTTACCAACTAAGCTATGAGGGAAGCCCATGGTTTAATAAAAGATTCTGCCTAATAGTAATGCTAAAAAGAAAGAAAGAAAGAAAAGTTCCTGCATTTATTAGAAAGAAAAGCAATATCCATAATACTTGGGATAATTTATGCATTCATGTCAGAAAGAAGGTATATATAAAGAGGATGGTTTGGAAATTTTCACAAAAGTAGTTAGAAAAACTGAAGTGTTGTGAGTTTGTGTGTGTGTGTGTGCATAAAAAAATAAATAAAAAATTAAAATGTATTAAAAATAAAAGATTCTTTAAAAATATAATTCATATTTTTCCTGAAAAGCTACATGAAATAAAAGTAAATACTGATCAGCCCACACGAAAGGAGAGTTGAGTACAGAGAGAAATCATTAAAATAAAATAAAATCACAATGAAAACATTTTAAATATAAACTATAATAATGATCAGCAAATATAAATATTTCAGAAGACATTTCTACCTACACTCTAAAGTACTTTTAAACACTCATTTGCAAAAACTTGCTAAATGAATATGAAAAATAAAAATGTATTCTAAAATGCTAGCTGAAAATCTTGAACGTGAGTTGCATATATGAATGTGTGTGTGACAACAGAAGAAAATGTTTTCTTATCGCAGCTGACATTTCCTGCAAGAAAAGCTTCCTGTGAGCAGGGCCTCAAATTTTGAAAGCAGAACTATGCCAGCAACAGATTTTATTATGGGTCATGAGAGCCTAGGCATATACTGCTGATTGTATAATGTGCTCCACACGCTTGCTTTCCATTGTTTGTTCACCCAGTTGTGTCCGACTCTTTGTGACCGCATAGACTGCAGCATGCCAGGCCTACCTGTCCCTCATCATCTCCTTGAGATTGCCCAAGTTCATGTTCACTGCATCGGTGATGCCATCCAGCCATCTCGTCCTCTGACTCCCTCTTCTCCTTTTGCCCTTGATCTTTCCCAGCATCAGAGACTTTTCCAGCTGTCTGGAAAAGTTGTCTGTTCACATTAGATGACCAAAATACTGGAGCTTCAACTTCAGCATCAGTCCTTCCCTTGAATATTCAGGGTTTATCTCCCTTGAAATTGACTGATTTGATATCCTGGCAGTCCAAGGGACTTCCCATTTAGAAGTGCACATATCAACACACTCCAGACCACTCTAATTCAGTAGAGATATTTGGGACCCAAGCAGTTTACAAGGACCTCAAGCTGCCCCAATCTGTACAAAATCATGAAGGAAGGTTCCTAAGACCTAATACTTTATTTATCTATTTTTTCTTTCTTTCTTTCTTTCTTTTTTTTTTTTTTTGACCACTTGAGTGCAGCATGTGGGATCTTAGTTCCCCAAGGAGGAATGGAGCCCGCATCTCCTGCAGTGGAAGTTCAGAGTCTTAACCATTGGACCGCCAGGGAGGTCCCAAGAGTTAATGCTTTAGAAAAGTGCTAAATTCTTTTCTTGCTCATGAATCCAGATTGCCCAGTATGACCCCGATCCCTTACTTAATCTGAGACTGCACCCAATTTGTCAACACAAAAGTTTATGTCACTTGTAGGTCACCCACAGTTATGATAAGAAGACAAATGCCTTTACAAGCACCTTAGAGTTTTGCTAAAATGTCTTTCCTTATCATTACATCTAATAAAAGATCCTTAATAACATAAAGATATCAAGGAGTTTTTAAGATAGGCTGAAGCTATAATTAGATGACCTCCAAAAGCAAATGCATTAGTTTGCAAAAAAAGTCTCTCTTTTTTTAAATGAATGAAGAGCAATAACTACAGAAAAATATGCCATTCTCTTTAAAAAAAAATTCTAAACCTTTCCAAAACTTCCAATTTCTAAACTTTCATTTTCCTGTCTTAACAATAAGTGATGCACTTTCTAAACTTTTCTTAAAAGAACTTCAAATCTAAATATAATGAACCTGAGGCACTTCCCTGGTGGTTCATTGGCCAAAACTCCACTCTTTCAACACAGGGAGCTGGGGGTTCAATCCTTGTTCAGGGAACTGGATTCCACATGCCACATCTAGAAGACTCCACATGCTACACCTAAGAGCTGGCACAGACAAGTAAATAAAATACACACACACACATACATAAAATGAACTTGAAGAAAGCCCTTCTACAGAGTCGCACACAGTGTGTTCACAGTGACAGGTAAGAGGAAGCCAGTGTTACAATTTTCCCTATGTAGACGTTTGCCTGGACCCTGAGCTCATGTGATATAACCATTACTGACCACAACCTACAACTTCATTGTATAATAATGACACGGTGAAGTTGATGTCAATGTCTTGTCAGTTCAGTTTAACTCTAAAAGAAGTTGTTAAAGACCTACTGAACTGCAATGATCAACTGAGGAACTGTCTCTCCAGCTGTCCAGAAGAGTTGTGTATCATATGTACAAAGTCTCCCTTACTTCAGATTCAAAAGGAAGTGCCAAGTTAAAGCATATTACTGTAGGGTCTTCCCTGGTGATGCACTGGCTATGACTCCATGCTCTGAATTCAGGAGACCCAAGTTCGACTCCTGTTCAGGGATCCCACACGCCACATCTAAGGGTTTACATGCTGAAACAAAGATCAAAGATGCCTCTTGCTGCAACTAAGACCCAGTGCAGCCAAATAAAAAAATTAAATAATTAATTTTTAAAAAGCATTTAACTATGATTCCAAAACTTTCAAGACATCATACTTTTAACCTCGGGATTGAATCTGACTTTCGGAAAATAAAATATTTGGCAAGAGTATTTACTTTGTCATCAAAAAAACAGCCATGGATTTACTGTCTTCTGGAATCTGTGATTTCACAAGATCAAAAGTTTACATTTGGGGAGAACATTCCTAGACAAGCAGGACAAGCCAGAACTTCCTCCTGAGGGTGTGTTCTGAGTGCTCGCTGGGTTGGTGCCTCCTGTTCTCTTGGGCCCCTGCCTTAAAGTTATGTCCTCGAAGGTTATAAAGAGATCTCCTTCAGCTGGGTCATGTGATAAAAGTAACATTATTTTCTGCAAGGCATTCTAAAAGTGAAAGGGAGATGATTAACTTAAGCAATATTTTCAGCCATTGTCTAGGGGAGAGCTCTGTTTACATCCACTTGAAAAGGAAGACAATTACAAAGCACACATACAAAGTAATGTGATTCAAGTTACGGGTCCTGAAAGCTTTATTCCCCATCTAGTCAAGATGGGACATAAGGAACTGAATTTTCACCACTAGTACACTCTCTTTCAAAGAACAAGACTAGGAAAAGTGTGTAGCCGAGGGGCAAGCCAGCCCTCAGTGTGGGCCAGCCCAGTTTTTAAGACATGATTCGGAACTACATTCAGATGTAACTACAATGCTTATGGGATGAGGGGTTCATTAAAAAGCTAAATTCCCCTGAAAAACTGAAAAACAGATCATCAGTGAAATTAGGTTCAGGGACTTTCCTGGTGGCCCAGTGGATAAGACTATGTACTTCCTCTGCAGGACCCATGGGTTCAATCCTGAATGCTGCACACCTCGGTCTAAAGAAGTTAAATTCAAAGTTTATATGGAGTACATGTTTGGATGAAAACAAAACCACAGAGCACTTTCCTAGCAGTCCAGTGGTTAAAACTCAATGCTTCCAATGCAGGGGGCCTGGATCCAATCCCTGGTTGGGGTACAAGGATCACACGTGCCATGGGGTGTGGCCAAAAAAATAAAAGATTACAGAAAGCAAAGCCACAGAAATGCACAATAATGAACTGCTTCTGTTCAAGAAATGAAAATCAGATTGCACAAAAATGAGCATAAGCTTGATGTCCATGAGTAAATAGAGCAACAGGTAGATTTCTGCTTGGGTTTATCATTGTCCTTTTTATTAAGAATCATGCAAGGACTCTGTTTCTTATTTTATCTTACTACAACGTTGTGTTAATTTTTGAGCCACGTTCTCTGTACAAGACCTTTCCAAGACCAGCTGGGCTCTCCCGACAGTTACTCTTCATCACCTGAGCTAGACTCAAGCCTCCAGGGAGGGGCAACATGTTCAGTTTTACTTCTTCAGGTCACAGAAAAGTGGTCCAGACTCATCATGGTTTCAACCCCTGAGGAAAGTGAGGATTTTTAAAAGGCTATCATCTCAGGAATGTCCTGCAAATTTTATCACCAAAGACAGAACAACAGTCAATCAACTCTACTTTGTCAACAGTCAATCAAATGTACTTTGCTGTGGTTTAGTTGCTAAGTTGTGTCCGACTCTTTGTGACCCCCTGGACTACAGCCAGCCAAGCTTCTCTGTCCATGGGGTTTCCCAGGCAAGAACAGTGGAGTGGGCTGCCGTTTCCTTCTCCAGGGGATCTTCCCGACTCAGGGATCGAACCCGGGTCTCCTGCATTGCAGGCAGACACTTTAACCTCTGAGCCACCAGGGAAGCCCATGAAGCATTACTCAGTCATAAAAAAGAACCAAATAACGCCATTTGTAGCAACATGGATGGACCTTGAGATTATCCATGCTGAGTGAAATTAAGTCAGGAGGAGAAATACAAATATCAGATTGTATCATTCATACGTGGAACCTAGACTATGACACAAATAAACCTGTCTATGAAGGCAATGGCACCCCACCCCAGTACTTTTGCCTGGAAAATCCCATGGGCAGAGGAGCCTGGTGGGCTGCAGTCCATGGGGTCGCGAAGAGTCGGACACGACTGAGCGACTTCACTTTCACTTTTCACTTTCATGCATTGGAGAAGGAAATGGCAACCCACTCTGGTGTTCTTGCCTGGAGAATGCCAGGGATGTGGGAGCCTGGTGGGCTGCCGTCTATGGGGTCGCAAAGGGTCGGACACGACTGAAGCGACTTAGCAGCAGCATGAAACAGAATCATGGGGAACAGACTGGTGGTTGCCAAGGAGCAGGAGGTTGGGCAAAGGTTGGAGGGGGAGGTTGAGGTTAGCAGATGCAAGCTTTATAAACACAAGGGACAACAACAAGGTCCTAGTGTACAGCACACAGAACTATATTCAGTATCCTGTGATAAATCATAATAGAAAAGAATATTAAAAAATGTGTATATATATTTTTATAACTGAATCACTTTCTCTATAACAGTAATCAACACATTGTAAATCAACTATAATTAAAACAAAATTGGAACCCTTCAAGGTTCAACGGTAAATCGAAGAGGAGAAAACATCAAGAACAAAAGTCTGAAGAGCTAGGGCAGGTCGTGGAGTTGGTTTATGGGTTTAAGAAGTGAAAGGTTATCGGACAAAAACCTGTGATTGGCTCTTCTTGATCTTTACCACAAACAGACCAAGGGGGCATACCCTCAATTATCGGACACAAGGATTTTTTTGCACAGAAACAACTCCACTCGCCTCATTAGCAGTAAAATAAATCACGTCTGGGGGAGTTGAGTTGTGTTTCTATTCTTGGTTTGAAATACTGGTGCCAAGCAGCAGCTCAGGGCTATTAAAACCTGAGTCGTAGCAAGCTGAGGAAGAGCCGATCTGCTGGGTGTGAGTCACCAGAGCCAGGGAAGTTCTCACAGTGATTCACACGGCAAGCCAGAGGTGACGATAAGCTCTGCAGCGTCACAAGTCTGACTGTGGCTGGTGACTAAGCAGTTAAAACATTGAGGCTGTGACTCTACTTCGAGGCAGGTGTGGGGTAGGGGTAAGGAGTAATTACAGCCTGAGTGAGAAAGCTGAGCCCTGTCTGACAAACTGTCGGAAGGGAGCCAGTAAAGTCATTTAACATTTTTTTTATTGTTGCCTTTGCAATTAAAAAGGGAAAAACATAGTATGGAGGGTCCTCCAAAAACTAAAAATGAAGTTGCCATATGATCTGGCAGTCCCATTCTTGGGCATTTATCCAGACAAAACTAGAATTTGAAAAGATACATCACCCCAACATTCATAGTAGCACTATTCACAGTAGCCAAGACACAAAAGCAAGCATGGAACCACTGACAGATGGATGGATTAATAAGATGTGGTACATATATACAGATGGATATCAGCCTTAGAAAAGTGAAATAATGGCGTTTGCAGAAATGTGGGTGGACCTGGAGATTATCATACTAAACAAAGGAAGTCAGAAAGAGAAGGACAAGTATCATATGGTATTGCTTATATGTGGAATCTAAGATATGACACAAATAAATCTATCTATGACACAGAGATAGACTATCTTAATAAAACAAAGTTGAAGGACTAATTAATCATCTCATCAATGAGATTGAGTCATTGGAGACTAGGATTTCCAAGTCTCTCAAAGACTCAGAAGTTTCAAGTGATAATTCCAACTAGATATAATAAATTTCTGTTTTGGGGGGTTAGTGCTTCAAATGGAGAAGGAAATGGCAACCCACTCCAGTGTTCTTGCCTGGAGAATCCCAGGGATGGCGGAGCCTGGTGGGTTGCCGTCTATGGGGTCACACAGAGTCAGATACGACTGAAGCGAGTTAGCAGCAGCAGCAGCAGTGCTTCAAAGCTTTGGTGCTCAAGGAAGTATGTTGTCTCCCTCGATGCTTAGGAAAAACACTCGCCTCTTAATCTCTAGTGTGGGTCAGGCTTACTGCATGGGGCTGGGGGTGGCTCAGAGAAAAAATAATGAGAAAAAGCAGTCTCAACTGAGCAACTAATCACACACATGCTTTTGGAGCTTACTGAATGGCAGGGAGGCTCAAATATGAACAGTCATATAATGAGTAAATAGTGTAATTGCTGACTGATCAGTGCTGTGCTTGCTTTCAGATGTGACATGAGGGTGACTCCAAGAGAGGCGTCTCCAAGGAGGTGGAGTTTGAGGTGAGATCTGAAGGACAAGTAGATTTAACCAAGGGAGGGTTGGGTGCTAGGTGGGTGGAGACCTTGGGAGGGGGTGGGGGAGGGAGGCAGGACAGCCACTGCAGCCTCGAGGCCGCAGAAATGATCAGGGTGTGTCCAGAGACAGAGTCTGTTGGAGGACACGAGCATTGATGCACGGGTGACTATAGAGCAACACCTCCACAAGGGCCACTGAGGCCGCCGTGTGGAACGGGGGAACGAGGTGGGCTGACCGACCCTACAGGGGTTGTCCACTGGAAACTTGGAGGGGGACAGCCACAGAGATGGTGACACCGACAGATCCAAAGGCACTGGGGGTCTAAATGTGGCTCTGGGTTCTTGCCTGTGTGAGTAGGTGGAGGGCTAGGCTCTCGGCTGTGAGAGGTGGCAGTGGAGGGAAGGCTCCAGGTTTGGGGTGGGGGTCACGGATTCCAGACGTGCAAGCCTGACAACTCCGGGGGACATCCAGGTGGAGATGAGTCGGTGGACTTCCGGGGAACAAAGGATGGTAATGCAGGAGCCACACAGTGCCCTTTCCCCAACTGCAGCCAGCCCCCCGCCCCCACTCTAGATCGTCTAGGAAGAGCAGCCCGTGATGCCTGGGGACTTCTAAAACGGCTCCTGCAATGCAGCACCCACTCTCTGTCTTTCCTTAATGATCTTGCTACCCTGTTTCATGGCTAAAACTTGGAAGAGAGAATTTCTGGGGTAGGAGGCAAGCTCCAGATGGTTGTGCAAGGGCATGATGCCCTAGCGCCCAGGAAGAGTTAAAAATCCCAAGTGGAACAGACAGGGATCACTGGGTACTGAGTCCTGGGTCCTGCATCCTTGCTCTTCCAGGGAGATGTGCTACGCCAGGCTCCCTACAAAGACTCAGGTAGGTCTGTGTCCCATTGATGGGCCATCTTCCCACAGAGACTGGGTCCATCTCCCTCCTTATGGAGCAAATGTGGGCAGACACACCTGTCAACGGGGAAGAGCAGACGGCTTGGATTCAAGGCAGTCTGCAGGCAGGTGCCAACCCTCCGGTGTTGTCTGGATGCCAGCTGCCTGCACCTGGGACCATGGGGAGGGAGGAAAGCCTCAGATCCTGGAGCACTGGGGCTTGGTAGGTGGGGTGATCCCAGTCAGCTGGTTGTGTGGGTAACCCAGAGCGGCTTCCAGACATTTCTGTTGCCTCCACCATCACGCAAGTCAGATCATTCGCTGTCATTCCAGAACGGGGGCACTTCTGATGTAGAGGTGCTCAAGCTGGATGAAAACAGCCAGAGGCGCAACTGTCTCCCCTTTCTACTGGAATTTGTTGGATGTACAAGAATGTGCTGACAGCCTGCTGGATGCTGAGCAGGTGAATCCCACTCAATGGCAGGAGGGTTAGCTGCTATCAGCTGTCCCCTAAGACAGAACCGAAGCATCTAAAACAAGTTTCTCCTAATTCAAATCCTTAGAAGCTCTGATGGCACACCAGGTGTTTTTTAAGTTTAAAATGACCACTCCTAACAAATCAGAACAATTTGATCGATATAATTTAAGGGATTGTTCCAGACCACCTGCCCAAAGAAACACCTTGCTTGTCAAGTTCTCCCTTCTCTGGCTACTCATCTTTTTTGGATCTATTCTCTCTGTTTGAACTGTGGTGCTGAAGAAGACTCTTGAGAGTCCCTTGAATGGCAAGGAGATAAAACCAGTCAATCTTAAAGGAAATCAACCCTGAATATTCACTGGAAGGACTGATGCTGAAACTCGTAATACTTTGGCCACCTGATGTGAAGAGCCAACTCACTGGAATAGACCCTGATGCTGGGAAAGATTGAAGGCAGGAGAAGAGGGTGACAGAGGATGAGATGGTTGGGTGGTATCACCAACTCAATGGATATGGGTTTGAGCAAGCTCTGGGAGTTGGTGATGGACAGGGAAGCCCAGCATGCTACAGTTCGTGGGGTCGCAAAGAGTCAGACATGACTGAGCAAATGAACTGGACTGATTCTCTCCGTTTAAGGGCTTACCCTGGTGGCTCAGACTGTAAAGAATCTGCCTGTAATGCAGGAGACCCAGCTTTGATCCCTGGGTGGGAAAGATCCCCTGGAGAAGAGAATGGCAACCCACTCCAGTATTCTTGCCTAGAGAACTCCATGGACAGAGAAGCCTGGCAGGCTACAGTCCATGGGGTCACAAAGAGTTGGACACGACTAAGTGACTAACACACGTCTCCATTTAAGCTTTACAAAAATTGCTACTACCACTTGCTTTTTCAAAAAATTGATGGCTACACTGTGGGACATGCAGGATGTTAATTCTCTGACCAGGGATTGGCTCTGTTCCTTAAAAAAAAACTGTGAAAACTTCTAATATTTTAATATCTTGTTTATTTTCAACGTTTGGGTCACTTAAAATAATCCAAACATTTCACAGGGTCTGAACCACACAGGAATTACAATCGTTCTCAAAATACACCAAGTGTGTCCCCCACTCGAGACGAGTGATCTGAGCAGACCGTGAGCCACGGAAAAGCACAGCTCCTGGCAAATCTTGTCTTTGAACAAATTGATGGGATCTGAAGGACATGTGACTTCTCAGCCTTGACACCTCTTAAAACCCAACAGGAAAGTGACTCACACAGCCCTGAGTTGGGAGCCATGAGCTCTGGGCGCCGTGGCAGTCAGGCCCACACATCTGCCTCCAGAGCCTGGAATCCTTCAAGGCGGTCACCCTGGGTCACATGGTCACTGTGGAGCAGCACCCAGCATGGGAACACATCCTCCTGCGGAGCCCCTCCTGTCCTTGCCTCACAGTCCATGTCAGGCAGTGTACCCTGGGGGCCAGCTCTGCAAGGCTCACGGCGCTGGGTGGCATGGACGACACAACTTCACGGGCCTAGATCAAGAGTCTTCTGTTTACTGACTTAGTGTAACTCAGAGGGATTCACAGAGGGCCACAGTGATTTTATCCCCTTTCCTCCTACAGTCGTGCACCTGGGATCAGTTAAAACACTAAATCCTTTCTACCAGGAAGCAGATAAATGTGCTCAACAGTCTAGAGCTGATGGCTCTTTGGGCTGACTAGGGTTTTTTTTTGCTCCCCAGTTTTTTATATGGAAACTCAGAGCAACTGTTTTACGACAGCACAAATCTATTTTGCCTCAGACAGTGATCCTATTAGGACAAATATTTCTACAGAAAACTCAGGAGTAAATCTGATTTTTATTTCGAGTTTTCGCTTATTATAACAAGAAGTATTATTACACATCTGTGTATTTAAATGAACAATGGTACACTGGGGCCACACAACCTAAATTAGGTTCTTTAAAAACATACGATGCATTCTTATCCTAGTCACAAAAACAACTTTTCTTAAAAAAATAAAATTGTGATTTAAAAGGCCTTTATTTCATAGGGAAGAGGAATAAAAGATAAATGATAGCGGGTGTTCAATCACATCTGGGTTTTTTTTTCCTTGGTCATTTGTCCTTTATCTTCTGCAAGTGCAAAAGGAAATGGTCAGTGATGTTTAAAAAAATACCTTAGGGATCTTGGTGTGCTTGATGACTCCACAGACACCTGGACCACTTACATTTGGAGAACAGAGAGAATGCTTAGAAAATATATCACCCCTAGCCCAAGTTCATTTGATGAAACTATTATGTATAAAGCAGTTAATTATATACATAAATAACATAAAAATAATTATCATAAATTAAAAGTCAAATAATCACCCACGACAAATTCAACAGAGAGGTGCAAGCTGGGAGTTAGGGACGAGCTGGGTGTGGAGGGTGAATTCTGCAGCCCCCTTTCACATGCTGCATGGGTGATGAACTCAGTTCACGAAGGCCTGTATTGCACACATCAAAACCTCGCCCTCTCCTCAACAGCTTGTGACTTAGAACTACGTGAAGTGCTGAGACCGCTGCCCTTTGCACGACAGATCACCCGCAGCCTCAGTGGCAGGGTCAGGCGAGTCCATCTCGTTTATTCACTCTTTACTGAACGTCTCCCAACTAACACAGGATCACAAAGAGTGATCGGGACAAAGCAAAGCAACCGTTATCTTTTCATTCTGGACAGGGCAAAGGCATCACTCAGGCTTCTTCACCTGCCTCTTTGTCTCCCTGGCTGGGTGGCCAGAGGACTGGCTGCCGCCATATCGGTGGCCCTGAGCCTCACCCACCACCCCTGAAACGGGTCACACGTGTGAGCTGTCACTCAGCACGTTCATTCATTCATTCATTCGGGGCGCTGATGCTTCTACTACTCAGCTAATGACCTTTTCTGTTTTCATACCACTTGGCAGTACAGCACTACCTCTGTATTTCAGGAAAAACCTACCCCTTTCCCCGCAAGGAGCAAAGTTCATTCAACATTTTTATAGAAAACTGGTCTTGAAACACATCAACCTTTGGAATTAGAGTTTAAACAGAAAAAAGACATGAATTTCTTCCCTGTTCTCCAGTTCAGGGGACTCTAGCCGAGTCTCAGCCATGATAAATACATTTGGATGGCAGAGTCCTGAGACGGCTCCAGGGAGCCTCCAGAAGGGCCAGCGGGAGGCCCTTTTGATGCACATTTAACAGTAACCCCTGCGTTGGGGCAGCTATGTAAGCTGGACACAGGCCTACAGTGCAAACGACATCGCGTGTCAAAGGAAAACAGAGAAGAATGTGGTCTCTGCAGTTTCGAACACGCGAGATATGCTCGAGATAAAGTTTAAAAAAAGAACTGTACTGAAAATTCATTCAGGAACCCTTATCACTAGGACGCCTTGCTGAGCGACCTCACGTGACTGCTTGCCTGTGACCAATGGAAGGCCAGAGGAGGGGCGTCACCCCACGGGGCAGCTTCCCACATGGTTTCAGCCAACAACTTTGACTCAACTGGAATTTCAAAGAAGATAAAAGTGACTTGAACTTCTATCTGTTCAAAGTCCAGGAGCCAGGAGAAAACTCTGTTCCCGCCTAGCACTGCTACATTTTAACACAGCAGCCCAGCCCTAAAGGAAAAAAGGAAACAAACCACTCCCCTTTTCCAAACCTCGAGTCCCTCCAGTTCTGGGAGGGAAGCCTGGGGGCCTGCCTTAACCGGCAGAATGCAGGGGGCTGCTCCCGGGGACAAGCGGCCTGCCCAGGGTCACTTCTGAGTTCAGCTGACATATTGCCATGGTTCTGGGGGCATTTGGAGATAATTCTGCAAAAGCTAAGTCAACCTTACTTACACTGCAATAATGTATTTGCTTTTCTCTGTTTGGTATCCAGCCAACAAATTTTAAGTGAAAACAAACCCCCATCTGTGGTTCTCTCCCTGGTCTCTGCAAGCCACCTCAGTAGCTGTACATCTGCGGCTGCTGCTCGGCCGGCACTGAGGGCTGGGCGGCCTGTGGGGCAGGGGCCGGCGGTGGTGGGGGCGGCCCGTCCGTCTGGGGCACCGCCCGCCAGGTGAGCGGGTGCTGCTCGCCCAGCTGGCTCCCCAGGGGCGTGATGGAGTTGACCAGGGTGGTCAGGTTGATGAAGTGGGCCACAGATTGTGGGTTCGAGGCTTCCGGCTGCGGGTGGATCTGGAGGTCGTTCTGGCGGTTGTGCAGCATGGCGGAGCCGCTGACGGTGTCAAAGGTCACGGTCAGGATGGAGTTGTCCAGCTGGAGCTGGCGTTCTGGAGTGGTCAGGTGCCCGACGGCCACTGGTTGGAGGTTGGTAAACTGGGTCCCGGCCGTGGTGGTGATGGGGGTCACGGTGATGTTGGTCAGGCCGACGGAGCTGGACGGGGTGGTCACGTTGGGGTCACCCAGGGTCACCACCACCTGTAAGAGTCACGCACGACACGAGACTGTTAGTTTCTGAAGAATTGAGAACAAGAGCAGCCTCCTGTGCTATGCTTTGTGGAGGATCCCCTGTGACGCGGGGATCTTCTCACGCTCAGCCCAAAGGAAGGAGGTGAAATGTGCTGGTGAAAGACTAAACCACATTAGAGTTTCCTGGAGAAAGAATTCCAGGGAAAAAGAGAAACGAGATACAGATGTGATCATTGAGACCATCAGTTAGAACTGAGCAATAAATGATTTCACTGTCGAGAAAAAAACAGAGAACAGTAATCACGAGAGAAGCTGAAGTGAAGAGGAACTCAAGAGCCTCTTGATGAGGGTGAAAGAGGAGAGTGGAAAAGCTGGCTTAAAACTCAGCATTCAAAATACTAAGATCATGGCATGTGGTCCCGTCAATTCACGGCAAATAGATGGGGAAAAAGTGGAAGCAGTGAGATTTTATTTTCTTGGGCTCCAAAATCACTGCAGATGGTGACTGTAGAAGGCGAAATTAAAAGACACTTACTCCTCGGAAGAAAAGCCATGACAAACCTAGACAGTGTGTTAAAAGGCAGAGACATTACTTTGCCAACAAAGGTCCGTCTAGTCAAAGCTGTGGTTTTTCCAGTAGTCACGTATGGATGTGAGAGTTGGATCATACAGAAGGCTGAGTGCTGAAGAACTGATGCTTTTGAATTGCAGTGTTGGATAAAACTCTTGAGAGTCTCTTGGAGAAGATCAAACCAGTCAGTCCTAAAGGAAATCAACCCTGACTAGTCACTGGAAGGACTGAGGCTAAAGCGGAAGCTTCAATATTTTGGCCATCTGATGTGAAGAGCTGACTCATTGGAAAAGACCCTGATGCTGGGAAAGACTAAGGGCAGGAGGAGAAGGACGACAATGAGAATGAGATAGCTGGATGGCATCACCAACTTAAGGAACATGAGTTTGAGCAAACTCTGGGAGACAGTGAACAGGGAAGCTTGTCATGCTGCCATCCATGAGGTCGCAATGAACCAGACATGACTCGGCAACTAAACAGCAATCACGAGAACAATGTTCTTTGTTGTCTCTTAACACCCTGCAAAGCTCAGAAGGACAACAAACCCGTGTGTGCTGCCAAGAGCTAATAAACAAAAAAGACAGCACCGCTCTCCCCACCAGGAGGGACACAAGGCCAGAGAAACACAGGAACCCTTGCAACCAGGATGACCAGGGCCACTCAAGAGAGGCGCGGCGTCCAACACACGCTGACAGAGAGCTGAGGGCCTTGAAACCCAAGCAGGGAAGGGTCGGCAAAGGGGAAATTCTGGCTAAAAGCAGCGGCTGGACACACGCCCTGCTGTGCAGGGTCGGGTCCCCCGCCTGACCAGCACACTCAGGCCCCTGAGGACCGCCCCAAACTGGTCCCAGCCAGTTCCCAACCGTGGGGGTATGCCAGCTTTTCACCACGATGGTGGTGACCTCTGGGTCTGCACTGGGAAACAGGGCACAGGCTGACAGCGGTCAGGGTCCAAGTCCCTAAGGGGAGAAGGGTAACAGGCCGGCCCCCCACACCCGGGCCGGACTCCGCACAAGCGCCACCTGCTGGATGCTCTGCACGGCCGAGTCCGTCTCATCCCCGACACCGCCTGAGAATGTGCCCTCCTTCTCCGAGAACTCGCTGAAGGCGGCATCCTCAGGCCCTGTGGCCCCGGCCTCCTCCTCCGGCTTCTGCTTCCTCTTGGGAGCTCTCCTGGTGGCTTTCACGTGCTTCCCTTCGGCCAGCTCCTCCTGCTCCAGACTCAGCTCAGGCTGCACGAGCAGAAGGTGAGAAAATGACAGGTCAGTGCGTCGTGCCCTGAGGCGGCCTGGCACCATCTCCAGACACCAGGTGACCAGGCCCATCTGCTAATGTGCACATCTAGGGATGGCGCAAGTTCCCGCTGGTCTCCGCTTTTCTTTAAAGTGAGGAAAGTTGGATAGAAGTCAAACTTGGTGCTGAAATAGAAATATCTCTGAAAACAGAGGTTTTGAGCCCCTGTTTCAGCCCTGTTGAGCTCTGCCTGAGGCTACAAAGGCTTTCTCATCGGGCTCTCTGCCCCAGGCTGACACAGGTTCACTGCAGACATAATCTTGGATCAAGGATGAGTCTGACTGCAAGAACCGTGTGGTCATGGTTTTTAGGGACAGCAAATAAGGGCCCAGCAGTAATGATGACTGCAGATGGGTGCCCAGCATACTTCTTTCCCTCCTGCTGACCCACAGCTGGCCCAGCCCAGGATCACAGAGGCTGCTGGGCAGTGGTGGCCCGCAAGGCTCTCCGCCCTGGTCACCCACCACCCCTCCTGTCCTCGGCGCCATCCCGTGAGGTGTGCCGCTGGCTTCACCCAGTGGCAAACAGACCCCATGGAGGCCTGCCAGGACATGGCCACGAGGGGCTGCCCGTGTAGGGGGCGGACGTGGTCATGGGTCTCGGGCCTGGCTGTTTAGCGCAACCCAGCCACTAAGCACTTTGCTCAAAGCTCTGCTGCAAAACAGAGAGGGGTAAACGCGATTTTAAAGTAACTGAGCACGAAATGTTCCCTTCAAAATAAGAGAAAACCTTTATATCAAGTTACTGACTACAAGTTCCTTTTGAAAGTTCACCTAATACATCTAAGGTTATTTTGCTTATAACAGTCTAATCACACTAAGCTCTTTTGGGTGATACTTGTGATGGTTAACTAAAGCATCATCTTTGCTAGTTTGGGGCACCCAGTCATGTGGTCAAACACCAGTTCAGATGCTGTCCTGAAGGTGTTTTTCAGATGTGATCAACACTGAAGCCAGTACGGGTTGAGTAAAACAGCACCTTCTGAATTGTGGGTGGGTCCGGACCAATCAGGTGAAGGCCTTGAGAGCTGACAAAGTTCCCAGAAGATGAGGGAATTCTGCCTTCAGCATCAGCTCCTCCTGGGTGTATAGCCTCCAGCCCTCCCGGCAGATTCTGGACCTGCCAGACCCACAACTGAGCGAGCCGACTGCTTAAAATAAATCTAGTTAAATCTAGTTCTTTCTGCATGTGCGTGCATGCATGTGCACGCACACACACACACTTTACTGTTTTCTCTGGGGGAACTCAGTCTTAATAAACAATCTATTCTCTAAAAAGACACACATCTGTTTTCAGAAAACTGAAATTCTAGAAATGTTCACAGAAACTAGAAGGCTCCTGGAAAGTGAAGTCACTCAGTCATGTCTGACTCTTTGCGACCCCATGGACTGTAGCCTACCAGGATCCTCAGTCCATGGGATTTTCCAGGCAAGAATACTGCAGTGGGGTGCCATTTCCTTCTCCAGGGGATCTTCCCGATCCAGGGATTGAACCCAGGTCTCCCACATTGTAGGCAGATGCTTTACCATCTGAGCTACCTTGACGACTGATTAACAGAACAGAGGGAAATGAGTGTGACACGTGGGGGTTTCCCCAAGGGCTGCTCCTGACACCTGCTGGGCTCCTTGGGTGAGACGCCCTGCCCCGCGTGCTCCGTGCTCACCTGGACGATGCCGATGGAGGAGGCGTCGATGGTGGTGGTCTCCGGGAGGTGGTCCAGGTCGTCAATCCTCACGGCCAGGACCTAGGAGTGAGTCCAGGACACGGCTTCTGAAGGCCAGCCCAAGGCAGGTGGGGCTAGACACACGGCCACCGGGCCATCTCCCTCACAGGCCCCCACGTGCCCACTGGCCCTGCTCGGCACTCAGAAACCTGAGATCCAGAGTCCTGCCCGGCTCTCCTTCCCTCCTCCTAGGTCCCCTCTCCTCAAGTGTCCACCGCGTTCCCACACACGGGGGTGTCCCCTCACCCGTCCGTGCGTCATCGCAACATCTACTGCCCCGGTGGAGGCCCTGCTTCCCTTCCTGTCCACGCTGTTCACTCTCCCAGGAAGTGCGTCCTCACTCAATCTCAGTATCTCTCACCAAGAGCAGAACGGGATAAGACACAGTACAGCAAACCCATCCTACAATGAGCTACCAAGAGGGAGATGTGTCCACGTAACACACCTTAATTTCCTACCTGCGACCCCCCCCCACCCGCAGCCCCCGTGAGCCATACCGGCCTGTCCTCAGCAGGAGGCAGACCCTCACACCGGGACACACGCTCGAGCTTTACACGGCTCCTCCCTCACCCCGAACCTGGTCCATACCCCGCTGATGCTGGCTACATAGATGACTGTGGTCACCTACGTGAACAAGTCACCGGTGGTGCAGAGAGCACGTAGGACACCTGGGGGGAGGCTGTGACGGGGAGCCGCTAAGGGACAGTGGCGGCTGTGGAACAATGAAATGCAACCAGGGAAAGCACGGCAGTCTATCCAAACGGCTCTGCAGTCAAATGGCTTTGCAAGCATCTTTCCATTTTTGTTCCAAACTAAATTAACAACAAACCTATAGACTATATATCATGGGTGTGGCTTACTTAAGAAAGATGACAGACCACTGTATTTTTGGGCTTAGGATCCAAGACCATCCAGGACTGGGCACCCTCTGAGAGGGTGGCCAGCGAGGCAGTCATGTGTGTTTCAACAGAAACGCTGACGTGGTGGCGAGAACCCAAGTGTGACTGAGGCTGCAAAGCTGGGTCAGAGCAAAGGGAGGCTACCGACTGTTCTCTCCCACCACACCAGCTCCACCTCTGTCACCGTCACCACCCCATCACTACCACCACCTCCATCATCACCAACGACATCATCAGTGTCCTAGTCACACCATCTGGAAGCCACAGAGAACCACCACAGCAGCACTTGTTGACTTTACTCTGGTTAGGAGATTAGACCGCACGTGAAAAGCACTTTTTGTGTTTGAATTTTCCTCAATGTAATATTCATTCAAAGCAGAGGGAAAGACCATAAGTGGAAGTCACAAAATAGCATCAATTCTGAAAGATCCTGAATATGTGAAAGCAGCTTATGCTTAACACCCTAACACTCTGGCCAGCCTTCACCAGACCCCCATGCCCGAGTGTGCGCCCAGCACCACTGCGGAACACCCTCGCCCTGCACAGCGTGGCCGCGGGTGGTGCCCTCACCGCAGCAGAGCCTCCCCTGCCTCACTCCTGCAGTCTGGGGATGTTTCCTCCGTTCCCTCAACTCTCTTCTGTGTGACGTGTCTGCATCCTTCCCCTCCTTCCATCTACCGCCCTAGACCGTCAGGTCCAAGAGGACGGGGCGCCCCGGGTCCAGCTGGTCACCTGCGCTCATCCCTGCAGGCACTTAACTATTTGTCTGAACACACAGAAGGAAACAACAGAGAAACATCAAAGGATCGAAGGGAAGCAGCCCAGGGGAGAGAGGCTGAAAGTGCCCGAGACAGAAGGGACTGAGAAGAGAGCCCCGACAGAGGAGCCCGAGCCCTCTGGGGGCCCCTCCAGGGCACTCTGCAGCCCAGCGAGGTGGCTTGAGAAGAGGTGCCAAGAGGTGGCCATGCAGATGGACCGATGAGGCAAGCGATCGTTAACCAGAGGAAAACGTCTGCCGAGCCGCTCCGTGTCCGCAAGGCCCCTGCACCCAGCAGCACGCATCACACATGCCATGGGCAAAAACCACTGTGCACACCGTTAGTGCACAGAGCTACAGATACCCATGTGCCAATAAATCACTCGCTCTCACCCACCACGAGCTCCCGGGGGAGCCTGCAGCGCCTGCCCTGGGCCCCAGCACCTAGAGGGGGCCCCACTGACACTGGGCAGCTGGATGGATGCTGACATGTCAGGCTCCTACTCCCGACTTGTTTCTCTAGGTGGAGACGCCAGCAGGCCACTAGTTGAAAAAGGCTGGAGTGAGGGGAGCAAAGCTGGTGGAATCCCAGTTCCTCGTGCTAAGTGGAAAGAGCCTGGGGTCCACAGGTTAGGGACCTTCACGGGCTGTGGAGGACATGGCGAGGTGATGGGAGAAAAAGACGAACTTATCAGCCAAATGAAGCAGAAGGTGTTCTTATAATTGCAAAAGTAACCCATGGTCATCAGAGGCAATTATTTGAAACAGAGGAAAATATAAGAAATAACCAAAACTTCAGTGCCAGAAGACCAGAGTGCAATGCTTCCACCCTTTGTTTCATCACCTTGTTTACGTTACACAGGTGAGTATCCTGTAAATACACAATGTGAATGACACGCTGCGGGTACACCTGTGGTCTATGCAAGGTGTACACTGCTTTCTTACAATGAGCATTAACAAGCTTACTCAGAACTCTCTGCAAATACATTACAGTCACACACATCACTGAACTAACACTAACATGGCAGCATTCCTCTTACTGGACACTCAGGCGTCCAAATAGTCATTTATTCAAACACTGGGGAGATGGTCACACTATCCTCAGGAGGACATGCAATTGTGCATGTCCTGGAAAGTCTAAGTGAAGTTGCTCAGTCGTGTCCGACTCTGCGACCCCATGGACTGTAGCTTACCAGGCTCCTCCATCCATGGGATTTTCCAGCCAAGAGTACTGGAGTGGGTTGCCATTTCCTTCTCCAGGGGATCTTCCCAACCCAGGGATCGAACCCTGGTCTCCCGCATTGCAGGCAGACACTTTAACCTCTGAGCTTCCAGTCCTGGAATTGGGTGCAATTCCAGTCCTTTTGAATCCCAGAACCTCCCCTAATTCCATAGAGGAAGGATGGCACCTTCTACTGTTAAAGGCTTTCTCTCGTGTCTCAACCACATGTACTTCCTTTTGTGAATCTCCTCTCCCCAGACACAGTGGGTTCTCTGTTATTCTCATGGAAGGCGTGCTATCTGTACTATTAACAGCCAGTATCTGTTAACTATCCTGACACATTTTTCAGTTTTCCCTTTGTATGTTCTCTTGACCCCCAGAAACTCTAGATGTTATGTTGCTTAGTCAAATCGTTTGTTCAAAATTTTCACTGCTTTCACACTTACAAAGTCTCTAGTTTTGTTTTCAGTTTACTGTTTTTTCAAACACAATGACTTATTCAATGCCCTGGACCTGCCTTTGGCACCGGCTTCAGGGTGTTAGGGTCCACCTACCTTCCGGGACACACTTTCTCCGTCTCAGTCCTCAGGGCCACTTTCTAAGCAGCCCCCAACACCACGCGGAGCCCCTGGTTCTGCACATTTTTTAACTAAAGGGAGGAATGGGGGAGAGGGAGGGTAGCACCCCTGTCCTGCTATAATTCCAGGGAGGGAGTAATTGATTAATTCAGCAAAAGACCATTTGGGGCTCTTCTATTCACTCATCCATTCGGTGCCTCCTACCCGCAGGCAGAGGGGAGTGTCAGACCCTGGCCCTGCCTCCGGGAATCCCAAGGGTGGTGACCCTTCATGGTGGGGAAATCAGCGGGCCGAGAACAGAGGCGCCGGGCCCGCACGGGAGAGGGGGCACGGAGAGGGCAGCCCCGCCCGGCGCATGCTCACCTCAGGGTGCTTGCGCCGCATGTGTCTGCTCATGGAGGCCCTGGTGGACACCTTGGTCCCACACAGCTGGCAGCTCTGCGCCTCCACCTTGTCGTGGGTGAGCTGCACGTGCTTCTGCAACATGTACTCGGTGACGTACTTCTTGTCGCACACGGAGCACGTCCACTGCTTGCCCACTGCCCGGGTGCACAGGGAGGGAGAGATGAGCGTGGATGGTGAGGGGGTCAGCCCCTAGGTCGCGGACCCAGTCACCTACCCCAAGGTCAGGCCTTGGAAAGACCCTCCTCCCACCCAGGAATGCTTCAATCAACGTCTGACAATGCGAGCATGAATATTTGAAAGTTTTGTGCCTGAATTTTAGGGGGAAAGGGGCTTCATTAAGGCACAATAGTGCCAGATATTCTGAAAAAGTCCACAGAGAGCCTCACAGCCAAGCTCTCCACACCCTGCACACCCAGACGGCCCCAGCAGAGACCACGGCAGCCGGCCAGATGGTCCCCAGGCACCCCCGGCTTACCCGTGTGGATGAGCTTGTGCGTCTCCATCGTGTTTCTCTCACTGAATGTTTTTCCACACAGTTCGCACATGAAATCTTTAATCCCTACAGGAAAAGTCACATTTAACTTCACGTTTCAAGAGTGTTTTAACTGTATACAGCATCAGTCTTGTCCATGACACGTTTCTGTATTTGTAAAGGCTATGGGGGCTGCTAAGTTACCCGGAGATGACAGACAGTAAGCCTTCATTCCCCCACTCAACCGGCAAACTGTGGCTTGAAAACCATCCTACTGCAGGTGTCTGAGTGTTCAGATCAGTGACCCTGTCTGGGGTGGTCACCCTGCCTGCCTGCAACCTGGTAATATGGAAGCATCGAGCCGTCAGACTGTTGCATTCCCCAAACTGACAAAAAAGGTGGGCCCTCTGCCTCTTAAATAAACATTTGCCCCAAATGTAAAGCAAGGCAAGTGACTTTGAAGCCTGCTTATCTCAGTCCTGTATTTGCTGGGCCCCTGGTACTCGGGACCCCATGTTCACGTGGCTCCTGGAGGCGAGAGGGACAGAGGCCACTACACCCCAGTGGGTGGAGTGTTGTGAGACCCCTAAGGAGGCGCAGGACTCAGTCCCAGGAGGCCAGTGCTTCCCAGAAAAGGGGAAGCAAGAAACAGATGGCTTCCCCAGGAAACAGAGAGCAGTATGCTTTTGTGAAAGCCCAGTGCCCTGGGGGCTGGCATTCTAGGGGGACCCAAAGCAGACCTGTGTGGTGGCCTGGCCGGCCCTGGGGGCAGTGAGAGAGGTGGGCACACAGCTGGGCCAGGCAGTGGCAAGACTCAAGTCCATTTTAGAGAGGATATGAACCGACCAGATGCTCCCGTTAACTTTACACACAGCTCCACACCCAGGGAGGACCGCCTCTCATTCTGCTGTCGATCTGATTCTGTCTTATATACACATTTACCCATAGACAACCGTTTATAAGAAATGAGCTCCTGAACGCTGATGAAAGTTAACACGCATATCTCATCACTTGAAGGATGCACTGTCCTTTAAGGTGGACACACCACAATTCAGCCTCTGCCCTGCTGATAGACACTTAAGGTGGTCCAGTTTCCTGTCCAGAGGACATGACGATCAATGCACACACACACACCAGGTCTCTGTCCAATGGCTTCTCCTACTGAGTGGGAGGGAAGGGCACTGAAGGCATCAAGGGCGGTAACCGGGACCTGTGTGTTTGGGGGACGCAGAGGGCTTGTTGCAGGGATGGGGGAGCTTCTGGGAAACCGGCTACTTATCCAGCTTCCCAAAGCTCGATCAGAGAGCCAGGGGCCTGGTGGGAGCTAAAGAGCCTGCGGAGCAGCGACGGCTCTGCTCGAGCCGTTCCTCACCAGCCGGCTGGTCCTCTGCACCCGAGCACCACGGACTCACCCGTGTGCCGCTTATAGTGCTTGAGCATGTTGACCTTCTGCGCGAACTTGCGGTGGCACTCCCTGCACTCGTACTCCTTGATGCCCTTGTGCAGCTTCATGTGGTGGCGCAGCGCGTGCTTGGTCTTCATGCCTGCGGGACAGAGCGGGTTGGCGCCCCACCTCGGGAGCCGCCCATGCCACACCCCACACCCTTCCCCCAGTCCCATGCCTGCCCCCCACATCCCGCTCATTCCCCGCCCCGAGGGTCCATGCCTCATCCCACCCCCATTGTCCTTCCCTGCCCCACGCCCCACCTCCAGTGCCCATGCCCCACCCCCACTCCACCCCAAGTGCCCATGCCCACCCAGAGCACCCATGCCCACCCCACACATTGCCCTCCCCATGCCCACCCTGAGGAAATGTATGCAATGTAAGATGTGAGAACAGACCCCAGTACCTGCCCTGGGCACCCCTCCCCATCCAGCCAGGCCCACTGAGCAGCACTTGGGGCTCATGTGTGGTTGTCCCTGCCCACCTGGGGGCAGGGCCCACCACACCTGCCCCTCCAGCCCCTCCCCACCTCTCTGCAGCTCCAGAGCAGTGTGAATGGGGCTGGAAGAGCTGGGGCTAAGATGGGGATGGGGATGGGGCTGGAGCTCCACCCAGCATGGCCAGGGCTAAGACACGGGTAGAAAATTCTAGAAATGTCCATGTGCAACATTTACATGTTGCTTTTGAAGCACGTAACTAATGTCTGAGGCGGGAAAAACTATTTTGTATAACCATTCGCATTGTTTAAAAATAAAATTTGGGGGGTTAGGTTCTTGTGTTACTTTTTCAATAGAACAATCTGCACTGCTGCACAAGGTTACTCTGGAGAACAGATAAGAAACTCTCGCCTCCGGGCAGGGGGACTGGAGCTGCCCGGGGCGAGGAACTTCTCACTTTCTGCTCTTCTCTGGTTAACTCTTTACGTTTTCCACACGTAATCTTATTTTACAAGGCTAATACGGGTTGATCCAGTGAGGAGAATTATGGGACATTTGTGTTTGCTTTATACTTTCCTGTTTAATTTTAAAAATCAAGGAAAAATAAAAACTTCACGAAATATTAAAATTTTAAAAGATGCTAATGGCATCAAGACCAACTTGATTTGTCCTGTATCTGAAGGAGGGTGGCCCTGCTGCTCTTCCACGACACACAGCACTGGCAGCTGCTTGGAACCACCAAAGATCCACAGCTCCAAGCCTTCCTCACAGTTTTGGTTTGTTTTTAAACAGAAATAGGTTAAAATTTTACCATGGACTGGGATTCTCTCTTTCTATCTGATTATACTTAGCGATATGAGCTATTTTACCAACAGGTTCATTTAACTAATTTCACCTGATTAAAATAAAGGTCATTGTCATCACTGGCCACAGAAAGTCAGTCTCAATACACAGCTGGTCCTTGTAAGCAGCTGAGGGTTCTGCACCCCCACTGAGGCCACGTGCTGATTCTGAGGGTACTCTATACATCACACAGTCATGCTGCACCGTCTCCCTGCTCTTAAAACAGCTTACCTATGCCTTGATTTTATCCTTTGCCTTTGACTGATTTTTCTTTTTGACCCATGGTTAAATACTCCAGGTCTTCTTTCCTGAATAGATGACTCAGGTCTGGGCAACTCCCCCCCAACTCCCACTCGGCCTGCTGCCCCTTCTGGATGACGGCCAGGCCCCCACCTGCCCTCACCTTTCCCACATTCCGCACACAGGTACTCCCGGATGTTGTCATGGACACGCATGTGCTCCTTCAGCATGTCCTTCCTGGCAAAGGACTTCCCACACTGCTCACAGGCATGGCTTTTCACACCTACAAGCAAACACACAGCAGGCTGTCACCGCAGGGAATCCTGACCCAAGGTCACGGCATGAGGGCAGCACCGGGAAGAAGCACACCCCCCGCCCAACCCAACCCACCCCTTGCAGCTGGAGCCCTGAGCACTGAGCCCCCCTTCCTTGGCCTCTGCAAAGACCCAGAGGGGGACTGGACAAGGAGGGGCTGAGCTGGGAGGAGTAGCAAGTACGGATGGAGAAGGACCAGCTGGGAGATGAGGATGACCCTCCGGGGCAGGAAGCACACAGAGGGGCCTGGCCCTCTGGCACCGCGTCCTCCCAGGCCTGGCTACCTGTGTGGATCAGTTTGTGCCGCTCCAGGTTCCCGATGCTGTTGAAGATCCGCCCGCAGATCTCACAGGGGTGGATGTACCTGAAAGGAGAAACAGGCTCAGGACGGCACACAGCCTCGGTGGACCGGCACACACAGTGCACTTGCATAACGACCTTTATCAGCAGGTGGGGGGAGAAAAAAGGTGCTACGGGGGTGACAAGGGGCCCAAGACTTTAGCCTCCATCTGGGCTGAGTTGTCCCCCTCGAAGTTCAGATGCTGGCATCCTGACTCTGCACCTCAGAATGTGGCTGAGCCTGGAGATGGGGGGTGGTCTCTGCAGAGGTCCTCAAATTAAAGATGAGGTCACTGGACGGGCCCTAACCCAGTAACTGGTGTCCTTTCAAGCAAGGACACAGAGACACGCGCAGAGGGAAGGCCATGAAGACACACCCTGACGCCAAGGAGAGAGCAGGGGCTGACACTCTCCCGTGGCCACAGGGGGACCCAGAGCTCGGCCTTAGCATCGACATAACAGGTCACTGTTGTTCAGGCCGCCGGGTCGCGGCCCCAGCGGAGGACTCGGCTCTGAACAAAGCTGTAGCCTGACTCACCCGGACACGCAGTACTGATTACTGACTGCAGCCAGATGGGGGAACTGATGTTCACAAACCCTAATTACTCTGGGGAAAAGGGTCTCTGGTCCTATGTAGGCAGGTCTGCAATGCCGCCCACTACTGTGGGTCCCAGAGACCGTGCGGGCTGATGACCAAGCGAGGAGCGAGGCCAGTGCAGCCCCCAGGCCGGCCCGGGGCTCTCCAAGGAGACAGGCTGCTCTGTGCTCACCACCCTCTGCAGGAAGCCAGCCCTCCCTCCGCACCACCCTAGAGTCCCGGGAACCTCACTTCTGCACGTTGGGGTCGGGCAGGTTCTCGCGGTGGATGACCATGTGGGCGTGGTAGGTGGCCTTCAGGGCGAAGCGCCGGTGGCAGATGCTGCAGCCGTAGCCCTTCTCCTTGTGCACCTCCATGATGTGCTTCAGGTACTCCTTCCCGCGGCCGAAGGTGAGCTGCGGACACACATGCTGTTTACCTGCGCACGCAGCCCATCCCTGCAGCTAACGATGCGCCACCTCGACGCAGCAGAGTGGAACTCTAAGGCGCAGGGCCAGTGCCCAGCAAAACCGCGAAGCAGAGGGGTGGGCCATAAGAGGCGGACCCCAGGTCCTCCTGTAACTCTCACAGCAGGTCCCGTCCTCCATCCCCCAAGGCAGCTTCTAGAACTCCTCTTCTCTACACTAAACCGACCCCATCTCTCCCCCATGCCCAAAGGTCCTGATAAGTGCAGGCCAGGTGTGGGTGCCCAGCACACAGGTACGGGTGCCCCGGAAGAACACAGGGACCTACTTCGTGAAACCACAGGGTCTACCAATTGCTGAATACGGAAACCACCCTCCGTACCCCTGGCTTCTAAGCAAGGCTCTCTGCTGTGTGGGAGGGCACAGCCATGGCTGACCAGCATGGACCCGGGCACACAGGTCCATGCTGGTCAGCCACACAGGCACCGTGTGGACCAGATTGGTTCCGAGACGGTGGTCCCTGTGATGGTGGTAAGACCCACAACCATCATCCCGGAGAAGCAACGAGCCCTGGGGTGCCCTCCAGGACGTCTGTGAGGGCCCCACCCAAGCCTGAGCCTCTGCGGGCCAGCAGCCCCGCTACCCCATGCATTCGGCAGCCGTGGTCCGCCTACCTGACACCTTTTGCAGCTGTACTTGTGAGGCTCTGAGTCTGCACTCTCATCTGAATGGTCATCGTTTTCTTCTGAGGAGATCCCAATCTTGCCAATAAACTCCTCTCTCTGGTGGTCATCCATCAGCGCGATGTCCTGCAAGACAATCACCGTGTTCTGCTTCTAACATGCTTGGCAGAAGCATTAACCGGTGGCCTGTACACTAGGTGCAGAAACTGTGTCCTCGAGTCACCTGGAACACCCCACCCCCTGACGACGGTGCCATCAGGTCCTGCTTGCGTTCAGACGACTCTGCATGCCACGGCTGGAGCAGTCTCAGAGCTGGACGACGCCTGGAGGGCGTGTTCTCCATCCTCACTTGAGCACCTACCACTCTTTCCTTTTTCCTGGATCGGCACTTCTCCCCCGAGAGCGACCCCGAATTCTCACTACCCTGCACACTGGCAAGCTCTCATCTCACGGTCCTCAAAGGGAAGAAAGCAAAAGCCCCTGGCCTAATCCTTGGTCTTCTCCCAGAAGGTACCTAGCGTGGAGGATTTTTAATATGAGCCCTTTAGGTGGGCGTGAAACGCAGCAAACACTCAAGAGAATTCACCTGGAGAGCAGCAAAAAGATCCCTCAGACCGAGGGCTGGCCCCGCCCCCCGGGCTGCCCCCACCCACCCCCGGCTAGCCCCGCCCCCCGCCCCCGGCTGCCCCCCCCCCGCGCCCCGCCCCCCGCGCACCCTGGCCAGGCGCATGACTCACCTTGAAGTGGACGTGGATGTGGTCCCTGAGCACGTCCACACGGAAGAACTTGCGCCCGCAGATCTCACAGGTGTACTTCTTGTCGCCATGGGTCAGCAGGTGCTTGTTCATGTTGCTCCTGCAGGAGAAGACCTGCGGGCAGGAGAGCGGGGGCGGAGACGCCTGTCACCATGCATCTAGGGCCTCACTGAGAGAACATAATCAGGCACAAAAATGCAGTAATTTCCTCCCAAAATATAAGTTGCAACAAATTCTCAGTGTTGGAGAGAAATAATCGTGTGGTGCTGCAACCGTGATCGTTTAACCATTTAAACTGGTGCCACCATTACAATACAGAACTAACCGTTCTCTAGTCTTCACCATAAACTACTCTGTTCACAATTTTACTCAAATATTTCACTGGAATGGGGCCTACCAAGAAGAGTAAGTCACACAAACAGCTGCAGTTTTCTCAATATGTTCCCTATTTCATGCATAATTATTATTGCCTCCCTCAATTTCTCTGTATTTCCTGTCTAAAGTGATGAGTGTGGGGACTCAGCCATTCACCCAATCAATACTAATCCAGATGTGGCTGCAGAGGCCACTCCCACGACCCCACTGATCTAAAGTCTCTGGCCACATGGCTTTCCCCCTAATGGACAAGTAACCAGAGGAGAAGGTCTCCTTAGAACTGTTCTCAGAAAGAGACCAAAACCTAAACGAAAGGGAAAAAGGTTCACAAGGAACAAAGGCAAATGCTGTTGAGGGACATTTCCATTCAAGGTCTGAAGGTGACCCGGGGCCGACAGCCCTGAGACCACAGCCCAGGGAGGCCAGGCGGCAAGTTGAGTCAGCAGAGCAGGAAGACGGGCACCTCTGGGGAGGGACAGAGGCCCTGGGTGTCCCCCAGCACCTGTCTTCTCCAAGGAGACAGGGCTGGAGACAAGGTATAGTTGGAGGCAGTGAAGAAGTCAGTCCTGGAGACATTCAGGTTCCTTTGTTGCCAGGGTCCCTCTGTGAGCATCCAGGGAACATCTCACAGAATAAAATATGTCCGAGTGTGAGTCACACAGCTGGCTGGTCCATGCACAGGGTATTCCAAGAACACAGGAGGGACGTGGTGTTGTCACTCCTCAGAGCCAGTGGTCGGCAGGCAGGATGAGCAGGATCCATGGACACAGGGCAGCCTCACCCACCCCAGCCTGGATACCTGGGCTCAGGTGTGCATTCTGCGGCACCTGCTCCCCCTGCCCCTCCAGCCCCTAAACCTACACTGAGTCAGGGCCTGCGCCGTGGGTCCATGGGCCACACAACCCAGCTGACCTGTTTGCTTTGTGGTTTGGAAAAAAAAAAAAAATCAGGAAATTTCTCATAAAAACATGGATTTCCGTTTTCTCTTGAAAAGGTCAAAAGATCTGGCAATGTGGCCACATGCCAGCAGGCTAGGCCAAATCACAGCTGGCCAGCGGCCTGGGGTTTCACTTTTCCATCATCTGGACCTGGTATCTGTTGAGGGTGCACCGATGCTCCGGGGCCACATGGCTCCCGTGGGCTTGTGGGACTCTGAGCCTGGGCCTCCCAAGTGGTGGGAGGCAAGTCTAAGGATGGAGCACTGCAGGGGGCACATGTGGGTAGTGCAGTGGGTAGAGCTCTGAGGTTTCCCACAGGAAAAGGTGAGCTGGGTCCCGGGTCCCGCACCAACCCATGTTACCTTGCCGCACACCGGGCATCCAGACGGCTCCTTCCTGTAGCGCACTAGGTTCTCACCGCCACCGGCCTCCACGTCTTCCCTCTTCACCCGCCGCACTCCTGAAACCCCCGCCCACGAGAGTCAGAGTCAGTGCGCACCGCACACAGGAGCCCTGGTCCCTTCTGACATCGGACATCAGACATCCGCCAGGGGCACGTCCAGCCAGCGGAGGTCAGGGCTGCCCACGGGTGGGTCCAAGGAGCCAGCAGGGTCTCTTGTCCAGGACGCACTAGTGCCACCTGCCGCTTGGAGACAGAGCCCGGGCGATAGGGCAGGAGCCCAGGCCACAAGCTCCTTAACACCAGCCGCCCCTGAAACTTGCAAATCCAAGGGCAGCAAGTTTTACATCACAGAGGAGTCAGAATACCGGCAAGGAAAGCATTTGCGCTCAACCTAAAGGCTCAAGACAATGGTGGGATTCTTTGAGGCAGCTGAGAGTAGGCGGGCATACTTATTAAAAAGATAGTAATATTCATACTTCACATTAAATCAGCCCCATCAGGATCAAGGTAAACAGTGAAAGTGAAGTCGCTCAGTCGTGTCCGACTCTTTGCGACCCCGTGGACTGTAGCCTATCAGGCTTCTCCATCCATGGGATTCTCCAAGCAAGAATACTGGAGTGGGTTGCCATTTCCTTCTCCAGGGGATCTTCCCAACCCAGGGATCGAACCCAGGTCTCCCTAAACAGTAAGACCAAATAAAAAATTAAGGCGTAAGTGTTCATGTGTGCGTGCTCAGTCACTTCAATGTCTGACTCTTCAACCCCATGGACTGTAGCCTGCCAGGATCCCCTGTCCATGGGATTCTCCAGGTAAAAATACTGGAGTGGCTTCCCATGCTGTCCTCCAAGGAATCTTCCCCACCGAGGGATCAAACCCTGGCCTCTTACACCTCCTGCATTAGCAGGCAGCTTCTTTACCACTAGCACTACCTGGGAAGCCCAAGTGTTCCTAATTGGGATCAAAACAGACTGAGAAGTTTTCAGGAAACAAGGAATTTTTGGAAACAAACAAGAAAGAAGTTCCTTCTCAAGGTCTCTTACTAACCACTGACCTGTCTTTCTGGGGCATTCTTGCATAAACCATGTGAACACAGAGTCAGGCTCAAACACGGCTGGGAAGGTGACCTGGAGACAAATAGTTCCCAGCGGGTAAAGCAAGCAGGTGTGAAGTGGGTGCGGTTTACGCTTCTATATAGAAGGGAAGGCCATGAACAGCCACACAGTATTCGCTCATTCCCAAGGAAAATGATCTGAGCTGTGTCAGCTGTAAAACGTTGTGAGATAAAAGTGGTATAATGCAACCCACACATCTGTCAATCAGGAAACACCTGACTTCTCCAGGTAATGGCAGCTCTTAGGGGCTCACCTGGGGCTTGATAATCAAGGTCCAGTTCAACCAGGCCAGCGGGTCAGCGCAGTGGTCATCCCCACCACAGATGGTGAGGAGACAGGCCTGGGGGCGTGCCCGAGGCCACCTAGTCACTAAGTGGACACCAGGCCCTCGGAGCAGCCCCAGATCACAGAGGGGGTGGTGGAGCGTATGAACCAGGTGAGGAAGGGCCAGGTAAAGAGCAGGATGCAAAAAACGTGAGGCAGGACGTGATCAGGCATGTATTAAAAGCCACGATGACACATGTACACACACAGCTGTGTGCGGTGGTCAGACCTCACGTACGAGTTTGTTATCTAACTTCTTCCCCCAACAGGCATATATACTCCATTTGTAATTCTTTGTAAAGTGATTTTTTTTTTTTTTTTAATAAGAAGGTGCCCTGCTCAGTGAGTGCAGCTTACCGAGGCCAGTTGGCAAGAGAGCAATGGCCTGTGGAATAAAAATAAGGATTGTGCCGTGCTGTGCTCAGGCACTCAGTCATGTCCGACTCTCTGTGTCCCATGACTGTAGCCCACCAGGCTCCTCTGTCCATGGGGATTCTCCAGGCAAGAATACTGGAGTGGGTTGCCAAGGGATTTTCCTAAAACAGGGATCAAACTTGGGTCTCCCGCACTGCGGGTGGGTTCTTCACATCTGAGCCACTACAGCTGAGGTGCCACTTAAGAAGGGGGTCTGTGAGAGCAGGTTCTTGGAGAAAGCCTCAGGTGAGGTGCGTGCTCAGGACACACCTGTGGCCCAGGTCTCCTTCTCTTTGGTGCCCTGGCCTTCCCGTCGGGTCTGCCCTGCAGGGCCCCCGCACACACACCTCACTTCCTGTCTTACCTCCTTCCCTCAATTGCCCTGCCACATCCCACCCCATTACTGACCCCACCTTTGTCCACCTTTGTCTTGTGCTGGCCTCTCGCGAACCCACCACATGAAGGGCAGCCCCAGGCCCATGGGACTTGGCAAGGGTCATCAGTGCCCCTCGACAAACAGAGGAGGATGAGGGAGAGTCACTCGTGGCCCCAAGAGCATCCTCCTGCAACGCTCTGCTCCACCCACATGGCTGCAAGCACACCCCATGTGGCACTTCATACCCCGTCTTTTCCCTACTTATATCGGAAGCACTTCCTCAATATTAAACCCCTTGGAAAAACTGTTTTGGGTGACTGAGAACGTTCAGTCCCTCAAAGAGTCCAGTTTCCCTAATATCCTCCCCGCGCCCCGTGGAATGTCCAGCACCCCGTGGAGTGTTCGGGATGGCTCCAGTTCCCACTGACACATGACACAACAGTTCCCCGCAGGAGCTCTGAGGCTGTGCCAGTTCCTGTGAGGCAGCACCTTACAGCAGGCACCCACGGTGGCGGGGTGGCATCACCCCATGCCCACAGTTGCGCTCACCTTCCAGGTGCCGCCTCTGGTGGTCGAGCATGACATCCTTGCGGTAGAACATCTTGTTGCAGACCTCACAGGCGAACTTCTTGTCCCCATGCTTCTTCTTGTGCTTGGAGAGGTTGCTGTTGGTGGAGAAGAACCGGAAGCACATCTCACACTGGAACGTCTTGTCGTCTATAGAGGAAGTAGGGAAAGGAAGCGGCTTTTAGGTACATGACACTGAGTGCACGTTCCCCTGGGGCCGGCAATGAGGCCCAGGGGAAGAGCAGAGCCAGCCACCACCACCTGAACTGAGAAGACACCATGCCCAGCCAGGCCTAAGCCATGTGCAGAGCAGACAACTACTGCCCAGCCCATCCCCTCCCCGCCAGGACACACATCTACAGCATCTGGGGATTCCGAGTGAGGCAAGAGGCCCCTAACCTGACCGCAGCCCCTACCCCTGCTTTCTCCCCACCCACCTCTGACAAGCTGCCTCCCACCCTACCCCAGGCTCAACCCCTACTGCTCCCCCAGAGCCCAGCTATCACCTGCCCCTTCTCTCCCACCTGGCCCTCCATGGGCTCCTCCCCCATCGCACATAGACATCCCCCATTTTTCCCACCTGTAAACAGATTGCCTTGTTCCTAGGGCCCTTTAGAAGACATATACCTTCCATCTCCACCCCAATGAAGCCTCTGGAAATACCAACAGCCGGTATCCCAGCCTCACCCCCATTTCTCCCCAAAGGTGGCCAAGCCCACCAGGACCTCTGATAGTCCCCACCCTGCTCTCTCCTTCTAGGCAAGCAGTGCACCCCCTCAGCCCTCCTGCCCAGCCCCCTAGCCCTGAGGATCTGCTTCCCCATGAGTGCAAGCAGAGGGGCCATCTGGGGACCTGCAAGGCCCTGGCCTCTCTTCAGCTGTCCACCTTGGTCCCACCCACCTGGCCTCTGCCAGGGGGTCTCGGCCAGCACTCTCCTCTCAGACTGGTCCCCTGCTCCCCTCTCTCATGTCACCCCCTAACCCCCATACCCACCCTGCTCCCGCCAGGACGCGCACCTGCCAGAGTCTGTCACCTAAGCCAGCCCCAGAAGGGAGTCCCCACTACCCACTGGCCCTCCTGCAACCCAAGAGTCCTGTCCCTTGTCGCCTGTGCGGGTGGGCATGACAGTGTGCTTCCTGCTCCGGAGCGAGGGCCACAGGATGCTCTGCATCGCACTCATTTCTGGGCCCTTGGTTACAGCCCACTGACCACTTCCCGTGGTCAGTCAGAGTGTGCTGAGTGCACCAATCCCAGAGTTAAAGCTTCATTTTCTACATTGATTCTGACTGGGGTTCTCATTCTGCTTCACAATGGACCTCCATCCCAGAATCTCAGCCTGTGTGTTACAGACACTTGGGCTGGATCACAGTGGAGAGGGATGGGCGGTGGGGGTGCCCCATGGTCTGCATGCTGAGCAGCATCCCTGGCCCCCTCTGCCCCAGATGCCGGCAGCACCCCCAGCTGTTACAACCCAGTCAGCTCCAGACTCAGCAGTTAACTTCTCTCCCGACCCCGGTGTGCAGCCCCGTGAGGCCCAGGGGTGCCCACACAGAGCCCTGTACACGGGTTTGTGCGTGTGTCACAGCACACGCACTGAGCATGTGAAGATTTTCAGACTTATGTTAATGGCTACATAATATTCTACTCAGTTCATGTATCACAACTTTCTTCCTTATTTTTGATACTGCAGACAATTTAGTAGTTTTTGGTAATTTTTTTTTTTCCCAACTAGATTTCCCTAGCATTGATTCTTAGGAACAAGACCAGAGACAAGGGCATCTGCCATCTTGCTTAGTGAAGGGCCACATCTTACAGGGTGCTGAAGCTGATGCTCCAATGCTTTGGTCACCTGATGTGAAGAGCCGACTCACTGGAAAAGGCCCTGATGCTGGGAAAGATTGAGGGCAGGAGGAGAAGGGGATGACAGAGGATGAGATGGTTGGAAGGCATCGCTGACTCAGTGTACATGAGTTTGAGCAAACCCTGGGAAATAGTGAAGGACAGGAAGGCCTAGTGTGCTGCAGTCCATGGGGTCGCAAAGTGTCAGACACGACTGAGCGACTGAACACCACCACCTTACAGTGCTATCCCAGCAGATTACTGGAGGCCCCACCCATCCTGGGCCTCCCAAACCACACAGGTGAGTGTCCCTCCTGGGCAGGTTTGCCCCACGAGCCCCAGTTGGAACCCGAGAGCCGTGGAAAGTGCAGTGCAGCCCTTGGACTTCAGCTCCCACTCTCCCTAGCGAGTCCCTCCCAGCTAATGGAGACGACCCACTTCCAACCTTTCCCAGCCCACAGAGGTGGCCTCTGCCCAGCGACAGTGGAGCTGGAGCAGCTGTGGGGCCAGGCTGTCAGCTCAGACGGCTTTTCCCACCATGGGGTCCACCTGTCACCAGTTCACGAGTCCAGACAGGCGCTCAAGGACAACCTTCTCCCACCCATAATCCTGCTGCCCTCGAGGTCTACACTGGTCTTTTGACAAAACGCAGCAACTGAGAATGAATACCTATTACGTGGTGTGGTCAGGCCACGCAGGATGGCTGTCCTCTGGCTCTCTGTCCACCTCCTGCTTGACCAACATCTGTCTCACCTCCATTCACATGAACCGCTTGCCCTCTGCCTCAGCTAGGGACTGTCCTAATCCTTAGGCCAGAAAGACTCCACCTGCTAGTTCATGCAAGGGAAACATCTGCCCTCGTGCTGGTCCTGGCTATTAATCTGAGGGGCTGGAAGGGGTGTGCCCCAGCTGCTGGACTCCCTGGTAACTGATGAGCCAACCTGAAGGCAATCTTCCCCTATAAATGGGGTGTGTGTGTGGGGGTGTTGTGTGTATAGCAGAGGCAGCTGTGTCTTCAGAACCTATGTTTCTGACGTGTAAGGTAATGTCTCTGTTGCTGTCTCTGGACCTTCTTTGGTCTCAAGGACAGGCAACTCCAAGGCTTGCAAGCCTGGGAGTGCAGCTTGACACGCAGGCTCTGGTGAAGGGTAGGTGTGCAGGAGATGGGATGGGAGATTTCCAGGGGGCTGGCTGCACGGGAGCCCAGGTGGCTCTGTCTTGCCTGATGGCCTAGACGTGAACCTCAGGTTTTCTCTAGCTCCCTCAGAAAGGCTGAGAGCAGATGAGGGCCTGACTTACACCTCCTCACACCCAGGACAGGGTCCGCTGAGCAAAACCTTGAGAAAAGCCCAAGAAATCATTACTTCAAAGCTCACACAAATCCCTGACTTAACAGCCTATGGAAGATACATTCTCCTAATGTGAGTCCTATACAAAAGTATAATGGTGCAAATACATATTACACAAATCAGCTCAGTTCCCAGTTTATCCTTTGTTTTCCATTCAAAACTTCTAACGTTTGAAATTACAGAGAAATTACACTTCAATCCACTGCTGCTCTGGTACTTCTATATAACAAAGAACCACAAGCGTCTGTTTTAACAGAATTTTCTGCTGACGTGTACCAACTTCTGCTTTGTCTTCATACATTCTGTTTCATTTGTGACTAGAGAAATAAAGATAAAAAAAAAAAAAAGGACAACTTCTCTTCCTCGGCTTTGAGCCAGTCTCACCAAACAGGACCTGTGTCACCCTCCACTCACCCAGTATGCTTGTGCAAAACCGAGCATGGCCACATGGGGCGCCATCGTCCCACTGGACACCAAGGTCAGCCGCTAAGGCTAACGTGTCCCACTCTTTGCGACCCTATGAACTGCAGCACACCAGGCTTCCCTGTCCTTCACTATCTCCCAGAGTTTGTGCAAACTCATGTCCATTGAGTCAATGATGCCATCCAACCATCTCATCCTCTGTCGTCCCCTTCTCCTCCCACCTTCAATCTTTCTCAGCATCAGGGTCTCTTCCAATGAGTCAGTTCTTCACATCAGGTAGCCAAAGTATTGGCGCTTCAGCTTCAGCATCAGTCCTTCCAATGAATATTCAGGACCGATTTCCTTCAGGAATGACTGGTTGGATCTCACTGCTGTCCAAGGGACTGTTGAGGGTCTTCTCCAGCACCACGGTTTGAATGCACCCATTCCTTGGTGCTCAGTCTTCTCTATACTCCAACTCTCCCATCCATACATGACTACTGGAAAACCATAGCTTTGACTAGATGGACCTTTGTAAGCCAAGTAATCTCTCTGCTTTTTAATACACTGTCTAGGTATGTCATAGCTATTCTTCCAAGGAGCAAGTCTCTCTTAATTTCATGGCTGCAATCACCATCCGCATAGATTCTGGAGCCCAAGAAAATTAAATCTGACACTGTTTCCACGTTTTCCCCATCTATTTGTCATGTGACAGGACTGAATGCCAAGATCTTAGTTTCTTGAATGCTGAGTTTTAAGCCAGCTTTTTTCAGTCCCCTCTTTGACCTACATTAAGACGCTCTTTTAATTCCTCTTCACTTTCTGCCATTAGACTGGTAACATCTTCATATCTGAGGTCATTGGCATTTCTCCTGGAAATCTTGATTCCAGCTTGTGCTTCATCCAGCCCTGCACTGCACATGATGTACCCTGCATATAAGTTAAATATGCAGGGTGACAGTATACAGCCTTGATGTATACCTTTCCCAATTTGGAATCAGTCCGTGGTTCCATGTCCGTTTCTAACTGTTGCTTCTTCTCCTGCATACGGGTTTCACAAGAGACAGGTAAGATGGTCTGGTATTCCCATCTCATTAAGAATATTCTTCAGTTTGTTGTGATCCACAAAGTCAAAGGCTTTAGCTTAGTCAATGAAGCAGATTTTTTTTTTTTGGAATTACCTTGCTTTTTCTATGATCCAGCATATGTTGGCAATTTGATCTCTGGTTCCTCTGCCTTTTCTAAATCTAGCTTGTACAGCTGGAAGTTCTCAGTTCACATACTGTTCAAGCCTCACTTGAAGGCTTCTGAGCATAATCTTGCTGGCATGTGAAATGAGTGCAATTGTGTGGTAGTTTGAACTTTCTTTGGCATTGTTCTTTGGGATTGGAATGAAAACTGACATTTTCCAGTGCTGTGGCCACTGCTGAGTTTTCCAAATTTGCTGGCATATTGAATGCAGCACTTTCACAGCATCATCTTTTAGGATTTGAAATAGCTTAGCTGGAATTCCATCACCTCTACTAGCTTTGTTCGTAGTGATGCTTCCTAATGCCCACTTGACTTCACATTCCAGGATGTCTGGATGTAGGTAAGTGATCACACCATCGTGGTTATCTGGGTCGTTAAGACCTTTTTTGTATAGTTCTTCTGTGTATTCTTGCCACCTCTTCTTAGTATCTTCTGCTCCTGTTAGGTCCTTGCTGTTTTTGTTCTTTATTGTGCCCGTCTTTGCACGAAATGTTCCCTTGATCTCTCCAATTTTCTTAAAGAGATGTCTAGTCTTTCCTATTCTATTGTTTTCCCCTATTTCTTTGCATTGTTCATACAGTCAGCAAAAACAAGACCTGGAGTTGACTGTGGCTCAGTTCATCAGCTCCTTACTACAAAATTCAGGCTCAAATTGAAGAAAGTGGGGAAAATCACTAGGCCATTAAGGTATGACCTAAATCAAATCCCTTATGATTATACAGTGGAGGTGACGAATAGACTGAAGGGACTAGATCTGGTGAATAGAGTGACAGATAAGAACTATAGACAGATAGATAGTAATAGGTAGACAGAACAATGGACAGTTTGTAACACCGTGCAGGAGGTGGTGACCAAAACCATCCCCAAGAAAAACAAAAGCAAGAAGGCAAAGTGGTTGTCTGAGAAGGCCTTACAAATATCTGAGAAAAGAAGAGCAGTGAAAGGCAAAGGAGAAAGGGAAAGATATTCCTAAGTGAATGCAGAGTTCCAGAGAATAACAAGAAAGCCATCCTAAGTGAACAATTGGACTGATGTGACATCAATAATTGGTGAGTTTCCCCAGGTTTGGGGCCAACTGGACTGCAGACTGCAGGGGGTAGGGCACATTAAATGGATCCACCTGGAAGCTTCCAAGTCCACTTCACTCCGTGACTGACACTGCAGAGCAGCCTGAGCTCAAGTGAGACAAGACTCAGCTGCCACTTCATAAAAGCACCACCGTGGGTGGAAGCAACAGCCCTGGTTTCCAACAGAAGCCCGCAGAGTGGAACAAGCACACGAATCAAACTAAGGGACAGAGCAGAACCTGCAGGAGCAAGCGCCGGCGGGGAGGGCAGCCATGGTGGATATGATGGGTAAGGATGCCCCAAGATGAGGACTGGCCAGCACCTTAACAAGAACAAGCACAAAGTCACAGAGTGAACAGGGACCCACACGGAGGGTCAACGGAAGGGGATTCGGAATTAAGTGCTAACTTGGCAAGTGTCTAAGCCGGCTGCCACCAGTTCCCCCTCCCACCCCACGGCCCAGGTGCCATGATTCCGAGAAGAGGGGCTGAAAAGACAACAGTGACCCTCCCCGGTGCCCGTCCTCCCAGGGTGGGGATGGGGGCAGTGAGCCTTCACCCACAGGGTGCCAGACAGAGGCCACCCTGACTGGTACAGCCATTTCCTGGCCATCCTCAGGGATTTATGTACATCATGTGTGCTCACCAGCTGTGAGCTGGCCAGACACTGAGCTCAGGATGCTTGGCTAGGCCCAGCAACCCATCCTGGCCACAGGCTGGTCTGAGCATATGGCATCAGCCACACACAAGCAGACGAAGGTCTAGGTCATGAGTGGAGACCAGGGACAGAGGCAGGTTCAGAGCAAAATCAGTCAGTGAGAGGGAGCAGCCAGGCCTTTGCTGGACATGGGTGGGCCCATGGAGGGAGGGGGTGGACGGTTGAGGAAGATCCTACCGATAAGGAGGCAGAAGCCCACTCCTCCAGCCGTGACCCCACCTCGGCACATACTTCTCCTTTGATCCCCGAACAAACCCTCCTCGGCCGCTCAACATTCTTGGTGAGGATGAAACCTCCCCAGTCTCAAATGCAGCCCTGCGCATGCTCAGTCACTCAATTGTGTCCAACTCTTTGCGGCCCCATGGACTGTAGCCCATCAGGCTCCTCTATCCATAGGATTCTCCAGGCAAGAATACTGGAGTGGGCTGCCAGGCCCTCCTCCAGGGGATCTTCCCGACCCATGGACGGAACCTGCATCTCCTGCATTGGCAGGAGGGTTCTCCACCACTAGGGCCACCAGGGAAGCCGCAAATGCAACCATATGTAGCCGCTTTTGACGAAGAGTAGGAAATAAAATAAATTCTCTTTTAAATGGGAACTCTCCATCTGCATGTCTTAGCATAACGGCTGCTTGAAAGCAAACCAAATGGAGCGGAATCTTAAAGGTGAGGTTACCAGTTAAATTCACCTCACCCCTGCTGGAGCACCTGGTTCCCACCCCGCCAGGTACCTGAGCCTCAGTGCTAGGCGGGGCTGCTCACCTGTGCGGCAGTTGTGAAACTCCAGCGCGCTCTGGATGCGGAAGGTCTTCTCACAGGTGCCACAGCGGTACCTGTACTCGCTGTCGACCTGGTGGGAGGAGGCGGGCGGGCAGTAGTGGGGCAGCTGGGACACCCTCTCCTCAAGGGAGCCGCTCCAGCAATGTCGTGTCTCACGGTCCCTCCCTCTGTTACCCTCCCACACAGCTTAGAAACACGAACCGTTCCTGGCTGACCCACTGCCCTGGAAAGAGAAGCATCCAGGTGACCTCGGTGCCCACACTGGCCTTGGGCTCCTCCCCGATCCCCAGAAGCACCCTGCCAGGCCCCGGCCTATCTCAGCCCCTCCGGCTCCCTGTCCCCACTCCCCTCGCCTGGGACTCTCCAGTCATCACTGCTCTGCTTTCCTCCACCACCCACCTCGTTCCTGCTGTGCTTGTACGAGACGTGCTGCTTCAGGCTCTCCTTGCGGCTGAACAACTTGGCACATTCCTCACATTTAAACAGCTTGTCACCTAAGGACCAGCCAGTGACGAGTACGTCACTCCTCCAGGTGCACCAAGACCGCGGTGCCCACCTGGGGCCGCCGCCTGGCCCCTGGGGCGGACGTGGCGGCGGCAGGGACTCACCGTGCGAGCGCACGTGCCTGCTCAGGTTGCTGCTGTTCTGGAAGACCTTGCTGCAGATGCTACACTGGTATACCCGCCTGTGCTCACCCAGCTGCCGCACCACCTTCCGCCGGATGCCGTGACGGCTCGAGAGGATCAGGCTCCTCTTGAGGGTGATGGTGCCGCTCTGGTGATGCGGGAACCTGCGGGAGAGATGCAGAGGCTGGTGAGGCGGGCGGGAGGCAGGGTCGTTGGGGAGAGAAGTTCAAGGTTAGTCATCCTGGAAAGAGCGCCTGTCGAATCTTCCTAGCTCGACTCCGGAGGGGAGTGCTGGGCTCAGGTGTCCTCCAGCTTTGGGGCTTCTGGATAAGGGAGACACCCTGAATGTCTCTGGAAGGGAGACACCCTGCATGTGCAGTGGCATTGCTCAGCTTTTTCCACACCAGCCACTCATCTCCCTCGGCATTAACTCTGGTCACTAGAAGCCTGGACCTCAGTTAGTGCGCTGGTCAGAGTGACCCCATCTCTTCTGCTTTCCTCACTTGCCCCTACCCTGTTTCAGATCTTCTCTGAACCTAATTTTTTCAAACTTCTTCTCCCTATTAAATGTGTTTCTAACAGTAAGTTACTGAAATCCTCTGGGCAATAAGATGGAGCATGAATAAGTAGGTCACGCTCACCATTTCTGATAATGCTCTGCTCTGCTCTGCTTTTGCACAGCTTCCTGGACTGTCTAGGAACAGGCATGCTTTGACACTGAAGGATGTACTCCAAAAAGGACCTGAAAAACGGTCACAGGCTTATTCAACTTTGGGGCAAAAAAATTACCAAGAATAATAGCTAAAATATAGACATTTTCCTCATTCATAAAAAAAAAAGAGAAATGCAGAATATTAAATTTACAGAAGTTCATATACAAACTGTTTCATCATAGCAGCCTTCTTAGGCACAACACAAGTGTCAGCTGGTGGACGAGGGGATGAACCAAGAGTGGTCCTCCCGCATGATGGAGCAGTATTCTGACTTAAACCAGAAGGACACTCCAATACCTGCTGCAACATGGATGGACCCCGAGGGCATTACGCTAAGTGAAGTAAACCAGTCACTAAAGGACAAACATGTGTGATCCATTTATACAAGGTCCTGAGAGACACGAGTACCTCCTGTAAGGTCTTCACAGAGATAGAAAGCAGAATAGTGGGTGCCAGGGGCTGGAGAGTGGGGAGATGGGGAGTTAGTATTTCATAAAGATGGAGTTTCATCTTGGGGAAGATGAAAAAATTCTGGAGATGGATGGAAGGTTGCACAAAGACGTGAATGTATCTGAAACCACTGAATCACACACTTAAAAACGGCTAAGATGATAAATTGTATACTCTGTGTATTTGACTACAATAAAAAGGCTTTTTCATCTATTTTCACAGAGGCCGCACTATTAAATCCCTGAGCTCCAGGACATTCCTGCTGCTCCCCATGCACATGCATTTCCCATAAGAAGTAAACCATCCCCTCTCGTCAGGCTTTCCCTCTGAAACGGATTAGCCGCCACACGCTGTTGCCCATGAAGCCAGGCTGAGTGCCATGTTGGGACTTACTTTGGCACTGAGCTGGTGTCGCTGGGGGTGGAGGCCAACTTTCCCAGAACAAGCTCCATGATCCGCTCATCTGGTGTCGCAGTCACGGGCTCGACCTCAGTCATGATCTCTGTCACTTGCTCTGCAAGGAGGGGGACAAGACAAGCTGTGTCACTGCCGGGGCCGTGGACAGAACACAGCTGAACCCAGACAACAGGCCCAAGGGGCCGCAGCCAGGCCGATACCGTAGACATGGGTCACAAGATTGACAGAGGAAAAAAACCAGCAATACTTTAGAATCCACACATTTGCCTACAGATTGAAAAGAGCAAAATGTTATTCTTAATTCAAAACTGGAGTTGGAATCTGTGATTCTTTTTAAAACCAAAGGAGTCATGACTCTATTTTAATCCCTTTTCATACCACCTAAAATGAAACACTTTGATATATAGTAGGGTCTTATAACTTATTAAATTCATCCTGACAGAGATTTAGGAGTATTAATTTCTGTAATTACACAAGTCATCGTGAGTATGTTCAAAAGCAAATAATCATTTTCTATAAGAGTTAAGTATCAACTGACCACAGTAATAGGGACCCAGGACTGACCCTCTAGATAAATGAAATATGGGAAGATTACACAAAAAGATTTATCTACTTCACCTCGTATGACGTGTCTTCCTAATGCAACTAATAATTAGTGAAGTAATCACTTAATAAGCTTTTCACTTCTGTCTCTTCTTCTTGTTTATAGAGAAGTATGGAGACTGTCCAAGAAAAGCTTAAACCACTTCTCCTAAGAATATTATCTGAGGGCTGCTCCTCTGAATTCTCTTTAATTCTGAGAGAGAACAAGAATTTCTTGTCACTCACAAAGAAATCCTAGGCTACAGCAGACAGCAAGAAGAAAAACTGCCCGTGGGTGGTCAGTGAGGAAGGCAGTGAGAGGCCTCCCGAGTGTCTGAGCATCAAGTCTGGTCCTTAAGTGCCAGACCCGCCAGAATCTGGTGGCACTTCTGGTGAGGCCATGAGGGCTGAGGGGACATGGCCTCATGGGGACCCCTCACCAGAGAGATCAAGTTCCCTCCAAACTCAACTGAAGCTACTATAGAGTCAGAGTAACACCTTTAGCCATGGCCCAGAGCACAGCTGCATGCCCCTTCACAGGACACAGGGAGCAGATGCTGGAGCACCCACATGATGGACCGATGTGGCTCGGCACCAAAGGAGAGTGGGAAGCCCATCGTGGGTGAGTCTTCTCCACATGTGGCCTGGAAGATGCTGAACAGAGCTCCCAGGATGGGTGGCTGAGGAGATGGAAATGTTCTGTCCAGACGACCATCTACACTGGGGAACCCGCCTATCAAAGTTCACAGCCCACGCACTCTACCAACCGCACTGGGAGTAAGCTGTACTCGAAAGAGCTGGTTCACAGCAAGAGCAGGGGCTTAGACAGCACCTCCATGTAGACTCTGGGCCAAGTTTTCCTGCTTGGCAAGGAGGCAATATGGCCTCAGGCCCCTCCCCGCTATCATCTCTCCTCCCCCAGGACCACCCTCAAGCTGGCTCCTCCCCCCAGGGCCACGCCCTCAATCTGGCTCCTCCCCCAGGACCGCCCTCACCTGCTGGCTCCTTGCCTTCAACAATGACTAGAGGCTGCTCTGGTTTGGATGCTTTGGGTTTTCTTCCCCTTCGAGGCTTTTTCTTCTGCTCTTTGGTGGCACTGACAGTCTTGGGAACCTCAGCAGGTTCCCCCCGGGGCACATCTGCTTCCTTCTCCGGGGCTGACTCCTGCTGGCCGGCGGGGGCGCCACTCTTGGATTGTTCCAAGTGGCCCAACAGGTGCTCTGCAGAAGATGCTTATGATGAATCCACCAGGCTGAAAACAGGCCACAAAAACAGAGACAGCCCCCACTACTCTTCTCCCCAACTGAACTACTCTGCTGAGACGGCAGAAAGAAAACAAGATCCCTCAGTGCCAGACACACAGAGGACTTCAAGCCAAAGCACAGATCTCTGGGAGGAGGCCCGAGGGACACAGGCCAGGAGCGGAGCCAGGGGAATCCTGACCCCCTCCCCGATGGAAGTGGCAGTGTGCGTCTGGGTGAATGCATCTGGGGACTCCCTGGCGTCTGGCTGAGCAGGCGCCTGGCCCTTACCATTCAGCAGCTGCAGCTCCAGGAAGGTGGCTGAACACACCTTGCACACCCACTGGCTGGGCTCTGCCTCCACCGGGGTGCTGTTCTCTGGGGTGCCTGCAGTTTCAAAAGACAAGGTGGGGGGAGAAGGTCCACAAGTTCCTCTCTGTGCTGCCCAGCCCAGTGGAGGGCACACCTGCCCCACGGGAGGTGACAATGACAGGGGTGACAACTGCCATCTCTTGGGAGCAAATCCAACCCTCCAAACACTGTTCTCAGAGTTTTACCCACAGGGACTCGTGCATGCCCACGAGCAGCACCATTTCACAGATGAGGAAACTGGGCACGGAGAACTGGAACCACTCTGATGCAGGGCTGGCACCAGTCAAGGAAACGTGCCCTCTTCACAGAAGCCAGTCCAGTGGGAACAGACGCACACCCCTCCACACACACTGATGACTTCAAGGAAAAAAAAAAAAAGGCACCCTAGAGCCCACAGCGAATTCTCTACTCTCTCACTGGCTAACATGTCAAGGGGCCAACCTACGAGTCCGGCGCCATGCCCTGAGCCCAGTTTCACCACGGCTTCTGCTCAAGCACTGTCAACAAAACTTTTGCAATGACAGAAATGTTCTGTAACTGCCTTTCAGGTGGCAGCCACATGTGCCTAGTGCCCCTGAGGAAATGGACTTCCGCTTTTACTGCATTTGAATTTAGGTTTAAATAGCCACCCTGGGGCAGGTGCTTGCTCTGGGGGGCAGTGCCTCTAGCCCTCCTGGTACCCGCACCGGAGTCTGGGGCGGAGGAGAATGACCAGGGTCCATGGAACACAGAGGGAGATCCTGGCTGCGCAGACTCTTTAAGAAAAAAATACTGATGCTCTTGTGAGTCCTCAGAGTTAGGCATGTAATAGAAAAGAACCTTTGTTTTCTATTACAGGGGTAACTAGTGGTCAAGAATCCGCCTGCGATGCAGGACATGTGAAGAGACATGGGTCCTATTCCTGGGTTGGGAAGATACCCTGGAGTAGGAAATGGCAACCCACTCCAGTATTCTTGCCTGGAAAATCCCACGGACAGAGGAGCCTGGGGACTGCAGTCCACTGGGTTGCACAGTCAGACATGACTAAAGCGACTTAGCACACAAGCACTCACAAGTTAATCTCTAAAGGGATGTTGCCTGTAAGCTTAAATTACACATCATGGCCCATCCCTGGGAACCCTGCCTCTCAAACTCAAATACCTTGTTTAGCTCACAGGAAACATCCTGACCAGGCTCACCTGTGGATGGCTGCAGGAAGGAAGAAATTAACATATCCCCTCTGGAGGCTGACGGGAACCAGGAAAGGCTTGCCTTCATCCCCTCCCCTTTTTAGTACAAAAGAGGCCTGAATTCTAACTCAGAGAAGATGGTTCTTTGGGACACTGGTCCACTATCTTCTCGACCTACTGGCTTTCCAAATAAAGTGGCTATTCCTGCCCCAACAACTGTCTCTCGATTGACTGGCTGCTCATGCAGTGAGCAGTATGAGCTTGGATTCTGTAACAGGGACGTTCCAAGCAAATGTATGTTCATGATATCCTGGCCTAGGAGACTGATTTCTCTAAACCCCATGTGGCAGCCTGTCAGGGCTGGACAGGGACCACCAGCTCTCACCACCACCTCAACTTCTGTGTAGCTTGTGTTGACACTCAGGACCCATCACAACACCCATCAAAACACGCTGGGGCCGCCCACAAAGCAAGACCCTCCAGGGCTGTGACTTGCATAGGCCTTCAGTTACTAGGAAAAAGCACACCTCTTTCTGTATCAAAAACCAGCAATAAGGCTGCAAAAGATGGGAGGGAAAATGGAGACCACCACTACAACCATTTGCGTGCATTTCCTGCGTCTTCATCAGATAACAAAAGATTAGAAATGTAAGTGGATGTGAAATTTTCAGTTCCACCAAAACTAGAACAGAAAGAGCAGAGAGCAAGCAGCATGGAAGCAGGGCATGGTCTCAGGACGTGCCCCCCCGGCTCAGCCTCTACTCTCGCCCGCACCTGCTCTCTGGGGAATCCGTGGAAGAGCATCAGGAAAAGGTGGGGACAATTGAAACCAAAATCCCGTATCTCACTCACCTTCCCTAACACACATGGTCTAAAGAGGGCAGAGTACTCTTGCATAGGAGAGTTTCAGAGAATGAGGCTGCTGAGGGGTGAGTGGGCAGCTCCTTCTAACCCAAGAGTTGCGGTCACTGCACCACGAAGTCCCCGCCCAGGAGTGGAATTCACGCTGACCTGACCTGGGGCAGGAAACCTTTCTCTTCAGCCTCATGTCCAGAAGTGGGGCTGACAGGACCAACTAGAAGAACCAGTCATGACTGCTGTCCTCTCACTGAGGGCAGTGTTCTATTTCACAAAAACTATCTTAGAAGGTAAAAATTCTAAGAAAAAAAAATATTAGCCAACAATCAGGAGGCAACTCCTGATCACAATCACGCACGTCCAACAAGAGAGACGCATCTGTGCAAAATGAAATGGTGCTGTGGGGGAGAGGGAGCGATGACACGGAAGGCTCCCAGCAGACAGTCACCAAAACGAGTGACGAAGATCGAGCATGGAGTATGCTGGCATGCTAGGCAGGACCTCAGCCACGCAGCAACGCACGGCTGCGTAAACAATGGAAGAGAAATGACCTGAGTACAAGGACAGGGGATGGATGCTGGTCCCCAGGGGATGGGGCACAGAGTCACACGAGGGAACCTTCTGGGGTGATGAGAACATTCTATATCTTTTTAAAAAAATAAGTTTGAATGTTTATTTTTTAAATTTCTTTGGCTGTGGCAGGTCGTAGTTGCGGCATGCGGGATCTTTAGTTGTGGCACGAAAAACCTTAGTTGAAGTATGTGGGATCTAGTCTCCTGCCCAGGGATCGAACCCAGGCCCCCTGCATTGGAAGCAAGGAAGCTTACCTGCTGGACCACCGGGGAAGTCCCAGACCATTCTCTATCTTGATTGCAATGGAGCTCACGCAACTGCGGACATTTGTTCAAACTCTGACACTGCCCACTAAAATCACTATTTTATTGTTTGAAAACTATATGCCCACTGTGTTGGTTTTTAAAAACTTCTAGAAAATGCCAAGCAAAAATGCCAAGAGTCGTTAGATGCTGATGTTATATGTAATCAAGAAGTTCCTCAAGTGTTAGGAAATGTATTTATAGCTCATCTCTTTCACTAGGAAAGTGATTTTGACAATCTGACGCTGACAGCTGACTCTAAACCCTACATGCCTGCTGGCTGAGACCACGAGGCTTCCTGGACCGCTTACTTCATCGACCAACGGGCCCAGATGTGTGTAAAGAAGAGAAATTAACCTTCATGGACATTCAATGAAAACATGTGATTAGGAAAGTAAATCCAATACCAGGGGAAAAAATTTATAGATTAAGTTTTGAAAGAAGTGTGTGTCACTGCTCCTTCAGGTGGAAGGAAAAATACTTCCTTCCGTATTTAAAAGTCTATTCTGGCAAACTGCAAACTGGAATAAAATCTGTGTAATTATTAATAGCGCCCAATGTTCTTAGAAGCCCAGAGGTGGAGTCACGGCTACCCTGGTGTTTCTGAACGAGAGCAGTCAGGACAGGGTGGAGAGGCAGATGTTCTGGACGACACGGCTCCAGGGTGATTTCATTAAGATCTGTTCCATCAAACTCAGCCCCCGATTAAGGAGCTCTCCTACAGGAGAAGGCAATGGCACCCCACTCCAGTACTCTTGCCTGGAAAATCCCAAGGACAGAGGAACCTGGTAGGCTGTAGTCCGTGGGGTCACGAAGAGTCAGACATGACTGAGTGACTTCACTTTGACTTTTCACTTTCATGCATTGGAGAAGGAAATGGCAACCTACTCCAGTGTTCTTGCCTGGAGAATCCCAGGGACAGGGGAGCCTGGTGGGCTGTCGTCTATGAGGTCGCAGAGTCAGACACGACTGAAGCGACTTAGCAGCAGCAGCTACAGGTAAAAAAAAAAAAAAAAAGCCAACAGGACAACTGTCACTCTGATTGCTGTTGTTCAGTTGCTAAGTTGGGTCTGCAACATGTCAGGCTTCCCTGTCCTTCACTATCTCCTGGAATTTGCTCAAATTCATGTCCATTGAGTCAGTGATACTACCTAACCATCTCGTCCTCTGCCGCCCTCTTCTCCTTTTGCCCTCAATCTTTTCTAGTATCAGCATTTTTTCCAATGAAATGACTCTTCACATCAGGTGGTCAAAGTACTGGGGCTTCAGCTTCAGAATCACTCCTTCCAATGAATATACAGGGCTGATTTCCTTTAGGATGACTGATTTGATCTCCTTGCAGTCCAGGGGATTCTCAAGAGTCTTCTCCAGCAGCACAATTTTCAAGCATCAATTTTTCCGCACTCAGTCTTCTTTATGGTTCAACTCTCACATCCAGACTGGAAATATCATAGCTTTGACCATACAGACCTTCATCAGCAAAGTGATGTCTCTGCTTATTAATACACTGTCTAGGTTTGTCATAGCTTCTTCCAAGGAGCAAGCACCTTTTAATTTCATGGCTGCAATCACCATCTGCAGTGATTTTAGAGCCCCAAAATATAAAACCTGTCACTGCTTCCACATTTCCCCTTTCTATTTGCCAGGAAGTGATGGGTCCAAATGTCATGATCTTAAGTCTTTCAAATGTTGAATTTTAAGCCAGCTTTTTCATTCTCCCCTTTCACCTTCATCAAGAGGCTCTTTAGTTCCTCTTCACTTTCTGCCATTAGAGTGGTATCATCTGCATACCTATGGTTGTTGATATTTCTCCCGGCAATCTTGATTTCAGCTTGTGCTTCATCCAGCCCGGCATTGCACATTATTCATTCTGCATAGAAGTTAATTAAGCAGGGTGACAATATACAGCCTTGTCACACTTGTTTCCCAATTTTGAACCAATTTGTTGTTCCATGTCTGGTTCTAACTGCTGCTTCCTGACCTGCATACAGGTTTCTCAGGAGACAGGTAACGTGGTCTGGTATTCCCATCTCTTGAGGAATTTTCCAGTTTACTGTGATGCACAGTCAAAGGCTTGGGCACAGTCAATGAAGCAGAAGCAGATGTTTTTCTGGAATTCCTTTGCTTTTTCTATGATCCAGCAGATGTTGGCAATTTGATCTCTGGTTCCTCTGCCTTTTCTAAATCCAGCTTATACATCTGGAAGTTCTTGGTTCATGTACTGCTGAAGCTTAGCTTGAAGGATTTTGAGCATTATTTGCTAGCATGTGAAATTAGTGCAATTGTGTGGTAGTTAGAACATTCTTTGGTACCACTCTTCTCTGGGATTGGAATGAAAACTGACGTCTTCCAGTTCTGTGGCCACTGCTGAGTTTTCCAAATTTGCTGGCATATTGAGTGCAGCACTTTCACAGCATTATCTTTTAGGATTTGAAATAGCTCAGTTGGAATTCCATCACCCACACTAGCTTTGTTTGTAGTCATGCACTCTAAGGCCCACTTGACTTCACACTCAGTATGTCTGGCTCTAGGTAAGTGACCATACCATCATGGTTATCTGGGTCATTAAGACCTTTTTTGTACGGTTCTTGAGTGTATTTTTGCCACCTCTTCTTAATCTCTTCTGCTTCTGTAAGGTCCTTAGTATTTCTGTCCTTTATGGTTCCCATCTTTGCATGAACTATTCCCTTGATCTCTCCAATTTTCTTAAATCTCTAGCCTGTCCCATTCTATTATTTTCTACTACTTCTTTGCACTGTTCATTTAAGGTCTTCTTACCTCTCCTTGCTATTCTCTGGAACTCTGCATTCAGTTGGGTATATCCTTCCCTTTCTCCCTTGCTTTTCGCTTCTCTTCTCTCAGCTACTTGTAAAGCCTCTTCAGACAACCACTTGACCCTTCTTGCATTTCTTTTTCTTGGGGATGGTTTTGGTCACTGCCTCCTGTACAGTGTTATGAACCTCTGTCTACAGTTCTTTACTAGCACTGGCACTCCATCTCCTAGATCTAATCCCTTGAATCCACTTGTCACTTCTACTGTATAATCATGAGAGATTTAATTTAGGTCATATCTGAAAGGTCTAGTGGTTTTCCCTACTTTCTTCACTTTACACCTGAATTTTGCAGCAAGGAGCTCATGATCTGAGCCACGGTCAGGTCCTGGTTTTCTTTTGCTGACTGTATAAAGCTTCTCCATCTTTGGCTGCAAAGAACATACTCCATCTGATTTTGGCATTGACCATTTGGTATTGTCTATGTTTACAACTGTCTCTTGTGTTGTTGGAAAAGGGTGTTTGCTATGACCAGTGTGTTCTCTTGGCAAAACTCTGTTAGCCTTTGCCCTGCTTCATTTTATACTCCAAGGCCAAACCTGCCTGTGCTCCAGGTATCTCAAGACTTCCTATTTTGGCGTTCCAATCCTCTATGATGAAAAAGGTATCATTTTTTTGGTGTTAGTTCTAGATGTTGTAGGTCTCCATAGAACTGTTCAGCTTCTTCAGCATTAGTGGTTGGGGCATAGACCTGGATTACTGTGATATTGAATGGTTTGCCATGGAAATGAACAGAGATCATTCTGTAGTTTTTGAAACTACACGCAAGTACTGCATTTCAAACTCTTGTTGATTATGAGGGCTACTCTACTTCTTCTAAGAGACTGTTGCCCACAGCAGTAGATATATATAATGGTCATCTAAATTCACCCATTCCCATCCATTTCAGTTACTGATTCCAAAGATGTCAATGATCACTCTTGCCATCTCCTGTTTGACCACATCTAATTTACCTTTATCCATGGATCTAACATTCCAGGTTCCTATGAAACACTGTATTTTACAGCACTGGACTTTACTTTCACCATGAGACATATCCACAACGGAGAATTGTTTCCACTGGGCCTAGCCGCTTCCTTCTTTCTGGAGCTATTAGTAACTGCCCTCCACTCTTCCCCAGGACCATATTGGACACCTTCCGACCTGGGGTCTCATCTTCCAGTGTCATATCCTTTTGCCTTTTCATACTGTTCATAGGGTTCTTGTGCCAAGAATACTGGAGTGGTTTGCCATTCCCTCCTCCAGTGGACCACGTTTTTGTCAGAACTCTTCACTATAACCCCTCCGTCTTGGGTGGCCCTGCAAAGCATGGCTCATAGCTCCAGTGAGTTACACGTGCTCCTTTGGACTGACAAGGCTGTGATCCATGAAGGAGAAACTCCAATATGGGGAGATAACCTCTGTGCTGGCTTTGACCTTGAGAGTCATGAGACATGTGCCACACACAACAGATAAGGTCAGACCCTAACAACGGAACCCGAACTTGCAGTCTAGGCTGGTCACATGGAATACAGAATCTAGGACACGAGGAAACCAGGTCAGTAAGATGCTGGTGACCCTGGAAGCAGTGGAGGACCTGGCTTCATCCCACCCACTGTGGGTGCCTCTGGGGAGCAGGGCCAGGTACCCAGTTTTAGCAAATCCAGAGGGTGGGTCTAGGAGCAGTCTGGTAAAAAAACCAAGGGTCTCTCCAAATTCCTTCTGTCTCCTTTCCTATCAAAATAAAGAAAGGCCCCTCAAGGCCAGTGTCCCTCTGCAAATATCCCTGTGAAGATGTAAACCCTCTGCTGCCATCAGGCCCCATGTGCAGCCGTCTGTCTTTCCTGGGGGATCCCCCAGAAGCTCAGGACACCACCACCTGCACCCAGCCTGTACTGACTGAAGGAACGCCCTGGAAATTCACATCTACCCAGAGGCTCTGGGTAGAGGCTTTGAAGAAGTAACCAAGGTAAGGCAGGTGAGACTGGATTCGGGTGGTCCTAAATCCAGTGACTGGTGTCCTCATAGGGAGAGGAGCCAGAGACCCAAGGAGAGATCCCAGCAGGGACGAGGTGATGCAGCGGCCAGCCAAGGATCACCAAGGGCCATCAGCAACACCAGAGCTGGAACAGGGGCCAGGAAAGGACCCTCCCTCGCAACCTCCACAGGAACCGGCCCTACCCACACCTGGATCCTGGACTTCAGGCTTCCAGACTGTGAGTCAGGACACTTCTCTCATTTAAGCCCTGGACTGCGGTTCTCTGACAAACCGTGTGGGCCGCTTAATGGGCCTCTCCCTCCTTGATACTGCTGGGCAAGCCCACCTGAAGTGGCTCCCAAACCTCGGCTACGATGTAGGGGTCATGGGACAGTCCAGAGCTCCCCAAACTTGTTACCAAACTTGCCCTACCAAGCCATCTGTAACCCACAGTGCTCAAAACAAAAGAGATCATTTCCTTGTCAGAGTCCTGTGGTTTGGGGTCCGGAGGAAAGTCAGTATCTGCTTCTCCCCAAGAGGAATTCATCTTAGAGGCAGCCACAAGTGTGTCCACACCAGGCAGTCCCAGGTGGGGTGTGTGAAATCCCATTCACCCAGGTCACAGCCCCACGTGTAAGCCATTCACAAGGTCAGGTGGGAAGGACATGCACCCAATGGACCTACAATGGGGGCGGAAAAGACTTAAGTCCACCGGGCCCCTCACAAGGTCAGATGCTCCAGTTCGGAGCGGCAAGCCCTGCATCTGATTTGCTTCTCCAGTATAATGCAGAGAATCACAGGTGTCCACTAGGTCTTTCTCTGACCCCCCCACCACACACACGTGCATGTACATATGCATGGATGTGCATACACACACACACACACACACACACACACACACCCCAACCTCTAGGAGAAGGCTGCTGGAGCCAGAATCCGGGTTCAAATCCTGATTCCTTCACTCTCTGCTCTGTGACTCAAGGCAGGTTTCTTAACCTCTCTGTGCCCCATTCCCTCTGCCCAAACCCTGGGACCGTAACCTGACCCCAGAGGATAGGCAGTTGAGCGATGTGGGAAGCCAGAGGACCGAGCTGGGAATGGAGCTGCCGCCAGCAAGCTCTTCTAATAGCCTCTCAGACCAGGCAATCAACATGCAGACCAACTAACCCATCTGCATTCCCCACCCCAGCAGGCCTGCCCAGCCAGACGCCCCTCACTAATGTCAGGTTGCTGTGCGAGGCAGGGGCAGCAGGACAGCGGGCAGGCTGGGGGCAGGGGCCACCACATACCCTGGAGCCCGGGGCAGGCCTGCCTCAGCATGGGCTTGTCCATCCTCTTGGCGTAGAAGGCTGCGTACCACACACGCAGCTCGGTGCCCGGGGGGATGTCCCGGGAGGTGGTGAAGTACACATCGCTGCCATGCTGGAAGGCCGTCAGGTTCTGGTGTCCTGGCTCCGCTGCTGGCCGCACCAACATCATCCAGTTGCAGTCGTCCTCGTTGGAAGTGTCAAAGCACACGGGGTGCCCGTCCTTCTGGAACACCTGGCGGGGGAGCACAGACCACCGCAGGGCCAGGTGGGGGCTGGTTATCCACCAGTGTGTGTGTTAGCATGCACACACCTGTGTGTGTGTGTGTGTGTGTGCATGCACACGCGCAAGGGGCTACTGAGTGACCAGTCTAGACACATCAGTGGCCAAACAGGGCACTGCACAGACCTGTTCTACATTGATGGGTGTCCACATTGATGGGAGGGCAGGGGAAGATCCCCGAAACAGGTCAGACTGGTCACAGGCAAAAGGGAAGCAGGAGGCACAGCTAAAGGTCAGGTCTCACGGGGGAGGCCTGAGTTCTCAGGTGGGTACTGGAATGCATCTCCACCTGTGGTCCAGGAGGGTACCTGGTCATGTGTGCTCTGCATGAGGAAGCCTGAGCTCTACTCCCAGGTCAGGAGTTCTCAGAGCCCTGAGTGCTACACATGGTCCTGTTGGGAATGAGGACACCTAAGGTCTACCTGTGGTCCAGGTGTAGAATCTGGACACTCAGCTCTAATCAGTTTTCAAGTGGGCATGAAGACACCTGAGTTCTACTCCTGGCCCAGGGTGTCACTGGAACACCTGAACTCTATACCTGGGCTAAGTGTATCAGGATACCTGAGTTCTTTTCCCAGTTCTGTTGCAAGTATGTTCAATGACTTTGACCAAGTTCCTCAATCCTTTTTTAAAATTTTTAGTTATTTATTCATTTATTTATTGACTTTTTGACCATTCCAGGTGGCATGCGGGATCTTAGTTCCCAGACCAGGGATTGGACCTGTGCACCCTTCAGTGGAAGTGCAGCGTCTTAACCCCTGGATCATGGAAGTCTCATTGCTTGAACTTTATAAGCTGTGCCCTCATCTAAAAAGCAGCACCATCACTTTAGGGATGCAGGCAGGGACGAGGGGGAGAAGCTTGAATATTTTGCAGTTCACAGTAACCACATGGAATGGGGGGCTCCAGTCCCCTATTTTCTGATGCAATTGTTGCTTCCTCATTATAGAAAGAAATCTCCCTTCTTCTCCTGCCTTTTCCTATAGGGGCTCCCCACTGCTAAGAGCTAGAGAACCCCCTCTGAGAAGGGGAGGGGATGGTGGGGGCTACCAGGTGCCTAGTGCCCCCTAGTTGGTACAGGGGCTGCTCCCAGTTGGCCTTAGCCTCCTTCTGTGGGCATAAAGGTGCCCCCAGAATCCAGGTACCCAACACTGAGCCTATGCTGCTGCTGCTAAGTCGCTTCAGTCATGTCTGACTCTGTGCAACCCCACAGACGGCAGCCCACCAGGCTCCACTGTCCCTGGGATTCTCCAGGCAAGAACACTGGAGTGGGTTGCCACGTCCTTCTCCAAAGCATGAAAGTGAAAAGTGAAGTCGCTCAGTCGCTCAGTCGTGTCTGACTCTTAGCGACCCCATGGACTGCAGCCCACCAGGCTCCTCCATCCATGGGATTTTCCAGGCAAGAGTACTGGAGTGGGGTGCCATTGCCTTCTCTGGAGCCTGTGCTGGAACAACTCAATACCAGACACAGACCTTCGGAATCCTGAGTCACCGAAAGAAACCAAAACAGGCACAAAGGGCTTTTTCAAAGAGGCCTTGGCCAATCACGGGCCCACAGCGATTACTCCCATCAGCCCAGATCTCTTGACATCACTCCTGCACATAAAACAGCCTTTCTTTCTTTCCTTTCTTTGTAAACAAATCAAGTCCCTTTCCCTTCTCTCTGCCGCGCTGAAATCTGCCTTGTAAACTGAGTTCTCCGAGGACTGTCGAGTCCCCACGATCAGCTGGATCACCTCTGTCCCAAACACTTGGGTCTCTGCTAAGGGTCTCCAGGAAAGCTCGCCTCTGGGGCTCACTGCTGCCCGACCAGTGCCTGTTCCTCTCAGTTGATTTCATGGGTGTTTCTGAAGGCTGGCTGCAGCTGGGCTCTGGGCATGGGGCCAGAGCTGTGACCCATATCACAACCCCAGCCTTGTGGCGCCTCTGGGGGTCTCACTTTAAGTGGTCAAGTCCTCCTTGGGATTTTCCTCCATTTCCTTTTTCTCAGTGTCACACAGAAGCCATCATCTCCCTGTCTGATGTGCTTTTCAGAGTTGCCAAATTTTGCACTGGTCTCTCATTAATACAAAACACCTTCCTTTCGAAAGAGCCTTGCAAACTCCATACAGGTGTGAAATCCTCACGTGGTCCTGCAAATTCCACAGAAAGCCCCTCCTACAGCCTACACTGGGGTGGGGGTGGGGCTGTCCATTCTTGTCTATGTTTTAAATATACTCTTACGAGTTTTGCAAAATACTAACTTAACTCATGCTCTTGTGATATAAAAATAAACTAAAAAAAAAAAGAGAAACACTGTCTTGGAAATTCAGCAGGACTGCAACACCCAGAGCTGTCTCTCTGATGTTTATAAATCACTGAACTTCTCAGTGAGCATCTCCCTCGCCCACCTGCACGCGAGGAAGATCACAAACACGGGTGCCGCAGCCCCCACCGGCCCAGTGTGTACCTTCAGTGGAAACGCAGACTCCTTCTCCCATTTGGCGACGCGTCGCGACTCAAATGGGCCGAACTGCGTGCGCTTGACGAGCTGGGTCACGGCAAACACCCCCTCAGCTCCGTCTTCCAGGCGTCTGATCTCCAGGTTGGAGGGAAGGGATGACCTAGAGATGAAACAAAGCAAGACAGTCTTGGCCCCAAGTGCCCACTGGCCAGGGTGCCACCCTCACCAGGGACAGAGGGTTAGGACGATGGAGAAGGTCGCTCCCGCTGGCCCCAGAGCAGCTGATGGAGAGGCACTGACTTGAAGATGTGTTTATACTCCCCACCCAGGAGACAGAGCCAATGCTCAAGTGCATGACACACACACACACACATACACACACACACACACCCTAAGTGGGCCCATAGAGAGGGAGGGAGGACCAGAGAGAGACCACAAAGAGCTGCCACGTGGAAAGGACCACAAGAATGACAAGAAGTGCCAAAGACAGTGCATTTCGAAGACCACAAGAGGGTTTCCCGTGAGGCTGCACTGGGCCGGGTTCATCATGAATGTGGCCTTTTTAAGTCAACTCAGGCAATGTTAAGGAGAGGACACGTGTATCCTGGGGGGAGAGGAAGGGAGGCATGTCGGCGGGGACCTAGTGCGAGCCAAGACCAGGGCACGCCTGACCCACGTCTGGGGTGGGCATGGACCCCTCACAGGAGTGGCAGGAGGCCGGTTGAGACGAGGAACCCATCCGGGAAGGACTGATGGCTCCCACTGGAGCTTTGTGGGCAATGGGCAACCACTGAAGGGTCTGGAAGAGAGCTGGTCAGATCTGTGCTCTGGGCCAAAATAGGAACCTCTTTGCTCTGCAAAGGTAAGTCACAGTCAAACCAGTTGGGAGGCTTCTAGAACAGCAGTGATAAGATGACAGCTTGAGTGCCAGCCCATTCCTAAAGCAGATGTTGTGATGACAGCCACGTCCGAGGGGCCATCCTCTCCTCTTTACAGATGAGACAACCGAGATGCAGAGAGGGCCACGTCTCGTCCAGATCCAAACAGCTACTGCGTGGCAACAGGGCTGCAACCTGGGGGCCCACAGGGGACACGGTCCCCCGACCCCAGGGAAACGTGGACTGGCAGAGCCATGGAGCCCCTGCACCAGATCTAGGTGCTCATCCAACAGCTACTTCCCCTTTGCCTGGCCACCTGTACTCACTGCCCACAGCTCCAGCCCCCAACCAGGCATGGGTCAGACAGCAAGCCTGGGTTCAAACCACAGGGGAGACTGAATGAGCAGACCTACAACCTCGGCCATGGTTGCTTGGTGTATAAACCACCTCAGCCCCCCAGCTGAACCAGGAACTAGATAAAAGACATTGACCAGGAAGCCTCTTCCTTGACATGCCTGGGCTCATCCTGGGGGCAGGTAACCAGCTTGCAGTGGATGGTGGCCTCGAACGAGAGGACGATCCCTCTCCTCCTTATTTGCTGTCTCCTCCTTTTGTGTAGACACCGAGGTGGCCAGGCTCTCACCACAGGTGACAAACAGACAACCCTGTTTGACAGGCAGGATGGTAAAGACAGCTGGCGGGGTCACTCACCTGGCTCTGCTTAACACGAAGGAGTCTTTGACCATGACCACCGGGCCCAGCTCAGGACATTCAGAGTCGTGGTACTGGCTGCAGTCCTCACACCCTGAAAACAGACATCCTGGCATCAGGGGAGGGGCATAGGGAGGGGAGGGAGACGCCCACAGAGCGTCCCGCAGCCCGGGGGTGACCCACAGTGCTGCCCACAGGTGCAAAATGAGAGCAACACAGGACACGAGCCCCCAGGAGAAAAGCCCAGCTCCACGGCGCGCGGCAAGGCTGACCGAGTCAGCTCTATGCGGATGCAGGACAGCGTCTCAGTAAACAAAAATTCACCAATGTAACCTGTTTCTCATAAATCGAACATGTCAGAAACCCTTCTAAAACCCGGGATTACCTTTCTGAGTCTGCTGCCACCCCTGTCGCAGCGCCCTTTGCCGGGAGTTCTGGGAAAGAAGATTCTTTTAAAATTAGACCCGGTAGCACATTTCATGTCATACACCGTGGTTCTTAGTAACAGGGAAAATCCCATCTAAAAGGAGACAGCTTTTCTCTACACAAAGACCAGATGTGCATGCGACTCTGCCTGCTGGTGAAGGTGGGCCACGGGCCCTGGACACTTACAGATGAACATGATCTCCTCATTCCCGTCCTCAGCCATCGCCGCCACCTGTCAGGACACAGTGCCACATTAGTGAGCAGCTTTGGGCCCAAGGCATTTTTTTTTTTTTAATTTACTGAGTAAACTTGATTTACAAAGTGGTGTTAATTTCTGCTACACGGCGAAGTGATTCAATTACATATGCGTGTATGCTGAGTCATTTCAGTCGTGTCCAGCTCTTTGTGACCCTGTGGACTATACCCACCAGGCTCCTCTGTCCATGGGATTCTCCAGGCAGGAACACTGGAGTGGGCTGCTGTACCCGTCTCTATCAGTTATATATACAATTCTTCCTTACATTCTTTCCCACTGGCATTTTTGATGTTTAATATTTTTTAATTGGAGGATAATTACTTTACGAGGTTGTATTAGTTTCTGCTGTATAATGAAGTGAATCAGCTACATGTATACATATATGCCCTCCCTTGCAGATCTCCCTTGCAGACCTCCCTCCTACCCCCATCTCACGCCTCGACGTCACCACAGGGGACCGAGCTGAGCTCCCTGTGCTTCTGGACCTAGAGTCTGTCATACAGAGTAAAGTTAGGAAGAGAAAAATTTCACATATGAATGCATATATGTGAAATCCAGAAAAAATGATACAAATGAACCTATTTTCAGGGGAGGAATAGAGACACAGATGTAGAGACATGTAAACACAGTGGAGGAAGGGGAGAGTGGGATGTATTGGGAGATTCGGATTGACATATATATGTTACCGTGTAGCGCTAACCCTAACCCTAACCCTAAGTGCCTCGGCGGCGCGCACTAAGCGCCTCGGCGGCTGTGACCACCACACTAAGCGCAGCCGAGAGGAGCTACCCTACGATCCAGGTCAGGAAGGGTGACGGTGAGGAGATACCCCTCCTCCAAGTTCAGGAAGGGCGGCGTGAGAAGAGACCCCTCGTCCAAGTTCAGGGATGGCGGCGGTGAATACCGGCGCGCTAAGCGCAGCCGAGAGGAGGTACCCCACGTCCGAGGTCAGGAAGGGTGGCGGTGAGGAGATACCCCTCCTCCAAGGTCAGGAAGGGCGGCAGTGAAGAGATACCCCTCCTCCAAGTTCAGGAAGGGTGGCAGTGAACACCGGAGCACTAAGCGCGGCTGAGAGGAGCTACCCCACGTCTGAGGTCAGGAAGGGTGGCAGTGAGGAGATACCCCTCCTCCAAGGTCAGGAAGGGCGGCGGTGAGGAGAGACCCCTCCTCCAAGGCCAGGAAGGGCGGCGGTGAGGAGAGTCCCCTTGTCCAAGGTAAGGTGCGATGGCTGTGCTTTGCTGGAGCAGCCGGGAAGAGATACCCCACGCCCAAGGTAAGAGAAACCCAAGTAAGACGGTAGGTCTTGCAAGAGGGCATCAGAGGGCAGACACAATGAAACCATGCTCACAGAAACTAGTCAATCTAATCACACTAGGACCACAGCCTTGTCTAACTCAATGAAACTAAGCCATGCCTGTGGGGCAACCCAAGATGGGCGGGTGATGGTGGAGAGATCTGACAGGATGTGGTCCGCTGGAGAAGGGAATGGCAAACCACTTCAGTATTCTTGCCTTGAGAACCCCATGAACAGTATGAAAGGGCAAAATGATAGGATACTGAAAGAGAAACTCCCCAGGTCAGTAGGTGCCCAATATGCTACTGGAGATCAGTAGAGAAATAACTCCAGAAAGAATGAAGGGATGGAGCCAAAGTAAAAATAATACCCAGCTGTGGATGTGATTGGTGATAAAAGCAAGGTCTGATGATGTAAAGAGCAATATTGCATCAGATCAGATTAGATCAGTCGCTCAGTCGTGTCCGACTCTTTGCGACCCCATGAACCGCAGCACACCAGGCCTCCCTGTCCATCACCAGCTCCCGGAGGTCACTCAGACTCACATCCATCAAGTCAATGATGCCATCCAGCCATCTCATCCTCTGTTGTCCCCTTCTCCTCCTGCCCCCAATCCCTCCCAGCATCAGAGTCTTCTCCAATGAGTCAACTCTTCGCATGAGGTGGCCAAAATACTGGAGTTTCAGCTTTAGCATCATTCCTTCCAAAGAAATTCCAGGGCTGATCTCCTTCAGAATGCACTGGTTGGACCTTCTTGCAGTCCAAGGGACTCTCAAGAGTCTTCTCCAACACCACAATTCAAAAGCATCAATTCTTCCGCATTCAGCCTTCTTCACAGTCCAGCTCTCACATCCATACATGACCACAGGAAAGACCATAGCCTTGACTAGGCGAACCTTTGTTGGTAAAGTGATGTCTCTGCTTTTGAATATGCTATCTAGATTGGTCATAACTTTCCTTCCAAGGAGTAAGCGTCTTTTAATTTCATGGCTGCAGTCACCATCTGCAGTGATTTTGGAGCCCAGAAAAATAAAGTCTGACACTGTTTCCACTGTTTCCCCATCTATTTCCCATGTAGTGATGGGACCAGATGCCATGATCTTCGTTTTCTGAATGTTGAGCTTTAAGCCAACCCTTTCACTCTCCACTTTCACTCTCATCAAGAGGCTTTTTAGGCCCTCTTCACTTTCTGCCATAAGAGTGGTGTCATCTGCATATCTGAGGTTATTGATATTTCTCCCAGCAATCTTGATTCCAACTTGTGTTTCTTCCAGTCCAGCATTTCTCATGATGTACTCTGCATATAAGTTAAATAAACAGGGTGACAATAAACAGGCTTGACGTACTCCTTTTCCTATTTGGAACCAGTCTGTTGTTCCATGTCCAGTTCTAACTGTTGCTTCCTAACCTGCATACAGATTTCTCAAGAGGCAGATCAGGTGGTCTGGTATTCCCATCTCTTTCAGAATTTTCCATAGTTTATTGTGATCTACACAGTCAAAGGCTTTGGCATAGTCAATAAAGCAGAAATAGATGTTTTTCTGGAACTCTCTTGCTTTTTCCATGATCCAGCGGATGTTGGCAATTTGATCTCTGGTTCCTCTGCCTTTTCTAAAACCAGCTTGAACATCAGGAAGTTCACGGTTCACATATTGCTGAAGCCTGGCTTGGAGAATTTTGAGCATTACTTTACTAGCGAGTGAGATGAGTGCAATTGCGCGGTAGTTTGAGCATTCTTTGGCATTGCTGCATAGGAACCTGTAATGTCAGGTCCATGAATCAAGGCAAATTGGAAGTGGTCAAATAAGAGATGGCAAGAGTGAATGTCGACATTCTAGGAATCAGCGAACTCAAATGGACTGGAATGGGTGAATTTAACTCAGAGGACCATTATATCTACTACTGTGGGCAGGAATCCCTCAGAAGAAATGGAGTGGCCATCATGGTCAATGAAAGAGTCTGAAATGCAGTACATGGATGCAATCTCAAAAACGACAGAATGATCTCTGTTCGTTTCCAAGGCTAACTATTCAATGTCACAGTAATCCAAGTCTATGCGCCAACCAGTAACGCTGAAGAAGCTGAAGTTGAACAGTTCTATGAAGACCTACAAGACCTTTTAGAACTAAAACCCCAAAAAGATGTCCTTTTCATTATCGGGGACTGGAATGCAAAAGTAGGAAGTCAAGAAACACCTGGAGTAACAGGCAAATTTGGCCTTGGAATACTGAATAAAGCAGGGCAAAGACTAACAGAGTTTTGCCAAGAAAATGCACTGGTCATAGCAAATACCCTCTTCCAACAACACAAGAGAAGACTCTATATATGGACATCACCAGATGGTCAACACCGAAATCAGATCGATTATATTCTTTGCAGCCAAAGATGGAGAAGCTCTATACAGTCAGCAAAAACAAGACCAGGAGCTGACTGTGGCTCAGACCATGAACTCCTTATTGCCAAATTCAGACTGAAATTGAAGAAAGTAGGGAAAACCACTAGACCATTCAGGTATGACCTAAATCACATCCCTTATGATTATACAGTGGAAGTGAGAAATAGATTTAAGGGCCTAGATCTGATAGAGTGCCTGATGAACTATGGAATGAGGTTCGTGACACTGTACAGGAGACAGGGATCAAGACCATCCCCAAGGAAAAGAAATGCAAAAAAGCAAAATGGCTGTCTGGGGAGGCCTTACAAATAGCTGTGAAAAGAAGAGAAGCAAAAAGCAAAGGAGAAAAGGCAAGATATAAACATCTGAATGCAGAGTTCCAAAGAATAGCAAGAAGAGATAAGAAAGCCTTCTTCAGCCATCAATGCAAAGAAATAGAGGAAAACAACAGAATGGGAAAGACTAGGGATCTCTTCAAGAAAATCAGAGATACCAAAGGAACATTTCATGTAAAGATGGGCTTGATAAAGGACAGAAATGGTATGGACCTAACAGAAGCAGAAGATATTAAGAAGAGGTGGCAAGAATACACAGAAGAACTGTACAAAAAAGATCTTCACGACCCAGATAATCACGATGGTGTGATCACTGACCTAGAGCCAGACATCCTGGAATGTGAAGTCAAGTGGGCCTTAGAAAGCATCACTACTAACAAAGCTAGTGGAGGTGATGGAATTCCAGTGGAGCTATTCCAAATCCTGAAAGATGATGCTGTGAAAGTGCTGCACTCAATATGCCAGCAAATTTGGAAAACTCAGCAGTGGCCACAGGATTGGAAAAGGTCAGTTTTCATCCCAATCCCAAAGAAAGGCAATGCCAAAGAATGCTCAAACTACCGCGCAATTGCACTCATCTCACACACTAGTAATGTTCAAAATTCTCCAAGCCAGGCTTCAGCAATATGTGAACCGTGAACTTCCTGATGTTCAAGCTGGTTTTAGAAAAGGCAGAGGAACCAGAGATCAAATTGCCAACATCCGCTGGATCATGGAAAAAGCAAGAGAGTTCCAGAAAAACATCTATTTCTGCTTTATTGACTATGCCAAAGCCTTTGACTGTGTAGATCACAATAAACTATGGAAAATTCTGAAAGAGATGGGAATACCAGACCACCTGATCTGCCTCTTGAGAAATCTGTATGCAGGTCAGGAAGCAACAGTTAGAACTGGACATGGAACAACAGACTGGTTCCAAATAGGAAAAGGAGTACGTCAAGCCTGTTTATTGTCACCCTGTTTATTTAACTTATATGCAGAGTACATCATGAGAAATGCTGGACTGGAAGAAACACAAGTTGGAATCAAGATTGCTGGGAGAAATATCAATAACCTCAGATATGCAGATGACACCACTCTTATGGCAGAAAGTGAAGAGGAACTAAAAAGCCTCTTGGTGAAAGTGGAGAGTGAAAAGGTTGGCTTAAAGCTCAACATTCAGAAAACGAAGATCATGGCATCTGGTCCCATCACTACATGGGAAATAGATGGGGAAACAGTGGAAACAGTGTCAGACTTTATTTTTCTGGGCTCCAAAATCACTGCAGATGGTGACTGCAGCCATGAAATTAAAAGAGGCTTACTCCTTGGAGGGAAAGTTATGACCAACCTAGATAGCATATTCAAAAGCAGAGACATCACTTTACCAACAAAGGTTCGCCTAGTCAAGGCTATGGTCTTTCCTGTGGTCATGTATGGATGTGAGAGCTGGACTGTGAAGAAGGCTGAGTGCCGAAGAATTGATGCTTTTGAACTGTGGTGTTGGAGAAGACTCTTGAGAGTCCCTTGGACTGCAAGGAGATCCAACCAGTGCATTCTGAAGGAGATCAGCCCTGGGATTTCTTTGGAAGGAATGATGCTAAAGCTGAAACTCCAATATTTTGGCCACCCCATGCTAAGAGTTGACTCATTGGAGAAGACTCTGATGCTGGGAGGGATTGGGGGAGGAGAAGGGGACGACAGTGGATGAGATGGCTGGATGGCATCATTGACTTGATGGATGTGAGTCTGAGTGACCTCCGGGAGTTGGTGATGGACAGGGAGGCCTGGCGTGCTGCGATTCATGGGGTCGCAAAGAGTCGGACAAGACTGAGCGACTGATCTGATCTGATCTGATCTGTGTGCAAAATAGCTACCTAGTGGGAAGCTGCTAAAGAGCCAGGAAGCTCAGCTCAGTGCTTCACTTGCATTTTTTTTTTTTTTAAAGTATTTATTTATTTGGTTGCACCAGGCATGTGGAATCTAGTTCCCTGACCATGGATCGAACATAGGCCCTCTGCATTGGGAGCATGGAGTCTTAGCCACTGGATTGCCAGGGAGGTCTCCCTCCATTGGCATTTTAAAAGACAGTTCCTGCTCCCATGGACAGAGGAGCCTGGTAGGCTGCGGTCCATGGGGTCGCTAAGAGTCAGACACGACTGAGCAACTTTACTTTCACTTTTCACTTTCATGCACTGGAGAAGGAAATGGCAACCCACTCCAGTGTTCTTGCCTGGAGAATCCCAGGGACGGGAGAGCCTGGTGGGCTGCCCCCTATGGGGTCGCACAGAGTCGGAAGTGCGACTGAAGTGACTTAGCAGCAGCAGCAGCTAATACATAAACCATATGTAGAGACTGACTTTGTGATTAGAAAAAAAAATTTTTTTTCCATTTTTTTGGTCACAACATGTGGCTTGCAGAATCTCAGTTCCCTGACCAGGGATAGAACCCGGGCTCTCGCAATGGAAGCACAGAGCCCTAACCACTGCACAGCCAGGGAATTTTCTGACTTTGTGCTCCAAAGGCAACATGCAGTACGGTCCTCTTTATTGTGGGATGGGTTTGGGCCTTGAAATGTTTCCTCACCCAGAACAATGTTGCTTTTAACAAGGCATGCGTGTGCATGGCTCTGGATTTAGGACACTGTCGTGAACCCTGGCTTTCACCTTTCCCTAGCAGCCATCCGCTTCCATTTGTAAAATAAATGTTTTGTTGTTGTCCAATCGCTCAGTTGTATCCAACTCTTGCGACTCCATGGACTGCAGCACGCCAGGCTTCCCTGTCCTTCACTATCTCTCAGAGCTTGCTCAAATTCATGTCCATTGAGTCAGTGATGCCATCCAACCATCTCAACCTTTGTTGCCCCTTTTTCTCCTGCTTTCAATCTTTCCCAGCATCAGGGTCTTTTCCAATGAGTCCACTCTTCACATCAGGTGGCCAAAGTACTGGAGTTTCAGCTTCAGCATCAGTCCTTCCAATGAACACCCAGGACTGATCTCCTATGGGATGGACTGGTTGGATCTCCTTGCAGTCCAAGGGACTCTCAAAGAGTCTTCTCCAAAACCACAGTTCAAAAGCTTCAATTCTTCAGCACTCAGATGAAAGTGAAAGAGGAGAGTGAAAAACTTGGCTTAACGCTCAACATTCAGAAAACTAAGATCATGGCATCCAGTCCCATCACTTCATGGCAAATAGATGGGGAAACAGTGGAAACAGTAGTTGACTTTATTTTTCTGGGCTCCAAAATCATTGCAGATGGCGATTGTAGCCATGAAATTAAAAGACGCTTACTTCTTGGAAGGAAAGTTATGATCAACCTAGACAACATATTAAAAACAAGAGACATTACTTTGTCAACAAAGGTCCATCTAGTCAAGGGTATGGTTTTTCCAGTAGTCACGTATGGATGCGAGAGTCGGACTGTGAAGAAAGCTGAGCACCGAAGAATTGATGCTTTTGAACTGTGGTGTTGGAGAAGATAAGAGTCCCTTGGACTGCAAGGAGATCCAACCAGTCTATCCTAAAGGAGATCAGTCCTGGGTGTTCAGTGGAAGGACTGATGTTGAAGCTTAAACGCCAATACTTTGGCCACCTGATGTAAAGAGCTGACTCATCTGAAAGGACCCTGATGCTGGGAAAGACTGAGGGCAGGAGGAGAAGGGGACAACAGAGGATAAGATGGTTGGATGGCAACACTGACTCAAGGGACATAGGTTTGGATAGACTCCGGGAGTTGGTGATGGACATGGAGGCCTGGCGTGCTGCAGTTCATGGGGTCACAAAGAGTCAGACATGACTGAGCAACTGAACTGAACTGAACAGCTTTCTTTATGGTCCAACTCTCACATCCATACGTGACTATTGGTAAAACCACATCTTTGACTATACGGACCTTTGTCAGCAAAGTGATATTTCTGCTTTTTAATACACTAAGTTTGTCACAGCTTTTCTTCCAAGAAGCAAGTGACTTTTAATTTCATGGCTGCAGTCACTCTCCACAGTGGTTTTGGAGCCTAAGAAAATAGTCTGTCACTGTTTCCATTGTTTCCCCATCTATGTGCCATGAAGTGATAGGACCAGATGCCATGATCTTAGTTTCTTTAATGCACTGCCATTTAGAGAAAGCCAGTTTCCAGGTGGCCACTTCTATTCTCCCTGCCTCAAAGGACTGTGAACACCTCCAGGGCAGCCTCGTCTCACACGACCTCTATTTTTCTCCACCTGCTAACCTCTGTGAAACACCACATCTCTCACATTTCTCTCGGGGACTAAGGCACCACCTAACATCATGGAGGGGAGCCCTCCTGCTCTCCACAAAACCTTTATCACATCCGGTCACTTCTATTTCTGGTTCAACCTTGAGGTTCACCTCCATAGCAGGCAGCTGTGCCCAGCCCCACTACCTATATATTTGTGGGCAATCTGAATATGTTCATTCTGGGGTCTCAGACTCCTGACCCATAAAAGGGAAATTAAGATGCCCACCCCATATAGTTTTGGGAGAGTATAAAGTGAGATACATCTTGTGTGTGCCACTCAGTAACAGTTCCTCTTCCCTCCCAGCCCTCCATCCCCAATTAAGTCAACCCAGTACATCCTTCCTGTATCCCACTCCTGGCCAAGACCATCTGTGGTACCATTTTGGGGAAGTATGCAGGCTGGCATACTTCCTGAATGCTGATTCCACATGCCCTCTGCCCCATTCCCATCCCCAGGAGCTATTAAAGGATGAACAGCAGACAATGCAAAGTCCAAATGAAAATGCAGATTTGCTGAGCACATAATTTCATGAGCAGAGTAGAGGACAGAGTTGAAAATTCCACCACAGAAGTCAATTAGTTACAAGGAAACGAGGCAAAGACGGGATTTCCAATTTGCCCTTAAAATGCCAAGGGTCCATAACCAGGGCATATTTTCCTTCAAACACAGCACAGTAGCTTCTGTTCTGGGAACACTCCTTTACGTTACAAGATGTCTCAGGTGGCTCAGCATGTTTAACTTGGGGCTTCCTGCCTGATGGCCTGCACGGGCAGGGTCAGAGGTCAGCCTGGAACGTGGGCAGCGGCTGGTCACAGAGCAAAAGAGGAAGGACAAAGAGGAAGAAACATGTGGAAATCCACTTTCATGAGCTGCTGAGGTGCCCCCAGGGGCCTGAAAACCATCTGCCCAATGGCAGGAACCACTGACCTCCACTGGTCAATCCCATGTCATGTTCAAAGAAGTTCTCAAGAACACTCCCCAAACTGCAGCCAGATCATGGCAGAATACAGAATTCCCACAAAGCTGGCAGCATCAGAGGGTGCAAACGACGGGAACCACTCTGGCCTCTCTCAAGGCCTGATGTGGCCACCTGCCTCTGGTCTGGCCTCTCAAGGAGTCTACTTCCTGGGTATTATAAGTAGTCCTTCTATGAACACTGGGGTGCCAAAATCTTTCTGAATTACAGTTTCCTCCCAGGGATATACCCAGGGATTGTTGGATCATATGCTAGTTCTCAGTGCTTTAGGGAACCTCCATAGCTGTTTCCATAGTGGTTGTACCAACCGACATTCCCTCCAACAGTGTAGAAGGGTTCCCTTTTCTCTACACCCTCTCCATCACTTGTCATCTGTAGACGTTTCAGTGACGGCCATACTGACCAGTGTGAAGTGATACTTCACTGTAGTTTTGATCTGCATTTCTCTAACAATTAGTGATGCTGAGCATCCTTTCACATGCCCATTTGCCATCCCTGGGCTTCCCTGGTGGCTCAGATGGTAAAGAATCTGCCTGCAGTGCAGAAGACCCGGGTTTGATCCCTGGGTCAGGAAGATTCCCTGGAGAAGGGAATGGCTACCCGCTCCAGTATTCTGGCCTGGAAAATCCCATGGACAGAGGAGCCTGGTCTGCTGCAGTACAAGGGGTCACAAAGAGTCAGACACAACTGAGCAACTAACATTTGGCCATCCCTATGACTTCCTTTGGCAAAATGGCTATTTAGGTCTTCTGCCCACTTTTTGACTTGTTTTTCTGTTACTGAGTTATACAAGCTATCTGTATATTTTGGAAATTAAGCCCTTGTCAACTGCATCATTTGCAAATATTTTCTCCCATTCTATAGGTTATCTTTTCATTGTGGTTTCCTTTGCTGTGCAAAAGCTTATGAGTTTGATTAGATCCCATTTGTTCATTTTTGCTTTTATTCTATTGCCTTGAGAGACTAAGAAAACATCAGTATGATTTATGTCAGAGAATGTGTGGGCTATATTCTCTTCTAGGAGTTTTCTGGTGTCTTGTCTTTATGCCATTTTGAGTTTATTTGCATGTGCAGTGAGAGACCATGGTCTAACTTCATTGTTTTACAGGTAGTCATCCAGCTTTCCCAATGCCAGTTGCGAAAGAGACTGCCTTTCCTCCATTGTACATTCTTGCCTCCTTTGTTGAAAATTAATTGCCTGTAGATACTTGGGTTTATTTCTGGGCTTTCTACTCTGTTCCACTGATCCACAGGTCTGTTTCTGTGCCATACCAAGCTGTTTTGATTAGTCCACCTTTGAATATTATCTGAAGCCTGAGTTATGAGGCCTCTAGCTTTGTTCTTCTTGCTCAGGATTGATTTGGCAATTCTGTGTCTCTTATGCTTCCATATAAATTTTAGGATTATTTTTCTATGAAATATGTCTCCAGTCATTTGATAAGGATTGCAATCAATTTGTAGACTGCTCTGAGTATTATGGCCATTTTAACAATACTGTTTCTTCTAATCAAAGAGCATGGGCTATCTTTCCATTTCTTTAAACAATATTTAATTTCCTTTATCAGTGTTTTATGGTTCTCAGCATATAAGTCATTCATTTCCTCGATCAGCTTTATTCCGAAGTATTTTTTATGCAATTTTAAACAGGACTTTTTTTAACTTTCCCGTTCTGATATTTCACTGTTAGTGTAAAGAAATGCAACAGATTTAGGCATGTTAATCCTGCATCCTGCTACTTTGCTGAATTCATTTATCGGTTCTAGTAGTTTTTGTGTGGCATCTTTTTTGTTGTTGTTCAGTGGCTAAATTGTGTCTAGCTTTTCATGACCTCATGGACTACAGCACACCAGGTTTCCCTGTTCTTCACTATTTCCTGGAGTTTGCCCAAACTCATGTCCATTGAGTTGGTGATGTCATCCAATCATTTCATCCTCTGTTGCCTCTTCTCCTGCCCTCGATCTCTTCCAGCATCAGGGTCTTTTCCAGTGAATCAGGTCTTCCCATCAGGTGGCCAAAGTACCGGAGATTCAGCATCAGCCCTTCCAATGAATATTCAGGGTTGATTTCCTTTAGGATTGACTGCTTTGATCTTCTCACAGTCCAAGGGACTCTCAAGAGTCGTCTTCTCCACCACAATTTGAAAGTATCAATTCTTCAGCACTCAGCCTTCTTTATGGCTCAGTGCTCACACCCATACACAACTACTGGAAAAACCATAGCTTTGACTATATATGTACATTTGTTGGCAAAGAGATGTCTCTGCTTTTTAATCTGCTATCTAGGTTTGTCATTTTAAAAAAGAAAGCAGAGACATCACTTTGCCAACAAAGGTTTGTTGTGATTTTGGAGCCCGAGAAAACAAAGTCTTTCACTGCTTCCACTTTTTCTTCCTCTATTTGCCATGAAGTGGTGGCACCAGATGCCATGATCTGAGTTCAAAATACTGGAATGGGTTGCCATTCCCTCCTCCAGTGGACCATGTTTTGTCAGAACTCTTCACTGTGACCTGTCCATTTTGGGTGGCCCTGAATGGCATGGCTCATAGCGTCACTGAGTTACACAAGCCCCTTTGCCACGACAAGGCTGTGATCCATGAAGAAGTGGCATCTTTAGGTTTTTCTATATATAGTATCATGTCACTTGCAAATAAAGACAATTTTACCTTTTCCTTCCAGTTTGGATACCTTTTCTTTCTCTTGTCTGATTGCTGTGGCCTGCACTCCCAATAACTATGTTGAACAGAAGTGGTGAGAGTGGACACACTTGTTCCAGATTTTAACACTGAGGCTTTCAGCTTTTCACTGTTGCATATTACATTAGTGATGTGTATGTCATAAATAGGTTTTATAAAGAAGCCTCCTGAAGTCTGTGCTATCCTGGAAAAATCCCTTTGGTGCGTGGAATGCTCCTTTGTAGAAGGGAAGTTCAGTCTCCAGACTTCTCCAGCATGTAAGAAATCCTAGAATAAGGGACTGTAGATAATACTGTTGTAGGGGGAAATGACAGAAAAATTCACAAAGTGTGGGATTCAGCCGTTTTAACTACTGATTCTGGAGATACGTACCTTACACCAGTGGTTCTCAAAGTGTGGTCCCTGAACTAGCAAAAAGTAACACCAGCAGCACCTGGGAATTTCTTGAAAAGGCAAATTCTTCGGTCCTTCCCCAGACCTGCTGGAGCAGCCTCTCTGGGCTGGGATCTCCATACTCTGCAAACCTTAAGGTATTTGCAGACCTTCAGGTTATTCTGATGCAGCTCAAGTCTGAGAACAGCTGCTTAACCTTAAATCTTTTAATTTAAAACTTACATAGATGCCAAAAGAAAACAAACAGCAAGTGTGATCACTGGAGGACCACGGTAACAGTGTCAGGAAACCTATGATCACTGGAGGACCACGGTAACAGTGTCAGGAAACCTATGATCACTGGAGGACCACAGTAACAGTGTCAGGAAACCTGAGATCGCTGGAGGACCACGGTAACAGTGTCAGGAAACCTGTGATCGCTGGAGGACCACGGTAACAGTGTCAGGAAACCTGTGATCACTGGAGGACCACGGTAACAGTGTCAGGAAACCTGTGATCACTGGAGGACCACGGTAACAGTGTCAGGAAACCTGTGACCGCTGGAGGACCATGATAACAGTGTCAGGAAACCTGTGATCACTGGAGGACCACAAGGACCACAGTAATAGTGTCAGGAAACTGTGATCGTTGGAGGACCACGATAACAGTGTCAGGAAACCTGTGATCGCTGGAGGCCCACAGTAACAGTGTCAGGAAACCTGTGATCACTGGAGGACCATTGTAACAGTGTCAGGAAACCTGTGATCACTGGAGGACCACAAGGACCACAGTAATAGTGTCAGGAAACTGTGATCGTTGGAGGACCACGGTAACAGTGTCAGGAGACCTGTGATCGCTGGAGGCCCACAGTAACAGTGTCAGGAAACCTGTGATCACTGGAGGACCATTGTAACAGTGTCAGGAAACCTGTGATCATTGGAGGACCATGGTAACAGTGTCAGTAAGCCAGATTCATCCTGAATGTCAGTTAGGCTGAGGTCATGATGACCTGTGTGTAACTTGGTGAGAAACGGTTTGAAAGGAGGGGTAATGTGGAGCAGATGTTCTCTGTGACAACTGAGGTTTACGAGGCAGCCCCCGTAATGACAACTGTTAGAAAACGATTCTGAAAAGAAGATTAAAGTGGGAGGAATCATCCTACCAGACTCAAACTTAATTATAAAGCAACAGCAATGAGGACTCGGGTTTAGGTGGAGGGACAGAAGCGCAGGTCAATGGAAATGGAGAACAGAGTCACACAAATATGCTCAACTGATTTTGAACAAAGGGTAGAAGCAGCTCAACTAAAGAAAGATGGTCTTTTCAACAGTGCTGGAGCAACTGGAAATGCAGAGGCGAAAAAAAAAAAAAAAAAAGAACTGTGACCTTACAACTTACACAAGGATTAATTCCCAACAGATAAGAAACTTAAAAGGATAATTTTTTTTTTAATTTTTAGAAAAATAGGAGAAAATCTTTGGAAATAGGGCTAGCCAGCTTTTAGACTTGTTACCAAAAGCATAGTTTACTAAAGGAAAACTGATAAATGGGACTTCACCAAAATTTAAAGATTTTGCTTTACAGAATTCACTGTTAAGAGGATGAACAAAGTAAAGACCCAGAGACATTTTAACAAACCATGTATCCATATGTAAGATATGCAAAAAACTCTTAAAACCCAAGGATAAAAATGCAAGCAACCCATTTATAAAGTGAGCCAAAGACATAAACAGACATTTTACCAACAAAAACACTGGAATGACAAATAAGCACATGAAGAGATGTCCCAACATCATCAGCCTCCAAGTACAAAGCACAATGAGACACCACCACATACCTCTCAGGACAGCGGAGACTGGGGCACCCATGCGCCCTGGTGGGAATGCAATTCCATTTGACAATTTCTGATAAATCAACATGGCCTACGACTCAGCAATAGTACCGGCTGGGTGGTCATCCCAGAGAAATGGAAAGTTCCATCCATATAAAAGCCTGTACACGGCTGTTGGGGGCAGCTTTCTCCCTAACAGCCCCAGCTGGAGATAACCCAGAGTGCCTCACTGAGTGCCTGGTTCTATAGCCCATCTACAGTCTGGAATACTAGTCAGCAACTGAAAACATGGGACTCCTGACACACGGCAGACCCTGGTGAGTCTCCAGAACACTGCTGGGTGAAAAAAGCCAATCCCCAGCAGTAAGATAGTGTGTGATCCTGTTCATGTTCTTGAAATGGCAAAATCAGTGAGAAGGGAACTAGAGCAGTAAGTGGTTGGTGGGGGTCAAGGAGGGGCTGGGGTGGAAAGACATAGGGCATGAGGCTATAAGAGGGCTCCAACCGGGCTGGCATGTCCTGTGTCTGGACCCCATCAAGGTCACCGTTCCTCCAGTCACCCAGTACTGGAGCTGTGCTTGGTGGTACCACCGGTGGGAAGTGGATGAAGCGAACATGAATCTCTGCATTCTTTTTTACAACTGCCTGGGTAGCCACAGTGATCTCCAAATCACAGCAGTTTAAAAGCAACTTCCAGCACAATGGGTGGGAATGGTCTGGATCCGGTGGACATAGAGCATGTATGACCTTGACTGGATAGCTGGATCTGAACACTGGCTGGGTATCTGGCCAGACTTTGACCACATTAAGGTGCAAGCATTAAACGCTTTAGGTGGGCTCACGTATGGAGGTTATTTTTAGAGTCCTTCTCCTGGAGAGACACAGACCGAAACATTTACAGATGCAATGATGTGACCAGGGTTTGCCTCCGGGTCCGACCAGTGGCAAGTCGTGGTCGGGGTGGAGGTGGCAGTCAGGCCCCGGGCAGCGGCAGATGGGGTGTTGATAGACGCATGACTGTTGCCAGCCTGCTTCCTGTGTCCAGGTTTTCATACGAAAACTCCTTGTGAGTGGCACCCGTACACACTTCCCCTGTCTGTCCCCTTCTTCCATTGACTTTTTTTGAGTCCTGCCCCCAGAGCTGACTGAAGACACAGGTCAAGTCCACTAAACATCTTTTTCTACACCTCACTTGACGTTTGAGTCATGCCAGACGTGGCTGACCACCTTCCTCTCCCCACATTCACTTGCCATCACCTCCCATGCCTGAGTCCACCCAGGCCCTGACCCCACCTGACGCTTAGGTCTCGGCATGACCGACCTCTTTGCTGACGGTCCCACAAAAGTGTTGTGTGAAATGTTATTTCCGGTCCTTCACCTGACAGTATAAGTAGCTCAGCCTTACTTGAAACAGCTGTTCAGTTCAGTTCAGTTGCTCAGTCGTGTCTGACTCTTTGCAACCCCATGAATCGCAGCACACCAGGCCTCCGTGTCCATCACCAACTCCCGCAGTTCACTCAGACTCACATCCATCGAGTCAGTGATGCCATCCAGCCATCTCATCCTCTGTCGTCCCCTTTTCCTCTTGCCCCCAATCCCTCCCAGCATCAGAGTCTTTTCCAATGAGTCAACTCTTCATGTGAGGTGGCCAAAGTACTGGAGTTTCAGCTTTAGCATCAGTCCTTCCAATGAACACCCAGGACTGATCTCCTTTAGGATGGACTGGTTGGATTTCCTTGCAGCCCAAAGGACTCTTGAGAGTCTTCTCCAACACCACAGTTCAAAAGCATCAATTCTTCCGCACTCACCTTGCTTCACAGTCCAACTCTCACATCCATACGTGACCACTGGAAAAACCATAGCCTTGACTAGACGGACCTTGGTTGGCAAAGTAATGTCTCTGCTTTTGAATATGCTGTCTAGGTTGGTCATAACTTTCCTTCTAAGGAATAAGCGTCTTTTAATTTCATGGCTGCAATCACCATCTGAAACAGCTGTGAGGGACGTAATTTCCAGCATATTATAAATATTGACTTCTTAAAATAGTTCAGTGGCTCTTTAAGCATGTCTATTGGAATCGAAGCACCAGAGCCTGACATCCGGTCATAGGGTAAGTGGACAAGCTCTTCTCCCTCTTCAGGAGGTGCTTCTGTCTCTACCAGCGTTTGTTTCCATCACTGCAGGTGCTAAACCCCACGTGTTACACTGGTGCTTAAATGACTACGGATCACCTTTTACGCATATAGATCAAACCGGTCTTGATTTTCTAGGACCCTGAGTCTGTGGTAACTTCTCCTGGACTGAGCTATTGTTCCAATAACTGGGACGCCACTGATCAAAATGGAAACGCTGCCCACACCGGTGACCGGTGACCCGACACACAAGCTGGGATTCATGAGGTGAACGGGGCTTTCTCCCCAGTCCACTCACATGCGGTGGAATTTGATTCAGCTCCGCTCCTATGCTCTGCTCTCACAGATGTGAGTGCAGAAGGCTCTGCTCCACAGATAAGCAATTCTGCGGGGGAGGGGCTCTGTCACTACTTAGCAACAGCCACTGCCCGAGGTCTCCCAAACACCGTGATGTCCACACGCCTGTGAGCTGACCACGGCCCACACTGAGACTGGGGCTAGGGGTCGCCATGTCCTGGATGACGGGAGGGGCCTTTCTTAAGCCAGGAGCACTTCAGGAAGGTGAGGACCAGGGCCGCGAGCGCAGGGTAAGAGTCTCTCCCACCCTGAGGGGCAGTTTAAAAATGCTGCTGGTCTCCTGGGCCCTGATTCCCCAACCACACCCCAAACTGCACACCTGTCAGCTGACTTCAGCGAATGGCACCCCTTGTCACCCCTGCACATTCCCCACCAGTCCAGCAGCAAGGCCTGCCTCACTCTAGAAACACTCCTTGTCCCATCCTGACTCCTCATTTCCCCTCTGCCTCCACCCTGTTTCTAGGGGAAAGACACAGATTTGCTGGACCCCTGCTCAAAGCCCCCAGGGGTGTCTGGCTCTCAGGGTGAACTCTGAGTAGAGTACAGCCTGTGCTGCCCTGACTCGGCCACACGAAGCTTGCTGCCACCCCAGGGCCTTTGCACGTGCCCTCACCCCAGATCTCCACTGAGGAACACTGGTTTCCATTCAGCCATCCCCTCCCCAGACAGACCGACCTTCTGGGTCCCCACTGCCCAAGTGCGCCCATCCCTGCCCAAACCCCCACCTCCACCTGCTACCCTTCCTGCCTTCTCCAGGCTCCAACCACTATCCATTTCCTCCCCTCCAGAACATTCGATCTATGGGGCAGGGCCTTCTCTCTTCTTCTCTGCAGCACCCGGCAAGGAACAGCTGCTTGATGGATGGCCGATGAATGCAGGCATACATGAACTGTGTGAGATGAACTCAGCAAGTATTGTCATGGATCACAACTGTGACCCATAAAGGAGGCTGAGAAAGCATTTGAGTCCCTGCTCACAATCTCAACCTCTCATATCCCATGTCCAAGAAACAGCTTCCTTCAATCTCTCTTAAATCTGCAGAATGGGTGCAGCATTCTCCTGGCCTTCTACACAGACAATGGTATGTGAGACGCATATGCCAAGCAAATGGAGTTCTTTCTCAAATACAATTATTCCCAGAAAAGCTATTAGCCTCGCAGTTGAGTTTTGTGTTGTTTTGTTTTAGGGATGCTCTGGAAAAATATAAATGTTTTTTCTGTTTACAAAATAGAACATATTACTACTGCATTCTTTGTTGGCAACTTTTCTGCAAAAATATGAATCAAAGATATAGGAGGAAAAAACTACTTAGGATAAATCCTACTATTTTTCCTCTTCAAAATTCAAACTACAGTTGTTTTCTTAACCATTCACCACCATAAGGTAGTGATGTCAAGGAAATGCAGAGAAGCAGAGTGAAGCAGTGAAAATGTGGAAAATGTGAAAATAATCAGGTTTGAAACAAAATATGGTAGTGGTGTGTGTGTAGTTGGTGGGAGAGAGAAGAGGGGGGCTGACTTATAAAAACAAAGTGTCCACAATCATTCCAGGGAGAGTTCACACTGTTACCTCTAAAGATTTGTTACAAAACCAGTTGCTCATTTACTTTTCATCCTTAAAAATACTTCCAGGAACTTAACAGTGGTTCTCCAAATTGATCTGGTGAGTCCAGATTTTATGAGAGTGGCTTAGGCAAACGTGGTATTTGTGGGCTGGCAGCTTTAACTATGTACACGGGTCCACGTGTCTCTGATCACACACTTTTTTCTACCATTTTAATCTACCCATGGTGTACCCAGTGGTAGGGAGGGGGCAATTTCTGAGCGTTTGTGGATTAAAAAAAATCTCATCCACTACATTAAGAGCTTAATAAACACAAAATAACTATAACCATCAGGAAGGTGGATATTTCCATAGGGCGTTTCCACTTGTCCCCTCAAAGCTGACCCTCACCTGTCTGACATCCTCTCCAGAGGCCACATGGCCTGCTGGTCCACCTGTCCGCGCCAGGGTGGGGCCAGCGCACCCCTTCCCAGCATGGCCACCCACCCGGAGAGTGGGCACATGTCACCTGTCCATGGGTTTCACGATCTTGTCTCTGCCACGCAAGGGTTTACATAAACGGGATGCAGGGTGCTCTTGGGGGTGGGGGTGGGGTGGGCAGCCCCATCGCCCAAATTTAGGGGTCTGCCTTTGTAATCTCAGGAGCCAGGGGTCCAGGGACCCTCCCCGTGCGCCCCCGGAGGCTGGGCCCAGGACGGGGGAGCGTGACATCATGAGGGACCGTCGGCGACGAGGGCGCCCGGGGGCGGGACCGCGGGCCCGGGGCCGGGGGCGACGGACCCCCCGCGCCGCGCCCACGGGCGAGCGCGGCCCCGGCCCCGCGCCTGGAGCCGGCCGGCCGGGGTGCAGGGGGCGACGGGGGGCGGCGGGCGGCGGAGCCCGCGGCGGGGCCGGCGGCGGCGGGCGGGCGGGCAGGCGGCGCGCAGGGCGATCCCGGAGCGGCTCCGGGAAATCCAGCCGGGTTTTGACTCCGATCGCCCACGGTGCCCGCAGCCGGCGAATGTAACAAAGAACAGGCGGCATGGCGGATGGACCGGGGCGGGCGGCGGGCCGGGCGGGGCCGGGGGCGGCGGGCCGGGCCGGGGCGCGCTGGGGCGCCCGGCCGGGGGTGGCCGGCCGGGGCGGCGCGCGCGGGGGCGGGCGGCGGGCGCGGGACCCGGGCTTTACCTGCCTTTGGAATGTGCAGAGCGGGATCGGATCCGGACTCCGGGTTGCGATCCGCTCCGGAAACTGCGCAGCACCGGAAGCCGGGGGGCGGCAGCGGGGCATTGTGGGAGTTGTAGTCCTCGGGGGGCGCGGGCGGCGTGGACGCGAGAGCCTGGACAGGAGAGCGGGAGCGGGTGGCCTGGGCCTGGACTGGGCGGTGTGGCCGCAGAGCGGGCGGTCTGGACTGGGGACTAGGCAGGACGGACCGCGAGCGGGTGGTGTGGAAGGGGCAGCGAGCAGCGTGGACTGGAGAGCCTGGGAGTAGGCGATGTGGACGCGGAAGTGGGCGGCACGGACCAGCGAGCAGCAGGGCGCGGGTCGTGTGGACCGAGAGGAGGTGGCACAGACCGGTGGAACTGCAGCGGACGCGGTGGACCGGGGCAGTGGGATTGCGGACCGCATGGACGAGGGGGACCGGAGCGGCGTGGACTGGACTGGCAGGGCGCGGGCGAGACATGGACCGGTCGCTGGGTGAACGGGCGGTGTGAATCCGGATCGGGCGGGAGACGCGTACCGGATTCCGGCTGCCCTTTCCCCGCGGCTGGAGGGGGCGTCAAGCGGCCGCGCGCGCCCTTTCCCCGGTGGCGCGGCGGGTCCGGATACCCGCGACGGGTTCGCGGGTTCGCGTTGGCAGCTCGCACATCCCCACCCCGCGCCGACCTTTCTTCTGACGGCTCCTTCGAGACTTAATTTCCTGGGGGTGGGGGAAGGGAAGGTGAAAGAGTCGAACTTTCTTTTTTCTAATTTATTTATTTTTTAATTGAAGGATAATTGCTTTACAGAGTTTTGTTTTCTGTCAAATATCGACAAGAATTAGCCATAGGTGCACCCATGTCCCCTCCCTCCAGAACCTCCCTCCCATCTCCTTCCCCACACAGCCCCTGTATGAGTTCCCTGGTCAGACAGCAAATTCCCATTGGCTATTTATTTTATATATGGTGTTGTAAATTTCCATGTTACTCTCTCCATACATCTTAATCTCCACCCCCACCCCGCCAGTGTCCAGAAGTCTGTTTGCTGCCCAGGAATAACGATTTCTGAATTTAGCCCACGGAGCTGCTTGCTACCCTTCTTGGTCATCTTTCTGTCCACTTGGTAAAGGCTTAGAGGCTCTTGACCTGCCTGCCAAGCTCCTAAATTAGAGCAGCTCACTGGTGAGTGGAGATCCTGCCTTTTCAGTCCAGGCCCTGGGAGTCCCCAGAGTTCTGCCTTAACCACTGCCCCACACTGCGCTGTGCCAAGTACCTACAGGCACCCCGGATGCTGCGAACTTGAGGCCAGAGTACCACTGCCTGGCACTAACTGTTTCTGTCCCCTCTGCCTTCCACCCAAGCTTGGGGGAGGGATGGGGCTTGTATGGTCTCAACCCTTATCATTCACTGAACAGTCACAAAGGAATAGAAACAGAAGTGGTGGTGTGGGCGCTCAGATTTGGCAATGTAGCTGCCTTGGCTCAGAGGTTAAAACGTCTGCCTATAGTGCGGGAGACCCAGGTACAATCACTGGGTAGGGAAGATTCCCCTGGAGAAGGAAATGGCAACCCACTCCAGTATTCTTGCCTGGAGAATCCCATGGAGGGAGGAGCCTGGTAGGCTACAGTCCATGGGGTCGCAAGTAGTCTGACACAACTGAGTTCACTTTCTGCCTTGTACATTTCTGCCTGGCAAAAACCTATTAATAAAATCAAAGAGAGGGAGTGAACTGAGAGCAATGATTTGAAATTGATATTAGAAAGGGCTCCTTCCCCTAATATATATAAAGCTCTTAAGAACCAATAAGAAGAAGATAAAGAACCCAAGAGAAAAATGAACAGTCTATGGACAGTTCACATATTGCTGAAGCCTGGCTTGGAGAATTTTGAGCATTACTTTACTAGCGTGTGAGATGAGTGCAATTGTGTGGTAGTTTGAGCACTCTTTGGCATTGCCTTTCTTTGGGATTGGGATGAAAACTGACCTTTTCCAATCTTGTGGCCACTGCTGAGTTTTCCAAATTTGCTGGCATATTGAGTGCAGCACTTTCACAGCATCATCTTTCAGGATTTGGAATAGCTCCACTGAAATTCCATCACCTCCACTAGCTTTGTTCATAGTGATGCTTTCTAAGGCCCACTTGACTTCACATTCCAGGATGTCTGGCTCTAGGTCAGTGATCACACCATCATGATTATCTGGGTCGTGAAGCTCTTTTTTGTACAGTTCTTCTGTGTATTCTTGCCACCTCTTCTTAATATCTTCTGCTTCTGTTAGGTCCATACCATTTCTGTCCTTTATCGAGCTCATTTTTGCATGAAATGTTCCTTTGGTATCTCTGATTTTCTTGAAGAGATCCCTAGTCTTTCCCATTCTGTTGTTTTCCTCTTATTTCTTTGCATTGATCGTTGAAGAAGGCTTTCTTATCTCTTCTTGCTATTCTTTGGAACTCTGCATTCAGATGTTTATATCTTTCCTTTTCTCCTTTGCTTTTCGCTTCTCTTCTTTTCACAGCTATTTGCAAGGCCTCCCCAGACAGCCATTTTGCTTTTTTGCATTTCTTTTCCATGGGGATGGTCTTGATCCCTGTCTCCTGTACAATGTCACGAACCTCATTCCATAGTTCATCAGGCACTCTATCTATCAGATCTAGGCCCTTAAATCTATTTCTCACTTCCACTGTATAATCATAAGGGATTTGATTTAGGTCATACCTGAATGGTCTAGTGGTTTTCCCTACTTTCTTCAGTTTCAGTCTGAATTTGGCAATAAGGAGTTCATGGTCTGAGCCACAGTCAGCTCCTGGTCTTGTTTTTGCTGATTGTACAGAGATTCTCCATCTTTGGCTGCAAAGAATATAATCGATCTGATTTCGGTGTTGACCATCTGGTGATGTCCATGTATAGAGTCTTCTCTTGTGTTGTTGGAAGAGGGTATTTGCTATGACCAATGCATTTTCTTGGCAAAACTCTGTTAGTTTTTTCCCTGCTTCATTCCGTGTTCCAAGGCCAAATTTGCCTGTTACTCCAGGTGTTTCTTGACTTCCTACTTTTGCATTCCAGTCCCCTATAATGAAAAGGACATCTTTTTTGGGTGTTAGTTCTAAAAGGTCTTGTAGGTCTTCATAGAACCGTTCAACTTCAGCTTCTTCAGCGTTACTGGTTGGCGCATAGACTTGGATTACTGTGACATTGACTGGTTTGCCTTGGAAACGAACAGAGATCATTCTATCGGTTTTGAGACTGCATCCAAGTACTGCATTTCGGACTCTTTGGTTGACCATGATGGCCACTCCATTTCTTCTCAGGGACTCCTGCCCGCAGTAGTAGATATAATGGTCATCTGAGTTAAATTCACCCATTCCAGTCCATTTTAGTTCGCTGATTCAAAATTCTCCAAGCCAGGCTTCAGCAATATGTGAACCGTGAACTTCCTGATGTTCAAGCTGGTTTTAGAAAAGGCAGAGGAACCAGAGATCAAATTGCCAACATCCGCTGGATCATGGAAAAAGCAAGAGAGTTCCAGAAAAACATCTATTTCTGCTTTATTGACTATGCCAAAGCCTTTGACTGTGTAGATCACAATAAACTGTGGACAATTCTGAAAGAGATGGGAATACCAGACCACCTGATCTGCCTCTTGAGAAACCTGTATGCAGGTTAGGAAGCAACAGTTAGAACTGGTCATGGAACAACAGACTGGTTCCAAATAGGAAAAGGAGTACGTCAAGGCTGTATATTGTCACCATGTTTATTTAACTTATATGCAGAGTACATCATGAGAAATGCTGGACTGGAAGAAACACAAGTTGGAATCAAGATTGCTGGGAGAAATATCAATAACCTCAGATATGCGGATGACACACCCTTATGGCAGAAAGTGAAGAGGAACTAAAAAGCCTCTTGGTGAAAGTGGAGAGTGAAAAGGTTGGCTTAAAGCTCAACATTCAGAAAACGAAGATCATGGCATCTGGTCCCATCACTACATGGGAAATAGATGGAGAAACAGTGGAAACAGTGTCAGACTTTATTTTTCTGGGCTCCAAAATCACTGCAGATGGTGACTGCAGCCATGAAATTAAAAGACGCTTACTCCTCGGAAGGAAAGTTATGACCAGCCTAGATAGCATATTCAAAAGCAGAGACATCACTTTGCCAACAAAGGTTCACCTAGTCAAGGCTATGTTCTTTCCTGTGGTCATGTATGGATGTGAGAGTTGGACTGTGAAGAAGGCTGAGCGCCGAAGAATTGATGCTTTTGAACTGTGGTGTTGGAGAAGACTCTTGAGAGTCCCTTGGACTGCAAGGAGATCCAGCCAGTCCATTCTGAAGGAGATCAACCCTGGGATTTCTTTGGAAGGGATGATGCTGAGGCTGAAACTCCAGTGTTTTGGCCACCTCATGCGAAGAGTTGACTCACTGGAGAAGACTCTGATGCTGGGAGGGATTGGGGGCAGGAGGAGAAGGGGACGACAGAGGATGAGATGGCTGGATGGCATCACTGACTCGATGGATGTGAGTCTGAGTGACCTCCGGGAGTTGGTGATGGACAGGGAGGCCTGGTGTGCTTCGGTTCATGGGGTCGCAAAGAGTCGGACACGACTGAGCGACTGATCTGATCTGATCTGATCTGATGGACACTTCACAGAAAATACAATGACTCCTATGTATGTTAGTCACTCAGTCATGTCCAACTCTTTTTCAATCACATGACTGTAGCCCTCTAGGCTCCTCTGTCCATAGCATTCTCCAGGTAAGAATACTGGAGTGGGTTGCCATGCCCTCCTCCAGGGGATCTTCCCAACCCAGGGACCAAACCCGGGTCTCCCACGTTGCAGGCAGATTCTTTACTGTCTGAGCCACCAGGGAAACCCATAGGAAATGCTAACCAACTATACTATTGCAGCTGTGTATGTAAGCAAAATTAGAGTGAGATCGTTTTTATCTCTTACATTAGCAAAGATTTTCAAAGTTTAATAGTGTGATTTTGAAGAGACTGTAGAGAAACAAATGGTCTCATCCTTTCCAGGTTCAGATGTAATCAGCACAGCCTCCATCTGGACCATCTGTTAATATCCACAGAAATCCTCGATGCACAGAACCTTTGGCCCAGCAGTCGTTCCTGCAGGAGTTTATCCTTCGGCCAGACTCACTTGTACAAATTGATCTGTGTACGAGATTGATCTCTTTTTTCTTTGTGGGACTTAATTCCCTGACTAGGGGTTGAAGAGAAGACAATGGCACCCCACTCCAGTACTCTTGCCTGGCAAATCCCATGGATGGAGGAGCCTGGTAGGCTGCAGTCCATGGGGTCTCTAGGAGTCGGACACGACTGAGCGACTTCACTTTCACTTTTCACTTTCATGCATTGGAGAAGGAAATGGCAACCCACTCCAGTGTTCTTGCCTGGAGAATCCCAGGGACCAGGGAGCCTGGTAGGCTGCCGTCTCTGGGGTTGCACAGTCGGACACGATTGAAGAGACTTAGCAGCAGCAGCAGCAGCAGCAGCAGGGGTTGAAACCAGGCCCTGGGCAGTGAAGTTGATCTTAATTTTCCATCAGCAGGGCCTTTCCATAGGGACTGGGAAGGGAGTGCTGCTGGGGCTCCTTTCTCTGCTTCTCCCCCACCTTGACAGAGAGCCTTCCCCAGTGGCTGCCGGGTGGCACTCTCAGTAGGTCTGCATCACCACCTCCCACACCTGGATCACCTCACCTGTGCCTCCTCAGCTCCACCCTGCTGAGCCCCACCCAGTGGTGAGATTCCAGCCTTCTGTTCCTTGAACACATTGCCAAGGTCTACACTTACCCCTGTATCTTGGAACATGTTCCCAGGTTCTCCCCATCATTCAGGTCTTTGCCCAAGTGTGCCCCAACTCCCAAGAGCCCCCAAACTGACCACAGCAGCTAATGTGCACCCCCCACCAACACACCCACCCCTCTTGAAACATCACTCCCAGATTTCATTCAATAAGATCATGGCATCTGGTCCCATCACTTCATGGCAAATAGATGGGGAAACAGGGAGAGACTTTATTTTCTTGGGCTCTAAAATCACTGCAGATGGTGACCTCAGCCATGAAATTAAAAGACGCTTGCTTCTTGGAAGAAAAGCTATGACCAACCTGCTGCTGCTGCTGCTAAGTCGCTTCAGTCGTGTCCGACTCTGTGCAACCCCATAGACGGCAGCCCACCAGGCTCCGCCGTCCATGGGATTTTCCAGGCAAGAGTACCAGAGTGGGATGCCGTTGCCATCTCCGATGACCAACCTAGACAGCATATTAAAAAACAGACATTACTTTGCTGACAAAGTCTATCTAGTCAAAGCTATGGTTTTTTCAGTAGTCACGTATGGATGTGAGAGTTGGGACTATACAGAAAGCTGAGCACCAAAAAATTGATGCTTTTGAACCATGGTGTTGGAGAAGACTCTTGAGAGTCCCTTGGACAGCAAAGAGATTAAACCAGTCAATCCTAAAGGAAATCAGTCCTGAACATTCATTGGAAGGACTGTTGCTGAAGCTGAAACTCCAATACTTTGGCCATCTGATGTGAGGAGCCAACTCATTGGAAAAGACCCTGATGCTGGGAAAGATTGAGGGCAAGAGGAGAAGGGGGCTACAGAGGACGAGATGGTTGGATCATATCACCAACTCAATGGACATGAGTTTGAGCAAGCTCCAGGAGATGGTGAAGGACAGGGAAGCCCAGAGAGCTGCAGTCCATGGGGTCACAAAGAGTTTGACACGACTGAGTGACAGAACACGTTCTTAGAAAATGCTTTCTGAAGAATTTAGGGTGAAACATGATGTCCTCAAACAATAATCGATCAATTAAGCACTAGATCCTGGATCGAACAAATAGAGCAAAACCAGTGAATCTAGGTGAAGGATACATAGGTTATTCTCTAGGTTGGAATTTTAAAAAAATAAATTGGGAGAATTAAAAACAAAAACACACAAGGCTTTCCCTTGTGTGTTTGAGTGTCTAAGTCTCCACGATCCCCATGTAGGGGGCCAAGGTTAGTTCCCTGGTGGGAACTGAATCCCACATGCTACAATTAAAGATCCCACATGCCACAAAGAAGATTTAAGATCCTGTGTGCCAGGAACAGCCACATAAATAAATATGTATAAAACCCCACATAAACAGGGAAGTGCGTCCCATACTATCAGCGGATTTTCCTTCTTGAACAGAGAGCAGCTGTGACGTTAAGATGTCATTGCTTTACTGTGCAGCCCCAGACATGCTCTCAGCCCTCACATTGGGCTCATGCTCTCAGCCCTGACATTGGCCTGCCTGATATATGTCTCATAGCTCTGGGTTTTTGTTAATTTAAACATAAAGCTCCTTTGCTAGAGGATACTGTGGACATACATATCCTAAGCTTCACTTCTCCACACCACCTTTAGCTTCTGCTTTCAATCTGGCTAATTTTTCCCATCCAGATAAAGAGAACTAACCAGCAAGTACTCTCATACCTACTATGTGCCAAGCAGTGCATCTCATGTTCCATCATTCTCCCCCATAACATAAAGTTCGGGAAAGACCACGTGAGGCCACAAGTCCTTGGTCTCTTCAGTTGACACGAGGTAGTGGAGACTAGTGGTCATAAAAATGGGTTCTGCAGCCAGGCAGCCTGGGCTTAAATTCTGGTCCTGCCAGTTACCAGCTGTGTGATCTTGAGCAAGCGACTGAACCTTTTGATGCCTCAGTTTCCTGAGATCATAACTCACGGGGTTGCTTCAAAGAGCGTAGAAGTCAGTGTCTAGTAAATTCTTTGCAAAATCCTGGCACATAGCAAGTGCTCAGTTAGTTTTGGCAATAATTACTGTGATCTTGAGTCCTCCCCTGGTATTTCTCTAAAATATCAAGCAGCCCAGTGCACCTATACAAGCATCCAACTTGATGAATACTGACGGCATCAGTATCATGAATAGTTCTGAATGCCTGGCACATGCAAGGCACAGCTTGGCCGTTTGCATTACAGACAGTTACGGTTCAGGGCAGAGGTGAGCTGTGGACAGCTGTGGAGGGTGGTGCCCCTGGGTCACCTTGGGAAGGGGGCCTGGCCTGGCAGCTCTCTCTTGAAGGCAGGCACTGTGCTAGGTCATCCATGCTGGTATCCAGCCCTCTATGGTAAGCAAGCTGCCTTTCTTTTAATAAACAATTTACTGACACATACACACAGCACCCTACATTTGTGAGGGACCAAGGTCAAGAACAGCACTCTGTCACGCACATCCCCTCCATGTCCGCTCCGTCCCCAGACCCCAGTGAGTGGGGTAGAAGTGGGTAAGCAGAATTTCTGTATGAGCTGGTACAAAGCCGTCAACTGATGTCCGTCATCATTCTTCATGGGCACCATTCTAGACCCAGGGGATACGGGCACCCACATTCTTGCTGGGCTTCAAGTCTAGGACAGGGTGAGAAGGGGCCGAGTGGCAGGGCTGAAGGATGCTGACAGAAGCGCTCTGGGGCAGGCACTTCACATAGAACGCAGGACTTGTTTGTTCAGACCGTAAGAACAGGAGAGGCGTGTCCTGGGGCTGAGGGGTGCGCACGCCACGATGAATGTACTGAAGTGGCTGAGCTGGATCCATCTATGCCGTGTAGACAGGACTGGCAAGAACACAGTGTGCACCTGCAAGTGACCTCCAGGAGGTCAGGTTAGGACAGCCGGTCATCCAGCACCTCCATCCAGACTCCTCCCGGAGCGTCAGAGCAGAACAGACCGCTGGCCACACAGGAAGCAGCTGTTCAACAGAGGGCCTGAGATGCCTTGGTCCCAAGCCAGATTCGGGGCCATCGCCACCTGCCAAGTCCAGAGCAGAGAACCCAGAGCTGAGCCTGCAATGCTGGGGCTTTATGTAGGCGGACTCCTCCTCTGAAATGCAGGGCTGTGAGTCAGTCTTGGCCCTTGAGTGACCACTCCATACCCTAGAGGACGTTCAGGGCTAGGACAGCTGAGAGCAAGGGTGGGGATGGGGGTGGGGGGTGGACCGGGGACCAGTTTCTTAGGGCTTGGGCAGAGCAGGGGGACAGGAAACAGAAACAAACAGGGAGGCTGATAAGCAGCAAAGATGTGAGGGCTGGAGGGCTGGCACAGGATACTCTGTCTGCGCGCCCCTCCCGGCCCCTGCCCCACCCCTGCCCCTGAACCTGCAGCCTGGATCCCAGCCATCCTGGGGCCCCACCTGGCATCTACCCTTCCAGCTCTCAGGCGGCTGGGGCAGGGCGATGATGGCGGCATGGTGGATGGATAGCGGTTTCACCCCAAGGGGAACAGTGCTCCTCAAAAAGTCCCTGGGGATCACACAGGGTCACATAGCCACTGGGGGACCCAGGCCAAGAGACCCTGAGTGGCAGGCAGCACTTACAATTCACTGGGGCCCTAAAGTTCACTGGAGACACTGTCGTTCCAATAAATGATTTTAGCCCCAGGCTTAAAGCAGGTGCTTAGTGACATATGAATCATTTACGAAGAATGTTAGGACAGCTCCTCCTCCAACCATCTGACCAGGGTCACACCTGACGAGAGAAAGACCAGGATTCCCAGGCCCTCGAAGAAGTTGAGGGACACGGGGGCAGTGCAGGACTCAGCAAAGACGACTCAGGGTTTAGTGTTCTGTGGGCCCGTTTATTTCCTTCCAAGACCATTTGCGTTCCAGCCACATCTTCCCAGAATGAACCCGACCACACAAGGTCAGTACGAGACCGCAGTCTGTTTTTAAAGTGCTACCCAGGAATACAATCACGGTCGGGGTAAATTCATCACCACGCTTGGTCATCAAGCCAAACCTCTCAGCATACCTAGAAACCCTTTTGTTTTCTTCTTTAAAAAAAAAAAAAAAATTGTAGCTTTGATACAACACTGGGGAGGGAGGAACTATAAGCCTAAATTATAAATGGCACATTACTGGTCATTTGGAAGCTGGGGGAATGGGGCTGTGCTGTGGTCAGTCATGTTCAACCTTTTGCAACCCCATGGACTGTAGCCTGCCAGGCTCCTCTGTCCATGAGATTTCCCAGGCAAGAACACTGGAGTGGGTTGCCATTTCCTCCTCCAGGGTGAATGGGGCAGTTTGTTGCATTTTGACTGCTTCCTCATCTGGAAGGAAGGAATGCCAAAAAAAAAAAAAAAAGAAGCAGAGAGGTGTAACCTGAGTTTGCTTTGTAGGACCAGCAGTGCCGATGTCCCTGGGCCACTTGCTTTGGTCATCACGCCTTCACAGGTTTGGGGTGGTGGGGGCAGGGCCCGGCAACAAGGTCTAGGCTGGTGCTGAGACCTGCTTTTCATCTGATGGCGTTAAATGTTCTGGCTTCCAACAGCCACCAATTTATAGTTCAAGTTTCAGGACTGGGGGCCATGAGAACATTACTCAGAAAACATTTGAATTGAGTGGCAGCAGTGTAAATTAACCTCTCCCTTTCTGTTCAAGGAGAAAAGGTACAGCATCCTTCTATAGCTGTGACCAGTAAGGCCAATGAAACATCTGGACAGGCGCCCAGCATGTCCCTGGCTGGCAGCAACAGGCCAGGTAGCTCTCTCTAGAAATCCAAGGATGCTTGTGGACTTAAACTTGAGACCTGATTGAAATAAAGTGCTCGGTCTAAACCTTCTTCCTCATGGCAGGTTTTCAGCCAGAATGATGAGGTGGGTACTTCTGTTGATGCTACACGAAAATAAGACACACACCTGAAGGTCCATTTCATTCCTCAGGAAATAAAACAGGCTGATCCTTAAACAAATCCAATAGAAGTACTGGCAACTTATTAAAACCGACATGAGCAGCTGGTTCCAGACATACAGATACACATTAACATTAGTGTTCATGAGAAATTGCTTTCAAAGCACCACTCTGCAAGAAATTTCATCAAAACAATATCAAAAGACCCCCAGACCACTCTCACGTGTGGAAAAGGTTAAGGGAAGGAAGTGATTTACAATAAGTAGGTTCTGCATTTGGTGTAAAATCTTAACTGATGTTTGGTGTCAATGACATTTAACATAAATATCCTACACTATTAAAAAATACACCTGGATAAACATCTTGGAAATGAAACATTCACAGTATCAGTACAGCCCACGTTCTCAGGGCACTACCCTGACCCTACCTTTCATTTTTCCTGTCTTATTCCTATGTCAGTGTCCTGTCACTTCAGAAAAATCCATTTGCAGGAGACTAATATATGTGCATCTGGAGGGTGGGCTCTTGGAGTGACTTAAATGTACAGGCTTCTTCCTGTGCATCTAACAGACACCAGCAGACACGCATCTCGCCAGCACACACTCCCTCTTGTGTTAATCCATGTGCTTCTCCCTCACAGGTTGGACGGAAAGCCCCTGACACTTCCCCAGGACCCTGAAAAGGTGTCAGGTCTTGAGAAAGTTGAGAAGCAGAGCCCTGGATTGAAGGTATGGAACAGTGAGCAGGATGCTCGTGGGGTTATTCAGGAATGGGAATGGCTACTTCTTTTAGAGCGAGAAAGTTGAAACTAAAACTCTTGACACCTTCACACTCAAGTAAGTTGAGTTCAAATCAAATAAAAAATTGCACTGACAGCTTCTGATCAGTGCCTGACATTCTGACACACACAATACCCTCTTAGAATTAATTCTGAAATGTCACAGGTTCTGCCGAGCACATGAGAAAGGACAAGAATCCCGCGAGTGAAACAGAACATTAATGAAACCATTGGTTCCAAAACACTAGTAGCGATTTCTAGTCTGTGGGGACTAACTTGGTATGAACATACTAGATTTTGGAATGTCAGATGCTAATTTACAGTGATAACAATTGGAGTATAATCTTTAAAAGCAACGTATGCTAAAAAAGTCATTTTACAATTAGTTGATAATTCTTGGGACACCTAAGGATTTTGAATAGTGCGTTTTAAAACAAAATTCCTGGTTTTTACGTTTTTTTGATGTGGACCATTTTTAAGGTCTTTACTGAACCTGTTTCAATATTGGTTCTGTTGTTTTCTAGATTTTGGCCATGAGGCATGTGGGATCTTAGCTTTCTGGCCAGGGATTGAACCCATACCCCTTACACTGGGAGGTGAAGTCTTAACCACTGGTCCACCAGGGAAGTCCCTATAATAAAATTCTTAATGTTATTTTCTAATCTCATCCTCAAAAAGAAAAAAAGTAGAAAAGGAAAGAATTCTATAAACTTGATTTTTATCAAGGTTTCTGCTCATCCCTGGCTCTCTTACCCATGAAGTACATGTTGAAGGAGTCACAAAAGCACCTCTAGAAAGGGACTCACTCAATTTCATATCTGTGACAGAAGCCAAGTTTTCATAATTGCCTTTGAGTCTTACAAAGAAAAATGGATCTTATGCAAAACCTGTCATCAGGATGACAGGTGCTCCTTAATAAGCATTTCTCCTAAAAGTGCCTCATCCAGAAAGAGTGAAAACCTGTGACTGGACCCCAGGGGAAGGGCTCACGGATGAGGAACATGGTTTCCCCCAGGGGAAAGGTGAATTGATGAGGAAGGTGGTTTGGAAGATCCATAGGGTACTAACATTGTGTGCCAAGCTCACTGTTTCTTCCACTGAAAATTAAAACAAGGGCCTCCCAAGAGCGGCTAAGCAGCGTTCACAGTAGCATTCTGAAGAGCTCATACAGAAATCTGATATATGTTTGGCTCATTTGTTATTAAACTTCCATTCCTAAGACTCACACCTGAGACATAAAACGATTTCCTCCTTTGCCCTGATAGTACTTTGTTTCAGCTGTTGGCAATATTTGGCAAAACCTTGAACTAAAGAAAAACCACGTATGTATGGTTTTTCTTTAGTGTCTGTGGCTTATTGCTCCTGACTTCATCTGACGGGCTGGCTGCTCTCCTGTGAGCCCGGATGGCAGACGGCAGGGAAAACATTCCGTGTGTTGACTGCTCTGTGGTATTATTATAGCTTCTGACGCTATTCAGAAAAATGTAAAACCACCTAAGGATTTACATATCTTCTACTTGCAAATAGGCTCAAAGTAAACTTAGAAAAGTGTTCAGCATAATATGCATAGGATATATTTAGTATTTGCATAATTTTTCAAGTTATATGGCTAATATCAAAGGCAAGAGTCTTCCTATATTTGTCAGTGTTTCCATTACTGTGGTGATTTCTCTGTTTGTCCGCGTCCCTCCTCTCAGTCCGCAGGGGCAGCCGCACTTTTTATTCTGAGTAGCCAATCAGGAGAGGTGACCCATCCATTCCATTTACAGTGCTAGCACGGAGGGACCATCCCCTTTGCTATGTGGTCCAGGCACCAACCAAGGTTAGAGCATGGAGGACCAAGCTCGTTTCCCCAGCTGCCCGTCCAAAGCCCCTTACAGTGGGTTCCACAGCTCGCACAGGAAGAATCCTCCCACCTAACTTCAATCCTCAGCTGTGAGCACAGACAAACGGTGGAGTCTTCGGGTCCCCTGGCTTCTGGTGGCAAATTGGGCTTTGCAGATTCTCTTCAGGGAAACCTCCTGGATGGAGACTGTTTTTTTTTTTTTTTTCCCTTTAAAAGACAAAATGGCTGGAAAAACCCCAGCTAGATGGTGGACAGGGCGGCCGTCCAGCAGCTCGCTGGCCCTCTGGCTGTATCCCAGCAGGTGGTGATGGTGGGTCCGCACCTGCAGCTTCCCTGGGGAGGGGGCGCCGGCCTACGGGCAGGGTTCCGAGGGGGCACCATTCAGGGTGCTCTGGCCCCGGTGCCTGGAGAGCAGCTTCTTGTTCAGGATCCGAGAGAGTGTCACCCCCTTCCTCCGTGCCCCATCAGGCTGCTGCAGGAACACGAGGTCGTTGTGTGACTGGCTCAGGCCAGGGTCTTTCTGCTGGTGCCGCCGACGGAAGAAGAGCTTGGCACCCTTCCTTAAAATTCCTCCTGAAAGAGCAAGGCACAGGGTCAGAGGGCTGCGGCGAGAGGCTGGTACGTGTCCAGGAGGGAAGGAGAGAAGGCAGCCCCAGTGACTAACACAGGCAGCCTGTGACTGCGAGCACAGAACGGCAGCTGGGTCAGGCCTGTGTGCAACACAAGCGCTCCCAAGGCGCAGTAAGCAGAGCAGCTTAAAAAAGGAGTAGGGGCAGCAGGCTGGACTGTCCCTTGGACTCCATTCCCAGAGAAGGCACTCAGATCCCTGACTTTTAGGGGTCCCCCAGCCCTACCCACTCCTTGTCGTGAGGAATAGTATGAGTAGCAGAGCAGGGCTCTCATGACCCAGAAAGGATGCTCCGATATTAAAACCAGATTAAGGACTCTGACAGAAACGATTTTCACCTTCTTAGCAAAGTTGTTGTTTAGTCCCTGAGTCGTGTCCGACTCTTTGCGACCCTGTCGACTGTTGCCCGACAGGCTCCTCTGTCCATGGGATTTCCCAGGCAAGAATACTGGAGTGGGTTGCCATTTCCTTCTCCAGGGGAGCTTCCTGACCCAGGGATCGAACCTGCAACTCCTGCACTGGCAGGTGGATTCTTTACCACTGAGCCACCTGGGAAGCCCCTTAGGAAAGTTAAATAACACTTATTCTTTTGGGGAGGAAGAGCTTTTATAACTCCAGATCCAGCATGTGTCTATCAAGCTAAGTCACATGAAATGTATGTTACTTATCACTTTTGATCTGCAAAACCTCAATTTTGCTTGTTCCGATCTATGCAAATTCGATGTAAAATGATGGAACATGAACTAGAAAAATATAGCAGCAGCAATGATTTCAATGGCGATGGTTCCTTAAAGGTTAAAGGCCAGTTACCATAGCAACGGGACAGAGCCCACTAACCTGCTTTCACTTCCACAAACTAGTTTAACATCCTGTGAACAAGGCCCACCAGGGTCCTTACCAGTCAGGCTGTGAAACCCATGACCATTTTGCATGTAGGAGTTAAGGACTTTGAAAGAAGAATGGCTTGACCTTCCCAATACGGAGCTTTATAAGCTAATCTGGCAATTCATTCTTTCCATGACAGATTCAGTGAGTACTTCAAAAGCTGTGACATATGCAAAACCATCCGGCTTAATCCAAACAGGAGGCCCAAGGGCAACACTTTGCTCTTCTGGCTGAAACAGATAATTGTGGAATCTGACCCAGCCTTGTCCACAGACCTTTGCAGGATCAGCACTGACTGTGGGGAAGGCAGCAATCCCATGAATTTCAGAGGCCACACCCTAGACCTGAACTTAAGGATGCCCGTCCTACTTGCTCTGCCCAGAATGGATGGGTCCCCTCTCCTGATTGGCTGCTCCAAATAAAACCCCTGAGGACTGAGAGGTGGGACAGAGAAACAGAGAAACCACCATGGGAACAAAAACACTATGACAAATGTAGGAAGACATCTGCCTTTGATATTAGCCATATAACTTGAAAACTTAGGAGCTTCTGTGAGGAAGCTCAAGAGAAACGGGCTGAATTTCATTGGGTCAAAGCTGCCCCCAAAGACTTGTTTTGATTTTCTCTTTGGATACAATCACCTTTCAAGAAGGCTGAATAGGATATACATATATACATCAGTCAGTTCAGTTCAGTCGCTCACTCATATCTCTTTGCGACCCCATGGATTGTAGCATGCCAGGCCTCCCTGTCCATCACCAACTCCTGGAGTTCACTCAAACTCATGTCCACTGAGTTGGTGATGCCATCCAACCATCTCATCTTCTGTGTGTGTGTGTGTATATATATACACACACACATATATATATTTACAATTATATATATTTATAGTTACATATTTATAATTATGTGTATTATATGTATATATTTACAATTATAAATATATAAAATATAAATATATAAAGATATCTATATAATTGTAAATATATATATATACACAGAGGATGAGATGGTTGGATGGCATCATCGACTCAATGGACATGAGTTTGAGAAATGGCAATCCACTCCAATATTCTCGCCTGGAAAATCCCATGGACAGAGGAGCCTGGCGGGCTACAGTCCATGGGTCACAAGAGTCAGACACGATTTAGTGACTAAACCACCACCACCACCAGAGTTGGGAGGTGGTGTGTAGGGGCTTGAGGAAGGCTGGAAGGGGAACAAGCAGAAAGGGGAATGTAAGTCTCAGTGGTTTTATTCCAAGTCAACAGGCCTGACTGGCTGCTCCCTGGACCTCAGAGGTCCATTCCCAGATCCATTCTAATCCCTGGAAGATGCAGCGTATCTTAAAAAGACCACCAGGCAGGGTGTGTGATGGCAGGAGTCACCACAACCCACGGGGCCTGACTCTGGAGGCTGGCCAGTGGGGTGGATACAGTGATGCCTGATGGTTAATGACCTAGAGACTCAAATGTCCTGGAGGCTCCCAACCTGGCCAGGTTCCCTTGGGTTCGGGTCGGGGGGGGGGGGAGGGGGTGGTGGTGGTGGTGGTGGTGGTGGGAGGCTCTTAGGAGTACGGAGGTGTTTCTGGTCTACAGGTAGCTGCTCTGGGTTAAGTGCACGGTCACTCAGTCATGTCTGACTCTTTGCGACTCCATGGACCGCAGCACCTAGGCTTCAGCCCCTCAAATAGCATGTAAAGGTGGGGCTGTCACATCAGAACAGAGGAGAGGGAGGGAGGTCCGCGGGACCCATCTGGTTAATCTAGACTCTAATCCCACTTCCCATTCCCATCTCCCTGGGGTGAGGGACAGGGAATGGAAGTGTGGGGAGGGGAGCAGACTGGTCTGTCCCCCAGGCCAGCTGCAGACCTAGGGATGTGGAAGCCAGCAGTAAGAGAACCTCCCCTCGAACACTCCATCTACAAAGCCCATTTCACACGTGTCCCTGTGCTGAAATCCCATCCGGGGTTTGGAGCCAAGGTCTGAGGTGTGAGTGGGGGCGGTGTCATGGTTTGCATCTTGTCCATCCAGAATTCTTATGTTGGGGTCCTAACCCCAGGTCCTCAGAATGTGACCTTACTTAGAGAAATGGTCATGACATTGGCGACTCAGTTATAGCAAGGTCATTAGGATACATGCTAATCAAGTATGATTGGGGTCCTTATAAAAAGGGGAAGTTTGAACAGAGGCGCACTGGGAAACACCATGTGAAGATGAAGGCAGAGCTCAAGGTGATGCACCTACAAGCCAAGAGGCAATGTGCTATGTTTTTAGCAATCCGTGCCCTCCAAGGCTGGGGGAGCAGCTGGGACAGACCCTCTCTCCCAGCCTCAGGAGCAGCCAGCCCTGCCCACACCTTGATCTTGGACTTCCGGCCTCTGGAACTCAGAGACAAAATCTCTGTTGTTTAAAGCACCTCACCTCTGGAGCTCTGTTTCAGCCACCCCCAGGATCTAACACAGACGAGATAGGGAAGGGGATGATCTGACTTAGGATGAGGATCCTGAAACGGCAGCCACATCCTCCTGTATCCCTGAACCCTGGGCACCGTATGGAACACTGCACTGCCCTCCCTGCCAGGCACACGCACGGTTTCTGTTCTTCATCCTCCACCCTCTGGAGCGGGGGTGCTGTGTTGTTAACTGCCTGCTCAGCGTCAGTGCAGAACCGGATGCTGCCACGTGTGCTCTGGCACAGATCGACCCCTAACCTGACACGACTTATCGCAGCTTCTCTGGGAACGTCGGCTTTTTGGACAGAGGATGGTCATGTGAGGGGCAAGACTGAGGTTTGCACCTCTACAAGCTGCAGCCCAGGTTACGTTTCCCAGCCACCTCTGAGGGTGCTCTCATCTCTTGCTTACAAATAAGGAAGTAGAGACTCGGAGAGGGACGTGCTCTGTCCTGCAAAGCTCGGCTCCTCTGTGCTGCTGAGGATGCATCTGAGATGGAGGTAGCCGGCGGGCATCTGGAGGGCCGGTCTGCCAAGTTGCTGCTGGGGAGTTCTCCGGAGGGCGGGACTAAGCAGTTCTCAGAGGGAGCGCAGAGCAGAGCCCTGCTCTTTGGCAGGGACTTGGATAGGCTTCTGGGCATGATGAAAGGCATGCCGGTGGCCTGGGGAGGACAGAATATTCCAGCGCTGTGAGCCCTTCTCCAGGCTCCGCAGTTTAACTCATCACACATGAAGAAGGACCAGTACAAGCAGAGGTTATTCCATTTTCATCACTAAATAAAAATGTGATCGTCTGTTTAAACTTGGTCACTCAAGCACAGTGACCTTTGGGGTCAGTAACTGGGGATGGACACAGCCACAGGTACGCTTGGTGGATGCTGATACAGCCGCGCCACGGTAGGTCGTAGCTCAGATGGGCAAGTGGACTCTTCTTTGCAGGGAGGCAGGACCATTCAGAGCCACCATGACCAGGACACTGCGCAGAGTGCTCTGTGTCAGTTTGCCCAGCCTGCCCAGCGACTCCATCCAGCTCTGAGCTGAGTGTTGCTGGGAAGCCCCTGTTCACGTGGTCCAGGTCTCCCATCAGTGCCTGAGCCCTAGGAGATACCCCAGGTGACGTGCATGGCCTTCATCCAATCAACTGAGAACAAAAAGGAAGGATCCCCAGGCAGGGATTCTGCCTCAAGACTGTGGCATCAGCTCCTGTCTGCCCTGTGGGTTTCAGACTCACCCACAGAAACCAGATCCGTGGACCCTGTGGGTTTCAGACTCACCCACAGAAACCAGATCCGTGGAATCTAGAACCAATCGATTCTGTTTCCCTGGAGAACTCTGATGAGGCAAGAACTCTAGTTTGGAAGGTCACACTTTCCCCGGGCCCCAGGATCTGTCACTCTTTGCTGATGGGGGAACTCACAACCATGGGGCAACAGAGTGAGGCTGTTCGGATTTAACAGGCCCACCTCATTCACCTGACGGGCAAGAAACAAGGCTCAGACCTCACTCCCGATCTTAAAGATGCCTGAAGGTCAAATGTGAAAATGGGTTACGTGAAACTTAAGGCAAATAACCAAAATCTTAGATGGCAGCAGGAAGAGAAAAAAAAATCTTTCCCTGGTTCCAGCAAGGTTGTTGCTGCTAAGTCGCTTCAGTTGTGTCTGACTCTGTGCGACCCCACAGACGGCAGCCCACCAGGCTCCCCCGTCCCTGGGATTCTCCAGGAAAGAACAGTGGAGTGGGTTGCCATTTCCTTCTCCAATGCATGAAAGTGAAAAGTGAAAGTGAAGTCGCTCAGTCATGTCTGACTTTTAGTGACCCCATGGTCTGCATCCCAACAGGCTCCTCCGTCCATGGGATTTTCCAGGCAAGAGTACTGGAGTGAGGTGCCATTGCCTTCTCCGCCAGCAAGGTTAATAAAATATATATATATATTATATATATATGAGGCTCAAGTATGAACATGTTGCTATTGTTTAGTTGCTCATTTGTGTCCAGCTCTTTTGCGACCCTATGGACTATAGCCCGCCAGGCTCCTCTGTGCATGGGATTTCCCATGCAAGAATACTGGAGTGGGTTGCCATTCCCTTCTCAAGGGATCTTCCCAACCCAGGGATTGAGCCTGTGTCTCCTACATTGGCAGGTGTATTGACAGGTGTATTCTTTACCACTGCCACCCCGCCTCCCGAGAAACCCCATAAACTCATATATGAAGGAATTAAAAATAATTATTCTATCTAATGTTGCAGTTACTCCCCACTTTATTCCTGGTTGTTTCCACAGTTTAACAGACATAAATCGCTCATGGAAAAATGTGTCCCAACATCTTACAGACAGGAGAATGGTGACCAAAAGCAAACTTGTAAGTTGCAGTTTGCTACCCAAAGGACAGCTTTAGATTTCAAGGGGAACCATGGACAGCCCATTCATAGAAATGACTATCTTTTAGAACCAAGGACAGTTATGGAAGCCGGTCTGTCTGTATTTCTTGGCGAGGTGGTGGTGTCACATCAGCTAACACAGTTCTGTCTTTCCCTGAGATGCCGGTCCTCTACCACCTGACCAGGGCACTTTGAAGGAGGAAGGTGGGGAAACTAGCATCCTGGCAAGGTCAAACTGGGAAGGGACGGGAGGGATAAGGACGTGGGGAGGTTATTTAACTTCCAGCTCAGTTAGGATATCTGCTTTCCTCATAGAAAGACTATTCTTAATTTTTAAAAATATATAAAACAAAAATAACTTACTGTGTAGGCAATTAACTCTGGTTGGCATAGCGATCCTCTTAAGTTAAAGGGGATGAGCAGGAGATGGAGAAAAGGAAGAAGTGAAAAGAAAAGTTTGCAACAGCAAAATCAGAATGCAAGACGGTAAGAGTTTGAAGCATTTACATCACACAACGTAGGACGTTACTGTGCAGGACGTTGGTTTGTTTCTCTTTGTCTTACTTTTGAGTATTTCTCAAAGTCTCCACCAATGCTTTTGTTCTGACTTGTGGTAAAACAGACATAAAATGTACCATCTTAGCCACTTCTAAGTTTGGTTTGTCTTAAGCGCATTCGCAGTGTGGTATAAGTACACCAGGGCTTTGTTAAGCTAAAAATAAAACTAGTTTGAGAAATGCATTTCCTGTCTTGGTTGCATCATCACAGGAAGCAGATTTCCAATCAGCAGAATTCCAGGGGAATTCTAACAGGCAGGCAGGTCTCAGAAAGCTAACTTCCTCCTATGACAGGAGACACAGGTGGTTCTTAATCTGAAAATTGGTTTTTAGTTTAAAAAGGACTGCTGCCTCCTTATCACCAGTTTTGGTGGAAAACAGCAACTGTCTGCACAAACACAAAATCATCTAAGGTTCTGACAACAGATCTCTCAGATGACACTGGAATATAAAGCGCTTTTTTTAAGTGCTACCAAATGGGTCCCTTTAAAAAATCCTGGGTCTGTGAAGCCCTAGGAGTGAGGTGCGTCCTGTGAGCCCAGCGCCACCCACCGGGGCTCAGGGTGGAGCACCAGCACACCTGTGGGCACCAGGTCCCCAAGAGTGAGGGTGTCACCCATCTCGCCGGCCACAGGAGAGAAGTAGGGTGGCCAGGACACAGCAAGGACACAAACCGCAGGGGAAGAGCTCCCTGGGAGGACTGGCAGAGGGGGCGAGGGAGGAGGGAACAGCGGTCTCCGAATGCACCTGGGTTGGCGAGGCTCAGCCTCTCAGAATGGACTGAGCGCGGAAGGCAGGGTCAGCTTCTGTGAGGAGAGGAGACGGATAGCTGCTGGTCTGTTGGGCACAGAAGGGGCACACCCACCTGTTCCCCGTGTGTCCACTGCCCAGCGCCCACCTGCCTGCCTTAGGTCCAGGTGAGCCCCCTTGGGCGGCTCTGGCCCCCAGACACCGGGGGCGGGGGGCGGGGGCTGGTGCATGCCGGGCTGCAGACCAACAGCCAGGCCACCTTTTCCACAACAGAAGCCAGGAAGCCACCACAGAGCCAGTGCTCAGGCCACCGCTCCCCACGCCACTCCTGGCCACCCGACGGAGCCCTGGGGATAAGGTCTCAACATTGGGCAGGGGGCAGATGGAGTCTGATCTTCATCTCAGGGTCTGGAACCACACCCAGGAATCCTCTCCTCTCTGTCCCCTCCTCTTCTCACTTCTGCCTTCTCCCCCATCTGTCCCCAATCTGTGGTGGTGGGTCAAGGGGGAGAGACAGGAATCGAATGGGGAGGGCTCTCCAGCTCCATCCCAAGGATACCGGGGCTGTCCTGTGCCCCGAGGTGTGATAAGCGGCACCCCTGGCCTCGACCTGGCTGAAACCAGCAGCGCCCCCCACTCCCAGCTATGACAATTGAAACTTTCCAGCCACATCCGGCGTCCCCTGGGGAGGGGACACAATTGCCCCAAGCAGAAACCACTGCACTGGTCCGGGGCACCAAGAACAAAGGAGCAGAAGGCAGAGCCACTGATCACGGTTCCCGACCAGTGAGATTTCCAATGTCTACACTCGACGAGGAGCCAGGATGTAGCACAGAGCTGTACCCAGGATTCCCGGCTTGGCCTCAGCCTCTGCCTCTGCTCTCCTGTCCCATGCTCTGCACTGGGACCTCCTATAACCGCCCAGCCAGTGGGGTTCTCGGGGAGGCGGGCATCTGCAGTAGGTACATCCCCGAACATGGAGGAGGGAGCTGAGACTCAGTGAGTCTTGAAGCCTCACATCTAGAGCTGGCCGAACCTCTGGGCTAAATTCTTTTGCCAAGTATCTTTAGGTCACCATCGTGCCAAAGTGCTGTCTGGGTTAAACTGCACACTGAAGAAATGTACAGATTTAAAGTCCTGTTTTACTACTAATGCGAAACAGTCGCTTATTCTAATACAATGATTATCTCACCTCGGCACATGTATTAAGTTAATTGGATAATTTTCTAGGGAGCTCTCTCCCCATGGGTCCTGTTAGGGCTGAGTGGGGACATCTGGTTTGGTTTCAGTTGGAGGGAAGAGTCTGAGAGGCATGCAAGTGCAGGGGAGCCCATCTGTACAGCTAAGGGAACTCCAGTCTCTGCCCAGCTGGTCTCCTTGGCTCCATCATGGTATGTGGCTCCTGGTGGCCCCTCTCCATGCTCTGGATGGTTCTACTCCCAGGAGGAGGGTGCACAGACAGAGAACAGGGTGCCTCTAGCCATGAACATTAAGTGGCCCCGAGAACACAGAGAGATGACCCGGCCGCTCATACTCAGAAGGGTTCTGAACGTGCCCCTAGCCCTGCCCACGGGCTCGAAATGGGCTCAAACATTGAGAGCAGGTGTTTTTGTAGGCGTGGGGGTGCAAGGGTAGGGTGCCTTTGTAGAGGAGAAGGGAAAGAGGGCAGAGGCTGAGAACTGAATTTCAGTCCGGAAACTAGCAGGAGACCAAAGCCACGGGCTGGCAGAGGGGAGTGATGGGGAGCAGGGCCAGGGTGGGCAGGGAGGCGTGGGGAGGGGCTGGTACCTTTATGCTTCTTGGCAGCGGCTGGCTCCAACTCCGACACACTCAGGGAGCTCTCAGACAACTCGTCCCCCTCGGGGTCCTGCAGGGCCTGGCCACCCCACGCCCCAGCCGGTGGCTCCTTCTCCAAGTCCCAGGAGTCTAGCTCTATCTCCTGGGGCTCCAGGGCCGGCAGGGTCCCCACTGGGGCCTCCTCCTCGGGTGGGGCAGAGGTCACAGCCACCTCCAGCTGGTCCTGGGGGGCATCCTCTCGGTGGGCACCATCCATGGAGGCTGCGTAGTCCAGCATCAGGGCTGCGTCACTGTCCTGAGATAGCGAGGTCTGTCCGGGAGTGAGAGACAAAGTCAGGGTGAGGAAGGTGCCAGGATGCTCGGGAGGGGCAGTGAGCTGGAGGAGCCGTGGCAGCCCCACACGCACAGCCGTGGGGGTGGTTTCGGAGTCCAAAGGTGCCCAGCCCTCCAAGGAGACAGCTAAGGAAGCTGCGAATCAGTGGACGCAGGTCTCCCAAGGCAGAGGGTTGCCCTGAGGTACCAGGCTGGGGGAATCTGGGAAAGAGCACCCTCTCTGGGTGCAGAGGTGGCACAGAGTCTGCTCAGTGACCGCTGACAACTGCCTTTTCTGACCCAAGTCAGAAATGCCCACTGATTCAACCTGGGACAATTTGACCTTCAGTAAAAATGGGGCTTTCTTGGTGGCTCAGCAGTGAAGAATCCGCCTGCCAGTGCTGGAGATGTGAGTTCGATCCCTGGGTTGCAAACATCCTCTAGAAGAAGAAATGGCAATCCACTCCAGTATTCTTGCCTGGAGAATCCCATGGACAGAGGAGCCTGGTGGGCTACACAGTCCAGGGGTCACAAAGAGTTGGACATGACTTAGCGACTAAACAACCACAACAAAAAGGGTAAGTCAGCTGGACTAAATGATCTAGAATAAAACCTTAGAGAAAGCACAGAGGAGATGGAGACAGTCACAAATCTTGTCTTTATTTGTTCTTTTTTTTTTTTTGAAGCCTCTGGTGCCTCAGACAGTAAAGAATCTGCCTGCAAATGCAGGAGACCTGGGTTCTATCCGTGAGTCAGGAAGATCCCCTGGAGAAGGGAATGGCTACCCACTCCAGTGTTCTTGCCTGGAGAATCCATGGACAGAGGACCCTGGCGGGCTACAGTCCATGGGGTCACAGAGGGTCGGACATGACTGAGCGACTTCTCTTTCACTTTTCACTTTCATGCATTGGAGAAGGAAATGGCAACCCACTCCAGTGTTCTTGCCCGGAGAATCCCAGGGACGGGGGAGCCTGGTGGGCTGCCGTCTATGGGGTCGCAGAGTCGGACACGACTGAAGGGACTCAGCAGCAGCAGTTTTGTTTTTGGTCACACCGCTTGGCATGTGGGATCTTGGTTCCCTGACCAGGGGATGGACCCCCTGCCCTCTGCAATGGAATCTCGGAGTCCTAACCACCGGGCCACCAGGGAAGACTATTCACTCATTTATAAACCCTAAAGAAAACCCAACTACTGAACTGAGCCGGGTGCTTCCAGAGATGCTATCGCCCCCTCCTGGCTGCTTCTGCAAGTACATGCAGGAAACGCAGAGGCATCACTGGGCTCTTGGAAGATGGTTTCCAAGGCCACCCACACCCTGGCTACAACTGCAACATTGGTGACTCGTCCCTAGCACTTCCTAGGACCTGTTATGGCCCCTTTCCCAAGAGCCAGGGGCTCAGTTCTCAGCATGCCCTCCTGTCCACCCTCTTATGCCCTCAAGAAATCAAGCCACCCGCTGTGTCCAAAAATTCATCTTCCTCCTTGTCCCCTGCCAACTACTAAATTTCCCACCTGCCCCTCCATCACTCACATTTTCTTTGCTCATTCTGAAAGGTTAAAAAGAGTAAGGGACTGTCACCTAGTCCCCTGCCCTGAGGGGCTGCCTCTCCAGTAGCCTGGCCTGCCCACTGTCCACACGGGATGCCCTGAGCCTGCCATCTGCCCTGGACTAAGGTCACAGAGCAGCACAAGGAAGGCACAGGGACGGGGATGTGTTTTAAAACACGTTTCTTTTCTCTGACTGCAGGAGGCATAAACATTCACTGCAAAAGGAAGCGTTTGGAAATGAGTTATGTGTAAAGTGAAAGTTCCCCAAGACGGCTCGGTGATGGGGGTGGAGGTCCTGTCCCGAAGGGGAGCTGACCTCATCTCAGTCTTTCTCTTTCAGTAATTTTTCTTCAAATGATTCACCAACCTCTCAACACCCGAAGCATCCCAGGTCAGAAACCGTCAAGTTCCTTCCTCAACAGGATAAGCTGCGTAAACAAAAGTGCCACAAGTAATCCCTTGCTGCTGTTGCTGCTGCTGCTAAGTCACTTCAGTCGTGTCCAACTCTGTGTGACCCCATAGAGGGCAGCCTACCAGGCTTCCCCGTCCCTGGGATTCTCCAGGCAAGAACACTGGAGTGGGTTGCCATTTCCTTCTCCAATGCATGAAAGTGAAAAGTGAAGAGTGAAATCGAAGTCGCTCAGTCGTGTCCGACTCTTAGTGACCCCATGGACTGCAGCCCACCAGGCTCTTCTGTCCGTGGGATTTTCCAGGCAAGAGTACGGAGCAGGGTGCCATTGCCTTCTCCGAATCCCTTGTTGGGGGAACACAATCTGACATTCCCCAGGTGGCTCAGTGGTAAAGAACCTGCCTGCAATGCAGGAGACCTGAGAGATGCAGGTTTGATCCCTGGGTCAGGAAGATCGCCTGGAGGAGGACATGCAACCCACTCCAGTATTCTTCCCTGGAGAATCCCAAGGAGAGAGGAGCCTGGGGGGCTACGGTTCATGGGGTTGCAAGGAGTTGGACACGACTGAAGCCACCTAGCAAGCACACAGGCAACCTGACATTCCAGGGGTGGAACTTTCCAGAGTTAAGTCCAGAGCCAGGGTGGGGCGGGCGTGGGAGGAGGAGAGGCTCACCTTGGAGACCCCGGATATGATGATCGTGCTTTTCTTCCTCGGGGACTTGAGCTTCAGCTTCGAGGACTCGCTGAGCTGTCGGATGGCAACTTCAGCCACTGGGTCGGCCCCGTTCAGCACCAGCAGCTCTGCCGGGGCAAGAGCAGGGTCGGGCACATTAGCAGAACCTGGAACTTCGACAGGAACTTCAAAGACTGGGCAACAGATCTGGTAGTTAAGGAGAGGTTGGCAAACATTTTCTGTAAAGGGCCAGAGAGTGACTAGCTTGGGCTTTGTGGGCAGCTGGCCTGTCACGAGTACTGCACGCTGTCTCAGAAGTGGGTAAGCAGAGACCGGATGTAAGAGTGCACACCGGGGACTTCACCCCTGAATGTGGTCCAATGGATAAGCTGCCTGTCAATGCAGGGGACATCAGTTTGATCCTTGATCCGGGAAGATTCCACACGCCTTGGGCCAACTGAGCTTGTGTGGCACAACTATCGAGCCCAGATTCTAGAGCCCGTGCTCTGCAACAAGAGAAGTCACGGCAATAAGAAGCCTGTGCAATGCAACTACAGAAAGCCCGTGCATAGCAACGAAGACCCAGTGCAGTCAATAAAATAGAAATAAATAATACAATAATTAAAAAATTTATAATTTTTTTTTACAGTGGGCATGGCAGGTTCTGGGGAAACTTCATGAGCAGGACAGGCAATGTTCCTGGTCTATAGCTGATGCTCTGCGCTTATACATACTCACCAAGGTGTACGCTTCACATCACGCACTTAAAAAATAATAATTTTATTTATTTTTGGCTCTGCTACTGCTTGGGCTAGTCTCCAGCACAAGCTCTGGAGCACAGGTTCAGTAGCTGCAGTGCACGGGCTTAGTTGCTCTGCAGCATGCTCTGTGGCATCTGGGATCTTCCCAGACCAAGGATCAAACCGGCATCTCCTGATTGGCAGGGGGATGCTTTACCACTCAGCCACCAGGGAGGCCCTCACATTGTGCATTTTAATGTATGGAAGTGATGCCTCAGTGGAGGTGATAACTAAGGCATGTAAGGAAACAGAAACCTCTGAGCTTTGGGGAGATGTGAACTCTGAAGGGCAGTGCAGCTACCCCCTGGCCCTCCCAAGAGGTTCGCGCACACAAGCTATTGTTCAGGGTGTCGAGGGACTGTTCACGGAAGCTGCTCCTCCCCAGGATTAGCCTGCACCCCAGCCAACATCCAGGGAATGCTTAACTCGGATCCAAGCCCTGCAAAGAGCTCAGTGTGTGTTATTTCAGGTAAATACCCCCAAGGTCTGGCGGGGGGTGGGGTTTCAGTCTCCACTTGAGGAATGGGGAAGACAGGAGGCAGCCAGGTGGGCGGCAGGGCTGGGACCTCCCCCCGCTCACCCGGCCAGGTCTCTCCCACTCAGATGTGCTGTTGGACCTCACAGGTAATCGCTGCTGTAGGGCAATTAAAAGGACATGGGTGAAGGAGCAGGATGTCAACAGGAACTTTTTCTCACTGTGGCCTTAGTCTGTGGACCACAGATGCGCCACTTCCATGGCAGTCGTGAAGGACCAAGTGGTGGGGACCTGTGTGGCCAGTGACCGCTCCCCCCACCCCCGACCCCAGGGGAAGAGTGGAGCTTGCTGAGGGCTCCCGGGAGATGGCGGCGCCGCCAGTCCCAGGTCTCAGGACGGGAATGGCGGCACCAAGCCCAGAGCTTCCATCCATCCTCAGAGAGCCCAGCCAGGTGTCAGCTATGCTTGAGAAAGCTTCCAGGGTTCTTGGCTGCACAGAGTGGGCTGGGGATACCACCCTTGGGCCAGCGGGGGATCCACAGCGGGGACACCCTGCTCAGGGTGAAGGTGCCCCCATGCTACAAGGCAGAGCTGAGCAAGGACTCTCGGGAGCAGCCAAAGGAGGGGTATTGCTTCCGCCGAGGATTCTGCAGTTGTTGGTGGGGGGGCAGGTACCCTGCAGCTCCCATAGAACCAGGGAAACTCCCATGGGGAAGAGGCAGTTTTCCACTCCTGCCAGGCTCTGAGAACACACAGCCATCCCAAGACAGCACCCATCAAAGGAGCACTGCCTGCCCCATGCCCACCCCTTCCATCCCATCCGCAACCTTAACAAGGAAAGAAAAACAGGACTTGGTGGACGGGGGCTGGTGGGCGAGCTGGGGAGAAGCTGCCTGCTCCATCCTTCTCAAAGTGCAGGTCACATGTGATGATCAAAGCGAGGAAATTTAACCCCAAATTTAGATTGCGCTTTGACTCCAATGGCAGTGACACAAACCGCCAGGAAGTGAGAACCTGCACCCAGAGTTATGGGGACACTAACCCAGTTACAGGGGCTTCCCAGGTGGCGTTCGTGATGAAGAACCCACCTACCGACGCAGGAGATGTAAGAGACCCAGGTTCCATCCCTGGTCGGGAAGATCCCCTGGAGAAGGGCATGGCAACCCACTCCCGTATTCTTGCCTGGAGAATCCCCATGGACAGAGGAGCCTGGTGGGCTACAGTCCAAGGGGTTGTAAAGAGTCGGACACGACTGAGTGACTTAGCATGCCACCTTATTACAGAAGTTTCCGGAGACAAAAAATAGAGAAGTCTTTACAATTACATCCCTGAATCCTGCTTATTTTATGATATCCAGGTAATTGGCACATTGAACAAATGGAAAAATCACAGCCATAAATTTTTCGCAGTGAGGCATGAGCTGGGTTTTGTGCTTCTTTTGTCCAAGTTCCCTGAAACTTAGGGCAGGGATGCCAAGGCCACTCTCAGTGCTCCACTGACTTCCACTTCCCTCGTGTTCTTTTAGTTCCTCACTTATTCTCGAAAAAAACAACTCTTTCCCAAACTCTAACAAGGAAATGCGTCTTCTCACCAGATGAGAGCTCGCAAGCAGAGCCTGAAGGAGCTGACTGGGGACCATCTCGAGTGGTCTCATGTTACCTGTGTCTGAGGAAGAGAACGTTTTGCTGACGGGGGCACCGTGGCAGGAGATGGCCTCGACCGAGATGTCCTTCTCGATGACCTTCACCTTGACAGGTGTCCTCAGGGGAGACTCTGCTGGGAGAAATCCTGGTTATAGCAGCCCTTCGAAAGCTGTCCGACTCTGCAGTCACCGGAAAGTGAAATCATGTCTCATTTCAGCTCTACTTCAAGCAGCCTGGGGGTTTCCCTGATGGTCCAGCAGCTAAAGGTTCTACACTCCCAAAGCAGGAGGCCCGGGATCAAGCCTTGGTTAGGGAACTAGATGCCACATACTGCAACAAAAGATTCTCTGTGCCACAACTAAGACCCAAGGCAGCCAAATAAGTAAATTAACTGTAACAACCTAGAGGGGTGGGATGGGGAGGGAGGGTCAAGAGCAAGGGCACATGTGTATATCTATGGCTGATTCATGTTGATGTTTGGCAGAAACCAACACAATCCTGTAAAGCAATTACCCTTCAATTAAAAATAAATAAATTTAAAAAATATATTACTAATTACATATTCATGCAGCTGGAAAAAGAGGAAAACCTTAAGATATTTTTAACACACTCTCTTATTCTTTTGGGGGGAGGGTAGGGAGGAATGCCCCCAAAGGGGCATTGGAAACCTAGGTTTAAATAAAATTTCAGAAACCTTTGAATTAAGCCAGAATTTCACTTTCTGATTTTCATTCAAGAATGGAGCCAAGTGATTTATTCTGGCATAATACTTCTGTATAGGCAGAAACACAGTACAAATTAAAAAGTAATAATAAATCATACACTTCTACAGAAGTTGTCTCCAAGGTGGTGGATGTGGCAACAGGTACAGAATTTGGCTAGATCCGAAACCACTATGCGTGAAGCCTCCAAATGAATGATTTTTAACATGAGAAAATACACTGGCCGCTCACATCTAATGTTTTAAGATAAAGTGCTGCCCCATGTAAATGTCATGGCGTACTTAATTTAATGAGATATTTCATCTAGTATCTTGACTTTGGTATCAGAATACACTGCAGGGTTGAACCTTGCTTTGTCTCATTCTGCGTCTGACAAGATAGAAAGATAATTGTCTTGGAAAAAAAAAAAAGCTATGCAAAAGCCTTGCCAATTTCCATTCTTCCCGTGCCAGGAGATTTTTCTTAAGGATAATCCTGCAGCCTACAGTGCTCTGCAGTTTATAGATATGAGACATTTACCGGGGAAGCGTGATTTCAGATTTTCTATGGGGAGGAGCCTCACCAGAGCCCAGCGGGGACGCCCTCCCTGCGTCGAAGCGAGGCTTGGTTTTCACGGCAGTGACAGTAGTGACCACGGTCCCGCATGGCATCACAGTGCGGTCTTTTTCTATCTTTGCAGCAGGAACAGGCGGAGGCATTTGCCAGGGTTTTACCTCACCGGGTTCTATGTAAGAAAACTGCAGAGAAGGCTGGTTACCTGCTTTGTGGTCCATGCCGACGGACACCTCGCCATGGCACACTGCCTGCCTTTGCAATAACCTCTGATATCTTTAACTGTCACTTAGTATCATAACTAATGGGTAAGAGTTCTGATTTTCCCAGAATTGACATAGAAGGATGAGACCCAGGCTCAGACACAGCCACTCAGCTTGTAAAGATGGGAACACAGGCTGGAAAACCAAACAAAATAAGATAGCCCTTTCTGAGTGAGGCCTGAGTTAAAGGCCATCACAGGCAGTTATGTTGGGCAGACGATGCTACGTAACCCTGGGCAGGAAGCATCCCACTCAGGTCTAGAATTGCGTGGGAGGAAACATCGGCTCTTCCTGGATGAGCTTCTTGTTTCAAGGTGAATGAGAGTAGGAGTTTGACAGACATAAATTGTGGCGCCCTACAGCAAGGTCACAGTTGTGGAGCCCTATACCCAGGTCACAGGTGTGGAGCCCTACACCAAGCTCACAGGTGTGGAGCCCCACACCTTGGTCACAGGCATGGAGTCCTACACTGAGGTCACAGGTGTGTGCCCTACACCGAGGTCACAGGTGCAGAGCCCTATACCAAGGTCACAGGTGTGTGCCCTACACCGAGGTCACAGGTGCAGAGCCCTATACCAAGGTCACAGGTGTATGCCCTACACCGAGGTCACAGGCACGGAGCCCTACACTGAGGTCACAGGTGCAGAGCCCTATACCAAGGTCACAGGTGTGTGCCCTACACTGAGGTCACAGGCACGGAGCCCTACACTGAGGTCACAGGTGCAGAGCCCTATACCAAGGTCACAGGTGTGTGCCCTACACCGAGGTCACAGGCACGGAGCCCTACATTGTAGTCACAGTTGTGGTATCCTACACTGAGGTCAAAGGTGCAGAGCCCTACATCGAGGTCACAAGTTGTGTGCCCTACACCGAGGTCACAGGCGTGGAGTCCGACACCGAGGTCACAGGCGTGGAGTCCGACACCGAGGTCACAGGCGTGGAGCCCTACACCAAGGTCACAGGTGCAGGGCCCTGCACTGAGGTCACAGGTGTGTGCCCTCCATTGTGGTCATATTTGTGGCATCCTACATCGAGGCCACAGGATAAAAATTTCCGGAATTAACCAGGCTCCACAGCAACTGTTCACCGTGAACTTCTGGATCTAAACCTGCTAGTTCCCTGACATATTATGTAAAATACCCACCCTTCTACCCACTCTATAGCATCCTAACCAATCACTTAATACCACCATCCTAGCATGAATTTCCTTTGTCTTGAGGCCAATAGTCCTAGAAAGGGGCTGGCTCTCCCTTGAGCCTATCCGCTGTTCTAAGAGTGTCTCTCACTCTAATAAATTCTATTCTCTCATTCTGCCTCATGTCTGGAAATTCTTTTTCACTTTGTGCTCAGACCATGACATCAACAAAGATGTCCCTTTGCTCAAGTGGGTGGGGCAGGACGTTGGCCTCAGAGAGGACCTCATACCTCTGCCGTAACTGAACCCAACGCCGAGCTGCCCGAGGAGGCCCCGCTGGTTAGTGTAAAGCTCTGAGGCCCGGAAGGCTGCTTCTTGAACAAATCCAAGGGGACAGTCGTCATCGCCAACAGAGCTAAAGAGATAGGGGATGAGTGGGGAGAACCATGGGTGTCTGCACGGGAGCAGGATGGCCCCAGAGCAGCTGCACCCAGAAGCAACCCTGGATGTGCCCACCACCCCTCTCCTCCCCACCCTCCTGCCTTGCTCACTGGGAAATGCTCCCATTTCAGAACATTTTAGAAAAGTTAGTGTTGTAAAGGACACAAGAGGGCTGTGGAAATGCCACAAACCAAGGGGGCTACAGAGTTTTGAAGATCAGAGGCAGTATGTGATTCTATCCTGGACTAGGAAATACTGCTAGGAAGGACCTTAGAGGATCGGCTGATGGGAACTGAAAAATCTGGTCAGTAGATTAACAAAGTCAATCAGTGTGACTCAGGAAGCTGATAACTACACTGTGGACAAATCAGAGAATGCCCCTATTCTTAGGAAGCACATACTAAAGAATTTAGGAGCAAAGGGCCAGGATGCCCCATACCTAAATGCACACAGTTTACCCTGAGCGTGTGTGTGTGTGTGTGTGTGTGTGTGTGTGTGTCTGTGTGTGTGTGTGGCAAGAGAGAAAGACCCACTGACAGCAACCGTCATCTATGAGCACAAACAGTGAAGGAAATGGGCAAAATGTTAAAAATATCTGAGTTCAAGTAAAGGTTATATGGTTGTTCTTTGTGCTGGTTTTTGTTTTTTCTTAAGTTAGAAATTTCACAAATCCCATCAGGCTGGACTGGAATGAAATTCCCACATGGCCAGCAGGGGCGGTGCCCTGGGCATGGATTAGCAAACAGCAGTTCCACCCTGTGTTCAGACCACACACCCTCTCTTGGAATGTCAGTTCTTATCTCAGGAGCATCCCAGTTATCTCCAGACTACAGAGCTCAGGAAACTGCCTCAAAATTATGGCTAATTAACTAGGGAGCTTGAATTGCTTTTTTCCTATGTCCTGGTAACTTTAGGAGATAAACAGATGGCTTAGTTTCACAGCTTCATTAGCCAGGCAAGGGTCACCTCTCCATTTTGTTCATAAAGATTTTAAGAAACATAATAAACACTGAAACTATGGGTTTACACACGTGCACACACAGGTCCACGCTCAGTCTAGGGAGTTTTACCTCTGACTATTGTTTTCTTTTATCTAAACTGAAAGTGAAGTTGCTTCAGTCGTGTCCGACCCTTAGCGACTCCATGGATCGCAGCCTACCAGGCTCCACCGTCCATGGGATTTTCCAGGCAAGAGTACTGGAGTGGGGTGCCATTTCCTTCTCCAATGCATGAAAGTGAAAAGTGAAAGTGAAGTCGCTCAGTCGTCTCTGACTCTTAGCGACCCCATGGACTGCACCCTACCAGGCTCCTCTTTTATCTAAAGCATGTGCCCAATTTTGGAGAAGAAAATGGCGACCCACTCCAATATTCTTGCCTGGAGAATTCAATGGACAGAGGAGTCTGGAGGGCCACAGGCCAGGGGGTCACAAAGACTCGGACATGACTGAGCCCACTGACACTTTACTTCAAAGCACGTGCTCAGGTTAAGCTGCTGGGGGTTCTTTTACAAGGAAAAGCCTGTTGTAATTCATGGAGACGGAAAGCAGAAGGGTGTGTGCCAGAGGCTATGGGAAAGGCATGGGGAGTGAGCGTAAGTTTTGTAAGATGAAGGGCTGATATTGAAGCTGAGGCTCCAATGCTTTGGCCACCTGGTGCAAAGAGTGGACTCACTGGAAGAGACCCTGATGCTGGGAAAGACTGAGGGCAGGAGGAGAAGGGGGCGACGGAGGATGAAATGATTGGATGGTATCACTGACTCAATGGACATGAGTTTGAGCAAACTCTGGGAGATGGTGAAGGACAGGGAAGCCTGGTGTGCTGCAGTCCATGGGGTTGCAAACAGTTGGACAAGACTGAGTGAATCAGATCAGATCAAATCAGTCGCTCAGTCGTGTCCGACTCTTTGCGACCCCATGAACCGCAGCACGCCAGGCCTCCCTGTCCATCACCAGCTCCTGGAGGTCACTCAGACTCACACCCATCAAGTCAGTGATGCCATCCAGCCATCTCATCCTCTGTCGTCCCCTTCTCCTCCTGCCCTCAATCCCTCCCAGCATCAGAGTCTTCTCCAATGAGTCAACTCTTTGCATGAGGTGGCCAAAATACTGGAGTTTCAGCTTTAGCATCATTCCTTCCAAAGAAATTCCAGGATTGATCTTCTTCAGAATGGACTGGTTGGATCTTCTTGCAGTCCAAGGGACTCTCAAGAGTCTTCTCCAACACATAAACCACAACAAAGATGAATTTTGGAGATGGATGATGGTGATGGCTGTACAATCATATGAATGCACTTAATGCTACTGAATTTTACACTCAAAGATGGTTAAGATGGTAACGTTTATATATGTTTTACCACAATTAAAAATTGAGATAAAATCTAAAAAAAGAAGGTTTATTAAGCCCAAGAAGGCTGAGAACTGCTTCTTAAGCCAAAAATTGTTGCATAAAAGATTTTGGATATTTGTTTTAAAAAATGAAAAGAACCAGTTGAATATACTCTTTCTCAGAATGTTTGACCTTGCTAATAACTAGAGTAACTGCTGACAAAGGTCCATACAGTCAAAGCCATGGTTTTTCCAGTAGTCATGTATGGATGTGAGAGTCGGACCATAAGGAAGGCTAAGCACCAAAAAATTCATGCTTTCGAACTGTGTTGCTGGAGAAGACTCTTAAGAGTCCCTTGGACTGCAAGGAGATCAAACCAATCAACCCTAAAGGAATTCTTTAGGATTTCCATCAGGCCACCTGATGGAAAGAGTTGACTCACTGGAAAAGACCCCGATGCTGGGAAAGATTGAGCAGGAGGATAAAGGGGCAACAGAGGATGAGATGGTGGGATGTCATCATTGACTCGAGGGACATGAGTTTGAGCAAACTCCAGGGGATAGTGGAGGACAGAGGAGCCTGGTGTGCTGTGGTCCATGGGGTCGCAAAGAGTGGGACAGGACTTAGTGACTTAACAACAACAACAATAATCGGAATGGACTTTCGACTAAACATTCCATTGGGAAGACCTGGAGTGGCTTAGTGGGCAGGGCCGATCCTTCTGCTGAATCTCCCACCCTCCCTGCTCCAAGGCCCTGGTCAGGGCTGCTGTATGACCCTCCCAGAGAGCAGGCCTCCTTCTATCTGCTGAACACCCACCTTCTGAGGACTGCCCGTCATCTGAAATCTGCAGGTGCAACTCCCTCGACTTGGCATTCAACTCACTGTGGAAAGAAGGGCTGTGAGTCCTTAAAAATGCTTTACTATTTTCTTGAAATAGTATTTTTTTTTTCTGATTTGACAGAAAGGAATGCAAATCACCACCAATATTTAAGAAACTACAGAGACATATTAGCCAAGAAAATACAAAGATTATCAGCAACTTCACTATCCAGAAATAGTTAATATTTGGTGACTAGTCTCCTAGGATTAGGATTCCCAGGTGGCTCAGTGGTAAAGAATTCTCTTGCCAACGCAGGAGGTGCAGGCTCAGTCCCCGGGTGGGGCATATTCCCTGGAGTAGGAAATGGCAACCCACTCTAGTAGTCTTGCCTGGAAAATCCCATGCACAGAGGAGCCTGGTGGGCTACATTCCACGGGGTTGCAGAATCAGACATGACTTAGCGACTGAGCCCACATGCACATTCCTAGGATTATCCAGTGGAACTTAATGAATGATGATGGAAAGGTTCTGTAGAACTGCCATCAAATTTGGTGGCCACCAGCTACATTTGGCTATTGAGAAATTTATTTTATTTTTGGCTGCACTGGGTCTTCATTGTTGCACACGGATTTTCTCTAGTTGCAAAGAGTGGAGGCTACTCTTTGTCGTGGTGAGCAGGCTTCCTGCTGCAGTGGCTTCTCTTGTTGCAGAGCGTGGGTTCTAGGCACACGGGCTCAGACACACACACTCAGTAGTTGTGGCTCATGGCTAAGCAGCTCTATGGGAGGTGGAATTTTCCTGGACCAGGGATCGAACCTGTGTTCCCTTGCATTGCAAGGCAAATTCTTAACCACTGGACCACCAGGGAATCCCAGCTATTGAGAACTTTAAATGTGGCCAAATGAGGAACTGAGTTTCATTTTGTTAATTTTAATTAATTGAAATTTAAAGAGCTACATGTGGTTAGTAGTTCCTGTATTAAAAGGTAGAGCTGTATTACTATTTGAAAACAAATATAGAGCATAATATACCTCCCCACTCCTTTATAATCTATTGTTTTCACTTAAGATTTCATGGACATCTTCCCATGTCAATAGCCAGAGCGCAACATCCTTCTTCATAGGCATCTAGTACTCCACTATCTGGCCCTCTGAGATTTTATTCAGCCAACTCCTTAATAACCAAGCCTTAATAATGGTTTGCCTCCAATATTTCATAATTATAAACAAGCTGGGATCAACATCCTCATATGTTTATCTTTGCACAAATGTGTGTTTATTTCCTTAGAAAAAGAGCAATTACCAATCAAAAGGTATATGCATATAAAAGATTTTGTCTTTTTATATATATTGATGACTTTCAGAATAATTATTCCTATATATATATATATATATCTCCACTGGCCACTTTCAGTCTTTCTCTACCCACTTGTGAGGGGAAAAATAATCTTTGCTTAAGTTTGCATTACTGTAGCTATTTCTGAGATTGAATATCTTTTCAGATGTTTCTAGCTATCTATAATTCTTACTTTTTTATTTCTAGTTGAAATATTTTGCCCAATTTTCTATGAGAATCTCATATTTGTATTAATAATTTATAAAGATCCCTTTATATTATACATGGGACACCTTCTTCCATTACTTTTCTAATTATTTACTATTTAACACCAGAAAGTGATTTCTATATTTTTATAGTCAGCGGCTTTACCAAAATATAATTTATATTAATTTTTGTTTCTATCCTATATCCATTATTTCTAATAGTTTCAATTGATTTTCTTGAGCAGTCCGTGTGTGTGTGTTGCTCAGTTGTGTCCAGTTCTTTGCGACCCCATGGCCTGTAGCCTGCCAGGCCCCTCTGTCCATGGGATTTCCCAGGCAGATTCTTTACGGCCTGAGCCACCAGGGAAACCCTGAGTAGGCTAAATATGCAATAGTATCATCTCCAAGTAATGCCTGGTTTTGCCTCTTCCTCTCTACTACCTGCATACTATTTCTTTTTCTTATCTAATTGCATTAACCAGTACTTCTAGAACAAAACAATGGGGCTCCTTCTCTTGACTTTAGTGGGACTGCTTCTGATATTTATCACTAATGTGATTTTTTTTTTTAATCTTTTGAAAAAAGAGTGAACATAAATCTTGTTTTAATTAAGTGTTAAAAATTAGAAATGGGTATTAAATGTCACTGAATATCTTTTGGGCCTATGTAATTACCTTGTGTTCTCCTTTGATCTAGTGACACAATGGATTTCATTAATAGATCTCACATTAAACCATACTTGCACTTTTGGTATGCACTCAGCCTCAGTGGATTATTCTTTTTTTTTAAAATTCAGTAGTTGCAGTATGAGGCTCAGAAGTTGTGGCTCGCAGGCTTAGCTACTCCGTGGCATGTGGAATCTTCCCAGACCAGGGATGAACCTACGTCCCTGTATTTGCAGGACTCCCACCCACTGCACCACCAGGGAAGTCCTTGGTATATTATTCTTAACGTGCTACTGGATTCTATTTGATAATATATTAGTTCCTACATCATAATTTATACGTGGTCTACACTTTTCCCTTTTTCCATTCTTTTTGTCAGATTTTGGTATTGAAAGAGTTAATTCTTGGGTGGGTTGATAAGGAGTCTGGGGTCCTCAAGGAGGAGGGGGTCTGGAACTCTCAAGGAGGAGAAAAGGACTTTTTTTTTCTACATTGCTTTGTCTTAGTCACATAAGAGGTTATTTTCTTTAAGCCAATGATGACGCAACAAAACTCATCTTGCTCAAGGATATGTTTTTCCTTAAGTTCTGTACTAATGATTATATATCAACAACGTATCTTCCTCGAGGACATGTTTCTTCTTAATAAGAACATTCTGACTAATCTTGTTATCTTAAGATGTATGTTGTAAGAGTGGGTCTGGTAAGACCTCTCAATTGTTAGTTCTAATCTTGTTAATTTAAGATTGATGTTGTAGGAGTGGGCCTGGTAAAAGCATATAAGGCCTTGATAAGACTAGCAAGTGTGGCATTCTTTTCCTCCTTCTGATGTCTATGTTAGAAGCTTTCCCTTGTCCCTTTCTTTACTTTAATAAAACTCTGCTACACAAAAGCTCTTGAGTGATCAAGCCTGGTCTCTGGTCCCAAAGCTAAATCTTCTTCTTCGGAGATCACGAATCCAACATTGTCCACTGTAAGTGATCAGTATCAATCACAAGTTTCCTTCCATTCTGCTCTGGATGGCGTGTGTTTCTAAAGCAAGTGGGAGGCCCAACAACACGTCTCTCTTGTCAGAGCAGGGCAGGGGAGTAGGTAAGGCGTGAACCGATACTAAGGGCTGCCTTCAAAAGGAAATCCATGTCTCACTTAAAGCCACCCTCGCTCTCTTCCTTCCTTTCCTTCCTTCCTTTTGTGCTACGGGATGGTTTCAGAATTGGCAGCATTGAGTAGGCGAGGCCATGGAAACCCAAGTCCATGACAGCCGGCTGTACTCACAAGGTGAACTCTTCCTCCCAAGTGAGGGCGGTAGTGTTTCTTGCGAGGGTGCTGGAGAACTTCTGCACAGGATCATTCAGCCGAACTATACACACTGGGTTAACGTTGCCTGTAATCAGACAGAAGGCCACCGTATTAGGCTTTATTACTCTCTTCTAGTTGGATCCAGACACTTTGCATACAAGAGAAAGGCTGAGTTTGATGTTTGTGGTCTTGGCTCTCCTACTTTTGAGTGTCCATTTACATCCTCTCAAAGCACATGCTCTGGGGTGACAGATTCTATACTCGCTGGATGGCCACAGCTCTAGACTGCCTCCAAGTCACACTCCTCCCTCCTCAGCTCTGACTGCAGGCACTGCCCCCCAGGGCGGTGCCCTCCCTGGGGTGACATTACAGCAGAGATGTGGGCCCCACTTTGGAAAAGACTAACTGCTTGGAAAAGTCAGGGCATCTGGGGTAACTGCTAAATGTGGGGCTACCTCACATAGAACCTGCTTCCCTCTTACAAAAATGTATGTTTTTACAGTTGACTCAGCTCAGCCAAAAATTTTTGAGGTATTTGATCCAGGTAACAGGACATTTCACTAGTGAAGACTGTGTCTGCTTCAAGGCTATGCTTGCCCTATGGCATAAAGCTGTGACTATATCGTGTAATCAGTGATCAGTGGTAGAGCTTCCTTGGTGGCTCACTGGTAAAGAATCCACTGGTCACCGCAGGGGACGCAGGTTTGATCCCTGGTCTGGGAAGATTCCACATGCCACAGAGCAGCAGAGCTCATGCGCCAACAACTAGTGAGCCCCTGTTCTGGAGCCTGGAGGTTGTAGCTGCTGAGCCTGGACACCCTAGAGCCCGTGCTCCACAACAAGAGAAGCCAGTGCACACCACAGCTGGAGGGCAGCCCCCGCTCCCTGCAACCAGAGAAAAGCCTGCACAGCAACAACCCAGCTCAGCCAAAATCAAATCATCTATGTATATAAACAATCAATGCTGAAGGACCGGACTGCATCGACCCTTTACCAGGCGGTGTTCAGTGTTCCATGCACATCACCTTACTAATTACCACAATCACCTTCAAGAGGAGACTCAGACCCAGATGGGGACCTGCTGGCAGAGGTGAGAAATGGGGCCCCCAGTCCTGGCCAAATGGGTCCCGGGCAGCCCCTCCCACCTGCTAAGCGGTGTGGCCTCCAGAGGCAACCTTTGAATTACCAACACAGCCACCTGTGCCCAGCTTCACAGAGCCTTGGCTTTCAAATGTGCTCTGCCCGTACTTCTGGAACTGGATGAATCTCCTGACAAATAAACACAAGTAACCCCTGATGTTCTCAGACAATAAAAAAGGACTCATTGCTATTCTTGGCAAAAACCACATCGCAGTGGAAAGATGTGTCCAGTCCCAGGCTCCTCGGCATCTTGAGTCTCGGCAGTGATTCAGAGTCACCCGCCTGCAGTGTTTCTGTCCTCCTCCACGGCAGCCTCTCCTGCCAACACAGGGGCCCCCAGGGGCCTGACACCTTCGTGACACCCATAATCCCATGTGGCGCCTCCTCTTCCAGGAAGAAAGGAGTGCACTGGTCAGGGATGCTTAACATGTATTTACAGTGTCACTAGGAAAAGATAAAAATAGAAAGGTGGCTTCCAGGCTAGAGAAAAGGACAAAGCAAAAAAAGTATCTTCCTTCTTCCTTCAGCCTCATGTGTGCAAAATCAAGACTGTGTTTTCACCCTCTTGCATCATCACTACAGTGTTCAGGAGCTGCTCTCTGCTGAAAGGCGGAGATCACACTGCACACCCAATTGCCAGGAGCCACAGAAGGAAGCAAAGACCACAGATAACCCATGAGGCACCCCGGCCCCTCTGCTCATACTGCAGACAGTCACATCCACGGCCAGCTGGCACCCTGCCCTCACCAGGGTGCTTTCTGCAGCCCCATCACCCACCTGAAGCACCAGGATGGCTCAGGAGCGAGACTCGGATGTTCTTCACCAACAGTTTGAGGTCATGAGCCCTTGGAGGTTTGGGAGGGCAGGATTCCTGAGTGGATGAAGTGCGCTGCAGATGCTACAGAAAGGAAAACAGAGAGCAGTGACTCCTGGGGAAGAGGCAGTGGCCACCAGGCACCTGTTCCAGGGAAGGGATCTCCGAGAAGACCTGTAGAGGGAGCCTGGCCCTCACGCCAGCTCTGGAACAATGTTCCCTCCTCAGGAGGGTGGAGGGTACCAGTCACTCACAGCCGCTTCCCATAGAAAGCAAGTGGAGGAGCAAAGTGTTCACCCAGAGAGGGCGCCCCAGAGGCCCACTGTGGGTGGAAATGGGGTCAAGCCCAAGCCAGCCAGGAGCTAAACACAGAATGGGACATGCTCCGTGGGCTGCAGGCGCCCACTGGCCACCAGCAGCGAGCAGGACACCAACCAGGACACGAAAGGCTGCTTCCCACCTCGGGGCAGACCCGTCATCCACGTGGGGAGAAGCCGTGTCCTCCAGGTACCTCGGGGCAGACCCGCCATCTGCGTGGGGAGGAGCTGTGTCCTCCGGGTGTCACGCTGGGGACAAAGCAGAGGCAGGTGCCCCTGGGGCAGCTTTGTCACCTCATCCTCAAATCAGCATCAAGGTATTTCCAATGGAGAGCCTCCCAGAGCCTGGGGGACCCCACCTTCAGACCAGCCTTTCCAAGCTAACTTCCGCCTCCCACTCATAGCTCTGAGTGTTCTTTAAGAGGGGCCCTTTAGACACAAATGTTTGGGAGTCCTGAGAGGCTTCTCAGGGACATCACGGGCCTTTGCACAGTGAGGTCTTCCAGGAGGGATCCTTAAAGCTGACTTGACCTCACAGTGCTTTCCAGGGGGACACTTACTAACATCTCACGGACTGTAGCCTCCTTTAGGTCACTACATAGAAAACACTATCGCCGGCGGGGTGGCCAAGAAGTCATCACAGAATCCTTAAGATCCAGGTCCCTGAGCTCTGCGGACAGAGTAACCCACGGTCTGGGGTGGAGATAAAATGTTTTCTCAATTCTGTGTGTGTGATGGCTCATTTTATGTGTCAACCTGACTGGACTGTGGGGTGCCCAGGCATGCAGCCCACGACTAAGCAAATAAGCAGGCATACACTTTATGCAATTATATGTATATAATTGGCTCACACAATTACAGAGACTCTCACGTACATAAATACATGCACACACATCCCTTAGTTCTGTTTCTCTACAGAACCCTAATATAGTATGTATGCTATTTTGATACATAAACTCTGCAAATGTATTTAAAAGCATTATAGAATGCATTACGGAAGCAGGCAAGAATACTGGAGTGGGTTGCCTTTCCCTTCTCCAGAGGCTCTTCCTGATCCAGGGATCAAACCCGGGTCTCCCGCATTGCAGACCGATTCTTTACCTTCTGAGCCACCAGGGAAGCATGTATAGTCATATTCCAAACAGGCAGCTTTGATGAACTGGGAACCCTGCACAAACACCCACAAAACCCCCACTCTGCCTGTCTGCTTACTCAGTGGCTCCTTCTGCTTCGTCAGGAGGGTGAAGCCTACTTCTTATATTCTGATAACTCTTAGTGCCCAGAGGGAACGATACAACACGGCGACCCACTGGTATGTGTCCAGGGAATCAGAGAGATTTTGTCTCCAGACTCTACACGCTAACAGCTGGTGATGCTCTAAGAGGAACTAGAGCCCAAGAGCCTGCATCAAAGTTAAATTAAGGTTATACTATCACACTGCCTTTTTTCTTTTTTTTTTTAAATACAGTTCATGGGGTTCTCACAGCAAGAATACTACAGTGGCTTGTCATTCTCTCCTCCTTTAGCACTCCTTCCTGATGCTGAAGCTGAAGCTCCAATACTTTGGCCACCTGATGTGAAGAGCTGACTCACTGGAAAAGACCCTGATGCTGGGAAAGATTGAAGGCAGGAGGAGAAGGGGATGACAGAGGATGTTTGGATCACTAATTCAATGGAGATGAATTTGGGCAAACTCCAGGAGATGGTGAGGGACAGGGAGGCCTGGCATGCTGCAGTCCATGAGGTTGAAAAGAGTCGGATATGACTGGGACCGAATAACTTTGTCACACCATATAGTAGTGGTGGCTATTCTACCATGCCACATAAAAATACTGGAAACACGAATGAAAAATCACTTTAGGGACTGTACATGCCTGTTTTGCATAACCATCGTAAGAAGATCTGCTCATAATTGGGAGAATTAATTCATCCCAAGCAAAGGTTTTTAGATGTGCTGCCAATAAATATGTGAGAGGCCAAGCCCAGGGCCTGGCCTGGATAAATGTCATGAATGTAAATTTAGCCAAAGAGCTATTAGCACCTAATCAGGCAGTGGTGAGGGTCCCAGAACGGGGAGGGAGGGCAGGCAGCATGGGGAGGGGCCCACAGAGAGCAGACAGCCTTGTGTGTCTGCAGTACTCAAGGGAGGCCGACTTCCGAGAGCTGGTGCTGTTGGAGGCAGGGCCTGGTCACCAGGCTGTCCTAGGCCTGGGCTAAAAGTCTGTGGCTACAGTGTGCTGGCTCTGTCTGTCTCAGGGCAAGTTCCCAGGTACTTTTATCCTGGAAGGATAAGGTCTCAGACAATAGGCTCTGGATGGACAGTGAAAAGTCACGTACTGGTCCCTGAAAATGACGGTTTCTGGGCTACTTAGACGTGGATTATGCTGAGGGGTCCAGACACCTCCTCCTTCCCTCCCACGGGGCCTTGGAACCCCATGCCCTGAACTCAAAGCTTCGCCCCAGACTGCAGTCATCACCCACCAGCAATTGTGCAACCTTGCTCCACCCTGGGGCGGGGCAGAGGGATGGGAAGTGCCATTGATTCTCCAAGAGAGGATGACAATGGTCCGTCACGGGGTTGCAAAGCACCTGCACGCCGAGCCGGTTTACCTGAACTTCTCTCAGGTCCGCAGGCGTGGTGCTCAGCACCACCGATGGGGAGGCAGAGCTAACCAGGTGCTTCAGAATGTCCCTGAGGCTCTCAGAGACTGCCTCTGTCCCAGCTACCAGGTCCTGTCGAAAGAGGAGGTTGTCACCAGATCATCTCCGAACTGGGCAGAGGGCAGAGGGCAGACCAACGCATGGCCTTCCTGATGTCCTTGACATGAAACAGACTCCGTGTTGTCAGGGCTCTGCAAGGTTCAGGCCAGGAAAGACTCTCGTTCTCATCTTTACTGACCTCAAAAGTCACTCATGCTCTTTATTCTTAAGTGCTTAAAAATAAGACACACACAACATAGAAATACGTCAGCACTTCTGTGCATGCTCTTTCAGTCTCTTTCCCTAAATACATAGATATGTGTTTTTTCTTTCTTGACTGACATCTGATTTTTCTTTTTAATTAAAAAGTATTCAAGGGACTTCCCTGGTGGTCCAGCAGTTAGGACTCTGTGCTTCCACTGCAGAGGATATGGGTTCGATCCCTGGTTGGGGAACTAGGATCCCACAGGCTGTACGTGGCCAAAAAAAAAAAAAAAAAAAAAGGATGGAAATCACGTGTGCACAATATTGGAACAAAAAAGATTAGGGTCTTGGATCCCAGATGATATAGAGGAACCACTGTACAAGCCCTGATCTCCCTGCTTCTGAGAAATAAACTTCTGTATTAAAAAAAAAATTCTTTTTAATCCAAAAAGTTGAAAAGCCCAAGAATGAAAAGAAGTTTGTAGAAGAACAAAGCAGGATGACGTGCACCACCAGATGTCAAGCTCTATTAGATTACAATAATTAATACCCCAGAGAAATGTGTCTGTGTTCTAGAATGTTCACACAAACTTAAAATGGAACTACCAGAGACCAAACCCATGCTCCCTGCATTGGAAGTTCGGAGTCTTAACCACTAGACTGCTGAGGAAGTCCCTGGAAGAATTTTTAAATACACATATTTCAGCTGTGGTGATAGTTTTGTAACAGAGTAAGAGTCTGAAATAGAGTGAAATTTCAAGAAAATATCAAAAAAGCCACTGCAAAGGAGTAACGTGACGACCTCAGCCTTCAGTGTACATGATTTTGCATGATCTTTCCAGCAATTAAAAGTGACGGCACCTACATGACTTAGCAGCCTGCCCCACACCCCCAGTCCCGCTTCCAAAGTCACTTCCTCACACACCCAAGGCCATGGGAGCAGGGGGATGACCTTCAGATTGGAGACGCAGCTTTGAAAGAGCTGGGAGAGAAGGGAGGTGGTGGCCTTGGGAGCCAGGTCTTGGACCCAGCTCGAGACAGAGGTGAGTGATGCGCCCTCACAGGGAAGGAGGGCAACGGAGGGGCAGGTGTCACAGAAGGTCGAGGAAAACTTAGATGCTGCCACCGTGGTGGCTCTCAGCCTCCACTGCACAGGAGGGCTTCAAAAGCTTTCTGGTCCAATCAAACCTGCCTGGGGAGGCGGGGCAGTCTTTGGGAATTTTTAAAAACTGCTAGGTGATTACAGGTGCAGCCCAGGTGAGACCCTGGCATTAAATCCATGGATGTTACCCCCGCCCCCCCCACCCACCATGCTGCTCTGCCTCTGCCCTGCCTGCCATCCCCCAGGATCACACACCAGAGACCCCACTGATCAGAGGCTCCATCTCCCAGAGCTGGTAGTCACAACACGCCCACATTCGCATATTCATGATGGGGGAATCACAAAACCTCACAAACTGACCTCCCCTAGGACTTTGGGCTGGACTGTGATGGCCATCTCTGGGGCACTGATGAAGGACCACTTGATCTGAATGTCTTCCCTCTTCTCCTTCATGTGGAGCTCCAGCTTTTTAAAAAAAAATAAGAAAAAAAGATTATTGGAGGGATGCTTTCTCCACCGGAGCCTCAATGTATGTCTGTGTGTTCATTTCTTTTTTAGACAGTGGTTTATCCCCTGTCTTGGCATCCTGTGTGCTTTCAAAATCGCAAGGAGGGTTCCAAGTTCCTGATTGCCCCTCCCCTGTCATGTAGCCTACCCCATCCCCACCAGCACCTTCCTCTGCCTCAACCAACCACCCAGAGAGGAACATCAGGGTCGGGGCTGAACACCAGATGTCATGAAAACCCTGCAACCTCTGCTGTGCAGCTCTCTTCTGAGAGCATCACCAAGACATACCGGAGGCAGAGGCACAGAGAAGGGAGCTGGGATGCCTCGTCCGCTCCCACACACTCACACGGCCCCCTCCCCTCACCCCACCTTGACTGTATGCAGGGGCGCATCAGCACTCTTAGCCGCTCTTGCCCGGGCCACTGCACAACCTCCGCATGGACTCCAATCTCTCCCAGCGCCCCATCCAGCCCTGCCTGTAAGTCATGGCAGAACCACGCACCCCCCACCCCCACCCCCCTGCAAAGACAAGCATGCTCCTTGGAACCTGTGAATAGATTTCCTCACATGGCAAAAGGGACTCTGCACGTGTGATCAGGGTAAGGACACTGAGGTGCGGAAACAATCCTACATGATTCCAGGGAGCCCACAGAGGCATAGGAGCCCAGAAAGATGGAAGGGGAAGACAGAAGAGCATACAGAGAAAGGTGACTTGAAGACAGAGGAGGATGCCAGAAGCCCAAGGGTAAGGTTGCCTCTAGAAGCTGGGACCTGCCCTCAGCTGACAGCCAGCCAGAGATTGGACCCTTAAGTCCAACAACTCCAATAAGGAGCTGAATTCTGCCAACAACGGGTGAGCAAGGAAACAGATTCCCTCCAGAGCTCCCAGAAAGGAAGTAAGCGTCTTTTAATTTCATGGCTGCAATCACCATCTGCAGTGACTTTGGAGCCCCCCAAAATAGTTTGACACTGTTTCCACTGTTTCTCCATCTATTTGCCATGAGGTGATGGGACTGGATACCATGATCTTCATTTTCTGAATGTTGAGCTTTAAGCCAGCTTTTTCACTCTCTTATTTCACTTTCATTAAGAGGCTTTTTAGTTCCTCTTCACTTTCTGCCACAAGGGTGGTGTCATCTGCATATCTGAGGTGATTGATATTTCTCCCGGCAATCTTGATTCCAGCTTGTACTTCTTCCAGCCCAGTGTTTCTCATGATGTACTTTGCATATAAGTTAAATAAGCAGGGTGACAATATAGCTTTGATGTACTCCTTTTCCTATTTGGAAGCAGTCTGTCGTTCCATGTCCAGTTCTAACTGTTGCTTCCTGACCTGCATATAGGTTTCTCAAGAGGCGGATCAGGTGCTCTGGTATTCCCATCTCTTTCAGAACTTTCCACAGTTTATTGTGATCTACACAGTCAAAGGCTTTGGCATAGTCAATAAAGCAGAAATAGATGTTTTTCTGGAACTCTCTTGCTTTTTCGAAGATCCAGCGGATGTTGGCAATTTGATCTCTGGTTCCTCTGCCTTTTCTAAAACTAGGTTGAATATCTGGAAGTTCAGGGTTCACGTATTGTTGAAGTCTGGCTTGGAGAATTTTGAGCATTACTAGCATGTGAGATGAGTGCAATTGTGTGGTATTCAGTTCAGTTCAGTCCCTCAGTTGTGTCCGACTCTTTGCAACCCCATGAATCACAGCACACCGGGCCTCCCTGTCCATCACCAACTCCCATAGTTCACTCAGACTCATGTCCATCGAGTCAGTGATGCCATCCAGCCATGTCATCCTCTGCCGTCCCCTTATCTTCCAGCCCCCAATCGCTCCCAGCATCAGAATCTTTTCCAATGAGTCCTAGCACCAGGATTTTAGCCCGTGTTGGACATCACACCTCCAGAATGGTGATTGATAAATGTGTGCCATTTTCAGCTAAGATGTGGTGATTTGCTTCAGCAGCTATAGCAAGCTAAGCTACCATCCCTGCTTCTTCAGCAGGAGGCTCCTTATACAGCCAAAGTTTTGACCCTTCCCATCTCCATGCTTCCTGCCACCATCCAGGGAAAGGGAAGGAAAGGATGGCTGTAGAATTGTTTTCTCAACACTGGGTACTCCCACTCATGCTAGCAACCAGGTAAGACAAAGGATGCTCCTGTAATTCTGGGCGACTCTAGCAAAATCACACTTTAATTTCATTGCCACAGTCCCTGAGTGGTTCCACCAGGCTGGGGAGAGGGTGTAGCTGCTGGTCTCTGTGCAGTTTTTATCTGAAGAACAGAGGAGGGAATGCCTCCTGCCATGAGCATTAATAATTCACCAACCTCTAGCAGCTGCTTCTGCTTTGAGAGGTAACCCACAGGCTGCCTTTAAACTGTGTTAACGGAAGAACTGTACAAAAAAGATCTTCACGAACCAGATAATCAGGATGGTGTGATCACTCATCTAGAGCCAGACATCCTGGAATGTGAAGTCAAGTGGGCCTTAGAAAGCATCACTATGAACAAAGCTAGTGGAGGTGATGGGATTCCAGTTGAGCTATTCCAAATCCTGAAAGATGATGCTGTGAAAGTGCTGCACTCAATATGCCAGCAAATGTGGAAAACTCAGCAGTGGCCACAGGCCTGGAAAACGTCCATTTTCATTCCAATCCCAAAAAAAGGCAATGCCAAAGAATGCTCAAACTACCGCACAATTGCACTCATCTCACACACTAGTAAAGTAATGCTCAAAATTCTCCAAGCCAGGCTTCAGCAATATGTGAACCATGAACTTCCTGATGTTCAAGCTGGTTTTAGAAAAGGCAGAAGAACCAGAGATCAAATTGCCATCATCCACTGGATCATGGAAAAAGCAAGAGAGTTCCAGAAAAACATCTATTTCTGCTTTATTGACTATGCTAAAGCCTTTGACTGTGTGGATCAAAATAAACTGTGGAAAATTCTGAAAGAGATGGCAATACCAGACCACCTGATCTGCCTCTTGAGAAATTTGTATGCAGGTCAGGAAGAAACAGTTAGAACTGGACATGGAACAACAGACTGGTTCCAAATAGGAAAAGGAGTTCGTCAAGGCTGTATATTGTCACCCTGCTTATTTAACTTCTATGCAGAGTACATCATGAGAAACACTGGGCTGGAAGAAGCACAAGCTGGAATCAAGATTGCCAGGAGAAATATCAATCACCTCAGATATTTCAGATAAATGCTCATGGCAGGAGGCATTCCCTCCTCTGTTCTTCAGATAAAAGCTGCATAGAGACCAGCAGCTACACCCTCTCCCCAGCCAGAAATATCAATCACCACAGATGACACCACCTTTATGGCAGAAAGTGAAGAAGAACTAAAAAGCCTCTTGATTAAAGTGAAAGTGGAGAGTGAAAAAGTTGGCTTAGAGCTCAGCATACAGAAAATGAAGATCATGGCATCCGGGCCCATCACTTCATGGGAAATAGATGGGGAAACAGGGGAAACAGTGTCAGACTTTATTTTGGGGGCTTCAAAATCACTGCAGATGGTGACTGCAGCCATGAAATTAAAAGACGCTTACTCCTTGGAAGGAAAGTTATGACCAACCTAGATAGTATATTCAAAAGCAGAGACATTACTTTGCCAACAAAGGTTCATCTAGCCAAGGCTATGGTTTTTCCTGTGGTCATGTATGGATGTGAGAGTTGGACTGTGAAGAAGGCTGAGTGCCGAAGAATTGATGCTTTTGAACTGTGGTGTTGGAGAAGACTCTTGAGAGTCCCTTGGACTGCAAGGAGATCCAACCAGTCCATTCTGAAGCAGATCAGCCCTGGGATTTCTTTGGAAGGAATGACGCTAAAACTGAAACTCCAGTACTTTGGCCACCTCATGCGAAGAGTTGACTCATTGGAAAAGACTCTGATGCTGGGAGGGATTGGGGGCAGGAGGAGAAGGGGACGACAGAGGATGAGATGGCTGGATGGCATCACTGACTCTATGGACATGAGTCTGAGTGAACTGCGGGAGTTGGTGATGGACAGGGAGGCCTGGCATGCTTCAATTCATCGGGTCGCAGAGTCACACATGACTGAGCGACTGATCTGATCTGAAGAGATCAAAGACACAATTGAGTTACCTGTGTCTGAACTGTGTAAAATGGCACATCAACAGCATCTCAGAAAACATGTTTCCTTGGTGAATGTCTGTGGTCCTTGCTGAACTCACCCCATCCTGAACACATTCCAGACTTTAAAATTATCTTGTAACCACACTGTCCAAAAAACTAGGGGAAGCAGGAGGGCTTTAACATCTGACAAGTCCATGAGGTCAATGTAACTTCCCTGACTCTTGAAAATGGATGGGGGTCGGGGTTGGGTTTCAGAAAAAAAGCCATTTAGGTAGCCGGAAGTTTTTGTTTGTCCTGGTTGTTTAAAACCATGTCTTTTAAGGAAACCAAATGGAATACAATCTCTTCTTGTGGTTCAGAATCTTTAAAGATTTGGGATCAGCCTCCAAATTAGCAGCCAAGCACAAGTTGAATTGGCAGTGACCCCTAAAACAGACCCAGAAATTCACAATTTCTCCATGTCAGCTAAATAAGAACATCAGTGAACTTCTGCTCCATGTGTGACATACACAGTTATCTGATGGGTTAGTCACCCAGAAGCTTCACTATTATAATTATTATCTCTATAATTGTTCAATGTATAAAAATATATCGGTTATAAAAGTTACACATTATGTGTCTATTACAATTATTATAATAATGTTGACTATCCAAAAATAATGGTGATACTCATTTTCTAACATAAAAATAATGAGCCTTTTAAAGCTGATTTTTTCAAACACTAAAAGGAAGAATGCTAAGTCCAGACTTTGAGCTGTTTTTCCAAGCTGCAGGGGACTTTTGAGGTCCAGCATCCGATTCTAAATTATTAACAGAACCACCTTCCTCATCTCAGATGCCATCATCCTCAATCCAACAGTCAACAATATCTTGGACATGTGCCTTGAAAAATACCATATCTCCCATATTTGATAGATGGAAACTCTGAATTCATTATATATATGTATACATATGTGTGTACATATGGTGGCTTTGGTGGTTTAGTCACTAATTGTGTCCGAGTCTTGCAACCCCATGGACTATAGCCCGCCAGCCTCCTCTGTCCATGGCGATTCTCCAGGTGAAAATACTGGAGTGGATTGCCATTTCCTTCTCCAGGTGTGTATATATGTGTGTGTGCATATACCTGTGTGTGTATCCATGTGTATATATGTGTGTATATATACCTATGTGTGTATATACATGTGTGTATTTATTTATTTGGAGTGGGTGGCCTTTCCGTTCTCCAGGGGAACTTCCCCACCCAGGGATCGAACCCAGGTCTCCCGCATTGCAGGTGGATTCTTTACCAGGTGAGCCACAAGGGAAGCCCAAGAATTCTGGAGTGGGTAGCCTATCCCTTCTCCAGTGGATCTTCCCGACCCAGGAATCGAACCAGGGTCTCCTGCATTGCAGGCAGATTCTTCACCAACTGAGCTATCAGGGAAGCCTGTGTGTATTTATACATAAACCTATTACATGTACACTTTTGTATTTCCCACAAAGACAATATAATATGAAGGTAAGAGTCTGAAACTAATGAACAGTAATTAATGAAAACAGGAGCATGCAAGTCTGTGACAGCACCCCCCCACTCACCCTACAGATTTATGAAAACTGTTTTCCTAGGACAGACTCAGTCTCCCAATTTTACCTGCAGATGGAGTGGAGAGAGCCGCACGCTGTACAGCGAGCGCCCCGAGTCCTCAGGCGAGGGTGGCCCAGCGCTGACCAGGAACTGGATGGTCTCACCCACCACGTGGCAGAATACCACCTGCAGGGTGGACCAGAGAACACGCGAACGTTACACCCGAGAGAGGACAGCGTCCGCCTAAAACGTGAAAGTTACACCCGAGAGAGGACAGCGTCCGCCCTACCCATCGTCATCTCACGGAACAAAATAGCCTGGACTCCACAGATCAGCAAGAATGAGAACTCAGTTTCAAATGTGGGTGCATATCTAGATGCATATCTTTTCTATTACACCAGAGCTTAAAAACTAGAAACAACATTTCCAATCTTTTCTCCCTGATGTAGTCTCAGTTCAGTTCAGGCAGTTCAGTTGCTCAGTCGTGTCCGACTCTTTGGGACCCCATGAACTGCAGCACGCCAGGCCTCCCTGTCCATCATCAACTCCCGGAGGTCACCCAACTCACATCCATCGAGTCAGTGATGCCATCCAGCCATCTCATCTTCTGGCATCCCCTTCTACTCCTGCCCCCAATCCCTCCCAGCAGCAGGGTCTTTTCCAGGACTTGCCCAAATCTAGTCAGAATCTTTCCACACAATTTTTTTTTCCTTTAAATATTTCTTTTTTCTATTTCTTCATGCAGCTGATTTTTAAATTTCCTGGGCAATTTATTCATACGGAGTGAAAGCCATTAGCCATCATCTCTTACTAAAAAAATGAACCTTAAAAAGAAAATTAGTTATAGATGTTTACAGGTAAAAATTTTTTTAAAGTACCCAGAACATAAGAAATTGTTTCTATTTAAATATATTGTAACCTATTGGGGTTTAAAAAGATGTGGGGCTAATTCAAAGAACTGTGAAATATTGAACGGTTACAAAATGATACAGTCTTAACAAAAATAGAGTTGTTAAAATGAGCTCATTTAAAAACCTATGAGACAAAGCAATTACATCAGGAACAAACCATACCATATTCCTGACATAAATCACAAAGCACTTTAGAGAGAGGACTGTGAATGCCGTTACTGCCAAGGGAAGCTTTCAGTCCCTGCCAGCAAATCCCCTACAGGAGCAGACCTTCCAGAAGGAGGGACTGGCCACGCTCCTGGCAGGATGCCAAGCGAGCCCAGAGCAGGCTGACTATGAGGCCAGGTACCAGGTGTGCCTGGTAGAGGGGTGCTGGGGAGGACGAGGGGTGCCTGGCAGGGGGCCAGCGTGTCTGGCCAAAGCCAAGGCATCAGATGATGGCTGAGAGGAAGGCAAGACGGACCCCCACACTCCCAAGGGAACAGCTGACCCCCACATTGGATGGTGTCACTCGGGAAGGAAGGAAAAATTCTTTAATTCTCTGGTGGATTTAGAACCTAAAATACCAAGTAGAAAGATTAACAAAATAATTACTTAGTCGGGGCAACTGCTATTTCACAAAGTTCAGGCTGAAAACATGTCTCCCTCCCCTCTCCTGATCCCTGGCTCACTGGCCCCCTCTCACAGGCATAGCTCCACTCAGAGCCCACCTGCCCATCCAAAAATGACCTGACCTGTACTACACAGGGAGCCCCCAGCAAGGGGTCCATTTCTAGGGTCCACTATGAAAGCTTTTGGCAGCACAGGGTGAGAAAAAGAAAACCCTGCCTTTTCTAAATACTGGCAGAAAATTGCACAACCCTTGTTTTCATCCGTTGTTGTAAAGGCCCTCTCTGAGGACTGACTTATGAGGATTAGTTACATCTTTATCATGTTATTGCATCTCCAGAGTTCATCAAAGGTTGGAACACAAAAATGTTTGTATAAGAAATGTCGCCTATTCACTTTAAAAATAAATGCTCTGTAAACAGTCCTTGTAGGAGGAATGTATTTTGATGCTGGATGAGTTACACACACACATGTGACATGATAGAAAATTCTGTCCTTTGTCTGAAGAGCTGAGGTCATTTTACTCCTTAAAGTAAAAAAAAAAAAAAAAAAAAAAAACAGTGATTGGTTGACTTCTGTTATTTCTATGGAACTTTCTATATGAAGCTAATTAGAACGTCACTGAGAACCTTGACAGATTCGTTAGGGCCCTAACTCAAGGAAGAGTTGAGTTTCTGTTTATATTCAGTTCTACAAAAAGCTGGACCCCTCTGCTGATCCAGTGGTTAAGAATCCCGGGGGCAGCCTAGATGGGGGTGAGTTTGGGGAAGAATGGAGATATATATATATATATACACACATATGGCAGAGTTCCTTCACTGTTCACCTGAAACCATAACAATATTGTTTGTTAATTGACTATACACCAATACAAAGTTAAAAGTAACTATAAGAAAAGAAAAGAATCTGCCTGTCAAAGCAGGGGACACAGGTTCCACCCCTGGTCAGGGAAGATTCCAGATGCCTCAGGGCAACTAAGCTCGGGTGTACCACAGCTGCTGAGCCCATGCTCTGCAACAAGAGGAACCAATGCTAAGAGAAACTGCCAACCACAACCAGAGAAAGCCCGCGTGCTGCAGTGCAGTCAAAAATAAATCCATTAATGAATTTTAAAAAAGAATGAAAAAAAATTTTTTAAAGCTACCCCACTGCTTCATTTCTGATACACGGATAGCTGAAGCACTTGGCTAAAAGCAATTAAAATAATAATCCAGCATAGATTTTAAGACTTTAAAACTTCTAGAATGCAAGCCTCAAACATCACAATTACCATTCATGTCACATCTGGAAACTAGGTGCAATCATTAACAATGGGACACCTTTTGCAGAGATCCCTAGAAGGTCTTCTCGGCCCTATGCCAGTGCTCTCAGTAACACCTGTCATATGGACCAACCATTTCTTGGCCTCTCTTCAGTGTTCAGCTGAAAAACCTAATTAAAAGAACTATCTGATCAGTTTCAAGATGGGCAAACAAAATGCCCCCACCATTCCTACGGGTCCAGTTGGGAGGGATAATGACCAGGGCCAGCCTCTGCTCCTCCACCCTGAGAGTAAAAGTCTCATTTGTCAAATGGACCAGAACAAAATGGAAAAGAGATTTTAAATATAAGTAATCTTCTTTCAGGGCATTATGGTGTTTTATACACAATGGGGATTAAATGATCTCAACCCAGGCAAATATTGGCCAGGCCATCCCTGTAACCAAGGGGTCCCCTCTTGGAATGGCAGAAGGCAGGTTCACCCGATGCAAGGTCAAGCAGACCCTTCCAACCAGGGCCAGAGTGACCAGGGTTGATGTCTATTAAACACAGACAAACAGGTAGAGACCCCGATCTTGACCCTAGAGTCTCCCTACCCCAAACACAGACCTGCTCATGAGGCTCCCTTCTGAAGTTTATACATTGGGTCCTCAGAGCATCCCAGTTACACCGAGCTGTTTGATATGGCTTGGGCTTCCAGGTGCATGTATGCCAAGTTACTTTACTCACGTCTGATTCTCTGTTGTTGCTCAGTCACTAAGTCGTGTCTGACTCTTTTGCAACCCTATGGACTGTAGCCCGCCAGGCTCCTCTGTCCATGGGATTCTCCAGGCAAGAATACTGGAGTGGGTTGCCATGCCATCCTCCAGGAAATCTTTCCAACCCAGGGATTGAACCCATGGTAAAGAATCTGCCTGCCAATGCAGGAGATGCAGGAAACACAGGTTTGATCTGTGGGACCATAAAGAAGGGTAAAGGACGAAGAACTGATGCTTTCAAATTGTGATACTGGAGAAGACTCTTGAGAGTCCCTTAGACTGCAAGGAGATCAAACCAGTCAATCCTAAAAGAAATCAAGCCTGAATATTCATTGGAAGGCCTTCAGCTACAGCTGAAGCTCTAATACTTTGGCCTGATGTGAAGAGCCAACTCATTGGAAAAGACCTTCATGTTGGGAAATATTGAAGGCAAAAGGAGAAGAGGGCAGTAGAGGATGAGATGGTTAGATAGCATCATTGACTCAATGGATATGAGTCTCCCAGCAAACTTCGGGAGATGGTGAAGGACAGGGAAGCCTGACATGCTGCAGTCCATGGGGTCTCAAAGAGTCAAACACGACTGAGTGACTGAACAACAACACTACCAGGAGGCACTGTTACCACATAATGCAGCTTAATGTGGGCTTTCCTAGGCTTAAAAATCTGAGAACGCATTATCCTCCATGGTCTCTATGCATTAAAAGACACATACAAGACACTGCCTTTAAAATGAGGGCAGGAGAGTGCTGGGTCTTTTCCAGGCTGGCTGTTAGTGTTCTACTCAGTCATATCTTCACCATTAGCCACTGCCTTGTGTTCCAGCTTAACTCAGGTGACCATTATATCTACTACTGCAGGGAGGAATCCCTCAGAAGAAATGGAGTAGCCATCATGGTCAATAAAAGAGTCCGAAATGCAGTACTTGGATGCAATCTCAAAAACGACAGAATGATCTCTGTTCGTTTCCAAGGGAAACCATTCAGTATAACAGTAATCCAAGTCTATGCTCCAACCAGTAACGCTGAAGCTGAAGTTGAAAGTTGGACTGTGAAGAAGGCTGAGCACCGAAGAATTGATGCTTTTGAACGGTGGTGTTGGAGAAGAGTCTTGAGAGTCCCTTGGACTGCAAGGCGATCCAACCAGGCCATTCTGAAGGAGATCAGCCCTGGGAATGATGCTAAAACTGAAACTCCAGTACTTTGGCCATCTCATGCGAAGAGTTGACTCATTGGAAAAGACTCTGATGCTGGGAGGGATTGGGGGCAAGAGGAGAATGGGACAACAGAGGATGAGATGGCTGGATGGCATCACTGACTCGATGGACGTGAGTCTGAGTGAACTGCGGGAGTTGGTGATGGACAGGGAGGCCTGGCGTGCTGCGATTCATGGGGTCGCAAAGGGTCAGACACGACTGATCGACTGATCTGATCTGATCCGAAGAAGACTCAAAAGACCTTTTAGTACTAACACCCAAAAAAGATGTCCTTTTTCATTATAGGGGACTGGAATGCAAAAGTAGGAAGTCAAGAAACACCTGGAGTAACAGCAAATTTGGCCTTGAAATACGGATGAAGCAGGGCAAAGACTAATAGAGTTTTGCCAAGAAAATGCACTGGTCATAGCAAATACTCTCTTCCAACAACACAAGAGAAGACTCTATACACGGACATCACCAGATGGTCAACACCTAAATCAGACTGATTATATTCTTTGCAGTCAAAGATGGAGAAGCTCTATACAGTCAACAAAAACAAGACCAGGAGCTGACTGTGGCTCAGATCATGAACTCCTTATTACCAAATTCAGACTTAAATTGAAGAAAGTAGGGAAAACCACTAGACCATTCAGGTATGACCTAAATCAAATCCCTTATGATTATATAGTGGAAGTGAGAAATAGATTTAAGGGCCTAGATCTGATAGAGTGCCTGGTGAACTATGGAATGAGGTTTGTGACATTGTACAGGAGACAGGGATCAAGACCATCCCCATGGAAACGAAATGCAAAAAAGCAAAATGGCTGTCTGGGGAGGCCTTACAAATAGCTCTGAAAAAAAGAGAAGCAAAAAGCAAAGGAGAAAAGGAAAGATATAAGCATCTGAATGCAGAATTCCAAAGAACAGCAAGAAGAGATAAGAAAGCCTTCCTCAGCGATCAATGCAAAGAAATAGAGGAAAACAACAGAATGGGAAAGACTAGAGATCTCTTCAAGAAAATCAGAGATACCAGAGGAACATTTCATGCAAAGATGGGCTTGATAAAGGACAGAAATGGTATGGGCCTAACAGAAGCAGAAGATATTAAGAAGAGGTGGCAAGAATACACAGAAGAACTGTACAAAAAAGATCTTCATGACTCAGATAATCATCATGGTGTGATCACTCATCTAGAGCCAGACATCCTGGAATGTGAAGTCAAGTGGGCCTTAGGAAGCATCACTACGAACAAAGCTAGTGGAGGTGATGGAATTCCAGTTGAGCTCTTTCAAATCCTGAAAGATGATGCTGTGAAAGTGCTGCACTCGATATGCCAGAAAATTTGGAAAACTCAGCAGTGGCCACAGGACTGGAAAGGTCAGTTTGCATTCCAATCCCAAAAAAAGGCAATGCCAAAGAATGCTCAAACTACTGCACAATTGCACTCATCTCACACACTAGTAAAGTAATGTTCAAAATTCTTCAAGCCAAGCTTCAGCAATACGTGAACCGTGAACTTCCTAATGTTCAAGCTAGTTTTAGAAAAGGCAGAGGAACCAGAGATCAAATTGCCAACATCCACTGGATCATGGAAAAAGCAAGAGAGTTCCAGAAAAACATCTATTTCTGCTTTATTGACTATGCCAAAGCCTTTGACTGTGTGGATCAAAATAAACTGTGGAAAATACTGAAAGTGATGGGAATACCAGACCACCTGACCTGCCTTTTGAGAAACCTATATGCAGGTCTGGAAGCAACAGTTAGAACTGGACATGGAACGACAGACTGCTTCCAAATAGGAAAAGGAGTACGTCAAGACTGTATATTATCTCCCTGTTTATTTAACTTACATGCAGAGTACATCATGAGAAACACTGGGCTGGAAGAAGCACAAGCTGGAATCAAGATTGCCAGGAGAAATATCAATAACCTCAGATATGCAGATGACACCACCCTTATGGCAGAAAGTGAAGAGGAACTAAAAAGCCTCTTGATTAAAGTGAAAGAGGAAGTGAAAAAGTTGGCTCAAAGTTCAACATTCAGAAAATGAAGATCATGGCATCCGGGCCCATCACTTCATGGGAAATAGATGGGGAAACAGGGGAAACAGTGTCAGACTTTATTTTTTTGGACTCCAAAATCACTGCAGATGGTGACTGCAGCCATGAAATTAAAAGACGCTTACTCCTTGGAAGGAAAGTTATGACCAAACTAGATAGCATATTCAAAAGCAGAGACATTACTTTGCCAACAAAGGTTCGTCTAGTCAAGGCTATGGTCTTTTCTGTGGTCATGTATGGATATGAGAGTTGGGCTGTGAAGAAGGCTGAGCACAGAAGAATTGATGCTTTTGAACTGTGGTGTTGGAGAAGATTCTTGAGAGTCCCTTGGACTGCAAGGAGATCCAACCAGGCCATTCTGAAGGAGATCAGCCCTGGGGTTTCTTTGGAAGGAATGATGCTGAAGCTGAAACTCCAGTACTTTGGCCACCTCATGCGAAGAGTTGACTCATTGGAAAAGACTCTGATGCTGGGAGGGATTGGGGGCAGGAGGAGAAGGGGACGACAGAGGATGAGATGGCTGGATGGCATCACTGACTCGATGGATGTGAGTCTGGATGAACTGCGGGAGTTGGTGATGGACAGGGAGGCCTGGTGTGCTGCAATTCATGGGGTCGGAAGAGTCGGACATGACTGAGGAACTGAACTGAACTGAACTGTGTTTCAGCTCACAAGCAAACCCCCAGCTTGCCCAAGGGTCCTTTCAGCAGTCTACACCAGGCAAAGTACCTGAGGGGAGATTCAGCCCAGATTCCATCTGCCTCCCTCCAAACAAACAGGTGTCCCTCCCAGAGGCTCTGCCCTCATTCGGGCCTCAGTGGGTGGGGCCCCCAGGGAGGAATCTCTCACTTGCCTTTGGAATGACCCTGTTTCAAAACAGTTTCACAAGTTGTTAGAACTTTAGCATAAATACCAGGCTAATAGAGTACCTGGAATTTCAAGTCATGCAAAACCAAAAAAAAAAAAAAAAGGTCAATCAATTCCATGCTGGCTCAGTGGTAAAGAATCTGCCTGTCAATGCAGGGCACACCAGTTCCATTCCTGGGTGGAGATCCTACATGCTGCACGGCAACTAGGCCCGTGCACCGAACTACTGATCCTGCGCTTTACAGCCCAGGAGCTGCAACTACTGAAGCCTGTGTGCCTATAGCCCATGCTCTGCAACAAGAGAAGCCGCTGTGACAAGAAGCTGTTACATCAGGACTAGGGAGTAGTCCCCGCTACAACTAGATAAAAGTCCCTGCACACCAATGAAGGAAATGGCAACCCACTCCAGTATTCTTGCCTGGAGAATCCCAGGGACGGGGGAGCCTGGTGAGCTTCCGTCTATGGGGTCGCACAGAGTCGGACACGACTGAAGCGACTTAGCATAGCATAGCATAACACCAATGAAGACCCAGCACAACAAAAGTAAATCAATAAATATTCACTCAACCAGAAAAAAAAAAAGTCAACCAAATTTCCTATTTGCAACTACAGCTTTGTGTTCCACTACCTTGGCAAAGGAGAAGGGGGTGGCAGAGGATAAGATGGTTGGATGGACATGAACTTGGGCAAACTCTGGGAAATGGAGAGGGACAGGGAGGACTGGCATGCTGCAGTCCATGGGGTTGCAAAGTCAGACATGACTCAGTGACTGAACAACAACACGCTTGCAAAGCAAGGGGTTCACCAAGGTTTGGAGAGAGCAGAGGAGACCCCGGAATCTCTCAGAGTGTATTTTAGTGTATAAATGTATAACAGACAGCCTTTAGATCGAAAAAGTCCATGTGCTCAGAACACACAATTCATACCCAGGGAGGGTTGTGGGGTTCCCCGACATATCACGTGGAATAAGATTCTGGGGGAAATTCCAAGCAAATGCCTCAATCTGTTTGTTGCTATGGTTTCATGGAAGCAAAGGTTGGTTAGTGCCTCTCAGTTCCTCTTTTTCCATCTTCCCTCTTTCCTGGGGAGGGTGGGAGCTTAAGTGAAATGATAAACGTAAAATGATAATAATAAAAAAGGACAGAATAATAGTAACAGCACCATTTACGGAGTATCACAGTCAGAGCCTGTTTCTGGAGGCTGACTCGGGTTCAGTTACAGCCTCTGCTTATTTAGTGGTTCTTGGTTCCCTCACCGGCCTCTCTCTGCCTTGGCTTCCCCCTCTATACACAGGTCACGATGCTCCCTTTGGTGGAGGAGAGCTGTGGGTGCTAAGGAGAACAGACAGAGCCCGTGTAGCCCAACGACATCAGAAGCAGGTCCCTGCAGGTTCTGCACAGGCCGGGGCCAGGCGGGGGTTCACCTTTACAAATACAGCCCGTGGCTCAGAGGGAGAAGGAAATATCCGACAAGCTCGGTGCCAGCCTGGATCTCTCTGATTTCTAGATCTTCCTCCAGTCTGGGTGGATTGTTATTTATTTAAAACTTTAACCTGAAGCTGGTTGCTGCACCTTTAGAAGCCTCTATTTATTTACAAATGACACAGACAACAAAGCTAATTCTTACTTTTTATGGGGTAGGGCCACCCACCAAGGTAAACATCACTGCAGTCCCTCAGCACCAAAGTTTGTCGCAACATCGAATCCTGTTTACAGGGACACTCACCACGCTTGCTAAGGAAACATGTGGCCTTTGCTGCAACTGCTTGTCCTGCACAATCTGCCTGACCCCAGTACATGTTCAGGGAGCTCAAATGCAGCTCGTGTAGACCTCATGCCTCCCCAGATGCATCAGGAGAGGCCACTGCTGCCACCTGAGGACGAAGGGCTGCTCTCGGGCCACTTGCAATACAGAAATTAAGTCTCCATCTTCTGGGTCAAACACTCTGGAGCAAAGCTCTTCCAGGACATGAGCAAAGAGAATGCAGCTGAAACCTGTTGCTCTTGTGTAAGAGTGTAATTACAGTCTGGGAGAGAGAAATGTGCTCGGGGCATGTTGGGACTGGAAGCAAGGACACGGAGAGCCCTGCAGAGAAGTCGAAGGGCGATACCTTGCTCCACGAGTGCTGCGGACAGGGGTGCTTCCAGTCACCACCTGAAAAGATGCCCTTCCAGAGGAAGGCAGGTGCCCTGTCCCAGGACCATTCCCTTAGAGAAATGCCCCAGCCCCTGGTAGGCTTGTCTCTTGGGATAAATATTTGGTGGTGTCCTCAGCTCATGGCACACAGCTTCTAAAACCCTTGGAATCTCCGGAGTGATAAGAATGTCTTTTGGATGCTAAGGAGATGACTGGTGGCTGGGGACCTAGATAACAACAGGAGGCAGGCAGGAGGTCAGCACAATCAAGGCGTGATGAGAGGGGAGAAGCTTTGCCACCTGGAACTCAGGGGAATGGACAGGGACTAGAGATGGGACCACAGACCCATGGCCTGTGGTTTAATCAGATGTCCTCTGTAATGGAACCTCTATAAAATCCTTTAACAATGGGGTTCAGAGAGCATCTGGTCCTGGAAGGGTGGCACATGTAGAGGGCGTGGAAGTTCCGGTCCCTTCTCCCTTCCCTGCTCCAGACACCTTTGCCATTTGGCTGTCCCTGAGCTGTGTTCTTTATAAGACACTGGTAATGGCTCAGAGGGTAAAGCGTCTGCCTACAACGTGGGAGACCCGGGTTCAATCCCTGGGCCGGGAAGATCCCCTGGAGAAGGAAACGGCAACCCCCTCCAGTACTCTTCCCTAGAAAATCCCATGGACTGAGAAGCCTGGTAGGCTACAGTCCATGAGGTCACAAAGAGTCGGACACGACTTCAATTTCACTTTCAATAGTAAGGAAGGGCTTTCCAGGTGGCTCAGTGGTAAAGAATCCTCCTGCAGTCCAGGAGACCCAGGTTTGATCCTTGTGCGGGGAGGATCCCTTGGATGGCTCCACACTCCAGTATTCTTGCCTGGGAAATCCTATGGACAGGGGAGCCTGCGGGCTACAGTCTATGAGGTCACAACGAGTCAGACACGACTGAGCAAGTAAACAACAATAGTGAGGAAACTGCTTTCCCAAGTTCTGTGAGCTGTTCTAGCATGAGGAGGGGCTGTGGGAACCTTCAACTTTATAGCCAGTTGGTGGGTACAGGAAGCCCAGACCTAGGGTTCGCATCTGAAATAGGGAGCAGTGTTATGGGACTGAGCCCTTGATCTGAGGGGTCTGCACTGTACTTAGTGCCAGAATTGAACTGTAGGACACCCAGTTGGTGTTCAGAGGATTGGAGGACTGCTTGTTGGGTGAAAGAAAAAATGCACACATTTGGTGTCAAGAGTCATAAGTAAATCACTGAGAGGTCCCCACTCAGCCCTGGCTACAGGGTGCGGAATGCGTAGCTCCCATGGGTCCTGCAAGATGACTCTGATGCTCTGACCTATGCAAGACCCTACTCTCTGCGCAGGACCGGGGCAGGCGGCTTGCTGATGAACAAATATTTACAACGGTGGTTACTGTGGCACACAGGGGTCTTCAGGGGCCGCAGGAGAAAGTCAGAGCACAGAGCACTTGGAGGGCGGGGGAGGCCTAGTTCTGTTCTGGGGGGTCCTGCAGGGAGGGTCAAGTTCAAACCCAAGTTGAGAAGATACCCACAAAGGGAGACCAGCGCCCCATTCCCATCTGACCCAAGCCCCATTCAAGTCTTGATCCAAGACATGACTATATACCAGCCCCCTTGTCCAGGTAGATTCCTCCTCTACGTTACCTCAAGCGCCATCCACACGTCCCTTATCAGGGCTGAGACAGGAGGATGAGAAACATGGACCCTGATGCTCTGAGGGGAGCAGAGAAAGGGCAGGGCAGGGGGGGGGGGGTTGGGCAGCGGCGGTGGTGGTGGATGTCCTAGAATATCCTGTCTGTATTCCTTGGACACGTTCTGTTTGCATCCTGAGGTTCTGCTGTGGATTTTCCCGTCTCAGGAATTACACAGCACAGAGAGAACATGTGACGGTGCTGGTACAGGATTCAATCTAAGTTTGGAGACCCTGGGGGTGGCTTAGACCCTGAAAGGAGGAAGGCACTGTCATCAGCTCCCGGGACCATGTCTGTCCTTCATTTAACTTGTGGATATTTGGGAATCTCCCATGGGGACACATTACAAGAGAAATAGACTAGTCAGGCTCGATTGCTTTGCAAGTGGGTACCCTGAAATGGGCTGTGATCAGCCAAGATGCATGTCCAAGAGAGGAAGAGGTTGTGTACAGGATCCAAGCACCTGGGGGTATCCTGTTCCCCACTTCCCAGGGGCTGGGTGGATCCCCACAGGGCACCTGAGCTGGTTCCCTGGGACCACGACACTCAACCCACTTTCCTGCATTGCTCAGGGGGCTGGGTTCCTGCCCAAGAGGAGGGCCCTGATGCCAGCACAAAGGCACTGGCAGGCACTCGGGTCCTCTCTGGCCAAGAAAACACAGGAGTCAAGAACTATGAAGAAACTTGTAAAAGAAAACAAAATCGTGTGCACTTTCCAGTTTACTGGGTGAAAAGCTTCCTAGAACACAGTGTGGACAGCTGCCTGTGGTCCCATCTGCAGGGAGCAAAGGAAGGAGAGCTGAGAGCAAGGAAGAAGAGGGCAGACTTAAAAAACTTGATGCCGGGCTTCCCTGGTGGTCCCATGGTTAAGAAACCACCTTGCAACGCAAGGGACACCTGTTTGACCCCTGGTTTGGGAAGCAGGTGCTGGGGAGCAACTAAGCCCATGTACCACACTACTGAGCCCAAGGGCTGCAACTACTGAAGCCCGTGCACCTAGAGCCCATGATCTGCCACAGGAGAAGCCACCACAATGCGAAGCCCACACATCACAACAAAGAGTAGCCTCCCACTCGCACCAGCCAAAGAAAGCCCAAGGGCAGCAACAAAGACCCAATGCAACCAAAATAAAAAATTAATTAATTAAATGTTTAAAAAAGAGTTAATGACAGGGTTAAAAAAAAAAAAAGCCTGTGCAACTTCTATACATTGTTCTCAACTTTTTGATGGGTGTGCAATATTTCTGCCATGGTATTAAAACAAACACGGTTTAACCATCCACTTTCCAAACGCTGTTTCTGGTACTATCTATATATCAAGACCTTTAAAAACGGTCTATGGCCACTTCTCATCCCTGCTCCCTCCCCAGCACCTCCAGGCCAGTCTCTGAGCTCTGTTCTCTTAATACTGACAGTATTAGAAATCAGGGAACAGAAACTGTCCACCACAAAGGGACTTGAGGCTTATTTGTCAATAATAGGGCACTCAATCTAGAGAAGGCAATGGCACGCCACTCCAGTACTCTTGCCTGGAAAATCCCACGGACAGAGGAGCCTGGTAGGCTGCAGTCCATGGAGTCGCTAAGAGTCGGACACGACTGAGCAACTTCACTTTCACTTTTCATTTTCATGCATTGGAGAAGGAAATGGCAACCCACTCCAGTGTTCTTGCAGCACAGGGGCAGCAGAGCCTGGTGGGCTGCCATCTGTGGGGTCGCAGAGAGTCGGACACGACTGGGGGGACTTAGCAGCAGCAGCAGCAGCAGGGCACCCAATCAATGCACAGGGGCATATCCCAAGCAGGGGAATCAGGTAGGCCAGGTCTACAGCAAGCTGCCCCCAGACCCCTAGCTTTTGAAAACTGGGCACTGTACCATCTGCTCACAGGGCCCCTTCCAGCTCTCACGGGCTGTGCTGGTGCCAGCATCCTGCCTTGTTGGCACCAGTTTTCTCCCAATATCTCCCAGGGATTTCCCATGCTTCCTGCAGGGGTTAGGGAGCTCTGAGACTCCAGGATCCACCAGAGCATGGGGAGAGAGAGCCCTCTGCATTGCCAGGGCAAAGGATGCTGGGTCAGTGCCTGGGTGACCAATTCTGGAGTCCATGGTGGAGCTGATTGTGTGTACCTACAACTCAGGAACCTCACACCTGCCCCAGAGATACTCCCAGGCTTGAGTCTGAGGACTCAGGAGACAGTTCAGGGCAGCCTTGCTGCACTTGTAAAAAAGAGAAAACCATCTCATTGTCCATCTGTGGAAGGTGGACAAAGCTGCCTGTGCCCACCCAGAGTCGTGAACTGCAGTTCCAGCTAATGAACTAGAGCCCCTAAAACCAACCTGGGTGAACATTTAAACTGTCCTGTTCTTATAAAGAGAAAGTTTGTTGTGAAAATGTACACACAAAACAATAAACATTTGAAATGCACAAATGATGTTCAGCTGACCCGGGGTGGGGGTAGGCAGGGATACACAGGGACGGGGTTCCAGGGGCTGGGTGGGAGCTCCTTCTGGACCCAGGGGACAGCCAGGTATCTCCTTCTCACAGTCTGCTAAATGGTATGGATTTAACTTGACAATAAAATATCAAGATCCAAGAGGAAGCTTACACTTAAGAGTCTCTCAGCACTTCACAGAGACTTTTTATTACAAAAAATTCTTCCCATTTTTTATGATAGTTGACCAATGTAACAAGTAATTTCACCCTGTAAACTGTTAGCAACTATAAAATAAACTCTGTGTAGTAGCTAAATGGCTAAAATCTATATATCATGCTACAGAATTATTCACATATTATTTATAAGTGTACCTATATAAATCTAGAGCCTCCCTGGTGGCCCAGTGGTAAGCAACCTGCCTGCCAATACAGGAAACATGAGTTCCATCCCCGGGTCGGTAAGATCCACTGGATAAGAAAATGGCAACCTACTCCAGTATTCTTGCCTGGGAAATCCCTTGGACAGGGGAGCCTGGTGGGTTCCAGTCCTTGGGGTCACAAAGAGTTGGAAATGACTTAGTGACTAAACAACATTTTATAAATTATAAAATGTATGTTTATAATTTAATAAAATTTATAGATCAGTCCTCGGTGTTCATTGGAAGGATTGATGTTGAAGCTGAAACTCCAGTACTTTGGCCACCTGATGCAAAGAGCTGACTCATCTGAAAAGACCCAAATGCTGGGAAAGATTGAGGGCAGGAGGAGAAGGGGATGACAGAGGATGAGATGGTTGAATGGCATCACCGACTCAATGGACATGGGTTTGGGTGGACTCCGGGAGTTGGTTGATGAACAGGGATGCCTGGCGTGCTGCGGTTCATGGGGTGGCAAAGAGTTGGACACGACTGAGCGACTGAACTGATATGTATGTAAATTTACATATAATCCGATCATTTAAACTATACAATCAAATGGCTTTTAAATATATTACACATATGTTAAATATATTTCACGTTGTTGTACGAGCGTCACCAGCACCACCTTTAGAACGTTTCATCACCCCCTAAAATCCCATCCCCATTAGCAGTCACTGTTCACAGCCCACTCCCAGGCCCTGGACACCACTTGTCTACTTTCTGTCTCTATTGATTTATCTATTCTGAATATTTCATGTGAATGGAATCTCGTAATATGTGTCATGTCTGGCTTCTTCTGCTTAGTGGAATGTCCTCAAGGCTCGTCCACGTGGGAGCGCGTGTCAGAATCACATTCCTTCATGAGGCCAAATAATACTCCATCATGAGGGAATGCCATATTTTATTTATCCATTCATCAGTGATGGGCCATATTTTATTTATTTTTTTGGTGTAAGATGTCTGGCATTTTCAATAATTGTAAGAATAAATTCCTCCACCGCAGTTTAAAAGAAAAAAAATTGAATAGTTGGTTACAATGTTGTGTCAATCTCTGGTGTATAGCAAAGTGACCCAGTTATACATCCCAGTTTTAAACTGGCTTCCTGGTTGAGGAAAGACCTCCAGCAGGTGATGGCACCTGGCTCACCTTCTCCTGGGCCGACCGGGTCACGCTGGAGACTTGCTGCAAGGTCAGCTCCAGGGGTGGCTGCAGCAGGTCCTCCTGGAAGCAGAGGAGCAGTGGGCCCTGGAACAGAAGAGCAGAGTGAGGAGATGGTGCCCTGGGAGGGTGGGGGGCAGGGAGGAGCTACTTTCTAAAGGGGATGATGTACTTGCTGCAAAGCGTTGCAGCTCTAAGAAGATGTGACATGACTTCATTTTGTTCAATGTGTGCTTCTGAAGAGCAGCCATGGACAAATATCAGTAAGAAACTCAGGGACAAAATAAAAAATGTGGCAATGAAGGCAGCAGAGGGGGCTTTGAGAGCTCAGGTTCACAGTGAGAGCAGAGAAGCTCAGGCTCCCAGGAGGGTGGGTGTGCGGCTGGCCTGCAGGCGGGGCACAGCAGGTACATGGGCTGTGTTCTCCCCTTTCTCCAGGAAAGCTCTCAGTTTCAGATAATCACCTCTCCCTGCCCCACAGGGGTGCGGGCACTCTCCTGAGGATACCCTCTTCTCATCTCCCACTGCCCAAGTGGTAGGTAGGCAGGAACCCGTCGGGAGTAGACAGGTGCTTCTCCATGGAATTTAGGATTCCTAGCCTTGAAATGAGCTAGCCAGCAGTACTGCTCAAGGATCAGGCTCCTGAGTCCCTGCTTTGAGGACCCCCAGAGCTGCCAGGCTCCTGTCCTCCATGGTCTCCTAGTTTAACTCTACCTTCAGCTCTCCACATCCTCTCACACCCTCCCAGAAATGTCCTCCATGCTTGTCACTCTGGCAGGTGACAAGTTCTTGCAATTAAAATCTTGCGTTAAAATTCTGCACTAAATTTTGGGTTTTTTTGCAATTAAAATCTTCAATGCAAGACATGCAAATCAATTAATGTGACCACAAGGCAACAAGACTAATGCTTTATGAAAGAATAAATCAAGACTTGGATTACCAACCAGGTAATCCAAGTTTTTTAAAAAATAAGTTATCTCATGAGGCTGAACACATACGCCAACAATACGACCCTGGAACGAAACTCTCCTTCAACTCTCTTCCTGATATGCTGCAGAAAGCCCCTCATCATCCAATAAGTTCTGATCACGTATTTAAAAAACAGACTCAGCCCCACAGCTCCCCACCACATCTCATCTATTTCCGAGACTCCTGGCTGTGATGAGCTGGTTCCAACTGCAAGGCAAGGTCAAGGGTGGGGGATAGAAATGGTACAAATGGCAGCAAAGCTCTCCTGGCAAGTGCAGTGGGGATGGGCAAGAATGAAGTCAGCCCAGGGCTGTTTCCTAAGAATCCTCAGTGGTGCAGCGCACACCTACAGGCACAGAACACTGTCACTGACGTTCTTCTAACCTCATCTTGTCTTAGCAACATCAGTCTCACCTCTACAAACCATCAGGGGAGAATTAAATCTACTTCTTGAGAGTGATGAGGTCATGGCTCTGGGATGCTCTATGGATGTTCTCCATGGCTAGAGCTTGCTTTGGTGCGACCTGCTGGCCAGTGGCTTGGGGATGACGTCGCCCTGTGTGCCAGGCCCCCGGGTTGAAAGAGCAGCCCCAGCACACAGTGCAGTGCTAGGCTGGAGGCTGACCCCTCACAGGAGCCATTACAGCTGCTAGACCACCACCAACTCTTTGTGACCCCATGGACTATAGCCCACCAGACTCCTCTGTCCATGGGATTCTCCAGGCAAGAATACTGGAGTGGGTTGCATTTCCTCCTCCAGGGGATCTTCCCCACTCAGGGCTAGAACCCATGCCTCTTAATGTCTCCTGCATTGCAGGCGGATTCTTTATCACTGCACCACCTGGGAAGCCCCACAGCTGCTGGGACTGCATGTGAAACAATGTACCTTCTACACCAGCCTGAAGAGACCATGTAGACTTAAGCAGCCTGGATGTCACCTCCTGCCCCTGCCCATCAGGAGGTGCCATCTACACCCTCTTACCCATGGCACCTTCTGAATGAAAACCCTGTAGATATTCTGCTAGGAAATTTAAGGTCAAGAGGCAGGCTCACAGAGAAAATACATGATTCAGTTAAAATGAGGACCCAAAAGTTCCCCTTCCCTTTCTGATTGATCCTGGAGTTTCAGAAAGCCCAGCCTGTATGCAACAAAATCCCTGCATCTCTGCACTCTGTCTGTGGGCAGGCAGCCGCGTTCCAGACTTAACCCCACTCAGACCAAAGAAAGACTTTACATCTACAAGGAAAAGCAACAGGCAGGAACTTTCAGGAGAACATTGAAAAAGAAACACAAGACACTAGCTCTCCGGGACATTAAGACACACTACAGAACCTCTGTGGGCTTTGCAGGTGGCACAGTGACAAAGAATCTGCCTGCAGTGCAGGAGATGGAAGAGATGTGGGTTTGATCCCTGGGTCGGGAAGATCCCCTGGAGTAGGAAATGGAAACCCACTCCAGTATTCTTGCCTGGATAATCCTATGGACAGAGGAGCCTGGTGGGTTACAGTCCATAGGGTCACAAAGAGTCAGAAAACAACTGAAGTGACTTAGCATGCACGCATGTACAGAACCTCAAGGATTCCAAGCGTGTAGTACCAGCACATGAACGTGCAGATGACCAGTGGGACCAAGACCAGGCATCCAGAATAGACCCCAACACATATGGAAACAGTCAGTGAGAAGAGTGGCATCCCAAATCACTGGCTAAAGATGGAGTTGTGAAAAATCTGGATGTGGGAGGAGCCCCAGATAGAACACAAACATAACCGCACAAGGAAAGAACACAACCACCAGAAGCGGCAGGAGACAGAGTGAACCTGAGAAACTGGAAAACAGGGTCCTGGCTGCACTTAAACACGAGAATCTAGTCAGGAAATGTGCTTCTCATGAGGGTTCAGGTCAGCAATCCAGAATGGATGTTATATGTACGCTGGAGTTGACCAAATAAGTAAGTTACAGACAGTGAGTCCCAGATGCCTCGCTCTTGGAGGAGGAAGTTAGAGATAAGGAAGGGGGAAGATGAAAATGAACTCTGTGCCACTGACCTGGAATCTGGGTGATCAGTATTTGTTGTTCAGTGGCTCACTCATGTCCGACTTCTTGTGACACCATGGACTGCAGCACACCATGCTTCCCTGTCCCTCATTATTTCCCAGAGTTTGCTCATACTCATGTCCATTAAGTCAGTGATGCCATCCAACCATCTCATCCTCTGTTGCCCCTTTCTCCTCCCGCCTTCAATCCTTCCCAGGATCAAGGTCTTTTCCAACAAGGTGGCTCTTGGCATCAGGGGGCCAAAGTATTGGAGCTTCAGCATCAGTCCTTCCAATGACTATTCAGTGTTGATTTCCTTTAGTATTGACTGGTTTGATCCCCTTGCCATCCAGGGGACTTTCAGGAGTCTTTTCCAGCACCACAATTTGAAATAATTAATTCTTTGGTGCTCAGCCCTCTTTATGGTCCAATTCTCATATACATACATGACTACTAGAAAATCCATAGCTTTAACTCTATGGGCCTTAGTCAGCAAGGTGATATCTCTGCTTTTTAACACACTGTCTAGATCTGTCATAGCTTTCCTTCCAAGGAGCAAGTGTCTTTTAATTTCATGTCTGCAGTCATCATCTGCAGTGATTTTGTGGCCCAAGATAATAAAATCTGTCCCTGTTTCCATTTTTCCCTCATCTATTTGTCATGAAGTGATGGGACAAGATGCCATGATCTTAGTTTTTTGAATCTTGAGTTTTAAGCCAGGATACTTGGAATAGTTTGCCATTCCTTTCTCCAACAGTATGAAAAGGGGTGTCAGCATAGTCATGATTTTGAAGATAGAGGCAGAGAGATGCGTTACATGAATATGTGCCATCCACACATATCTTTTCCTAGGTCTGTTCATTAAGAGGGTCTAGAAGCAATGAGACCCCAGCAGTAATAAGCACCCGATGCCCAAATCTTGTATTCTAAATAATTCTTTAGTAAAAGGAATCAGAGTTGCTTGGAGAAGTGGTCGAATCCAGGGCCAGAGAAGAAGAAAATACAAGATGAGTCTACAACAAACATCTTGCAGAACTATCAAGGAAAAGCTAATATATATATAGGTGGAAGAACACAAAAGAGCTTCTAGAGGCCAAAACAAGAACAGTTTAAACAACAAAACAAATAGTGACAGTGCTGGATTATAGGGGCTTCCCAAGTGGCACAGTGGTAAAGAATCCGCCTGCCAATGTAGGAGAGGCAACAGACTCAAGAGACGAAGTTTCGATCCCTGGGTTGGGAAGATTCCCTGGAGTAGGAATCGGCATTCCACACCAGTATTCTTGCCTGGAAAATTCTATGGACTAGGTGCCTGGCAGGTTATAGTTCCTGGGGCTGCAAAGACTTGGACATGACTGAGCACATGCACGCTGGGTTGTAACCCATGGAATAAAGCAAATATCCATGAATACACACTTATGTAAATACTCAATAACATGTATAGATGGAACAGAAGTGTTGCAGACTACAACACTCCCCAAGACATTTGTTAACTCCAGGGAGAAAGGATAAGGAAGACATAAGATGTAAGAAGAGAAATGGGTGGAAATCACCTTAACACAGGGATCAAGGCCAGAGTCCCCATTGGTAAGCCACTCTGACATCATAAACCCATGAAACAGTACACCCAAAGGGGTACATCCCTTCTGTGGTTTGTGGAACTGCAGCCCAACTGTGCCAAACGCCGAACTGAGGGATATTTGGCAAAACAGCAATCAATACTCTTCAGAGTTGTCAAGGTCATGAAAAAACAAGGGAAGACTGGGAAACTCTTACAGACTGCTAGAGACAAGCACAAAGCAACAACTCAACAAACGTAGGACCTGAACGGGACCCTGGAACAAGAAAAGGACACTGGTGGAAAACAAGGGAAACCAAGCAGGGGCTGCAGTTTAGTTAAAATGTTTTGTTAATTTCTTATATTGTTACAATGCTAATAGCATTGTACCATTAAATATAATAACATTGTGCCAACGTTAATTTCTTATATTAGAATAACATTAATATCATTGTGCAGGTCAGGAAGCAACAGTTAGAACTGGACATGGAACAACAGACTGGTTCCAAATAGGAAAAGGAGTACGTCAAGGCTGTATATTTTCACCCTGCTTATTTAACTTCTATGCAGAGTACATCATGAGAAACACTGGGCTGGAAGAAGCACAAGCTGGAATCAAGATTGCCAGGAGAAATATCAATAACCTCAGATATGCAGATGATATCATCCTTATGGCAGAGAGTGAAGAGGATCTAAAAGCCTCTTGATGAAAGTGAAAGAGGAGAGTGAAAAAATTGGCTTAAAGCTCAACATTCAGAAAACGAAGAGCATGGCATCTGGTCCCATCACTTCATAGGAAATAGATGGGGAAACAGTGGAAACAGTGTCAGATTTTATTTTGGGGGCTCCAAAATCACTGCAGATGGTAACTGCCGCCATGAAATTAAAAGACGCTTACTCCTTGGAAGGAAAGTTATGACCAACCGAGATAGCATATTCAAAAGCAGAGACATTACTTTGCCACCAAAGGTCCATCTAGTCAAGGCTATGGTTTTTCCAGTAGTCATCTATGGATGTGAGAGTTGGACTGTGAAGAAAGCTGAGCACTGAAGAATTGATGCTTTTGAACTGTGGTGTTGGAGAAGACTCTTGAGAGTCCCTGGGACTGCAAGGAGATCCAACCAGTCCATTCTGAAGGAGATCAGTGCTGGGTGTTCTTTGGAAGGAATGATGTTAAAGCTGAAGCTCCAATACTTTGGCCACCTCATGCGAAGAGTTGACTCATTGGAGAAGACTCTGATGCTGGGAGGGATTGGGGGCAGGAGGAGAAGGGGATGACAGAGGATGAGATGGCTGGATGGCATCACTGACTCGATGGACGTGAGTCTGAGTGAACTCCGGGAGTTGGTGATGGACAGGGAGGCCTGGTGTGCTGTGATTCATGGGGTTGCAAAGAGTCGGACACGACTGAGTGACTGATCTGATCTGATGGTTATGTAGGCTGGATAAGGAAAGGATAGAGACTCTGAATTGTTTTTACAACTTTTGTCTAAATCTAAAAGCAGTAAAAAAAATTTTAAGTTTTTTTTAAGGGGATGTTACAAGAAAGCAGCCCATCTTGACCCTATTGACTAACGGCTTCACACAGATCTCATCTCATCTGGACCAGCTGCCGTTTCCCAGACTGAACCCCAAGTTATCCTCTTTCAGAGATGAAGCATAGAAAGGTCAGGGCTTGCCCAAGGTCACACAGCCCCAGAGCTGCCTTCCAACCTAAGCAGAGAACACACAGCTCTTCCAAGCAGCTCAAGAGGTCCCCTCCCTACTCAACAACCCAGAGGGGCTGGCGGGAGTGGAAGTTAGCTTTGGCTGCATTTTAGTTGACATTAACACTACACCCACTCTTCCTTCCCCTGAATCCCCATCTTGCTGAGAGAATGGGTGAACGCAAAGAACAACCTGAACTGGCATCTCTTCCTCGTTTCTACTGACAATCTGCAGAGTCATCAGTGAGCCTCCTTTAGGATGATGCTTTATAAGTGAAAAACAAAGCACATTAAGTGGCTTGTTGGGCCCAGGCTTGGCCAGCTCCCAGGCAGGGGAGGCCTGAGTCCAGACAGGCTGAGGTACATCACCACCGTTTCTCCCCTTCAGGGACAAGTTTCTAACAGGGGCTGTTATTCATGCCCTGAGACAGCTGAGCACTCGGCACCGGGTGGGCTGCGTCTGGATGGACGGAGCTCTGGCCTCCCTCACAGTCCTGGGAGCTGATGAGGGCACCAGCGACCCCACAGTGCTGCTGGGGTGGGAGTCGGACAGCATTCACCAAAAAATGGGGAGGAGGGATTTTTGTTCTAAGACCTGAAATACTGCTGCTGTTTTTCAGTCATTTATTCACATCCAACTCTTTGCAACCCCATGGACTGCAGCACGCCAGGCTCCCCTGTCCTTCAACGTCTCCCAGAGTCTGCTCAAATCCAAGTCCACGGAGTCAGCAATGCTATCTAACTATCTCATCCTCTGCCACCCCCTTCTCCTTTTGTCTTCAGTCTTTCCCAGCATCAGGGTCTTTTCCATTGAGTCGGTTCTTCACATCAGGTGGCCAAAGTATTGGAGCTTCAGCTTCAGCATCAGTCCTTTCAATGAATATTCAGGGATGATTTCCTTTAGGATTGACTGGTCTGATCTCCTTGCAGCCCAAGGGACTCTCAAGAGTCTTCTCCAGCACCACAGTTCGAAAGCGTCAGGACAAAGGCTGAATAAGTGTTGGGGACAGAAGGAATGCCCTGTGGGAAGACCCCACACAGGAAAGAACCCTGAATGTTTGAGCAACAGAAAGGAGAGTAATTCGACGGTCAAGTGAAGGGTGACTTGACTCAAGGTCACCTTCCCATTCTTACCAGCTGACCGCTTACACTGTGGCCAGCATCGGTGCTCAAGGACCTTGAATTTTTGTGAGCAGCACTTGAAGGAAGCTCATTACAGAACAAGAAACCTCCAAGTCTTGTCACTTTGTTTACTCCTCAAATTGCTGCAACTCATATACAAGGCAGAGCTATTAATACCATGTTTTAAGTTCACACGGCATCTTCCTTTTTTTTTTTATGAAGACCACAAATCGTCCCTACAGTCTTGGTCATCTACATTTAGAACATTCCTCTGAAAAGAATCCTGAGGCAAAGGACTAAAGAAACAAACAGCTTCATGATCCTCCCCACCAAGGCCTGGGCCTACTTAAGCAACTCATTCCCAGACAAGTCCAGAACACGGTGCTTGCTCTCAGACCGCTGCTCCCCACATGTAGTCCCAACAGCATCAGCCTTGGGAGGGAGGCTCTGTCCAGCCTGTGGGTAGGGGGTCTCAGGACCATGGGCTCTGGCTTTCAGAGCTGGTGACCTGCTCTGGAAAGAGCAGCCCCAGAGTCCGTGGTGGGTGTCAAGGGTGTGGACTGCTGCTGGGGTGATGTCACCCCAAACCACTTTGTAAATATTCACGTAAATGCAAAGTGAAAACCTCTACTGTTGCCCTCAGATAACAGGCAGGGCATTAGTTCCCGGGTTGGTGACTGAACCAATCCTGGGATCTTCCTGTTCTCATGGACCGAGTGGTGATCAGAGCAGCTGATGTCAGGTGTTTGCAATGCCAGTGTGGAGAGGTGTTGCTGGATGGGGGGACTTTCACTGAATGCTGGCTGGCGTATGGACACTGTGTGTGTCCAGCAGCTTCTCTCTAGTGAAGAGCTAGCCTCGGGAACTTGTACCCCGCTGACTCTCTGGGTCTGAAGTGGGGGAGGTGGCAGGCATGCATATTCTTTCAAAAGTCTCTAGGCAATTTGCCAGTGTTCCCCAAATACCCAGGCATGTGCTGCCAGAGCAGCCATGCTCTCCTCATCTCTCTCTCCAACTCAGCATTCTGTCTAATCATAAGGAGTAAGGGTCAAAACCCTGCAGGACCCCCTGATACAAGGAGCCTGCCCTGCCTCAGTCACTGGTCGTCCAGGGTCAAAGAAGACTCCACAAGTTACTAACCATCTTTAACTCCCTGGAGACAGGAGCCCCATTGTTGGCGATGATGTGTTAAATAATCGTACCCTTTGATCCTTTCTTGCTGGACCTCAACTGAAGGAAATATTTGAGTCTCAAAGTCAAATTTTCTACCCATGGGGGACCATGGACCCTTGCAGATGTAGATGAACCATGAAGACCCCTGGCCCTGGGTCTAGCTCAACACTGGCAAGTCACTCCAGTTCATAGTCCTCTGTCTCCCCTTTTGGAGAAGGAAGAGGTGCTGCTAGAAGCGTTTAGGGTTCCTTGCAGTCCTAAGACACGAGCTGGGGTAAAATAGGATAAGAGGAGTTGCTCCACACAGGAGAGAACTCCACCTAGAGAACTCCATCTCTAGCACAGATGATGCTAGAGATGACTGAGTTACTGCCAATCCCCCAGTGACAGGAGTGCTCTCCTCTTGGGCCAGGGCAAACAGACAACAGCACGGGGTGGGGGCAGGAGGGGGCCGCTAAGCTGGCTCGCTGTGCAGAACGCAGACTTGGAGTTGTCAACCCTAATCGGGGATTAGTGGGAATCGAGCTGAAGGGAGGACAGAGGGAGAGTCCCTCTGCCAGGTCAGGACACCCACTAAAAACAGCAGGGCCTGCTCACCCACACTGTCAGTAGTGCTGCCATCGGATGGCCCAGGACAGGGGTGGGGGCGTGCCAAGGCCATAGTAGCAGTTACCCAGATCCTATCTGATGGGCTGCCGTCTATGGGGTCGCACAAAGTTGGACACGACTGAAGCGACTTAGCAGCAGCAGCAGCAGATCCTATCAGCCTGCAGAACCTTCCATTTGAATTCAAATCAAGCAACATGTCCAGGTACCAGGGAGAGCAGAGTACACACACACACACGCACACACACACACACACACACACACTCAGACCCAACTGCTGTCAGGGAAGACTTAGAGCTGCCTTGAGCTTATACTCAGTACATCATTGCCCCTTCCAGGCAGGAGTTCTGGAAAAACTAGTGTCTAAGATTCTGCAGTGCGTGGTGAATAGCAGAGGACAGGCAAATAAGCCAAACCTCCCCCAACTCAAGCCCCTAGCTGAGGCCTCCGCCCACACAGATGCAAGAGAGCAGGAAGAAAGGTCTTCATTTGAAACCTTCAGGTATTTTCTCCAGTTACTCGAAGGGCTGCCCACAAATTCCAGAGCAGAGATTTCCTCCTTTCTCAGCCCTCCAGGCACACAGGTAATCTGGAAGCTTCCAATCAAGGCAATTGCAGGTTCTGAGCCAATCAGGAAATGTCAGGGAGCCAGGCAGAATGGTTTAAGCAGGACTGTCCCAGACTCACAGGAGGGAGGGTTGTGCCTCTGCCTGACTCTCTCAAGGGCCCCAGCGTGACAACAGGGCCCTACAGATCAGCTCCGAAAAAGCTGAGAAGCAGAATCAGTGGCCCACATCATGTCCCGGTCTCTTCCAGCTGAGACAAGACTTTCACCCGCTCACAACTCCAGCCTGCAGTGTACTCAGCTCCGGAACCCAGGCCCAGGACACCCGGTCAACCAGGGGTCAATGACAGCAGCTTCAAGGGGAAACAAATTTGTGTGTGCTTGTCCAGGTGAGGTCACCGGGCTTCAGGGCTCCCAAAAGAAATGGGGTGGTTCCTCTGAAGAGCTGTCCGGTTCTGGCAGCAGGGGTCACAGACTCCAGGCACCAGGGCAATCGGAAGTCAAATGACCTTGAAGGCTTTTTGCACCCAAAAGGCATGGTTATTTTTTCCCCCGGGTTCAGAACACGGTCTTTTGTTGGATTTATGCTCATTCGCACTCAAAGCTTTTCTGTTTTTTAAGTCCACGGCTACATGAGTCAAGGCCATGGCACAAGGACCAGACAGAGGGCTCGCCATGGAGTATTCTGAAAGCTGATAGTTTAGACACACAGCATTTGCTGTTTCCAAAGCAAAAGGCCATGGGCTTCTCCACTAAGATCCCAAGCAGGTGGAGAGGCGTGTACACCTGAGAACAAGGAGGACTGGCAAAGACTTAGTGCCCGAGACCCACCAGGCCTTCACTCCTCCTATGGAATATTTAGAAACAGCAGACAAGAGGAGCGCATCATTAAACCAAGATGCCTTAAAAGTAATAAGCCACCCAGTCATTAACTAGACAAGGAACACAACCACAGCTGCCCAAGGCAACAGAGTTCAGACTAAGCCCCTAAGTTTTCAGGAAGCTTCATTTCAAGGCAATCACAGGTTCTGAGCCAATCAGGAAATGTCAGGGAGCCAGGCAGAATGGTTTAAGGAGGACTATCCCAACCAGCAGGTAGCTGGGTTCAAATCCTAGCTCTGCCACCCACAGGCTGTGTAACTCTAGGCAGGCTACTTAACCTCTCCAGGCCTCAGTTTCCCCCACCTCTAAAATGTTGAGGACGCCTTTGCTCCAGGAACTGTGAGGATTCAGAGACGATTATATGTACCTGAAGCCCCCAGCACACGTCTGGCCAGTAGCTGGCCCTCAATGCTCACTAATTTTAAGTGCAAACCTTTGGGTAATATATTCTGGGTAAAATTCAGCTCCATAGATGGAAGCATATTTGGTTCAGAGTGATTCATAAATCAGGTGCAAAAGCGGTCCAGTGTCCAGGCGAATACGGGAAACCACCTGGGATGCCGGCCAGGAAGGGCAGGTAAGAGCCGGAGGGGAAGTGGCCCCTGGACAAATCCCTCCAACAGCCAGGGCTGTCCCTCTGGCACGCTTCACCTCAGGGTAATAAAACCTAATCACTCCACCTTCATTCCCCATCGAGGGTCCTCTGTCTCCACGGTCTTTCTAACTTTCAAGGATGCTCTGCCCCTTGAAGCAATCAAGGGCTGTGGAGAGGCTCCGGGGAAGAAGAGCCTGAAGACACCCCGCGATCACCGCGCCCGACCCCGCAGCACGGCCGTTCTCACCGAAACTTACCCCCTTCCGTTTGGCCTCATCGTTCAGGGCGGTCACCCAGGCGGCCTGCCACTGGCTCCTCCAGCTGTTCAGAGTCAGGATCCAGGCGAGCAGCGCATCCGACTCTAGGCGCTGGCAGTCGCCAGGCTCCGCCGTCCGTCTTTGGGAGCGGGGTCGCGCCCTGGCCAGCGCCCACTGCGCCAGGTACAGGCCCACCGTGCCCAGGGCCACGACGAAGAGAGCCACCAAGACCAGCCACAGGACCTCATCGAGCCACGAGCCCAGGCGGGACATGGTGATGGCGCATACCCGGCACGCCTCGCCCCAACTTCCCAGGCAGCCTCCGGCCGGGCGCACAGCCCGCGGGCGGCAAGCTCAGGACATCAGCTCGCCGCCTGCGGGGACTCGCGGGGGGCGGGAAGGGGGCGCGGCGGGCGGATCAAGGCAGCTGGCGGTGCGGGCCCCGGACGCTGAGAGGCCGGGCGGACGGGGTGAGCAGGAGGAAAAGCCGGCCGGCGCGCGACGGCCACGGCCCAGGACTGCGCCTCCAACCCCGCGCACCTGGCAGATAGAGACACGGCCCGCGTTCCCGACTCGGGCGTCTGGGCTGTTCCCGGGCCGCGGCCGGCCGCGCTTCCTCCTGCGCGCGCCGCCCCAGGCGTCCCGCCCGCGGCCCAGTGGCGGCCGGAGAAGGCTTGGGCCGCCGGGCGGGGGAGGGGGCGCGGCCTGCGGGGCGGGGCCGGGCCGGGGTCGGGGCGGGGCCTGTGCCTCCCTTGTGCTTGGGTCGTCGCGTCCGTCCCCGCCCACGCCGCCCGCCCGCACGCCCTCTTAAAGGCCCGGCGTCCGGCTCCGCTGTCGGCCCCGCCCCCGCCGCGGCCTCCGGCTGGCCGGCCACGTGCGCGCGCCGCCCGCCGGCTTCAGGGCCTTCCTAGGGCGGCGGCGGCGCGGCGTCTTCCGGACCTGACCTGTCCACAGCGTGGCGACGCGAAAGCGCGGGACTTTCCAATTAGCCCGACGCCGAGGCTCCAGTGGGGCGGTCTGGCTGGACTTCCATGAGCATCTGTGCACACGTGTGTGCACGTGTGTGTGTGCATATGTGTGTGTGTGCTTGTGGAAGGGTGATTTCTAGGGTTGCTGTCTGCCCGCCAGCAGAATACTGAATCTGGTTTTCACATCCTTGGAAAGTCCCTGGAAACCCACCATTCGCACCCTGAAGTCTGGACCCTCCCCTGCAGAGCTGCCGTGATATCTCCCAGGAGCGTCAGAAAGAAGGCTCATTAAGAAGTTTGTGCACATGGAAGAGTGTGACACCTCCTGGCGCCCCTCACCTTGCAGAGTCAGCCCCCATCATTAGGAAATGCCTCAAGGCACTAGCCTGAGATTCTGACAAACTTGAACCCGAAAGTTAGTGATTTGCTTGTCCTTCTGCAGCTGTATGAAGGGGATTTGACCTTGAATTGGGTTGATTGAACCTGGGCACAGAGGTGTCTCTCTGGCTGGGTCTGATGGTGCCAACCAGGGTCTGCCTGTCTGATACCATCAGTATGGGTCCTGGCCCCACCACTGCAGCAGAGGGTCCTCGCTGATTCCTCCCCAACCCCTCCTTTCCAACCTGGCTCAGGGAGAGATTGCTAAGATAGACTAGTGTCTGGCCAATGGACATTAGGATCTAGATCTGGCTGGGAGGTTGGTGGCATTTATTGACAACTATCCCCACTCCAGTACTCTTGCCTGGAAAATCCCATGGTTGGAGGAGCCTGGTGGGCTGCAGTCCATGGGGTCACTATGAGTCGGACACGACTGAGCGACTTCACTTTCACTTTCCACTTTCATGCACCGGAGAAGGAAATGGCAACCCACTCCAGTGTTCTTGAGTGGAGAATCCCAGGGACGGGGGAGCCTGGTGGGCTGCCGTCTATGGGGTCATGCAGAGTCGGACACGATTGAAGTGACTTAGCAGTAGCATTATGCACAAATCCTGGAAACAGTAGAGCAAAGAGAACCACAGACAGATACTATGACAGATCTGCCCTGGATGCTAAATATTAGAGACAAGGCTGAGGTGCCAGCTGGAAAGGGCGAGCTTGGTGTAATGGTATTTGAAGAAGGTGTGTGTGTGTGTGTGTGTGCAAAGGCCCTGAGGCCCACATGTGGCTCAGTATCCCGAGGCATAGAACGTGAGTGGGATGGCGTGAGGGCTGCAGAGGGGTAGGAAGTAGAGCAGAGGCTGTACCTGGAGCATGTGAGTTATGGATAATAGATTGTGCCACAGAAAAGGAGAAGCAACAACCTGTCTTAAGCAGAGTGGGAAAATTGAATTTTACAAAGATCACACCTAGCAACACGTGGGACTAGACTGGAAGAAAGTGGGAGAGGGCAGAGAGACCAACTAGAAGGGGATCCCAAGGGTCCACAAGAAGGGTTTAACACAGGCCTGGTGAATGGCATGGGGGAAAATGAGCTGCCACAGAAGAGGACATTTCTGGCTTAGAGACTGGAGGCAAGGAGATGAGGGTGGATGAGGTTTTTCTGTTTTAATTTTACTGAAGTATGGACTTCCCAGGTGGTTCAGTGGTAAAGAACCCACCTACCAATGCAGGAGACACAGGAGACCTGAGTTTGACCCCTGGAGGGAAGTAGGGAAGATCCCCTGGAGGAGGAAATGGCAACCCTCTCTAATATTCGTGCCTGGACAATCCCGTAGTCAGAGGAGCCTGGTGGGCTACAGTCCATGGGATTACAAAGAGTCTGACGTGACTTAGCAACTCAACAACAACAACAAAATTGAAGTATAGTTGATCTACAATGTTGTGTTAATGTCTGCTGTACAGCAAAGTGACTCAGATCTATATATACATTATTTTTCATATCCTTTTCCATTGCAGTATTTCAGGATCATGAATATAGATCCCTGTGGTAGAGAGTAGAACCTCATTGTTTATAGAGTAAGTTTGATGTGGTGAGAGCAGCCAAGGAGTTTACACTCAAGGGCCTGATTTTCTTTGAGAGTGAAGTCACTCAGTTGTGTCCAACTCTTTGTGAGCCCATGGACTATAGCCTGCCAGGCTCCTCCATCCATGGGTTTTTCAGGCAAGAATAGCAGAGTGGGTTGCCATTTCCTTCTCCAGATCTTCCCCACCCAGGGATCGAACCCAGGTCTCCCACACTGCAGGCAGACTCTTTACCGTCTGAGCTATCAGGGAAGTCCCTTTCTCTGAGAAGGAGGTAGGAATTGGGAGGTAGGTGGACGGAGAGCCCTAGTGGGAGACAGGACTGGAAGCTGGCAGGTAGGACAATTCATCAAATGGCCCAGGTGAGCGGGAGCCAAGGAGAACCAGCCCTTCCTCGGTAGGTCTGATATCAGGTCTGACCTTCTAAAAGCAGAAATGCTGTGAACCTATCAGTTTCCAGCAAGTTATCAATTCCTTAAACCGTAGCTCACCCCTCAGCCCCTACCCCGGAAAGGGTTGAGAATTGCTTTTCTTTTCTCAGAAATCTCTTCTTCTAATTACTTTCTGATCTGTAGCCAGACCTATGCAGTTCAATAATCCAAGTCAGGCTGGCCCCCTTGCCAGAATAACTGGGACAACTGGGGACCCCGGCTCTCCGTCTCCCTGTTCCATGATGAGTACAGGTGTGCACTTGTGCACTGGCTGGGTGGCAGGCAGGAGACGGCCGTGTGACTGGTGGAACCAGTCTCATTCCTCTGCTGCCATATCTCTGGGGCACGCTACCCGTACTGGCTCATTTAGAGGCTTGTCACACACTGTAAACTAACAACCACCCCAGTCTGGAATTCGTTACGTGCTCTAAGTTTTTTCAAAGGGAAGATAAACATATAAATATTGAATTGCTTCTGTGTAGAAGCAAAGTGAAGGAAAAGGAGGGATGTCACGGGCTCACAGGAACACACAGCTGGCCAAAATGTAAAATAGAAACTAAAACTCTTCTTGTAAAGAAGAGTTCTGCTCTGTCACTTCTGCTCTGTCACCTGGTCCCATCCATCCGGTGTGTGGAGGATACTGGACGGCTCAGTCTCTAGGGAGAGCAGCATTCCCCTGACGTGTGATGACAGTCCTTAACCCTGTAGCCCTTCAACCCAAGGGACCAGGCCATAACTCTACCCAGGAAGGAACTTTGCTGTCACCCCCTAAAACCTCCCGATGGGTCGGGGACCATAACACTCTGCAGCAGTGGCTTGCTGCTGTTAACCCCACCTCAAAGGAAACCACTGTGCTTTGAATCCTCCGAGCCCTGGAACTGAGCTTCTGTGAGCAGGTGGGGTGGGGGTCTAGGGGTCTGGGTGCAGGGGAGGGGCTCATGGGTACTTGCTGGCCATTGTCCCCAAGCCAGTAGGCCCAAGGAAAACCATCTACATCTCAACCTACGAGGCCGCCAGAGGCAGCCACCTGCCTGGAATTCTCCAGGAAGGCCTGACTCTGAACCTTGGACCATGTGGGTCCCAGAACAGCAGAGAGTAAACAGCAGACACCGTTTCGAAGGCCTCCTCAGACAATGCTCTGCAGCAGCTGGCTGTGAGCTTGTGCACAAGAAGCGGAGGAGAGGCTTTGTTGTCCCATTTGGTGGCTCATCTGTGTTTCCACACTGCTGTTCTAATGTCTCCCTCTACCAAGCCCAGGAGGCTCTGTGAGGATGATGTTACTTTTTAAAATAGTATGTCTAGGGTCATATATGTTTCATAACTACATACAAAGTTATTAACACTAGAAAGTACTCATTACCATTGAACTAGATATTCTTATGGTCTTTTAAAAACACTTAACAAAAAAGTGGGATTAAGTACTTACTAAAAACATCACTAAATTTCTGCCAAATTATCTTAAGTTTCCAGAAGAGGAAAGGGACAAATTTAGTAAGCTTCTAGTTTGTCTCTGACTTGGTAGGGACTATTCTTCACCCTGTAGCAGTTTGCTTGAGGGTGACGATGACGGCTTAAAGTATAAACTTGTGCCCGCATTTCCTGACGGACAGACGTACTGACGGATGGGCAGCCTGGGCCCCAGTGGGGCTGTGATGGGCCACTTGGAAATGCAAACGCGCAGCCTCTTCCTCTGTGTTTGACAGAAGACATTCCGAGAATTCCTTCTTAGCGAAATGCCTTTTAAGACTTGGCTCTATGCCCTTAGCTGTGGGGGTCCACGGGGACATTTGACCCCATCTCTTAGGCTGCATTGGCAGGAATTAGTCACTTCCACAGTCGGAGGCTGGGGGCTGGGGGCCGTTTCCTGTCGTGCCTACGGCAGGGGGTGGGGGTGGGCAGGGATGCAGGGAGCCTGCAGCCGGTGGTATTAGAGGCCTCGAATCCTCCTTCTGGTAATGTTCATGGTTTTGTGATGCCATCCCTGGGAGAAAGGCTGCATCTCTGCGTAACTGCCTAAACCCCAAGTACCAGTGTCAGGACGGCCGTGAGAAAATGTCTGAGGCTGAAGATCAGACCACATGCAAGTCGTCCCTGGCTGCGTGAGATGGAGATCCCATCTGTCCTGCGTGCCCCGTCCTGGAGGCCACCAGTTCACCTGAGGATGGGCCCCCACAGAGGCACCTGGCATGGGTGGGTGACTGCAGGTGCTCACAGCGGGCACAGCTGGGTGCTGGCAACATTGAGGAGACCCTGCCCTTGAGGGACTCACTTAATTTTCATGGCACCGTGACAGATGTTACCATCCAGTGTCAAAGGTGTGGAAGCTGAGTTCAGAGAGGCTGGGTCACTGGCCCAAGGCCACACAGTGAGAAAATGGCTGAGCCAGAGTCAGCCCCCAGGTGGTGTCAACCCCCAAGCCCCTGTTCCTTCCGCGGCAGCTATCATAAAGTAAACACATTCTGCTAAAATTAGAAACCTGTTCAAAGCTGGAAATGGAGGGGTCCCGTTTCTCCTGTGCTCCCCTGAAGATCTGTCGACAGAAGATGAATTGCCTTTTGTGTTCTTAAGTCCAGGAGAGGCGGATTCCTTCAGACCCAGAGGGGAAGGAAGTTCATTCAGGGGTCATTCATACAAGAGGGGCTTGTGTGGTGCTTCTGCTGGGACCCAAGCCTGTTCCTGGGAGGACTGCGGGGCAGTCAGACAGCCCTCATGCGGGCGCACAGCGAGGAGCACCAAGCCCCACCCCCGCACCCCTGCAGGGTCCCCAGGCCGTCCACCTCTCACCCAGAGCCAGCAGTCACCAGGATGTGCCCTCATTCCCCAGCAATGGCCGCTGAGGAGCCCCTGAGGGCCAGAGGCCGGGCCTGGCAGCCTGCTGCAGGCCGGCCAGCCAACCTAGAGCCCGCCTGGGCCACCCTGATGACACAGTTCCTGTGCACAGCGCCCATAGTGGGTGGCGAGGGACAGAGGTGGGGTCAGAGGAATGGAATCCAGCCCGGCCAGGTGGCTTGGTTCAGCCTCCCATGTGTGACTGCCCAACAGCAAGGAGGCTGGGCAAGCTCGCTGGCACCCGAGGCTAGGATCTACCGTATGAATAAATATTTGAGCTCGTATGTTTTCATACTGCGAAACTGTCCTGAGGAGGCAGTTTCCTACATCCTATGCTCTCAGAAGAACGAGGCCCCGCACCTGTCCACTGGTGTCTGAAGTCACGCTGTCAGAGAGTCGGATGTGTCCGCCGGGTAGAGGTCACGTTGGTAGAGGGTGGCCATGGCAGCCTGGCGGAAGTGCACGCCGAGGAAGAGAGAGAGGAAGGCACTGAAGACAGCTGTCGCCCCTCCCTCACCTCGTTGGGACTTTGCTTGGCTGCACCAGAGGCTCCAAGGGGGGCCACTGTGTGGCCACTGTGGGACCTTCTTGCTGGATGCAGACTCCTGGGCACGGAGGGGCATGGCCCCTTCTTTATCAGAACCCTTGGGATCTGCCTCTGGCCTCCCCCTGACCTGACCATTCCCGGTGCTGACTTCAGAATAACACGGGTTTGATGCATGGGATGGTGCAGCCGCACAAGGTGCAAACTGGAGGGAGGGCCATGCTTAGCCCACCTGTGGCCCTGGAAAGCTTCTCCCATTTTGCTTTTATTCTGGCTCCAGATTTTCCTTTGTGTTATGTGCTTTTCTGAAAAAGCCTTGCTGGGCACAAGGTTAGAATCAACTAAATATCTGGGGGAATATTTAGTCTCTTTGAGAGTTAAAATAAAGTACTATTAAAGGGTTTTAAAAACAATCCAAATACACCTTAAAAAAAAAAAAAACCAAAAACCAAGACACCTGTTTACCTGCAGAGAATGAATGTAGTAATTACAAATGGTTATTATCTATTGCTTCCCTGGTGGCTCAGTGGTAAAGAACATGCCTGCAAATGCAGGAGATGCAGGAGACTCAAAATTTGATTCCTGGGTTGGGAAGATCCCCTGGAGGAGGAAAGGGCAACCCACTCCCAGTATTCTTGCCTGGAAGATTCCATGGACAGAGGAGTGTGGTGGTCTATAGTCCATGAGGTTGCCAAGAGTTGGACACAACTGAGGGACTGGACACAATTATCTATTGCAGTGGCAAGCGGAGAAGTCCAGTAAGACAAAGTGAATAATTTTGCTGGTCTGGAAAAGTCAGGATTCTGGAAACAACTGATCTAGTGCTTAAAAGAGGGAAACATGAATGCCTGCTGTTTGCCTGGCACTCTGCAGGAAATGGCAACCCACTCCAGTATATCTTGCCTGGAGAATCCTGTGGGCGGAGGAGCCTGATGGGCTACGGTCCACGGGGTCGCAAAGAGTCGGACACGACTGAGCGACTTCACTTTCACTTTCACTGCAGTGATTCCCACAACAGGTAGCTCAGCAGGGACCACATGGCTTCAGTGGATCTAGATCCAGAATCCGGGTGCTCTCTGTAGGACCCTTCCTGCTGCAGCTGTGGACCATCCCTTTGCAAGTGATGAGTGATTCTTCACAACGACTTATCACAGAGTCTCATTTTTCACTGACTGTGATGGAGTTGTCATCTCCCCACGCCACTTGAGTGGGAAGTTCGACTGTACCTGTGAACACCTGAGGTCATCACACCTGAGGTCATCACGTGCATCTTCTGGTGCATCACTTCCGGCAGAATCACCTTCTAGAAAGTTTGCCAGCCCCACTGAGCCCAGGGACCAGGGAGCCAGCAGACCATGGGAGAGGGACACCCCTGTGCCTCCAGCTTCCCTTCTTGCCCAAACAGGCCTGGCTCTCCTTGAGTTAAGGGGGAGGTTAACAAGGATGAAGCAGAAACTCCAGCGAGGGAAGCAACTGAGCCCTCAGTCTTCAGGCTCTTCCCCAGGCGACAGGAGGAAGGCAGCTGATGATCCCAGTGGGAGAAAAAGGTCCCGCCTTGGTCTCACCCTTTCTGTTTGTGCAAACATAATAATCCTGCCTGGAGTCTGTTCAGTTCAGTTCAGTTCAGTCGCTCAGTCATGTCCGACTCTTTGCAACCCCATGAATCGCAGCACGCCAGGCCTCCCTGTCCATCACCAACTCCCGCAGTTCATCCAGACTCATGTCCATTGAATCAGTGATGCCATCCAGCCATCTCATCCTCTGTCGTCCCCTTCTCCTCCTGCCCCCAATCCCTCCCAGCATCAGTCTTTTCCAATGAGTCAACTCTTCGCATGAGGTGGCCAAAGTACTGGAGTTTCAGCTTTAACATCATTCCTTCCAAAGAAATCCCAAGGCTGATCTCCTTCAGAATGGACTGGTTGGATCTCCTTGCAGTCCTAGGGACTCTCAAGAGTCTTCTCCAACACCACAGTTCAAAAGCATCAATTCTTCAGCACTCAGCCTTCTTCACAGTCCAACTCTCACATCCATACATGACCACAGGAAAAACCATAGCCTTGACTAGACGAGCCTTTGTTGGCAAAGTAATGTCTCTGCTTTTGAATATGCTATCTAGGTTGGTCACAACTTTCCTTCTAAGTGGTAAGCGTCTTTTAATTTCATGGCTGCAGTCACCGTCTGCAGTGATTTTGGAGCCCCCCAAAATAAAGTCTGACACTGTTTCCACTGTTTCCCCATCTATTTCCCATGTAGTGATGGGACCAGATGCCATGATCTTCGTTTTCTGAATGTTGAGCTTTAAGCCAACTTTTTCACTCTCCACTTTCACTTTCATCAAGAGGCTTTTAGTTTCTCTTCACTTTCTGCCATAAGGGTGGTGTCATCTGCATATCTGAGGTTATTGATATTTCTCCCAGTACTGCATTTCCTGATTATTCAATAGAATATTATTCAATACATATTCTGGTCTTTTTTTAAATATTTCTTTAAAATTTTTAAAATTCTATATTGGAGTATAGGGGCTTCGCAGGTGGTGCAGTGGTAAAGAATCCACTTGCCAGTGCTGGAGATGCAGGTGTGATCCCTGGGTCAGGAAGACATGGCAGCGAGCTCCAGCACTCTTGCCTGGAAAATTCCATGGACAGAGGAGCTTGGTGGGTTACAGTCCACGGGATTGAGAAGAGTCGGACACAACAGTGCCACCCCCCGTAACTGATTAACAATGTTGTGATAGTTTCAGGTGGACAGCAAAGGGACTCCACCATCCATACACATGCATCCATTCTCCCACAGACCCCCCTCCCATCCGGTCTGCCACGCAGCATGGAGCAGAGTTCCCTGTGCTGTACAGTAGGACCTTGTTTGTCATCCGTTTTATTTTTTTTGAATGTTACTCAGCCAGGAAAAGAATGAAGTGGTGCCATGTGCAGCAGTGTGGAGAGATCTAGGGATTACCATGCTAAGTGAAGTCAGCCAGAAAGACAAATATAACATGCCATCGTTTATGTGTGGGATCTAAAATAGGACACAAATGAACCTCTCTACAAAACAGAAGCAGACTCACAGACACAGAGAACAGGCTTGCAGTTGCTGTGGAGGAGAGGAGGATGGGGAGGGATGCATTGCAAATTTGGGATTAGCAGATGCAAACCAGCATATGTATAGGATGGACAGACAACAAGGTCCTACTGTGTGGTACAGGGAACTGTGTTCAGTGTCCATATTCCATGCGGAAAAGAATGTGACAAAGAATATATATATATATACACACACACACACGTATAACTGAATCACTTTGCTGTACAGCAGAAATTAATATAACACTGTAAATCAACTATATTCAGTAAAATGTTTAAAAATTCAAAAATTAAAACCAGGCTAAAAAGTCATTCGTTTTAAATATAACAGTGAGCACATGTCCATCCAAACTCCTTAACTACCCCTTCCCCCATCTTCTCCCCTCCAGTAACTATAATTTCATTCTTTGTGAGTCTGCTTCTGTTTTGTAAATAAGTTCATTTTGTTGTTGTTGTTTGTTTGTTTTAACCTTAAAGTTTTTATTTTGTATCGAGGTATAGCCAGTTAACAATATTGTGATAGTTTCAGGTGAACAGCGAAGAGACTCAGGCATACATATACACGCATCCATTCTCCCCAAACCCCGCTCCCAGTCAGGGGGCCACAGAACATTGAGCAGAGCTCCACGTGCTGTACAATAGGTCTTTGTTGGTTATCCATTTTAAATATAGCAGTGTGTACATGACCTTCCCAAAGTCCCTATCCCTTCCCCCTGGCAACCCTAAGTTCATTTTCTAAGCCTGTGAGTCTTCTTCTGTTTTGTAAGTTCATTTGTATCATTTCTTTTTAGATCCCACATATAGGGATGTCATATGATATCTCTCTTTCTCTGTCTGACTTACTTTACTCAGTATGACAATCTCTAGGTCCATCCATTTGCTGGAAATGATATTATTTCATTCTTTTTAGGCTGAGTCATACTCCATTGTGTATATATACCACATTTTCTTTATCCATTCCTCTGTTGATGGACGTTTATGTTGCTTCCATGTTTTGGCTACTGTAAATAGTGCTGCTGTGACTATAGGGGTGCATGTTTTTTTTTTTTTTTAATTAGAGTTTTCAACTTTTCCATACATATGCTCAAGAGAGGGATTGTTGGATCATAAGGTTACTCTATTTCTAGTTTTTTAAGGAATCTCCACACTGTTCTCCATAGTGGTTGCACCAGTTTGTTTTAGGAGGGTTCCCTTTTCTACACACCCTCTCCAAAACAGTGCTTACTGTCTGTAGCCTTTTTAATGATGGCCATTCTGACTGGTGTGAAGTGATACTTCATTGTGCTTTTGATTTGCATTTCTCTAATAATTAGCGATATTGAACATCTTTTGATGTATCTCTTGGCCATCTTCATATATAACCTGGGTTTTAGCTCCATGCTTCTGTGTCCAGCAAGATGAGGCGGGGGCAAGACACCTTGAGAATCATCCTGCCCCCACACAAGGAGGAATCGTTTGGGGAGTGACACCAGCAGCCTTTCACATGCATTGTTGAGTTTGACTGGAAAACAGCCTGGACTTCAAGGCCTCCCCGGAGGAAAAGAAAGAAGCCAGGGCAGTTTCCCATGCAACAGGACAGGGCAGGCAGGGAAAGCTCGATGGTCTTTGTCACCAAGGAGCTGGGGGTTTAAGAACACTAGGAAGCAGATGAATAAGAGCAGGTGCCCCCCTCTCAAGTTGAACAGACCCCTTGGAAGGAAAAACAATTTTCTGGGAGAAAAGAATGATGTCAAGGAAGATAGTTTACATTTATATTAATTGAGCAATCTGAGAAATTCATGCAAATATTTATATAAAAGGGAACACCAGGGTCCCTGCAGAAGTCCCTCTGGAGAGTGATGTCTTTCATCGTGACTCTGAAGACCCTCAGCTAAACTGCTTCATGCAACATAGATGCCAAGTTACAAAATCTTTGGGGAAAGTAGGCAGCTGAAACCACCCAGAATGTTAGCCAATACGATCGAGCATAGACTAACCCAGAGTAAAAATGATCAGAGATTCTTTAAAGGGAGTTGAAAACATGAATGAGGAAATAAGACATGGTTTGATTTTATCACAATGCTCTGATGTGGACATCTCTGTTTTGTGGCAGGAGACTGCAGTCCAGAGAGTCTTCATTTACTACCGACACAGCTGAGGGGTCATGGGTGTGTCCAGGGCACTGCTGCTCCCATGCGCTCCCCCTGATCACTGAGAGCAGCCTTGGGGAAGAGAAGGGACCGGGGCCGCGAACCTTACTCCCGACACATCGCTCTCCACCCTGGATGAGCCCTTGGGACCTCTCGGTCTTTAGCTCGAGCCATTATAAAGGGCTGGTTGGCATTATTTGCTCCAGTAATAAGGCCCTGAATATCCTTTAAGGAAATATCATCAAAGCCGCCCTCACGTGAGAAAGTGCACAGGCATCAGTGGGCAGGCTGCCGATGATGGAATTGTGCATCGCTGTTTAAATGCAGTAACCCACCTTGACTGCAGATTGTTTTTTTTTTTTTTAAGTTTATCTGAGAATTATGCAAAATTGAAAGAATAGAAAAAAAAAATTGTGGTCTATGTCAAGTTCTGTCACTGCCAGAGGTGTGTTTAGTGTGGAACCGTGCCCCTCTGAGGGGCAGACTATGAGGGGCTATCAGACTCTGTGGTCCAGAAATGATGGGCAAGAGCCACCCAGATACATGTCAACAGACATGCTGACCAAAGTTTCGCCTCCCTCCCAGGATGAGGTAGGGAATAAATGATAGAAACTGCTTCCTGATGGTGGTTGTGTAGGATTTAAAGATTCTGGCACGAGCTGGAACCTCTCTGTTGGGGAGAGACGGACTGGCCATGAGGGATGTGGTTAGTGAGAGTCCTGGACCAAGGGGGTGTTCAAGAAGGCCATTAGAGGAATTGTCCTCACACACGAGGCCAGGGGGCAGAGCTGGTCCGTCCATCGAACTGAATGAGCTCTGTCCTGAGAAGACCAAGGGAAGAGGGAGCCAGCGGGGAGAGACGGTGCCAGATGACCCCGGAGGCAGCCTATCCTCCTTTTTGTGGCTCTGGAATCAGCCTCAGGGAAGCCAGGGCTCGAGTCAGCAGAAATGAGCACGGAGACTCAGACGTCCATCGACAGATGAGGGATCAACCGAGCGCACCGCTTAGCCTCGTTCACAAGGACAATTCCTCTAATGGCCTTCTTGGATGTCCCCCTGGTCCAGGGCTCTCACTAACTGCATTCGCTCATGGCCAGTCCAGCTGTCCTCAAGAAAAAAGGATGTTCCTGTGTCACCACTTCTCACCAGTCTGCCCCTCAGAGGGGCACAGTTCCACACTAAACACACCTCTGGCAGCAGTAGAGCTTCACGTGGACCACGTCTGCGTTCTCCTCTTTTCCTGTTTCTTTTCATTCCATACTGTGGAATAGTTCAGCCATGAAAAGGAACACAGCAGTGACCCAGGCTACAGCAAAGATGAACCTCGACCCATGATGCCAAGTGAAAGAAGCCAGAAATGAAAGGCCATATAGAGTGTGACCGAATTTATATGAACTGTCCAGACAGGTGAATGGATGCAGAGAGAAAGCGGATTTCCATGTGTGCCAGGGGCTGGGGGTGGGAAGGGATGGAGACTGGCTCCCAGTGGTTACCGGTTTCCTTTTGCAACCATCAAGACATTCTGAAATTAGTTAGGGTGATGGTTGCACAAAATTGTGCTGCTGCTGCTAAGTCTCTTCAGTCGTGTCTGATTCTGTGCGACCCCATAGACGGCAGCCCATCAAGCTTGTAAACAATGCTAAATGCCACCAAACTGTTCATTGTAAAATGGTGACTTTGGGGTCATGGAATGCTACCTTTATTAAAGTAAGATTATAGTGAATGAATCAAAAAGAGGACATAGCATCTCACCCAAGGCGGTGATGCTTCTCTCCCTTAAACACAATCAAAGAAAGTGCAAAGGGAAGAGCCGCTCATTCGTTCATGCAGCTCAGGCTTACTCAGCACGTCACTGCAGCGGCAACAGACAAAAACGGTTTGAAATGTTTTTGCAACAACAGAAATATTCCTGCCTCCCCACTTCTCTCTCTGTGTCCCAGTGGAATCATTTTCTCTCACAAACACACCCAAATCATCTTTACCTGCCTCGTGTCTCCAACTCTGGTCTCATCCCCTCTGATGGATCGGAACCCCAATCCTGTCCTTTTCGGTCTAAATGCAGTTTCTTGCTTGCTTCCTTCCTCCCAGGTCCTGTCTTCAGGGCTCTCCCGTCAGTCCTCGCGTCACTGGGTTGCTTTTTCCTCCAGGCCACCTGCTCCCGACTTCCGACCACCTCGGGTAGGTGGCTCCCCCCACTCAGTTCTGTACCTTTCAGGCCCAGTGACCCTGATACTCACCTGACTTTCCTCAAGCTCACCTCCTCTCACAAAATGGGCACAAGAACGCTGAGCTCACCTGGCCACTGGGCAGCCTGGCGACCGCAGCAGCTGTTGAGCTCTTGCACAGCGCCAGGTGCAAGTTGAGAGGGTCTGGTGTCGCCCATGGCTCCCCAGTGCTCCGAGGATTACTTCCTGGCACCGAGGCTCCCCCCGACCTCAGTTCCCTCCATGCGCACGCTCAGCCACCCTCCACTGCCCATTCCCCTGACCGGTGCTCCCCCAGGTGACAGCGCTAGGCCTGTGCCCCCTGCCATGGCTTCTCCGCACGCACCTCCCCGCTGCAACCTGAGCCTGCGTGCCCTCCGCTGTCATATCTCCTCCACTGTGCGGACGTCAGGGGCATCTTCACAGGTATTTCTGTGTGTGTGTGTGCGCACGCATGCACAGGTGTGCACATGCCTGTGACCTCACTGGACTCTGGGTTCCTTCAGGACTGAGATTGCAGTCCTTTGAATTCTCTGCAAGAATTTGCAGGGTTTCAGGAACTGTCTATTGGTCTGAAGTAGAGGACTGTAGCTCGAGTCCCAGATGCCAGTCTGGTGTAGGGCTGCAGTCTGCACCTCAACCCAGGTGCCCACAGGTGCTGCTCCGGCCGTGCCCTCCAGGGCTGGGCTGGGTCTGCTCTAGGAGACCAGAAGCCCTCTGCCCACCTCAGGCTTGGTCCTTCCCATCGCAGCCAGGGGTGTCTTTCTGTGATGCAGACAGGAGTGCGGAGCTGCTTCCCATCAGCCTGGAAGCAATCAGTGTCAAACTGTCTCTTTCTCACCATCCCTCTGGGCCTCCCCCTCCCCCTTCCTCCCCTCCCCCTTCCTTCCTCCCCTCCCCCTCCTCTCCTTCCACTTTCCTCCCTTCCTCTCCTCCCCCTCCCTCCTCTCCAGCTGCAAACATCTCTCCTACCTCCAGGATCAGGTCAAAGTCACCCCCTAACTGGAACTGTCACATGGGGGTTATGACCTCAGGCTCCAGGTCAGACCCCCTGGGTTCAAATTTGGGCCCCTGTGATTTAAGGCAAGTTGTCTCATTTCTCCGTGCCTCGTTTCCTCATCTGTAAAATGAGGTTATTTTTCTCATCTCCAAGAGGACTGGACACGCTAACACATACATGTAAGAGCAGTGCTGGCAGCGGCCCAGCTCCCAGGCCCTCTTAGCACCTCTCCAGTGATGTGCAGATGTGCAATCCCATTTTCTGTGTCTCTTTGCCTCACAAGACCAGGATTCCTGTTCTTTGCTGTGCTCTAAGCTGTATGCCCACACGGAATAGGAGACAGGTCAGAGGGCATGGACTCGACGGGTGGTTGCTGGTGGTTGCACTCTGACTGTGTCGACTGAAAGAAAATGCACAGCCTGAAAGCTGAGAGTTGTTTAATCTGGTGGACAAAACTGAGGACATGAGCCTGGGACACAGCATCTCTGAGGTCAGCGGGGAGCCAGGATATATAGGAGTTTTTGCAACAAAGACCAGGTGTTTGGAACACTAACTGTTAATTAAAGAAACCCAGACACGGCAGGTTAAGGAATTTGATGCTCCTGGGCCCACAGCATAAATAGCTTGACTATGTATCTTCTGGTGGGCCACTTCTCCCCAGCCCCCAAGAATCACTTCCAAAAGTGAACCACCAGGGGGCAGGCTCTTACCCCTGGGGAAGCCTGGTGATGGCCTGCACAAGGGGTTCCGGGTCTACAGCGATGGAGAAAGCCACCCCTGAAACCATTAGTTACAGAACAGTGTGCCTGGGGGACACAGGAGAAGCATACCCAGGCTCTTAGGGGCAGCCATGGATGTGAGAAGGTCTGAACTGGGTCTTGAATGCCTGCAGAAATCAACAAGCCTGGGAGGAAGTGGGGGTGGGAGGGCCAGGCACAGAGAGGAGGGGCAGAGCAGGTTCAAAGGCCAAGAAGTGAGAGTAGTGTTGGGGTGAGGCTGGGGGTGAAGGCGGGGCCTGGCCACGCATGGCCGTGGGGAGAGTTGGGCCGTGGCCTAAAGGGATGGGGGACCAGCCAAGGCCTGAGCAGGGAAGACTTTGTGCAGGAGGCCCCCAGAACCTCACCATGCAGAGCGTGGCCTGGGCCCCCCACCGCAGCAGTGTCACCTGGGAGCCTGTAGACAACCAGACTCTCAGGCCCTGCCCCTTTAAGAAGAGAAGTCCTATCCCAGGAGGCTCTTGGTGGGGTGGGTAGGGTGGGTACCGAGTCCTGTGGGGAGGTGGGAGGGGGGAGTGGACAGTCAGGGGCACCTACTGAGGAACCTGGGGCGGGGGGTGAGGCAGAGGTAGCGACTCTCGTCCAAGGGTGGGCGGAAATCCTCCGTGGAGCTGTGGGGACAAGAGCAGGTTGAGAGAAGAGGGAGGTGGCTGGTGAGCTCCGTGTAGGGGATGTTACCTGTTAGGCGTCTGTGGCTGCGGGTCCAGAACTTAGAAACCAGAGACGTGCACTGGGAGCGGTGGTAGCAACCTGGCTGGTTTTGAGCCCCTCCGGTGGTAGCAACCTGGCTGGTTTTGAGTCCCTCCTGCTTTCTAAATCTTTGCAGACTGTGTGCTCAATGATCCATCTGACATGCTGTCAGGGATCACTGCCAACACGGACAGACTGAAATTTCTGGGAGCCGCCTTGAAAAAACCAGGACATTTCCACTCCCCCTTCATTGCACCTTATAATAGAATCTCTGAATGGGGTCCCTCTAAAGTTAGCACCTCGCTTCCTCACTGAGGTTCTAAATAAGCTGGTAGTGACCAGTTAACAAGGAGGGAGACTGGCATCATTGGTGCTGGTGAGCCCAGCGGACACTTGACTGGGTGTCTTAGTTGAGCCCCTGTATCAGCTAGGTGCAGGTGCCCGGGCACTGGGAGGGCTGGGCACACCTGTGCCCTGCAGGCAGCTTGGGTAGCGTGTCCAAGGACTGCAGGAGGGGGGTCACATGAAGGGGGTCCCTGGGAGGTTGGGGTGCTCCCCCAGCACACCTGTCTCTGCTCACCCAGTTCCAAGGACAGGGATCCTACGGTCACACCTGCAGCTGGGTGTCCTTGTGTTGACCTGCCTGGGCCTGAGGACCTGACCCCAACAGTCTTCTTTGGCTGCAACACCCACCCAGTCCAGCTGATGGGTGTTCATATTGGGGACGGCTGTGGTGGGTGAGGGGTCAGAGGAAATCAGAACAGACTGAGGGCCCCTGTGGTGGAGGGGTGGGGGGCTCCTGAGCTGCCAGCCTCGCCTCACTCAGCATTACCCAGGAGGACTCAACTTTTGCCTCTAGCTGGCGGCCAGGGCGCTGTCATTGTGGGCGCTCTGTGAAGCCTCCCTCGAGATGAAGGGGCGTCTCTGGGGCCCCTGTTTTCCTTCCCCACCTGCATAATGCCCTCCCTGAGCCTCCTCTCAGCCTGGAATGTGCCTCCTGCCTTTGGCCAATTAAAATCATTGTTGAAAGTAGCTTCTGAAATCCCTTAAGCCAACTTTCTCATTTGGAGAAAAACAGATAATTCTAAGGAAATTCTCACCATCCAGTGAAGCAATTGGGAACTTGATGGGTGTTTCCCAAACCTGCCTAAGAACCTCAGTGCTTGTTTAAAATGCAGGGCCTCGGGCGCCCCAGGCCCGGACAGATAGTGCACTTGCGCTCCTGGGTGGTGCTGGGTCGGGCAGCCTTGCCCCTACTGGGTTTGTTCTAACACAAGCAGGAATGCAGAGTCCTGGGCTACCTGGGCCTGGGTGAGCAGGAGCTGCAGTTAGCGAAGCCCGAGAGGCCCTGTACTCGGTGCCTACATTAGAGTCTATCAGGGCTCTTGGAGGGTGGGTATGCCTGCCTCAGGCCTGGGGCTCCCCTGCCTCCCCGACCCTCTGGTCGGCCTGTGGTGGGCCCGGCACTGTGTACCTTCCAGTTACGCTGTGAGCGTTTACTGCAGTGTATCATATCGCAAAAAGTGCACGCACCTCTGTTTAGCCCTGTGAGTCGTCACTAATGGGCCGTCTCCACTTAACCCAGGTGAGGAATCTAAATGGGACCAGCACCTGGGGCCCTGCGGACAGACAGATGGACTCCCTCCCAGTCACGTCCACTCACCATCTCCAGAGATAACGTGGTGATGGTATTGCCAGCCCAGGGTCGCGGCTGTGGTTCTTCCAGAAGCTGCCATGGGAAGCTGCTTCATTGTTAGCCTGCGCACAAGCCCATCATGAAGACTTGATGCTCCATCCATGCTACCCTCACCTTGGGGGGCACCGGTCACCTCCCGTTTGGACTGCTGTGGATGAGGCACCCGTTTCTCTTCACAGTCACCGTGCTGACTTCAGCGCAGAACCAGGGCAGAGCCACGGGCCCACACAATGCTCCATTCCCCCTGGCACCTCTGCCAGGACAAGGCCCACCCAGCCCCCAGCCCCTCCATCTTCAGTGCCCACTGAATGGCACTGGCAGAGGCCCTCTCTATCTTTCATCCAGCTGCCCTTGGATAACAAATGGCCATTTCCAGGAGCCTCTGTGTTCCTCCAGGACAGCGGGAGCTGTGATAAAATTTCAAGTCCAACCTTACTTTTTTCAAGTCAGGAGCTCTGATGAACAACAATGTGATCTATACCCACAACCACGAGTCTTCAAGTGTCCAGCCAGGGAGAAGGTGGAAGCTCCATCTCTGCCCACTCTCCCTGCTCCTGGTGGGTAGATGGCTCAAGGTGGGGTGCAGGGGGGCCCAGTGCCAGGGTGAGTGTAAGGTGAGGAAGGCACTTGTCTGGGTGCAAAATTTAAGGAGACTCAACCTCTCAGAAATCAAGATAATCATCATTTTTACGCAATATTTTAAAAAAATCAAGATGACTGCATAAAATCCATGATGAACAAATTACCAACATTTTAAACAAAGGCTAGTGTTCAGCTGAGCCATACTGGATCACCAGCAAAACAATGAACACCCTACATACACGGTCTTCCCCTTCATGGATCACAGCCTGTCATGGTGAAGGGGCTTGTGTAACTCAATGAAGCTATGGGCCATGCTGCGCAGGGTCATAGTAAAGAGTTCTGACAAAATGTGGTCCACTGAAGAAAGGAATGGCAAGCCACTCCAGTATTCTTGCTATGAAAACCCCATGAACAGTATGAAAAAGCAAAAAAATATGACACTGGATAAGACCCCCCAGGTCAGAAGGTGAAATATGCCACTGGGGAAGAGTAGAGAGCAATTACTAACAGCTCCAGAAAGAATGAAGTAGCTAGGCCAAAGCAGAAACAACCCTCAGTTGTAGCTGTTTCTGATGGTTAAAGTCCAGTGATTTACAAAAGAACAATACTGCATAGAAACCTGGAGTGTTAGGTCTATGAATCAAGGTAAATTGGAGTGGTCAAGCAAAAGATGGCAAGAGTGAATATCAACATCTTAGGAATCTGTGAACCAAAATGGACTGGAGTTGGCCAATTTAATTCAGACAACCATTATATCTCCAGCCTGCTTGGGTCTGTGGGACCTGGAGAAGGACATGCGCTCATCTTCTCCTGTGAGAATGCCAAAACTGCAACTAACCACTGAACAACCATCGACAGGAGAATGTTGGATCCCACCAAAAAAAGATACCCTATGCCCAAGGGCAAAGGCGAAGCCCAAACAAGAGGGGAGGGGGCAAAACTGCATTTAAATCAAACACCGTGCCCATCAGAGACACTCGGAGGGCACAAATAAAACCTTGTGTGCACCAGGACCCAGGGATCCCACAAGAGACTGAACCAGACCTGCCTTTAAGTGTTTGGGTGTCTCCTGAGGAGGCACAGCTCAGCAGTGGCCTGCCGCGGGGACAGGGGCTCTGGCTGCAACAGACCTGGGAGCCAAGGCATGTGAGCCCCACCATAGAGCCACCCAGCAGACAACCCACAGAATGGAGAACAATTATACCAAAGATGTTCTTGCACCGTTGCGAAAGTTCTAGGGCCCACAACAGATTTCCGAAGCTGGGGATCTAGCAAGGGACTAAGAACCCCCAGGGAATTTGATTTTGAAGGCCAGTGGGATTTGATTACAGAACTTCCAAGGACTGGAGAAACAGACTCTTGGAGGGCACAAGCAAAACCCTATACATAGGACCCAGGAGAAAGGAGCAGTGACCCCACAACAGACTAAGCCAGACTTGCCTGTGAGTGTCCAGGAGTCTCTGGCAGAGGCATGGGTTGACAGTGGCCTGCTGTGGGGTCAGGGGCACTGAATACAACAGTCCTGGCATAAGTCCTTTTGAAGGAGGTCTCCATTACTGCCATTACCCCTACCATAGTTTGGCCTCAGATCAAACTACAGGGAGAGAACACAGCCTCACCCATCAACAGAAACCTGGGTTTACTGAGCATGGCACTTTTCACACTGTTCATGGGGTCCTCAAGGCAGGAATACCGAAGTGGTTTGTCATTCCCTTCTATGGATTTAGAAAAGGCAGAGGAGCCAGAGATCAAATTGCCAATATTCGTTGGATCATAGAAAAAGCAAAGGAATTCCAGAAAAACATCTACATCTGCTGTACTGATTACGCCAAAGCCTTTGACTGTGTGGATCACAACAAACTGTGGAAAATTCTGAAAGAGATGGGGATACCAGACCATCGCCTCCTGACAAATCTGTATGCAGGTCAAGAAGCAACAATTAGAACTGAACATGGAACAAAGGACTGGTTCCAAATTGGGAAAGGAGTATGTCAAGGCTGTATATTGTCACCCTACTTATTTAACTTCTATGCAGAGTACATCATGTGAAATGCTGGACTGGATGAAGCACAAGCTGGAATCAAGATTGCTGGGAGAAGTATCAATAACCTCAGATATGCAGTTGACACCACCCTTATGGCAGAAAGCAAAGAAGAACTAAAGAGTCTCTTGATGAAAGTGAAAGAGGAGAGTGAAAAAGCTGCCTTAAAACTCAACATTCAAAAAACTAAGATCATGGCATCTGGTCCCATCATTTCATGGCGAACAGATGGGTAAAAAATGAAAACAGTGACAGAGTTTATTTTCTTAGGCTCCAAAATCACTGCAGACATTGACTGCAGCCATGAAATTAAGACTTGCTCCCTGGAAGGAAAGCTATGACAAACCTAGACAGTGTATTAAAAAGCAGAGACATCACTTTGCTGATGAAGGTCTGTATAGTCAAAGCTATGGTTTTTCCATTAGTCTTGTACAGATGTGAAAGCTGGACCATAAAGAAGGCTGAGCACCAAAGAATTGATGCTTTTGAACTGTGGTGCTGGAAACAACACTTGAAATTCCCTTGGAAGCTAAAAGGTCAAACCAGTCAATCCTAAAGGAAATCAACCCTGAATATTCATTGGAAGGAATGATGCTGAAGCTGAAGCTCCAATACTCTGGCCACTCTATGCGAAGAGTTAACTCCCTGGAAAAGACCCCGATGCTGGGAAAGATTAAGGGCAGGAGGAGAATGGGGCAACAGAGGATGAGATGGTTGGAAGGCACCATCGACGCAATGGACATGAGTTTGTGCAAACTCTGTGAAATAGTGAAGAACAGGGAGGCCTGGTGTGCTGTAGTCCATGGGGTCACAGAGTCAGACTTGACTTAGCCACTGAACAAGGTGGGTATTAGATGTTACAAACTCAAAAAAATAACCTCAGATGTTACAAACTATTCAATAACCCATCTGTTGTCTTTGATTTTGTGAACAGAAAGGGGTTCTTCATAAGCTCTTTGAGATCAACTTGGAGACCCAAGTTTAATGCCTGTGAGCACCTACTTTTCTTCACTGAGATCATTAGAACTAAATCCCTGCTTCTACCAAACTTCCATTTTGAAAGGAACAAATTAAGGTTTCATCCTGATGTGTTTGTGCTTCCCTGGTGGTGCAGTGGTAAAGAATCTACCTGCTGATGTGGGAGACATAGAAGATGCAGTCCACCCCTGGATCAGGAAGATCCCCTGGAGGAGGAAATGGCAATGCACTCCAGTGTTCTAGCCTGGAGAATCCCACAGACAGAGGAGTCTGGTGGACTACGGTCCATGGGATCTCAAAAAGTCAGACATGGCTTAGTGATTAAACAACAGCAAACAAGAACAACCTGATGTGTTTATCACATGAGGGAGAAAAATAGGTTTGGCGAGCCTGCCATTGTAACTACTTATCATCTCTGCCATCAAAACACCAAGTATCAAAGGTGACAGCTCTTCACGCAGTAGCAAGTCACAGGGCCCCTAGCCACCTTCTGGAGGACACCCTTGCCACCCAGTTATCCACATACCCAGGCAGGATAAATTGTCTAACTGTGGGCTGTGACCCATTACCAGATCAGGAAATTCATGTAATGGGTTATGATTGAGGTATTGTTCGTTTATTTGTTTTAATAGTAAATGAACAAAACAAAGGCAGATCTACTGTGCAGCTAATGAAGCTAGGCTCCAGGATCCCTCACCTGTGCAGGCCACTTCATAAATTATCCAACTGTGGCGACTTGTATCACAGAGTGACCAGGTGCATACTGAATATGAGAGAGAGGTCTGTCTGTTTCCATACTGCATCCCCCATGCCATCATTTCCTTCACAATGGTTGGTGTGGAGGTGAACATAGGCTTTGTGAGGTCTGCCTAAGGATAAGCTGGAGAGGGGACAAGTTTAGTTTGGGTTTAGTGAGATGTGATTTTCTGCTCAAGTCAGGGAAAATCCTTATTGAATTCTTTCATTTATGAGTTGCTTGGAATTTGCAGGAATCCTCCATAGGCAGGTTTTTGGTGTAGCATCTACAGATGCACAGTGTTACATGTGTTAGGACATGTTTGCTGACCTACTGATAATAAAATAACTAGTCTCAGTTCCCCTTTTGACCAAGATGCAGTAGTAGGGACTACATTCTCCATCCTTCTTGAGACAACTGAATTCCAGACAATACATATGAAAGGATGATGTTTAAAACAATGAACACCAGGCAATGAGGAACAGTGACCACTGAGGGGTGAGAAAGAAATGAAGTAGAGCAGCATCTCCATGATTGAGGACTGGAGCTGGGAGCCCAGGGAAGACATGGTGGCTGGGATTCTGAGGGGACCAGAGAGGAGAATGCTGCACAGAGAGGACTTGACTCTTCAGCCCCATCCTAATCAACGCATGCAAGTGAGGAAACCTCTGAAGCCAAGAAAAGAACCACCAGAGTGAATCAGAAGGAAAACCCTGGAACTCACACTGCTTTAAATAACTCATGGGACACTGGATAGGAGTGTATTTGCCTCAGCAGTGGAGCAAAATTAGTCCAGATAAAATGCTGCTGGAATCTCACTTAACATGGCTTGAAAACAAAACCTAAAAGCTTAGAGCTGTTTCCAAGTAAGTTAATTATGTCCCCCAAACAAAGCTCTAGAATATTTATAGAAATACAAAAATACCTAAGCATCCAAAAACACAAAGTCCACAATGTCTACCATCTAACAAAAAATTACCAGATATGCCAAGAGGCAGATGTTACCCAGGATGAGAAGAGAAAGAAGCAAATTGAAACCAACCTAGAAGTGGAACAGATGATAGAATTAGTATACAGGGACATTACAAAGTAATTATAACTGTATTCCATATGTTCAAGAAACTAGAGGAAAGATCAAACATGTTAAGTAGAGACACACAAGATAAATATAAGATCCAAATCAAATTTCTAGAGATGAAAACTATACCAGATGGTTAATGGCAGATTATACACTGCAGGAAAAAAAAAAAAAAAGAAGATTAGTAAACTGGAAGCTCAGCAAAAGAAACCATCCGAAATGAAACAGAAAGAAAAAAAGGGAAAATTTTAATAAAGCAACAGTGATCTCTGGGACAATTTCAAGTGGCCTTGGCAGTGTAAATGTGTAATTGGAATGTTGAAGGAGAGAGGAGAGAGGGCAGAAAAGCAAAAGATATCTGAAGAAATATGGGTGCAAATCTTCCAAATCTGGTAAAAACTATAAACTCAAACATTTAAGAAAGTAAATGAACCCAAGTGTACATGGGCACATGCATGTACACCGCCCCCCCCCCACACACACACACCATAAGAGTATACCATAGTATGTCATAATCAGATTGCATAATATTTGTGATAAAGAGAAACATTTAAAGGAAAATTGGTATATTATGTATAGGGGAACAAAGATAAGGAGACCAGATTTCTCATTGGAAATAATTCAAGATAGAAACAGTATCTTGCATCTTTAAAGTACTGAAAAAAAAAAAAAAAAAAGACAAAAACCAAACTATTCATTCTAGAATTCTATACCCAGCAAAACTATCATTCAAAATTGGCAAAATAAAAACCCATAATGGAAAAGAATAACAAAACAATATATACATATACATATATACATATATAATTATATAACAGAATCACTTTGCTGTACACCTGAAACATAACATTGTAAACCAAATATATTTCAATAAAAAGTAAACAAAATTGGTGGAAAAAAAGACTTTTCTGAACATACACAGCTGAAATAATTCAGCATCAGTAGACCTCTGTAAGAAATGTTTAAAGAAAAAGATTTGTTAATGTGCTTCAGGCAGATGGATAATGACATCATATGAAAACCTGAATCTGCAGGTGAAATGAAGGGATCCAGAAATGGAAACTTATATGGGTAAATATAAAGACTTTATTTTTTATTAATTAAATTCTTTTTAAAATTTAATTATTTAAAGCAAAAATAAAATCCTTCTTTTCTTTGTTAAAAGCCAATAGATAGATCCTCACATGGACACCAGTCAGCCTGAGTGTGGAAGGGAGACTCAAGGGGGCTGAAGATGCAGGGAGCTAAGTTCCTTACCATCGGAGAGGAGAGATACAAACCTGGAAAGAGGCAGTCAGAGAATAAATCGTGTGGTGTTGGACTGTAATTGAAGCTGTGTGTGTGAACTCATAGATTTCTGAGTATGTCAATAGGTCTAGAAGATTCAGAAATATATTCGTGTGTGTCTGCTTCCCCTTTAAGCCTGTCCACAGAAGGGCCTGGGAGCACCTAAACTTTGCTCACAATCAGTAAGCGTGCCTAACACCCAGATCCTGATCTCCAAACACCACTCTCCACTAAAAGGAATCAGATTCTTTAGGGAAATGGCTTATTTCAGGGCCATAGCAGAGAAGAAATAAGATGGGTCTAGAACATCTTGCCGGGGAAGGCAATGGCACCCCACCCCAGTACTTTTGCCTGGAGAGTTCCATGGACAGAGGAGCCTGATAGGCTCCAGTCCATGGGATCGCTAAGAGTCGGACACGACTGAGCGACTTCACTTTCACTTTTCACTTTAATGCATTGGAGAAGGAAATGGCAACCCACTCCAGTGTTCCTGCCTGGAGAATCCCAGGGATGGGGGAGCCTGATGGGCTGCCATCTATGGGGTCGCACAGAGTCGGACACGACTGAAGCGACTTGGCAGCAGCAGCAGCAGCAGAACATCTTGCTGTGTCAGCAAGCAAGAAAATACTCAAGGAATAAAGGGGACATGCCAAAGGTCAGAGAAGACAGGGTGATGGCCCCACTGGCCAAATCTAGGGTAATCTGAGCATGAAAACAAACAAACAAACAAAAAACGATGGCAACTGATTGTAACCCACTGAATAGAACATGAATCCACGAATCTGCAACACATAAATAAGTAAATGAACAAATTAATGGGAGAAACAGAACACTTTTTTCCCTGCAGTAGAAAGCCCACAGATAAACGAAGGAGGAATGAAGGTTTGAGAAAATCTCCACGTGGCAACAACTACACAAATAATTCAGGCAAGACACAGAAATATCAACAGTTGCTACAATTAGTAAAACTGAGATGAAGAAGGTAATTTTATGTAGTCTCAGAATGTCTCCCTGCTAAGTATTTACTGACACCGAAGCGGGAAAAACCTAATGAGGAAACATGGCAGAAAAGATCTCAGTCAAATGATTAAAATTAATACCCTCAGTAATAGGACACACAAGCATCGTGTGCCACCCATTGGCTGAAATGAACACAGACTCTGTGGCATCCTGGTACAAAAAATGCATGACATGGCCTCATCACGGGAAAACACTGGACAAACTCCAGCTGAGGGAATCTGCTAGATGGCTGGCCTGCAGTCTTCATAATCATCAAGGCCATAAAACTCAAAGACAGACTGAGGAATGTTCCAGATTGAAGGAGAACAGAGAGCACTGGGCTATCTGAGAAGGGGCTGGGGGTGTGGGGGTCAAGAAGGGAAAGTCAATATGTGAGGAAAACAAGCCCTGCTGTTGCTGTTTTACAAACTCTCAGACACACATGCGTCTTGCTTCATACACAGTGAGCACAACATTGTTAGGGGAAGCATGCTGACTGAAACCACCCACCCTGACCAGGCACCATAGTAACCATTTGGGTGAGCTATTTTATGACTACTTACTGGGTCTGGAAAGGAACATGGAGCAAGCCACCACCAACTGGAAGACTTTGAGAAAGGTCAAAAGGAGATATCATGTGTCCTACCACCTCCAAGAATCCTTCTCACTGGCATCCTGTCTGAGCAATCAATGCGTGCGCCACCAGGAAGGACCCTGAGTCAGAATGATTGGCTAGAGACAACCCATTGGCTAGAAACTTGTCCCATCACCATAAAACCTGAGACTGCCAGACACGTGGCAGAGCAGTTCTCCAGGGTTTCCTTACACTACTGCTCTCTGCCTGGGTGCCCCTTCCCAATAAAGTCTCTTGCTTTGTCAGCACACATGTCTCCTTAGACAATTCTTTTCTGAGTGTTAGACAGGAGCCCACTATCAGGCCCTGTAAGGGGTCCCCCTTTCTGTAACAACACTAGGAATCGCTATCAACTAGCTAGTGCTACTCTTGGGTTTAATGATGAGTTTATCTGGGCAATTGGCCACACTGGTGTTGACCAATTGGGCCCTTTGGCAGTGCCGGGACACATACAGAATGGTTAGCGGTACAAGGGTGATGCATGTATACAGTTGAAGGGGCTCATCAACCTAAGACTTGTTACTTGAGCATTCCCATTCCTCCTCAGGCTAACTGAGAACAACAGGAAAATGAAAATGCATTCTGGGTCTCTCAGGCTTCCCAGCTGGCACTAGTGGTAAAGAACCAGCCTGCCAATGCAGGAGATGTAAGAGACTCAGGTTCAACCCCTGGATCAGGAAGATCCCCTGGAGGAGGGCAAGACAACTCACTCCAGTATTCTTGCCTGGAGAATCCCATGGACAGAAGAGCCTGGTGGGATACAGTCCCTATGGTTGCACAGAGTTGGACACAACAGAAGTGACTTAGCACACACCCTTGGGCCTTTCCTGAGGAACCATACCTGGTGAGACAGAGATGTTAGGGGGATGGCAGGGTCATATCAGAGTTTTATGAGAACACGTTGGAGGACAGCCGCTTTGGGTTGGAGTGGGAGGAGTGGCCGGACAGAGGAAGAGAAGTACTTCCTGGAGGAAATGTTGTCAACTACAATAAGTGGGATCTGAGAGATTCAGCTGGGTGAAACACACGTTTAAATTGTTGAAACCATTTACCTCAGATTGGGACTTGAACCCACATGCTGGGGCTTGAATCCAGCCAAAACTCAGTTTGGGACTCCAATCTGGCCAAAAACCTTCTTGGGACTTGAACTCACATGACTGGGACTCAATCCCAGCCAAAACCCACGGTCTCCCAACTGAGATCACAAATCTGGTTTCAGGACCTAATGAAGCTCAGGTTCTTGATGTCTCATCACAGAAAGAATTCAGTGAGAGACAAAGTGATAGGTAAAAAGTACATTCATTCAGAGAGAAACACACTCCACAGATAGACTGTGGTTCACCAAAGACAGTGAGCGCAGTGGCTTTGAAATGTGGCATGGTTAGTTTTTATGGGCTGGGTAATTTCATAAGATTATTCCAAGTATTATGGGGAGTTTAGTTGCTCAGTCGTGTCTTGACTCTTTGTGACTCCATGGACTGAAGCACGCCAGGATTCCCTGTCCATCATCAACTCCCAGAGTTTGTTCAAACTCTTGTCCATCAAGTCAGTGATGCCATCCAACCATCTCACCCTCCGTTGTCCCCTTCTCCTCCTGCCTTCAATCTTTCCCAGCATCAAGGTCTTTTCCAATTAGTCAGTTCTTCCCACCGTGTGGCCAAAGTATTGGAGCTTCAGCTTCAGCATCAGTCCTTCCAGTGATTATTCAGGATTGATTTCCTTTAGGATTGACTGGTTTGATCTCCTTGCAGTCCAAGGGACTCCCAAGTCTTCTCCAACATCACACTTCAAAAGCATCAATTCTTTGGCACTCAGCTTTCCTTACGGTCTTTATTTTGGGGAAGGTGTGGAGATTTCCAAGAGTTGGGCCATTGCCCACTTTTTGGTCTTTACCTTGGGACTGTCGTGGTGCCTCTGGGTGTGTCATTTATTTAGCTTACGGATCGAGGATCAAGGTCTAGTGGAAGTTGACTTGTCTGCCATCTTGGGCCCATTTGATTTTAATGGGTTTATGTTGTGTCCTTGGGGTATGTCATTCTTTCGAAAGTTGTGCCCTCCCCCTTCCCTCCTGTTTCATTACATCAACAAAGGGGCCCAGGGACTCTACCCCAAGGTGGGGAGCTGATGGTGGCTTGTGATAGCCAAGTTCATGCTTCAGCAGGCTATTTAAAGTGCTTCTGTGACAACACGGGGAATCATTTCTCCAGACAAGTGCCTTGTAGGAAGTATACCTGCTACTCTACTTCCATGGTTCACAGAGACAAGACTTGGGCCTCTAGCCAGGAAAGTGTTACATGTTGGAGACATGTAATGTCATGGTTTTGCCACCACAAGCGTCTGTTGAGTGTGTGCCCAAGATCAAGGATGCAACAGGAGTGTCACTGTGCCAACCTCAGGAAGCCTGTGATTACTAAGAACAAAGGGCAAAGCTTTTTTTTTTTTTTTTTAAGGAAACAATATACGGAGGCAAATTGAACAGCAGGGCTAAAGTGGATTAAAATAAAGATTAAATCACTTACACCTGGTGCAGTGTGTTCCTAACTTTTAGGCAGAGGATCCCTAGAAAAGCTAGGCTGGGGTATCAGGCAGGGAAAATGAAACCTTGAGAAGAGGTGAGGGCAAGCCCAGGTGAAGGGAACTGGCCTTGATCATCCCAGCTCTTCACTTAGGCTAACATCTCAGAGTGAGCACACCTTGGGTGTTCTGGAAGAGCCTGATTAGAATGACAAAAGATGCTATGTGGAATCCCTTAAAACGTGAAACAAAACTAGGGTGCTAAACATGTCCTTTTTTATGCATTTATCCCCACAATCACATTAAAAACTACCCATCTGGACAGCAAAGAAAAAGGTGGACAGGCAAAGACTTCAGCTTATGGGGTTTTATTATGCATCTGTGGTGCCCGAATAACGTAAGCTTTACAAGCCACCTGGAGCAGTGAGGAGATGAAATTTCTCTCACAGCTCTTATGTGGGTGGCTACTCACACTCCCCAAGCAGAAGGAAGGGCTTTATCTCAGCTTCCATAAACTATTGTATCATTCAAGTCCAAAACATACCAATGAGACCACAACTCAAAACAAAATACAGTACAAATTTATTGACTCCACTCAATCTTAGTTGAGATTTAAGCAAAGTAAACAGACAACTGGATACAAAGAAGCGATGGCTTAACATTAGGTAGAATCCTATTTTACTATGAATTTTCAGTCCAAAAAAGCTTATTCCTAAATAAAATTGAACAATGATTTCTCTGCTGAGGCATATGAAACAAAATACACACAGTTATAAAACCACATTTGTTGTTCTTTTAGCAATAAGCATTTATTCAATGAAAATTCTGAAACAGTCTTGGATTAATGTCAAGGAGAAATTATCACTTTTGCAAATTAACCAAGTATAACTTTGTGGAAAATCTGGACAGCACGAATAAATGACTAAAGAGCACTGAACTCAATGCTTTTAAAGATATACAGTAAAATACTTTGGTTCCCAAATGACTGCCTCTAAATGGAATTTTTAAAAAACCTGACATTGACTCATTTTTTCTCCTCCAAAATCTAAAGACAGACCATGAATTTTCTCCAGTCACGTGGCAACGTGACGCACTGGTGCATACCTGGGAAGCACACCAAAAACTATGCAAACGCCAAACTCCTTAAAGTGCTAAAGCCACAAGAGAAAAAACTATGTGTAAAACTTAAAAAAAGCCAGTGTTAAAGAACTTATTAAAGAATATGTGCTAGCATTATTGAAATCAATAATGCTTTTCACAATTATTGCAAAAAACATCAAAGAGACTTCAGAAATTGATAAACTGACTTGTAACATTCCAATATTAGTGCAATTTATAAAGAAAACTTACAAATGACATGACATGTAATTATTTTTGCAGTAAGAAATGAAAATAATTTTACTTTCTGAAGTTCCAGATTATGGTTGTCACACACACACACACACACACACACACACACAGAGTTTGAGGGAACAAAGGCCGACTTGGACCAGTCCATTCCTGTCACTCCCTCATCCGACCACAGGGTTGGCCTGAACACACCTCTTTTCTCCACCAAAGGGCACATTTAATTCGGATCTCAGTTACTACTCTTAGCACCCATGGGTGCTGTGTGTGGACCAAATGATCACTGATTAAGTGCTGGGGTTATATTTTTTAAGAGAAGGCTGGGATGATCTGTTCCCAAACAGAAAACCAGGAACCACATCCATCTCACTACAGATGCAGACAACATCACTGTCAAATTGTTGGTTGTATATTTTGACAAAGTTATAAACACATATTAACCATAACCAGTTCTAAAAGTGAATAGTCTCTTATTCTTTAAATATTTTTACTATAAAAAATGTACAAGATTTGTTACCTCCATTACTTATTTTGATAAAAATCCCCTTTTTGTGGTGTTCCTCCCTCCCCCCCAAATGAAGAAAATGATCAGATAACAAGTTTTCAGGTTAACAAAGAATATATTAAAACATCTGACATTCTTTCCACAATTGCATAAAAAGGCAGGCATCCTGAATACGTACAAAGGAGTAAGGAGCTTTCTACACTTCCCAAAATTAATTACAATCAGAAAAAAAAAGATTTTCAAGAATATCTTTCCTAGCTAACGCATTTCAGTATGAAAAGACCAACTTGCCTTATACCAAGTATTTGCCCGCTGGCTGAGTTAAACATTCTTAAAAAAACACTTTACTGCATAAAGCAATTTATCTGTCTTTCATTACTCTACATCTTAACATTTAAAATAGTCAAATGAGAGGAAGCCTATTTTTCTGACCACCAAAATAAACTCTTCCAAGCCTAATGCTTTTAAGGTACAGTATAAAAAGTAATAGAAAAACCAGAACTGCATTATAAATGTTTTTGGTTCAAAATTTTATTTGAAAACTTATGTTCCTTGCCTAGACAAAAATGTGGACAAGACAAAACACTGGCAATTTTTAAAATCTAACAGATATGCAGAGCCTATATTAGATCAAAAATATTTTTTTTTTACTAATTAATGTTATTAAAAAATCTTCAAAAATGTAGCATAAAGGTTCAAGTCCTGGGATACTGAGTTTACAATGCCAAGATCCCATGTATCAGGGAATTATCCACCCAGCCTCCAGCAGCCATAAGTAAGCATTACTCTGAAGGGAACTGTCTTCTTTTGAAGTGATAGCTACCAGGGTGTTCTGAGTAAGAAATACCACATTATGCAGGGAATGAATTCAACAAACAATAAACCTATCCTAATGTTTCACAGAAAACCACATGCTCTTGCTCTGTCTCTAAAACGCATAGGTTTGTTCAAGGAAATCTAAAGATGGCGATTATCAATAATGGCAACTTAATTTTATTTTCTCCATCAAATTAAGAACAAAAATAGGAAGTAACCATATTTGGGGACTTTTGATAGTTTCCAAATGAAAGAATAAAAGGCAAAATTTCACATGTAGTTTCTACAGTGTACAAAGTCAATTAGAACTTTATAAAAATGCTTGTGTTTCAATAAAAAAGAAAGAATCTCTTTCCTACTATTGGTATGGAATGCAGGTTATGAGACTATGAACAGACTTCTGCCAGAGGACCAGTTTAAGTACTCGGTAGAGTATTTCTCAGTCACAGTAGTTGATTTTCTTATCTGAAAGAAGAGCTTGCAAAAAAATTAATAAACTTGGAGGCTTTACCATCAAGGTCCATCATTACTTTGAAAGAATTTAGGGGTTTCAACAATATTCCTACTTCTGTGTATCTCACTTCCCCACCCCTGCCAATGAAATAAAATTCTTTTCTTTTAACCATCCCAATCAACTCTGGATTATACCAACTCAAAGGCTTTAAACTACAACTTACACAAAATAGGAAAACAAAAAAAGAAGCCCAAGTGCTTTGGGCCAAAATAAGTAGCAGAAACTAATTGTGGACCCTTGAGAGTACTTTCATACATATTTATGAGATATTCAGCAGTGCCTTAAAGAAGGATGGTTTCACTATGGACATTTTACCACTGTAAAATCCAAAAAATCTTAACAGAAATCACAATACAAAGAGGCAGGAAACTGATGACTGTACAGGTTGTTCTTGAAAAGGGTGTGGAGACTGCGGTGTAGCTCCTCCCTCTGCTTCAAGTCTCAGAAAGTGAACAGTAATTCGGGATTTAGAGCAGCTGCACTCACTCTGGGGGGTGCTGTGTAAGTACATGTCCTGACCTTACCTGTTATACTAACGTTAAATTCAAAATTTGTGCCGTATGCTGTTTTCTGTCCCCATTACACGCAGTTTCAATCTGTGATGGCACAAACCAGGGGAAGCAAACCTGCACCGCCCTTCGATGCTGGTCTGAATTCAGGACCCTGGTGGGTGCTCCGACCACCACACCCACCACCACCAAAGCTTTGGAAACCAAGGTGGAGGGCTTCCAGAAATCTCCATGCTTTCCTTTCCTGAGTCTTCCATCACTAATTATATGAAATGACCCAAGAGCAAGTTTTTTGTTATTTTATATAAACGTAAGTATTACTATTGCTGATTTAAATCTCACGATTTTCATACAAAAAAGGTTCTAAATAACCACAAAATACCAAATATTTATTTTTATCAAGTGTCAGGATATCTTATTAAAGTTGAGGTTTATCTTTTTTTAAATTTTATTTTATTGCTGAAGTACTCTAGGATCTTAATACTGCAAACTACTCCATTTTGTTCTGATATGTTTGGACTTGAGAACATGGCTAAGATGTACGAACTTAGGTTTCTTCATAGAATCTAAAGAAGAAATACTTTCATAGTGTTTCAGTAACTGAAAATCAGTAAGAAAAAACCAAACCACCTCAAGTAGATTATACAGACACCATGGGATGAGGAACCATGCAAACAACCAAGAACAAACTTCCACAGTAATAAAGGCATTACTGAAGGTCCAGAAGCACAGGGCTTTTGGGAGTTTTCCTAGGTTGAGTAAGGACATTTCTCATTAATATCAGTTTACCTCAAACTTATATTCAAGCATAATAATTTGCAACCTTTATTATTCTTTTTTAAAAAATATTTTGTTTCTTATGACACAGTTCACGATTCGGACTGAAGTCTGGAGACCGGAGCTTGTCTCCAGGGCTGAGAAGTCTCAGTTGTGGGTCTGCTCGTGGCTCCAGAGGCTGAAGGCCGTCTTGAATGTCCTGTGGCAGAGCTTACACATGAACTGTCTTTTAAAAGTGATGGCGGAGAGGGGGGGCGCGTGGTAGAACAGCGTGTCTGACTCTCGGGGTGCGAACAGCTTGTCGGCGGTGGGAGTGGGGGTTTCGGGCAGGCCTGTGGGGCTGTCGGGCTCCAGGGGCTGGATCTTGGGCAGCGGTGGGGGCAGCGGGGGCGGTGACGGGGAGCCGGCAGGGCCCGGGCCAGCCTCGGGTTCCCGGTGTGCTGGGTCCTCAGAGGCCTGGGCCATGTGGGACTGGAAGTGGCTCCAGAGCCGGAAGTTGGTGCGGAAAGCCTTGTTGCAGACGTGGCAGATGAAGGGCTTCACGGAGCACAGCAGCTCCTGGTGCCGCTCCAGCTGCTTAGGCGCCGGGAAGGTCTTGCCGCACTTCTCGCAGGGCCACAGGTCCTTGGGGGCGGCGCCGGCCTCGGGCGCCTCCTCCTCGGCCTCCTCTGGCGGCTCCTCTTTGACCTGGATCTTCAGGGGCTTGGAGAGGCTGAGGTCCTCGGGGGAGGCAGGTGGAGTCTTCGGAGTCAAAGTTCACAGGCTCAGGGCCGCGGCCGCCCCCCACGGGGTCGTCTTTGGCCGCAGTGGCCGCGGGGTCGGCTCGGCCAGGCTCGGGCGGGACAGGGGGCCGGGCAGGGCCGGTAGCCTCGCCGTTGAGGTCAGGCCGGGGTGGGGAGGTGCCGGCGGCGGGGGCCATGCTGTTCTGATTGTGCACTTCCACCTGGTGCCGCCAGATGCTGAAGGCCGACTTGAAGGTGCGCATGCACTCCAGGCACGTGAGCTTGCGGAACTCGCACTTGCCCTCATGCTCACGCTTGAGCTCGGGCGAGAAGAACCTGAGGCTGCAGTAGGGGCACACGGTAGCAGTGCGGCACAGGCGCTCGTGGTTGCCTTGCTCTAGGAGAGAAGAGAGCTTGGCGTTACAGAGGCGGCACAGATAGAGCTCCGGGCCGCCCGCTGCGCCCCCGGGGGCCACGCGCTCCCTGGGCCGCGCGGCCCTGGCAGCCCCAAGGACCTTCTCCCCCGGGTGCATCTTCACGTGCTGCTTGAGCTGGGAGAGGAAGCGGTAGGCCTTCCCGCAGGCCGTGCACACATATGCGCCCTTGGCCCGGGAGCGCAGGCCCCGCTTGAGGACCTGCGCTGGGGAGCCGCCAGGGCCCTGGAAGCCCGGCCGGCCGCGCCGCAGCTTCAGGATCAGCGCCTTCTTGATCTCCCGCTCTCGCACAATATCAATGAGCTTCCTCTGGAACTTCTCGTCCAGGACAGCGTGAGCGCTCGCGGCCGGAGCCGGATTTTTCACCACACCGTGCTGCGTCTGGCAGTGCGTCCACACTTTGAAGTTGGTGTGAAAGCGCTTGTGGCAGATGTCGCAGGCGTATGGCTTCTCGGGGTTGTGGTACATGTTCACATGCCGGTGCAGGCCCGCCGTGGATCTAAAGATTTTAAGGCAATGTTTGCATTTAAACTTTTTGTTTGGTCTCGTGCCCTCCAACTCACCGAATTCGTCTTTGTTCAAGTCAGAGCCTGGGAAGTCGGCCCGGAGGGCAGATGGGCTCGAGCCCTCCTCGCGGGGGTCTCCCGAGCCCGGGGAACCTGGGCTCTCAGCCTTGGGCTGCTTGGCCGGCAGCCTCCTGTCGGCCTGGAACCGCCTCTTGGCCGGGAGTCTGCTGGGGTCTTTCCGGTCGTCTTCTGTCTGTAGGGCCAGGTCTCTCGTGGCGGCCGCGGCATCGCCCACGGTGACACGAATGATGTCGCATGCCTCCGGAGGGCTGCGCGGCTCGGCCTTGACCCGCACCTCTGGCCCCGGGGGCGCCCCCGGCCGTTCAGCCGTCTGAGAGGCGCTGAAGGACCTGAGGCGGTGAGGCTGCGGGGCAGGGGTCCGGGCGTCGGGGGCCGCTGTCTCGCCCCCGTCCTTGGAGGGCGGCCTCTGAGAAGAGAAGGTGCAGAGCACGCTGCCCGCCACATCACCCGAGCCTGCGCCTGGGGGAGGCTGCAGCTCGGCAGTGGGCGTGTACACAGGGACTTGGCTGTCCATGGACAGCGACCGGCGCAGGAGGCTCTTGACGAGCGGGCCGCTGCGGTCCACACCCTGGGCCCCGGGCGCCGGAGCCCCAGCTGGGATGACCAGCCCCAGCCTAGAGTAATACAGCAGGTTCCGGTCCTCGCCCGGCCCGCTGCCCCGGCCCGCCTCCTTCAGCAGGAAGGGCGTCTCGGGCGAGCCTCGCAGGGATAGGACGGGCGGCCGCGGGCTCCGCAACGCCAGCTCCACGGCCACGCCTTTGGGGAGCAGGGCGCTGGCGCCTGGCCTTTCGTCCACGGCCGCCCGGTCCAGCGGGGGCTTCGAAGGTGGTGCCACGGCTCGCTTGGCCAGGCCAACCCGGCTTGGCTCCTCCGAAGGCCCGGCAAGCTCGGGCGACCTAGCCAGAACTGCGGGGCCATCTTTCGGCCAGCTTTTTTCAGCTGGCGCCACGTGGTGCAGGGGCTCTGTGGGTTTGGGGCCGGGGGGCTTACTGGCGTTTGCCTTGACCGCGATGCTGGTAGCGGGCCGGGGAGGGTGGCTCAGCTCAGGCGTGTTCTGACTCCCAGCTTTCCCGGGGCCTTCGTTCCTGCTCTGACAAACGATGACGCTTCTCTTTTGAGAACTGTTCTCCTCGTCCTCGGTGAAAGTCTTCTTTCTGTTGGGACACGTGGGAAAGGGGGCCTGGGGCGTCTTGGAGGCAATGTTGGTCAGGAAGGAGATGCCCAGGCTATAGCCAAGCTCCTGAACAGCAGCCAGGCTACTCTTCTCCACAAACAGAGATGAAGAATAGATGTAGTTCAGCACATTGTCGAAAGCATCTGGCTCGCAGAAGTCCAGCTGGAATACAGTCTGTGCCTCGTTCTCCTTGTTGGTGAACAAGCTCTGGAAGTATTCACTGCTGGCAGCCAGGACGTTTTTATGAGCTCGGAACTTCTGGTCACCCACGATCAGGAGCGCGTCACACAGCTGACCCTTGAGCCGCTCCTCGTTGAGGGCGCTGAGGAGAGAGATGGCGTGTGCTGGGTTGATGTAGTGCAGCAGCCCCTCCATGCTCGGCCTTATCTGAAAGACAGATAAAGTCACTGTGAACAAGGCCGTGGGACACTCCCCCAGATGAGGGCTCCTCAAGGGCAGGGAACAGCAGCTGTCTTCTCACCGGTGTCAATATTTAGTAGACTGTGGCCTGACAAAAACTTTCTGGATGAGCAATCTTATTTAAATAACACATAAAATACAAAGAAACAAGTATCACAGCTTAAGTAGGTCATCGATCATTAAAACTGACGAACTTGAGGAACTCGGTCTCTGTAACAAGCATTTCATACCATCGAAAAGGCACCTAGAACTTGGCAGGTATGTAGAGAAGCAATATTTGAAAACAAGGTTTATTATTTAGGGCCCTTATGAATTTGATACTTAATTCTTTTCCTTATTAGATCAGAGTAAGTATGTAGTACCAAACCCTATAAAGTCCACAATTCTTAAAGGAAACAGTTTTATTACTGGATATGATTAAACACAATGTGAATTAACAACAGGCTGTAGAGGTTGCAAAAAACATATAAGAATTTAGAGAGAGAGAAATCATTTAACTAATTACTATTGCATCAAAGTGTTTTTAAAAAGTTAGAAATATTATATAGAAAAGTTCCTTTAGTTTCTCATGCTGAACACCATGTAATCTGAATACTAATTCTTACCAAATTACACTTTCAACAATAACACAATGGAAAGTTTAGCCTGGAGCTAAACTTAATTATACTAATTCTAAACCTAAGGGGTCTGACTTGAGATTTCACCAAGACTCTTCAAGTCTGTAGGTGAGATCTCAGGGCCTAGTGGCTGGGTGCTGGCTCCGCCCTTGTGGTCAACTAGTACCTGGGATCATCAGGTCCCTCACACGAGGCGGTAACAACTGTGCCCTCCTTTAGGGCTATTCTGAAAATTAAATGTGCCTGTATCTCATACCTGGTAAGGACCTGACAAACGTGCCATTAATTTTCACAAATTGCAGGGTTGCTATGCTATGCTAAGTCACTTTAGTCGTGTCCGACTCTGCGTGATCCCATAGACGGCAGCTCACCAGGCTTCCCCGTCCCTGGGATTCTCCAGGCAAGAACAATGGAGTGGGTTGCCATTTCCTTCTCCAATGCATGAAAGTGAAAAGAGAAAGTGAAGTCGCTCAGTCATGTCCGACTCTTAGCGACCCCATGGACTGCAGCCTACCAGGCTCCTCCGTCCGTGGGATTTTCCAGGCAAGAGTACTGGAGTGGGGTGCCATTGCCTTCTCCAGTTGCAAGGTTACTAGACATTTAATTTAGAATAAAAGTGTCTACATTAATTCCTGATGAAGATGAAGCCATTTCACACAGAGATGATGCTTGACTCTCCAAATCTTTCTCACGCAGCTGCTGCCGTAACATCTCATCTCTTTGGGCTGGTTTTACAATGCCATCTCTTCTTTAAAATACTTAAGACATGTATTTTTAATATAAAATGGATTCAGAGTAACTAAGATTGTTCAGAGAGTCTTACCATTCTCTAGACGACAAACTATCCATACACAGACATGGCACCCAGCACACCTGCAGGTTCTCCTCCAGCTTCAAAGGATCAGCTTTTGCTGGCTACCCAGCCTCTGGTCAACAGTTGGTCAACAGCCTCTTAGTATCCCTCTAGAGACACCAAGGGAACATTTCATGCAAAGATGGGCTCAATAAAGGACAGAAATGGTAGGGACCTAACAGAAGCTGAAGATATTAAGAAGAGATGGCAAAAATACACAGAAGAACTACACAAAAAAGATCTTCATGACCCAGATAACTACAGTGGTGTGATCACTCACCTAGAGCCAGACATCCTGGAATGTGAAGTCAAGCGGGCCTTAGAAAGCATCATTATGAACAAAGCTAGTGGAGGTGATGGAATTCCAGTGGAGCTATTTCAGATCCTGAAAGATGATGCTGTTAAAGCACTGCACTCAATATGCCAGCAAATTTGGAAAACTCAGCCTGGCTACAGGACTGGAAAAGGTCAGTTTTCATTCCAAACCCAAAGAAAGGCAATGCCAAAGAATGCTCAAACTACCACACAATTGCACTCATCTCACGCAGCTAGCAAAGTAATGCTCAAAATTCTCCAAGCCAGGCTTCAACAGTACATGAACAGAGGACTTCCAGATGTTCAAGCTGGATTTAGAAAAGGCAGAGGAAACAGAGATCAAATTGCCAGCATCCATTGGATCATCGAAAACGCAAAGGAGTTCCAAAAAAAAAAAATCTACTTCTGCTTTACTGACTACGCCAAAGCCTTTGACTGTGAGGATCACAACAAACTGTGGAAAATTCTGAAAGAAATGGGAATAACAGACGACCATACCTGCCTTTTGAGAAACCTATATGCAGGTCAGGAAGCAACAGTTAGAACTGGACATGGAACAACAGACTGGTTCCAAATAGGAAAAGGAGTATGTCAAGGCTGTATATTGTCACGGTGCTTATTTAACTTATATGCAGAGTACATCATGAGAAATGCTGGGCTGGATGAAGCACAAGCTGGAATCAAGATTGCGGGCAGAAATATCAATAATCTCAGATATGCAGATAACACCACCCTTATGGCAGAAAGTGAAGAAGAACCAAAGAGCCTCTTGATGAAAGTGAAAGAGGAGAGTGAAAAAGTTGCTTAAAGCTCAACATTCAAAAAACTAAGATCATAACATCTGGTCCCATCACTTCATGGCAAATAGATGGGGAAACAATGGAAGCAGTGACAAACTTTATTTTCTTGGGCTCCAAAATCACTGCAGGTGGTGACTGCAGCCATAAAATTAAAAGACGCTTGCTCCTTGCAAGAAAAGCTATGACAAACCTAGACAGTGTATTAAAAAGCAGAGACATTACTTTGCCCACAAAGGTCCATCTAGTCAAAGCTATGGTTTTTCCAGTAGTCAAGTACAGATGTAAGAGTTGGACTATAAAGAAAGCTGAGCACTGAAGAACTGATGCTTTTGAACTGTGGTGTTGGAGATGACTCCTAAGAGTCCCTTGGACTGCAAGGAAATCAAACCAGTCAATCCTGAAGGAAATCAGTCCTAACTATTCATTGGAAGTACTGAAGCTGAAACGCCAATACTTTGGCCTCCTGATGTGCAGAAGTGACTCAGTGGAAAAGACCCTGATGCTGGGAAAGATTGAGGGCAGGAGGAGGAAGGGAAGGGGACAACAGAGGATGAGATTGTTGGATGGCATCACCGACTTGATGGACATGAATTTGAGCAAGATCTGGGAGTTGGTGATGGACAGGGAAGTCTGGTGTGCTGTTGTGCCTGGGGGTCGCAAAGCGTGGGACACAACTAAGTGATTGAATAGACAGCCTCCGTGGTCTTCGGCAGAAGCCACAGAGGCTGCCACCTGGAGTGACCAGTGTCTGGTGGCCTGAGGTCTCCCTCCCTGCTGCCCTGGCTCCCTGCTGTGGTGCTGACTTGACCTGACTGACAGAGGCAAGGCTCTGCTTCCAGGGATGAAGCTTGGAGCCTGTAGCTTGTACACAGACAACTGCCTTGGTCAACCTGCGCTGAGTTGCTGTTCAGTTTTGCCTGGTATTGTTTCATCTTGATGGTGAATGCCCGAGAGACACATTTTCCCTTCTTTTTTGTGACAGCCATTTAAATTTCTTCCTTAATCTTACTACACTGTACTCACACATCTAATTATCTGCAAAGAAATCCGCCATCATTTACAGAGGTCAGCAGAGAAAAAAAAATTAGCTTATAAATGCCACACTCATCACTCAGCTGCATTCTGAGCACTATTTTTAGTGCAAATAATTTTTGAGACAGCTAGTTCAGATGTTGCCCCAGGGACAGAGAGGCTCAGGAGATGCAAAATCAAAAGTCTGGACAAGTACTTTCCAAAAGGGTTCCTTAAAATCAATTTAAAATTGATGAAGTCGTCCCTCAGTATCCACAGAGGACTGGTTCCAGGCCCTACAGACACCAAAAATCCACAGACACTCAAGTTCCTATAAAAATGGTGCAGTATTTGCATATAACCTATGCACATCCCCCCGAACACTTTAAATCATCTCTAGATGCTTACATCAATGATACATAACGTGATGTAAATGATACTTACATAGTTGCTGGTGAGCAGCAAACTCAAGTTTTGCTGGATTTTTTCCTTTTTGAATATTTTCCATCTGCAGTTGATTGAGTCCATGGATGTGAACCCCATGGATAGGGAGGACTGACTGTACAATACATTCCTTGCTGTGGCTCAGAGTTAATACAGTTTAAATGTCAGTGCTCTAGATCCCCTAGAGGAGGGCATGGCAACTTATTCCAGTGTTCCTGCCTGGAGAATCTCCATGGACAGGGGAGCCTGGCGGGCTACAGTCCATGGGGTTGCAAAGAGTTGGTCGTGACTGAGCAACTAAGCACAGCACAGCTCTAAGCTAATGCTCTGGAGCTTTCTGAGCCTCAGTTTTCCCACCTAAAATAACGATAGTATTAATAATGTTACTGTGAGAATTAAAGGAGAAAACCATAGTTGCTACCATTTATTCAGCACTTATAACACACTACAGATAGCACCAGGAACTTATATCATTCACTTATTCACTCTCTCAACAAAATAGCATTTGAGGCCTGGAAGACACACGGATGGGCCATGAGAATCAACAAGGGCCGAGCACACCGGCAGAGGAAAGACAAGGGGACAGCAGGGCTGGAGCAGCTGAGGGGGCTGTGGACGAGGATGCTGAAGGAGCATAGGGAGGCATCGTGCAGGGCTGAGTGGACCCCTGGAAGGACTGCACTTTTTACTAGGGCAGCTGCTGGAAGATTCTGATCAGAGGAATGACAACCATCTGAATTTTGTTTCAAAAAGATTCCACCGGTTATGCTGCAAAGAATGGAGCACAGGAGAGGCTGCAAGCTGGGAAGCCAGCTGAGAGTCCACTGCAGGGATACATGCCAGACAGGATGGTGCCTGGACTGGGGTGGCAGGAGTGGATGTAAAGATAACCATTAGAACTTCTGAAGGATTGACTGCAGAGGATAGGAAGGGGAGGAGATAAAGATGTCGCCAGAACTGGAAGGATGTCCTTACCTGAGATGAAGTTGGACAGAAAAATTGGTGCAGAATTTTTTTTGGAATTCATTTATATATTCTAAACATGTACAGGAACCTGGTCATTTAATGGACCCTTCTGGGCACCCTTTCCTGCTCCACTTTCCCTACAACCCTTCCTGTGCTTTCTGGGATCACTTCCCAGATAAACATCTACATCTGAATCCATGTCTCAGGGTCTGGTTCTGGGGGAACCCAAATGAAGAAATCAAGGGACTGTGTGAAGACGAAACCAAGTGAAATGTTCTGCGTCCCTGGACAGGAAGCAGTGCTGACCCACACACCATCTGCTTCCTACTCCTACATTTTCTCACTTTTAATTGTTCAGAAAAGTTTCCTTCTTTCTCTCCCTTCCAATTATCATGACCTGTATTTCTGTTCTAAGTAACTGATTCTAATCCCTAAACCACAGGCTTCTATACTCCTTGGATGAAACAGGGAATTAGGGAAAATTAAGTCACTGAGAGCTGGGTTGTTAAGAGGAACAGTCACTCTCCAGGAAAATCATTTGGAATTGAAATCTATTCATTTAACTCTGCTGCTACTTCTGCTGCTAAGTCACTTCAGTCGTGTCCGACTCTGTACAACCCCATAAACAGCAGCCCACCAGGATTCCCCGTCCCTGGGATTCTCCAGGCAAGAACCCTGGAGTGGGTCACCATTTCCTTCTCCAATGCATGAAAGTGAAAAGTGAAAGTGAAGTCGCTCAGTCGTGTCTGACCCTTAGCGACCTCATGGACTGCAACCCACCAGGCTCCTCCTCCGTCCATGGGATTTTCCAGGCAAGAGTACTGGAGTGGGGTGCCATTGCCTTCTCCGATTTATTTAACTCTAGCCATCATTTAGAATTATCAATGAGAGCCCTGCTTAAAAAGCAGCTGCTACTGCTGCTAAGTTGCTTCAGTCGTGTCCGACTCTGGGCGACCCCATAGACGGCAGCCCACCAGGCTCCCCCATCCCTGGGATTCTCCAGGCAACAACACTGGAGTGGGTTGCCATTTCCTTCTCCAATGCATGAAAGTGAAAAGTGAAAGTGAGGTCACTCGGTCATGTCCAACTCTTAGCGACCCCATGGACTGCAGCCTACCAGGCTCCTCCATCCATGGGATTTTCCAGGCAAGAGTACTGGAGTAGGATGCCATTCCAAACCTGACAGCTAGAGCAGAACTCCTCCAGGTGCTGGTTTTCCACTCCATTCCCTAGATACTGATCATACACGAGTGACAGCTGGTATCTGAGGGTTCACTCTGCTGTAAACATACTGCTGTAAACATCTTTTGTGTTTACATTATTAAACTCATCATTTACACCAAACCGAGGAGGTTGTGCTATTTGACCACCATTTTACAGCTGAGAAAACTGAGGTACATGAGGTTAGGTATCTTGAGGAGCAGAGCAGAACTCTCATCAGATGACCTGGCTCCAGAGGCCATCTTCACCCACATACCACCCTACCTCTAGTTCCCTCTCTTAGTTCTCACATAAACATCTGAAATAGGCACTGCCATCATCCCTGTCTCACCAATCAGGGAACCCAGACATCAAGAGTCGGGGGCAGTGTGCTGAAGGTCACCCACTCAGCTGACAGTGGGGCTGGGAGCCTGGCCCCAGGGTCTGCACTCTTAGTCATCATGCTGCACGCTCCTCATGGCTGGGCGCCTGTCTAGTGTGGGCTAGAACTGGCCAGACAGGGAGGCTGCCAGTCTGACAAGCATGGTCCTGCCTGCCTCTCAGCCTTGCGTGGGAACAGGACAAGTCGATCCCTCACACACTCTGGTGTGTAAGCGGAGGCGGCAAGGTGCAGAGGTACAGATGGGAGCAGAGGTGAGGCATTGGGTCCAGGTGAGAGGAAGATCAGGGAGGTATTCCACAACAGAAGTTTCCTGGAGAAGCTGAAGTCAGAAAATGTGGGAGGCAGGAAGGATGGGTGGAGGACATGTCAAGGACAGGAGCTGTGTCCAATACACAGAGACAAGACCAAGTGCCTGGGGGAGCAAAAGACACATGTAGGGGAGGGCAGGTGATGAGGCTGCGGAGTGGGTGGAGGCATGAGGCCCTGGGAGCATCAGTAAGGCCCCTCCAGGGTCACTGGAGGACAGTGACCCCTCCCATCCTCTTCAGGAGACAGACCAAGGGTTCTGGGTGCTGGGGGTGAGAGGGGCACGCAGGCACAGCAGCGCAGACTCCTCACCGTCTTGCAGAAGCCCTTGCTGTCACCTTTCCATTCAATCATCAAAGCTTAACAATGGAGCCCCTTCTTGGTCTAGCGGCAAACAATGATCACTGTGGACTTTAGCGCTTTCATGACATAGTAGGTATACTTATTGAGCCTAAGAACTTTATTAAAAATATAAAATGCTACACTAAGAATGCAGGCAACAACAGGGATCATGACTACTGAGTGTCATGAGATAATCAAGATTAGGGTGATAATCACACCCTCAGTGGCTGATGGATATGCAGGCTGAACTCTCAAAACCACCTGCCTTTTCAGCTCTTTGGCCTCAGATAAGGCTAGTTTTGGTGCCAGAGGTACTTCCTCCTTCATAACCCTGCTGACTTATCAAGCCCTAATCTCTCAGAATGTTTTAACTGTGGACACACAGGGCATCCTGGGTCTGATGGCTCTGATGTAGACACGCACTGTGACTTGGCCCCTCCCTCCCACTGCTCGTCTCCGGAGTCCCCAGTGCAGGAGCGCCGGCCACTGCTGCAGTCACAATGGAAACCTTGGCACTCTTACAAGAAAAGTGGGTGAAACAGGGAAGAAAAGGTCCCTCCCTATGGAAAAAGCTGGGAGGAAATCCCCCAGGAAAACCAGATTCTGAAGCAGGGCTGGCTTGCTAACCACTTGGATACTTGAACAGAAATTTTCCCAAATTCTGCCTGAATTGTTTCTATTTCATGTTGTTTCCTGATATTTCAAAATGAGGGAATCTTTACAGTTAACACTCCATGGCAGTCACTACAGCTCCATGGGAAAGACTTTCAAAGTCATCTACTTGTCTCAAATCCTGGCTTTGCCACCTATTAGGTATCTAACCTTGTAAAGATCACTCGACCTGAGTACAAGTTTCCTTAACTTGTTCATGAGACTAACGGCTGCCCACCCTATGGGATTCTTATGACGGACAACAAACGCAGTATGTCTGCAAGTTTCCGGTACACAGTGTTTCCTGTCTGCAAGCTGGCACTTGACTTTATCCTTCTCTTCCTTTCCTGAAAGTTTTGACACATAAGGATACATAAAGTGCTATGAGAAGAATGATTTAAGCAAGCAGTTGACTTGGCCCAGGGGTGGGAGGCTCCATGAGTGAATGCTGGGGATGTGAGTAAAGATGAGGACTCCATGCTCACTGGATGGTTATGTTACCACAGACTTCACTCTTCACTGTATTGCAGACATTTCCAGAAACATGCATCTAACAGTGCCAGGGCTTCAAAACCCCAGAAGCCCCTGGGCTGAAATTCCAATTGCCTAGAAAAGCTTCAATGCCCTTCACAACTGGATTCCAGAAAACTACTTCATACCATCACCTCAAAGTCCTCAGGGACGTGTGCTAAAACAGAGAATCCATATGTTAATATAAGTTAGTTCAACGCAAATAATTCCCTCTTTATACCAACTGCAGGAAGCTAAGATTTTTAAGGAGATGGAGGAAGGGTAGGCACTTTTGGCCTATAGAACATTCTGGGGCTATAAACAAAAGCAAAGCAAAGCAGAGCTAACACCTGGATAAAAGGAAACTGGGAGGTGGATGAGGGCTGGGAGATGAGGAGGGGGGCGACATAACCTCACACCAACTAGCTTCCAAGTTCTGGAGACTAACACCCAGACTGGCATCAGAGCTAAAGGTACACTGCAAATCAAATTTGCTCCCAGACTAGCCCATAAAACCCTTGCTACCAGTTCTGTAGGGAAATATCTCTTTACATCCAAAACATTAATGTGAAACTGAACTCTGGGCACACGATGCTTTGGAATGTTGGAGACTGCTTATATAGTCCTACAAAGGAAACAGAAAAACAAAGCACCTACATTTGACTCTGGAATATAAACACACACTGTTCATCCCCACAGCCTCACCTCTGGGTTCAGCCCTGACTCTCCTTGATTTCACTGTGAGATGGTGACAGGAAGTCGGCTCTGAGGTGAGGTCTAATCATGGCTCACTAGGAGATAATGCAGACATCCAGACACCATCGACAGCTCCTCGGATTTCAAAGCGGGCCTGGCTGATCTGACCCTTGGAGACCAATGACGTCACTGCCTTGGGTCCCATTTCCCACATGCTCAGTCTCCCTAGAGAGGGTCTGATCTGGTCTAAGGGTGTGCACTTGGCCACGACCAGGAGAAGGCACCTCGGTGACTAAAGCAGCCTCCTGCTTGGTGCTGGCCGCTGGGCAGCCAGTCCTCCTTGCACTGGAGCATGCCATCCTGAGTGGTTTGTCAGGCCTCGCTCTGGGCTGGCTAAGCCTGGTAGGAACTCTCTTTTGGAAAACGGGCTCAGAACAACAAAGGCAGAACTGAGCGGAGCCGGTGCACATCTCAGTCACAGCCTGAAAATGCAGCCCGCAGTGCCCACGATCCAGACTCCTGCAGTTACCCTGGTTTTCATCCTTCCTGGCCCCATTCTTCATTTTTTCCTTCACTCTCAAGAGCAACTCTCCACTTTTAAAGCCAACTTCTTTTTCTATTTAAACTGGTCTGTCAGTTTCTGCTCTTGTTACAAAAGGACCCTAACATATTTTCAAGTGGTATTAGGTTCTTCCCATCATGCCCTCCAAATCCGTTTTATTAATACTGCTGCCAGACTGGCTTCTTAAAACAAAGCTCTGATCATTCCCTGGATGTGCGCATTAAGTATTACTATCATTAATTCAGCTTATTTACTGAGCTCCTATTATGTTCAAGGCGCAATTAGACACTAGGAATACAAACGTGCATAAGACAGACAAGGCCCCCACTTTCTTGTGGGGTAAATCAGACAGTGAACAAGGAAATAAAGAAGGTAACTCTGACTTTGTTAAGAGCTACAAGGAAATTAACAGGGTGCTAGGATTTGGGGGAGTAACCAGGGTTCGAAGAAGATGGTGGGGAAATGCCTTGACGTCACGGCTTAGCTGACACCTAAGACCTCGGTAACGGAGAAGGCAATGGCACCCCACTCCAGTACTCTTGCCTGGAAAATCCTATGGATGGAGGAGCCTGGTGGGCTGCAGTCCATGGGGTCGCTAAGAGTCGGACACGACTGAGCGACTTCACTTTCACTTTTTCGCTTTCATGCATTGGAGAAGGAAATGGCAACCCACTCCAGTTTTCTTGCCTGGAGAATCCCAGGGGCAGGAGAGCCTGGTGGGCTGACGTCTATGGGGTCACGCAGAGTCGGACACGACTGAAGTGACTTAGCAGCAGCAAGACCTCGGTAAAAGATAAAATGATGGAAATAATGGCTCTCCATAGGTTAAAACGCAAAATTTTAAAAACATGGACTTCAGGGTTCTATCAATCTGGCTTCAAACTACTTTTTAAATTGTCTTTGCTTTAGTTATTGCCTTGTGATAACTTCCTGCTTCAGATACTTTGTCTCTGAGACACGACCTGCAGGTCTCACCTCTTCTGTTACCCAATTTGCAATGTCCCAGACGTTCTCTGACCTCTCCCCCAACACCGCTCAGCTACAGCTCACTCCCTCTTCCAAGCTCAGCTCAAGGCCTATTTCCTCCATTAAGCCTTCAGTCATAGGCTGGACTGTCCCACAAGGTTCTAACCCCAGCACCTCAGAATTAAGTGGATATGGGGACAGAGTCCTCTAAGAGATCAGAAGTTACAATGAATCCTTAAGGGTGGGCCCTAAGGTCCCCCCAAATGGGGTGGTGTTTCTGTAAGAGTTGGGGATAAGGACACAGACACAGAGAGAGACTTTGTAAATACAGAGAACATGACCGTCCCACGAGCTGAGCAGAGAGGCCTCGGGAGAAATCGACCCTGCCAAAGCCTTCATTTTGGACTTCGAGGCTCCAGAATGGTGTTCAAGGCCCCTGGTCTGTGGTGCTCTGTTATGGCCACCCTAGATCACTACACTATACACACATTCCTGGACCACTGCTGTCTGCATCGAGCAAACACCTTTCAACTCCAGTATTATTCCACAGTGTTTCTTCAGTGCCACGTACTGTTAGCTGTCTGTTCCCCCAGGAGAACTGGAAGCTATTTAAGGGCTAAGACTCTATTTAATGTCTTTTGACACTCTTCACAATGCCAAACACGGTATCTTACACAGCAATAAATATTTGTTGATTTTTCTGGACTCTGAAACTTTAATTAGATGCAGGAGTGGAAACTGTGCCTTTTATTTGTTTTCCTAAAGCAGAGCTAGTCCCATCAGTGCCCTTTAGAATCCTGTATCGATTTTTCTATTGCTCCCTAGATAAAACCCAACCAAACTCTCCAGACTGGCACACAAAAGTCTCCATATTCTGACCACAGTTCACCTCCCCATCCCTACTGGACAGCACGCAGGTGAGCATTTACCCTACCCACAGTCTTTCTTACCTTTCCTTCACTGGCAGAACTTCTACAGGAGGAGCCAAATGTCATTGCCTCTGCAAAGCTCCACAGATGGCTAATGGCCAGGAGCTCAGCCACCTAAGCCACCACAGCACCTCTTCTTCAGTAACATTGCTATTTTAAGTTACCTGCCTCCATGTCTACCCTCTCATGAGAGTCCAGGAAAGGAAGAACCCTTGTTTTTAGCTGTGTATTCCTAACGCTTCATGCAGGTCCAACAAGTGCCTCCTGGACAAAGAGTGAAACCATCAGGAAGGCTCGAGACCTGGGCTGGGCTGGGAGAGTTGTAGGTGGCAGCTATCTTTGCTTTTGCTATGAGTGGTTGTGGCCTTAAATCCTACTGGCCAATGATTCCGAACTCTGTACTCCTGCTTAGACTTCTCAGGACTCTTCCATTACAGGATATGCTCCTTGTCCAGTACCGTACCTATGAACCTGACTCTGACCCCCACATCTGCTGGTCTTCACATATTCCATTTAGTTTGGTATGCTGCCAACCAGCAGGTCTCTCAAACTAGAAACCTCTTCTCTTTCTAGCCAGTGACCCAGCCTGTCAAGCCCTGCTCATAAACAGCTCTAGAGTCTGCTCTCCTCAATCCCACTGACATGAGGGCCAACTGAAATGGTTCCTCGGAGAAGGTAATGGCACCCCACTCCAGTACTTTTGCCTGGAAAATCCCATGGACCTCTGTCCATGGTGGTCACAGAGCCTGGTGGGCTGTAGTCCATGGGGTCGCTAGAGTCGCACACGACTGAGTGACTTCACTTTCACTTTTCACTTTCATGCACTGGAGAAGGAAATGGCAACCCACTCCAGTGTTCTTGCTTGGAGAATCCCAGGGACAGGGAAGCCTGGTGGGCTGCCGTCTATGGGGTCACAGAGAGTTGGACACGACTGAAGCGGCTTAGCAGCAGCAGCAGAAATGGTTCCTCAGTCATCTCCCGCTAACCCAGACACTCTCTCAATAACTTGGCCCCTCTTCTGTTAAACACCTAATATGCCCTGCCGTAAACTATCTTAAGTTCCTCAAAGGTGGGGGTCACAGCCTTTCCAACTTCTATTCCCACAGAATGAAGCACATTAAACACGGGATAGGGTTAACAGAAGAATGAATTTAAACCTCAAGTTATTTTTAAGTAAACCAGTGCCCCAAATTTCTACTTTATTCTTTAACATCGATATTTAGTGATTTTCAAATTCAATGTAACGACTATTACTCATTAAGGTGGATGAAGGATTTAACTCCAAGCATCGGAGGGTAAAAGGTCGCGAAAATAACCGCCAAGGAGAAATCTAAAATGGATTAACCCACTTTCTTCCAAACAAGGAACAAGTACACAACGCAGGCTCCGTCTGGATGACTCAGGGTCAGCGTCATGAACACTCATGGACTCTGCTGAACATGCTGGTGCCCTCAGATAGATGCTAGTCCTAAGCCGCTCCTGACCTTCGGCACCAAGACCCCTAGGCTTCCCCCACCTCCCACTGCCAGGCCATCCGGCCGGAGAATCTGTCTCTAAAATCACCCCGCCCGCTAACGTGCTGCTCGAGGGGCTTCTTCCAGAAGCAAGGCAGTGCTGCGGGCTGAGTGCGCACCAACCGGAGTGAAGGGCCAGGACCGCAGAGCGTTCCTGCGGTCAAGGGAATGTTCTTCTGTAGTGGGTCAGTGAACTTGCTCCAAGTGAGGGGTCTGGGCGATGAGAGAAAATATGTCGGGGACTCCGGCAGAGGAGATCTCTGGGGCGGGGTCTCCAGCGCGACAGTTGGGAGTCAACTCCCCCTTCCCCACCCCAACCCCGCAGGTTGCAGACCAGAGTTTTCTCGATTGGGGGCGGGGGGACCCGCATTCCAGCAGAGACGCTCGCGACCAGCGGTGCAAAGTCGGGGAACCGGGTCCTCCCGGAGGGGTCGGTCGCGGGACGGGGAGGGGAGAGCAAGTCTACTTGGGTCAATGGTTGGATGTGCCGCTGGCCGCCAGGCGGGGCTCGAGGGGGCTGTGGGGCGGGAGTGCGGGCCGCAGCAGGTGCGGGTTCCCCCGCACCCCAGCTTCCGCGTACGCTCGCGCACCTCGGCGAACACCGGCCGGCTTCCACGCCTGCCCGGCACGGAGCACGCGCCCTCGGCCGGAAGGTACCCCAACCGCCCAGAGGAGGGGAGCCCAGCCCGGCGAGGGAAGCCCAGTGAGGGATGGAGCGTGCGCAGTGGCGAGGGCGAGGCCAAGTGCGGGCAAAGAGCATGCGCAGTGTGAAGGCACAAGCGGCTACGTGGGAGCCTGGGGCATGCTCGGTGAGAGCCGGGCCCGGCGCACGCGCAGAAACGCTCAGAACCCGCAACCCGCTGGCGGAGAGAAAAAGGAGGAGAGAGATCACCTCAGAGTTACGTCAGGAAAGGCCGCGTTTTGCGGGGAGGCTATGGCCTCCCACGGGCCCCGCAGTTCCCCTGAGGCGAGGGGCGTGACAGTTACTCACCGGTCTTCAGACCCGAGGCAGACGCCAGGCCCCTTTCCGCTCACACTCGGCTCGCGCGCGCCGCAGCCGCCGCTGCCGCTGTGATTCCATCCATCTTGAATTTGACGTCATCCCACACCAGGGATGAGGTCATCGCAGGCAGCGCTCGTCACGTGCGCGGCGCTATGATTGGCCACCGGGCCGCGGGGAGGCGGGGCGAGGGAGGTGCGCAGCGCCGGGGGCTGGGCGAGGGCGGGCCTGACGGCAGCGGGTCACCGCCACCGCTGCTGCCGCTGCCGCGTCCTCCCGCGCGCGCCTTCCGCTCGAGGTTCTTCCTCCTCCCGCGCCGCCCGCGCCCGCGTCCTCTCCCGACCCTAGGCGGGGTGCGCGTGCCCCACGGGCGGCCCTGATGGGGGGCGGCAGAGAAGGCTACAGGGACGCGCATCGCGAGGGCGCACAAGAAGCGGCCCCGGTGGGCTTGGCGCCCCCGGGTCATGCGTCGGTGGGCTCGCCGGCCGGTGCCCCCGGCTCGGCGCGCTGCGCCGGCGCCTCCACTCGCCCCCTCGGAGGACGGTTCTCCGACGGCGGCGGCATGGTACCCCAGGTACCTCCAGGTCCAGGTGCCTCCGGTGGCGCAGATACCTGTGGAGGCACGCGGGCTGCGACCTGCCCAGAAGAACCGACCTGGGCGGTCCGGTCGTGGGTACCACTCAGGGCTGCCTTGGAGTGCACCGGCCTCCATGTTCCTTCCACTTGAACGGGTGCGGGTGGCTGCTCAGTTTTTCAGTCTCCCGCCGCATCCGCTTGTCAGCTGCTCGTTCCCAAACGCCTTCACTTTTATAGTCATTGATTTAAAGATCACTGGGCAGCTAACCCACTCCAGTATTCTTGCCTGGAGAGTCCCAGGGACGGGGGAGCCTGGTGAGCTTCCGTCTATGGGGTCGCACAGAGTCGGACACGACTGAAGCGACTCAGCAGCAGCAGGGCAGCTAACTCCCCCCCCCCCCTTCCCTTATTCTCATTTGTTGTCTGATAGACTGTCGTTTTCTTGTATGAATGTTACAAGCTCGTCAATTAGAAAGCTCACTTCACTCATTCAAAACCGGAAAATTAGTGTGACAGAATGCCAAACTGTAAACACTAAAGAAAGGTCTGTTGGGCAAGATAAACATACAACTAGGTGTGTTCCCCAAAGCCAGAACAGATCAGATTGGAAGGGCAAGGAGACTGCGTTTTGTTTTGAGTAGGACATGCGGATTTTAGTTCCCCTACCAGGAGTCCAGTCTGTTCCCCCCTGTGGTGGAAAGTCAGAGTCCTAACCTCTGGACCCTCAGGGAGTTCTGGAGACTGCCTTTTAAAGCCATAATTTTTAGGACTGATGTTTTAATTCCTGGATTTTAAACCCATGTTGTTTAACACTTTTCAAATGTCTTAATTTTCAGATAAAATGTTTTTTAAAGTTGAATTTATGCACATGACCTAAGAAAATAATTTATGAAATGTTTGAAGAATATGTGTAAGAAATAATCTTGTCTTGCCAAGTCACCTCAGTCGTGTCCGACTCTGGGCGACCCCACAGACGGCAGCCCACCAGGCTCCCCCGTCCCTGGGATTCTCCAGGCAAGAACACTGGAGTGGGTTGCCATTTCCTTCTCCAGTGCACGAAAGTGGAAAGTGAAAGCGAAGTCGCTCAGTCATGTCCGACTCCTAGCAACCCCATGGACTGCAGTCTACCAGGCTCCTCCATCCATGGGATTTTCCAGGCAAGAGTTCTGGAGTGGGGTGCCATTGCCTTCTCCAATCTTGTCTTAGGTTGACTAAAATGAAAAACGTGTCCCAAGTGAACAGCTCTATTGTGAATTGTTTTCATTCCTCTCGTTTTAAGATGACTCAGTCTCAAAGGAAGAATCTTGTACCTCAAAGTCTTTGCTTCAGCTATTTAAAAACTTTATAAAAGTTTTTTTGTATTTTGAACTGAATCGTGGTTGAGCAAAAAGTGGCTTTGAACGTAAAAGAACAGTGATTGTAAGTCTTTCAAAGGGCCTTGAGTTTTACGGTTCTGTGTGGTTAGGCTGGGTGAGAGTGCTTTACAGGTAAGAAAACCTATACCAGCTGTGTAGCTAGAGTTAGAAGCTCAGTTGTCTGGTTTTTAGTGTATTGCACCAGATGTGAGTAGCAGTTCTGCCTGCATCCCTTCTAGTTGCCTCAGGAGGATCCACATTGGTGTCTCCTGTTTAAGAACATTTCAAGGAAAGGGGTCTGAGTGAAAGGACTGGTGCTGTGGGTGAGAATCTGCCTGCCAGTGCAGGGGACCTGGATTTGATCCCTGGTCCTGGAAGATTCCACATGCCCCTGAGCAATTAAGCCAGTGCACCACAGCTACTGAGCCTGCGTGCTGCAGCTCCTGAACCCTGTGCGCCTAAAGGTTGTGCTCTGCTACAAGAGATGCCATCGCAGTGAGAAGCATGTGGACCACAATGAAGAGTAGCCCCCACTTGCTACCACTAGAGAAAGCCCCAGCAAAGGGACAGAGACCCACCTCAGCCAAAAATAGAACATAAATAAATGAAAATAACAATTACCAATAAAAATCAGGCTTCTCTGATGGCTCAGACAATAAAGAATCTGCCTGCAATGCGGGAGACCTGGGTTCACTCCCTGGGTTGGAAAGATCCCCTGGAGGAAGGAATGGCAACCCACTCCAGCATTCTGGCCTGGAGAATTCCATGAACAGAGGAGTCTGGCAGGCTGCAGTCCATGGGTTTGCGAAGAGGCGGACACAACTGAGTGACTTTCAGACAGACCAATAAAAACGGGGGCACTGACTGCTAAATCCAGCAGAATCTTTCAGTCTGTTCAGCTGGCCCCGTTGCTTTGTGGCTCTACCAATTTCATCTTGACACCTACTTGTTTCAGTGAAGCCTCCTTCCCCAGGATTTTCTTTTTCTTTTGGGGGCCATGCCACACGACTTGCAGGATCTTAGCTCCCCAACCAAGGGTTGAACCTGGGCCCTCAGCATTGGAAGTGCGGCGTCCTAACCACTGGAGGACCAGGGAATCCCCTGCTCTGGATTTTCTACCTACTTGTTTCAGTGGTGCCTCCTCCCCCCTGAATTTCCTACCCGCTAATCTGACCTTTGGCTCTCGGCCTTCCCTGTCAGCTCCTCTGCCCAGACCCTGCTCACACTTTGGGTCTCCTGATGTTCTGACCTTGGCCCTCTTGCAGTCCTGTCCATCCCTGGGACACGAGCCCAACTGCCTGAGCCAGAGGCTCTCCCTCATTGCCAGTGTTCGGCCCATCACCAAGTCCAGGCCAATCACCTCCTGACTGTTCCTCTGATAACGTAACCACGGCCAGTCCAGGAACCTTCTAACTGTCCCCCCAGCTGCCAAGATGTATCCTTTCAACCCACAGTCATTCTGCAGTCCGCATGACCTTTTTTAAAAGCCAGAAGTATCACACCGCCCCCTTGCTCAAGTTGATGATGACTGTCCACTGCTTTAAGGATAATTTTCAAATTTCACAGTGTGGCTGACCAGCCTAGTGACAGCCCATTTCTAATTATCCCGTGTCCCTGGCACCCACATGGATGCACACTTTCTCTGAACAAGTCACGCTCTGTCTCTTGCCTCTGAGTGTCCTCATGTGTGTGTGCTTTTCCCTGAGAAGTTCCTCCCCCAGCCCTGTGCACATTCAGTCTCCCCTTGGTAATTTTATCTTTCTGGTTCACATTCCCGCTTCCTCCCCTGTCATCACTCAGCCTCATTCTGGCTTTGGTGCTCCCATGGTTGCTAGAGAAGCTTGTTCTGCACTCACGCACCTGCTATTGGATTTGCCTGCGGCTAACCTCTCCCCCACAGTAGGCTTCCTGTCCCCCTCTGCCTGCCTAGTGCCCAGCAGGGTCTGATGCTGCAATTCTTTGGCCACCTGATGCGAAGAGCTGAATCATTGGAAAAGACCATGATGCTGAGAAAGACTGAAGGCAAAAGGAGAAGGGTGACAGAACATGAGCTGGTTAGATAGCCTTACCGACTCAATGGACATAAATCTGAGCAAACTCTGGGAGATAGTGAAGGACAGGGAAGCCTGGTGTGCTGCAGTCCATGGAGTCATGAAGAATTGGACACAATGGATCGACTGAACAACAGCAACTATCAGGTCGTAGTTGCAGCATGTAGAATCTTTACCTGTGGCACTTGAATTCTTCATTATAGCCTGTGAGATCTAGTTCCCTGACCTGGGATTGAACCTAGCCCCCCTGCATTGGGAGCACAGAGTCTTAGGCACTGGGCCACCAGGAAAGTCCCCTAACATCTTTTTATTACATGTTCTCCATACACAGATGCCTCCCAGTGGGATTTCTAGCTCCATATAATTATATATTTATTTAGACACAGTGCAGTTTAGTTCAATCACTCAGTCATGTCTGACTCTTTGCAACCACATGGACTGCAGCAGGCCAGGCTTCCCTGTCCATCACTAACTCCTGTAGCCTGCTCAAACTCATGTCCGTTGAGTCGCTGATGCCATCCAACCGTTTCATCCTCTGTCGTCCCCTTCTCCTCCTACCTTCAATCTTTCCCACCATCAGGGTCTTTTTCAATGAGTCAGTTCTTTGCATCAGATGGCCCAAGTATTGGAGCTTCAGCTTCATCATCAGTCCTTCCAATGAATATTCAGGACTGATTTCCTTAAAGAGTGACTGGTGTGATTTCCTTGCAGTCCAAAGGACTCTCAAGAGTCTTCTCCAACACCACAGTTCAAAAGCATTAATTATTTGGACACAGTTCAAAAGCATCAATTATTTAGACACAGTTAACATCATTTATCTGGGCAACTTCTTGTTAGACATCACCATTCAGATAACCTACAGCTCTGCTCTTAGCAGGCTCATAGTTTAGCTTCCTAGGTGCTTTCTCTCTTCCCTTAAGCCTGTTCCTCCACCCCTAACCCTGTCCTACTAAGTGGAGCTGCCCTGAGGTAATCCTGGCCAGAAACCTGATGGTAATTTTAGAGTCTCCTGTCTCAGTGTCTGCATTCAGCCATCACCCAGGCCTATTAGCATACCTCTAAACACCCAATCTGTCCTCAGCTGCCCTCCTGCTGTTGCTCCCTGCCTCCAGGGCCTCTGGCCAGTCATTGTAGCCACTCAACCAAGTTCCTGCTCTGGGTTTGCACCTTCCTTTCCCAGTCCAGTTTGTTTTCAGTCCAACATGAGTGCAAGTCTGATGTTGTCTGCATCCTCAGTGCTGGCGAGGCCTGCAAAGTGGAGTGGAGGTGTCCCCACTGCACGAATAGCTCCAGCATACGTAGCTGGGACAGATACCGCCCAGATCCCGTTTTCTTATTCAGTCTGTTGGCAGACCCCGTTTCTCCTCCAGCCATCAGCTCAGGCCTCCTGTCCCTGTGCTGTACTTGCTGTGCTGTGACACCTGTCCATCCGTTACTGGCTGCTCACAGGCCAGGCGCTCCACTAGCCTGTGGGCTCTCGGTGCAGACACTGTGCCCATTAACCTGTGTGCCCCCAGCTGCCGGCCTGTGGCTAGCATCCTGGGCCATCTGCCTTTGATGACCAGTTTTCCCTCAGAAACTGTCACTGTGATGTCCGAGTCTGAGTCAGTAATTCTATAAGTTGACTTGTTTGCATTTCTTGTACTAAACACCTCTTTCATTAATTGGGGTTTAAAAATATAAGCCTCTTCATTCTTGAAAGTGGGAAGTTCTTTTTTTTAATTTTTATTTACTTTGTGCTGGGTCTTTGTTGCTGCACACAGGCTTTCTCTAGTTGAGGTGAGCAGGTGCTTGGGTTTCTCATTCGGGTGGCTTCTTTTGTTGTGGAGCACAAGGTCTAGGGCACAAAGACTCAATAGTTTCGGTGCAAGGGCTTAATTGCTCTGATGCATGCAGGATCTTCCTGGACCACGGGTTAACCCACATCTGCTGCATTGGCAGATGAGTTCTTAACCACTGGACCACCAGGAAAGTCCTGGAAATGTGAAGGTTTAACCAGCTGTGATTTTCCATTTCATTTTGAACTTGCATCTAGATGTGCAAATTTTCCCACCCCGTAGGTTGAGGGGTTGTCCCTTTAAACACTAACGTTAGAGTAGAGGGTGGTGGTTTTATTTTCTGTGGCTTTTTAAAAAAATTATCACAGTCTGAGTGACTTAAAATAACGGAGATATATTCTTTCACGGTTCCAGAGGTCAGAAATCTGAAATAAGTGTCACTGGACTGAAATGAGGATGCTGGCAGGATCATTCTCCTCCTTGAGGATATGGGGAGGATGCTGGGGGGCCTATGAGCTTCTATCTGCTGGCATTCCTTGGCTTTCGGCCTCTCTTGTCAGGACCATTGGGATGGCATTTAGGCATCACCTGAGTAATTGAGGATGATCATCTCGGCAGGAGGAGAAGGGGATGACAGAGGACTAGATGGTTGGATGACATCACCGACTCAATGGACATGAGTTTGAGCAAGCTCCGGGAGATGGTGGAGGACATGGAAGCCTGGCATGCTGCAGTCCATGGGGTTGCAAAGAGTCAGACGTGACTGAGCAACTGAACAACAGCAACATCTCTCCATCTCCTTTAACTTAATCACATCATATATGGAAAAGACCTCTTTTCCATATACGATCACATCATAGGTTCCAGAGATTCCGTTCAGTTCAGTCGCTCAGTTGTGTCCAACTCTTTGCCATCCCATGAATTGCAGCACACCAGGCCTCCCTGTCCATCACCAACTCCCGGAGTTCACTCAGAGTCACTTCCATTGAATCAGTGATGCCATCCAGCCATCTCATCCTCTGTCGTCCCCTTCTCCTCCTGCCCCCAATCCCTCCCAGCATCAGAGTCTTTTCCAATGAGTCAGCTCTTCCCATGAGGTGGCCAAAGTACTGGAGTTTCAGCTTTAGCATCATTCCTTCCAAAGAAATCCCAGGGCTGATCTCTTTCAGAATGGACTGGTTGGATCTCCTTGAGTCCAAGGGACTCTTAAGAGTCTTCTCCAACACCACAGTTCAAAAGCATCGATTCTTCAGCACTCAGCCTTCTTCACAGTCCAACTCTCACATCCATACATGACCACAGGAAAAACCATAGCCTTGACTAGATGGACCTTTGTTGGCAAAGTAATGTCTCTGCTTTTGAATATGCTATCCAGGCTGGTCATAACTTTCCTTCCAAGGAGTAAGCGTCTTTTAATTTCATGGTTGCAGTCACCATCTGCAGTGATTTTGGAGCCCAGAAAAATAAAGTCTGACACTGTTTCCACTGTTTCCCAATCTATTTCCCGTGAAGTGATGGGACCGGATGCCATGATCTTCGTTTTCTGAATGTTGAGCTTTAAGCCAATTTTTTCACTCTCCTCTTTCACTTTCGTCAAAAGGCTTTTGACTTCCTCTTCACTTTCTGCCATAGGGTGGTGTCACCTGCATATCTGAGGTTATAGACATTTCTCCCAGCAATCTTGATTCCAACTTGTGTTTCTGATCTGACAGGATATGGTCTGCTGGAGAAGGGAATGGCAAACCACTTCAGTATTCTTGCCTTGAGAACCCCATGAACAGTACGAAAAGGCAAAATGATAGGATACTGAAAGAGAAACTCCCCAGGTCAGGGGGGACCCAATATGCTATTGGAGATCAGTGGAGAAATAACTCCAGAAAGAATGAAGGGATGGAGCCAAAGCAAAAAGAATACCCCGCTGTGGATGTGTCTGGTGATAGAAGCAAAGTCCGATGCTGTAAAGAGCAATATTGCATAGGAACCTGGAATGTCAGGTCCATGAATCAAGGCAAATTGGAAGTGGTCAAACAAGAGATGGCCAGAGTGAATGTTGGCATTCTAGAAATCAGCGAACTCAAATGGACTGGAATGGGTGAATTTAACTCAGAGGACCATTATATCTACTACTGTTGGCACGAATCCCTCAGAAGAAATGGAGTGGCCATTATGGTCAACAAAAGAGTCCGAAATGCAGTACTTGGATGCAATCTCAAAAACGACAGAATCATCTCTGTTCATTTCCAAGGCAAACCATTCAATACCACAGTAATCCAAGTCTATGCCCCAACCAGTAACGCAGAAGAAGCTGAAGTTGAACGGTTTTATGAAGACCTACAAGACCTTTTAGAATTAACACCCAAAAAAGATGTCCTTTTCATTATAGGGGACTGGAATGCAAAGTAGGAAGTCAAGAAACACCTGGAGTAACAGGCAAATTTGGCCTTGGAATAAGGAATGAAGCAGGGCAAAGACTAACAGAGTTTTGCCAAGAAAATGCACTGGTCATAGCAAATACCCTCTTCCAACAACACAAGAGAAGACTCTATACATGAACATCACCAGATGGTCAACACCGAAATCTGATCGATTATATTCTTTGCAGCCAAAGATGGAGAAGCTCTATACAGTCAACAAAAACAAGACCAGGAGCTGACTGTGGCTCAGACCATGAACTCCTTATTGCCAAATTCAGACTGAAATTGAAGAAAGTAAGGAAAACCACTAGACCATTCAAGTATGACCTAAATCAAATCCCTTATGATTATACAGTGGAAGTGAGAAATAGATTTAAGGGCCTAGATCTGATAGAGTGCCTGGTGAACTATGGAATGAGGTTCATGACATTGTACAGGAGACAGGGATCAAGACCATCCCCATGGAAAAGAAATGCAAAAAAGCAAAATGGGTGTCTGGGGAGACCTTACAAATAGCTGTGAAAAGAAGAGAAGCAAAAAGCAAAGGAGAAAAGGAAAGATATAAGCATCTGAATGCAGAGTTCCAAAGAATAGCAAGAAGAGATAAGAAAGCCTTCTTCAGCGATCAATGCAAAGAAATAAAGGAAAACAACAGAATGGGAAAGACTAGGGATCTCTTCAAGAAAATCAAAGATACCAAAGGAATATTTCATGCAAAGATGGGCTCGATAAAGGACAGAAATGGGATGGACCTAACAGAAGCAGAATATATTAAGAAGAGATGGCAAGAATACACAGAGGAACTGTACAAAAAAGATGTTCACGACCCAGATAATCACGATAGTGTGATCACTGACCTAGAGCCAGACATCCTGGAATGTGAAGTCAACTGGGTCGTAGGAAGCATCACTACGAACAAAGCTAGTGGAGGTGATGGAATTCCAGTTGAGCTATTTCAAATCCCACAAGGTGATGCTGTGAAAGTGCTACACTCAATATGCCAGCAAATTTGGAAAACTCAGCAGTGGCCACAGGACTGGAAAAGGTCAGTTTTCATTCCAATCCCAAAGAAAGGCTGTACCAAAGAATGCTCAAACTACTGCACAATTGTACTCATCTCACGTGCTAGTAAAGTAATGCTCAAAATTCTCCAAGCCAGTCTTCAACAATACATGAACCATGAAATTCCAGATGTTCAAGCTAGTTTTAGAAAAGGCAGAGGAACCAGAGATCAAATTGCCAACATCCACTGGATCATGGAAAAAGCAAGAGAGTTCCATAAAAACATCTATTTCTGCTTTATTGACTATGCCAAAGCCTTTGACTGTGTGGATCACAATAAACTGTGAAGAATTCTGGAAGAGATCGGAACACTAGACCACCTGACCTGCCTCTTGAGAAATCTGTATGCAGGTCCAGAAGCAACAGTTGGAACTGGATATGGAACAACAGACTGGTTCCAAATAGGAAAAGGAGTTTGTCAAGGCTCTATATTGTCACCGTGCTTATTTAACTTATATGCAGAGTATATCATGAGAAATGCTGGGCTGGATGAAGCACAAGCTGGAATCAAGATTGCCGGGAGAAATATCAATAACCTCAGATATGCAGGTGACACCACCCTTATGGCAGAAAGTGAAGAGGAACTAAAGAGCCTTTTGATGAAAGTGAAAGTGGAGAGTGAAAAAGTTTGCTTGATGCTCAACATTCAGAAAACGAAGATCATGGCATCCGGTCCCATCACTTCATGAGAAATAGATGGGGAAACAGTGGAAACAGTGTCAGACTTTATTTTTGGGGACTCCAAAATCATTGTAGATGGTGACTGCAGCCATGAAATAAAAAGACGCTTACTCCTTGGAAGGAAAGTTATGACCAACCTAGACAGCATGTTAAAAAGCAGAGACGTTACTTTGCCAACAAAGATCTGTCTAATCAAGGCTTTGGTTTTTCCAGTAGTCATGTATGGTTGTGAGTTGGAATATAAAGAAAGCTGAGGGCGGAAGAGTTGATGCTCAGTGTATTTCATGTCAAATGCTCAGTGAGCCTCAGAACTGGGTAGGCCCCAGCTCTCTCTCTCTCTCTCAGGCTGAGTGTCAGTTCCACTGAATTCTCACTGCTGAGAAGGCAGGTCTTTACACATCATGGTAAGAAGAGATTGGGGACCAAACTGAAGAACCTCCCCCAGCAGAAGCATCAGTCCTCTGTGCTCTTCTCCTTCTAGGCAGGACCTGATTTCCTGCCCCCTCCTCTCACCAGCCTGGTCCTTTTTTTATTTAATTGTTTATTTATTTAATTTAGTTGTTTATTTATTTTTTAAATTTTATTTTGCTTAACTTTACACTATTGTATTGCTTTTGCCATTCATCCAAATGAATCCGCCACAAGTATACATGTGTTCCCCATCCTGAACCCTCCTCCCTCCCCATACCATCCCTCTGGGTCATCCCAGTGCACCAGCCCCAGGCATTCGTTATCAGGCATCGTATCTGGACTGGTGACTCATTTCAGATATGATATTATACATATTTCAATGCTATTCTCCCAAATCATCCCACCCTCTCCCTCTCCCAGAGTCCAAAAGACTGTTCCATACATCAGTGTCTCTTTTGCTGTCTCGTAAACAGGGTTATTGTTACCATCTTTCTAAATTCCATATATATGCCTTAGTATACTGTATTTGTGTTTTTCTTTCTGGCTTACTTCACTCTGTATAATAGGCTCCAGTTCCATCCACCTCATTAGAACTGATTCAAATGTATTCCTTTTAATGGCTGAGTAATACTCCATTGTGTATATGTACCACAGCTTGCTTATCCATTAATCTGCGGATGAACATCCAGGCTGCTTCCAAGTCCTGGCTATTGTAAACAGTGCTGCTATGAACATTGGGGTACACGTGTCTCTTTCAATTCTGGTTTTTTCAGTGTGTATGCCCAGCAGTGGGATTGCTGGATCATAAGGCAGTTCTATTCCCAGTTTTATGAACCGTGAACTTCCTGATGTTCAAGCTGGTTTTAGAAAAGGCAGAGGAACCAGAGATCAAATTGCCAACATCCGCTGGATCATGGAAAAAGCAAGAGAGTTCCAGAAAAACATCTATTTCTGCTTTATTGACTATGCCAAAGCCTTTGACTGTGTGGATCACAATAAACTGGAAAATTCTCAAAAAGATGGGAATACCAGACCACCTGATCTGCCTCTTGAGAAATCTGTATGCAGGTCAGGAAGCAACAGTTAGAACTGGTCATGGAACAACAGACTGGTTCCAAATAGGAAAAGGAGTACATCAAGGCTGTATATTGTCACCATGTTTGTTTAACTTATATGCAGAGTACATCATGAGAAATGCTGGACTGGAAGAAACACAAGTTGGAATCAAGATTGCTGGGAGAAATATCAATCACCTCAGATATGCAGATGACACCACCCTTATGGCAGAAAGTGAAGAGGAACTCAAAAGCCTCTTGATGAAAGTGAAAGTGGAAAGTGAAAAGGTTGGCTTAAAGCTCAACATTCAGAAAACGAAGACCATGGCCTCTGGTCCCATCACTGCATGGGAAATAGATGGGGAAACAGTGGAAACAGTGTCAGACTTTATTTTTCTGGGCTCCAAAATCACTGCAGATGGTGACTGCAGCCATGAAATTAAAAGACGCTTACTCCTTGGAAGGAAAGTTATGACCAACCTAGATAGCATATTGAGAAGCAGAGACATCACTTTGCCAACAAAGGTTCGCCTAGTCAAGGCTATGGTCTTCCCTGTGGTTATGTATGGATGTGAGAGCTGGACTGTGAAGAAGGCTGAGCGCCGAAGAATTGATGCTTTTGAACTGTGGTGTTGGAGAAGACTCTTGAGAGTCCCTTGGACTGCAAGGAGATCCAACCAGTCCATTCTGAAGGAGATCAACCCTGGGATTTCTTTGGAAGGAATGATGCTAAAGCTGAAACTCCAGTATTTTGGCCACCTCATGCGAAGAGTTGACTCACTGGAGAAGACTCTGATGCTGGGAGGGATTGGGGGCAGGAGGAGAAGGGGACGACAGAGGATGAGATGGCTGGATGGCATCACTGACTCGATGAATATGAGTCTGAGTGACCTCCGGGAGTTGGTAATGGACAGGGAGGCCTGGCGTGCTGCAGTTCATGGGGTTGCAAAGAGTTGGACACGACTGAGTGACTGATCTGATCTGATCTGATTCCCAGTTTTTTGAGGAATCTCCATACTGTTCTCCATAGTGGCTGTGCTAGTTTCCATTCCCACCAACAGTGTAAGAGGGTTCCCTTTTCTCCACACCCTCTCCAGCATTTATTGCTTGTGGACTTTTGGATCGCAGCCATTCTGACTGGCGTGTAATGGTACCTCATAGTGGTTTTGATTTGCATTTCTCTGATAATGAGTGATGTTGAGCATCTTTTCATGTGTTTGTTAGCCATCTGTATGTCTTCTTTGGAGAAATGTCTATTTAGTTCTTTGGCCCATATTTTGATTGGGTCATTTATTTTTCTGGAATTGAGCTGTAGGAGTTGCTTGTATATTTTTGAGATTAGTTGTTTGTCTGTTGCTTCATTTGCTATTATTTTCTCCCATTCTGAAGGCTGTCTTTTCACCTTGCTTATAGTTTCCTTTGTTGTGCAGAAGCTTTTACGTTTAATTAGGTCCCATTTGTTTATTTTTGATTTTATTTCCGATATTCTGGGAGGTGGGTCATAGAGGATCCTGCTGTGATGTATGTCAGAGAGTGTTTTGCCTATGTTTTCCTCTAGGAGTTTTATGGTTTCTGATCTTACATTTAGCTCTTTAATCCATTTTGAGTTTATTTTTGTGTATGGTATTAGAAAGTGTTCTAGTTTCATTCTTTTACAAGTGTTTGACCAGTTTTCCCAGCATCACTTGTTAAAGAGATTGTCTTTAATCCATTGTATATTCTTGCCTCCTTTGTCAAAGATAAGGTGTCCATAGGTGCGTGGATTTATCTCTGGGCTTTCTATTTTGTTCCATTGATCTAAATTTCTGTCTTTGTGCCAGTGCCATACTGTCTTGATGACTGTGGCTTTGTAGTAGAGCCTGAAGTCAGGCAGGTTGATTCCTCCAGTTCCATTCTTGTTTCTTAGGATAGCTTTGGCTATTCGAGGTTTTTTGTATTTTCATACAAATTGAGAAATTATTTGTTCTAGCTCTGTGAAGAATACCGTTGGTAGCTTGATGGGGATTGCATTGAATCTATAAATTGCTTTGGGTAATATACTCATTTTCACTATATTGATTCTACCATTCCATGAACACGGTATATTTCTCCATCTATTAGTGTCCTCTTTGATTTCTTTCACCAGTGTTTTATAGTTTTCTATATATAGGTCTTTAGTTTCTTTAGGAAGATATATTCCTAAGTATTTTATTCTTTTCATTGCAATGGTGAATGGAATTGTTTCCTAATTTCTCTTTCTATTTTCTCATTATTAGTGTACAGGAATGCAACGGATTTCTGTGTGTTGATTTTATATCCTGCAACTTTACTATATTCATTGATTAGTTCTAGTAATTTTCTGGTGGAGTCTTTAGGGTTTTCTATGTAGAGGATCATGTCATCTGCAAATAGTGAGAGTTTTACTTCTTCTTTTCCAATTTGGATTCCTTTTATTTCTTTTTCTGTTCTGATTGCTGTGGCCAAAACTTCCAAAACTTTGTTGAATAGTAACGCCCTGGTCCTTAAAGACATAGACACCTCAAGGTCCCCCAGTTCAGCCGAAGTTGCTCCTGAGCAACCGAATCACATCAACACCTCAACACCAGTTCCTAGCAGCCCTTGTGTCTTCAGCAAGTCTGGGAGAGGACCCGGTGTGTGTGTGTGTGTGTGTGTTTGTGTGTGTGTGTGTAATAGCAGTTGTAGTTCTCAGTATTGATTATGAACAATGTAATAAGCATGGATTTAGATGAAATTTGTCATCTATATGTGTGCCGTTCTATAAGCTGCTCTCATGAAAGATGGTGGCAATGTAGTCCATGAAATTAAAAGGCACTTGCTCCTTGGAAGAAAAGCTATAACAAAACTAGACATTGTATTAAAATGCAGAGGCATCACTCTGCTAACAAAGGTCCATATAGTCAAAACTCTGTGGTTTTTCTAGTAGTCATGTATGAATGTGAGAGTTGGACCCCAAAAAAGGCTGAACACCAAAGAATTGATGCTTTTGAACTGTGATGCTGGAGAAGACTCTTAAGAGTCCCTCAGATAGCAAGGAGATCAAACCAATCCATCTTAAAGGAAATCAACCCTCCCTGAGTATTCATTGGAAGGACTGATGCTGAAGCTGCAGCTACAATCCTTTGACCACCTCATGCTAAGAGTCGATTCATTAGAAAAGGCCCTGATGCTGGGAAAGGTTAAAGATGGCGGGAGAAGAGGGTGGCAGAGGATGAGATGGTTGAATGGCATCACTGACTCAATTAGCATGAGTTTTTGCAAATTCTGGGAGATAGTGAAGGATGGGGAAGCCTGGTGTGCTGCAGTCCATGGGGTCACAGAGTAGGACATGACTGAGAGACTGAACAACAACCATGCAAAAGGGCAGACATGAGAGCTGATGGTCCTTCTGGACTTTTATACAAGACAGCAAATTCTAGGGGGAAAAGGAACTCACTGAAAGGCATTGGTCAGGTGGCAGTTTCCAAACAGCAGTGCATTATGGGTATCCACAGGTGGGACGGTGATGTCTCTCACCTGGACACTCCCACGACTGAGCACTTTTGTCCCATGTGGAGCTCAAGCTTCATGTGTTTCCAAGTACATAGTAAACCGAGGGCTAAAAGTGCTGACTAGGCACTTCCCTGGCAGTCCAGCGGTTAAGAATCGAGCTTCCACTGCAGGGAGTATAGATTCGATCCTTGGTCAGGAAACTGGGATCACGAATGCCATGCAGTGCAGCCAGAAAATTAAAAGAAAAGAAAAGAAAACTGCTGACTAAATTGATTTGATCCTGAAGCCATTTTTAAAAGATCAGAGATGTCACTCTTTTTTGTTGTCTTTTTTTTTCCCTTTAAAAAAATCTTGGAGACTCTAGAGCTTCATCCCTTTTCTTCTAGTAAGAGTCAGCCTTGTTGACCCCTGTCCAGAATGTGAGTCACTCTATTGAAACAAGGAATATGAACATGCATTGAAGTTTGATTTTAAAACTACTTACTGTACTTAATCATCTCCAAGGTCCCTTTTGCTGTTTGGCATGTCTTACGCTATACATTTGACACATTTAAACACCTTTAATAAATAGGTCCCCCTATTAATATTAAAATAGCAACTATAGACCTAGATTCGATAAAACATTATAAAAATTGTAGTTTGCTTATGAAGCACTCTCAGAAAAACTTGGCCAGATGATTTAATCTGCTTTCTCCATTAGCGTGTGTGTGCTCGGTCACTTAGCCGTGTTCGACTCTTTTGCGATCACGTGGACTGTAGCCCGTCAGGCTCCTCTGTCTGTGGGATTTTCCAGGCAAGAATACTGGAGTGAGTTGCCATTTTCTCCTCCAGGGGATCTTCTGGACCCAGGAATCGAGCATGTGTCTCTTTTGTCTCCTGCATTGCCAAGTGTGTTCTTTACCACTGGTGCCACCTGGGAAGCCCTTTCTCCAATTAGCGAGCACCCCAATATGTGACCCAGTTGATTTGGTGCACTGTCTGGTTCCTTGATACCTGTAAAATTACTCCTCCTAAAATAGATGCCCTGTCCTTTCCTTCCACCCTTTCTTATATTAAAATTTCTTTATTTGGCTCCTCTGGCTCTTCATTGCTGTGTGTGGACTTTCTCTGGTTTCAGGGAGCTGGCTTCTCATTGAGTTGGCTTCTTTTGTTGTGGAGCACGGGCTCCAGGACACTTTTCCCTGAATGTCCTTCCCCTTCAACCCAGGGTGCTCACAGTAACAATGTGTCCTGCCCTCTGCCATTGCAGAGGACCGTGTGAGCAGTTATGGCTGGTGGGTTGTAAGAAAAAGTGATGTTTGTCACCTACAGCTTTAGGCAGGTGTTCGATGAGTGCTTATTGAGCAGGTGCCAATGAGTAAGTGTGCTTTTGCTGTTGGTGGGGTGCAGAGATGTGCAAGGCTCAGACCCTGCCCTTAAGGAACTCAACTAGTCAGAGGCACACATGAAGTCATCAACATAAAATCAGTGTGATAAAGTGCCTGTGTCCCTATTTCTGTTCTCATGCCCCTCAGGTTCTCCTTACTTCACGCCAGTCTTTCTGAGTCTCCACCCTTTGCCAAGGTCACCGGTAGCCTCCTTGTGCCCAAACCAAGTGGTCACTTGTCTTCATTCATTCATTCTTCTGCACCTTCTTACTACATGCTGAGCACTGTTCCAGCCCTTGCTGCTACTGCTGCTAAGTCGCTTCAGTCGTGTCTGACTCTGTGCGACCCCACAGACGTCAGCCCACCAGGCTCCACCGTCCCAGGAATTCTCCAGGCGAGAACACTGGAGTGGGTTGCCATTTCCTTCTCCAATGCACAAAAGTGAAAAGTGAAAGTGAAGTCACTCAGTCGTGTCGACTCTTCGTGACCCCATGGACTGTCGCTTGCCAGGATGCTCCGTCCATGGGATTTTCCAGGCAAGAATACTGGAGTGGGTTGCTAGTGCCTTCTCCGGTTTCAGCCTTAGGATGGATCAATAGGCAAAGCAAAGCTCCCACCCTCACGGAGTCCACACTGTAAAAGTGTGGGCCTAGCTGGCACCCACGAGGATGAGGGCTGACCCTGGATGAGTGGAGGATCTGTGAGCATGTAACCGCCTGGTCTTCCCTTGGGTGATCAGGACGCGGTGAGGTTTTCCTATCAGGAGAGACACATCCAACTTTTGAGCCTTGGTGTTCTGCAGAGGACTGGAGAAGAGCAAAGAGCCTGGCAGTGACGAGTCATCTGCAATGTTTACAATGAGGAATGGAAAGGGCCTGAAATAAGACAGCAGTCATCGTCACTGATGCAAACACCCAGGAGGGAGATTCTAGGGTGCTGTGACTCCATGGGTTTGCCTGTCGGAGAGGGAGGGAGGTGTACCCCAGGGCCCAGCCCATGACCTCTGCTTCCCCTCTCACTTTCCTTCTCCTGCCCTTGTGCATGCTCTCAACTCTGGACACACGGCCCCAGTCCACCGTCCCTGCCTGTTGAATCTTTGCTGGCGGTTGCATTCATCGATCCCAGATTAATTAACACTGCCAAATATGCCAAAGTTCATAAAAATAAGTAGCTTTTATCTTGGATAGGAAGGACTTCAACTGCATTAGACATATGCTAGTAAGGAGAAAAGGAAAGAGAAACCCACTTAAATGCAGAGTTCCAAAGAACAGCAAGGAGAGATAAGAAAGCCTTCCTCAGTGACCAGTGCAAAGAAATAGAGGAAAACAACAGAATGGGAAAGGCTAGAGATCTCTTCAAGAAAATTAGAAATACCAACGGAACATTTCATGCAAAGATGGGCACAATAAAAGACAGAAATACTATGGACCTAACAGAAGCAGAAGATATTAAGAAGAGGTGAAAGAGTACAAGAAGAATTGTGCAAAAAAGATCTTCATGACCCAGATAATCATGATGGTGTGATCACTCACCTAGAGCCAGACATTCTGGAATGTGAAGTCAAGTGGGCTTTAGGAAGTGTCACTACAAACAAAGCTAGTGGAGGTGATGGAATTCCAGCTGAGCTATTTCAAAACCTAAAAGATGATGCCGTGAAAGTGCTGCACTCAATATGCCAGCAAATTTGGAAAACTCAGCAGTGGCCACAGGACTGGAAAAGGTCAGTTTTCATCCCAATCCCAAAGAAAAGTGAAAGTGAAGTCGTGTCCGACTCTTTGTGACCCCGTGGACTGTAGCCCACCAGGCTCCTCTGTACATGGGATTCTCCAGGCAAGAATAGTGGAGTGGGTTGCCATTTCCTTCTCCAAGGGATCTTCCCGACCCAGGGATCAAAACCAGGTCTCCTACATTGCAGGCAGATGCTTTAACCTCTGGGATTCCACCAGGGAATCCCCAAAAAAGGTAATGCCAAAGAATGCTCAAATTACCACACAATTGCACTCATCTCACATGGCTAGTAAGTTCAGTTCAGTTCAGTCGCTCAATTGGGTCTGACTCTTTGTGACCCCATGAATCACAGCACGCCAGGCCTCTCTGTCCATCACCAAATCCCGGAGTTCACTCAAACTCACGTCCATCGAGTTGGTGATGCCATCCAGCCATCTTATCCTCTGTCATCCCCTTCTCCTCCTGCCTCCAATCCCTCCCAGCATCAGGGTCTTTTCCAATGAGTCAACTCTTCCCATGAGGTGGCCAAAGTATTGGAGTTTCAACTTTAGCATCAGTCCCTCCAATGAACATTCAGGACTGATCTCCTTTAGAATGGACTGGTTGGATCTTCTTGCAGTCCAAGGGACTCTTAAGAGTCTTATCCAACACCACAGTTCAAAATCATCAGTTCTTTGGTGATCAGCTTTTTTTATGGTCCAACTCTCACATCCATACATGACCACTGGAAAAACCACAGAGTTTTGACTATATGGACCTTTGTTGGCAGAGTGATGCCTCTGCTTTTGAATAGGCTATCTAGGTTGGTCATAACTTTCCTTCCAAGGAGTAAGCGTCTTTTTATTTCATGGCTGCAGTCACCATCTGCAGTGATTTTGGAGGCCAAAAAAATAAAGCCTGACACTGTTTCCACTGTTTCCCAATATATTTCCCATGAAGTGATGGGACCAGATGCCATGATCTTCATTTTCTGAATGTTGAGCTTTAAGCCAACTTTTTCTCTCTTCTTTTTCCCTTTCATCAAGAGGCTCTTTAGTTCCTCTTCACTTTCTGCCATAAGGGTGGTGTCATCTGCATATCTGAGGCTATTGATATTTCTCCTGGCAATCTTGATTCCAGCTTGTGCTTCTTCCAGTCCAGCGTTTCTCATGATGTACTCTGCATATAAGTTAAATAAGCAGGGTGACAATATGCAGCCTTGATGTACTCCTTTTCCTGTTTGAAACCAGTCTGTTCCATGTCCAGTTCTAGCTGTTGCTTCCTGACCTGCATATAGGTGTCTCACAAGGCAGGTCAGGTGGTCTGGTATTCCCATCTCTTCCAGAATTTTCCACCGTTTGTTGTGATCCACACAGTCAAAGGCTGTGGCATAGTCAATAAAGCAGAAATAGATGTTTTTCTGGAACTCTCTTGCTTTTTTGATGATCCAGCAGATGTTGGCAATTTGATCTCTGGTTCCTCTGCCTTTTCTAAAACCAGCTTGAACATCTGGAAGTTCATGGTTCACGTATTGCTGAAGCCTGGCTTGGAGAGTTTTGAGCATTATTTTACTAGTGCGTGAGATGAGTGCAATTGTGCAGTAGTTTGAGCATTCTTTGGCATTGCCTTTCTTTGGGATTGGAATGAAAACTGACCTTTTCCAGTCCTATGGCCACTGCTGAGTTTTCCAAATTTGCTGGCATATTGAGTGCAGCACTTTCACAGCATCACCTTTTGAGATTTGAAATAGCTCAACTGGAATTCCATCACCTCCACTAGCTTTGTTCCTAATGATGCTTTTTAAGGCCCACTTGAGTAATGTTCAAAATTCTGCAAACCAGGCTTTAACAATACATGAACCGTGAACTTCCAGATGTTCAAGCTGGTTTTAGAAAAGGAAGAGGAACCAGAGATCAAATTGCTGGATCATCAAAAAAGCAAGAGAGTTCCAGAAAAACATCTATTTCTGCTTTATTGACTATGCCAAAGTCTTTGACTATGTGGATCACAACAAATGGTGGAAAATTCTGGAAGAGATGGGAACACCAGACCACCTGACCTGCCTCTTGAGAAATCTGTATGCAAGTCAAGAAGCAACAGTTGGAACTGGACATGGAACAACAGACTGGTTCCAAATAGGAAAAGGAGTATGTCAAGGCTGTATATTGTCACCCTGCTTATTTAACTTATATGCAGAGTACATCATCAAAAATGCTGGGCTGGATGAAGCACAAGCTGAAATCAAGATTGCCGGGAGAAATATTAATAACCTCAGATATGCAGAAGGTATATCTGCACTCTTTTGGCAGAAAGCGAAGAAGAACTAAAGAGCCTCTTATTGAAAGTGAAAGAGGAGAGTGAAAAAGTTTGCTTGAGGCTCAACATTCAGAAAACTAAGATCATGGCATCCGGTCCTATCACTTCATGGCAAATGGGGAAACAGTAGAAACAGTGTCAGACTTTATTTTGGGGGCTCCAAAATCACTGCAGATGGTAACTGCAGCCATGAAATTAAAAGACACTTACTCCTTGGAAGGAAAGTTATGACAAACCTAGACAAAATATTAAAAAGCAGAGACATTACTTTGCCAACAAAGGTCTGTCTAGTCAAGGCTTTGGTTTTTCCAATAGTATATATGGATGTGAGAGTTGGACCATAAAGAAAGCTGATCACCAAAGAATTGATGCTTTTGAACTGTGGTGTTGGATAAGACTCTTTAGAGTCCCTTGGACTGCAAGGAGATCCAATCAGTCCATCCTAAAGGAGATCAGTCCTGGGTGTTCATTGGAAGGACTAATGTTGAAGCTGAAACTCCAGTACTTAGGCCTCCTGAGACAAATAACTGACTCATTGGAAAAGACCCTGATTCTGGGAAAGATTGAAGGCAGGAGGAGAAGGGGACGACAGAGGATGAGATGATTGGATGGCATCACTGACTCTGTAGACATGAGTTTGAGTAAACTCCAGGAGTTGGTGATGGACAGGGAGGCCTGGCGTGCTGCGGTCCATGAAGTCACAAAGAGTCGGACAGGACTGAGGGACTGAACTGAACTGAACTGAACAAGGGTTTAGTCAGCTGTTAATGGTGTTGTCTGAACCCGTTCTGTAGACACATCCCGTGGTCTGGGTGGGCAACTTCCCAGAACCCGTGGAACTCCAAGAGATGCACTTTGAAGGCACAGATCAGCCACTCACGGGAAATGTGAGTTTTGAAATTGGAGGGTGACTGTGTGAAGTCCTGAGCATGCTGAGGTCCAGGGCCATGTCCTGACAGTGACAGTGAGTGTAGCTGGGGCTGGGAAGGCCTTGGGTTTGAGTAAGGATTTAGTTGGAGGCTTCCCAGGTGGCTCAGTGATAAAGGATCTGCCTGCCAGTGCAGGGAGATACAGGAGATGCAGGTTCAATCCCTGGGTGGGGAAGAGCCCCTGGAGTATGAAATGGCAACCCACTGCAGTATTCTTGCCTGGAGAATCCCATGGACAGAGGAGCCTGGAAGGCTACAGTCCATATGGTCACAGAAGAGTCAGACATGACTGAGCACACACAGGCAACAGGGAAATATGGAAGAACAGGTAGAGACCCTAATTGTGACCCTGGAATCTCCGTACCCCAGATGCAGCCCTATTCATGAGGCTCCCTTCTGAACTTGATACGTTAGGTCCTTAGAGAATGCCGATTATATGGAGCTGTTTAAATACGGCTGTTAAATTTTGGGCTTTCGGGTGGCTCAGTGGTAAAGAATCTACCTGCCAATGCAGGAGACACAGGAGATGTGAGTTTGATCCCTGAGCTGGAAGGATTCCTCTGGAGAAGGGAATGGCTACTCACTCCAGTATCCTTGTCTGGAGAATCCCATGGACAGAGGAGCCTGGTGGGCTATATAGTCTGTGTGGTTGCACAGAGTCAGACATGACTGAGGACATGCACGCACAGAGTTGGAGGATCAGAGAACCAAGGCAAAGCCTGCAAAAGGGGTGAAACAGAACAGGCTGGCAACCAGGAAGATGGGACTTGAGACCTTGGGGATAAGGAGGCAGGAATCAGATTCTGGAACCCTGGGGCTGGGAAATGATTCTTCCAGGGGTGGAGAAGTCCTCCAGTGTCTTCCACCACTGGGGGGCAGGGGGCCAGAGCGGGGACAGAACGGAGTGAAGCCTCCACTGCAGCATCTTCCGTGGGGCAGATTATAACAACCAAGAGCAGTCGCTCTGCAGGAAGTCAGAGGAAAGCTGGTGCTACCAGGTCTGTCTGGGCTGGGGAAGGGCAGAGTGTTGTTTTTATCAAGGGTCCCTGTGACATTCCTTCCTTGCCCCCAAGCTGGGTCCCACACCTTGACACATGCCCAGCGCCACTTGGGACTGCCACAGTGGGCTTCAGGTCTCCACCCGACTTGGCTTTGAACCCCAAAGGGATTTTGGAGGCTGATTCCAACACGCTATCTGGGAAGAGAAAATGAGAAACAAGAAGCCTATGGACAAATACAACCTAAAGCGGGAGGGGGTAGAACTTCAGCAGTAGCAGTTAGGGAAGTTCTACTATCTCTAGACCTTAGGGAGGCATGTGAGGCTGAGCTGACATAGCTCACGCCCATCTCTCTGGCCCTCTGAAGCCTGCAGGCACACTGAATTGCCACCAGGTAGGGCTTCCCAGGTGGTAAAGAATCTGCCTGCCAATGCAGGAGGCACGAGTTTGATCTCTGGGTCAGGAAGGTCCCCTGGAGAAGGAAATGGCAACCCACTCCAGTATTCTTGCCTGGGAAATCCCATGGACAGAGGAGCCTGAAGGGCTACTGTCCATGGAGTCACAGAAGAGTCGGACATAACGTAGCACCTGAGCACACACACATGCAGATGTGACTTCAATTCAGGTAGCTCACACAGCTTCTCTCTCCGCCCTCATCCTCTCTGGAATGTCCCTCTCACACCTAATTCTTAGCCAGCTCCTCCTCACCCTCCCAGACTCAACCTGGTGTCACCTCCTCTGGGGAGCCCTCCTTGACCTCCGCACAGAGCTAAGTAGTTATTCCTTGCTGTCCCATTGGGATTCAGGTGCAGTCCAGGTACAGTACTTGTCACTTGGATGCAATCGCAGGTATCATCTCACCTGTTCCCGCACCTTTTCTTCCTGCCTACAGTCCTAGGCTTTAGCATTGTGTCTGACATATGGAGGAGCTTCATGATCTTAGAGACCAGGTGGGGGATGAAGATGAAGGAGGAGGATTCAGAGATGAGGGTGGGAAGGAACATGGGGCTGGGAGTGGGGAGGACACACTTGAATGAGCTTGGTAGGGGCACGGATGGAACTTGGGAGATGGCCATGAGCTCTGGTGCTGGTGGGCGGGGCCAGGTGGGACTGGGTCACGTGGTCAGAGATATAGAGAGGGTGTCTGGTCACAGGTACAAGGTGGCTGAGAGCAGGAAAGCAGGGATAGGATGGAGTAGGAACCTGGGGAGGGGGTGAGGGTTGAAGATGGGAGAGGCAGAGCCTCTGGAAGGCGGGATGGAGCAGGAGGCAGAGTGGAAGAGAAGGGTTGAATGTGTGTGGTCAGGTCCAACCCATAATTTTTGTTGTTTCTGGTGGTGATTGGACATAGTAGTTGCTCACTGAATACTTGTCCGCTAAATGAATTCACGTTTCCCCTGACTCAGCCTACGTACTTTCAAGTCCTGGCTTTATGCTGCCTGCAAAGTGTCTCATCGGAACTAGCCCTGGAGCCTTGCATGGAAACCATGGTGCTTTGGAGAGGATGCTCACAGATCCAGAGGCCTGGCTGAAGGCATGGAAGAGCCCCGTCCAGGGCAGTAGAGGCAAGTATCCTGCCTCCTGAGTCCTGTGGGTGCCCAGATCTCTGTTCCCACAGCGTGTGCATTCAGGTGGTTTTTTCCATCGCCCTGAGAGCAGGGCTCAGCCCTGGGGTAGCCCTGGGACACTGCCCTGCTTCCTGCCTCCTCCTCACTGCCATCCCTGAGGACCCTGCATTCCCCGGGGCAGGCCTGAGCACATAGTGGGTGGAAATGTTTCCCCAAGTATATCCACTTCCTAAGCCCCAAACTTGTGAAGGTGACCTTATTTGGAAATGGAGTGTTTGCAGATGTAATCTGGTTGAGATGAGGTCATCCTGGAGTGAGGTGGGCCCTAGATCAGAGACCTGTGTCTTTAGGAGGAGAGAACCGAGTCTTGGAGACACACAGATGCACCGGGAGCAGGCCATGTAAAGATGCAGGTGGAGAGTCGAGTGAGGCAGCCACTCACTCGGGAAAGCCAAGGATTGCTGGTGGCTCCCAGAAGCTGGGAGTGGCACAGAGGGGCTCCTCCCTGGAGTCTTTGGAGAAAGCAGTCCTGACCACACCTGAGTATTGCACTTCTGGCACTTGAACTGAGAGAAAATATATTCTCATTGTTTTAAGCCACCAAGCTTGTGGTCCTTTGTTATGGTAGCCCTGGGACAAGAACACAGGCTGAACCACTTAGTGTTGAAGGAGGAGGCTGTGAGTCCAACCTGAGTCACATCCCCACCTTGCCAGGGTTCAGCTGTGTGACCTTGAATGAGTTACTTAACCTCTCTGTGCCTTGGTCTCCCCCTGAGTTGTGGACGAACTGAGTTAGTTGAGTCTCCAGGGTCAGACCGTGGGCAGGTGCTCAGCATGATGTAAGCCCTAAGAGTGCTGGTTCCATGTTTCAGAATTTAAGCTTCCTGTTCACTTGAGCGCTGGCATGGGCTCTCAGGACACACACTTGTTCTGTGCCATTTTATGGGGCTTATTCTATGCACCACAGACCAGGCAGCTTAAACAACAGAGCTTTATGCTTGCAGGGTTCTGGGGGCCAATGAAAGAGTGGGCATTTCGCCAAAGAAGACATACAGATGGTGAACAGGCACACGAAAAAGTGCTGGACATCATTAATTATTAGAAAAATGCAAATCAAAACTACAATGAGGTATCACCTCATACTAGCCAGAATGGCCATCATTTAAAAAGTCTACAAACAATAAATGCTGGAGAGAGTGTGTAGAAAAGGGGCCCTTCTATTGGTAAGAATGTAAGTTGGTGTAGCCACTATGGAGAACAGTATGGCAGTTCCTTAAAAAGCTAAAAATAGAGTTGCCATATGATCCAGCAATCCCACTCCTGGGCATATATCCAGACGAAACTCTAATCCTCAAAAATCTACTCTCCCCTAGGTTCACAGCATCACTATTCACAATGGCCAAGACATGGAGACAACCTACATGTCACTGACAGACGAACGGATGAAGGGGAGGTGGTGCATATGCACAATGGAGTGCTACTCGCCATGAAAAGGAATGAAATGATGCCATTTGCAGCAATGTGGCTAGAGATTATCATACCAAGTGCAGTAAGTTGGAGAAAGAAATCACTTATAGAATCTAAAATGTGATACAAAGGAACTTACTTATAAAACAGAAACAGGCTCACAGACATAGATAACAAGCTTAAGGTTTTCACGGGGAAGGGTGGAAAGAGGGATACGTTAGGAGTCTGGAATTAGCAAATACAAACTAGATATAAGGACCTACTGTATGGCACAGGGAACTATATTCAATATTCTGAAAAAAAAATAAAGAAAAAAGCCAATATACGAATAATGCAGCGTCGGCCACTTAAAATCTCAAATGAGTGCCATTTTATAGGAAAAATAATAAATATAGTGTATTTGGGTTCTCCAGAGAAACATAACAGATAAGCAACAGGGTAACTGGGGAAGGCAATGGCACCCCACCCCAGTACTTTTGCCTGGAAAATCCCATGGACGGGGAGGATCCTGGTAGGCTCCAGTCCATGGGGTCGCTAAGAGTCGGACACGACTGAGCGACTTCACTTTCACTTTTCACTTTCATGCATTGGAGAAGGAAATGGCAACCCACTCCAGTGTTCTTGCCTGGAGAATCCCAGGGACGGGGGAGCCTGGTGGGCTGCCGTCTATGGGGTCGCACAGAGTCGGACACGACTGAAGTGACTTAACAGTAACAGTAACAGGGTAACTGGGTTTGTGTGTGTGTTTATCTATGTCTAGATCAAGAGAAATAAATATTAAATTTAAAGAATTATCTTACACGTTTAAAGGGACTGGCCAATCCAAAATTTTCAGGGTGGATTGACAAACTGGGGACTCAGAAGAGTTGCATTTTGAGCCCAAAGTCTGTTTTGGCAGAATTCCCTCTTCCTTGGGGGATGTCGTTCCTCTTTCTTTATCTTCCACTGATTGGATGAGTGTGTTGTGTGTGTGTACTCAGTCGCTCAGTCTTGTCCAGCTCTTTGCAACTCCATGGACTGTAACCCACGAGGCTCCTCTGTTCATGGGATTTTTCAGGCAAGAATACTGGTGTGGATAGCCATGCCCTTCTCCAGGGGATCTTCCCAACCCAGGGATCAAACCCACGTCTCCTGTGTCTCCTGCATTGGCAGGTGGGTTCTTTACCACTAATACCACCTGGGAAGCTGATTAGATGAGACGCCCCCCCGCCCCATACAGACAGCAATTTGCTTTACAAAGTCTACTGATTAAATGTTAATCTCATCTAAAAAATACCTTCAAATAAACATCCAAAATCATATTTGACTAAAATCTGGATACCACAGCCTAGCCAAGTTGACATATAAAACTATGACTAATCAGATTTTAAATTCAGCTTTATTTTTAAAAATGAGTTAAGTTTTTGTAAAGCCTCCCAATGGAAATGAACAATGCAAGAATGAGAATAAGGAATGCTCATCACCGAAGATGATGACACGTGGGTTTCTCAGACCTTGGACGCGATATCTGTGCAGGACGGATGTGCAGCTGTAACTCTGCATCATCAACAGACACTCCTGTCTTCAGTCCCACCCACGTGCAAGTGATCGGGCAAGTACGTTACTCATGCCCTCTTCATTTTGCTGTTGTTGTCTTTCAGTCGCTAAGTCATGTCTGATTATTTGAGAGCCCATGGACTGCAGCATGGAAAGCTTCCCTGTCCTTCACCATCTCCTGGAGCTTGCTCAAACTCATGTCCATTGAGTCGGTGATGCCATCCAACCACTCATCCTCTGTCGTCCCCTTCTCCTCCTGCCCCCAATCCCTCCCAGCATCAGGGTCTTTTCCAATGAGTTCGCTCTTCCCATTAGGTGGCCAAAGTATTGGAGCTTCCACTTTAGCATCAGTCCTTCCCATGAATATTGATTTCCTTTAGGATCGACTGGTTTGATCTTCGTGGAGCCCAAGGGACTCTCAAGAGTCTTCTCCAATTTCTCTTATTGCTTTTTTCCCTTATGAAGATGAAAATACAATGGAATTAATGATAATTCAAGAGAATGTGGCAATTCATAAGCATCGCCATGGCTAAAAGTACCATAGATTGTCAATGATGGGCTGATGCACTGGACACATCTATCTCAGGCTGGATGCCTGACAGATATGATTCAGGAAGTGCTAGGGGCTGTTGAATCATTGCTGGGTGTGGCAGCCATCCTGTGCATAGTAGGAGGTTGTGCAGCATTGCTGGCTCCACAACTATGAGATGTCAGTAGCAACCCTCTTAGTTGTGACAACCAAAAACATCTCCAGATGTTGCTCAGTGTCCCCTAGCTGGAGGGGGCCCCAGATCATCAAGTGTGGGCAGCAGGATCCAGGGTGTGTAGGGAGTGGGAGGGTCCCAGAGGTCACTGCAGGCTGAAGCTATGAGGCCGCACAGACTGTGCACAGGGAAGTCAATGATCTTGTGGAAGGTAGAGGTGGTTCAAATGTGGACAGGAGCCAGGCACTGCAGGGTTTGGAGCTTTCATGTTGGGAGCTGGTATGCGGATCCAGAGGTCAGCAGCAGTCCATTCTGGGTCCAGACCTCTCCTTCCCATCCAGAGCCTCAGAGTGGGCTTGCTGCAGGAAACCTGTGGCCTTTACCACCGTAAGTACTTGATTAAGACCAGCTGAAATCCCACCATCCCTGGAGACTCAGCCCCAGGCAAGCTTCAGGCTCTGGGGATTCAGCACCAGCTGTGTGGTCCGCAGTCTGTCTCTGTCTCAGGAGAGCATGTGAATGCACAACTGGAGAGCCACCTTACTGGACCATCCCTGGTTCAGTACAGGGCCCATGAAGGACTTCCGGATTCACAAATGATCCACATGCCCAGGTACTGGGACTTTCCCCTGAGGAGCCTTCGCAGACAGCTACGTGTGTCTTACAGAACCTCAAGGATGCTCAGGGCATCATGCAGGAAAATGAGCATCAATAGACTGAGGTGCCTTCCCACTCCACTACTCGTGAGCAGCCCAGATAAGAAAATGCAGAGCTTCCATTTTCAAAAATAGGCTGAGCAGACTCCAGAGAAGAGATACAGACCCCAAATGAACACATGAAAAGATGCTCAACATCATCTGTCATCAGGGAAATGAACAGTAACATGATCATGAGATATCATTACGTGTCTATTGTTGTATCTCTAAGTTGTGTCCAACTCTTTCTTGATCCCACGGGCTGTAGCCCACCAGCCTCCTCTGTCCATGAGATTTCCCAGGCAAGAACACTGGATGAGTTGCCATTTCCTTCTACAGGGGAATGTGAAGCCAGGGGATCTTCCTGGCTCAGGAATTGAACCCACAACTGCATTGCAGGCAGATTCTTTACCACTGAGCCACTTAGGAATCGCAACAGGTATCCATTCTCCCCAGAAACTCCCCTCCCATCCAAGCTGCCACATAATATTGAGCAAAATTCCCTGTGCTATACAGTAAGTCCTGTTGGTTATCCATTTTAAATATAACAGTGTGTATATGTACATCTCAAACTCCCTAACTATTCCTTCCTCCCATCTTTCCCCTCAACTTCCGGCAGACATAAGTTCGTTCTCTAAGTCTGTGAGTCTCTGTTTTATAAATTCATTTGAATCATTTCGTTTTAGATTCCACATATACGGGATGTCATAGGATGTTTCTGTCTGACTTTCTTCACACAGCATGACAATCTCTAGGTTCATCCATGTTGTTGCAAATGGAATTCTTTCATTTGTTTTAATGGCTGAGTAATATTCCATTGTATATATGTACCACGTCTTCTATATGGATCTGTTTATATGGCATTCTGGGAAAAACAAAAATATCAGGACCTATACCAGGGGTGCTGAGAGTGTGGGGAGAGGTGACCGACAGCAAAGGGACAGGAGGGGGCTTTGAGGGGTGATGGCAGTGCTCTGTATCTCGATGGAGATGAGCTGTACATCTGAAAATGATGAACTTTTTATTGAGATACAACTGACATGTAACATCATATTAGTTTCAGGTGTGCAACATAACTGTTTCTGTACATATTGTGAAATGAGTAAATTTTATTGGGTGTACATTTTATCTCAATGGCACCCTACTCCAGTACTCTTGCCTGGAAAATCCCCTGGATGGAGGGGCCTGGTAGGCTGCAGTCCATGGGGTTGCTAGGAGTCGGACATGACTGAGCAACTTCACTTTCACTTTTCACTTTCATGCATTGGAGAAGGAAATGGCAACCAACTCCAGTATTCCTGCCTGGAGAATCCCAGGGACAGAGGAGCCTAGTGGGCTGACGTCTATGGGGTATTCCTGCCCGGAGAATCCCAGGGACAGAGGAGCCTAGTGGGCTGACGTCTATGGGGTCGCACAGAGTTGGACACGACTGAGGTGACTTAGCAGCAGCAGCAGCAGAGAGGAAAACATAAAGAATGCAAAGCAAGCTCTTCTTCAGAAGATGCGAAGACTCAAGGTCACAGGATCCTGAAATCTTCTGAAATCTTGGGACTTCCCTGGTGGTTCAGTGGCTGGAACTCTGCACTCTCAGTGCAGGGGACCTGGGTTTGATCCCTGGGTGGGGAATTAGATTCCACATGATGCAATGGAGAGTTCCCATGCTGCAAGTCAAGATCCCACTTGCCATGACTAAGACCTGGTAGAGCCAAAAAATAAATACTTAGAAAATCCTCTGAAATCTCACCATGGAAGGGGAGCAGGTTTTGCCATCCCCAAATATGCCACTTGCAAATGATTATTTTGAGCTAAATGCAATCAGCCCCCAGCAGATTCAGGAAAGGCTCTGTACCTCCTCCTCTGCCTATTTACATTGGAGAGGGAGCCTATATCAGAAAGAGAGCACTCCCCAAGGAAACTTTTTTACCTAAGAAGCTTACCTGCCTAATAGGACAGCTCCTGTTTTCCAAGCATCTCCTCTGCCTTCATGAAAAGGGTCCCTCTCCCCATGGCCTGCCTGCCATTTGCCTTAGCTCAGGATGTTCTACAAGCTTCAGTTACCTGGTTGCATTTTGAGTCGTTGTGTCTTTCTGGGGCTTCTGTACGTAAGTCATTTTGCTTGCTTCTTTTCCTGTGCATTAATGGATTTAATGATCAGACCAGCCAAAGAACCTGAAAGAGCGGTAGGAAAAACTTTCTTCCCCTGTACTACATGCCCCGGAGAAACCCAGAGGAGGACAGAGTTTCAGAGCAAAAACCTCAGGAATCTTTTCGTTTCTGGATTTTAGGTTTTTCGTTTGTTTGTTTAAATATTTATTTGTTGACTTGGCTATGCTGAATCTTCGTTGTGGCATGTGGGATCTAGTTCCCTGACCAGGGATGGAATCCTGGCACCCTGCATTGGAAGCATGGAGTCTGAGCCACTGGACCACCAGGGAAGTCCTTCGATTTTAGGTCTGGGGCATGAGCTGCCTTGTATATTTAAACATAAGACACAGGGAGGCTTTCTGGGACTGTTCTAGCCTCCATCATGCAAGGATCCTTCTTCCGACTCCTTGCTGAACCTTTAGTATAGACACTTAATTTTTCCATAAACAAGGGTATTAGGAAATGATATTTTTGGCAAGCACTGCTTTATGAAGACTTGTTCTCTTTGGATATTTCTATATGAGGATACGTGGATGGTGAGATCACTCGTTTTGGTGAATATTTTTGAAGTGAAGCATCAAAACCAATGCTATGATGTTTGTACACCTTGAAATAAAACATTAGTGGGAAAACTGCTCCCAACGTTGGGAGCCCACGTTGGACCCTGAACCTCAGAAAAGGGAAAAGCAAGATGGCTGTGACTGTGCTGGGCAGGGCTCGGCCTCCCGCCTCCCAACTCCTGGGTTTGCCCCCTACTTCTCCCCCACCCCTCTGCACACTTCCACCTGCCCCAGGCCCACCACATGTGGGAAGAACTGCCATCCCATGGGTCCCTGGCACGTCTTGTGGGAGGGCACAGCAGAGGGCCCTGAAGGTTAGCCTGGGAGCCTTGGGCCTGTTCTGGGAGGAGCTCAGGTTGTGGGTCTGCCGCCTCATCCTGGCCCAGACACTATCCCTGCCACTTTCTGGATCTTTCTTTGGGAGGTAGGGCCAGGTCAGGAGATGCTGTGCTGGGGCTAGTTGGCCCCTTCTCCCTGCAGCTGGGCTTGAGCAAACTGAATCCGGGGTGTGGGTCTGGGCAGAAGCCGGTCTCAGTCCCGCCTCCAGACCTCGGTTGTGGCCTCTGGGCCAACTTTCTCCAGACACCTGCATCTGGGGACTGGAGCCAGCAGCGCCTTTCCTGGATGTGAAAGTGGTGACATGGCAGCATTTGGCTTTTGTTCTCATATAGCTCCCACTTACACGGGCATTTCCAGGTTCCCATCCACACGGCACCTCCCTAGACCACAGCCTCATCCCATGGGCCCCGTGCTAGAGGAGGCCTGAGATGGAGGGCTTGTGGGGGATTCCTGAGTTGCAAAAGATTGAGGGCAGGAGGAGAAGGGGATGACAGATGGTTGGATGGCATCACCGACTCAATGGACTTGAGTTTGAGCAAGCTCAGGAGATGGTGAAGGACAGGGAAGCCCGTGTGTCTGTGGGGTCGAAAAGAGTTGGACACAACAGACCAACTAAACAACAACAACCTGGGCCTCTGAGAAGCTGGTCCGAGGCTGCAGGTCCTGCAGAGAAGGCAGTCTGGACCACCGTCTGTCTGGGGTTGCCTGAAGGTGGGCTCTGCAGTTTGTTGCTTGGTGTCATATAGGCTCAGCAGCTGCTACTTTTTAAAAATTTTAAAGACACTTGGGGAATTCCCTGGTGGTCTAGTGGTTAGGACTCTGAGCTTTCAATGCTGACGGCCCAGGTTCAATTCCTGGCTGGTTGGGGATCTAAGGTCCTACAAGCCACGAGTCATGGACAACTAAAATAAAAATTAAAAATAAAAGAAGACATGATTTTTCTGGAATGGGTTTAAGTTCACAGCAATATTGAGAGATTTCCCATAAACCCCCTTTCTCTATTCAGGCACACCTTCCTCCACAATTGACACCTCACCCCCTAGATGGTATATTTGTCACCACCAATGAGCCTGCATCGACACATCATTATCACGCAAGGTCCATAGTTTACATTAGGGCCCACAGTGGAAAGTAACCTTTAAAACTGTTATAAACATTTTTTTAACCAAAAGTTGTATTGAGCAACGAGGTCATCACTGTGACCTTGAGATTTACTTGGGGGCAGTAGTGGAGGTGACAGGCTGATTAAAGTTGGTTCGAGAATGCAAGGCAAGGCATCAGGATACACTTGCATTAGGACAGCAAGTGTGTGTGAGTGTGTGTTTGAGTGTGTGTTGTGTGTATCGTGTGTGTGTGACTGTGTGTGTTGTATGTGTGTATGAATGTGTGTGTGTATGAGTGTATGAGTCTGTGTGTGTGAGTCAGGTGTGAATGTTGTATGTGAGTGTGTGTGTCAGGTGTGTGTGCATGTATGAGTATGTGTGTGTATGACTGTGTGTATTATATGTGTGAGTGTGTATATTAGTGTGTATGAGTCTGTGTGTGTGTCTTCTGTGTGTGTATGAGTGCGTGAGTGTGTGTATGAGTCTGTGTGTGTTATGTGTGTGTATGAGTGCGTGTGTGTCTTCTGTATGTGTTGTGTGTGTGTATGAGTGTGTGAGTTTGTGTATGAGTCTATGTGTGTTGTGTGTGTATGAGTCTGTGTGTGTGTCTTCTGTGTGTGTTGTGTGTGTGTATGAGTGTGTGAGTGTGTGAATGAGTCTGTGTGTGTATGAGTGTGTGTGTATGAGTCTCTGTGTGTGTGTGTATGTGTGTGTGTCATGTGTGAATGTTGTGTGTGAGTGTGTGTGTGTGAGTTGTATGTGTGTGTCACGGGGCTGGGGAACAGAGAAGGCAGGATGGTGTCCAGACCATATGTGAAGGTCAAGGGTTCTGTGGTTTTTCATATAGGAAAGAGTCTAACTGCTGGGTGATCATTTTCAAATGAAAGTACATGTGAAAAACACTTCGGACTGTGCTTAACACATGTCAAGTCTCCGTCCATGTGAGCTGTGATCATTGTCGCCACACTGCCAGGAACGTTTGCCTCTTCCTCCCTGCTCACGGGCCACGGGGAACTCAGAGCCCTGTGTCTCCTTCCTTCCTGCTCCTCTCTGCTCCCCAACATCGGGGTGGGCGTCCCTTCCCCGCCCACAGACACGGCTGTGGCTTTTAGCCTTAAAGAGAGAAATCTTTGTCCTTCCTGGGCTGGCCTAGGTAAGAACTGAGGGACATAGTGGTCCTAGAACCTGGGGAAGGTGGGCAGCCTGAGAACTCAGGCTGTCTGGACTGAGATGCAAAACGGGGGGCGTGATGGCTAGTCCTGATTCAAGGCCAGAACAAAGTCTCCTGGCAAGACAAGGAGATAAGGGTGTCCCCCACTGATGCGCACAGGCTTCAGTTGAGTCTAAACATTTTGAGAGAGGGCTCCTAGTCCTAGCTTATCAACTTCCCCCTCATTTCCACACCCACCCTCGCCTTCTCTGTTCCTGGGTGTTTGGGGCGACCTTAAACTCTGGACACACGGTGACACCATCTCACACTCACTGAGGTTGAAGGTGTCCCTGATGACATTCTCCATCCTCCTCCTCTTTTTCCAGACATGATGAATGCACTCGGTACCAGGGTGTGCACCACATGAATACAGAAATTATTTTTGTCTCTTTTTTTCACCATGAACCATCTTTTTACCATTTTAACTGTGCAGGCTTAAAAAAATTCTTTTTCATATTATAATTGTCTGAGCTCAGAAGAGCCAACAGTGTTACTCATTGTCACCAAAACCCAGATGGTATTTTTATTCTATGCTCAAATTGGCTTCCGCACTTCTTTCCAGGCCCTGTAAGTGCCTTAAAATTTCCATTTATCGGGTCAAGCTGTTCTTTAATCACCAGAAAGTGCAGGACATGCATATGACTTAGTCTCTTTCAAACTGAGATAAAGGAAGGTTTGTTTTTTTTTTTTAACTCATCTATGAATGTTTATCTGTTTTAAGAAGAGGAAAGAAATGAGTTTATTTCTAATACAGGGGGCTTCCCAGATGGCTCAGTGGTAAAAAAAAAAAAAAAATCCACCTGCCTATGCAGGAGAAACAGGAGATTTGGGTTCAATCCCTGGGTTGGGAAGATATCCTGGAGAAGGGAATGGCAACCCACTGCAGTATTCTTGCCTGGAAAAAAAAAATTCCATGGACAGAGGAGACTGGGAGGCTACAGTCCATGGAGTCACAAAGAGGCAGACATGGCTGAGCATGCATATACATGCTCTAATACAGGCGTCCCTGGGTAACCTCCAGGATTCATCGCAGGACCCTCCTCGGACGCCCAAATCCAACTTGAGTCTCTTACAGTTGCCCCTCAGAATCCATGGGTTCTGCATCCTCAGAGGCAGAGAGCTGGCTGTATTTCATCATAGCTCATACTCGATAAAGAGTGGTTTGCAGGTGACCCCGGGAGACGGAGGTGATCTGAGTCCAGCTAAGCCTTGACAGAGTGCATGTCTCCACATTCCCTGTGGGCAAGGTGGGAAACAGGGCCTCAGAGAACATGGCAGGTTTGGACTCCTAGATTAGCAGGGCACAGTTGCACCCCACAAGGCTGGTTCACAAATCAGTTCCTCTTGGTTCCCAAGAAAAAGTTGTAAGACTGGAGATGGACGGGAGCCTGGAGGTCTCTAGTTCCACTGGCTCACATTTTTGGATGGGGAGCTAAGCAGTCCAGCCTGGCAGCAGCGTCAAGACCAAAACTCAGACCTTGACTCCAGGGCTCTTTCTCCAAGGGCAAGAAGGCTGCAGAGAGCCTCTTCAGCCTGCGAGAGGAGTCTTTGCTTATCCTGTGATGAAGCCTTGGTATCAGGGTAAAGCCAGGCCTCCCATGGGAGGGTGAACTTGCTGGAAGAGGCCATGGTGCCTGGTGTCCAGGACTGGACTGGCCTGGTCCTGCCCTTGGCTTTTCCTTCCCCAGCTCTGAATGTTTTTGCAGATTCTGGTGTTGGTGCCCTCGGCCCCAGAGTTGTGGAGTATGGGACATACTCCCTTAAGTCTGCAGTATGGCGGCCATCCACTCCCTCCTCAGCATTTGTGATGCATAGAACAGTAGCATGATTCTGCAGCTCGTCTTTGATTTCAGGCCTCCTGGGCCTGCTCAGTTGAGCCATGTCCAGATTCCCGTAAACCTAGAGTCCGCCGAGGTGGGGCTTGCTTAAAAAAAAGCCGTCATGATGCAGTCACACTGAAGCAGACCTGTGGCTGGGACTGATCTGAGAGGCTTCAGTTCAGTTCAGTCTCTCATTCGTGTCCAACTCTTTGCGACCCCATGAATCACAGCACGCCAGGCCTCCCTGTCCATCACCAACTCCCGGAGGTCACTCAGACTCACGTCCATCGAGTCAGTGATGCCATCCAGCCATCTCATCCTCTGTCATCCCCTTCTCCTCCTGCCCCCAATCCCTCCCAGCATCAGAGTCTTCTCCGATAAGTCAACTCTTTGCATGAGGTGGCCAAAGTACTGGAGTTTCAGCTTTAGCTTCATTCCTTCCAAAGAAATCCCGGGGCTGATCTCCTTCAGAATGGACTGGTTGGATCTCCTTGCAGTCCAAGGGACTCTCAAGAGTCTTCTCCAACACCACAGTTCAAAAGCATCAATTCTTCGGCGCTCAGCCTTCTTCACAGTCCAACTCTCACATCCATACATGACCACAGGAAAAACCATAGCCTTGACTAGACGGACCTTTGTTGGCAAAGTAATGTCTCTGCTTTTGAATATGCTATCTAGGTTGGTCATAATTTTCCTTCCAAGGAGTAAGCGTCTTTTAATTTCATGGTTGCAGTCACCATCTGCAGTGATTTTGGAGACCCCCCCCAAAAAGTCTGACAGTGTTTCCACTGTTTCCCCATCTATTTCCCATGAAGTGATGGGACCAGATGCCATGATCTTCATTTTCTGAATGTTGAGCTTTAAGCCAACTTTTTCACTCTCCACTTTCACTTTCATCAAGAGGCTTTTTAGTTCCTCTTCACTTTCTGCCATAAGGGTGGTGTCATCTGCATATCTGAGGTGATTGATATTTCTCCTAGCAATCTTGATTCCAGCTGTGCTTCTTCCAGTCCAGCGTTTCTCATGATGTACTCTGCATATAAGTTAAATAAGCAGGGCGACAATATACAGCCTTGACGAACTCCTTTTCCTATTTGGAACCAGTCTGTTGTTCCATGTCCAGTTCTAGCTGTTGCTTCCTGACCTGCATACAGATTTCTCAAGAGGCAGGTCAGGTGGTCTGGTATTCACATCTCTTTCAGAATTTTCTGCAGTTTATTGTGATCCACATAGTCAAAGGCTTTGGCATAGTCAAGAAAGCAGAAATAGATGTTTTTCTGGAACTCTCTTGCTTTTTCCATGATCCAGTGGATGTTGGCAATTTGATCTCTGGTTCCTCTGCTTTTTCTAAAACCAGCTTGAACATCAGGAAGTTCACAGTTCACATATTGCTGAAGCCTGGCTTGGAGAATTTTGAGCATTACTTTACTAGTGTGTGAGATGAGTGCAATTGTGCAGTAGTTTGAGCATTCTTTGGCACTGCCTTTCTTTGGGACTGGAATGAAAACTGACCTTTTCCAGTCCTGTGGCCACTGCTGAGTTTTCCAAATTTGCTGGCATATTGAGTGCAGCACTTTCACAGCATCATCTTTCAGGATTTGAAATAGCTCAACTGGAGGCTTAAGAGGGCTCAAGAAACTCAAGATTAGTGGTGAACTTATTTTAGGCTAAATGGTCCAAAATGAGAGTTCCTACACTTAACTAGAAAAATGACAGTGTCCCTAAAATTAGTTTACTTTTCCCCCCAGAAACACCAAAAACTTGACCCTTTGAGGCACGGAAGCTCTGTTTATTATAGCTTCCAGGAACCAGTCATCTGAACCAGATATTAATGTCCCTCTGCTCTGGCGAAACACAGAGGAGTGAGAGAAACATTCTCAGAAATACTGAAGTGTAGTTCCATTGAATTATTAGCGGGGTCTTAAATAGAGAATGGCAACAAGAGCCCTGCTTTGAGAGGTATTATGGGCTGAATTGCGTCCCCACATAATTTATATATTGAAAATCTTCACCCCCAGTATCTCAGAACATGACCTTATTGGAAATAGTCTTTAAAGAAATGATTAAGCTGAAATTAGGTCCAATCTGACTGGTGTCCTTCTAAGAAGAGGAGGTCAGCAGACAGTCGCACATAAGGGATCACCATGTAAGGACCCTGGGAAAGGATGATCATACACGTTGACAAGAGAGGCCTCAGAGGAGCCACCCAGGCTGGTGCCTTGATCTGCGATTTCCAGCCTCCAGAGCTGTGAGAGAATGAGCTCCTCTTGTCGAAGCCACCAGGTCTGTGGGATTAGTCAGCAGCCACAGCTGACTAACGGGCTGGGGATAGACACCCAGAAGCAGTGTCTGACATCAGTTCAGGGTCCCACGGATACTGCAAGCTCCAGGACCAGGGTTGGAGCAAGACTGAACGACTACCACTTTCGCTTCCGTACACCTTCATAGGAAGACTGTACCGTCCTAATGTACAACTATGATCCTCGTCATGTGTTAACTATGGACGGAAGGAGAAGACCGGTAGTGAGCATCACCTTCATAGCTTTTGGACGTCTGTGAGAGGTTGCTGGTACCCACTCCTGCATCCACCTCCCCCTTTTTCGGAGCAATAGAATACCAGTTTCATTTGAGGTGTGGGTGTGCTAGGCTTTTTCCAGCCTCTTGGCCCTCATATGATGTTCTGCCAAAGGAATGTCCATGAAAATGTGGGAATTCTGTTCGATCTCCTCCAAAGGGAGGAGACACTTCTCTCGCATCCCCCTGCTTCTTTCTTTCCACTGCCTGGAATGTGGGTGCCATGACTGGAGGTCCAGCAGCCATCTTGTTCCATGAGTTGACTCTGAGAAACCACAAGTGGCAGAACAGAAAAACAGAAGCAGCACGGGGGTCCACTGACTTCATGAAACTGTTGCATCTGCCCTGTAGCATTTGCTTTAGACTTCTTTTACGTCAGAGAATTAAACCTTTGTGCCTTTAAGACACTGTTGCCAGATCTTTGCTATACTCAGCTGAACTGAATCCTAATGTTTTCCATGGACTGAGATCAAATGAAGAATCTTTGGTACAAAGAGGTTAAAAAAAGTACACGAGCACACATTTGGTGACTAGAAATTCCACCTTCTTTTCTGCTGCCCCATGTGGTCTGAGAATCACTGAGTTAAATGGGGCTGGTGAACTCTGGGGTGTCCTTCTGGTTCCCATATTTACCACTTTCAGTTCATGATGGAAATGAAAGCCCCCAGAAACTCATGCATCAGCAGCCCTGAAGCCCTATTTGCCCCACAGAGGAAGCCCTTTGGGACCCAGGCAGCTGTGCCACGCAGCAGTGAGTATGGGGAGCTGCTGATGGGGAAACTGAACAACTTTTTCCTTTCCTTGTTTTCCTGGCTTTTGCATGATCTTAATCCATGTTAGCATTTCCATGTGTTTTTCTCTGTAAAATGAGTGACTTTGGAAGTCAGTTGGAGCTTCTCAGTTTGGAAAAGAAGTGGGGTGAAGGAAGGGTGAGACCTGGGTGGGAGTGGCCCAAGCCTTCAGCGCCCACTGTCTGTCTCCAGGCAGGTGCCAGTCAGGATGGTGGGATGTGTGTGAAAGAGACCCCCAAAGGCATCCCAGAAGGTCAGCACAGGGGGCCAAGTTTCCCATGGCCATGGTACAGGGACTCACCCCGGTCAACAACGGGACTTTGGCCCAGCTGCGAGTAGAGTGGCTACTATCAAGGACAGGGCCAGAGCCATGAGCCCAGAAGACACTCAGTAATAGCTGCTGATTAATGGAAGGTATCTGTGGTCAAACCAGATGACTTATTTCAAAACAGCAGCCAGACCAGGCACAGCTGGGATCTTCACACTCAAAGATGCTCTCTTTCCCCATCTCTAAGGGGTTAGAATTCTTACAGATGCTGTGAGGGCCTGGTGTGTGTGTGTGAGTGTGCGTGTGTGTGCAGGCTCAGTTGTGTCCTACTCTTTGCAGCCCTGTGGACTGTAGCCCAGAATGCTCTTCTGTCCATGGCATTTCCTGAGCAAGAATACTGGAGTGAGCTGCCATTTCCTTCTCCAGGGGATTTTCCTGACTGAGGGATTGAACCTGCATCTCCTACATCTTCTGCATTGGCAGCTGGATTCTTTACTCCTGGTGCCACCTGGCAAGCCCAGGAGACCCAGGTACATCCAGAGGCTGCTCTGACCTAGTCACGCCCCAGGGATAAGAATTTAAAAGGTGAGGGCCTAGAAGAGTCCTTGGTGTCAGGCTTTCCTCTGGGGGTCCTGACAGTTGAGGCTCAGCCCTGGGGGAACTGGCTCTCATCCAGCCCAAGCTGATCCAGGTGAGATGCTCCCCGGCCGCTGGGTGTTCCCGGGACTGGCCTAACCTGACAGGCAGGTACTGTGCCCTCATGGGAGTGGTTCACCTTGAACCTGCCCCTCCAGGAGGGTGGCTGGTGGGGAGCCACCCTCACCCAACCCTTTTCTCACTCCTGGGTGCTCATCCATCCTGCTGGGCCTTTGGTTTGAAGCTCATTTTAAAACAGAGTGTCTCACGAATGACCAGATATCGTGGTTTGCAGACTTTAAACATATTTATTTACATTGTGCATAACTGGTGACTGGCCTGCTGGGCAGCCTCTAGAATGAGTATGGAACCTCCCTTGCCTGATGGAAGTGGCCCCGGCAGCAATATTCAGCCTTATCTTGGCAGTGATCGGACTTGGCTGGGGAGTTTTCCAAAAACCTAATGCCTAGGCTGCACCCCAGCCCAATCTTCATTGGGGAGGGGGGCCCTGGCTAGATGGTGATACAGGTGGGTGTTGCTGCTGTCGGTTCACCAAGCCCTCCCCTCGAGGACCCTGTCTATGGACCAGGGTCTGCAACCAGGAGATCTGAGTTGATCTGAGGTCTTGTGGGCAAGCTCAGGCAAGCTTTGGTCCCAATCTCTACCCGGGGATGGCAGGACCTCCTCTGCAGGTGTACTGTGAAAACCAGGTGTGAGATCAGCTGGGCGGCCTGCGGAATGCAGCACAGACACCCTTCCATTAACACCTTAACCTCACTTCTGGGTAGAAATCAGACAGCTCCGGCGGGGTGAAACTCCCAGGCTGCTCCCCCTTCCCCTGGGCTCAGTGTTTTCAGGCACTCTCCCAGCTCCTTACAGCAGTAACTTTTTTTCTTCTAGGCATTCCCTCTCTTTTCTGTCTCCCAGTCCCTGTTCATTTCATGTCAGTTTCTCTGCGGGCAGCTCCTCTCTGGAAACACCATAGCAGATGTCTTTTGCTTTCTCCTTCCTTGGCCTTTTCCCTCACAAAATCTCAAATTTCCTGAACTTTCAGGCTCCCCTCCCGCCCCCCACCCCCCCTCCCAGTCTGTGCCCTTGTCCAGGTGAAGTTGCCCATTCTTTTCTATCATTTTCAGCTTTTTCGCTCTTTCATGGGGTTCTATAGTCACCAGAGCCTTTATCCCCAGGTCTAAACCTCTGGAAAGTTGGATTTTGGTGTTCTTCCCACATGGCTCCTTTTGTAGGGCTAAAACACCTTCCGTGGTGTTAGATAAATTCGCTGAATGGTCCTCTGGACCTCTGGCTCATTGTACCTCCCTTTCTTCATAAGCTAGAGGGACCTTTAGGGGTCCAGATGGAGAAGTCAAGACCACACGTGTGTGCATATTTGCACAGCTGTGTCATATGTGTACATGTGTGCGTGCATGTCTATCTACATGTTCATGGGGGGCGGTGTGTAGGAGTCTGTAATCTGCACACAGTGAGCTGCTTCTCTCCTTCCATCTGCCAGTGTTTCATTCCCAGTGGGTGGAGTATGATACAGTTTTCCATGAGATTCCCATCAATCTTCCAGCAAGAACAAAATCAACAAAAACGTTGATTTCAGTGGGATTTGATCCAAGTAAGGAAAGCACAGTGAGTTTACATTATTCTACCGGGAAAGGTTTCACCCTGAGGATGTTATAAGGATAGTGTTAGGGTGTGGGCAGCAACGTGCATCGTGGTGTTTTGATCAGGGTTATGAAAACTGACTCCTGAGTTTATAGTTGCAAGCACTCGTGAATGATTGAATTCCAGGGCACCAGGCTCCCAGAGTGGAGAAGGCAATGGCAACCCACTCCAGTACTCTTGCCTGGGAAATCCCTTGAACAGAGGAGCCTGGTAGTCTGTAGTCCGCGGGGTCATGAAGGTCAGACACGACTGAGCGACTTCACTTTCACTTTTCACTTTCATGCACTAGAGAAGGAAATGGCAACCCACTCCAGTGTTCTTGCCTGGAGAATCCCAGGGATGGGAGAACCTGGTGGCCTGTCCTCTATGGGGTCGCACAGAGTCAGACACGACTGAAGCGGCTTAGCAGCAGCAGCAGCAGCAGCAGCAGCAGGCTCCCAGAGCCTAAAGTCTGCAGTTTAGATGAGACGGTCATGGCCCTGTGGAGGCTGTTGCCCTCGCCAAGCCTCCTGTGGGCCCCTGGGCTGGGGCTGGCCATGAGAGGGCAGGATGGACTCACCCCAGGATCCTCAGTGGATCATGGTTGGGCCCCCCAGGATGAGGGAACCCGCTGAGAATCCGTACACTGGCTTGACCTGATGCACAGGCTCTTGGCAGCAGGAAGTGGTGTGTGTGTGCATGCCTAGTCGCTCAGTCCTGTCCAACTCTTTGCTACCCCATGGACTATAGACCGCCAGGCTCCTCTGTCCATGGGATTTTCCAGGCAAGAATACTGGAGTGGGTTGTCATTTCCTCCTCCAGGGGATCTTCCCAACTCAGGCGTCAAACCCGAGTCTCCTTCGTTGGCAGGTGGATTCTTTACCACTGCACCACCTGGGAAGCCCAGCAGGAAGTAGGCCATACACTGAGCAAGGCAGTGCTGGCCATTAATTCGAAGTGATGAAAGACTTGGGATGGTTCCGAGGGAACTGGGGTACTCCCTGCATCTCCTGTCTAGGGAGGCAGAGAAGGGGTCACCAAAGGTCCCAGCCTAGAGCTGCAAGCACAGTTCTTTTGTGAGAAAGAACCCAAGAAATAGGGGCTGCGGCATTCTTCACCAACCCCAAAAGGTAGAGACAGCTCACACGCCCATCAGCAGATGACTCTGTCCAGCAAGAAGTGCTCTGTCCACACAGTGGAGTCTCGCTCAGCTACAAACAAGAACAAAGAGCCGATACCTATAAAAACATGGCTGAAACTTGGAAACATTCTGTTATACATGAGGCCACATTTTGTATTATCCTGTTTATAAGAACCCAGGGGGCTCAGTGGTAAAGAATTTGCCTGCCAATGCAGGAAACGCAGATTTGATCCCTGGATCGGGAAGATCCCCTGAAGAAGGAAATGGCAACCCACTCCAGTATTCTTCCTGGGAAATCCCATGGACAGAATGAGCCTGGTGGGCTAGAGTTCATGGGGTCACAAAAAGTCGGACACAACTTAGAGACTGAGCATGCCTGCATAGGAAATGTCCAGAACAGGCAAATCCACAGACCCAGAAAGTAGATAAGTGGTTGCTCAGGGCTGGGCTGGGGCAGGGGCAGGGACGTGGGAGGCTGGGAAGATTGGGGAGGTGATCCCTAGAGGGTGTCTTCCTGAGATGATGAAAGTATTCTAAAGAGGACTGTGGTGATGGTTGCACAATTCTGTGCTTATACTAAAAATGATTCAATTTTGCATTCTAAATGGGTGAATTGCAGTCTAAATGGCATATAAATTGTATCCCACATAAAGCTGTTGTGACAAAAAGAGAAAAGAAACTGAAGTGGGCCAGCAGCTGTGGACTGTCCAGGTGTCACCAAGGCTGACCTGGAGCCCTCCTACTTCTTGGATCTGCCACCGTGTTCTTGTTCTATTTGGACACCTGGACCCTACCAGTTAAATTGTCCTTCTATCGCTCCAGAGAGTCAATCACATTGCCCAACTGCAAGGGCACTTCCTAGTGGTGGTAAGGGAGGCCCAAGTCACCAGAAGCAGATCAAAGTCTGAGCAGAGTTGCTGCCAGGGACTCAGGTGTTACACAACGAGATAAATGAGTGATGGGAGTATGTCAGCAACCAGGTTGGTTAGGAACACAGATTTACATGTCGGCATGTCTCATCTTGAATTGACATGAAGTTTTGTCAGTTGCTGCCATTCTTGGCATGGGTCTCATTCATTCCATTTGGAGCCATGTGATCTGGATCTCAGAGAATGGAAATGGCTGTGATGGCTTTCCAAGCTTGTTATTATTGTCTGTCTGACAATATTATTGTCTAAGTAGTGTCTGAGTCTTTGCGACCCCATGGACTGGAGTACACCAGGCTCTTCTGTCCTCTACCAAACCTGGAGTTTGCTCAAACTCATGTCTATTAAGTCAGTGATGCTATCCAACCATCTTGTCCTCTCTCGCCCCTTCTGCCGTCAATTTTTTCCAGCATCAAAGTCCTTTCCAATGAGGCAGCTCTTTGAATCAGGTGGCCAAAGTATTGGAGCTTCAGTTTTAGCATCCATCCTGCCAACAAATATTCAGGATTGATTTTCTTAAGGATTTACTGGTTTGAGAATTCCAAGGGACTCTCAAGAGTCTTCTCCAGCACCTCAGTTCGAAAGCATCAGTTCTTTGCACTCAGCCTTCTTTATGGTCCAACTCTCACATCCATACATAACTACTGGAAAAACCATAGCTTTGACTAACCAGACCTTTGTCAGCAAAGTGATGTCTCTGCTTTTTAATATACTGTCTAGGGTTGTTATAGCTTTTCTTTCAAGGAGCAAGCATTGTTGAATTTTATGGCTGCAGGCATTGTCCACAGTGATTTTGGAGCCCAAGAAAATAAAATCTGTCACTGCTTCCACTTTTTCCCCATCTATTTGCCATGAAATGATGGGCCCAGACGCCCTGATCTTCATTTTTTGAATGTTAGGCTTTAAGCCAGCTTTGTTGCTCTCTTCTTTCACCTTCAACAAGAGGCTCTTTAGTTCTTCTTTGCTTTCTGCCATTAGAGTGCCTTTCAAAAGGTAGTTCCCAGAATCACCACCCAAACCAACTATTTGCACTCTGATCCTCAACTTGGAGTTTGTTATGAGGAAAGTAAAATTCAGGCTTTGATGCAAATTCTCCTTATATCAGTCAGTCAGTTCAGTCAGTTCAGTTGCTCAGTCATGTCCGACTCTCTGCAACCCCATGAACCATAGCACGCCAGGCCTCCCTGTCCATCACCAACTCCCCGAGTTCACCCAAACACATGTCCATCAAGTCGATGATGCTATCCAACCATCTCATCCTCTGTCATCCCCTTCTCCTCCTGCCTCCAATCCTTCCCAGCATCAGGGTCTTTTCCAATGAGTCAGCTCTTCACATCAGGTGGAATACTATGGTCAATTACATTCATTTATTTGGAAAATAAGGGTGTGTTATATATTGACTATGCCAAAGTCTTTGTGTGGATCACAATAAACTGTGGGAAATTCTGAAAGAAATGGGAATACTAGACCATCTGACCTGTCTCTTGAGAAACCTATATGCAGGTCAGGAAGCAACAGTTAGAACTGGACATGGAACAACAGACTGGTTCCAAATAGGAAAAAGAGTATGTCAAGGCTGTATATTGTCACCCTGCTTATTTAACTTATATGCAGAGTACATCATGAGAACTGCTGGACTGAAAGAAGCACAAGCTGGAATCAAGATTGCCAGGAGAAATATCAATAACCTCAGATACGCAGATGACACCACCCTTATGGCAGAAAGTGAAGAGGAACTAAAAAGCCTCTTGATGAAAGTGAAAGTGGAGAGTGAAAAAGTTGGCTTAAAGCTCAACATTCAGAAAACGAAGATCATGGCATCTGGTCCCATCACTTCATGAGAAATAGATGGGGAAACAGTGGAAACAGTGTCAGACTTTATCTTTCGGGGCTCCAAAATCATTGCAGATGGTGATTGCAGCCACGAAATTAAAAGATACTTACTCCTTGGAAGGAAAGTTATGACCAACCTAGACAGCATATTCAAAAGCAGAGACATTACTTTGCCAACAAAGGTCCGTCTAGTCAAGGCTATGGTTTTTCCAGTGGTCATGTATGGATGTGAAAGTTGGACTGTGAAGAAAGCTGAGTGCTGAAGAATTGATGCTTTTGAACTGTGGTGTTGGAGAAGACTCTTGAGAGTCTGTTGGACTGCAAGGAGATCCAACCAGTCCATCCTAAAGGAGATCAGTCCTGGGTGTTCATTGGAAATACTGATGCTGAAACTGAAACTCCAATACTTTGACCACCTCATGCGAAGAGTTGACTCATTAGAAAAGACCCTGATGCTGGGAGGGATTGGGGGCAGGAGGAGAAGGGGACAACAGAGGATGAGATGGCTGGATGGCATCCCCTAGTCGATGGACATGAGTTTGAGTAAACTCCGGGAGTTGGTGATGGACAGGGATGCCTGATGTGCTGCAATTCATGGGGTCTCAAAGAGTTGGACATGACTGAGCGACTGAACTGAACTGAACTGATGTCCATTTAATTGAAAATGGTTAAGGGTGCATCATGTTTTAGAATGAGAAAATATTATTCTAGGAGTAATGCTCTGTGATCCATTTCATTCCATCACAACGAGTCCAAATTATCCATCATGATCTTTAGGTAACAGTAAAACATCTGGAGCTAGGATTTTCTGACATTTAGAAACTTGCTTCTAAATTAATTTGTCCTACAAAATCGACGCGTAGCTGCCAACTGCCATCCTACTCTGATTAAGCGTGAAGGAGACGAGGGAATTCAGCCCAGTGGTGTGTATCTGGAGCGAGGTGATCGTCCTAATGAGCCTGGAATTGCACTGCGGAGGAGCCATCTGGTCAGCTGGGCCTGAAGGGGACGTCAGTCCTGATCTTCCCACCATGAATTGCACCCAGCTGGTGTCTCCCCTCAATTACACCCAGCTGGTGTCTCCTGCAGGGTGAGATCTGAAACAGGTGAAAACACGGTGGGGGCTTTGGGTGTCGGGGAACAGGTGGCTGCCAGCATGTTGAATCCATATGTGATGGGCCTCAGAGACTTTTAATTGACAGCAGTGGTGAATCATGAAGGTAGATGCTTTGCTATGACGAACCAGAGCCAAGGATGGGCAGAGACCGCAGTCCTCGTCGACCGTCCTTCTGACACTGCTGGCTGTGAGGTAATTGCAGCCAAAGGCAGAAGGAAGCTCAGCAGCTGGGCATGCCCTCGTTCATTATGTGTCTCCTGCTGCAGTAGTTTGTGGGTGCAGGCTTGCCTGGCTGGCCCTGGTGGTGGCAGATGGGTCCTGCTGGCCCCTCGAAGCTGTCTGTGCTGCCTGAGGCTGAGGAGGGGATCCCTCTATGAAGGGTCCTAGGTGGCCTGCGTGAGGTGGTGGTGGGCCTGGAGACCACAGGTTCTAAAAGGTGATATCCTATTTCAGAGCATCTGTTTACCCCTTTGTTAGGGCACTTGTGCCCCCTCCCCCTCCAGGACACAGTCCCTCCTTCAGGGGCTCCTTACCTCTTCATCTAAGGAGTCAGTAGACCAGGGCAAAGACTGCCACATGCTCAAGACCTCAAACCTCACGGTCTCTTGGGGGGAATAAGAGAGCCATCAGACAACTGTCGTGCTGAGCAAAGGGTACACAGGGCCAAGGGTTGTCACCGGCAGCTAGTTTAATACCATCACTCGTATTTATGACACCATTAACATGACAACTCAAATCACTTTACAGTTTTACAAAGGCTTCTGCCTCCGTGGTTTCATTTGATGCTGATGAGGACTTGGGGGCCAGGTATGAACCTCCTCCTCATTTTACCCACGAGGAAGCAGAGACTCAGGGAAGCAAGCTGCAGCCAAGTAGGTGGTAACTGATGAAGCCGGACCCTGTTGGAACTTTGAGCCTCAAGACCTGGCTCTGGTTCTGTTTGGGGACAATGGCTCTTCTTGGGATAGCAGTGCACTTGCAGGAGGGTAGATGCCCTGGCCAGGCCCACAGTTCCATCCATGAGCTCTTGTCCTGCCCCTCAGAACCAAGAACATCATTTGTCAGATGGCCAACAAGGGCCATGTGTTGCCTTGGGATCCATTTGGTTAAGGCTCAAACATGTAAGTCCCATATAATTAATTCCTTTTGTCAAGGACTTCCCGTCCACATTTTGTATCCTGTTCTATTCCCACCCCACCCAGTCTGCCTCAGACTGGGGTTTTTTCTGGGTGTCTGGTTCCGGTCTTGGCTCACCCAAAATGCCCCTGGGCTATGATTTTGATTCCCAGAATAGACTTCTTCAAGATCTGGCAGTCCCCTGCATGGGAGGTATCCATGAAGAAATGGACAAAATTCCATTATGACACAGATTCTGTGTACCTGCTGTGGCCTGAACGTTTGAGTCCTCCACCCCTCAAGTTCACATGTGGAAACCTTAATGCCTGATGTGATGATAGTCTTGGGAGGTGGGGACTTGGATAATTGATTAAGTCATGAGGATGGAGTCCTCATGAGCAGGATCAGGGCTCTTATAAAAGAGATCCCAGAGAGCTCCCTGATCCTTCTTCCATGTGAGGACCCAGCAAGAAGGCACCGTCTGTGAAGAGACTCTCAGCAGACACCGAACCTCCCACAGCCTTAATCTTGGACTTCTAGCCTCCAGAAGCATGAGAAACGAATGTCTGTTGTATCTTAGCTGCCTGGTCTCTGGAGTTTCAGTTGCCTGAACTAAGAGGTTATCTATTTATATTGTATATATTTTCATCCTGGGCCACTTCTTGGTGGGAGGGAGAAGAAATTGGTTTCACAGGTTGACAATCTATTGCATAAAGCAGTGCTATTTTCTTATTTCCCTCTTTCTGATGTGGATCACAATAAACTGTGGAAAATTGTGAAAGAGATGGGAATACCAGACCACCTGATCTGCCTCTTGAGAAATTTGCATGCAGGTTAGGAAGCAATAGTTAGAACTGGGCATGGAACAACAGACTGGTTCCAAATAGGAAAAGGACTTCGTCAAGGCTGTATATTGTCACCCTGCTTATTTAACTTATATGCAGAGTACATCATGAGAAACGCTGGACTGGAAGAAGCACAAGCTGGAATCAAGATTGCCAGGAGAAATATCAATCACCTCAGATATGCAGATGACACCACCCTTATGGCAGAAAGTGAAGAGAAACTAAAAAAGCCTCTTGATGAAAGTGAAAGAGGAGAGTGAAAAAGTTGGCTTAAAGCTCAACATTCAGAAAACGAAGATCATGGCATCCGGTCCCATCACTTCATGGGAAATAGACGGGGAAACAGTGGAAACAGTGTCAGACTTTATTTTTCTGGGCTCCAAAATCACTACAGATGGTGACTGCAGCCAAGAAATTAAAAGACTCTTACCCCTTGGAAGGAAAGTTATGACCAACCTAGATAGCATATTCAAAAGCAGAGACATTACTTTGCCAACAAAGGTCCATCTAGTCAAGGCTTGGTTTTTCCTGTGGTAATGTATGGATGTGAGAGTTAGACTGTGAAGAAGGCTGAGCGCTGAAGAATTGATGCCTTTGAACTGTGGTGTTGGAGAAGACCCTTGAGAGTCCCTTGGACTGCAAGGAAATCCAACCAGTCCATTCTGAAGGAGATCAGCCCTGGGATTTCTTTGGAAGGAATGATGCTAAAGCTGAAACTCCAGTATTTTGGCCACCTCATGTGAAGAGTTGACTCATTGGAGAAGACTCTGATGCTGGGAGGGATTGGGGGCAAGAGGAGAAGGGGATGACAGAGGATGAGATGGCTGGATGGCATCACTGACTTGATGGACGTGAGTCTGAGTGACCTCCGGGAGTTGGTGATGGACAGGGAGGCCTGGCGTGCTGCGATTCATGGGGTTACAAAGAGTCAGACGTGACTGAGCGACTGATCTGATCTGATCTGATCTGATGGTGCGGAGCTCCTCTTGGGTACGGAGCTTGGGATTTGTATAAACACATCTGAGCCCAGCCTTTCTCTGGCTCAGCCACCAGCTTTGACTGCCATCATAAGCTGTCGTCCCCAGCATTGGCCCCACCCAGCACCTCTGGTTCTGTTCAGTTCTGGTCTCGTCTCATCAGCCAGGTGACCATGGGGCAGGAGGGAGCAGACCCCTCTTCTGTCCACTTTGGGTAGTCACCAGGCTTCCCCGGGGCTTCTGAGCTCTTGGCCTTGCTTGATGCAACGCTTGTGAGTGCACAGGCCCCCTTTGGGGCTGGGTGGGCAGGGTCAGTGAGAAGAGACTATGGACAGAGTGAAGAAGATGCCCCAGAAGTAGATGCCTTGACCTTGACTCCTCAGTCCTCCAGGTCCTGGGACTCGCCAGTCAATCACTTGCCAACTACACTTAGACCCTTAGCTAAATCTCATGCGGGAGATTCCATCTAAGTAATGTAAGTATGTATTTATGTCTCTGTGTGCAATATTACCGTGAATTTTCCACCTTAAGACTTTCAAAGGGCTTTCCTGGTGGTCCAGTGGTTAGGAATCTACCTGCCAGTGCAGGGGATGCAGGTTCAGTCCCTGGCGGGAGAACAAGGAGCCCATGTCCCCCAGGGTGACTAAGGTCTCACCCTGCAACTGCTGAGCCCTCGCAGCAAAATTAAAAAAAAAAAAAAAAGATTTTCAAGACCTAGGGATCTGAAGCATCCTTGTTTTCACTATCCTTCCCCTCTCCAAGCCTCGCCCACCCGCCCCCCACCTCCCCACCCCCCACTCCCCCACCTTCCTTGGTCAATTCCCCTTCCCTCTCTGCTTGTTTCAGAGCAACTACGTCCCTGTGGTCCCTGGAATATGCCAACGAGGGCTGGCATCTCTCAGGGTGCAGGATGTACCTTATAGGAGCACAGACCTGAACAGGTGGAAGAATGGAGAATTCAAATCTGCTCTTTTGGTGCTGAACATGGAATTCAAGTGCAGACAGGTCTTCTCATCACTGGAATCCATGGCAGAGAGTGGAGCACAATAAAATAATGATTTGTTGGAAGGCAGTCTTTCCTCTAGTGGTTCTGCATTTCTGTGTGTGACCTGGGCTGAGACATCCTGGAATGTGAAGTCAAGTGGGCCTTAGAAAGCATCACTACAGACAAAGCTAGTGGAGGTGATGGAATTCCAGTTGAGCTATTCCAAATCCTGAAAGATGAGGCTGTGAAAGTGCTGCACTCAATATGCCAGCAAATTTGGAAAACTCAGCAGTGGCCGCAGGACTGGAAAAGGTCAATTTTCATTCCAATCCCAATGAAAGGCAATGCCAAAGAATGCTCAAACTACCGCACAATTGCACTCATCTCACACGCTAGTAAAGTAATGCTCAAAATTCTCCAAGCAAGGCTTCAGCAATATGTGAAATGTGAACTTCCTGATGTTCAAGCTGGTTTTAGAAAAGGCAGAGGAACCAGAGATCAAATGGCCAACATCCGCTGGATCATGGAAAAAGCAAGAGAGTTCCAGAAAAACATCTATTTCTGCTTTATTGACTATGCCAAAGCCTTTGACTGTGTGGATCACAATCAACTGTGGGAAATTCTGAAAGAGATGGGAATATCAGACCACCTGATCTGCCTCTTGAGAAATTTGTATGCAGGTCAGGAAGCAACAGTTAGAACTGGACATGGAACAACAGACTGGTTCCAAATAGGAAAAGGAGTATGTCAAGGCTGTATATTGTCACCCTGTTTTTTTAACTTATATGCAGAGGTACATCATGAGAAACGCTGGACTGGAAGAAGCACAAGCTGGAATCAAGATTGCCAGGAGAAATATCAATCACCTCAGATATGCAGATGACACCACCCTTATGGCAGAAAGTGAAGAGGAACTAAAAAGCCTCTTGATGAAAGTGAAAGTGGAGAGTGAAAAAGTTGGCTTAAAGCTCAACATTCAGAAAACGAAGATCATGGCATCTGGTCCCATCACTTCATGGGAAATAGATGGGGAAACAGTGGAAACAGTGTCAGACTTTATTTTTCTGGGCTCCAAAATCACTACAGATGGTGACTGCAGCCAAGAAATTAAAAGACGCTTATCTCTTGGAAGGAAAGTTATGACCAACCTAGATAGCATATTCAAAAGCAGAGACATTAGCTTGCCAACAAAGGTTTGTCTAGTCATGGTTTTTCCTGTGGTAATGTATGGATGTGAGAGTTAGACTATGAAGAAGGCTGAGCGCCGAAGAATTGATGCTTTTGTACTGTGGTGTTGGAGAAGACTCTTGACAGTCCCTTGGACTGCAAGGAGATCCAACCAGTCCATTCTGAAGGAGATCAGCCCTGGGATTTCTTTGGAAGGAATGATGTTAAAGCTGAAACTCCAGTACTTTGGCCACCTCATGCGAAGAGTTGACTCATTGGAGAAGACTCTGATGCTTGGAGGGATTGGGGGCAGGAGGAGAAGGGGACGACAGAGGATGAGATGGCTGGATGGCATCACTGACTCGATGGACGTGAGTCTGAGTGAACTCCGGGAGTTGGTGATGGACAGGGAGGCCTGGCGTGTTGCGGTTCAAGGGGTTGCAAAGTGTTGGACAGGACAGAGCGACTGATCTGATCTGATCCTCAAACATCCCTGAAAGGAGGCATGAAAGTGTAGGGAGGCAAAGACGGGGCAGGATGTGGCCTTGGAGATGCAGGGCTGAGCAAGCTGATGGGGGAGAGTCCCTCCCCTAGATGTGAGTGAGTGAATGTAGGAACCGCTGGTTTTCATGCAAATCAGAGGGGCCCTATTGACAAGGCAGGCAGGGAAGTTAATGGGTAAATAAGCTAGAAGACGTCAAATAGAATCAGAAGTGTGTGCTTTCTATGTACAACTTAACTGCATTTAGGGAATGTTGCCCTCCTCTGCCCTAGCTTCCCAGAGGGTTCTGAGGTGGCTCCATTATTACAGTCACCTGTTAGGTGACTTTAGGGTGTGGGGACCTTTCATTCCTCCATGACTGCAGTCTCCACCACCGCCTTTGCCCAAACAGCTGAAACGCCAGCCGCCCGGCATGTCTGGAAGCCTTGGGAGGTTCCTGCTGCCTCCCCTGGACCGAGGCTGACTCCTGCCCAGCATCCACCCCATCCCCCTAGCAGGTATAGGAAGGGGGGCTCCAGGAGAAGACTCTGCCTCCTCGATTCAGCATGATTTTAGGACAAGGGGCATCATGACCCATCCTCGCCCTGCGTCCCAAAATGCAGAAGAAAAAGTCGGGCCATTTCAGCAGACTCCAGCACCAGAGAGGGTCAGGGACTCATGGCTTTTACATTTTGTTTTTAAAACAATAAGGCAGGATTTACACATTGGCAACTGACTAGTCTATGTTTGGTTGAAACAGGGTGGAATCTTTGACAGCAGCATTTACTCAAAACCTGGCTCAGTGGGAAAAAAGATTTTGGCTCATCGGAGGCTGTGCTGGGGGAGGGGAGTGGGGAATTCCAGGAAACCAAAATTGGGTTTCAGCATCTCCAGTCCAAACATTTGGGGAGCCGTTGGTTTCCATGTCTGTTGGGGAACAGGGTGACCTCATCCTGATGCATGTGGCCTGACCTTGCCACTGCAAAAGGGGCTGTGTGTTGGGGAGAAGTGATCACCATTTCTTATCTATAGGGAAAGGTACCCACTGTGCATATCAGAAGTTAGAAAGTGTAAGTAAAACAATAGAAAGCTGTCACTCTAGGCCTTCAGAACTTCAGTGTGGCCAAAAGGAATTTATTTTAAGATTCTGATGTCATAACCTCGGCAGTTTATTTTCTGAGCAATGCGCCTTGTCTTGGAGACACGGACACTTCACTACAGCGTTAGGTCATTACCACAGCCCCCAGATGAAAGCCAGGTATGAGGTCACTGGCTGGCTGCTACCGAGTGCAGATTTACAACCGAGCTGTGGACCACTTAGTGGGGCAGCCGCCATCTCTGATGCTTTATTGCTCTTACTGATTCTAGCTGATACTTTTTGGCACATGAGGTGCTTGGTTGTGAGGAGGTGAGGTCCAGGGGAACAGAGCTGTACAAACACAGGGAGGTAGTGGATGCTTCTGTCCTGTGGGAGTGCAGGAAAATATCCGATTATTTCCTTTCTTCCACAGTAACAAGGTCTTTATACTTAAAAATTTCTCTTAATAGTAGTCTTCCCTGTTGGCTCAGATGGTACAGAATCTGCCTGCAATGCAGGAGACCTGTGTTCCATCCCTGGGTTGGGAAGATCCCCTGGAGAAAGAAATGGCAACCCACTCTAGTATTATTGCCTGGAGAATCCAATGGACAGAGGAGCCTGGGAGGCTACAGTCCATGGGGTCGCAAAGAAAAGACATGACTGAGCAGCTACCGCTCGACAAGGTATGGGAGGATCAGGTTCTCTGGAGACTTGCTTGCATCCAGCTGGCCTCTTTTGTAACTGTCTGTTAGTTGCCTGTCTGATGCAAGGGACAGGTCAGCTGGAAGTGGTGGGAATTTATGCTGCAACTTTGGCATTTACACCTGTAGCAGAATTCATTGCTCATGGGTGGATGTCCTTGATTAAAACTCCATCAACTTTCTTTTTTCTTTTTTCCCCGTAGCAAACATCCTCTAAATGAGCTGCTACTCAAACATTGATGTGCCCATGAGTCATCTGGAGGGTTTATGAAACAGCAGCTTCTGATGTAGTGGGTGTGAGGCCAGCCTGGGTCAGTGTGGACTAACTGTGATGCTGCTGCCAATGGTCCGGGGACCACACTTTAAGTAGCCAAACCCGAAACCTCCTTGGGCCCCAAGAGACTTCTAGACTGCTTCTGATATGGTTTCCTCCATAGCACCTGAGGTCCACAATCCTGACAGGTGAGTGAACAGACGGAGTCTCCGTGGCCCAGCTGATGGCACAAATGTGGATGGACAGTGAGTTCCTATTGGTGAGAATCAAGGGAAAGACAGACTTACCTGTCAGCTGGGAAGGCATGGATGGAAGACCCTGAGGTCGGGAGGAGAGAAAGCCATGGGGCCTGAGACTCAGAAGGCAGAGGGGCTCTTGCACAGAGGGCGGAGGTCAGCAGGGTCCATCTCGGAAAGGAGGAGAGAAGACAGATGGTGTAGGGGAACCGCGCAGGACCTGGACTCCCTCGAAGAGACCTCAGAGGACCCCGCAAGTGGGCAGCCAGGGGCTCACCTGTCAGAACACCACGTGCAGCCAGTGATGGCTTCAGCCCAGAACCCAAGAGGGAACTTGCACTGGCCCCACTGTCCAGGGACCCTCTGCTCCCAAGGTGTGTGGTGTGAATGTCCCCACTCACCATGGTCACAAAGCCCAGCAGACAGCAGCCCATGAGACCTTACTGCAGGCTTTTGACTCTATTGTTGCTGTTGTTCAGTTGCTAACTTTTGTCTGACTCTTTGCGACTCCATGGACTGCAGCACACCAGGCTTCCCTGTCCTTTACCATCTCCCAGAGTTTGCTCAAACTCATGTTCATTGAGTTGGTGATGCCATCCAACCATCTCATCCTCTTTCACCCCCTTCTCCTCCTGCCTTCAATTTTCCCCAGCATCAGGGTCTTTTCCAATGAGTTGGCTCTTCATATCAGATGGCCAGAGTATGGGAGCTTCAGATTCAGCATAACTGCCCTTTAAGCCCTTCATGCCTATAAACGCCAAGCAGGTGTCTCGACTTGTAGGAGTCTTCAGGGCAGACGGCCTGGACAAGTACTGCCCAATGAGAGATCACCTTTCTCTGTTCCCAGGTCAGCCCAAGGGGTCAAGGTAGTGGGCTGCCATTTTGATGATTTAAAAACGTCTCATTGTGATATAGAATTTCAACCTTAGGAAAAAAGTTGCAGAAATAGGACAAAAAATTCCTGTACTTTCAACTGATTTATGAGCTGGTGGAATTTTGCTCCACTCTCTCTCTCTAGTTTAATCTCTATGTATATATCTTTTTTTAAATATTTATGTAGCATAATTTCTCTCATCACTTCATGGGAAATAGATGGGAAAACAGTGGAAACAGTGTCAGACTTTATTTTTTTGGCCTCCAAAATCACTGCAGATGGTGACTGCAGCCATGAAATTAAAAGACGCTTACACCTTGGAAGGAAAGTTATGACCAACCTAGATAGTGTATTCAAAAGCAGAGACATTACTTTGCCAACAAAGGTTCATCTAGTCAAGGCTATGGTTTTTCCAGTGGTCATGTATGGATGTGAGAGTTGGACTGTGAAGAAAGCTGAGTGCCGAAGAATTGATGCTTTTGAATTGTGGTGCCGGAGAAGACTTTTGAGAGTCCCTTGGACTCAAGGAGATCCAACCAGTCCATCCTAAAGGAGATCAGTCCTGGTTGTTCATTGGAAGGACTGATGTTGAAGCTGAAACTCTAATACTTTGGCCACCTCATGCAAAAAGTTGACTCATTGGAAAAGACCCTGATGCTGGGAGGGATTGGGGGCAGGAGGAGAAGGGGACGACAGAGGATGAGATGGCTGGATGGCATCACCGACTTGATGGACATGAGTTTGAGTGAACTCGAAATTGGTGATGGACAGGGAGGCCTGGCGTGCTGCTATTCATGGGGTCGCAAAGAGTCGGACATGACTGAGCGACTGAACTGAATTGAGCATAATCTCTCTATGTCTGTATCTTTTCATGTATATAGTATAATCTCCATCTGCACATGGATATCTTTTCTTAGATATTTATAGTATAATCTGTCTCTCTCTATATTTCTTTTTATATATACATATAGAATAGTCTGTTTATGTTATATACTTTTCATATATATAGTATAATCTGTTACATATATATATGTATGTATGTATGGCAGAAAGTGAAGAAGAACTAAAGAGCCTCTTGAGGATGGTGAAAGAAGAGAGTGCAAAAGTGTAAAATCTGGCTTAAAATTCAACATTCAAAAAAATGAAGATCATGGCATCCAGTCACATCACTCCATGGCAAATAGATGGGGAAACAATGGAGACAATGATGGATTTTCTTTTCTTGGGCTCCAAAATCACTGTGGACAGTGACTGCAGCCATGAAATTAGAAGATGCTTGCCTCTTGGAAGGAAAGCTGTGACAAACCTAGACAGCATACTGCATACTAAAAAGTAAAGACATAACTTTGCTGACAAAGGTCTATGTAGTCAAAGCTATGGTTTTTCCAGTAGTCATGTACTGACGTGAGAGTTGAACCATAAAGAAGGCTGAGAACTGAAGAACTGATGCCTTTGAACTGTGCTGCAGAAGACTCTTGAGAGTCCCTTGAACTGCAAGGAGGTCAAACCAGTCCATCCTAAAGGATATCAGTACTGAATATTCATTGGAAGGATGGATGCTGAAGCTGAAGCTCCAATACTTTGGCCATCCAATGTTAAGAGTTGACTCATTGGAAAGGACCCTGATGCTGGGAAAAAATAAAGGCAAAAGGAGAAGAGGTGGCAGAGGATGAGATGGTTGGATGGCATCACCAACTCAAACTTTGGAAGATAGTGAAGGATGGGGAAGCCTGGTGTGCTGCAGTCCATGGGATCACTAAGAGTCGGACACGACTTAGCAACTGAACAAACAAAAAATATATAGTATAACCTTTATGCTACGCTATATACATATACATATATGAGTATATATAGTATAAACTCTGTGCTATGGTCTGAATGTTTTTTTGTCTTCCCAAAATTGCTATGTTGAAATGTAATTGCCAATGTGATGGTCTTAGGAGGTGGGACCTTTGGGAGGTAATTGAGGTCATGAGGGTGGAGCCTTCATGAATGGGATCAGTGCCTTATAGGAAGAGGTCCCACAGAGGTTCCTCACCCCCTACCATGTGAGAATACAGTGAGAAGATGCCCCCTACAAACCAGAAAGTTGGTCCTCATCAGACACTGAATCTGCTGGAGTCTTGATCTGGACTTTCTAAGCCTCCAGAACTGTGAGATATAAATTTCTATGGTTTATAAGTCATCCGCCCAGTCTCTGGTGGCTCAGACATCTGCTTAGAATGAAGAAGACCCAGGCTTGCATCAGGAAGATCCCCTGGAGAAGGAAATGGTAACCCACTCCAGTATTCTTGCCCAGAGAATCCCATGAACAGAGGAGCCTGACAGGTTACAGTCCATGGGGTCTCAAAAGAACTGGACACCACTGAGCAACTAACACTTTCACTTTTTCAACTAGTCTAGGTATTCTGTTTTAGCAGCCTGGATGGACTAAGACACTTTGTCTAAACATGTATCTTTTCATATATATATTGTAATCTTTATGTATATGTCTTTTCATATGTACATATAACATCTCTGTTTCATCTGTGTTTTCATATATGTGTTTGTACCTAAGACATCCTCTTGTATCACCATAGTACATTTATCAAAATCAGGAGACAACCTCGTTACATTCTAGTCTCTCATCTGTTCTCCATATTCAAAGGTAATGTCTTTTTTTTATGTTAAAAATGTAAATCTGGTTAATAGCGTGACTATCTGATACTGATCAGTTACCACTTCCACCATCAATGCATTAGAGCAAATTAAAATGATGGTGGCTTGTTCCTGTGAACAGGATGACTTTAAGTGAAACAACTTTGCTGTGACCTCTTCCTGGAGGGTCAAAGCTACTGGTTGGTTGGTTGTCATCATCCTCACAAGTTCCCTCCCCAGGACGAGTAAGGGAGGTGCTCTTGTCTGATTCTATTCCTTTGAAAAGGTTTAGAGAGTTTGACAAACATTCAGATAATTACGTGTTCTGAGATTACTTCCTTTGGAAAATAGAGGGATCCTTTCTGCAGGGAATACATTGTCCCTGGTGATGAGTGGAAGTAAAGAAATCTTATAAATGAGCTAAACATTTTTGTAGCTTATAAAATTCAAAATTACAAAACAGAATATAGTCACAGATGTAGAAAGCAGACTTATGGTTTCTAAGGGGGAAGGTGGGGAGGAATAAATTGGGAGATTGGGGTGAACATATACACACTATTACATATGGAATAGATAACTTATAAGGACCTACTGGGGCCTCCTGGTAGCTCAGGTAGTTAAGAATCTTCCTGCAATGCAGGAGACCAAGGTTCAATCTCTGGGCTGGGAAGATGCCTTGGAGAAGGGAATGATAACCCACTCCAGTATTCTTGCCTGGGAAATCCCACTGGCAGAGGAGCCTGGCAGGCCATAGTCCATGGGGTCACAGAGAGCCGAACATGAATTAATGCCTAAACCTCCACCAAGGACCTACTGTGTAGCAGAGGGAAATCTACTCAACCCTCTGTAATCACCTATATGGGATAAGAATCTGAAAAAGAGTGGATATATGTAAATGTATGGCTGATTCACCTTGCTGTACAGCTGAAACTAATACAACATTTTAAATTGACTATACTTCCGTAGAAATTAATTAAAAAATATTGCTGTTGTTTAGTCACTAAGTCGTGTCTGACTCTTTTGTGACCTCATAGATTGTAGCCCACCAGGGTCCTCTGTCCATGGCAAGAATACTGGAGTGGGTTGCCATATTCTTCTTCAGGGGATCTTTCCAACCCTGGGATTGAATCCACAAGCTCAATTAAAAAATAAATATGCCCTTTACAACTACTTTTCTGGGGTCCAGAATCCTTTTCAGAATCACATTATTTTAGTTTTATGATCATAATGATATTGAGGAAAAATATCTTCACTTTCTTTCAGTTCAGTTCAGTTGCTCAGTCATGTCCAGCTCTTTGCAACCCCATGAATTGCAGCACACCAGGCCTCCCCGTCCATCACCAACTTCCAGAGTTCACCCAGACTCACATCCATCGAGTCAGTGATGCCATCCAGCCATCTCATCCTCTGTAGTCCCCTTCTCCTCCTGCCCACAATCCCTCCCAGCATCAGAGTCTTTTCCAATGAGTCAACTCTTCGCATGAGGTGGCCAAAGTACTGGAGTTTCAGCTTTAGCATCATTCCCTCCGAAGAAATCCCAGGGCTGATCTCCTTCAGAATGGACTGGTTGGATCTCCTTGCAGTCCAAGGGACTCTGAGGAGTCTTCTCCAACACCACAGTTCAAAAACATCAATTCTTCAGTAAAGGAAAATGCAAAACAAGAGTCAATGGCATAAATATTGCTTTATTTAAAGATTTGGAATCCACAAATTCTTTCTATATATCAGCAAAAATCTAAACCAATCAGCCTAGGCAAACCTCCAGTGACTGACATTGGGGAGCAGGGGTATAAGGCCCAATTTCAGGTATGTCTACGGTTCATGCCATCCTGACCCTGGCCTGGCCTGGGTCTGGGAGGTAGTGCCTAGTTCTCTGTCCTTGAACCTGGTTTGAGACTCTGCTCTTGTGTTAAAAGGCAGATTTCTGACCCCATTCTTCCATCATGAGGTTGATTACAAAGTTCTCCCTAGCCATGAAGGAATGAAAGCTCCCCAGGTAAGTTTAAGCCACAAGTCACTGGGTTTCAAAGGAATCAACCATTTTCCCATAAAGTGAAAGTGAAAAGTCACTCAGTCGTGTCTGATTCTTTGCAACCCCATCAACTATATCGTCCATGGAATTCTCCAGGCCAGACTATTGGAGTTGGTAGCCTATCCCTTCTCCAGCAGATATTCCCTACCCAGGAATTGAACCGGGGTCTCCTTCATTGCAGGTGGACTCTTTACCAACTGAGCCATCAGGGAAGCCCATAAATGAATAATAATTCTCTGTCCAGAGTGACGTCGGTCACGCCAACCTCAAAGTCCTGTCCCTCTGTGGGGTGGCGTTACCACCGAGGTCCTCAGTGGTTTAAGGGACAAGAGAGGCGACAGTGAGATAGTTCTTGGCCACACTCTACCAGCCCTAAGCCAGGGCAGGATCGAGACCGGAGTCTCTGAGCACCCCGAGGCTGGGACCTTCTGCATTTCAGCCTCCAGCAGGAGAGACTGTGAAGTACCGCCTGCAAAATTAAGATGTGTTTTTAGCCTGTCTTTTATCTTAAAAAAAAACAACAAAAAACAAAAAACAACCAAACCTTTGTAATATTTATTAAATGTTTTACCCAACAGCAAAGTGTCCAGGATGCTTCATAGGTGAACAGAGGATACTTACAAGGTGACTAAATCTGGCTCAAGTCACACACTGGATTTCTCCAGGTGGGGTTTTGAGGTGGTCTCACCTTCCTAAATGTGCTTTGATAGTGGTAGCGAAAAAAATGTCCCATGACACCTGTCCTCCTTTGCAGGTGAGGAAGCAGGGGCTCACAGCATGCAGGAAGTTCGTCCTGCACCCAGTTAGCGCAGGGCAGAGCCAGGCTGTTACAGAGGCTAACATTTTCAGAGGTCACCAGTACCTCAGAGGTCATCACCTGCAGTATCATCAGGTGTGAGGCCACCAGTTCAGAGGTCACCATCCCAGAGGTGGCCAGGGGATGCTGTGTGAGCCAGAAGCCAGTCATCTGACAGGTGCGCTTGGGCACAGCCTCTGCACCTGGCCGGCCGCTCCTCAGCCCTGATCTGCCAGGCGTGTCCTGCTGCGCTCCCTTTGATGATTAACAGCCAAGAGATCCCCAAACGTCGCTCCCGTGCATCTGCTCTTCTGCTCAAAGCGCCCAGTTCCCTGTTGAGGCAGGATGGGGGTGGAATCAGACAGTCTGAGTCTGAATCCTTGTTTTCTGTCTGGAAAGGAGCACCCGAGCACATTTCCTGTCCACTCCCTCAGCTGTTTTTGTGTTTCCACGCACACGAAAGCAACAACCCCGTGGCCTGTATCTTAACAGCACGATCAGATACACAGAAGGAGCCTGGTCAGGCTTTTGCAATTGCTGTCTATACACCTTTTGCGGGATTAGGGCTTTTGGGAACCAGCATTTTTTTTCCCAATTTTTTTAAAAATTTATTTTTAATTGGGAGACAATTGCTTTACAAAATTGTGTTGGCTTCTGCCATACAACAACATGAACCAGCGTAAGAATACATATATCCTTTCCCCGGAAGCCCGCTTTTTTATCCTAAAAGCATTTTATTATGAAAATGTTCAGACGTACAGATAGGTTGGCACAAATTGTGACAGTGAGTACTCTAGATTCTACAATTAACACTTGCTACACTCACCTTCTCACATCTCTAGTATCTATTTCCCTCCATCCTTCAGACTGTGCTGTCTTGTTTTTGATAGAAAGTGACTTGCACATGTGAAAGCGCTGCACCCTGAATACTTCACTGTGGGTAACATTAGAGTCCAACATTTGTTTACAGCTTTTCATTTTTAAAACAATAAAATTTAGATACATTGATATGCACAAATGTTACATGTACAGTCACTGAATCTTGACAAATTGTCAACATTAGAAGCTCCCGAGGATGTCTCTGGCCTCTGAATGTCCTTAAGTGATCCAAGTTCACATTGTTGATCTGCTGCTGTGCTCTCTTCCCAAAGCTCCCTCCCACTCACTGGACAAACCCATTTTCCCCTTTAGGGACTTTCCTGTGAATCAGTGTCTAAGACTGTTGCCTCGGGCAAGGGCTCAGCCTGTCCCGGCAGTATGGGGCCAGCCTGCAATCCTTCAGCTCTTAGGACCGACCATACATGGTCTGCAGTCTTCTTGAATACTCCCAATATCAGGGAGCTCATTACCACCATTGACAGCCATCTACCCTGATCTAAACATGAGAAGGAGAATTCCATGGACAGATGAGCCTGGTGGGCTATAGTCCATGGGGTTGCAAAGAGTTGGACACAACTGATTGACTAACACTTTCACTTTGGGTCTTCCTAGGTGGCACTATTGGTAAAGAGCCCGCCTGCCAAAGCAGTATACATGAGAAAGGTGGGTTCAATCCCTGGGTTGGGAAGATCCCCTAAAAGGAGGGCATGGGAACCCACTCCAGTATTCTTGCCTGGGAAATCCCATGGACAGAGAAGCCTGGAGGGCTACAGTCCATGGAGTTGCAGAGAGTTGGACAAGACTGAAGCAATTTAGCACACATACAAGCATGAGAAACCTCTTCCCGAGCTAAGCGGGAACCCACCTGGGGATAACCTCCAGCCATCATTTCTTGTCTTACTTTTTGGCTTTCTACCAAATAAATACGTGCTGCTTCTCCATGACAGATGTCCAAACATTTGACATTGGCCACTAGGCCTGCTTTTGATCTTTTCTGAGAGAGCTATTTGCATACGTGGGCACCATACTTGTTCTGCCCGCTCCTGACCCCCTTCTAGCGAGCCCAGATTTCATCAATCTTTTCTCCTCTGGCATAGACGTCAATTAACTAGTAGCTGGCCCTGTGCTTCCAGGAAGATCTGGATTCGAGCTGGTGTTGGCAGAGAGGGGTACAGACCAGGACCGGGTGTCCAGAGTGAAGTGGGGTCAGTGTGGCAGTCTGTGGAAGGTGGGCCTAGCCTGGCCTTGCCCTTGCCCCACACCATGTGACTGGAGTGGAATGAGTTGGCGGGACAGGTGTTGTGAGCCTGGGCCAGCAGGAAAGTGCTGAGACTTGGGAATGGGGGGAAGACCCCCAAAAAAGGGTAGAGTGAGACTTAGAACCTACCCCCCAGCCCTGCCCTGGGCATTGCAGAGCCAGCCTGGCACAGATGAATGACATGGAACTCAGCTGGGTAGGACATCTCCTTACTTGGAAACTTCTGTGTGGGGAACACAGGGCACAGGGCCAAGGGGGCTGACACCACAGGGAAGGGGTCTCTCCTGGTGTCCCCCCACCCTTCGCCTCTGGGGTGTTGGGTCCCTGGATGGTAGATGAGTCTCATTCTCCCCACAGAGATGAGGCCCGAAGGCAAAGTCACAGATGTCTCTGCTGGAACTCCAAGCATATGATGGCGAGTCCAAGGCCAGGGCTGGACTCACTAGCCCAGGGCAGTGGGGGTGGCACCACAGGGAACAGAGTGACCATGCAGGAGGATGGCCCTGACCCCCAGGGAATAGTCGTCTCTCTGGGAGCTTTTCCCTCCTCCCTGCCTCCTTCCCTTCCAACCAGTCTTCCTTCTTTCCTTCCATTCTTCTAAGAAAGTATCTCCAGGAGAATAAATTGGATGATCACAAGGCCTTTTTATTTCCATTTTATAAAAATTGAGAAAAGGAGAATTCAAAATTATTGCACATCCCTGGGTTTCAGCTCTGCAGGGCTCAAGGCAAGATGTGGTTGAATCCCTCGGTTGACAGGTGGCCATGTCTCCGGTTTAAGCCCCTTTGGCCATGCAAGGCCAGATCTAGTCCAGTTGGTCCTGCCTCCCCCACCTTGCCCCTCTGCCCCTCTCCTGCTGCTCCCCGGCCTTGTTCCCTTTCTTGGGTGTTTAGTGACTACACCGTTCTTCCCTTGGCTCATTGGCTGGGGGAGAGGAGATTTCTCAGCCTGGAAGCAGAGTCCGAGCTTGGTTTCAGAATTCCTCACTCTATTCTCTGCTCCCACCACTGCCTGCTCAACAGTTTCCTTGTCTAATTTTCTCAAAATAGTTTGGGAAATCCTGAGGGCAAACCACTTAAAAACTTTGCACTAGTTCTGTGTCCAGAGGCCTTAGTTACTGTGTGCAAACATATCTCAGCAGGAGAGCCATCCCCTTCCTGTGGTTTGCCTCCGAGCAAGGATTAACACACGCTTCTACCTTAAGACATCTGTGGATACAGGGCAAAGACTCAGGGGTGGGACCCGCCTGAGACCTGTGGGTTGCTCTAATCCCTTTCCATTGTAATAAAGTCCTGGGGTTGTTGCAACAAATTACCACAAAGTCTGTGACTTAAAACAACAGAAATTTATCGTCTGGAATTGTGGAGGATGTCCACAGGGCCGTGCTCCCTCAGCCGGCTCCTGGGATGAACTGCTGCCTCTTCTGACTCTTGCAGTTTCCCTGTCCGTGGTGTCTGTCCTTCTGTCCTGGGCCTGGAGATGGATCACTCCAGTCTCTGCTCCTCTGGATGTCCTCTTAGAAGGACAGGCTCATTCAATTCAGGGCCCACCCAGATCCAGGGTGATCTCACTCTCTGTCTTTACCTTAATTACATCTGCAAAGGCCCTACTTCTAAGAGTCACGTTCTGAGGTTCTGAGTGGACACCATTTTTGGGGGGGTGAGGAGGGCTGGATAGCATCACCGACACAATGGACATGAATCTGAGCAAACCCTGTGAGACTGTGGAGGACAGAGGAGCCCGGCGTGCTGCAGTCCTAGAGTCACAGTCGACAGGACTTACTGACCAAACGACAACAATGGACACTGTCCAGCCCACTACGTTTAACACCCTTGTCATCTTTTCCTTCTCACACGCCCTTTCTTCCTTCTTCTAATCAAAGTTCTTTTTATTTTTTAAATTTAATTTTTTTTGGAGTCTAGCTGGTTTGTGTTAGTCTCTGTACAGCAAAGTGAATCAGCCGCATATACACACATATCCCCTGTTTTTTTGAATTTCCTTCCTGCTTGGGTCACCACAGGGCACTGAGTAGGGTCAGGTGCCCTTTCTTTTTCCTTCCAGCACTGCTGAGATCTGTAAGACCGTTGCCCCCAAACAGTGCATGTATCATTTCTCCCAAACTCTTCAGCAAATTCCCTGGGTGTTGTTCTGGAAATGCTGCATGCCCTGTTTCCTTCTGGGATGGAAAACTGTTCTCCACGGCCCCGCCAGTCAGTGAGACATTCCAGTCCAGTCTTTCCATTTGGGCTTTCTCATCTGTCTGTCTTTTATTTACACAAGCCCCAAACCACCGAATGCTGCGTGGTAAACTCTCATTCATTTACTCTGCAAATGCTGGGCTTGGAGTCCCAGGCCCTCTCTCTCCTGGGGAAGCCTCGGCAAAGTGCTGGGACGCCAGAGGACTTTCTTCACATACTTTGAGGTTTTCTGAAAGGGTATGTTTTTCCTAACATCACTTCCAACGTATTTCTTAACCAAAAAAAAAAACAAAAAACAAAACCCTCCTAAGCTTCGGAAAATGGAAAAGCGTTTACTCATCTCATCTGGAAGCTCACAGTTTTAAGAACCCATTACCAAACCCTCAGGTGATTGTGATGGCCCAGCTGTCCAGCCCCCCAGAAGGCATTGTTCAGCAGAGATTTCTATGTTATATCGGGCATCTCTTCCAGGTTCAAATACTGGCCACAATTTTCCAGAGGGTCTTCCTTGTCCTATTGTGTGATACTCTTTTTGAGACTTTTCTTGGTTAATGATTTGTAATATGGTCCTGTTTAGAGGAACCTGGATTGTCACCCTGCTTATTTAACTTCTATACAGAGAACATCATGCAAAATGCCGGGGTGGATGAATCCCAAGCTGAGATCAAGATTGCCGGGAGAAATAGCAACAACCTCAAATGTGCAGATGGTACCACTCTGGTGGTAGAAACTAAAGAGCCTCTTTATGAGGGTGAAAGAAGAGAGTGAAAAAGCTGGCTTGAAATTCAACATTCAAAAAACTAAGATCGTGGCATCCAGTCCCATCACTTCATGGCAAATAGAAGAGGGAAAAAGTGGAAGCAATAACAGATTTTGTTTTCTTGGGCTCCAAAATCACTATAGATTGTGATTACAACCATGAAATTAAAAGATACTTGCTCCTTGGAAGAAAAGCTATGACAAATTTAGATAGCATATTAAAAAGCAGAGACATTACTTTGCCGACAGTGGTCCATAGAGTCAAAGCCATGGTTTTTCCAGTAGTCATGTATAGATGTGAGAGTTGGACCATAAAGAAGGTTGAGAATCAAAGAATTGATGCCTTGGAATTGTGGTACTGAGAAGACTTCTGAGAGTCTCTTGGACTGCAGAGAGATCAAATCAGTCAACCCTATAGGAAATCAACCCTGAATGTTCATTGGAGGGACTGATGCTGAAGCTAAAGCTCCAATAGCCTGGTGCAAAGAGCCTACTCATTGGAAAACACCGTGATGCTGGGAAAGACTGAAGGCAAAAGCAGAAGAGGGCGATAGAGGATGAGTTAGTTAGATAGCATCACTGACTCAATGGACATTAGTTTGAGCAAACTCCGAGACATAGTGGAGGACCAAGAAGCTTCACATGCCACTGTCCAAAGGGGTCACAAGGACTTGGACACAAGTTAGTGATTGCATATTAAATTTCAATTAATATAAAATTTAGATGTATTTCCAAGACCACATGCACTATTGGGCATCAGTCTCTCTCCTGGGAATGTCTTTATCTCACTCTTGGATAAATTCTTCAGGAAGTAAATGAAGTAACCTGCCGAAAATTACATTTCCCCATTTTAGTCTCCAAGGGGAAAGGAGGCCCAACCGGTCTGAGCCCTGATCACAAGAAGGAAGCATTTTCCTGAAGGTCTGAACACCAGCGTGGTCTTGGTTACTTGGGGATGTAAGTCTATGGTTCTGTTAGGGTATGTTTACCCCAAAACAAGGTGCCCTCAGGGCAGAGGGTGGGGAAGCCAGCCATGGGGACCTCTCTTCCACGTGCTTGTCTTGGTGATCCTCTAATGTGCATGTGGGCCGACCCAAAGCCATTCATGTAATAAGCACTTATTGAGCACCTCTTGTATGCCAGGCACTGGGCTAGGTACCAGAAGGAGGTGGTCTTAGCCATGATTTCTCCAGTTGGGTTGCCCATCATCCATCAGGGGAAGACACACTTATTGCCATGGCTACAGGAGGCCAAGGGGTCACAAACATCAGAAGAAAAAGAGATGGGAGAAGGCAAGGACAGGAGGTCGAAAGGAGGAATTAGTATCTGAGCAGGTGCTGATCAGACCCATATTTGTTTCCATGTTGGGCCAACCCTGATCTGATGGGCCTGGGGTCCTTCCTGAGCATCGGCCCCTTAGGCCAAGCTCTAACTGTGATGCCTGACCTTGGCCTCTGATCCCAGGCTGACTTGGACCTTGGACCATTTCCTCCTGCTCAGCTTTTCCTCTGTCTGTGCCCTGGTCCTGTGGTCTGTTCAGGGGCCCTCCTGGTCTTGAGATGACCCTGAGCACTGTCCTGAGATCAGGAGTTTCTGGCCCATGGCCAGCTCTGCCACCCCAGTGGATCTCCCTGAAGCTGGCTGGCTCACCCCAGCCCTGGCTCACTGTCTGTGGTACCTATGTACCCATGATCCACGCTGTGGGTCAGCCCACAACTGACATGGCCCCGGCTGAGTGCCCCTCAACCCCACCCCACAAGTGAGAGCAGCTCCCCCAGCACCCCCAGCTTCCATGGGGTCCTTTGCTGCCTGCCTATCTGTCCCTGACCACCAGTGGCAAGGAGTCTACGTGTCCAGTGGGACCCACACATGGACATGACATTGCACAGCCTTTTCCTGCACAAGATCATCTCATGGTCACTCTTGTTTTCTGTCTTCATGAGCGGGGAGCAGGGATGCCAGTCTTGATGAAGCAATGGTCACATGCAAGGGTCTCCAGCTCATCAGACCACTCGTGAGGAGGTGCATTGTCCCTATCTGCAGACGAGGCTTCTCAGAAAACCATGAGGACCGGGTGATGGAGCCGGATCCTTGAGGCCAAAGGCCCAGGGCAGGCTCCTCATTCTCTTCTGCCCGGTGGCCTGTGGACCCCTCTTGCTCTGTATCCTGCTTCCTGGAGCTGAGCTCCTATTCACCGCCAGCTGAAGTAGCCCCCTTGGGAAGTGAGCCTTGCCCTGCGCTGTAATCTCAGACGTGGAGGCTGGAGGCATGGAGGTGGGGCTCCGGGGTGTGACCTGGTGGGGTGGATGGGGTAGGGTGGGGGAGCCCCAGTGGCCTCGGCAGGTTCAAAAGCACCAGCTTTTCCTCGTCACAGAGCTCTGGACACTGCATTCCAGGGCTTAACAGCCCTCATTATCTGACCCACATACCTCCTGCTGAAACTAACCTCGACCTCCTGTGACTTGGCCCTGAGTGACCTGGAGGCCGCGTCACGCACCTTGTGGAGGCTGGCACCTTGCTCCCGGGTGGAGGTGACCCAGCGCTGTGTCACCTGGGTCTCTGACTCAGTGCCCGCTTCAAGAGAGGCTCGGCTCTCAGATGCCATGTTGTTCTCAGCTGTTGCTGGACGGATGCCATTTCGTGAGGGCTGGGGCCGTGTCTGGCCTCTCTGAGCCTCGGGGCCCTCCCCTTCATCAGTTCCTTGGAGGAGTTGAGCTCTTGGCCCAAGGCCTTTGCAGCCTGTGCCTCCCCCTCCAGGTGCAGCTTTCACCCTAGGGCAGAAATAGTTGTGAAATATTCACTTCAGTTTTAGTCTTCTCCAGCTTCTTGGAGAGACTTATCTGTGCTTCTTGGCACAGCGGTAAAGAACCCACCCGCCAATGCAGGAGACATGAGATGTGGGTTTGATCCCTGGGTTGGGAAGATCCCTTGGAGAAGGAAATGGCAACCCACTCCAGTGTTCTTGCCTGCAGAATCCCGTGGACAGAGGAGCCTGGTGGGCTACAGTCCATGGGGTTGCATAGAGTCAGACACGACTTGGGGACTAAGCAACAACAACAAAGTCCACTCTGTAATAGATTTCTAGGCCCACTGTAACAAGCACCACAAACTGGGGGTCTTAAAACTATAGGAACGTGTTCTTTCATAGCCCAGAGCCGGAAGTCCAAACTTGAGGTGTTGGCATGGCTGTGCCCTCGTGGTGGTGGTGGGAAGTTCCCACACCCTTTGACTGGCAGCTGACCCCACCGCTGGCTCTGTCATCTCTCGGCTTCTGTAAGTCTGTATCTAAACTTCCCTCTTGGGAGGAAAACAAGCTCATCAGATTTAGGGTCCACCCTAAGCCAAGACAACCTCACTGTAACTAAATTACAGCTGCAGAGAGCTTATTTCCCATGTACTGGGTGTATGGCTTCAATATATCTTTTGGGGAGGGGGACATGATTTAACCCATAGCAACCCAGACTGTTGAGTCCGCAGGTGGCCCTAGAATGCATTCAGCGATGTCTATGGGATGAGTAGACAGACAGATAGGGAGCTGACTGCAAACATGTTATGGATGAAAAGGTTGGACATCTCAGAGGAGTCTGATGCGTGCTAGTGAGCTCTCTGTTGTCTCCTTTCTTGTACCTTTGAATCTTCTGTGCCAAGGTTTCCCTTCTCCCTCCTCCTTTCTCACTTCCTGTTTCCTGCCCCTCCTCAGAGCTTTTTCAGAATGAAGCCATCTGAGCTGGATGTGCCCACGGAGCAGGAACAGAGAAGGCGCTTTCTCCTGGGCTCTGGCCCACATCCATTGGTCCCCAGAAACTCCTCCTGTCACCTTGGAAATGAGAGCACTCTAGGCTGTGATGTGGACCCCTTTGCCCCCTTGGAGGCCGGGCAGCACCTCTGTGCCCTCCTGTTTCCATATGTCGGGAGACAAAATCCCACCCAGGGTGCCTCAAGAGCCCAGCTCGGGCTGTGATCTTGGGAACTTGCTCCTCCACCAGGAGGCACATGCCTTATCTCTGACCCAATCTCAGAAAACCAGCAAGATCCACAGTGCTGAGTGGTCACTATCATTAACACTGCTGCTAGCACTTAGTCAGCGGGGGCCACAGACTGTGTGACTCCAACAATACACATTAAGTTCCGGAGGCTGAACGTCCACCAGCAAGGTCCAGCAGGGTAGGTGGGTCTTGTTGGTGAGAACTCTTCTTAGCTTGCAGACAGGTGCCTTCTCACTGTGTCCTTATGTGGCTGAGATAGAAAGAGAGAGAGAGAGGGTTCTGGAGTTCCCTCTGATAATGGCATGAATCTTATCAGATCAGGCCCCATTCTATTGACCTCATTTGTGGAAAAAAAGCTATGACAAACCTCAGTTCAGTTTAGTTCAGTTTAGTCGCTCAGTCGTGTCCGACTCTTTGCAACCCCATGAACCACAGCACGCCAGGCCTCCCTGTCCATCACCAACTCCTGGAGTCCACCCAAACCCATGTCGATTGAGTTGGTGATGCCATCCAACCATCTCCTCCTCTGTCGTCACCTTCTCCTCCTGCCTTCAATCTTTCCCAGCATCAGGGTCTTTTCAAATGAGTCAGCTCTTCACATCAGGTGGCCAAAGTATTGGAGATTCAGCTTCAACATCAGTCCTTCCAATGAACACCCAGGACTGATCTCCTTTAGGATGGACTGGTTGGATTTCCTTGCAGTCCAAGGGACTCTCAAGAGTCTTCTCCAACACCATAGTTCAAAAGCATCAATTCTTTGGCGCTCAGCTTTCTTTATAGTCCAACACTCCCAATCATACATGACTACTGGAAAAACCATTGCCTTGACTAGACGGACCTTTGTTGGCAAAGTAATGTCTCTGCTTTTAAATATGCAGTCTAGGTTGGTCGTAACTTTTCTTCCAAGGAGGAAGCATCTTTTTATTTCATGGCTGCAGTCACAATCTTGAGTGATTTTGGAGACTCCGCAAAATAAAGTCTGCCACTGTTTCTCCATCTATTTCCCATGAAGTGATGGGACCAGATGCCATGATCTTTGCTTTCTGAATGTTGAGCTTTAACCAACTTTTTCATTCTCCTCTTTCACTTGCATCAAGAGGCTTTTTAGTTCTTCTTTACTTTCTTCCATAAGGGTGGTGTCATCTGCATATCTGAGGTGACTGATATTTCTCCCGGCAATCTTGATTCCAACTTCTGCTTCCTCTACCCCAGTGTTTCTCATGATGTACTCTGCATATAAATTAAATAAGCAGGGTGACAATATACAGCCTTGACGTACTCCTTTTCCTATTTGGAACCAGTCTGTTGTTCCATGTCCAGTTCTAACTGTTGCTTCCTGACCTGCATACAGATTTCCTAAGAGGCAGGTCAGGATGCCTGGTATTCCCATGTCTTTCAGAATTTTCCATGGTTCATGATCCACACAGTCAAAGGCTTTGGCATAGTCAGTAAACCAGAAATAGATGTTTTTTTGGAGCTCTCTTGGCTTTTTTGATGATCTAGCAGCTGTTAGCAATTTCATCTCTGGTTCCTCTGCCTTTTCTAAAACCAGCTTGAATATCTGGAAGTCCACGTTTTACGTTGTTGAAGCCTGGCTTGGAGAATTTTGAACATTACTTTACTAGCGTGTGAGATGAGTACAATTGTGCGGTAGTTTGAGCATTCTTTGGCATTGCCTTTCTTAGGGGTTGGAATGAAAATTGATGTTTTCCAGTCCTGTGGCCACTGCTGACTTTTCACAGCATATTAAAAAGCAGAGACATCACTTTGCTGACAAAGGTCATTATAGTCAAAGCTAAGCTATGGACCATACAGTTAGAATAATGTACAGATGGGAGTGTTGGACCATAAAGAAGGCTGAGTGCTAAGGAATTGGTGCTTTTGAACTGCAATCCTGGAGAAGACTCTTGAGAGTCCCTTGGATTGCAAAGAGATCAAACCAGTCAATCCTAAAGGAAATCAACCCTGAATATTGACTGTAAGGACTGATGCTGAAGCTGAAACTCCAGTACTTTGGCCGCCTGATGCAAAGAGCTGCTCATTGGAAAAGACCCTGATCCTAAGAAAGATTGAGGGCAGGCAGGGAAGGGGACGACAGAGGGTGAGATGGTTGGATGGCATCATGGACTCAATGGACATGAGTTTGAGTAGCTTTGGGGAGACAGTGAAGGACAGGGAAGCCTGGCATGCATCCATGGTGTTGCAAAGAATTGGACATGACTTAGTGACTGAACAACAACAAACCATAATTAATCCCTTACTCCAAATACAGCCACAATGGGATGAAAGATTGTATCTATGAATTTTGAGGAGACAAACATTCAGTCCACAATGTACTTGCCAATTCTTTCAACACAAATCTATTTTCTTGTGAAGCACACAAGGACTGCTGCCAGGTACTACTGGTTGAAGCCATGACGGGCACAGAGACAGAGCTGGCATCTGGACTGGGGCCCTGGGTGCCCAGTGCTGGGTGCTGGGTGTTCTGGCACCACCCTGGGCTCTGCTAAGGCCCCAGTGTTGACCCCTAGGACTATGCAGAGGGATTAAGGCTCAGGACAAAACAGCACTCACTGTAAACCGCCTACTGTGGGCAGTATGAGAAACAGTGTGAGAGAATCTCTAAGTGAGAGTGAGTGGAGGTTTGCAGAGAAGCCAGGCAGGGCCGGCGCCAAGCGTGAGAAGCTGAGGTTGGGCCACTGGTGAGTCGCCTCTGCAGGGGAATCACCCAGACGTGGCTGACACAACACAGCCAAACCCCAAGCACACCTCCCTCCACCAGAGGATGGAAAAGGTGCTTTCCTAGTGGGATGAAGGTGTTATAGACCCATTCAATCAAAGGGAGGGACCTTCCTGGGCATGGCTGGCAGTGCAGGGCCGTGGGCTGGGTGGTGAACGGGAAATGCCCCGGGGCGGTGACTTCTCAGTCATCTCTGGAGACACATCCCGAAGGCCTTCTCCTGGCTCTGCAGGCTGCAGAAAGCCCCGCACCCTTGGAAGCCATGGAACTCCGCTGGGTATTTTAGGTTGATGCCTACGCTTCCTGAAAGGATGAATATACAAGTCACCTCCAGATCCCACGATCTTCAAATGTTTCTCACTGTTCACCACAAATAAACTCTGCTGGAAGTGGGGCCGACTTGTGGAGTGAAGAGGGGAGGTGGGAAGAGGGCGGGGGTGATGGGAAGAGCACCACCACCAGTCAGGGGCCCGATGAAAAATGGCTGAGACCACCTCTGGCCAGTGCGGTGCGTGAGTGTCCTGGGGTGACTGTAGAGCAGCCTGGCAGGCAGGGCCCCCGAGACAACGGAACCTCAGTCTCTGACAATCCTGGAGGCCGTAAGTCTGAAACCAACGTGTCAGCAGTGTGGTTCCTTTTCAAGGCTCCTTCCTCTCCTCTTCCAGTTTTTGGTGTCCCTCAGCTGTGGACACATCACTCCTGTCTCTGTCTTGGTTACATATGCAAGACTCTATTTCCAGATAAAGGCACGTCCACAGAGACCAGGAGTTAGGACCTGGACATATCTTTTGGGAGGGCCGCTGTTCAGCGGGGACACAGGAACACCTTGTCCAAGGGCATCTCACTTCTGTCTCTTCTTTGGCGAACTGCCCTGGGTCTGGATTGGACAAGGGGTTGTCCACCTTGCTGTCTCCCTGAAACCACCCTCCTCGATATGCCTTAAAGGAAGAGGATCCTTAATCAATGAGGTACCACTGCACAGCACAGGGAACTCTGCTCAATGTTATGTGGGAGCCAGGATGCGGGGAGTTTGGGGGAGAACAGACACATGTATACATATGGCTGAGTCCCTTCGCTGTTCACAACATCATTAACTGGCTACACTCCAGTATGAAATAAAATGTTTTTAAAAAGGGAAAGAAGTAACTGCTCCTCTCCAAGAGGGTCTAAGCCATTTCCTGGGCTGGGGATGGGGAGAGGGAACTGGTGTTTCTTAACAAGATTCCCAGTAGTTGACAAACTCATCCTGGTTTTCATGGGACTTTCCTGGGGTTTGTAGTGAAAGTCCCACATCCTGAGAAATGCCTCAGCCTTGGCAAACCAGGAAGGTTTGTCACCCCATCCTTAGGGCAGGCAGGAGTGAAAACCTCCAACTGGACACCCTGGGGTGGGCCCTCTGGCTGGGAGGAAGGGCAGTGAGGTAGCCACCAGGAGTGTCACCCCACCTACCACTGGCTTGCCCCTTCCCTCTGCCCCAGAGCAGGTGGTGTAGCCTCCAGGCGCCACAGGTAGAGTTGGATGTCCATCCAGAGGCAGCGCCGCTGGAGCAGAGCTTGCCTTGGGCATGGGCCCTGTTCCTAGGCCGCCCTTCTCCTGCACCTCACTTCCTTGTATCTGGGCTCCTTCTGTGCATCTGTGTCTGTGTGTGTGTCTCTGTGTCTGAGTGTTTGTGTCTCTGTGCGTGTCTCTGTGTCTGTGTGTGTGTGTCTCTGTGTGTGTGTGTGACTGTGTGTTTGTGTGTGTGTGTGTGTCTCTCTGTGTGTCTCTGAGTGTGTGTCTCTCTGTGTGTGCCTGTATGTTTGTGTGTGTCTGTGTGTCTGTATGTGTTTGTGGAGGAGGAGAGATGAGGTGTGTGGGGAGGGACCATAAGAGCAACCACACTAAAAGTGAGGATGCTCTGAGAACCCTCCAGAAGAGATGTCAGCTGTCATGGGGTAGGCTGACGTGGTTTTGCCATCTGGTTGCAGGGAGGACCAGAACCCCCGTGAGTGATGGCTCCAGAGTGGAGGTCAACTTTGATGCCCGTCAAGAGGAATTCTCCAGCAGAACCACTCGCCATGGGAGGGGCTGCTCCCCCAGGGCTGTGTCCTCAAGGATTTAGAAGCGTTGGTGGATGTGCTCAAGCTTCTGTGTGCTCCTGCGGGACTTCAGCCCCTCGGGCCCCTGTACAGCCTGAGAAGTTTAGGGTGAGGCTGGGGGCTCCTGCACTTCCAACAAGCCCATCCACATGATTCTGATGTGGAGGTCTTCACTGTGCCCTGGAAAACATGGCTTTAAGTGACCGAGGTGGCAGAGAGTGGCCTGGAGTGGGTCAGGTGCTGAGCCAGGATCCTAGGAGGTCTTTGAAATCCGCCGTTCTCCCATCTTGGTGAAGCTCCTCTTCAGCTCTCCATCCATAAGGGCTAGTGTCCAGTGGACTTTGTCCATTCAGGACTTTGCCCGTCATGGCCGAGTGTCCAGTGGACTTTGTCCATTCAGGACTTCGTCCATCATGGCTAGTGTCCCTGGAAATGACCCTTTAGAGATGGGGGCACCTCCCCAAATCCAGCACCAACCTCACCAATGGACAACAAGCAGAGCTGTCTCCAGACCCCACCCCGTCCCCAGGTCCCACGTGCAGCTCCCACCCTTGGTCCCCACCTCTGCCACCCACACCTCTTCTCTGCATCCTGCCCCTACCTGGGTCACATAGAGCAGGAGGGCGCCTGGTACCCCATGGCCCCACCTGCCCGCCCTTCCTGGTGGACAGTGGCCACTTGGGCTGCATGTGGAGCAGGATTCTAGGAAGGAGGCTGTGAGTAAAGCCGCCCATGCTCTCCCCACCCCAGATGACATCTAGAGCCCGTAGTGGCCCTGCACACACACGCACACATGATGCCACGCCCCAGGTTGACACTGGGCATGCATGCATTCTGGAGTGCAGGATAACAGCAGGTGTGATTCTGTAGTGGAGTCAGCAGGACCTTGCTCTTAGGACAACAGAACTCAGAACCGGAGACGAGAAAGGCCCTCTGGAGGTCACCTAACTCAACCCCTCCTCCTCCAGAAGGCTCAGCCCAGGCTCTGTCACCGATGGCAGCCGGCACCGCTCCATCCTTGAAGATGTGTGTTCCAGGGTCGGAGAACTCACCCTCATCCTGTGTGTTTGTATGTGTGTGAGAGAGTGTAAGCGTGTGTGTCTGCACATACAGGTACACGTATGAGCTTGTGAGTGTACAAGCATGCTTGTGCAGTGTGCCTGCAAGCATTGTGAGACTGCACACATACACATGTGTGTGCCAGCATGCATGTGTGCTCACAGACATACACACATGTGGGTGTGAATATGGACATGTGTGGGTGAGCCTGCATGTGTGAGGGAGTGTGAGTGTGTCATAGGTGACTGTGTGAACGTGCCTACATGTGTGGATACCTGTGGTGTGAGTGTGAACGAGTGTGTGTACAGGTCCTTGGATCCAGCCTGTATCCTGCTGGCTTCCTGCAGTCCCCTGGTTCTTGGACACGGCATCAGCAGGATGCTGGACTTTGTACACCAGGAGGGGCACCTGGGGGCCCTTTGCTGGTTAAATTGGTTGCCAGATGCACCCAGAGGTGACGTCCTGGAAGCCCATCCCTCGCGCTGCTGGTTACAGGTCATGGTTCTTTCTCCTCAACAAGTTTACAGGGGAAAGTCAAATGTGGGAAATCCTGTGGCATCAGGCAGAAAAGCACACAGGAGGGAAACACCTTGCTGTGGATGAACCAGAAACACACAGCCTACATGCTTACCCTGCCTGTGCCCGGAGGATGCGAATGCAGGGTGAGAGAGGACAGAGCTAGACCAGGCTGCTGAGACTGAGGGATTTTTTAATCCCATGGTTTTGACATGAAGAGAAAGCATACTGTGACAATATTTCATGGACAATTTTTAGTTAGCAGGAAGTGCTCAGCAGACAAAATATCTTGATTTTGCTCCCCTCTCTTGAGTCTGAGGCTGGGTTCTCTCCTGGTTGAACTGTGTCCAGACAGGGGTAGAGTGTGAAGAACGTGGGCTTCAGAACTGAATCCCACTTGCCGAGGGCCTCTTGGACCCTCAATCTCTTTATCTGTACAAGGAAGATAAGGGACCTACTTCATAGAGTGGTTCTGAAGATGAGAAAAAGTGGTGCCCGAGGCCAATTTCCAGTTTCAAAATACAACATTATCTTTGATTCCACCTCATCTTTTAGAGAAGTGCTCATATCTTATAGCATCAAAAGTTCTAAGGGATGATAGAATACTGGAATACAGGTTCAACTCATATTTTAAAAGTTCATATTTAGCTTCATTATAATACTTTTGCTATTGGTGGCTCAGCTGGTATAGAATTTGCATGCAACTCTGAAGATTCAGTTTCAATCTCTGGGTCAGGAAGATCCCCTGGAGAAGGGAATGGCTACCCACTCCAGTATTCTTGCCTGGAGAATTCCACGGAGAGAGGACCCTGGGAGTCCATGGGGTTGCAAAGAGTCGGGCATGACTGAGCGACTAACACACATACACAGATTTATTCTGTCAGTGCTAATTGAACTTCATTCTCCTGAATGTTCTATTACAACTTTAGCGTGCATCCTTTTATTGACACTTTTTTTTAAACCTCTCTTAGAGCAGCAGGATTTGTGAGTCAGTCCTGGAGTACTGTTTTTCTATAAAGGGTACTGGCTCCCAGGAGACTCGCTCTGAGCCCCTGAACTGCACGATTATTTCCAGTTTTTTTCTCTCGTCCTGGCATCTGTGATCTAGTCATTAACCATGCAAACGAGCAGTTAATCATCTCAGGGGTTAATCTCTGGAGAATTAAAGATGTAGTCATGTTCTTTGGGAATTAGGCCAGAAGGGCCCTCCTGGCACAACTGTTTTGTATGCTGAGCACGAGGGAATTATACATCTGAACCATGGAGCCGAGCTGGATCTTTATTATCCTATTTGAAAGTTTTCTCAGTAGAACCAATGAGATCTTTGTATAATGTTCACAATTGTGCCTAGTTTAATATTAGGCAATGAAAGATGACCCAGTAGAGGAATAAGAAGATGGCATTGTCTGGGAAGTATTCTACATGAAATTTACAAATTCAGTTCACACCTGATGGCTACTGAAACAAAACATAAATCAGCTATCATTCTGTCATTGTTTGTTGATGTTCAGTCTCTCAGTCGTGTCTGACTCTTTGCGACCCCACGAACGGCAGCACACCAGACTTCTCTGTCCTTCACTATCTCCTGGAGTTTGCTAAAACTCATGTCCATTACTCGATGATGCCATTCAACCATCTCATTCCCTGTTGCCCCCTTCTCCTTCTGCCCTCATTCTTTCTCAGCACTAGGGTATTTTCCAGTGAGTTGTCTCTTCGCATTGGGTGGCCAAAGTATTGGAGCTTCAGCTTCAGCATCAGTCCTTCCAATGAATATTCGGGGTTGATTTCTTTTAGGATTGACTAGTTTGATCTCCTTACAGTCCGAGGGACTCTCAAGAGTCTTCTCCAGCACCAACCACAGTTTGAAAGCACCAGGTCATCCTTACCATGTTTTATTTCTCCGGCCCTTCCTGGGCTGGGGCCACTTTTATAGAATCATGGAGTTGTTATTTTTTTGGGGAGACAGAACTGTTTGAGGTTCTGCTTTGATGTCACAAGATGAAAAGCTGTTTCCATGCTGCTAAGTGTCCTCCCGGGGTGCATGTCTGGGCGATGTTACATTCACATGCTCTGTACTAACTTACTAACCCCCTATCTCCCTTAGGCTCACTTCCACACCCTGTGGCTTTAAATTCTGGCAAGATGAACAGCTCTGAGAACGCAGCTTCATGGCCTTCAGACCCAGCTTCAGGCAGGGATCACTGGGTCACAGGGGTAGGTTTATGGCTTTTGATCTATTTGTCCAATTGTGTGAAGGATGCTCTCTGAATCTGATGAACCACTTTGATTTGCTGCTGTTTTCTCCTGCCAGTTTGCTACGATAAGGTAAGAGAATACTTTGGACTTGATGGAGGGAGTCAGATTTGGGTCTGAAATGTGTTTTCTGCGTAACAACAAGATGGGACCCTGTGATGTAGTCTGGCAGGTGGGTACTTACCTTTCCTGAGAGATGCCATCTGCCTGGATGGAGAATGGGCCATGACACAAAGGTGCCCCGGGGGACACAGCCACAGTGGTGGCTGGTGTTTACAAGCAGGCATAAGGGACTGCTCCCGGCAAGCACACGGTCTGAAGCCACTGCCACAGTCAGTGGTGCAGGGGAGAGACGGGCCCTCTCTCTGGGTCCAGGCAGCCCAGGCCCCTTGGTGCTGCCACTCAGGAGAGACCCAGAGTCACCACCACTGCCCAGCCATGCTCAGGACCCTTGGGATGGCCCTGCTGGCCCTGCTCATCATTGTGAACCCAAGCCAGGCCAGCGGCTTCACAGGTGAGGGGTCTGGACTCCGTGTGGGCGACGCTGGAGGGGCAAGGGCTCCCAGGAGAGGGTCTCCTGAGGACAACAGCCCTGCCAAGAGTGGGGCAGGCAAAGATGCACCTGCTGGGAGAGCCAGGGACTGCTCCTTCTCGGGCAAACTTTCTGTAACCACAAAAGAGGTGATGGGAATGCTTCAGAATCAGCTAGGGGTGAGTGGGGTTCAAGGGCAGGTTCTGAGTCATCAGGTCTGGGGTGGGACCCAGAACTCTGCATTTCTGCCAGTGGTACAGATGCTATAGGCCTGCTGAGAGTAGCACATGCCTAGAGACGGAGAATCGAAGTCTCTGGAGCCTTGGCCCATTAGTCTTCAATTTACAGATAAGGGGAGGGAGACCCAGAGTGGCCAGGGACTCACACAGGGCCACACAGCTGGCCAAGAGCAAGATTTCCACCAGGACGACTCTGCCCTTGACCCTGACTCTGACCTCCTTTCCCCCACCAGGGAGCAAGGTTCAGGATTTGGGTCTTCCCGCTCACCTGGGGCTCTGCCAATCCCATTTCCTTGACATTAAATGAGGGTGCTTGTGGTCCAGGGGGATGAGAAGGGTTGGGAATACATCCAGGGCCTTTGAGAGACACATGTCTGCTGCCAAACACACTGGGATTCTCAAGCCCCAGATTTCAGAGCCCTGAGATTGTAGAGCTTTTAAGTCGTTTTCTCCTACACATCCATCTTATTCTGTTGGGGATTCAAACAGAGCCCTTCTGTTCCTGCTCTCTCAATTTCAGTTTTGCACCATTTAAAATTTCTTCAAAAATAGGCAGAATTTTGTTATTTCTTTTTTATGAATTGTGATTTTGTAAGGAGACTTGGTATTTCCTCTGGAATGAGTAATGTGCACATCATTCAGGTCAGTGGCAGGAGGATGGGAATGTCGGGAAGCCAGAGGAGATCTCAGGGGGCGTTTCGTGCACGTGAGGACTTGGGCGGCGGCAGCTCAGTGGTCCATCAGGGCTGCAGGGCTGTCTGCTCCTAGGTTCCACACACTGAGGCGACGGCCGTGATGTCGTTTAATCCTCCTTCAATCCCAGGCACAGCTATGCTTTTACAAAAGGCAAGACCAGGGCACCGAGAGGACATGAAATGAGGTCAGAGCCACACGGCTGGTATTTGTGGAGCTGGTGTGAGTGCTGGCCTCGGCACCCACCAGAGCACTTAGATTTTCTCCCTCTGGGATTAGAACCCGGGAACCCCGCCTTCTGTGCTGCGGAAAGGATTTGTTGAACAGCAGAATTGGTCCAGTGATTTCTGTGGTGGGCTCTGGCCAGAAGCCAGGCCTGGGAGGACTTGGTGGCCTCCAGCACAATGTAAAAGACAAAACAAGGAGAGGCAAGTGGAGTTTGGAAGATTTGTGTGTGTGTGTGTGTTTGTGTTTTTTTGTGTCTGTTTGTGTGCCTGTGTCTCTGTTTGTATGTGTGTCTGCTGTGTGTGTTTGTATCTATGTCTGTGTGTATGTGCGTGTGTCTGTGTGTGCGTGTGTCTGTGTGTGCACACGTGTCTGTGTTTGTGGTGTTTCTGTGTCTCTGTGTGTGTCTGAGTGTCTCTATGTGTTTGTGTGTGTGTGTCTGTGTGTTTGTATCTGTGTCTGTGTTTGTGTGCACGTGTGTGTGTGTCTGTGTGTGTGTGTGCACATGCCTGTGTGCAGGAGGGCTCTGCTGAAGATCAGCTGGTACCTTGTCGTGATCTGGCCCAGAGCCTTTCTGGAGGCAGAGGAGTAATCTTCATCAGTGGCTGCATCTTGCCTTCAGTTCAGATGAAAAACAAGGTCTAGGTCGGCCTCACCAACTTCTCCACGCAGGAAGCTTTGTTCTGTTCACTGCATTGCTCCACGGTGACCCTGCTCACTGCACATCTTCTCCAGCCCCCGCAGTCACCTCTGAGCTCTGGCCTCGGAAGCCGCCTGCTCCTGCCTCACCCCACCCAGCCAGGGGCCTCCTGGTCCCTCCCAAGGCTTCCTGGGACCCGCTCTTTGGTGGGTGCAGGTTGTGTCCACCCCCAGAGGCCTGGCCATCCCCAGGGAGGCCCCCACGTGGCTTGGGAGTAGACTCGCTCTGGGGTGGTGGGATTCAGCACCCGACTCTGTCTGGAGGAAGGCTGCAGGCTCTCCCGCCAGCCTGAGCATGAGGGCTGACTTGGCCTCATTTCTTCTGGGGATCACCAACCCCCAAGCCTTGCTTTCTGCATGCTTGTGGGCACCCATGGGCTTCCCAGGTGGCACTAGTGGTAATGAGCCTGCCTGCCAATGCAGGAGATGTAAGACATGTGGGCTCAATCCCTGGGTCAGGAAGATCCTCTGGAGGAAGGCATAGCAACCCACTCCAGTATTCTTGCCTGGAGAATTCCATGGACAGAGGAGCTGGCGGGCTACAGTCCACAGGGTTGCAAAGAGTCGGACACGACTGAAGTGACTTAGCATGTGTGCACACCTGAGCACGTGGAGGACAAAGGTGGGAGTCACCAGGGGTGTTGTCCTGGCGTGGGGATGAAGGTGATTTCTGATGTCCCCTCTGAGCTCTGCCCCAGAAATCCAGATTCTCCCTGAAGGTTTACACTGCAACATAGAGCCCCTATCCAGTGGATGTAGAGTCTCATAGAGCTTAGAGCTCTATATGAGGTTGAATATATGAAGACCTAAGATATATTCAAGTCATTCATTCGCCCTTCATTGACAGCCCATGAATGCAGCGAGTCCCACACTAGCCTCAGATATGGAGGGCACCCCATGGTCCCCGTGTCAGCCCTGGGGTCTGCCTTGGCAAAGCACCACAGACTGGGGGACTTGGTGGTGGTGGTTTGATCGCTAAGTTGTGTCTGACTCTTTGCAACCCCAAGGGCTGCAGCCCGCCAAGCTCTTCCGTCCATGTGATTCTCCAGGCAAGAATACTGGAATGGGTTGCCATTTCTTTCTCCAGGGAATATTCCTGACCCAGGGATTGAACCTGGGTCTCCTGCATTGCAGGTGGACTCTTTACCACTGAGCCACCAGGGATTCCTGGGGGACTTAACATTTGAGATTTATTTCCTCTCAGTCTGGAGGACAGAAGTTCAACATCAAGGTGTGAGCACGGTGGACTCCTCCTGAGTCTGGGAAGGAGGGTCTGTCCCAGACACACGTCTCCCCAGCTTCCGGGGGCTTGGGTCTGCTTGTGATTTGAGTGACCTTGGCCTGTAGGAGCAACACCCTGGTCTCTGCCTCATCTTACATCTTATCTCCCTGGGTGCATTCCTCTCTCTGTGTCCGTTTCCCCTCTCATAAGGACACTGGTCATGTTGCATTAGAGGCCACTCTGCTCCAGTATAAACTCATCTCAACCAGTTATGTCTGCAGAAACCCTACTTCCAAGTAAGGTCGCATTCTGAGGTCCTGGGCCTTAGAACTTCACGCACTTCAGCCTGGATGCAAAGAGCTGACTCTTTGGAAAAACCCTGATGCTGGGAAAGATTGAGGGCAGGAGAAGGGGACGACAAAGGACAAGATGGTTAGATAGTGTCACTGAATCAACGGACATGAACCTGAGCAAACTCTGGGAGATAGTGAAGGGCAGGGAAGTCTGTGTGCTGCAGTCCATGGTGTCGCAAAGAGTTGGATACAACTAAGCAACTGAACAACAGCCCCCATCCTTCACCCCATAATAACGGTCCCTGCTCCATGAGGTGGTAGAGGCTCCCTGGGCAGATAGAACACCCCAGGAACCCAAGTGAGCTGGTCCATGACATTGAGACACGGGGATGGTGAGAGCAGGTGCCACAGGGTCTTGAGAGCCAAGTAGTGATGCTGACGAAGGCCATGGGCATCTGTGCCCAGGAGCCAAGTTCCAGGTGAAAGACATTCGGGGCCGGATAAGGCAACCTGGATGTTTCACTGCAGGCGCCGTGCCCTCATCTCCTGCTGATGACAGCAACAGTCAGACTGCTCTTTACCATCTATGCATGTCTCACATGAGCTTGACATGTGTGTTTATCTTCCATCTCATTCCTAAACGGGTGTCACTGCCAGTATGCCCAGCACATGTTGGGCTGGTGTATTCATCGAGGGAACTGCTGTGTATTCATGTTGCACGTGACAGCCTTTACTGTGGAGATGAGTGGTGTGCACAGTCTCTCTGGCCTGCAGAGTCTGAGGATGCGCAGCAGAGCACAGGACGTGAGCCCCAGATGCTTGGTTCCTCTGTATCCCTCCCTTCAATGTAGAGTCAGCACCGCTGAGAGGAGGAGCAGGCTGGGAGGCATCTCCTGTCTTGCAGAGGGGGATTGCTCAGCACAGGTGTCATGCTTTATCCCTTGAGTCTCCATGCCTGCATTGCCTTCTCAGATACAGGCCAGTGGGCAGATCCCCTGGGGTCTGCCATGTGCAGGGGTTTAGTTTCACCTGCTCTTGCAGAAGCGGGGGACTTGCAGAGGACCCCTCAGATTGTTTGATCCTAACATTTTCTTCTCTTGTTTCTCCATCCTCCTCCCTCCTTCATAGAAAAAGGCCTCTCTCTGCTGGGCTTCCAGCTGTGCAACTACAGCGAGACCCAGAGTGTGCAGAGCGTGGAGGCTGTGCAGATGTCCCACCTGACCCGTGTACCCTGCGGGGGCTGGATCCCCTGGCGACGCTGCCCGAAGACCGTCTACCAGACCCGGTACCTGGTGGTGGAGGTTCCAGAGCCCAGGAATGTGACCGACTGCTGCGAGGGCTACGAGCAGCTGGGCCTCTACTGTGTCCTGCGTGAGTCCTGTCCAGTCTTGGGATAGCCACTGTTCACGCCCTTAGCCCCAAACTGACTAGATCCTTCTGGAACGCTGCTTCTCAGCCTCCTGTGTGCAGCTGGGTCATTCAGAGGGCTGGCCCAAGCGCAGGGCACTGGCCTCAGCCCAGGGTTTCACATCCAGTGGGTCAGGCATGGAGTACGCGTTCTCATGGGTGCTGATGCTGCTGGCATGAGGCCCCACTTTGAGAACCTGTTGTGGGTGTTGGCTCTCAGACATGGCTGCACATTAAAGTCCCCAGAGCTTTAAAAATGCTGATGGCTGGGTCTCTTCTCAGAGACTGTGATGGATTCTGTCTGGGGCAGAGGTTGGGTACTGAGATCTTTTTTTTTAAGGCTCCTCCAGCAATTCTTGGGCTTCCCCGGTGGCATTAATGGTAAACAACCCACCTGCCAATGCAGGAGACACAATAGACCAGGGTTTAATCCCTGGGTTGGGAAGATCCCCTGGAGGAGGAAATGGCAACCCACTCCAGTATTCTTGCCTGGAGAATCCTGAGGACAGAGGAGCCTGGTAAGCTAAAGTTGGTGGGGTCACAAAGAGTCAGATGTGACTTAGCGCTTAACAGGCACAAACATGTATCAGGAATTCTAACCGGCGGCTAAGTTTGAGAACCAGCATTTGTGTCTGCTCTATATTGGCAGCCAGGCTTTTCATTCTAAAGACTGTGAAATACTTATCTGAACTCCGATCTGTAAGAGATGGAAAGGGGCCCCTAGGGGCCCCTAGCTGTCCAGAGGCCTCCAGGCCCTCTTATCCTTTCTGTGTGATTTAAAGATGCTTGGGGTGGTGACCAGCACTGGTGTGGCTGGTCCAGGCTATGTCTGAGATTGAGGGGACCAGGCTGTGTGGGAGTTTGGGGCTCAGCCTCTTGGCCCAAAGGGAACTTCCCAGAAGACTTCTTCCAGGGCGAGGGTGCAGGCGGGTGCATGTGTGAATGTGGGGGAGGTGTGATCGTTACTTTGAGTCAATTCCAGAGCTCAGATGGGTTTCTGAACAGTCAGGAGGTCGCCTTGTCCCCACACCCGTGATGGAGGGGAAGTGAGACGGGTGGAGCTCCGTGGGTGGCCATGGGGCACCCTGAGACGTGACGGCCACCACCTCCAAAAGCAGAAAGTGCTAGCTTGGGAGGGTGCAGGGAGGGTCCCACATGCGCCATCGCCAGAGCCGGAGGCCAGGCAGCAGGCTAGGTGTGGAACCCACACCCCCAACCCCGGGGGCTATAAGATGCAGAGTCGGGAATCAGCCAGACCCTGCAGATGGTTGCGTGGGTGGAACACAGAGTCCTTCTGAGCTGGCCCTCCCTCAGGCCCCCGAAGCCCACAGAGGTCAGGAGAGCTGACATCTCTCCGCTCAGAGGCCAGACTCAGAGATGACAGGACAGCTCAGAGTGAGCAGGTCTGAGATGCGTTACCTCTCCCTGGAATTTTGAAACGACACCACTGCCATCACCAGTAAAGCTAGAAAGGGGCAGGGGGCGTCAGGTCTGGAGCTGGGCAGCTGCTGTGCCTTCATGCTGGTTCCCTAAAGGGAAATTTGTTGGTGTTGTGTGGAGGGGCTGTCCCTTGGTGCTGGGTCTGAGGAGTCTCTTCCTGTGCTGACTGTGGGCCCCTCTCCACTCTCCCTGTCTCTAAGGGCCACATGTACAAAGGGTGGTGCCCCTGCCCTGGGAGCACCCTATTCCTGGGGGGGTGATGTGCCATGTTGGGGAGGCCTTGGATGGGAGTCATGACACTTGGCTTGGAGCATCATATTCTGGTTGATGGAGGGGCCACCTTGCCCCGCTCACCTTCACCATACTTTCCACCTGCTGGCTGTCATGGGGCTGGTGAGGTCACAAGTGCAGAAGGCCAGAGGCATCCTCGGCCCCACCCAGCCCCAGCGGTCACCTTTCTCTGCACTTTGCTGCCCTGCAGCGCTGACAAGCAAATTCTCCTGGATAGAAGGCAGGGAGGCACCTGCCGCACATGTTTCTTCCCAGCAGACCAGACTCTTGGAGACTCAGCCCCACTTGTAAAGTGTTAGCGCCTTTAAATAGAAACTCACCAGGCAGGAGAGGCCCAGAACATTCTAACTAGAGTCCTGTGGGCAGATCTGCTCTGGGAACTGCAGATCGTGGGGTGACTGTTGTTTGAGGGTGGGGACTGGGTGGAGGCGCTGCGAGTGACGGAAGGAGCACTCACCCAGAAGGCCCCCCAGGCCCCACAAAGGGGGCTGAGATGGAGTGGGGGGTCCACAATCCTCCCGGACCTTAGAAGGGTCACTCCAGAAGCAGCATGGAGAGGAGCCAGTCAGGAGCCCCAAAGGATGGAGAAGAGAGAGGAAAAGGGGGCTTGACTGAGGACATCCTATAATGTTCAGTGGAGATTCCTGCTTACTACTAGGCAGGAGCTGATGGGGACACAGCCCGGGGAAGGCGAGTCCCTTGACCAAGATGAGGCAGACTCGGGCCTGAGTCTCCCTGACTCCTGTTGGGTTCGGTGTGTGGTGATGGGCCCAGAGCCCACTGGGAAAGTCCTGGTTTGGTGTCTGGACCCCGCTGGGCATCGCAGCTTCTGAGGGGACTGGTGTGTGAACGCAGAGCTGGGGCAGGATCCTGCAGCGCTCGTTTGCTATGGCTTGTGAGGCCCCTGGTGAGCATTTGACTCCCCCCACCTCCAAGCTCAGGGGCACCATGTGGTCAGCTGGAAAGTACCCGGTCGGAAGAGTTCACACCACGGGTACCAGCAGCTCAATTCTCTCCACGCCTGCCTGGCTTCTCTGATCAAAGCCTGAACGTTGGACCAAAGTTGGTTCTGTGATGCCTCCTGACAGCCTGGCTCTTTGGAACTGGAAGTGAGAAGTCTCTGGAAGTGATGCACTGAGACCTGTGCTGGGGGTGCCCATCAGAGAGCCAGGCAGAGGCCAGGCCCTGAACGTGGTGGCCATAGGAGGAGCCAGGGTGTCTGGGAAAGGAGGAGGGCAGAACTCAGCTCACCTGCGTGTGGGGCTTCTCACGTCTCAGCAACCTCAGCTCAGGGGTCTCATCCTCAGCAGCACCAAAACCTCAGCCTTGCTCTCTTCTTTCTCCTCCCACTCAACATCCAAGGACCTAAAAAAGGGAAGAGCATTATGAGAGCATGTGGTCTGGTTTTCAGTCTAGATGACCTTTTCAATTTTTTTAAGTCCCACATTTTGAAAGCAATGATAAGCCATACGTGGTTTTATTTAAATGTCTCCTTAAAACACAAAAAAGAATACACAAGCCGTGGAGAAAATTTGGAAACAAAGAAGAGAGAGAGAGAAAAAAAGAGAAATTGCCCATAATCACCCCCCTCCTTGTCCCATAAGAATAACAACTGTTAACATTTTCTTCTAGTTTCCTTCAGGGCAGACATTTTACAAAAGCAGGGTCACCCTGTTGAAGACATTTTGTAGCACGCTTTCACCCCTTGGCAATTTATCTGGAACATCTTCTGTGTCAATGGATCTCATTCTCCAGCATGATTTAATGCCCACAAGGCATTACCTCATAGGGATGGATCAGCACTCAGCAATCTCCTACTGCTTAACATCTCGTAGTTTCCAATTTTTTTTTCGTTATAAATAATGCTGCCATGAGTAATGTATGGTGCAAACACGGCTGCACACAAGTTGGAATATTGACCCAGGATGGATTCCTCAGAGGAGGACCGAGCATCACAGTGGATGCTCAATACCTGCAGTTCCTGCATGGCTGGTCTCCTTCATACAACATGCCTAGGACCCCGCTGGACTGGGAGCCTACCCCAAACCTCCCATCTCCTGGGCTGATGGCCAGGGTCCCTTTGAGGAAAGAGGATTCTGAGGAGGGTTATAATCTGATTATTCTAGAGTGGGTCAGATTCTCCAGCCCTGGAGAGTCCTCAGGGCTGTGGCTCAGATAGAAAGCTCTGCCTTATCTCACTGAACCGTGACTAACGTAGGATGGCCAGGTGCTGGGCAGTCGGGAGGCATTGCTTGTGTCGAGTTAGGGAAGGAGAAGCAGATTTTTAACTTTCTACCAAGTTGGAACTGTTGACTGTTCTCTTGGGCTCTTCGTAGGCTGGCCAGCCCTGAGGGACAGAGAGAGATTACCAGCAGCCTTCAAATTAAGACACACTGTAACTCGAAAGCACTTCTATTGTGAGCAAGCAAGCATTTTGGGAAGTCAATTTTTCTTCGTATCCTGTATTTTCCTTTCATTCCGATAAACCTCTTGTTCAGTCCCTCAGTCGTGTCCAGCTCTTTGCAACCCCACGGACTGCAGCACACCAGGCCTCCCTGTCCATCACCAACTCCCGGACTTTGCTCAAACTCATGTCCATTGAGTCCGTGATGCCATCCAACCATCTCATCCTCTGTCTTCCCCTTCTCCTCCTGCCTTAATCTTTCCCAGCATCAGGGTCTTTTCCAATGAGTCGGCTCTTCGCCTCAGGTGGAGTTTGAGCTTCAGCATCAGACCTTCCAATGAATATTCAGGGTTGATTCCCTTTAGGATTGACTGGTTTGATCGCCTTGCTGTCCAAGGGACTGTCAAGAGTCTTCTTCGGCACCATAGTTCAAAAGCTTCAATTCTTTGGTGTTCATCCTTCTTGGTTCAGAATAGTTTTAGATTTCCAGACAAAGATTTGTAAACACAGTAAAGGAAGTCCCCTGCCTCCTCTCCCAGAGTCCCTAATGTTAGCTCTGACATTTCCAGGATGCATGTACCAGTAAGTACCAACCCTGGTGCCTTACTATCAGCTCTACTCCATGCTTTATTTGGATTTCCCCTGTAACATCACTTTTCTGTCCCAGGAGCCCAGGTTATTAATACATGTATCAAATATCTTCAGTGCTGAGGTGTTTGGTTTTTATGATGGGTGAGAAAGCACAGAGCTCTAGATCCCTGGTTGGTGGCCCTCCAGGGGTTCCCGCATTTCCATCCCAGCCCCGCCTCTCGGGCTGCCCTGCATGTCTGTTCTTCACATCCCCAAAACCCTCCCTGTGTGGCCGCTTCTCCAGGACTTCAGACATCGGACTAGCCACCAAGACAACTAGGAAGTGAGGAAGGAGCCAAGGGCAGCGTGGAGAGGAGAACACTCCTGAGAGTGACCGCCAAGCCTGGACTCAGCTTCCACAAGAAGAGAGCTGACAGGGACCCTCTCTGCATGTTTCAGTAGCTAAATCTTCTCCTTGGCTGATGCAGCCGCCCTCGTGATGTGTTCCCAGCAGGAGGGGCCATCTCCCTTTCTTCTGTCTGTGGAGCATCCTGCAGAGAGCCCAGGGGACTCCAGAGGACCACCATCAGTATTCAGCACTTCCCTTCCACTGGGCGAGCCCACAAGTCCCCCCAGGGGCGGGTCCTCTCCAGTTCTGTAGGCGTCCTTCCAGAGCGTGGTTGTCACGCCTCCTCTGACTTTCCAGGGGTTTGAGGGACCTGGAGCTGTGCTTCTGAATGTCATGTGGGACACAGAGTCTTACGTGGATCTGGGTGGGAGCTGGATGGGTTTGAGTGACATTCACGCTGGCATGGAGCACTTATCCCAGGGTGGGTAGCCAGACCTCATGCAGGCCCTTTCTCAGATGCTGGTGCTGGGGTCTCACCTTCCTTGTACTTTTCTCCCTGCTGCTCTTAGCCCGCTGGAGCTCAGGGCTGTGAAGCCTTTGGTGTCCTGTGCTGCCCTCGGCTCCATCCACTGCTGGGTTTGCACAGACCCACAGATTCTCCTAGGGGTCAGTCCTGCTGCCCCCAGTGCCTAGATACTGAGTGTCCTGTGGCATCAGCTCATACCTGGCCACCTGCCTCCAGCCAGCTTCCCCCAGGTTTCCTCTCTATCCATCCTCTGTGCTTTTCTATCCCTGAATATGGGCACCAGGGCTCCTGGCTAGATCCCCTAGGAGCCTACAGATTCTTAGATAGTTCCTGCCTTTCTTAGATCTCTAAAAGCCCTTTTCCTTTAAAAGCCCACTAATGACTCCCCCAGACCCCTGGCTAAGGGTCAGGGCACCGGTTCCCCCGAGTCTCACATGGTGGCTCCAATCACATCTGGCCGCACGCCCCTCCCCCCCCCACCCCCATCATTTTCATTTCCTGTGGGCTCTTGCCTGCACATCGGCATCGTCTACGTGGAGCTGTATCACTCCAGGCAGAGCACGTTGTGAGTGGTGGCCCTGCCCTTGCCCGCATGTCGGCATCATCTGCCCAGAGCTGTATCACTCCAGGCAGAGCATGTTGTGAGTGGTGGCCCTGGAGATGTGCAGCCCACAGCCACGCTGCCTGATCTTGGTGGACCTCCCGGGAATTGACCAGAGGAGGGGACAGCCCACGCTGCCCACATTTCCATGTGTAGGTTCCGAAGGCGTGCCAAGCTTCCCATCTGCACAGCCAAACACTGGCTGTGCCTGAGCCTGTTCTTGCTGCAGCTTCTCCCAGAAATGGGGCCAAGTGGATGACCAGGCCTGAAGCCTTCTTGAAGCTTCTTCTTTCAAATCCTGTCCTGTCTGTCAGTACGTCCTGCAGACAGTTGCAGCTGCATATTCCCGGAATAGGAGGCTTCCCGCTGCCTCCACCCATCACCCTGGTCCAGCCTGCACCATCTCTCACCTGGAGCATCACAGTGGGCTCTCAGACAGGCCCCTGCCTCCCTGGCAGCCAGGACACAGCTCAGAAGAGCAAGTCAGACTGCTCTCGTGGAGGTCAGCGAAACAGGATAGGGGAGGGACAGAGCGGAGGATGTGAATGACTTCATGGCGTTGGCCGAGGGGTAGAAAGGTTTGTCAAACTGCAGGTACTGGGGGCTCTACATATGGTGTGCGGCAGCTCCAGTCCCTGAGAGCCACCTGAGCGTCCTGGAATATCGGGACACAGAATAACGTGAGATGGGGTCAGAATAACGTGAGAATCTGGGCATGGCAGCCACAGCGTCCCCTTCACCACCGGAGCGCCCTGACCCTCCAGGCCCCCTGTCACAACACCAGAGGGTTTTCCATGACCCAGCCCACCTGCTCACCCACTATGCCATCACCAGGCCCACTCCTCAGTCTTGCCTTTACCCCTCACTCTGCACACTGCTGCTCCCTGCCCAGGCATAAAGGCTGATGGTTTGCAGGCTCCCCCACCTCCCTGGCCCTACAGACGCTCGTCTCCAGTGCGGTCTTCGCTGCCCACCTGCTCCCGGGCCCTGCCTTCCCCCCTGCAATGTTCATCTGCTCGAACTCCCATAGTTCTGTTTGTACACTGGCCCCCATCCACTGGACTCTAAGTGTCCTGAAGGCAGAGACTTTGCCTCTGGCCTCCTGCTGGGTCCTGGGCACCTTGTGCTGAGCCTGGCACATAGTAGGTGCTCCGTAAATACTGGATGAGTGAGTGAGCTCTTAAGATGCACAGCAGCAAGGGGGCCTCTTAGGGGGTGGTAGGGGCCCCCTGTACACGGACTCCTAAGGCCAAGAGAGAGGACACCCAGGCCCCCAGCCACAGTTGCCCTCCTCCCAGAAAAGTTGGTCAGGCTACATTAGAGTCAGAGCAAACAGTCTTAATGGTTGCTCTGCAGGGCATGGCAAGGCCCTTGAGCGGGTTGCTCTGCGTGCCTTGGAGCGGCAGATGGATCCCTCTGCCCAGAGGCATCCGGATGCAGCACCCCGTGGCCCACTGGGATTCTAGAGCCAACACCACTCATCACCTCATCACCTGTCCCCCCAGCCCTGAACCGGTCTCAGGAGTTTGCATCCAGACCTGGGAGCTGCCCGGCGGTGGGGCTGGAAGCGTCTGCCTTGCTGTGCACCCTGGATGCTGACTGTCCTGGTCTTCATAAGTGCTGCCCTTCATCAGGGGGCCACCGCTGCTCAGCCCCTGCAGCCCCAGGTAGGACAGGGGCCTGATCTGGGAGGAGGGAAGAGTGGGTTTCCGGAAGCAGCTGCCTGGGTTTTATGGGGAGCTTACAGCCTGTGTCTGGCCTGTTTCACTCATCAATATCCAGCCACTGACCTCTGGGGGGAACGTGTGCTCACAGATGCCCCAAGTGGGGAAGATGTTCCCAGAAGAGCAGGGGTCCCAGTTTCTCCACATTGCCAGGGGAAGCCCTTGGGGCCCCAGTGAGTTTGCTGGGAGCTGAGCTGTGGCAGAGCTGGGTGGTGTCAGGCTGTCAGCTGGTGCAGCCCCGTGGGGACCCCCTGTCTGGCAGGTCCGTGGCCCGGTTCTCAGTGTAGGCCCCTAGGAGAAGGCGTTCGTCAAGGTTCAGAGCTAGGGAAACACATATAATTGTATACGTTTTATATAGGCTTCCCAAGTGGCACTAGGAGGTAAAGAATCTGCCAGCCAATGCAGGAGCCACAGGAGACTTGGTTTCAATCCCTGGTTTGGGAAGATCCACTGGAGAAGGAAATAGGAACCCACTCTAGTATTCTTGTTTGGGAAATCCCATGAACAGAGGAGCCTGGTGGGCTGTGGTCCATGGAAACAGTCGGAATAACTGAGCATGCACGCATCATATTATATATGGTGCAATATATATTGTAATTCATTATTTATTGGTATAGCACATAACTTAGCATAGTATAGAGAAGGCAATGGCACCCCACTCCAGTACTCTTGCCTGGAAAATCCCATGGACAGAGGAGCCTGGTAGGCTGCAGTCCATGGGGTCGCTAGGAGTCGGACACGACTGAGCGACTTCACTTTCACTTTTCACTTTCATGCATTGGAGAAGGAAATGGCAACCCACTCCAGTGTTCTTGCCTGGAGAATCCCATGGGCGGCGGAGCCTGGTGGACTGCCGTCTATGGGGTCGCACAGAGTTGGACACGACTGAAGCGACTTAGCAGTAGCATAGTATAAAGTAATAGTATATATAATTTACTGTATTATATTACAGGGCTTCCCTGATAGCTCAGCTGGTAAAAAAAATCTGGCTGCAATACAAGAGACCCCAGTTTGATTCCTGGGTTGGGAAGATCCTTGGGAGAAGGGATAGGCTACCTATTCCGGTGTTCTTGGGCTTCCCTGATGGCCCAGCTGGTAAAAAAATCTGCCTGCAATGAAGGAGACCTGGGTTCAGTCCTTGGGTTGGGAAGATCCCCTGGAGATGGGAACGGCTACCCACACCATCATTCTGACCTGCAGAATTCCATGGACTGTATAGTCCATGGGGTATTACAATCCTAGGGATGAGGGAGCCTGGTGGGCTGCCATCTATGGGGTCTCACAGAGTCGAACACGACTGAAGCGACTTAGCAGTAGCAGCAGATCAAATCAGATCAGTCGCTCAGTTGTGTCAGACTCTTTGCGACCCCATGAATCGCAGCATGCCAGGCCTCCCTGTCTATCATCAACTCCTGGAGTTCACTGAGATTCATGTCCATTGAGTCAGTGATGCCATCCAGCCATCTCATCCTCTGTCGTCCCCTTCTCCTCTTGCCCCCAATCCCTCCCAGCATCAGAGTCTTTTCCAATGAGTCAACTCTTTGCATGAGGTGGCCAAAGTACTGGAGTTTCAGCTTTAGCTTCATTCCTTCCAAAGAAATCCCAGGGCTGATCTCCTTCAGAATGGACTGGTTGGATCTCCTTGCAGTCCAAGGGACTCTCAAGAGTCTTCTCCAACACCACAGTTCAAAAGCATCAATTCTTCGGCGCTCAGCCTTCTTCACAGTCCAACTCTCACATCCATACGTGACCACAGGAAAAACCATAGCCTTGACTAGACGAACCTTTGTTGGTAAAGTAATGTCTCTGCTTTTGAATATGCTATCTAGGTTGATCATAACTTTCCTTCCAAGGAGTAAGCGTCTTTTAATTTCATGGCTGTAGTCACCATCTGCAGTGATTTTGGAGCCCAGAAAAATAAAGTCTGACACTGTTTCCGCTGTTTCCCCATCTATTTGCCATGAAATGATGGGACCGGATGCCATGATCTTCTTTTTCTGAATGTTGAGCTTTAAGCCAACTTTTTCACTCTCCACTTTCACTTTCATCAAGAGAGTTTTAGTTCCTCTTCATTTTCTGCCATAAGGGTGGTGTCATCTGCATATCTGAAGTTATTGATATTTCTCCCGGCAATCTTGATTCCAGCTTGTGTTTCTTCCAGTCCAGCGTTTCTCATGATGTACTCTGCATATAAGTTAAATAAGCAGGGTGACAATATACAGCCTTGACGTACTCCTTTTCCTATTTGGAACCAGTCTGTTGTTCCATGTCCAGTTGGAACTGTTGCTTCCTGACCTGCATACAGGTTTCTCAAGAGGCAGATCAGGTGGTCTGGTATTCCCATCTCTTTCAGAATTTCCCACAGTTTATTGTGATCCACACAGTCAAAGGCTTTGGCATAGTCAATAAAGCAGAAATAGATGTTTTTCTGGAACGCTCTTGCTTTTTCCATGATCCAGCGGATGTTGGCCATTTGATCTCTGGTTCCTCTGCCTTTTCTAAAACCATATACTATAAATAATATATACTGTATTTTCTAGTAACAAAGTGAAGTTAAAGTGTTAGTCTCTCAGTTATGTCTGACTCTTTGTGACCCCATGGACTGTCATCTGCTGGGCTCCCTTGTCAATGGGATTGTACAGGCAAGAATATGGGAGGAGTTGCTATTCCCTGCTCTGGAGGATCTTCCTGACCCACGATTGAACTCGGGTCTCCTGCATTGCAGGCAGATACTTTACCGCCTGAGCTACCAGGGAAGCCCATCTAATATACATTGTATGTAATATATATTATATAGTATACATAGGATTATCTGTAATATGAGAGGAGCTGGGACAGGAGGTGGGGAAGTGGGCCACACCACCCCAGTGACCTCTGGTGGCCCCACCCTGTCCTGGGCCTGTGGCTCACCCACGTTCCCTTGCGCAGCTCCAGAGAGCAACCAGGAGGGTTGCTGGTACAATGTGACAGTTGTGGTGAAGATGGATTTCAAGGAGCTCCAGCAGGTGGACCCACGGCTTCTGGATCACATGAGGCTTTTGCACTCCATGGTAGGTCGGGGGAGGAAGGGGCTCCATGAGTGACCCCAAGTGATTGCTTCTGAACCAAACGTGAGATCTTCCTTAAAAATGGCTTGAAAGAGGTATGATTTTCATGCAACAAAATGCACCCTTGCAAGAGTGCAGTTTGGCATGTTTTGAGGTACCCAGTATACAAGCCCTGCACCCTCATGGTGCAGACCCCTCCTCTCTCCAGGGTCTGTTGCTTAAACACAAGGGTGCCGGGTGCAGCCGGCCCAGGCCCTGGAGCTGTGCCCTCGAGTACCTCCCTTAGGGATCCCAAGTTCTGGCTCCCGATTGAGGGAGTATCTCAGAAGTTTGGAAGGTGCTGGATGGGGCCTCTAGGTAGGGCTCCACCCCCTCAGCATCATCCACAATTGGGGCTGGACGGGTCTTTGCCGTGGGGCTGCCTGTCCCATAGGATTTTGCAGCAAGCCTGGCTCTAAGCACAAAATGTGCCCAGCTGTGACAACCAAAACTGTCTCCAGGCGTAGCCACAGGTCCCCTAAGGGGTGACACTGGCCCCCTGGGGAGCCCCAACCTAGACACAGCTCAAACTTTCTGGCGCCTCAGCAACGCCTCCAACCAGCAGGATACCTTCACCTGTTGGGTGTCTCCTACGCCCCCCACCCAGGTCCTAGGAACTCAGCTGGCAGGGGCAGGCACTGCTCGTCACCCACTGTGAGGTGCCTGCCCTATATGGTGGTCTGACCTCAGGCGAATGACCCACACAATCCCCCACATGTTCCGAAGGGCCCTGCACCTGGTGAGATGTTTGGCCATTGCCTCTTGAAATGCTTGATTCCCGAACAAGGGGCTGCACGTTTTCCTTGTGCACTGGGCTCCACACGGTGTGGCTGGTCCTGCCTGACCATCAGGCCCCACAGCTGTGTCTCATGTGCCGTGACATCAGACCCAGAGTTGGCTGGGATGAGCCCAGTTTAACAGAGGGCACACTCCCTCCCCTTGCTCTGGGCTGTGCAGTAACTGGTTTGAGAGGTATTCTCAGTCATTACCTTGACCCAGAAGTGTCCTTAACTGCCCCCACTGGAAGAGATTTCTGTCTCTCCTTAGCTTGTTGCAGAGTTTGCGATGCACAGTAGGCCAGTAAGAACATGGCCAGTCTGCAGCCAGATTGCCTGGATTCAAATCCCAGCACTGTCACTCATCAGCTGTGTGACCTTGGGCAAGCTACTTAACCTCTCTGTGCCTTAGATTCTGTTAAACAGAAATAATCCTAATCCTACCTGAGACGGTGGCTGTGAGGTTGAGACAGTCCATGTAAAGAGCTTAAGATGATGCTGATCTGGGTAGGTTCTGAGCTGCTGCGGTTGCTGGGTTTTGTATGTCACTGTCTTCTGTCTCCCTTTATCTCTTCGTGTGTGTGAGCTTTGTTCCTCCCTGCTGGAGGAGCCTGTCCACACGGGCTCCTGACTGGAGCAAATGTTAGGCACTCTGACTAAGGGGTTTGCAAGAGGCCGGTGTTGGCTTTCTGCTCTGCTGACCCTCGTGAAGGGTTTCAAGCCTGCTGAGGAGGGTATAGGCTTTGGTGCCCCCACCCAAACACCTTCTGGTTCCCTGAGGAGACTCAGGAGTTTTTTGGCAAAGCCCGTTTCAGGGTTCTCCTGGTGGTCATGCAGCTTTGCCTGGCTTCCCAAGACAAATAATACCTTGAGATGTCAAGATACTAGACTGGAGCAAAAGGAAGTCAAGTGGAATAAGAAAAGGGATCACTAAACTTCAGAAAATATCAGATGTGACTTGACACCTAATTCCAGACCTGATTCTCTGCTGTCAGCTGCAAGGGGTGGGGGTCCCGCACTGACCCGTGTCTCTTTTCGGGGCTGCCGTGGCAGAGCACACAGACAGGGGTATGTGTCAGACCTCTCCTTGGCTTCTCCCAGTGTCTTCACACCATTCCCTTCTGCCAGTGTCTGTCTGTGTCCAAATTCCTTGGTGGAAGGACACTAGTCACATTGGAGCAAAACCCACCCTAATGAGCTCATCTTAATAATTACATCTGCAGCAGCCTTGTCTCCAAATAAGGTCACATTCTGAGGTGCTAGGACTCCAATGTGGGGATTGTTTTTTTGGTAGAGGGGGACACGATTCAGCCCCTAAGTATTTATAATCTGGTTTGCAGGACTTTTATTGGAATGAAGGCAGAAGTAAAAATATTGTAGAGATTTCTCTTTTCTGCACAGGAGAATGGGGTGTGTGTGTGCGTGTACCATGTGTATAGCTTATAACATCTCTGGACCTCCATCCTCTCCCAGTCAACCTGATGGCGTGCCCTTCTACCACGTAATGCTCTGACCCTGGTTTCACAGGTCACCAGTGCTCTGCAGCCACTGGACACCACTGTCCACCACCTGCACTCAGCCAGGGGGGACACCTCGACCACAGTGTCCTGGCTGCTGCTGGGCCTGCCAAGGCCGATGCCCGTGGCCCACGTCTCCGCAGTGCTGGACGGCATGGTGAAGCGCATCTATGAAGTGATCGATGTCGAAGTGCAAGGTGGGGCTCCCCTCGGTGGTCCCCTTGGGTCAGGGGCCGCAGGACTGCTGGGAGAATCATCCAGTTGGGGGGGTAGGGTGGACTTATCTCTAGCTCACTCCAGCTCGAAGTTTAAACTCTAGATGCCGAAGCCAAGACTTTGAGAACTGATTCTGTACCAGCATCGCCTTCCTCTTCCCTCACCCGACCTTGTCCTCCTCTCATGATGGGTTTCTCCTTCCATCCAAGTGGGACTGGAGGCTGAGTCCCAGAATACCCACAAGTAACCCGTGTCCTCTGTTCTTGGGGTCCCAAATTGCCCTCTAGTCTCTTTTCCACCCTTGCCAAGAACATCCTTAGATCCGGAAGGCTCTTTTTTAAGATTTCTTTTGGCCATGCCGCATGGCATGTGGGATCTTAGTTCCCTCACCAGGAATTGAACCTGAGTCCCCTGCATTGGAAAGCAGATTCTTAACCACTGGACCATCAGGCAAGTCCCCAAAGTCTTGAACCAGAATTTAGACAGAGCTGAATTTGGTGAAGCACACCAATGTGTTTCTGGAAGAAATTAGCTGGTATTTATGTGTGTGTGTGTGTGTGTGTGTGTGTGTGTGTGTCTATGTCAGGGGTCAGCAAACTTTCTGAAAAAGGTCAGATAGTAAATTTTTTTTGGGGCTGTGGGCCTCATGGGCTGTTTCAGCTGCTTAGCTTTGCCACGTGGCATGAAAGTAGCTGTGGCCATTCCGTGAGCAGATGGGTGGACTTGTTTTGAGCTACAGGAGGCAGCTGAAGATTGCTGTGCCCCTGGGAGGGTGGCTGCTCTTATAAGACAGCTCATGCCAGGACCCTGAAGGCCACACACCGAGACGTCAGAGGCTGCAGCCCGGAGAAAGCTCTTTTGCTGCTGCTGTTGTTGTTTAGTCACCAAGTCGTGTCTGACTCTTTGAGGGCCCGTGGACTAGAGCCCACCAGACTCCTCTGTCCATGGGATTTCCCAGGCAAGAGTCCTGGAGTGGCTTGCCATTTCCTTCTCCAGGGGGTCTTTCCGACCCAGGGATGGAACCCACATCTCCTGTATTGGCGGGCAAATTCTTTACCACTGAGCCACCTGGGAAGCCTGGGGAAAGCTCTAATGATGGCATTTAATTATCTTCAAATTCCACAAATGTTCTTGAAAACCAGACTGAACGTGCCCATAAGCCAAGCACTTGTCTTGTCTGTTCTGACAGGTTTCCATCGGGGGGACCCTGAGAACTCCCCTGTAGGTGAGCAAGGAGGGACTGTGTCTAGATCACTTGCATCTCATGGGGGAGGGCATCGGAGAGCATCAGTTATGGGCGCAGCTTGAATTGGGTGGTTTGGGAGAAGAAGGGGTGAGTATGTGGAGCTTGTTCTAGCTTGGACGCTGTCCCAAGGCAGAGGCAATTCTGTGATTGGGATCTCAACAAACCTTACCCACAGGAAGGGGCAGCCAGCATGAAGATGTGCTAGGCTTGGTAAAGAATGAATAACCCATCACTGTGGCCAAGAGAGGGGGTTGGTACTTAGTGGGCGATGCTGGTCTTTTTCCGTATGGCTTGGATAAATGGTCTTGCCTTGTGTCACTCTGTCCTGGTCATGGAGAAGCCTGGTTGCCTGTTCTGAGCTGTGCTCCCACCGGATAGGGGAGGACCAGGCCCCTTCTGCACAGCAGAGGCTGCTCTGCTCTCTTTCCCTGTCCACACACTGCTGTCCACAGGGCTGATGCTTGGGGAGGATGCCCGGACCCCAAGAAATCAGACTCAACCCAGCCCCAAAGTGATTTGCTCAGGCCACTACCATGCACTGAGCTGCGGGCTGGCTGCTCAGGTGGAGGAGGCTGTGGCCAATGAGGCTTCTGAGGCAGGGCGTCAAGAGGGCCCCCAAGACCGCAGCCTCACCCACTTCCTCAGCTCGTGTGACACACATCTCGAGGTTGACGGGGATGGCTGCGATGAGCGTCCTTACCTGTTCTCCTTCTCCGTAGATGTGAATGAATGTTCCTATGCGGAACTCAACACCTGCTCAGGAAGGGAACTGTGTCTGAACGTGGAGGGCTCGCACCAGTGTGTGGGTTACCTGAAGTCCCCCGGCTCGTCTCCCCCGGGGCTGGACGGCACGTGTGCAGGTGAGCGACTGGGCTTTCCGAGTAGGGAAGAGGGGCCTTAAGGAATTTTCCAGGCCGGACGGTCCTCTGACAGCAAGACCCTCTCTTCTGCAAAGAGGGAAAGACTGGCTTATAGAAGAGAAGGCTCACTTAGTTGTTTTGAGCGTTCTTGACCTCATAGCTGGATATTCTTTTCTTTTTTTTAATTGTAGTCGTTTCCCATGTTGTGTTAGTTTCAGATGTGTAGCAGTGATTCAGTTATACACGTGTATGTGTGTATTTATATGATTTTTCAGATTTTTTGCCTTATAGGTATTACAAAATATTGAGTAGAGTTCCCTGTGAAAGAGTGGGCTATTCTTATCCTCTTTGAGTTAACAAATGTTTGTTTATGTGCTATTCACCATGCTGCTGCTGCTAAGTCGCTTCAGTCGTGTCCGACTCTGTGTGACTCCATAGACGGCAGCCCACCAGGCTCTGCCATCCCTGGGATTCTCCAGGCAAGAACACTGGAGTGGGTTGCCATTTCCTTCTCCATTGAGTGAAAGTGAAAAATGAAGTCACTCAGTCGTGTCCGACTCTTAGCAACCCCATGGACTGCAGCCCACCAGGCTCCTCCGTCCATGGGGTTTTCCAGGCAAGAGTACTGGACTGGGGTGCCATTGCCTTCTTTGATTCACCATGCTAAATGCTGGTAAACATTTATGAATATGGTGTGAAAGATGGTCATAATCTTTGCTCTCGGGGAACTTGGTAGAGAACATGCCAGATACTCTCTAGGCTGGTATGTAAACAGGATGCCTGTATAATTTGTTTAAACTGGGACTCTTTAAGAGTGAAGGTGGCATGATTACTACTTACACTGGGTCCCCAGGAGTAACCTGGACTGTCCATGGGTTGGTGTGGTCAACTCCACACCAGTTTAAACTGGTTACAAAAGCAGTTGAAAGCAACCAACTGGATGGCAAACGAAAGTGCCGAGTGCTGGTGGACACACCTGGAAGGAAGTCTTACTCTGTGCGGGTCTGGTCAGGGAGCCATCTCCTGCGGGAGCCAGGTATGAACAAGCTTCTGGTGTATGTGACTGGCCCCTGTAAGATATCACTGTATTTCGCAAACAGCTCAGTCTAGGTGGTGAAAGGCAGCAAGGAGAGATGGATTCAAGAAACATTTTAGAGACTGAAGCTTTGGGACTTACTGGTTAATGAAATGCAGAAGAGGAAGAGAGGAACAAGGCAGCATGTCCTGGTGTAACCATGAATAGACAGCAAATGAACTAGGAAGACTGGGGTTATTACAATCATGTTTGACAATAACAGTTTAGACTGAGATGGAGATGAAAGCAGGTGGAGATGTGAGGTGCTGACTGTCTTGGATCATTGGGGCTGGAGCTCAGAGCAGGGCCTGGGATGCGGTAAACCTGGGTCGTCCATGTGCAAGGGGCATTTGAACTCTGGGCTGGTTGGGAGAAGGGAAGGAGCCCTGTATTTAAACATCTTCCCAGGTGGCTCAGTGGTAAAAAACCTGCCTGCTAATACAGGAGACATAGGTTTGATCCCTGGGTTGGAAAGATCCCCTGGAGGAGGAAATGGCAACTGACTCCAGTATTCTTGCCTGGAGAATCCCAGGGGCAGAGGAGCTTGGTGGGCTACAGTCCATGGGGTCGCAGAGAGTCAGAGGCGAATGAGTGAATCAACGATACCAGCAGGAGGGGCTTACAGAAGTGAAGTGAGGTGGAAAGAAAAGCAGGAAAGATGATGCCCAGAAGTCAAGAATGGGTGATGCTTTACAGACATTTACCAAGAAGGGGCTCAGAGACATCAAGCCGAATTTGGAGAAGATATGGGCTTCCAGTTCAGTCACTCAGTCATGTCCAACTCTTTGAGCTTGCAGGAGGGTCTTATTTAAAGATGGTGATGCCAAAACATATCTGTGTGCAGTGGAAGAGACACACTGATTCTCACAGCTTCAAATGGTGGGTTGGAGATGAACAGGTGGAGGGTTCAGCTGGCACCGACAGGGCACTGAGGGTGAGGGGCACATCCATTCACTTACCGGATACATTTTAAAGAGCAGTTATTGTATGCCAGTCACTAACTGCTCTAGCTGGGGTTCTTCAGAGTCCGAGATTCCTTTGCTCCCTTGGAACTCATATTTCAGTGGGGAAGATGAAAAAGATGTGGGCAAATATGATACAAGTTATGGTGCAACAGTTCTGCTATGGAGGAAAATGATATAGGAAAGAGGTGGGGCAGGTGCGCTGTCTCAGGTGGAGTGGCTGGGGCTGCCCTTGGGGTGGGGTGAACTTTGTGAGTATGAGGGGGTCATGAGACCAACAAGGGACAAGGAGGAGGTGGCTGGCTTAGCCATGATCCCCAAATGACCTCTCCCTAGACCAGTACCTGTGAGTAGGACATTTCATACCACGGAGTGGGGGGGGTGCTCTGCAGGTGGGACTAGGCTGAGAACCTGGGTGGGTCCAATGTTATCACAGACTCCTCAGGACAAAGAGACTGAGGGTCAGAGCCAGAGAGAGCAGACATGACAAGAAAGGCAGAGAGGGGAGAGGAGCTATCTTGCTGGCCTTGAAGGTGGGACGGGACCACCAGCCTCAGCGTGTGTGCCCCTCCAGGGACTAGAGCAGAAAGAGATGGTTCTCCCTGGAGCCTCCAGAAGGATTGCACCCACACCTCGATGTTAGACTTCAGGCCTCCAGGGCTGTGAGAGCACATTTCTCTTGTCTTTAGCCTCTAAAGTGAAAGTTCTTTACAGAATGGACTTTACTTTCACCACCAGACACATCTACAACCGGGCATCATTTCCACTTTGGTCCACCCCTTCACTCTTTCTGGGGCCATTTCTCCTTTCTTCCCCAGTGGCATACTGGACACCTACCAGCCTGGGGGCTCATCTTCTGATGTCATAGCTTTTTGCCTCTACATACTGTTTATGGGGTTCTCAAGGCAAGAATGCTGGAGTGGTTTGCCATTGCCTTCTCCACGTTTTGTCAAACTCTCCACCATGACCCGTCCGTCTTGGGTGGCCCTACATGGCTTGGCTCATAGTTTCATTGAGCTACACAAGGCTGTGATCCATGTGGTCATTTTGGTTAGTTTTCTGGATTGTGGTTTTGATTCTGGAGACTGTGGGATTGTCGTTCTTGTTTTTTCTATCTGCCCTCTGATGGATGAGGATAAGAGGCTTGTGCAAGCTTCCTAAATGGGAGAGACTGGCTGAGGGGGGAAACTGGTCCTGCTCTGGCGGGTAAAGCCATTCTCAGTAAATTTTTAATTTTCTGCTAAAGGGTGGGGCTGTGCTCCCTCCCTGTCTGTTGTTTGGCTGCCCTGAGGCAAGTCAGTCCTGGGGTCTACAAACTCTATGGCTAATGGTGGCCTCCACGAGGGCTTATGAGGACACACATCTCCCAGGGCCGCTGCTGCCAGTGCCTCATCAGCAGGTCACTGCTGTCTCACGCGTGTGCAGGAGACCCTCAAAGAGTCAGACAAACCTCTGCTACTGAACAACAACGAAGTGAAAGTGTTAGTCGCTCAGTTGTGTCTGACTCTAAGACCCCGTGGACTGTAGCCCGCCAGGCTCCTCTGTCGATGGAATTCTCCAGGTGAGAATACTGGAGTGGATTGCCATTTCCTTCTCCGGGGGATCTTCCCAAACCAGGGATCAAACCTGGGTTTCCTGCACTGCAGGCAGATTCTTTACTGTCTGAATCACCAGGGAAACCCAAAGTGCATGGTGATTCTTCCCAGGGGCCACAGGAAACTAACGCAAGGAATCAGGGCCCAGCAGCATGGAATTCAAGAACCAGGAAGCTGGTGCGGGTGGAGCCAGGCAGGAGGGGTGGGGGCAGGAGGCAGAGCCAGGCAGGGCCCAGGTGGTGTAGGCACGGCAAGACCACGGGGAATTGTAACATTTTACTCTAGAAAATTGTAGACAAGTATACACACAGAGAGGAGTACAACAGATAATGATAATGATGATGCTCGGAGGACCCGTGTTTCACATCCCCTCATCCATCCACCCCCTCCTCCCCCATCCCCATTATGCTGAAGTCTCCTTCCTCAAACCACTTCATCTGTTACTACATCAAAATGAATTCCTAGGAGAGAAGAATGAGATTTTTAAAACACTTAAAAAAACAAAGCAATAATTCCTTAATATCATTGAACAGTGTGTTGAAATTTCTAGTGGTCTCACCTAGTGGTCTCATTTTCATAATTTTTCAATTTGAGTTACAATTTAAATCAGGTCTACCCATTAGTAGGCTTCAAGTTTGATCCCTGATTGAGAAGATTCTCCTAGAGGAAGAAATGGCAACCAACTCCTGTATTCTTGCCTGAAAAATCCCACAACAGAGGAGCCTGGTGGGCTAGAGTCCATCCCCACAAAACAGTTGGATGTGACTGAGCACACAAGCATGTATGCTCACCTGTTAGTAATGATATCACTTACGTCATTTCTTAGGCTAGAAGTTTCCCTCTCCATCTCTGTTTCCTTGTAGTCGCTGGAGGATCCTGCTCCCTTAGCCCGGCAGAGTTTCCTGCCGACTGGGGTCTGGCAGTTTGCATCCCTGGGGCTCCCCATCGCCATGACCTCTTGCTGGAATTTCTGTAAACTGTAGCTGGCTCTCGGAGAAGGAAATGGCAACCCATTCCAGTGTTCTTGCCTGAAGAATCCCAGGGACGGGGGAGCCTGGTGGGCTGACGTCTCTGGGGTCACACAGAGTTGGACACGACTGAAATGATTTAGCAGCAGCAGCAGCTGGCTCTGGTGTAGGCCTTTCTGGTAGTGTCCAGGCCTGCTTTGTATCAGGTGAAGTTAATGAGTGCTTACAAGTGCGTTGAATATATAGGGTGGCAGAGCAAACCAGCTCTACCAAGACACAACTGTCAAAACCTTACAACACTGACCAGGTGACACAGCTGTCCCTTCCCACCTGTTGCATTCAGAATGAGCTGCACTCAGCAGCTTTGTGTGCCCTGCTCCCTCACTCCAAAGCCCTCACCAACGGCTCTGGAGTGGTTTAAGGACACCCCCAGCTCCCTCATTCTTCAGGGGAGGGGGTACGTATGCTGCACCCTGTTCCCGACTTTCCTGAAGGGTTCCACTCTGCTCGCTGCCTGAATGACATACACTTCATGCCACCTTCCTTCCTTCTGTGACCACATTATGCCCAAATGTCCCAAATAAACCATGGGCTGTGGAATCCCTGTCTCCAGGCCAGCTCCCCAGAGAACTCACACTAAGTAGTAATCCAAACACATCTTCACTCATTTATCAAACCTCGATGCCTGGCTGTGGGGGAGAGGAGCGCAGGCGACACTGAGACGGGCCGCGTGGTCCTGCGACGTGAGACCCACAACGAAAGGAAATGTGATGTGTTAGACAGAGGTCAGTGAAGATAAAGATTTTTTTTTCTCATCTGAATTTTGGACCTGAGTGCTACTGAACCAAACTTGGGTCCGTTTGCTCCTGTGTAACAAAGCCAGTCTTGGTGATGCCAGTCGTGGTGAAGGTCATGAGCCTGCTGGGCAGGGGACTGTGAAGGCCGAATTCCATCGGTCATCAGAGTCATGCAGTGGCCTTGTGGATAAGCCCCAGTTACTAAGGATGGCGGAGCAGAGCGTGAAGGAGGCTGGGCCTGAGGGATCAGGGATATTTGCTCAGGGCAGACCACCTAAGCCACCCCTCCAGCCTGAGCCCTGGACCTGCCCCTACCCTCACCCCATGTGAAGAACCAGCTCACAGCCCCTCACCCCACACCTTGGGAGTGAGCAAGGGGAAACTGTTACTTGTTCTTGCCCCACCCACCCCACCCCTGCTGCAGCAGGGGCCCCTATAGAGCCTCGCCTGAATTTCTACTATTAAAGAGGCCAAGAACCCTGGTCAGTAGGAGGGGGACAGAAGAGGATGCTGTGGGGTAGGTCTTTGATGGCCTTAGTATCTCCTCTTAAGCAGTTCAGCAGAAATGTGGGTACACCTGATTCAATCTAGCCTCCAAAACTTCCTCTTATCATTCTGGGATCTGATCTATTACTTTAACAACATGCCAAGAGCAGTCGAAGGACAAGTCACCCCTAGTCTTAGCACCCCAGCAAATTATTTTTATTTTCCCCTGTTTCCTTCCATTTTTTTTTTTTTTTTAACCTTATTTAAATCCTGCTACATATGCAATTTTATGTTCTGGCTTTTTTACTTCTGGTGTTGGAGAAGACTCTTGAGAGTCCCTTGGACTGCAAGGAGATCCAACCAGTCCATTCTGAAGGAGATCAGCCCTGGGATTTCTTTGGAAGGAATGATGCTAAAGCTGAAACTCCAGTACTTTGGCCACTTCATGTGAAGAGTTGACTCATTGGAAAAGACTCTGATGCTGGGAGGGATTGGGGGCAAGAGGAGAAGGGGACGGCAGAGGATGAGATGGGTGGATGGCATCACTGATTCTATGGACGTGAGTCTGAGTGACCTCCGGGAGTTGGTGATGGACAGGGAGGCCTGGTGTGCTGTGATTCGTGGGGTCCAAAGAGTCGGACATGACTGAGCGACTGATCTGATCTGATTTGATCTGATGTCGTGTAAAGATTTCTGAGAAGCAACCTGGTCTTTGTGATTACAATTTTCGGGGGTTGAGTCACAGTGGTATGCTACAGTAGTAATACAAGGCGCTTAGCTGTTTCCCTCGGGGGCGGCTTTTAGGTCACCTCCAACATTCTGCTCTGAAGACTAGAATGTTCTTGCTAATGTTGTGAAGTGGTTTTGGAGAATATTGTTACAATTGAGTTTGAATTAATAATTTAATCCACATGTTCCTTTCCCTTTGAAGGGAGGGGTTGGCTATTCCTAAAGTCTCTGGGTTTTTAAAAACTTTTTATTTTATATTGGAGTATCTGGTGGCTCAGACTATAAAGAATCTGTCTGCAATGCAGGAGACCTGGGTTTAATCCCTGGGTCAGGAAGATCCCTTGGAGAAGGGAATGGCTACTCACTCCAGTATTTTTGCCTGGAGAATTCCATGGATAGAGGAACCCGACAGGCTACAGTCCATGGGATCACAAAGAGTTGGATACCACTGAGCAACTTTCATACTCATAGCTAATTAACAATGTTGCGATAGTGGACAGTGAAGGCCCTCAGCCATGCATATACATGTATTCATTCTTCCCCAAACTTCCCTCCCATCCAGGCTGCCACATAACATTGAGCAGGGTTCCATGTCCTATACAGTAGGTCCTTGTTGGTTATTCATTTTAAACAAAGCAGTATACTCGTGACCATCCCAAACTCCCTGACCTCCTTACCGCACCATCTCACCCACCTGACAACCTAAGTCTTTCTCTAAGTCTGAGTCTGTTTCTGTTTTGTTAAGTTCAGTTCAGTTCAGTCGCTCAGTTGTGTCTGACTCTTTGTGACCCCGTGAATCGCAGCATGCCAGGCCTCCCTGTCCAACACCAGCTCCCAGAGTTCACCCAAACTCATGTCCATTGAATTGGTGATGCCATCCAACCGTCTCATCCTCTGTCGTCCCCTTCTCCTGCCTTCAATCTTTCCCAGCATTAGGGTCTTTTCAAATGAGTCAGCTCTTTGCAGCAGGTGGCCAAATTATTGGAGTTTCGGCTTCAATATCAGTTCTTCCAATGAACACCCAGTACTGATTTCCTTTAGGATGGACTGGTTGGATCTCCTTGCAGAACAAGGGACTCTCAAGAGTCTTCTCCAACATCACAGTTCAAAACCATCAATTCTTCGGCACTCAGCTTTCTTTATAGTCCAACTCTCACATCCATACATGACTACCGGAAAAACCATAACCTTGACTAGACGGACCTTTGTTGGCAAAGTAATGTCTCTGCTTTTTAATATGCTGTCTAGGTTGGTCGTAACTTTCCTTCCAAGGAGTAAGTGTCTTTTAATTTCATGGCTGCAGTCACCATCTGTTTTGTAAATAAGTTTATTGGTATCATTTCTTTTTAGATTCCACACATAAAGGATGTCACACAACATTTCTTTCTCTGACTTCACTCAATATGACAGTCTCTAGGTCCATCAGTCGTGTCCGACTCCTAGCGACCCCACGGACTGGAGCCCACCAGGCTCCCCTGTCCATGGGATTCTCCAGGCAAAAGTACTGGGGTGGGGTGCCATTGCCTTCCCCCTAGGTCCATCCACGTTTCTGTAAATAACATTATTTCATTTCTTAATGATGGGGTAATATTCTGTTGTGTGTGTGTATACAGACCACATCATCCTTTTCTCTTTTAAAAAAGCGTCTGCCAGCCCCACTTCTGCAACAAAACTCTCCTCTCTTGTGCCCTAGGTCTTTTTAGAACCGTGTGCCTCTTCTATGCACAAATGCCCCTACAGAGCTTTTCACAGAACCCCTACAGACCATCCCAGATCACCTGGACTGACCCCCGATGAGCATGAGTGCTCAGTTGCTCCAGTCGTGTCCGGCTCCTTCTGGCCCTATAGACTGTGGTCCACCAGGCTGCTCTGTCCATGGGATCCTCCAGGCAAGAATACTGAAGTGGATGCCATGCTCTCCTCCAGAGGATCTTTCCAACCAGGGATTGTATCCAAGTCTCTTATGTCTCCTGCATTGGCAGTAGATTCTTTAAATCCTAAAGGAGATCAACTCTGAGTATTTACTGGAAAGACCGAAGCTGAAGCTCCAACATTTTGGCCACCTGATGCGAAGAGGTGACTGATGGGAAAAGACCCTGATGCTGGGAAAGATTGAAGGCAAAAGGAGAAGGGGGTGACAGAGGATGAGATGGGTGGATGGCATCACTGACTCAATGGACATGATTGTGAGCAAACTCTGGAAGATGGTGAAGGACAGGGAAGCCTGGTGTGCTGTAGTCCATGGGGTCACAAAGAGTCAGACACAGCTGAGAGACTCAACAAGTACCACCTGGGAAGACCAGTGAATATAGAAGTTCAGAATAGTCATCGGCTCAGGCATCTGTAAAAACATCAGGCTCCACTTACAGAGGGGGATACTGCCAAACTGCCATGCTGCTGCACTGTAAGTTTCCCCCAAGATAAAGGGCCACCTGATAGCTGAACACAAACAGAGAAAGCGTACCGCCCCAGATTCACTTCCAACAGGGCAGGAAAAACATGGCTGGTGTCTCCAAATCAGAAATTTAGAGTGAATTCCAATTGTATATGGCTAAGGGAACCAGCACATGTTTTAAATTTAGAAGCTAATATAATAAATGAGCTATCTGCTGGAACGAGTTAGAGGTACAAATCCATGGAAAATACAGCACAAATCTCAGATGCTTTTCTTGTGAAATTAGTCACCCAATTAATGACACACGGGGCAGCTGGATTCTTGCACAAAACAAAAACTGTAGGAGATATCGCCCAGTTTGCACTTAATGTTCCAGGAACGTGATCTGCGTTTAGGACGGATGGAACTGGATTCAAGGGTCGTCCTAACTCCCTTCAACATGGTCCCTTCCCAACTGGGGCCTGATGATGGTGTGCATCTTGGTAAATAACTGTGCTGGGTCTGCGGCTTGAGGAAGGCAGGCTGCCAAAGACAGCCACTCAAGTTCACAAGCCTGATCTGCAATCAGGTTTCTGACAATTGAAGGCTCAACACCTTGGCTCTAGTCCTGTGTTTCTACCTTTACAAGGTTCGGGTGTCCAACTGAGAGGTCCAGGGGTTAGAGAGGAGCGGAACCTGACATGGGAGATATGGGAAAGGCCACGGCACAGCCATCAACCTTCCTGCCCCACCAGACATGGGTCAGGGCTTCCTGGAAAAATCAAGGCCTGAGACCCGTGGACACAGAGAATCTGACGTGCTTCACTGAAATCAACGTCGACTCCTGAATTCAGGTTCACAGCTGTAGCCTGGGGAGGGCTCCAGGGCAGGGGTACCCTGGGATCACTCACAGTTGAGAATCGACTGATTTATTTTCTGGGACCACATTTTAAAAGGAGGGAGCATTGCCAAGCCGGGGACAGCAACAGAAATTGTCCTGGCCGATGAACTTAAATCCAAGTCAGAGGGAAGGTCGCAGAGTCAGAAACAAAGGATAATTGCCAGCTTACAGTATCTGTCTGTCCTACAGGGAGGGAGTAGCCTTAGCATGTCAGAAGTTGGCTGGGTTTGCAGCAACATGGAGAACTTTCCAACCAGCTGTGCTGTCTCGCCAACTGCTGCCTTGAGAACTACTTAGACTGGGAGGTGGATTCACTTTCTGGGGCTGCTATCATGAAGCACCACAAACCTAGGGGTTTAAAGCAACAGAGATTTGCAGAAACCTGTCATCCTTATCCCTGGGTCCAGGTCGAGGTGTTGGCAGGGCAGGTCTACTTCGGAGGCTCTAGGGAGACGGCTGCTTTGTACCTCCCTCTTTCTGGGGAACACGAAGTCCTTGGCTTGTGGCCACATCACTCCCACCTTCGAGGCTGACATAGCATCTTCAACTCTTCTGCTCCTTCTTCATGTGGTCTCCTCCTCTGTGTGTGTGCACCCACGCTCCCATCTTGTGATTGCACTGAGGGCCCACCTGGATAATCCGGGATCATCTCTTCTCAAGACCTATAATTTCGTCACCCCTGAAAACACTCTTCTTCCAAATAAGGTCACATTTGCAGGTTCTAGGGATCAGAAGCTGCTGTCTTTGGAGGTCAGTCTGTTCCTGGTTATGGGATCATTTAGGAGTACAGCACAGGGCAGTGGGGAACTTTGTCATTGGTTATTAGACAGCTTTGCCACTTACTTTCTCCTTGACCTTTCTAGGCCTCAGTTTTGTCGTCTGTAAAATGGAATCATAGTAGTACCTTGTATTGTTGGAAAGGCTGTGTTGTATGACATGTCCTGTGCAACAGCACTCAGCCGATGGCATCTCTAACTGTGTTACCGATAGCGTGGCCAGCAGTGTGATGGAGTTATGGGAGGGGGTTTTCCCATATCCCTCTGCTGATATGATGCCAACCACACTGGCTTACACATCCCATGCATGCGTCTGGTATTGCTGTGGACATTAACCCATCTTTGTTTCCGTCACTGCCTGGGGGCACAGTAGCTACTCAATAAACATCAAACAGTATAAAATTGCCACTGTAGTTGGTCAAACACAGTTGAATCTGGACAATGGCAAAAGTCTCCATTGGAGAAAGCTACACCTCACCATTTGGGAGATGGTGAGGGAGAGAGTTCTTGCCTGGAGAATCCCAGGGATCGGGGAGCCTCGTGGGCTGCCGTCTATGGGATTGCACAGAGTCGGACACGATTGAAGCAACTTAGCAGCAGCCACAGCAGAGCGACAGAGAGGCCTGGCATGCGAAAGTCCATGGGGTCGCAGAGTCGGACGTGCCTGGGCAACTGAGCAACAACAACACAAATGAGGTAGGATCTTCTGCAGGGGGGATTTATGTCCGTGGATGAGAGGGTCATGTACCCGCAGCATCTTCACTGCGGGGACCACGGATAGACGGCAGCTTCTGAGGGGTTGATAGTCATCGAAATGGCTGTTGATGGCTCCTCAGCCCAATGACCCAGGGACCCACTGGTATCTTAATTTAAACAGTGAAGATGCGAATTTCTCTGGTGGTCCAGTGATTAAGACTTTGCACTTTCTGCAGGGGACATGAATTCAATCCCTGGGTCAATCCCTAAGACCCTGCATGCTACACAGTAAAGCCAGAAAAAAAAAAAAAAAAAAAATTCTTAAAAAAAAAACCAAAAACACCAGTGAATGTGTCTCCAGCCAGCCTGATACTCTCAGCCCCTGGGAGTTCTCTCCAAGAACTAGGGGACACTTTCTATTTTAATTTCCCTCAGCCCTGGAGACACTCTCTGTAGCATGTGCTTGTAAAGGGCCACACACAAGGCCTTAACATGGATTTGCTTGCAGTTCCATGTCCAGTGATGCCTGAATGACAGCCAGGAAGTGGGGTCGGAGCCCTGATGAGAGCTGGCTGCCGCCGTCCAGGCCTCAGCCCCACTGTCCTGTGGGACTGGAAACGTTATTTGGTGTTGTGTAGTTTGACTGCGTGAATCAGACCATGCAGTGCTTTTAGCAGCTCTTTAGGAAAGTTGTAGCTTTCCCTTACTTTTTCAGTGAGACACGTGCCCGGGGACAGACCTAAAAGCCCTGTGGTGGTTAGACCTGCAGCAGGTGACCGTCCTAATTCAGGGTCCCAGTGGGTGGGGACGTGGGAATGAGACCTGTGGTCTCAGGGTCTGAGCTGTTGGCCAAAAGATGGTGTTGTAAAGAATGAAAACTGTTTGTTTGACAGAGGCGCAGAAAAACCCTGGATGATTCAGTGAAAGGACTGACGTGTTTCAGGCTCTCTCCTCCTGCAAGGAGAGGTCCCAGGAAGCTGCGGGAATTCAGATGGAGGGAAGCTGGGCTCACATGTCTGTCCAGCATCCACTGGTTTATACCCTCTGCTTTGAGGAGACTTGCAAGGGCTTCTGGTGCGGAAGCACAGTCTCTGGGCACTGCCATTTCTAAAGGGCAGCTCAGGGAGGGCACGCAGGGCTGGGTTGCAGGGCAAGGGAGGGACTCCGATCCGATCCTGAGCCTCTTGGCAGCCAGGGCAAAAAGGGAGATGGTTGACTCGTACCAGTGATAATTTTTACTAAAAGAAAGCATAGACCTTTGTCTGAAAAGACATTTTTTCATAATATTTGAAAACATATATCCTATGAATCCTTATAAGAAGGGCTTTGGAAACAATGCATATTTTAATTCTTTATTCTCCCTTGGACTGCAAGGAGATCCAACCAGTCCATTCTGAAGGAGATCAGCCCTGGGATTTCTTTGGAAGGAATGATGCTAAAGCTGAAACTCCAGTACTTTGGCCACCTCATGCGAAGAGTTGACTCATTGGAGAAGACTCTGATGCTGGGAGGGATTGGGGGCAGGAGGAGAAGGGGACGACAGAGGATGAGATGGCTGGATGGCATCACTGACTCGATGGACATGAGTCTGAGTGACCTCCGGGAGTTGGTGATGGACAGGGAGGCCTGGCGTGCTGCGATTCATGGGGTCGAAAAGAGTTGGACACGACTGAGCGACTGATCTGATCTGATCTGATGGTTTTACAAAAGACTAAAAAAAATTGCCTTCTTGCTTGTTTCTTATTGAACTCAATTCTGCTGTAAAAGTGATGGTGCCTAGACTTTCGGCCACCCTACTTTTTGTATAATTCATGTTGCTTGCTGTAAAGCCAGAATTTTTCTCCCACAAGAGGGATTTAATTCCATGTGAGCATTAAAATATATTTTGATTGTTACATTCAAGTGTCGCTCTTTAAAACATGAATTTCGATTTGAAAACGCAGAGCACCTCAGCCTGACTCTGGTCTTGCTTCCCTACTGGGCCATTGTTTTGGGGATGAATTAGCCACACAGAAGTCCAAAGGCCAGTGATGAAGTGTTCCTGAATCACAAGAGCGGGCCCTTTGATTTCGTGTTGAGATAAACGTAGCATAGAAAGCTCACACCATGTGTTAATCTGCTCAGGCTGCCATGACACGCATCACAAACTGGGGCCTTAAACAGCAGACAGGCTTTTCTGATGGCTCAGTGATAAAGACTCTGCCTGCCAGTGCAGGAGAAACAGGAGACTTGGGTTCAGTTTCTGGGTTGGGAAGATCTCCTGGAGGAGGGCATGGCGACCCACTCCAGTATTCTTGCCTGGAGAATCCCATGGACAGAGGAGCCATGGTTACAATCCATGGAATCACAAAGAGTCAGACATGACTGAATGACTAACGAACCACAATGAACAGCAGACATTTACTTTCTCTGTCTAGAGGCTGTAAGTCCAAGATCAAGGTGTGGGCAGGCTGGTGCCTTCTGAGGCCTCTTGGCATGTAGATAGCCGCCTTCTCCCTGCGTCCTCACGGGGCCATCTCTCTGCATGTTCGTGTCCTGATTGCCTCTTCCTATAAGGACGCTGGTCACACTGGGTTAGGATCTAGCCTAATGACCTCACTTAATAACATCTTAAAGACTCTGCCTTCAAATATAGCCACATTTTGAGGCATTGGGAGTTAGGACCCCAACTAATATTAGGGGAATATTAGGGGAACACAATTCTGTCCATCACACAACATAATGTGTTTTGACCGCAGCTACAAAGACAGCTTGGTTATTTCCATGGCTTGGTTATTGTACATAATGATGGAATGAACACGGGGGTGCAGGTGTCTCTTTGAGCTAGTGATTCTGTTTCCTTTAGAACAATATCCAGGAATGGAATTACTGGATCGTATGGTAGTTCTATTTTTCTTTTCTTGAGGATACTCCATGCTGTTTTCCATGGTGGCTGCACCAGTTTATATTCCCACCAGCAGTGCATGGGGGTTCTCATATTTTTTTTTTCACATTTTAAAATCACTTTATTGAGGTGTGATTGGCATATAAAAAGTTGTATGTGTTTATGCGCATGACTTGATGAGTTTGAAGATAAGTATACACTCTTGAAACCGTGAGAGGTTTCCCATTTTTCCATATCCTCGCCAATATTTATTATCTCTTACCCTTTTAATAATGGCCATTCTAACACTTATGAATTGCTACCTCAGGATGGTTTTCATTTCCATTTCCTGATGATTAATGACATTGAGCATCTTTTCTTGGACCTGTTGACCATCTATATGTCTTCTTTGGAAAACTGTCTATTCAGATCTTCCGTCCATTTATAAATCAGAGTATTATTTTTTCTTACTATTGAGTTGCATGATTTCATATATATTTTGGATATTATCCCCTGATCAGATGAATAGTTTACAGATATTTTCTCCCAGCCTGTAGGTTACCTTTTCATTTTGTGGCTGGTTTCCTTTGCCGGGGAGTAGCTTCTCAGTTTGATGTTGGTTCACTTACTGACTTTTGCTTCTTTTGCTTCCCTCTGATGTTTTCTGCATCTTTCTTGTTCTACCCTTTTGTAGATTACCCTCCCATCAGAGACCTTATGATCCTCAATGTTACCAGCAGCAGCTTTCAAGTGTCCTGGAGCTTAAACTCCACCCAGAACCACACTTTCTGGGTGCAGGTTTACCAGGGTGAAGAGTTGTTCAGGAGTGCCAGCACCCCCGGGACGAGCCTGGAGGTGGCCGGGCTGGAGGCTGGAGTGAGGTATGGCGTGAAGACCAGCTACCAGGCATGCAAGGCCAACATCACTGCCATGGTCACTGCCAGGACTGGTAAGGCCACATCCAAAATCCTTATCACCTGTGAGTTTCTCAGTCTAGTCCAGTTCTGTTGGCCCTAGTGATTCAAATCACTGTGCTTCCTGTGAGCAGAGCAGGGGCGGTCTCTGGCCTGACCCTACCCCTCCTGGGAGGGGGACAGTGGACCCGCTCCGTGTCTTGGAGCAGTGCCACGGCACTCCTTGTATGGACAGGCTCCCTTGCTCCCCAGCACCTCATCCTGACTGAGAGCTCTCCTGACATGGGGTGATGAGGGCTCTATGGAGACCTCACCTTTCTGGGGTTTGAGGGATGCATGAAGTGGTCAGATAGATCGAGGCGCCAGGTGAACTAGAGCTGAAGAGACTTTTTCCCCCACATAAACACAATGTATTCATGAACTGGGGATTCCAGTATCCATGTGACCCTGACCGGTGGCTGACACTGGCCACATGCCCTCTGCCTGGTCTCAGTGGTGCTGGGTTCTAGAGACTTCTGTTGGGTTTGGCCCCCGGGGTGGGGGAGTTCCCTCCTAGGCTGGCCCCTAGCAACAGGACAGGGAAGTGTGTGTGGGGACAGTGGGCTCTGAGACATTCTGGGGACCAGAGAAGGGGGGAGCCCCAGCCTAGGGGTTCTGAGCAGGCAAAGAGCAGAAATCCCTGCATGAAAGACCCTATGAGGAAAGGGTGGGGAGGAGGGATATATTGGTAGTTTGGACTCGACATGTACACACTACTATATTTAAAATGGATAACCAATAAGGACCTTCTGCAGAGCATAGGGAACTCTGCTCAATATTATGTAACAACCTAAATGTGACAAGAATTTGAGAAAGAATAGATACAGGTGTATGCGTAACTGAACCACTTTGCTCTATACCTGAAACTAACATAACATTGTTAATCAACTTTACTACAATATAAAACTTTTTTTAAAAAAGGAAAAAAGAAAAAGACCCTATGGGGGTCAGTTTCATGCACAGGGATAATACCCATGACTGAAATAAGTGAGGTATGAAAGGAGCAGTCCCACATCCGTTATGAACCGATTCAGGGCTGCCCCATGAGAAATGGTCAAAGCACACAGCATAGGTCCCTACCCAGAGGGCCTCTAGAGCCCTAGCCATGCAAAAAATGTAAGCCCTTGACTTTGCTACAAGCCTCCAATTTACAAACTGGTGCTGTCTCTTCTTCTTCTTTTCAAATTGCTCCATGAAGAAAATTGAGGAGCACTCGCTTCCCTTTGAGGAGACAGGGATGGGCGGGGCTCATCCCCGTGGGTCATCCTGGGGGTGGCCCAGCCCTTCTGAGTCCCTGCTGGCTTCAGTCTTCTGCCCTCTGCCCTCTATCTGCCCCCAGCTTGTCTCAGACATGACCATTTATGGAGCCAACATCCCGGTGCAAATTCATCTCTGCTAGGACCTGTAGTAGGAACACGTAGCTACCCCCACTCCCACTGACTCTGTGCCCCCTACCCTTCCTTCCAATGCAGGATAGATAATTTGGAAGATTCCAGAAAACTCCTGATTACCATCTTATTCATTCCCCAGCTAATTCTCTTTCCTTCTCTATATTGCAAAAATGCCTTCTATTTGCAGAGTCTTTTTTTTTTTTTTTTTTTAAGAAGCTTGATTGGCTTTGGAGGTCTTTGTTAATTAATTTGACACTGGTGCAAGCCTGCTATGTTAGAGGCAGTGGAGATTATTGCAGCAGTGGAGACCCAGGGCCTCATGGTGAATCCCAGTTCCCCAAGCACTGGTGGATACCGACCACTCGGGAGGCTCTGTGATGTGGGCAGGGCTAGGTCTCGGGAATCCTGGGCCTCAAGGTTCACTCGTTTATCTTGCTGAGGTGGGAGAAGATTCAGAGGAGCCCTGGTCTAGAAATGGGCACTATTCAACCTGAGGACATTTCTGGGGCTGTGTGTGTGCAGCAGTGATAAATTCTGCCCTTGCTGGCTAGTGGAGAGAGCCAGGGTGAGAAAGAAGTATGAGTGGCCTGTAGGTCATTAGAGCTGCTGCAGCATCTGCTGTGGGTGTGGGCTTCATTTTTGATAATGAAAGAGACGTACATAAGCTCCCACATCCCACCTTGAGGCTTCCAGCTTTCCTTATGTCCACAGGAAAGGATGCTTTCCTTGTAGGGTGAGCAACCCTACCATTTTGCCCTAGATTGGGCCCTGGAGAAGTGGGAATTTTATTTTGGGAAAGCCAGAAACTCCTGGGCAAATCAGGATGAACTGGTCACCTGAGAGGGTGGGACATGCACTTGTGATCCAGGCCAAGGGAAGCAGCAGCCACACCTTGTGAGGGATTGCTGGAGGGAGGGGTCTTCATAGCCTACGTGGCTGGTTGACCAGTTCCCACTGCTATGAACTGTGTGACATTTGTACCTTGTCCCCCTGCGCTGGGTCTAAAGGTGTGTGTTTGCGTCTGAGTTTCCATCATGCCCGTGTAGACGTATCATATTCCTTGTGTTGGTTTCTCCTAATGTGGCCACCAACCTGAGACGCATGTCTCAATCTGTTTTCTAAAGCCTCCCCCTCCAAAGAGTAAGGGAAATTGGAAAATGTTAACAGAAAAGCTCACGGATTTCAGCTAACTCACATTATTGTCTATCTCAGATGCCCGAGTGTTTGAGGTCACGGTCAGGATTCTAAACCGCAGCGTGACGGAGGGGCTGCTGGACCATGAGAGCCCCGAGTTCCAGGACTTCTCCCAGCAACTGATGTATGAGGTAAAGCCTGGGAGAGGGGCTTCCGAGGGTCTGAGCCAGAAACCCAACGGGAGGCCAGTGGGGTATGGGACGAGCACCTGTCACCAGGGCTGGGGACGGGGCAGTCTCAAATCCCATGGTAATTACTCAAAATGCCCCTTTTATGGGTACCTTACCTAGACTTGGGGCCAAAGCATCTTGGATTCAAATGAGCTGGACCACTTGATGGCTTAGCTGGGTTTTCTGTTGAACCTTCCATCTGGGGGCGTCTGGGGCTGCTACCCTCCTGCTTTGGGGCAGCTTCATTGAAGAAGTATTTACCAGTGATCACAGCATCTGTCCTTCCCTGGGGCTGAGGGGAGTCACCAGCACAAGGCTTGGGAGAACAGGGCCAGTAGCAACTACCATTTATCCTGATAAACTGAGTAGGAGAAAAGAACAAAATGCTGAACTGTCAGAAACTATGAAAGGTCTAGGATTTCGCCCTGCCTGCAAGCTGGTAAGTTAGACTATTGGATGGACGCTGGCAGAGGACACGAGATGCCTGGATCAGAGATAAGGACTTTATTGCTCACAGCAGAGCAGGCAGCATGAGCATCAGATGGGTGCCAGGTCCCCTGCTGGCCCCCAAGTCCCGAGTGGGTGACACAGAGGGAACCTGATTCCCTCTGCATGTGGTTGACGCACAGGCAGGACCTCTGTATCACTACTGATGATCCCCATGAAAACCTGCCTAAACCTTGCAGAAAGAGACCTTATCTTTTTTTTTTTTAATATTTGTTGCTATTGCTCAGTTGCTGAGTCGTGTCCAGCTCTTTGCGACCCCATAAACTGCAGCACGCCAAGCTTCCCTGTCTTTCACCATCTCCCACAGTTTGCTCAAACTCATGTCTGTTGAGTCAATGATGCCATCCAACTGTCTCATCCTCTGTCACTCCCTTCTCCTCCTGCCCTCAGTCTTTCCCATCAGCAGGGTCTTTTCCAATGAGTAGGCTTGCTGCATCCCTGGGTCGGGAAGATTCCTTGGAGAAGGAAATGGCAACCCACTCCAGTACTCTTGCCTAGAAAACCCCATGGACGGAGGAGCCTGGTGTCCATGGGGTCGCAAAGAGTTGGACACGACTGAGTAACTTCACTTTCACTTTCAGGCTTGCTGCATTAGGTGGCCAAAGTATTGGAGTTTCAGCTTCAGAATCAGTCCTTCCAATGAATATATTTGCTTTTATTTTTTATTTTTATATCTACTTTGCTGTGACATGTGGCTTGTAGTTCCCTGATCAGGGATCGCACACAGGTCCCCCTACATTGGGAGCCTGGAGTCTTAGCCACTGGACCACCAGGGAGCCCCCAAGAGACGTTATCTTTGAGGCATCAGACAGTGAACGGATCTGCCCTTGCTCTGGATCGGGCCATCCTCTCTCTCTTCCAAGGCGTTCATCACACACGTGTCTTGGGAAGATATTCTGTAGTAAGAAAGAAGTTCTGCAATTTCCACTTGCAGGATGTGTGGAAATGGGACACCCTGAAGGAGGGTTGCCTCTCTACGTTCACCTGCGGGGGCAGGGGTCAATTTTTGACCTTTCTTGGAGAATTCTTCCTACTTTTTAGCAGTGATTGGCCTATGGGTGCAGGAGTGGTGGGGAGGGGTTGGGGTCTCCTTGCTCCGGCACAGGCTGCCCTGAGCACCTGTTTGTGCCTGTGTTTCCTGGGGATACAGCCCAGGGAGAGGGGACAGCGCCGCAGAGCCATGAGATTGGCCCTCTTGGTCATTCAGCTAGTCCACCAGTCAACCCAACTCTCTGTTTGTTTCTCACACACACACATTAACCTTCTCACCGGTTTCCGGGGCACAGGGAGTGGGCTGTGCATCTAGGGCTGCAGGACGGGGAGTTGGCTGTCCTGGTCTCGGCATCCTCAGAAAGACTGATGAGGCCCAGCCCGCTCTCCCAGGGCTCCAGTCATCTGGGGGGGGGGGGTGACACTGTTGCCCCAAGAGGTGGGTGAGTGGGCACCTCCTCTTGGTCATGAAGGGGACCCGTGGATTCTGTGCACCATCCCTGTGCCGCTCTGGGGGGCCCCAGGGAGTGGTAAAGACCCTGATGGAAAAGTCCGCTCCATCTGAGCATCTGTTGCCTCTCCCGGGACAGGTCGCTGCCTCCTTGCCGCCGGCCATTTCCGACTTGTACCGAAGAGGGAAGCTGAGGCTGCAGGTCGTGTCTCTCCGGACCGGAAGCGTGGTGGTGAGGCTCAGGCTGACCATGTGGGACCCTGAGTTCCCAGTGGGTGTGTCCACGCTGGCCCCCCTGCTCCCGGCTTTATGGGCGAGCACCGTGTTCCAGGTAGACCAGCAGGGGACACACGTGCAAGGTGGGTCCCCCTCCCTGCACCCTGGGCATGCCACCCTCATGCCCTTGAGTCTAGGCTGCATCAGTTCTGGTCAACATTCACTTTATCCCAAAAGGCCGATGGTGGTGGTGGTGGTGGTAGTAAATCACTTCAGTCGTGTCTGACTCTTTGGGACCCTATGGGCAATAGCTCACCAGGCTCTTAGCTCATGGGATTCTCCAGGCGAGAATACTGGAGTGGGTTACCATGCCCTTCTCCAGGGGATCTTCCCCACCCAGGGACAGAACCTGGGTCTCTTGTGTCTCCTGCAGTGGCAGGCGGGGTTTTTAATCACTAGCGCCACCTAGGAAGCCCAAAAGGTAGATAAAGTAAATGAAATGTGAGTCTTTATTCTGTTGTTCCTCTTTGGGAACTGGGGCCTGAGGCCAGCACCCCTAAACCATGGAGCCCACGTCATCCCACACCTCCTGATTCTGACAGGAAAAGTGACCTGTGGGGCCTGGAGACACTCATTCCCTTGGATGGAGCCTCTCATCTGCAGTGGGCCCGGAACCCAGGGCAGAACCAGGCTGGAGGAATCACAAGGGGCACAAGAGTGGGAGCTTCCTGGGTCTGTGTGGGGGCCCAGTGCCAGCTGGCCGCTGTGCGACTCGCCAGCATGGGGGTCTATGTCATTAACCCAAACACCTGTAATTTGACTTGGTGATGCAGGAAGTCACAGATCAGAGTAGAGGGGAAGATGGAGAAACAGAGAGAGTTGGGGGGAGGGCGGGGGCAGGGGCAGTGAGAGATGGGGGAGCAGGGAGGTCAGAGTCAGGGATAAGACAGAGTCGGAGACACTGAAAGACACAGAGAGAGATACAGGGGATCCAGAGTGGACTGGGTGGGAGACACAAGGACTTGGAGAGACAGAGATACAGAGATGACAGAGACAGGGAGCTGTAATGTCAGGAAGCTTTTGCCGTCAACTTGGGGATGCAGTTCCCTCGTGTGGTGAGGGCACAACAGCTCTACATCAAAGAGCCTGTGTGGGGCTCAGTCTGGGCATGGCTGACCCCCCTAGTGGAGTGGGTGCTGTTTGCTCCTGTGAGCTCAGTCCCTTCCAGCTTGCTGTCTCAACCTCCCCCAACCCAAGAAGGCAGGGAAAGTGCCGCTGGAGTGTCATACCTGGGGCACACTGCCTGCTCTCTTTGTCACACACCCCCACAGGAATGGACATGGTGGTGGCCCTCTCTAATATTATGAGCTCTGCCTGCCTGGGCTCAGAGGCCGAGTGCCAGGCAGATGCCAGGCAGCCTGTGGGTAGATCCCCCAGGGCCCACCTGAGGCAGACCTGAACCGTCTTTGGAAGATCCAGCCCTCCTCGAGGTGCCTCCCAGCCACATCTCCCAGCATTAAGGCTTAGGTTACTCCATATCCTTGTCAAGTGAGGCTGTGAGTTGAATGGTGATCCTGCAAGATAAGAGAGCACAGAACTTCAGATGTGACTGTATTTGGAAGAAGGGTTTTTGCAGATGACCAGGTCCCAGCAGCGTGGCCGTCATGTTGTCATGACCTCATGTCTTCCCTGAGGCCCGTTCCCCACCAAGACGCTGGGTGGCCGCATGCCCTGGTCTTCCTCTGGGGTGGTGTACATGTGCAGGGAGGCCCACTGTTGAGCAGCACCCGGGTTCTCAGATCCTGTCCACACCACCCAGCGAGGGAGGCTGGCTGTGGTGGAATCCCAGCTCTGATGCTGGGTCTCTGTGGGCCACTGTACAACGGGCTTTGCCTCCTGGGCCTGTGTACTCATCTGGGAGATGGGAAGGTGAGGACACATCCCACCTCATGGGTAAATGAGGGAGTGCTGAGGGGGATGGGGGGCAGTTAGCAGGTGCCCAGCGCACATCTGACAGCATCGTCCAACACGTCGGGTAATGCTTCTCTAGGACTTACTTCCGTACTTTGGAAGAGTTCTCGGGCCTGGACAGTCCCCCACCGGACCTCCCCCCTCCTCCTTCCCCTTGTTCCCCTAGTCTCTCCAGCCTTGCCCCCCCACCCCTTCCTAAAACTCTGCTCAGAAAGGGCTGTGCTGCTTACCTGTTCCAAGTACAGACGACCCACTGGGCCTCCACGTACGTGGCCCCTTCATGTCATGTGCGGACCTTGGCCCAACAAGGCCCTGATGGTGGCACCGTTCAGTGTGAGGGGTCCCCTGGGACATCGCAGTACCCGGGCAGCAACACCTCCTCCTGTGACCTCAGGACAGGCCCAGCCATGCTCCCCCAAACTTCTCATTGGCCACGGGCCCCTGACAGCCTTGCAGATGCAGGGGCCCTTCCTGTCACCTCTGTGGGAGTTGGGAGAAGGCGTGGGCAGGGGAGCCTGGCCTCAGGACTGTCACCATCCCCCTGACCTGCTGATGGGGCTCTTTCACCACCATCGGTGGTGCTGCCTTTGGCGCCAGCTGCCGTTAGAACCCGGTTCTCTGTGCCCACCTGCCTCCTTGAGTGAGACTCTAACACCGGCCCCCAGGAAGGGCTGAGGGATCTGGCCAGGCAGGCTTCACCCCAAAGGCCACTGGGCCTCCAAGACAGCTTGGAGCCTCCCGAGGAGCCTGCCTTTTCAGGGATGGGGTGGCTTGTCCTTGGGCCTCCCTGCCTCGTTTCTGAGGGTTACTTGTGTAGGGAGCTGCAACTCTCCCATGGCCTCCCTCTCCTCTGGTCAGGGGGCCACACCCTCATCCCAGCTTCCTGCCCGCAGGAGCAGAGTGCAGGCCCAATAGGGGATCCTGTCTGCATCCTCGTTTGGTGGTCCAGGAGGCACGAAGGCTGCTCGGCATCTCCGATGGCCCACAGGCCCGAAGCTGAGACCTGCATGGCCCCAGGCCTTGGTACAAGACCAGAGTTGCTCCGGCTTGCTCCTGAGCCCTGTGCTGGCTGAGTGAACAGGGAACCACCTCCCCAAGATAACCTCCGAAGCTCTGCAGATTGAACTCAGGTCTCAGTGGGGCTTCCACTCTCCTTGTGGTCCCCTGCCCCGGCTGGCCTGGCTCCGGCCCTGGCCTTAACTATCAGCACCTTTGAGCCACTGCAGGCTGGAGTTTGGGCAGCACTCCAGGGGATCTGGGCCAGCGGAGAGCCCAGGGTCGGGGTGTAACTGTTGCATCAGCTGATGAGCCTGCTGGTCTTCTGTGAAGATCACATGAAGCAAAACTGAAAACCACAAAACGGGCCTCTGAGCACCCGGCTGCAGAGCTTTCTCTACACAAAACTGAACCTTTTCTGCCTTATTTTTACTCAAAGCCCAGCCAAGTCCAGGCTCCTCAGGCACCCTGAGCCTGGCCAGAGAACCTGCCCTGCAGCTCTTGGGAAACCTGTGCAGAGGGCTGGTGACCACCCCTCATGGGGACCGTCAGCCACTTCACGTACCCAGCTTCCCCTGATGGCAGAGGGTGACTCTGCTCAGACCCACCTGTTCTCTTGGAGTGGGGGTGGGACAGGCAGTGACCCACAGAGCCAGACCTGAAGGATGGATTTCCAGGGCTGGGGGAAGACTGTTCCCCCACCTGGCTCCTCTCAGGAGATATAGCTTGAGTATTTCATTTTTGTTTACTTTTAAATTGGAGTGTAGTTGATTTACAATGTTGTGTTCGTTTCAGGTGTACAGCAAAGTGAATTAGTTTTACATTTACATTTGTTGTTCTTCAGTAGCTAAGTCGTGTCCAACTTTTGCGACCTCTCTTGGCCAGGCTTCCCTATCTTTACTCTCTCCCAGAGTTTGCTCAAACCCATATCCATTGAGTCGGTGATGCCGTCCAACCGTCTCATCCTCTGTCGTCCCCTTCTCCTCCTGCCTTCAATCTTTCTCAGCATCAGGGTCTTTTCTAATTTATCAGCTCTTCGCATCAGGTGACCAAAGTATTGGAGCTTCAGCTTCAGCATCAGTCCTTCTAATGAGATTCAGTCATGCATCAACATGCCCAAAGCTATCAGATTCTTTCCTCCAGCAGGGCTGCACGTGGGGCTGGGGGTGACCAGGGGGCCCAGAAGAGGGGAGGGGAGGGGGTGGCGGGAGAAGGAGGGTGGGATGCTCCTGATGAGTTTTCCCTAAAGCTGGCCCTGGCTGAGAAAGGATGGGAAGCTTTTGGGGAGGGGGGTGGTTTACAGGGCTGGGGGCAGTGGGTATTTACAGGGCTCACTTAACAGCCTACTTTGCCCAGATCAGAAAGTTCAGGGCTTCTGGTGGCTCGAGGCCTCTGAGTCTCTCTTGGTCATTTCTCAGACCTGGAGAGGAGGTGTGCAAGGGCCATCCTGGGTCTCAGAAGGTTCATGTTGTAGTGACTGGACACCGTCTGGCTCAGTTATTTTCCTGTTTCTTTCTTGAGACATTAAATATTAAGGGATGCTGGCACATCAGAGAGAAGAGACAGCCCCTTGGGAGCAAAGAATACACAAGACGGGACTATATTCACACCTGTGGGCGCTGGTGGTGATGGTTTGGTGGGTTAGTCGCCAAGTCGTGTCTGACTCTTGCGACCCCATGGACTGTAGCCCACGAGGTTCCTCTGTCCATGGGATGGTCCAGGAAAGAATACTGGAGTGAATTGCCCTTTCCTTATCTAGGGGATCTTCCCAACCCAGGAAACGAACCCAGGTCTCCTGCATTGCAGGCAGATTCTTTAGCGACTGAGCTAAGAGGGAAGCCCATGGACGCTAGTATCCCCAAAGGAACCGACATTGGCTAGTTTCTGCCTCCAGATCAGACAGTGATGGAGGCAGGCAGACACTCCATTCAGGTGGTCCTTGGATCAGATGGAAGCTTCTGGGAGGGCTCTGTGCAGGGCCCTCCACCTCCCCACCAGGTGCTGAATGCTAGGTCCTCACTGACGCCCTGCCCCAGCCCTCTGTGCATTTGCTGAAAAGACGGTCACGGAGAGCTCGATGCCACGACCACCCTGTTCTCTGAGCAGCCTCTGCCGTGTTCTCACCATGTGGCCATGTTCACTCACGTCCTCGCTCCCTCCCACCTGCAGACTGGGACGAGTGTGCAGACAGCCTGGAGCACGACTGCTCGCCGGCGGCCCAGTGCATCAACCTCGAGGGCTCGTACACCTGCCGCTGCCGGACAGCCAGGGATGCCAACCCCTCCAGACCGGGCCGAGTCTGCCATGGTGCGCTCCTTCCCCACCCCCAGCTCTAGGCTGAGCCCCCTCCCCGAGGGTCTGGGCTGGAGCAGGGCCGAGCTCCATCTAGCAGGGTGGGAACAGTGTCTGGGGCCCACTATACCGTTAGGGACCTATGAGCATGGCTTAATTCCTTTTAAAACCAAAAGAAAGAAAGAATATAGTAATAGTAACTGTCAATTATGAACGTAGTCTTTATACCAAGGCAGTTTTCAGAAAATTTACTTATTTATTTATTTTTGGCTGTGCTGGGTCTCTGCTGCCGTGTACACTATTTGCCGTGCACAAGCTTCTCATTGTGGTGGCTTCTCTTGTTTCAGAGCACGGGCTCTAGGGCACTCAGGCTTCAGTAGTTGCGGCCCTCTGGGCTCTAGAGCACTAGCTCAGTAGTTTCGGTGCACGGGCTCAGGTGCTCTATGACATGTGAGAACTTCCCGGATCGGGGATCGAACTTGTATCTCCCGCATTGGCAGGCAGATTCTTTTCCGCTGAGCCACCAGGGAAGCCCCTGTACCAATACAGTTTTAACATATGACTTTAAATTATTGTTTTGAATGAAAAGGCCTGAGAAAGTCCTGATGAAACCCCTGGAGGGAGAGGGTGGCCCCTTCCTGGGTGGCCCAGATCTTGAGAGGGGTAGGAGCCCAGGTAAGCATGGAGAAGGCCTTTAGGTGAGGCCTCTGAGCCCCATTCTAGGCACATCTTGGCCCCAAGATTCTGGGGATAGGGTGCGGTTCTGATCAGCTGGTTGGGGATACTTGGGTGCTGAGCTAAGAAGCAGGAGGAGGTCATGTACAGATTCGCAGTGCTGTGATTGACTAGCAATGTCTGCTTTGGGGGCAGGTTGGCAGTGGAGATGCTCAGTCACCTGTCTGCTCTGCCATCCCTGCTAAAGCCTTCTGGCTGGAAGCAGCAGCAGAGAATTTTTCCCTAGGGAGCAAGCCTCTAATCCTTACCTACTGTGTATACTGTCCTGCTTCTTGAGACCCACACAGTCACTCCCCTCCCATCCTTTTTCTTACACATGTAATGCCCAGCAGGCTAGTATGAGTGACCAGCATCAACCCCTACACTGAGCACACATTTGGGGGAAACTGTCCCAGTTTCTTAAGGGCCAGATGCACCCATCTGAGGCCTGCAGGAACCAAGCCCTGCATTTATGTTCTGGTTCTGCAGCCACTGGGTGGACCCCTACTGACGGTAGGGGCATCCTCACTGGTCAAATGAAGAAGCCTCCTGGCCTTTAAAGAGAGTTCTTGGGAAACCAAATACATGCGTCCTGTTGAACACTCTGAATCACCCACTGGGACAGCCTGTGTCCCCCTTAAGTTCCCCTGGCGGGTGGGTGTGCTTGGTCGGGGTAGACCAGACACCCCGTCTGAGCCTGGCTGTGTCTTGGCAGGTGACATGGAGAGTCCCACGGATGTGCCGTCTCCAGTGTCAGAGGTCACAGCCTCAGTTCCCAGCACAGAAACAACATCCTTCCGTCTGGAGACCCCTGCCTTGTCCCCCGGCCCTGAACACCTATGGAGCACCCCTGCAGCAGGCCAGGCCTGGACCCTAGGGCTCCCACCCAGGAGAGGAGTCAGCGGCTTGGGCAGTCACAGTGGTAACAGCACTGGGCGTGGCATAGAGAAGGCCAGCGTGGCCCCAGGCCTGGGGACTGGCCAGTGGACGGCCAGCAGGGTGGCCTCCTCCCCCAGGGATCCTGGGCCAACCCACAGCTCCTCTCTTGGGGCCACAGACAGCCTGCCAGACACCCCTGGACAGTCACCCCCTAACTCTACTGTGGAGCCGCCGTTCTGGCCCACTCCTGCCCCGGATCCAATGGGCCACACTCCTGCCCCAGATCCCATGGGCCACATCGAGTGGCACTCCAGCCTCCCTGTGAGGGACACACCCCCAGCACCTCTGGATCCCACGTGGGCACAGAACTTGGACTCCGGGCCCTCTAGCTCCCCAGACCAGCCCTTGGCCCCCACGCCTGCATCTCTGAAGACCTCAGCCTGTGGTGAGTGGCAAGGAGGGTGCGTCCCGGGGCTGTGTGGAGCCACGTGGTGTGTGAGCTCCCATAAGCAAAGGCTCACACAGTCCAGGGCCATCAGCAGCACTGGGCGGGCCCTCATTTTATGCTGTGTAGACCCACTGCAGCACACCCAGTCCCTGAGAGGCCAGCTCCCAGTCTAGTTAGGGTGAGAAGTTGGTGTCCCCTCTTTCTCTCCAGCCCTGTCCTCCCCCTTCCTGCTTCCCCATTGGCCAACAGCAGGAGCAGGAAATCGAGCAGGTGTCACATTAAGGGCCGTGAGCATGGGGGCGCTTCCCCATAGTGGTGTTGGGCCCCAACTTTTCTGCACCTCTCCAACAGTGCTGCACCCCTCACCCAGGTACAGACCCCAGCAGGGCTGCACCCTCAAGCCTGCTGCAGCCCCCAGCAGTTCTGTATTCCTCCTGCCACCTGCAGCCACACTGTCCCCAGCAGCTCCACATCACCCATTACCTGCAGAGGTTTGACCAATGTCAGTAGTCCAGGGTGATATCCCAGGAGCCAGGTGGCTACTCTGAGAAGGAAACAGGCCTGGCAATGTGGCTCCCATGGAAGGAGATAGCCCTGGCACCCTTGTGTGAGTTCCCCAAGCCAGTTTGACCAGGGATTGTGTCCACATGGAACCCACTGTCAACTGTGGCTCCACTGATGCGTGTCCTCTGCTGCACAAGGCTGGATTCCAGACTACACTCTTAAGCCTGCACAAACAGCCCCAAGTCACCTACAGGAATGGTCTGTGACCAGCAATGGCCACCTGGCTGATTCCTTGGGAAGTCTGCCTGGGGGTTGAGGAGGGGGACTCCTGGAGGAGCTGCCCAGAACCTCCTCAAGAAAACTTTGTTTCTGGAGGTCCTGGGACCTCAGGGTGGACACAGAGCCAACCTGAGGGCAGGGAAGCCATGCCCGGGAACCCAGGGCTCAGGGGGCAATCCAGGGATCCTTCACCTGAGCGTGCAGCTGGCGGCAAGTGGACTTGATGTCCCCTGAGGATGCTCGTGTCCCCCCGCATTGTGGGGTGAAGCTTATCCTTCCTCTTACTGGAAACCTTGGATTGATTTTAATCAGGGGCATTTATATTCTATTTCTCAGCTCCCATCCCCATCGGAAGGGTCACTGTCTCCAACGTGACCAGCACGGGCTTTCATGTGGCCTGGGTGGCGGATCCCACCCTGCGCCCCACTTTCCAGCTCAGCCTGCTTTCTGCTCAGAGCCCCGCCATGCACCTGCAGACACAGAAAGCAAGCCTGATGGTGTCAGGCCTGGAGCCTGGCATCCTGTACCTGGTGGAGATCGTGGCCAGAGCATGTGGGCAAGAAAGTGCCAAAGCCCAGCTAAAAGTGAGGACAGGTAACAGGCTCTAGAAACAATGTCACCGTGGGTTATTAAAGGGAGGAGAAAAAGTAGGAAAGAGCTTCTCAATGGGTGAAGGTTTAAAACAGCTGCATTTATGTATGGATGTTGGCTTTCCATTCTTCTCAGTGTAGGAACACCTGGCTTGCTTCTTCCTCGGCTGGGGTTCAAAGGCCATATGGGAGGGGGCTTATTTCAGGGACAAATGAATGAATGAGTGAAGTCGCTCAGTTGTGTCCGACTCTTTGTGACCCCATGGACTGTAGCCTGCCAGGCTCCTCTGTCCATGGAATTTTCCTGGCAAGGATACTGGAGTGGGTTGCCATTTCCTTCTCCAGGAGATCTTCCCGACCCAGGAATCAAACCCAGGTTTCATGCACGGCAGGCAGACTCTTTACCATCTGAGCCACCAAGGAAGGCCGATTTCAGGGACAGGTGGTGGGCAAAGAGGCTGCTTTGCACAGTGTCCAGACTCTGCAGAGGTTGCAGACCCTCGATCACCTGTGTCCTCGTGGGTTCACGGCAGGGAAATGGGCACAGTGCTCTGCCGTGTGCTCGGTCATGTCCGACTCTTTGCGACTCCGTGGACTGTAGCCCACCAGGCTCATCTGTCTGTGGGATTTTCCAGGCGAGAACACTGGAGTGGGTAGTCATTCCCTTCTCCAGGGGATCTTCCTGATCCAGGGTCTCTTTCATTTCCTGCATCAGCAGACAGGTTCTTTACCACTAGAGCTACCGTGGCGCTTGTGCAGTGCTGGTCTACGCAATTTCTCTGACCTCTCTCACTCCTAGTGGACATGGCTTTCAGGAAAGGTGATGATGGATAGATCTGTGAGTGTGTCCCACCCTGAGCCTAGGGCTGCAGAGTAAAAGAGAGGGGAGTTGAATTAAGCAAGTCAAATGTATTAATAAACTCTGATAAGGTGGACCTGATTTTTTTTGCGGGGGGGAGCTGGGTCTCCTTTGTCGCGCTTGTGTTCTATACAAGCTTGTGAGAGATTGTATAGCGAGATTGTGGCTCGTGAGGACGTCTCAAGTTGCAGAGTGTGGGCTCAGTAGGTACAGCGCACGGGTTAGTTGCTCCAAGGCATGTGAGATCTTAGTTCCCCGACCAGGAATCAAACCTGAGTCCCTTGTGTTAGAAGGAGGATTCTTTTTTTTTTTTTTTTTTTGATCAAGAATCTCTTTTATTGATTATCAGAAACATTACAAACATCTAGTATGAACAAATTGTAACATGATAGTGTTTAGTTTGAACAATTAATACATTTCAGATATAATATTATACATATTTCAATGCTATTCTCCCCAATCATCTCACCCTCTCCCGGTCCCAGAGTCCAAAAGTCTGGTCTATACATCAGTGTCTCTTTTGTTGTCTCGTAAATAGGGTTATTTTTTACCATCTTTCTAAATTCCATATATATGCGTTAGTATACTGTATTTGTGTTTTTGTTTCTGGCTTACTTCACTCTGTATAATAGGCTCCAGTTCCATCCACCTCCTTAGAACTGATTCAAATGTATTCTTTTTAATGGCTGAGTAATACTCCATTGTGTATATGTACCACAGCTTGCTTATCCATTCATCTGTGGATGGACATCTAGGTTGCTTCCACGTTCTGGCTATTGCAAACAGTGCTGCTATGAACATTGGGGTACAGGTGTCTCTTTCAATTCTGGTTTTCTCAGTGTATATGCCCAGCAGTGGGATTGCTGGATCATAAGGCAGTTCTATTCGCAGTTTTTTGAGGAATCTCCATACTGTTCTCCAAAGTGGCTGTACTAGTTTGCATTCCCACCAACAGTGCAAGAGGGTTCCCTTCTCTCCGCACCCTCTCCAGCATTTATTGCTTGTAGACTTTTGGATAGCAGCCATTCTGATTGGCGTGAAATGGTATCTCATAGTGGTTTTGATTTGCATTTCTCTGATAATGAGTGATGTTGAGCATCTTTTCATGTGTTTGTTAGCCATCTGTATGTCTTCTTTGGAGAAATGTCTATTGAGTTCTTTGGCCCATTTTTTGATTGGGTCATTTATTTTTCTGGAATTGAGCTGTAGAAGTTGCTTGTATATTTTTGAGATTAGTTGTTTGTCAGTTGCTTCATTTGCTATTATTTTCTCCTATTCTGAAGGCTGTCTTTTCACCTTGCTTATAGTTTCCTTTGTTGTGCAGAAGCTTTTTAAGTTTGATTAGGTCCCATTTGTTCATTTTTGATTTTATTTCCGATATTCTGGGAGGTGGGTCATAGAGGATCCTGCTGTGATGTAAGTCAGAGAGTGTTTTGCCTATGTTTTCCTCTAGGAGTTTTATGGTTTCTGGTCTTACATTTAGCTCTTTAATCCATTTTGAGTTTATTTTTGTGTATGGTGTTAGAAAGTGTTCTAGTTTCATTCTTTTACAAGTGTTTGACCAGTTTTCCCAGCACCACTTGTTAAAGAGATTGTCTTTAATCCATTGTATATTCTTGCCTCCTTTGTCAAAGATAAGGTGACCATATGTGCGTGGATTTATCTCTGGGCTTTCTATTTTGTTCCACTGATCTGTATTTCTGTCCTTGTGCCAGTACCATACTGTCTTGATGACTGTGGCTTTGTAGTAGAGCCTGAAGTCAGGCAGGTTAATTCCTCCAGTTCCGTTCTTCTTTCTCAAGATAGCTTTGGCTATTCAAGGTTTTTTGTATTTCCATACAAATTGAGAAATTATTTGTTCTAGCTCTGTGAAGAATACCGTTGGTAGCTTGATGGGGATTGCATTGAATCTATAAATTGCTTTGGGTAGTATATTCATTTTCACTATATTGATTCTACCAATCCATGAACATGGTATATTTCTCCATCTATTAGTGTCCTCTTTGATTTCTTTCACCAGTGTTTTATAGTTTTCTATATATAGGTCTTTAGATTCTTTAGGAAGATATATTCCTAAGTATTTTATTGTTTTCATTGCAATGGTGAATGGAATTGTTTCCTTAATTTCTCTTTCTATTTTCTCGTTATTAGTGTATAGGAATGCAAGGGATTTCTGTGTGTTAATTTTATATCCTGCAACTTTACCATATTCATTGATCAGTTCTAGTAATTTTCTGGTGGAATCTTTAGGGTTTTCTACGTAGAGGATCATGTCATCTGCAAATAGTGAGAGTTTTACTTCTTCTTTTCCAATTTGGATTCCTTTTATTTCTTTTTCTGCTCTGATTGCTGTGGCCAAAACTTCCAAAACTATGTTGAATAGTAATGGTGAAAGTGGGCATCCTTGTCTTGTTCCTGACTTTAGAGGAAATGCTTTCAATTTTTCACCATTGAGGATAATGTTTGCTGTGGGCTTGTCATATATAGCTTTTATTATGTTGAGGTATGTTCCTTCTATTCCTGCTTTCTGGAGAGTTTTTATCATAAATGGATGTTGAACTTTGTCAAAGGCTTTCTCTGCATCTATTGAGATAATCATATGGTTTTTATTCTTCAGTTTGTTAATGTGGTGTATTACGTTGATTGATTTGCGGATATTGAAGAATCCTTGCATTCCTGGGATAAAGCCCACTTGGTCATGATGTATGATCTTTTTAATGTGTTGTTGGATTCTGATTGCTAGAATTTTGTTAAGGATTTTTGCATCTATGTTCATCAGTGATATTGGCCTGTAGTTTTCTTTTTTTGTGGGATCTTTGTCAGGTTTTGGTATTAGGGTGATGGTGGCCTCATAGAATGAGTTTGGAAGTTTGCCTTCTTCTGCAATTTTCTGGAACAGTTTGAGTAGGATAGGTGTTAGCTCTTCTCTAAATTTTTGGTAGAATTCAGCTGTGAAGCCGTCTGGACCTGGGCTTTTGTTTGCTGGAAGATTTCTGATTACAGTTTCAATTTCCGTGCTTGTGATGGGTCTGTTAAGATTTTCTATTTCTTCCTGATCCAGTTTTGGAAAGTTGTACTTTTCTAAGAATTTGTCCATTTCTTCCACGTTGTCCATTTTATTGCCATATAATTGCTGATAGTAGTCTCTTATGATCCTTTGTATTTCTGTGCTGTCTGTTGTGATCTCTCCATTTGCATTTCTAATTTTATTGATTTGATTTTTCTCCCTTTGTTTCTTGATGAGTCTGGCTAGTGGTTTGTCAATTTTATTTACCCTTTCAAAGAACCAGCTTTTGGCTTTGTTGATTTTTGCTATGGTTTCTTTTGTTTCTTTTGCATTTATTTCTGCCCTAATTTTTAGGATTTCTTTCCTTCTACTAACCTTGGGGTGCTTCATTTCTTCCTTTTCCAGTTGCTTTAGGTGTAGAGTTAGGTTATTTATTTGGCTTTTTTCTTGTTTCTTGAGGTATGCCTGTATCGTTATGAACTTTCCCCTTAGGACTGCTTTTACAGTGTCCCACAGGTTTTGGGTTGTTGTGTTTTCATTTTCATTCGTTTCTATGCAGAATTTGATTTCTTTTTTGATTTCTTCTGTGATTTGTTGGTTATTCAGGAGTGTGTTGTTCAGCCTCCATATGTTGGTCTTTTTAATAGATTTTCTCCTGTTATTGAGATTTACTCTTACTGCATTGTGGTCAGAAAAAATGCTTGGAATGATTTCAATTTTTCTGAACTTACCAAGGCTGGATTTATGGCCCAGGATGTGGTCTATCCTGGAGAAGGTTCCGTGTGCACTTGAGAAAAAGGTGAAATTCATTGTTTTGGGATGAAATGTCCTATAGATATCAATTAGGTCTAACTGGTCTATTGTATCGTTTAAAGTTTGTGTTTCCTTGTTAATTTTCTGTTTAGTTGATCTATCTATTGGTGTGAGTGGGGTATTAAAGTCTCCCACTATTATTGTGTTATTGTTGATTTCTCCTTTCATTCTTGTTAGTATTTGTCTTATATATTGTGGTGCTCCTAAGTTGGGTGCATATATATTTATAATTGTTATATCTTCTTCTTGGATTGATCCTTTGATCATTAGGTAGTGACCTTCTTTGTCTCTTTTCACATCCTTTGTTTTAAAGTCTATTTTATCTGATATGAGTATTGCTACTCCTGCTTTCTTTTGGTCTCTATTTGCGTGGAAAATCTTTTTCCAGCCCTTGACTTTCAGTCTGTATGTGTCCCCTGTTTTGAGGTGGGTTTCTTGTAGACAGCATATGGAGGGGTCTTGTTTTTGTATCCATTCAGCCAGTCTCTGTCTTTTGGTTGGGGCATTCAACCCATTTACATTTAAGGTAATTAATGATAAATATGATCCCGTTGCCATTTACTTTGTTGTTTTGGGTTTGAATTTATATATCCTTTTTGTGTTTCCTGTCTAGAGAATGTCCTTTAGTATTTGTTGGAGAGCTGGTTTGGTGGTGCTGAATTCTCTCAGCTTTTGCTTGTCTGTAAAGGTTTTGATTTCTCCTTCATATTTGAATGAGATCCTTGCTGGGTACAATAATCTGGGCTGTAGGTTCTTTTCTTTCATCACTTTAAGTATGTCTTGCCATTCCCTCCTGGCTTGGAGAGTTTCTATTGAAAGATCAGCTGTTATCCTTATGGGAATTCCCTTGTGTGTTATTTGTTGTTTTTCCCTTGCTGCTTTTAATATTTGTTCTTTGTGTTTGATCTTTGTTAATTTGATTAATATGTGTCTTGGGGTGTTTCGTCTTGGGTTTATCCTATTTGGGACTCTCTGGGTTTCTTGGACTTGAGTGATTATTTCCTTCCCCATTTTAGGGAAGTTTTCAACTATTATCTCCTCTAGTATCTTCTCATGGTCTCTCTTTTTGTCTTCTTCTTCTGGGACTCCTATGATTCGAATATTGTAACGTTTAATATTGTCCTGGAGGTCTCTGAGATTGTCCTCATTTCTTTTAATTCGTTTTTCTTTTTTCTCCTCTGATTCCTTTAATTCTGCCATTCTATCTTCTAATTCACTAATTCTATCTTCTGCCTCTGTTATTCTACTATTTGTTGCCTCCAGAGTGTTTTGGATCTCATTTATTGCAATATTCATTATATATTGACTCTTTTTTATTTCTTCTAGGTCCTTGTTAAATCTTTCTTGCATCTTCTCAATGCTTTTCTCCAGGCTATTTATCCATGATTCCATTTTGCTTTCTAGATTTTGGATTAATTTCACTATCATTATTCGGAATTCTTTATCAGGTACGTTCGCTATTTCTTCCTCTTTTGTTTGGTTTGGTGGGTAATTATCCTGTTCCTTTATCTGCTGGGAATTCTTCTGTCTTTTCATCTTGTTTAAATTGCTAGGTTTGGGGCGTCTTTACTGTATTCTGGTAGTCTGTGGAGTTCTCTTTATTGTGGCGTTTCTGCACTATATGTGGGTTTGTACCAGTGGCTTGTCGAGGTTTCTTGTTTATGGAAGCTTGTATCGGTGTTCTGGTGGGTGGAGCTGGATTTCTTTTCTCTGGGGTGCAGTGGAGTGTCTAGTAGTGAGTTATGAGATGTCTATGCTTTTGGGGTTGCTTTGTGTAGCCTGTGTATTGGAGCTCAGGCTGTGTTCTTGTTTTTCTGGAGAATTTGCTTGGTATGTCTTGTTGTGGAACTTGCTGGTCTTTGTGTGATGCTTGGTTTCAGAGTAGGTATGGAGGCTTTTAATGAGCTCCTGTCAATTAGTGTTTCGTGGGATCAGGGTATGGACTTAAGTCTCCTGGTTCCAGTTATTGGTCTTATTTTTACAGTAGTCTCAAAAACTTCTTCTTCTATAATGCATTCCACAACTGGACCGCTCAGAGATGTTCACGGAATTATACAGAGAAGGAAAAAGGGAGGAAGGAGACAGAGGTGTTCAGGAGGATAAAAGGAAGGAGTGTGAAGGAGAGAGACAGATCTAGTCAGTAATCAGTAAAGAAAAGAAAAAAGGAAAGGAAAAAAGCAAAGGACAAAAAGGAAAAAAGAAAAAAAAAACAAAACAGGGTCGCAAAAGTTATATCTAAACGTGGAGATTAAAGAAGTACTAGAGGATAAAAAAAAATAAAAATAAAAGAAACAAAACAAACAACAACAAAAAAAAAATTAAAAGGAAAAAAAAATTTTTTGTTTTCCTTTTTCCAATTAAAAAATAATAAAAATTTAAAATATATATATATATTAAAAAAAAGAAAAGAAAAAAAAAAGGAAATAATGATGGTAAAAATAGTAACAATATATATAAGAGTTTCTCTATTATTGTTGTGGGTTCAGTTCATTTTCAGCTAGTTCCTTGTTCCGGCTTAAATTTCTCAAGATCTATAGGCCCCTTTCTCTGTGGTTGGTCTGTATAGTTCTTTGTTCTGTGCACGGTTCGGCGGTGTTCTGGGCCAAGGCCCGCCACTCGTGTGGTCGGCGCTGCACGATCTGGATTGCCGGCCCAAACTACTCCAGTTGGGCAGCACTCCAGACAATCAGGCAAACGAAGTCTGCGCTGAGGCCCGCAGAGGGGGAGGGGCCGGCGACGGGAATGGCGGGCGGGCGGGTGGGGGAGGGGGATGGGGTGGCCCTCGTGGGAGCCGCCGGCACAGCGGGCGGGGGCACGCCTGCGCGGGAGTGGCCGGCGGGGGAGCGTCCAGTGGGGGAGAGTCCTGCGGAGGAGCGTCCCTCTGGGGAGCGCCGGCAGGGGAGCGTCCCGCGTGGGAACGGCCAAGGCGTCTCCCTGCCCAGCCCCGGCTCCCCAATGGCAGATGCGGGCGTTTGCAGCGGTGCTTTTCCGCTGCGGAAGTTACCGCAGGGCCCGCAGTCTGTGGGTTCTAATTGCTCAACTGTTCTCCTCCCTGTTATGATAGTCTCCGTGTTTCCCAGGTTCGGCGCAGATTCCGCAGGGAGAGTGTTTCCTGGTGTTTGGAAACTTCTCTTTTTAAGACTCCCTTCCCCGGACAGAGGTCCGCCCCTCCCTCTTTGTCTCTCTCTGGCTTCTATATTCTTTCCTACCTCCTTTAGAAGGCAGTGAGTTGCTTTTCTGGGTGTCCGACGTCCTCCGCCAGCACTCCGAAGCTGTTTGTGGTATTTACTCGGCGCCCAGATGTCCCATTGATGAATTTGTGGAGGAGAAAGCGTATTCCCCGTCCTAATCCTCCGCCATCTTAACCGGAAGTCAGAAGGAGGATTCTTAACCACCAACACAAACCTGTGTTAGTTCCCTGTGTTAGAAGGACGATTCTTCACCTCTGGACCACCAGGGCAGTCCCAAGGTGAAGGTGATTCTTGTTGATAGGTATATATTCAGATAATATTCCTCTTTTCTCCTCATTAGCATTTGTCATCCACACATTTTCTTGAATATCTAACTTGCCTGAGCAGCCAAGGGCAGGCCTGGTGTTGCAGATTAGTTATCAAATCTTGGGCATCCATCCAAGAATTGGTAACAGTCATCTCCAAGGTGAGGTGTGCACCCCTCGGGTGATACCTAAGATGTCCCATTAGGGTGTAGTCAGAAATGTCTAGAACTTTTGTTTATAAGCTTTAACTTCACTGTGGACTGGGATTTAGAGAGGAGACGGTGGGTGAGGGTGCTAAGTGCAAGTTCACGGTGAGCTGGAGGAGGGGAGGTCACTGCTGGCTGGACGAGTTCAAGTTGCAAGGGCTGATCTGGTTCTGTGGCTCCAGAAAGGTCTCTGTTTCCAGGCTTTGTCCCGGGGTCCTCTGGACCTGAGGGGCTGTGTCTATACACACCGGATGCTGTTCCTTCTTTACAGAGTGTAAACCAGCCTCCCTTTGATGTTCTTCCTGACTGATGTGAAAATACTACTATTAAGACAGAGATGATAACCTGTTACCTGACACTGACCATGGCAAACATGTTTATTCTCTGTCCTGCAGCGGCTCAGAAGCTCAGTGGGAAAGTCAGAATAGTGAACGTCAGGTATTTAGAATCCTTCAGCAACACCAGCAGCGAGCAGTCCCAGGCCTTCCTAGAGCTCTTCTTGAGGATGGTAAGTTGGTGGAATCGGTCCTTATTTTCTCCTGGGATGTGAAGGAGGGAGGTGGTAGTATCCTGAAAGCCTGTGGGGGTTCAGACTTGACTAAGGAAGGCCACGAACGGACTCCTCGTTTCTGGAGGAAGCTGGGGCATCCAGCTCTGCTGAGGGGCCTGTGTGTTCCGATCTGTCATTAAATAGACACACCAGCAGGTGAGGGACACACCTTTTCCTCTGCTTCTCCTTGTTTTCTTTTTCCTTCTCTTCTTTGCAGTGCACTCTGCAACCTCTTTGGCATTTTTTTGGCATCCCTAAAAATGTACATTGTTACAATTTATTTATAGTAGCAATATGCTATTTTTGCTGGTGATTAGGTTACCTTTTGATGAATAGAGAATGCACTAGTTGAGATCTTGTTTGCATAGAGCAAGAGTCCCCAACCACCAGGATCGAATGCCTGGAGATCTGAGATGGAGCTGGCATAATAATGATAGAGATAGAGGGCACAATAAATGTAATGTGCTTGAATCATCCCAAACCATCTCCCCCCGGTCTGTGGAACATTTGTCTCCCACAAAACCAGTCCCTGGTGCCAAAAAGGTTGGGGACCGCTGGCATAGAAGACATCTGAGACGGTTTAGCTTTTCCGTACTCTGGGAGTTTAAGATGCAGAACTGAGAGAGCTTGGCAGCGCCACCTATTGGTGGAGTCATCACAGGACGAAGCCTCAGCAATGCTGGTGGCTGATGATTCTTTTCAACCCCATCAGCGTTTCTGATAAAATAGACACACTGCCTCCAGGAACCGTCCCATTGGTGATGTTTGGGGTCTGCGATCCTGCTTTATTTATCCTGAGGTCCCCAGCTCCTGGCCCAGTGTGTGGATGGATTCAAGAGCTGTTGATGGTCTGATTCACGTGTGTATCACCAGCTTCCTTGGGTTAAACAATAGTTGCACATCACAAGTTGGACCATATAGAAGGCTGAGTGCCAAAGAATTGATTCATTCAAATTGTGGTGCTGGAGAAGACTCCTGAGAGTCTTGGACTGCAAGGAGATCAAACCAGTCAGTCTTAAAGGGTATCAATCCTGAATAGTCATTGGAGGACTGATGCTGAAGTTGAAGCTCCACTACTTTAGCCACCTGATACAAACCGTCAACTCATTGGAAAAGATCCTGATGCTGGAAAAGACTGAAGGCGAAAGGAGAAGAGGACGGCAGAGGATGTTGAGATAGCATCACTGACTCGACAGACATGAATTTGAACAAACTCCAGGAGGTAGTGAAGGACGGGGGAGCCTGGTGCGCTCTAGTCCATGGGGTTGCAAAGAGTCAGAGACAACTTAGTGACAGAAAATGACTGTAGCCTGGCCACCAGGCTCGTCTCCTGCATTGGCAGGTGGATTCTTTACCATTGAGCCACCCGGGAGGCCCCTAACAACAACACATATCACATTAAGCAACAATCACTGAGATCGTATCACACAGCTCTAGTGGCCTCACGAGACGGCTTCATGATAACTCAGTTCAGTTCAGTTCAGTCGCTCAGTCGTGTCCAACTCTTTGCGACCCCATGAATCGCAGCATGCCAGGCCTCCCTGTCCATCACCAACTCCCGGAGTTCACTCAGACTCACGTCCATTGAGTCAGTGATGCCATCCAGCCATCTCATCCTCTGTCATCCCCTTCTCTTCCTGCCCCCAATCCCTCCCAGCATCAGAGTCTTTTCCACTCAAGTTCCCTGATTAACCTTTCTTTTTAAAAACATTTCATATTTTTGCCTATTTGGGGGGACAGTTTGCTATCTGGAATTTCTGAATAGCAGATAATTGTGCAACTTAACACCTACATAGGACATTGGGACACATTTTGGGATGTTGTGGGATAAAGTGTCGCTTTTTTCTTTGTCGCTTCCTAGCAAGGGGCTTGGAGCTTTGCTTTGAGTCTGGCTTGTAATGCAGACAAGGGTGACTTTAACCCAAGGCTCTGACAGAGCCCTCTCTGGAAATTCCAGAGAGAAAGAAAGAGAGACAGAGAGAAGACCAGCTCTTCCAATGACAATGGTGGCAGCCACGTGACTGTAGGCGGCTTTGGGGTCTTCTGAGCGTCCACAGTCTCTCGTGGGTGATATGCTCACACTGGCTGTCCCAAGGCTGGGATCCACAAGCCTGTGCCTGAACCTCATGCAGTTTAGACGCAGATGAGGTATTCTTATAAGGGCAAACCATGGAGGTGGGCTTTTCCATGGCAGATTTGTGCTATATGGACCACTCAAAGCTCATCATATGATGGGGATAGTTTTCTACACATTTGGGCCATGAATTGGTTAGAATGGAATAATATGGTTATTATTACATACAGGGTTCTGTCCAAACTGATAGAATAATAAGCAAGGCTTATAAGGGCAGGACTCTTGAGAGTCCCTTAGACAGTAAGGAGATCCAACTAGTCAATCCTAAAGGAAATCAGTCCTGAATGTTCATTGGAAGGACTGATGATGAAGCTCCAATACTTTGGTCACCTGATGCTAAGAGCTGCCTCACTGGAAAAGAACCTGATGCTGGGAAAGATTGAAAACAGGAGGAGAAGGGGACGACAGAGGATAAGATGATTGGGTGGCATCACTTATTCAATGGACAAGAGTTTGAGCAGGCTCTGGGAGATAGTGAAGGACAGGGAAGTCTAGTGTGCTGCAGTCCATGAAGTCGTGAACAGTCGGACATGACTGAGCAGCTGAACAGCAACAACATCTAGGATGCTCAAGGGAAGCGGTCTTCGGGAAGGCAAGCAGCGAAAAAGAAAGGGGAATGTCCTGCAGCGTGAGAATCACAAGGACTGTCCTGGAACAAACCAAGTGGAGGAGGTGGGGTCGCTCCCTTTGACCACTCGTTCAGCCACCCCCCACCCCCACAGCTCTGAGCCAAGAGTGATCAGCAGATCCTATCTGCCCTCATGAGCCCCCTACCAGGTTACAGGACCCATAGGGTAGGGCTTTGGCACCCAGCCCCTGACCGGCTGGTCGGCAGGGAGGACAGGACTCATTGTCTCAGACTCCACTGGTATTTGTGCTGGGCCTGGGGACTTGGCAGACAGGGACCAGGCCAGAGCTGACCCATGGCTTTGACGCCTTTCCCAAGGCCAGCCCTGCTGCTGGCCACAGTGCCCAGAGGAACCACTTTAGAACGAGGACCCTGTCTCCTCTCTCAGCGGGCAGCTCTTCTCACCAGCCCTGTTTCTCTGAAGGTGCGGAATTCCTTGCCAGCCTTCATGCTTCAGCACCTGGACACAGGCGGGGTGCGCATAGAAGTGACCCGCATCTCCAACGGCAGCGTCGTGGTGGAGTTCACCTTGCTGGTCATCACAGACGTGGATGTCTGGGAGGTGTCTGCTGCGTTCCTGGCCGCCTTTCGGAACACCTCTCTGCTGGAGGTGGTCAGAGACGACGCCTTCATAGGGGGTAGGTGGAGGCCAAGCCCCCATGGAGACTCACTCCCCGAATGAGGCAGTGAAATCCCCCCACTGGCTTCATTTCAGAAAGATGTGCCTTCTCGTAAGGGCCTCCCTGCGTGGGATGAAAATGGAAATCTATAGGACCCTTGTCTCTCTTATTGTTACTATGGTTTTTTTTGAAAAGGTGTAAGGGTTGAAAACATCTTCTGATGAACCTGCCAGGACGCCCAGGAACACTGCCTCCCTTCTGCGTCCTGCTCCTTCCTCCTCCGCTGCTCTTCAGCGGGCTGGGCAGAGGGCAGACAGTTCCCTCTCTGTAGCTAGACTTCCTCCCCAGCACAGTTGCCAAGGAGATCCTAGGAAGAATAATTGAAAAGAAAAGCAGAAGAGTAGAGGCCGTTTAGAGTCTCTTCTCATATTGTATTGGTCAGCCCAAATTGTCGTTAAAAACAAAACAGAACAAAAACCATGGACAGAGTGACTTAAACAACATTTATTTTCTCACAATTCTAGACACTGGGTGCCAGCTGATTTTGGTGAGGGTCGTCTCCTGACGTGTAGGGGCCACCCTGCAGCTGCATCCTTGAGTGGCTTTTCCTGTCTCTGTGTAGAGAGAGGGCTCTGGTGTCTCTTATATAAGGTCATCAGTCCTAATCAGATCAGCACCCCTCTCTTATGATCTCAGCTAACCTTAATTATCTTCTGAAGGGCCCATCTTGAATTGCAGTTTTACTGGGTGTCAAGGCTTCAACATATAGATTTTGAGGGCACACAATTCCATCCTTAGCACATACCAGGCCCAAGAATACACGATAAAAGGCTTAGAGTTACATGTATGGGTAAAATCAAAGACAATATAGATGAATATTTTTCTGATTTTTGGAATGAGAAGGGTTAAGCCTACAGAGAAAAAGACTCGAATAGCTACCTCTATAAAAAATTCAAGCTCTCACTCAAACAAAATAGTCACCATTGTAAAGCAAGCAACAGACCAAAAATAGTTTCAACGATCCGGTGAAGAATTATATCCCAAATATAAAGTGATCACTTGCATTGGTAATAAAATACTAAGGACACAATAGACACAGGTACAAAAGACCCAAATAGAGGGTATGTGAAAGATGAAACACAAAGATGGAAGGCTTTGCCAAGCCCTTTTAGTTTTTACTCATTTTCTTTAGTAAAGCTGCATTATTGGTAATAAGATGAGTAACTGAGTGTAGAGATTAGAGCAGGTGGGTGGCGGGGTCCCTCTGCTTGAGACCAGGGTGGGGGTGGGGTCCTCCTTGTCTCCTGGTCTCCAGGGAGCTGAGGGGATGCTGCTGTGCCCCTCCCCTACACCAGCATCCCTGGGTCCAGGAATCTTCCTTCCAGAACAATCTTAGCAGACTTTCTTCTACCTGCTCCCACCCCATTCCCTGTAGAAATTCAAGGTGCCACACTGCTCTTGAGCCCTCCAGAACTGGCCATCTTTGCTGTCACTTGATAATTTTAATTTTACTCCCCAAGATGCACCTTCCCCATCAAGCTGCTGTGAACCATGGCACGGCCGTGATCCTCAGGTACCCATGAGGGTTTCCCCTCTTGCTTTCTGACTGTTGTAGATTATGATGAGTGCGCAAGCCAGGAGGATGACTGTGCTCCGGGCTCTGCCTGCCACAACACGCTGGGCTCCTTCACCTGCAGCTGCGAGGGAGGCGCCCCTGACCTCCTGGTGGAATTTTCTGGAAGACCCTGTGAAGGTAATATTATCAGGATCCTTTGTCTGGAATACCATCAGATAGTCTGTTCTTTTAAGGACACTCATCCCTAAAGTGCATCTTTTCTAAATGAGGTCAACATATTTTTAAGTCCTGGACAAGTTTCTGGAGTGTGCGTGTGCATGTGTGTGCCACACATGTGCATGTGTAGATACATATGTGTGTACTTGTGCATGGGTGTGCATGTGAGTGCACGTGTATATGCTCTGGTACCTCCCCATCCTTCCACACACCACCAGCCTTCTGGAGGCACCTCATGTCCTAAGTGCTTCTTCTGATGCCCATGCTGAGAAAACACACACAAGCACTCAGGTGTGTCCTCTCAGATGCTAAAGATGATCTTTCAAAACCCAAGTGTGTGTGACAAACGACATATGGAAATCTTTCTACTCAGCCGCACTGTCCACGCAGCACTTCTTCCACTAAATGGGACCTTGTGGACTCACTGTTGACCCTGAGATGACCCCTGCTCTCTAGGGATCTGTGGTCAAATGGAGGAGACAGACGTTTAAGGAGTGAACATGATGCCTCAGGGGATGCGAGACGTGGGCTACTTGAGGTAGAAGCAGGGGGCCCAGAGGACACTAAGTTGCTTCAGTCCCATGGGTGTGGTCAGGGTGTGGTCAGGAAAGGGGTGTCTTAGCGCCAGTCTTAAAGGATGGCTCAGTTGTCATCTGGCAGAGGGGCTGCTGTGGGGTGGGGTGTGGTGGTGGGTGCAGCAGTGAGAACAGAGCTGCTGAGGGTGGGCAGGGTCCCGGCACACAACCTGGGTTGGCTGCACACCGTCTATGGGGTCGCACAGAGTCGGGCACGACTGAAGCGACTTAGCAGCAGCAGCAGCAGTGTCTGCAGGAGGTGTGCGGGACAGCCGGAGCAGGCTGCTCAGTGAGGCCAGATGAGGCCCGCTGAGAAGGCTGTGACACTGGGAACAGGGGTTTGGGCTGCCGCCTGGGGCCGGGCAGCTGGTGAGCACCTCGAGATGGGATGGCAGGGGTCAGGGGGCCAGGTGGTGGAGCGGGGCTGTAGCAGAAGCCCTGGGAGGCCTGGGCGTGTCCTGGGTCTGCCCTCAGAGGATGGGGGATGTTCTTACAGAGCTTTGTGCTCTCCCAGAGGTTGAAAGTGAGCGTGCTTTAGGGAAGGGGGAAGCTGAGCAGGAGTGAGGAATCTGAGGATCCAGAGTAAACTTCATTAACCTGTTTTACTTACTTATTTACTTTATTTTTGGCTGCACTGGGTCTTTGGTGCTGCATGTGGGTTTCTATAGTTACAGCGAGCAGGGGCAACTCTCTAGTTGAGGCACAAGGTCTTAGTCGCTCTGTGGCATGTGGGATCTTCCCTGGACCAGGGATTGAACCCGTGTCCCCTGCACTGGCAGACAGATTCTTAACCACTGGACCACTACAGAAATCTTTCATAACCCATTTTACAGAGAAGACTCAGGGGCCCCCGGGGGTGATGGCTGGTCCCAAGTCCATGGGCTCATCACACGCCCAGTGTCAGCCTGGGAGGACAGAGGGCCCCACAGTTCCCTGGCCATGGCGGCAAAAGTGAGCCAGGGCATGCCCAGCTGCTTGGGCTGGTGGGAACATACAACACGTGCGTGTGTGCAGCCGTGCTGGCATGTGTAACCTCATCACGTGTGGCTGCAGGCTGCGAGTGCTTCCCATCTGCTGTCTACCTTCTGCCCACACCCTCCCGCCCTGTGCCACCCCGCTGGCCAGGCTCACGTGGCGGACCCTAAACACAGACCCACTCTATGCTTCTGTCTCCTGTCTTGCAGGTGACTCTCCTGGCAACACAACCCAGGCCCCTGACCCAGAACAGCCCCCGACCCCAACGGGAGCTGGAGCTGCCTCTGGGCAAGATGCCCGCCCTGCCGCCAAGGGCCCGTCCTCACGGCTGAACCTGACTGGGGCGGTCAGGGTGGTCTGCGAGATAGAGAAGGTGGCCATTGTCATCCAGAGGCACTTCCTTCAGCAGGAGGGCATCCCCGAGTCCTCGCTCTACCTGGGGCAGCCGTCCTGCAACATCAGTGACCAAAACAGCACACATGTGACCCTGGCAGCCTCGTGGAGCGAGTGCGGGACCACCCTGCAGAGCGTGAGGCTGGGGAGAAGGCTCCGGGCATCTGATCTCGGGGTGGGGAGGGTCAGCTTCCGGCCTGGGGGACTGGGAAGACATTGCACTCCGGGGTCTCTGACTCTGAGTGCAGAACCGAGCTGGGGTTAGAACAGGGTGGAGTTCTCATGGGGGAACAGGTGCAAAGTCAGCGTTTATAAAATTCTCCCGGTGATTTGGATGCACAGGCCAGGAGGAGAGGTAGTGAAGGAGAAGAAGGGGCAGGAAAGCTGGGAGCCTGCGTGTACATGTATGTTCACGTGTGCATGTGTATGAGGAGGTATCTGTGTGCACGTGTGTTTGTGTATGAGAACGTGTCTGTGTGCATGTGTGTCAGCGTTTGTGTGTGAAGTGGCAGGAAAGCTGGGAGCCTGTGTGTGCATGTGTGTTTGTGTATGACAATGTGTGTTGGGGGGAATGTTTATGGAGAATGTATGAATAATTGAGTGTGTGTGCATTGGTGGGGGTTACCTGGCTGGAGGGCCATCCAAAATTTTATCTGAGGGTCTTTCCTCTGCAGTGCAGTGTGGGGAGTGGGCTTGTCCTGGCCAGAAGGCATTCACATCTCACGTGCAGAGAGGGGCTCTCAGCCTCCCCCCGCCATCAACTGCTGGGGTGACTCTGGGCCAGGCTCCCGGGCCCCGCTCCGCATCTCTGGTTTGCAGCATCCCCATATGGTGGGCTGATGGGTCCAGGTCCTGAGTCTCTGAAGCCTGTCTCTGGTCCACGGTTACACTGCCGTTTCTCCCCATCTCCTCTCCCCCTGCTCCCCACATTTGGCCCCTGAGCACAAGGGCTCTGCTTTCAGGACCACACCAGGCAGTGGCAACATATTCTGTGGGTTCAGCCAGCGCGGGGACTCGGGGAGAAGAAGCAGTCCCGAGCAGGTTATCCTTGGAGAAATGTTTGGTCCTGGCACGGAGTGGGGGCCATCACCCAGTAAAGCCAGGTGGGGCCAGGCCAGCACGCAGCCCAGCACCTGGCTCGTGCCCCAGGGTGGGGAGAGGCCTCAGCAGGGAGCCTGTGAAAGGAGGCTGAAATAGTCCCAAGGGATGTATGGAGGGCACCATGCCTGTGGCCGGGGACACGTGCTGGTGGCCGATGAGGGAGGCCAGGACTTTATGTGATAGAGGGTATCTAAGTGGCTGTGGCCAAGTGGGACAGGCTGGGTTCTCGGTGGGAGGGCCACACCAAGAGGAAGGGTCCCCTTTTGGAGGTAGGCTGGGGAGGGTCTCACAGGGGGTTGGCCATGGCTCTGGGGGAAGGTAGTCCTTATCAGGGAAACTGCTGGGTTACCTGTGCTGCTGGGTGGAGAGGGCCCTGAGGGTCTTTGGCTTTATTTCTTAGGAAAGGGGTGGGGAGGGTACTGGGACCTGCTGGCTGGGTATTTAGCTCCTGCATCAGCCCCAGGCTGGATATTATTAGAAAGAAAGAAAGGGAAGTCGTTCAGCCGCGTCGGACTCTTTTCGACCCCATTGACTGTAGCCTACCAGTCTCCTCCGTCCATGGACTTTTCCAGGCAAGAGTACTAGAGCGGGTTGCCATTTCCTTCTCCAGGTGATCTTTCTGACCCAGAGATCGGAACCCAGGTCTCCTGCATCGCAGGCAGACGCTTTACCCTCTGAGCCACTAGGGAAGCCCCTGGGTATTATTATCCATGTTTAATCAATGGCACCTGGAAGCTCACCAAGGTCTAAGGGGTAGGTCAAGGTCAAGGTTGCCTGGCCTCTGAGGACCCTGTAGCCTCTGTGACTCTGCCGCTCCAAGGCTCTCAATGGCACAGGATGGGACCCTCAGAGGCTCTGGCTGAAGCCCTGGGTGAGCTCCCTCGTGGGGCAGGGGGAGCCTGGGCACAGGCTGGCCTGAGCTTGCTGATGACCCCAAGTCTAGGGCACAGGGAGGCAGCATCTCAGGCTGAAAGGGTCAGAATCAGCATTGTGCTAAGCAGGAGGCCCGGACATGACCCAGGGCCTGAGTAGGATGGGCTGGGGGAGGGGAGGCTGGAGACGTGGTGCAAACACAGCTCAGAGTGCCAGCCCTCCTCGATGCCAGATCCTGGGCCAAGGGCGGGCCAGGCAGCTGGAGGTCAGAGGGGACTGGTGGGCCTGGCTGCCCCTTGCGGGGAGGGGGTCCTCAGATCCACAGACAGGGCCCCTGGGTTGAAGGACCAGTTAGGATGCTTCTGGTGAGCCCAGCCTTCCTCAGCCCCACTCCGACCCTCTAACCAGTATAACTGGAAACAACCAGGGTCATGGTTCTCTTTCTTAAAGATCCCTAAGACTCTCACATGCAGGTGGGTGCACAGAGAGGGGAGGAGAAGCTGTTGCCGCGGTTCTTGGGGCCACTTTGGTGCAGGGCTTGTAGAACCAGGGAAAGATAGGAGAAATAAGATGCTCCTGCCTGTGGTGCTCAGGTGGGAGGAGCCCTGGGTTGCCCCGTGGGGGAGGCGTCGCCGCCCACAGGACTGGAGGGCAGACAGGGGCCCAGAGACAAGGAGAAACCTGCAGGTGTCAGGTCTCCTGCTCGCTTGTTTTTCTGAGCCGAACAAACACCTGGTTGAGCAATTAAATTCCGTAAGACTCGGAGCCCATTCAGAACAAAAGGAAATTCATGTCTCATGAGTCATATCCAAGCCCTGGAAGCCACAGGAGCTCTTGTGTGTTTTGAAATTTGTTAAAAACTAAGACTGTCCCCAAGGCTTACTTGTACAAATACAGCAGAGTATATGCTGTTAGTGGGTTTTGCCTCCTTTTCTTTTATTTTTGGTTAAATTTTACTGACTTCCTAGTTTTTAATAAAAATGAAATTTAGGGTCTCACTTCTGAGTTTGATTCACTCTATACAGATAATTTAGATCTGGCTAGGAAGAGATAGGGCTTCCCCCATGTCTCAGTGGTAAAGAACCCGCTTGCCAATGCAGGAGATGGAACACGTGGATTTGATCCCTGGGTCGGGAAGATCCTCCGGAGGAGGAGATGGCAACCCACTCCAGTGTTCTTGCCTGGAAAATCCCCTGGACAGAGGAGACTGGCAGGCTACAGTCCACAGGGTCTAAAAGAGTTGGACACGACTGAGTGACCGAGCACAGCATAGCACTGGAAGAGATAGAAATGAGCCCATGCCCCGCCAAATTTCCTGGAGTACAGAATCATCTTCATAATTTGTGTAAAATTTGTACAGTGATGGAAGGAGACTGCCCAGGTTTTCTGAGGCAGTTTTTAAAGTGAGTCAAGGCACATGACGTCCACTGCTGTGAGGGCACGTGTTCTAGATTGGTTTTCTTTAATAAAGCTCATCCAAGATGTGACTTCATGGCTTTGTAAAACCAGATGTGCTCAATAAGATTCTCCTAACGAACTGAAAAAACACGGAACTTATAAACATCATGCAGATCATTCAAAAACGTAGAAAGATGAACGTGCTTCATAGATACGTCGTATCTGATTCTTTGTGACCCTATGGGCTGTAGCCCACCAGTCTCCTCTGTCCGTGGAACTGGCCAGGCTAGAATACTGGAGTGGGTCGCCATTTCCTTTTCCAGGGGATCTTTCTGACCCAGAGACTGAACCCACATTGTCTCCTGCATTGGCAGGAGGATTGTTTACCACAACTCCACTTGGGAAGCCTGGAGATATGAACACAAACACTTTATTTTAAAAAGCAACCATAGGAGATAGGTGTAAATTCAAAGATGTTTAAATGTTTTCATTTTGAATCGTTCACTTAAGAACCCGTGTGACTTTCTTCCTAGACGCTAATGCAGCTGGAGTCTCTACCAAGGAAAATGAACTCTAAAAATTATGATGACTTTCACGCTAATGTCAGTGTTTGTATAATAACCTAGCGAGACCAATACTATCCAAGAGCTAAAGATTCTTTAAAAAATGTTTTCTTCCAATTTTATTGAGAGATACTGACACGCAGCGCTGCAGACGTTTAAGGTATAAACCAAAACGGCTAGGGACTACCCTGGTGGCTTAGAAGGTGAGGAATCCACCTGCAACACGGGAGACCCAGGCTTAATCCCTGGGTCAGGAAGATGCCCATGGAGGAGGAAATGGCAACCCACTCCAGTAGTCTTGCCTGGGAAATCCCATGGACAGAGAAGCCAAATGGCTACAGGCCGCGGGGTCGCAAAGAGTCAGACAGGACTGAGCGCACACACACACACACAGGCCTACATACATCATGAAATACTTATCACAATAAGGGTAGTGAGCATCCATCATCTCATATGGATACAAAACTTAAATAGAAAAAGTTATTTTTCCTTGGGATAAGAACTCTGAGGATTTACTCTCTAACAACTTCCATGTATAAAGTGCAGCAGGGCTAATTATATGTATTATGTTGTGATACATATGAGGTGTGATACATCTTACCTCTCTAGTACTTGTTCATCTTGTAACTGCAGGTTTGTACCTTTCGATCACCCTCATCCAATTCCCCTGCTCTTACTCCTGCCTCTGGTAACCACACATCTAATCTCTTTTTCTATATTTGTTTCTTTATAAAGTATAATTGATCTATAACACTCTTAGTATCTGTTGCAACATAGTAATTCAATATTTCTATGCATTTCAAAATGACCACCATGTAAGAATAGTTCTGATATGTCACCATACAAAGATATTAACTAGCTATTGACTATATTCCCCACACTGTACATTTCATACCATGGCTCATTCATATTGTAGCTGGAAGTTTGTATCTCTTACTCTCCTTCACCTATTTCTCTTCCCTTCCTCCTGGCAACCACTCTTTGCTCTCTGTATCTATAACTATTTCTATTTTGTTATGTTTGTTCATTTGTTTTGTATTTTAGATTCCACACACAAGGGATAACATATAGTATTTGCCTTCTTCTGTCTGACTTACTTCATTTAGCATAATACCCTCTAGGTCTATCCATGTTGCTGCAAATGGTGAAATTCCATTCTTTTTTATGGCTCAGTAGGACATGACTGAGTGACTACATTTTCACTTTTCACTTTCATGCATTGAAGAAGGCAATGGCAACCCACTCCAGTGTTCTTGCCTGGAGAATCCCAGGGATGGGGGAGCCTGGTGGGCTGCCGTCTATGGGGTCACACAGAGTCGGGCACGACTGAAGCGACTCAGCAGCAGCAGCAGCAGTCCATTATGTATATTGTTGTTCAGTTGTCCTATCATGATTGACTCTTTGTGATCCCTGTCCCTGCCTCCCCGTCCCTCACCATCTCCCAGAGTTTGCCCAAGTTCATGTCCATTGCATCAGTGATGCCATCCAGCCATCTCATCCTCTGATGCCCTCTTCTCCTCCTGCCCTCAATCTTTCCCAGCATCAGGGACTTTTCCAATTAGCTGGCTGTTCAGATCAGGTGAACAGCTGATAATACTTGAGCTTCGGCTTCAGCATCAGTCTTTCTAATGAGTATGCAGGATTGATTTCCTTGAAGGTTGACTGGTTGGATCTCCTTGCTGTCCAAGGGACTCATAGGAGTATTTTCCAGCTCCACAGTTCAAAGGCATCAATTTATTGGCACTCTGCCTTCTTTACAGTCTAGCTCTCACAACTGTACGTGACCACTGGGGAGACTCTAGCCTTGACCATATGCACTTTTTCAGCTGAGTAATGTCTCTGCTTTTCAACACACTGTCTAGGTTTGTCATAGCTTTCCTGCTAGGAAGCAATCATCTTCTGATTTCATGGCTGCAGTCACTCCTCTGCAGTGATTTTAGAGCCCAAGAAGAGGAAATCTGTCACTGCTTCCACCCTTTCCCCTTCTATTTGCCATGAAGTGATGGGGTGGGGCTGGATGCCATGATCTTAGTTTTTTTTTAATATTTAGTTTTAGGCCAGCTTTTTCACTCTCCTCCTTCACCTTCATCAAGAGGTTCTTTAGTTCCTCTTTGCTTTCTGCCATTGAAGTGGTATCATCTGCATATCTGAGGTTGTTGATGTTTCTCCCGCCTATCTTGATTTCAGTTTATAACTCGTCCAGCCCAGCTTTTCTCATAATGTGCTCAGCATATAGATTAAATAAACAGGGTGACAATAGACAGCCCTGTGGTACTCCTTTCTAAATCCTGAACCAGTCAGTTGTTCCATATAGTGTTCTAACTGTTGCTTTTTGACCCATATACAGGTTTCTCAGGAGACAGCTAAGATGGTATGGTATTTCCATCTCTTTAAGAGCTTCCCACATTTTGTTATGATCCACAAAGTCAAAGGCTTTAGTGTAGTTGATGAAACAGAGGTAAATGTTTTTCTGGGATTCCCTTGCTTTCTCTATGATCCAGCGAAAGTTGGCAATTCAATCTCTGGTTCCTCTGCCTTTTTAAAAACACATTTTGTACATCTTAAAGTACTTCCCTGGTAGCTTAGATGGCAAAGCGTCTGCCTACAATGCAGGAGACCTGGGTTCAATCCCTGAGTTGGGAAGATCCTCTGGAGAAGGAAATGACAACCCACTTCAGTATTCTTGCCTAGAGAATTCCATGGACCGAGGAGCCTGGTAGGCTACAGTCCATGGGGTTGCAAAGAGTCGGACTTGACTGAGTAACTTCACTCACTCACTCAAAGTACTTGATTTGCATAATTCTAAAGACTAGCAAAGACATTACTTTGCCAACAAAGGTCCATCTAGTCAAGGCTATGGTTTTTCCAGTGGTCATGTATGGATGTGAGAGTTGGACTGTGAAGAAGGCTGAGCACTGAAGAATTGATGCTTTTGAACTATGGTGTTGGAGAAGACTCTTGAGAGTCCCTTGGACTGCAGGGAGATCCAACCAGTCCATTCTGAAGGAGATCAGCCCCGGGATTTCTTTGGAAGGAATGATACTGAAGCTGAAACTCCAGTACTTTGGCCATCTCATGTGAGGAGTTGACTTATTGGAGAAGACTCTGATGCTGGGAGGGATTGGGGGCAGGAGGAGAAGGGGATGACAGAGGATGAGGTGGCTGGATGGCATCACTGACTCGATGGATGTGAGTCTGAGTGACCTCCGGGAGTTGGTGATGGACAGAGAGGTCTGGCGTGCTGTGATTCATGGGGTCACAAAGAGTCGGACATGACTGAGCGACTGAACTGAACTGAACTGAAAGACTAGCATGCAAGTTCTTAGGCACGACTTTACTAGCATGAGAGATGAATGCAATTGTCTAATGCTCAGCGCATTCTTTAGTATTACCCTTCTTGGGAATTGGGATGAGGATTGACCTTTTCCAGTCCTCTGGCCACTACTGGGTCTTCCAGATTTGCTGACATATTGAGTGTAACATTTTGATAGCATCATCTCTTAGGGTTATTCAGATCCTGTGCCCATTTTTAAATGGGTTTGTTTTTTTGATGTTGAGTTGTATGAGTTCTTTGTATGTCTTAGATATTAATCCCTTATCAGATATGTGGTGGGTTAGTTGCTAAGTTTTATCTGATTCTTGCAATCCCACAGACTGCAGCCCACCAGATTCCTCTGTCCATGGGATTTTCCAGGCAAGAATACTGGAATGGGTTGCCATTTCCTTCTCCAGGGGATCTTCCTGACCCAGGAATTGAACCTGGGTCAGGAATTCCTGCATTACGGGTGGGTTCTCTGCCAACTGAGCCACCATATATCATTTGCAAATATCTTCTCCCATTCAGTAGGTTGCCTTGTTTTGTTGATAATTTCGTTCATTATGTAAGTTTTTAGTTTATGTAGTCCCATTTGTTTACTGTTGCTTTTGTTTCCATTTCCTGAGAAGACATATCAAAAAATACTAATAAGACCGATTTCACAGAGCATACTGCCTATGTTTTCTTCCACAAGTTTTATGGTTCCAGGTTTAATATTTAAGTCTGTATTCATTTTGAACTTATTTTTTATTTTTGCATGGCATGAGAGTAAACCAGTTTGATTCTTTGGCACGTAGCTGTCTAGTTTTCCCAAAACCATTTTTTGGAAAAGTTGACTTATCCTCACTTTAGGATTTTCTGTGTATAGCATCATGTCATCTGCAAAGAGTGACAGTTTTACTTCTTTCTTTCTAATTTGGATTCCTTCTATTTTTTCCTTGTCTAATTGCTGTGACTAGGACTTCAATACTATGTTGAATAAAAGTGGTGATAGTGAGCATTCTTGTTTTGCTCCTGATCTTAGAGGAAATGCTTTCAGCTTTGAGTGTGATGTTAAAGAGCTGAAGATTCTTTGATGTAAACAACTTTACCAGTTTGTCCAGTTCTGTTTAATATGGACACAAGTAAAACATACTCATTCTATAATTTATTATAAAACAGCAAATAAGGAGTAGATGCAGTAGCTGTAGAAGGAAATATAATTCAAAATGTCCTTCTGTTCAGGAACTTTCTGATCATCAGAGACAATTCCCTTCCTGCTCCTCTAAGCTTTGTCCTGCAGATGAAGTTTTGTTTTCAGACCCACTCAAGTCAAGGCTTAATTGTCCATTGGGTTTCTCGTCAGTTAGAGGCACAGGTCACATTAGTATTGGTAATCTCAGAATCTCTATTTTCAGCAAATGCTCTACTGGCAACCTCACCAGGATTAGGCCATTTGTCATATGGCTTATACTCTGCTTTGCTCTATCATCCTTCCAGCAGTCCAATAACATTTACTTTACTTGGCTGTGTATTTCCACCAACTCTAATTCCAGCTTCTTCATTGGCATAATTTTCAGCCACGCCTTGTTTCCTCTTCACACAAAATTTCCCTTGTCTAGTTCTAAACTGTTAAGGTTGGTGACTTTAACAGAAGCAGAACAAGGCCCACTGTTGGCCATGGTGCACAGTAAGCATTACAACCACAGGTCACCCAGGCTGTTCTCGGTTGGTCCTGGGCTCTGTCCTTGTAGTGATAGTTTTGAAGGCGTCAATGCGGATGACACCACCCTTATGGCAGAAAGTGAAGAGGAACTCAAAAGCCTCTTGATGAAAGTGAAAGTAGAGAGTGAAAAAGTTGGCTTAAAGCTCAACATTCAGAAAACAAAGATCATGGCATCCGGTCCCATCACTTCATGGGAAATAGATGGGGAAACAGTGGAAACAGTGTCAGACTTTATTTTTGGGGGGCTCCCAAATCACTGCAGATGGTGACTGCAGCCATGAAATCAAAAGACACTCCTTGGAAGAAGAGTTATGACCAACCTAGATCACATATTCAAAAGCAGAGACATTACTTTGCCAACAAAGGTCCATCTAGTCAAGGCTATGGTTTTTCCAATGGTCATGTATGGATGTGAGAGTTGGACTGTGAAGAAAGCTGAGCACCAAAGAATTGATGCTTTTGAACTGTGGTGTTGGGGAAGACTCTTGAGAGTCCCTTGGACTGCAGGGAGATCCAACCAGTCCATTCTGAAGGAGATCAGCCCTGGGGTTTCTTTGGAGGGAATGATGCTGAAGCTGAAATTCCAGTACTTTGGCCACCTCATGAGAAGAGTTGACTCCTTGGAGAAGACTCTGATGCTGGGAGGGATTGGGGGCAAGAGGAGAAGGGGACGACAGAGGATGAGATGGCTGGATGGCATCACTGACTCGATGGATGTGAGTCTGGGTGAACTCTGGGAGTTGGTGATGGACAGGCAGGCCTGGCGTGCTGCGATTTATGGGGTCACAAAGAGTCGGACATGACTGAGCGACTGAACTGAACTGAACTGAACTGAATATTGGGGAAGCCACTACCATGACAGTCAACCTCCAAGCCACTGGCAAGGAAAGCAACTCAAACAGATAATTACAACTTCAGGCATTTTGTCAAACAAAAGACATTGGCCTCAGTAGAACGATGGCAATTTTCACAGAAATTCTTATCTCCTACAATGCTCTCCACTGAATCAAATGATGAAACTGCCCATCTCAGGGTTTTCATCTCTGCTTTTGACTCTGGAAAAATTTCAAAACTCTCTGATATTGGCAAGCCCATCTCTTTGTACTGGTTGGTACACAACTACCTGAAAATCTCTCTCTCTTTTTTTTTTTCTGCTAAACATTCACAATCTGAGCGGCCAGTCCTTAATACCAGCTGACCTTGGAGTCATTTCTCTAGCATGAAACCAATTTGCTCTGCACTTCTGTTTATGGGCTTAACCTCGTTAATACTAACGGGCACCACTGTGTTCCCTGGGGACTCGTGTTCTCAGGCGTGAACTGCATTATCACCTCACATCCCCCAGTCCTCTTCCAGATCACATTCATTTTCTTTAGGTTGCCCTCTGGATCTTTGGTTCTGTGTTATTCTCTGCAAAATTACAATGCAGTTTTCTGAGTCATGGACTTTAACCGATTTATTTTAACTTGATTTCTTTGGTGAGGGCTCTGTACTCTCATTTTCAGAAAGGCCTTGAGGATTATTTGGGCAGCAGCCTGATCTGTTGTTTGGGGTATCTGATCTAGTTTGTCTCTGGCTCTCTTTTAATGCAGAAAAGGAGCACAGGAAATAGGCTAAATCAGGTGTCTCAATGTTAAGTTCTTTTTTGCAATTTATACTGGGGGAAAAGTTGTCAGCATTTTCACACTTGGAGGGGATAAACTTTAAATAGCCCCTGCACCCAGAGCCATGATTGGCAGCCATGTTGGTGGCTGACTGGGGCCCGGGAGCTCACTCACTTCCTGTTCGTTCTCAGAACATGACCACTACGGTGGTGAGGACCACGCTGAGGAACGACGTGTCCCCAGAGGGCATCATCCACCACATGAAGATTGAGAGCCCCATCCACTGCGCCTTCCAGAATGACCTCCTGACCTCATCTGGCTACACGCCCGAGTGGGGGTGAGTGCAGAGGTCTCTCCCCTACTCAAAGGGGCTCATACTGTTCCCAGCGCCTTCACCTGAGGGTTTCTTTAGGGTTTCAGTCACTTGAAGACCCTTCTGAGAGACAACATACACACGGATACTGGGCAGGACTTGACAACCAGTTTCCCTAGATTTGTCCCCTTTTCCAGTTTAAACCAACCAGAGATAGTCAGATCTGCTCCCCCAGCCCGTCACACAGGATGCCATCCAGCACACCTGAGCTCCCTTTTCCCCTGTGAAACTCACCCCTGCTCTGCCTGCCTTCAGGTCTCCACCAAGCTCTAGTGACCAGGGCTGGCCCCAGCTCCAGCCAGCTTGGGGAAAAAAATAGCCTTTTTCTGCTTGTTCTCACTGGATGGTATTTTATTTCCACCCTTCTTTGGAGTTGCATTTTGGGGAGGAATGGGAACAAGTGGGTCAAAGAAGCAGACCCCTGCAAACACTCCATCTTGCAGGGTTTACACCATCATTGAGGACCTCCACGGCTCTGGAAGTTTCGTCACTGAAATGCAATTATTTATTGGAGACTCTCCGATTCCTCAAAATTACAGCGTGTCTGCCAGCGATGACGTCAAGATTGAAGTAGGGCTCCATAAGCAGAAAAGCAACCTGAAGGTGGTCCTGACCGAGTGCTGGGCCACGCCGTCCAGCGATGCCAGGGACCCGGTCATGTTTGGTTTCATTAACAACAGGTGAGGGTTCAGGGGCCGCTGGGCACCTGCCACCTGCTGTGTAGTCTGATTTTGCTGTTGTAGCTCAGCCATGTCTGACTCTTTGCAACCCCATGAACTGCAACACACCAGGCTCCTCTGTCCTTCACTGTCTTCCGGAGTTTGCTCAAACTCTTGTCCACTGAGTCAGTGATGCCATCCAACCATTGCATCCTCTGTCGTCCTCTTCTCCTCCTGCCCTCAATCTTTCCTAGCATCAAAGTCTTTTCCAGTGAGTCCACTCTTCACATCAGGTGGCCAAAGTATTGCAACTTCAGCTTCAGCATCAGTCCTTCCAATGAATATTCAGGGTTGATTTTCTTTAGGGTTGACTGGTTTGATCTCCTTGCAGTCAAAAGGACTCCCAAGAGAATTCCCAGATACACGTGGATGCAGACCTGGGTTTAGGCAGTGCCCTTAGGATACCTTCCTGTTGGGAACTGGAGACCTAGCCGTCCTTGCCTACTTGGAGACTTGTGGGCACGCTCCAGCTGCACTCAGGTGCAGTGTAAGGAAACTTATCTGGCAACAAGGACAGGAGGGCCAGTTAAGAACTAATGAGTCACTTTCTCTCTTCCCAGCTGCCCCATCCCCAATACACACACGAATGTGATCGAGAACGGCAATTCCAACAAGGCCCGGTTTAAGCTGAAAATCTTTTCCTTCATCAACAACTCCATAGTCTATTTGCACTGCAAACTCCGCATCTGCATGGAATCCCCGGGAGCCACATGCAAAATAGTAGGTGTTTTGCTATTCTAAACCTCTGGACTCACGCTCTATGCTACGAGCAGGGAGGCTCCAGGATCTGAAGCCCGGAGTTTGGGCAGCTCTGGGACTCGACTTCATGGATGAGGTTCTGGGCCCCACAGAACTGGCTTTTAAAAGGCATACAATGAGGTCTTGATGGTGGACAGCCTTGGGTGGGAGACAGATATTGCTGGGTGGTTCACTGGAGCCCTTCCTGGGGCCATGCCCTTCCACTGGCCGTCACATCAGACCTTCCTTCTCATAGTGCTGTAGTTCCTCTCTTTAAGGTGATCGAACACATATTTAGGTGTAAAAATGTTTTAATTTGGGATTCTTTTTAGCAAGTTGACGGAACGCTACGGAATCCTAGCCATTACGCTATTTAATCTTTTTTTTTTCTTTCCTGTTCAGCATTTTTACTGGGATTATGAATGACTTTACATTCTCATTTCCTCAGACCTTTGAAACTGAGATATGCTTTGCGTTCCTGGGTTGGAGAGTTATTCTTTGTCTACAGACAAGTAGGTGGAGTGACTGTCACATGTCGCCTGTGGCAGAGGATGGCATGGAGGGCTCTGCTGGTCTCTGGGTCAGCCAGTACCTATTTCTCTTTTCTTTGTGGGGAGGCACGCTTGTTCCTATGCTCCTCATGGAAGTTGGGTGGTTTTCCAGGGTGATCAGCGGCAGGGCATTGTCTGAATGCACAGGAGAAGAAGCCCGGCGACTCCTGGTTTTGTTGTTACTTTTTCTCAAACAGAAGATCTTCTGGACCAACAGGAGGAAAGGAGCCCAGACTCCCAGTGCTTGCCTGAGGAGGGACCCTGACCTGCACTGGCCCCTTAGAAACACTAAGGGTGTTTTATTATTTTTTTATTTGGCTGCGCTGGGTCTTAGTTGTGGCACATGGGATCTTTAGCTGTGGCATGTGAACTCTTAGTTGGGGCACGTGGGATCTAGTTTCCTGACCAGGGGTCAAACTTGGGAGCATGGAATGGTCTTAGTCACTGGACCACTAGGGAGATTCCAACACTCCGGATGTTAATGGCCATGACAGCGTCGATAAGGAGCTGCCAGTTCTCAAGTTCTCTATAATATGGGCTGCACATATTTATTTCCAACTTCCTTTGGGATAGGTGTTGTGTTGTCTTCCCAGGGCTGCTGTAGCAAAGTGTGTGCATGCATAAGTGCGTGTGAAGTTGCTTCAGTTGTGTCCAACTCTTTGTGACTCTATGGACTCTAGCCTGCCAGGCTTCTCTGTCCATGGGATTTCCCAGGCAAGAATACTGGAGTGGGTTGCCATACCCTCCTCCGGGGGTTCCTCCCAACCCAGGGATGGAATCCATATTTTTTGCATCTGTTGCATTGGCAGGAGGGTTCTTTACCATTAACACTGCCTGGGAAGCCCTGCTGTAACAAAGTACCATAGGCTTAAATAGCAGAAATCTCTCCTCGTACAGCTCTGGAAGCTGGAAGTCCAAGACGGAGATGTCTGCTAGGTTACTCCTCCTGAGGCTGTGGGGAGAATCTGTTGAGGTCCGGCTCTCTGCCTGGTCAGTGTCACCTTCTCCCTACGTCTTCACACATCTTCCCTCTGCGCATGCCTGTGTCTGTGTGCAAATGCCCCCTGTTTACAAGGACACAATCACACTGGGTTAGGGTCCACCCTAACGGCCTCATCTTACCTGGATCCTCTGCAAAGACTTTATTTCCACCTAGCGTCACATCCACAGGTACTGGGCTTAGGACTGTAACATCTTTGGGGGTGGGGCACAGTGCACTCCGTCACAGGTATATAGCAAGTAGATTCTATGTCACTGAAACTTTTTGTAAGGCAAAAGCATTAAAAGGAGCAAGTGTTTGTAGCAGGCTGTGAAGAACACAAATGTGACTCTGAGATGAGGCCAGAGCTAGTAACTGGAGACAGCTCAGGGGGCTACATCTCGCTTCCTCCAACCCGCCTGCTGCCTAGTCCTCCCCTCATCCCACTGGGCATCAGCCTGGCACAGTCCAGGTGATCTGGCCTCCCCAACATCCTTCCCCCCGATTGAACTCATCCATTGTGACTTAATGTTTCTAGCAGGAAAGAGCATGTGCAAATCAGTGTATTTCTAGGAGGAAAGAGCGTGTGCGAATCAGTGTACCATCCCTGAGAGTGGGTACCTTTCTCATAACCATTGTTCAACTAATATGAACACGTTTTTCCTATGAAAACGACAGAACTGTGATGACTTTCGGTCACTGAGAAGCAGCGAGCCATCCGTGATGCACCAGATGTCCTGGGGACCCCTGATTCGCTCTGAAGGTGAGTAGGTGTCTCGGGTTAGACAGTTAAACCTGGGCATTGATTCAGAAACTGCTAGCTGTCCCCAAATATCTGTTCTTCCCTCCTTCAATGGTAATAGAATCCTCAGTTTTTAGACGACAGGTGGCTGCTAGGAAAAACTATAGTTCCCAGCCAACCTTGCAGCAAGAGTGGCTACATGAGTGAACTCTGGTTAATAAGATGCAAAGTGAAGTGAAGTGAAGTGAAGTCGCTCAGTCGTGTCCGACTCTTTGCAGTCCCATGGACTGTAGCCTACCAGGCTCCTCTGTCCATGGAATTCTCCAGGCAAGAATACTGGAGTGGGTTGCCATTTTCTTCTCCAGGGGATCTTCCCGACCCAGGGATTGAACCCAGGTCTCCTGCACTGCAGGCAGATGCTTCAGTAAGATGCAAACGGGAGTGTCAAATGCCCTCCTTATAAACACGTGGTATGCATCCAGCTGCCTGACGTGCAGGGGAGGCGGCTGCAGCCAGCTACCGCCTGGGGCCACGAGGACCATCCAGACAGGAGCTGGAAGGAACTGGTGCCCCAGGACACCCTGGAGCAAAGCTGCGGGGCCAGACTTGAGCTCTGGCCTCCCATTTTTATGCCAGAAAGAAAGAAACTTTCATTTTCTTTGTACTGCTATTTTGGGGTTTTCTCTTTCTTGCAGCTAAACCTAATCCTAGTTGAATTCCCCTTTTTATTCTGTTTCTTCCTAATCTGGATGGCCTTCTTTGTCTATTTTCTTGTTCAGGAACTTCTGGGTTCTGGAGGTAGGGTGTAAACCAGGACAGGAGTCCTGACCAGAGCTTGGGAAGAAAGGCTTTCGGCCAATGATATTCAGCTGCTGGTTCTCATCCAGAACGTTTCAGAGATTTAAAAGATCAGAGGTCCCCAGCCAGCCCCCAGGCCTGTCTACTCAGGGTCTCCCAGGCTGGACTCCAGTGTTTGCACTGGTCCTCAGGCGATCACTGGCCCGGGTCCTGGGACAGTGCTTTTCCTGCCCACTTCATTGTCTTAAATTGCGGAGAGCTGGTTGATCTGGGGCTCAAATATGAACGAGAACATATGTGAATTACATTCACTAAGAACCATAAACCGAGTGGTTAAAATAACAGAAAATACTCTTGAAATCTGGAGACACAAATCCAAGATCACATAATGGGTAGGACTGGCTCTTTCCAAAGTCTCTGAAGGCCTCCGTTCCAGGCCTGACTCCCAGCCTCTGCCGGTCCTGCTGGGTGACCTGGCTGTGGCCACCTCCCTCCAGCCTCTGCCTCTGTCATCTCGTGGCTTCTCCTGAGCACCTCTGTCTTCTCATGGGGACACTGGTCACTGAATTAGGGGCCTCTCCCACTTTAGTATAACTTCTTAACTAATGACATCTGCAAGGACCATATTTCTGAATAAGGTCACATTCTGAGGCACTGGAGGTTCAGACACAACACATATTTTTTGGAGGATTGTGCTTCAACATGTAAACACTGTTTGCTGGCCTTTTAAAGGAAGAATCCACCCAGGCAATCCCTGAATCTGTGCTGCCAACATATCATCTATCAGCATCATACTTTTTGCACTTAATTTTTGGAAATTGTCCATGGCCATTTGCTTTTCCAGAGAACATAATTTCTCAGTCACTACAGTTTTGTGTATATATTGTGTGTGTGTGTAAGAAGAAGTTGAGAAAGTTTGAGGTTAATATCCTATAGGCTCCTGAAATGAACCAGTGGGAAGGGTCTGGAACAATTGTGGAGGAGGCTCAGAAGTGAGAAGCCTGGTGGTCCCCGGATGATGGCTGAGCTCAGCCTCTGGAAGGGGCCTGGGTTCTAGGTTCCCAGCTCCTGGGTTTTTGCACACCTCCATCACTACCCCTCGCTGAGATGTGTCCCTGTCACAGGGGCAGTGATAGATCAGTGTCTTTACAGAAGGAGTGGTCATGTACATCACACCATGATGTCACCACCGCCCTGTGCATGGGTGCTCACACTTCTGGGGGAGGACCCATGTCTTTTAAGTGTCTCATCCATCAGGGCTGACATGTGGATGTTATGTTTAAGGAGACATTGCCACTGATGGTGCAGGTCACTTTGCAACACAAGCTCTCTCTATATATGTAAGCATCTCTCCTGAAACAGTAACCATTCCTGGACCCTGATAACCAGTGGGCAGTACTGGCCTGTGGACTCCATTCAGAGCAGCTCTGAGTCAGTAGCTGGTTAAGACCACTTACTGTAGGGAACAGAAACCCAGCTGGAGAGGCAGCAACCAAACAGATTCCCTTGTCTCTGGAGCTGGCAATCTGGGGCTGCGGCTAGACTCAATGGCACAACCATGGGGGCCCTCTTCTGCTTTTCTGCTGCAGCATTCTCAAGGGAGACAGTTCCCCCTTATGGTCACAAGTTGGCCCGTGACATGAGATACAGAAGGAGGGTGGAATCTCCATGGTACCATCCACTGGAGGCTGGATTTAAGGGCCAGCTGTGAATGAGTTGTTAGGAAGCTGGTGACTCAGAGTCTTGGGGCCTCAGGTTCCTTAGAAGGTTGCAGGTGCTCCAGCAATCATTCCCAGTATCCTCATCGCAGTGTGGCCCTCCCTTTGGAGGACGGGATTGCCTGGTTTCCAGCTGACCCATCATACAGGCTGTCTGAAGGGAGCCTCTTCTAAGCCATCATTGACCACTTCGTTGCACATGCCTGAGCTGTGACTGGGGGGCCCAGAGCAGCAGGCACTTCCGGCCGTAGCCCTAGAAATGGGAAATGGGGTCTCAAGTGTCCCTTGTTGCCCAGAAAGGCTTTCATACCCAGACCTTTCTGATAAGCTCCGGTGATAAGATTGAGATAAAATTTACCTAATATAAAGTTAACTTTTAAAATAAACTATTGGGTAGAATTTAGCACATTCACAGTGTGGTACGACCATTACCTTTCTCTAGTTCAAAATATATTCATCCCCCAAAGCAGTTCCAAGCCCACAGAGAATGAATCCCAGCCCCACCCCCACCCCTGAAACCATGAGGTCGGCTTTCTGACTCCAGTTTCCCTAAAAACAGGATCACATGACTACCTGTGGTCCTCGGCAACCGTGCCTGTCACTCAGCGCAGGGGGTGTTTTCAAGGCTCATCTGTGTCCCACGTAACGTGTGGCAGAACCCCCTCCCATTCCTCTGGGTGATGGACCACGTTTGTTTGTTCATTCGGCCTTTGATGGATTCAGGTCTGTTTCCGCTTTCTGCTGCTGTGAACCTGCATATTCGGATATTTATTTGCACCCCTGTTTTCAGCAGTTTGGGGTCCAGACTCCCATGTGCTTTCTTGCCCCCGAGTCTGGGGAAGGCTGGCTCCCCGGTGCCGAGTTGCATGTGGGTACAGGCAAAGTGTCCCTGTGCCGAGTCCACTGAGCTCTCCGCCCCCACCTGCACTGCCTGTGGCTCCTACGTGGCCTCCTCTTCTTGGCCAGTGACCATCCAGAGGATGAGCAGGAGGAGCTGTCCCCTCTGCTGTGCTCTCCTGGGCTTGAGGCACCTGGCCTGGCACCTCTGGGAGCCCGCGGGTTCAGGGGCACACTGAGCAGCTGCCGAGGGAGAGCCTGCTCCATCACGGGCTCTGACCTGAATCCTCCATCTAGGGGCGATGCTGGGGCCCAGCCAGGACCCGGCCCCGCTGCTGGGGGTGGACCTCCCACCCGCACCGTCTCACCCCTGTAGGTGTTACCCAGTCCAAGCTCACTCCATTTGCTGCATCATAGGCCAATACATCTGAGACAAAGGGTTAAGATAAGCGACATTATTCAGGCAGCCCACTGACCGAGAAGATGGCAGGCTTGCTCTTCAAAATAACCATCTTGTCAGGGTCTGGCTGCCAGGTTCCTTTATAGAGTCAGAGAGAAAGAAGCAAGGAGGAACTAAAGTCAAAAGGCAGAACAGAGAGGGAGAGGCAGTGGGGAAGTAAAGTGAAAGGGTCTGCAGTCTTGCAGAACATCCCCACGGGAGTGGCCAGCCTTTGGAAGGGGTGTGCTAATCACTTCTACTCACAGGTGGGTCAGTTCAGTCACTCAGTCGTGTCCTACTCTGTTACCCCATGGACTGCAGCATGCCAGGCTTCCCTGTCCATTACCAACTTCTGGAGCTTGTTCAAACTCATGTCCATTGAGTCAGTGATGCACTCCAACCATCTCATCCTCTGTCGTCCCCTTCTTCTCCTGCCTTCAATCTTTCCCAGCATCAGGGTCTTTTCCAATGAGTCAGTTCTTCAAATCAGGTGGCTAAAGCATTGGAGCTTCAGTTTCAACATCAGTCCTTCCAATGAATATTTGGGTTGACTTCCCTTAGGATTGATTGGTTTGATCTCCTTGCAGTCCGAGGGACTCTCAAGAGTCTTCTTCAACACCACAGTTCAAAAACGTTAATTCTTCGGTGCTCAGGTTTCTTTATAGTCCAACTCTCACATCCATACATGACCACTGGAAAAACCATAGCCTTGACTAGACAGACCTTTGTTGGCAAAGTAACATCTCTGCTTTTTAATATGCTTTCTAGGTTTGTCATAGCTTTTCTTCCAAGAAGCAAGCGTCTTTTAATTTCATGACTGCAATCACCAACTGCTGTGATTTTGGAGCTCCCCCTCAAAAAAAAAAAATAAAGTCTTTCACTGTTTCCATTGATTCCCCATCTATTTACTATGAAGTGATGGGACCAGATGCCATGATCTTCATTTTTGAATGTTGAGTTTTAAGCCAACTTTTTCACTCTCCTCTTTCACTTTTATCAAGAGGCTCTTTGTTCTTCTTCACTTTCTGCCATAAGGGTGGTGTCCTCTGCATATCTGAGGTTATTGATATTTCTCCTGGCCATCTTGACTCCAGCTTGTGCTTCATCCAGCCTGGCATTTCACATGATGTACTCTGCATGTGGGTAGGGTCCAATTATCTATGAGCTGAGCAAAGGCACTCTCAGACATGCAGAGGGACAAAGTCCTCTGAGGCTGACCATTGTGTATGATTGTAATAATAGTCAAAAGCAATGAAAAGCAAGTTAAAGAAACAGTTCCAACATGGAATCAGAACTGGCTTCTTTTGTGCAACACAGGGTCACCTCTGGCAGCAGGGCCGGGCCTGGGAGCTGGCTACCTGGTCCTCATCGTCGGGGCCGCCTGCGCCTTGGTGGCCGGGGCCGCTGCCCTCCTTGTCCGGCATTACCAGAGAATGACTGGAAAATACGACTTCAAAGCCCGGTCCAACAACTTCAGCTACCAGGCGTTCCACGAGTAAGAAGCCCGGCTGCCCCGCAGGTGGGTGCCAAGCGAGACCCTCTGACGTGCGGGTCCCGCCTTCACCACTCATGGCGAACACACATCGTATCTGGGGGTTTTGGCTGCGGGTAGATTTGTGGGTCTTGGTGTCTCATGCCATCAACACTGTGTGATTTTGAATAAGAAATATATATTTGGTCTTCATCCACTGTTCCTGGTACACGTGTGTGTGCTCATTCGCTGTCATATCTGACTCTTTGTGACCCCATGGACTGTAGCCCCCCAGGCTCCTCTGTCCATGGGATTCTCCAGGCAAGAATACTGGAGTGGGTTGCCATGCCCTCCTCCAGGGGATCTTCCTGACCCTGGGATCAAACCCACATCTCTTATGTCTTCTGCGTTGGCAAGCAGGTTCTCTACCACTAGTGCCACCTGGGAAGCCCAACTTCAGCTCAACTTCTCTCTAACATTAGAGACAACAGCTGCCTTGGCCGGGTACCTTCTCATCTGATTTGGGACCCTCGAGGTGTGGTCATGAAGACCCTTCCATTTACTGACCCTGCTCCATACTGTCCTCATTGGGGGTACTGTTATGTGGACATGCTCTGCAGTGGCTAGCCCACGTCCCCTTCTTCCATCCCCACATTTAGCCTGTCATTCTCTCGAGATAACAGACCTTCAACACAATTCAGTTCTACAGTGTGGTAGACCCGGGATTCATTCTTTAAATGAAGACAGTGTGCTCAGAGAGCTCCAGTCAATCACCCGGGTCGGTCACACAGCAGAGCCTGGGTTACTTCTCCAGCGTCTCTTTCTGATTGACTTCATTGTGACCAGAGAAATTGTCCCCTGCTCCAGGAGCTGGTCCTGGAGACACTGGGAATGTGACGTCCTCACCTCATCTCACCTGGTCTCAGCCCCCACCAACCTGAGAGCCCTTGTGACTCCAGGCCCCGGAGCCCTAATATCCCCCACGGGAAGGACTGAGCCCGGGCCCATCACCACCCTGCACAGAATCACAAGGAAATTTCAGTTTCTTACTTCAGATATAAAGTAAGAATGACAACTAGGAGGCCAATACTTGTCCTGGGGGATTTCCAAAGAAATCTGGTGCGTTGACCAGGGAGGCTGGCCCCTCCTCACAATTAAAACATGGAGGGAAAATTGGCCCCTGGTCTTTTCTTAAGCTCCTGGGACTTCTGTCTTCCAAAGTATATGAGGAAGAAATCTATAACTAGTTCTCAAGTTCTTGCAAAAATCTGCTCTTTGGAAAGCATCAAGCAAACATTCCCGAGGTTGACACTTGGTACAGCCCCACTGGGCGATGAGCCCTGTGTCCGGGTGGGTGGTCCACAAATAGTGCAAAGGCACAGAGTCCCCAGGGTGTGGCCATCTGGCTCAGGTGTGTGCACCCGTCACACCTGCTTGCTTACCAGAGGGAGTGGCCCTCATCCGAGCCCAGGTTCCCATACCTCCTGGAGTCTCTGCCCTTTTATTGGGCCCAGCCTGGCCCTATTCAGCAAGCACAGATGTCTGGTCCTCAGGATTGGCAGTAACTCTCTCCTCCTCACCCTCCTGGGGTTTCCAGCATAAACCTTGCCTTTCCTGGCACAGACTGACCCAGATGATCTTCCCTACACAGGTAGCTGTGATCAAGTTCCAGTCGTCACTCAAGCCTTGATGGGAGCCTGTATTGTCCTACGTCCAGACTTCGATGAGCCCCAGAGATGGAGAACACACAGACCATGACTACCCCCAGGAGGCCAGTCCTCCATCTAGGTCCCAGACAAGCAGCCATAACAGGAGGGTGAGAGGAGCTGGTGGAGAAGCATGCAGGAGCCCGGACGCCAGGAGCCCCAGACAGGGATTTTCAAACCAAGCTCCAATATAGCTCTGCCATCACCCAATCACTGCCACCACCCAGAGCTCCCAGCCCTGTTACCACCACAAGTGGTCCAAGCCCCTGTCTTGGCTTTGCTCACTATCGACATCTATCACCTACCACCCACCCACCCATCCTTGTGCCCCTCTGTTAAATACATAATATTTCACTTTCTCAAAAATATTTGACATCACACTTGAAATCCTATTTTTAAAAATAGGTCAGCCATAAAAAAATACTGCTAATGTGATTTTTAGTAGACACATATACCCTTTGACTTTAGTCCTGCATTATTACCAAGATATTGTTTATATTTACACAGCACTGACTCAAAAAGCACTCTATTAATATGAAAATTTTTATAGCAAGTAGGAAAAAAAATATATATATATCCCTATTTTATATTTTCCCAAGTCTTTTCACAGATACTAAAATAAATAAGTTACCTGGGGGTGAGGCACTATTTACCCATTGCATAATGGGTAACCATAAAATGAATGGGTGAGTTATTTACATAAGTTTACAAAATTAGCTCATGAGGAAATAGGTCTAGAAACTAAGTTTTAATTTAGAGTTTTCTTCATTGCATCATGCTAAGAGATAATGCTTCTTACTTTACTTGAAGTACATGGAATTGTATTTGATACCTAACACCTAAAGAGTATAGTGTTTTTCCTTGATGAACGTAGAATTATAACATGGTCTTAGTTTTTAATTCATAGAGTTAATTTTATTGAATGTTTTTAGTTTATAGGATTAATTTTATTGAGTGTAATTGACATGGGACATTAGGGAAATGTATTTTGATTTATTGAAAATCTGAGTCACGATAGAATTACAATATGCAATACCATGGATAACGATTCTGAGCGCATGGAATAAATTGCTACGACACTAAAGAGGCTCGTGCTGACTGCTGACTGCTCTGTCTGGCTCCATCCACCTCACAAGCTCACTCAGCCTCTGCGCGTGCTGTGTTTCAAGGACACCAGGAGCCCATCTCGGCTCTTCCTGAGCTGTGTCCGCTTGTCCTGACATCAGCTCAGGACCTCTCACTGACCTTTCTTGAGGAAGAGAGAGTTAGTGTTCAGGCTTGAGACCTGTGTCTGTGTGGCTGTTTGGGTCTTAGGTAAAGTGGTGGACTTTAGAACTCCATCTTTAAAACTTCATCCACAGTGTTCATGTAATCTCAGTAACCGCTGTGTCCATTCACTAGTGTTTTCTGTAATAATGAAACTTTGGTCACCCCCTCTTTTTCCTTCCACTGCCCCAGTCCCTTCTTTGACAAGTATTTCCTGCGCGTATACTATGCACCAGGGCCTGAGCTCAGAGCGGGAGATCTTTAGGGGCAGGCTTGGTTCTGCCCTCAAAGGGCACATGGTCTTGTGGGGGAGAGACACTCAAATCGACTGATGACGGGGTCATAACAAGTATCGAGAGGGGCAAGAACGTGTGTGTCATGAGGTGCCCTGACCTGGTCCACCCACCCACCCACCGTTCTCCTCTCTGCCCATCCACCCAACCGCTCTGCATCCATCCCTCACCCCCTCCCTCCAGCCTTCCTTCCTCCCATTCATCCATCCATCCAACCAGCAAAGATTGTTGAGTTCCCGTTCTTATGCTGACATTGTGTGTGTGCATGCTAAGTCGCTTTAGTCGTGTCTGACTCTGTGACCCCATGCACAGTAACCTGCCAAACTCCTCTATCCGTGGTATTCTCCAGACAAGAATACTGGAGTGGGTTGCCAAGCCCTCCTCCAGGGGATCTTCCCGACCCAGATATTGAACCTGTGTCTCTTATGCTTCCTACTTTTACCACTAGCGCTACTGGGAAGCCATATACTGACATTCGGAAGACAGAGTGAAGTAGAGTCCATGTCCCCAGAAACTCAACATCCAGCTAAAGAAAAGCCCCTATGAATCCTATGTGCAGTAAAGTCAGGGAAGCCAAGGGGAGAGGGAGGGAGCCAGAATTATGCATGTGTGTGCCCGTGTGCTCACATTACTTCTCCAAGAGAGTCGGGGTGCTTCTGGGTAAAGGTAGGCTCAGGCTGTATGTTGCTTGTCTTTTAATCCCTCTGATCAAAGACTCTGCTGGCATGGCTCAGGAACTGAATTCAAAGCATTGTGAAACAGAAGGAGGAAGGGCAGAGTCCAGGGCAGCTCTGGACATCTGTAGAGGTTGTTCACTGCTTTTTAATGCAGAGGTCACCCCCAGAGTTGTGCAAGGTACACTCTGTGAGGCCAGACTTGGGAACCTCGGAGACCCTACAGAAGACCCCTCCCTGGACAGAGTGGGCTGTCCTGCCTATCTGGGGTGGAGATTGCGTGAGTGTGGTGCACACATCTGTGAAAGTGAAAGTTGATCAGTCGTGTCCAGCTCTTTGCGATCCCATGGACTCTACAGTCCGTGGAAGCTCCAGGCCAGAATACTGGAGTGAGTAGCCTTTCCCTTCTCCAGGGGATCTTCCCAACCCAGGGATCGAACCCTACCAGCTGAGCCACAAAAGAAGCCTGTGCACACACCTTGTAGATATTAATTATACACCTTCTCATTTTAAAATGGAGAAAGTGGGGGAAATGGAGTCTTTATGCAACTTTCCCAAACAGCTAGTAAGTAGAGACACTGGAACTGAAATCAGGCCTGCCTGCTTGTAAAGTCCTGTGATCCTCTCTGCTAGGGAGAGTCTGATGAAAACCAGGGATCTGATGGAGGCGGAGACTCACCGCAGACTCACTGGTACCCTCCGGCCCAAGCTGAGCTACCCTTAAACCACCACGAGATGGCGTCGTAGACCAGGGAGGGAGACTCATTTTTCTGCAGCCACCACTGCCCTGCTTCTCTGGTTTGAACGCTTTCGCCCTGTTTTGAGCTTCTCAGCTGAGAAGGAAGGAAATCTTAAATCATTTCACAGAGCTTCGGGGTCTCAGCGGCACGTGTCTGCTGGGGTGGGGCTCAGACAACTGTGCTGGTGGTGAGGAAAAAATTACTCAGTAGTCAATCTAAGAATGAAATGAAAATTTTTATTCTAGCCAACCTGAGGATTATCACCAGGAGATGTCTTGCAGTAGCTCCCGGGAATGTTCCAAAGAGGTGGGGGGAGGGGGATAGTATACGTGTGGTTTGGGGGAGGGGATGTGCAGTCAAGCATACACCTTAGTGGAAGGCTGCTGCTGTCACGAGGAATAGCATCTCAGTTAACGGTTTGGGTGCTTTCCTGAGTACGGAAAGATGCAAGAATCCAGAATCATACGAAATTTCTCCTGAAAATCTGACTATCTGAGGGCCAGTCTTCCCCAAGCACAGAGGGCCTCATCCTGATCTTCACCTTGTAGGTCAGCGACTGCAGAGCTTGCTGACTTGATTCTCGTGGAACTGGAGGGAGGGCAACATTCCTATTTTACAGTCCCTTCCCCTTTGATCTTAATTTCAACCAACGTTTGCAGGCATGTCATGACCAGTTTGTTCCAAGGGCCTAAGAATGCTCATTCCTGGGTCAGGTGCAGACTTGACACGCTGCTCCATGCACTTGTTCTTGGACAAGGACCTGATGACAGGGGCCCACAGCTTCTGGGCCGCCTGTCCTACTGGTCTGTTCTGGCCCAGGAAATGGGTCCCTCTTGTTGCTTCTTTCTGCAACTAATTACACAATTGCAATCATTTTTCTTACAGGACTACATATTGGGTCAATCATTTCAGGTCACCTAGCTGTTATTGGGACTTCCCTGATGGCTCAGTGGTAAAGAATCCACCTGCAATGCAAGAGAGGCAGCAGATGTGGGCTCCATCCCTGGGTTGGGAAGACCCCCTGGAGGAGGAGATGGCAACCCACTCCAGTATTCTTGCCTGGGAAATCCCATGGACAGAGGAGCCTGTGGGCTACAGTCCATGAGGTTGTGAATAATTGGACATGACTGAGCACACACACTCACAAAGTAAGTAATGCAGCTAAGAACTTCCGTGAAATGCAGCCCAGTACTCAGCAGGTCATCTGAGCAGTCTGTCCCAATGGCTACCTTTAAGGGAAATGATATATTGGCATTTTACATCAAGTTCACTGAAGACGTTTGCGTGTACATGGTGAGTGAAGGGTCGTTGTGACCTCTTACAGGACTGAGAAAGGGAAGCTGTCTTCTAAGGAGTTATGGGGTTGGTGTCAGGAGAAGAAAAATTGATGTTTAGGGTTGAGCAGGAATTTCTGCTCTGGGGAGGTCTGGTTAAAACACAGTGTACACCAGAGGAAGGGGAGTGGGGGGAAAGCAGGCCCACCAGCAGAGAAAAAGGTTTATATTCAGTTCCCTTGTTTTGCCTTAAGATGTGAGTTTTTACTTCATCCCTGGTCTTTCAGAGTGGGCAGACCCAGTGCCTTCATAGCAGGGGACTTAGAGGCGCCGGCCTGGGCGGCTGTGGGGCTGGCTCTGCGTGGACTCTGCCTTCCTGCCTGGACTTCCCGAGGGAGAGGCGCCTTCCTTCCCACCCCTCTTTGTTTCTGGGAGGAAAAGGGCAGCCATGGCAGGAAATGGTGTCTCTGTGCGGTAAAACCCAGGGTAAACTTCCCTGGACCTGCACTGGGGTGTCGGGGCCACAGCGGGACTGCCGGCAGAGGGAGTTCCGGCTGGCGTGAGGAGGCGAGTCCTAGAACCCCGCAGGCGTGGGCTAAGCTTCACCAGCCTCATGTGGGCGCAGGCCCCTGGGGCGCGTCTTGAATACTCTCTGCGGTTGTCCTGAGTCTTGGACATGTCTCTTTCCAGGGACACAGAATGAGGTCAGGGTGGCAGCGTGGCCAGGCCTGGTATGGAGACCCAGTCCACCACCCGTTCAAGTGGCTGAGGGGTCCCGTCTGTGTCCAGGGTCCCCGGTAGCCCAGTCACCACTAGGAGTCCTGGTGGAGGAGGAGAGCAGCTCAGGGAGGGAACAGCTGTGGAGCCTGGGCTGAACAGTAACGCGGCACCTCAGTGCTCACATCATCCAGGAGGTCGCGTCACAGTGGAGCCTGGCGAGGCCTCCAGCTCACGCTGTGGCCCTGAACTCCGGAGACACTTCCACCCCTGGACTGGGCTTTGCGCTCCCTCGGGGAGGGGGCGGGCTGGCCCAGCCTCAGGAGCACATGGGCCTTCCTGGGAGCCGGTCAACTTCTGTCCCGAGGACCGGCCTCTCTCAGGTTTAGCACCCTCTTTTCGCCGAGATGGAACCACAGCCATCGTTTGCTGGTGTCCCCACCCCAGCAGCCCACACGTCACCCCAGTCCAGTTTCTAACCTGAGCTGCCCTCTCCAGAGGCCTGGTCCCCATGACAGAGGTCCGGCTCAACAGACATCCTGTCTCTTTCCCAGCAAACCTCCTTTAACTCTTGAGTTTCACCAGGTCTGGCCACGTGCTGCCTTGGGGGTGGACAGACCGGACCCCGCATGCCCCAGTAGCCCCTGGACACCTCGGTCATGGACAGAAGTACTACCATTAAGCTGATCCTGGAGCCCTGCCTGGAGCAGCAGATGGGGACTCCATGTGGGCAGCCCAGTGCCTGGGTGACCTGCTTTTCAGGTCAGTGAAGGTCTGTCACCCGCTTCCCACCCCATGCCCAGAAGTGGGCAGGTGCTGGGTGGGCAACTGCCCCCATGCCTGCTGGGTCACCTCCACCGGGCCCCTCCCTTACCTTCGGGCCTGCAGCCAGGCCCACCCCTGTGGGTGGGGAGGGATGGGACGCAGCACAGGATCCAGGTTGCTGCCCTGGCTTGTTCATCACCCCGGGGCTTCCGGCCTCCAGTCCTCGGAATGTCTGGGTCCCACTCCTGCCAGCTGCTGACCAAGGTCTGGGGCTCTGATGCCCCAGGAGGCTGCTAGGTGCAGAAAACACCTTCATGGGGACTGAAAATTTAAAATGTCATTTATGAGGTTGATTTTTAAAAGACAATTCATTTTCCTTAATTAAATTCAACTTGTGAATCTTTTAAATTTATTTTGCATGCATCTGGGGACTTCTACCAATCACTTTGAAGGGGACCTTGGAGTTTGGTGAAAAGTGATAGAAACTGTCATGACCAATCCTGTTAATTAAATTGGACATTTAAAACTGTATTTACAAATTTTATTTCTTTGATTTTCCTTCTAAGGAGCTTCAACTGTATGACCCATATGTTTTAAAAATCTCCAGTGAGGCTGCCGAGAACAGACCAAGCCTAGAAGCTTGGTCTCAGGGTCTGAGGCACATATGGATTCTCTTTACATATCTAATCCATTTCTCTCATGCCTTTCAACTTGAATGTACAAGCCTACAAGGAGCAGGGCATTTTAAACTAGAATCAGCTCTTCTATTCACTGTTGTTCAGATGCTCAGTTGTGACCGACTCTGCAAGCCCATGGACTGCAGCACGCCAGGCTTCCCTGTCCTTCACCATCTCCGGGAGTTTGCTCAAACTCATGTCCGTTGAGTCAGTGATGCCGTCCAACCATCTCATTCTCTGTCATCCCCATCACTTGCCCTCAATCTTTCCCAGCATCAAGTTTTTTTCTAATTAGCTGGCTCTTCACATCAGGTGGCCAGAGTATTGACGCTTCAGCATAAGTCCTTCCAATGAATTTTCAGGGTTGATTTCCTTTAGGATTGACTGGTTGGATCTCCTTGCAGTCCAAGGGACTCTCAAGAGTCTTCTCCAATACCACAGTTCAAAAGCATCAATTCTTTGATGCTCAGCCTTTCTTATGGTCCAACTCTCCATACATGACTACTGGAAAAACCATAGCTTTGACTATACAGATCTTTGTTGGCAAAATGATCTCTCTGCTTTTTAATACACTGTCTAGGTTTGTCATAGCTTTTCTTTCAAGGAGCAAGCATCTTTTAATTTCATGGCTGTAGTCACTGTCCGTAGTGATTTTGGAGCCCAAGGAAATAAAGTCTCTCACTGTTTCCATTTCTTCCCCACCTATTTGCCATGAAGTGATAGGACTGGATGCCATGATCTTAGTTTTTTGAATGTTGAACTTTAAGCCCGTTTTCAGCTATTCTATGGGATAAACTAGAAAAAAAAATCTATGCTGTGGGAGTCTCTAATATGCCTCATTCTCTTAAATACTGCAGATTTTAAAGCAAATACACAGACTCTTCCTGAATGTAACAGGAAAGAATTAACACAATGGGTTTGATTTATTTTATCATCTGCCTGTTGTTCTAAACATCCCTAGAGTTAAAAGAGGCTTCTCCACTTCAGAAATGATCTCACCACTCTAAGTAAGTTATCCTGTCACAGTGGGAGAGGGTTGGGTCTGGACTTGAGACCAGGGACTGTGACATTCCAGAGGCTTCTGTCAGGTCACTGATGAGACCTCTGCTGAGAGCCGTCACCCTGAAGACTGCTGAAGTGCCTCCCAGGTGTCTGTCTCCCAGGCTAAGCCCATGGGTTCCCCCAGATCATTTCCCATCCGTCCCTCTGACTAGTCTTCAGTCATCTCCCAGTGGTTCCATCAGTGACCAGATTGAGCTCTCTGTGGCTGAGTAACCTGGCAGGGGGGTGACCGCTGCCAGGCCTGCTGATCAGAGTTCAGGGCTGGGACTCTGCCTCTGACTTGAGCATGGGCACCCTTTCCAGTGCTCACACTGGCAGAACCTTAGGTTTCACCTGGATCTTACAGTTTCATCCACCCTTTGAGGCAGGAACCCAGCTCCACATGCTTCAGGTGGGGAAACTGAGCCCAGAGGGAGGAAGGAACTTGCCTGAGGCCCAGGGTGGTGGCGGGGCCAGGCTTTTGAGTGGCTGACCACCATGCATGGCTTCAGTGTAGGAGCCCCAGCTTGGGAGCAAGACCCCGGTTGTAATCAGGATGGGCACCGTGCTGTTCTGACTGTCCTAGAACCCATGAAGAGAGGCCCAGTGCTTTCTCCCAGGCTTCATGCTGCAGATGAGGGCTGGGCCGCATCAGCTGGATCTCAAGTCTTAGAAGCACCGAAGGAGGTGATGTCATTTTCCTCCCCTTCATAACTGCCCACCCCTCCCCTGTCATGAGAATGTGAGAAGGCCCCATAAAGGGCAGGAATCATCTTGATCGTATTTTGATGGAGGCTCCAGTCAGGGATGGGCTTCCCTGGTAGCTCAGCTGGTAAAAAATCCACCTGCAATGCAGGAGACCCCAGTTTGATTCCTGGATTGGGAAGATCTCCTGGAGAAGGGATAGGCTACCGACTCTAGTATTCTTGCACTTCCCTGATGGCTCAGTCTACAATAAAGAAATCTGTCTGCAATGCGGGAGACCTGGGTTCGATCCCTGGGTTGGGATGATTCCTTGGAGGAGGGCATGACAATCAGCTCCAGTATTCTTGCCTGGACAATCCCATGGACAGAGGAGCCTGGCAGCCTACAGTCCATAGGGTTGCAAAGAGTTGAACACAACTGAGTGACTAAGCACAGCGCAACCAGTCAGGGACACTGTTGTGGAGAAGGGTGTGGGGGGCGTTTCCCAAGACCACCTTTCGGTTTGATGACCCTCTAGAAAGACTCAAGGCACAGTTTATCGCTCCATGGACTGTAGCTGGCCTGGCTCCTGTCTTGTGGATGATGCTAAGCTCTGACAATGGCATGTGATGACCCGTGTGGGTCATTGCCAACCAGGGCAGCTCATAGGCCTCTGTGTCCAGAGTTTTACTGGTGGGTTGTGTAGGCGTGAAGCACCTACACTGGTGATGCGAACTACTCAGACCCCAGCCCCTTCCCCCGCCAGGCCCGACTGAGGTGCTCAGCCCACAGCTCCCTCATCACTCACAGCATTAGCAGGAATTCCAAGCAGGGCCCGGGTCCCTGGATGCACACACAGCCTCATCAGGTGGACATTTCTCAGTTTAGTTCAGTTCAGTCGCTCAGTCTCGTCCAACTCTACAGCCCCATGGACTGCAGCATGCCCAGCTTCCCTGTCCATCACCAACTCCCAGAGCTTGCTCAAACTCATGTCCATCGAGTTGATGATGCCATCCAACCATCTCATCCTCTGTCATCCCCTTCTCCTGCCTTCAATCTTTCCCAGCATCAGGGTCTTTTCCCAGGAGTCAGTTCACATCAGGTGGCCGAAGTATCAGTTCCTTCCAATGAATATTCAGGGTTGATTTCCTTTAGGATTGACTGGTTGGATCTCCTTGCAGTCCAAGGGACTCTCAAGAGTCTTCTCCAACACCACAGTTCAAAAGCATCAGTTCTTTGGCACTTAGCTTTCTTTGTGGTCCAACTCTCAAATCCATACATAACTGCTGGGAAAACCATTGCTTTGACTGTGGACATTCCTAGGACACAGCTGGAACTGGAAAGTGCAGGGTTCAACACCCTAGCCCCACTGAGCCTCTCCTGCACAGGGGCAGGTGGGGGGTGCAGAAGGGGCCGGGCATCTGAAGTCATCGAGGGCCCCTCTGAGAGCCAAATCTGGCTAAAGAGATGCTCAGGCTGCCAGGAGACTGGCCCCTCTCTGCCCCAGCTCTGATTTCCTTACAGAGCAGAGAAGTCACCCCATGAGCCAGGCAGAGCTGGGCTAAGGGGGTGGGGGCAGCCTCAGCTCAAAGCCCCAGACCTGTCCATGTGTAACAGCCAGCACTGAGGGGATGGGGTGGTAAGAGTACTCAGGGGAAGACATTCCCTCCATCGTTTTGGGCAGCATTGTATTTTACACATATCTCCAAGTGTTTATAAATATGTTTTACAACGTTGCTGAAATTGCCATCATCTCAGTGAAATAAACGTGCTGGTAATCATGGGGATTTGGGTGTTTCAGCCCAGGGCAGAAACCACAGCAGGCGGACTCAAGGTTTAATGGTTATCCTGGGGTTTGATTTCAAGTGGAATCAATCAGATTGAAGATTCTCACTGTGTTTTTCATCCTCCTGCAGAGTGTCTGTCCAGTTTCACAAACTTTGAAGCCCCAGGCCAGTCCCCCGAGGCCACAGGCAGGAGTTCCCCAGGCACAAGTTCTGTCCACCTGGGGCGAGTCCTGCACACGGCACAGCCAGGCTTCCTTCCCAGTGGCCCAATGCTGTTGGGTTTCTTTTTCACAAAGTTGTTGCCAGGAAGCCCAAGTGTTGCAAAGTTGACCAGCTAACTCCAGCCTTCTCTCTGTGGATTTTGTGATTAAAGAAAAAAGAGAGAGAATGAAAAACAACAATAAAACCCCAAGGGACTAAGACAGAGAGAAAAAATATATAATTAGCATGCAGAATTTTCAGTGGAAAATTACCCCCAAATCGTCGACAACTTCCCCACAAATTATGGAGCCTTTTATCTGGTACAAGTTACAACTAACTCATCACATCCACGCCAGGTAAGGTGAGAGGAGAGCCCTGCAGGGTGGCTCTGAGTTTGGGTGCCAAGGTGTGATGTGGAGGTCTCTCCACCCTCTAACAGGAGATGGAGGCAAGGTGGGGCAGGTGGGGCAGAGAAGGCAGGGGACAGGGAACACAATAGAGGGCCAGCAGGGAGCACACCCCCCAGGAAGCAAGGACTGTGATCCTGGGAGGAGAGAAGGGCCTGGGCACGGCCAGCATCTGGTCTGAGTGTTCAGGTCTGGGCATGCGTGCATTCTTGGCATGAGCTAAGCTAGGGTTGGCAGCCTCAGAAGAAATGTTTTGTGAAAATGATCTCAGAAAATGCAGACAGGACCCCACACCTCCTTCCTGTGGCCTTGCCCTCCCCTTCCAGTGCAGTCCAGAAAGTTCTATGACCTCAAATGTGCTGTGGCCACGGTGGCCAAGCTGAGGGAGGGCCAGCTTGCTGAGTCGCCATCAGCGACCCTTGGTGGGCCTTGGGGCCAGTGGGGCACTGGCAGCCCCTCCCACTGTTAAGCCCTCGTACAGGCACCAGGGGGAGTGTGAACTTGAACCAGAGCGCATGGCAGGAAGCCTGGCTGTGCTGGAGGTGGGCCAGTGGGCACGTGGCAAGAAGCCTTTCCTGAGAGTGGGTCTGGGGGAGGTGGCACACTGGTGGCACCTGTGCGGGACTCCTTGGGGAAGAGTCCAGCTGCACAGGGAGACCTGGAGCAGGGCGGGAGGAGGGCGCTGGGAGGACCCGCAGAAAGGGAGCCTGGCGTCCCACAGCTCATCCCCAGCTCTCTACTTTGCCATCAGTGTTCCCTGCTGCAGCAGCTCAATTCTGTGGATTTTTCCAGGCTCTGAAGCCTGTATTTTTTGTTTTTTAATTGAAGTATAGTTGATTTACAGTGTTGTGCCAATCTCTGCTGCATAGCAAAGTGACTTAGTTTTACATACAGACATTCTTTTTTAAATATTCTCTTCCATTATGGTTTATCCCGTGGATATAGTTGGATGCAGTTCCTTTTGCGTTACAGGCTTCCCAAGTGACACAGTGGTAAAGAACTCCCTGCCAATGCAAGAGACGTAGGTTTGATCCCTGGGTCAGGAAGATCCCCTGGAGGAGGAAATGGTAACCCGTTCCAGTGTTCTTGCCTGGGAAATCCCATGGACAGAGGAGCCTGGTGGGCTGCAGTCCATGTGGGGTGGCAAAGAGTCAGACACGACTGAGCATTCATTCCATGTGCGTTACAGAAGGACCGTGCTGCTTATCCATCCCATATGGCATAGTTTGCACCTCCCAGCCTCAAACTCTCAGTCCATCTCTTCCTGTCTGCATCCCCCTTGGTCTGTATCTTTGAATCCATAGGGACTCTGACTTGGCCAGGACTAGACAGTCTGCTGTGGCAGGTAGGAGGAATGTTGGAAACAGGAGATGGTTGTCTTGGTTTCTGGTCTTTATCCCTCATTCTTTCGGCAGGTGCTTCTGTGATAGTGCGGTCTGCTGGTCTACCTCCTAGCCTCTGCCAGCGCTTATACCTGCTCTGCCTCCAACACCTGCTCTCAGGTGAGACCACGCACAGGACTGGAGGTGGGCACCTCCGTGTGAGCCCTGGGCACCTGAGACGTGGGCTCTGGAGGCTGGGGGGAGGGGTTGACACTCCCCCACCCACTCACCCCCACCCGTCCAGCTGTGGCAGAGAAAAGGGGTATTTTCTGCTTTGTTGATCCATTTGAAGGACGTGTCGCCCAGAGATGGCTTTTGCCCAAGACATTAAAGGACAAAGGCAGGCAAACACATCAGCGGCCTCACTGGCCAGGGGCCACGCTGTGGTCAGGATTGGGGAGCTGCTGCAGCCACAGCTGTGGGGAACAATGCCAGCCGGAGGTCTGGCTTCCATCTGCGGCTGACTCTGGACCCAGCCTTCCAGAGAAACTGGCTTCATAAGGACTGGACCCTTCCCGCCTCCAGTTTCTGCAGCCGCAAAGGTAATCATGGCCCACGGGCCCTTGGCGCTTCACCGGGCACTAAAACCTCTGCACTTGTAATCTTCTTTAACCCTCATAACAACCCACCAAGGTCAAGGCAGCTCTTCCAGGTCCTCTTTCAGGAGCTAAATCCCGCCCAAGGCCCCAGTGGGTCAGCACAGACCCCCAGCTGCTCCCCCGCTGGGCTGCTCACAGGAGTCAGAGAACAGGAGCTAGAAATACGGAAGGTGGTGTGCTTCTCTCCTGTGGCTGAAACACACCAGCACAAACTTGGCGGTTTAAAACTGCACAAATTGATCATCGTACATGTCAGGGGTTAAACCTCTTGACATGAGTCTCACTGGGCTCAAATCAGGGTGTAGGCAGGCTGGCCCCTCCTGCACACTCCAGGGGAAGATTCATCTTTGCAACTCAAGGGGTGCCTCAGTTCTTGGCTTGTGGCCCTTCCTCCATCTGCAAGGGCAGGACGGCAGGTCATGGCCTCCTCATGTCCCATCGCTCTGAGCCTCTCTGCCACCTCCCTCTGCCAGGTTTGCGGATCTGGTTGATTATTCTGGGCCCAATCTGATAATCCAGAATAAGCTCCCTATTTTAAGGCCAGCTGATTACCAACTTCAATTCCATCTGCTCCTCTTAATCCTTCATGCATGTAAAATAATACATTCGCGAATTCCAGGATGGGGACCTGGAGAGGCATGTGGGATCTGTGTCTCCACAGCCACCTTCCCTGTCGCTTGGACTGGCCACCCCTCCAAGGTCCAAGCTCTACCTGCAGATTAGCTTTTGAGAGCTGAGTGTTAGGAAACATTTGTTATTAAAAGCAGATATAAATGTGCAGTGAAATATATTAAAAACAGAGGTGACAAATGCTCAAAACTCATCACTTCCTTAAGTCAGACAGAGGAGAAACATCCTATGACATCCCCTATATGTGGACTCTAAAAAGAAACGATACAAATGAACAGAAAGAAACCCACAGACTTAGAGAAGGAATTTATGGCTGTCTGGGGTGGGGGTGGGGGGCAGGGAAGGGATGGTTGGGGAATTTGGGATGGACGTGTACACACTGCTATATTTAAAATGGATAACCAACAAGGACCTACTGTATAGCACAGGGAACTCTGCTGAATGTAATGGGGTAGCCTGGATGGGAGGGAGTTTGGGAAAGAATGGGTACATGTGTTTGTGTGGCTGAGTCCCTTTGCTGTCCACCTAAAACTATCACAACGTTGATAATTGGCTATACCCCAATATAAAGTAAAAAGTTTAAAAGAAAAAGACTCATCGCTTCCTAATCCTTTTACTGCAGGTTACTATCATTTCTGCCTTTCTGGTTGTTTGCCTCCATTGCATCTGAGGGGCGGAAGTCCTAGCTGATGCCCCGTTCCCCGCAGCCCTCACCTCTGCTGCCCCGTTCCCCACAGCCCCCCACCCCTGCTGCCCCATTCCCCGCAGCACCCACCCCTGCACAGCTCTTTTGACTGTCTTCAATGACATCATGGCAGCAGCTTGAAACTGGCCATGGGGGCAGTGTTTACATACCAGAATTTAGCAGAGGCTACAGATCAGGGCTTGCTATATTTTGGGTTGATGGTTTAGTCTTTAGAAAGTGGCAGAGAAAAGATTAATAATGCAGACTGACCTAAAGGTGTATCGCATTTGTAACTATTACATTGTGAATAGCATAGAAAATTGTCCCATCAGAGCTGAACTGCAACTCCAGATTGGCTACAGATGCAAGAGTTTGGCAAGAAATGAGGACCCCGCTGCTGGTCCAGTGGTTAGGACACCATGCTTCCAATGCAAGGGGCAGGGATTTGATCCCTGATCGGGAAAGTTCTAAATGCCCTGAGGTCAAAATAAAGTTATCAGGAAAAAAAAAAAAAAAAGGCAAAAATCAACCAAAGCATTCTGAGTGAATCACGGCCACAGGGACTTCATAACAAAAAGTACTTTCTCCTTTGTTATTCTGTGTAAATGGCATACTATACTTTCTTAATCTTAGGAAAATGGAGACTAAACTGACATCTGTGTGCATGCCCATGCTTCTCTTTGCAGACAGCTGGTTATTAATCACTTACCAGCGCATCCCCACCTACTCCTCCCCCCCGCAGACTCTCCTGCCAGTCCCGCTGCTTCGTGCCTTTGTCCTCTGAACCTCTTACATTTTCCAGAATCCTCCCTGCTGTACACACGCTGTTTGCACAGTGTGGCATGACCCCCTTCCCACTCTGCCTGTCCCATTGTCCAGCTGGCCCTACAGGTACCACGCCGGAGTCACCCTCCTGGGGGCCTTCCAGGCCCTGGGCGGTGTGGAGTGCCCATCCTGGGTGCTCACAGTGCCCCCCACTCCCTACCCCCAGCTCGGGACCCAGCCACTTCTCCGTCTCTGCCACTGGCCCTGGCTGTGCAGAGCCCAAATCACCCCAACATAGCAGGCGCTCGACAGATATCCCTGGAAGGAGCTGGGACTCTTTTCAATGGGTAAGGCCTTCGAGTCTCTTCCAGGACCCAGGAGGAAACCCTGCTATTGACAGTTGTGGAGGGAGCCAGTTTCTAGTTTATAAGGCTCTCCAGGGCATGTTAAGGGGATGAGAGAACAGCCCCCTATCCCATCCCCTTGAGTCTGGAGGGATCCCCTCCCCTTCCACTTCCACACCTAACATCCCCAACAAAGGGCTTCTGGATGCAAACCCACAGGGGTTGGGGATCTAGGGATCCGTTGGGGGTCTAGATCAGATTAGTGGCCTCCTGGGGGATCCTGGGAGCTGAGATCCTGGGTCAGGTATGCTCAGAGGATCAGCATGAGCAAAAGTGAGGTGGTTAATGAGGAGACAGCTCCCAGAGCCCCTGGTGAGATGGGGAGGCAGGGAGACTGTCTGGGTGGGGGGCCCTCCCCACTGCCCCACCTCCCCACTTGCCCAGCCCCACCAGGCACATGGTGGAGGCGCTGATAAAGGCTGCAGGCCTCATCTGCCTCACGTGTTTGTGTAGTTACTGGTGGGCAGGGTGATGGGTGGAGGTGGAGGAGAGACCACATGGAATCCCAGGAGAGGTGCTGAGTCAGGCGGGATGCCTTGGCTGTGCTGGCAGGTACCCTGCCTTGCTGGCCCGGGGCCTTCTTTATGTGCAGGTCCACGTGGACGACTCTCAGGATCACTCATTTTGCAGATAGAATACTAAACGTTTGTCCCTGATGAATGTCAGCACCACAATAGCCTCCCAGACACAGGCTGGGACAAAATACCACAGAATGCTCTCTGACCATGACATTCAAACACGGGGTGCCATTTGCAAGCTCCTGGCCTGGCTTGAACTGTGAGCCCACAACATCCTCTGTGCTCGTCACTAACTGGGGGCTCCTCTACTGTCCCCACCGGCTCCGCAGGGGGACACACCCACCTGGGAAGGCGGGGTGGGAGGGCAGGACCCCTGGGTCCATGAGGCTTCCTCCCAGCTGTGGGCCTTCATGCTGTCTGTCTGTCCTGTCAGGACACAGCCGTGAAATGCCAGCGGGCATCGAGGCAGGTGGTGAGTTAGGGAACCAATGAAGAGCAGGACATGTGGCCTCTTCCTGGTCTTGGGAAGTGGTGGGAAAGCAGTGTTCCTCCAGGAAGGCCTGCTGACCTGGGGTAGACAGGAAGGAGAGATGGGAGACATACAGACAAGGAGACAGCGAAGGAAAGGCCTCCAGAGGGATGGCTCCAGGGATGTTGGCTGCAGGATTCCCTGAGATGCCCTCATACATCTCAGGGTATGGCCAAATGCCTGTGGCCACAAGAGATATGAATACATTCTCTTATGGTGCGAAGAAGCTAAACTCAGGATGATAAGCAGTGGCAAGAAGGATGTTCCAAGTGGCTCCGACTAGGAACAGTGCCAGGTTTGACCATGACTGCAAACATAGTTAGAATCACTTCCAATCAGAGATGTGATGGGCTTGAGGTAGCAGCCGCTCACAGGCAAAGGTTAACCGACTTGTTTGCTTATTCAGCAGGTTACACGCTCACACACACATGTACACACACAGAGGTGCACACTTGTGGCCACCCCCAGTGGTCAGGACACATCAGTTTACCTGCTACCCTGCTCACAAGGCTGCTCTTATTTGCATAAACACTACCCAACAAATACTTGTGGTCCTAATTTCCTCATGCCAAAGTCTCAGGAGGAAGTTTCTATTATTCTCGTTTGCTTTTCAGATGAAAAAATAAAGACTCAGGAGACCCCTGTGAGAAGGGGACAGGGCAGGAAGAAGAGATGTGGGGAGGGGCAGGGTGGGCACAGAAAGGAGGGGGAGAAAAGGATGGGAGGGAGAAAGGAAGTGGGGTGCCAAATGGGGGGCAACGAGGGGGAAGCTGCCTGCAGGTGGCACCCTGCAAGTGGCCTTGAGCTGAGATGGGTGGATTCAGGAGGCTGGGCTAGATGGAGGGGCTGATGGGGCTAACCCCAAACCTGCTTTGGTTCTGAGAAGCTGAGAATGTGGGGCTGAGTGAGTGAGGAATTGCCTAGCAGTTCACACTACGAGGAGTCTGTGTGTGGGTGTCCCGTCTTCTTATTATATAAACAGGACGCATACCCTACACAAATAAAAAAGGAGGATCACACACACCTTGGGTCATTAAATACAAGTGGAATCAGTTCAGTTCAGTTGTTCAGTCGTCTCCTACTCTCTGCGACCCCATGGACTGCAGCACGCCAGGCCTCCCTGTTCATCACCAACTCCTGGAGTTTACTCAAACTCATGTCCGTTGAGTCGGTGATGCCATCCAACCATCTCATCCTCTGGTGTCCCCTTCTCCTCCTGCCCTCAATCCCTCCCAGCATCAGGGTCTTTTCCAATGAGTCAGTTCTTCATATCAGGGGGCCAAAGCATTGGAGTTTCACCTTCAACATCAGTCCTTCCAATGTACACCCAGGACTGATCTCCTTTAGGATGGACTGGTTGGATCTCCTTGCAGTCCAAGGGACTCTCAAGACTCTTCTCCAACACCACAGTTCAAAAGCATCAATTCTTCGGTGCTCAGCTTTCTTTATAGTCCAACTCTCACATCCATACATGACCACTGGAAAAACCATAGCCTTGACTAGACAGACCATTGTTGGCAAAGTAATGTCTGCTTTTTAATATGCTGTCTAGGCTGGTCATAACTTTCCTTCCAAGAAGTAAGCGTCTTTTAATTTCATGGCTGCAGTCACCATCTGCAGTGATTTTGGAGCCCCCCAAAATAAAGTCTGCCATTGTTTCCACTGTTTCCCCATCTATTTCCCATGAAGTGATGGGACCAGATGCCATGATCATTGTTTTCTGAATGTTGAGCTCTAAGCCAACTTTTTCATTCTCCTATTTCATTTTCATCAAGAAGCTCTTTAGTTCCACTTCACTTTCTGCCATAAGGGTGGTGTCATCTGCATATCTGAGGTTATTGACATTTCTCCCAGCAATCTTGATTCCAGCTTGTGCTTCCTCCAGCCTGGCATTTCTCATGATGTACTCTGCATATAAGTTAGGTAAGCAGGGTGACAATATACAGCCTTGATGTACTCCTTTTCCTATTTGGAACCATTGTTCCAAGTCCAGTTCTAACTGTTGCTTCCTGACCTGCATACAGATTTCTCAAGAGGCAGGTCAGGTGGTCTGGTATTCCCATCTCTTTCAGAATTTTCCACAGTTTCTTGTGATCCACACAGTCAAAGGCTTTGACATAGTCAATAAAGCAGAAATAGATGTTTTTCTGGAACTCTCTTGGTTTTTCCATGATCCAGCGGATGTTGGCAATTTGATCTCTGGTTCCTCTGCCTTTTCTAAAACCAGCTTGAACATCAGGAAGTTCACAGTTCACATATTGCTGAAGCCTGGCTGGGAGAATTTTGAGCATTACTTTACTGGTGTGTGAGATGAGTGCAATTGTGTGGTAGTTCGAGCATTCTTTGGCATTGCCTTTCTTTGGGATTGGAATGAAAACTGACCTTTTCCAGTCCTGTGGCCACTGCTGAGTTTTCCAAATTTGCTGGCATATTGAGTACAGCATTTTCACATCATAATCTTTTAGGATTTGAAATAACTCAACTGGAATCCCATCACCTCCACTAGCTTTGTTTGTAGTGATGCTTCCTAAGGCCCACTTGACTTCACATTCTAGGATGTCTGGCTCTAGGTGAATGATCATACCATCGTGATTATCTGGATCATGAAGATTCCTTTTGTACAGTTCCTCTGTGTATTCTTGCCACCTCTTCTTAACATCTTCTGCTTCTGTTAGGTCCATACCATTTCTGTCCTTTATTGAGCCCATCTTTGCATGAAGTGTTCCTTTGGTATCTCTAATTTTCTTGAAGAGATCTCTAGTCTTTTCCATTCTATTGTTTTCCTCTATTTTTTGTACTGATCACTGAGGAAGGCTTTCTTGTCTCTCCTTGCTATTCACTGGAACTCTGAATTCAAATGGTTGTATCTTTCCTTTTCTCCTTTGCTTTTCACTTTTCTTCCTTTCACAGCTAATTGTAAGGCCTTCTCAGACACCCATTTTGCTTTTTTGCATTTCTTTTTCTTGGAGATGGTCTTTATCCCTGTCTCCTGTACAATGTCATGAACCTCCATCCATAGTTCATCAGGCACTCTATTAGATCTAGTCCCTTAAATCTATTTCTCACTTCCACTGTATAATCTTGTAAAGGATTTGATTTAGGTCATACCTGAATGGTCTAGTGGTTTTCCCTACTTTTTTCAATTTAAGTCTGAATTTGGCAATAAGGAGTTCATGATCTGAGCCACAGTCAGTTCCTGGTCTTGTTTTTGCTGACTATATAGAGCTTCTCCATCTTTAGCTGTAAATCTGATTTTGGTATTGACCATCTGGTGATGTCCATGTGTAGAGTCTTCTCTTGTGTTGTTGGAAGAGGGTGTTTGCTATGACCAGTGCATTCTCTTGGCAAAACTCTATTAGCCTTTGCCCTGCTTCATTCCGTACTCCAAGGCCAAATTTGCTTGTTACTCCAGGTGTTTCTTAACTTCGTACTTTTGCATTCCAGTCTCCTATAATGAAAAGGACATCTTTTTTGGGTGTTAGTTCTAAAAGGTCTTGTAGGTCTTTTAGAAGTGGAATAAGCTCAACAATTAAAAACCCAATTCTGTGCCTTATCCAGGGGGCACTTCTAACCCAGAAGATAGGTATGAAGACAGGTAGGTTATGTCAGGCCAGGCTGGGTTTAAGTAGAAAAACATTGAGCAAGACCAAGAAGGGCTCTTTTGATGAATCAAGAATGCAATTCATAACCAACTTGTTCACAAACAAGTCCCAGGCATTAACATGCAGGACAGGTTTCAACATGTAAGAATTACATGAGATAAGAGTAAGAATTACAGGAGATATAGGGACATACACACAGGATCAATGTGCTAATAGCCAAGTTAAGAAAATATATGCTGTGGTTAATTTTTTACCCTTTTTTGGTATTTTGCCCAATATTTTACTATGAAAAAGTTCCAAACACACAGAAAAATGGAAAGAATTACACATTGAACACATATATCCATCCCTTAGATCAGGGGTCAGCCACGTGTGGTCTGTGGGCCCAACCTCACCGCTGACTGTTTTTGTAGGACCTGTGAGCTAGGAACACCTGTCTTTAAGTTCCTTTTTTAAAATTAATTTATCTATTTTAATTGGAGGATAATTACTTTACAATTTTTTTTGTCTTTATATTCTTAAATAGTGAAAAAGCACTCAAAAGAAGAAAAATATCTTGTGACACACAAAAATCATGTGAAATTGAAATTTCGGCATCCCTAAATAAAGCTGTATGGAAACACAAGCTCAGGCATTTACATATAGTCTATGGTGGATCTCTTGCACCAATGAACGAGCTGAATGGATGGATCAGATAGTACTTAAAATCTAAAGCATTCACTATTTGATCCTTTACATAAAAAGTTTATCCACCCCTGCCGTATGTTCTAAAGTTAATATTTTCCTATAATTGCTTTATCACACATCTGTCTATCCCTCCATCCATTAATCCAGACTGTTTTGGAATCACCTTAACATTTTAAATAGCAATATATTTCACTGTTTAAATGATTCAGTATGCATATCATTAGTTAGAGTTCATTACAGTAAGTCCCCAACATATGAACAAGTTCCAGTCTGAGAGCATGTTCATAAGTCCAATTTGTTTGTAAGTCCAACAACGTTAGCCTAACTACCCAACGAACACAGTCAACAAGAGAGAACCGTGCCTATGCTAAGTCGCTTCAGTTATGTCTGACTCCTGTGATCAGGCTCTTCTGTCCATAGGACTTTTTCTACTGGCCAAACTCTTGGCCTTCTCTGCCCACTGAAGCCAAACACAGAAACAAACAAACAAAAAACATACAGAAACAGAGTGCGGAAGAAATAAAAAGGTGGCTTTGATAGCCGACAGAGATCGAAACACAGTCAACTCATGCTTCAAGAACTGTGCCCCTGTTCCATGAGGAGTCTAGGGGGTGTATATAAGGCAAAGACTTGTAGCCGGGAGTCAGTGATGAAGAACAAAGATGGTAGGAACTTGATTTCTTCCTCTTGCATTGCTTCAAAGACAGTCATAAACTGGCATCAGTAACCCAGTGATTGAGTCTGACAGTTCAGTCACTCTGCAACCTTCTTTCCTTCTTTCTGATATGTAACTACAAGGGGAAGGGTGTTGTAAGGGTAAACACCAGATAGGGAATGTATTTAGCTTAGAATCAAAGGAAAAAAATGTGAAGTGTAGCTCCTGCAGAGTTAGGGGGCAGAAAAACAAACTTAGTTATAGACATGCAGAGTTAAGAGCAGTTAAAGTAAAAAAAAAAAAACATAAAATAAAATAGGAATGTTCAGGCCCGCTCATTGTTCTATTTATCTTCTTTGTTCTCAGGAAAGGAAAAGAGAAAAACTCATTCCTATTTTCTCCTTTTCATGGTAACATTCTCCAGGCAAGAATACTGGAGTGGATTGCCATACCCTCCTCCAGGGGAACTTCCCATCTTAGGGATCAAACCCATGTCTCTTATGTCTCCTGCATTGGCAGGTGGCTCTTTACCACTAGTGCCAACTGGGAAGCACTATAGTACTGTACCATAATAGGTTTATAGTGCTTTTCACACAGATAATTATAAAAAAAAAAAAAAACACACAAAAAATAAAGAAAACAGTTTTAACCTTAGAGTATAGTGCATTAGGTCCATCTAGTCAAAACTATGGTTTTTCCAGTGGTCATGTATGGTTTTGAGAGTTGGACTATAAAGAAAGCTGAGCATTGAAGAATTGATGCTTTTGAACTGTGGTGTTGGAGAAGATTCTTGAGAGTCCCTTGGACTGCAAGGAGATCCAACCAGTCAATCCTAAAGGAAATCAGTCCTGGATATTCATTGGAAGGACTGATGCTGAAGCTGAAGCTCCAATCCTTTAGCCACCTAATGCAAAGAGCTGACTCATTGGAAAAGACCCTGAAGAAGACTGAAGGCAGGAGGAAAAGGGGATGGCAGAGGATGAGATGGTTGGGTGGCATCACCAACTCGATGGACATGAGTTTGAGCAAGCTCTGGGAGACGGTGAAGTACAGGGAAGCCTGGTGTGCTACAGTTCATGGGGTCGCAAAGAGTTGAACATGACTGAGTGACTGAACTGAATTGATAGCACCTTGAAAAGTACAGTAGTCCAATACAACAGCTGACATACAGGGGCTGGTATTGAGTGAACAGACAAGAAGAGTTACTGACTAGAGGAGGGAGAGGAGATTGGAGATGGTAGAATTGAAGGATTGTTGGAGATAAGAGATGAAGGGCAAGCTACACTGTCACTCATGACAGACTTTGATGGGAAAGCACATTCACATCTTTGAAAGTTTGCAACTTGAATGCTCATGGGTATGGAACTTACTGTATTAGTTTATGGGTTTTGTTTTTTTTTTTGATAAAATTTCTAAGCAACAAAATATATCAAATTTAAGCCAAGAAGCACAAGCTGGAATCAAGATTGCTGGGAGAAATATCAATAACCTCAGATATGCAGATGACACCACCCTTATGGCAGAAAGTGAAGAGGAACTCAAAAGCCTCTTGATGAAAGTGAAAGTGGAGAATGAAAAAGTTGGCTTAAAGCTGAACATTCAGAAAATGAAGATCATGGCATCCGGTCCCATCACTTCATGGGAAATAGATGGAGAAACAGTGAAAACAGTGTCAGACTTTCTTTTTCTGGGCTCCAAAATCACTGCAGATGGTGACTGCAGCCATGAAATTAAAAGATGCTTACTCCTTGGAAGAAAAGTTATGACCAACCTAGATAGCATATTCAAAAGCAGAGACATTACTTTGCCAACAAAGGTTCGTCTAGTCAAGGCTATGGTTTTTCCTGTGGTCATGTATAGATGTGAGAGGTGGACTGTGAAGAAGGCTGAGTGCCGAAGAATTGATGCTTTTGAACTGTGGTGTTGGAGAAGACTCTTGAGCGTCCCTTGAACTTCAAGGAGATCCAACCAGTCCATTCTGAAGGAGATCAGTCCTGGGGTTTCTTTGGAAGGAATGATGCTAAAGCTGAAACTCCAGTACTTTGGCCACCTCATGTGAAGAGTTGACTCATTGGAAAAGACTCTGATGCTGGGAGGGATTGGGGGCAGGAGGAGAAGGAGACAACAGAGGAGGAGATGGCTGGATGGCATCACTGACTCGATGGACGTGAGTCTGAGTGAACTCTTGGGAGTTGGTGATGGACAAGGAGGCCTGGTGTGCTGTGATTCATGGGGTCGCAAAGAGTCGAACACAACTGAGCGACTGAACTGAACCCAAACTTATATCAAAATAGAGAAAGTTCCAGACCCATGGTTGCCAAAGGAGAAAGTGGTGAGGAAGGGATAGATTGGGAGTTTGGGATTAGCAGATGTAGACTATTTAGAATGGATCAACAACAAGGTCCTACTGTATAGCACAGGGAACTATATTCAATATCCTGTGATAAACCATATGGAAAAGAATATGTGAAATGTATATATATGTATAACTGAATCACCTTGCTATACAGTAGAAATTAACACAACATTGTAAATTAACTATATTTTCATAAAATACAACTTTCAAAAATCCTTACATCTAAAAAAAAATTAACATTTCCTCAAGGTATTTCCCAGGCTTCTCCCAACACTGAGGCAACCCAGTTCTGATTTTTTCCACTCTAGTTAGTGCTGGAGACCAGTTCCGCAGCCAGGGAATCAGCCTGAAGGGATGAGTGGTGTCGGCGAAGAATGATGTAGCCTCTGATTCAAGGTACGGGGCTACATGTCTATTTCAAGCATCAGGTCTTTTATCCTTTGACAAAAGCATTAGGTCAGCGGTTTTACATTTTTAGCTTCCCCTCACCCAGATTTATTGTCTCCTTGTTGCCCTTCAAACAGAGATTTTGCTTCAGTGATTCTCTCAGAATCATATTTACCTGTGATTATATTGTAACTCATGCTCAGGTAGAGGCTGCATACCACATTTTTCAGTTTATTTCTTCATCTTTTTAAATCCTGTTTGCCCCTAGTATCTTAAGCTCACAATCTCCTAAAAAGGCTTTTAGCTATTTTTAATTATTTCTAAACCCTAAGCTCTACATCATGAGAAATGCTGGACTAGAAGAAACACAAGTTGGAATCAAGATTGCCGGGAGAAATATCAATAACCTCAGATATGCAGATGACACCACTCTTATGGCAGAAAGTGAAGAGGGGCTAAAAAGCCTCTTGATGAAAGTGAAAGTGGAGAGTGAAAAGGTTGGCTGAAAGCTCAACATTCAGAAAATGAAGATCATGGCATCTGGTCCCATCACTGCATGGGAAATAGATGGGGAAACAGTGGAAACAGTGTCAGACTTTGTTTTTCTGGGCTCCAAAATCACTGCAGATGGTGACTGCAGCCATGAAATTAAAAGACGCTTGCTCCTTGGAAGGAAAGTTATGACCAACCTAGATAGCATATTCAAAAGCAGAGACATTACTTTGCCAACAAAGGTTCGCCTAGTCAAGGCTATGGTCTTTCCTGTGGTCATGTATGGATGTGAGAGCTGGACTGTGAAGAAGGCTGAGCACCGAAGAATTGATGCTTTTGAACTGTGGTGTTGGAGAAGACTCTTGAGAGTCCCTTGGACTGCAAGAAGATCCAACCAGTCCATTCTGAAGGAGATCAATCCTGGAATTTCTTTAGAAGGAATGATGCTAAAGCTGAAACTCCAGTATTTTGGCCACCTCATGCGAAGAGTTAACTCATTGGAGAAGACTCTGAGGCTGGGAGGGATTGAGGGCAGGAGGAGAAGGGGACGACAGAGGATGAGATGGCTGGATGGCATCACTGACTCGATGGGTATGAGTCTGGGTGACCTCCGGGAGCTGGTTATGGACAGGGAGGCCTGGCGTGCTGCGGTTCATGGGGTCGCAAAGAGTCGGACACGACTGAGCAACTGATCTGATCTGAAACCCTAAGCTCAGCAAACTTCCTCTGCCATAAACATTTCCCTCACAAACAGGTCTCAGATAACAATCTTTCTCATGGCCTCAAGCTAGAACATTCTTTGTAAAGATCCTTGAACAAATGTCAATGGTTACTTTATAGATTATTTTCTGGGCACAACTGCAGAAGGCTTTGTGCTTTTTCATGCTTCTCTCAAAAACAATAAGCACCTTAACATTCTTTCCAGCCAACTCAACCTAAGAAAGGAAAGAACAAGTTAGAATCACAGAAGTCCTTCATCCCGGGACCATGCCTGTGGGATGAGGAGAGGGGGTTGGGGCCGTGCCTGCATTTTGTCAGTAATGCCTAACGCGGCTCCCGACATCTCCCCCTTTCTTATTATTTAGAGCATAAGTATGAAACTCAGTAGATAAAGCAGAAACACTTCAGTTGAGTATTTTGGAAAGGCATGGGGCTATTACACAAATCAGAACCAACAGGCATAAGCTCATGGCTGCATTAATCATTATTGTGAAAAAGGATTCATGGGAAAGATATCCCTCCAGATTTTTAAAAAGGGAATTAGAAAGCCATTGAGAGGAAAAGTCAGACTCCACCTGCTTCATATTTTGAATATCCTGATGTAACTTAGAATTATCAATACTAAAATCTGAGTGATTCCAAATGCCTAAAATATGATTTTTAATGTGTTTCCAAGAATGTATGAAACCATTCACTTGTAGAGGGGTAACACATCCATTTAAATTCAGAACGGCACTTTAAAGACAACTTAATTTTTTACTTTGTAACTTTTTGTCTTATAAGCAGGACTGCTTCTTCTAAAGCATTGACCTTATATTATATTTTCCTATCTATAATTTCCTGTGTAGTAACAGCTATGGAGACATTTTTGGACAGTTGATAGATAAACGAGGCAGTATGCATTCGTTTTGACAGGGCAACAGCAGAAACCATAACTGAAGCAATTATGGCAATCAAGGCAGTTATTCCCACAATCAGAGCTGCAATGAATCTCTTAGGTCGAGAAATTAAGCCATTAAGTTTATACAAAACTTTCAATGCCTAATCATCAAACCATTGCCCCTCTAATTTTACAGGAACCATCAAATATGGTGGTTGTTTTACAATCATCACGGCCTTATAATTACTATAATCATTCTCATCAACACAATTTTATATAAAACAATTTACACATTCAACATTATAAACAGTTTTTCTTTCAAAAACTCTCAACTCATTCTGATTTTTGGCCAACAAAAAGGCATAGAGAGAATATATGCAGGCCCATACAATATATCTTTGTTCATTTAAAGGTCTGTATAAAATCATGGGTGTCATAGCAGCCAATGCTCTCCATAATTCAGGTTGTATGGGACCTGTTCCATTGAAACTCCTGAAGGAGGAACCCATCTATTAACATGTCACCTAGTAATTGTTAAAGGATAAGGGGTGAATTTCCCACAGTTTATTGTGATCCACACAGTCAAAGGCTTTGGCATAGTCTATAAAGCAGAAATAGATATTTTTCTGGAACTCTCTTGCTTTTTCCATGATCCAGCGGATGCTGGCAATTTGATCTCTGGTTCCTCTGCCTTTTCTAAAACCAGCTTGAACATCAGGAAGTTCACGGTTCATGTACTGCTGAAGCTTGGCTTGGAGAATTTTGAGCATTACTTTACTAGCGTGTGAGATGAGTGCAATTGTGCGGTAGTTTGAGCATTCTTTGGCATTACTTTTCTTTGGGATTGGAATGAAAACTGCAGGACTTTTCCAGTCCTGTGGCCACTGCTGAGTTTTCCAAATTTGCTGGCATATTGAGTGCAGCACTTTCACAGCATCATCTTTCAGGATTTGAAATAGCTCAACTGGAATTCCATCACCTCCACTAGCTTTGTTCGTAGTGATGCTTTCTAAGGCCCGCTTGACTACATTCCACGATGTCTGGCTCTAGGTTGGTGATCACACCATCATGATTATCTGGGTCATGAAGATCTTTTTTGTACAGTTCTTCTGTGTATTCTTTTTTATAAATATTTTTTAATTTATTTATTTTAATTAGAGGCTAATTACTTTACAATATTGTATTGGTTTCGCCATGCATCAACATGAATCTGCCACAGGTGTACACGTGTTCCCAAACCTGAACCCTCCTCCCCTCTCCCTCCCCATACCATCCCTCTGGATCATCCCAGTGCACTTGCCCCAAGCATCCTGTATCCTGCATCAAACCTGGACTGGCAGTTTGTTTCTTATATGATATTATACATGTTTCAATGCCATTCTCCCAAATCATCCCTCCCCCTCTCCCACAGAGTCTGAAAGACTGCTCTATACATCTGTGTCTCTTTTGCTGTCTCACATACAGGGTTATCATTACCATCTTTCTAAATTCCATATATATGTGTTAGTATACTGTATTGGTGTTTTTCTTTTTGGCTTACTTCACTCTGTATAATCGGCTCCAGTTTCAACCACCTCATTAGAACTGATTCAAATGTATTTTTTTAATGGCTGAGTAATACTCCATTGTGTATATGTACCACAGCTTTATTATCCATTCATCTGCTGATGGACATCTAGGTTGCTTCCATGTCCTGGCTATTATAAACAGTGCTGTGATGAACATTGAGGTACACGTGTCTCTTTTAATTCTGGTTACCTCGGTGTGTATGCCCAGCAGTGGGATTGCTGGGTTGTATGGCAGTTCTATTTCCAGTTTTTTAAGGAATCTCCACACTGTTCTCCATAGTGGCTGTACTAGTTTGCATTCCCACCAACACTGTAAGAGGGTTCCCTTTTCTCCACACCCTCTCCAGAAATTATTGCTTGCAGACTTTTGGATCGCAGCCATTCTGACTGGAGTGAAATGGTACCTCATTGTGGTTTTGATTTGCATTTCTCTGATAATGAGTGGTCTAGTGGTTTTCCCTACTTTCTTCAATTTCAGTCTGAATTTGGCAATAAGGAGTTCATGGTCTGAGCCACAGTCAGTTCCTGGTCTTGTTTTTGCTGATTGTATAGAGCTTCTCCATCTTTGGCTGCAAAGAATATAATCAATCTGATTTTGGTGTTGACCATCTGGTGATGTCCATGTATAGAGTCTTCTCTTGTGTTGTTGGAAGAGGGTGTTTGTTATGACCAGTGCATTTTCTTGGCAAAACTCTATTATTCTTTGCCCTGCTTCATTCCATATTCCAAGGCCAAATTTGCCTGTTATTCCAGGTGTTTCTTGACTTCCTACTTTTGCATTCCAGTCTCCTATAATGAAAAGGACATCTTTTTTGGGTGTTAGTTCTAAAAGGTCTTGTAGGTCTTCAGAGAACTGTTCAACTTCAGCTTCTTCAGCGTTACTGGTTGGGGCATAGACTTGGATTACTGTGACATTGAATGGTTTGCCTTGGAAACGAACAGAGATCATTCTGTTGTTTTTGAGATTGCATCCAAGTACTGCATTTTGGACTCTTTTGTTGACCATGATGGCCACTCCATTTCTTCTGAGGGATTCCTGCCCAGAGTAGTAGATATAATGGTCCTCTGAGTTAAATTCACCCATTCCAGTCCATTTTAGTTCGCTGATTCCTAGAATGTCAACATTCACTCTTGCCGTCTCTTGTTTGACCACTTCCAATTTGCCTTGATTCATGGACCTGACATTCCAGGTTCCTATGCAGTATTGCTCTTTACAGCATTGGACTTTGCTTCTATCACCAGACACATCCACAGCTGGGTATTCTTTTTGCTTTGGCTCCATCCCTTCATTCTTTCTGGAGTTATTTCTCCACTGATCTCCAGTAGCATATTGGGCCCCTACTGACCTGGGGAGTTTCTCTTTCAGTATCCTATCATTTTGCCTTCTCATACTGTTCATTGGGTTCTCAAGGCAAGAATACTGAAGTGGTTTGCCATTCCCTTCTCCAGCGGACCACAGCCTGTCAGGAAAAGAAATGGAAAATCCCCATGGAAAAGAAATGCAAAAAAGCAAAATGGCTGTCTGGGGAGGCCTTACAAATAGCTATGAAAAGAAGAGAAGAGAAAAGCAAAGGAGAAAAGGAATGATATAAATATCTGAATGCAGAGTTCCAAAGAATAGCAAAAAGAGATAAGAAAGCCTTCTTCAGTGATCAATGCAAAGAAATAGAGGAAAACAACAGAATGGGAAAGACTAGGGATCTCTTCAAGAAAACCAGAGATACCAAAGGAACATTTCATGCAAAGATGGGCTCGGTAAAGGACAGAAATGGTATGGACCTAACAGAAGCAGAAGATATTAAGAAGAGGTGGCAAGAATACACAGAAGAACTGCACAAAAAAGATCTTCACGACCCAGATAATCATGATGGTGTGATCACTGACCTAGAGCCAGACATCCTGGAATGTGAAGTCAAGTGGAGGTGATGGAATTCCAGTGGAGCTATTCCAAATCCTGAAAGATGATGCTGTGAAAGTGCTGCACTCAATAAGCCAGCAAATTGGGAAAACTCAGCAGTGGCCACAAGATTGGAAAAGGTCAGTTTTCATCCCAATCCCAAAGAAAGGCAATGCCAAAGAATGCTCAAACTACCGCACAATTGCACTCATCTCACACGCTAGTAAAGTAATGCTCAAAATTCTCCAAGTCAGGCTTCAGCAATATGTGAACCATGAACTTCCTGATGTTCAAGCTGGTTTTAGAAAAGGCAGAGGAACCAGAGATCAAATTGCCAACATCCACTGGATCATGGAAAAAGCAAGAGAGTTCCAGAAAAATATCTATTTCTGCTTTATTGACTATGCCAAAGCCTTTGACTGTGTAGATCACAATAAACTGTGGAAAATTCTGAAAGAGATGGGAATACTAGACCACATGATCTGCCTCTTGAGAAATTTGTATGCAGGTCAGGAAGCAACAGTTAGAACTGGACATGGAACAACAGACTGGTTCCAAATTGGAAAAGGACTTCATCAAGGCTGTATATTGTCACCCTGTTTATTTAACTTATATGCAGTGTACATCATGAGAAACACTGGACTGGAAGAAACACAAGTTGGAATCAAGATTGCCAGGAGAAATATCAATCACCTCAGATATGCAGATGACACCACCCTTATGGCAGAAAGTGAAGAGGAACTAAAAAACCTCTTGATGAAAGTGAAAATGGAGAGTGAAAAGGTTGGCTTAAAGCTCAACATTCAGAAAACGAAGATCATGGCATCTGGTCCCATCACTTCATGGGAAATAGATGGGGAAACAGTGGAAACAGTGTCAGACTTTATTTTTCTGGGCTCCAAAATCACTGCAGATGGTGACTGCAGCCATGAAATTAAAAGACGCTTACTCCTTGGAAGGAAAGTTATGACCAATCTAGATAGCATATTCAAAAGCAGAGACATTACTTTGCCAACAAAGTTTTGTCTAGTCAAGGCTATGGTCTTTCCTGTGGTCATGTATAGATGTGAGAGTTGGACGGTGAAGAAGGCTGAGCACTGAAGAATTGATGCTTTTGAACTGTGGTGTTGGAGAAGACTCTTGAGAGTCCCTGGGACTGCAAGGAGATCCAACCAGTCCATTCTGAAGGAGATCAGCCCTGGGATTTCTTTGGAAGGAATGATGCTAAAGCTGAAACTCCATAATTTTCACCACCTCGTGGGAAGAGTTGACTCATTGGAGAAGACTCTGATGCTGCGAGGGATTGGAGGCAGGAGGAGAAGGGGACGACAGAGAATGAAATGGCTGGATGGCATCACTGACTCGATGGATGTGAGTCTGGGTGACCTCCAGGAGTTGGTGATGGACAGGAAGGCCTGGCGTGCTGCGATTCATGGGGTCGCAAAGAGTCGACACAACTGAGCGACTGATCTGATCTGATCTGATAATGAGTGATGTTGAGCATCTTTTCATGTGTTTGTTAGCCATCTGTGTGTCTTCTTTGGAGAAATGTATGTTTAGTTCTTTGGCCCATCTTTTGATTGGGTCGTTTATTTTTCTGGAATTGAGCTGCAGGAGTTGCTTGTATATTTTTGAGATTAATTCTTTGTCAGTTGCTTCATTTGCTATTTTCTCCCATTCTTAAGGCTGTCTTTTCACCTTGCTTATAGTTTCTTTTGTTGTGCAGAAGCTTTTTAATTTTAATTAGATCCCATTTGTTTATTTTTGCTTTTATTTCCAATATTCTGGAAGGTGGGCCATAGAGAATCCTGCGGTGATGTATGAGGGAGTGTTTTGCCTATGTTCTCCTCTAAGAGTTTTATAGTTTCTGGTCTTATGTTTAGCTCTTTAATCCGTTTTGAATTTATTTTTGTGTATGGTGTTAGAAAGTGTTCTAGTTTCATTCTTTTACAAGTGGTTGACCAGTTTTCCCAGCACCATTTGTTAAAGAGATTGTCTTTAATCCATTGTATATTCTTGCCTCCTTTGTCAAAGATAAGGCATCCATAGGTGCATGGGTTTATCTCTGGGCTTTCTATTTTGTTCCATTGATCTATATTTGTGTCTTTGTGCCAGTACCATACTGTCCTGATGACTGTGGCTTTGTAGTAGAGCCTGAAGTCAGGCAGGTTGATTCCTCCAGTTCCATTCTTCTTTCTCAAGAGAGCTTTGGCTATTCGAGGTTTTTTGTATTTCCATACAAATTGTGAAATTATTTGTTCTAGCTCTGTAAAAAATACCACTGGTAGCTTGATAGGGATTGCATTGAATCTATAGATTGCTTTGGGTAGTATACTCATTTTCAGAATATTGATTCTTCCGATCCATGAACATGGTATATTTCTCCATCTATTAGTGTGCTCTTTGATTTCTTTCTGGAGAAGGCAATGGCAACCCACTCCAGTACTCTTGCTTGGAAAAATCCCATAGATGGAGGAGCCTGGAAGGCTGCAGTCCATGGGGTCGTTAAGAGTCGGACATGACTGAGTGACTTCACTTTCACTTTTCACGTTCATGCATTGGAGAAGGAAATGGCGACCCACTCCAGTGTTCTTGCCTAGAGAATCCCAGGGACTGGGGAGTCCGGTGGGCTGCCATCTATGGGGTCACACAGAGTCGGACACGACTGAAGTGACTTAGCATAGCATAGCATTGATTTCTTTCACCAGTGTTTTATAGTTTTCTATATATAGGTCTTTAGCTTCTTTAGGTATATATATTCCTAAGTATTTTATTCTCTTCGTTGCAATGGTGAATGGGATTGTTTCCTTAATTTCTCTATTTTCTCATTATTAGTGTATAGGAATGCAAGGGATTTCTGTGTGTTGATTTTATATCCTGCAACTTTACTATATTCATTGATTAGCTCTAGTAATTTTCTGGTGGAGTCTTTAGGGTTTTCTATGTAGAGGATCATGTCATCTACAAACAGTGAGAGTTTTACTTCTTCTTTTCCAATTTGGATTCCTTTTATTTCTTTTTCTGCTCTGATTGCTGTGGCCAAAACTTCCAAAACTATGTTGAATAGTAATGGTGAAAGTGGGCATCCTTGTCTTGTTCCTGACTTTAGGGGAAATGCTTTCAATTTTTCACCATTGAGGATAATGTTTGCTGTGGGTTTGTCATATATAGCTTTTATTATGTTGAGGTATGTTTCTTTTATTCCTGCTTTCTGGAAAGTTTTTATCATAAATGGATGTTGAATTTTGTCAAAGGCTTTCTCTGCATTTATTGAGATAATCATATGTCTTTTATTTTTCAATTTGTTGATGTGGTATATTACATTGATTGATTTGCAGATATTGAAGAATCCTTGCATTCCTGGGATAAAGCCCACTTGGTCATGGTGTATGATCTTTTTAATGTGCTGTTGGATCCTGATTGCTAGAATTTTGTTATGAATTTTTGCATCTATGTTCATCAGTGATATTGGCATGTAGTTTTCTTTTCTTGTGGCATCTTTGTTAGGTTTTTGTATTAGGGTGATGATGGCCTCATAGAAGGAGTTTGGAAGTTTACTTTCCTCTGCAACTTTCTGAAAGAGTTTGAGTAGGATAGGTGTTAGCTCTTCTCTAAATTTTTGGTAGAATTCAGCTGTGAAGCCGTCTGGACCTGGGCTTTTGTTTGCTGGAAGATTTCTGATTACAGTTTCAATTTCCATGCTTGTGATGGGTCTGTTAAGATTTTCTATTTCTTCCTGGTTCAGTTTTGGAAAGTTGTACTTTTCTAAGAATTTTTCCATTTCTTCCACGTTGTCCATTTTATTGGCATATAATTGCTGATAGTAGTCTCTTATGATCCATTGTATTTCTGTGTTGTCTTTTGTGACCTCTCCATTTTCATTTCTAATTTTATTGATTTGATTTTTTCTCCCTTTGTTTCTTGATGAGTCTGGCTAATGGTTTGTCAATTTTATTTATCCTTTCAAAGAACCAGCTTTTGGTTTTGTTGATTTTTGTTACGGTCTCCTTTGTTTCTTTTGCATTTATTTCTGCCCTAATTTTTAAGATTTCTTTCCTTCTACTAACCCTGGGGTTCTTCATTTCTTCCTTTTCTAGTTGCTTTAGGTGTGCTCCTGCTGCTGCTAAGTCGCTTCAGTCGTGTCCGACTCTGCGACCCTATAGACGACAGCCCACCAGGCTTCCCCATCCCTGGGATTCTTCAGGCAAGAACACTGGAGTGGGTTGCCATTTCCTTCTCCATTGTGTGAAAGTGAAAAGTGAAAGTGAAGTCGCTCAGTCGCAACTGACTGGTAGCGACCCCATGGAATGCAGCCCACCAGGCTCTTCCATCCATGGGATTTTCTAGGCAAGAGTACTGGAGTGGCTTAGAGTTAAGTTATTTATTTAACTTTTTTCTTGTTTCTTGAGGTATGCCTGTATTGCTATGAATTTTCCCCTTAGGACTGCTTTTACAGTGTCCCATAGGTTTTGGGTTGTTGTGTTTTCATTTTCATTTGTTTCTATGCATATTTAGATGTCTTTTTTGATTTCTTCTGTGATTTGTTGGTTATTCAGCAGCGTGTTGTTCAGCCTCCATATGTTGGAATTTTTAATAGTTTTTCTCCTGTAATTGAGATCTAATCTTACTGCACTGTGGTCAGAAAAGATGCTTGGAATTATTTCAATTTTTTTGAATTTACCAAGGCTAGATTTATGGCCCAGGATGTGATCTATCCTGGAGAAGGTTCTGTGTGCGCTTGAGAAAAAGGTGAAATTCATTGTTTTGGGATGAAATGTCCTATAGATATCTATTAGGTTTAACTGGTCTATAGTATCATTTAAAGTTTGTGTTTCTTTGTTAATTTTATGTTTAGTTGATCTATCCATAGGTGTGAGTGGGGTATTAAAGCCTCACACTATTATTGTGTTATTGTTAATTTCCCCTTTCATACTGGTTAGCATTTGTCTTACATATTGCGGTGCTTCTATGTTTGGTGCATATATATTTAAAATTGTTATATCTTCTTCTTGGGTTGATCCTTTGATCATTATGTAGTGTCCTTCTTTGTCTCTTTTCACAGTCTTTGTTTTAAATTCTATTTTATCTGATATGAGTATTGCTACTCCTGCTTTCTTTTGGTCCCTATTTGCATGGAATATCTTTTTCCAGCTCTTCACTTTCAGTCTGTATGTGTCCCCTGTTTTGAGGTGGATCTCTTGTAGACAACATATGTAGGGGTCTTGTTTTTGTATCCATTCAGCCAGTCTTTGTCTTTTCGTTGGGGCATTCAACCCATTTACATTTAAGGTAATTATTGATAAGTATGATCCTGTTGCCATTTACATTATTGTTTTGGGTTTGATTTTATACACCGTTTTTGTGTCTCCTGTCTAGAGAATATCCTTTAGCATTTGTTGGAGAGCTTGTTTGGTGGTGCTGAATTCACTCAGCTTTTGCTTGTCTGTAAAGCTTTTTATTTCTCCTTCATATTTGAATGAGATCCTTGCTGAGTACAGTAATCTGGGCTGTAGATTATTTTCTTTCATCACTTTAAGTATGTCTTGACATTCCTTCTTGGCCTGAAGAGTTTCTATTGAAAGATCAGCTGTTATTCTTATGGGAATCCCCTTGTGTGTTATTTGTTGTTTTTCCCTTGCTGCTTTTAATATTTGTTCTTTGTGTTTGATCTTTGTTAATTTGATTAATATGTGTCTTGATAGGATACTGAAAGAGAAACTCCCCAGGTCAGTAGGTGCCCAATATGCTACTGGAGATCAGTGGAGAAATAACCCCAGAAAGAATGAAGGGATGGAACCAAAGCAAAAACAATACCCGGTTGTGAATGTGACTGGTGATAGAAGCAAGGTCCGATGCTGTAAAGAGCAATATTGCATAGGAACCTGGAATGTCAGGTCCATGAATCAAGGCAAATTGGAAGTGATCAAACAAGAGATGGCAAGAGTGAATGTCGACATTCTAGGAATCAGCGAACTGGAATGGGTGAATTTAACTCAGATGACCATTATATCTACTACTGTCGGTAGGAATCCCTCAGAAGAAATGGAGTGGCCATCATGGTCAACAAAAGAGTCCAAAATGCAGTACTTGGATGCAATCTCAAAAACGACAGAATGATCTCTGTTCGTTTCCAAAGCAAACCATTCAATGTCACAGTAATCCAAGTCTATGCCCCAGCCAGTAACGCTGAAGAAGCTGAAGTTGAACGGTTCTCCGAAGACCTACAAGATCTTTTAGGACTAACACCCAAAAAAGATGTCTTTTTCATTATAGGAGACTGGAATGCAAAAGTAGGAAGTCAAGAAATACCTGGAGTAACAGGCAAATTTGGCCTTGGAATACGGAATGAAGCAGGGCAAAGACTCATAGAGTTTTGCCAAGAAAATGCACTGGTCATAACAAACACCCTCTTCCAACAACACAAGAGAAGACTCTATACATGGATATCACCAGATGGTCAACACTGAAATCAGATTGATTATATTCTTTGCAGCCAAAGCTGGAGAAGCTCTATACAGTCAGCAAAAAGAAGACCAGGAGCTGTCTGTGGCTCAGACCATGAACTCCTTATTGCCAAATTCAGACTTAAATTGAATAAAGTAGGGAAAACTGCTAGACCATTCACATATGACCTAAATCAAATCCCTTATGATTATACAGTGGAAGTGAGAAATAGATTTAAGGGCCTAGATCTGATAGACAGAGTGCCTGATGAACTATGGAATGAGGTTCATGACATTGTACAGGAGACAGGGATCAAGACCATCCCCATGGAAAAGAAATGCAAAAAAAAAAAAAAAAGCAAAATGGCTGTCTGGGGAGGCCTTACAAATAGCTATGAAAAGAAGAGAAGTGAAAAGCAAAAGAGAAAAGAAAAGATATAAGCATCTGAATGCAGAGTTCCAAAGAATTGCAAGAAGAGATAAGAAAGCCTTCTTCAGCAATCAATGCAAAGAAATAGAGGAAAACAACAGAATGGGAAAGACTAGGGATCTAGTCAAGAAAATCAGACATACCAAAGGAACATTTCATGCAAAAATGGGCTCAGTAAAGGACAGAAATGGTACGGACCTAACAGAAGCAGAAGATATTAAGAAAAGATGGCAAGAATACACAGAAGAACTGTACAAAAAAGAGCTTCACGACCCAGATAATCATGATGGTCTGATCACTGACCTAGAGCCAGACATCCTGGAATGTAAAGTCAAGTGGGCCTTAGAAAGCATCACTATGAACAAAGCTAGTGGAGGTGATGGAATTCCAGTGGAGCTATTCCAAATCCTGAAAGATGATGCTGTGAAAGTGCTGCACCCAATATGCCAGCAAATTTGGAAAACTCAGCAGTGGCTGCAGGACTGGAAAAGGTCAGTTTTCATTCCAATCCCAAAGAAAGGCAATGCCAAAGAATGCTCAAACTACCACACAATTGCACTCATCTCACATGCTAGTAAAGTAATGGTCAAAATTCTCCAAGCCAGGCTTCAGCAATATGTGAACCGTGAGCTTCCTGATGTTCAAGCTGGTTTTAGAAAAGGCAGAGGAACCAGAGATCAAATTGCCAACATCTGCTGGATCATCGAAAAAGCAAAAGAGTTCCAGAAAAATATCTATTTCTGCTTTATTGACTATGCCAAAGCCTTTGACTGTGTAGATCACAATAAACTGTGGAAAATTCTGAAAGAGATGGGAATACTAGACCACCTGATCTTCCTCTTGAGAAATTTGTATGCAGGTCAGGAAGCAACAGTTAGAACTGAACATGGAACAACAGACTGGTTCCAAATTGGAAAAGGAGTTCGTCAAGGCTGTATATTGTCACCCTGTTTATTTAACTTCTATGCAGAGTACATCATGAGAAACGCTGGACTGCAAGTAACACAAGCTGGAATCAAGATTTCCAGAAGAAATATCAATCACCTCAGATATGCAGATGACACCACCCTTATGGCAGAAAGTGAAGAGGAACTCAAAAGCCTCTTGATGGAAGTGAAAGTGGAGAGTGAAAAAGTTGGCTTAAAGCTTAACATTCAGAAAACAAAGATCATGGCCTCCGGTCCCCTCACTTCATGGGAAATAGATGGGGAAACAGTGGAAACAGCGTCAGACTTTATTTTTCTGGGCTCCAAAATCACTGCAGATGGTGACTGCAGCCATGAAATTAAAAGACGCTTACTCCTTGGAAGGAAAGTTATGACCAACCTACATAGCATATTCAAAAGCAGAGACATTACTTTGCCAACAAAGGTTTGTCTAGTCAAGGCTATGGTCTTTCCTGTGGTCATGTATAGATGTGAGAGGTGGACTGTGAAGAAGGCTGAGCACTGAAGAATTGATGCTTTTGAACTGTGGTGTTGGAGAAGACTCTTGAGAGTCCCTGGGACTGCAAGGAGTTCCAGCCAGTCCATTCTGAAGAAGATCAGCCCTGGGATTTCTTTGGAAGGAATGATGCTAAAGCTGAAGCTCCAGTACTTTGGCCACCTCATGTGAAGAGTTGAGTCACTGGAAGAGACTCTGATGCTGGGAGGGATTGGGGGTAGGAGGAGAAGGGGATGACAGAGGATGAGATGGCTGGATGGCATTACTGACTCGATGGACATGAGTCTGAGTGAACTCCAGGAGTTGGTGATGGACAAGGAGGCCTGGAGTGCTGTGATTCATGGGGTCGCAAAGAGTCGGGCACAACTGAGCGACTGAACTGAACTGGACTGAACTGAAAGCAATTACTTTAGTTAATGTATCTGCCAAAGCATTTCTTTTATGTAAAGGAATGTGCAAGCTGGAATGGACTCTAATATGTCCCACAAAATATTTTTTATCTCTATGTTTAATCTTCTATAAATCAAATAACATGGAGAAGATAGTAGTCTTATTTTCTGAAATATTAGCAGTCTCAATTTGAGGAAACAACCCTACAATATATTGGGAGTCAGTCAAAAGATTAAAGGTACGGTCTCTCAAATCTAAAAGCCCAAATAACTGCTCTTAATTCAGCTTTCTGGGCATCTCAGATCTCAGATCAGTTGCTCAGTCGTGTCCGACTCTTTGCGACCCCATGAACCGCAGCACGCCAGGCCTCCCTGTCCATCACCAGCTCCCGGAGGTCACTCAGACTCGCATCCATCGAGTCAGTGATGCCATCCAGCCATCTCATCCTCTGTCGTCCCCTTCTCCTCCTGCCCTCAATCCCTCCCAGCATCAGAGTCTTCTCCAATGAGTCAACTCTTCGCATGAGGTGGCCAAAATATTGGAGTTTCAGCTTTAGCATCATTCCTTCTAAAGAAATTCCAGGATTGATCTCCTTCAGAATGGACTGGTTGGATCTTCTTGCAGTCCAAGGGACTCTCAAGAGTCTTCTCCAACACCACAGTTCAAAAGCATCAATTCTTCGGCGCTCAGCCTTCTTCACAGTCCAACTCTCACATCCATACATGACCACAGGAAAGACCATAGCCTTGACTAGGCGAACCTTTGTTGGTAAAGTAATGTCTCTGCTTTTGAATATGCTATCTAGGTTGGTCATAACTTTCCTTCCAAGGAGCAAGCGTCTTTTAATTTCATGGCTGCAGTCACCATCTGCAGTGATTTTGGAGCCCAGAAAAACAAAGTCTGACACTGTTTCCACTGTTTCCCCATCTATTTCCCATGCAGTGATGGGACCAGATGCCATGATCTTCGTTTTCTGAATGTTGAGCTTTAAGCCAACATTTCTGGGCATATGTCTCTTCAATTACCTGAACATGGGATTTTCTATTAATAATTGTGACTGCTTTAGCATTAGAGGAACTTTCTGTGAAAACTAAAATTGCCCCTTCTAAAGGTTGAATAGGAAATTTCCTCTGAAAAATCACAGAATGTGTTTTCAAAAAATGCAAAAAGGGGCTTGAGGGCAAATGAAACAAAATTTGACCCGTGAAATCTATCAGGGCAACTTGCTAATCATCACTATTTTGTAAAAGAAATTGCAGTTGATCATTATTAAATGGAATCACTAAATTTGTTATTTCCTTTCCAGAAAGGTCCACACTTCTTTTTCTACCTTTTATAATTAATTGTATCACCAAGCTGGGATAAGACAAAACTATTTTGGGGGGGTCACTGGTAGATGGAGCCATTCCAATGGGCCTTCTTGCCATAAGCATACTGTAGGTGTATGTTCTGTGGTGAGAATAATTAAATCCCATCTTGTGGTAATATTAATCCTAATTAACTGATCATTTAAAGCCTCATCCACTTTAACAAGAACCGACTCTACCTCACTAGTCAATTTTCTCTTATAACTGGGATCAGGATCACCCTTTAAGCAATCAAACATAGGTTTTAATCTGCAGTAGTCAGTCTTAAATGTGGGCATATCCAATTAATATCCCCTAATAATTTTTGGAAATCATTTAAAGTTAGTAAACGATCTCTCCTCAGCTGCAAAGGGGCATGACTCACAGTATGGGTATTTAACACCCTCCCTAAATAAGAAAAAGGAGGATTTACTTGTATCTTATCTGGAGCTATTTTCAAACCCCAGTTTTCCAAGGCCTCAATCAATTTAGATAAGATTTGTTGTAACAAGGCTCTATCTTTATGGGTAGCCAAAATATCATCTATATAATGTATCAAATATAGATCTTTATACTTTTTTCTAACATTCTGCACAGCTTGATCCACAAATTTCTGACACAAGGTGGGCTATTTTTCATTCCCTGAGGCAAAACCTTCCAATGAAACCTTTTATAGGGCTGTTTAAAATTAGCTGAAGGGAGACTGAAAGCAAACCTCTTGCAATCCTGAACAGCCAGGGGGATGGTAAAGAAGCCATCCTGTAGATCTATAGCTATCATATTATACTGAAAGGGCACAGCTACTGGGGAAGGGAGACCCATAATCACGACAAGCTTGTTTAAGCTCTTTGAGTAGCTTATATTGGAGAAGGCAATGGCACCCCACTCCAGTACTCTTGCTTGGAAAATCCCATGAATGGAGGAGCCTGTTAGGCTGCAGTCCATGGGGTCGCTAAAAGTTGGACACAACTGAGCGACTTCACTTTCACTTTTCACTTTCATGCATTGGAGAAGAAAATGGCAACCCACTCCAGTGTTCTTGCCTGGAGAATCCCAGGGACGGGGGAGCCTGGTGGGCTACCATCTATGGGGTTGTACAGAGTCGGACACGCCTGAAGTGACTTAGCATAGCATAGCATAGTAGCTTATATGGAACCGATATCTATTTTCCCTATTTTTCGCCTTCCCTTTCTGTTTTGGTAAAAACTACTGGAAAGGCCATGATCTGCGCAGAAGGCGGAGGCCCACCGTCCACTGCTACAGCCTCTCACAGGCTGTCTAACAGCCTCATGCCAAGGATCCAGGATGACCCTAATCATATACATACATACGTCCCTAATCATACAGAGCAAAAGCATCTTCCGGAACCTTTTCTGGCCCATGTAAAGTATAAAACAAATGTAACTGATTTCCAACCTTAGTCCAGGTTTCTAGATTTATGGTGCCCTCCTCAGGAAACAATGGGCATTGCTCTTGGACAAAAATTAGGAATTTGGACAGTCTTCCTTTGCTTACCTTAACGCCTCTATGGACTAACATGTGAAGTAATATTTCAGTAAACATTTGTCTATTCTTGGAAGCAGAGATACCCATTTTCCTAGAGAATATTCTTATTCCTTCTGTACCCTCCTTACCCTGCCTAAACTGCAGAAGGGTGCCGGCCACCCACAGGTACAATCCTAACTGCTCCACGTTACAGTCATGAAGTCACTTACCCTTCGGATGTCCCTGTTCAGGCGCCACTTGCTGGAGTCCAGCTCCAGCAGCCCGGGAATCAGCCTGAAGGGATCAGTGGTGTCGGTGAAGAATGATGTAGCCTCTGACTCAGGGTATGGGACTACATGTTTATTTCAAGCATTAGGTCTTCTTTTATACTTTGACAAAAGCATTAGGTCAGAGGTTTGACATTTTCACTTCCCCCACACCCAGATTATTGTCTCATTGTTGCCCTTCAAACAGAGTTCCTGCTTCAGCAATTCTCTCAGAATCGTGTTTACTTGTGATGACATTGTAACTCATGCTTATGTCTGGGCTGCATACCACGTTCCTCAGTTTATTTCTTATCCTTCTAAATCCTGCTTGCCCCTAGTATCTTAAGCTCACTATCTCCTAAAAAGGCTTCTAGCTATTCTTAATTATTCATAAACCCTAAGCTCAGCAAACTTCCTTTGCCATAAACAGTCCCCTCACAAACAGGTCTCAGATAACAATCCTTCCCATGGCCTCAAGCTGCGGCCTACGTGTTCATCCTGGAACATTCTTTGTAAAGATCATTGAACAAATGTCAATGGTTGCTTTATAGATTATTTTCTGGGCACAACTGCAGAAGGCTTTGTGCTTTTTCATGCTTCTTTCAAGAACAATAAGCACCTTAACATTCTTTCCAGCCAACTCAACCCAAGAAAGGAAAGAACAAGTCAGAATCACAAAACTTGACTCCTTCATCCTGGGACCGTGCCTGTGGGATGAGGAGAGGGGGTTGGGGCCGTGCCTCCCTTTGGTCAGTAATGTGTAACGCGGCTCCTGACAAGTTAGTCTGCCAGTTCTAGATCTTCGTATAAACAGAACGGCACAGCAGCTACTTCTGTACGTAAGAGTTCTTTCCCTCTGCATGGTATTCTGAGAGCCACACTGTTGTATGTACTGGTGATGAAGACATTGTCCTGAAGAGTGTCATTCCATTGTATGAAGATGCCACTGTTTGTTCACTAATGGCTTGAGAACCCACCTACAATGCAGGAGATGCAGGTTTGATCCCTGGGTCCATAAGTCCCCCCAGAGGAGGAAACGACAACCCACTCCAGTATTCTTGCCTGAGAAATCCCATGGACAGGGGAGCCTGGCAGGCTGCCATCCACGGGGTCGCAAAGAGTCCAACATGACTGGGTGAATGAGCGTGCATGCAAGTGCTCACTACCAGTCATTATTGTTTCTTAAGCTGGGTTTCTCTTGACTGGCAAACTTAGATCAATTATTTGAGGCCTTTGTTCTTTCCTTATAAAAGTCTTGAAAACTATAAATTTCCTTCTAGGAACTAATTAGGCTACCTCCTACAAATTTTGATATGCTTTGATTTCATTTTCACTCTATTGAGGATATTTCCTCTTTTTTTCTGTGAGTTTTTCTTTGGCCCATGTGTGTGTGTGTGTTGTCTCCAACTCTTTTGCTACCTCATGAACTGTAGCTTGCCAGGCTTCTCGGTCCCTGGGATGTCTCAGGCAAGACTATAAGAAAGTGAAAGTGAAAATCGATCAATCCTGTCCGACTCTTTATGACCCCATGAACTATACAGTCCATGGAATTCTCTAGGCCAGAATACTTGAGTGGGTAGCCATTACCTTCTCCAGAGGATCTTCCCCATCCAGGGGTTGAACCCAGATCTCCTGCAGTGCAGGCGGATCTTTTTTACCAGATGAGTCACAAGGGAAGCCCAAGAATATTGCAGCGAGCTGCCATTTCCTTTTCAGGGGATCTTTCCCACCCAGGGATCAAACCCAAGTCTCCTACATCCTGCATTACAGGCAGGTTCTTTACCACTGAGTTACTAGGAAAGCTAATCATGTTTAGAATGCACGATTAATTTCCAAATATTTAGGAGATTTCCTTTTTTTTTTTCTTTTAAGGAGAGTTTCTACATAATTATCTGTTATTGACCTCTAGTCTAATTCCTTTATGGTAAAGGAATGGACATTACGTAATGTGAATCACTACATTTATTGTGACTCCTAGCCTGGCACATGGTCTCTCTGGGTGAATGTTCCATGTATACTCGAAAAGACTGGATGATGCAATGATTGGGCAGAGTGTCTGAAACCATAAATCAGGGAAGTGTGTTGATTCTGTGTTCTCGAGTAAGGGTGATATTATTGCTAATTTTCTCTCTACTTGTTCTGTCAGTTATTAAGGGAGAAATATTTAAATGCCCAACTACAATTATTGATTTGTCTGTTTCTTTTTAGATCTTGCAATTTTCCCTTTATGTACAATTGAAGACCTGTAATGAGGTGTGTACACATTTAGAATTGTTATATCTTCAGGATAAACTTCTTCCATCATTTTGAAATGTACTTTTAAAAAAATTTATAGATTTTTTGGTTGCACTGGGTTTTCGTTGCCGCATGGGCTTCTCATTGCAGTGACTTCTCTTGTTGCCAAGCACAGGCTCTAGGGTGCACACGGGCTTCAGTAGTTGTGGTACATGGGCTTAGCTGCTCTGTAGCATGTGGAATCTTTCAAGACTAGGGATCAAATTCACATCCCCTGCATCGGCAGGCAGATTCTTATCTGCTGCACCACTGGGAAGTCTCTGGAATGTCCTCTTTATGCCTGGTGATGGTCCTTGTTCTGAAGGCTAGTTTGTCTGTATTCATATGGCTGCTCCAGCTAGTCTCATGCCTCGTACATGCATGGTATATCTTTGTCTATTCCTTTATGTTTACTCCATCTGTATCATTGTATTTTAAATGTTTTTTTTTATAGAAATATGAATTCAGGTTCTGTTTTTTGATCCACTTTGACAATATCTGACTTTTAATTGGAATGTTTCACTCAATTTAGGATATGGTCCAATTTAAATCTATCATCTTAATACTTTTTCTTTTTTTCTCTCCTTTATTTGATCAGCTGAGCTTTGGATATTTTTAAAAATTTTGGTAAAATATACATAACATTTGTTTTAAACTGAATGCTATTTAGAATTCCATTTGCTTGCCTCTACTGTCTGGAGAAGGAAATGGCAGCCCACTCCAGTATTCTTGCCTGGAAAATCCCATGGATCACAAAGCCTAGTAGGCTACTGTCCATGGGGTCGCGGGGTTGCAAAGAGTTGGACACAGCTGAGGGGCTTCACTTCACTGGCTTATTAGTTGTGGTCTCATCTTTTGTTACTCTGTGGGCATGGTATTGTTACTAGTGTTACTTTCTTTTGTATCTTTAACCTTCAGATAACATTGTGCCACTTCACTCACAGCGTTCAAACCTTGCACCTGCAGTGGTGTGTCTTCCTTTCCACATCCCTCCTTTGTAATACTGCTTTCATACCTTTCATTTGCACACATATTGTTGTTCAGTCGCTCAGTAGTGTTTGACTCTGACTCTATGGACTACAGCACGCCAGGCTTCCCTGTCCTTTACCATCTCCCTCAGTTTGCTTAAACTCACATCCATTGAGTCAGTGATGCCATCCAACCATCTCATCCTCGGTTGCCCCCTTCTCCTCCTGCCCTCAATTTTCCCCAGCATCAGGATCTTCTCCAAAAAAATCCATTCTTCGCATCAGGTGGCCAAAGTAGCTTCAGCTTCAGCATCAGTTCCTTCCAATGAATATTCAGGACTGATCTCCTTTAGAATTGACCGACCTGATCTCCCTGCTGTCCACAGGACTCTCAAGAGTCTTCTCCAACACCACAGTTCAAAAGCATCAAGTCATCAGTGCTCAGTTTTCTTTATGGTCCAACTCTCACATCTCTACATGACTACTGGAAAAACCATAGCTTTGACTATATGAACCTTTGTCAACAAAGTGATGTCTCTGCTTTGTAATACACTGTCTGCACACATATTAGGGATCCCACAATAATTGGTATCACTTTTTAAAGGTTTTTGTTTTAAATCACAATTTAAAGAAACTAAATACATTTCAAATAAAAATATTCACACAAAATGTGAAAATAATACAAATGCATGGCTTCTTCTTGCTCCTAGAAGTGTACTGTTTGTGCTGTGATTGAAGCTTTTTTATGCAGTTATTATTTGTTTGTCCTTCTCCCGCCTTAGACAATAAAGTCCTTGAGAGCTGAAACAATATCTATTCATTGGGTAACCTTAGCACAGTGCCTGGAGCTCAGAGGAGCATAACAAATGTTCTACCACTCGCTAATTTCCCAACTGACTTGCTGACATACAAATACAGATGGAGCAGGCTTTAGCAGGCAGACAGGTGTGCACACCATCTACATAACTCCTTATGCGTGGAACTTCTCCCTTCTGTCTTCACTCTTACCATCAGCCTACCAATCAAAACTTGACAGGTGGGAAGAGTAAGACATGGATTTCCAAAGTTTGCTTCAAAGAGACATGACTGGAGTTTTAGGATTAACATGTACACACCACTATCTGTAAAATACATAACCAACAAGGACCTACTGTATAGCACAGGGAACTCTGCTCAGTATTCTGTAATAACTGAAATGGGAAAAGAATTTGAAAAAGAATAGATACATGGGTATGTATAACCAAAAAAAATAAGGAGAAAGTCTTCCCTTCGCTTTTATTGTTCAGAAAAATTTATGACGGGTTAATATTTTTTCTACCTTAAATATTTCGTGGAACTCACCAGTGAGCGTTTGGGCCAGGTAAAAAACAAAAACCAAGGATACGTGACCTCAAAAGGTCACAGTCAGGGCTCCGTGTGGAGAGAGTCTTTGGCTGCCTTCTGGGCCCTGCCTTCTGGTTGGATATGTTACTATGTCTGGAGGCCTCAGACGTTTGTGCTGTGCACAAAGGTGACTGTGGGTAGGTCTGGGAATGGAGAGCAGGTCACTTTGGGACGTGCTCTAGCTGGCCTGGAAAGTGGCCTGGTGGCCCATGCCTGTTGCTTGAATCTTTGTGGACCTGAGTGTTTGAATCTTTGAGAACCCGAGTGCTCCCAACCTCACTGGGGAAACTGAGGCCCAAAGCATTATCAAATGCAGAGTTCTCTGCAGCTAAGCTAGAGCAAAGGCTGCTTAACAGTGCAGATGGTGTAATTGTCTGGGATGTGGAATCAGACCTGCTTATTTGTGGATGTGGACCGTTCTAAAGTCTTTATTGATTTTTTTTTTTTGGCCAGGAGGCTTGTAGGATCAAACCCGCAGCCCCTGTATTGGAAGGTGAAGTCTTCACTGCTGGGCCACCAGGGAATCCCCTGCCTACAACTTGGAAGTTATATCCTGAGTGCTTCCTGAAGCGACTGGATGACTTGGCAATAGCCACAGGGAGTTCTTCTGGAAATGACAGTGTGGGAATATTTTCTCTTCTAGGTTTTGAATTTAGAACAATCAGAGCATTGTGGGTTTTAGCCTGCTTCTCTGACCTTTCTCTAATTTTCTAATTCTTAAAATGTTGGGTAGATTCTAAAAATGTTAACAATGTGCTTTAAAAAGTTTCCATATAAATAAATAAAACCCTGGAATAATATTTCCCCCTTCCAGTTAGTCAGTCTGAACCCTGTATGATAGGAAAAAAAACTTATTTCCAAGAGGGATTAAAAAAAAATAATCTGAATATCACAGTCAGTAAAAGCTACACTACTATATATTTTCATTTCCAAGGGAGATCTTAAGTGCAAACAGTAGTAAAATTTCTTATAAAGCTAAAGAATTCTCTTTCAATTGTGAAATTAAAATTAGGTTCAACAAGTTTCCTATAAAAAAGAAAACCAAGCTTCCTGTTTTGTGCTTTGTTAATATTTAGCACGTATGTATGAAGCACTCACTGGTGGGTGAGAGTGGGTGAGACAGGTGACGTCACTGTGGAACCAGGCAATCGTGTTTCAGGCCCAAAGACAGGGCCAGCGCCCCTGCCCTCCAGCTGATCAATGGCTCTCTCTGGATTGATTATATCTTCTATGCCCTGGTGGGTAAATCTCACTCATTGTATCACAACTTGGAAAGGCCTTTGAGGATAATGTACTGGGCTGGGGGTGGGAGGTGGGATTCAAACTGCTTTTAGCCACGGAGTCCACGGTCCAGTGATTCTGGTGGAAAAGGAATCACCCGACTGCTGAGGGGGCAGGAGACTCACACTTCTGCCTCTGCCCTCCAGCCCTGCCACCTGGCCCGAGCGGTAGGCAGTAATTGTTTGAAAAGCACTGACCTATCCAAATTCCTTCACTGACCCAGTTCAAATTCCCATGGGGAATTTGTGGCCAGAGAGGCTCAGTGACTTGTGCAAGGCCACACAGCCCCCTGTGGCAGAGTTGGTCTGGATGTGGGGTCTTGTGACTCCTGGGCCAGTGTTGCCTTATTGTCAGCGCTTTGTCCCTCTGTGCTGGCCAGGGTGTGGGGCAGGGAGACAGGGGGTGGCCATGGAAAATGACCAGCACCTTGGCATTTGGACAGGGGCTTGGCATTTGGACAGGGGCTTGCAGCAGTGTGACTGGCTGAGTCAGTGGTCAGGATTCCCAGTGTCCATGGGGCATTGAAGTGGGATCCCTCTGAGCTTGGAGGTTGGTCCAGGTCCCAACGTAAATGCCTGTTCTGTGTCTTTTGGGCCTCCGGACAGCAAGGAGGGCTGCTGGCTGTGGTGGGAAGGGGCATGGGGACCCCTGACCTAGAGACATCCAGGAGATCCCCCGATAGGAATCAGGGTAGGGCTTTTCCTCAGGAAACCCCTGATATGGATCTCAGGGAAGAGGTAGCACATCTGATCAGGAAGAACTTTCCAGATTGTCATCTGAGACCCCAAGCGATTGCATCAAAGTAGGGCAATATCTCCTTTATATTCATAATGCAGCCTACTGCCAGAGCTGGGGATTTTCTAAAACTATTCGGCCTGATTCAACTGATTCAAAAACTGCTCTAAGAAAGTGAGCCAGGTGTTGTTCTAGAAGTTCTATTAACTCTTCCGAAGGGAGAAGGCCATTTAGTAAATTACCACTCTCTAGTACTTGATGACATCCTAGAACCTGGGAAAATTGATTTCATCTCCTAACACTCTCTAAGTGTGTGTGTGTAAGAGAGAGAAAGGGGACAGGGAGAGAGACTGTGTGTTTGAGGAAACATGTGTACTGCAAAGGTGTATTTGTGCCTCTAAAATGTAGAACATTCCTCTCTCAATGGCCTGAATTAATAGCCAGTTGTTTCTATTTTGGGCAATTATTAGCTATAATTTCCTTAAAAAGTCATTTAAAAAGCCATTATCATAAAAGGCTGATTACTCAGGACTCTCTCTGAGCTGAAACCATCTCAAACTAGCCTAAGCAGAGCAGAGCGCTTGCTGGCTCACATAAGTGGGAAGTCCAGGCACACAGGTGCCCAGGAGGGCACCAATGATGTCATCTCTCATACTAGGCTAGGACCAAGCCCTTGGCAGAGCCCAGGCTCATCATATGGCACATGGCAGAGGTCCAAGAGGGATTTTCATTGGCTGGGCTGAGTCACATGACCATGCCCAAACCAATCACTGTGGTCAGAGGGCGGGGCTCTGATTACTCAGACCTGGACCACAGGCTTGCAAGTCAGCCCTGCCTGAGGCAGTTGGCAGGACATTCTTCATTAACAGGTAGGTAAACTGAAAGAAGGCAGGACACAAAAGCCTGCCAGAGTCAGAGACTGTTCTGCAGCTCTTATCTTGAAGTGTAAAAGTGTTAGTCACTCAGATCAGATCAGATCAGTCGTTCAGTCGTGTCCGACTCTTTGCAACCCCATGAACTGCAGCACGCCAGGCCTCCCTGGCCATCACCAACTCCCGGAGTTCACTCAGACTCACATCCATCGAGTCAGTGATGCCATCCAGCCATCTCATCCTCTGTTGTCCCCTTCTCCTCCTGCCCTCAATCCCTCCCAGCATCAGAGTCTTCTCCAATGAGTCAACTCTTCACATGAGGTGGCCAAAGTACTGGAGTTTCAGCTTTAGCATCATCCCTTCCAAAGAAATCCCAGGGCTGATCTCCTTCAGAATGGACTGCTTGGATCTCCTTGCAGTCCAAGGGACTCTCAAGAGTCTTCTCCAACACCACAGTTCAAAAGCATCAATTCTTCGGCATTCAGCCTTCCTCACAGTCCAACTCTCACATCCATACATGACCACGGGAAAAACCATAGCCTTGACTAGACGAATCTTTGTTGGCAAAGTAATGTCTCTGCTTTTGAATATGCTATCTAGGTTGGTCATAACTTTAATTCCAAGGAGTAAGTGTCTTTTAATTTCATGGCTGCAGTCACCATCTGTAGTGATTTTGGAGCCCAGAAAAATAAAGTCTGACACTGTTTCCACTGTTTCCCCATCTATTTCCCATGAAGTGATGGGACCAGATGTCATGATCTTCGTTTTCTGAATGTTGAGCTTTAAGCCAACTTTTTCACTCTCCACTTTCACTTTCATCAAGAGGCTTTTGAGTTCCTCTTCACTTTCTGCCATAAGGGTGGTGTCATCTGCATATCTGAGGTTATTGGTATTTCTCCTGGCAATCTTGATTCCAGCTTGTGTTTCTTCCAGTCCAGCGTTTCTCATGATGTACTCTGCATATAGTTAAATAAACAGGGTGAAAATATACAGCCTTGATGAACTCCTTTTCCTATTTGGAACCAGTCTGTTGTTCCATGTCCAGTTAACTGTTGCTTCCTGACCTGCATACAAATTTCTCAAGAAGCAGATCAGGTGCTCTGGTATTTCCATCTCTCTCAGAATTTTCTAGTTTATTGTGATCCACACAGTCAAAGGCTTTGGCATAGTCAATAAAGCAGAAATAGATGTTTTTCTGGAACTCTTTTGTTTTTTCCATGATCCAGAGGATGTTGGCAATTTGATCTCTGGTTCCTCTGCCTTTTCTAAAACCTGCTTGAACATCAGGAAGCTCACGGTTCACATATTGCTGAAGCCTGGCTTGGAGAATTTTGGCCATTACTTTACTAGCGTGTGAGATGAGTGCAATTCTGCAGTAGTTTGAGCATTCTTTGGCATTGCCTTTCTTTGGGATTGGGATGAAAACTGACCTTTTCCAGTCCTGTGGCCACTGCTGAGTTTCCCCAATTTGCTGGCATATTGAGTGCAGCACTTTGACAGCATCATCTTTCAGGATTTGGAATAGCTCCGCTGGAATTCCATCACCTTCACTAGCTTTGTTCGTAGTGATGCTTTCTAAGGCCCACTTGACTTCACATTCCAGGATGTCTGGCTCTAGGTCAGTGATCACACCATCATGATTATCTGGGTCATGAAACTCTTTTTTGTGCAGTTCTTCTGTGTATTCTTGCCATCTCTTCTTAATATCTTCTGCTTCTGTTAGGTCCATATCATTTCTGTCCTTTATTGAGCCCATCTTTGCATGAAATGTTCCTTTGGTATCTCTGACTTTCTTGAAGAGATCCCTAGTCTTTCCCATTCTGTTGTTTTCCTCTATTTCTTTGCATTGATTGCTGAAGAAGGCTTTCTTATCTCTTGCTATTCTTTGGAACTCTGCATTCAGATGCTTACATCTTTCCTTTTCTCCTTTGCTTTTTGCTTCTCTTCTTTTCACAGCTATTTGTAAGGCCTCCCCAGACAGCCATTTTGCTTTTCTTGCATTTCTTTTCCATGAGGATGGTCTTGATCCCTGTCTCCTGTACAATGTCACGAACCTCATTCCATAGTTCATCAGGCACTCTATCTATCAGATATAGGCCCTTAAATCTATTTCTCACTTCCACTGTATAATCATAAGGGATTTGATTTAGGTCATACCTGAATGGTCTAGTGGTTTTCCCTACTTTCTTCAATTTCAGTCTGAATTTGGCAATGAGGAGTTCATGGTCTGAGCCACAGTCAGCTCCTGGTCTTGTTTTTGCTGACTGTATAGAGCTTCTCCATCTTTGGCTGCAAAGAATATAATCAATCTGATTTCAGTGTTGACCATCTGGTGATGTCCATGTATAGAGTCTTCTCTTGTGTTGTTGGAAAAGGGTGTTTGTTATGACCAGTGCATTTTCTTGGCAAAACTCTATGAGTCTTTGCCCTGCTTCATTCCATATTCCAAGGCCAAATTTGGCTGTTACTCCAGGTGTTTCTTGACTTCCTACTTTTGCATTCCAGTCCCCTGTAATGAAAAGGACATCTTTTTTGGGTGTTAGTTCTAAAAGGTCTTGTAGGTCTTCATAGAACCGTTCAACTTCAGCTTCTTCAGCGTTACTGGTTGGGGCATAGACTTGGATTACTGTGATATTGAATGGTTTGCCTGGGAAACGAACAGAGATCATTCTGTTGTTTTTTGAGATTGCATCCAAGTACTGCATTTTGGACTCTTTTGTTGACCATGATGGCCACTCCATTTCTTCTGAGGGATTCCTGCCCACAGTAGTAGATATAATGGTCACCTGATTTAAATTCACCCATTCCAGTCCATTTCAGTTCGCTGATTCCTAGAATGTCATCATTCACTCTTGCCATCTCTTGTTTCACCACTTCCAATTTGCCTTGATTCATGGACCTGACATTCCAGGTTCCTATGCAATATTGCTCTTTACAGCCTCGGACTTTGCTTCTATCACCAGTCACATCCACAGCTGGGTATTCTTTTTGCTTTGGCTCCATCCCTTCATTCTTTCTGGGGTTATTTCTCCACTGATCTCCAGTAGCATATTGGGCCCCTACTGACCTGGGGAGTTTCTCTTTCAGTATCCTATCATTTTGCCTTTTCATACTGTTCATGGAGTTCTCAAGGCAAGAATACTGAAGTGGTTTGCCATTCCCTTCTCCAGTTGACTACATTCTGTCAGATCTCTCCACCATGACCCGCCCATCTTGGGTTGCCCCACAGGCATGGCTTAGTTTCATTGAGTTAGACAAGGTTGTGGTCCTAGTATGATTAGATTGACTAGTTTTCTGTGAGTATGGTTTCAGTGTGTTTGCCCTCTGATGCCCTCTTGCAACATCTACCATCTTACTTGGGTTTCTCTTACCTTGGGCGTGGGGTATCTCTTCACGGCTGCTCCAGCAAAGCGCAGCCATTGCTCCTTACCTTAGACGAAGGATATCTCCTCACCATCGCCCTTCCTAACCTTCAATGTGGGATAGCTTCTCTAGGCCTTCCTGCGCCGGCGCAGCCACAGCTCTTTGGACGTGGGGTTGGTCCTCCCGGCCACCGCCCCTGGCCTCAGGCGTGGGGTTGCTCCTCCCGGCCGCAGCCCCCGGCCTCTGGCTTGGGGCTTGGGGTATCTCCTCCTGGCCGCTGCCCCTGACCTTGGACGCAGGGTAACTCCTCTCATCCCCGCCCCTGACCTTGGACGCGGGGTAACTCCTCTCGTCGCTGCCCCTGACCTCAGACGCTGGGTATCTCCGCTCGGCCGCCCACCCCCCGTCACGTCTGACGCGGGGTAGCTCCTCTCGGCCGTTCCTGCACCGTCACAGTCTGGTACTCTCCGCTGCTGCCCCTGATCTCAGAAGTGGGGTAACTCCTCTTGGCCGCCGCCCTTCGGGCACGGGGTCCTCCCGGCTTCTGCCCCTGACCTCGGATGTGGGGTGGCTCCTCTTGGCCGCGCTTAGCGCGCCCGTCGCAGCCACCAGGTTAGACACCATGTTAGTCACTCAGTTGTGTCCAACTCTTTGTGGTCCCATGGACTGTAACCCACCAGAATCCTCTGCTGATGGGATTCTCCAGGCAGCAATACTGGAGTGGGGTGCCATTTCCTTCTCCAGGGAATCTTTCCCACACAAACCTGGGTCTCCTGCATTGCAGGCAAATTCTTTACCATCTGAGCCACCCGGGAAGCCCTTAAATTATCTTAACAGGCTCAAAAATAGCACCATTCACTTTCTGGAACAAGTGTGGGTCTCAATATACATATGTGTAAACATATATTGTAGCTCATATAGAAATCTTGTTGCCAATGTCTTTGTCACCCATGCTTTAATTGCTTTTTTAAATTTTTTTAATTAAAAAATTTTTTTAAATGAGGTATAGTTGCTTTACACTGTTGTGTTAGTTTCTGCTGTACAGTGAAGTGAATCAGCCATGCTGCTGCTGCTGCTAAGTTGCTTCATCATGTCTGACTGTGCGACCCCATAGACGGCAGCCCACCAGGCCCCACCATCCCTGGGATTCTCCAGGCAAGAACACTGGAGTGGGTTGCCATTTCTTTCTCCAATGCATGAAAGTGAAAAGTGAAAGTGAAGTCACTCAGTTGTATCTGACTCTTAGCGACCCCATGGACTGTAGCCTACCAGGCTCCTCCGTCCATGGGATTTTCCAGGCAAGAGTACTGGAGTGGGGTGCCATTGCCTTCTCCCGAATCAGCCATATGTATATGCATATCCCCTCCTTGTTGAGCCTCCCTCCCACCCTCTTACCCCCACCATTTCACCCCTCTAGGTCATCACACGGCACTGAGCTGAGCTCCCTGCCTATACAGCAGGTCCCCACTAGCTATCTGTTCACATAAGGCAGTGCCCATATGTCAGTCCCAATCTCCCAATTCACTGACCTCCCTCCTTGTTCCACATGTCCGTTGTCTATGTCTGTGTTTATATTCCTGTTGTGCAGATAGGTTCATCAGCACTGTATTTCTAGATTCCATGAACATATATTAATATACGATATTCGTTTTCCTCTTTCTGACTTCTGGAAATGTCAGTCCACTCACTTTGCTCTATATGACAGGCCCTAGGTCCATCCACAACAATCCTATTTAACCTTAATAATCCTATTTTAACAATCCTATTTAATCCTATTTAACTCATTACCTTTGTTCAGGTAGACACTTGTTCTGGTACCTCAACCTCAATTTTGAGAATTCAGAGAGATTTAGCAACACCTCCAAGGAGGGAGCTTTAGCTCTGGGATGTCTTTGCAATATATACTCTTCCACCTCTGCCCTTGGCCACCTGAGTTCCCTGACACACCAACCTTCAACCTGCCAGGAACACCTTCAGCAGGGAAGCAACTTGGATATTCCTGCTCTTCCTGGTATTGATGAAAATTCAATTAACACTCAAGTTAAGAAGGAAAAAGAGAATTTTATTTGATCCACACTGAGGACTACATATATAAATGTTGAGGACTGTTCTGCTCCTTAGAAGTCAAGGCACAGTCATATACATTTTTGAGACAAAGGATCATCTGTCAAAATGACATCCTAATATTTTACATCAAGTTCACCAACAAAACATAGTCCAGGTAAACTTATACCAAGCAAGCAGCAGGTCACCATGACCCACTGTGGAGCTGGAAAAGAACTGTGTTCTTTCAAGAAGTTATGTTGCTAGTGTCAGAAGAAAGGAAAAAAATAATGGATCTTTACAGTGGAGCAGCCCCTCCCTCCTTGGAGAAAGTGTGGTCAGTGTGTAAGGCAGAGACACCCTGTACATTAGGGAGGGAGGGAGGGAGGAGCCCCAAACAAACACCTGGAGAGAACTGTATGTTTAATTTTCTTGTTCTGCCTTAAAGATAAATTTTATTTCATCACGGGCAATGTTCTCAAAAACATCCACATTTTCCCCAGAGTCATCAAGCCCTTGCCTGTCCCCCTTCATCCTGGGCCCTCTGCCTGCCACAAAGACCTTGTGATCAGCACCCTTCCCATCACAACTTCTCAGAGCTTCTTAGCTCCTCATAATTTCTCTTAGATGTTTTAATTTGATGTAGTTTTTTTATTCCTAATATCAAATAATTGGAAGCAATTTCAATGCCTCCCTTTTTGTAAATTGGACTATAGTTGCTTTGCACTGTTGTGTTGGTTTCTGCTATACTACAATCAGCTCTTTGTATATACACATCCCCTCCTTCTTAGGCCGCCCTCTTCCCCCCGCCCCCTGGACTACCTCTCTAAGTCATCACAGAGCACTGAGTTGAGCTCCCTGTGTTATACAGCAGCTTCCCACTAGCTATCTGCTTTGCTTCCCAGGTGGTGTCACTGGTAAATAACTGTACTGCCCATGCAGGAGACAGAAGAGATGCTGGTTCGATCCCTAGGTTGGGAAGATCCCCTTGAGAAGGGCATGGCAAGCCACTCCAGCATTCTTGCCTGGAGAATCCCAGGGAGAGAGGAACCTGGTGGGTTACACAAATAGCTGGACACGACTGAGTGACTTAGCATGCACACACAGTGTGTATATGCCAATCAGATCAGATCAGTCGCTCAGTCGTGTCCGACTCTCTGCGACCCCATGAACTGCAGCATGCCAGGCCTCCCTGTCCATCACCAACTCCCGGAGTTCACTCAGACTCACATCCATCAAGTCAGTGATGCCATCCAGCCATCTCATCCTCTGTCGTCCCCTTCTCCTCCTGCCCCCAATCCCTCCCAGCATCAGAGTCTTCTCCAATGAGTCAACTCTTCGCATGAGGTGGCCAAAATACTGGAGTTTCAGCTTTAGCATCATTCTGCTACTCTCCAAATTCATCCCATCTGCCTTTTCCTCCTGGTGCCCACATGTCTGCTCTCTACATCCACATCTCTATTTCTGCCCTGCAAATACGTAATCTGATGTGTTTTCATAAGAAATGACTTCAGTAGTAGTTTTGAAGTTGGCTTTGTAAAGCAAGGATGAACTGCTCTAGATGGTCAAAGCCAGGGACCGTATGCCAGGTTGCTTGGTGATCTGACCCAGCGGCTGCATCCCTGTGAATTTAACTCCAACACACACCTGACACACTCCCACTTCTTTCTGGAAGACATCCTGCTGCTCCAATTTGTAGCAGTACTTTCTCCTCTGACCTTCTACAAAACAGTTATACCTGAGCAAAGGGGGAGTCAGTTCAATTCAGTTGCTCAGTTGTGTCTGACTCTTTGCAACCCCATGGACTGCAGCATACCAGGCTTCCCTGTCCATCACCAACTCCCAGAGCTTGCTCAAACTCATATCCATCAAGTCAGAGATGCCATCTAACCATCTCATCCTCTGTCATCTCCTTCTCCTCCTGCCTTCTCTCTTTCCCAGCATCAGGGTCTTTTCCAATGAGTCAGCTCTTCGCATCAGCTGGCCAAAGCATTGGAGTTTCAGCGTCAACATCAGTCCTTCCATTGAACACCCAGGACTGATATCCTTTAGGATGGACTGGTTGGATTTCCTTGCAGTCCAAGGGACTCTCAAGAGTCTTCTCCAACACCACAGTTCAAAAGCATCAATTCTTCTGCACTCATCTTTCTTTATAGTCTAACTCTCTCATCCAAACATAACTACTGGAAAAACCATAGCTTTGACTAGATGGACCTTTGTCAGCAAAGTGATGTCTCTGCTTTTTAATATGCTGTCTAGGTTGACCATAGCCTTTCTTCCAAGGAGCAAGCACCCTTTAAAGGGGGAGTAAAGTGTCCCCAACTCAGTACCCTTTCAGCACCTGCCTCGGATGATGATTTACATTAGAGCCTCTGCTCGATAAATGCTTTTTAAATGTTTTTTTTTTCTAAAACATAAAGTCTTTATTGAATTTGTTACAATATTTCTTTTGTTTTATGTTTTTTTTTTTTTTGGCTGCAGGGAATGTGGAATCTCAGCTTCCGGACCAGGGATCAAACCCATGCCCCCTTCATTGGGAGGCAGTGTGTTTTTATTATTTATTTACTTTTTGGCTGATCTGGTTCTTTGTGGCTACATGCGGGCTTTCTCTAGTTCTGGCTCAAGGGCCCTAGAGCGTGTAGGCTTCAGTAGTCATGGTACTTGGGCTTAGTTGCTCTGTGGGATGTGGGATCTTCCTGGATCAGGGATCAAACCTGTGTCCTCTGTATTGTCAGGTGGATTCTTATCCACTGCATCACCAGGGAAGTTCTGGAAAGTGAAGTCTTAACGAGTGACCACCAGGGATAAATGCTTTTAAATGAACTTAAGGGCTTCCCAGGTGGCTCAGTGGTAAAGAATCTGCCTGCCAATACAGGAGACACAAGAGATGCAGGTTTGATCTTCCTAGGTCAGGAAGATCCTCTGGAGAAGGAAATGACAACCTACTCCAGTAGTCTTACCTGGGAAATCCCATGGACAGAGGAGCCTAGCGGGCTACAGTCCATGGGGTCACAAAGAGTCAGATACAACTGAACACTGCTGCTACTACTACCAAGACTTATTTTGGGATGTACGAATGTGTCTTTTCCTTCCTGTGCTCTATTTCCCAGCTCTGCAGGTCACCCTGACAGATCAGAGCTCACGGTCCCCATCCGTCAGCCTGTCCTCCTGCCCGCTCAGCCCCTAGAGCCCCACAGACACAGAGAGGATGATGATGGAACTGCTTTCATGCTTCTTTCTGGAACCTCCAAGTGACACTGATTTTAAGGACCAACATCTGAATGTACAAAACCCAATCACGCTGAGGAACCCGTGCGACTCTTGAAGAGTTCAGGGCACCTTTCCTTCCAGGGACACTTCGCTCCCCCAAAGCAGAGAAAGATGACCAGGCGGACAAGGTAGCTAGGGAGACACTCTAATGTCTCCCCAGGAACTCCCAGTGAAACAGGAAAAATACACATGCCATTCTTCGACTGTAAATTAAAGAGCCCAGGCCAGACACTCATTGCATTCCTTCCAGCTAAATGCCTGGCTCTCAGGAGCACAGTCTATGTGGCAGGATTGGGGGACATGATTCCTAAAAGTGGTCCCTTATTTAGATGATTCCCAAAAGTGGTCTGGCCATTCACCCAGAATCTGACTCGGCCTCTTAGAAACATGGATTTCCCCCAGTAAAATAGCCTTGGTTTCCTTTTAGAAAACAGGCCACTTTTGAGTGATTAAAATGTTCTTGGAAACATTTTCACATGATTGCACTGGATGATCTGTGTTAGCATTAAAGCTAAAAATACACCTACTGTCTTTTTCTCTACTTGCAATTTTGACATCCTTTATATTGACACACTCAAGGGGGTGGCATCTGATGGCTAGATCATCTATTTGGATTAAACACTTTGGAAGTTTTTTTTTTTTTTTAAGTTGTGAAACACCCTTAGAGTGAACAAAAGCCTTACCTTATCAAAGTGTCCAAGTGCTGTTAGAAATTGGTCACCACCAAGGATGAACCCCCTGAGTAGAGAGGCAGGCCATCTGATGGACAGAGCCCGGCCCTGTCCTGAGCTGAACATGTACCTGGACTGAGTGGATTGTCTCTGTCGGCCTTAAAAGAGCCACATTGTAGAAGACAGGTGTCTTCAAATTCACCAAAGATTGCCATTCGCCCTGCAAAGTGGTTGTAACATTTTGTCTAAAGATTTAAGCTATTTGCCAGTCTGATGAGCGTGAAATGGTATTTCATTGTTTTACTTTTTGGGTCAGTGTTTCCTGACAAATTTGACCATTTTTTCATGTGTTTGTTTATTAGACGCTTGAGTTTCTTCTGTGAATTTCTTGCTCGTCAATTTTGCACACTTTAAATATTAGATTGTTTGGATTCTTTTGCTATTAGTTTGTAGGATTTCTTTACCTAGTTCATGCACTCCTCGCGGTTGAGTTGCACATATATAGGGGCTTCCCAGGTGGCGCCATGGGAAAGATTCACCTTCCAATGCAGGAGACGCAAGAGACTTGGGTTTAATATATTTTCCTAGTCATAGTTCACTATCAAGCTTGTTGTTGTTGCTGTTGTTTAGTCAATAAAGTCGTGTCCGACTCTTCAACCCCATGGAGTACAGCACACCAGGCTTTCCTGTTCTTCAGTGTCTCCCAGAGTTTGCTCAAACTCATGTCCATTGAGTCTGTGATGCCATCCAACCATCTCATCCTCTGTCGTCCCCTTTTCCTCCTGCCCTCAATCTTCCCCAGCACCAGGGTCTTATCCAATGAGTCGGCTCTTCGCATCAGGTGGCCAAAGTATTGGAGTTTCAGCTTCAGCATCAGTCCTTCCAATGAATATTCAGGGCTGATCTCCTTTAGGATAGAGTGGTTTGATCTCCTTGCAGTCCAAGGGACCCTCAGGGGTCTTCTTCAGCACCACAGTTCAAAAGCATCAAACTTGTATTGGCAGCTTAAAATGAACTGTAATAGCACTCCCTCTTTTCCTGTTGTTTGAAACAATTTGTATAAAATGAAGATGAGCTACTTCTTGAATATTTGATAAAATTCACCTGAAAATCTGCCTGGGATACCTGCGAAGGTGGGAAACTTTTAACTACTGACTTTATGTAAGAGGTCATAGGTTTACTCAGGCTTTTGTTTTCCTCCTGATTTAATTTTGGTGATTTTTACTTTTCTAAAGATTATCCATTTCATTGCTATTTTCAGATTCATTGGATAAAGTTATTCATAGTATCTTTTAAATGTGTTTTTAGTTTTCACTGCAGTTAAACCCCACCTTTCATTCTTCTGAGTCATTGTTCTCCCCCTCCTCCTACTCCTCCCTCCTGCCCCTGCCTCTTCTTCTATATCTCTCTGGCTGTAGGTTTGTCTGTTTGCTTAGCTTTTTCTTTTTACAAAGAACTCACTTCTAAGTTTACTGATTTGTCGTCGTTTCTAGAGATATTTGACTATTACTGTCATAGAAAGAACAGATCAGACTCCATACTAGATCTGTTTCTTATACTTTAACCTTTATTCTATCCTTTTTGCTACAAGAATGTAGCCTGTAGCCTGAAACGTGCAGGGTGGTCCCTTCTCAAGGCTCTGACCTCAATTAAAAGTATAACATTTTCCATTCACAGAAAGATGAAAAGTTTCAGATCAGGGAATAACATTTGTCTTAGAGGTTTATTGGAATATTGTGACCAGAACTCAGGAGACCCCTGCAAGATGGACGGATTCAGACACCAAGAAGCTTGCAACAACCAACCACACTCCCTCCCCTCCGAGTGTGAAACATGTCTGAATTCTGACTTGAGTAAGATGGCTCTTTGGGACACTAGTCCACTACCTTCTCAGTCAGCCAGCTTTCTGAATAAAGTTGTTATTTATTGCCTCCAACAACTCATCTCTCAATTTATTTGCCTGCTGTGCAGTGAGCAGTACTATCTTAGACTCAGTAACTTATGAAATTTTGTGTTCTTGCACTAATCATCCATTCTGGTGGGACTAGTGTCTCACAATTTCTATTGCAATTTCCTAACTCGAGTCATTTATGAGAACACATTTATGACCTAGAGCCAGACATCTTGGAATGTGAAGTCAAATGGGCCTTAGAAAGCATCACTATGAACAAAGCTAGTGGAGGTGATGGAATTCCAGTGGAACTATTCCAAGTCCTGAATGATGATGCTGTGAAAGTGCTGCACTCAATATGCCAGCAAATTTGGAAAACTCAGCAGTGGCCGCAGGACTGGAAAAGGTCAGTTTTCATCCCAATCCCAAAGAAAGGCAATGCCAAGGAGTGCTCAAACTACCTCACAATTGCACTCATCTCACACGCTAGTAAAGTAATGCTCAAAATTCTCCAAGCCAGGCTTCAGCAATATGTGAACCGTGAACTTCCTGATGTTCAAGCTGGTTTTAGAAAAGGCAGAGGAACCAGAGATCAAATTGCCAACATCCGCTGGATCATGGAAAAAGCAAGAGAGTTCCAGAAAAACATCTATTTCTGCTTTATTGACTATGCCAAAGCCTTTGACTGTGTGGATCACAATAAACTATGGAAAATTCTGAAAGAGATGGGAATACCAGACCACCTGATCTGCCTCTTAAGAAATCTGTATGCAGGTCAGGAAGCAACAGTTAGAACTGGTCATGGAACAACAGACTGGTTCCAAATAGGAAAAGGAGTACGTCAAGGCTGTATATTGTCACCCTGTTTATTTAACTTATATGCAGAGTACATCATGAGAAATGCTGGACTGGAAGAAACACAAGTTGGAATCAAGATTGCTGGGAGAAATATCAATAACCTCAGATATGCAGATGATACCACTCTTATGGCAGAAAGTGAAGAGGGGCTAAAAAGCCTCTTGATGAAAGTGAAAGAGGAGAGTGAAAAGGTTGGCTTAAAGCTCAACATTCAGAAAACGAAGATCATGGCATCTGGTCCCATCACTTCATGGGAAATAGATGGGGAAACAGTGGAAACAGTGTCAGACTTTGTTTTTCTGGGCTCCAAAATCACTGCAGATGGTGACTGCAGCCATGAAATTAAAAGATGCTTACTCCTTGGAAGGAAAGTTATGACCAACATAGATAGCATATTCAAAAGCAGAGACATTACTTTACCAACAAAGGTTCGCCTAGTCAAGGCTATGGTCTTTCCTGTGGTCATGTATGGATGTGAGAGCTGGACTGTGAGGAAGGCTGAGCGCCGAAGAATTGATGCTTTTGAACTGTGGTGTTGGAGAAGACTCTTGAGAGTCCCTTGGACTGCAAGAAGATCCAACCAGTCCATTCTGAAGGAGATCAATCCTGGAATTTCTTTAGAAGGGATGATGCTGAAGCTGAAACTCCAGTATTTTGGCCACCTCATGCGAAGAGTTGACTCATTGGAGAAGACTCTGATGCTGGGAGGGATTGAGGGCAGGAGGAGAAGGGGACGACAGAGGATGAGATGGCTGGATGGCATCACTGACTCGATGGATGTGAGTCTGAGTGACCTCCGGGAGCTGGTGATGGACAGGGAGGCCTGGCGTGCTGCGGTTCATGGGGTCGCAAAGAGTAGGACACGACTGAGCGACTGATCTGATCTGATTGCAATTTCCTAACTCGAGTCATTTATGAGAACACTGAAATTTTCTAAACATCTTTGAAGAGTTTATGTTGTTGATTTGTAATTTAATTGCATTGAGGTCTGAGAATGTGCTCTGGATGATGGCAATTTAAAAAGAATGTTGAAACTTAAAAAAACCTCTCATTAATTAACTTATTTCTGCATGGACTTGAAGGAATACAGGTTTTCTGCTGGCCACTGCTGTGGGGAACTGGGGCTTGGCCTGGCTGGGACCTACTGAGATGGGTGTAGAATTCTCCCAGACATTTCTGTCCAAGAAATAAAAGACTGGGACTCCTGCTTCCCATGGGTAGGGATGGGGCAGTTATCCCATTGGGTGGTAACCTCCTGTACTTCTGGGCTGCTCTGGGGTGACTACTGAGTGGGCTCCTGATCAGGGAAGACTTGAGAGATGTGAGGTGAAGTGAGGGCCATCAGCTGGAAGCTGAGATCACGGCAGGCAACAGACAGAGGTCGGGCTGAATTGAGCTTCACATGGCATCTGGTACAATTTGTCTTCTGATTTATTAATATCTGCTCTGCATTAATTAGTTCCTTCCTTCTGTTTTCCTTGTGTTTATTTGCTTATTCTTTTTCTAACCTCTTGTGTTGGAAACATGTTATTATCATTCTAGTCTCTGCTTTTTTTTCTAACATAAAAAATTATTTTTAATTGAGATAAAGTTAATACGGACTTCCTTGGTGACTCAGATGGTAAAGAATCCACTTGCAATGGAGGATACCTGGGTTTGATCTTGGGGTTGGGAAGATTCCCCTGGAGAAGGGAAAGGCTACTCGCTCTAGTATTCTTGCCTAGAGAATTACAGTATTACCTACGTTTCAGGTATACAACATCAATTCAGTTCAGTTCAGTCTCTCAGTCGTGTCCGACTCTTTGCGACCCCATGAAGTGCAGCATGCCAGGCCTCCTGTCCATCACCAATTCCCAGAGTCCACTCAAACCCATGTTCATTGAGTTGGCGATGCCATCCAACCATTTCATCCTCTGTTGTTCCCTTCTCCTGCCCTCAATCCCTCCCAGCATCAGGGTCTTTTCCAATGAGTCAGCTCTTCACATCAGCTGGCCAAAGCATTGGAATTTCAGCTTCAACATCAGTCCTTCCAATGAACACCCAGGACTGATATCGTTTAGGATGGACTGGTTGGATTTCCTTGCAGTCCAAGGGACTCTCAAGAGTCTTCTCCAACACCACAGTTCAAAAGCATCAATTCTTCTGTGCTCAGCTTTCTTTATAGTCCAACTCTTACATCCATATGTGACCACTGGAAAAACCATAGCCTTGACTAGATGGACTTTTTTGGCAAAGTAATGTTTCTGCTTTTGAATATGCTGTCTAGGTTGGTCATAATTTTCCTTCCAAGGAGTAAGTGCCTTTTAATTTCATGGCTGAAATCACCATCTGCAGTGATTTTGGAGCCCAGAAAAATAAAGTCAGCCACTGTTTCCCCATCTGTTTCCCATGAAGTGATGGGACCAGATGCCATGATCTTTGTTTTCTGAATGTTGAGCTTTAAGCCAACTTTTTCACTCTCCTCTTTCACTTTCATCAAGAGGCTCTTTAGTTCTTCTTCACTTTCTGCCATAAGGGTGGTGTCATCTGCATATCTGAGGTTATTGATATTTCTCCCGGCAACCTTGATTCCAGCTTGTGCTTCTTCCAGCCCAGCATTTCTCATGATGTACTCTGCATATAAGTTAAATAAGCATAATGATTCACGATAAAATATTGATTCTATTCCCTGTGCTGTACAACATATCCTTGTAGCTTATTTATTTTATACGCTGTGGTTTGTGCCTCTTAATCCCCTTCCCCTATCTTGTCCCTCTCCTCTTCCTTCTCCCAGCTGATAACTGCTACCAGCCTGGGAGTCTGTTTTTTTTGTTATATTCACTAGTTTGTTTTATATTTTTAGATTTCACATATAAGTGATATCATATAGTATTTGTCTTTCTCTCTCTGACATTTCAGTAAGTGTAATAACTTGCAAGTCCATTCATGTTGTTGGAAGTGGAAAAATTTCATTCTTTTTATGGCTAATATTCCATTGTATATATATTGATAGATATGGATAGATATATCACCTCTTCCTTATCTATCCATCTGTTGATGGAAGAATTTAAATATTTATCTAAAAAATATTTTAGTTTCATCCCTCTAGATTTAAGATGTAATGGTTTTAAAAAGTATTTTCTAATTTCAGTTTGGGGTTTCCCAGGTGGCACTAGTGGTAAAGAACCCACCTGTCTATACAGGAGACATAAGAGATGCAAGTTTGATCCCCTGCAGGGAAGATCAGGAAGATCCCTGAAGAAGGAAATAGCAACCCACTCCAGTATTCTTATGTGGAGAATCCCACAGACAGCGGAGCCTGGTGGGCTACACAGTCCACGGGCTCACAAATGGTCAGACACCACGGAAGTGACTAAGCACACAGCACAATCTCAATTTAGTTTTTTAAAAAAATCATTAGTTGGAAGTATATTTATTACCTCCCCATCCCCAAGTTATTTTTTATAATGTTATGTATTTGTTTATGCGGGGGCTATTCTTCATTTTGGTGGGCAGGCTTCTCACTGCGGTGACTTCCCTTGTGGGACCTACTCAGTGCTATGGTTCAGGCTCAGTGGTTGCTGCTGCTGCTGAGTTGCTTCAGTCATGTTTGACTCTGTACAACCCCATAGACGGCAGCCCACCAGGCTCCACTGTCCCTGGGATTCTCCAGGCAAGAACACTGGAGTGGGTTGCCATTTCCTTCTCCAGTGCATGAAAATGAAAAGTGAAAGTGAAGTCGCTCAGTCGTGTCCAACCCTTAGCGACCCCATGGACTGCAGCCTACCAGGCTCCTCCGTCCATGGGATTTTCCAGGCAAGAGTACTGGAGTGGGGTGCCATTGCCTTCTCCGAGTGGTTGTGGCACATGGGCTTAATTGCTCTGTGGCATTTAGAATCTTCCCAGATCAGGGATTGAACCCATGTCCTCAGCATTGGCAGGTGGATTCTCATCCACTAGGCCACAGAGAAGTCCCCCCAAGTTATTTTCTGTGGTTAATTTCTTAATTAGGGACAAAGAATGTGATGCTAATGAATCCAAGCTTGAAAATTTTTGAGACTTGCTCTGTGTCTCAGATTGCAGGTGAATTTTTGTAGATGTTCTGTATGTGCCTGAAAAATGCCTATTCTCACTGGTCACTGGTCTGTTAGTGCCCATCTGTGTCCCTCAGGGAAGTTTTGTCCAAGTTCCAACTACCAGTATCTTCATCTCTACATCTGAAGGCTTATCCAGGACTGCAGAAGGCAGAGCAGGAAGAGATGCCGGGCAAGTTGATGGCCCAGGGGAGCCATCGGACAGTGGGGCTGAGAGCTGGGGACTAGCTAGCTGCTGACCCTGAGTGTCCAGTTGTCCTGTGAGGGCAACCTTAGGCTGGGTACCCACACTCTTGATTCTCTGTTATGATTTCTCCTTACATTTTGTCTGATATTAATATATAGCTCTTGGTTAATATTAATATATAGCTTATATATGGTTAATATTAATATATAGCTCCTGGTTCCTCATTATTTTTCTCTCTGTCTTTTTCTCTTTACCTTGTAATAAAAATTTCTAAGCATTAAAGTGGAGAGAACAGTGTGACAAAGACTATACCCTTGATCAAGCTTCAAGAACCATCAATAAATCTGTTTTTATTTTCTGTTCCTTTTAGATAATTAGGTTAACTCTTAGTTTTTCTATTCTAATAGAGTTTTTTTTTTAAAGAACCAGCCTATTTATTTATTTATTCATTCAACTAATTATCTGATTTATAATATAACAGCAATTTCTCCCTTTATGTACATTAATTTGTTCTTTTCTGTCAGGTATAAAAGTGTTTTAATTTTTATTTGAATAATTTTCTTTCTAATAGTTTTGAGTGGCTCTTCTGTATACATATTTTGTTTGTCATAAAAGTTTTTCTTTAAAAAAATTTTTTTTAATTTGCGTCTGCCAGAATATCTGGTAAAATTAACTTTATTTGGAGTAAATTGATGTTTCAATGTTGGTTTTGTAAGCTGATCATTTGACCTTTGGATTTAGGGTTGCAGGCTCATTGCAGCTGAGAATTTTGTTTGTGTCTATCCGTCCCCCTGGGTCTCTGTCTCACTCACCATTGGTTCTGTGGCTGACTCACCCCCTCACACCCTCCCCACCCAGGCCAGCCTTCTGTCCTTCTCTGTGATTGGGGGTCCCTGTACAGCATCGATGATGCCCATAACTTCCCTGCTGTCCTCATCCTAGAGGACATCAACCCCAGAGCCGTCTGCAGCAGCTGTTTCTCAGCTGCTTGTTACCAGCAAGGCTGGGTTGCCCTTGCCTGGTTTTAAGTGGAGACTGGCTCACTCTTGACCTTCACACCTGCTTCCAGTACCAGATCCTGGTGAGGCTGTGGCTCTGTACCTCCATGTCCGGCCAGAGCCTCAGGAATTTCTAACCTGGCTTTGGCCACAGTTTGTCTATTCAGATCTTATGCTTGGGCAGCATAAGTTTCCTGCACCTTCCTGGCTGTATATGCCCTCTCCCTTTCAGGGGAAGAGGTAGGAGAAAAGACAAGCTTGCCCAGGATGACACGTGGGTGAGCTGAGGGTCAGGAGCGGAGGCTGGCTCTTCCATCTCTCAGAGATCACTTCACTGGACTACATGACTCTGAGGCACTAAAAACAGCCTTTAAAATAGTCACAGAAAATGGACAACTGCAAAAACTTACTTAAACTATTATGAAACTGTTTAGTAAATAAACTAACCCAGGCCAATGGTTTTTGTTGTTGGAAAAGGTAAATGTGTGTGTGTGTGTGTGTGTGTGTGTGTGTGTGGAAAAGCAATGAGGAGCTCCCCAAGTTAACATATCAGGGGCCTACTGGAAAACTGGGCCTGAGTTGTTGTTTTTTTTTAAACCTTAATGATTAGAAGGAAGGAAGATAGTTTTCTAAAACCATAAGCACTTTCTGTGTGCAGAAGTGAAGAATCCCTTAGGCAGCCAACCACATTGTTTAGGCGAGCCTCCCCTGCATGAGTGATGTGCCTCGGGCTGGTGGCAGGAGGAAAGGAATACGGAGGCTGCAGATCACACGGCTGGGGACCTCGTCCAGGGTGCGCCTCTGTCAGCTTCCTCTAGCCCACGAGAGCCAGTGGCAAATCCAGTCATTCTTCAAAATTAAGGAATTTTAAAGCCAATGGTAATAAGCACTTAAACCTCACCACTTCTTGATCATCTTTAACACATTTTACTTATACTTGTGTTCTTGAGGTTATTGGCGTCACTGGTACCTGTATGGTGGGATTATTCTGTGATGGTTTTCCTAACGCTGTAGTCAGTGAAGTTGTGTTGGAGCTTGAAATTGGTCAATGGTGAGAGCATTAGCACTTAGAAACTGGGAAACTCTCTAAGTCAGAGATATTCCCTCCCTTCCCCACCCCCAACCCTACCCCTCAATAGCTAGCTGATGGCCATTCTCAGCCCACTGCTTCCTAAAGCTGCAGTTTTTTAGTTTTCCAGTTGATGAACCTCACTCATCCCTCACATCTGTGTCATTTGGTTAAAATAGGAGATTAGCAATGTAGGTAACTATTCTCTTATTGGAAAGCGAGTGTTTCACAGTCTTAGTTGAGCAAGTGGAAAAGATAGTCCTTTCAAATCAAAGTAAAACCCTGTTTCAAATATAAGAGGCAAAATTGGAAAAATACATGTAAAAGAATATTGTCAATTTCTTAGAAACAAACTAAGGTAAGGAAAAACCATGGCTCACAGAGAATGCGATATTATTGTCCATTCTCTGAATCAAGTTGAGACGTAAGTGACATTTAGATCAGCTGGGAAAGGACAAGGAAAAAAATGTAGCTAGGGTTGCCTTTATTAACTGAAAAAAAAAAGGCAGATATTCCGTGTTCATACATAAAGAAGTGGCTGAATAATTTATGGCATTTACAATTCAATGATGTGGTCAATAAAACAATTGGCAAGATATCTATATTTTACTATGGAATACTTTCATGTAATAAAAAAGTAATGTGCCAAATATAGTTCCATATCTACTTAAAAGAAAACACTTAACATAAATCATATACACAAGTGCACACAAACAATTGTTTATTTTATGACCCATATCCCAGGAACTCCTCACCCCTCCTCTCAGTCCTGAAAAAAACCTGATAGCTGATCACCCCACATAATAGCCCCCTCTAGGCTGTCCTAGGCTTCCCTGGTGGCTAAGACAGTAAAGAATCTGCCTGCAATGCTGGAGACCTGGGTTCAATCCCTGGGTTGGGAGGATCCCCTAGAGAAGGGCATGGCAACCCACTGAAGTATTCTTGCCTGGAGAATTTCATGGACAGAGGAGCCTAGTGGGCTACAGTTCATGGGGTCACAAAGAGTCAGACATGACTGAGAGACTAACACGACAGGGCAGGCTGTCCTAAGGAGTGAAGTGTGGGAAACATGGTAACAGCTCAAGGAAGTGTATTATTTTCATAATAATGGAAACATTTTGCAAACATTTTCTACTTGGGACAAAGTGTGAAATATTAAAATCTAGTGTATCAAACAGACTGCTGCTGCTGCTGCGAAGTTGCTTCAGTCGTGTCCGACTCTGTGCGACCCCACAGATGGCAGCCCACCAGGCTCCCCTGTCCCTGGGATTCTCCAGGCAAGTACACTGGAGTGAGTTGCCATTTCCTTCTCCAGTGCATGAAAATGAAAAGTGAAAGTGAAGTTGTTCAGTCGTGTCCGACTCTTAGCGACCCCATGGACTGCAGCCCACCAGGCTCCTCCGCCCATGGGATTTTCCAGACAAGAGTACTGGAGTGGGGTCCCATTGCCTTCACCGTCAAACAGACTAGCTAGGGCTTATAAACAAGACAGCTGATCAGAAGCCCATGTGTATATGTTTCTCTTTCACTTAACTCTGCAGGCCAGTGATGAGCAGAAGGGATGGCCAGATGCTGGCAGCCTGGACACACCCTCCCCCCACCTCTGGGGTGAGCACTGCTAGGTCTATTTTACACGCAGCAGCTGTAGCGAGGATCAGTGCAGTGGTGACCACACTCCAGGAGGGCACACTGCCGAATCGGCTGCAGTCTGACACCACTAGGCTGCCGGAGGGCTTGGGAGCCTGGCTGCCTGCATCCTTTTCCCCTCAGGCAGAGGGGGTCTGCAGGAGGCTTAGCAACAAGCTTAGAAGGAGAAACCAGGCTATTTATGGTGATCAGACGTTATGGCCGAGGCCCTGACAACCAGGAGCCGACGCAGCCAGTCCTTAAGGAGTGGAGCCAGTCCTTAAGGAGCAAGGTGTCCAGTCCTTAAGGAGCGGGCTCTGGAATGCAGAGCAAACCTTCAACCAGGAAGAGCTGCATCCTCAGCCCAGAATTTAGACCTCAGAGCAGAAGTCAAATAAAGACTAGCAAAAGGGACCAAGTCAGGCATTTACTCATCTAAAGATTTGTTTTACCTTTCAACTGTCATATCTCCCTCTATCTAATACATTATTTATTCATCCATCCATGTATCTATTTATCCATCCATCTAGCTAGCTAGCTAGCTATCCGTCTATTAATACTATCTATTATCAATCTATTTTCTATCATCTATCTACCTGTTCATCCATCTCGCTATCCACTATCCATCCATTATATATCATTCATCTATTATCTGTCCATTTCTATTTCTATCATCCATCCACGTCTATATCTATCATCTATCTACCTTTCATTTATTCATTCATTTATGAAGATGTCCTAAATGTGGTTGCTTTCTGTGAGTTGCACTCACTTACATTAATAAATAAACCTTTTTTATAAAAAAAAAAAATGAAAGCTTTGCAGTGGATTTCAGTGGAGAACTGACCTCTGCAGGGGTCAGGGAGCTAACCAGCGCTTCCTACCTGAAGCTCCACACCAGCACACACAGCTCTGCTGGAGGGCACGGTTGGGAACCACATAAATGCTTGTAGGTCAACAGGCCTTGGGCTGTTTGTGCTGAAGCTAACTCTCTCAGCGGAGCATCATGAATATTGAAATCTCCCAAGGAGACTCCTGTTCCGGGATTGATGCCATGTTCCCCTCGAGGTCTGGAACACCTACCCAGCATAAACACTACATGAGGGGAGGTTCCTAAACCTACATGGAAACCTACAGTCTGAGGGGTGATTGCAGATGAAAATCATTTTAAAGCTGCAATAATCAAATTTTGGTATTGTAGAGATGTGAAGGTGAAAGTAGCTCAGTTGTGTCCAACTCTTCGTGATCCCATGGACTGCAGCCTGCCAGGCTCTTCTGTCCATGGAGATTCTCCCGGCAAGAACACTGGAGTGGGTTACTATGCCCTCCTCCAGGGAATCTTCCCCACCCAGGGATCGAACCCAGGCCTCCCACATTGCAGGCGGATTCTTAACCACCTGAGCCACCAGCGAAACCCAGGAATACTGGAGTGGGTAGCCTATCCCTTCTCCAGCGGATCTTTCAGACCCAGGAATTGAACTGGGGTCTCCTGCATTGCAGGTGGATTCTTTACCAACTGAGCTATTAAGCCTTCATTCTAGAGATAAACATCATTTAAATTATGTTGCAAAACAATCAATGAAATAGTAGTTTACTTTCCCCAACAAGGGAAATGCACACAAAGTCTGGTGAGATAAAATCACAATAAAAATTCAGGTGCAATGCACAGTGGCCTGGAGGAGGGCACAGCAACCCACTCCAGTATTCCTGCCTGGAGAATCCCAAGGACAGGGGAGCCTGGCGGGCTATAGTCCCTGGGGTCACAAAGAGTCAGACAGAACTTAGCAACTATACACACACAGTGGCCACATAACTATGTTTTCCTGGATACTTACAATTTTCAGTAGTACTGATATCCACTCTCCAGGGTACACTTAGTTCATGTACCCAAAGACAACACCTTTCCCGCAGAACATGGCCACTTTCTTTTTCTGTACATTGTATAGACATCATTTGGTGTAAGATACTTTTAGATTTACATATATGTCCAACTGTATAATCTCTGACAAGTAATGCTTCTATTATGGACTTTTGAAAAAGATCCAAATGTCTGTATATAAGAGCACATGTTTCCTGGGAAAATTCTAAAAATCGGGGAGGTGCTGAAATCCCATGGACAGAGGAGCCTGGTGGGCTACAGTCCATGGGGCTGCAAAGAGCTGGACATGACTGAATGACTTAAACAACAACTGACTTTCCCAGGGAGGGTGCATCCCACCAGGTAGATTATCCCTGCCTTTTCCCTTGGCAGATATCACCAATCAATCAGGACATCGAGTGCTGCTGAGTCTGGACTTGGTAAAATAGAGGTGAAGGCAATGACAGACTTCCTGAGGGATCCAACTCAGCTTGAGGGATGAACCTTAACTTTCTTTCTCCAGATTAAAACCTTTGTCCAGATGGGGACCTCTGGCTGGAGTTACTTCATCCACCCTTACTTGAGTGGGATCAGAAATTTAGCAGGACATTCAAGGCTTCCCCTGCAGACATTGCTGGACCAGCTGATATTCTTGCTGTATGAAAGCTTGCCTCAGTCTGGGGATCAGTTCTTCCCATCTTTTTCCTCCCTGACTTGCAGCCCTGCTCAGGATTGACACCATAGCCTTGGACCACCCTCTGGGTAATGCCAACCACAGTGATCCATGTACTAACCTGGACAGGTGGGCACCCCAGGACTTGCGTCACTGAACCACACCTCCTGGAGGCCTGAACTGGAGGCATTTTCTGACAAGCTGTGTTGGATAGATCTCTATACTGAGAGCTCCACGTTGTACTGCCATGAAGAATGGCAGTAATGCAATTTATCTACAAATGAAACAAAAAGAGTCTTTTATAGATGGGCCTGGGAACCTAACCCCTGCATCTATGGGAAAATGCATTCTTAATGCTCAACAATAAGCCAGAGAAAGCCATGGCACGCCCTGCGTGGGACTGCCAGCTCTCCGGATGTGGCATGTCCTTGTGGACCGGAGCTCGGTGCCGAGGGCAGCTGACAGTGCATGAGCCGGGAGGGAGCTGAGCTTAGAAATTCTTTCTCCAGGGCTCCAGCAGGATTTTATAAAAAGAGTCTAAGATTTGAAGTCTTTAAGCAGGGATTTTTATGATTCCAAAAGGCAAAAAGCCTTTGGAAGTCCACGTCCTGTTAATAAGCTCAAAATTTCATTCTAGGTTTGGGGTGACTTAAGGAGCACAGCTGGGAGACAGGCTGACATTGAATCATAGTTACCCCTCGGGTGCTCTTCAGCTTTGTTGGAAGAGGGCTGTTCACTGCCTGATGGAATTTTCTTAGACACTCAGTGGTCAAGGCTGGTTCTCATAGGTTGTAGACATTGGATGATGTGGTCCCATGTTCTAGGCTACTTTGCACAGCCTGCTGCTCCCGGCCAGCTTTCCATGCCCAGACCCCAATGTCATCCCAGAGACCTGACTGTGACACATTTTTGACCCATCCATGTTTTATGATGACCTTGTGGGAATTTGCAGCACATTGAAAACTGTGAGAGACTTTATTTTCTTGGGCTTCCAAATCACTGCAGATGGTGACTGTAGCCAAGAAATTAAAAGGCACTTGCTCCTTAGAAGAAAAGCTATGACAAACCTAGGGAGCATATTAAAAAGCAGAGACACCACTTTGCCAGCAAAGGTCTGTCTAATCAAAGCTATGGTTTTGCCAGTAGTCATGTATGGATGTGAGAGTTGGACCATAAAGAAGGCTGAGTGCTGAAGGGTTGATGCTTTTGAACAAGGAGATCAAACCAGTCAATCCTAAAGGAAGTAGACCCTGGATATTCATTGGAAGGACTGATGCTGAAGCTCCAATACTTTGGCCACCTGATGCGAAGTACTAACTCATTGGAAAAGACCCTGATGTTGGGAAAGATTGAAGGCAGGAGGAGAAGGGCATGATGGAGGATGAGATAGTTAATTGGCATCACTGACTCAATAGACATGAGTTTGAGCAAACTTCAGGAAATAGTGAAGGACAGGGAAGCCTGGCACACTGCAGTCCGTGGGGTCACAAAGAGTGGGATGTGACTTAGTGACTGAACAACAACAACCTGTGCAGAGCCCCCGCTACCTGACATTCCTGCCTTCAAGTCCCCTGGTCCTGAGAGAGGTACTTGCTAGCTTTGCTTTTGTCTCTCCTCTTGTTTATAGGAACACATACAGCCTTTTCTCAGGGCCACTGGGACTGTCCCAGCCACGTGGGCAGGACCCACGCTGTCCTAGTGAGATTTGAGATTTGGCCAACATACTTGTGATTTCTATCAACTCACAGCTCGATCTATCTATTTTTCAATGTCAACTGTGTGAGATATTCTCACGTGGTTTTCCAGTTTCCACATTCTGAAATGGTTCCATGGGTAGAAGCGGCTATAAGAACCTGCAGCTGATGCCGGGGGACACCCTAGGACTCCTTTTCCTGTGCTGAGGGGCACAAGTCTCTGCCTTTGACTTCCTATGTCATCTTGCACTGCTGCCAGGTGTTCTTAAGCTGTTTCACCTTTGGCATCTGGAGAACAGGCTCTAGGACATTTATCTGGGGCCGAAAATGAGATAGTTGACTGGGGCTCATGCTTCACTTTTCATTTCTTATCCTGTGGTTCATCAGGAGAAAACCACTCCCATCCTCATGCCCTCATGGGTCTGCGCCCATGCACCACAGTCCTGCCCTGGAGTGAGTGACCTTAGACACACGGCCACGTGGGACAGGCAGCCGAACAGACTCAGCAAAACAGGCATGGGGATAAAGCTGCCAGGGGTGGGGGGCGGATTGTGAAGGGCTGTGAGAGGGATGGAGTATTAGGGCATCCAGCCCTTTGTCCACCTGGGCCTTCCTGTCACTCAGGATGGGTTCTAAGGTGTGGCCATCAGGGTTCTCTTTCCTGAATCCCACCCAGAGGTCCCAATAATCTGCGGTAATCTGGAGTCATGACAGCCCCTCCCCCAGGAGATTCTACTGGGCAGCCTGGTTATGGCAGGACTCATCGTATTGTGGAGCTTCCTTGATGGCTCAGTGGGTAAAGAATCTGCCTGCAAATCAGGAGACACAGGAGATGTGGGTTCAATGCCTGGGTTGGGAGGATCCCCTGGAGAAGGAAACAGCAACCCACTCCAGTATTCTTCCCTGGAGAATCCCACGGACAGAGGAGCCTGGCGGGCTACAGTCCATGGGGTTGCAAAGAGTTGGACATGACTGAGTGAGGTCACTGACGACAGGAGTGTAAGTGGTCAGGGGAGGGCTGCGTATCAGTGACACAACAGAGAGAGGAGTACTCAAGCTGACCTCCAGGGCGGACTTCATGAGGACGACACCACATACACAGGGAGACAGAAGTGCTGCAGGCACTCGGAGGAGCTGGATAAAGGCACCAGGTCTCACCCACTGACTGCATGTGGCATGGTGTGTCTAAGAAGGCACATTCCCAGGGATTTCTCATGCAAATTCACCTTTAGGTCTAGGTCTCTTGTTCCAATATTTGAATTCATATTTGCATCACCTGGAAGCTGTTCAGACTCTGGACACCCAGACCTTTGCCGTCAGGGTCTCGGGGTTCCCTGTTGGGGGGATTCCAGGTTGTAGGCATTGCTACAGGACAGGCATGGAGTAAGTCCATCAGGAAAGGGGGAGCTGGATACCATCCTGGGTCTGGCACCATGGTGGGGACAGGAGAAGAGTGGCCATCACTCATGTGGAGCTGGAGGGACATGCTTCTGTGTCATCTCCCATTCCTGAGATGGTAGCAAAGGGGAAGGAAGGTGACATCTGGTGAAATGGATTCCACCCCCAGACCTGGGGAGCCCCCAGGATCCTGTGATTCAGGGCTCACAGGTGGCCACACTCAGCTGCTCCACAGGAGGAGCCCTAAGAGCTGTGGCTCTCGGCTGCTCTCAGGAGGGAATCGAGTGTCCCAGATGCATTCACATGGCTGTCAACACCAGGCACCCCCCACCCAGGGGCACACTCGTTCCCTGCCTGTTTAAGGTGCTGCTAGAGTCACGAGTGCCCTGCAGCTGCTCAGGAGGGGGAGGTCATGAGCTGGGAGGGGGTCAGGATCGTAGGAAATGCAGGGGTGGGGGTAGCAGGGGGAGGGGGAAACCACTGGACAGTGAGCTTGGCCAGGATGACTGGGCAAAGCCAGGTTCTACTAAAGTTGTGTTGATGTCAAGTGGCAGGAACGGTATCGGCCTCAGATGTGTGTCCTGCTCTCCTCTGCGGACTCAGGCCCTCTGTGGAGGGAGCACGGAGTGGGCACTGCTTCTTGTGAGAGTCCTTGGGACCCACGCACATCCAGAGCCCATACCAGGCGATGGGCAGGTGCAGATGTCCAGACTGGAGACGTGAAGGGCAGTGTGAGGCTGATGGGACACCAGTGCCCAACTAGGAGGAGACAGACCGGCATGGTAGGGATGAGGTTGTCTGGGAAAGATGGGGCCAGAAAGGGTCCAGGGACACTGGACATCAGGGAGCAGACCCCAGGCTGTTCCCCGGTCCTCAGGGCCCCGCGCATAGCACGCATGGCCTCAGTTCTAGGTCTGCATCCTTGCCTGGTGTGGTTTCCCACTGACTCCCTTCCAGGCATTGCCAGCTGACAGCCCAAATAGCCCTTCTGATCTCTCCTATAGTTAAGAGTTGAAAACTTGGTACAGTTGAAATAACAAGGTATCTGCATTGTGTCAAACACTACTGTGTAGTAATTGAGACATAAGAACACCAAAGCACTCTCAAGTTCTTCCACGTGAGGCATTTATCACACAAATCACAGTGCCCACATAGGGGCTCATTTTCAATCACAAACCTGTACAAAATCCCTCAAAACCTTCCACTCACAGAGGCAGGCAAAACCCCAGTGAACTAGTTATAGTAACCACGAGTTACCTTTGTTCTTAAGAGAATAGGGTTTGTACCATGCACCACAGGCTACTTCAGTCAAATTGTCATTAACATCAGTTTTAGGACTTTTTGAGAAATAAAGAACAATTTACTCAAACTGTGGGCTGTGATGGGTGCATTGGCAATCCTCAGTGTCGATGTGCCATCCAAGGAAAACGGTGAAATGGTTTCAACCTCTAGACCCTGTGTCTCCCAAGACAACTGGCTTCCCAAACTGTTGAGGGAAAAGTGCCTGCTGATCTCCAGTGACTCAACATGTTTGGGTTATTGCACTGGAGTTACTGCTGCAACATGTACTTCCTGGCCTGGTTCCCGGAGGTGCGGTCACAGACTCTCAGGCAAACCAACCCAGACGTCCTAACTGGTAGGTGAAAGTTGAGGAACGAATACAATAACCAGAGCACAGACGTCAGGAGACACAGTTCATCTCTTTGTGGAGACAGCTGATATGTTTAGAGGCCATACTTCTGAGAATGACCCGGAGAATAAACTTAGAAGTCAAGGACTTCAAAATTACTGCAACAAATATGTTATAATAGGGTAAAAGAGAGATGAGACTGGGTGCAAAGTGGGAGCATTTCAATGAAGGATTGGAATCTACAAAAATGGCCAAATGGGCTTTCTGGAAGGGCAAATGAATATGTGAAATGAGGGTGTTTCAGATGGCTTTGACAGAAGACTGGATGTAACAGGACACAAGATTATTATGTTTAAAGATAGACCAAGAGAAAATATCCAAAATGAATCACAGAGAGAGAAAAAATTGTGAAAATAGAACAAAGTGTGAGACAAGTAGGGAGGGCGTGATTAATATCAACATGGATGTAACTGGAGTCCTAGGGAAGAAAGAGAGGGAAAGACAGGGAAAATAGAGGGAGAAGGGGGAGACTAGAGGAGGAGGGTAGAGGGAAAAGTGGTACTTAAAAAAATAATAGCCAAATGTTTTCTAAATCTTATGAAAGGTAACAACCCACAGATTCAAAAATCTAATTCCAGTCAGGATGAATAATTAAGAAAAAAAAATCAAGCATCATAGTTCAACTACCTATAATATAAAATATATTATATACTATAAATATAATATAAAATATACTATCTAAAATATAAAATCTAGAAATGTGTAAATTATTGTCATTAATAAATGATTTTAGAAAATTCACTATGTGTACATCAAACAACACTATTCTAAGTTACCAGATATTCAAAGAAGAAACCACAAGGGAAATTAGAATATACTTCACAGTGAATGAAAATAAAAGCACAATATACCAAAACTTTTAGGATACAGCGAAAGCAGTACCTAGAGGGAAATTTATAGCAGCCGTAAGAGTTAAAAAGGCTCTCAAACCAATCAACTTCCACTTTAAGAACCTAAAACTTCCACTTTAAGGACCTGGAAGAAGCACAAACAAAACCCAAACCAAGCAGAAGGAAGGAAATAATTAATATTAAGGCAAGAATAAATGCTTAGTTATTTAGGAAAAGATTCCTAAATAATTTTTTAGGAAGATTACAAGATACAAAGCCAGTCTAGAAAGTCAATTCTATTTCTACATACTGCAAATAATTGGACAATGAGTTTAAAATATATCCTTTACAGTAATAAAAAAGAATAAATCTAGCTAAAGGTGAACTTAAAACATAGTAATACTGATGAGAGACACTATAGATGATGCATACATGGTGACATATTCTATACTAGTGGGTTAGGATCTTTAAAGGGCTTCCCTGGTAGCTCAGCCAGTAAAGAATCTGCCTGCAACGCAGGAGACCCTGGTTGAATTCCTGGGTTGGGAAGATCCCCTGGAGAAGGGAAATGCTACCCACTCCAGTATTCTTGGGCTTCCCTGATTGCTCAGAAGGTAAAGAATCCACCTATAATGTGGGAAACCTGGGTTCAATCCCTGGGTTGGGAAGATTCCCTGAAGTAGGGCATAGCAACCCGCTCCAGTATTCTTGCCTGAAAAATCTCCATGGACAGAGGACCTTGGCAGGCAACAGTCCATGGTGTCACAAAGAGTTGGACACAGCTTAGTGATTAAACAATGGCAAATACACCTAAATACAATCTACGAAATAGAACATAGTTGCTGAGCGACTAAGCACAGCACAGCACAGGGCATCTAATGCTGTCAAGATGTGGTCTCTTGGGAGGACCTGTGGTCTTCCCAGCATTCTTGCCTAGAGAATCCCATGGACAGAGGAGCCTGGCAGGCTATAGTCTATGGGGTCACAGGAGTCGGACATCGCTTAGTGACTAAATCACCGAAATGAGGTCTTAACATGAAGTAATCTTTAGATGAATTCAATCCCGGTCAAAACTCCACTAGGTTTGCTTTTCCTCTCCCTCTCCTTTTGAGATGACAACTGATAAACTGATTTTAAAATCTATGTGGAAATCCAAAGGACCTAGGATGTTATCTTATTCCAGGACTTACTTTTAACCAATGTAACAAAGATGGTGTGATATTGGTGTGAGACCAATGGACAGCTGTTGGGAAGAATAGATACTCCAGAAATGCACCTTCCTCTCAGGTATGGTGATGTGATGAAATCAAAGTGCTGGTGCAATTAAGGGGAGAAAGGATGGTGTTTTCAGCAAACTGATGCTTGGAGCTATTAAACATACAGAAAAATAAACTTTGGCCTCTGCCCTTTGGCACACACAGAAATTAATTCAAGGTGGATCACAAACTGAGAAATGAAAACCAACAATGGCACTTTGAGAAGAAAATATTAAAAATATTTTCATATTCTTGTGGTGGTAGATTCTTATGGTAGATTTCTTAAAGACATACAAAGAACCTATAACCACAGAGGAAAATTGGATTTTGTTAAAATTAAGAACTCTAATCATCAAAAATAAAAAAAAAATTAAGAAGCTAAATGGCAAGCTACAGACTGGGAAAACATTCACAAAATATGTGGGCAACAGGGAACATATATGCAGAACAGATAGACAAATTCTACAAGTCATTAAAAACAAAACAATCCAATTTTTAAATTTCGTAAATTTATTTAATTGGAGTCTAACAATCCAATTTTAAAATGGTGGGGGAGGGGTGTGTGGGAATTGAACAGACGCATCACTAGTCAGTAGAGAAAGGCAAATTAAAACCTTGGTGCTGCAAACACCAAGCACGCATGAGAACAGCTACAGTTAAAAAAAAAGAAAAGAAAAACTGGAAATGCAAAGTGATGGCAAAGATGTGGACCAGCTGGAACTCTTACATGGCTGGTGGGAATATGTTGGTATAAATTTGGAAGACTGGTTGGTAGTATCTACTCAAGTTACCCGTATTCTTTTCCCATAACCTTTCAATTTCACTGCTAGATATATTCTCAAGAGAAATGAATATTTATGTCCACCAAGATACATTTACAAGAATGTTGATAGCATCTTTATTTATAATAGCCTCAAACTGGGAACAACACAAGTGTCATCAATAAGGGAGTGAAAAATAAACTGTGTGTAAAGGAATGAACCATGAGTATGTACGACAACAAGGGTGAATCTCAAAATCATCAGGTGGAGTGAGAGAAGGAGTAGACAAAATAGTGTATATGGTATTCCAATTATACAGAGATCAAGAACAAACCACTAATCTATGGTGTTTACTTCTAGAGACTGGAGTTAATTGAGCAAGTGCCCAAGAAACATTTTCACAGGGTGAATATGTTCCATTTTGTGGTTGATATTTAGGTGTATTTGTTGTTTGGTCACTCAGTAGTATCTAACTCTTTGCAACCCTATGGCCTATGGCCCACCAGGCTCCTCTGTCCATGGGACTTCCCAGGCAAGAATACTGGAGAAGGTTGCCATGCACTCCTCCAAGGGATCTTCCCAACTCAGGGATCAAATCTGCGTCTTTTGCATTGCAAGCAGATTCTTTACCACTGAGCCACCTGGGAAGCCCTAAATAAGTGAATAGACATGTAAAATCAATCAAGTTTTAACATTAAAATATTTGTGTTTTACTTTAAAAAGGAAAAGAAAAAAATGTCCTTCTTATAGGAAAAAAAAGAATCTACAACTTCTGGAGCCAACCCTAACCATTTTGGATCTGAGATTGGTACTTTTTTGCTGTGTGACCCCAGGTAAGTTACATAACCTCTCTGTGCCTTATTTTCCCATTGTGAAATATAATAGAGTGAAGAATAATTAGAGACTCTGGTTCATGGGCTTCTCTGGTAGCTCAGCTGGTAAAGAATCCACCTGCAATGCAGGAGAACCCGGTTCTATTCCTGGGTTGGGAGGATCCCTTGGAGAAGGGATTGGCTACCCAGTTCAGTATTCTTGGATGTCCCTGGTGGCTCAGTTGGTAAAAAAATCTGCCTGCAGTGCGGGAGACCTGGGTTTGATTCCAGGGTTGGGAAGATCCCCTGGGGGAGAATGGCAATCCATTCCAGTATTCTTGCCTGGAGAATCCCATGTATAGAGGAGCCTGGCGGGCTACAGTCCATGGGGTTGCAAAGAGCTGGACACGACTGAGAGACTAAGCACACAGCACTGGCTCATGGAGCTGTGGTAAGCATTAAGTGAATTAATGGCTCTCAAGTTCAAGGTCGGGGGGCACCTAGTACAGTCTCCAAGGCTTAGTTCTTGTTATCAGATGATGGCTATGCTTCCTTCAAGCTCTGAAGTCTCAGAAGCTTCCCCAGCTCACTTTTTCCCACTTTGCAGCAATAATCTTTGGCTAGAGCTATCATGATATGATGTTTATAAGTTATTCTAGATCTCCTACTAAGACGTACTCCATTTACCTTTGTAATTACCCTGTAAACCTTGATGATTTCCATTTTTGCTGTAGTCGTGTTCAGTGTGTGCTATTAAAAAATTCCACCATGTTCACAAATGCAAAATATATCATCTGACTACCTGTGGAAAATACGCAGATCTCACACTTGGTCAGTCCTTGGACAGACAGGTAGTGGATGCTTTTCTAAGCCAGTGACCTGGGAACGAGCAAAACTGACCGTTAGTAACCTCACTCCCTTCCTGTTTTCTACAGAAACAATTACATTGGCCAATATTATTACACAGATGATTACATCATGCCTATTTTAAAATAATTCTCCTTGTGGCATAAAACAGAAACTGAATCACAGTTTGTGGTTTGGGGGTTTTCACATGTCTGCAGGGGTGACAACTGAAACCTTCCCTACATCAGGCAGGGGCTGCTTCCCTTTATTAATTGCAAAATAAATATACTTCACTCAGGGAGGTCTGTTTTGCAGCAGAAAGATTTCTTGGGACGTGTTTATACCTAAGCTGTGGGTAAGGCACTGACAAAACGCATTTTAGTAAAAAAAGTTTTTAATATGAATGTAAGGAGTAAGGGTAACTAGATGTGTATCAGGGAAAATACAAGTCACGTCTCTTAGTATAGGCAGCCAACAACAATTTGTAATTTAAACTCTGAAGTAAAGTGTCTGTGACAAATCAACCAGTCTACAGATACTGAAGAGTCTCCTTACAGGCAGATACCTGCTAAATGGTGGGGACCAGTGAGAAGCAGTCGGTGTCTCCATCCTCTGGGTCCAGAGACTAGTGAGGGAAGAAGAACAAATCTGTAAATTCAGATGAACTGAGTGTCAGCAAAAAGTAAGATGTCTTAATATTTTCTCCAGTTGCATTGAGAAATAATTGCTACACAATAGTATATTAGTTTAAGGTAAATAAGATAGTGGTCTGATATATGGATTGCAAAATGATCACCATAATAAATTTAATTAATATCAATCACCTTCTGTAGTTACAGATTTTTTTCTTGTGATGCGAACATTTATGATTTATTTTCTTAGCAATTTTCAAATATCAGATCAGATCAGTCGCTCAGTTGTGTCCGACTCTTTGCGACCCCATGAATCACAGCACGCCAGGCCTCCCTGGCCATCACCAACTCCCGGAGTTCACTCAGACTCACGTCCATCGAGTCAGTGATGCCATCCAGCCATCTCATCCTCCGTTGTCCCCTTCTCCTTTTGCCCCCAATCCCTCCCAGCATCAGAGTCTTCTCCAATGAGTCAACTCTTCACATGAGGTGGCCAAAGTACTGGAGTTTCAGCTTTAACATCATTCCTTCCAAAGAAATCCCAGGGCTGATCTCCTTCAGAATGGACTGGTTGGATCTCCTTGCAGTCCAAGGGACTCTCAAGAGTCTTCTCCAACACCACAGTTCAAAAGCATCAATTCTTCGGTGCTCAGCCTTCTTCACAGTCCGGCGCTCAGCCTTCTTCACAGTCCAGCTCTCACATCCATACATGACCACAGGAAAAACCATAGCCGTGACTAGATGAACCTTTGTTGGCAAAGTAATGTCTCTGCTTTTGAATATGCTATCTAGGTTGGTCATAACTTTCCTTCAAAGCAGCAAGCATCTTTTAATTTCATGGCTGCAGTCACCATCTGTAGTGATTTTGGAGCCCAGAAAAATAAAGTCTGACACTGTTTCCACTGTTTATCCATCTATTTCCCATGAAGTGATGGGACCGGATGCCATGATCTTCGTTTTCTAAATGTTGAGCTCTAAGCCAACTTTTTCACTCTCCACTTTCACTTTCATCAAGAGGCTTTTGAGTTCCTCTTCACTTTCTGCCATAAGAGTGGTGTCATCTGCATATCTGAGGTTATTGATATTTCTCCCAGCAATCTTGATTCCAACTTGTTTCTTCCAGTCCAGCATTTTTCATGATGTACTCTGCATATAAGTTAAATAAACAGGGTGACAATATACAGCCTTGATGAACTCCTTTCCCTATTTGGAACCAGTCTGTTGTTCCATGACCAGTTCTAACTGTTGCTTCCTGACCTGCATACAGATTTCTCAAAAGGCAGATCAGGTGGTCTGGTATTCCCATCTCTTTCAGAATTTTCCACAGTTTCTTGTGATCCACACAGTCAAAGGCTTTGGCATAGTCAATAAAGCAGAAATAGATTAACTCTATTCACCATAGTACATTATGTGCTTGTGTGCTCAGTTGCTCAGTCATGTCCAACTCTTTGCAACCCCATGGACTGTAGCCTGCCAGGTTCCTCTGTCCCTGGGATTTCCCATGCAAGATTACTGGAGTGGGTAACCATTTCCTCCTTCAGGAGATCTTCCGGGCCCAGGGATTGAACCCGTGTCTCCTGTATTGACAGGTGGATTCTTTACCACTGCGCAACCTGGAAAGCCTGTACATTACATCTGTAGGAATTATCTTTTAACTGGAAGTTTTTACCTTTGCCCACCATATAGATGCTTTAATATTTAATGTCAAAATATGTCATTGTGAGGTTTGTGACAGTGTTCCTTTGTACATTTATCCACACATTGTTTTCTTTATAGAATATCCTACACAGCAGTTCATCATAGAGGGCAGAGAAGAATAAATTCACTGGACAAGACGAGCAGTGAAAACAATGGAGGAGGGAAATGGGCAGGTCAGGGTCTCAGGATGTGAAAAAAATGTTAGACGTATGTGAAACACCCTCTCTCCTCAGCTCCCAGGCACCTGAACTATCCAATCTTACTCAAGCATCACAATGGTACTCTTTTTATTCCCATTTTACTGATGAAGATGAAGGCTTTGAGAAGTTAGAAACCAATTTGGCACCGGTGATGGCCAGCGATGGGGCTGCCATTCCGCCCACCACTGTCTGCCTGCAGATGCCTGGACCTGAGTTCTAGTAAGGAGGAAGAGCATCATTCCTTGTCCTCACCTTCTGAGGTTGACAAAGGATGGTCACAGTCCCTTGTCCTGCAGCCCAGCTGTCTGATTCTGGTGACCTGACACCCTCTCGTTCTAGGTCCTCTCACTGTTCATCTCCAGAGCTCCTCCACCCACTTCCTCACCCCCATACTCCATGTAACTGCCCCTACTGCCATAGTAACCTCACTCAAGACTGTCCTATGACTTTAAAAAATAATGTTTGTATTTTTAAAGGACTATAGTTGTAGGAAAGAACAGAGAGAGATCTCATATACGCCTTTACCTCCTTTGACCCGGTGGCAATACTTGCAAAACTGTAGCACAGTATCACAACCGGAAAGCTGACCTTGATACAGCCCAGAGACAGAACATTCCATGCGCACAAGGATGCCTCCTGCGACCCCTTTATGATCACATCCCCTTTCATTCCACCTCACCTGCTTCTTAACCTCTGACGATCACAACACTCTTCCCCATCTGTATATTTTTGTCATTTCAAAAATGTTGCACAGTGGAATCGCATGATATATAACCTCTTGCAATTGGCTTTTCCATGAGAATTCTCTGGAGATCCATCTCTGTTGTTGCCTGTATCAGAAGTTCATTCTTTCTTATGGCTGAGTAGTGTTCCACGGTGTGGATGGGCCACATTTGGTTTAACCGTTGACCTGTTGAAAGCCATCTGGGTGGTCTGGAGGTTTTGACTATCACACATAAAGCTGCTGTAAACCTCTGTGGGTGGATTTTTGTGTGAATGTGAGTTTTCGTGTCTCTGAGGTTAATGTCCTGCAGTGCAATGGCTGGGCTAAAGGGTAGTTGCATGTGCAGTTTCTGAAGAAACTACCAGACCGCTTTCCAGAGTGGCTGTGCCTTTTACATTCCCACCAACAAGGTGCTAGTGACTCAGCCTATCTGCGCCCTCAAACCTGGTGATGTCCCACTAATTTTTAACTTAGCCTTTCTTATATATCTGTAGTGTTATCTAATCGTGATTTTAACTTGCATTTCTTTAATGGTTAGTGATGCAGAACTTCTGTTCATGCGCTTATTTGCTATCTCTCGGGGGTAAAACGCCTGTTTGTGTCTTTTGCCCATTTTAAGCTGGATTGTTTGGGCTTTTTCACTGCTGAGTTTTGAGAGTGCTTTATATATTCTAGATACTAGTTTTTTGTTGGATGTGAGTTTTACATCTATTTTCTCCCTTCCATAGCTTGTTTTTTCATCTTTCTAACAGGGTCTTTGTCAGAATCAAGATTTTTCATACTGACGTATTAATAGTTCAATGCATTCACATTTCATTTCATGCATTATGTTTTTTGTTTTTGAAATCTCCTGGCCTGGCCCTGGATCCAAGATTTTCTCCCACTTTTTTCCTAAAACATTTATTGTTTTACATTTAAATCTATGGTCCCTTTTGAATTTGCACTAAGGAGCTAATGACCAGAGCCACAGTCAGCTCCAGATCTTGTTTATGCTGAGTATATAGAGCTTCTCCATCTTTGGCTGCAAGGACTGTAATCAATCAGATTTCAGTATCGATCATTTGGTGATGTTCTTTCGTAGAGTCATCTCTTGCATTGTTGGAAGAGGGTAAGAGTTGGACCATAAAGAAGGCTGAGTGCTGAAGAATTGATGCTTTTGAATTGTGATGCTGGAGAAGACTCTTGAGAGTTGCTTGGACTGCAAGGAGATCAAATCAGTCAATCCTAAAGGAAATCAACCCTGAATATTCATTGGAAGGACTCATGCTGAAGCTGAAGCTCCAGTACTTTGGCCACCTGATGTGAAGAGCTAACTCATTGGAAAAGACCCTGATGCAGGGAAAGATTGAGGGTAGGGGAGAAGAGGGGTAACACAGGATGAGATTGTTGGATGGCATCTCCAACTCAATGGACATGAGTTTGCGCATGCTCTGGGAGTTGGTGAAGGACAGGGAAGCCTGATCTGCTGCAGTCCATGGGGTCACAAGAGTTAGACGTGACTTAGCAACTGAACAACAGGGCAGCTGAGACGTGTTCAGAAAATCCACAGTCCATCCAGGACCTGCCTGATGGGGCTGTAATTGTCTATAAAAACAACTTACCCACTGAAAACATGACTTAGCCACTGAACAACAACAACAATTTTGACTTAATTTTTACATAAGGCATGAGATTTGGACCCAGTTTCTTTTGCTTTCTGACTATGGATGTCCAGTTGCTTCGGCACCATTTGTTGAAAAACATATCTTTCCTGCATTGAAGTGCTTTGAACCTGCGTTAAAATCACTTGGGCATTGTTGTGTGCATCCAATTCCAGGTTTCTCTTTTGTCTTCCATTGATCTTTGTGTCTCTCCCTTTACCAGAAATAGTCTCAATTCCTGTAGCTATAATTAGTCTTGAAATCAGGTAGAACAATTTCCCCTACTTTATTCTTCCTTCATAACAATGGTTTAAGTATTCTAATCCCTTTGCCTTTCCAAAAATTTAGACTATACTTATTTTAATCTATAAAAAAATGTTGCTGAGATTTTGATAGGAATTGCATTAAACCTGTATTTGATCCAGGAATAACTGACGCCTTTACTTTGCTATGTCTTCCAATCCATGAACATAGGCTGTCTCTCCAGGTTGCAGTGGAGATGCAGACATAGAGAACATACTTGTGGACACAGGGCAGGAAGGAGAGGGTGGGACGAATTGAGAGAGTAGCCTGGAAAAATATACATTTCCATGTAGCCAGTGGGAATTTGTGGCATGCCAGGAGCTCAAATCCGGCCCTCTGTGACAACCTAAAGGGGTGTGATGGGGTGGGAAGTGCGAGGGAGGTCCAAGAGGGAGGAGACATATGTATACATAGGGCTGATTCATGCTAATGTATGGCAGAAATCAACACAGTACTGTAAAGCAATTACCCTCTATTAAAAATAATTTTAATTAAAAAAAGAAAAGAAAAAGATTTTATTTGATTATCTTCCATCATCATTTTGTAGTTTTTGGTAGATAAGTCCTATACATGTGTATGTTAGGTCTGTACCTAAGTATTTGCTTTTGTTTGAACAATTGTAAATTACTTGCTATTTTTAATATCATTGTCCATATGTTGATTGCTAGGATGTAGAAATAAATTTTATTTTTGTGCATTTATCTTATCTCCTCAACCTTGCTTATCTCACTTAATGTTCTAGGAGTGTTTTTGTTGATTCTTTGGTGTTGTTTGGTGAAAGGGACAATTTTATTTCTTCCTCTCCAATCCGTGTGCCTCATTTCCTTTTACTTTAGCATAGTGGCTAGAATTTCCAGTGCTGTGTTGAATGAGAGTGGTGAAAGGAAATATCTTTACTTTATTCCTGATCTTAAAAGGAAAGCATTCAGTCTTTCACTGTTAGCTGTAGTTTTCTGGTAGATGGGCTTTATCAAGTGGAGGAAGTTGTCCTCTATTCCTATTTTACTGAAAGTTTTTTTTTAAAAAATCATGAATCAGTGTCAAATTTTGCCAGTTTTTCCTCTGCATTAAATGACATGATTTTGTGATATTTCTTCTTTAGTCTGTTAATATGATTCACTGCATTAAATAACTTTCAAATATTGAACCAGCCTGGCCTGCCTAGAATAACATCCACTTGAACGTAGTATGTAAGGTTTAAAATGTATTGCTGAATTCTATTTGTTACCATTTTGTTAAGGATTTTTGCATCTGTATTCATGAGGGATATTGGTCTGCAGTATCTACCTTTTTTTCATGCTATCATTATCTGGTGCCAGAATAACACTAGCAAATTAAATGAATTGGGAAGTATTCCTTCATAAACCATCTGAACCCAAAGAATTCTTTATTTGGTGTTTTAAAATTATGAATCTAATTCCTTTAATAGCTGTTGTTAGTTGCTAAGTCTTGTCCGACCCTTCTGCAGCCCCAGGGTGCAGTGTTGTTCTATGTCCTCAGTCTTTTGGTTTGTGTCCAACTCTTTGCCACCCTTCAGCTATAGCCCACCAGGTTCCTCTATCTGTGGGATTTTTCAGGTAAGAATACTGGAGTGGATTGTCATTTCCTTCTCCAAGGGATCCTCTTGATCCAGGAATCCAATCTGTCTCTCCTGAATTGGCGGGCAGATTCTTTACCACTGAGCCTCCAGGGAAGCTCTCTGGGTTGCCATTGCCTTCTCTGCTTAATAGTTATAGGGTTACTCAAATACTCAAATAACCTATTTTACATTCAGTGAATTGTAGTTTTTTGAGGAATTGGCCTGTTTCATCTAAGTTGTGAAGATTATGTGTTTAGAATTATTTGTACTGTTTCCTTATTGTCCTCTGGATGTTTGCAGGCTCTGTAATGGTATCCCTGCTCCATCTTTAATATTGGTAATCTGTGTTCTCTCTCTTTTTTCCCTTTACCAGTCTTGCTAGAGTTTTGTCGATTTCATTGATCACTTCTAAGAACCAGCTTTGTGTTTCATTGATTTTCTTTAATGTTTTTCTATTTTTAATTTGATTGATTTCTGCTCTTACGTTTACTGTTTTCTTTTAACTTATTTAGCTCTTTTTCTACATTTCTGAGGTGGGAGGTTAGATTATTGATTTGAAAAGTTTCATTTGGGTCAGAGAACACACTCTGTGTAATTTCAATTCCTTTAAATTTGTTGAGGTTTGTCTGATGGCCCAGGATAGAATCTGTCTTGGTCTATGTTCTATGAACATTTGGAAAGAATGTGTCGTCTCCTGATGTCGGGTGGGGTGTTCTATAAATATTGATTGGATTTCATAGGCCAGTGGTGTTGCTGAGAACATGGATATACTTGCTGATTTTCTATCTAATTGTTCTAGCAATTAAGGAGAGACAGAGATAGATGTGGAAGTGTCCAACTGTAATGGTGGGTTTATCTCTTCTCTTTTCAGCTCTATCAGTTCTTGCTTCACAAACTTTATAGCTCTTCTATTTGGTTCATACATACTTAGAATTGCTATGCTTTCATGCTGGATTGGCCCATTTATCATCATAGCAATACAATGTTCCCTCACCTTCTTAAAATAATTTAATTAATTAATTTATTTTTGATTGCTTTCAGTCTTTGTTGCTGGCAGGCGCTCTCTAGCTGTGGTGAGCCGGGGCTACTCCTGCTTGCTGTAGCGGCTTCTCTTGTAGCGGCTTCTCTTGTTGCAGAGCATGGGCTCTAGGTTGAGGGCTTCAGTAGTCATGGTGTGTGTTCTTAGTTGCTCTGTGGCGTATGGAATCTCCTTGGACCAGGTATTGAACCAGTGTCCTCTGCATTCTCAGGGGATTCTTAGCCACTGAAAGTGTGAGTTGCTCAGTTGTGTCTGACTCTTTGCGACCCCACGGACTATAGCCCAACAGGCACTTCTGTCCAGGGGATTCTCCAGGCAAGAATACTGGAGTGAGTAGCCATTCCCTTCTCCAGGGGATCTTCCAGACGCAGGGGTCAAACTCGTGTCTCTCACATTACAAGCAGATTCTTTACCATCTGAGTCAGCAGTGAAGTCCACAGTGGCTCTTAATTTTTGTACAGCTTATTTTCTTTGTGTTGCGCTTCCCTGGTGGCTCAGCAATAAAGAATCTGCCTGCGTTGCAGGATATGCAGATTTGATCCCTGTGTTGGGAAGATTCCCTGGAGTAGGGCATGATATTGCATTCCAGAATTCTTGCCTAGAGAATCCCATGGATAGAGGAGCCTGGCGGGCTACAGTCCATAGGATTGCGCAGGGTTGAACATGACTAAAGCAACTTATCATACATGTACGTTTTGTCTGCATTGTTCAAACTGGATGATTTTTATAGTTCTATTTCATTAATTCTTTCCTTTCCCCCTTTATTCTGCTGTTGAGCCTGTCCACTGACTATTTCATTTTGGTTATTGCATTTTTGTTGTTGTTGTTTTACAATTTCCATTTTATTCTTCTTTACATCTTCTACTTCTCTGTTGAGAGTTTCTATTTTTCAATTTGTTTCAAGTGTGTTCCCAAATGCTCACTAAAGCATTTTTATGATGGCTGCTTTTATATCTTTGTTGGGTAATTGTAACTTTTTTTCATCTTGGTTTTGGCATCTATTGATTGGCCTTTTTTCCCATTTAAATTTTGCTTCTCTTGATTCTTGGATGATAAATGATTTTTTATGGAAACCTAGATATTTTCAATGTAATGTTACAAGATGCTAGATATTATTTAAGTCTTCTGTTTTAGCTGACTTCTTTTGACATCACTAGACAGGGAAGGGAAGAGGGCCACTACCTCATTACTGCCTGTGAGGGTAGAATTCTAGGTTCTCTGCTCACTCTTTGTGGACATCCAAGGGAGGGATTTCTCGTTACTGCTGGGAAGGACTGGAATCCTGACCCTCCACTGGCCACCTCCCACACCTCCCTGGCTGGGACAGGTGAACTTCATTATTGCTCCCCACACGCTTTTCACTGGCATCACGGTTTGGATCACGTTCTCATTATCACTGATTGGTGCTGCGAAGGCTCATTCCACTGTGTCTCCTCTGCTACCACTCCAGCGAGGAAGGGAAGGAAGAGAGTGGGTCCCAGACTCCCTGTCTGGCCTTCTCTGATACAGTTTTGATGGGGGATGAGGCAGATTTGGGTGCTTCATGACAGCCTGGGAAGAGTGAAAATCTAGGCTCCCCTTTCATCTTTGCTGGTGTGGGTAGTGTGCGGAGTTTATTGCATGGTATTTGGCAGGAACAGAGAGGTAATTGTCTACAAATTTTCCATCCTGCTAGGCAGCTCTCTTTCCATTTCCGTGGCTAGAGTGAGTAGTCTTTTGTGGGACCTTTTTCGTTTGGGCCAATTGCCATTTCCGGGTTGTTGGTTTCTTCAGCAGAGCGTCTGGGATCCATGCAGTGAAAAGAAATCCCGGAGACCTCACCACCATGTGTTGCCTTGGGTCCCCAGGTCCTGGCCACCCTGCCTTGTCCCCTCCACCTTCCAGAGTCTCCTCAGGTCTGTTTTGTATTATGTCCAGAGTTTTTAGTTGTACTGGGGGGAGGAATAGAGAAAAGCATGTCTATTCCATTTCCCCTCTAGTCTGCCTGTGACTTTTAAAAGACTGCACTTGGACTTGTAGCTAGTTCTCTCCCATTTAGAAATAGGTTTGACGTATTCTCAACAAATGTTGTTATAGTTGTTCAGTCGCTCAGTAGTTTCAGACTCTTCGCGATCCCATGGACTGCAGCACGCCAGGCTTCCCTGTCCTTCCCTATCTCCTGGAGTTTGCTCAAATTCATGTCCATTGAGTCAGTGATGCTATCTAACCATCTCATCCTCTGCCATCCCCTTCTCCTCTTGCCTTCAATGTTTCCCAGCATCCGGGACTTTTCCAGTGAATCGGCTCTTTGTATATGCTTGGCAGCTGTAAAAAAGTGGAAAAGGTGCTCATTGGGAGTTAGGAGAGCTGGGTTCTTGCCTCGGCATCTTGGTCTCAGGCAGGTTTCAAAGGTCGTGCAGTCTCCATCCCCTTATTTTCTGCAGCAGGAAGTAATTCGCTGAGATAATCTCTGACATTAATTTCCCTGCTGGAGCTTTCCCCCTTCTTTTCCCTTAAAAAGTAGCCGAGATTTTTAAAAAAAAAAAATTAAATTGATTCTCTCTTGCCTTGGGGACTTTTGAGTTGCAAGGCACTGCCCTGAAAGTTTCCAAGTGTACAGAAGATAATCTCCCTAACCAGACTTCTGCTTTCAAAAGCCAGGGTTCAGCAAAGTGACAGTCAGGTCTTCCCGGAGGGGAAGGGAGAGAGCTGAGTCTCCAGAGGGGAGAAGCAGGAGGTGGAGGAAACATTTCCCAGGCCTGGGGAGAGGAAAAGTGGTGAGCAGATCCCAGGAGAGCTCAGGTGTTTCCAGGAGGCATGAGGACTTCTGCTGGGTGGCCTGGGTGCTGAGCACAGTGGACTGGAGCTGTGGTCTTCGGAGCCGTGGAAAGTTACTCTGTGCTCCAGCAGGCCTGACTTGTCCTGCTCCTGGGGCTTGGGAGTCAAATGCACGTGTCCCTGAGATGGCACCTGCGCTCTGACCCTGCAGGGCAGTTCTGAGCATCTCAGAGGGTAACGCATGTTACCGCACTTTTCAAACCATTAGATGGAATGATCTGATGGCTTTGGGTGGGGGTTGTCTTGAATTGAGTATATGGAGTTGGGGAGAGCAGTTTTCCAGAGGAAAAGTGGGTGCCCCATGGCCTGGGGGTTCCATCTACTCCCCAGCTGGCATCTTTTATAGGGGGACATGCTTCTATGTCTGTGGGAGAAGGAGGCCTCCAGTAGTTTTCTGATATCTGCCTCTGAGACTTCTCTCCTAATTTTCAGCTTTGAAGGTCATCTCATCGTCAGATGCTATTTCTTCTTTCTTCATTTGTAGAAATAGCTGGTCTCCTATATCTTTCCCACCACTCTGTGTTCCATGTTAAGGAGAGAAAACAAATAATCTGCTTGCAAGAGGTTAACTTGCCTCTTGCTAACTTAGCTTATAAAATACTTACCTGCCTTGTTCCTTCTCTCATTCACTCACCTCCACCTTCTCTCTTACCATCTGGGCTCTTTTTCTCCCTCCTTCCACCTGCACCACAGTCTCAGTGGCGACCCCACGCCTGCTCTCACCTCTGACAGTCGGGATGGCAGGAGCTGGGCTGATGCTCACATGTAATGGGGGGGGGTGGGCATCTGGGTCGAGACAGATGCTGGGGAAGTTAGACTGTTGTTGTTTAGTCGTGTCCAGCTCTTTGTGACCCCATGAACTGTAGCCCACCAGGCTCCTGGGTCCATGGGATTCTCCAGGCAAGAATATTGGAGTGGGTTGCCATTTCTTTCTCCAGGGGATCTTCCTGGCCCAGGGATGGAGCCCATATCTCCTGTGTTGGCAGGTGCATTCTTTACCACTGAGCCACTGGGAACCCCAGGGCAGTCAAAAGGGCTAGTAAAATAGGAATCAAACAAACCATAGAGAGGAAAACAGTGTTTCTTAAAAGTACACCAATTACAGAGTCCCCATTTGGTGTGTGGCTTAGCCTGTCATCCTCCCAGGCAGCCTCTGTCTGTGCGTCTGTCTGCTCATCTGCTCTCCTTTCCACCCTTTCCATCAAAGGCTAAGACTCCTATTCTCCCCATTCAAGGCTCTTTCTCTCTCCCCCTTTCCACTTCCTTCTTTCCTGTCTTCCTTCCTCGCTCTCACCTCTTCTCGCTGTCTCTTTCTCCTTTAAAAGTGGAAGCAATGGAGGTGGTGTGAACAGAAGTAGAAGGGGTCCGATGACTCTGCCAACATGAGTGGAAGGACCACAGAGGCCAAGAGGTCAGGGGCCATGACCTGAAAGCAGGTCTCCAGCCCGGCCAAGGGCAAGTCTCCCCTCGGGACTCCTCCAGTGACCAATATCTGCTATATTGTGGGCCTGGGGGTACTACAGGGCAGGGTTCCCCAGACCATCCCTGCCTCCCAAAGGCTCCACTATGTCTCCCATCCCCGCCAGTCTGGGGAAGGGACAAGCCCCATCCTTCCTATTGGTTGCTGAGGCACCGGATTCTGCTTTTATTTGTCTGATAACTTTACCTTCAGAGTCAGAGCTTGGGTTGTAAAGAGTAAGCAAGCAAACAAACGCTTTCCTACACCACACCTCCAAAGTCAAGCTTGGTTGAGGTGTTGGGGAAAGAAATCCCATAAGCTCTCACATTGCTGCAGGGCAGGTGTCAACATGATGAGAGGAACTAAGGAGGTGGGGGGTCAGCCTTATGTCATAGGTTTATTTTTTGTTTGTTTTACTCCAGTCAATAGTGGTGGTGGTGCTGATTTAGTTGCTCAGTCATGCTCAACTTTGTAACCCCATGGACTGTAGCCCTCCAGGTTCCACTGTCCATGGGATTTCCCAGGCAAGGATACTGGAGTGGGGTGTCATTTCCTTCTCCAGTAGATCTTCCTGACCCAGGGATCAAACCCACATCTCCTGCATTGCAGGCAGATTCATTACCACTGAGCCACCAGGAAAGGCCGTCTGGGCAATGGTGGGCACCAAATGGGGGAGAAGCCCCCTGGTGCAACACTGCCAGGCATGCACATTTCCACTCCGTGCACTTCATGCACACTGGGAACAACCAGCATGGAGGATCCAGAGGGACTGGGGGTGGGGGGTATTGACTGAATAGCTCATGAGCTTGGACACTGCTCCTGGGGCTGATGATCCAGAAGAGGGTGGATATTCCTGCCCACATGGGGCTTACATTCTTGAGCAGTGTGGTAGACAGGAAACACAATCAATAGTGAATTAATTAGGTGATACACAGATTATAGGGGGGCATAGCATCAGGGATGAGATGTTTTGGAAGGGGGTGCAACTGCAGATATATATATATAGTCTCCAGGGTGGGACACCTGCAGGACTGATTCTGAAAGGGCAGGGCCATGAGAGAGACCTGAGGCTTGAGTGGCACCAGTGCGCTTCTGGCAGGGTGTCCCTTAAACTACACAATAAGAGTTCCTCTAACTTGGGCAAAGAATTATTAATATTTACAAAATATGTTAATCTCACAGAGCAAGTATAAAACATACCAAATTTAGATCCCTGGGTTCGGAAGATCCCCTGGAGGAGGGCATGGAGACTCACTCCATTATGAGGAGGGCATGGCAACCCACTCCAGTATTCTTGCCTGGAAAGTCACATGGACAGAGGAGCCTGATGGGCTACAGTCCATGGGGTTGCAAAGACTGAGTGACTAAGCACAGCACATAGATTCATCATTAATATATGTACCCAGGTTGCTTCTCCAGGGCAAGATATTCTCAGGTCCACGCCCTGAGCCATGGACCACCTGAGACCTCCTGCCTCCTGATACCATGACTCAGAGCTGTCACAGATGATAATTAACCCAAGCTTCTTTGTTCTTTCCCTTTAAAAAATCCCAAAATCAAAGAGCCGGTGGAAGTGCATCTGAGGCTTGTCTCCCCATTCCTGGCTTGGTGCCCTGCATTTAAGGCTACACTTTCCTGCCTCATATTCCAGTGTCAGTAGCTTGGCTTTGCTTAATGATGGAAGAGTGGACCTGATTTGGTTTTGGTCACAGTGATGGGATGCAGGCTTGTTACTGGGAGGACCATGTGGTGACAGCCTCCCACAGTGGAAAGCCAGCAGACAGAAAGCAGAGCCATGGACAGAGCTTGGGATCAAGGGCTAAAGCCTGAAACCAGTGCACCCTGAGTCTTCCTGTTACCTAAGACAGTGAAATACCTTGAGCCAGTTGGAGAGGGCATTCTGTCACTTACAGCCAAAGAAGTCTCAATAGCCACGTCACAAACCTGACCGACTTTATTCACCATTTGCTTATTCCCAGATCTGGCACAAGAAGGATAACATTAGTAAGGATTAGAATTGCTGGCTATGTGTCCATGAGCAGTGGAGCACACATTATCTCCCACACGGCTGAGATGATTGTTATCCCCATGTACAGATGTGTAAGTGGAGATCTCCATGGCCTGTAATAGAAAAGCCAGCAAGGACCCACTTTACCACTGTCTTCCCTCTCTGGCTTCATGCTCAGGCTCCACATGTCCCCCTGGCCATTCCCAGGAGCTCGGCGAGCAGAGCCTTACACTTCCAGTACCTGACCAATCACTGGCCAAATCAGCCGGTGTAGAGCTGGGGGCAGGGGCAGTTCCAGAAGGATGTTCTGAGCACATACATGCCCAGCAGTGAGGAGAGTGGGCCTCGGGCAGAGAATACATGCCAGGGCAGCAGGATCACGCTGTCACTTGTCCTGGCTGCACAGCACGGTCCAGTGGATTCTCATGGAGAGTCTCTCTATGGTCACGTTCTGCTGTGTCTTTCACCCCTGTTTTGTGTTCCATTTGGCCCTAGGGCAAGTGGTGGGCTTCAGGGATGCCCACAAATCCCAGGTCTCAGGGATGAGGCACCTCCATCCCTGCCTGTGGGTCTCAGTTCTCATAGACAGGCTTGTGAATCTGAAACCTCTTTCCAGAACATTGGGAGTTCATTGGCCTCCTTGCTCAGCACGTTCAAGGCACCACACAGCCTGGTGGGCCCAGCACGTAGAGAACGAGCGGCACCTAGAGATACAACAGTCAGATTTCTTAACAAAAGAATAAAGGTGATGCGTGAACCATTCAAGTGAACGATGCAGACAAAAGCAGGGCCCTCTCGCCCTTGAACTCATGCATTACACTGCCTTTCCCTCCATCCTTTGATTCAAGGGGCGATTTTGCCTATGGTCATGAGACCTCAGGTGTGAAGCCCCCTTGCCTGGCATGAAAAGCCGTGCTCTCTCTCCCCGTGAGAAAAGCAGGGGCTTCACCAACCCGAGGAAAAGTAGGGAGGGGTGACCCAGGTGTGCTGGAGGTGAGAAGGGATGCATTCCTACCTGTGGTTGCCACATGCAAGCCACGGAACAAAAGTATTAGCCTCTGAGATTGGGAGTAAGAAATGTCTTATCACCATGGTTACTAGGAAATGGTTCCACTTACATATAATAAGGGTCTTAGCAGAAGCCGAGCCATCTGATACTTCCGTCTGGGGCCACATGAGAGGGTGTCTGATGTGTTTCTCCTTATGCAGTTACATGAACACAGCTGTGGGCCAGGTACTGGGAACACTACAATTAAAAATTAAAAAAAAAGTTATATATATTTTTTTTGGTTAAGGTGGGAGTTGGGAAGCTGGGGAAGGACAGAGGCCTAAGCATCTTCACCTAGCACCCTTTTGTTACCTAGGCCTTAACTCTGCATCTGACACCCAGCAATGTTGGGTGAATGAGTAAATGTGCTGCCTCAGTATGCAGGGGCGGGTGCCCCAGACACAGACCTGTAATGGGGGGCGGGTATTGGAGCGGCTATCTCCTCTTCTATAGTTCTCACGCTCTTACCTGGCAGAGAGGTGCCCAACAAAGGAAAGAGAAAGAGAGAGAGAGAGAGAGAAAGTTCCTTTACCCTTCCAGTTTCCCTCCCAAGACGAACTCCTCCGCCCCACCTCCTCCCGGCACAGCACTACAGTCCGTGAGGTGGCAGTCCTGACGGGGACCCCCCGCTGACAGCTGGGGGCCCAGGGTCTCTGGCCCAGCCCCCGCGAGTTTTGGAACTCGAAGACTCGGGGTCCGGGGAGGATCCTCGGCTCCTGCTGGGCCAGCGGCTCGGGCAGCCAACGGAGCTGGGACGCGGAGAACTGGGCCAGCCGGGCCCCCGCAGAAGCAAAACAAGAGCACGCGCACCTGTCGGCTCCGCCCTGCCCCCGCGCGCCGGCCAATCGCTGGTAGAGGGCGGGGCCGAAGTGGGCGAGTCGTGGGCGGGGCCGGGGCCCCAGAGCAGTAGAGCCGGAGCCCGAGCCCGCGCGGCGCGTAGCAGCCGAGCCGGTGCGAGCTCAGCCTCGTGCCCGCCGCCCGTCCCCGCCGCCCGCAGCCTTGTCCCCGCCGCCGCCGCCGCCGCCGCCGCCGCCCCCGGGGCATGGCCTGTCTGATGGCCACTTTCTCGGTCGGCACCGCCATGGTGAGTGAGCGCATCCTTTGCCACCGGGTCTGGGTTCTGTTCTCCGGGAGAATAAGAAACGCACAAAGACCCGCACCCTGACACCTGGCCGTGAGCCCCGGGGGAGGCGCCCGACTCACCTCGCCCCCCGCCCTGGCCACCTGACGCCTCAGGATGCTGCTTGCAGCCGAGGACGCGGGGAAGGCGGACGGCCAGGGGATGGAGGAAGGGAAGGAGGAGATTCCATAACTGGACAGATGGCCTTGACCTCGTTCGCCTCAGGGTGTCCGGCCTGGGGACCCATAGCACACTGGGGCGGGGCGGCAGCCTGGGCCAGAGGGAAAGGGGGTCCCATCCGTCTGCCGTGGCGGGAGCCTGAGGATCCGGCGCTTCTTGCGCTGCTCTCCGGAGCTCCGGCACTGTCCAGGGGAACAAAAGAGAGAGGTGGTCGAGAAACTGGGCTGCCCCTTCGCCCCCGGGGACAGCCTCTCCCGGACCTGCTCAGGAGGGGGCAGCAAGCTGAGTTAGGGGGAGGCAGGTGAGGGGCTACCCTAGGTCACATTTCTCTACCCTGGGAGAGACTGGGGTGGGGACAAAGGCGCTCATCTCACTCTTCCCAAGGGTGCCAGCTCCATAGGGGGACCACCGAGTGCAGGCGAATTCTTTGCTAGACACTTACAGTAAGTGCTGTTTCTATAGGTGGTCTGGAGTCTCCTCTTGCCCCTTTAAAACATAAACTCACACAAGAAAAAAAAAGAAAAACAAACTAACTGTTGTCTCACCCATCCCAGGGCCTTTCATTTCTATGCCCCGCACACCAGCAGTGCAGTGAGGTACTTCTGGACTGATTTCAGGTCATCTAAAGTACAGATAGAATAAAGTATTCCGTATTCCAACCCATCTCGCCCTCACCCTACCAACCCCCCCATGCATCCCTCTTGTGTCCTTTGTCTGTGTGTTTACTATCCTGCTAGTCACTTCCCATGAGCTGTAACCCCACCGTGCACAGCACGCACGGGTTTCTTCCCCACCCTTTGCCTTTATTTCATTTTTAGCATCCTGTGTTTGAAGTCAGCAGGGCTCCGCAGGATTTGACCGACAGTTACCTCTTGCTTTGAGCGAAAGGAAAAAAAAAAAAAAAAAAAACGTAGCCGGGTTTCTGCGCATGCTCTGCTCTGACAACTGCATCCTATGATTCCAAACAGGTTACTGTAGAACATACCCACCCTCGCCAGCTCATTATATAATGACTTTGTGTAAACCGAGAGAATGGGGCCATGCTCATTGAGGAGGTTGGCAGAGCAGGGAAGAGCCAGGGGCAGGGGGATCCACAAACCGGGTCCCATCTCTGGAAGGTCTCTACCTTTATGATCTAGCTTCTTATATATTAGAGGGATACCCAAATGAAAAAGGCAGCCCCCTCATGACGTTTGCTTTTATCTGGTTTTATGTTTGGGTAACACTTGACTATTTTTCATTTTACACTTGTTCATTTCTTTGGGATTCCAGAATGACGGTGGGAATGGAAAATGAAGGAGACTATTGTTGTTAGTTGTGGATAAAGAAAGTTTCAGATCTTGGAAGTGCCTGGTAACTAACTCTTGAAGCCCTTTCAAAGCTGCAAAAGTGGCTTATACATGTGGGACAATAGTGAATCAGAATGTTTTAAGGTAAAGATGTTTTTGTCAAGATTTCCTGAATGTTACCTTACAGTTTGATGCAGCATCAGAATTTAGGTGTTTCTTTCACATGAGGCTGAGCTTACTTTTTTCAGAGAATGTTTTGTGTGAAAATCATTCTTCCTGAAAACCTTGTCCTTTTTTAAATTTAAAATTTCTACCCAAGTCATAAACAGAACCCTAGAGACATTCCCAGGGCCCTAAACTTTCCTCTAGGGTCCAGCCCAAGGCTGACTGCCAGGTGTGAGTCTAGAGAAGGTGCCTTGGAGGATGGGAAAATCACCCACCCGTGTTCGCGAGTCCCTGAGCTGGGCTGGGTGGGGCGGGCAGGGCTCCCAATGGGATTGGCATTTGCGGCTGTTGGAAGCCAGGTTTTGGAGACGATGAGGAGGTTGGCATTCTGAGTGACCCTACCAGTGACACCTACCTTTTGCTTAATTAAGACCTTGACACTTGGGTTCTTTTCCCTTAGGCAGTACTCTTGAGGGTGCTGGACCTAGTTTTCCTTTTTTGTGTGTGCTCAAGGTTCCAGTGTTTGTGTGTGGGGGTCTGCCCTCCAAATGCAGGGTCCACTTGTCTAGGTGGACACTGTAGCTGGCAGCAGGGAGAGAAGTGGAGAGAGTGCATGCCAGTACCTGGAGTCTGTAGGTTCCTCTTTCCTTTCCTTCCCAAGATGCTGTGAAAAGATGCTGAAAAGTTTCTATCTCCAACTGGGCTTCCCTGAGTAAAGGGAGTGAACCAGCGTCACTATGGTCGGGGGTGGGGCAGGGGTTACTGACTGTTAGAGACCGTCCTCAGCGAAATGAACCAGCGTCACTATGGTCGGGGGTGGGGGTAGGGGTTACTGACTGTTAGAGACCCTCCCCAGCGAAATAGGTATCTCGATGTGCAAGGAAATCAGCGGCCAAGAAAAAATTCTTACCAACAGCAAGCAGAAACAGTCCAAATGGGTCTCCTTGGCACTCAACACCTGTGAATGTACTCGCTATTATTTACCGTTTATTAAGCAGCACAAATTGTGTGGAGGAAGAGGGCAAAGACAATGCTTTGGTAAGATAGGGAAGCATACAATGAAAGGGAACGAATAGGGAGGGAAGATATATTTGTTTCATTTTTAATGAGCTCCAGAGGCTAAGGACAAGCTAGCTGTAACCTACATCCTCAGCAGCTCTCATCTGAGGATGTGTTTGAAGAGAGCTGGTCTATTTTGGAGTGACAGCCACTACCTCCCATCAGACAGGATTGCAGGATTTTATTAATTGGACACCCATTGGAAAGACGACGGGTGATGGTATGCAATGCTTTGGTTGCTTTGGAAGGTGGGCTTGTACAGTTTCCCCAGTCTCTTGTGGCTTTGCCTGTGATGGACAGGGGCTGGGATGCAATTTGCCTATAGAAAGCCAAGCAATATTCTGGCGTGGTTAGGGATGCTGCTTGTGAGAGCACCCTGCAGGAGCTGGCCCCCAGCTCAGCCTCTCCTTAGCTGTGGAGCCCCAGGCTCTGTGAAGTGGAGTGGAAAAGGGTATACCCCCTGTCGAGCTGTGGAGACTGAAGGCGAGTAATCTATGCAGCCTGGAGTGTAATTGGGCACATTGTCGTGCATTACTGAATGAATAGTCACTATTGTTCATAATCGTTTACCTACCACGCAGGAGGCATAATAATTCAAAACTTTATATAGGAAGTACGGGCCTCTGGCTTCTTTCTTTCAGTTCCAAATCAGTTTACTCACCCAGCTTTATCCCACCGGCCCGTCCATCTGTCTCGCTCCCCACTGTCCCAAGCTAGTGGAGGTCACTCACTCCCACCACCCGCCTGCCGCTAGGGCTCCGGCACCCTGCGGGCTGCTTCCTCCTTGACATCCCTCTGCGCTCCGCAGAGACTTCCAGATAGACTGCAAATCCCTTAACAAGCTTGGCAAGCCCTCCACCGTGTGGACCCGGTGAGCCTCTCTAGTCTCATCTTGTTCCAGAAGCGCTTTCCTCCACCCCACGTCAGCGCTCCAGCCCCGGAATTTCCGGTCTCCAGGTGTTCTGCCCTCTCCTGTTGCCCAGCCTTCGCACCTGCTGTTCCCTCGCAGGGACCATTATGAAGCAGCACCTCTCCTTCACCTCCCCTTGCTAAGCCCAGCTCACAATTTCCTCAGAAGCACCGTGTGTCCCACACCCCCAGGCCCGCGCTGCACTGGGTGACCCCTGCGGGTCCCAGTAGCGGCTTCCTTCTAGTCCTGACCCCTTCGTATTGAAATTCTTTGGGGCCCAGTCTTGGCCCTGAGCGTGTCTGGCTGGCTGGCTGCTGATCCCCAGGGCTTCATCTGGGCTAAGAGTGAGGGAGTGAGGGAGTAGATAAGTGTAGAGGGGGACGTCAAACCCTCGTCATACTCCAGGGTGGCATCTGCTCCAGTCAGGAGGAGGGTGGAGTAATGACCGCTCATCCCCGTGTCGTGCGGGCTTCATCAGCACTGCGAGACCCGACGTGTCCTTGGGCTTCCTCAGGATGGTCCACCTTGGCGGGAGGGGGAAGGAGGCCACGCTCTGGGGAGGGGCTGCTGGAAACTCCCCGTCCCTAACTGAACACAAAACGATTGGCCACCCAGACTTTAGAGCCTCAGGACGAGACGCAGACATCTCACCTTTCAAGGTGGGGGGTGAGGACAGACTTTGGGGACCAGGCCTGGAGCTAACTGCCCGTTGGTCTCTCCACTACCCGCTGCGTTCGTGCTTGCTTAGTCGCGTGGGACCTTTTGCGACAATTACTGTAGCCCGCTAGGCTCCTCTGTCCATGGGATTCTCCAGGCAAGAATACTGGAGTGGGTTGCCAAGTCCTCCTCCAGGGGATCTGCCTGACTCAGCGATAGAACCCCTTTTCCTTCCTTTCCTGCACTGCAGGAGGATTCTTTACCGCTGAGCCCCGTCCCCCTCCAAGCCCTTCCACTACCCCCCCACCCCCCACCCCATCCCCACCCCCCACCCCCGCCCTGAAGGGGTTGCCATTTCCTTCTCCTCCAGTACCCCACCCCCGGCCAAAGCCAGGACTGGTGCTTCCAGGACTCCTGTGGAGTCAAACTGGGTTATAACCTGGGGAAAGAAGCTCCTGTTTCTGGAAGAGCAAGACAGGTGGCACAAGGATGGCATTTGGGGCTGCTCTGTGTGCTGGAGTTGAAAGTGAGCATCGCACTGGTGGGTCAAAGCCAAGCTCGTGCAGAACTGGGGCAAGGTCTCTGTTGTTCCTTCAAGGGGGCGCATCACTGAAGGCGCTGGGCCAGCGTGGATGCAGAAGCCCTGCAGCGCCCTCCTGGGCGCAGGAGGGGCTCCTCCACAGCCCAGGCTCTGAGGAGGCCCGTTGTCAGGCTGACACAAACCCGATTGTGTGGGGGATGCATGAACCCACTCATGTTTGCGTTTGAAGTACTTCACGTGCTCGGTGCCAGAAGGAAAGCAAGATTAATTTTGTCTAGAGTTTTACTCTCTGCACTTTAATTTTTATCCACAGAATGTTACAGTCAATGAACTAAGTTCTGATGCAGTTAAGCTTTCCAAAGGTGGGAGATGCCTGGGAGGGGTGTGTGTGTGTCTTTTTGTTAAACTGCAAAACAACATTTTCAAGCATCGTAAGAACCAGAAACCCCTGTGGTCACATCTCCCCATACTCTTACTCCGGCTTTAAAGATTTGAAACCTCCAAATCCTCTGATATTGTGGGGGCCCTTAAATCCCATGGTGGAAATAATGTCAGCTCATTAAGGATAAAGTCACTGTACACACAAGAGGTCATTCTAATGGGGAGAGGGCTTGTTTGGGTCACTAGAGTTGCTGGGGTTTGTAAGAATGTTTATTGATGGTCTACCCTCTGGTTTTGTTTTAGATTTTTTATTAGAAACAATAACAGTCAAAAAGCCATCAACTTTAAAGAAATACCCCACAAACCAATAGAAAAATAACAATGTGATATTATTCCTATTTAGAACAAATAGCAGTATGTCAGGGGCTACCCAGGCTTACAGCCATCAGAAGGGCCTGAATTATCAAACATGGTCATCCAGATCAGACTAGATCAGGCGGACTGCCTTCAACAGTATGGAGGTGTGTCACTGGAGGCCCACGCTTTTGGCACGGGGGAATGTTCTCTCTCAATTCAAGAGACAGCTAGAAAAAGCACAGCACATTATTTGTCCACCCCAGGGTTCTTCTGTGTTTTGGAGGTGCCTGAAGCATATTGATTTGTTCAGCATTGCCAAGCCATTAGAAAGGATATTCCTTTCTCTGCATAAATACTTTTGGTTCTTGGGTCATCTGTTCAGTGGACTCCCAGTGGAAGCCTGAAAGGCCAATGGAGCTACGTATTAGGTATCCTGGTGATGCAGTGGAAGAGGCACCTGTTTTTATGGATGACTCATATTCTGGGATCCCTTCTGCCCCTCACTTGATCGTAGAGTTCCTTAAAATAGTCTGTGCTTCAGTTTCCTTGTCTGTATCACAGAGAAAAAAATCAAGCTTTCTAACACTTCAGAGCTATTATGAAGATACAGTGAGAGAGGAGAGTTGTAGGGGGTTGGAAAATTTATAAGAAAAAAAAAAAAGACCAAGTCCCAGGGGCCCAAGTGATACCACTGCTCTTGAAAAATGTGTATGAGGTTACACCAGGGAGGTACTGAACGAGATCATCATAAAGCGTTTTCATCTGTGCATTTCTTAGCAGTCTCATGCATTTTTGTTAGGTTTTTTTTACCAAGTGGACTGCAAGTAGATAATTTTTTAGGGTGGCTGATGTTTCATTCTTTGAGACAAGTGGTGTATTTATTTTGGTTTTGTGATTAGATGTTATGATTCCTAAATAAGACGGTAGATCCGTTTGCTAGTCTATCTTTAGCATATTTATAGTGGGAGAAGAAGTGAAGGCTGGAGAGAGGGAATTCCTCTAGAGGAGCACCCTTCCTGTGCTGCTGAAGGCGCGGTGGAGGGTGCAGAGTGTTGATAGATGACTCTGACTGATGGATGGTTCTGTCCTTGTGGTCCTTGCCGTGATGTAGCTTACACTCGCTCTCGACGCTTCTTTCCTGTCTCTTTAGAACGGCTCTTCAGGGATGACAGAGCCCAAGTCAGTGTGCGTCTCCGTGGACGAGGTAGTCTTCAGCAACAGGGACAGGGACACCGTGGAGAAGGAGCTGCTGAACGGACATCTGAAGAAGGAGGACAACAATCTCACAGAAGCCCAGCGCCTCTCTTCCCTGCCTCGGAGAGCGGCAGTGAACATTGAGTTCAGGGACCTCTCCTACTCTGTCCCAGAAGGCCCCTGGTGGAGGAAGAAAGGTAGGAAGCTGCTGGGAGCCTTTGGCGGTGGGCGGAGCCTTCGGCGGTGGGCGGAGCCTTGAAGGAATCATCAGGTGGTTTGGGAAAATCTGGGTCTGGAAGGTGGGGGACTGTCTCTTTCCACTCCGGCTCTCCTGTGGCCAATCTGCCTGATTGCTTTATGCCTGATTTTTTTCTTATCTATGATATGAACAGATTAGATTAGATGACTCAAGAGACATCTTGAGTGTTTTTATTTTTGTCTTTTTAATTGAAGTGTAGTTGATTTACAATGTTGTGTTGGTTTCAGGTGTAAAGAAAAGTGATTCGGTTTATATATATATGTATATATATATATATATATATATGCATATTTTTATAGCTTCTTTTCCATTAAAGGTTATTGTAAGGTATTGAATAGCATTCTCTGTGCTATACAATAGGTCCTTGTTGTTCATCCATTTCATACATCGTGGTGTCTATCTGTTAACCCCAAACTCCTAATTTATCCCTTTCCTTCTCCCTCTGGTAACCACAAGATTGCTTTCTGTGTCTGTGAGTCACACAGTAGTTCTTAAACTCTGATATGATTACAAAGTTTGACCAACGTTCCTGTGTGCTGGCTTCCAGTCTGAACACGGAGGATTCTCTTTATTGGATGTTGTTAACGTTAGTCTTTCTAGATGGGACTTTTTTACTTTTTTAGTTTCAGAGAAAAGTGGAAACCAGGTGTTTCCTCCCATGCTTGAAGTGTTGAAAAGTAACCACTGACCTAGGGTAACCTCTCTGGAAACCAGTTGTGTATGTTTATAGATCTTGAAAGGACTGACTCAGGGGGATGTTGTGGGCTAGCCGTAAACACAGAAGAGCTGATGGAGCGGGTGAGACTTCAGAAATCTTGGGAGACGTGCACACACAGGAGTTTGCCGCTCCCCTTTTGCTTGTTGTTGGGAATCGACAACTGATGGTATTTTGAGTTTTCTTCGTGATGGAGATACTCCTTTGCTAGCTCTGGATTTTCAGTGTAAAGTTGATGCCTCCCTGGGTTGGTATTTCTTTTTCAAGCCTGACTGACTTCTTCCCATGGAATTCACTCCTCATTCACCCCAGCTCTGTGTACCCACCCTGCGTCCATCTTTGGAGGCAGGGGAGGGAGGTGACTGGGAGAGGACATGTTAGATATCACCCAGAAATGATGGTCTTTAGTTATTAATGAACCATTTAAAACAACTGGAAAACCATGAGGAATTTGGAACAAGGTGATTCAGGTACCTTTAAATGTTTATATTGTTTAAACCTTTTAACTTAATCTAGGCTCTATCCTTCTTCCTTTAAGAAGAAGACCCACCAAGACTCACTTTTTTTAACTTTTCATCTTTCTGCCCTCTCTTGCCTTCATTTTGTTTCCTACCACTTTGACATGAATCTGTTGAGACGGTTGGTGTGGCACCCCAGAATTCCTTGGAACCATGGTTTTAGAGCCTTAAATGACAGATCCCTGGGACTTTGGAGCCAAGTTGACTGTGGGATGACTGTGTGTCTGCTACCACAACCAGGAACAGATCCCAAACAGATACTATCAACAGATGATAGTATCTGAGTGATCTGAGACTTATATTTTCAGGGTGTGCCAGCCTGTTTCATTAACAAAGAAATTCTGTGAGAGGCTCAGGAGCCTATTTGTTTGAGCCTCTTGAAATTTCAACATAAATTTCCAGCTTTTTCCATCTTCACTTGAACAAAGATTTTTATTGAAAAAATGCACTAAGTGACTAGGAGGACATTGTGAGGTTTTGACCTGATGTGTCTCTATAGGTAAATGGTGGCAAACCTGTGGGAGACACGAACAGGTTTCTGTCCACGTGTTATGTGTGGCCTTAGAAATGTGATCATGATGTTAGAAGTGCTTAGATGGGTATTTTTCAAATTTCAAATGGAGACAACTTGCAATGAAGAAATGCCAACATTCGAAAACAGAGGCAGAATGTTGGTTTGAAATCCAACCTGGCAGGTGTTCACTTGGGGCTCTGGCAGGTGAAGAATATCACTTCCTGGCCAGATGTGTGGCTTGCCCACACTATAGTCTCTACCTGTTAGAACTGGTCACGCTGACTGTCAACGGAAATGGCCTCTTAATTAGCAAGGGAGAGGCCACCAAGTTCCATGGCCCATGGCCTACTAGGAAGCCTTGTCCAAGCGGCTTCCGGGTAGACACTTGCCCTGAAGTAACCTCTGTGTAGGCTCGGGATGGGGGCCTGGGTGGAGGAGTAGGGTGTGGGCCCCAGGGACCTGCCTGTGAGTCAGAGATGGTTAGGGCCAGAGTGGAAGACAGGCTGATGTGTCCGGGTTGCTGGTTTCTCAAGCAGCGAGGCCTGACTTCTCCATCTGGCTTCCTCCTTGGCCTCTGCAGCACCTGTGTTCACTTCCCCCGGCCCTGCCCTCCTTCCCTGCACTCCATCATTTCCTTTGTTCTTGTTGCCCTGGTGGTTTATCACTCCTGCACGCCCAGAGGCTGGGGGTTACTTGTCTACCTTCTCACCAAATACAGAGGAAGCAGCATGTGCAGGACTTGCCCTGAGCCTCAGCTTCAGGGATGGCCAGAGGCTAGACAGTGGTTTCAGACTCGGTGGCCCAGCTTGGTGCCCAGGCCACGCCTGGTGCAGGGCCTCGGAATGCCAGGGTCCCTGTGGCCACAGGGCAGCGGTGCTCTTCTCCAGGCTCAGCGCCCACGAGGCCCGCTCTGCTGCTGCTCATCCAGCTGGCCAGTGTCTACCTTTTCTCTTGATGGCAGCTTTATATTTGGCGTCACCTCTGTGTGATGTGTGATGCCAGGCGTCATGCCGAGTGCAACTGACTGTTGGGGCAGGAGCTTTTGTGCTTTCTTCTCTCACCATGTTCTGTTTTTCTGTCTGTATTGAGTTGTTTGTTTTTTAAAATTCAACGTTATGTGCCAAGCTCACTATAAGGATCACAGTGGGGCTGAATGCAGTGCCGAGGAGGGGAGAGGCATTTCTGAAAGGAAAATGAGAGTTGTGGGTTGAGAGGGTGACGTGTTTCAGGACTGCCTGGTTGTATAGTGAGTGATGGACCCAGGAGCCTGAAGGCGGGGGTGATTGCTCAAAGTCAGAGCCAGCACCTCCACTCGGCCTTGGATTCCTGTCCATGCTTCTTTCTCTCACACAGACACTGGTCCACTCAAGTAAACTCCAGGAAAGCCTCTCCCGACCCCCGTCCCAGAGCATGGTGCTATACACTAACTGGACACAGAATGCTGTAGCAAAGTCGGTCACTGGCGTTAGAATAATATCACAAGCTCCTACACAATTATTTTAAAGAAGATGGGAAAAGGAAGCTTCATAACCCTTAGTGGAAAGGATGTGAGTGACGCCATGTTTAAGAAGGCCGTGTCAGCACTGGTTCTTTACAATTCTTGAGCTTGATGATTGCCCCACATTGACTATGGCCTTTAAGAAAACATCTTGTATTTTCAATTGTAGTTACATTTTCACTATATGATTAATGATGTCTTTAGAGGAAAATGTGGATCGTGTAATAGATTCCTAGTAGAGAGCATAATTGTGAAAGGAATCATTCCCAGGAGAAAAGAGTGCCCCCCGGGGAGGATCTCACTGACTTCTGATACAGTAATGACTTTACCTCAAGGAATTCACTCATGGAGCCGGAGTTGATGGGACAGATGACTTGGAACAATTTGGACTTTGGTATCATAACGTTACCTAGTCACGTGAACTACTGTGTTGAGGGAAGTAGGGGAACGTCTAGTTTAATTGTCCTCACTCACCCCAGTGTGACTTAAATTTGAAAGTAGCTTTTGCTTTGTGGAAGCTAGGCACTGCATTGTTGTTGGTAACATTTAGGACTCCATATATATATATTTTTTAATTGGAGTATAATTGCTTTACAATGTTGTGTTACTTTCTGCAGTACCAGGAAGTGAATCAGCTATATGTATATATATAACCCTCTCCCTCTTGTACCTCCCCCAACCCCCACTCATCCCAGCCCTCCAGGTTGTCCCAGAGCTGAGCTCCCCGTGCTAGACAGCAGCTCAGCACCCCTGTTAGGAAGAGAATCCACATCATGAAAGGCTGAGGTGGAGCAGAGGCAATTCTACACGCAGACAGCACTCTGGCTTTCAGAGCTTGTCCATGACGTGGAGTAGTGGGTACTCTCGAGTCGTCTGCCTTCCAGGGAGAATGAAGCCGTTTCCATTTATAAAATTCAAGCAGCACTTTGGTTCACGTGACTCAGGAGCCAATTCTGTCCTTTTAATACACTGAGCATAGGAGATTCAGAGACATATCCCAGGTCACAGGAGCAGGGGAGGTGGGACACAAAAGCATGGGAGCTTTGAGACTAGGACCCAACGAGACACCCAGTAAGCCCCTGGCCCCAACATGGGCACCTGGCAAGAGGACCACCATGGCATGAGTGTGCTTCACCCCTTTTTACAAAACCACCAAGGGTTGCCTTGACTGTTACTTCTGATTTATTTTCCCTTTAATAGGCCTGCCTGGATGTCAGTCACCTTTGCCTTTCACAGGGACCCATAAAGAGGTTTTTTAATCTCTTGGCGAGGCTTGGCTGTCCTGTCCTCTCCCGAGGGAGATGAGGCTGGTGTGCCTGACATGCTTTGCACAAACAGGTGATTTGATTCTTAGAAATGAAATACACCTCCCCAGATTACCTGTGGGTTGAGAACAAAAGTAATCCTAGCCGAGGCTTTAGAGAGTCTTCTTTCCTCTTCCTCAGCCCGGTTGGGGTCTCAACATGCTAACACTCCGATGGAATGGGACAGCACCTCCTACTCTGAAACCAGACCTCCAGCCTTATCCTTGCCAAATGTCAGGATAGAGTTAAACATTCTGGGCAGCCCCACATCAGATTATCTGTATTGGTTTGCTTCTGAGCCATAAAAATGCATTTGAATGCCCTTCTCAAATTCAAGTTTGCTTTCTCTTAATTTCCACGGCTATTTCACAAGGCCTGCAATGACAGGCTGGCTAAAATGAGTAGAAGGTGCCATTAAAATCCCTTTCAGCAATTCCATTAAGGGGGAGACTGGATTCCATCCCAGCACTGGGTGACTTGATCCAACTGGCAGGGACATGGATGGGGAGGAAGGCCAGTGAAAGGAGGATTGTAGAAATCCCAGAGCAGCGAGGGGGCTCTAGAGGGTGGGCTCCTCAGGTGTGAAGGCGGGTTTATGCTCCTCTAGCATGAATGAATTACTTTAATTAATTTTTATTGGAATATAGTTGCTTTACTATGCTGTATTAGTTTCTACTGTACAGAAGAATGAATCGGCCATACATAAATTACTTTCATCTTCTATGGAACTGTCATGCAAAGGCAAGCTTTCTTTGGGGAGCAAAGAAAAGGCTTCTGATACTCTGCCTTTGTTTTTGAGGCTGTGGCTGGTCTTATGGTGCAGTTTAGCAAACCTAGACCTTGCTTATGAGGGCTCCTTGCTTGATGCTGGGGTGTTGACATGGGGAGCCCAATGACCCCCGGGTCACCTTGGTGAATGGAGACAGCTGGAGCACTCCTCTGCCCTCTCTCTGGGGCCAGTTGCCAGGTTCTCTGTGGCTCCCTGGGTCAGGCCACTGGCTCAGGCCCTTTTGATGATGAGGTCTTCTGGAATAGTTGTTAATCTCTGCCTTATAGGCTCCGAAAGAGGCTTTGAAAAACTATAGAGGATGGGCCAGCTCTCCTGACAGATGGATGTAATGTGACTATGTATAAAACCAAAAGAGTTTGCTAGCTTACAGGCAGAACTTAAACATCCAAAGGGTCTAGGCACCCTTTCTGTAGCTCTCTTGGGGCATGCTGCATGGAGGTCAAACCATCACTAACAGGGACCTGGAATCAGGGGTGCATGATTCCTGTGTAGTCTGATCAGGCTCGACAGCCCCCACAGACATAGCACAGGTGACCCTGCTGACACTGGCATTGAGGTCTCCTCTTCTCTTCTCCTTAATGCCCATGTCAGGCCACCCCAGTCGCCTTCCAGTTGGCAGGACCCACTGCAGGACTGTGCTCTGCTCAGTGGGGGGTTGGTGTCACTGTGTCACTTTTTGAGTACATTCTTGTGACGCTCATCTTCACCTGCTGGGTAGGTACCCTCCTGCCTTCCTTTAACACCCCCAAGTATGCTCATTAAAACTTCATATGCTGGAACTAACATCTTCTCGTATAAACCAGAACTGAGTCCATCAAGGCCAAGATATAACCGAAGGTGACATTCTGCTGAACATGAAACCATTTCTTTTATGTATAAACTGGTAGAATAAAATGTTTAGTAACCACACACCTGCTTGTTTTGAGTTCAGTTCTAGAACGAACAGATTTGCTTATTTAAGGAACAAAGGCAACCACGTGGGTCAGATGAAAAACATTTGGAAAGACTGACCTGAACAAAACGAGGAGCTTTTAGGATGGAAGTACATCCTCTATAAAACCTTCGCTGATAGAGTTCCAAAACCTCTATAGAAAACTTACCTTTGAATAAAGTATCTCTAATGCTGGGTGGTTTTGCCCATAATTTGCAAAAAGCCATCAGGAGGAGTTTTCAGAGTCTAGGATGGAGGCGGGTGTGCCTGCCGGGACTTGACCTGACCCACAGCCCTTAGTTTTACTTTTCATCAGCTGTGTCTGTTGTTAGTCTTCTTTGTGCTTGACCTCAAGACTGCAGTTATGTCCAATGGAGTCCTATATATAGAGCCTGAATCTTGGAGCCCAAAGGAGCCTGGGAGCTCCCTCCTCTGACCTCTCACCCATGGAGCAATCTTTCTTGCTCCATCCTGACAGCAAGCAAGGCCTGGCACCTTCCGGCTTGACCAGGTCCATGTTTGCACAACTCTCATTCTTAGAATTCTGTCTGTGGAGCTGAAATCTCAACTCGAGTAATGTTCATTTGTTGATCCAAGTTCTGCTTTTCGAAACTCTGAAAAAATGTACATTATCTTGGTCTTGAAATGAGCTCACAAACTGGGAGGAAAAAAGCCTATGTACAAACCAGGCGCCTTAAGCTCCAGGGCTATCTGGAAAGGAGGGAATGGAAAGCATGGGGCTGGTAGAGGAGATGAATGAAGCTGGAGCCCTGCTCTGGGAGAAGGTAGCACAGTGGCACTCCTGGGGGCAGGGCAGTGAGAAGGAGCCCCTGCCCAAATACTGTCAGTGGTGAACTGATAAGCCTGGTGATAAACTGAAAAACAGAACCTGAGTCATTCTGTCTGTTTCTTTTACTGTCATCAGACAAGCTGATGTGCTCAGACAAAAAGTCCCTCGCCTTGATATCTCCTCTGCCTATCTTGAAAGTGAACCTTTTAGCAGGAGTTTAATGGGATTTCTCAGTTGTTGTTTCTTCCCTTTCACTTTTGGGGGAGAAGTGTTTATTTTTTAAACAAATGCTATTTGCTTTAGCATATTGTCTCTGTTAAGTGCTTACGGGGAAGCCACAGGGCATCATTGTCAATGTGGACCTAACGGGCGGGGGGGAGGGGGGTGGGGAGGAAAGGAGGCTTAGAAGGAGGCAGATGTCAGATTCAGGCCTAGACTTCGAATCTTACTAACCACCAGCCTCTCCACCAGCTCCGAGCTCCACTGAGAACCCTCCTCCCTCTGTCATTTCGCAGGTCCACAAAGATGAGCTGTTTTTCTCACCTTTCTTTGCCCATGACAAACACAACCCCAGACCCGGTGGCAGCAAAGGTGCCACAGAAAGCCTCCCACCTCCTGGGGAAGAGACCCCCAGAGTTCCTTCATGGGCTGGCCCGGGGGCGGCTGTGTTCACCACCCTGACTAAGGACTCCGACGATCCTGTGCCCTCCAGGCCACTTGACCTTCACCTTGACCTTCCTTCCAAGGGTGACCAGACTGACTTGTCTCCAAGGAGCGAATTCATTGGGGCCAATCCCAACACCCACAACCCTTTCTCCCTATTCCACACTTTTATCCCGGGCTCCCGCCCAGGGCGGCTCTGGGGAAAAGCGAGGCCCTGGCCGCCCGCCAACAGGGCTCTTGCCCGGCTTTTAAAATGGAGTAAAAACCCTTGTCCTTTCCGCCGGGGGCGGATGCTGACTCTGCAGGCCTGGGGCCCTGGGTGACGTTTGCACTGTCCCTGCCAAGTGGCGGGGACACACCTGCTTTCAGTCGTAGATATGGTTGAGGGTCCGGCGGAGGCTGCCTGGTGGTTTTCGTGCACGTCGGGAACCCTATATTCTGAATGGTTGGAAGAGAAGGGCACTGGCCTGCTCCTCAAGCGCGCGCGCGCGCGTAGGTGCAGTCTGGGCAGGGGCGCTCCGCTGCGCATGCGCAAAGGCCACCTGCCGCCGCCGCCGCCCGCGCCGGGGTTACTACCGGTCAACGCTCGCGGGTAACCTCGGCGGTGGCGCCGTGCTTGACTGCCCGCCGAGCGCTGTAGCTAAGCGGTAGCTGTTGCTAAGCGCGAACAGAGGATGCCAAGCTGCTAGGTCCGGATGCTGCGGCCTCTCTGAGCGGACCGGGCCGCCCTCCCCAGACCCTGCCCTGTGCACATCGGATGCCGAGCCTGAGTGCCACACGGCTCCAGACCAAATCCGACAAACACCTGGGCTCAGAAAATGAGAGAACCTTTCCATAGCCTAATTTTACCCTGGAGACGTCACTAACATGCATCTGATGAATGGGGTTCCTTTTTACCCATGATTATTACTTTGATGTCTATTTAAGCATAATTGGGAGACTTCACTGGGATAGAAATAGCACATAGATATTTAGAAAGACCATCTTGAGGGAAACTGGCTGGCTTCCTTGTGTAGTGTCTTCCTCCTCGAAGCTTTCCTCAGAATGGGGAAGCTTCATGAGTTTTCCGGACTTCTGCTGAAGGTGGAAGGTTGGACCATGAGGCCAGGTGTGCGTGTTTCCTGTGAGACACCCACATCCGAATCCTTGTGAATCATTCTCTTTTTTTGCTTTGTTTTAGATTCACCCTGTAGGTGAGACAGTGAGAAGCAGGGCCTCCTGCTCTGGGCCGGGCAGACTGAGCAGTCAGCGTTTTAAAATGAGCAGGGTGGTTCTTGGAATCCTGGGATTCTGCTTAGGAATCCGAGGGGCAGATCGAGTAAGGGGACTGGAATCCAGAGTGTCAGCTGCCAGGCTGCTGCTCCCCACTCCCTCGTGACTCACTTCCACCCTGGGTGGGTTTGTGAGGAGAAACAGCAGCTGAACTTTATGTGTACTTCCTGGAGCATACACATGTACACTGTGTGTGAATCCATTCATGTGATCACAAGTATAAACATGATCTACAAGTTGGGCTCCATTCCAGAGCCTTGAAGGCCAGGGATGCCTTGGCAGAAGCAGAGGTGCCATGCTTTGCCCCTCCCTGAGGACCAGGGTCTTCCCTGGACACCTGGCCAGTTTGGTTCCTCTGTGCTGAATTTAGGTGAGTTATGAAACATTCAGGGCTTCCCGAGTGGTGATAGTGGTAAAGAATCCCGCTTCAAATGCAGGAGACTAGAGAGATGTGGGTTTGATTCCTAGGTTGGGAAGATCTCCTAGAGAAGGGCTTGGCAACTTGCTCCAGTGTTCTTGGCTGGAAAATTCCATGGACAGAGGAGCCTGGCAGGCTGTAGTCCATGGGGCTGCAAAGAGACTGGGCACACACACACACACACGAAACATTCAGCACCATCATTTATATGGTTCTTGACCAAACACAAGGAGATGGGGAGTTAATAACTGTTCTCATAGCCTTGGGTTTTACTTGGTTGGTTGTTTGATTTTGTGATTGTAGAGTTGACATTTTTGTAAACCTACCTAGAGAGTGTAGTTCTCAAGCACCAAGACTTGCGGACCTGAAAGTGGGATACAGGAATCAGAAATGGTGGTGGGTAGTTGTTATGCAATAAATTCTCTCTTATGGTTTCCTGAGTGCTGCTGGTGAGGTGTGTGGAAAACCTTTGGAAAAAGAAGGAAGTGCACATTTATGATAGCTGAGTTGTTCCCTCATTATAAACAATAATAGGGCTTATTGCCAACACAAGAACAGATTATGTCCAAAAGCTGGTTGAAAAGTGGAGAGCCCTTATATTTAGTTTCACATTTCACCGGAGTCCCCATTAAGACCTGCAAAGAAGCTTGTGGGTTTCCTATTTCTAAAGACCTGCATATCGGCCTGTCCAGAAAATGGTTCTGTCTAAATGGTATGAGAGGCCAGGCTGTCTAGTCATGGGCTTCTGCTCTGACTGGCAGCCACAGGGGCATTGGTGGTGAGCCCAGTCTCTGTGTGGCCACGCATGACCAGCGCATAAATGCTGTTCTTGGGTTTGCAGATATTTAACGTGAAATCCCATTGGCTGTAGTTTTGTGGAAAAGGCATTTTCCTTCCTTTAGAGTAATTTTGAGTTAATGTATAATAAGAAGGAAGTTAAGGTGAACTGAATTATTATTTATTACACAGGGCTTTAGTTCAGTTCAGTTGTTCAGTCATGTCTAACTCTTTGCAACCCCATGGACTGAAACACGTCAGGCTATCACCAACTCAGAGCTTGCTCAAACTCATGTCCATCGAGTTAGGGATGCATTCCAACCATCTCATCCTCTGTCGTCCCCTTCTCCTCCTGCCTACAATCTTTCCCAGCATCAGGAACTTTTCCAATGAGTCAGTTCTTTGAGTCAAGTGGCTAATGTATTGGAGCTTCCACTTCAGCATCAGTCCTTCCAATGAATATTCAGGACTGAGTTCCTTTAGGATTGATTGGTCTGATCTCCTTGTAGTCCAAGGGACTCCCAAGAGTCTTCTCCAACATCACAGTTCAAAAGCATTAATTCTTTGGTGCTCAGCTTTCTTTATGGTCCAATTCTCACATTCATACATGACTACTGAAAAAACCATACCTTTGACAATATGGACTTTTGTAGGCAAAGTAATGTCTCTGCTTTTTAATATGCTGTCTAGGTTGGTCATAGCTTTTCTTCCAAGGAGCAAGCGTCTTTTAATTTCATGGCTGCAGTCAACATCTGCAGTGATTTTGGAGCCCAAGAAAATAAAGTCTGTCACTAATTCCATTGTTTCCCCATCTATTTGCCATGAAGTGATGGGACCAGATGCCATGATCTTAGTTTTCTGAATGTTGAATTTTAAGCCATCGTTTTTACTCTTTCACTTTCATCAAGAGGTTGTTTAGTTCCTCTTTGCTTTCTGCTGTAAGGGTGTTGTCATCTGCATACCGAGGTTATTGATGTTTCTCCTGGCAGTGTTGATTCCAGCTTGTGCTTAATCCAGCCTGGCATTTCACATGATGTTCTCTGCAAACAAGTTAAATAAAGAGGGTGACAATATACAGCTTTGACGTACTCCTTTCCCAATTTGGAACCAGTCAGTTGCTCCATGTCCAGTTCTAACTGTTGCTTCTTGACCTACGTAAAGATTTCTCAGGAGGTAGGTCAGGTGGTCTGGTATTTCCATCTCTTTCAGAAGTTTCCACAGTTTGTTGTGATCCACACAGTCAAAGGCTTTGGTATAGTCAGTAAAGCAGAAGTGGGTGTCTTTCTGGAACTCTCTTGCTTTTTCTGTGATCCAACGGATGTTGGCAATTTGATCTCTGGTTCCTCTGCCTTTTTTAAGTCCAGTTTGAACATCTGGAAGTTCTCAGTTCACGTACTGTTGAAGCCTCACTTGGAGAATTTTGAGCATTACTTTACTAGTGTGTGAGATGAGTGCAATTGTGCGGTAGTTTGAGCATTCTTTGGCATTGCCTTTCTTTGGGATTGGAATGAAAACTGACCTTTTCCAGTCCTGTGGCCACTGCTGAGTTTTCCCAATTTGCTGGCATATTGAGTGCAGCACTTTCACAGCATCATCTTTTAGGATTTGAAATAGGTCAGCTGGAATTCCATCACCTCCACTAGCTTTGTTCATAGTGATGCTTCCTAAGGCTCACTTGACTTCACAGTCCTGGATGTCTGGCTCTAGGTGAGTAATGACACCATTGTGGTTATCTGGGTCATTAAGATCTTTTTTGTATAGTTCTTCTCTGTATTCTTTATACCTCTTCCTAATATCTTCTGTTTCTGTTAGGTCCATACTGTTTCTGTCCTTTATTGTTCCTGGCCCTGCACTGCATGGCTCATAGTTTCATTAAGTTAGACAAGGTTGTGGTCCATGGATCAGTTTGGTTAGTTTTCTGTGTTACATGGGGCTTAGTTAAAATTTTCCTTCTTTCTCTCTTGTTTATTTTAATAAAATGATTCCCAGTCTAGTGCCTTTTAGTAGCTTGTGCTCAGCAGAGAAGGGGTTGAGGGTGGGATGTGACCTCAAGAGTCAGAGTCTGGGTTCAAAACCTACCCTACTCCAGCTGGGCATCTGGGTGAGTTACTTAACCTCCCTGTGAAAAGGGATTATTGGTAATAATACCCATGCTATTGAACCAAATAACTTGATATAGGTGAAGCTCTATGCCCGATGTGCAGTATTTAATAAATAGTAGCTACAGTCCTTATGAATGCTACATGTTCTTATGCCTGGAGGAGGGCATGGTAACCCACTCCAGGATTCTTGCCTGGAGAATTCATGGATAGAGGAGCCTGGCAGGCTACAGTCCATGGAGTGGCGAGGAGTCGGATATGACTGAGCGACTTTCACTTTTTTCACAGTAGTTATGAGTGGTATTATATAGGATATAATTAAATAATAATAGCCCAGAGGTCATAGGATGGATCAGAATCTTTGGTTATCATTCTAAAAGTAAGTTGGGGGTAAAATCTGAGACTTTAGAAATAAAAAAGAGTGAAGACACTGTACAGTTGGTGGTCATCAACTTAGCTGAACGTTTCTTGGGTATGAGGGAGGAGCAGGGAAACCTTTGGGACCTTCCTGAGGTCACGAGGCTGTAAGTCTCGAGTGAGAGGGAGAGTCCAGCCCTGCGTTCCCATCTTGGGCTGTGAGGGCCCACTAGCAGCCTCCCAGAGGAGGGTGGCAGTGGTGTGACCTGCCTTGCCAAGTGAGTCCCCATCACTTTGTCAGGCCTGGTCTACAAGTCATATACAGGGAAATCCTGGTTGGAGAAGTGTGAGTGACAAGTTCAGAGTTTTTGCGAGGACCCCGGGATCCTGTCTGGACCCCAGGTTCCTTGTTTGTTCTGCGTCCAGTCAAAAGATCCGTTGACCTCCCTGGCCCAGGGGTATTTTTTTCCAGTTTATTTATTTTTTTAATTGAAGAATAATAGTTTTACAGAATTTTGTGGTTTTCTGTCATACATCAAAAAGAATCAGCCATTGATGCACCCATGTCCCCTCCCTCCCCAACCTCCCTCCCACATCCCTTCCCATCTCACCCTTCTAGATTGTCACAGAGCCCCTGTTTGAGTTCCCTGAATCATATAGCAAATTCCCATTGGTTATCTATACACTCTAAAGGTTAAATTATTTACTTCCTGCTTGCTTGTGCCCTGGAGCATTGTTTACACAGAGAATGAGCCAGTGTCATCAGAGAGAAATCCGATGAGCTTGGAGGCCGTGGGAGCAGAGCCTGCAGTAGGATTCAGGCCTGGCCCAGATTAAACGTGCTGCAGGTCTTTGCAGACAGCAGACTGTCGTGACAAATGGACCCCACACTCACTTGGGCAGGGCAGTGCAGGATGAATCTGCTGCTCTGGGACTTTGTCAGCATTGCAGGGTTTGAGGGAGCATTGGGGTGGCCACATAGGCAGCCTTTCCAGAGTGACTCGGGGGCCAAGGTGTCTGGACCGGCCAGGAAGGAGCACATGGATCTCCGGGAGTTTCGTGACTCTGACGCTTGAGAACTTGTTCTGAGAGGCCTGTCCACATTTAGAAGTGCCGGCCTCTTGGAATATGAGCTGGACCACTGGCCTGGGCCACCGGCTTCATGAAACCCCGTGCAAAGTGGGCCTTCTTGCTATATGTACCTGCTGAGTTCCTGAGCTCACCAGGAACTGAAAGCGGGACACATCAGAGCTGTATTTCTGGGTAGAACTTGAAAATCCATAGACTTCGGTAATTTTATGCTGCTGCTGCTACTAAGTCGCTTCAGTCGTGTCTGACTCTGTGCGACCCCATAGACAGCAGCTCACCAGGCTCCTCCGTCCATGGGATTTTCCAGGTAATTTTACACTGTTTTGTAAATGATTCTGTTGTATGGAGGATGTCCCACAGTGCTTCAGTCACCTATTCACAAACTTACCTGCTGGGGAGAGTGCGAAGGAGCCGGATACGCTTCTAAGAAACCCTCCTGGTGCGAGTGCCTATGTGGGCCTGCCCGAGCCTTTCTCTGGGTATTTTGTTCTTAGTGATACCGGTCACAGCAGAATAAGGTCAGCATGTCCACCATCCTCTGCAACAGCTCCAGCGACCAGTCAGGGAACACAGGCGGCTGATGCAGTCACTGATTTGCCTGTCAGTCAGGGAACACAGGCGGCTGATGCAGTCACTGATTTGCCCGTCAGTCAGCGCATCTGAAAGGCCTGATTGTCTCTCGTGCACCGTGTCGCCCGGTCTAATAGGCGGCATTGTCTTACTTCGCAGTCCCCATTCTCTTTTTGGCAAAGAACTGGAACCTCTTCCTGGTCTCCCAGATGGCAGATTCTGAATTGCAAGGATCATAGTTTATGCATTTTAAAAATTCTGCTTGGAGCATGCAGGTGTTGGAGTATGAGCTGAGTGGTGGGAGGCCTTCTTGCCTCTGTGCTGAACAGAGGCCCATTCCTTGGACACAAAACAACTGACTCTGCAACGAACTTGGAAAACACCTGCTGAGTGCTGTGACCTTTACCCCTGGTGAAGCACTTTCATATGGTGGTTGGCCAGAGGCAGAGAAAACCCCAAACTTATTGGAGGAACTTGAGACTTGGGGAAAGTCATCCTGGGAGGGGGGAGGGGAAGCCAGCAGTGTGGGCTTCATTATCTCACGACTCACTGGCTGAGGGTGAACCCTGAGTCAGACAACCCCGTGCCTAGCAGGTCCCAGATCCCCCTTCACTGCTGCTGCTGCTGCTGCTAAGTCGCTTCAGTTGTGTCCGACTCTGTGCGACCCCATAGACAGAAGCTCACCAGGCTCCCCCGTCCCTGGGATTCTCCAGGCAAGAATACTGGAGTGGGTTGCCATTTCCTTCTCCAATGAATGAAAGTGAAAAGTGAAAGTGAAGTCGCTCAGTCGTGTCCGACTCTTAGCGACCCCATGGACTGGAGCCTACCAGGATCCTCCATCCATGGGATCCTCCAGGCAAAAGTACTGGGGTGGGGTGCCATTGCCTTCCCCGCCCCCCACTGGCCCAGCTCTAACCCCCGGTGCCTCCTGCAGTTCAGCCTTATCCCAGGAGCAGAGTGTCAGGAGTGTGTCCCCTGGGATGGTCTCTGGGCCTCTTCCATTGAATTGTGGACATCCTGTGCTTTGTACCAGAAGGTGTAGGATAAAGCCAATTTCAGGATCAAATAGTCCAGTGGAAGAACCAAAGAAAACAGGATTTATGTAAAAGCTTGATGCTTTCCGTTAGCTTGTGTAGAAGCCTGATTCATAAGGAAGATGTTGGTTTGGGGGTTTTGTAGTCATAAAAATTACAAGGCCACTGGAAATTGCATTCTTCTCCAGTTGACTTTAGGTGTTTGGGCCAGATAAAGGAAAAAGCTGGTGAGGGCAGCAGGATGTCTTTATTCTGATTTGCTTCACGAGAGGACTGCTTGGACGGGGTGCTCTCATGGACACTGGGGTCCTCTCGTTTGTGAGCTGGGCCACACATCCTGCAGTCTGCTGCACATGACGTGGCCAGCCAGGGGACAGGAGGATGGCAAAGCAGGAGCAAAGATGAGCCTGCTGTCATGGGAGGGAGGCGTGGAGAGGCCCAGCAGGCAGGGCAGAGCTGGACAGGCAGGTGGAGTCCTGTCGAGGCAAGGACAAGAGTGGCTCATGGGGTAGGAGGCCTGGCAGGTGGGTGCTGAGCTCACTGGACAACCTCTGGGGGAATCCAGGCAATTTGGTGTTTTCCCTGTTCCTGAGTCCCTCCCTTTCTCAAACACACCTCCACATCTTGGTGGCGATCTGAGGACCAGCAGATGGAGCTCAAGGCGGGGAAAGTGCTGGTGAGACAGACCAGACACCTTGCCTGTGTCTCTCCTCCATGGAACGGCCCAGAATAAGATCCAGGACGTGGCCCCGGGCAGGAGCGTTCCAACACCTGTCATGGGGGAGGCAGCAGCTCTGGGTGGTGGGGACAGGGACTGAGGGCCAGGAGGCAGACGTCACTGCCCCACTCACCTCTGGGCACCACACGGGCTCTCCTGTCAGCTCCCAGACTTTCAAGGGGGCAGCACTGAATTTGCCATCCAGGCACTTCAGAGAAATAAAGGTGGGGACTTTTTTACAGGGGCTGTTTTTTGAGGGAAAATAGTCATCAATGGACATAAAATAGCTTTGAAGGGAATTACTGCTATCGAGACAGTTTTCACCTAAGATATTGGCAAAACAATAAAACTGTCCTAATGATTTACCTGCGACTGAATATTTTCATAGATGAAGCTCAGTCCAGTGCAAAGACAGTAAACAGAGCTGCTTTGGCTATGAGAAGAATCATCAGTCACAGCTTTTCCTCACTGACATAAAAGGATGAATGCCATTCCTTGAGATTTTGAGTTTCTTTTTCATCAATTTGCCTTGCAGAGAGAAGAAATGACATTTCAATATACAATAGCAGGTACATATATTAGTGCTTGTATTTACAAATGCATCCTTGTGTGATCATATTTATACATGAGTATTTTTTCCAAGTTAGGAAAAGCTATTAAAGATTACAATGGTCCAATCTTCTCATTTTATAGATGAGAAAGCCCAGGTTGAAAGACCTTTGGTTTGAGATAAACCAGCTTTTGAGATCCAGTCCTATTACTGCCGCGTCTAAATTTGTATCTTATGTGCATGTATTTATTTTGTTCTGACTGAGATACTGATGATTCTGCTGTCAATATTAAAGCCTCATGTAACCAGATTAGAATAAGTTTAAAAAAAATCAGATAATCAGATGGACCAACTAAGCCCAGCCACCACAACTATTGAGCCTGTGCTCTGGGGCCCAGCAGCTGCAATTACTGCAGCCTGAACACCCAGAGCCTGCGTTCCACAGCCAAAGAAGTCACCTCAATGAGAAGCCTGCACACCGTAACCAGAGAATAGTCCCTGCTTGCTGAAACTAGAGAAAAGAGCCCACGCAGCAATGAAGACCTGGCACAGCCAAAAATAAATAAATAATTAAAAAAAGGTGGAGCTGGAGAAGGGGCAATTCTTGGAATACACACATTATGACACATTTATATAAATTCCAAAACTGTGGAAAACGTACCAAACTTATATAAGGATAAATACAAATGTCATACAATAGAGACAAAAATAAGGGGATAGTACAACATCTCCCCTGAGATGGTTGAGCTCAGGAGTGGCATGATGTGTGTCTTCATTTATTTTTCTTTCTTAAACCTCACCAACTTTCCATCTCCAGCAGAGTTAGGCTAGCAGCCCACTGCTTGGTTTACATTCTGGTCTCCCACCTGTTAGTCATGGTACCTTAGGAAAGTTATTTTAGCTCTCTGTGCCTCAATTTTCTCTTCTATAAAATGGGGGTATTAAAGTCTGTACCACATAGAGCTGTGGTGAGAATCAAACTAATTCATACTCATGGGCTTTCCAGGTGGCGCTAGTGGTAAAGAACTTGCCTGCTGATGCAGGAGACGTGAAGGGACGTGGGTTTAATCCCTGAGAAGTTCCCCTGGAGGAGGGCATGGCAGCCCATTCCAGTATTCTTGCCTGGAGAATCCCATGGACAGAAGAGCCTGGAGGGCTACAGTCCATGGAGTCACAAAGAGTTGGACATGACAGAGCGACTCACACTCATGCTTGGATTTTAACTCACTCTGGGGCCAGGGTTTGGGAAGTAATTGGAGGGAAGGTCATCTTTTGATGTCATCCCAGGCCAGGTGGTGGTGGCAGTGAGTGAGGTTCGGGGGCCACTGCTTGGGGGCGGCAGGGGAAGGGACTTCTGTGCTGGGGCTGCTGCCTATGTGCTCTGCCTTTTCCAAAGTCCCCACGTGCCTGCTTGTGACAGGGGTTCTTGGAGACCAATGTAGCTGGACCTGTGAGAAGCAGCAGAAGATGCCTCTAAACCTAGATCCCAGCCTGGGGGCAGCTCGTCCCCAGGGAACGCGCCTACTCTTCCCTGAATCGAGGGTTGCTTCAGTGGGAGATTCAAGGATGGATGAAGGTGTGTCAGCCAGGAACATGGGTGAGGAGCCAAGACCCCAGTGTCTGCCAGGGCAGGTGCTCAGAGCAGGTCATAAGACCAGAGCAGGGATGTGCAGGTGCCCACGTGGGGAGAGCAACCCAGCCCCCGTGGAGGATGGAGAGTAAGAGAGAACCATGCTGGACTCAGCTCACCAAGGCCTGGGACACAGTTCACTACAGTGAGCCCCGCTCCCACTGAAGAGCCCTCCTCCCCCGCCGCCAGCCATCCACAGTAGGAAGAGAGACTTCCATCTGATGGGACCCATGGGGCAGGCGCAGTCAACACCCCACTGTCCCCAAGCCAGGAGCCCGCGTGGCAGCAGCTGGGCACCACCCTTGGTGCTGTGACTTTTCTCTGGGGAACACGAACAGGATATTGCATTTCAGTGACTCTGTCAAGTGGCCCCTGACTTGTCACTGTCCGCCGAGTGGCTGGGCTTTGAAGGACGGGCAAAGATCCCTGTGTTGTGGGAGTGCCTTTTAAGTTGGTGGATTTCCCAACCTTGTTGTGGAGTTGGGGACGAGAGGAAGCTATGGGTGGCTCTTTGGGATGCTTGTGGACACAGAGCAGCGTTTTCCGTTATTTACTGATGTGATAATCACCCACCAAAATTCAGAAACAATGCACACAGGAGGGTGATGGGCCGCTTCTGCTGAGGTTTGGGGCATTGGGATGCTGGGGGGCCAGGGCAGGCAGAATGACGGGGACCCCGAAACAGGAGGAAGATTAGGATGCTGATGCAGGGAGAGGTTCTGAGGAAACAAGGATGAAAAGCATTGCTGAGCTGTGGTCAGGGGACCATTTTAAGCCTCTTAAAGTCATGCCCTGGGGAAACCGTCCAGAAAACTTTCCGCCTGGTCTGTTGCCTGGTTGACTTCCAGAGTGGACCACCTGCTTAAAGCCCAGGGGTGAGGGTTCACAGCCTGACAATTCGACCAGCTGTTTCAAAGGCAGAATGGACTTCCTGCCATGACACCCACTGTGGGTGGCAGATGAAGATGTGCTGTTTGCACAGTTCGGGAATGAACGGTAACGTCCTCACTTTACAAGTAGTCCCTTCCCCCAGTCTCAGAAACTCTCACATGTGGTTAGGTCCATTTGGACGTTTTTAGGTCCAGTTTCCCAGGCCTGGTTCCTGTTATTGTTGTGAGCAAAAAAAAGTCCCCTTTTACTTCAGATGCAAAAAACAAGAAGAAAGAGGTCTGAGTGGTGGGTGTAGCTTTGCCCCTTAATAAGAAAAAGTACTTAATAAGGAACTCAGTCCTGAATATTCATTGGAAGGACTGATGCTGAAGTGGAAGCCAATACATTGGCCACTTGACTCAAAGAACTGACTCATTGGAAAAGACCCTGATGCTGGGAAAGATCGAAGGCAGGAGGAGAAGGGGGTGACAGAGGATGAGATGGTTAGATGGCATCACCAACTCAATGGACATGAGTTTGAGCAAGCTCTGGGAGTTGGTGATGAGCAGGGAAGCCTGGTGTGCTGCAGCCCATGGGGTCACAAGGAGTCAGACATGACTGAGCGACTGAACTGAACTGAAAGAAAAGTGAGGCACTGATGAGCTGGCCCTTGGGCATTAGGGTAAGACGCAGGCAGGGTTAAGGAGGAAATGTCATCGGTGTCTGGGAACACGAACCTTGTACTTTTTGCCTTGAGCATACTCTCAAAGAAGGAGGAAGAGAGTCTGGAGAACAAGGCAGTCTGTTCTCACCATGAGTCCCTTTAAAGCCCAAGACCAGACTGAAGGGGAAGGAAAGGGGAGGAGGGGAGGTGGGGAGGGGTGTGGCTGGGCTCCTCTTGTCAACGTTGGCATCTAGAGGAAAGTCACAACCTTGGGTGTAGAAATGGTCCTGCGTGTTGATTTCAGTTTGAGATTGATGTGATACTTGGAGCTTATTTGGCACCCTTATCAGTGCTTTTGGCATAATTTAAGTCATCAGAAGGATGTTTTTCTTCAATGTTCTAGCAAGTTTAGAAGCTTGTGAAAAAGATCAGTTCTGCTTTTAGAAGGATAAAAATACTGCAGTGATGGAGAGCTGCCTCATGCCTGACAGGCAGGTGTGACAGCCACTCTGCACTGGGGCAGGGGCTCCTGTGCCAGTGAGCTTCTATACTGACCAACTGTGGAACACGGAAGTGTGTGTACACGGTGTGTGTGCATGTATGATATGTGTGTGTACATAATGTGTGTGCACACACTATGTGCGTGCATGGTATATGCATGTATATAGTGTGCGTGCACACAGTGTGTACATGGTGTGTGTGTGTACATGGTATGTGTGTTCACGTGGTGTGTGTGTGGACATGGTGGGTGTGGACAAGGTATGTGAGTACATGGTTTGTGTGTACATGGGGTGTGTGTACATGCTGTGTGTGTGCATGGTGTGTGTGTATATGATGTGTATATATCCATGGTGTAGTGTATAGTACATGGTATAGTGTGACCATTATATCTACTACTGCGGGCAGGAATCCCTCAGAAGAAATGGAGTGGCCATCATGGTCAACAAAAGAGTCCGAAATGCAGTACTTGGATGCAATCTCAAAAACGACAGAATGATCTCTGTTCATTTCCAAGGCAATCCATTCAATGTCACAGTAATCCAAGTCTATGCCCCAACCAGTAACGCTGAAGAAGCTGAAGTTGAACGGTTCTATGAAGACCTACAAGACCTTTTAGAACTAACACCCAAAAAAGATGTCCTTTTCATTATAGGGGACTGGAATGCAAAAGTAGGAAGTCAAGAAACACCCGGAGTAACAGGCAAATTTGGCCTTGGAATACGGAATGAAGCAGGGCAAAGACTCATAGAGTTTTGCCAAGAAAATGCACTGGTCATAGCAAATACCCTCTTCCAACAACACAAGAGAAGACTGTATACACAGACATCACCAGATGGTCAACACCGAAATCAGATCAATTATATTCTTTGCAGCCAAAGATGGAGAAGCTCTATACAATCAGCAAAAAGAAGACCAGGAGCTGACTGTGGCTCAGACCATGAACTCCTTATTGCCAAATTCAGACTGAAATTGAAGAAAGTAGGGAAAACGACTAGACCATTCAGGTATGACCTAAATCAAATCCCTTACGATTATACAGTGGAAGTGAGAAATAGATTTAAGGACCTAGATCTGATAGATAGAGTGCCTGATGAACTATGGAATGAGGTTCATGACATTATACAGGAGACAGGGATAAAGACCATCTCCATGGAAAAGAAATGCAAAAAAGCAAAATGGCTGTCTGGGGAGGCCTTACAAATAGCTATGAAAAGAAGAGAAGCGAAAAGCAAAGGAGAAAAGGAAAGATATAAACATCTGAATGCAGAGTTCCAAAGAATAGCAAGAAGAGATAAGAAAGCCTTCTTCAGTGATCAGTGCAAAGAAATAGAGGAAAACAACAGAATGGGAAAGACTAGGATCTCTTCAAGAAAATCAGAGATACCAAAGGAACATTTCATGCAAAGATGGGCTCGATAAAGGACAGAAATGGTATGAGCCTAACAGAAGCAGAAGATATTAAGAAGAGGTGGCAAGAATACACAGAAGAACTGTACAAAAAAGAGTTTCATGACCCAGATAATCATGATGGTGTGATCACTGACCTAGAGCCAGACATCCTGGAATGTGAAGTCAAGTGGGCCTTAGAAAGCATCACTACGAACAAAGCTAGTGGAGGTGATGGAATTCCAGTGGAGCTATTCCAAATCCTGAAAGATGATGCTGTGAAAGTGCTGCACCCAATATGCCAGCAAATTTGGAAAACTCAGCAGTGGCCACGAGATTGGAAAAGGTCAGTTTTCATCCCAATTCCAAAGAAAGGCAATGCCAAAGAATGTTCAAACTACCGCACAATTGCACTCATCTCACACGCTAGTAAAGTAATGCTCAAAATTCTCCAAGCCAGGCTTCAGCAATATGTGAACCGTGAACTTCCTGATGTTCAAGCTGGTTTTCGAAAAGGCAGAGGAACCAGAGATCAAATTGCCAACATCCGCTGGATCATGGAAAAAGCAAGAGAGTTCCAGAAAAGCATCTATTTCTGCTTTATTGACCATGACAAAGCCTTTGACTGTGTGGATCACAATAAACTATGGAAAATTCTGAAAGAGATGGGAATACCAGACCACCTGATCTGCCTCTTGAGAAATCTGTATGCAGGACAGGAAGCAACAGTTAGAACTGGTCATGGAACAACAGACTGGTTCCAAATAGGAAAAGGAGTACGTCAAGGCTGTATATTGTCACCATGTTTATTTAACTTATATGCAGAGTACATCATGAGAAATGCTGGACTGGAAGAAACACAAGTTGGAATCAAGATTGCTGGGAGAAATATCAATAACCTCAGATATGCAGATGACACCACCCTTATGGCAAAAAGTGAAGAGGGGCTAAAAAGCCTCTTGATGAAAGTGAAAGTGGAGAGTGAAAAGGTTGGCTTAAAGCTCAACATTCAGAAAACAAAGATCATGGCATCCGGTCCCATCACTACATGGGAAATAGATGGAGAAACAGTGGAAACAGTGTCAGACTTTATTTTTCTGGGCTCCAAAATCACTGCAGATAGTGACTGCAGCCATGAAATTAAAAGACGCTTACTCCTTGGAAGGAAGGTTATGACCAACCTAGATAGCATATTCAAAAGCAGAGACATTACTTTCCCAACAAAGATTCGCCTAGTCAAGGCTATGGTCTTTCCTGTGGTCATGTATGGATGTGAGAGCTGGACTGTGAAGAAGGCTGAGCGCTGAAGAATTGATGCTTTTGAACTGTGGTGTTGGAGAAGACTCTTGAGAGTCCCTTGGACTGCAAGGAGATCCAACCAGTCCATTCTGAAGGAGATCAGCCCTGGGATTTCTTTGGAAGGAATGATGCTTAAGCTGAAACTCCAGTATTTTGGCCACCTCATGCGAAGAGTTGACTCATTGGAGAAGACTCTGATGCTGGGAGGGATTGGGGGCAGGAGGAGAAGGGGACGACAGAGGATGAGATGGCTGGATGGCATCACTGACTCAATGGATGCGAGTCTGAGTGACCTCCGGGAGCTGGTGATGGCCACGGAGGCCTGGCGTGCTGTGATTCATGGGGTCGCAAAGAGTCGGACACGACTGAGCGACTGACTGATCTGATGTGATCTGATGTGTATATACATGGTGTGTGTGTACATAGTGTGTGTGTACACATGTATATACATGGGATGTGTACATGTGTGTACATGGGATGTGCGTATATGTGTTTTACATGGTGCGTGTACATGGTGTGTATACACACGCATGTATGGCATGTGTGTACATGGTGTGTGTACATGTGTGTACACGGTGTCTGTGCCATGTGTACATGATATGTGTGTGCACAGGGTGTGTGTACACATGTGTGCACATGGTGTGTGCATGGTGTGTATGTGTGTGCATGTTGGAGGTGCATAGTACATTGTTCTCTTGATATCACAGCTGCTCTGAGCACCCAGCCCAGGAGTCCTGGCTCCAGGGGACTGTGATTCCAGATGACCCATAGAGCCTGGTGACAGGAAATGATGTCACTGCAGTGTGCCAGCTGTGTTGTCTGGGACCCTAACCCGCTGAGAATCAGCAGTTCTCACAGTGTAAACAGAGGCAGGCCTGCTCCCAGGGAGGCTGAGGTCAAGGTTCCTCTTCACAGGGGCTGACCAGGCTCTGTACCTAGCAGCCTTTAGAGGCTTTCTGGAGCATTCCAAGAGTGAGCTCTGGCTCATTGAAAATGATCACAGGCTTGGGCAATCAGGTCCAGAATGTTAACCCTGGGGTGGATGCTCTTTTGGGTGCCCCTTCCTTACAGAGGCACCGGGATGCACACAAGGTCCTCAGTCCATGTGAATGAGGACGGTGGCCCAGCTGTCCGTCTTCAGGTGAAAAGGTCACTGTCGGGTGGCTTGGGTTCACCGGGTGCATTTTGTGCCTGTTCCAGCTGCAGCTCCACTACTTCTTCCAGCCCCTACCTGCTGGAAGGGCACCCCTACCTCCTCTGGATGCCCTTCAAGCACATGATCTTGTTCTGTCTTCACAAACACCCTGAAGGTCAAGGTAAAGAAATGAGTCTAGGAAGCTGAAGCAACTTGTCCTGGTCACACAGCAAACTAAGGGCTGAGCTCCAGGGTGGTGGAGAGGCCACTGGGGCCAGACCGACTCCATCAGAATAGCTTTCAAAGCTCCAGGAAGACCCCACATGCCAGTGATATTGGGGACCATGGGGCTGGAGGCTCTGCAGAAGTATTTTCCAGCATCTGGTCTGAATTATTCCTTGTTGTTTATGGAGTTATCATTAAAGAGACACAGGGCTGGTGAAGAGAGATGCAGAGTTAACAGGACATGTGCTAGTATTTCCTGGGTGCTGGGGATGGATGAGCTGGGACCCTCCATCTATCCTGCTCCTCAAGGCAGCCTCATCCCAGAGCTTGTGGCAAGGCAGTGTGAGGACAAGATAGTGATCCTGAGAAAGCCAATGCAGGGACATCCAAACTCTGACAGACCTCTCACTAGGGCCACCTGCCCACTGTGCACACTGCCTCCCACACTGGATCCAGCACTCTAGAAACTGCAATGTGTTTCAATCTGTGGTCAACAGGAATCTCACACACTTAAGGGTGTGATTGAACTGGCCACTGAAATGCCTGCAGTCCACAGGTGCCTCCCTGCACGGCAGGAGTGAGTGAAGTCATCATGCCAGCAAAGGAGATTTCGAAGATGATGGAGCTTGTTGCTCCCTGCAGTCAGGCACACTGGATAACACTGGCAGGTACAGGGAACCTTTACACTCTCTTCCAGAGGTGACTGACCAATCAGAACACAACTCGTTCTCTCCTGAGCCACCGAGGCAGCCCCTCTAGCCCACACATGCCTTCTCTGTGTCTCCCCCTACCCCACTTCCCTCTCCCATCATTCATCCCATTTCCCCTCCCTGGTTCCCAAGCATGGAGAAGGATCCAGAAGGATTCCATGCTCACCAGGTCAGACAGTCCTTTGATTGCTGTAATTTTCGCATCCCATGATATTGACATTAATTTTCATCCATTGAGTAGGAATGTCTGCCTATGTCTCTGCCTCTCAGTGGAGAAAATATGCAGTCAATGAGCTCAGTTCTGGGCAGTGGGGGATCACTGATGTGTGTGGCATGAGGCAATGCCCTGGGGTTATGCAAGTTTTGTTTGGCAGACCTAGAAAATGTGCCTCTTGACGATTCTGTGAATCTGCTGTGCAAAATTTTACCATGAAAAAATAATTGAAGGCACACATCCACTTGAAAATAATGATCTAGGGTTATTGCCTTTATAATCTGCTTGGGCCCCCTTGTTTCTTTTTAGTTGTCAGTGTTCAGAACCAACTGAAAAACATCTCTTTGAAATGAAAGACCTGCTTCAGATTGAGATGAGATTCTGGGCCAGGCTCTGCAGGTCGGTGATCTCAGCATCAGTGTTTGCTGTGAGCGTTGTGTCTGCAGTCTCCGGCCCTGATGTCAGGACCTTTGGTTGTTTTGGTAGGAGCCCGCCCCTTAACCTCAGCTGACATTTGGTTCAGCAAGAGAGCCCCACGTTACTCACAGTTGGAGAAGTTTAAGTTTTTCTTTCCTCATGGGAAACTGAGGCCAAGATGGTGGGAAGCCTGTGCATGGCCACTCTCTAGCCATGAGCACAGCCAGATTCCTCCTACCACTTTGCTCCCTCCTTTCCAGAGGTCCCCACTGGAAGTTCCAAGGCCGATTATCTTTCTTTCCATATTTAATTGCACGGCACATAATCAGCTCCTTTAACCTCATCACAAAAAAACCTGTACTGGAGATGATGTAACCAGGCTTCATGCCCACATGGGCCGCACAGGAGAGTCTGAGAAGGACCTTGGACTGGAGAAGGACCCCTGGGAAAGCTGCAAGACAGCAGCTCTCATCACTTCCAGAACATTCCTTCTCAGGACACTGCCTCTTGTGAATGTTTGCCGGCTGAGAAGTATAGCTCCTCTGTAATGTTCATGTAGGAGTTATCTTCAGAGGGAAGTGGTCCCCTGGGACTGGCAGGGATGCTGCTGGTGTGGGCAGTGTGAGGATGGGCGTGTTCATTTCCCATGGTTGATGGAAATTACTACAAACTCAGTGGCTTAAAAACACACGAATCTGTGGGTCTTCCCTGGAGGTTCAGAGATTAGGGTTCCACACTTTCACTGGAGGGGGTAAGGATCCAATTCCTGGTTGAGGAACTAAGATCCCACAGGCCCTTCGGTTCAGTCAAAAACATTTTTTAAAACTTTTTTTAAAAACCTCACAAATTTGCTACCTGAAAATTCCAAAGGTCAGAATCTAAAATTAAAGTGTTAGCAGGGCTGTGTTCCTTCTTTCCTTGTCGAGGCTTCAGGGAAGAATCTTTTCCTTCTTTTTCTCTCTCTGGAGACACCTTGGCTCCTAGTCCCATGGCCTCTTCCTCCACCTTCAAAGTGAACAGAGTAGCATCTTCAAATTTCTTTTTCTATGCATCTAACTTCATAGCTCCTGCCACTGCCTCTGACTCTCCTGCCTCCTTCTTTCCCTCATAAAGACCCTTCTGATGATTTTGGACCATCACGCACCATCCCCCCCGCCACCCGGGTAACACTGACTAATCTCTCGATCTAAATATTCTTCATTTAATCCCATCTGCAAAGACAACATACAGATGCCAAGGCCCAGGATGTGGACGTCCATGGAGATTATGATTCTACCTCCAGAATGAGGCAGAGTGTGAATCCCACCACCCCTCCCTCCACCCACCCACTCATCCCTTCCTCCAGAGTTCTCTTCACCCCTAGTCTCCAAGATCTGGGCATGAAAACTACTCTGGGACTTGCAGTTGGGGATTGCTCTAAACATGGTTCTGCTGTCAACTGGAAAAAAAAAAAAAACACACAATGTGACAATTATGAGTTAAATTTTAATTGGGAGAAAATGAGCACTATAGCCTGGGAGACAGCATTTCAGATAGCTCTGAGAAATTGCTCCAAAGAGTCAGGGGAGGAGGTCAGTATGTATGTGATTTTGGTGAAAGGTGAGTACATGCAATTGACCACATATTTTTAGCAGAAAGTTTCTGCTAATTGTGGGGAACAGGCATCACCAGAAAGGATTTTAACGTTTTTCTAGATACAAGGAGATAAAAGAATTAGGCTCAAAAAAATCTTCTCCTGAAAATATCTAACTATGTGAAGACCTGTTCTGCCAGTTTTTCCCAGAGCACTGATGCTGCGTTCCTGATCTCCACCCTGAACTCCTTTAGTGGGTGCTGAAGGTCAGCAGCTGTAGCAGCTCCTGATTTGACCCTTGTAGAGATAGATGGCACGTGACAACTTGTGGGTGACATTGCTGTTCCTGGTGAGCTTTGGAGATGTGGGCTGGGACGTCCTATCTAAGAAGGGTCATGGGATTAGGGCAGCTGCTGGTGCCTGCCCTCAGGGCTTCTGATGAGGGGGCTTCAGGTGGCCCTCGAAGCCATGGCTCCGGTGGTACTCCTGATAGGGGCAGGCATGGGAGAAGAGCCAGCCCAAAGCTTTCCTAGCACCGGGCGTACCTGCAGGCTGTCACCCCTGTGCTGGCTGAGCTAGCCTCGTTCATTCTAGAATTCTGGAGACCCATGCCCTCCAGAGCAACTTGTGGTTCAGGGCAGTGCTCTTCCTCGCTTCTGGGTGTAGAGTGCATGCCTTCTTCCCAGGCACACCCCAGCTCTCCTGATCTCCCTCAGAACTGTGCCCCCTCCTTACCTGGCCTTCCTCCAACCTCCCAGAGGGATGACGAGGCCAGAAGTAGCATGGCTGGTACTCCAGGGTCCTAGGGCAGGGCTGCCAACAATGGCCTGGGGACCAAACCCCTCCCCCCACCTCCTGGTTCTTTAAGTAGAGCTTCATCCGAATGTTGTCACCTCCGTTTGTTTCATCTGGCTGCTTTTGTGGTAAAACCACAGAGCTGAGTGGTTGTGACAGGCTGTGTGTCCTGCAGAGCCTAAAATATTGATGATCCAGCCCTTAAAGAGATGAGCTGCCAATGCCTAGTCTGCAGGGTTTGAGCCCTGTCATCGCCGCCATCCGACCAGTCATTCAAGAAGCACTTCCTAGGGCCCTCCCTGGTCGGGGCCTCATGTTGGCCCGGAGAACAATGGCGGTGACCCAAGCTGGTGTGGTTTTTGAGGAGTCGGCCATTGTTTGCTCTTGCTCTCCTAAAGTGAAAGTGAAAGTCACTCAGTCATGTCCAACTCTTTGGGACCCCATGGACTATACAGTCCATGGAATTCTCCAGGCAAGAATACTAGAATGGGTAGCCTTTCCCTTCTCCAGGGGATCTTCCCAACCCAGGGATTGAACCCAGGTCTCCCGCATTACAGGCAGATTCTTTACCAGCTGAGCCATAGGGGAAGCCCAAGAATACTGGAGGGGATAGGCTATCTCTTCTCCAGTGGATCTTCCTGACCCAGGAATCGAACCAGGGTCTCCTGCATTGCAGGCGGATTCTTTACCAACTGAGCTACTAGGGAAACCCCTTGCTCTCCTAACTGTCACGCATCTTGTGGACTGGCAAGATTGCTGGAACCATGTCTCTGTATCATCGGGCAATTGTGCCTGCATTTGGTGCCCACAGTCATGGCCTCCAGAGGTGCTTCCCTCCATGCGGTCGGTCCCACTACATGAGGGTCATGGTATCCTGGGTGTGTTATTCTGTTAACACCAGTAATGTCAGGGCTCACAGGGCAGGAAGGACAAAGGATCAGGGTTTCCTGGATGAGCCCATGGAGGAAGGTGAGGACCCTGTGTCACCTCTTGGGTAAAGCTGGTGATCTGGCCACTCAGGTTTAGAGTGAACACTTAACTTCTAACCCAAGGTGGAATCCAGAGATTGGGCAGTGAGCATTTCTGGGAGTTGGCCCAAGTCCCATAGCTTGATGGTGGCTGAGCTGGGACCAGACTCCTCCCAAAGGGCCTGAGATATGAGTTGTCAGCACTTGACAAGCCAGGGTCTTGCCACTCGGTGACACATGATCTGTGCTGAAACCAGGAGGTGCCTACAAGTCCCTATTCTCCCTTCCTTGTGTTCCCTCTGAATGATTTTGCTGTGGTCCTTTTCGAGTTGTAAGCATTAAAGAGAGCTGCCTGAAATATCCAAGAGCTTGCTGTTTGCAGGGGGGCAGGGGGAGCATGGAGATGCACATGTGGAGTCCAAGCGATTAAAGACCTGGATCTGAATCTCCTCCCCGCCGACTGATGGTGTCAGAGGTGACAGCAAGAGGCAGGACAGGTGGTCAGTTTCTGTGCCCACCCTCCCTATGCCCCCACCCCCGCTCTGCCAAGGAGCCGAGGAGCTGATGGTAGGAAAATATCCATTAGCAGAAAGAACAAATAGAAACACAGCCCAGAAATGGGGTCTTGCTCGAAGTCCCCCGGCCCTCATTTCCCTGTGAGCTGCTGGCTTCTTTCCAGTGTCCTCCTGCCTCCCTTTCTACATAGGATCCCCAACAGCCATGTTCAGATGGCGCAAGGCACCCCTACCCACCCCACTAGCTCAGGGGCCTCTTTGTAGCTGCAGGTAGACTGGACCAGGAGGCATCTGTAGGGGTTTTGGATGTCCCTGGTGGTCAGATGGTCAGTGATGACAGTGGTCTGGGTTCTTATTTGGAAAACTGACCTCTTGGATGTGTGGAGATGGGAGTGGGGTTAGAGGGGGTGGTTTGGTCTGTGCCTTATCATTCCTGTGTGAGAGGAGGTCTCTCATTGAGGATATGGACCAGCAGGATCTGAAACTCTGTCCTGGAGCCTGGCTGATGGGTGTGGGGACCCTGGGGGCGGTTGAGAGGGGACCAGGTCGGGGTATGGAGGGGAATATGGGCAGTTCTATTCCTCTCTCTCCTGCAGGCAGCGTCTTTCTGTCCGTTAAGGACCCTTCTCTGTGATGAGATTCACCTTTTTTTCTCCCCCCCAAGATATTTATTTATTTATGTCTGTGGTGGGTCTTCATTGCCGAACGCAGATGTTCCCTAGTTTGATGCGTGACCTTCTCATTGTGGTGGCTTCTCTTGTGGTGGAGCATGGGCTCTAGGGTGTGCAGGCTACAGTAATTATGGCACACAGACTTAGTTGTCCCATGACACGTGGTGCTTCCCGAACCAGGGATCGAACCCACATTCTTCTGCATTGACAGTCAGATTCCCAACCACTGGACCACCAGGGAGATCCAAGACTCACCTCTTTGCTGAGACTCAGCGGAGGCTATTCTGTGTGGCCCAGTTACTTCCACGAGCTTGACACACATGCTAGCTGTGGTGCCTGTGGTTTGAGCACAGTATTTTTACAGCACACTTAACCCCTGGAGGGGGTCTGAGTGCCCAGCTGCTGCTGTGGCCTTGGACTTCCAGCCAGCCCACCTACACCACAGACCTCTGTGCGGTGAGCTTGGAAACAGACTGACTGACCTCGGGATCTCCCTAGAAAAGCCAGCCCTTGTTAAAAAGTCTGAAGCTTGTTAAATGAAACTTGAATGAGCAGACCCCTGGAGCTGGAGATGAAGGACAAGCCGCTTGTCATTTTCTGCAGGTAACAGGGTCAGGGGCCTGATGATGTTGAGGGGCGGCAGGCCCCAATGTGCCAGCGACACTGCTGCTCCAGACCCTCTTCATGGCTCTGTGTGTTGCTCTTCCCCAGCAGAGGGTTTTATGACAAGGAGGGGTTGGGAGCATCCACTTGGGTTGGAGGACAGACCCTGCTCTCAGTGAGAGGTCCTTTCAGAAGCAGGGCTTGAGTTCCCCCCAGACCAAAGAGGCTTCCCATGTCCTGGCAAGAACTTTTGGTTTTCTTTATTTAAAAAACAAAGTAAAACAAAACTCAAGAACATTTCACAAAGTGAAAAAGAATTTGAAGGATGAGAGGTGATTGGACAAGTTGGGAGCTCCTTGGAGCCACAGAGGGGATGGGGGCCTGGCTCCCATAGCATCTTCCCACATCAACACTGGGAGAGGCTGCTAGTATCCAGGTGGCACACGTGGTCTTTGCTGACCAAGGGCGTCTCGTGTTTGAGGCGGGAAGGTGTGTGTTTATTCCCATCCTCTGTGAAATATTTCATGCAACAGCAGACTGAATGCGCATTCCCGAATTGAGCTGACCTTGGGGATTCATACCTCCGAGAGCTGGTGATGGACAGGGAGGCCTGGCGTGCTGCAGTTCATGGGGTCGCAAGAGTCGGACACGACTGAGCGACTGATCTGATCTGATCTGATCTGGGGATTCATTAGGGCTTCCCAGGTGGCACTGGTGGTAAAGAAACTGCCTGTTAATGCAGGAGACACAAGAGATGTGAGTTCAATCCCTAGGTCGGGAAGATCCCCCAGAGGAGAAAAATGGCAACCCACTCCAGTATTCTAGCCTGGAAAATCCCATGGACAGGGGAGCCTGACGGCCAGGGGAGCCTGACAGGCTACAGTCCATGGGGTTGCAAAGAGTAGGACACAGCTGAAGCAACTTAGCACACACGTGCTTGGGATTCACTGCGAGCAAGTCTGCATGTGGAGGGAGGGCAGGGTGGGGGGAGCTGGCTGCCCGAACTCCCCAGCTGCACTTCCCCACACTGGCAGAGGTTCTTGGCCACTCTGGGGTTGGGCAGAGAAGTAGTTGGAATGTTGGGTTCTCTGCTCAGCCACTGTGTGGCCTCACCAGGTCATGAACCCTCTCTGAGCCCTGGCTTCTCCTCTTCTGTACTATATGGAGAGCACCCAGCCTGCTGTGGGGCATGAAGACGGAGACACCACAGAGCTGGCCCTTATTGACCCAAATGAGGGCGCCCAGGGCTGACGCTTCCAGAGGGGTGGGGGGCTGCTCCCAACCCCTCCTTCAGGGGCAGGTTTCTAGAGTGAAAAAATCCATGCCGGGACCCAACCGGCCTTACAGAACCTCGGAGGTGTTGACAAGCACCGTTTCTCTTTAAAGCACTGTTGGCTGACAGAGAGAATGTACCAGCAGTCAATCACTGTTTCTCCCTGCTATCCTGACCTGGGGCTTCCCTTGTGGCTCAGCTGGTAAAGAATCTGCCCGCAATGCGGGAGACCTGGATTTGATCCCTGGGTTGGGGAGATCTCCCGGAGAAGGAAAGGCTACCCACTCCAGTATTCTTGCCTGGAGAATTTCATCAGTCCATGGAGTCACTTTGCAGAGACATCACTTTGCCAACAAAGGTTTGCCTAGTCAAGGCTCTGGTCTTTCCTGTGGTCATGTATGGATGTGAGAGCTGGACTGTGAAGAAGGCTGAGTGCCGAAGAATTGATGCTTTTGAACTGTGGTGTTGGAGAAGACTTGAGAGTCCCTTGGACTGCAAGGAGATCCAACCGGTCCATTCTGAAGGAGATCAGCCCTGGGATTTCTTTGGAAGGAATGATGCTAAAGCTGAAACTCCAATACTTTGGCCACCTCATGCGAAGAGTTGACTCATTGGAGAAGACTCTGATGCTGGGAGGGATTGGGGGCAGGAGGAGAAGGGGACGACAGAGGATGAGATGGCTGGATGGCATCACTGACTTGATGGATGTGAGTCCGAGTGACCTCCGGGAGTTGGTGATGGACAGGGAGGCCTGGCGTGCTGCAGTTCATGGGGTCGCAGGGAGTAGGACACGACTGAGCGACTGATCTGATCTCATCTGATGGAGTCACAAAGAGCTGGTCACAACTGAGCGACTTTCACTTCACTGCCTGAGGTGCATTCTGGACAAGAGTTAGCTCATCCCAGGGGCTGCTGTCTAGCCAAGTTGGGGGAGGGGTAGCCCACCATCAGGCTGGGGTCACAGGCTTTCAAACAGGCACTCGCCATGTGGAGTGGGGGCGTGGGGAACAAAGGAGCAATTTCCTGTCTAAGGGGTGTTTCTTAATTTTTCCATAGCAAAGGAGAGCTGTCTATATTTCCAAGGGAGGAAATTACCGGTTTTTCCCTCTGTTTGGGAAAGATGTGTTTCCCTGATTAAAACTCAACAACCCAGGGATTCTACTTAAGATTCAAAAGCAATTCCCACACTGAAGTGATGGCCGGGGGCCTGAGGACCCTCCAGAAGCTCTGTGGATCCCGTTTCTTGATCTCAGGGCTTGTTCCTTGGGTGGTTCCATCTGCGGGAGGTATACGGAGCCATGCGTGTACTACCGATGTGTTCACTTTTCTCTGTGTATTCTATATGTCGGGCTTCCCTGGTGGCTCAGATGGTAAAGAATCCACCTTCAATGTAGGAAACCCAAGTTTGATCCCTGGGTCGGGAAGATCCCCTGGAGAAGGGAATGGCAACCAACTCCAGTATTCCTGCCTGGAGAATTCCATGGACAGAGGAGCCTGGTAGGCTGCAGTCCATGGAGTCACAAGGAGTCCAACACGACTGAGTGACTAACACACACACACACACACACACACACACACTTTCTTTATTTCGGTAAAATTTGCATCAAAAGGGATTCCTCGGAAGTGATAGAACGTGCACATTTTGACTGCTATTATGTAAGAGTTTACAGATGACTAGGTGATAACACGGAGGAATGTGACACAGAGGGGCAACAGTGGCCCGGCCATAAGGCAGTGCCTGCTCAGTGGGTTGATCTTGGAGACCATCCAGGCTGCTGGTCCTCCGCAAGCTCCTGGCCATATCCTGCTAGCCCAGCACTCACCAGAGGGGTCCGGTCATGTCGGAGGATGGATTGGAAAGAAGTGACATCCAAATGGCTGTGCCTGAAGTACTGGCCATCACTCTGAGCTCACCTGTGCAAAGAGCTCACCTTCTGATTATTGTCATAGACACTTTCTCAGTGACCACTACACGCCAGGCACCACTGCACACGTAGAACGTGGTGCTTCAGAAGATGGCTCTGCTTATGTCTTCCTGGAGCTGAGGGGGGTCAGGAGGCAGAAGGAGGGGTGCATTGGGAGGCAGGTATCAGATTTCAGGCTCCCCTTGGGCACTCGGTTTGGCAGATGGGCATTGTCTTTAGAAGTAGCCTGCTCAGAGTGTCCTTCATTCCCCAAATGCAGAATGTCCGGACAGGTTCTTTCCGAATTGCTAACGTTGTAAGAGTAACTCACTGCAGGTATAACTGAGAGCCTTCAGTTTTCGCTTCATGCAAACTGTTAACAAACATCTTTATCTCCGCTTTTTATAGATAAATACAGCCCACCAGGCGGGTGCTGAATGGACTGTGGATGTTCTGAACATATCTCAGTTCCCCTCGGAAAGGATTTGTTTTTGTTGTTCAGTTGCTCCTATTCTTTGTGACTCCATAGACTGCAGCATGCCAGGCTTCCCTGCCCTTCACCGTCTCCTGGAGTTTGCTCAGATTCATGTCCACTGAGTGGGAGATGCTATCCAACCATCTCATTCACTGTGCCCTTCTCCTTTTGCCTCCAATCTTTCCAGGCATCAGAGTCTTTTCCAATCACTTGACTCTTTGCATCAAGTGGCCAAAGTGTTGGAGCTTCAGCTTCAGCATCAATACTTCCAATGAATATTCAGGGTTGATTTCCTTTAGGATTAACTGGTTTGATCTCCTTACAGTCCAAGGGACTCTCAAGAGTCTTCTCCATCACCACAATTCGAAAGCATCAATTCTTCAGTGTCCAGCCTTCTTTATGATCCAAAATTCACATCTGTACAGGACTACTGGAAAAACCATAGCTTTGGCTACACAGACTTTTGTCAGCAAAATGATGTTTCTGCTTTTGAATATGCTGTCTAGGTTTGTCATAACTTTTCTTCCAAGGAGCAAGTGTCTTTTAGTTTCACGGCTGCAGTCACCATCCACAGTGATTTTGGAGAAAGGATTAGATCGTGGAAAAGTCACCTCCAGTTGGCTTCATTTTCATGTCCTCAGCAGTGTTTATGGAGAATGCCCTTACAGGTTTACTCTCATGGTTTTCCTTCCTAATACCCGCTCGGCAGGGCACAGGGTCTGTCAACCAATTCTGAGTTAAGTGAAGCCACGGGATCATTTGAAATGCTATAGTATGACTTTACAGAACACAGCATGCGTAGCAAGGGCATTTGTAAAGCAAAACTCTGGGAAATGAATCTTGCTTCTCACAGACTGCTCTTGAACACCAAAGACAATCCAGGCAAGATGATCCTTGGGTGCCCTTGGGCCTGTGGGGCTGTGGGGCTGTGGGGATTCTCAATCAGGTCTGCTCCTCCTCCATATTGGGCTTCTCTTCTCCCGCAGATGCTCCGTCCTCCCGTGCCCTGGGCACCTGCTCTAGCCACCCTTCTAACAATAGTATTTCCTCTAATTGCCGGGGCATGACTAGGCTTTCAGCCAGGACCAGACATCACATTGTACTTTTGTCCTTTTCCCCATGAAGACCCCCTGAACATCCCTTCGATGTAAAGCATCCGGGGCTGTGAGACAGACTGGCCCAGGCTGGCTGGAAACTATGGGTTTCCATCTGCTGCCCCCACAGTGCTGCACCCACCCCCCCACCCCCGCCCCACCCATCAGCACATTTGCTCTAGCGCTCCTGCAATTGGAGGTCAAGGGATACTCCCAGTGTTGGTCCCCATCTTCTCACTTCAGGCCATGTCCTTCCCATCTGAGAGGATGCTAGCAAAGCTCCCCCACTGAACCCAGGGTCTAAGCAGAGTTTCCTTCCCTGTGATGGGTGGGCTCAAGGCACTATCATCTCTCTGTCTTGTCTGTCTTTCTCTGTTTCTGTCTCTCCATCTCTCCTGTCATCCCAGGTCTGGGTTTTGACCTGCCTTCGGGGCTGGACATTTTAAGGACAGAGCACTCATGCCCTGCGTGGGACTGATGGGCACTCGGCGGCTCTTCCTCTCGGGAGGTTTATGTGCTTACAGTCCCCTGATTGCTCACAGGCCTGATCCAAAGAGCAGCCCAGGATCAGCACCTGTATAAACAAGTGACCTCTAGACTTGGAGGAGGTGGTTTATCCATTATTCCAAAAGCTGGGCTGAGCAGAGCTTCCTCTGGGAAGTAGGGCAGGCGAGGTGGAGTGGGGTGGGGTAGAGCATCTCAATTTCATGTTTCTATATGGGGATCAGACACCAGACTCTGCAGTGAAGGATGAGCTCGTTACATAAATACAGAGATGCACCTGGAGAAGAAAATGGCAACCCACTCCGGTATTCTTGTCTGGAGAATCCCATGGACAGAGGAGCCTGGCAGGCTATAGTCCGTTGAGTCGCAAAGAGTCAGGCCCAACTGAGTGACTAAGCAGAGGGATGGATTTGTGTTCACCAACTCGCTCACACACTCGACTCTAACAGGAGTGCCCCCCATTGGCTCCCCAGCCCTCAGCCAGTGCAGAGCATGCCCTGTCCTCCCATCCTGGCCCGTCCACGGTGGGTGCGGGTGGATGCCTCCCGGACTTCTGAGTCCAGTGTCACCTTCAATCCAAATAACAAGTGTGTCGTTTTAAAAGAAAAGCAGGCTTCTGATATAAACTCGGTGCCCGAGAGGGCGGACCACACACAGGGACACTTCTTGGCCAGCCAGCTCTGCGCCATGTCACACTCGCTCTCTGTCCCTCCCCGTCCCCCTGGGAGCCCACGCCCCCGCCTAGGAATGAGCCGGGAGGCAGATAACTCCTTCGGCTCCAGGTGAAGCCCAGGGTTCACAGTCAGACCCCCAGTTCCAAGCTGGTGGCTGTAAATGACAAGACCACAGTCTATACCCCTGTCTGTCTGCCTTTTCCCCTGAAAGGCTGATGCTTCCCCCCAGCTCCCAGACTTGGGTCTGTTCCTGGCATCCTGGCCATGGGCATCACAGCCTGTGTGAGCTCCCTGGAAGTGTTACTATTATCCAGTGCCCTCGTGTGGATCCCATCATCAAGGATCCCAAAGAGAGCAGCTCCCATGGCCCCCTGCCCAAGGGAAGGGGCCTCACTGACCCCCATGGCAAGACTGCCCTCAGGCATCATGATCCAGAATGTATGTGACCTCCAAGTGGCTGGTGGTCAACTCAGCCACCCCATACCTCCTCGGGCAGCCCTGGTTTTCAGGGTACCAGCTGGGGTTTGGCTAGTTCTGAACTCAGGGAAGCACAGAGCTGAAGGAAGGTTTGCACTGGAGTAACCCCGAAGCCGCCTGCACCCCCCAGGAGACCGGTAATGAGCAGATGCCTGGTATTAGCGCTCCCTCGGTGATGTCACACCAGTCCCCTGGGGTCCCCCTCCACAGAGCTCCCTCCCATGTGGACGGAGCCCACTCTGGAGCTCTACCCACCGGGGGGGGTCCCTGCTGTCCCCCAGATCTTCCATCTGTGGCAGGTGTCACCTATCAGGGTCGCTGACCCCTACACTTGTGTTCTTTGGCTTCCCTGCTGTGTGTCTGTCCACCTGCCATCACTGACATCCCAGTGGCAAGAATCTGACTCACCTGCAGACCTGAGCGGCTCTCCCAGATACCCTCCAACCTGTCCATCTGCCACTCGGTCCCTTCCCCCCAGGATGACTGTCTCAGGCCTCCCTGGTGACCGCCACTCCCCATAATGAGTCAAGTTGCAAGGCTGCAAGCTTCCTGCCCTTTGCTTCTCTCGGCCTGATTAAAAAGTCCTCAGGGACTGACTCCCCATTCAAATCAGGGAGGCACCTGGTGACAAGTGGGGGTGTGGGGTTCCCATCTGTGAAAGAAGAGAGGCCACTGGGAGAAGATGCCGAGACCTAGACCCAGGCTGGGGTTTGAGTAAACATGGGTTTGGGGCCTGGGGAGTGACTAGGGGCTCGTCAGGTGCCCCAAAGGCCCTGTCCTCAAAAGGCCCCTTTCAACTCTGCGTGGGGAACCAGAATGCTGAATTTGCCCAATTCTGATCATTTAAGGGTATGTCCTGGGAATGTTTCTCAGGGACTGAGAAGTGTCTCTGAATTAGGAATATTCAGATGAATCTGGTTGCCTCTATTTGATTCCTTTGTAAAAAAAACAAAATTTATTTATTCGACCATGTCAGGTCCCACTGCAGCACGTGGGATCTTTTAAGATCATCAACCATCTGCTTGAAAAGAAGTAACGTGACTCTGTCTGGCATGTGTAGTTCTTTTTTTGTCCTTTCACAAAGCTCTTTGATGGGAGATTTGGCAGAAGGTCCAAAGCAATGTGGTATAATTGCAAAATGATAAACTTTGAATTAGTAATGAATTATTAGCATGTGAAACATTTAATTACAAATGTGGATAAATTCTATATAAATAATTTATACTAATATAGATTTTAAATAGATAAGTCGTATGGATTCCTCATACCCTAGATCAGGGGTCCCCAGCCTCTGGGATCTAAAGCCTGATGATCTGAGGTGGGGCTGATGTAATAATAATATCAATAGCAAGAAAATGCACAATAAATGTAATGTGCTTGAATCATCCCCAAACCATCCCCTACCCCCTGGTTTGTGGAAAAAAATGTCCTCCACCAAACTGATCCCTGGTTCCAAAAAGGTTAGGGACGGCTGCCCTAGGTGATGTCCAGGAAAGGGCTTTGTAAATGCTACACCATTGTACACTCAATGGTACTTATCACTAATATAACCCATGAAATGCAACTGAGAAAGTAGGCAGAGGCATCTAAAGGACAGGAGGTCCATTTTCGTGCCCAGAACTCAGCATTTTTATAAATACTGTGGGGTGAAAACCCTTGCCTGTGGCCTTGGGTCTGCAATTACATGCTCTGTGTTTGCCTCTGTAGCTCTCGGGGCAGAGCCACTATGTCCTGGGATGGCTGGAAATGAACGTGATCCTTTTTTCACAGGATACAAGACCCTTTTGAAGGGCATTTCTGGAAAGTTCAACAGTGGAGAGCTGGTGGCCATCATGGGTCCTTCTGGGGCTGGGAAGTCCACGCTCATGAACATCCTGGCTGGATACAGGTGAGCAGACCCTCAGCCAGTGGTCCGCCAGGGGCCAGCAACATTGATGGGCCACCCCATCACTTTTTTAAGGCTCTGGGAAGCCTCAGGGGAGCAGCTTCTGTTTGGTGAATGCAGTCATTTTTCAGCTCACTCCACACCCACACTCCTGCCCAGACTGCCCAGCACCATCCTGGAGCCACATGCGGCAACCTGGAGACAGGTCTCCCAGCCTAGTTCCCTGGGAAGCCAGTTGATCCAACCCATTCCTTGGAGGAAAGAAGGGACCCACCCCAGGGCCCATGGTCATAGTAGTGGGCTGGACGAAGTTGGACAGCAGGTGTAACCTCACCAGTCTCCATAGACTCTCTGTGTTTCTATTCTTTGTGGCATCAACGAGGCAGAAATCCTAGTAGGATGCCTGTGGCTCCCTCTACCTCCCTGGGCTGCAATGATGCACCAGAGTCATACTAGACAGTAGAGATGCCCAGTGTGTCTGAGTGAGAGAGTGAGTGTGGCTGGTGGGGCCATGTCCCTCCGTCTCCACAGTATACCCAGGATGCTGCACCTCCACCGTGGTCTGAGAGAACAACTCCCTGTCTGCTCGATCTAGTGGGTCCAGGGCCCCAGACGCCCTCCTCTTCTCTGAGCCACCTGGGCTGGGGGAGCCTGTACTGGTCCCTCCCAGTCAGCATCAGATTCATGCTGCCCTCAGAAACTGGTTCTGACCTACCTAGCGGTCCCACCCTGGGCTGCAGAGTCTTGGCCTTTAGATGAAGTTGATATAACCGAGGCTACACACAGGATTGTTCATATGCTCATCTTATAAACCCTGCAAAGCCGGGGGCATGCATGGGGCCTCATGCCCACAGGTAGGAGCATCCATGTATTGGTTTGGTCCATAGGCACCTGTAACGAACGTGAGATCCCAGAGAGGCCCACACTTGTTCTCCCCTCCCTTTCCACACTGGGTCTTTTTGTCTTGGGGTTCCTTCCTCTGAGCGTTGATCTGGGCTTCCCGGCCATGCCCAGCTTGGTGACCCTCCTGGTCCAGTTGGATGATGCTGGGAGGGGCTGTGGTCTCCTGCCTCCCTCAGCCTTGGAGGAGGGGGAGGCGGTGCAGGAGGGGCCGGGCTGACACGTCCTTTCGCTGACCCTGCAGGGAGACCGGCATGAAGGGTGAGGTCCTCATCAACGGGCTCCCTCGGGACCTGCGCTGCTTCCGGAAGGTGTCCTGTTACATCATGCAGGACGACCTGCTGCTGCCGCACCTGACCGTGCAAGAGGCCATGATGGTGAGTGTCCTGGGGCCTGCAGCCCCACACCTGGCCACCCCCATCCCCTACATGAGGCGGAGTGGCGCCTGTACCCTGCCCTCACCTGCATCTACCCCCCACCCTCCACATGAGGCAGAATGGCGCTGACACCACACTTTCACACAGAGTTGTGACCCCACGTGCTGTGTGGACAGCTTCACCCAAGGCAGCCCCCCGAGGCCCTGTAGACCTCAGATGGCAAAATTGAGGCCAAGTTTCCGAGAAGGTGATTAACCTGGCTGATGGGGGACCACTGCCAGGGTGACCTCAGTCTTAGGCCCATGGGTCGAGGGTCTTTTCCTCCCATTGGTTTCTATGGCTTTGGCCAAAGTTCCAGGCAGTCTGATGCCTGGATTAGGGCCCTGAGGGTATCGTCCTCTGACTCACCTGCTTGCCAGGTGGGTATAAAACACGTGTTTGCTGCTCACTCACTGGGTCTCAGGCCCACACACACATAGTCCAGCAAGGTCATCAGACATGTAATCCTATACAACCACAAGAGAAAGGGTGCCTTGGAGAGTTTAGTGGTTAGCCCAGGCATCTTGTACAGTGGGCTCTAGGATGGCCTGGCATGGTCTGTACTCTTTGGGCAGACCGTGACCTAGCCCTGGGCCAGGTGGAGAGGGACCACACTGACCCGCTGTGGCCTGTGGAAGCTGCTAGGGAGCCTCCCAGCCAGAAAGTCAGTGGGCAGCCCTTTCCATGATGGAGCATGGGTCCGTGGGGCTGCCTGCTTCTCTACCACCTCCTCATCTGCGGTGCAAGGTGGTCCCTGGTCTCCAGGCCTCTCCTGGCACACTGGGGACCTTCCCAGATAGTCTACCTCATGCTCAGACAATAGACAAGCAGTCACTATGGATTTCCACAAGAGAGGTCTTGCCTTGCACTCCTGACACACACGGGGCCAGGCTTCCTCTCTGAGGGGTCGCAGAGGGGTGGATGCCTAGCATTTTGGCTGAAGGGCAATTTCAGGGGATCCTCAGCTCAGTAGAGAGAAGCAGAGAAGGTGTTGGGTAGGTGGTCTGCCTTCTAACCTGCTGCCCCAGCAGCCCTAAGTGCCCAGCAGCCTGACCATGTAGCCCCTCGGGCCTCTGAGTGGCTGTTCTCATGAGGGCATGGGCTGCTCAGGAGGAGTTTGCAAATAGGATGGTGAGGTTGGGAAATACATGATTTCTACTTACCCTGTGGATTCCCGCATTGTCGCTTCACCTCCATCTGGGGCGACCAGAGCTTCATTCCCTGGTTACTTGTTTGAGAAACTTCACTTCGATTTCTAGCTCTGTCACTGCTTTCTTTTGAAAATGAGATCTTCGACTCCTGTTGTCACCTCCATCTTCCCCCTAACCTGTCTCCAGGCTCTTGGGAAATCCATTTATTTTTCAGAATTGAAATCAATTACATTTTGATTTTGAGAACTTCATGATCCCTTTGATAAATACTGTGAAGTTAATGAGAAATGATTAACTGAGTAAATGAGTTATTCTCAGTTAATGAGAAAGGATGGGCATCCCAGGTGGCAAAGAACCTGCCTGCCAATGTAGGAGACATAAGACACTTGGCTTTGATCCCTGGGTCGGGAAGATCCCCTGAAGGAGGAAATGGCAACCCACTCCAGTATTCTCGCCTGGAGAATCCCATGGACAGAGGAGCCTGGTGGGCTACAGTCCATAGGGTCGCAGAGTCAGACACAGCTGAGGCGACCTAACACACTGGCACACAGTGAGAAGGGATCCCTTGTACTCTGCAGGGTCCTGTCCCACACGTGGGGATGATGTTGGCCATGAGCCCCTGGTGGTGCCTTTCCGTGCGCTGCTTCTGACCCTCCGCCCCCAGGCAGCCTGAGCCATGACGCTCGGAGCCACGCAGCTGGCGGCTGCTCCAGCCTGATTCTGGGAGCTCAGCCTCTCGGCCCCTCACCCTTGCATCACAGTCTCTTGAGGGGCCACTGGGCAGCCTCAGTAGCTCACCAGGCGGGCAGGTTCTGACCTCAGTGCTGTGCTGAGGAGGAGACTGAAGCCCTTGCTTCCCGAGGTCCCAGGAATCAGCAGGATGCTGGCTACTCAGGCCTTCATCAGACAGGGTCAGGGGCCCCGTGTGTGCTAACAGGCGGGATATCAAACCAAACGACAGAAATAACAAAACTAGACTCTTTGTATGTTGTTGTTGTTCAGTCACTAAGTTGTGTCCGACTCTTTGAGACCCCATGGACTGCAGCACACCAGGCTTCCTTGTCCTCCACCATCTCCTGGAGTTTACTCAAATTCATGTCCATTGAGTCGGTGATTCCATGCAACCATCTCATCCTCTGCCGCCCCCTTCTTCTGTTGTCTTCAGTCTTTCCCAGCATCAGGTGTTTCCCAATTAACACCTTTTATGTACCACTTGCCAATTTCTGTGGTGTAAATACTCCCACTGTGGAGAATGGTACGCTGTCAGTGGTTTCACAGGTGGCTTTGTGAAATTCCTAACAGTGATCTTGAAGCCTCCAAAGCCTGGGGAGTCCATGTCGCTCAGTTGCCCACATCTAACTTCCCTCAGGGACCAGCAGAGAATCCACTGAAATGACTGGAAGCACCCCAAGGCCTCACTGCTCTCCAGGACCTTCCTTAGTGAAGCCGAGCGGGGTGGGGAGCCTGGACCTCTGGGGGTTTCCTCTGTCATCCAACAGCTCAGGCCCTAGGGCTCTGGGGCCGCCATTGCTGAGTTAGGTTGCCTTGCTGCTGGCCATCTGTTCTGACCCATACTGCTGCTCTTGTCCCCTGCAGGTATCCGCACACCTCAAACTCCAGGAGAAGGACGAAGGAAGAAGGGAGATGGTAAGTGTATACTTGGGTCACATGAAATCCACTTGGCAGTCACATGTGGAGGGGCCTCTGGGGACTGACTTGGCTTGTGGCTCGGTGCCTGGCTGTTTCTGTTGGGGGGTCAGTGGCATAGCAGTGTGCCCTTGGACTGGCACACAACTTGAATGACCATGTTGCCACAAGACAGATGTAGTAGCTCACAGATGTAGCAAGGACACGGGCTTGAGGAACCAACCTCAGGCTTAGACCCAGCACTCTGCCCTTTTTAGTTGCTGATACACTTTATACTCCATTGTTTTTGATAAAACACTAACAGTGAAGATGGTTAGTCATCCATTTAAAAATAACCAGCCTCCACTCCTACACACTTGCAAGAAGAAATTTGGTTCTTACCTGTTATTAACCAGCCTTTTAAAAATAACACAAACAAGTTTCTGAGATGACAGAGATCTTGTGATCCTTTTCATTGCTTTTTTGTCTCCCTGAAACCCAGGGGAGCCAAAGGGCGTTGGGTAAACAGACCCAGCGGGGAGCACCAGAAACCCCCACTTAGTGGGGAGGCCTGGTTTATATTTACACACTGTCTAAGACAAACCCAACTCCCCTCCTCTCCACCCCACGTCTGGCACCGGTAGAGTTCCAGTGTAAGATGGGATTTGGTGAAATTCTACTTTTATTATATTATCCTGTCTTCCAATGCCTGTAGGGCCACAGGCCAGCAGCAGAGAGTAAGATCCATGGGGTTGGTGCCAACAATGCAACTTGGCTCGTTATGTGTCCATGCAAAATGGAATGAGTTCAGTTCAGTCACTCAGTCATGTCCAAGTTTTTGTGGCCCCTAGACTGCAGCACACCGGGCTTCCCTGTCCATGACCAACTCCCGGAGCCTGCTCAAACTCATGTCCATCGAGTCGGTGATGCCATCCAACCATCTCATCCTCGGTCATAGAAAACAGTCACAGTGTCAGCAGCAACATGACAGTTGATAGGATGTGATGTAAACCGCCTTGGGTTTCCCAGGTGGCGCTAGTGGTAAAGAACCCACCTGCCAATGTAGGAAGCATAAGAAACCCGGTTCAATCCCTGGGTTGGGAAGATTCCCTGGAGGAGGAATGGCAACCTTCTCCACTATTCTTGCCTGGAGAACCCCATGAACAGAGGAGCCTGGTGGGCTACAGTCCATGGGGTCACAAAGCGTTGGACATGACTGAATGGCTGCACATGCGTGCAGCACACGTGACCTTAGAGCATGGCGTGTCTTTAGGGCCCTCCTGTCCCTCCCTTCCTGTGCCCTCCTCTCCCAGCCTCGCTCTTCAGAAAGCAGAGGAATCGGGTGGGAATTTGAGAGGATGAGGAAATGGCACATCCAGGGTAGGGGAGCCCAATTTCTGTGAGGAGTGAAAACCCCTCCTCGCAGATGCTTCACGTGGACTCTGGTTCTGTAGCTGAAAGGAATAAAACGGATGAACAGACCCCAAAACACAGATGTGGGGAAAAAGCATGGGAGGCCTGGGTGTTTCCGCCATCCAAGAGGGTTGAGGGGCTGGATGGGGTTCGGTTGTGTGGGTTGAAGGCAAGGGGACCCAAGACCACCACTCTGTTCTGAAGGACGAGGCTCGGACACAGACCAGCCCCCTGGGAGGATGGGTGAGCAGATGCGGGGGTTCAGAGGGTCTTGCTGGCATGGAGAGGGCCCTGAAGTGAAGCAGAACTAAGCCCATGAGGGGACCCTTCAGGCTGGGCCTCCTGGAAACCACTGGACAACCTGAGGCCAGGCCCTCCAGCTCCTGGGGCTTTTGTCCGTAGCTGCCTCCTGGAGGTGGGGGCTGAGTGAGATGCTCTCATTAATGTCGGAGCTCCCAGAACAGGTGCAATCCATGAGTAAGTGGGTGTGGGATGGTTTGCCTGCAGCGTGGTCCGGGGGGACCAGCCTTTCCAGGTGGGAGAGGGAGCCGGGAAGGAGCGTTTGCTAAAGGGCGAGGGCGAGGAGCACGTGTGTGCCTCTCAGCTGACTCCACAGAGGAGCACCCACAGCCAGTCCTTCAGCCCTGCACCCACTCTGTCTGTCAAGTCCCGACTGGTCCTCCTTGTCTTCAGCAAGGTCCAGCCGCCCCACCCCCACCCCAGAACCATCAGCAGGGCTGCGTGATTGTACAAGGGGAGGACAGGCCCTGACTCATTTCCCTCCAGCCCCGTTGTGTCCCTGGGTCCTGGTTGTTTACTTCTCGAGGAAACATAAGAGACTGGAATGTTCCAGCAGGTAGTGGAATGTTGCGCACTCCACCTCATTTCCCAGAAAACTGGCCCCAGCCTCGAGAACCCCCCAGTGAGGGGCCTTCCTCAGGAGGGAGGTCTTCCAGGAGGGGACATTGTTCTTTCTGATTCACTTTAAAACAAAACCAGCCTGCAGGGCGTCACTCCTGAGAGAATCCTAGACAAGATGCCTGCACGCAAGGGAAATAGGAGGTGCTGACCTTGGCCTCCGCCTCCAGCATCCTTCCAGGGGGTAAAGGGCAAGTAGGGAGTGGGTGGTCTTCCTCCTGAACCTTTGGACTGGATTCCTGGAGACCGCTGGAGCCATGTCATCCTGGGAAGGCCAGTGGACTGTCTATATGAGGGAAAACGTTCCTGAAAGATGGCCTTTTCTGGGCAACCTCGCTGCGAGGTTCCGGGATGGCGTGCCTCAGTGGCTGTATGTTCTGGAAGAGGTGGTGGAGCTGGGTTTAGGGCTCAGCAGGGGAAAGGCCAAGCAGGATTCAAATGCAAATCTATCTGACCTGCCTGCTTCCAGCACATGGAGCAGCAGCGCCCTGGTCCTTCCCATCACCGAGGCCGCAGTGTGTCCTGACCGCTCAGAAGTAATTCAAGAGCCAGAGTGGAAATTTTCCTCCTTGAGTTCTTCTCCTTGAGGATGACCTCATCTCCCTGGAGAAGTTGCTGGACTAGGGTCCACCTGCTGCCACCATGGGCTAGGACAATGGCCCAGTGAATTCTGGCAGGACCTCTGTGGCAGGTTGCCTCACACCCCACTGGGAGGTGAACCTGACAAGGAGGCCAGAAGGGTGGCAACTGACCTCTGCCTTCTTGTGGCCACCTCCAGAAGACACCAGGATGGACCCCAAACACTGACCGCTGTGGATGAAACTGGTGAACGGTTTACACCGAACTCTTCTGACCTTCCTGCTCCCTGAGTCCATCCCGGATCAGTGAAGGGGGCAGCCAGGGAGGGCTGAGCACACAGTGGGCTGTTTATACCTTGGTTCCCAGGCAGCTCCCGGGGCAGTGTTACTAAGAGGGGTCACTAAGAGAAGCAGGGATGGCTTTAAGCAGTGTCATTGCCTTGCTGCTGAGTCGGAGGCCTTCTTTTCCCATTTATAAGTGTGGATGGAGCTCCGTCTTTCCGGGAGACCTGGCCTGTGTGGTTGAGTCCACGAGAGCTATGTGCCCTAGCAATAGTGTCACTAACAGCTGTCACCGAGTGAATGCTTACCGTGTGCCAAGCATGTTATCTGTTACAGCATTAAACTATCAGGGTGGCCCTCCTCTTTGTGCTGGTCAGAAACCCAGTCACTTGTCTACCTATGTGTCCATGGATCCACACTTTCTGCAATGTTTATCCAACACCTTCGCGGCCCTGGCCCTGAGTGAGGCTCACACATGAAGGGACTTGCTAAGTTGGCAGCCAGAGGCAGGACCAGGACTCCAGCCCAGGCTGGCCTGGCCCCAGCCCTGCCTCTCAGTCTCCTGGGTCTCAGCCTCCTTAATCAGGACATCGGGCCTGGCAACGCTGGGGTGGGCCGGATGTGCAGTCCCTCCAGATGTGTCTGGGGGTGGGTGGGGAAGGGGATCAGGGTTCTATGTGGGCCCTGTAGGTGACGAGGAGTGGTGGGTGCCACTCCTCTGATGCCTCCTCTGATCCTCTCTGATGCCACTCTGCTTCTGCTATCCCCCAGGTCAAGGAGATCCTGACGGCCCTGGGCCTACTGTCTTGTGCCAACACGCGGACCGGCAGCCTCTCGGGCGGCCAGCGGAAGCGACTGGCCATCGCGCTGGAGCTGGTGAACAACCCTCCGGTCATGTTCTTCGATGAGCCTACCAGGTAATCAGGCCCTGGCCTCCCCACCAGGAGAAGGGGCCACCTCTCCACCCGCCGAGGGGCTCAGGCCAGCCTGCACAGACACAACCAGGGCACTCTGAATGAGGGGTCTGGTTGGGGCTCACAGACGTCTCACAGTGTCCCTTGACTTGCAGTGGCCTGGACAGCGCCTCCTGCTTCCAGGTTGTCTCCCTGATGAAGGGGTTGGCCCAGGGCGGCCGGTCCATCATCTGCACCATCCACCAACCCAGTGCCAAGCTCTTCGAGCTGTTCGACCAGGTACGTTGGCCCGCTGTCATTGGCCCGGACGAAACCAAATCTGGGTACTCACGGCTTAGTTCATGAGGGGGTCTTCATTTTTGAGTGCTTAGATGTTATGTTTCTTAAGACGTTGATGCCATAAGCACTTCAGGTGGCAGGGCCAGAGGGGATAGGAAGAGCTGGCCAGTGTCCTCCCTCTAGGGTTAGTGTCCAGCCACAGGGTCTTGGATGAGTCACTGACATTACTGAGGCTTTATTAATGGCCCCCCTGATGACAGGAGGGGGACACTTGCCATACAGAATTAGATAGCAGGTTGTGATATTTGTACGGTATAATCTCTTTATAAATCTTAGGCTTTTATATCATCCTGAGCAAAAAAATGTCCCAAGGAATGCACTGTGTATAGCTCCGAAATCTGGCCTAAGCAAGTGGTTAGCATGAGGGGAAGAAAGGCAACAGAGTAAATAATTCCTGGTCATATGATAGCTTCTGTCTTTCCTGACTTATCATGGATTTCCCTTTGAACTCTGAGTCCTTGGGAGGTAACGTAAAGCTGTCCTGAGAGAGGAATTGATGGATTGATGGATGAATGGATGGATAGATAGATGGGTGGGTGGTTAGATGGATGGATGAATGTATAGATGGATGGATGGGGTGAATGGATGGGTGGATGGATGGATGAGTGGATATATAAATGGATGTACAGGTGAGTGGATGATGGGGTGAATGGATGGATGATGGACAGATAGATGGATAGATGGATGACTGGGTGTATAGATGGATGGTTGGGTGAGTGGATGGGTGGGTGGTTAGGTGAATGGATGGATGGATAAGTGGATGGATGGATGGATGGGTGGTGAGTGGCTGAGTGGATCATTGGATGGATGGATTGAGAGTTTCTCTCCCTTTACAGAGGAAGGCAGAGTTGATGTTTTCCTTCTTACTTTTTTCAGCTTTATGTCCTCAGTCAAGGACAGTGTGTATACCGAGGGAAGGTCTCAAACCTTGTACCGTATTTGAGGGACTTAGGTCTGAATTGCCCAACCTACCACAACCCGGCCGATTTCGGTGAGTTGAGCCTTGACCAGCCAAAAGAGGGTCTTTTTTATTCCTGGTGGGTTTCCACTCTTACCTGTAGCCTTCAAATCAAGAATTACTTTAATATTCCACAGATAGTTCAAGTGCCATCCTGAGGCAGAAATTTCAAGACCAAGTCAAAGAGGTTTTCTTTCCTCCAGATGAAATACCTGGGACTAGAAGCAAGGGATCTGTTGTTAGGCCAAATATTTCCCAGTACTTGACTGTGTGATGCTTTCGGTCTAAAGGAAGTTAGTTCTAAAAAGAAATAACCTTTAACAAAATCCCCTTTGCATTGATTAATGCAGATGTTAAAATTCAACTTAAATTTTGACCAAACACAACAAATTTTGACCAAAGCAGTTTTGAACAAGACCCTGGGATCTAGGGCTTCCCTTGTACTTCAGCTGGTAAAGAATCTGCCTGCAACGCGGAAGACCTGGGTTGGGAAGATCCGCTGGAGAAGGGAAAGGCTACCCACTCCAGTATTCTGGCCTGGAGAATTCCATGGACTGTATAGTCCATGGGGTCGCAAAGAGTCGGACATGATTGAGTGACTCTCACATCACTTCACTGGGAACCCAGGGCTTTCCTAGTAGCTCAGACGGTAAAGCATCCGCCTGCAATGCAGGAGGCCCAGGTTCAATCCCTGGGTCTGGAAGATCTCCTGCAGAAGGAAATGGCTACCCACTCTAGTATTCTTGCCTGGAAAATTCCGTGGACAGAGAAGCCTGGTGAGCTATAGTCAGTGGGGTCGCACAGAGTCAGACACGACTTAGCCACTAACACCCTGGGAGCCTAGAGCCCAGGTTAATGATAGGAGTCGCTCCTCCTGACCCAGAGGCTGCAGCTTCTGTGCTTTGCAGGTCATGCTTTATGAGCCCCACGCTCAGTGCCTCCAGGGCTCCTGCTTTGGCTTTCCTTTTGGCCAGGACCCTCCAGGGCACTGACACCAACGTCCCGAGTCATTTCCCCACCATATCTGCCCATGTGCAGCCTGCACGTTTGTCTGCAGGTGGCAGCCTCTTTGTGTCCAGCGCCTCTGTGTCCCGAGTCACTTCCCCACCAGATCTGCCCATGTGCAGCCTGCACATTTGTCTGCAGATGGCAGCCTCTTTGTTTCCAGTGCCTCTGGCACCATCTCCCTGGTCCTCCCATTAGATCCACCACTTCTGCTCCTGCTGTCCAAGTGCCAGAACTTGCAACCCTCCCTTGCTTGCCTTCTTTTTCTTTTGAGCTTCGTAGTCACTAGACCACCAAGTGCTTATACACCCCGACCCCATCCTATCCTCCCCCTCAGCCACGGTGCGTGGGGTCCTGTCCTGGCCATCGTGTCCTGCTTCCCTGGGGCCCCACAAGCTGGGTGGTCTGAAACAAGAGGAAGTCATGTTTTAGACTCCAGAGGCCAGAAGTCAAGGTGTCTGCAGGGCCGGGCTCCCTCCTGAGGCTCTGGGGGAAGGTCCTTCCTGCCTCATCCAGCTTCTGGAGGCTCCAGTGGTCCTTAGCCTGTGACCCAACCCTCCAGTCTCTGCCTCTGTCTTCACATGGCTTTTGTCTCTGTGTTTCTCTGTGTGTCTATATGTCACCTCCTCTTCTAATAAGGACATCGGTCATTTTATTCAGTTGTTGTTCAGTTGCTAATCACGTCCAACTCTCTGCGACCCCATGGACTGCAGCACCGCCAGGCTTCCCTGTCCTTTACCATCTCCTGGAGTTTGCTCAGATTCATGTCTATTGAGTTGGTGATGCCATCCAACCATCTCATCCTCCGCCGCCCCCTTCTCCATTTGCCTTCAGTTGGATTCAGGGCCCATCCTAAATCCAGGATAATTTCATCTCAAGATCCAAAACCAATTACATCTGCAAATAACCTTTTCCAAAGAAGGCCACATTCTGAGATTACAGGTGGACACAAGTCTTTTGGAGGGGCACGCATCAACCCACTCTACTCCTTCCTCTTGGGCTCCTGGTCATCAGCCTTCCTCACTCAGTTGTTTTACTTTCAAGCATCCAGCCCCACCAGTTCCCCAGACCCCACGTTTCCTACACTTCCTCTCCCAAATTGTGTTCCATGAGATGCTGTTGCTGGGAAATGCCTCTTTCTTACAAGAAGGGCGCTCTGACGAAGCCGGGCCAGAGTGGGGTGAGCGGGAAGGAGATGGGGGCCGAGGGAGAGGAGGAGGAGTCTTAAGCATCCTTGATGGTGGGGATGGTCAGGTTGGCTGCATAGTCATTCAGGAGCAAGGACAGTGGGGGACAGGTGCTGCTGAACAGGGAAGGGCGGTGAGGTCCATGGCCAGCAGGGAGGTGAGGACCTATAGGGAAGGACAGACAGGAGGAGAAGGAACAGGGCACTGGGGAGAGCTCAGGGAGGGGCTCCTCAATATCACGCCTTGGAGAGGGAGAGACGTGGGGAGAGATGGGCTGTTTGGAGGGTGGTGGGTGTGAATGACCAGTGGAGCAGGCAGTTCTGGCTGGGTTGGTGTCATTGATTGTGACTTTCTGGTGGGGCCAGACTCTCCCGGTTTGTGATCGGATGCAGAGAGAGTTAGCTGTCCTGGCCTGGGCTCTGGAAACAGCTGGTTCTGCCAGAGAGGGTCCCTGGGGGCGTTGCATTAGCAAGAATCTTACTGAGATGAAGGGTCAGGTCCCACACCAGGAGGAATGGGGGAGGGTGGAAGGAGAGCGCAGATGGGAGGAGAGGAAGGAGCAGCAGGTGCCAGGGGAGGGTGGACCCCAGAGAGAAAGAGCAACGTGGGACCTTGGACAGTCTGGGGTACAGAGGAGGCATGACACCAGGGTCAAGGAGGGTCGGTAGAGGTGATGCTCCATGGGGATCTGAGAGGTGGAGCTTATAGTCCAAAACCTCAGCGCACCCCTCTCAGGACCCCCAGCACTTCTTCTTGGTCCCTAATAGCTGCCTCAGCGCTCAGCGCTCACCTTCATCCTGGGAACTGCCTTCCTAACAGGAATCTTGCTTCCTTCTGCCCTCCTCTCAGCTCCAACTCTGATGCATGCATGCCCATGACCAGCACTCAAAAAACACTGCTGCTGCTGCTGCTAAGTCGCTTCAGTCGTGTCCGACTGTGCGACCCCATAGACGGAAGCTCACCAGGCTCCCCTGTCCCTGGGATTCTCCAGGCAAGAACACTGGAGTGGGTTGCCATTTCCTTCTCCAATGCATGAAAGTGAAAAGTCAAAGTGAAGTTGCTCAGTCGTGTCCGACTCTTAGCGACCCCACGGACTGGAGCCTACCAGGCTCCTCCGTCCATGGGATTTTCCAGGCAAAAGTACTGGGGTGGGGTGCCATTGCCTTCCCCCAAAAAAAACACTAGACAGATGAATAAGTCAATAGACGCATGAGCTCATGACTTCTCAGGCTGTCCAACATCACAATCTGTATTTGCATTTCCAGGCTTCTGATATGATCAATGGCCTTGCTGGGCATTGAGAAAGGAAACAACATTGGCCGCTAAATGATTTTTATCACATCATTAGCATCCTCAAGCGACATCTATATAATCAGTTAAAAGATATTCCCACTGGATTACTGACTTTGTTGCAAAGGAAAGAGGCCCGCATGAGCAATGCCTGGGCTGAACCCTCTGTCTCTCTCCTCTGTGCAGTCATGGAAGTCGCGTCCGGCGAGTATGGCGACCAGAACGGCCGCCTGGTGAGAGCGGTGTGGGAGGGCAAGTGTGACTCTGACTGCAGGAGAGAGCCTGGGGGCGATGCCGAGGTGAATCCTTTTATTTGGCACCGGCCCTCTGAAGAGGTAAAGCAGACAAAACGATGGAAGGGGTGGAGAAAGGTAATGCACATCCCCAGCCCCCGGGAGCGCTGCACGCCACCCCGCACGCCTGCTGCACGAGCACTTTCCTCAGCTCAGAGGAGGGGGCATCCAGGGGCCGGGGGGCTCACCCCTCCTCTCCCCCTTGGTGTGTCTCCAGGACTCCACTTCCATGGAAGGCTGTCACAGCTTCTCTGCCAGCTGCCTCACCCAGTTCTGCATCCTCTTCAAAAGGACTTTCCTCAGCATCATGAGGGACTCGGTAAGGCGGTGTGCAGTGGTCTCCGTGGCAACAGAAGCTGAGGGGTCACCTTTGGGTCTGTTCATCTGCTTGCGCTCTCCTCTTTCTGCATCAGTCAGTTTTCTGTGATGCCACAGTAACAAACACTCCCCGGCTGCTAGTGGTTATGACAGTAGTCCTGTCTGGTTCGTGTAACCTGTGGGCGGCTGTGGGTTGTGGTCCTGCCCCGTGTGTCTTGTCATCCGGGGACCCAGAATGGAGGACCAGCTCCTTTCTAGAACGTGGCAGGGGAAAGTGTTGGAGAAACCCAATGGCAGCCCTTCTAGCTTCCTGCTCCTGGCGGGGTGGGGGAACCTGCCACTGGCACTCATGTTCCATTGGCCAAGGCTGGGATCAGGGAGGGGATTCCTCCCTCTGGGAAGCTCCACCCAGTAGAGGAAGGAGTTGGTGAAGGATTGGGAATCAGAACAAGATCCAGCCTTTCAAGTGGACAATCTGGCAGCCTGTGTAGGGGGTCCCTGAGTGCCCAGGTGCCTCCAGAACCCAATTTGAAAGATAGAGGGGCTGGTAGCCATCCAGCCTATGCTATGCAAGGGTGGGTCTGTCCTGTGGCCGTTCTTTGTCCGCTTTACCACTGTTCTTGTCACTTGTCCCCTCCTCCGAAGGGACACAGTCCTGGTTTGCTATGTTGAAGGGGGATTTAACACAAGATAGCAGTTCCTTCTGCTTCAACAGTGAAATGCTACCCTGTGAGTGTGTGTATGTGTGTGTGTGTGCGTGCACACACACACTCACATGAGCTGGTGTAGGGTCCTGGGCTTGGTATAATGGAAGCTTAAACTAAGGGTAGTGAATGACTGGGCTTCCTGGGTGACTCAGTCGTAAAGAATCCGCCTGCAATGCACAGGCCTCAGGAGAAGCGGGTTGACTGCCACCTTTCTGGAGGGAAGGGGCAGAAGCCTTGACCACCAGCTCTGGGGCCCCTGGTCTCCTTGTCCTCTCACTGCCCACCTCCGAGCTTGTACACCTGAGTGTGGACCTCGTCTGCCCAGGTCCTCACGCACCTTCGGATCACGTCCCACATCGGCATTGGCCTCCTCATTGGCCTTCTCTACCTGGGGATTGGGAACGAAGCCAAGAAGGTCCTGAGCAACTCCGGCTTCCTCTTCTTCTCCATGCTCTTCCTCATGTTCGCGGCCCTCATGCCCACCGTCCTCACATGTGAGTGCCTGGTCCAGCCTGCGCCCACCCCTCCTTCCTTGTCTGCCACTAGGTCATGGCTTGCTTGGCCACAAACATAGAGTGTCTTATTTTATTTTTTAAAATACTGTTTTCTTTGTCGACAGATGTAGGTATGATTGTATGTTCTGTTATATGAGAAAATGCATACCATGTTTAAGCCAAAGGAGTGAATCACTAATGGAAGATGTGTAAGCCTGGTGGAAGGCTGAGAGATTTTAAAAGGTTTTCTAATTGGGAACCCCTCAAATGCTACTGTGCGAGCATTACCTCATTCAGTTAAGATAGCCCTGGTGCAGCCAAATTTGTGAGCGGGTAAAGCTATTCTGGGTTGGAAAGATTCCCTGGAATAGGACACGGCAACCCGCTCCAGTATTGTTGCCTGGAGAATTCCATGGACAGAAGAGTCGGGCGGGCTACAGTCCATGGGGTCGCAAAGAGTTGAACACAACTGAAGCAGCTTAGCATGTAGCAATGCTGTTCTAGGTGGATTCTGTGCAATTCTAGGCTGCTTGCAGAGCAGGCTGCCCTTGGGCGCTTCAGGGGGACAGTGTGGAAAACTGGCTTCACCAGGTCTCCCAGCCTAGACAGCTCCTCCGGCAATGCCTCCTCCTTAAGTTGCCCTGAATTTCCGAGCGCAGCCTCTGAGGACTTGCCCAGGGAAGGCATTGCATTGTCAGTTAGTAACTCAATGAAAACAGTTTCAGCAGGAGATACTTGGACCAGTCACTACAGTGATGCCAGTGTACCAGGCAGTTTCTCCAGGCAGGTGAATCATTTCATAGCTTTCCATTCAAACTCCAGATATTAATACTTGAAGCACTTCAGGTTCACAGGAAGGCAGCCCAAGTTGGGGCTGCAGAGGGCCTCGCAGGAGACCCCTTGTCTGAGTTCTTGTTGTGCTGTAACATCCGAGTGACCCTTTTCATTTTCCTGCCCCCTAGTTCCTCTGGAGATGAGCGTGTTTCTCCGAGAACACCTGAATTACTGGTACAGCCTGAAGGCCTACTACCTGGCCAAGACCATGGCGGACGTGCCCTTTCAGGTGCGCGAGTGGCCTGGCGTGGTGTGACGGGGGCGGGGCTCTCCAGCATCCCTGGGGGGCGGGAAGCGCGGCTTGCAGGTAAGGGTCACGGGCCCTGTGTTTCCAGATCATGTTCCCCGTGGCCTACTGCAGCATCGTGTACTGGATGACGTCCCAGCCGTCTGATGCTGTGCGCTTCGTCCTGTTCGCGGCACTGGGCACCATGACCTCACTGGTGGCGCAGTCCCTGGGCCTGCTGATCGGAGCTGCGTCCACGTCACTGCAGGTACCAGCCAAGGATGTACCATGGGGCGGACCTCGCTTCCCCACCTCCACCCATGTGGCTGGGGCTGCGGGCCCTGTGGGGTCAGTACCCCGCCCCTGAGACCCCTCCTCCTGATTCTGTCCTGACTTCCCAGCCTGGCTTCAGCAGGTCGGTCAGTTGGTCCCTGGGGAAGGGATCGAGGTGTCCTGGCTGCTCAGGATTGGCAAATTGACAGCAGCAGGTGACCTTATGTGTCACAGGGTACACCAGGTGCTATTCTCACCAAGCACCTGTTTGGGGAGGAGCAGGCTGGTCTTTTGCACAAGGACGGGCTGAGTTTGTGCCCAGAGGCCAGCTGGACCTGTGATTGAACATGAGCTCATTGAGTCTAAGCAGCCCCGCAAGTTAGGTGCCGTCCTCCCATTTCACAGATGGGGAGACTGAGGCCCAGAGAGGCAAGGTGATTTTTGTCAGAGTCATGCAGCCAGCTCTGAGGCCAAGCTCTCAATTCCTATGTTTTGTTGCCTCTGTGGGATTCACACAGCTGGTCCCCAGACAACCCCATCACACCTCACACTCCCACCTGCCCAAGCCCCTCCACATGCCCCTTCTGGACATCTTGTGCCACCTACTCCCAGTCTACCAAACCCACTGTGTGCACAGTTTTTGCAACTCCAGGGCTTCATGTGCTCAGGCCAGTCTGAGCCTTAGGAAACAAAGCCAGAAGCCTGGGGAGTCAGCACCCCACCACCTTCTGCTGCCCCCTCCCCTGCTGCATGGCCTCATCTTCCATGTCCATGACCTCTGGGCAGCACCCGCATCTATGGGCGGGAATGGCAGTGGTGTCCATCTCACAGCCGACAGCCATAGAAAGTTCTGGGCCCGTGCCAGCTGCTGTCGGCACCCAGGGAGTCTCACTCCTGACACTTCCTTGCTGGGACACAGGATGTCAACTCCTCAGGCGTGTGCCTCCCGCCACACAAGCACCCTCATGTCCACACCAGCATCTCTCTGTCCCTGCTTTTCAGGGCCTCCATGCTTTTTCAGCCTCCATCCCCTCTGCTGGGTCCAGCTGGGCCTATGGGCACCAACCCGGCCCCTCCTTGTGCAGGAAACCAGCCTGCTTCTCCCCAAAGGGGTGCGTCTGTGCCATCCTGGCCCTGGAGGACCTGGACGACCTGTCCTGACAGCTCTGGCCCTTTCCTGGAAGCATGGGCTGTGGGCTCCAGGCCCCCTGAGGAGGAGGGGGCGGGTAGGAGTAAGGTCCTCCTGTGTCCCCTCCCAGGTGGCGACCTTCGTGGGACCCGTCACGGCCATCCCTGTGCTTCTCTTCTCGGGGTTCTTCGTCAGCTTTGACACAATCCCCGCCTACTTGCAGTGGATGTCCTACGTCTCTTACGTCAGGTAGCCTGCGGGGCCCTTAGGACAACAAAGGGAAGGGAACTGGGGACAGGCAGAGGCTCACGAAAGCCCCCTCCTTGGCCGCCAGCTAGATGTCAGCTGGATTCTTAGGTCATGAACCCAGAAAGTATCAGTGCATTTTTCTTTCCAGTTGTGCGTGCCTCACCTTCACACACACACACACACACACACACACACACACACACTCGTGGATAAAATAAACCCCAGCTACTGGTGCCTTGTAAATGGCAACCCACCCCAGTATCCTTGCCTGGAGAATCCCATGGCCAGAGGAGCCTGGCACATTATGGCCCAAGGGATGGCAAAGAGCTGGACATGACTGAGAGACCAAGCAAGCACGTACTGGTGCCCTGGACAAGCCATGGCAGCCCCATGTCCTGTGTGCTTCAAAGAGCTGCCTTGAGGAATTTCATTCCTCTCTGGAATAAACACTGCTTATAACAAGGTTTTGCATGAAATGTTCCTTTGGTATCTCTGATTTTCTTGAATAGATCCTTAGTCTTTCCCATTCTGTTGTTTTCCTCTATTTCTTTGCATTGAACGCTGAAGAAGGCTTTCTTATCTCTTCTTGCTATTCTTTGGAACTCTGCATTCAGATGCTTATATCCTTCCTTTTCTCCTTTGCTTTTCGCTTCTCTTCTTTTTGCAGCTATTTGCAAGGCCTCCCCAGACAGCCATTTTGCTTTTTTGCATTTCTTTTCCATGGGGATGGTCTTGATCCCTGTCTCCTGTACAACGTCACGAACCTCATTCCATAGTTCATCAGGCACTCTATCTATCACATCTAGGCCCTTAAATCTATTTCTCACTTCCACTGTATAATCATAAGGGATTTGATTTAGGTCATACCTGAATGGTCTAGTGGTTTTCCCTACTTTCTTCAATTTCAGTCTGAATTTGGCAATAATGATGCTGGGAGGGATTGAGGGCAGGAGGAGAAGGGGACAACAGAGGATGAGATGGCTGGATGGCATCACTGACTCGATGAATGTGAGTCTGAGTGACCTCTGAGAGCTGGTGATGGATAGGGAGGCCTGGCGTGCTGCAGTTCATGGGGTCACAAAGAGTCGGACACGACTGAGTGACTGATCTGATCTGATCTGATAACAAGGTTCTTGTTGTTGTTTGGTTGCTAAGTCATGTCTGACTCTTTGCAACCCCATGAACTGCAGCACACTAGGCTTCCCTGTCCTTCACCATCTCCCAGAGATAGCTCAAATTCATGTCCACTGAGTCAGTGATGCCATCCAACCATCTCATCCTCTGCCACCCCCTTCTCCTCCTGCCTTCAATCTTTCCCAGCATCAGGGTCTTTTCCAATGAATCGGCTCTTCACATCAGGTGGCCAAAGTATTGGAGCTTCAGCTTTAACATCAGTCCTTAATGAATATTCAGGACTGATTTCCTTTAGGATTGACTGGTTTGCTCTTGTTGAAGTCTAAGGGACTCTCAGGAGTCTTCTCCAACACCACAGTACAAGGTTGTGAGTAAGAAATCCAGTGGAGAACAAGACATGTCTCAAGCGTCCTCATATTCTTGAACAAGACTTCTCTGGTGCCTTAGCGCTTCAGCATCAGATTTCATGCTCTTGGCTCACAGGCGCTTTGGCACCTTGGCCCTCAGCAGGCAGGGCCGGTCCTTAGAGCTTGTGCCCCCAGCCACAGCCATTCCACGTGACACCCAGGGTCCCAAGCTGTGAACAAGCTTGTGTTTTCTAGAATGTCAATTCAGAGCCAGGTATATTATTCCCAAGAACAAAATCAGAACAAAGCCCGTGTGCAGAGTTTCAGCAATGGTGCACCTTTCAAGACCGAGAAATCAGAGACCCGTGTCTTTCTTCTCAGAATTAGCATTTTTGTTCCGATAATGCAGAGCTGGAACAGAGTGAAAGGTGGTGCAGAAATGTTTTATTCAAATGCTCTGCAGGCCTTGAAAAGCTCTCAGACCCTTTATTCTATTTAACTGTTAAAAAAAAAAGGTGTGATATCAGAAGTGATCAGTGTGTTTTTCCATTCGTGTCACCTCTGAACAATACCCACTCTTGGTTAAATTGGGGTTGTTTTGTGTGTGTGTGTGTGTGTGTGTGTGTGTGTGTGTGTGTGGAGACTTTGGAGCCAAGGAAATTGGAAGACACTCAGTCAAGCTGTTGAGTGGATTTATGCTAGGAAGCTGCAGAGCGGTTAAGAAGTTTCCAGGAGAAAATACCTCCAGGGAGGGAGGGAGCCAGGCTGAGGATGGGGTGAGGGGGGTCAGTGTACATTCCACAGACATGGGCAGAGGTAGGGATGGGGGGCTCCTGAGCCCTCCTCACTCTGGGGCTCCCCCCTCAGGTATGGGTTTGAGGGGGTCATCCTCTCCATCTACGGCCTCGACCGGGAGGACCTGCACTGTAACACCAACGAGACGTGCCACTTCCAGAAGTCAGAGGCTATCCTGCGAGAACTGGACGTGGAGAACGCCAAGCTCTACTTGGACTTCATTGTCCTGGGGATTTTCTTCATCTCCCTGCGTCTCATCGCCTACCTCGTGCTGAGATACAAAATCCGGGCCGAGAGGTAAAGTGCTGCAAAGCCAGAGAGAGGAACGTTGGACACCGTGGCCACAGGCCACTTCCAGAACCCTTGCGGGCTCAAGGACACAGACCCGCCTGTGGACCCTGGGGACTACGTCGGGTTGTCAGGCGGCGAACCAGTGCTGGACTTCGCTGCCCCACTGAGTTGGGTCTTCTCTCCATTACCCTTTCTAGCTATAACTAGGAAGAAGATGTAGAATGGTCTTTCTTTTTCACACGCAGAAATTTTTAAAATACAACCCCTGAGGCAGAATTTAAAACTGCCACAAAGTGGGTGACAAGAGGCTTCCTCAGCAGAATTCTTCCTTCTGACCGGGGAGCTCTGCACGAGGATTGTGGGCGGTTTCCCGGGGCCCCTGGGCGCTCAGATGTCCAGGGGTGGAAAGGTGAAGCCAAGAGGGACTCCATCCTGCGACTGGTATTTTCGTAGTTTCGTCTTTCTACAGTTTGCTCTTTTTCCAACGAGAAGTCATTTTCCAAGTCAAAAGTCGATCAATTTCATTCATTTCCAGAAGCTGTACCTTTTTAGTACTTGGTGAAGAAAATTATTCAGGGTAAACCTACTTCATGGAGAGATGTGAGGGGTTTGGCTTGATTGCTGAGCTGGTCTCATTTGCAGACATAACCTGGGAAAGACACAGGTGCTGGTTGCAGGTTGGAGGAAAACCTTGGAACCAACCACGTGCGCTAAGCCATGCAGGAATTTTTTAAAGTTGTACAGAAAATTGTAAGGCAAATTTGGCTATCTCTTTCAAAATCTTTTATTTCCCCTGCGCTTTTTATTTTCACTTAAGCAAAATACATTGGGTTTTTTTCCCCCTAACTTTCTGAGCACCTTAATTTTGCCTAAAAATTCTAGAAGCTCAATCCTGCTGATTTTTTACAAACATTTTCTCTTCCCTCACTTATCACATCAACTACCTCCACTGAACCTGGGGATGCTGGGCTCAGAGAAACCCAGGTGTGAATGCAGGATCTGCAGGTGTAGCCCATGAAAGATGTACTAACTACACAGGAGGAAAGATGCTGAGATTTCCTGAGAATCCAAGGCCTTTGTAAGAAACCGGCAAAAGCTTAGTGTGGCCAAGACTCTGGAGCTCCATCAAATTGTGTACTGAGAGCCATGGGAGATGCTGTCTCCCACATCTGGTTTCCATGGCAACTCAGCGGCACCATCATCTTTTCAGTCTTTCCAGATTGGAAACTTCTTTCCAATGATGCGATCACATAAGCAAAATCCCTCTAGGGCAAGAATCATGGGCACTTCTGTAGGGCTAATGGCCTTTGAATTCCTGGCAGGAGCCTGTGTGCTTGTCGGAATCAGTGTGGCCACAGGGTAGAAGGGGGTTCAGGCCAAAGAAGGTTTCTGAAGGAAACAGAACTATTTCCCCCTTCTAGGATGCCATGAACCTGGAATCAGGGTCTCCGAGTGAATCTGCTTTTTTGTTGTATGGAAGTTTGATAAAACCCCCTTACTGCAATGGCCTGAGATAACATCCAGGCTTCCCAAAGTGGCTCAGTAGTAAATAAACCGCCTGCCAAGCAGGAGGTGCCGGTTTGATCCCAGGGTCAGGAAGATCCCCTGGAGAAGGAAATGGCAACCCACTCCAGTACTCTTACCTGGAGAATCCCATGGACATAGGAGCCTGGCAGGCTATAGTCCATAAGGTCACAAAGAGTCAACACGACTGAGCAACTAAGCAACAACAAAAGATAATATCCAAGTAACTTGTTGATTTTATTTTTCTAAATGGGTTTAGATAAGAGGTGGGGGAAGGGTGACGTGCTGTCTTTCACACATTGAAACTTAAACCAGGGCCACTTGCCAAGTCTAATTCTTTTAAGTAATTTCTGAATGTAATGACTTGGATCTTCCTTCGCCTGTGATTTCATTTCTTCATTTAGAAGGAAGGAGGAAACTTCGGATGAGTGATGTGCTGTCTTTCTGGTTGTTAGTATAGGTGAGAATGTAAGTCCAGAGAATCTCTGATCCATGGGGTTGAGGAGAGGAGGGGGGCTCCACTGTGTTCTAACCCCCGTGGCTCCTCAGAAGCATCAGGGCCTGGCTTTGCTGACCAGCCCATCTTGGGAGCCTTTCGCCTCTGTCTGCAGTACCTCAGACCTCCCTTTCACCTACTCTTACTGAGCATCAGCTTGAGAATTAAATGCTTCCAAAGCTTCGTATGGGTGACATGGGAAGGAAAGACACCGAGTAAACATTTTACAAAGATGCTGGAATCTGATTAAGTCACCTTGGGAGAGGGCCCTTCCGGACCAAGAAACAGGACTTAAGTGTTTAGGTAAAAACTCATCCTAGAGACCAACAGAAAGGTCATTTCCCACCTGAGAAAGGTCGGGGGCAGGCCAGTGCATGAGGTAGAAAGGCCTCCGGTGGGTTCACCGCTGAACATCCCCTCCGTGCACCTAGCATCCTTCGTTCCTCACTGGGCGGCCCGGCTGTGTGCCTAACCAGCTCCTCTGCTCGGGTCCTCACTCGCTAACGTGTGTTGACTCCCCCTCACCGTCCCCCCGCCCCGCATGCTTGGTGCTCCCAGAGCACCGAGGCTGGGGAGGCTCAGTGAGGCCCCAGGCCCGAGGGCTAGGAGAGAGCCAGGGCTGACCCCAAATGCTCTATTACTTTGCTTTGCCCTCTTGCCTCCTGTTCTCAGTGTGTGAATGTACTCGAAAGTGCTTTTCAAGGTGTAAAGTGCAATATGAGGATAGTTCTGGACTTGCTGTCACCGTGCAGACCACGGGGATGGGGGGCAGCCTGCTCCTTTCCTCAGTTGCCTTTTGTAGGGGGGTCCCGAGCTGGCCTGGGGGCCCAGCTTCTTACCGCCCCACCCAACCTGTCTCAGTGGAGAGGTGCCTTCCTCTGCCCGTGCCTGGCCGTAGCTTCCTAACGCAGCCTGCCTGTGGGCTGGCTGGGGTCTGAGAGGGTCCAGTGTGTGTGTGCCTACGAGTGTGTGCACACACGTGCAGGGGCACACGCCAGCTCGCTCTGGGTATGTATCTCGTAGTATTATTATCTGTGGTGTCTCTGTTAATTTTTACTTGTCCTTTTCTCCAAGAAGGAAAGAGAAAATTCCCTGACTTCACACCTGCCGAGCAGATGGTGAAGCGTAGTCAGAACCCACTCAGTCTTTGAGCAAATGCTGGCTTGATCAGTGTGTGGCAGAAAGCAAACCCAAACGACCCAGCTGGGCGGAGGGAAGTGCAGTGTGTATGGCCGTCAAGTTAGAGGCTCTGAAGAAATAAGACCGCTAATAAAATATTTTATAACTTTTTACTTGTGTTCAGTGTTAAATGCTTCAGACTCAAAATACTGGGCTTGGATCTGACTCAGTAAATGGGAGGGGTCTTTGTTTATATTTGGAATTATCCTTGCTGTCGTCCAGCAGAGGTTCTGGTTCATTCCTCAGTGTTCCGGTCTAACCCCTGATTGTAAATAGTCTCCTTTCTCTCAGTAACTTTTGTGTTTCATGTTGAACTGTCTTAAAGTTCTGTTTTTCTCCTCTGTGTTCCAGCCTCCTCACCCATCTCTTCCCCCTACTTGTTAATGTGAGCCAGGGCTTTAGAAAGTGCCGACGGCCCAGGTTCACAGGGACCATGTGTGCCTCCCTTGCGATGGTCCCAGGGGACAGGGACCGTGGAAGCTGGTGTAGAGTGTTGCTCACCTCCCTGGTTTCAGTCTGTAAATACACCCAGAGCCACACTTGCCAGGGAAGCGTGTTTAGGACTCGTTGTCATCATGGGCTTGCCTCTCTCCTTGGGGACACAGAGGATGGAGCCAGGCAAGTCCCAGGATGGGCGGCCCCTGTGTTTCTGCTAAGTGCCGGGAGAGTGTGTGTGGACACTGAAGAGCTCCCTGGAGTGGGGCAGGCTTGAGAGCCTCCCTCTGCTTCCTCTCTGCACCCCCGCTGCCCTGCGGATCCCACCCTTCTTCTCTGCAGCTTCCGTTAAGGTCTGGTCCTTCCGGTCCCTGCACTTGACCTCCTGCCTCAGGGAAATGCCCCGGAGACAGTCGTCTTCTGCAAAAACAGGTGTTTCTGATGTCCCTATTGGGGGTCCCCCTGGGACCAGAAATGGGGGAGCCCTACACCCTCCCTGCGGAGTCCACTTTTCTCATCTGCAGGCTCCATGCAGCCTGGGCTGAAAATCCCACTTTCTGGGCAGGAAGTCGGCATGCAGTTGAAGCATTCAGGCATGTCTTTCTGAGGCTCAGCCCAGGTTTTCTGACAGCGGTTACATGTCCTCCCCCACTTCTTCTTCCCATCTTTGAGGAAATGAAAGTTTAGCATTAGCTTCCTTTTTGTTATCTCTGAACGCATCAACGTGGAATCAGTCCTCAAACAGGCATTCACTGTGGCCTATAACAGTGTCCCTGAGGCCAGCCAAGGAAGCCAGGTTTCTACAGACGACTCAAGTGAATTCAGGCCAGACTTAGAGCCCCTGACACCTCCCTCTTCTTAAAATAGTCCTTTAACATCAGAGGAGAAAGTGCCCCAAGTACACTGGCTATCACCTTCCAGCCAGCCAAATGGTCATCACGGGAAGGGTACAGCCTCAGGGCTTTTCCACGATGTAAAGCCGCAGAGAAAGGACAGAAGCACAGAAGTGTGTCCTCGTTTGCTCACAGGCCAGACAGAGACTGTCAGCCGGGTCTGGGCCCCACTTTGGGAGGGAAGATGGGCTGTGAGTATACAGTGGGAAGGCCAGACCCAACCAGTCTGTTCCCCATTCCCACAGAGACACCTCCAAACCGAGGATGGGGCCATAAGTACATGTGAATTTCTCCCTGGGGCTCATGGTTTTAACCAGATGTTGGAAACAGCCCGAGCCCAAGCCACACAAGTGGAAAAGAGCAAAGCAGAAAACGGCTACAGTCAGCCCAAGTTCTGTCTCCATGGCCTGCACCCTCTGCTTGGGGTGTCTATAAACATGAGTGAGAACCCTGCTGATTACCTGTGGGCACCTCCGGTGTGTACTTGGCACATGCATTTAACTGTGGCCCCCATTCTGTGTACAGTTAAATGGTACTTCCTATGTTCACTGATTCTAGGACATCTGGTCCCGGGGAATGTGGAAGCCATCTGCTGGTACCTCTGCAGGATAGAGGTCATCCCTCACCTGCAGCAAGGCCAAGGTGAGCTGGGGCAGAGATGCTGAAGCATGGCCAGGCGGTGAGGTGTGACAGTCCCTGACCTGCTTGGGGACAACTTCTCAAGCCCCCCGGGGTGTCTCCTTGAAGGAGTGTCCAGGAAGCCTTGCTTTCATTTCATCTGCCACAAGGCAGTGGTCCAGTCAGCACAGCCCTGGATCAGCACTGTGGGGCTTTTAAGAAAACAGTATTTGCCAAGCAGGCCTTTGCTGGGGCAGAGGAAACAGCAGGCTCACCCATTCCAAGGGGAGAAGTTACCAAACTCACCTGCCCTCTTGGGGATCCCAGAACATGCCCTCTCGAGCTGAGTGGAATGGATCAGGTCTCGAAGGGATAGACTGAGAGTCGTTGGCACCTGGGTCAAGGTTGAGAGCCCTACATTCCTGGGTTCCTGGACATCCCAGGTGCAACCCGGTCTGAAAGGCATCATAGTTGGTTTCATCCAGAGTACTCCAGTGGCTGTGGTAGATACTTTGTTTTTATATCTCTACTTTTCCCCCCCACAATTCTGGCATCGTGTACCTTAGGGGACACTTTTCTATGGCCTTTGGAACACAGGCTGCCCAAGATTCATCACAAATACCTCATTCCAAGTCCTCGGCCAGTGAAAAATGGTAGCAAAAGGTTCTATCACCCAAATCGCTAACAATATGAACCATTCTCCCCACACTAGAAGTTTTCTGTCTCTATCATCAAATGCTCCCTGGGGAGGGGGACGATCAGAGGTGGGTTTCTCGGTAGAATGTGTATGTTTAAGAAATCAGCACATGTAGCTGACCCCACTCCCCAAGTTAGTATTTTCTTTGCAGACAGAGTGGCTTAATACCTGCTCGGAGCTGAATCTGAACTGCTGCCTTTTACTCGATGAGTAGCTACTTTACGATTTTTCCTTTGTTCTTCCTTCCAAAGCAAGAGTCAATGCAAATAACACTTTTAATCATTGTGTAAAGATGTGCATATATCTGTATATCTAACATGTAATTATGTAATCTCTGGTTTTTATAATGCTGTGTGGATAATCTTGCCTTGATATAGCTGCCCCTAGCTTTAGGAAATCCTGGCAGAGGTGTACACTCTTGTAGATGAGAATGACATCTATACATATATATATATATATATAATTTTTTTTTAAGTGACGGTGGCTCCCTTGGGTTCCTGACTCCTTGGCTGTTTCCCTCTGTTGAAACAGGGACCTGAGCAGACCCTAGGATGTGAGCTTTCTGACTCAATCTTATAGACCCTGGTCCTACTTTGTATATCTCTGTAGAATTATCTCCTTAGATGATTTGTACATGCATTTTTTGCAGACTTGAGTTTTGTTTTCTGAAGTTAGATGCCATTTATGAAAATGTGACATAAATCAAAATAAATCATTCTTATTTTCAGATTTTCCTGTTTCTCACTTCTCTTTCCTTTTGACAGCAGCAGCTCGCAGACCTGCGGGGAGACTTGGGCCTGGGGCCTGGTGGAGGCTGTGGGGAATTTTCTCCACCTTGCACTGCACTCTCTTAATGAAACAGTTCCTCTGAAGGTGTTGTGATGGATGAAGTTGAGAAGGAAAGTGAGAGCGAGGGAGGAGATACACCAGCCCCACTCGTTAGGCAAAGTGGTAACGCAGGGTCAGGTGGCTGTCACATGTGATCTCATTTCTCAGGCATCCTTGGGAATAGAAAACTATGGCCAACCCGTTTCACAGGCCAGGGAACTGAGGTTGAGAGATGAGACAAGCGTCCCAAGGCAAATGGTGGAGGCAGAATTCAGACAGTGACAGTCCAGTGGGGGACCCAGGACTCGACCCCTGCATCGCACTCCCGCCTTCAGAAGTCATTGAGGAGCTGATAGCAAAGAGTCAGTCCAGTCACAGGAAGCGGCCTGGAGGAGTCTGCCCTCACACCCACACTTCTCCCAGTCTCTGCTAGGAGATGCAGGTTCAAACCCTGGTGCCAGGGTCCAGCCCCAGCTGATCCAGGGTCTTCAGAGGGAGAACAGTGTCGGCAACTCATTTACATATCAATTAGAGACATTAAGAGTAATTAAAAGGATAGCTCAGTAGGAATATTCAGAGGAGAGAAGAGGCTGAGTAGCTTGGTTTACGCGGGAGACCAATAAAACTTCAAGACAAGAAATTTGCACCACTTGCGTAGGCCACAGGCATCCTTCCATTCTCCCGAAGGAGAGGAGACACTGAGGCCTCCCAGGTCGGATCTTAGAAGCCCAGGCGTGATTAGCAAGCTTGGTGGGTTCCGTGCTCCAGACGGAAACTTCAGCCGGAAATAGAAATTGAGAGAAAGAATGACATGGGGAGACCAAGCTTTGGTGAGCAAGGCCCATAGCTTTATTTTCAATAAGGGCTTTTATATCCTAAGTTACACATAGAGGATAATAGGGGATGCAAAGTCAGCAGTCTTTGATCCTTATCAAAAACCAGGGTTTCTTTCCTGTAAATTTATCGCGTACAAATGGTTCAGGTGATTTACATCATCTTCTGGCCAGAAGGCCTATTAACATTTTATGACTCTTGACAAAGGTTTGTCAGCCGCAAGACTTATTTTCTCTAAGAGTAATTATTTTAAGGTTTGGCGCCATCTTCATCCGAAGTGTTACATAAACTTGCATTCCTATAGGTGGGAGGCGCAGTGGGTTTACAACAAAGAAAAGAATTTATTACCTTAAGGGTCTAAAGTTACTAGCACCAAGGCCACTACTTATTTTTTCTACAAACCAACTATATTAATTAATACACATTCAAGGATACAATACAGGGGATGTGAAAACTTGGCAGCAAGCATTGGCTCATCAATGAAATCTTTTACTAGTTTTATTCTGACAGTTTCTAACTCTCTGAGAGGCTCTAAGTATTTGAATATCTTAAGCTTCCCCTGCTTCTCGAGGCTGAGAGACTGTAAACAATCGTATGCATAGCTGTAGGAGTCCGGGTAAACTTGTCAGGCCAGTTAGAGAGCTATCTGAGGGGTTTGGATTTAAACACTCCTAATGCCTAGGAACTTTATTAATTGGAGCTGTAAGTTAATTCTTTATTAGACAGCAAGATGGTGGTGGGGGACAGCCCCCAGTAAAGTCAGAGGTGAGAGCACAAAGCAATAAAGTAGGCAGACTCTGGTTTTTCTGGGGTAGATGCTCGAGAAGATCCGGGGGGACTCCTGAAGCTGGATCCTGCCTTTGTATATGCCAAGTCTCCTTCCTCATGACCTTTGTCACGAGTAGAGTGCCTCTCCGTGGCGGCTCCCAACACCCTGGCTTGGGAGGATCCCCTAGAAAAGGAAATGGCAACCCACTCCAATATTCTTGCCTGGGAAATCCCATGGACAGAGGAGCCTGGCGGGCTACAGTCCATGGGGTCACAAAGAGTTGGACACAGCGACTAAGCAACCACGAGACAATGAGTGAACCTCACCAGGAGTCAGTGTTGCGGGTCTTTACGCTGTCAGGGCCCCACAGGGGTTGGCACCGGGTTCAGGCTGGCCCTGGGTCCAGGTGTCACTGGGATTCCTCACCTGAGAGAGGCCATGATGGGAGGACCAGGTTTCCCTTGCAGGTGTGTGTGAGGGGACAGGACACAGAGAGAAGCCCCGCTGAGGCCTGGCGCCCCCACCGCTTCTCCCTGCGCAGGTTTCTCTGTCTCTAGACGCCGTCCTCTGCTCCAAGCCACCCACACTTCCCCACCAGCATCCCCACCACTGTCCACTCCTTCCAAAATGATCTTTATTAGACATCTCATTCACCAATATTCTACACACGTCTTTGAACAAATAAGACAAAAGTTACTCATCTCAGCCACAAACTGTCCCAAGCACAGCCCCTCAAGGAAACCAGAGCTGCCCACCAGATGGCTGGTGATCACCCTGCCCCTCATCTCTCTCAGAACGACCCTCCTCACACCGGCTTCCCACCCCCAACTCCAAAGCAGACCAGAAGGTACAGCACTCGTGCCATCCTCGGAATGTTCCAGAATCCACGCAGCCATGTCCCTTCTGATCCCCACTGTGGTTGTTTTTACCATAGCATCCATGCTTCAGTAAATCTGAAAAGTAGGAAAACAACCTTATACTTATATCCTTACAACCTCCAATCTAAACCACAGAAGCTTTTCTGGAAATTCAAGCAGAAGGAAATGTGCAATGTGAAACAGGCGCACAGAGAAACTCTCCCCCTGGAGGTGGGACTGCAGACCCCACGTGTGACCCCTACTCTCATGGTGCTTCCAAGGCAGCCCCTTCCAGCACCCACACCCTACCTCTAGCCCCAGGGCACCTGCACCAGGACACCTCCCCCAGGCCTCTCCCAACCTGGCCATTCCTCCCTATGCAGTTTTCTTCTAAGGGGCAGCTTGGTTTAGGGATCCACCTATTGGAAACCTTGTCTGAACTTGGCCGTGGCCTGAGGCTCTGCCCCCTGCCCCGAGTCCTTCCTTCCCTGCTCCACTTGTTGGTGTCAGACCCACAGTGAGACCTGGGACTTGCAGCATCACCCACTCACCTCCCTGCAGGCTTCCCTGGTGAATGCATTGATCACCTGACCCTGCAAAACCCTTCCTCTCTGTGCCTCTGAGAGTTCAAGAATTCTTAGAACAGAGTGATGAATTCCAGTGAATAGTCAACATATTTTGGAACAATACAGAAGGAGTCATTGCCAAATAAGAAATGTCTGAGCAACGCTCTCACAGACCAATCGCACTGACACAAGAGGAGGAGAAAAGCCTGTGAACATCACAAGTAATGTTAATAATAAGCATAATAATAATAATGGCCACTGTGTATGCTGGGGGTGGAGTAAGTCTGATGTTTGTTTTCCCTTTTCTACCAGCAGCAAGGCAGGGGGTCTGGCTTCTCCTGGGCAAGCCAAAGCTCTCATCCCATGGTTTCTGGAAGGTTCCACAAATGTGCATCATTAATCAGTGAGGAAGGTATTTGATATCAGAGTGATCCCTGGATCCTATGGGACCCAATTCATTTTTTGAACCTACCGTGACCACTGGTGGCTTCAAATTTTAGATGTGCACTGGCCAGGAGGTAGGAAGGTTTAATGGGAGATGTATAGGCCATTTGGAACCTGGACAGTCAGTGTCAGTCAAGTGCCCGGGGGCATGAAATCTACCAGTGATGGTCAAATTGCACGCAGCCCAGGAAAATGCCAGCACACTTTGAGTTTGAGTCTTAGCAAGGCTGTGTCCTTGAGCGAACTTCTCTCTTGTTTCTTCACTGGTAAAGTAAGGATAAATCTAAAAAAAAGTTCCCAGTCCACACTGTAGTACCTCTCCTCCCAGAATTTTAAAATTGGTTAGCACTCTCTGTACTTAATTGACATCTATGATCCAGAGCCAAGGAAGATCACCCACCCCTGGGAGACCCCCCCCCCCAACTGGGTCACACAGAACTCAGGGACTGAACAGGGCTTGACGGGATGTTCTCCTGGGTCTTGGCAAGTCAGTAATTAGGATAATTATTCATGTTTTTCAGCATTTCAATGTTTCCTTTTCCTTTTTTTTTTATTGCCTGCACTGTACCCTCTGCAGTGGAAGCTCTGAGCCCTACCCACTGGACCTCCAGGAAATTCCCCGTCAGTGTTTCCTTTTTAAACCTAGCCAATTGTTATAGACCTTTCTTTACACAAGCTTGTAAACATATTAACAATTTAATTTATTTGTGCTTAGTTGCTTCAGTGGTGTCCGACTCTTTGGAACCCTATGGACTAGACTGCCAGGCTCCTCTATCCACAGAATTCTCCAGGCAAGAATACTGGAGGGTTGGCCATGCCCTCCTCCAGGGGAATCTTAATCTTCCTGACCCAGGGTTCGAACCCACATCTCTCACCTCTCCTGCATCAGAAGCCTGGTTGTTTACCACTAGCGCCATCTGTCAGAAATCTACGGCTGTTTATAAAATGGATTAGATGGGAGGTGCTATGATTCCGCCACAGGGCATCCTCACAGGCGGCCTCCTGGCTGTAGATGCCTGATCAAATTACTAAAGGGCTCTGTGAAAGCTTCCTCTTCTGAAAAAAATAGAAAACGGGATGGCAGTACCCACCCCCCACAGCACATGGGCTTTCAAGGACTTAGCAAATCTCAAGTACCTGATGGGTGTGTGCCGCATGCCAAGTGCTTGATCATCTCTTTAGCTTTGATTATCTTTACAGATCCGTCTGGGTGTCAGCCAGCGACTTCCGGCTGGCTGCAGCTTGAGATGTCCACCCTGGGGGAAGGATAAAGGCGGAACCAACCTGCAGCCAGCACAGAGCGTGCCCAACACAGAGCCAAACCCCGCCAAGCTCCCCCCACCCCAGGTGTCACTGTGAGATACTGGGCTGCCACACGCTTCGGGCAGACACACAAAATGTGGTGCACAGAAACTATATCTGCACTGTGCACATCAGTGACTTGAGTTTTCTCTATGGCTGAACTGTAAGCTCCCCCTCAGGCATTTTGGGGTGAATTCTGCCCAGTTCCCTGCTAAGTAACCTGGGGCTTGCTGGGATCTGGGCTTCCACACTGGGCAGGGTGATGTGGACTTCTGTAAGCCTCCCCCTCTCACCCTGGCTTGGCACACAGGGAGGCAGGGTCCCAGAGGGACACCCCCCAAGACCCTTCTGGAACCTGCAGGTTCAGTGGGGCTACTTTCCAGCTCTGTTTGGCAGGACATGCAGCAGCCACCCAGCCATTGCTACTTACTGACCTGAACAGGGAAGCCCCTCTTCTATCCACTGCCCAGAAGCTGCCCTACCCAGCGCCTGGCCTGAGAACTAAGAAGGAGCCCTCTCTACTCTGAGAGCTCAGAGCTGCTGGGGTGGGGAAGTGCCTGCAGACCCTGGAGATCTCCCTCCACTGCTGAGTGACCCTGGGCTCCTGACCTAATCTCTCTGTGCCTCCGCTTGTCCACTTGTAAAAATGGAGATAACGATTGTACTTCACAGGCTGCTATGGGGGCTGAATGAAGTAAAGTGTGTGAAGCCCCACAGCGCTGCAGCCGTGTGCACTAAAGGAGGCTGAGCCGTCTTTTCAATGTTTATTTTCAGGGAGGCGGGGCAAGATGCTTCCATGAGACCCCCACCTCCTCTGCTCCCCCACCCCCTGGGACTAGAGGACATCTCAGGAAATGGAGCACCACGGCCAGGGTTAAACTTAACCGCAAGGAAAAGGAGAATGAGAAAAAAATTCCAAGTTTCCTGAGAAGATGAAGTTTTTGCTTAATTAGTGGAAACTGGTGGTCAGCTCTGCTCAAGATCCCTTGCTGTCTGGAGGTGAGATGGTCAGGTGACCAGGCCTATTAGTAAATCCCATTTAGAAAGTGAGTGACTTGGAGACAGGCTGAAGCTGGGATTGCAGGAAGCTGCAGTCACTCAGGTTAGCCAGCAGAGGGGGCCATCGGTCACTGTGGTTTGGACCAGGTTGGAAGGATGGGGAACCGGGCTTCCCTGTGTCCTGCTCCATCGCGGTCAAAGCGGTCTGGCCTGATGTCAGTGGTCTTTGAACACACTTATGAGACTACTACAACCGCAGCCCCCGACCCTGTGTGGCTAGGGTGAGGCATGGGATTGAAGTGAGTGCCCTAACTCAGTAATGATATGAAATTATTTAAGAAGTGGGGGACCTGTCCAGGTCCCCACAAGTCTGCGCTTATCTTGGCTTGGAGGACAAGTGAGCCACTGTCTCTGCTTGTGCAGTTACGGTCTCAAAGACGATCCGAGTCTGCCTGGTCAGGCCTCTCTCTGGAGGTCTTGTCCTTCCTGGTGTCACAGACCCTCACCAAACACTTGGCTTCCATTATCAGATGTTGGCCCTGCACAGAAGGACGTGCCCAGCTTCTCTCTGCCTGACTGGACATCACTGAGGTTGTGAGCTGCCATGGAGACCCCGATTTCATCACCAGACTCTGAGATTCTTGGAAACTCCTTGGGTGACTCTGATCCACACCTGTTGTTTGAGCCACTTGAGAAGTGTTGACTTTGGGGAGGGGCTAGTGTTCACGCTGACCAGGACCCCAGATGCCCGACTTGTGTGATGACCCCTCTGACCTTTGCAGGAACAACAGAAATGTGTCGGCTCCAGGACGGAAAGCTTAAGGCTCCATCCCCCCATCCTCCCACCTGTGGCCAGGTCTCCTGGCAGGGACGAAGGTTGCTCCAGCGTCCAACCCTGCCTGGCCTGGGGTCTCCCCCAAGTTTCCCAGGAAACACATTCTCCAGACAGGACCCTAACAACCAGTGAGCAAATAGAAGCTGCCGTCTGGGGGCTGAGGTGGGGGAAAGGACCCCTCCCCTTGATGGTTTTGGAGGCTTTGACACAGAAGCAGTGGCTCTGAGCTGACCACAGGAGTGCCAGGTGGGCAGTGGCAGCAGTGTCGGTGGGGAGACGGTGACTCCAATGGGCTCCATCCAGGAGGGCGGGTGCAGGGGCCTTGGCTGCCTCCAAGGTGGGGGAAGGAAATTGTCCCCTGTGATCCCAGCCTTGTCTCCCTCCTTACCCTGCAGGGCTGTATGCTGAGTGCCCTGTCCTCTTGGGGGTGGGGGATGAGCAGGGACCTATTGGGGAGATGCTGTTGGGAATCTGTGGACAACCTTGGTGGGTGGGGGAGTGGTTGGTGTTAGGAGGAGATGCTGACTCAGGGCCTTCGGGGATGATGGATGGGACAGAGTCCTTTTCTTGGGGTGGAGGGTGTGAGAGGGCTGGGTACCGGGTGGGGGGCTCCCATGTGGGGAATCACGTGCCACATCAGGGCAGCTCTTGGTCCTCCAACCAGACCTCACTCGACACATCTCAGTGTAACAGGTAGGTGCCCCCTCAAAGGGCTTTGGATGAGTTGCTTACACTACAACAAGGGTATTAACCTCTCACTTCTAGGACACACACAGGCTCTCACTCTATAGCCTTGGACCCAAGTGCAAGGCTAAAAATGAAGCCTTTTGTTTTGAAAAGGAGCCAGTGTCTCTTTTCCAGCGGGAAAGGTGGTTCAGGCCCAGAAGCCCTGCCTTCGGGAGCCGTGCTACTTCCTGGCCCCCGAGCAGCAGAAACAGCCCTCAGTAGCATCAGGGGAGTTGGCCATGTGTCCTGGAGAGCAGGAGCTCAGGTCTGACAGTGTGGACACGTTCCTGGTGTCCCGGGAGAGCAGAGTGTCTCCAAGAGTGGGGGAGATGACTCTCCATCTGGGGATGGCTAAGACTTCAAGAGCTCTCATGGTGACACTTTGTTTATGGATCAAAACTGCATCCATTTTCAGAGGAAAAATAGCAAAAGAAGGCCAAGGTGTCACAGATGCTACACTTGACTTGCAAAGAAATACCAAAAAAAGTGCCAATTGGTAAAATGGATTTATTGGCTCTCTCTATACCATGAAAGTCATGAATAACCTTTTTAGGGGAACTTACATTTGAAATAGTGTTTCTCAACACCATTCTAAGTGATGCTTAGAAGGTGAGAAACCTTCTAAGTGTCCAAGTGACACTCTCTGTCCGGCCACACTAAGTCTCAGGTTTGCAGCATCCTCACCTCTAGGGAGCTACTTTGGGGTCCTTCCCTGCTCCCCAGGCCTAGGGCAGACCCTCTGCTGGGTGATGCTAAGACACTGCCCCCCGCCCCCATCTGTGGAAGGCTGAGAAGGAAGAGAGTGACTTGGCAGAAATAAAACACAGCGGCGTCAAGTCTTAGGAATGAAGACCTGTCCTCATGCTGAGCACGGGAGCTTTATTCTTTAAGACATTAGGCCCAGGCATTTGGTTCAGGCCTGGCCAGGAGCAGTGTGAGAGAAGCAGAGGAATGAGCACTGGGTGGGCAGGCAGGGTACCCAAGTGCGGAGGTCCCCTTCCTGGGTGTCGGGCAGCCACGTGGCTTCAGAAGGTGCATTCTGGAAATGAAGCACAGACAAGCGTCACCCTCAGCTGTGTGGTCCCCGTCCACCGCTGCCTGGCTTCTCCGGGTCCAAACCAGCTCCAAGGTCAGTGGTGTGTGCTGTCTCCCTGCCAAGTCCCTGGGGAAGGGTCGAGTCCCCACCCCCTGGGAGCACAGCCATATACCCCAGGAGTACCCCAGGAGTCAGGACAAATTGAGCCTGAGACAGGCCAAGCCAGACAGGGCCGCTGCTAGAGTTCAAAGAAGTATCTTCTCAGGCTGAGGAGCGGGTGGAGGGGGGATGACCAGCACAGGGGTGACACCCCATTGGGCCCAGAGCCTGATCTGGACCTCTGCCTGGGTTTGCGGGAAGGGGAGGAGCCCTGGGCAATGGGTAGCCCCCCACCCCCCTAACTGATTAGGGAGGCAGACCGGCTGGCTGGAATGCAGGCGCCTTTGTCATTCCCCAGGGACAAAGGGCAAGTGTGCCCCCACCCCCCACTGTGCCGATTCCAGGAAAGGGCCTCTTAGAAGGTGAGCTGGCACCTGGGCTCCAGATGGCGCACGGCCATCCAAGGGGGTGGAGATGGGGGACAGGAGGGGGGGGGAGGGGGAAGGGGGCGGAATACAGCCAGGAAAGCAGAGCACCCAGTGCGCTGCCGTCTGCTCCTGGGCAGGGTCCCCCGGGGCCACCCTGCACCCCACTGCCCCAGTGAGGGAGGGGAGAGCCCCTTGTGGTGCAGGCAGGAGAGGGGTGACAGGGTGGGGAGATGTCCAGACAGAGAGCACGTCACAAATCACAAATGACCAAGGCTCTGAGTGGGGTGCTTGCTGAAAACGGCCTTGAAAGTCAGCCTGGTTTTCCAAACCCATGTAGTATCCACTTTTCTCCAGGGTAGCTTTTAAGCTATTTCCCTCTACATAAGGCCTTGACTCTGAACACCTTTCTGAAATGATTACAAACTAAGTGCATGTGTGATCAGTCGTGTCCAACTCTTTGTGACCCCCTGGACTGCAGCCCGCCAGGCTCCTCTGTCCATGGGACTCTCCAGGCAAGCAAACTGGAGTGGGTTGCCATTCCCTCCTCCAGGGGATCTTCCCAACCCGGGGACTGAACCCACGTCTCTTGTGTCTCTTGCATGAGCAGGTAGGTTCTTTACCACTGGTGCCACCTGGGAAGCCGCGCCTTGCCCAGCAGACAGCTGTGGCATAGGGGGCCCACCCAGGGCCCAAGTGCGTGTGGCTTCCCGGGGCCCGAAAGACCCTGTGCGTTCGATCTGGCTCACCTGCTTCCTGCAGGGGCTTGAAGCACCAGGGCACCCCGTGGATGCTGGAGTCGAAGCAGCAGCCGCGGTTGTTGCACTGCTCGGGGGTGACCTCGGGGTAGCCGCAGTCCACCCTGTCCTTGGCCGGCACCGCACACTGGTTCGCCGCTGGCCCACACACAGCCAGGTCAGACAGCCTTCTCTGGCTTGGGGTTGGTTCCCCGGCCCTTCCCCCAGCTCCCAGTTCATAGGATACAACCCCAGCCCTCCCCCAACACGCTGCTCCAGGGCCCTCTTTCCCTATAAGTATTTAAGGAGAAATGTTTTGTGGAAGATCTGGCCGGCTGCCCGGGGTCTCTCACTTGGGTGCTCCTCGCACCTGTACAGCCTGGGTTCCCGCCAGTTGGCAGGTACCCACAGGAATCCAGGGTCCCCTGAACCCGGAAACAAAGTTCCCCTACAGTGTTTTATCAACAGAACTTCCCCCTTAAAAATGAATAGGATAATAGAAGGTAGGCAGTCAAGTGAGAAAACCGCAATGTACGCTATTTTCTGCCTGTCCCTACTTCCCTTGGCACACTGTGCCTGTATATCTGTGGGTCTCTGTGATTCACTTTTCAGATAAGTCTTTATGTCAGAAGCTCAGCAAAAGTCCACTGTGCTGAAAAACCAGATTTTTCCTTAGGCAAATAGAATTCACAGGGAACCTAGAATCCTCTTCTATGGCTCCCAATTCATAATTCCTTATTCCACTGGTTCCCAAACTTTGCTCATGTTGGGGTCAGGACCAGTGACACCTGCTCTCACCCAGAGACATTATGATGTAGTTGGCACATCCTACTGGGTTTTGAGATTTAAAAGCTTCCAGGTGATTCTGATGGCTCCCAAGTTTGAGACCAATCAGAACCTGATAAAAGCCACATTTTAATTTCTGCAAAATCCAGTTAATGGAACAGCCATGCCCCACCTGGAATCACAATTCAATGGCTAAATGAAAACTGTAGGTATTGAAAATGTTCTGGAAGCACAAGTTTTCATTTGTCTTTTCTTTGTGTTTTGCAAATGTGCCAGAATAATGTAAAAAGACCTATACTGTTAATTCAGAAGTCTCCAGCAAGGAAGGCAGTGGGAGGGTAGGCTTTGTGTGGCTTCCAGGGTTCCCATCCTGCTTTCCACACTGACCAGTAGAGTCAGTTTTTAACTCTCTGAAGCTCAGTTTTCTTGTCTACAAAATAGGGACAGCAAGACCCAGTTTGTAGGGCTGCTGAGAGAAAATGTATATGTCTGCTAAGTTTGTCATTATTGTTCAGTCCCAAAGTTGTGTCTGACTCTTTGCGACCCCATGGACTGTAGCCCACCAGGCTCCTCTGCTCTCCACTATCTCCTGAAGTTTGCACAAACTCATGTCCATTGAGTTATCTAGTCCACTGAGTTGGCGATGCTCTCTAACCATTTCATCCTCTGCCACCCCTCTTCCCTTTGTCTTCAGTCATTCCCAGCATCAGGATCTTTTCCAATGAGTCGGCTCCTTGCATCAGGTGGCTAAAGTAGCAATCATTAAATTATTAAGGAGCTTGGTCACTTTCCTCTAGCCCACAGAAAGCCCCCAGCCTGGCTCTTCCATGTCCTGTCCCCTTGTCCTGTGTTCCCACTGTCCACCCAGCCCCTCCTCCTCCCTGCCGCCCAGTGGGAGGGGGTCAGAGCGGTACTCACACAGGCCCACATACTGCCCGGTCGAACTGGAGGACCCCAAGGCCAGGACCACCACCACCAGCAGCCAGAATGTTCTGGCCTCCATAGTCACAGGCTGGCTCTGGGGACCCGACTGCTCAGAGAACATGTTGAGTTGGCCAAGAAGACTTATTTATACCCCTGTGTTTACACAGGCTCTCCAGGTTCTGTTTGTTTGGGAACCCGTCCCTCCAGCCCCGCCCACTCAAAGTCCCCAGAGGCTCGACCATCCCAAAGGGTAGAGGTGCTTCCCACCCCACTGTTTTGTGGTAGCAAGTGAGGGGCAATGGCAGATGCAGCTGCCTGTGAACATCTCTCTACCTGAGAGAACACCTGGGAGCCAGAGCGGGGTCAGTGCCCCTTGTCAGCCTGGCCAGGAAGAAAGAACAAAGGCTCAGTGTGAGGCTCAAGGAAGCACCATCAGGCCTGGGCGCCACCCAAAAACCCACCCAGGAGCAGGTCAGGAGGGTCCCTGCTCAGTGACATGAGTTCCCAGGCCACTGAATCCCAGGCCAGCCTCGAGTACTTGAAAAGACAGGCGACAACCGCAAGTCAGCAGGTAAAACAGGTGTGCTGGTTTCATTTCTGTGTCATAGCTCTTGAAAGGTAGAAGTGCTTTTTCTTCATTTTTTGCTCTTTCTCCAGCAAAAAGTTATTTTTATCAACGACATTTTAACAAATGTACTGAGGATGTTTTAATAAAGATACAATACCTGCAGTTGGTTGTTAAATCAGACAGCACAGAAGACTCTGCCCCTTCTGTGTGACACTGTCCACGTTCCACACAGTCTTAGGTGTTTCCCCAGAATATCCTCTGTGCATTTAAGCACATTAGTTCACAAGAAAGGGAACGTACTCTACCTTGCCCAGCTTCCTTTTCATTTTTTTTTTTGATGTGAAAGCTAAAGCTTGGATATTATTTTATAACAACATATCTAGGGGCTTCCCTGGTGGTCCAGTGGTTAAGAATCTGTTCTGCCAACGTAGGGGACACGGGTTCAATCACTGCTTCAGGAAGATCCCACATGCTGTGAAGCAACAAAGCACATCCGCCACAGCTACTGAAGCCCTTGAGCTCTAGAATCCTCGAGCCACGACTATGGAGTCCGTGTGCTGCAATGACTGAGCCCTTGAGCTGAGAGCGTGTGTTCTGCAACGAGAAAAGCTACCACGATGAGGTGCACACACCATAGCTAGACAGTAACCCCTGCTCTCCACAACTAGAGAAAGCCCTTGTGCATCAAGGAAGACCCAGCACAACCAAAAAAACAAAATTAATTAATTAAAAAGCATATCTAAATGAAATGGGAATAATTATACCCACTTTGCAGAGGAACAAACTAAGGCTCAAAATGTTGTTATCAAATTCATACTGCTGGTGGTACAACAGGCTGATAAATCGAGAGATGGGTGTTGGAGCAACAGTAGCGATTTCATTTGGAAAGCCAGGAACCCAGGAAGATGGTGGACTCGTGTCCCAAAGAACCGTCTTAGCTGAATTAGAATTCAGGTTTCTTTCCACTAAAAGGGGAGGGGTGTTGCTGGTTGCTGCAAACTTCTTGGTACCGGCTAGACCCCGGACCTTTGTTCTTGCAGCAATCCACACAGGTCTAGGCACCATGTTCTTGTAAACTTCCAACAGGACAAACATTCTCTGCTCTGCAACTTTTTATCTCTATGTGAATGAAACGTGTTTTACCTTTAAAGGTTAAGGCTGGGAGGCAGAGCCTTGAGAAGGGGCTATTGTGTATTTCAGGCTATAGGTGACCTACTTGTACCAAGATGAAGGAGCATCATGACTAAGCTCCAGCCACAGAGCATAATAGGGCTTCCCAGGTGGCGCCAGCAGTAAAGAACCTACCTGCCAATGCAGGAGACACAAGAGATGCAGGTTCAATCCCTGGGTCAAGAAGATCCCCTGGAGGAGGGCATGGCAGCCCACTCCAGTATTCTTGCCTGGAGAATTCCACAGGCAGAGGAGCCTGGAGGGCTATAGTCCAGCGGGTCGCAAAGAGTGGGACACGACTGAGCACACATACCATTCATCCATCCATCTGTCCATCCATCCATCTGTCCATCCATCCGTCCACAGAGCATGAAGGTTATAGCCGAAGGATCAGCTGCACTATGGAGTTGGGTTTGCTCGTCTCTGTTACTGGACATCTGCCAAAAGTCACCAAGGAGGCCTGGCAGAGCTGTGATTTGACCTGCCTCTGTGGGACCCTGTGGTCTCCTCCTCCACTGAGGATGCCAGCCCCATCTGCACCTGACTGGTGAGGAGAGCAGGGGATCATGGGGTCTAGCTGTGGTATGTTCTCTAGGCTTCCTTCCTAACAGGGTATTCTTCTCTCTCTGTTGAATTCTGAACCAGGAACCGTGGGGTAGGAGTTGTCCACCATCCCAGGGCAGACACACCTGCTGGCTGCACTTAACCCCCAGGTGGGGGTGTGTTTTAGGAGGGGTCCCCAAACCACCCAGGGGTTCATCTCTAGCACTGCCCTTCCCCAAGGGACTGATGGGCTAAGCTGTGCGTGCTCTGGAATCGGGCACTGTGTCCCACCTCATGACTCCCTAGGCCCTGCTCTGCTACCCAGGGAGCCCTGGGTGAACCCATGTGCAGAGACGCCCATGTCTGAATTGTCCCTCCCCACAAGGCTTACAGACAGAGCAGTTTCTGCATTGTTTTCAGGGCATTTGCTCTGTTCCCAGAGAGGGGAGTAACCCAAGCTAACAGATGGCTTGATTTTTATGTAATTAACAAGAACATCACATCAAATTCCTCACAGCATTTGCTGGCCTGACCCCTGCCTTCCCGCTCCTCACAATATCCCCAGGCCAGGCCAGGCAGGGGAACTGGATCCGGTTCCAGGAAGTCACAGATGCTCAGAAACAGGCTTAGAAGTGACAGTTGTCTGAAGGCTGTCCTGGCAGGGAGAGCACCCGGCTGCCCCTGGAATTGCCTGGAGAGCAGGACCTGCGTGGACCCCCGGCCTGCCCACCCAGGCAAGTAACTGGGATGCCACTGAGTTCTCCCGCAGCCAGCACCAGCTGCTGCCTGGTAACTTGCTCAGCATCCCTCAGCGAATGTAGATTGAGCCCCACTGCAAGAGCCTGGGGCTTGGGGCTGAGGCAGGAATAACATGGAACATGTCCCCAACCTGGAAAATCCCCCACAGGGAGACGGGGTTGTAGTTACAGTGATGAAGCCAAGGACCTGGTCCCCGTCTGGGGCCGAGTAACCTTGGGCTTGTCCCTCCCCGTCTCTGGGGCCCCGGCTTCCTCGTCTGTCACGTGGAGCCTGGGCCGCAGGCGTGCATGAGCTGGTGACCCCAAGCCGGATGCCAGGGTCACACTCTGATCACCTGCCAGGCATGGTGCGGCAGCTACGGTGCAGAGGGTCCAGTCCCCCAGAGCCCGGTCCCATAGAAGCCTTGGCTAAGGGAGAAGCTGGGGATGGGCGGGCAGGACACAGGCTTCTTGGAGAAAATGGGGCTGGGCTGGCCTTGGAGCCCCGGGAACTGAGGCTGTGCGGAGAAGTCCAGTGTGTGTGTTCTCTTTGTTCTGCTCCCATCAGGGGCATAGGATGGGGACAGGGAGCCCACCCTGCCTCCCAGAGCACACAGGCCCATAGCCGTAGCCATCAGCAATCCAATGGGGCACTTCAAGTTCCAGGAATGTAAACCCAGTGCCAGAGCAGCGGGCCCCTGGGTCACCTGTCTTGGCCCCGCCCCAACAGGTGGCTGCCTGGTGCCTAGAGCCCAGTCTGAGCAGCTGGTTGGGCTGTCCCGGGAGCCTGCCCTGCAACCCCACCTGGGCTGTGTGTGCAGGTGCCCAGGGCAAGCAAGATGCCAAGAAGCAGGCCATCTGGCCCTGGGGGCTGCCACCTCCCATTGCAGGATGCCTGGCCACTGGCACATATGTAAGAAGCATGGGCTGAGTGTGATCATGGGATGGATACTCAGCCTGTGATGCTGGGCCCTCAGGATACCAGGCAGAAGCCTGCCCTCAGAACCCCGAGAATTGGCCTTGAAGTATGAACTGCAGTACGATACCTGACAGAGTGCTAGCTACCCAGCAGGCTTCTCATCGGGGGTGAAACTGCACTGGGTTTTGAGGGATGAGTAGGAATTCGGACTGGTGATGGTCAGAAGGGCATTCTGGGCAGGCACTGTGAGCTCACCACCTCATAGAAAATACGATCAGTGTGGCCTGCACAGGGTGATATACTCCACTTTACCACTCAGCTTTCTGATACTGTCCCTCTTGGTTACTCAAGCCCACAAAGAGTCACACAGAGAAAGAAGTTTCAAAGTCCAGTAATTGACACCCTCTGGGTGGCTCTGGGGTCACGCCCTTCTCCAAGAAGCTCCCTGCGGACCAGCTGTCGCTTTGCCCTGCAGCTGTCTTGGGTGCGGCCCCACCTTCTGTGCTGAGTTCTCTGCAGCCAAACCCTCCCTGAGGAGCTGGACTGAGTTTCCATGTTCAGGGGACACAGACATGGACTGATTCAGGGCGGACTGGTTTATTCTGAGGGCAAATGGGGGGCTTGGGGCTGTACAAATGAATCACCTACCAAACGTGGGGAGAGGGGAGAGGAGAGCAGGCCCTGAGTTGGGATGGAGGCCATGGGCCTGAGGACAACCCCCATGGACCCTGGGTCTCCTGCCCCCAGTACTGGGCCAGCAGCGGTCCTATCGCAACAGGGCTTGTGATATCCCCTGGGGGTTCTGGGGAAGTGATGTCCAGCTCAGGGTACACTTCCAGCGGTGTGGCCACAGTGACCTCTACATCCAGGGTGCCTTTGGGGTTGGAGCTCTTGCGTCAGCAGCAGGTGCTGTTACAATGTTACAACAAAGAAAGGTTCCCAGGAACAAGTCAGCTAAGGACCAGGAAGCCCACAGGATCAAGGCAGAAATAAACAGAGTTAGAGCCTGGATCAGGCGTGCCCCGGGCACCAGGCCCCTTGTGGACAGCCCTGACTTTTGGACCCAGAAAGCCTTTTTGTGCAGCTGGATGGGCTCCAGCAGGAAGCCGAGGCCTGGCAACCACTGAAACGGCACCTGGGTGTGCCCTCCACTTGAGCCTGACCAGCACCAGCTCCTGGCCCTGTGCTGCATCCTAGAGGGATAGCCTGGGAAGACAGAGATCATCCCTGAGAGCCCCCAGTGCAGGCAGGACAGGACAAAGGCCCAGCAGCAGCAGGAGCCACCGTCACCGAGTGACCTGCGGATATGCTGGGTGCAGTCACGTCCTTCCCAGAGTCATGTCCTTCCTGGAACCCCAGGACATGGCTTTATTTGGAACAAGGTTGTCTGGGTGTAAGTGTTTCAGTTAAGGTGAGGTCAGGCTAGGGTAGGGTGGGTCCCTGGTCCAATCTGACTGGTGTGCATATAAGAGAGGAGAAAATACAGCGACAGACAGAGAGGAGACGATGTGAACATGGACAGGCATGGAGATGTCCTTGACTACAGGGACCAAGACCCAGAGATGCCACTCAGAGCTGAGGACCGCGGGCAGCCCCCAGGAGCTGGAAGACGGGGGAGGCGGCTCCCCTAGCACCTCAGAGGGAGCCGGGCCCACAGAGACTTCCAGCCTCCAGGCTGTTGGAGGAGAGATGTCTGGGGTTTAAACCACTCAGCCTGTGGTGCTTTGTTATGGCAGCCCCAGGGAACACCCAGTTCTGAGGGTCTATTTAATTTATACTTTCTCCAGGGAGGGGAGGGGTTGTTGTTGTTCAGTCGCTAAGTGTTGTCTGACTATTCATGACCCCACAGACTATAGCACGCCAGGCTTCCCTGTCCTTCACCAACTCCTGGAGTTTGCTCAGATTCATGTCCATTGAGTCAATGATGCCATCCAACCATCTCATCCTCTGTCGCCCGCTTCTCCTCCTGAGGGGAGGGAGGATTCGGTCAAAGATCTGGATAGATGTCTCCAAGAAAGCCTCTCCTTCCCCGCCTCCCACCGGCCCCTTGGTCAACTGGACAAGCTCTGCCCAGGGCGCATGTCCTCTCACCCAGGACCCTGGCGCTTCTGCTGTGCAGACTGACACCCTACCCCCTCCAGCGTCCCTGCCTATGTCCTCATTGTGCACAAATGATTAGTAGTCTCTGTGAACCACGGGCCACAGCCAATCACCAAGTGTCTGCTGAATCCCTTCTACACTTCCACATGAGACCAAAATAATCCCCACCGGGCCCTCCATTCAAACGTCCTTGCTTAGGGAGGCTGGACCACACTGGCCAGCGGGGAAGAACAAAGCTCTCACCTTCCAATCAGGGCCTGGAGGACCAGGGCAGGGAGCAACCACGCCAGGGGAGGCCCAAGGCAGGTGACCGTGTGGTGAGTCGTCCACGTGGGGACACATTCAGAACACGTGGGATGCTATTAATGATTATGCCAGGACAGCAGGCGTGGGGTCCCAGGCCACCTGGCAAGAGGACATCCCACCAGCCCTGAACCTGGTGGCAGTCACTTCTGATAGGAACTGCACAGTGTGTGACTTTGATGGAGAACAGGCAAGGTGCTTTCTAAAGCTCTGGAAACAGACACAAGCCAAGTAGTGCAAGCATGAGTGTGTCATGGTCGATCACACTCTGACATACATGTGCACTGGTGGGCAATGTGTGTGTGTATAAGCATGCACATCCAGCCCTGTCTTAGTGTGTTCAGGCTGCTACAACAGCACCACAGACCAGGTGACTTATAAACAACAGTTATTTCTCATAGCTCTGGCAACAAAAGAGTCCAAAATGCAGTATATGGATGCAATCTCAAAAACAACAGAATGATCTCTGTTCGTTTCCAAGGTAAACCATTCAATATCACAGTAAGCCAGGTCTCTGTCCCAACCACTAATGCCAAAGACGCTGAAACTGAACAGTTCTATGAGGACCTACAAGACTTTCTAGAACTAACACCAAAAAAAGATGTCCTTTTCATCACAGGGGATTGGAGGGAAAAAGTAGGAAGTTAAGAGATAACTGGAGTAACAGGTAAGTTTGGCCTTAGAGTACAAAATGAAGCAGGGCAAAGGCTAACAGAGTTTTGCCAAGAGAACGCACTGGTCATAGTAAACACTCTCTTTCAACACCACAAGAGAAGACTCTACACATGGACATCATCAGATGTACCAGAATCAGATTGATTATATTTTTTGCAGCCAAAGTTGGAAAAGCTATATACAGTCAGAAAAACAAGACCAGGAGCTGACTGTGGCTCAGATCATGAACTCCTTATCGCCAAATTCAGACTGAACTTGAAGAAAGTAAGGAAAACCACTAGGCCATTCAGGTATGACCTACATCAAATCCCTTACGATTATATGGTGCAAGTGACAAGTAGATTCAAAGGATTAGGTCTGATGGACAGAGGGCCTGAAGAACTGCGGATGGAGTTTCTTAACACTGTGCAGAAGGTGATGATCAAAATCATTCCAAGAAAAAGAAACGTGAAAAGACAAAATGGTTGTCCAAGGAGGCCTTACAAGTACTGAGAAAAGAAGAGAAGCAAAAGGTAAAGGAGAAAAGGAAAGGTATACCCATCAGAATGCAGTTCCAAAGAATAGCAAGGAGAGATAAGAAAGTGTTTTTAAGTGATCAGTGCAAGGAAATAGAGGAAAACAATGGAATGGGAAAGACTAGAGATCTCTTTGAGGAAATCAGAGATACCAAGGGAACATTTCATGCAAAGATGGGCACAATAAAAGACAGAAATCGTATGGATCTAACAGAAGCAGAAGATATTAAGAAGAGGTGACAAGAATATACAGAAGAACTATATAAAAAAGATCTTGCTGCTGCTGCTACTAAGTCACTTCAGTCGTGTCCGACTCTGTGCAACGCCATAGATGGCAGCTCACCAGACTTCCCCATCCCTGAGATTCTCCAGGTGAGAACACTGGAGTGGGTTGCCGTTTCATGACCCAAAAAACTATGAGGGCATGATAACTCACCTAGAGCCACATATCTTGGAGTGCAAAGTCAAGCAGGTGTTAGGAAGCATCACTATGAACAAAGCTCATAGAGGTGATGGAATTCCAGCTGAGCTATTTCAAATCCTAAAAGATGATGCTGTGAAAGTGCTGCACTCAATATGCCAGCAAATTTGGAAAACTGAGCAGTGGCCACAGGACTGGAAAAGGTCAGTTTTCATTCCAATATCAAAGAAGGACAATGCCAAAAAATGTTCAAATCACTGCACAATTGCACTCATTTCAGATGCTAGCAAAGTAATACTCAAAATTCTCCATGCCAGGCTTCAATAGTATGTGAACCAAGAACTTCCAGATGTTCAAGCTGGATTTAGGCAACCCACTCCAGTATTCTTGCCTGGAAAATCCCATGGACGGAGGAGCCTGGTGGGCTGCAGTCCATGGGGTCGCTAAGAGTCAGACATGACTGAGCGACTTCACTTTCACTTTTCACTTTCATGCATTGGAGAAGGAAATGGCAACCCACTCCAGTGTTCTTGCCTGGAGAATCCCAGGGATAGGGGAGCCTGGTGGGCTGCTGTCTATGGGGTCGTACAGAGTCGGACATGACTGAATCAACTTAGCAGCAGCAGCAGCAGAGGAACCAGAGATCAAATTGCCAACATCCATTGGATCATAGAAAAAGCAAGAGAATTCAAAAAAAAACATCTGCTTCATTGACCACACTAAAGCTTTTGACTGTGTGGATCACAACAAACTGTGGGAAATTATTCAAGAGATGGGAATGCTGAGGGAGTTAATTCCCAGGCAGGTTGATAAGAAGTCTGGGGTCCCCGAGGAAAAGAGACGGGTCTGGGATTCTCAAGGAGGAGATGGGGGTCTGAATTCTGGAGGAGGAGAAAAGGAAAAATGTCTTTTTGTTGTTTTTTTTTTTCCTTCCTCTCTCTCATTCTTTAGTCTTAGTCATATAAAATGGTTTTTTTCTTTAAGCCTGGAACTGATGATAACACAACAAACAAGTCATTTTAAACTCTGTCCAAGGGATTATATAACAGCAATGTATCCTGCTTGAGGACAGTTTCTCCTTCCTGAAAGCCTTCTGACAAATCCTGATAGCGTAAAATGTATATTGTGGGAGTAGGATCTTTCTACTGTTAGGTTCTAATCCTGTTATCCTAAAGTGTAAATTGTGGGAGTGGGTCTGGTAGAATTTTTACAACCTTGAGACATTCTTTTGATTTATTGTAATAACTAATTTTAAAAGTGTATAATTCCCTTGCTAAATACTAGCTAGGCGGGGGCAATCTCCACCCTCTTCTGATGTCTATGTCAGAAGTCTCTCTGTCCCTTTTCACTGTAATGAAACTTCGGCCACACAAGAGCCCTGAGTGGTCAAGCCTCGTTTCTGGTCCCGAAGCTAAATCTTCCTCAGAGATGGTGAATCCAACATCTAAGTTATCACTCTAAGTTATCATCTCGGGGGCTCGTCCAGGACCTTTAGGACAAGGCAAGAACACTCAGAGCTCTAGCCTCTCTGCTTTCTCAATATACACGTTTTCTGCTTTACTTTACTAACTCTTTGGGGTGCTTGTGTGAATGAATGACAGGCCCTGTGTGAAGCAAGTGATGATCCCTGCTCTGCAGTTTCATGGTACCTCATAATGATTGAAGGCAGCCCCAAAAAGAGGAGCCTTGTGGGGGGTTTATACCGACTTGCCAATGCCAAGACACACCCAAGGTCCCTGCAAGGGGAGAAACCAAAATGGGCAAAGCGTGTGGGCTGAACTTTCCTTTCTCGGTCAGCTTTTCCTAGTCTCTTTGCCCATTCATCATAATTGCGTGTGTCAACTACAAATTGGCACTTACCAAGAGCGTTGCCAATGACTAAACAAAGGCATTTGCCATCTGCCTCTATGGAGATTTGACTTCCCTGGTGGCTCAGACGGTAAAGCGTCTGCCTACAATGTGGGAGACCCGCGTTTGATCCCTGGGTCAGGAAGATTGTCTGGAGAAGGAAATGGCAACCCAGTCCAGGAGTCTTGCCTAGAAAATCCTGTGAATGGAGGAGGCTGGTAGGCTACAGTCCATGGGGTCCCAAAGAGTCGGACACGACTGAGTGACTAAACTTTTCTATTCTGTACTGTTGATGGAGGAAAGTCAATTTCTATTTGCCTTTCAAGACCCTATTCAGCCAGCTTCTCAGTTAACCTGGACAGTTTTGCCCCAGGGATTTGACAGCCCCCATCTCTCTGGTCAAAGTTTGTCATGGGGTCTACAAAATTGTAATTGCTCCAAGGCAGTGGTCCTACAATATGTCGATGATATTCTGCTCTGTGCTGAGACAGAGGAAGCTTGCTCACAAGCCTCAGAAGATTTCTTAAAAACTTTCTGGCAGGCTGAAGTTAAAAGGCATCAAGGAAAAAATCTCAGCTTTGCAACAATCTGTTAAATATCTGGCCCTAATCATATCAGAAGGGACTAGGGCCATAGGCCAGGAGAGAATTAAACCTATACTAAATCATCCCTTACCTATGACTTTAAGACAATTTGAGAGGCTTTGGGGGAAGCACAGGCTACTGCTGCATTTGGATTCCAAGTTATGAGGAACTTGCTCGGCCTTTATATAAACTTATAACTGAAACTCAGCAGGCCCAAACTGACAAGCTGGTTTGGTCTCCAGATACTCAAAAGGGTTTTAAGGCTCTTCAGCCTACTCTCCTGAAAGTTCCTGCTTTGACCTTGCCCAAATTGTCAGAATTTAATTTGTTTGTCACTAAAAGAAAACTTCAGAGAAGGCAATGGCACCCCACTCCAGTACTCTTGCCTGGAAAATTCCATGGACAGAGGAGGCTGGTAGGCTATAGTCCATGAGGTCGCTAAGAGTTGGGTGCGACTGAGTGACTTCACTTTGACTTTTCACTTTCATGCATTGGAGAAGAAAATGGCAACTCACTCCAGTGTTCTTGCCTGGAGAATCCCAGGGACGGGGGAGCCTGGTGGGCTGCCGTCTATGGGGTTGCACAGAGTCTGACACGACTGAAGCGACTTAGCAGCAGCAGCAGCAAAAGAAAACTTGAGAGTTTTGACACAACCCTGAGGGCCTCACCAGCAATCTATAGCTTATCTGAGCAGAGAGTTAGATGTAATCTCAGGTGGGTGGCCACACTGTCTAAGAGTAATTGTGGCAGCGGCTTTATTAACACCCAAAGCCCTCAAAATAATTAACAGGTGAAATCTTACTGTACTGACTTCTCATAATGTGAGTGGAATCTTAAACTCTAAGGTTAATACTTGGATGACAGACAGTCGGCTTCTTAAATATCATCATTGTTGTTAGAAGGATTAATAACTAAGCTTAAAGTTTGCGGAAACTTTAATCTTGCCACTTTCCTTCCCGAGAAGGAAGATGAAACACCTGATCATGATTGTTCACTATTTCTAACTTTAAACTCTCCAGCTTGAGAAGATCTAATGGATTCCCCATTAGACAATTCTGACATGGATATATTTACAGATGGCAGTTCTTTTGTTTGGAATGGGAATCGGAGAGCAAGTTACTCTGTGGTTGTATCTGAACAGATTTTAGAGGCAAAGTTTCTTCCCCCTGGTACAAGTGCCCAATTGGCAGAGCTTATTGCTTTAACTCGAGCCCTAGAGTTAAGCAGAGGGCAGCAATATCTAAATATTGCTGATTCTAAGTATACTTTTTTGACTTTACATGCCCATGCTGCAATATGGAAAGAGAGACAATTTAAAACTGCAACAAGAGAATGTATTAAACATTTCAAAAAGATTGAGAGACTTTTAACTGCTGTATATTGTCCTAAAGAAGTAGCTGATAAACATTGCAAGGGGCACAGCAGGGATGGGAGTAAAGGAAAGGAAAATCAGGTGGCTGATTCTCAAGCCAGAAAAGTGGCACTTTAGGAACTCTCCTACAAACACCCCTAGTCTGGACAGGTCCTGCTGAACAGGAAAAACTACAATATACTGAAGAAGAATTAGAAAGATATGAGAAAAGGGGAGCAAAAATTACTGATATAGGTTGGTTATAGTCTGAAGTTGGACGATTCATAATTCCTGAAAATGCTCAATGGAAAATTCTTAAGGGTTTACACCAGAGTTTTCACTTAGGTGTTGAAAGCACTTACCAGATGGCTTCTCACCTATGTGAGAGTAAAAATGTAATGAAAACTTTAAGAAACATTATCAAGAGATGTGAGGTTTGTCAGAAAAATAGCCCAAAGACTGAACAGTTAGCAAGAACTGGGTTCCAATGAAGTGGAAAGTATCCCGGAGAGGATTGGGAAATTAATTTTACTCACATGCCAAAGACAGATTTTCTTACTTACAAGTCTGGGTAGACACTTTAACTGGATGGATTGAGGCTTTTCCCTGCCATAGTGAACAGGGTAAGGAAGTTATAAAAATTTTAATCCCTGAAATTATTCCCAGGTTTGGGCTGCTGCAGAGCCTCCAGAGCGACAATGGCTCTGCCTTTAAAGCTGCTGTATCTCAAGGGGTGTCAAAAGCTCTAGGAATAGAATATCACTTACACTGTTCCTGGAGACACCAATCTTCAGGAAATGTAGAAAAAGCTAATGACATTATTAAGAGACATCAGCGTAAATTAACTCAAGAGACTCAGGACAGTTGGCTTAAAGTCCTACCCATAGCTTTAATGAGGGCTCAGACTGCCCTTAAAAAGGAAGGGCAGTCCCCTTTGGGGCATTATGAATGTCCCCCTTTGAATGTATCTATGGAAGACCCTTATGCACAGACACTGTTATAGACCCCAAAGCCTTAGAATTAACTAACTATGGGACTCAGCTTTCAGTCTTTCAAGAGCTATTATGGAAATTCGGGGAGGTGACTCCTGACCCAGCCTCTGAGTCAAACAAGCCACTGAGCTAAGCACAAGGTCCTGATGAAGACTTTGGTATTTGAAGGTCAATCTCTCGAGCCCCTCTAGGAAGGCCTTTACCAGGTTATTCTTTCTTCTCCCACAGCTGTCAAGGTGCCAGGAATTGATTTCTGGGTGCACCACACTTGAGTTAAAAAGTGGCACCCTGATCAAAACTAAACAATGTCATTTTACGTCTTTACCCTCTATGCTTTCGCCTTTTACTTTTCAGATGGGCCTGATGATCTATGTGGGCCTGCTTCTGCTGACTCCAAAAGTCCTGAGTCTTCCCTTTGACCCTCAAGACAACACTTTCCTGTCCTGGGCTCATTCTTACATTGCCTTCCACAGTCGGTCTAATTGCTGGGTCTGTGAAGCACTCCCCTCTTCATTGGTTGAAGGCTTCCCATGGAGGGTTTCTCCACTTCAAGGAAAAGACTTTCTTCAACTCTGTGAGTATCTTCACCAACAACAATCACGTGTGATGCCTCTCTTTAATCTGATGATATCTAGCAATCCTAAAATGGACTGGTGTAACACTTTGTACCTTAACAATATGGACCTAATGGGACTTTCAACTTTGATTATACATAATCTTGGTTTAATGACTATTTTGCTGCATGTAGGAAGGTAAATGGGTCTAGATCTGGTGGTTTCCTACCTGATGTTTATAAAATATGGGATGGGATCATATGGCTAACTCCTGAAAAGAGACACCTACTATCTAATGCTCCCATATGCTGGGAATAAATACAGCCATCTCCAGAAGTTAGACGACAACTTAATTATAATGATTGGAAACAACTGGGATTTTTGCCTTAAGAAACATGCAATGTAACCATTCCTGTGTTTTCCAATCCCAGTTCAGGTCCTGGCCGGGCACTGACTGGGACTGGGTCCCTCAGTCACGCTGGTTTGCTCCAAACGGGTCCTACTGGATATATGGCTCTTACCTATAGGCATGGCTTCCCCCGGCTGGATAGGGACATGCGCCCTAGGTTTACCTTTCACATTTTCAGAGCTGCCAGAGAAGCCTGCTAATCTGCCACACCTTAAAACTTGCTGGGCAAGGTCTGTATTTCACTGGTATGATTATCTGGCTGCAATATTCCTTCCCTCTCTGGGAACTACAGATGTTATGCTATGAGTTGATGCTCTAACTTTACTCAACAGGCTTTACAAGACCCTCAAAAAGCTATTTCAGCCCTTAATGTTGAACAAATACAAATTAGAAAGGTGGTTTTTACAAAATAGATTGGCCGTAGATATTCTAACAGCCGCACATGGAGGAGCCTGTGCTCTTATTCATACCCAGTGTTGTACCTGTATACCAGATTGAGTACTAATGTCACTCACTTTACTAAACACATGAACAAAATGATTCAGGCTGTGGATTCTCCTGAAGCTTCAGTCACCACACTTTGGGAAATCCTAACTAGCTCCCCATGGTGGAAAACTATCTTAATCATAATAATTTTAATTGTTTTCTTTTTACTGTTTGTTCCTTGCACCTGTAACTGTGTAACTGGATTTGTTTCTAACCATTTGAAAGCTTTTAAGTTACAAATGGTTGTCCAGGCTCCCAGGAGTGCCACAGACTCTTCCAGTTGTTATTTGGGGCCCCAGATCAGAGACCCTCAATATGAGGTTTAGGGTAATATGTTGCCTCAACTATTTAGGAATGATGCCCTTTAACAGCAGGAAGTAGTTATGGAATGAAAATGACACCCCTTTCCCTTGGCAACATAATTCCCCTAAAAGAAATGGGGGTGGGACATGGGTGAGAGAGTTAATTCCTAGGCAGGTTGATAAGAAGTCCAGGGTTCCAGAGGAGGAGAGAAGGGTCTAGGATTCTTGAGGAGGTGATAGGGGTCTGGAATTCTCAAGGAGGAGGAAAGGACAAATTTTCTTTTTCCTTAGTCTTAGTCACATAAAATGGTTTTTTTCTTTAAGATTGGAACTGATAATTATACAACAAACAACTCAGTTGAAAAGGCGATGGCAACCCCTACGTACCTTGTCTACAAGAGACAACCAAAAGACAAACGGGTCAAATGGATACAAAAACTAGACCCCTATATATGTTGTCTACAAGAGAACCACCTTAAAATAGGGGATATATACTGATTGAAAATGAAGGGCTGGAAAAAGATTTTCTATGCAAATATGGACCAAAAGAAAACAAGAGTAGCAATACTCATATCAGATAAAATTGACTTTAAAGATCCTGAAAAGGAGACAATCAAGGTTATACATAACGACTTAAAGGAATAATCAAAAAGAAGTTATAACAATTATAAATATATATGTACCCAACATTGGAGCATTGATATATCTAAGACAAACATTAATTAGTATGATAGAAGAAAGAAATATGCAAAAATACAATAATAGTGGCAGACTTTAATACCCCACTCATACAATCTGGCTGTAATAGACAAAGTAAAGAGGAAAACATATTCACTTATGAGCCTCAAAAAATTCAGTTCACTCAGGAGAGTTAAAAAAAATAGACTTATTTGTTCACTCTGTAAATGTTTATTGACTATTTTATGGGTCTGGTACCACTTTGGGTAGTAGGGAGGAAGAAGTGACAAATGTGATCCTGTCCTAAATAATATATTGTAGTAAAGATAGACCTACCAATACAAAATACCAAGATGTGCCTAAGATGAGGACACCCAAACTGGACTTTTAGTTTCCTGAACTTTTCATTTCCAGATCAAACCTCCTAATATAGGATTAATTCAACATCATTTTTTAATTGTTCTTTGTGATTAAAAACGGAAAGCCATTAGTTAAGAAATTACATATACTCCTCCCCACCATCACTCCCCTTCTTTCTTCCCATTTCCCTCCCACCCTCATTGATACTTTCCTTTGTCCATTTTCCCCTGCAAAAAAATAAATAAATAAATAAATAAAATAATTATTCTCACAAAAAAAAAAAAAAGAAAAAAAATAATAAAAGGCCATGGCACCCCACTCCAGTACTCTTGCCTGGAAAATCCCATGGACGGAGGAGCCTGATAGGCTGCAGTCCATGGGGTTTCGAAGAGTCAGACACAACTGAGCGACTTCACTTTCACTCTTTGCTTTCATGCATTGGAGAAGGAAACGGCAACCCACTCCAGTGTTCTTGCCTGGAGAAGCCCAGGGATGGGGAGGCATGGTGGGCTTCTGTCTATGGGGTCGCACAGAGTTGGACAGGACTGAAGAGACTTAGCAGCAGCAACAGCAGGGATTATATAACAACAATGTATCCTGCTTGAAGACAGTTTCTCCTTCCTAAAAACCTTCTGACTAATTCTTATACCTTAAAATGTATATTGTGGGAATGGGTTTGGTAGAATCTTTCTGTTGTTAAATTCTAATCCTGTTATCCTAAAATGTAAGTTGTGGGAGTAGGTCTGGTAAATTTTTGCAACCTTGAGACATTATTTTGATTTGTTGTAATAACAGAAATATTACTTTGCCAACAAAGGTCCATATAATCAAAGCTATGGTTTTTCCAGTAGTCAGGTATGAATGTGAGAGTTGGACCATAAAAGGAGCTGAGTGCCAAAGAATTGATGCTTTTGAACTGTGGTGTTGGAGAAGACTCTTGAGGGTCCCTTGTACTGCAAGGAGATCCAACCAGTCTATCCTAAAGGAAATCAACCCTGAATATTCATTGGAAGGACTGATGCTGAAGCTGAAACTCCAATACTTTGGCCATCTGATGTGAAGAACTCTGGGATGTCGGGAGCCGCCGCGGAGAGGCACTCCACTCGTGACAAAGGTCATGAGGAAGGAGGCTTGGCAGACGCGAAGGCGAGATCAAGCCTCAGGAGTGCCCCCGGATATTCTCGAGCATCTACCCCCAAAAAACCAGAGTCTGCCTGCTTTACTGCTTTGTACTCTCACCTCTGACTTTACTGGGGGCTGTCCCCCACCACCATCTCGCTCTCTCTAATAAAGAATTAACTTACAGCTCCAATTAATAAAGTTCCTGGGCATTAGGAGTGTTCAAATCCAAACCCCTCAGATAGCTCTCTAACTGGCCTGACAAGTTTACCCGGACTCCTATAGCTATGCATACGATTATTTACAGTCTCAGCCCTGAGAGGCAGGGGAAGCTTAAGATATTCAAATAGCTTAGAGCTTCTCAGAGAGTTAGAAACTGTCAGAATAAAAACTAGTAAAAGATTTTATTAATGAAGCCAATGCTTTTTGCCAAGTTTTCACATCCCCCATTTTGTATCCTTGAATGTGTATAGTTGGTTTGTAGAAAAAATAAGTAGTGGCCTTGGTGCTAGTAACTTTAGACCTTTAAGGTAATAAATTCTTTTCTTTGTTGTAAACCCACTGCACCTCCCACCTATAGGAATGCAAGTTTATCTAACACTTCGGATGAAGATGGAGCCAAACCTTAAAATAATTACTCTTAGAGAAAATAAGTCTTGTGGCTGACAAACCTCTGTCAAGAGTCATAAAATGTTAATAGGCCTTCTGGCCAGAAAATGATGTAAATCACCTGAACCATTTGACCTCGATAAATTTGCAGGAAAGAAACCCTGGTTTTTGATAAGGATCAAAAACTGCTGACTTTGCATCCCCTATTATCCTCTATGTGTAACTTAGGGTATAAAAGCCCCTGTTGAAAATAAAGCTACGGGCCTTGCTCACCAGAGCTTGGTCTCCCCATGTCATTCTTTCTCTCAATTTCCATTTCCAGCTGAAGTCTCCATCTGGAGCGTGGAACCCACCAAGCTTGCTAATCATGCCTGGGCTTCTAAGATCCACTCGAGAAAGTGCCTAAGGTGGGGCACTTTCCGCTATTCGAGCGGGCGCCTGCGGCCTACGCAAGTGGTGCAAACTTCTTGTCTTGAAGTTTTATTGGTCTCCCGAGTAAACCAAGCTACTCAGCCTCTTTTCTCCTCTAAATATTCCTACTGAGCTATCCTTTAATTACTCTTAATGTCTCTAATTGATATGTAAATGAGTCGCCAACGCCGTCTCCCTTCCGAAGACCCTGGATCAGCCAAGGCTGGACCCCGGCACTGGGAGATGGTGAAGGACAGGGATGCCTGGCGTGCTGTAGTCCACGAGGTCGTAGAATCAGACACAACTTAGTGACTGAACAATTGAATTCAGGAAGCCCAGGATCATGGCACCAGCATGGTCTTCTCTGGAGGACCATCTTCCTGGTTCATCGATGAGAATTCTTGCCGAGTCATCTGTGCTTCACATGGTGGGAGGGACTAGGGCCTCTGGAGTTTTGTCTATCAGGCACTGACCCCATTCATGGGAGCTCCACCCACATGACCTCATCACCTCCCAAAAGCCATCCCTTGGAGTGTTGGGTTTCCAATGCTTGAGTCTGGGAGGGCCACAAACATTCAGACCATTGCAGGTCCTCGTCAGTAGTCAGTGGGCTGAATAACAGGGCTCGTGGGATTTCATTAAGTGTCTTGTTCACACCTTGCATCCAATGAGGACAGTTTCTTTTCCTTTTGAGATGAAAACTCAGGTGATCCCATGATCCCTAAAGTCGTGAAATGTAGTTGTCAGGAAATGAAGCTTCCAGTTCCATGCAATCATCATAATTCTGTACTCAATTTCATTCAGTGCTATAAAGGAAATAATGGTAGCATGATAATTGTATTCTAGATTTATGAGTGTGTATCTGTATGTACATTTCTTCAAAATAATCCAAGAGGGAGAAATAGATGGGGTGGGTAAAGATAAAACAAGATTAGCTATAAATTGATCATTGTTGAATTTACCTGATGGGCACAGGGGGCCTCATCAAACTATCATCTCTACTTTAACATATGTTTGGAGTTAGCCGGAATGAAAATGTTAATCTCTCCTCTTCTGACTTGCTCCAACCTGGGTGGGGCAGGGCAGGGCAGGGAAAGGTGGATTAAGGCAAGTTCTTCCTGAACTGAGTTTTCTCTGGCGCCTCCACTCTTTCTGCACCCATCAGATGTTTAAAACAAACTCACTGTCTCAGGAGCTGCTTTGTGGGCTCTTGGGGATTCCTAAATTGCCATCACTGTGATGCTGGAGATGCTGTCCCCGCCAGCTCAGCCAGGACTCTTCTCATCCCCTGGAAGTGCAGTGATGTCATGAGTTGCTCTAGGGTGTCTGTCACACCTCAAGAGTTCACACTTCTTGCACAAGCCCTAGAGGGAAGCACGGAGTTCCCCTGGACCCCATGGCTTGCCTCTGGTTCACTGGTTTACATGTAGCTGTCCAGCTTACCCATCACCACTTGTTGAAAAGACCAGATTTTAAAGAGAGCCATTTTTTTTTTTTTAAAAATTAAACTACAGATTTAATGTATTTTTAATCAAAATTCCAAAGGGAGATTTTTATGAAACACCACAAATTGATTGTAAAATTTATATGGAAAGGTAAATAGCCAAAGATACCCAGTAAAACTTCTTAAAAAACAGCAGTAAAAAGAAGAGAAAGAGTAGAAGTATCTATCCAATCAGATTATTCATAAATGGTGTTTAAAGCAAAGAAGTTTTGGCACAGTGATGGAACCATAAACAGCTGGAGCAGAACAGAAAGCCCAGAAATAGATCCACTTACATAAGAAATTTGGATAATAACAGAAATATACTTTATATGATGGGGAAAGAAAGGACAACTGAGTACCTGGTCAGGACAACCAGCTATCCATACTAGAAAAAAGATAAATTTAGATGCCTGATCACAACACTAAGCATCTCTTAACTATCCATCTTGAGAAAAAAGGTAAATTTACATTTACAACTTGCAATCCATTAACATATTTTCAGATGAATTAAAAGCCCTAAAGTGAAAGTAAGCCTTACAGTATTAAAAAGAAAATATAGACAAGCAAGGAGAAGGCAATGGCACCCCACTCCAGTACTCTTGCCTGGAAAATCCCATGGATGGAGGAGCCTGGTAGGCTGTAGTCCATGGGGTCGCTAAGAGTCGGATACGACTGAGCAACTTCCTTTTCACTTTTCACTTTCCTGCATTGGAGAAGGAAATGGCGACCCACTCCAGTGTTCTTGCCTGGAGAATCCCAGGGGCGGGGGAGCCTGGTGGGCTTCCATCTATAGGGTCGCACAGAGTCGGACACGACTGAAGTGACTTAGCAGCAGCAGCAGCATAGACAAGCAACAATCTCATACCAGACCCAACCCTCCTGGCAATAATAATGAAAACTCTGGAAAATAAAAGCAACAATCTGAAGGCGTTGGGGAGTGAAAAACAAAGTGAAAATAAAATGAAAATGCTTTGCAAGATCCTAGGGGGGCATCGACAACTGGAAGACAGGCAAGGGAGTGAAGCGAATTTGCCCTCTTTATGGATTTTTGCCTAAGGGTAGGCCATGGTTGGTATTGTCTTCAGTTCAGTTCAGTTGTGCAGTCATGTCCTAGTCTTTGTGACCCCACCAACTCCTGGAACTTACTCAAACTCATGTCGATTGAGTTGGTGATGCCATCCAGCCATCTCATCCTCTGTCGTCCCCTTCACCTCTCACCTTCATTCTTCCCCAGCATCAGCGTCTTTTCCAATGAGTCAGTTTTTCACATCAGGTGGCCAAAGTATTGAAGTTTCGCATTAGTCCTTTCAATGAATATTCAAGGTTGATTTCCTTTAGGATTGACTGGTTGGACTCCTTGCAGTCCAAGAGACTCTCAAGAGTCTTCTCCAACACCACAGTTCAAAAGCTTTAATTATTATTCTTCAGTGCTTAGCTTTCTTTATAGTCCAACTCTCACATCCATACATGACTCCTGGAAAAACCAAAGCTTTGATTAGACAGACTTTAGTTGGCAAAGTAATATCTCTGCTTTTTAATATGCTGTCTAGGTTGGTCATAGCTTTTCTCCCAAGGAGCAAGCGTCTTTTAATTTCATGCCTGCAGTCACCATCTGTAGTGATTTTGGAGCCCCCCAAAATAAAGTCTGTCACGGTTTCCCTTATTTCTCCATCTGTTTGCCATGAAGTGATGGAACTGGATGCCATGATCTTAGTTTTCTGAATGTTGAGTTTTAAGCCAAATTTTCACTCTTCTCTTTCACTTTCATCAAAGGTTCTTTAGTTCTTCTTCGCTTTCTGCCGTAAGAGTGTGTCATCTGCATATATGAGGTTATTTATATTTCTCCCAGCAATCTTGATTCCAGCCTGTGTTTCATCCAGTCTGGCATTTTGTATGATATACTTTGCATATAAGGTAAAAACAGCATTTATGTACTCCTTTCCCGATTTGGAACCAGTCTGTTGTTCCACGTCCAGTTCTAAATGTTGCTTCTTGACCTGCATACAGATTTCTCAGGAGGCAGGTCAGGTGGTCTGGTATTCCAATTTCTTTAAGAATTTTCCATTGTTTTTTGTGATCCACACAGTCATAAGACTCTGGCATAGTCAATAAAGTGGAAGCAGATATTTTCTGGAACTCTCGTGCTTTTTTGAAGATCCAGTGGATGTTGGCAATTTGATCTCTTGTTCCTATCTAGTGATGGCTAAAACCCCAACAGAAAGTCCACAGTCTTTCTAGCCTAAACAACTAGCACACAGTGAACAAGACAAGGTCAGCTTCTGGGAAGTGAAGGAGAAATCCTAGAAAGAAGAGAATCGCAGAGGGAGAACATGAACTCCAAAAAGAAACCCTTTTCAAATTTTGATCTGACCTCTGAACTATGTGGGTTTCCATGTGGTTCAGATGGTAAAGAATATGCTTCAATGTGGGAGACCTAGGTTCAATCCCTGGGTTGGCACAATCTCCTGAAGAAGGAAACATCCTCTGGAGAAGGCAACAGTTACCCACTCTAGCATCTTGCCTGGAGAATTCCATGGACAGAGGAGCCTGGTGGGCTAGTCCATGGTATCACATAGAGTCAGACACGACGGAGCGACTATCACTTTCACTTTCATTGATCCATGTGTACACAGGACACACTCCAGCTAAAGATAAAAAGAACTGAGGTGTGAGTGCCACCCAAGAGGAAGAGTTTGAGGTTTGACTCCAGCCAAGCAGATGGCTGGTTGAAACAAACACACAAACAAGCAAATATAACAACACTCTTCAGAGGGATATAGCAGAATCTAGATTCTCTACAACTTAATAGTATATTATCCTGCATATAATCCAAAATTCACTTCAGTTCAATCGCTCAGTCATGTCCAACTCTTCTCGATCCCATGGACTGCAGCACACCAGGCTTCCCTGCCCATCACCAACTCCTGGAACTTGCTCAAACTCATGTCCATTGAGTCAATGATGCCACCCAACCATCTCATCCTCTGTCATCCCCTTCTCTTCCTGCCTTCAGTCTTTCCCAGTATCAGGGTCTTTCCCAAGGAGTCTGTTCTTAGCATCAGGTGGCTAAAGGATTGGAGCTTCAGCAAAATTACTGAAAGACAAAGAAACAGAGACATGTCATGTATTCTGAAGAAAAGAAACCAATCAAATTGGGATGACCCAGATGTAACAATCAGATAAAGATTTTAAAACAGCAATCATAATCATGCTTGAGGAATGTTTGAAAAGTGAAAAACAGTAGAAGAAAGAAAGGAAGGAAGGAAGGAGTACAGTACAAAAAAAAAAAATAGACAAAAATTGTAGGACTGAAAACTCCAATATGTGCGATCAAAACTTATTGGATGATCTTAAGAGCAAAATGAAGATGACAGAGGAATGAGTCAGTCAGCTTAAAGATAGAGCAAGGTAACATCCTATTTGAAGAACAGAGAAGAAAGAAAGTTTAAAAAATAGCAAAGCCTTCAGTACCTGTGGGGCAGTATCAAAATATCTAACAGAAATGAAACAGAGAAAAGAGCAAGATAAAATAATTAACAGCCTTTGAAAAGATAAAGAAAAAGATAAACCTCTAACTAGATTGATGAAAAAAAAAATTGAAGAAGTGAGCTATTACTATAGTCCTATAGACATTAAAAGGAAAAAATTAGGTAATGTTCAGAATAATATTAATTAATATTAAAACCAACAAATTTGATAACACAGATGAAATAGACAAATTCTGTGAAAAACACAATTTACCAAAATTCTTCTATTTACAAGAATAAATAGAAAACCAATATATCCCTGTTTCTATTAGACTTTCTGAATTACTGTCAAAAATCTTCCTATTAATACAAAGAAAGTTTCAGGCTCCAGTGGTTTCACTACTGCCTTCTATCAAAGAAAGAACTCTAATCTTATGCAAACTTAGGGAAAAAAATGATAAGGAGGAAATACTTCTCAACTCATTTTATGGAGCCAGCATGAGCCTAATACTCAAACCTGACAAATTATGAATTATGAAAGATCATGATGAACATAGATACAAAAATGCCTAACAAAATATTAGTAAACTGAATCCAGCAAGATACAAAAACAATATCAGAATGCAGATGGATTTATCTAAGGAAAACATGGTAGATTTAGCATCAAATAATTTATCACATTAATCAAAAAATGAAAATAAAAACATGCAATCATTTGAATAAATGCATAAAAGGCATTTAACAAAATTCACACCTGAACATGATAGAAATTCTCAGCAACTAGGAGTAAATAGAAGGGAACATTCTCAAGCTGAGAAATGGTGTCTACAAAAAAAATCCCACAGCTAACACCGTACCTTATGGTGAAATACTGGACATTCTCCCCCTAAGATTGGGACCAAGAAAAGAATCCTCAGTTTCTCCACTTCTATTTAATATTATGATGGTGGTTCTAGAAAATGTAATATGGCAAGGGAAAAAAATCAAAGAAAGTGCAAAAGAATAAGTAGAGTTGTCTTTATTCACAGATGATGATCTTTATTTCCAAATGCTTGTGTCTAATATATAAAACAACTTTGTCTCATAACTTTGTTGTTGCCAAGATTTCTCGGGATTTTCTAAAATAGCACAAATTATGAAGGCCCTGTTGATAAACCCAACTCAGAATCAAGACTACATGTTTATTAAGATGCATTAGATGATTAAAAAGTCAAGTCTTTAACTCAGAGAAGATATTTGGAATCTACATAATTGAGGAAGGGCTGCTATAAAAGATACACAAAGAACTCCTATGAACTACAGCAAAAAAAGTCAACATGGTTTTTAGAATACATAAATAGGACATTTATAGTAAGGGAAACCTAAGTAGTCAATAAGGATGTGGAAAAAGGCTCCACCTCACTCACAAGACAAAATAAACTAACATTAGAATGGCATATCAGCAAATGTTGATAAGCGTGTAGAGAATTAGGAGCTCTTGCTTAAAGTTTGTGCAGGCACAACGGACACATTCAGCTTGGCAAGCGTTTGGGCAATACCTAGGAAATTGAGCAACTCCATGTTGTCTCAACAGGAAGGAACTGAGAATAATATACCTAACTGCCTATCAGTAGGGGAATGCAGTCTGTTTTAAACTAAACGAACCAGACATATTTGCAATATAAATAAATGTCATAAGTTAGCTGTAAAATATAAAACGAAAACCTGCCTATTTTGGTTCCATTTCTGATTATTTTGAAAACAACAAATACTCTTTATTACTTATGGACATGATGAGAGTAATGTTGCTGTTGTGGTTCAGTCACTAAGTTGTGTCTGACTCTTTGCAACTCTATGGACTACAGCATCCCAGGCTTCCCTGTCCTTCATTATCTCCTGGAGTTTGTTCAAATTCATGTCCATTGAGTCACTGATGCTATATAACTGTCTCATCCTCTGCCACTTTATTCTCCTCCTGCCTTCAGTCTTTCCCAGCATCAGGGTCTTTCCCAATAAGTTGGTTCTTCGAATCAGGTGATCAAAGTATTGGAGCTTCAGCTTCAGCATCAACTCTTCTAATGAATACACTGACTTTAGAATAGCAGTCTACTCTGGGGAGAGAGGGGAAAGGATAGAATGTGAGGGCACCTTTATTGTTTTATTTCTTTTTATAAAAAGAAAGTATCAAGGCAAATAGAAGCAAAGTTGAAGGTGGATAAATCTGGGTGGCAAACACATATATATAACCATAACATTACATACTGTTTATCTAAGCAAAAGGGCTTGAAATATGGCAGCTTGAATTTTTCATTAAAAATATCCAAATAGAGTGGTCCAGGAAGCAGGGGGAGGAGGGTATAAGAGTGAGCAGTCTTGGGATAAACTGGCACCAAGGCTTGAAGTCAGAATCCTGGGGACCTAGCTTATGGAATCATTCATTCCACAATGAAATGTGAAACATTTCATTCTAGATGCTCAGTCAAGATCAAAGGGGTTTATCTGCACAGGGATGAGGAAGGGGACCAATGAAATTGCATCCAGCATCCAGTTTAAGAGTAAATGAAAGTCCCCAGTCACTTTGAGTTTACTTACTTGAATTCCTAGGTCCTTGGGCTTCTGCAGTGGAATCCCAACTTTCTCTTAGTGATTTGCCAAAATCACTAAGTATGAAGACCTGGCTGTGTCGCTGGGTGGAAATGAATGTGACTTGGCATCCCCGTGGGGAATCGACTAGTAAGTGACCATGTTTTGTATGATGACTCCTTGGATCAAAAGTGCTCTCAGTGTGACACACCACCACCACCATCGTGTACTATCTCATCCTTCACCTCAAAGTACATCAGTGAAAATAAGCTAAAGGTAACGTTTCCTATTTCATAGCAATGACCCACTAATTTGTGCAAAGAGCGTGTGGTTCCAGAAGAGGTGAACAAACGTCTGATTAGATTTTTCACTACAATGCAGGATAAAAATGCTCCCAACTGAAGGTACCTTGTGAAAGTGAAAGTTGCTCAGTCATGTCCGACTCTTTGTGATCCAATGGACTATACAGTCCATGAAATTCTCAAGGCCAGAATATTGGAGTGGGTAGTCTTTCCCTTCTCCAAGTGAATCTTCCAAACCCAGGGATCAAACACAGGGCTCCCGCTTTGAAGGGGGATTCCTTACCAGCTGAGCCACAAAGGAAGCCCAAGACTATTGGAGTGGGTAGCTTATCCCTTTTGCAGGGGATCTTCCTGACCAGGAATCAAACTAGTGCATCGGAGGTGGGTTCTTTACCAACTGAGCTATCAAGGGATACCCCAAGCTACCTCCATCTCATAAAAATGCAGCTACATCTCACTCCTGGTTCTTTCTACCACATCCCCAACAATTGTCAGCTCAACTATGCAGAGAATAGTTTTTAGGAAATTCAGAAAGCATTGAAAGCAAATCCATCCCATAAGATACCTGCCGCCAAAAGCAAGACCATAGTGGACCATCAAAACTTCAAAGAGAACATATCAATTACCCAGACTGGAACCCCCACGGATCTCTTGAAGCTGTCTACACAGGAGAAAGGAGCTTTCTCTGTGGGGAGAAGTCCTCACAGTTGGTACCTCTCCAGGGTTGTTGCTCATAGGGATTCAAACTGGTTTGTGCTAAGGTGCCATTTGGACATTTGCTGGGTTTGAAGCAAGCTTCTCTCAGGTTGATCTTCCATACTCACCATCATTCCAGAGTTTCAAAAACTGCTTTTCCCCTCCTCTAATATATTCACCTCATTAAGAATTCAGTCCACCAGGAAATTTAAAGCTCTGTGGGGCCGTCAGGAATGGCAATGTCAACAGGTCAGAGCTGACCCCAACAGCCAATGCCTCCTTACATGTAGCTCTCAGTTATAAAGGAGCTCACAAGTTCTCAAGACCCAAAACAGACCTGTTTCACATACTAAATGGAAAGACGCTAAAACCAAGGTTCACTAATAAATGATTCATAATCCATAGCACTCACATGATAGCTTTTGTTTGCCTGTCTTGAGGAGTTTTACCAAAATGTTAATATTTGTTCAACTCCCACACACTGATACGTTATTGAACAAAGAATAATCAGTCAATATTTACTAAACATCCATTGTGTGCACGGCCTTTATCCCACGTATTGTGGGAGGTTCCAAAGGAGGAAGATGATCCGGTTGCAGCTGATAAGGAAGCTGTGGTCATGAAGGGAGCAGCGTGACTTCAAACCCAGACACCTCACTACAGAATCCACGCCGTGTCCCTTCTGCTGTAGCCACTGCCCTCCAGTGGCTCCAAGCATTAGGAAGGAACTTTATTGTTAGAATTTGGGGTGGGGTCTGCTATTAAGTAAATGGTTAACAGGACATGAAAAACTCCACGGAACTTCAAGTAGCTTATATCTTTAAAAGTACACATAATTTAACAATTTATTTTACCATCAGATCAGATCAGATCAGTCACTCAGTCATGTCCGACTCTTTGAGACCCCATGAATTGCAGCACACCAGGCCTCCCTATCCATCACCAACTCCCGGAGGTCACTGAGACTCACGTCCATCGAGTCAGTGATGCCATCCAGCCATCTCATCCTCTGGCGTCCCCTTCTGCTCCTGCCCTCAATCCCCCCCAGCATCAGAGTCTTCTCCAATGAGTCAACTCTTTGCATGAGGTGGCCAAAGTACTGGAGTTTCAGCTTTAGCATCATTCCTTCCAAAGAAATCCCAGGGTTGATCTTCAGAATGGACTGGTTGGATCGCCTTGCAGTCCAAGGGACTCTCAAGAGTCTTCTCCAACACCACACTTCAAAAGCATCAATTCTTCAGCACTCAGCCTTCTTCACAGTCCAGCTCTCACATCCATACATGACCACAGGAAAAACCATAGCCTTGACTAGGCAAATCTTTGTTGGCAAAGTAATGTCTTTGCTTTTGAATATGTGATCTAGGTTGGTCATAACTTTCCTTCCAAGGAGTAAGCGTCTTTTAATTTCATGGCTGCAGTCACCATCTGCAATGATTTTGGAGCCCAGAAAAATAAAGTCTGACACTGTTTCCACCGTTTCCCCATCTATTTCCCATGAAGTGATGGGACCGGATGCCATGATCTTCATTTTCTGAATGTTGAGCTTTAAGCCAACTTTTTCACTCTCCACTTTCACTTTCATCAAGAGGCTTTTGAGTTCCTCTTCACTTTCTGCATAAGGGTGGTGTCATCTGCATATCTGAGGTTATTGATAATTCTCCCGGCAATCTTGATTCCAACTTGTGTTTCTTCCAGTCCAACGTTTCTCATGATGTACTCTGCATATAAGTTAAATAAACATGGTGACAATATACAGCCTTGACGTACTCCTTTTCCTATTTGGAACCAGTCTGTTGTTCCATGACCAGTTCTAACTGTTGCTTCCTGACCTGCATACAGATTTCTCAAGAGGCAGATCAGGTGGTCTGGTATTCCCATCTCTTTCAGAATTTTCCACAGTTTATTGTGATCCACACTGTCAAAGGTTTTGGCATAGTCAATAAAGCAGAAATAGATGTTTTTCTGGAACTCTCTTGCTTTTTCGATGATCCAGTGGATGTTGGCAATTTGATCTCTGGTTCCTCTGCCTTTTCTAAAACCAGCTTGAACATCAGGAAGTTCACGGTTCACATATTGCAGAAGCCTGGTTTGGAGAATTTTGAGCATGACTTTACTAGCGTGTGAGATGAGTGCAATTGTGCGGTAGTTTGAGCATTCTTTGGCATTGCCTTTCTGTGGGATTGAAATGAAAACTGACCTTTTCCAGTCCTGTGGCCACTGCTGAGTTTTCCAAATGTGCTGACATATTGTGTGCAGCACTTTCACAGCATCATCTTTCAGGATTTGGAATAGCTCAACTGGAATTCCATCACCTCCACTAGCTTTGTTTGTAGTGATGCTTTCTAAGGTCCACTTGACTTCACATTCCAGGATGTCTGGCTCTAGGTCAGTGATCACACCATTGTGATTATCTGGGTCGTGAAGCTCTTTTTTGTACAGTTCTTCTGTGTATTCTTGCCACCTCTTCTTAATATCTGCTGCTTCTGCTAGGTCCACACCATTTCTGTCCTTTATTGAGTCCATCTTTGCATGAAATGTTCCTTTGGTATCTCTGATTTTCTTGAAGAGATCCCTAGTCTTTCCCATTCTGTTGTTTTCCTCTATTTTTTTGCATTGATCACTGAAGAAGGCTTTCTTATCTCTTCTTGCTGTTCTTTGGAACTCTGCATTCAGATGCTTATATCTTTCCTTTTCTCCTTTGCTTTTCACTTCTCTTCTTTCCACAGCTATTTGTAAGGCCTCCCCAGACAGCCATTTTGCTTTTTTGCATTTCTTTTCCATGGGGATGGTCTTGATCCCTGTCTCCTGTACAATGTCACGAACCTCATTCCATAGTTCATCAGGCACTCTATCTATCAGATCTAGGCCCTTAAATCTATTTCTCACCATGCTGCTGCTGCTGCTGCTAAGTCGCTTCAGTCGTGTCCGACTCTGTGCGACCCCATAGACGGAAGCTCACCAGGCTTCCCTGTCCCTGGGATTCTCCAGGCAAGAACACTGGAGTGGGTTGCCATTTCCTTCTCCAATGCATGAAAGTGAAAAGTGAAAGTGAAGTCGCTCGGTCGTGTCCGACTCTTAGCGACCCCATGGACTGGAGCCTACCAGGGTCCTCTGTCCATGGGATTTTCCAGGCAAAAGTACTGGGGTGGGGTGCCACTGCCTTCCCCATTTCTCACCATAGTCCATATTTATTTACTTTTACTTAGGGCTCAGATGGTAAAAAATGTGCCTGCAATGCAGGAGACCTGGGTTCAATCCCTGGATAGGGAAGACCTCCTGGAGAAGGGAATAGCTACCCACTCCAGTATTCTTACCTGGAGAATTCCATGGACAGAGGAGCCTGGTGAGCTACAGTCTATGGGGTCACAAAGAGTCAGACATGACTGAGTGACTGACACTCTCACTTTCTTTACGTGGTCATGTGTGTTGAAATGCTGTAACATTGTCTTGAGGTTTAATTTAACCCTAGAATTTTTTCCTCCTGAAATTAGTCAAAGATGATCTACAGCCAACTTTGTGCTTTGTTTTCTATTAAATGTATTCCTTTTAATTCCATCTGAATACCTAGACTTTTGTGAATAATTAAATTAATGCAACATGATTTGCATGTGTGGAAGCTGTTATCATCCCCAAACTAATTTTTTAAAAAAAATTATTTTACTGAAGTATATAGTTGATCTACAAGGTTGTGTTAATTTCTACTGTACAGCAAAGTGATTCAGTTATACATATATATACACTATTTTCCATATTCTTTATGTTAGGAAGGATTGAGTGGGTGAATATGCTGATTTCAAAAATAAATTCAGCACTTCTCTGGTGGTCCAGGGGATAAAAATCAGCCTGCGAGTGTGGGGAACTCGGGTTTGATCCCTGATCTGGGAAGATCCTGCATAATGCGGAACAACGAAGCCTGAGCACCACAACTATCGGGCTTGTGCTTCAGAACCCCTGAGCCGCAACGACCGAAGCCTGTGGGCCCTTGAGCCTGTGCTCCACAACAGGAGAAGCCACTGCAATGGGAAGCCTGTGCACCACACAAAGAGCAGGCCCATGCACAGCAACAGAGGCCCAGTGCAGCCAAAAATAAATAAATACATAATTAAATAAGTTCAAAACACAAAGGCAGCTGTGTGGGAGGGAAAGCATGGGTGTTGAGACCCTATTGTTCACACATCACTCTTCCTAACAGAGGAACTAACTCATTGGAAAAGACTCTGATGCTGGAAAAGATTGAAGGCCGGAGGAGAAGGGGACAACAGAGAATGAGATGATTGGATGGCATCACTGACTCAATGGACGTGAGTTTGAGCAAACTCTAGGAGATGGTGAAGGACAGGGAGGCCTGGAGTGCCACAGTCCATGGGGTCACAAAGAGTCGGACGGACTGCATGTAACTGAATAGAGGAAATACAAAAGATACAAGAGATCTTGAGGCAAGCTCTGCCAGGCAGGAGGCAGTGGGGTGTCTGAAATGTGAGGAAGAGCAAGATGAAGATGTAGCTAAAACACGCCTCTCTCCAGGGCATCAGGGCAGAATGAGACAGTCCTGACACTGGAGCATCCGTGGTGGAAGAGACCCTGCACAGCCCTGGGCAGAAAGGTCCCAGCACTTGGGTCCAGGCGGCAGCAGCTCAAGGGCAGAGCACAGCATGGTGACCTGGACTCACCATAATATCATGTTTATCAAGCAGGAAGGCTGAGAGAGGATGATCCTGTGGGGTCTCAAGACAGAAGGGTTGACTGAAGCTTTGGTGGATGTCTTCAGACTCCTGAGCCGTGGTTTCCTGATGGGCAACTGTGATCTCTCCTGAGGAGGCTGCGAGGCTAGAACAGTGATGTCAGGGCCACCTAACAGGTAAAGTGCCATCCCCGCACTGGCCGCAGGGTGGTGCTGACATCATTACAGGTGACCCATACACAGCGACCGTCCTATTACACTGTGATGCCCTGCAGGTGTGAACTCTATAAACATCCCCATCCATCTGTCATGACTCATTGCAGCTTGACTTGGCCTCCTGGGCTGGGTCTCACTCTGGGTTTCATGCTCAGAGCAGCTGCCCAGTCCTTGGCACCTCCTGTCCTGCCAACTCTTTACCCTGAGCTGGAAGCTGCTATCTGCTCAGTTCCCCGGCACCCCAGCTGCAGGGGAGGGAAGTACCCCCAGTAACAGAGTGTGGAAGTAGGACTGGTAAGGGAGGAGAAGGAAGGAGGAGACCTGGCTGGAGTTCATGGGTGAGGAGCCCTGTAACCCAGGGCTGCACGCTGAGGCCAGCAGTCAGCCATCCAGCAGACTGCACGGCTCCAGCCAGCGCCCAAAGGCTGTTAAAAGATTGGAGACCCATCAGCTGGGCCCTTGGTTATCATCCTGTTTATAGACTCTAGTAAAGCAAACAGAGCACACAGGCAGGATCTCTGCGCTGGTTTTGTTTGCCTTAATGAAGACCATTTGGACCCTTATTCAATATGCTCATTGTGCCCAGATACATGTTGCAGAACAGTGTGGCCATAAAGCGGAAAAATTCAAAGATTCTTGAGCCCATACATAACTGGTGGGGTGATTCGAAGGCTCAGAGTGATAAGGACTGTGGAAGCAGGCACGGGGCCAAGCTTCCCACCCCTTTTCACTCTGCACTTTTCACTACAAAAAGGAAAAAGCTCCAAACTCTTTTTCTAGAAATTACAAAAATAATTTTAAAAGTTGTAATATCTTTGAATGATGCAGGATAAAGTGAATTGATATAATAATATTTTCTTTTCAATGTTTCCTTAAAAATGCAATCATTTATATTATAGTCCTTTTCTCTCTTGCCTTTCACTTCTCTATTTTTCTCAGCTATTCGTAAGGCCTCCTCAGACAACCATTTGGCCTTTTTGCATTTCTTTTTCTTGGGGATGGTCTTGATCCCTGCCTCCTGTATAATGTCATGAACCTCCATCCATAGTTCTTCAGGCACTCTGTCTATCAGATCTAATCTCTTGAATCTATTTGTCACTTCCACTGTATAATCATAAGGGATTTGATTTAGGTCATACCTGAATGGTCTAGTGGTTTTCCCTACTTTCTTCAATTTAAGTCTGAATTTGGCAATAAGGAGTTCATGATCTGAGCCACAGTCAGCTCCTAGTCTTGTTTTTGCTGACTGTATAAAGTTTCTCCATCTTCGGCTGCAAAGAATGTAATCAATCTGATTTCGGTATTGACCATCTGATGTCCATGTGTAGAGTCTTCTCGTGTTGTTGAAAGAGGGTGTTTCCTATGCCCAGACATTCTCTTGGCAAAACTCTATAGCCTTTGCCCTGCTTTATTCTGTACTCCAAGGCCAAATTTGCCTGTTACTTCAGGTGTTTCTTGCCTGGAAAATCCCATGGCTGGAGGAGCCTGATAGGCTGCAGTCCATGGGGTTGCGAAGAATCAGACACGACTGAGCGACTTCACTTTCACTTTTCACTTTCATGCATTGGAGGAGGAAATGGCAACCCACTCCAGTGTTCTTGCCTGGAGAATCCCAGGGATGGTGGGGCCTGGTGGGCTGCTGTCTATGGGGTAGCACAGAGTCGGACACGACTGAAGTGACTTAGCAGCAGCAGCAGCAGCCAGGTGTTTCTTGACTTCCTACTTTTGCATTCCAGTCCCCTATAATGAAAAAGATATCTTTTTTGGTATTAGTTCTAGAAGGTCTTATGGGTCTTCATAGAACTATTCAACTTCAGCTTCTTCAGCATTACGGGTTGGGGCATAGACTTATATTACTGTGATATTGAATGGTTTGCCTTGGAAATGAACAGAGATCATTCTGTCATTTTTGAGATTGCATCCACGTACTGCATTTCAGACTCTTTTGCTCAATATGATGGCTACTCCATTTCTTCTAAGGGATTCTTGCCCACGGTAGTAGATATAATGCTCATCTGAGTTAAATTCACCCATTCCAGTCCATTTTAGCTTGCTGATCCCTAAAATGTCAATGTTCACTCTTGCCATTTCCTGTTTGACCATTTCCCATTTGCCTTGATTCATGGACCTAACATTCCAGGTTCCTATACAACATCGGACTTTACTTTCATCACCAGTCACATCCACAACTGGGTGTTGTTTTTGCTTTGGCTGTCTCTTCATTCTTTCTGGAGTTATTTCTCCACTGATCTCCAGTAGTATATTTGGGCTCCAAAATCACTGCAGATGGTGACTGCAGCCATGAAATTAAAATATGCTTGCTCCTTGGAAGAAAAGTTATGACCAACCTAGACAGCATATTAAAAAGCAGAGACATTACTTTGCCAACAAAGGTCCGTCTAGTCAGGGCTATGGTTTTTCCTGTGGTCATGTATGGATGTGAGAGTTGGACTGTGAAGAAGGCTGAGCACCGAAGAATTGATGCTTTTGAACTGTGGTGTTGGAGAAGACTCTTGAGAGTCCCTTGGACTGCAAGGAGATCCAGTCAGTCCATCCTAAAGGAAATCAGTCCTGAATGTTCATTGGAAGGACTGATGCTAAAGCTGAAACTCCAGTACGTTGGCCACCTCATGCGAAGAGTTGACTCATTGGAGAAGACTCTGATGCTGGGAGGGATTGGGGGCAGGAGGAGAAGGGGACGCCAGAGGATGAGATGGCTGGATGGCATCACTGACTCGATGGATATGAGTCTGAGTGACCTCCGGGAGCTGGTGATGGACAGGGAGGCCTGGCGTGCTGGGATTCATGGGGTTGCAAAGAGTCAGACACGACTGAGTGACTGATCTGATCTGATACAAATCTTATAGAAATAAGTAGGAACATAATATAAATTATTGCATTTTTAAGGAAACATCAGAAATAAAATATTTTTATACCAATTCAGTTTATCCTACATCATACAAAGTTATTGCAACTTTTTTTGTGTGATTTCAACGAGAGATTTTTTAGGAGCTTCCCAGGTGATGCTAGTGGTAAAGAAACTAACTGCCAATTCAGGAAATATGAGACACAGTTTCCATCCCAGGGTGGGAAAGATCCCCCGGAGAAGGAAATCTCAACCCACTCCAGTATTCTTGCCTGGGAAATACCATGGAGAGAGGCTCCTGGTGGGCTATAATCCATAGGGTTGAAAAGAGTAGGACATGACTGAAGCAACTCAGCATACACGCATGCATGAGATTTTTCAGTTGATTCATCAAATAACTTCTCCATTGAAAATCTGAAGATGAATTTTCAGTATCACTACTTTTATGATTGTTATCCTCATTACTTTTCTGTATCTATTGATCAGTATTCCTTTGTTTTCAGCTTATAACCAATAGTCATTGTGATAAAAAATTAGTCAATGTATTGCTAAAAATATAAACTTTAAAACACTAATGATCAAAAGTGATTTAATTGATGGGACACTAAGCAAAGGAGGTGTCTTGAAACCAAATAAAACAAGATGCAGGACAAACCACTTACACATGATGAAAAGGGACACTTTATAAGCCACAGTGCACAATAAAGGTGTAACAGTCATAAATATCTTTGTACCAATAATGGGCTGCATGCTAAATCACTTCAGTCATGTCCGACTCTTTGTGACCCCATGGACTGTAGCCTGTCACACTCCTCTGTCCATGGGATTCTCCAGGCAAGAATACTGGAGTGGGTGCCATGCCCTCCTCCAGGGGATCTTCCCAACCCAGGGATCTAACTGGCATCAGTTATGTCTCCTGCACTGGCAAGTGGGTTCTTTACCGCTAGGGCAACCTGGGTTAGGCAGAGGTATACTTTACTAAACATAACATATAGATGGTGCAGAAAGAGAGAAAAACACAGCTAATGTTTAGTTGGAAACACATGGGGTCTTGATGAGGACCCCATTCTGCGTGTAAGTTATGTGAACAGAAAATAAGAAAATGGAGACAAACAATATAATCAATAAGGTAAATCTTTTGTTCCTTCAGTTGCTAAGTCATGTCTTGATTCTTTTCAATCCCATGGACTGCAGCATGCCAAGCTTCCCTGACCATTATTTCCCGGAGCTTGCTCAAACTCATGTCCATTGAGTCAGTGATATCATCCAACCACCTCTTTCTGTCACCCCTTTCTCATCCTGTCCTCAGTCTTTCCCAGTATCAGGGTCTTTTCCAATGAGTCAGCTCTTCACATCAAGTGGTCAAAGTATTGGAGCTTCAGCGTCAACATCTGTCCCTCCAATGAATATTTAGGGTTAATTTCCTTTAGGATTAACTGGTTTGATATCCTTGCTGTACAAGAGGCTCTCAAAAGTCTTCTCCAGCACCGCAATTCAAAAGCATCGATTCTTTGGTGCTCAGCCTTCTTTATGGCCCAACTCTCACATCCATACATGACTACTGGAAAAATCACAGGTTGACTATACAGACTTTTGTTGGCAAAATGATATCTGTGCTTGTTAATACGCACTCTGGGTTTATCATAGCTTTTCTTCCAAGGAGCAAGCATCTGTTAATTTCATGGCTTGAGTCACCATCAGCAGTGAATTTGGAGTTCAAGAAAACAAAATCTGCCACTTTTTATTTTCCATTTTTTCTCCATTTATTTATTACGAAGTGATGGAACCAGATGCCATGATCTTAGTTTAGGGACACATGTATGTCAAACTTTAAGTCCTGATAATACAGATGGAACTAAGCAGAATCCTGCAGGGCACTGCCCACCTCCCACACCCTCAAGTACAAAACCGAGAAATTAATGAGAACGGCAGAGCCACAGACTGTTTTTGATGCACATTTATGAGTTATTTTACAAACACGGAAACTACCACCAGAGGGAAAAATCTAACTGCGTGATGCCCAGACTGCAGCCATGACATAGGCTGCTCCATCTTGAGCAACACTGAGTCCACGGTCAGCACAGTTCCAAGAACTGGCCTCAAGAGAATGGGGCTAACCCTATTTCTCATAGTAATCTGCATCTTTGTGGGCATCACAATAATTGCAGTTTGTTCTGCCCGTGTATGTAAGTAGGCAACTAAAACTGTCAGCAAAGAGATGCTATAGACTCATGTCAACATCTTCCGCTCTTAAGAAAATGGCATGCTATGTCAGCATGAAGAACTTACAGAAGATGGACCTTCACCTCGATCCCGTAGAGATGGAGTGATGTCCTGACAAGTGGGAAATCGAAAGCAGCATTTTCGACCCTTTCCTGTTCCCCGTTTCTCTTTCCTCTAAACTTAGAAAGAACCTACTTATAGGAATGAGATCCCTAAGCAATTGAAACTAACTCCTGATGTATGTTCTCCTGAATTCACACCAGGCCTTGTCTAACTTGTGAATTCTTTTCCTAGATGAGAAGTAAGAATGAAGAACTGAGTAGTTCAAGAAGGACTAGCTCTCTACCCCCAGCTGCCCCACATTAGCAATCCTGGATTTAGATCATGAAGGCAAGATAATATGTGAAGAGAGAGTCAGCCATTCTGCACACCATGGAGAAGATTGCAGAACCCAGCCTCCTGCCTCAACGATTCACTGAGATTCTCATCCTCCCCATTTTCCTTAAAAACTGTCATGGCTGAGCAGAATCTTCAGAGTGGGTCTCCAGACATCAGTTACTTTCTCTCCAGATTGCTGACTTTTCTGATTAAAGCACTTTCCCTTTTCATGGACACTTGCCTCTCTAATTATTGGCTTATGAGCAGCAAGCAGCCAGATCTGGATTCCATAACACAACTTCTTAAGTGCATGTGAAATAATCATGGAATTTAGCCACAAAGAAAGCATTACATTCCATATGGTAGAAACATCACAATTACTCTACCATCAAATGTAAAAAAGCCACAAGATAATGACAACATTTCTGGAAGTTCTTGCAAAGGGAAACTTAAACATCTCTACTAAATACTTGTAGCTAAAATATTAACTACAAACTGAGATTATAGACTTTCTTTAAAAAAAATCATGATAATAAAAACATCACATTTTGAATCTTTGAAGAAGATTTGAAACAGTAATCAAAGGAAAATTTACAGATTTAAACACATATCAATAATAAGGGAATTAAATCTCTAGCTCAGAAAACTAGGAAAAGAATAAAAGCACAAGGTAAAATAGCACAAAGATGAAGGAATTAATGAGGCAGCTAAGAGAAAAAGAATAAAGTAATACATTGAAATCTTGGTTCTTTTAAAAAATAAAATATGCAAACCACTAGCTAACCTAATCAAAACAGAAAAACAAAAAAGGAGAAAAAAACCCCAAATAAACAACAACAACAAAAGAATTCTTTGGGAAACATTATTAAAATGCAAGAAGCTTTAAAAAATGATAAGAGGTTGCTCTACATAACTCTATGCAGCTAATTTGGAAAAATCTAGATGGATTAGACAAATTCCTAGAAAAATCACACTTTACCCAAAGTGCTTCAGTAGAGGCATTAAACGCAAATCAACCAAAGAGTTAGCTCAGCTGGTAAAGAATCTGCCTGCAATGCTGAAGATTCGATTCCTGGGTTGGGAAAATCCTCTGGAGAAGGGATAGGCTACCAGCTCCTGTACTCTTGGGCTTCCCTGGTGGCTCAGACAGTAAAGGATCTGCCGGCAATGCAGGAGACCTGGGTTCAGTCCCTGGGTTGGGAAGATCCCCTGGAGGAGGTCATGGCAACCCTCTCCAGTATTCTTGCCCGGAGAATCCCCATGGACAGAGGTGCCTGGTGGGCTACAGTCCACGGGGCGGCAAAGAGTCGGACATGACTGAGCGGCAAGATACACGACTGTCGAGGACTTAGCGCTACCGAGGAACAAGTTTGTAAAACTCTCCGTGCCCAGACGGTCTCACAGAGAAAGTCTAATAAAGCTGCAAGTGTCCAATACTCCTCAATGCAACATAAATGGCTCCGGAGAATTTTTTTTTTTAAAAAAGGTAAGTGCCCAAATTCACACTGAAAAGATTAACTCAAAATGTGTCAGAAACCCAAAATAGAGGAGCTAAGACTATAAAACTCCCACAAGAAAGCATACTAGAAAATCTGTGTGGCCTTGGATTAGGCAAAGATTATTTTAGCTAGGACACACAAAGTGTGAATTGTTTAAAAAAAAAAAAAGGTTGAAAACACTAGGCGTCTTCAAAATTACAAACATCTGTTCTTTGAAAGACACTTAAAGAAATGAAATGGCAAGAAAAGATCTGTACAAGATAAATTAGGTAAAGGTCCTGTATGCAGAATAGATAAAGAGCTATTACAACTCAACATATAGAGAACAGAACACCTGATGAAAACTATGGGCCTGATATATACAGACAAGTACGTATGAAATAGGTGACTGATAAGGACCTACTGTGAAGCACAAGGAACTCTAGTGAATCCTCTGTAATGACCGATATGGGAAAAGAGTTGAAAAAGAATGGGTATGTGTGTATGTGTATAACTAATTCACTTTGCTGTACACCCGAAACGAACACAACATTATAAATCAATTATTCTCCAATAAAAATTAATTTTAAAAAAGATGTGAACACTTACCAGAGGAAAAAGTAAGAAAAAGACAAGCCTCTGAAAAGACATCATTAGTTACCAGGGAAATATAAATGAAAGTGGAAACGAGATGCCCACTCCACACAGCAGCATGACTGAAAGTAAAAGCTGAAATGTCCTGCTGGAGAAGCCTTGGGAAACATCCACAATTTGTCAGATTCTTATCAGGTTGAGCAGAACAGTTGCCGTAGGACTCAGTCAGCCTGTTTAGCAGATATTTACCATGAGAAAAGGTATTTATACCTTTTATTTATAGCCAGCTCCGGATGTGCACACACTTGTCCCTAGCAGCTTTGTTCCTAAAACAGTGAAACGACCCTGAAAAAAACCCAAAAAGCCTATGGTCGGGGGATGGTACACAAACAGTGAAGTGGCCCCCTACCCAGACCCACAGAACCCTACTCAGCAGGGAACAGGTGTAGACAACCCTGATGTGCCTCAAATAGAGAGACAGATGCAAATGACCGTGCAAGAAGTATCTAAACTCACAGGAAACTCTCGAAGAGGCAAAACTGTAGTGAAGGGAAGCAGATCATTGGTTACTTCGGGCTGGATGTGGGAGGGATGCGTTGACTACAAAGGGGCATGAGTGGATTGAGGCAAAGGGTGAAGATGTTGTGTATCTTCATCGTGGTAATGTTTATACAACTGGATTCATTTTTCAAAACTCACTGAATAGATTCACTTAAAAGACTAATTCTATTGTATTGAATTGCGGGCTTCCCTGGTGGCTCCGTAGTAAAGGATCTACCTGCTAAGGCAGGAGACGTGGGTTCAATCCCTGGGTCGAGAAGATCCCCTGGACAAGGGAATGGCAACCCGCTTCAGTATTCTTGCCTGGAGAATCCCATGGACAGAGGAGTCTGGCAGGCTACTGTTCATGGGGTTCCAAAAAGTCAGACACAATGGCTGAACAACAGCAACAACAACAGAGACTAATTTAAAAAACAACAACAACCTCAAGGTATAACCATTAGCAATATTACTGATGTGAAAACAGTGAACTGAAGCCTGTCCCCAAATTCCCATATTGAACCCTTAAGGTGATTGTGTTCAGAGCTGGAGCCTTTATGGAAGTAATTAAACTTAAGTGAGCCTTACCTGACAGGAGTAGGCCTTGTAATTCTCTTTCTCACTCTCTCTGCATGTATACACACCTAGGAAAGGCCATATAAAGGCATAGCCAGAAGGCGACCACCTTCAAACCAGCAAGTGTCCTTAACTTCCTAGACTGCAGCACTAAATGTGGTATCTCTGCTTTGTGAACCCACATCAACAAATATGGGGCTTCCCTGTGGCTCAGACAGTAAAGAATCTGCCTGCCGTGCGGGAGGCCCGGGTTCAATGCCTGGGTCAGGGAAGATCTGCTGAAGGGAATGGCAACCCACTTCAGTATTCTTGTCTGGAGAATTCCATGGACAGAGGAGCCCGGCAGGCTATATAGTCCACGGGGTCACAAAGAGTTGAACACGACTGAGCCGCTGACACACACACATCAATAAAGTCAGCCTGATTTGACTTTACAAGTTTAGCAACTTACAATAGTTATTAAGGTTACTAATAGTTATTAAAGTTATTAAGGTTATTAAGTTATTAACTTACACAATCTGGACATCAGAGCCCACCAGGGACTCTGTCCATGGGATTTCCCAGGCAAGAATCCTGGAGTGAGTTGCCATTTTCTCCTCCGGGGGATTTTCCCGATCCAAGGATCAAACCCTTGTCTCCTGCCTCTTCTGCATTGGCAGGCGGATTCTTTACCAGCGAGCCACCTGCGGATCCTCCAGCAGGAAGCCCAGTACTGTCAGATGCCAAATCTCTGCCACCTGAAGGTAGGAACGTCTGTTCCCAGGGCGGCCAGCAGAGGGCACTGCAGGACAGGCAGCCCTGTTAGCATCCTGGCCCCGGAAGGTTCTTCACAGGGAAACTCCTTCTGTTCATTCACCGTGTGTCATAAGTGAGGCAAACAGGACGATCCTTCCTTCCTTGAAGCCTCATTTCTGACTGTGCTAAATTAAGGTTGATCCTTCATTATGCGCTGAGCTCTCTTTTGTTGTCGTTCAACTGCTAATTCGTGTCCGACTCTTTCCGACTCCACAGCACGCCAAGCTCCCAGAGCTTGCTCAGTCTCCCAGAGCTTGCACCATCTCCCAGAGCTTGCACCATCTCCCAGAGCTTGCTCAAACTTATGTCCACTGAGTCGGTGATGCCATCCAATCATCATCCTCTGTTGTCCCCTTCTCCTCCTGCCCTCAAATCTTTTACCAGCATTAGAATCTTTTCCAGCGAGTGAAATCTTTGCATCAGGTGGCCAAAGTATTGGAACTTCACCTTCAGCATCAGTTCATCCAGTGAATATTCAGGGTTGGTTTCCTTTAGGACTGACTGGTTTAATCTCCTTGCTGAGCTCTCTTTGGACCCCAGGAAATATAGAAGTTGCCAGCCATGGGTCCTTCTAGAAATCCAGTCCCCCAGCACCAGAGCAATATTAGCCCAGGCTTCTGACTCCTGGTTGTGCTCTGAGCTTGGTTGGTTTGGAGCAGGGATCCAGCCCTGGGACCGTGGAGTGAAATGGCTCCTTGGGTCGCCATGGAAGCTCCCAGCAGTGTCCTGGAACACCTTACAACTCTTCACACAGACGCAGACGGGCCTTGAGACAGGGACAAGGCTTGGGGCTGTGTACACAGAAGGGATCAGGGCTGAAGGGAAGGGGCTTGACCAGTGGGAACAGGCGTTGGGAACCAAGCTGGGGAGAGCAGTGACCCGTAAGGGCACAGCCCTGAGTCTGCCTGACTGAGCTGGCTGGGAGGCATGGGGTCACCTCCCTGTGGCTGGACGGACAAGCCACAAGCGCTGCTCACCGCCCAGGTGGTACTAAGGGGCACAGACCCCAGAAGCACCCTCCGCTTTGTGTGTGTGGCCCTGAAGTGGTAGCCTCGTGGGCTGCAGAGGACACCATGCCTCAGCATGGAAGACAAGGCTGCTCTCTCAAGGCCGTGGGGCCCCGAGGCTCAGCATCCTTGCCAGGATCCCCACCAAGTATAGCGAGAGGGAAGATGAAGTCTCCTCTCATTTCAAGACAGAGGATGAGATGGTTGGATGGTGTCACCAACTCAATGGACATGAGTCTGAGTAAACTCTGGGTGTTGGTGATGGACAGGGAGGCCTGGTGTGCTGTGGTTCATGGGGTCGCAAAGGGTCGGACATGACTAAGCAACTGAACTGAGTTGAACTCATTTCACAGGAATGCTCCAGCAGGCAGACCCTCAGGGTGTTCCCAGGGGTCCAGCAGTTGGGGTGCAGCCTGCGGTGGGGGCAGCTGCCCCCCTGGACCACCACTTTAGCCAGAGCCACAGACAGCTCCCCAGGGAGGGGACCTGACAGGGATTAGCCTTCCTGTATCAGCAGGGGGGGCCTTGGAGGGGCTGATGACCTGGCACTGAGACAAGGGAGATGTTCCCTCAGGTAATGGGGCCCAGATTGTTGGGGTCCGTACACATGACTCCAACAGTAACTAGTAGTCACTTTCACGAAGCACTCACCACGTGCCCCACACTGGGCCAACCACATCTCAGGGTTTAACTCATAGAATCCTCACAACAAGCCCACAGAAAAAGGTGCTATTAATACCTCCCACATTGCACGTGAGCAAAACTAGGAACCAACCACCTAAGTCGTTTGCCCAAGGTCACACGGCGAGGAAGCAGCCTTGATACAGAAACTGTCACAGAACAAAAGTGCAATGCGTATATTGTCACCTTGTTTATTTAACTTATATGCAGAGTACATCACGAGAAACGCTGGACTGGAAGAAACACAAGTTGGAATCAAGATTGCTGGGAGAAATATCAATAACCTCACATATGCAGATGACACCACCCTTATGGCAGAAAGTGAAGAGGAACTCAAAAGCCTCTTGATGAAAGTGAAAGCGGAGAGTGAAAAAGTTGGCTTAAAGCTCAACATTCAGAAAATGAAGATCATGGCATCCGGTCCCATCACTTCATGGGAAATAGATGAGGAAACAGTGGAAACAGTGTCAGACTTTATTTTTCTGGGCTCCAAAATCACTGCAGATGGTGACTGCAGCCATGAAATTAAAAGACGCTTACTCCTTGGAAGGAAAGTTATGACCAACCTAGACACCATATTCAAAAGCAGAGACATTACTTTACCAACAAAGGTTCGCCTAGTCAAGGCTATGGTCTTTCCTGTGGTCATGTATGGATGTGAGAACTGGACTGTGAAGAAGGCTGAGCACCAAAGAATTGATGCTTTTGAACTGTGGTGTTGGAGAAGACTCTTGAGAGTCCCTTGGACTGCAAGGAGATCCAACCAGTCCATTCTGAAGGAGATCAGCCCTGGGATTTCTTTGGAAGGAATGATGCTAAAGCTGAAACTCCAGTACTTTGGCCACCTCTTGCGAAGAGTTGACTCATTGGAGAAGACTCTGATGCTGGGAGGGATTGGGGGCAGGAGGAGAAGGGGACGAGAGAGGATGAGATGGCTGGATGGCATCACTGACTCGATGGATGTGAGTCTGAGTGACCTCCGGGAGTTGGTGATGGACAGGGAGGCCTGGCGTGCTGTGATTCATGGGGTCACAAAGAGTCGGACACGACTGAGCGACTGATCTGATCTGATCTGATGTTGTTGTTTAGTCTCTAAGTCACGTCCGACTCTTTTGCAACCCCATGGACTGTAGCCCGCCAGGTTCCTCTGTCCATGGGATTCTCCAGACAAGAATACTGGAGTGGGTTGCCATTTCCTTCTTCAGGGGATCTTCCTGACCCAGGAATTGAACCCGCATCTCTCACATTGGCAGGCAGGTTCTTTACACTGAGCCAACATATATATATATATTGGAGATCTGGTACATAAACATACTGCAGCCCCCTAATTCCACGGTGCCCTGTGGGGGGCACTGAGGAGGTCACCATGGTGGTCACTGTGGAGGTCAGGTTGGGCTGTGGCCTCTCCTCCTTTTTCTTTAGGCAGAAGCGGGGAGAAGGGATTATCAGCAGAGGGGCTGGCCCCCTGAACCCCAAAGCAACATCTGGGGTGTTTATGAGTGTGAATCTCTTCTCCAAAAAATATGTATAATGAATATAACAACTATTATGAGCACACAGTTGATCCTCGTGATTCGCAGATTCTCTGTCTGCAGATTTGCTGGCTCACTGTAACTTGTATGTAGGCCCAGAGTCGGTGCTGCCTGGCTTTAACGGCCATCAGCTCTGCGAGCCTGTGCACAGCAGGGAGACCCTGAGCATCCCCCACAGAGGGCCCAGGGCGACCCTGCCTTCTTGTTTCAGCTCACGCTATAAACCAGGGGCCTTTCAGGGCCTTTTCACAACCTTGTTTTGCATATTTTTGTGCTTGTAGCTGGTGATTTTGCTTTTCCCATGACTGGAGCACAGTGAGAGTGCCGTCTCATGTCCCAAGTGCAAGAGGCTGGGCTGTGCCCTCCAGAGAAAGCACGGGCGTCAGAGGAGCCTCCTGCAGGTGTGAGTTACGGGGCTCTGGGGTGAGCTCAGTGTTAGTGAGACAACAACATATATTAAATCAGTTGTCTTTATTTTCCTTTCACAACTGTAATTATCTTTTATTTTTTGTCTGGCTATTGATTGTGAAAACTGACAAATATCTTTCACCACTGTGAAAAAAAAAAAAGAGAGAGAGAAAAGGAGAGCGAGGCAAATACAAGTGAAAATGACAGGGTCCCTGAAAATGATCGTTTTGTAGTGTCCATCACAGCCTTCCCTCCAGAATCTTGTCCATAATTGCTTATCGGCCCTCAGCATTCTGCTTCAAAACACAGTGGTTCCGGGAAATCATCAGAGGGCAGATTTTTGATACCAGCTGGTGAAGGTGAAGTTGCTCAGTCGTGTCCAACTTTTTGCGACCCCGTGGACTGTAGCCTACCAGGCTTCTCCGTCCATGGGATTCTCCAGGCAAGAATACTAGAGTGAGTTACCATTTCCTTCTCCAGGAGATCTTCCTGACCCAGGGATTGAACCCAGGTCTCCCGCATTGGAGGCAGATGCTTTAACCTCTGAGCCACCAGCTGTTATGTGACCCCAAATCCTCGGTCTCCAGTCTCCTCGTTTCTACCCTCCTACAGCAGCCAGTCACTGTTCATCCCCACTCGCCACACTAGCTCCAGTCACCCGCACGGCCTTCCGTGACGTGGGAGCCAGGATCCACCATAGTCCACTCAACCCAGGGCTCCCGCTGTCTCCTGGCTTCCTCGCGGGTGCCCTACTTATACTACTAAGGGGTCTTCACGCAGAAACACACATCAAGGTCACGTGCTGGTCAGTTGATGAAATTGGCCAAGAGGCTCTAAGGCACCCAGCTCTGCATTTTCCCCAATCCTGATTGTTCACGGTTTGCTCATTTGGGGTCAATGATTTCATAGAGAGAACTGCCTTGAATAATGGAATCCACTGTATGTATACTCAGTATACAGTGAGCATGTAATGAACATAACACATAAATGCATGTTGTGAGGACCCACGCCCGCTCTGGACTCAGTTGTGCGGCACTGCAGCGCAGGGGGAAGGACTGTTAGACCTGAGGCCACTGAGTGGCCTGCTAGGTGTCAGAACAGGAGCAGCAGACGGTCCTGGGAGGAGCTGCGTTTACTGGGAGCGGCTGTGGGCCAGGCAGCTCACACACGTTATTTCCCACCACAACCTTGCTGGGGACGCAATCATCACCCACAAACGACAAACAGGACACTTGAAAACCTCAGTGATAAGACAGCCTCCCCAAGGTCACTGTGACAAGCACTGTGATGTCCCCTCTTGTCCTTCTCCCAGGACCTACCTGGTCCCCTCTCCCCTGGTCCCCTGTGACTGCCTCTCAAAGCACCTTCATCACTGGAGCCAGCCAGCCAAAGACCTGGATGAACCCCCGGGGCCCAGAGACCAGGACAGTGGGAGTGAGTCCCATCCCTCACCAGACCCTCTGCACCCAGCCCGCCCTTCTGCACCATCAGCAACCTCCCAGCTGAGCCCAGCAGGGCAGTGAGTGCCTCTGGAGGGAGCAGAAGGGGAGAGGGAGGGAAGAAGGCATAACAGAGGAGAACGAAAGGTTGATTGTCTCATGGTGGGGGGAAGGATGAGGGAGGCTTGAATGTCTCCAGCTGCTGCTCCAGGGACAAGGGTACCCCCGTCCCCCGGGCCCGTGGGCCACTTACAGAAGGAGATCGGGGGCCGGCCCAAACGGCACTGAGATACCAGGCAGCTCTCTGTAGTCAGTGGTGTTGGAGCAAGAGGAGTTAGAGATATACGTCACACAGACTAAAACGGCCTAAGAACCCCCAAGCCCAGAGAATGCCACTGAAATTGCTTAAAAGTCTGCACTCGGCTATCAGAAGGGCCGTGAGGAGTTGTCTGGGAAATGAGGGGGGCCGAATATCAGAAGGAATCTGTGAGAGGAGGTGGGATTGCGGGTGGGGCGTGAGAAGAGGATTCCTGCAAAAGAATCAGGGCACCTCTACCTGCTTCCCCGGTGGCTCAGACAGTAAAGAATCTGCCTGTAATGCTGGACGTCCAGCTTCGATCCCTGGATCAGGAAGATCCCCTGGAGGAGAACCCACTCCAGTATTCTTGCCTCAGAAATCTCATGGACAGAGGAGCCTGGTGGGCTACAGTCCGTGGGTGGAAAAGAAGCAGATACAACTGAGGGACTAACACGTGTAGCCCGGGAACAGGAGCCTGAGAGCAGAAGCTCCACCAGACCCTAACCCCAGACAGCCTGGCACCAGGAATAGAAGCACCCAATTCCGGGTCCGGGAGCGCAGGGACGAATAACTCAGGTGTCAAACATTTTCCCGAATACATCACTGTGGGGTTTGACTTGGTTCTGCGATGGGGAGGCTGACTCAGGGACTCATAAACTGCACTTGAGGACAGGTTGAGAAGACAAGGCACCTGTGACTAATCAATTCACAACCACTGAGCCACTTGTCTTGAGTGTTTCAGACCCTGCGTTCCAGCCAGAGCCATTGTTTTATGGGATTTATGTGTGTGTCTTAGCAGGATAAAGATGCAGCACTGACCGAAGGCCAAACGGGGCCCTTTTCTCAAAATAGGGGTCCCGAGAGGGGATGTGGAGCCAAGTCTCTACCTGGAAAAAGCACTCTGGAATTCCCGCCTTGCAGTGCAAAGCCACTGTCACACAGGAGAGGCCCTGGGTTTCTGGGGTGACTGTGGGCCCAGGCTGGGGGAGGAGGTAGCGGGGAGGGGTAGGCCACAGAGAGTCTGGCCTGGGATCCCCCATGTTGCCCCCCAACTCCTGCGCGGCAGAATGTCAGGACCCCTTCACCACGGTGCCTGAAGTATCTTTCACGCCACGACCTTCCCGTAGGCGCCTTGATGAAAGTTTCAGACTTCCGCTTCAGAACAGCTTTCAAATTACAGCACAGTGCTGCGGCTGCTTGCTCCCAGGCCGAGGGGAGGATGCACAGAAGCCCAAGTCCCCCACTCACTTTTGGAAGCAGTATTAGGGTGACGTGCATGAATTTCAAAATACTCAGTGATGCATTTGTAAAAGCAATTTTGTAATTGCAATCTGAAATTATTTGTTATTCCAAGAGTAGCCTGTAATTTCTAATATGCTTTTAGGGATGTGGTGGTGATGGTTTAGTTGCTCAGTCATGTTCGACTCTTACAAGCCCATGGACTGTGGCCCGCCAGGCTCCTCTGTCCATGGGATTCTCCAGGCAAGAACACTGGAGTGGTTGCCATTTCTTTTCCAGGGGATCTTTCTGACTCAGGGATCGAACCTGAGTCTCCTGCATTGCAGGTGGATTCTTTACCATTGAGCCACCAGAGAAGCCAGTTTTTACAGGTAAAGTCTTTGAATTTTTATACAGTGATTGAGTATGAGAGTTTTAAAGGGATCATGGATTCCGAAGTTCCTTACATACAATACATTTTCACTGTCAGAGTAGCCTGAACCTATTAGACGAATTCTTGCTCTTATAGCAGATAAAAGAATATTAAAGTTACACACAACACGTATATGTACTCTCAATAACTTTCTCTCTCAAACACACACGCTCACAAGCTTTGGCCACCTCTGTGTCAATGAAGCCAACATGGAACTTAGCAGATTTCAAGGGCTTTCTTTATTTGAAGAAATCATATATGAAGTCATTGAAAGGGATAAAAAGCAGATGACGAAAACCCAGGAATTGGGGAAACATGAAATCCGAAACTGTAAGATGGTGAGTTTTCTTCTTCTGTTTCGGAGCATCCAAGGAGCCTGGAGGATTCTCTGAAGCCACTGCCTCTTAGTAATGACAGTCTGGAAATTTAAACACAAGATGGTTGGTAAGAGTGCCAGGAAGCCTGGAATCTGGGCTGAGGCTCGGTGGGTTTTCAGGACTACAGCTCTCAGTCCAGCCATCCCTGCTGGAGAAGAAGTTGCCTGTGGGGACACAGCCCCCTAGGACCAGATGCCCCCTGGGGGTCCATTCTCCTCAAATAACCGGTAGTTTTCCAAGTAGACCCTTAGAGCACTCAAAAAATCACTTGGAAACTTCTGAAAGAAAAAGCGTGCTCTTTGGAACATCCTGATTTCCTTAAAGGACTGATGCATTCTTCCCATCTTTTGGAAGCATGTGGTCTCTCCTTGTCAAATTCAGGGTCAGGGACACAGTGTAGCTAAGGGGGTGGCAGGAAGGAGATGGCCCTTGGGACTGGCATTGGGGCAGGACCTGTCACCCGTGGTCACGGGAGAGAGCATCAGGGTCCGCAAGAGAAGGGACCACATCTGCTATGCTCTGGATCCTACCCATGGTGCCCAGTGCAGGGCAAGCCATTCAGAAGCACCCAAAATAGTAACACCAGCCAACTGTGCTTGGACCTGGGGCCGCGGCTGAGGGTCAGACGCTTTATACAACCATCAGAAAAGACACAGGGGGAAGACCCAAGGGCTTAGTTTATTATTCTTTTTTTTTTTTTTTTTTAAAAAGCTGTCCTTGTTGAGAACATTCTCGAATTCACTTCTGAGATGGTTCACAATAACGGTGAGCTCCTGCCCGAGTTCGGTTTTTCCTAAACTGGCCACCCCCGGGGTCGGGGGACCTGGTATCGGGCATCCTGGCAAGCCGAGGATCTCCCCCACCCTGGCTCCCACTGCCCCTGAGAATTGCCTGTGTCTGGGCAATTGCCTGCGTTCTCTGACGTTACCTTCCACGGAGATGGGGAAGAAGCACCAGGGCACTTGGGGGATGGTGTCGGAGAAGCAGCACTTCCTGGACGCACACTCCTCAGGACTGATGCCGGGGTAGCCACAGTCCTTGCGGGCGGAGACCTCCATGACACACTCCTCCGACTCTGCAGGGTGCCACCGGGTTTGGGGACAACAAGGGGACGCAGTTAGGCTGGTTCATTAGCCAGACACATCCATCCCATCCTGCTAGGGGAGCACCTTGGGCTCACAGGTTCAGGGTAGCACCAGGGGCTCCTGGGACTGTCACCCCTGGACTAAAGATGGGCACCAGCGAGTGGCCACCCCTTCTTCCTGATGCTGAAAGTCAGAGGGAAAGTTGATTCACCTCCCTGGACTTGACATGGCTCTATAAAATGGAGTTGCCCACACTACCTCCTGGGAGGACCCTTTAAAGTTATAAAGCATTTGACCAAGAATTGAGTGGCTTCTCTGGTAGCTAAGTGGTAAAGAATCTGCCTGCAATCCAGGAGACCTGGGTTCGATCCCTGGGTTGGGAAGATCCCCTGGAGAAGGGAATGGCAACCCACTCCAATATTCTTGCCTGAAGGATCTCATGGACAGAGGAGCCTGGTGGGCTATAGTCTGTGGGGTTGCAAAGAGTCAGACATGACTGAGTGACTAATACTGACTAATACAAAGAATTGACACCCAAGGATCCTTCCACTCCTGGATGAGCCCTGGCAATAGACAAACCGACCACCCGCCATCAGTTCTGTTTCCCCCATAGCCCGGGAGCCTCCGACCGGCACCCCTGAGGGGTGTGGATGGGACCCAGGGCAGAGTTCCACACAAATGGGTCTGCTTTGCAGACAGAACTCTTTGTGTGCCTGCCTTGAAACAGGTGACTTTTTAAGTTGATAATATGCACAGATACAAAACTCACTCTCAAAAGATGACTCTAGAAGCCTTAACTTATTTTCTTAACATTTGGGGTCTGTTTGCAGTTATGTTAATAACATCCTGATTTTAATGCCTTTATGTCCCTTAGAAGCTGGTTCAGGAGCCACAGCCAAGAGGGTCCTGAGACTCACTCTTCCTTCAAATACAGTCAAGCAGTCGGATCCCCTGAAGTTTCCCCAAAAGGACAAACATTTCACCCTCGGGATCTAATGTGGACACAGGAGGCAGAGGGCATTTTCTCTTCCCTTGGGCTGGCCTGGTGGTTTGAAAGCCTGGGGGAGCTCAGTCCTGGGCTGCCGGCCAGGGCTCAGGAGGGGACCTTGCCTGTTACCTTGCTTCGGGAGGGCATTGAAACACCAGGGGACCCCGACGACGCTAGAGTCGAAGCAGCATCCTCTGGAAAAGCAGTCGTCACTGCTGATGCCTGGATAGCCGCAGTTCACCCTGTTGTGGGGGTTCAGGCGCGAGCACTGGCAGGCGTCTGCAAAGAAGCCCAGGTCAGCCAGCCCCCTACACGCGCCCCCACCCGCCAGCGCATCCAGGATGCTCCGTCAGCTCTGCTCCGGCTTTGTAAGGGTTGTCTTATCTCTCTGGTGTTTGAACCACACAGTGTCCTTCAGAGGAATTGACAGGGCTTGGCTGAAAGTGTTTTATTAGTTTAAAAATAAAACCTTCTGGCAAGAGGGTGGACAGATGGAGTCAGGCCAAGGTCAGGATGAAAGTGAGCAAGACGGACCCCCTGGGAGACGTTGATGGGCCTCCCATCCAGCTCCTCCTCGAGCTGGCCCACCCACACCCAATGTTGTCCTGACCGATCCCGAAGTGGGTTCTCCCGGGATGTCTCACCCCTCTGCCCCACTGTCCTCCCTGAATGGCGGGAAGCGGGTGGACGCATGTAGGAGCCAGCTGCATGGCCACCATCCCCAGTCCTAGGACACCTTCCCACCTGCTTCCCTACCGTCCACATTTTCTCTTCCAGGGAAACTAATACAAATGGAGACCCCCAGGGGGCAGGAGGCAAGGACCTCACATCCCGCCACCCCCACCCTCTAGGTTCTAGAAGGCTCCCAGGCTCGCTGGCTTGGATGCTCCACTTCCCCTCAGGGAGCTGAACCTCCACGTACCTGGTTTCTGGGCCCTTGCCAGGGCGCACAGACCCAGCAGGAGAAGCGCAGCCAGCAGCCAAGTGCCTCGGGGTCCCATGTCCACGTTCATCCGCACCCAAGGGCCACCAAAAGAACGCACACTCCCCGCTGCCAGGGGTGTTTTATAAGCTTCTCTCTGTTTGCTCAGCAAGCAAGATAACCTGTCTCTGCCTCTGGCACAAACAATTTGAGGCCTTTGTTAGGAAAACGAGTTGCGAGTTGCGATAGCTTGGCCAGCAGGTGGTGGGGGGTAGGGGTGACAGAGCAGAGCACTGGGCTCTCTGCAAGCACAGCCAGGCCACCCCCCTGCCCCAGGCAGGGAGCCAGGTCATGCCAGGATGCCGACGTGGAAGATAGCACATGTGGCACTGGGCACTCGCGGGGTTCCACCCAGGAAGGGAGAAGTTAGGGATTTCTCCTAATAAAGCATGTGTCTAACACCACAAGAATTTTTAAGTCCTGGGCCCAAGGCTACCAGGGAAAATGAGCCAACTGCAGACAGAGCAGACCCCTTCTCCAGGAACAGGAGGATGGCAGGAGACCCTCCTCCAGGGCTCCTGGTCCCTGGTCTGTATCTCGTCTCTGTCTTGGGGAAGGGATGGATCTCCATGGAGATGAGGCTGACAGGGTAAAACGAACAGCCTCAGATGAGTGTAAAAGTGACAAGTTCATGTCAGCCAAGCCTGCATGCATGCTAAGTCACTTCATTCATGTCTGACTCTGCAACCTTACAGACTGTAGCTCACCAGGCTCCTCTATCCATCGGATTCTCCAGGCAAGAATACTGGAGTGGGTTGCCATGCCTTCCTCCAGGGCATCTCCCCAACCCAGGGAGCAAACCTGTCTCTTAAGTCTCCAGCTTTGGCAGGCAGGTCCTTTTCCACTGCTGCCACCATTTCTTTTCTTCCATGAGAATTGTCTGTTTTCTAAAAGATGGTTCTAAAAGAACCAGCCTGTGCTCAGCATAAGATGCTCCAGGGGAAGGGGTCTGCAAATGGGACCCAAAGAGACAAAAGAGAAATGAGGGGAGTGCACCCCATGGGAACAGAGGAGAGACGGGGTGAGGTCAAGGAAGCTCATGAATCTCCCAACAATGGGGCACTTCTGGGAACCACCAATCTGTCAAGCACGGCTTGAGCAGCCAGGAACCCGAAGATGTATGGAGTCTGGAACTCTGGGTCTTCAAGTCTGGAGAGCAGACCCGCATGCTCGGGGCTTCTGCCAGCTCCAGTTCCAGCGCCTACAGATTGGACCCCTGCCTAGAGCCCTGCCGAGCAGCCCTGGGGCTCTGTCTTTTCAAAATGTGAAAAAGTCACCTTTCCCCGCCTGTGTCTCTGTCAGCCTTCATCACCACCGGGACACAGGACTCTGAGTCTTCTCTTCCAGGTTCTCAGCCCCACTTTCCTCTCTGCTTCTTCCCTCTTGGCCCAACTTCCCACTGTCCCATCTGGGCCTTTTCAGGATTCCTGCTGAAACCAGCTGATCCATGCCAAAGAGACGGCTCATCAGTCCCTTGGTCTTTGGCCTGCACCCTCCTTGGGAAGCTCCTTCTGCCTCCATCTGAGGTGGAGCTGCTCGGGCTCCCACCCAGGGCACCATCCGTCCACATGGCACTTTCTGCTTTTAGAAAAGGGCACATTTTCTTCAAGACAAGCTACTTCCACCTGTGGGGAAGTCATTATGGGAGATGCAGTGTCTGCAGTGTGAGCGGCACCCACCCGAGTGTGGGCCTGTGCCCACAGAATAGCCTCTAAGCCATGTTGGGTGACTCTGATGGGAGTGGGGTGACTCCCATCACATGAGCTCAGGCTGGGGGCTGGACACTGACCTTGAGCCACAGTGTCACCTAGGCTCAAGGAAGATGCATCTTAAAAAAAGATCCTGCATACTGCAACTAAGTCAAACAAACAAGAAGAAAAAGAGAACGTTTTACAGCATCTGAAGACACACTGCAATCAGGGGAGCGTGTTAAGAATTACAAGTGATCTCTCATCTGAAACAATGCAATATGGAGGGCAACAAAATGATACTTAAGTGCTAAAAGAGAAAACCTTGTCAAGTCAGAATTCTATACTCATGGAAAATTCCTTCAAAAATAAAGGCAAAATACTTTTTAAAAATGTATGTATGTGTGTGTGTGTGTGTGTGTGTGTGTGTATATTCAGAGTGGCTCTAGATTCACAGCCTAATTGAACAAAACATACCCAATATAAATTTTTTTTTAATTTTTTAGACAAAAGCTGTATGAAGCTGTAACTTGCCAACCTATCCTCCAAGGAATCCAAAAGTGACTGAAGCTGTGGTGGTCCCTGGACGCAGGGCTTGAGTTCTCCTGTCTGCTGCAGCCACTGCCCAGCTGGCTGGATTTGTTCAGCTATGGCAGCTGTTGGCCTCTGTCGGCATTTGTGTTTGCAGCCCAGTCTAGTCTCGTGATATCTCCCCTGGTTTGTACAGTTGTCTGCTAACTAATTGCTCAGCCAGAGCTTTGTCCCCATCCAGATGTAAGTCTGCTGCATTGATTACCTTTATAAAGTGACAGTCAGTATACGCCACTCCTCTGCCACCCCCTCACACCTCCCCACCTGAAGGGTAAAGCCCAAGCATGAGTTTCCTGAGCACAGAAAGCAAGACCCTTTATGAGCTGGACTGCTCTTAGCCCCCACCCTCTTTTGTTCCCAGGTCTCCTTCCTAATGTAAGCATCTAGCCCTCTTGACACAGCCTGACCTCTGACCCTTGGCCTGAATGCCATCGTCTCTCTGCAAAACTCTTCCTCTACTCTTTGCCTTCCTAACTCCTGTCCATCCTTCAGCTCTTGACTCAGGAGCCACTCCACCCAGGAAGGCCTCCTTCCCTGAGAGAAGACAAGTGCCCTTCACCCCTCCCCCAAGCTCACTAGATTCACCGCACAGTCACATCTTCATTTTAAGTGGAGTTTTACTTTTCCGGCTCCTTTATTCATTGTCGTGAAGGCAACAGCTAAACCCGCAGGTTAATTCTGCGCCAGGTGATATTCTGATGATTTCACATGCTACATCTCATTTAATTCTTACAACAATACAAAGGAAGAGTTAAAAAGATCAGCCCAATTTTATAGTCTATATGGAAAATTAGTTTTCCCAAACACGCAGAAAGTGTAGGGTGACATACAGAACGGGACCTATGCCTTTTTCATTTGGAAACCCCAGAACCTAACCCAGCATCTGCACAAACTAGACCTACTTGGTGAGGGTACCTGGCACCCGGGAGATGGGGAGCAGGAATCCACCACCTAATATCACGGATCACCCAAACTTCCTCCTGAAATTCTTAAAATAATACTTAGACCTGGGTATATGCAAATAAGTAAGGCAAGCCTCTTCTCCTCTCTGGACTAGTTTTCTCATCTGTGAAACAAGAGCTGAAATGAGGGTTTATTAAACGATCTCCAGTGTCTCATATGCCTGGTTAAACCCTCACAAGGTTTAACTGTGAGGTTATGCTAACTAGGATAACATCTCGCTTTTACACTGTCATTGGGGGAAAAAGAAAAATTTTATTACCAACATTTGCATGTTCAATATTTCTAATACAATTTCTCTCCCCACCATTCCAATTTTCTGGAGTTTGGCTGTGCTGATCAATAGAGTGGGTTAAGTCACAGACACTTCCAAAGCCCAAGACTTACTTTATTTACTTAAAATAAAGTGGCCAAAGTTGGGAGGAGAAAGAAATAGATAAACCAACTATTGGGAATATGATACTGAGTTGGGGAAGGAGTGAAATTAGAGACTTTGATGAATTATATTTGGGGATATAATTGGATGGACATAAACCTTAGCATTTTTCAATATATTGTGCAATGGAATTTCTCCTTGTACTACTTTGAAGGACTTTAGCCAAGATTTACATTCTTTCAAAATGTCTTTTTTGAATCCCTTTTGTATCTGAGTGGGAGCTGGGTAGTATTAAAACTTAAAAATACTTAAATAATTTAGGATACCACATATCAAGAAAAAAAAATATAGTAGGAGTTGGCAAACGATGACCCATGAGCTCAGTGCCTGTGTTTAAATAAAACTCTATTAAAATACAGTCATACCCAGTCATTCACACATTGTCTGTGGCCACTTTCTAGCAGAATTGCAGAGTTTATTACCTGTGGCAGAGACCGTATGGCCCAGGAACCTAAAATATTTACTCTCTGATCTTTTAAGGAAAAAAAAGTCTATTCCTGTACTTTATTACAAATCTAAAGATAAATTTTAAAAAGGGGAGAGAAATAATTGTATTTTATTTTATAAATGAAAAGTGACAGAAATGTGCCTCCGTGTTTTTTTCCCCCTTCTGTTGGGAAAATGGTATATTCAGTATTCTGGTTGCTGGGAGACAATTCCCTGTGAGACTCTCATGTTTCCACATGTTGTGAATGAGGCACTAACTGTCCCAATGGTTTAGGACCTAAAATTATAATTGAATGTTAAGTGCTGCCCTGACATCTGGCGAAATTGAGAGGCCTCGAGTGGCCTAACCACGAGTTCTCTGCCCTACTTGGCTCCCACAGATAGGGCCCCTTAGCCAAACAACCTTCTTATCAAGGGGCTGGGCACAGCTCCTGCTTATTCCCAAGTAGCGGATTTCACTTCCCTGCCAGGCTGCAGACTTACTCAAACAAGCCAATCACATCCTCCTGCAAGAATGAGTGGGCACCCCACCCTCCTGATACTTCACGGCTCCTCCTGCAGCCCCTGCTGTTCACCCTGTTTCTTACGCAACCCACGGCCCTGCATGGCAGGATGTCCTCCCCTCCTGGGGTGAGCAATATGTGACTGGTAAACTGCTATCGTCCCATCTTTCCAAGGTCAGGTGTCATGGGTCTCACCATCCTTGTAGCCTTGGGTGGAAATCCCCCCTCCCCAGTGAGATGAATAGGGGGTGATCCAAACTGTCTTTTCTTCCAGGCTGTCTTTGCAAGGATGTTGGTGTGGCAACAACCTTGGAACATTTATAAGGTATCTCCCTCTGGAGCAGCGGGCAGGCAAGCTTGTGTACGTGTGTGCTTACTAGCTTAGTCATGTCCAACTCTGCAGCCCCGTGGACTGTAAGCCCACAAGGCCCCTCTGCCCATGGAATTTTCCAGGCAAGAATACTGGAGTGGGTTGCCATTTCCTTCTCCGGGGGATCTTTTCGATCCAGGGATAGAACATGTATCTCTCTGTCTCCTGCATTAGCAGGCAGGTTCTTTACCACTAGCGCCATTTGAGCTCCAGGAGAGGTCAGGCTTCCTCCCCTGCCATGCGACTCCGTGTGCGCTGATGTCCATCGGAGCTCATCTGTGTCACCCCTGGAGGACGTGGGGACAAGGGAATCAAACGTGCTGCTGCTTACATTGCTAGCTGTGCAGTGTAGTGAGGTCTTTATCTCTCTCAAGAGTCTCCTGTCCTCTGCCAGCACCCATGAAGCCATTAACCTGCAAATAAGGTGAACCCTCAGCCCTTCTGAGTTTGCCACACTGATGTGCTGCTGCTGCTGCTGCTGCTAAGTCACTTCAGTCGTGTCCGACTCTGTGCGACCTCATAGACAGCAGCCTACCAGGCTCCTCTGTCCCTGGGATTCTCCAGGCAAGAACACTGGAGTGGGTTGCCATTTCCTTCTCCACTGATATACTAGATCAGATTAAATGTAGAAAGTCCCACCAATATTTGCCTTCAGCATAGAGATTCCCTACTTATAGGTTTACTAAGCTTCCCTGGTAGCTCGGATGGTAAAGAATCTGCCTTCAATGCAGGAGACCCAGGCTTGATCCCAGGGTTGGGAAGCTTCCCTGGAGAAAGGAATGGCAACCCACTCTAATACTCTTGCCTGGAGAATTCCCATAGACTGAGGAGCCTGGCGGGCTACAGTCCATGGTGCCGCAAAGAGTTGGAGACGACTGAGTGACTAACACTTTCAAACCTCACGGTACCACATATATATGCTACATATATATATGTGAGTATGTCTGGTTTTTCCTAATTTAATTGGTTTGCTAACCCCAAAATGTCCAGCTCAGGGCAATATTAAGAGCTGAGAACAATTAAGAAATATCTTTAAAATTATTCTATTAATTTTTTCTATGTATATCTATGATGTGCCCACTCAAACCTTTAAACCAGTGACTGTTTGATCCCTTCCATTAAGTCCCTGTGCCGGGATTGGCCTGGGACGTGTCTCTTCTTGGGTGATTATCCCTATCGGGTTCACAAGCTCTGAATATTTCCACAAACTGTCCCTGCCCACATGCACAAAGAAAGGTGAGGGAGTTTCCTTAAGCTAACAGGACCCTTCCCAGTGACCCTACAAATAGAATCTGAAGCCACAACTTGGCCTCAGCAGTTGGTTCCTGGTCTGATCCTTAGTTCAACATATTCTGAACAGAAGCCTGTTGTTGCGAAAGCAATCATCTGGTAGAAGTGATAACCTCCATGCACACAGCCAGCCGCAGGGTGGGAAGGCTCACAGACCCAGTTATGGTGTTTGAGCCATGCGTTTTAGTAAATCAGTCTCCAGCACGTGGCGAAAAGTGAGGGGCAGAGGTGGCAGGTTTACACTTTGCATGGGGTGCAAGTTGGTGGAAAGACTGGATCCCAAGTCCTGAGATGTCCTGTTCCTCTCTTGGACTTCCCATCAGTACGTGGTGACAAGGACCAGAACTGGGCTCTGAGCAAGGGGCCAGGACATGGGCAGGGCCGCCACACTCAGGCTCTAGTGGAGAGACTCTGGGCAAGCAGTGCCGGCCCAGCTGCACCCCCAGTGAACAGAGCAGTCGTGATGTTAGTCTGTGTTTCTGGGGTGACACACGGGGCCTTGAATTGGACCAGCACAAAGGTCACCAATGGGAACTTGATCAGGGATGATGGAGCAGTCAGCCTGGAGATGAGTGGTCGGCTTCTGATAAGCTGGGTCCAGTCCCACTTGTGATGACATTCTTCCCGTTGCATCCTCTTTGTCAAGTAACACATCCCACATGTGACCCACTCCTTCACTGTTCTTAATACACTGTATGTCCTTTGTACTTTGGGGTCACCCTGATGGCTCAGTGGTAAAGAATCTGCCTGCAGGAGACGCAGGTTCGATCCCTGAGTGGGGAAGTTCCCCCTGGAGAAGGAAATGGCAACCCGCTCCGGTATTCTTGCTGGGAAATCACATGGACAGAGGAGCCTGGCCAGCTACAGTCCACAGGGTCGCACAGAGTTGGACACAACTTAATGGCCGAACAACAACAACAACACACCGTATGGGTGTCACCCACATCTCACTGTCTCTGGGTTTGCTCGCTGTCTGTACTCGACATGTTCTCAGGCTCAGATAGTCCTTCTGATTTCTTACCACCTGTAGCAGAACTGGCTAGTCCCAAGAGCAAACAGTCATGATCCCTGCCCTTTGGTAATTTGCATTGACTGGGGTTCCTTGGTTGCAAGAGACACCAACTGTTCTGGGTTGAATTATCTCCCCTAAAGTCACACGTGGAAGTCCATTAGGTCCTGGGGTTACCCCAGGAGCTCATAACGTGATCTTATTTGGAGATGGAGTCTCTGAACGGTAATTAAGTTAAAATGAAGCCAGTGGGGTGGACCTTGGTCCAATAGGACTGCTATCCTTCTAGAAAGAGGAGGAGATTGGGACACAGACTCACACAGGTGACGAAGAGTGAAGACAGCCGTCTACACGACAAGGAAGAAGCCCTGAGGAGAAATCAACGCTGCCCACACCTTGATCTTGCACCTCAAGTCTCTAGAACTTTGAGAATAATGTCTGCTGTTTACGCCGCCCCATCTGTGGTATTTTGCTTGGCAGCCAACGAGGACACCAATGCGAGCTGATGAGAAATGGGGAGGGGGTGTCACATGGCTTCAGGTGTTACTGGAACCCCAGGCTGGGGGCACAGCCAGTCCCGGGAGTGAGGACTTGCATCCCTGCCCGGCCCCTCAGGCTGTGTGGAGAGCTGTGCTCTCATGGGCTCCTGGGTTATACACTGTCACCCATTCCACTGACAGAGATGACCCCCTGCCCACCCCAGTTGTCCACCAGAAGACCCCCAACTTCCCCCTACCAAACATGAATCTCTCCCATGAGAGACTTCCTAAACTTTCATCCGAAGCTCTTCAAGGACACGGAAAGTTCTAGAAAGTCCCCCAAGTTGGCGGCTTCCAGGATGAAGGGAAAGGGCAGCACATAGGATGTCACTCAGCCATGCTGATCGGCCAGTTAGCCTCATAGTTTCACATGTGCAAAAGCCAAGAAAACTACACAGACACATCATTCCGTTGTACTGTTCTCGAGTTGAAAGCCTATCTTGAAAAACAAAGAGAAAACATAAAACTTCCCACTAACAAGTGACGTGTTCAGATGTAGAAAATATTAGGGTGACCTTCCCTCTTCTGGCAGAAATCCAGTGGGTTTGAGGCCCAGAGAGCTCGTCCCCAACCGGTGTCCAAGGTTGGGGGTGGGAGGCGCACAGACCCTTTTAGAGCTGTGTGTTTCTGTGTCTGTGTGTGCACACATGCGTGTGTGCATGCACGTGAGAAGGTCCCCAAACTGTTAAAGGCTCCTCGTGCCTTATCAGCAGGGCTGTTTTCATTCAGGCACTTTATCAAGCAGCCTGCACTTTTCCCACCACCCCCGGATGCTTCAAGGCCTCCACATTGGCTGTGAGAAGGCTCCCATTGCTCCTAAAACCTGCCGTCAGCTCTGCTTCCCTGGCCGTGGACTCCTGGCTGCAGCAAGGTGTGGGGCGGGGCAGTGGCCCAGACTCCCGAGAAACCACTTCCCTCCCTGGGACCAACCAATCACCTTCATGGGGCGGAGGGTGCAGGTGGGTGCATGATGGGAGAGGCAGATGACCAGGGACCATGATGGGAGGGGTCACAGGGGCAGACCAACCCCTGTGGGTTGTGGTCACTTCTTTACATTCCTTTACAGTGGTAAGTAGATATTCCACTCTCATGGGACCTCACTCTGTTCTGCACCCCCATCTCCTCCCTCATCTCCCCCATCCTGGCTGTGAACATAGGAAACACGTGACACCTCAGCTCCTGCCTCCCTCCCTGCACAGCCTCACTGTGCACTGGGACACACTGGGACCTCCCAGACAGCAGAGGCTGGACAGCGCGGGGGGGCATGGGCTTGATCACCTTCTAAGGACACCTGGTTTCCCAGAGCGTCCTGCGTCTATTCTGACAGGTCCTCCTGATGTGCTGCCTGGGTGCCTGCTCTCAGCTGCCGCCACTATCAGAATTCTTATGGATTTTGTGATTCTTGGGGAGGACAGTGTGGCAGGAGCCAAATGGAGTCCTCTTTCCTGCCCGTGCATGGGGCTGGGCCGTGTGGGGTTGCCTCTGCAGGAGTCTCCCACTTTGTCTTCCTCACACTGGTGAGCCAGAGAGGCTTGGTGTCCAGATGATACAGCCTCGAAATCATACATCCATGCAGCGGACACCAGAGGAGGTGGTCTAGCCATCGTGGCTCACAGATCTCAGGTTTTTTCTGTGTAACATGGTGGGAGTGGGCGGGGATGGTGGTTGAGGGCACTGGCCCTCCATCATTCACTTGGAGACCCAGCTGGCCTCTATCACCTGGCCTCTGCTCCACAGTCTGGAGCATATGCCAGAAGGAAGGCACTTTCCTGCCGGAAACCCTGACTGCAGGAGCACTTAGGGTCAAGGACCCCCAGTCTGTGCATCACAGCCCCCTGGGGAGGGGTGCAACCCACAGGGTGCTGTGCCTGGGAAAGGAGGGTGTCCAGGTCATGTCCCAGGCCTCATTCTTGGCTTTCTCTTGATTGCATCTTTGAAATTAGTAAACAGATTCAGGAGGCTCTCTGTTTCACAAGAATCTGATGTGCCAGTCTGATCTGTGTCTGCTCACTTGGGTGAGTTATTAAATGTTTCTCAGCTTCCAAAATGGGGATGAAGATCAGAGTGAGATAACATTTGTAGTGGGGTTTGCTTTGAAAACTAAAGAAATGCCTTTAATTTCTCCTCACACGCATCTCCCTTTGCTCCTGATCAGTCCTGATTCTGAGCCTGAGGTTCCTCATGAGAGCCTGAGACAGGCAGATGGTTCAATGAAAAGTTAATGAAACACTAGATGTGCTGAAGAGAGTGGATTGCCCACATTCCTTTAATAGAAGAAGAGCCCAGCCTGAAGGACTGGATGAGGACGTTTACCTTTGGTGAGAATTTGCCTCTATCCATGGTATCTGGGATGAAGGCTCATTGCTGTAAGGTATGGGGAAAACACAGGCCTTGGTAAAGCACTGACAAGGAAGAGAATACTCAACCAGCATTGGTTTAATCCGTAAGAATATTCAGATTTACTTAACATGAAGTCTGGGGATGGGTGATGCTAGGGCCAAGTCAGCATTTCAGGGATAACAAGTTTCCAGTGCTGTGACTTTTCCTCATTATCACAGAATGGCTGCCTGAAGCATTGCATCACACCCTCATATCACACAGCATCCAAAGACAGGCTGCAGAGGCCGTCCAGGACAGCTAGAGGGAGCTCTCCTCTCACCAAGGGGTAACGCCTTTCCCCAGAGCCTTTAGGTAGATGCCACCTTTGCCTCATGGGCCTCTGCTTCTAACTGAAAGAAAGGTTGGGACAGTGAGTCTTTCCATCATTCTTTATAGGGTGGGGTCAGGGAATAAAGAGGGAAATAATGGATGGCAGTCACGGGGAAATGGGCCTGCTGTGTCCTGGGAGAAAGCCCTTCTCTTGGGGGCTGGGGAATGTGGGGAGAACAAGGAGCAGGGGGCGGACCGGCCGGGCCTCTAGAAGGGTCCAACAAGGTACCAGATAGGCCAGTGGAAACCCAAAAGACTCCCTCACTCCACAGCTGTGGGTGCTTGGTCCACTCCCCATCATGCACCCAACTCTAAAGAGGGACAGGGAAGTGGGGGAGGGAGAGGAGGAGGAGACTGGCTGCTTACCCCCAGGGACCGCAGCATTACCTACAGAAGCTGCATAATTTACAATCACACACCGCATTTCCAAAGAGGCCAACTGAATAGTTGGTTTTTACCTCTCACTAGCAGGCAAAGAAGAGACTTAGCAGCAGCAGCAGCAGGCAAAGATGTTGAAAAAGATCAGAGATGCTACAGATTAAAAGGAAAAAAAAGCCAACATGTTTCTGCATGTTCTCCAGTGAAGGAAGGCTACAGTGATCCTCAGGGCACACAGGCGCACGCCTGCTGCTGTGTGCGTGTGCTGGGGGCCCCGCCTTGACTGTTTCACGGGTACAGTGTATCTCCTGGCCCCGGGACATCTGTGCTTGCTTGCCCTGGTGGCCAAGGCTGAGGGTGGGTGACAGTTCTTCTGGTAAATTTGGAAACAACTGGTCACTCCAAGAGCACTGCCCCTACTTCCCAGGAACCAGCTGGCTGTGGAGGGCCAGAGTGCTCCCAGGGCTCCAGGGACCCCAGGATCAAGCACCTGGGAGGGGAGGTGTCCAGGAGCAGGACTGGCTGGGCTGAGCTTCCTGGAGCAGGGCTGACTGCCCAGGGTGGATGGGAGGTGGGGGGTGTTTTTCTTGTTCCCACTGAGCAAGTGGGGCTGGGGGCACCAGAGGCTGCTCAGGCAGCACTGCCCACCTGGGTGGGCGCGTCTGCTCAGGTCCAGGCAGGTCTGATTGGCTCCCTTCTGTCTTTCTTATGTCGGTGATGAGGGGTCACTGGGGACTCTTGATGCTTCCCTTTTGTCTTATTTTCCAACTCGGAGCTCAAGTTTGGGGAGCCAGGTGGGTGGGGGAGTTTCCTCAAGCGGTCAACTCATGCCATCCTCCTCAATTGTTTTTATTATGAGTACGTTCAGGCACTTGGCTGTGGGTTTTATCTCCTAAGTCAGTTTCCGTGTGAGGGACATGAAGAAATGGCAAGGCAATTTTTGTTACCACAATGAATATGCAAAGAATGTTATAGAATTAGAGCCTGTTGTCATGATTTGACAAGGGCGTGGGCTCACGTTGATTCTCTGAGGCTTTTTAACCCAATGGGCTGGTGCACAGACCCCGATGCCTGATGTCCACCGAGACCACCTAACAATGTTTACAAGCCACGGTCTCGTCTGACCCAAGATAGCCTGAGTTAATGTGTAATCCACAGCGAGAACCCAGAGGCACAAGTATCTCATTTCTCTTTCAAAGAAGGGAAAATTGTTTATATTTTTATAAGAAGTTCAAGCAGAGAGAAACATTCATCTCTTTTAATTTTTAGGCTAATTTGGAATACAAAGAATCTGAGCAGTCAATCCAGGCAGGGAGTTCAGGTTCATAGGACCCCAAGATATCCGGCCAGTGATGGAGCTGAGCCCCTGGCACCAAGCAGACGTCCTTCTCACTCCAATGCCATTTCCACCAGAAAAGTATCTAAAACTCGCACTCTGCAAGGGTGAAGTGTCCAAGAGAAGAGATTAGTGAGAATAAGTATTTTCTTTCACTTTTAAATAATCACAGAGCATTTACTTAAAAACATCACTGGGAAAATTCTTTAGAAAACAAGGATGGTCTTTGTATTGTAATTGTCACTCTTTCCAAGCCCCCAACCCCAAGTGAGCCATGAAGCATTACCCAGGACAGCTCTTCACAGCTCCATGGTTAGACATGTGAAGAAAAGCCAGGAAAAGTAGGGTGTCCCACCAAACAGGTCTTTCCGGTCTTTCCATCCCCCAGCCCTGGCACACCAATTTAGGCAAAACTACATCTTCCTAGTCATCCCGAGGCATTACTCTGGGTAAAAACACAACTAGCAACTTGAATTAGGGTCTCAGGGTTCCATGTATTCAGACTCTGTGGCCCTACCTGTATCCTCCACGGGTACAGTTTGGAAGCACCATGGGACTCCGCGGACTGTGTTGTCAAAGCAACAGTGTTTATCTTGGCACTCCTTAGCCGTGATGCCAGGGTGACCGCAATTCTTTCTTTGATGGGGTTCCACCTGACACGTCTCTGAAAGGATATGGGCCACAAGGTGAAAGTAAGTCATGGGCTGACTCCTTCCCTGTTTTGACCCACCCTCCACTTTGCTTCCTTCCCCAGTTAAATCATCCATCAGACGAGCAGCCCATGGAGACCCAGAGCTCACTTACTGGCGCGGAAACACTGAAACTCAAGAACAATGCAGTGTCTGAGATTCATAGACTTTGCACCTACCCAGGCAATTTACCCATTTGCTCATTAATGTCAACAAACAATTATTAAACTTTAGCCACTAGATGTGTAAATATCTGTTGAGCACTGTTTGTGGGTGCTAGGAACTGGAGCTAGCACGGGACACAGACAGGAATCTTTTTATCCCCTCAAAGATCAAGTTCACCCCAGGCCCCGTGCTGGGTAACAGGGACCCGGCAATTGAAAATAGAGAAGCTGTTGTTGAGAAGCTAACAGTCTAATGGAGAAGGAAGCCAAATAAACGTACAAAACAGCATAGTACAGCCAGCCACAGGGCAAGCCCAGCAGGGGTGACTGACTACAACTGAACAAAGTGAAGAGGGCTTCCTGTTGGAGGAGGTTGGCCAGGTAAGAACGAGGCAATGGGGATTCCAAGGAGAGAGAGAGCAGAGTGTTCAAAGGTGGAGAGGAGAGAGAGCAAGGTGTGTTCCAGGTAAGAGGAGAGAGAGCAAGGTGTGTTCTAGGCGCAGGTGGGGCGATGCGGGGAAGGCAGGCTGAGGGCTGGGAGTGGATGATTGCAGCTCTAGAGCAAAGGGAGCCGCTCAGATGCTCAAGCCAGGTCCGTGAGGCCACTGACCCAAGGCACAGAACATGCAGGGGAGATGGGCAGCTAGACCTGTGGGGCCTGGACGTGGGGCTCTGAGAAAGAGTGCCGCTCAGATCTGGTAGTGGACAAACTGAGGCAGGGGCAGAAGCCCCTTCTCTCTCTTGTGGGTGGGAATGGAGAACGGGGGGCTCGTCTCCACACCTGGTCTCGGGGTGCCCATGGATGAAGGCCATCATCCAGGTTCCAGAGGGAAGCCTGGCTGTGCAGGTGCTCCATTCACTCCCAGACAAGAGTGTCCCTGGGGCTAGAGGGACGTGCAACGAGGCATTAAGAGTGTGGGTGATAAAGAGACGGGGGAGGGAAGGAGCCCTAACAGAAGAGGGAAGAGAGTCAGAGAGGAGGGCAGGACCGAGATCCAGAGCAGATGTTGTCACAGGCTGTCCTTGACCCAGGGCATCGTGCTTGTTCTAAAAGACAATCCAGTCAAAGACAGGTAGATGCAGGGCCGAAGTCCAGCTGAGTGTCCGAAGTCAGAGCACATCACACAACCTGGTCTTTGTAGGGTTTCTGTCTTGACGTAGAGTAAAGGTGGTTATCACCCACTCCACTGGGCAGGGTGATGGGAAAGGTCAAGACGGGCTGTGTGTGCAGAGCTGGGACCACAGTTCTCATGTCTTTTCTCTCCCTAGAGGAGGGAAAGGGGGCTACTTTGCTGGGTGACCTGATCCCCCCACCGCCCCCACCGTACCAGCTGCTATCCTAAACAGGAACTGAAGGTCTCCAAGGGTTCTGTCCACAGGAGTCTACCTTGCCCACCATTGTCTGTTGCATAACAAGACCAGATGGAAATGACTTCCATCCAAGGCTACACTTACACTGGCACCCCACTCCAGGACCCTTGCCTGGAAAAGCCCATGGATGGAGGAGCCTGGTAGGCTGCAGTCCATGGGGTCACTAGGAGTCGGACATGACTAAGCGACTTCAATTTCACTTTTCACTTTCATGTATTGGAGAAGGAAATGGCAACCCACTCCAGTGTTCTTGCCTGGAGAATCCCAGGGACAGGGGAGCCTGGTAAGAGGCCGTCTATGGGGTTGCACAGAGTTGGACACTACTGAATCGACTTAGCAGCAGCAGCAGCACTGGACAAGGAAATGGCAGCCCACTCCAGTGTTCTTGCCTGGAGAATCCCAGGGATGGGGGAGCCAGACACAACTGAGTGACTAACACTACCACTACGGAGCTAGTGGAGGACAGAGGAGCCTGGCATGCTGCCGTCCGTGGGGTCGCAAGAAGCTGGATGTGACTTAGCGACTGAACGACTGAAGACAGCCATCATTGCTTTCTTACCCCAGTTCCCAACGCTTCCACCGACCCCTCTACCTTCCTCTGTCCTCTATCTATTCTGCCATCCAAAATCTCTCCAGGGCCTAGAACAGCTCCTGGCACAGAACAGCACTTGGCTCAAAAGTATATTATGAAGCCCTGACTGTCCCCAGAGGTGGGCCTGTGCCCAGCGTGCCCACTGCGGAGCAGGAAGGGGCTGTCTTACCGGTCTCGCTCTGCGCCAGGCTGCTGAGAGCCAGCGATAAGACCAGCACCACCACGCAGATCACCTTGGGCTCCATAGCGGCCGTGACCTTCCCACTCTGTCCAGAGGGGCCTGTGATCCAGGATGAGAGTGGGTCCTGGCCCTCGATCTTATACCCCAGGCTCTGTTTGCTTTCTACAGAGGGCCGGATTACGTTTGCCTAAGGAGGGTCCCGAAACCTTTCATTCCAGGTAATCTCCGTTGATTAAAAGGTGTTTCCCAAACGCGGCCAAGCCAAACTGGCAGGTTTGCTGATAGAGAATAATGCATTATCGTTCAGTCATCATGGTTGAAGGAGTGGAGATTCAGAAACTTCCTCTCTTATCCTGTGGGAGTCTCCCTGGTCATGACATCATCCAGCGCCTGAGCTATTCAGAGACCCTCCTGCTAAGCAAACAGCATACTCACTGGAGGGTGATTAAGACAGAGATGCCCACATCACGCTGGGCACACGGTCAGCAGAGGCCATGGGCTTCCCCCATGGTGGTCCAACTAAGTCAACAGCACACTTACTTGAGGGTGATTCATAGGTAGAGACGCCCACGCCATGCCAGACACGGGGTCAGCAGTGGCCATCGGCTTCCCCCACGGTGGTTCAGGGAAGGACAGGGGACAGGTGAGGCTCCCCTGGCCTGGTGTGGTCCTTTTCAAGTGGGCGTGCAGCTGTTTTTGACGATTTTCAGCATTCGTGTCTCATGGAACAGCTGTGCCCAGACAAGAAGAGCAGAAAATACTAGGAGCTGGACTTCAAACTTCTTTTCCCCATTTGTTTGTCTTGTCAGACTTTCCCCTGGGAAGCTGGCGCATGCGCAAAGCACCCACAGGCTCCTTGACCTGGCCTTGTCCTGAGGGGCCCTTTTCCTGCTGGCATCCACATTGAAAACTCACATATGTTCAACCTCCTACTTACACTGTGGCACTGTAGGAGCATTTTTACTTATTTATCTTAATTAATTAAGGATAAATTACCTTATTTTTCTTCAAAATTATTTACGATGACTTATCTTAAAAATCGGGCTTCTCTTGTGGCTCAGTGGTAAAGAGTATGCCCTGCCAATGCAGGAGACGCAAGTTCAATCCCTCCCTGGGTTGGGAAGATCCCCTGGAGGAAGAAATGGTAACCCACTGCAGTATTCTTGCCTGGGAAATCCCATGGACAGAGGAGCCTGGCAGGCTACAGTCCATAGGGTTGCAAAAGTTGGATACGACTTAGAGACTAAGCAGCAACAAATCTTAAAAACTAATTAATACATTTTTTGCTTTGTTCTTTCTTTTACAACGGAGTCCTTTTCACAGCGAGGTTGTGTGTGTAAGAGCTGACGTGACGCTGATGACATATTGGGCTCTCCCTTAAGCCGGAGACCGCATCTGGGAGGGGCTCCCTTGCTCAGGTCCTCCAGGTGCGGCCTCCTCGACTCTGCACCCAGAGGGTCTCCTCTAGCCCCCGTGTCCCAGGTCCCTCCCCTGCTCTGGCCCTTCCTGCCCTGCAGCTCTTGCTACCTTCTAAGGGACACAGGGATTTGCTTCCACCCTGGGCTTGTTATTTATCGATCCTCTCACAGCCCTCCAGCAGAGCAGAAGGGCCCTGACCACACGGCTTCAGCTACTTGGTGTGCTCAGGTGGACAAGCACCTGGGGTGCCTTATTCAATAAATATCTGTTGAAGAATGAATGAATGAATATAGGAGAAATGTTTTCTCTTCATTGAAAGGTTAGGCTCTGGGGAAAGAGTCAAGCCTTGGAGTGAGACTGATTTTTCTTGGATGACCTGGTAAGCTTGCCCTGGTGGTCCCTCTGGGAGGGGAGTGGGGTCAGAACCGGGGCAGCCACGTTCTGAGTAAGGCTCACCCCCAGCCCACCCCCCGGGCTCCGGCTGCCAATCCCAGGAGAGACGCAGTGTGCAGGATACATGGCTGTTTGTTAATCGCTCCTTGTGCATGCACGACTTTGACCTCCCGTGTAGGTGGTATGGCTGGCAGAGCCCGTGTCGCTGTCCGGCCCTCTCAGACTTGCAGCAATGACTCCAAGACTCCTAGAAGACAAGGCTAAATAAGATCGCAGAATCATAGGATGATTTATGGTTCTATTTTTTTTTAATGACCACTTGTTGAAGAAGACAATGCACTGAATTGAGTGTTGGTCTGCTAAGGGGTCATGTCATCTTGTATAAATAGTTTAAGTCCTCTGGGTTTCACTTTTCTTCCTGGAAAACAAAGTGGATGGACCCTGAGGGAGCTGGAGCCTGATCTAACCTGACATCCTCTTGTGCTAGGGTTCTGGGGTGGAGGATGCCCCTGGTTGTGCATGCCTAGCAGATCTTCCTGCTTTGGGGATAAGGTTCTCTATCTCTGGGCCCCCTCCCCACCCCCACTTCCCGTGTTGTGACTTAGCCTGACTTGTCCCATCCCCTCACCCCGTCTCCCCCATCCCAGAGCCATACTGGTTCTGCTCAAGGGTCAGTGTCTGAGTTGGGAGAATTGGGTGTCTTCTGTCTGCCCATCCCATCAGCTCTCTGAGCCCCTGGGGGTGGCGCTGCATTGGCTGTAACCTGTGCTCATGCCGTCTGGCTTCTGGCCACTGTGGTGGAGCCAGCAGAACACGGGTCCTTGGGAAGAAGTCAGCAGAGTCACCCTGGATGGGCCATGATCCCAGGTCCACCTCCAGCCCCAAAGGGCAGTGTTCTCCACACAGTGGTCTTCTCCAGCCTCTCAAAACTGATCCCTCTCCTCACTCCTCTGGCAGAGGGGTTCACAAGCCCAAAAGAGAGGTCAGCACTGTCCATCTAATTTTCCTTTAATTTCCTGGATTGGGAGTGACAGGCTGGCTGATTGATACAGAAATTGCTACCAACAGTGACCCTCTTTCTTAACAGATCCTGAAAATGAGACCCAAGTTTGGCTCCTCAGACAGGTCTCCGGGCACAGGTCACAAACCCATCAAAAGTGTAGAGTGAAGGTAAGGCAGGGGGCATGAGCAGGGGGCATCTCATTTCCCTGGTAAAGTGGTAAAGATGGGGATCAGTTGGCTTCTTCCAAGAGCTACACAACATTCAAGAAGGAAAGAAGAAATGGAGGGCTGAGAGTGTCCTCCTGGGAATGGGACAGTGGAAAGGCTTTCCTGGCTAAGCCCCCAGAGTGGCAGGGCAGTTAGAGTGGGGCTCAGGTCCAGCCCAGATACTGGGTTTACAGCACCAATTAGATGTCCATCATTTCCTGCTTCCTTACACCAAAGCCTTGACATTGGAGAGCAAAGAGTTAAACTCTAACCATTAGATTGGGATGCTTGGGCAGAAAGATGAGAATGACGATTTTTTGGGATCTTGAGCAAAAGCCCTGACCCTTTCCCCCAGCAGAGGTGTTCCCTCTACCCGCATCTGAGACCTAGCATCTTTCCTCTCCGTAAACACTTCCAATGACCATTGCCCCACTTCCTGCCCCACTCCAGCTCACACGGGTTGTAGCCACAGGATGAGATCATCTCTACATCTCCAAATCACTTCCAGGTGCATGAAGTTGTGATGCCTCATAGCCCAGACAGAGGCACAGCCTGTGTCCAGGAGAGTTGCAGAGTGGCATCAGCAGGACTCTGGAAGGACAGTGTGTGGGGTGTTGGACCTTAGAGGAGGAGGTGCCATGCCCAGAGGACTGGCATCATAACACTCTCCAAGATTTGGAAGAGATGTGCTGACCAAGCATACAACAGGCTGTGACCATCCTCAGTTCAGTTCAGTTCAGTCACTCAATTGTGTCCAACTCTGCAATCCCATGGACTGTAGCATGCCAGGCTTCTCTGTCTATCACCAGCTCCTGGAGTTCGCTCAAACTCATGTTCATAGAGTTGGTGATGTCATCCAACCATCTCATCCTCTGTCATCCCACCATCTCATCCTCTGTCATCCCCTTCTCCTCCTGCCTTCAATCTTTCCCAGCTTCAGGGTCTTTTACAATGAGTCAGTTCTTCACATAAGGTGGCCAAAGTATTGGAGTTTCAGCTTCAACATCAGTCCTTCCAATGAATATTCAGGACTTATTTGATTTAGGATTGACTGGTTGGAACTTCCTGCAGTCCAAGGAACTCTCAAAAGTCTTCTCCAGCACCACAATTGGAAAGCATCAATTCTTCAGTGCTCAGCTTTCTTTATAATCCAGCTCTCACATCCATACATGACTACTGGAAAACCCATAGCTTTCACTAGACAGACCTTTGTTGGCAAAGTAATGTCTCTCCTTTTTAATATGCTGTCTAGGTTGGTCATAGCTTTTCTTCCAAGGAGCAGGCATCTTTTAATTTCATGGCTAAAGTCACCATCTGCAGTGATTTTGGTGCCCCCCAAAAATAGTCTATCACTGTTTCCATCATTTCCCCATCTATTTGCCATGAAGTGATGGGACCAGATTCCATGACCTTCATGTTTTGAATGTTGAGTTTTAAGCCAACTTTTTCACTTTCATCAAGAAGCTCTTTAGTTCTTCTTTGCTTTCTGCCATAAGGGTGGTGCTATCTGTATATCTGAGATTATTGATGTTTCTCCCAGCAATCTTGATTCCAGCTTGTGCTTTATCCAGCCCAGCATTTCTCATGATTTACTCTGCATATAAGTGAAATATACAGGGTGACAATATACAGCATTGACATACTTCTTTTCCAGTTTGGAATCAATCTGTGACCATCCCGCTAGCGGGTAACCAAGCCCTGGGTCAAAAGTGGCCAAGAATACATGCAGCAGAAATACTGGAGTCCCACCCTCCACCCCCCCCCAAACATGGCAACCTCACTACTCAAGGTGGTCCTGGGTTAGAAGAATCCCACCCTGGGATCTTAGCAGACGTGCTCTGCCCCCTGGGCTTCATGAGGTCAAATCTGCATTCTAGAAAGTCCCAGGCACTACACAGGCACGTTAACTGTGGGAAGGTCAGTGATGCAGCAAATGCAGGGGTCTCAGGCTCAGGGAGGTTTCACTATTGGATGGACCTATGGCGTGAACCCTTCTCAACCACCCTGGGGTCCAACATCCTTCAACTCGACCCTCAACCATCCTCCCCAGGCTCCTGCTGATGCAGTATTGCAATCTTTTGGGTACACCTGTCACTCAGGTGTTCATAATTGCCCTGAGGGGACACTAGCATCCTTTACAAGACCCATGGCTCCTCAAGCCTTTGTTGTCCAGAGTTGATGTGGGATCCAGAGTCTCTCAGCAAGAATAAAGACCAGGTCCCCTTGAGGAAGAGCCTCACAGTAAGGCCAAAGATGCAAGTGCTGAGCCTTCCCCAGAGTAATCTGAGCCATCCACAAGGGCTCAATTGCTAGAGGTAAATTATGTCCCCTCAAAAGATGCTACAGTCCTAACCCCTAATACCCATAAATGTGACAGTATTTGGAATTGATTTGCAGATAATCAAGTTGGGATGAATTCATTACACAGAGTATTAAAAAGCAGAGGCATCACTTTGCCAACATAGGTCTGTATAGTCAGAGCTATGGTTTTTCCAGTAGTTATGTACAGATATAAGATTTGGACCATAAAAAAGGCCAAGTGAGAAGAACTGACGCTTTTGAACTATGGTACTGGAGAAGACTCTTGAGAGTTCCTTGAACATCAAGGAGATAAAATGAGTCAGTCCTAAAGGAAATTAACCATGAATATTCATTGGAAGGACTGATACTGAAGCTGAAACTCTAGTACTTTGGCCATCTAATGGGAAGAGCCAACTCATTAGAAAAAACTCTGATGCTGCGAAAGATTGAGAGCAGAAAGAGAAGGGGACGACAGAGGATGAGATGGTTGGATGGCATCACTGACTCAATGGACATGAGTTTGAGCAAACTCGGGGAGATAGTGAAGGACAGGGAAGCCTGACATGCTGCAGTCCATGGGGTTGCAAGGAGTCGAACATGACTGAGTGACTGAACAGCAACATAATCCATTATGACTGTGTTCTTATAAAAAGAGAACATTCAGACACAGATATACGCAGAAGGAAGGTGATGTAAGACATAGACAGTTAATACCATTTATGGCCAAGGAAACAACTGAGGTTGACAGATGCTGGGGGAGAACCAGGAACAGCAGTCACCCTCAGAAAAGGAGCCAACCCCAGTGACACCTTCATCTCAGACTTCTAGCCTCTAGAACTGAGAGACAATAAGCTTCTGCCTTAAATTCAGTTGGTGGTACTTTATTACAGCAGTCTCAGCAACTAATACAACCAGGGTGACTATGTACTGGAGAAGGAAAAATAAGACTTTCTGAAGGTCATAAAATATTAGGTCTGAACTCACACCAGTCCTCAGAGCCCAAACATCACGTGGTTCACCAAAGATGGAGCCAGTGGATTCCAGGTGCAGGTTGAGGTCTTGGCCCAAGTCTATCTCATTGTGGGTCCAGCAAGGTGACACAGGAGGGGTCACTGCACATGCCCTTTGAGCTCATGTGCTTGGCCAGTGCCCAAGCCAGGTGAGTTATGGAGAATGGCTACCAAGCACACACTCTTTATAAAGGGCCAGGCAGTGAATATTTGAGGCTTGAAAGTGAAAGTTGCTCAGTCGTGTCCAACTTTTAGCAACCCCATGGACTACACAGTCCATGGAATTCTCCAGGCCAGAATACTGGAGTGGGTGGCCTTTTCCTTCTCCAGGAGATCTTCCCAACCCAGGGATCAATCCCAGGTCTCTTGCATTATAGGCAGATTCTTTACCAGCTGAGCCACAAGGGAAGCTCTGTTTGAGGCTTAGTGGGCCACATTTGGTCTCTGTCACATGTTCTTTTTTTAAATTAATTTTTATTGGTGTATAGTTGCTCATATGTTCTTTGTTTTATTTTCAATTACCCTTAAAACATGTATAAACCACTCTCAGTTTGCAAGTTGTATAAAAACAGGCCACAGGCAGAGTTTGGCCCACAGAGTGACGTTTATCAAGTGCCCTTTGTATAGAGTATCATAAATTTAACTAAGTGTGACAATTTGCTGTTGAGGTTCTGGACATGATATTGTTCCTGAAGCAAATGCCCTGGTATTTGACATGCAGCTACTTACTGACCAACAAAATGTTTGATTTTCCCCCATTTCTTTAGAAAAGATAATCAGAAGTACATTGCCTTTGCATGATGGGAGCAGCAATATACTTCTGCTGAGTGAGCTTGGGTTATACCAAGTCCCCTACTCTCTGATATAACTAATACATTCAGAGGAAACTTGAACATTATGCTAAACATCCTGCTGTCCCATTACATTGAAGATTACATTGATGACATGATTCTATGTTGATTGGATTTGGAAAATGGGAAGTTAGAGGCCTTGTTAAAACATACTTGCAGCAGAGATAGGAACTGGAAAGGTTCAGGGACTATGAGTGAGGTGTTTAGGAGGTCTGGGGCAATTCTCTTAAAAGAAAAAGATAAATTTCTGCACTTTGTACCATTCACTCCCTCAAAATACTCACGGGGTTTTGAGGTAATATACATGACATTGGACCTATTGTTCTGGCTTATTTTCCAGGTCACCAATAATTTTTCAGTTCTCAGTGGAGTTCAGAGTCATAGAGAGTTCTGCAGCAGTTGGTCCAAGCTGTAATTCAAGATGCCTTGCCACTGGGCCCAGAAGTTTCAATGGCTTGTGAAATATTCATGGCAGGCACAGATATTATATAACACCTTTGGGAAGTCCTACTAAGAGAAATGGGCTTCCCTGGTGGCTCAGTGGTAAAGAATCCACCTGCAATGCAGGAGACACAGGAGACTTGGGTTCAGTCCCTGCGTCGGGAAGATTCCCCTGGAGAAGGGCATCAGAACCCACTCCAATATTCTTGCCTGGAGAATCCCATGTACAGAGGCCTGGCGGGCTACAGTCCATGGGGGTGACAAAGAGGCGGACACAGTAGAAGTCACTGAGCACACACGCATGGACCAGGGAAATAACCACATCCAGCTGGAGTGACAGCAGGTGAAAACAGGACATGAGATGGGAAGGAAGTTAAGACAACCCACTTTGACTTCTTGACCAGCAACCAAAGCAGGTACTGTAGCAGCTATGCTTAATGAAAATGACAGAAAGTGTGACAGAAAGTGATAGTAAATACTCGACACATTTCTGGAAAGTTTAGGGGTTTCTGAGCCTTATAACAATAAGAGAAATGATCTAAATGTATATAAAAACGTAGGTAGAGAGCAAATTTGACTATGTAAAATGTCTTGAACTTTAGGTATAAAACATTTTTAAATGTAAAATGTTTATAGTATATATGATAGACAAAGGTTAGAAATTTATGAGACTTAACGCTCTTACACAAAATGATGTTTAAACCCTGGAATCCTCGCACAGTTGAAGAAGCAGAGAATATTAACACAAAACTCTTAGAAGACAATAATGCAAATGCCCAAAAATTACAGGAAAAGTGAGAAAAATTATTAACAATCAAAGAAATAATTTGAAGCAACAATAACAATATTCAAACCAATCAAATATCAGATTTTGTTTTTTTAATCAGAAAATTAAATGCTGGTGAATGACGTTCAGGTGGAATGAACACATATCCATAAGAAGTGGAAATACAGCATTACCTCTGTGGAAATCAACATGGTGCTTTGTACTGAGAATCTGAGAAATCACACACTCTCTGACTCAATAAATCTACTCTAGGGATGCCCTGAAGAAAGAATTCTAAGCATAGAAAAATCGATTTTTTTCCCCCCAAGGAAAATCATTTTGCATGAAGATGTTTATCAAAGGAAAGCTTACTAACAATTAAAAATTATAAACAACCCAAATTACCAGCAATAGAGAAATCACTAATGTGTGTTGGTTACAGCTGCATGGTGAAATGTGCAACCATCATTATGGGATGTGCTCAGAGTCATGTCCGACTCTTTGTGACCCCATGGACTGCAGCACGCCAGGCTCCTGTTTCTCTACCATCTCCTGGAGTTTGCTTAAATTCACGTCCTTTGAGTCGATGATGCCATTCAACCATCTCATCCTCTGTCACCCCCTTCTCCTTTTGCCGTCAATCTTTCCTAGCAGCGGGGTCTTTTCTGATGAGTCAGCTGTTCACAACAGGTGGCCAAAGTATTGGAGCTTCATCTTCAGCATCAGTCCTTCCAATGAATACTCAGGGTTGATTTCCTGAATTTGGAAATTAGTAATCATGGAATTTGTAATCATATACAGAATTTTCATCCTGAGGTGTTAAATAAGAAAGAATGAGATCACAAAGCTTTACAACAGCTCAGTAGGAAAAAAGAGAAAAAAGAAGCTGCACCAGTGGGCGTCCCTATGAAAGGATGAGTTTCATTGCTCTCCTTGGATTCTGCCTTCCTGGTCATTGAACTGTTTCTGCAATGAGTATAATTAACTTTTATGATTGAAAAATACTATATTTAAAAAACAAAGTGTAATGATTTTGACCTCCCCAAAAAGAGAGAAAGAGGGGAGTTTCCACGCCTCCCCCACTCATCAGTGAGCCAGTGAGTGAGTCTAGGAGCAGGTATTTGACGTTGGGGACACTACCCACAGTCCATGCCCCACTGATCTGCTGGCCCCCACCTTCCCTAAAGTTAAACACAACTCTAGGGTTGGTGTGAGCTGCCTGTAATCTCTTAGATTTCAGCAATCCCGCTGTGCAAAGTTGCCCATCCCTGCCGCCGGAGTTCTAGACCCACCCAGCAAACCCCAGAGGCCTCTACACAATTTCCCTCCCCTCCCTGCCCCCTCGCCCCCTGGCTTTCCCCTCACAGCCTCTGAGCCCAGCAGTAGCCCTCACCACACTTCCTGTTCAGAGAGGTGGTCCCAAGACACAACAATCTCTTTCAATGACCAAGGCTCCAAAAACCAACGATGCCCTAACCATGGCCTCTAAGTCAGGGAAACCAGTACCTAATTCCTTACCCCCAAGCCACCCTTCCCAGCCTCCCTGACTCTGCCAAGCAGCAGTTAAACCTTCCACATTCATCTCGGCACCAGCCAGGTCTGTGCCTCCCAGCGAGTGCATCCGGATTCATCTGCCGCTTCCTCCCCTTGGATCCAGGGAGCCTAGGGTGAGTGTAGGCACAGTACATACACCCCCTGATCTGTACCTTAGTCCCCACAGTGAGCACTGGGCCAGCCCCTCCGAGTGTTGCTGATTCTGTTTCTTTTTCCTGCCAGCAGGCCCTGGCTGGAGTCTCACCTCCTTGGGCCTCAGTTTTGCTCCTCTCCTGACCAAGAGCGCTGACTGGTCCAGTCCAATGACTCCTGCTCCTGCGGTTCACCTTATTTCCTCCTGCATCCTATCCCCCAGACTCCCAGATGGAGCCCTTTGATATGATCCTTTGGTTGATTTCAATCCCTGTGTACCCCAGACAAAGGTGTGTGGTTATTGTTCCAGGCATGAGGACTTGCCATCTGGCTGGGACTGGTGAAGAACTGTCTTCACTTCAGCAAACCTAGCAGCATATTAAAAAGTAGAGATGTTACGTTGCCAAAAAAAAGGTCCATATAGTCAAAGCTATGGTTTTTCCAGTAGTCATGTATAGATATGAGAGCTGGACGATATAAAAGACTGAGCACCGAAGAACTGATACCTTCCAACTGTGGTGCTGGAGAAGAGCACCTTGGAGAGCAAGGAGATCAAACCAGTCAATCCTAAAGGAAATCAACTCTGAACATTCTTTGAAAGGACTGATGCCGAAGCTGAAGCTCCAATACTTTGGCCACCTGATGCGAAGAGCCAACTGATTGGAAAAGACCCTGGTGCTGGGAAAGATTGAAGGCAGGAGGAGAAGGGGACGGCAGAGGATAAGATGGTTGGGTGGCATCACTGACTCAATGAACATGAGTTTGAGCAAACTCTGGGAGATGGCGAAGGACAGGGAAGCTGTGCTGCTGTGCATGGAGCTGCAAAGAGTTGGACACGAATGAGTGACTGAACAACAACAATGAAGAAAAGGACAAGAAGAACTACATGTAAACTACCCTTAAGTAGAGCTGCCCAAGGATGGCAGTTACTTCCCCTGAAGCTGCTTCTGTGACACTATTTCACAAGCCCAAGATTATCCTGTGGTTTAGTGATCAGTCACAATTGACCAGTGGGGAGAGATTCATTTACTAGACCAAGGTTCTAGATTTGATTATCTCTAAAGTGGCCCTAGTGGTAAAGAACCCACCTGTCAATGCAGGATACATAAGAGGCACAGGTTCGATCCCTGGATTGGGAAGATTCTCCTGGAGGAGGAAACGGCAACCCACTCTAGTATTCTTGCCTGGGAAATCCCATGGACAGAGGAGCCTGGTGGGCCACAGTCCATGAGTTCACAGCGAGTCAGACACAGCCAGGTGACGATAACACACATGGGGGAACACACGTCTAAATAATTCACAGGTTAAAAAATAAGTTTCAAAAGAAATGTAAAAGTACATAGAGCTGAGTGAAAGTGAACACAATATATCAAAATTCACATGTGTGTGTTCAGTCGCTCAGTTGTGTCCAACTCTTTGTGACCCTGTGGACTGTAGCCCACCAGACTCCTGTTTCCATGGAATTTCCCAGGCAAGAATACTGGAGTAGATTGTCATTTCCTTCTCCAGGAGATCTTCCTGATCCAGGGTTTGAACCCCTGTGTCTCTTTTGTCTCCTGCTTGGCAGGCAGGTTCTTTACCACTAGCGTCACCTGCTAAAGCAGTGCTGAGAGGGAAATTCATTGCATAGACTTAATAATACCCTAGAAATGAAAAAAGTTTTTAAATCAAAAAATTAAGTTTCTTTTCTTAACATAGTAAAAGAATTTTTTTGACCATCAGCTTGTAGGATCTTAGTTCCCCAACCAGCTATGCATCCTGTGCCCCCTACAGTGCTGTGCAGAGTCCTAACCACTGGCCTGCCAGGGAATTTCCAAAAATTAAGTTTCTATCTCAAAAAATTAGAAAAAAGATGAGAGCCAAATAAATCCAAAGCAATGAGAAGGAAGAAAACAAGAAAGACAAGAGAAGAAATCAAAGAAATTGAAAAGTAGGAAAACAATAGAAAAAAACCAATGAGACCAGAAGTTAGTTCTTCAGAAAAATAAGTAAAATTGACAAACCTATAACAAAACTGACAAAAATTAAAAGCAGGAAGCCACAAGTAACATCAGAAACAAAACAAGGGATATCCCTACAGACTCTGCAGGCATCTAAAGGATAATAAGGGAATTCTGTGAAGAATTTTACGCTTATAAATTTGACAACATGGAAGAAGTGGATTAATTCCTCAAAAACTATGAACAACAAAAATTTTGTGAAGATGGACTAGAAAATCTGTAAAGAAAGAAAGACAGTGAAGTTGCTCAGTCATGTCCGACTCTTTGCAACCCAATGGACTGTAGCCTACCAGGCTCCTCTGTCCATGGAATTTTCCAGGCAAGAGTACTGGAGAGGGTTGCCATTTCCTTCTCCAGGGGATCTTCCTGACCTAGGGATTGAACCCAGGTCTCATTGTAGGCAGACGCTTTATCGTCTGAGCCACCTGGGGAGCCACTAAAAAATCTGAACATCCTTATAAACATGAAAGAATTGTGATTTATAATGTAAAATCTCTAAAAAAAAAGTTTCCACCCAGTTTTAAAAGAATAATTAGCAACAATCTTACATAATCTCTTCCAGAAAATAGAAAAAGGATAAACATTTCCCAGCTCATTTTATGAGGCCAGTTTCACCCTGACACCCAACCCAGAAAATGATACCACCCTGATACCAAACCCCAAAACACACACACGAAAGGAAACTAGGAACCAACGTCTCCTTTGAGTTTAGATGTGAAATTCCCCAACAAAATATTAGCAAACTTAATTCAACAATATAGAAAAGAGAATTATATACTGTGGCCAAATAGGGTTTATTCCAGGTTTGCAGGGCTGGTTCAACATCAGGAAATAATCAATGTCAAGGTAAAGAAGAAAAACCATGTAATCATATCAACTAACATGGGAAAAAAAGTTGACGAAGTCTAACAGTCATTCCTGTGGTCATGTATGGATGTGAGAGTTGGACTGTGAAGAAGGCTGAGTGCTGAAGAATTGATGCTTTTGAACTGTGGTGTTGGAGAAGACTCTTGAGAGTCCCTTGGACTGCAAGGAAATCCAACCAGTCCATTCTGAAGGAGATCAGCCCTGGGATTTCTTTGGAAGGTATGATGCTAAAACTGAAAGTCCAGTACTTTGGCCACCTCATGCGAAGAGTTGACTCATTGGAAAAGACTCTGATGCTGGGAGAGATTGGGGGCAGGAGGAGAAGGGGATGACAGAGGATGAGATGGCTGGATGGCATCACTGACTCGATGGATGTGAGTCTGAGTGACCTCCGGGAGTTAGTGATGGACAGGGAGGCCTGGCGTGCTGCGATTCATGGGGTCGCAAAGAGCACGACTGAGCTACTGATCTGATCTGATCTGATCTGAACAGTCATTCATAAAAAAACCTATCAGCAAGTTGAAAATAGTGGGGTGTTATCTCAGCTTGGAAAATGGAATCTACACCTAGAGCTGAGGTCAAACTTGAAAAAGACTGATGCTTTCCCCCTAAGACTGGTAGCAAAGCAAGGCTATCTGCTCTCATCACTACTATTTAATATGTCCTAGGTCTTCTAGCCACTGAAATAAGGGAAGAAAAACAAATAAAAAGGACACAGATGAGAAGGGAAGAAATAAAACCATTCGTAGATGACATGATTATATGTATAAAAGCCCAAGGAAACTAAAAACAAACTCTTAGAAGTAATAAGAAAGTTCAATTAAGTCATAGGATTCAGGATCAGTATGCAAAGATCAAGGTATTTCTACACTTCAGTTGTTCAACCACTGAACAGTGTCCAGCTCTTGGCAAACCCCATGGACGGCAGCATACCAGGTTTCCCTGCCCTTCACCGCCTCCTGGACCTTGCTCAAACTCATGTCCATCGAGCCAGTGATGACATCCAACCATCTCATCCTCTGTCATCCCCTTCTCCTCCTGCCCTCAATCTTCCCTGCCTTCAAAGTCTTTTCCAGTGAGTTGGCTTTTTGCATCAGGTGGCCAAAGTATTGGTGCTTCAGCATCAGTCCTTCCAGTGAATATTAAGGGTTGTTTTCCTTTAGGATTGATTGGTTTGATCTCCTTGCAGTCCAAGATACTCTCAAGAGTCTTCTCCAGCACCACTATTAGAAAGCATGAATTCTTCAGCTCTCAGCCTTCTTTATGGTCCAACTCTCAGTTAACATGCACAAACTAAAATTAATGTGATATTATTATAACCACTTCAAAAAAGGAACATTTAGGTATACGTTTAACAAAGCGCATTGAAGAACTGAATGCTAGAAATGAAAACATTCTGATGAAAGAAATCAAAGAAAATCCAATAGATGTGTTGGAAGACTCACCATAGTCAAGATGTCAATTCTCTCCAAATTAATCAATTCTCTCCAAATTAATCTATGTGAAGTGAAATCACTCAGTCGTATCTGACTCTTTGTGATCCCATGCACTGTAGTCTACCAGGCTTATCTGTCCATGGGATTTTCCAGGCAAGAGTACCAGAATGGGTTGCCATTTCCTTCTCCAGGGGATCTTCCTTCTCCAGGGATCGAACCCAGGTCTCCTGCATTGCAGGCAGATGGTTTACCCTCTGAGCCACCAGGGAAGCCCTAGGTTTATGCAATTCCTATCAAAATCCCAGTAAGGCATTATAGACATGGAGAAACTTACTTTGAAATTTATATGGAAAGGCGCAAGCCCTTAAATAGCTAAAACAATCTTGAAAAAGAACACAGTGAGATGCATCATTCCACCTGATAATATGGCTCTCTGTCTAGCGGCTGTAATCGAAACAGAGGGATAGATGAATAGAACAGGACAGGGGACCCAGAAATAGACCCACACAAATATGCCCTAATGATTTGTGACAAGGGAGCAAAAGCCATTCAGTGAAGGAAAGACAACCTTGTCAGCAAATGGTGCTGGGCAAATGGACATCCACAGGGGAAAAATGAACTACGACTTAAATCCACATCTTATACAAAACATTTACTCAAAATACAGCATAGAATCGAATGTAAAACATAAAACTATAAATCTTTTGGAAGAAAATAAGTGAAAATCTTTGGGACCAAGAACTAGGCGAGAAGCTGTTTAACTTCGTACCATGAACAAGACACATAAAAATTGTGATAAATGGACTGTGTAACCCATTCCCCAAATTTGAAACTTTTGTTTTCTGGATGTTTGTGAGAGGAGAATGAAAAGGCAAGCTACAGACAGAGGGGAAATATTTGCAAGCTACACACCAAACAAAGGACTTGTATCTAGAAGGTATAAAGAACTCTCAAGACTCAGCAGTAGGGAAACAATCCAATCAGAAAACAGGCAAAACGGGAACAGACGTTCCACCAAGAGGAGGCACAGATGGCAAATGATCACCTGAAAAGGTGTTGAACGTCAGCCCTCTGGGAGACGCGAGTTAACTTCACAATGAAATACTGCCACACGCCTATCAGAACGGCTCCAATAAAACACAGGCACAACAGCAAATACTGACGAGGACTCAGAAAACCAGAACTCTCGTGCACTTCTGAAGCACGTCAAGAGCTTGTCAAGTGCTGGGGTCGCTCCGAGAAAGAGGGCGGCAGTTTTCTAAAAATCTAGTTATGTGACTGGGGGAGCCCCCAGCAAGCGCACCTCTGGGCATCTATCTGAGAGAAATGGAAACTGTCTGCTTCCTTTATGGGACACTTGGCAATGACTGTATTTTAGAAACGAAGAACAGATTAGTGGTTGCCAGAGATTAGAGAATAGGTTTGGGGTTGGGGGTGAGAGTGGTAGATTCGTGAGGGAATTATTAATAGGTGGGGTTTTTAAAAGGGCAGAGGGGGGATCCTTGCAGCCTTGAAACTGTTCAGTGTCTGCACCGTGGTGTTGGGTACACAGACCTACACAGGTTCTACAAGGTGAACAGAGCTGAGTACACACAGCACACACAGGCACACAGATACACACCACAGACACAGACACAGACACAGCCTGCATACACACACCACCAAACACGCCTACTCACTCCACACACACATACATGCACAGAAAAACACATAAACAGACATGCCACACATACAAACCACAAATACACACACATGCAAACACATACATACACACATAGACACACCGCACACACATACACAAACCACAGATGCATACATACATACACACATAAGCAGACACACCACACGCACACACACATATGTTGTGGCAATTCAAGCATGGGTTGGAAGAGAACTTCTAGACACAGAAGGAGTGAGTTTATTAAGAACAAAGAGCAGAGATGATGAGGGCGCTGCAAGCACAGCAGGTCGACCGCCTGCTAGACCAGGCAGAGCCGACCCCTTTTGTGGATTAGTAGCCAATTTTTATAGCCTCAAGACAAAGAAAATTCCTGCTAGAAGGGTGGCGTAAGTGATCATTTAGGGTGTTACAGAGTGATTACCAGGGTGGACAGTTTTGCCTAATTGAGGTCAGGAAGCTGGTTGTTAAGGATCGGGGGGTGTAGGCAGTGGTTACAATGGGGCAGTCAGTTCCAGAGATGACCTTAGTCATCCCTGTGGCGTTGGGATAGGATTCCATATTATACATACCACATACACAGAGACACACAAAACACATACCACGTACAAACACATACACAGGAGTATAAGTAAGACTGGACACATCCAAATACGGTCAGTGCACTTTGTCACTGCCTACATCCTGCCTCAGACAGGGCCCTGCAGGTTTGTAAAATGTCATCATGAGGGAAAATGGGGCCTCATTCACAAGAGACCCCTCTCTGCCCTACTCCTCATGCCTGCAAGTGATGCTGCAATGATCTCAATAAAGATTCCAGTTAGAAAACATTAGCCTGATAAAAATAGTTCTGGGAGGGACTTCCCTGGAGGTCTGGTGAGTAAGATTCCGCTTTCCAATGCAGGGGGTGCTGGTTCCATCCCTGGTTGGACAGCTAAGTTCCCACATGCCTCTCGGCCAAAAAATCAAAACCCCAAACAGAAGCAACATTGTAACAAACTCAATAAAGACTTTAAATGGTCCACATTTTTAAAAAATGGGCTTCCCTGGTGGCTCAGCTGGTAAAGAATCTGCCTGCACTGTGGGAGACCTAGGTTTGATCCCTGGGTTGGGAAGATCCCCTGGAGAAGGGAAAGGCTACCCCCTCCAGTATTCTGGCCTGGAGAATTCCATGGACTGTATAGTCCATGGGGTCGCAAAGGTCGGAAATGACTGAGCGACTTTCACCACATTAAAAAAAAACACTTTAAAAAGAAGGTTTCAGAAATCATGATTCTGCGGCTTCATTAAGCCAAACGTAACTAAAAAATGATTTCACAGTTATTTTTGTCAGTAACCCTCTGTGTGGTTGGCCATGGGAAAGTAAACGGAAACACCAGTACCCCACCCAGCCCCACGCACGTGACTGCACCGGTAGATAAGGCCCCCCAGCACCCCCCAACAAAGGCCCACGGGGGAACTCTTCCCTCAGCCTCAAGGAAGCTGGGGGCTGTGGGGGTGTCCTCACAGTTTCATGGCCAGAAGCCTGACTGAAGCCCTGGTTGAAGTCGGTGCAGACCCAGGAGTCCCCCCTGGGCCCTGCCATCTTCCAGCATCCCTCCTGGCTGGCTCTGACTGACAAGGGGAGCCCCAGGGGTGGGGGCGGGAAGCAGCTCTGGCCTGGTCGCCCTCTCACAAGCCAGGAGGAAGGTGAGATGTGGCTCCGTGGTCACAGGCCCAGCAGGCTCCTCTCCAGGGTCTGGGAGAGAGTCTGGAACTTCCCAGTGATCAGGAGTGGAAGAGTGGCCGCACTCCCCAGAGCCCCACCTGGCGGCCAGGCCAGGGAAGCACCCAGGTTTCCTTTCCAGGAGGCTCTGAGGGCGGGTGTGATAAACCAGCAGTGTCTGGACCCCAGGACAGCGCCCTGCTCTGTCCCTCCCCTTTCCTGGCCTTGTCCTCTGCGGCTGCGGGAAATGAGCACTAACTTCAGATACTGCACTGGGAACCAGTGATGCTACACATTATATACAGTGTACCAACCTGGGGGCCTCCCACCTGGGCCACCCCCGGGGCCTGAGGGGAGAGCAGGGGAATCGTGCAGAGGTGGGTCTGCACCCACTCCCGAGGTGGGGTCAGCAGGGGGCAAAGCACATCAGGGGGGAACACAGCAGACCCCAGCTCTTCCTGCCCTCCTCCCCCGCTGTTCTGACCCCAGCAAGGAAGCGAGGGCCAGTGGGCACTTCTAGTTTGCACCTAAGATGAAAAAAGAAAGAGGAAAAACAGTAAAAAGATCCTGATAGAAAAAAAAATCTCAAGTCCATTTCTCCATCTTTGAAAACATGACATCAGTGCTGGGTGGATGGATTTTAAAGAGCAGCACTATCGTTTCTTTTCATTCTCAGAGTAAATCCTCTATTTTGCCATTTCTCACTGCTCGATAGTTTTCCTGTGAACCAGACTTGGAGTCATAATTTTTTACAGAATTATGATCATGCTATGGCACTCCAGGATATAGCGAAGACATCTATCAGGACTCGGTCTTCACACAACGGGTGGTTACTGTGTACCTCTAAGGGGAGAGAGATGGATGGTTTTCTAAAGAGTCGTAATTTTCAATTATGAGTGTAATTATTAGGTTGATTTTCACCTACTTCCATACATATGTGTCCTGGTTTATCACACAGTGGCATTCAGGCAGAGTCCGTAGAGGTGGTGCATTTATTCCATGGTCATCACTCAGTCCTCCACTGGTGTCCTTGAGCAACTTCTCGGTCCTGGGCCGGATGCTGAGATGTGCAGGTGAAGAAAACATAGCCTGAACTCAGGAGCTTCAGCCGAGATGAGAGGCAGACTCAGAAACAAATGAGTTTGTTGCTGTATAAATATGCTTCCATCTACGTGTGTGCACATGCACACACACACACATACACATATGCACACAGAGTGCTACAGGACCCCTGAAGAATGACCTCTCTCTACAGGTCCACAAGCTTTGGGGGAAAATTCAGACCATTTAGGAACCCAGAAGAGGCACATGAACCAGAAGGCAGTGAGTGTCCAGAAGCTGCTCCCAGGCAGACAGACAGACAGCCCCACGGTTCTCGGTGCGGGGCTGGGCCAGGCACAGAGGACCTTGTGTCCCACCTCACCAAGACGCAGCAGGCCAGCCAGGCTTTCTTTCCCGCAATGAGAGGGAAACATGGCCAGATGAGTAAATTTGTATTAATTAATTGATTAGAAGCCAATGTTGTTTAAGATTTCGCAGCGGAAACTTGATCCTTCTTGGTCATCACCGGCACATCTGTTTGCTGGAGGCTGAGCCCTTGGAAAATGCATCTGCCACTAAGCCAGAGCTTGGCTGCTACACACTTGCCCCAGTCCCACTGTCGTGCTTTGGAGACACTCTTGCCAAGGAGTCTCTGGGCACTGAGACCAATATAGCTGCACCTACACCTTGAGCTTCTTCCACCAGCGGTGGCTCGTGGGCCGGGCTGTGGGCCAGGGTGGCAGGGTGGGGAAAGCACAGCTAGACCTTCCTGGAAGCTTCCTGCACAATCCAGGTGGCCTCTCCAGGAGAGGAGAGGAGGAAATCAGCTCCAGCAGTTTCCTCGGCTCCTGGCAGAAGCCCTCCTATTTAGAAGAGGGAGGCAACTGACAGTTTTTGTGGCCAACCAGAGTACTCACGCTGTTGACCACTTTTCTAATACTGTTTGCAAGCTTTGTATAATATCACTAGGTTTTCTGCAATTCTCAAGTGTGCTCTCAAGTCACTCACTTGTGTCTGACTCTTTGCAACCCCATGGACCGTAGCCCACCAGGCTCCTCTGTCCATGGGATTCTCCAGGGAAGAATACTGGAGTGGGTTGTCATTTCCTCCTCTAGGGGGTCTTCCTGCCCCCGGGATGGAGCCTGTGTCTCTTGCACCACCTGCATTGGCAGGTGGATTCCTTACCACTAGTGCTGCCATAGCCATATTAAAGACTAAGGTAATGAAAGAGAGGGAGAAAGAGAGACAGAGAGAGGAGCCATTTCTGGGGTACTGTCCTGGACATTTGAGGTCAGGTGGCTCCCTCATCCACTCAGGACCTGAATGTCCCACAGCTGCTTCTTCAGATCTGAGTCACCAGGGAAGACAGCCCACCCATCTATGGAGTGGTCTTCTGGCTGTGGTCGGGCTGCAGGTTAGGAGAGCCCAGGCTTCTCTCCTGGCTCCTGCTCTGGCTGGTTGTCAGGCATGAGGTGAGTGCTAAGCTGTTTCCACGGGGAAAAAAGAACAAGATGGCAAACAGCTCCACCCATAAACCTCAAGCCAGCAAATATCTCCACTGGGACTAAACATTTCTAGGTAACAGAGAAGTTGGTTATGATTTTGAATCACTATCACATCTCAACTGAAGCTGAAACTCCAATACTTTGGCTACCTGATGTGAAGAACTGACTCATTGGAAAAACCCTGATGCTGGGAAAGATCGAAGGCAGGAAGAGAAGGGGACGACAGAGGATGAGTTGGTTGGATGGTATTTCCAACTCGACGGACATGAGTTTGGGCAAGCTCCAGGAGTTGGTGATGGACAGGGAAGCCTGGCGTGCTGCAGTCCATGGAGTTGTGAAGAGTTGGACACGACTGAGCGACTGAATTAAACTGAACTGAACTACGTCTCAAATGGGTTCAAGCTGGTGGTGCAAAGTCCCTTTGGACTCAGATGCCAGGAAGAAGCATGCTTTACTTCCTGTTAGTATAATGTGCGCCACTGGCCCCGTGTGTGGTCCTGGGAAAATATTGTCTGTTTCACAGCTTGGTTTCCTCACCTGCAGAATGGGACTGTGAGTACCCCTGTGTCATAGGGTTGGTGTAACCATGAAACAAGTCAGCACATGAAACAGGCTTAGGATGGGGCCAAGACCCAGGACATGCCAAGGAGCTGCCTGCCCTTAGTGCTACCCAAGACCTTTCGAAAGATGTAAGCCAGCAAATATTTCCCAACAAAATAGCAGAAAGAAGCCACAATAGGCTTGAAGTACATTTCTGGTGACCTCAAAGTCAGGTTTTCACAATCGAGATGATCACATATGAAATCTTTCATCTTTTCACAACTTGGATCTCCAATACTTGAGTTACCACTGCTCTCTTTTATTATTTTTTTTATTGGAGTATACTTAATTTCTAACAGGTGATTTTAATGACACTGAGCTTCCCAGGTGGCAGAGGATGAGAGAGTTGGATAGTATCACCAGCTCAACGGCCATGAACCTGAACAAACTCCAGGAGACAGTGAAGGACAGGGAAGCCTGGCATGCTGCAGTCTTTGGGGTCACAAAGACTTTGGGGTATGGCTTAGCGACTGAACAACAACAAATTTTAATGGAGATACATGGGTTTAGACCAAGAAATGATCAAGTGCCATGATGCCATTATAGATTGAAATATGAAGAACTTAATGATTTCTCTTGCTTTTTTCCTACAGAACATTCTTTTTTATTGAAGTATAGCGGATATACAATATTATGTGAGTTTCAGGTGTACAACATAGTGATTCAGCATTTAAATACATTATTAAGTTACTAAGCAATCACTGCGGTAGGTCTAGTTACCATTTGTCCCCATATCAACCTGTTACTGTATTTTTGACTATATATATGTGCTGTGTATTACATCCCTGTTGCTTATTTATTTTATAACTGAAGTTTGTCCCCCTTAATCTCCTTCACCCATTTCACCCAACCCTCAACCCCTTCCCCTCCGTCGACCACCCAGGTGTTCTCTGTATGTGAGAGTCTTTTCCTCCTTGTTCATTTGCTTTGCTTTTTAGATTTCACATGTAAGTGAAATATTTCCTTTATTTTTTTGTATTAATCTTTGTCTAATTTATTTCATGTAACATGATATTCTCAAGATCCATCCACCTTGTCACTAATGGCAAGATTCCAGGGTTTTTTTTATGGCTGAATAATGTTCCATTGTTGGAGAAGGCAATGGCAACCCACTCCAGTACTCTTGCCTGGAAAATCCCATGGACGGAGGAGCCTGGTAGGCTGCAATCCATGGGGTCTCGAAGAGTCGGACACAACTGAGCGACTTCACTTTCACTTTTCACTTTCATGCATTGGAGAAGGAAATGGCAACCCACTCCAGTGTTCTTGCCTGGAGAATCCCAGGGATGGGGGAGCCTGGCGGGCTGCCGTCTATGGGGTCGTACAGAGTTGGACATGACTGAAGCGACTTAGCAGCAGCAGTAGCTGCAATGTTCCATTGTATGTGTATGCCCCATCTTCTTTATCCACTCATCTGCTGATGGACACTTCCATATCTTGGCTACTATAAACAAGGCTGCTATGAACATGGGGTGCATGTGTCTTTTCTGAGTGGTGTTTTTTTTTTTTCAGACATATATCCAGAAGTGGAATTGCTAGATCAAATAGTAGCTCTATTTTAAGTTTATTGAGGAACCTCCAGACTGTTTTTCATAGTGGCTGCACCAACTTGCATTCCTACCAATGGTGCACAAGGATTCCACATTCTCACTGACATTTGTTATTTGTGTCCTTTTGATAATAGCCCTTCTGACAAGAGTGGTTTTGATTTGCATTTTCCTGGTGATTATTGATGCTGAACATCTTTTCATGTGTTTGCCAACCACTGGTATGTCTTCTTTGGAAAAAATGTCTATTCAGATCCTCTGCCCATTTTTTAAATTGGATTGTTTGCATTTTTTTGCTGTTGAGTTGTATGAGTTCTTTGTATACTTTGGATATTACACTTCTATTGGTTATATCATTTGCAAATACCTTCTCCCATTCAGTAGGCAGCCTTTTCATTTTATTGGTGCTTTCCTTAGCTGTGCAAAATGCTTTTTAGTAAGATTTATTTTTGCTTTTCTGAGGAGACAGGTTAAAAAAATGATACTAATACTAATTTCAAAGAACTTACTGCCTATGTCTTCTTCTACACATTTTGTAGTTTTAGGCTACGTTTATGTCTTTAAGCCCTGTTGAGCTTGTTTTTGTGTATGGTGTGAAAATGGGCCACTTTCATTCTTTTGCAGTAGCTAAAGAGATTGTCCATTCCCCCATTGTATATTCTTGCCTCCTTTTTGTAGATTAATTGCCCATATAAATGCAGGTTTACTTCATTCTGTTCCACTGATGTATACGTTTTCATGCCAGTACCATACTCTTTTGAAGACTGAAACTTTGTATTTGATATCAGGAGAGTGATACCTCCAGCTTTGTTGCTCTTTCTCAAGATGCTTTTGTGAGCTACCATTGCTTTCAAAGAGAGCTGGGCAGAAACACTCATAATAAAAATGGTCTTGTTGCTTTCTGACATGCAGAGAGATCTGTGCAGGAACTCTGATGCAGTGAAGTGCGTCCTAGAAGTTTGCCTGAGCTCCCCCTCCATATCTTCCTCCATCCTCCTCTAACACATGGCCCAGGAGGCTCCCTGGAGCTGGCCCTTCCCCAGGCACCTGGACCCATCTCTGATCTCCTTGGAACTCACCCATCTTTCCTACTGTTGCCTCAGGGCAAAGCAACAGATTCATACTCTAACAAAGTCACTTGTGATAAAGCACCCCTGGACAATGATTACTTACCAAGGAATCTTCCTCTGTTATGCGTGTGTTATGGGGACTTCAGAGGATGAGTGGGTACCAGGAGGGGCCTCTAACCTGCAGCTGTGCAGATTTAACAGGCCCATATGGAGAGGGAGAGAAGCCCTAGTGTCTTAATGACATGGAACTGTCTAGTTGGCCTTCGGTAACATTGTGTGGGAGTTAGGTGGTCCTGACTTATTCCTTTCTTTTCTTACTCTGCTTCTGACTACTCTGATGTAATAGGGGATGATTCTGATCTCCCAATAAATCCATTCCAACAGATCAAAGGAATTGAGCCTCTTAAATCGAGCTTACATGAACAATCAAGATTCATTCAATAAACTCCGAGTGATGAACTTGCTATGAAAGTCTATGTCCTTCGGAAGCAAGAGACAATGATACATCGAGGACCAGAGACTACAAAACTATAATCACCTATAAGTTCCCACGTGTCAAAGGAGATCCTGGTACAAAAGATCGGTTTGGTTCTGGTACCTAGATGAAATGTGTGGGCAGCTGTGTCTACACTGACAGCACTCCTATAAGCCCTGGCTGCATATCTTTGCTGAGAGGCTTTGCAAGGGAGGAAACCAGATGGAAAAGTGGGAAAAGGTAGCGCTTCGGAGGTGTTCCTGCTTCTGTTCTTGGGAAGATCAGAAAGGAGGTTCAGAATCGTTTTATTCTGACGCCCCTCTGGCTTGTCAGAGATGATAGAAGAAAATTGTTCTAGATGTGGAGGAGTGAAAAGATGCTCCTTCATTCAACTCTGCTGTCAGAATCCATGGAAGGATGGGAATGTCTCCATCTTGGCAGGAACTCATGGTGGTAACTTGCCTCTAACTTGTCAAGTTTTCAGGTCCCTCTAGAAATGAAAACATACGTATTATCTTTTTCATCATGTCAAGTCATCTCTCCAATATTAAGCTAAAGCATGAGGTGAATGCTTGCCCAGTCGTGTCTGACTCTTTTCGACCCCATGAACTGTGGCCTGCCAGGGTCCACGGGATTTCTCAGGCAAAAATACCACAGTGGGTTACCATTTCCTCCTCCAGGGGATCTTCCCCACCCACAGGTTGAACACACATCTCCGTGTGTCTCCTGCATTGCAGAGGATTCTTTACTGCTTGAGCCACTGGGGAAGCCCAAGATCAAGTGAGTACCAGCATTTTGCCCTGAGGAGGGCATCAGAAGTTCACAATTACTGGTGATAAAATTGGTCTCTGCTCCATGTGGACCCCAGGTAAGTGTGAAATAGTTTCCCTGCCCTGTGCACCTCCAACCAGCCACACCCCACCTTCTCCATCTCCAACCTGAGATTTTTCCACAGTTTCCAGCTCTTAGCATCAGTGTTCCTGTGTCCTGCTCTGAGTTGTAACAATGATTCGAGCTCCCAGTAGGGAGAGAAAACTAGTGGTTGAAAAATGGTGCAGTGACCTTTAGCATCAGAGAAAAAAGATGGGCTGATTCCCCTCGAGGTGTGTGAACTACTGCAAGGCCCTCCCATCGATGTTCAGAAGAAACAACTAAAGCGGCAGGCCTGCTGGAAAGCTCTCGTGGAGGGAAGCATCTTCTGGGTTGTCCCCTGAGACATTAGAGGGGACGTGACTCATGGAGGCGTTCAGGGCCTGGAGCAGCCCTGGTTGATACGCTCCCCAGGCCTCAGGGGAGCCATCCACCCGCCCAGAAGTGCCTGCTCCTCCAGTTCTGGGAGGAAGGGGAGCCCTTTCTAACCATCCCACTTCCCCCAGCACGCCCTGGAGCCTCCTGCACCTGAACCACGAGACGCCTGATGAGAACCTCTGGAACGGGTGCTGGGACCCTCAGTGCTAGCAAGCAGCTGAGGGAGGTGCTCTGCACCCCAGGTTAGAACTCATCACTGAGCTGTGTAGTGAGTGTGGGGGTGGGCTCTCGGAGCTGGTCAGACTCAGGCTCTGCCCCTCATTAGCCTGGGTGGGGGCTTATGAGGATCCATCACCTATAATATGGAGATGGTCCCAGGGGCCAACAGCCAGGGCAGGACTGAGAGAAAGGGGCTGAGATATTAGGACACCTCCCTTCAGAAGCTCCCACAGTGATTTTGGAACCCTGCGCCTGACCTGCACTCCGCCCAGCTCAGGACTGAGCCAGGCTTCTTCAACCTGACGCTGCGACAAGCCTCGTCACACAGACCCTCTGACCCTGCGAGCACCCTCATGGCGGTGCACCTCTGAGGCTCCCTGGGTGAATGGGAAGAGTCCTCTGCCCCACCCTTGTCCACTTGGCTCTCAGCCCACGTGACCCTCCCACTCCCCACTCACAGGTCCCTCCTCCCCCATCCCCCACGTGGCTCTCAACCCCTTTAGTCCTGTTCACAGGCTGTCTGCAGCCACTGCAGTGAGGAGGCTGTGCTTTCAAACGTCTGTTTTCTGAGGCAGTGATGGGTTTGGGCTGAATTTTGTGCTAAAGGGTACCGCACGGCCCTCTGCACTGGGCCAGGCAGTCAGCTAACAGCCAAAGCACCCCAGCAGGTTCCCCCACAGCCTGTCTGCTGCCTCGCCCTGCAGTGGGCTGATAGCACACAGCTACACAACAGCAGGGCTGGAATTCTAACCAGGCGCCCTCAGCCCTGCCCACCTGATTTAAGGCAAATATTCAAGGAAGAAGGAGTGGAAATTGACATCAAGGCACTTGAGCACTTTGGTGCCCGTCTTAGCCAGCTGCTTTAAATGAAAAGAAAGTGAAGGTCACTCAGTCCTGTCTGACTGTTTGAGACCCCATGGACTATATAGTCCATGGAATTCTCCAGGTTAGAATACTGGAGTGGGTAGCCTTTCCCTTCTCCAGGGGATCTTCCCGACCCAGGAACTGAACCAGGGTCTCCTGCAGGTGGATTCTTTACCAACTGAGCTATCAGGGAACATTTTAAAAGGTCTTGATCCCCTAGGACAGAAAGTAGGTTACTGGCTGCCAGAGGACGAGATCCTGGCAACACAGAGTGACTGCTTCATGGAGTCTCATTTCCAGGAAATGGAAATGTTCTGGGTACAGGTCAGGCAGTAGCAACACAACATCCTGAATGGCCTGAATGCTGCCAGATCTGCACTTTAGGATGGTCAGCTTCACATTGCGTATATTTTGCCTCAATCAACAACAACAAAACCCCAGATCAGATCAGATCAGATCAGTCGCTCAGTCGTGTCCGACTCTTCGCGACCCCATGAACCGCAGCACGCCAGGCCTTCCTATCCATCACCAGCTCTCGGAGGTCACCCAGACTCACATCCATTGAGTCAGTGACGCCATCCAGCCATCTCATCCTCTGTCGTCCCCTTCTCCTCCTGCCCTCAATCCCTCCCAGCATCAGAGTCTTCTCCAATGAGTCAACTCTTCGCATGAGGTGGCCAAAATACTGGAGTTTCAGCTTGAGCATCATTCCTTCCAAAGAAATCCCAGGGCTGATCTCCTTCAGAATGGACTGGTTGGATCTCCTTGCAGTCCAAGGGACTCTCAAGAGTCTTCTCCAACACCACAGTTCAAAAGCATCAAAACCCCAGCAAAACCAAAAAAACAAAGTTCTTTAAAAGTGGTCCAAGGCCTGACATGGGGCTCAGCCTGGCGATCGAGTAGGTAACATTGGCTGAGCGCCCATAGAGTAGAAGGCCAGACTGTTGAGGTTTCTGCTCCTAGGGAGGGTGTCACCCCATGTTTGCTAAGCCATCGTGGTAGGACCTGGAGTCAGCTGGTCATTTTCTGTCCCTGGATGCTCTGTTCTTCCTCCCTCCATCTCCAGGGCTCTTCCTGCCCACCCTTGTCCTGCTAAGCCAACCTCACTGACCCGTCTCCCTCCTCCCACCCCCACTGTAGGGAGGACCCCTAGGCTCAGAGCCACCCAGGCCCCTCCTGATTCCAGACACTCTGTCCCATCCTGGTTCCCCCAAAGTCAAACTCCCCAGTGGGCACTGAGGGCTTCCAGTCTAGACCATTCATTCCCACCTGTCTCCATGCCTGCACGTGCCCACCTGACTGGTCTCCACTCCCGGGGCTGGTCCTCAGTCACCCCTCCTCTTTCCCCAGTTGGCAGAAGTACATGATCCTCCATGTCCCAGCCACACTTGCCCTGTGTGTGTCCAGCCCACCAGGCCCACCCTGCCAGGGCCTTGCTTGTGGGGTTAGCCATGCCTAGTGCACACCCAGGAGCACAAAGTCACTGCTTGACAAATTAATAACTAATTAGTCACCTCCTGGCTCCAGATAGCAGGACTGGGGGCCCACAGAAAGGATGCTAAAGCTAGAATGATAGGCACCAACATGAGCTGCAGGGGGCGGGGGGCTGCACCCACCTCCATCTGCTCGTGAATCCAGTCCAGGAAGGAAGTGATGCGTGTGTAGACTCCGGGCTTGTTCGCCTCGGCACAGCCAATGCCAAAGCTGGTGGCTCCCACCAGCTTCCACACCCTCCGCTCCTGACACACCAGGGGACCCCCGCTGTCTCCCTGGATGGCAAGGAAAGAGCAAAGGCAAGGGCACGGAACAGACATTGCCACCATGTGTCCCCTGTCCTGGTGACAGGACCCTGCTTCACTGAATCACAAAATACAGCGCGTGGATGTTGCTGCATCCACCACCTCCCCCACTGCCCTTCTGGAACTGATTTGCCCTCCTGAGGGTGGGGTCCTCGTCCTTGGGGGATGGTCCCCCTCCAGCTGTCTCCCTGCCAGGGCTCAGAGTCCTGAACCCACAAAGTCAAGGCGGCACGGGGAGCAGAGGGGTGCTTTCAGAGGGTCTGCCTGGCCAGGGGCTTCCACTGAACCAGGCAGTGTTGGAGTCTCATCCACTGTGGCTGTGCAGGCTAGATTCACTCGTTCCCCTGCCCTCTGCCCTTTTGGACCCCCTGGAAACTCTGAGACCCTCCTCGCTACTTCCGCCCAGCACCCAGGCAGAGGGGAGCGTTGAGTAAACACGGGCCCCGCCAGACAGGAAAGGGAGCGATATCTTGAGCAAACTTCTTCCCACACCCTGTAAATTTGCTTTTCAGTCGGTCATAGGGACATGCTGACGGTAGTCTGTCCTGAGGGCTGGGTCACCTTACCCACGGTGTGGCCCCCGGACGTCACTGGGTGCCCCTACCTGGCAGCTGTCCACACCACCTTTCAGGTAGCCAGCGCAGAGCATGGATGGGGAGATGATGCCACCGTACACATCCCTGTGGTTGCAGACCTTGTTTGAGATGAGAGGCACGGCCGCGTGGTTGAGGACCGGGGAGGCGTCACCTGGGTCAGAGCAAGGGGATGGGGGTCTGTGCGGTGAGGGGGCCCCACCGGGAGCTCAGATGACTGCCTGGGGGTGGGGCAGCCTGAAGGTAGACAGCCTTAGAGCTCTGTCCCCTAGTGAGTGGGCTGGGGGAGCCCCTGCTTCATCCCAGGGCCACTCATTTCCCTAAGGTGGCCAGTGTGGGAAGATGGGGCAACCACAGCCAGCAGGCACCCCGCCCCCAGGGCCCACCCTAGACCAAGCACTCGACCTACACCAGCCCATTTAGTTCCCTGAACCCAGGTAACAGAAGGAAACTGAGGCTCGTGAAGGTCCCACACACAGCCTTGGGGTACAGCCTGGGGGTGGTCAGCAGAAATGTGTCCTCCAGGCCCCAACCCTTGAACCTGGGGCCCTGCCACCTTCCATGACAGAAGGGTCTTTGCGGACGTGATAAGACCTTGAGACGGGGACACCTGGGTGGGTGGACCTTAAATGTAATCCCGAGGGTCCTTCAAAGGGCTGGAGAAGGAGATGTGATGATGGAAGAAACAGATCAGAGAGGAGGGAGAGACTGGGGGACACTGTGCTGCTGGCTGCAAAGGGGGAGGAGACGCAGGAGCAAGAGGTGTGGGGGCCCCAGAGGCTAGAAAGAGGGGCACAGATCTTCCCCCAGAGCCTCGGGGAGGATGGCAGCCCCCACTCAGACACAGTGATTTACAACTTCCGACGGCCATAACTGTGAGGTGGTCCATGCTGCTACTGCTGCTAAGTCGCTTCAGTCGTGTCCGACTCTGTGCGACCCCATAGACGGAAGCTCACCAGGCTCCCCTGTCCCTGGGATTCTCCAGGCAAGAACACTGGAGTGGGTTGCCATTTCCTTCTCCAATGCATGAAAGCGAAAAGTGAAAGTGAGGCCACTCAGTCGTGTCCGACTCTTAGCGACCCCATAGACTGGAGCCTACCAGGCTCCTCCGTCCATGAGATTTTCCAGGCAAAAGTACTGGGGTGGGATGCCATTGCCTTCCCCAGGTGGTCCATGAGTGTTGCTTTAAGCCTCTGAGTTTGGGGTCATGTGTTGCAGCAGCAACCAGAAAGTAACAACGTATCTGCGGCAGTTCAGCCTCACCCCCCTCACCCAGAGGGATGCTGCTGCTGCTGCTGCTAAGTCGCTTCAGTCGTGTCCAACTCCGTGCGATCCCATAGACAGCAGCCCACCAGGCTCCCCCATCCCTGGGATTCTCCAGGCAAGAACACTGGAGTGGGTTGCCATTTCCTTCTCCAATGCATGGAAGTGAAAAGTGAAAGTGAAGTCGCTCAGTCGTGTCCGACCCTTAGCGACCCCATGGACTGCAGCCCACCAGGCTTCTCCATCCACGGGATTTTCCAGGCAAGAGTACTGGAGTGGGGTGCCATTGCCTTCTCCAACTGGACCTCCTCCAACTCCACGTGTTTGTAGACTGTGACCTTCACGTCTTACGGGCTCACCGCAGGGCACACCCCACCTCTCCCTCCTCTCAGATCTCAGCGTCCAGCTGAGGGTTTGTGCTCCTCCCTGACCATGACATGTCAGGGGGACGTTACATTGGGACACCAGCGGGGAGCAGGCACCCGGGCCTCTCGGTTCTGGGCACACTGGACACAGAATCTTGATCTCAGACCACTGACCTCCATCCTCTGTGGCCCCCCAGCCTGATGTCCAGCACAATTTTCCATCAGGAAAGTTCTCTTCGGAGTTGGGCAAACAGACTGGTTGGGTCATCTCTGTTTGGAGAGGAAACAAGCGAGCTTAGGCCATGGAAGCTGCCGTCTGAGAAAGCCGCCACTTGGTGTCTGCCTCTCGGGGCTGGAGGTGGGGGTATCTCCCAGAGAAAGGCCAGGTCCCTGGTCATTTGCTCAGATTGGGGACTTCTCCCCAACCAGAGCCCTAAAACAACCCTAGACCATGGCAACATGGGTGAGTTTAGACCACAGGTCAACCGTAGACCATGGCAACATGAGTGAGTCTAGACCAGAGGTCAACATATTTTCTGTAAAGAGGAAAATAGTGTATATTTTAGGCTTTGTAAGCCATGTGGTCTCCATTTCAACCCTTACGTCTGCCACTATAGCATGAAAAGAGCCACAGGCAGTGGTGAACAGGGTGGGCTGTGTGTCAATAAAACTTTATTTAAAAGGAGGCAAAAGGTCCAATTCAACCCATGGGCCCTAGCCTGCCCACTCCTGGTCTAGACTGTGGGCACACTGCTTTATGGAACACCGCTCTGTGAATCTTCCCATCCCTCCTGACTCATCTGGAGGCAATGAGCCTGCCTGTCCATGTGGGCTGTATCACATACGCCCTCCACCAGAAGCTGTCACAAGCCCTTCACACGACCACATTCTGAGATACGAACTAAGCTTTCCAGGTAGGACAAAAACGGAAAAAGGTGGAGAAAGGACAAGGGCACTCATTCTCAGTTTTATCAAAGTGCAAGTGTTGGCACCTCATTTTTTTATAACCAAGGATCATTAATCATAATTAGCAAAGGAACACCACCATTACAACTTCTCTTTGTTTTTCTAGAAATATTTGTCTCAGAGTGTGACGCATAGAGAATTCTGTGTGCTGTGTGATAAATGCGTTGATGACTCTACAAGCTCCAACCTGCCGTTGGTCCTGAGCCAGGTTTCTGCTCCACCAAGTGCTGTGTTTGTTGTACTCTACTGATCTCCAAGCTGCTCTAGTCCTTGGGAAGAAGAAGGGGGCTTTTACTGATTTAGGCAGAGGCTCATGTGCTCTGTTATAACGGCAAGCAGCTGGAGAATTCTGTCCTGTGTGACTTTTCTGATGTTTTTGAAACCTCCAATCATTAGGACTTGACATTTCCATGGGTAAACAGAGCCGCTGGACTCAGCAGCTGGTTGTAAGAGAATATTTCTGAGTATTTCCAGGAGTTGGAGATGCCCAGTATCTTCCAGCTTATAAAGAAAGGGCCACAGAGGAGATTCCACCCCAGCCAGCTGGCCAGCCTGGGAGGCCTTCTCTTCCTCAGCCAAGGTCAAGATACCAGGCATGTGGGTGGCACTGGCAGAGCACCTCACCAGAATAAGCACCAAACAAGGAAAAGCTCTTTGTCCCCAGGGACCTAAGACCCCCTTCTACCACCCACAGGTACCAGGTGGCCTGGTCTGGGGAAACCCCTTTAATCTCCAAGAGGCACTAGCTGAAAGAAAGTAGCTCAGGTGAGACCTCAGTGGCCCCAGGCAAACCAAGTTGGCCAAACTAGAACCACAGAGCCTCTGAAGTCAAATAGTCATCAGAACCACAACCCACAAAAGTAGACCAAGACCTTCACAGTAAACTTGAACAGGGTGACCGTCTGTTAAAACTGAAGATGTCTGTCTCCTAACATGCTGGCCCAGATGTCCAGGATGTGATTGAAAATTTCTCCTCATACCAAGAACCAGGAAAATCACAACTTTAATGCAAAGAGACAATCAGCTGAGAACAATCAACACGGAAATGAATCCGGACATAGGACTAGACATTGGAATTACCTAGTGGAAATTGTAAGGCAGCCTTCATCAACATGCTTCAACAAGCAATTCAGATTCTCCTGAAACAATGATAGCAGGAAAAAGACAGATCCCCGGACGTACCATTGAAAGCGACAGGCCCGGCCAGCTTCATGAGAGCGATGTCATTGCCCAATCTCTTCGGCTTGTACTTGCTGTGATAGATGATTTTTTCCACCAGATGGGAGGGGGCTGGACTGTCTAGCAGGGAAACAAGGCCCACCTGGATGGTCCAGGACTTGGGGAGGTAGAGACTGAAATGAGACAGCCCCAAGCACTTTGACCCACAGATCACAAGTCTTCCAAGAGCTAGCACTAAGGAGATGGCAGGGGATGCCCCCACAAGCCCTGCAGAAGCGCAGATCCACCCGTGCGTCCCCTAGACAGTCCTTGATCTCTGCACCTCTAGGCTTTTGAGAAATGAGCTCACCTTTCCATAATGGCCCATTCTCCATCAGAAATCGAAATAGAGGCAGGTGGAAATAACACGGACACTTGCTAATGTGTTTGGAAGCATTTTCTGTGGTTTTCTTCCACGCCAAACCCCCTAACAGAGATTGCTCTGGGGAGACTCCGCCCACCCCGCACTGTCCCTCTCTGTCTCAGTCACAACATGGTCCATGGGAATGAGCTACAAGGAGGTCTAGGGGATTTGCATTGCTGGGTTTCCTATACATGAGAGTTTCCTTCCCCTCTTTCTATCTTTTCTGTAAGAGCTGAAGGTCCTTAAAATGATCCTGAGGTCAGCAATCCCACCCAGCTGATGCAGCTGGATCCCCAGTAAGGAGGGTCTGTGGTCACTATCTTGTGACGATATGGTCTGTTTTCATGCTTTCTTGATCTGTCTTGCCGCTGACCACCCAAATCGGCCTTGTCCCCATGTGGGCTGTACTGGACGGGGGTCTGTGGGAGATGAGGGTGCCCCCACCGGGAGGTCAGGAGAACTCACTCATAAACACAGTGGGCAGCTGTGACAACCCACAGCGGGGTGATGACGGACCCTCCGCACAAGTGGTAGCCCTGGAACTGCAGGCTGGCCTGCCAGGGCCACTGAGCCAGCAAGGATGTGTTTCCACCCACGATGCGGGGGCTGGAGCCGGTCCTCAGACCGCAGGCTGCAGAGGGAGAGGGAGCGGTGGGGCGGGTGCCTCGGGAGAGGGGAGGGGCAGGCCACCTGAGGCGGGGGGGATGGGCAGGGTGCTGTGGGGTGCAGTGGGCACAGCCCATTAGAGCAAAGAGCTGGGAGCTAGCATCGACCTCCCCATGACACTCATGTCCCCAGGATGGTGACAGCGCTCCAGGAGCTGGGGAGCCTCGTGAATGCAGGGGCTGACTTCTTCAGCTCCAGCCCCTGCAACAAGAGCCCCCTGCCAGGAACAAGGGGCTCCTGCCCAGGCTAGGGCTGAGGGGTTGGACAGAGCAGGCTGTGCCCACTTTCTGGTGGGGGGAGGGGAAGCGTGAATCAGGCTGTTGCAGCCACCACGGAGTGACAGAACTCTGTGCACTGTGGTCCTGTCTGCTGCTGAGGAGTCTCTCCAGGCTGCCTCCCCTGACCTGGCAGATGGGGTCACAGAGCTCCCACCTGGCACCCAGGAGGAAGGGCCCGATGGCAGAATGGTCCAAGCAGAGGGGAGAGGAGCCTGTGAGCCAGGGCTTCCATCTGTTCCTCTCTGCAGTCCTGCAACTCTCACCTGAGCACTTCAAGGTAACCACGTGGCCCGAGGTACATCCCTCCCTAAAATGGAAAAAGAGTGTGTTTAATGAAACACCCCAGGCCTCAAAGAGTCAGGTACCAGAGAAGCGTCTTAGCACTCACACACTCAAGGCCTGGGAACCAAACAGTTTTATTTTTAACTTAAATCTTGGGCTAAAAAATAAGTAAATAAATAAACTCTATTCCCCCACTCTTGAATACAGATTTCAATTTTTAGTCTATTAAAAAACAACCAAGTCATTAACAACCGGTGACCACAGGGAAGTATGGTGTATGTGTGATCACTGTTGAGTATTTCTAGGCTTTGTATAACTAACTATAAGAGGCATATAAAGAGCTATATTAGATAAACATATACTGGTATCATTTGCTTGTCCATTTTACCCCAAAGTCCTTCACTGGCCCCTGCAGGACACAGAATGTCCATCGAATGGCGTGACAGGCTCCCCTGGCACCAAGTCCTTGCAGCCCAGGACACACATACATCAGACAGGAAAACCCACCCTGCGAACCCTCTGTAAATTCCTGCCTCTAGAGCCCAGTCCTGTCATTCAATCATGCAAGAAAAAGCTGATGTCACCAGCCCAGGGTTTTAGGACCCAAGAAATAAACTGTCCCTGAAAACTGCATGTGGGTCCAGGGGGCGATTGTCAACTCCATGACGGCAGGCTGAAGACTATTGTTTCCTGGAGCAAAGGGTATACTCCTTTTGGGGTTTGGTCCAAGAAGTCAGGAAGAGTATGGAATGTGGGTTCAGAAAGCCTGTGGTACCTCCTTGCACAGGCAGGCGACCCCTCTAAGCTTCAGGCACCTACCATTTATGGATACTTCATTTCACCTTCCTTAGAAGAGCTCCTGGAGGAGGAAATGGCTATGCTCCCCAGTATTCTAGCCTGAGAAATCCCATGGACAGAGGAACCTGGCAGGCTGCAGTCCATGGGGCCACAAGGAGTCAGACACGACTGAGCGACTGACTGATGGACCAACTGACAAGTTATTTGGAGAAACATTTAATACAAATGGTGAACATTAAAGTACTTTGTAAATAAAGAAAGTTACATTTCTTTCTTAATTCCTTTCTTTCTAATATTTTCCCCTCCTTCCTTCCCTCCCTTCTTTTCCCTAAACACATCTGCAGTGCCCACTATGTGCCCAGCCAGTACTGCACTTATCTGCATCAGGTGACCACTTCATCACCCTTGCTCTGTTTCTCTGCTGGGCCGTATCTGCCTGGTTTGGGGTTAAGTTCCTGTACTCCAGCCTGGTGTGTCCACCCTATCTAACCAAACTGGCCAAGCTCTCAACTTGCACTTGGAGAACACAACCTCATGCTCAAACTCAGTGCATGACTAGACAGAGTGGACCCAGCACCACCTGGTCACTAACCTCACGTACACCGAGTGGTGTAAAGCAGTCACTTTATCATCTGGCAAGAGGTGATTGATGGACACGAAGTCCTCTTGAAACTGCTCTTCGAGCGAATCCACTCTGAGGGTGTCTGAACTCACGTAGCTGCAAGCACATTGGAAATGCAGACCGGACCTGAGAAATCCATTCTGTGCCCTAAATCAACCTGGGCTTAAGTCATAGTTTCAGAGGTATCACATTGCGTGGGGGGCGGGGAGGGAAGGTCCTGGTGTGCTCCCAAACCATGAGTGGCTTCCTTCTGCCAACCTAGCAAGGCATTTCAGACCTGGAAGAGTCTGGGACAGCCCCCTCCCTGAAGCCCATTCACCTACCCCTGGCTCCAGGCACATGGGAGAGAGGACTACTTCCTGATGTAGCTAGGTGGACCCCACCTTGATGCTGCCTAAAGCAAGTCCCAGAGGGGACAGAATATGGAACTCAGTGGGGTGTTTTCAGGTGGGCACCAAAACGGGGATGCTGAGAAACCCAGGTAGGAATGGAAGATTTGCCCAGAGCTGGTGGGGCTCCTGTTACAGAGAGATGAGCAATAGAAGAGCGCTTTGTGGGGCTCCAGGACAAGTCAATGTTTGAAGGGCCAATGGAGAGTGATGAAGAGGACATAATTTTTTTCAGATCAGGTGTTGGAAGAGTTATGACATAGCAGGACGTGGAACAAGCAAAAGACAAAGTCGCTGACTTGTTTCACTCTTGAACTCACCAACTTATCACACAGGATTTCATCAGGTCACTGTAAATGCAGAGGGATGGGGCAGGTGGCAGGCATGGGAGGCAAAGTCCAGCTGGGTTTGGTTTGGAGGAAAATGTAATCAAGGCCGTGGCACTGACCCTCCCAGCCTCCCCAGGTATTGCTCAACCCGCTGATATGGCAGATGCCAGGTGAAAGAGCCAGTTGTCACCGAGATGGAGGTCCCAGTGTAGGTGGGCTGGGCTACAGGCGGGGCAGTAGGGATGATGCAAAGGGATCCCAAAGGCTGCTACTGGAATCCCACAAATTGTCAAAGTCTCAGTGGTAACAATAGCCATGACCACGTCTTACAGGGTGTCCCTGTGGTCCAGGCTGGCTCTGAGCACTAAGACACTTGAACCTCACAGCGACCCTCTAAAGCGGGTACTATTATTAGCCTTAATTTTGAGGCCCAGTCACATGACAGGGCTGCATGTGCACTGGGATTTGGACCCAGGCAATCTGAGTTGTCTGGAGAAGGAAATGGCAACCCACTCCAGTGTTCTTGCCTGGAGCATCCCAGGGATGGCAGAGCCTGGCAGGCTGCCGTCTATGGGGTCGCACAGAGTTGGACACAACTGAAGCTACTTAGCCGCAGCAGCAGCAATCTGAGTTGTCAGTCCATCTTTTCTTTTTACCACAGACCTCTGACACGGGATGCTATAGTGCACAGGGATCAGAGGAGGGCTTTCAATAGAGAAGTAGAATAAACAAGAATGGATACAGAATAAATCTTAAAACTGGAGCAAGAGATGGGGAAGCAAAGAGCAAGTTTAGAGGAAAGAAAAATGGACACTGCTGAGGTGACAGCCCAGAATCTTGCATCCACTGGACTTACCCTGAGAGGGATCAGGGAATGACCATCCCGGCAGATGGGGAGCAAAGGAATGAGGGGGCCAGGAAGTGTTGGAGCCAGGGAGGGGGGTCACTGGGCCCTTCTGCTTGATGGAGAGGAGGTCAAGGATTCCAGAAGGGGAAGTATTCCAAGAGGGAGAGGCAGGGGAGGCAGAAGGAAAGAGGAAGGAACGCCCCCTAGTGAGGCCAAGAAACCACCTACCCAGGAGCAGAAATGTCCAAGGGAAGCTTTCAGCTGTGAGCCATGGTGGTGCGGCTTGTGTGTGTATCTGGGTAATTGGTGCGAGTGTGTGTGTGTGTGTGTGTGTGTGTGTGTGTGTGTGTGTGTGAGAGAGAGAGAGATATGGTGTTGCGTGATGTGGTATATGTATGATGTGTAGTCTGTGAGTGTGGTGTGTTTGCAGTGTGTGTGTGTGGTGTGTGTAGTGTGTGAGTAAGAATTGCATGGTGTGTTTGCAGTGTGTATATATGTATGTGTGTATGTGGCGTGCAAGCTTCCTCCAAGTCTATGAGGAGTCAAGCCTATGTCATTTCTGAGGGCAGTTGTGGGAGTGATTTGCTATCGTCATGGGCCTAGAAGTGCAGCTGATTCCTGAATTCAGGTCATTACTGGGGAAGAGGAGGCGGGTCTCAGGGATACAGGCTGGAGGGCAGGTTTCACCGGTTTAGGAGGAAGGACCTAAGAGTACGATACTTCACATTTTGCAAGTCCAGGGTCCCTGGATTCAGAGCAGTGAGGTTTTGATGCCCATTTCCTTGGGTATAAACAGGGCTGCTCGCGTTCTGTGGGTAGTGTAAGCACTCAGAGCCCGCGTGCTTTTAATCCTGAGAGTCCGGAGCAAAGAGGAGCAAGAGAGATGTCCTGGGAAGCTGCTTGGGAGTCTAAAGGAAGAAGCCAGCAGAGGAGAGGGGCTGCATCAGGGCCAAAATATGTCGCCCCAGTGCGAAAAGTCACATGGGCAACAGAGAGCTGAAATGCAGATATTTTACTGCAAGAGCTCTTTTTCCTATTTAGTGCTAAACACCTGTTTTAAATGATTAGACTTCCATTAAATTACTGACTTCTCAAATTTGACTCTCTGGAGTTCCTTGGGAAGTTGGACCAAGCAGAGTGGTGGCTAAGCTTCCCTGCAACTGTGGTCAGAGGAACTGGGGGTTCGGTCTTCAGCTCTGAAGCTCTTTACTGAATGCTTGCATCTAGGGTCCTGGCCCGAGATGCCCCCAAACATGCCACGTCCCTTAGTGTGTTGGGACCTTGGTTTGCGCACGCACCGGTGACGTCAGACATCGTGAGGTTGCCATAAGGATATTGAGGTGCCCTGTGGGTGCCAGATAAACAGCAGCTGTCTGCCCACGTCGTGACCAATGCTTGTGTCCTGCCTACGCTGGATGCTCTGAATTACCTTGGAAACCCCAGCTGGGAGCAGGCGACAGTCGCGTGGTGACTCTTCCAGTCCTCGGCGCACACGGTCCTCCAGGTGGCAGCCGTGAACACCTGGAGCACGGCGTTCTGGCCACTCACACGGACTGGCCGGCACACAGGAGGAAGACAGGTCGTTAGTGTCCTGAAAGGCCCTGAGACCCGGCAGAGTTTCTCTGAAGCCAGCCCAGACCCTCCTGTGCTGAGTCTGATCTTCCCCTGACCAGCAACCCACCCCCACAGGGCAGCCACAGTTCTTATCATCTGGACCTGAGTCTCTTCCAATTGCTTATGGAGTCCCCCCAACTTAATTTAAGGTCCATATAAGGCCCTCCTTTAACATCCAGCCCAGAGTCTCCTAGGGTGAATGCCAGTTGGGTCCCAGGTCTTGAGAATGGTGTTGCCTTGGACCCATTTCACAGATGAGGAAGGTCAAGGCCGAATTTTACTGAAGTCCTCCTGCTTCTGCAGTGAAAAGGCATGACTTTACCACATCGGTACTCATCCTCCCCGTCTCCGCAGTCTGACACCCCGTCGCATCGAGCCGTCAGCTCAATACACTTAAAAGACGACCGGCACTTGTACTTCCCAGAGCAGTCAAAGTGGACTGAGGAAAGGAGAGGGGGTGTCAAGGAAGGGCTGCTTCAGTGCACCCCACGGACAACCATGCACCTGCCATGCAGCCTTGAACTTGCTCCAGAGTCATAAAAGCTGCATTGAAACTGCAGCCCTGCCAGCAACCTGTTCCCTTCAGCCCAGTTTCTATTCTGGATTCCAGAGGGTGGGGCAGCTGTGCCCCACTGCGTCTCCCTAAGTGGCCTCAAGCCACAACTCAAGATGAATTTAGACTCTGGAGACTCAAGGTCAACAGAGAAAGTGCATGGCTGCGGCTGACTGGCTGAGCCAGTTGAGCAAGAAGCCCTGAGGGAGGACCCTGGCCTGCAGTCTACCTCCTGACATCTCTGACCCTGGGTGAGAAATGAGGGAACTATGGACCCCAATGACGAGCACGTGGAGAGTTAAACTGATCTGAGAGCTCCTTATTTGAGGAGTAAGTGAGAAGTTGTTCCCTATCAGAGACCATTCAAATGATTCACTTTCTCAAAAGCTGCTTGCACCTTACTTGAAACCTGGCTTGGCCCAGCATGAATGGCCTCCTTGTCTCCTCCACCAGGTCCCACCCCCTCCTGCCTGTGGGTTCAGTTTCATCAGCTGCCTTTGGACACATCTAACAAGGCAGGCTCCTTAGTGACAAAGCCTCCAGCATGGCCAAAGGCTCTGACTGGGGCCCTCCAGAGTCCTGCAGGCAAATAAAGCTCAAATCAGTAAACCCAGAGTGTTTGCCTCAGTAATTAAGGCTGTGTGGTGGCCCTGGGAGGAAAGGGGACCTTGTGAGAGTCTAAATGCTTAACAAGTATTTGAGAAGCTACTAAATAATGGATGGTACTCACTGCCCAAACCGATGGCCAGCGCTAATATCAATGCAATTATCCCAATGACGATGATGGGAAAGAACTTCAGAGGCAGCAGAGACAGGATCTGGGCAGCCACTGCATCGGCATCTAGAAACCAAAAGGTGGGGAGGGAAGAGCAAAAGGCCATGGCACCACAAATTTGAATGAAAGAAAACAAAAGTTAACTATTCCTCCTCCTGTCCTCAATGCAGAGAATGTTCCAGCCAAAGAAAGCTGACTCAGGGAAGTGACCGCCTACCAGGGGCACCTTCTCTAAAATTTGAGCCCTATTCTCCCTGACTCCAACCCAGTTCTATTCATTCTCCATTTGGGGATGATGTGATGGGTTTGGCTGTGTCCCTCTGACATGCTGACATGTTTATGTTCAAACCCTCATACCTCAGAATATCATCTTATTTGGAAATAGAGTCTTTACAGAGATGATCAAATTAAAACAAGGTCATCAATATGGGCTTTAATCGAAAATGATCGGCATCTTATAAACAGGGGAAATTCAGACACAGACCAATACACAAAGAGGGAAGATAACGTGAAAAGACACAGGCAGAACGCCAAGTGAAGATGAAAGCAGAGACTGGGGTGACTCATCTGTAAGCCAAGGAAGGCATGATTATCAACAACCCCCATAATCTAGGAGGCAAGGAAGGATTTCCCTGCAGGTGTTGGAGGGAGCAATGCCCTGTCATCACCTTGGTTTCAGACTTCTAACCTCCAGATGAGGAGGTGATAGATTTCTGCTGTTTTAAGCCATGGATTCTGTTGTGTTGGTGGCCCTAGGAAACAAATACAGAGGGGAGGTAGGACCCCACTTCTAAGGATGTTTTCCTACAGAAGAGGGCAACATGTAAAGTCCAAACAGGCTGCTCTCAGGAGAGGAAGAGCTGGGACTTTTGAGAGGGTCACCAGATGGCATGCAGGTCATCCTCCACCTGTCATGGGTGCAGACACTGATGGCCTTCATTCCAGACCATTTCTTGGACAGTCCCCCTGCCTCTGCTTGGAAACTCAAAACTTGAAGTGAAGAAAGTGAATGTATTTGTTGCTCAGTCCTGTCCAACTGTCTGTGACCTCATGGACTGTAACCCACCAGGCTCCTCTGTCCATGGGATTCTCCAGGCAAGAATACTGGAGTAGGTAGCCATTCCCTTCTCCAAGGGATCTTCCCAACCCAAGGATCAAACTCACGTCTGCTGCACTGAAAATTCTTTACCATCTGAGCCACCTGGGAAGCCCCCTCTGGCAATAAAGACTGTGGTTGTAAAATGATCAACAGCATTCCAAGTTGTCCAAAACAGAAGAGAATTGGGAAACAAAAATGAGAAGGGCTGATGAAATAATAGGAAAGGAGAAAAGTATAAAGAAGAAAAGGGCACGGGGCAGGTGGGAAGAGAGAAGAATGAGAGGACAAGAGAAGCACACTAGGCTTAGTGCCAAGGGTGCAGAGCGGGGTGGAGGGACCATTGGCACAGCCCTTGTTTAGCCTTGGATGGAGGAGCAGGTGGCTTGTTCCAGGCTGTACTCTCAGCACCCAGAACAGCAGTGGCCACACTGCTGCTGCTGCTGCTGCTAAGTCGCTTCAGTTGTGTCCGACTCTGTGCGACCCCATAGACGGAAGCTCACCAGGCTCCCCCGTCCCTGGGATTCTCCAGGCAAGAACACTGGAGTGGGTTGCCATTTCCGTCTCTAATGCATGAAAGAGAAAAATGAAAGTGAAGTCGCTCAGTCGTGTCCGACTATTAGTGACCCCATGGACTGGAGCCTACCAGGATCCTCCGTCCATGGGATTTTCCAGGCAAAAGTACTGGGGTGGGGTGCCATTAGCCACACTGCAGTCCTCAATAAATGTTAGTAGATTGACGGGAGGGAGGGAAGAAGGGAGGGATGGGCACATGGATGGACGGATGGATTGTTTCAGGATAATGAAGATGGTTTTATCTCAGGGTCAGAGACCAGTTCTTTCCAGGATGACCAATTCACTGTCAGCAAAGCAGACTCCTCCCTTCTACCTTCCCTGCCCCAGGAAGCCTGCCCCAAACCTGTCAGTCTCCCCACTGAGATGCCCACTCTCCAGTCTCACTTACAACTCAGCGGGGGCCCTGAATGGCCGCTCATCCTTCTAACTGTTCTGTAGCTAAGAGGGAGATTTAGGAAGTAAGCCCTAACTGTAGATTCAAGTGCAAGTCATTCAGTCGTGTCTGACTCTTTGTGACCCCATGGACTATACAGTCCATGGAATTCTCCAGGCCAGAATACTGGAGTGGGTAGCCTTTCCCTTCTCCAGGGATCTTCCCAACCCAGGGATTGAACCCAGGTTGGCCACATTGCAGGTGGATTCTTTACCAGCTGAGCCACAAGGGAAGCCCAAGAATACTGGAGTGGGTAGCCTATCCCTTCCCCAGGGGATCTTCCCAACCCAGGAATCAAACCAGGGTCTCCTGCATTGCAGCTGGATTCTTTACAACTAAACTATCAGGGAAGACCCAAAGAAAGTGAAAGTTGCTCAGTCCTGTCTGACTCCTTGTGATCCCATGGACTAGTTCTTGAGTCCAGTTTACTGGAGCGGGTAGTTTTTCCCTTCTCCAGCAGATCTTCCCAATCCAGGAATCGAACTGGGGTCTCCTGCATTGCAGACGGATTCTTTACCAACTGAGCTATCAGGGAAGCCCCTGTAGATCCAAAGATTCTCCTTCAGTTAGAATCTTTGTATCAGCTCATGTTTGCCCCTTTACAGCTCCTTAGCCGCATGCCCTGTGGCCCTGTCCTGGCCCCCCTTCCTCCTTGCTGTCTTTGAGGGCAAGCTTGGAATAAAAAGCAAAAGGCATAGTATCTCTCTAAAGAAGGAATGCAAATGATAAACAAGCACAAAAGACCCTTCAATCTCTTCAGAAATAGAAAGGAAAAAAAAAAGCATTTTAGACATAATTGCGTATCAACTTTGCAGTGTATTACTATTAGTATTATTCCTGCTGAAGTCCAAGAGAAAAGAAATAAGTCTCCACTTAACAGTCAACAGAAGTATAATTTGTGTAAACTTTTTGAAAGTCAAACTGGAAATATGTATTGGTAAAGAATCCGACTGCAATGCACGAGACCCTGCTGAAGAAGGAATAGGCTACCCACTCCAGTATTCTTGGGCTTCCCCGGTGGCTCAGCTGGTAAAGAATCCAGCTGCAGTTCAGCCGGCCTGGGTTCGATCCCTCGATTGGGAAGATCCTCGAGAAGAGAAAGGCTACCCATTCCAGTATTCTGGCCTAGAGAATTCCATAACTGTATAGTTCATGGGGTCACAAAGAGTCAGACACAACTAAGTGACTTTCGGTTCACATTAAAAAGCTTTAAAATGGATAGGATATTTGACCTATTAATTTCACTTCTAGGAATTTATTCTAAAAAGTCATCAGAGATGTACCCAAATCTCTACAAACAAGTACACTTAAAGGAATGACCTTGATAATATTGATACATGGACACATGAAAATAGCCTAATGAATGGCTCAGTTGTGTCAGACTCTATGTGACCCCATGGACTGTAGCCTACCAGGCTCCATCCATGGGATTTTCCAGGCAAGAGTACTGGAGTGGGTTGCCATTTCCTTCTCCAGGGGATCTTCCCGACCCAGGGATCGAACCTGGGTCTCTCGCATTGCAGGCAGACGCTTTACCGTCTGAGCCACCAGGGAAAATAGCCTAAGTGCCCCCCAAAAAAGGAGCTGGTGAAATAGCAAGTGGTATAGAAATGCTTTAAATGATAAAGAAGAGGACTCGGCAAACTTTTTTGTGAAGGACCCAATATAAATGTTTTCAACTTTATGGGCCATATCGGTCTGTCTCACCATTACTCAGCTCTGCAGCTATACGTGACAGAAGCCAGACAAAATGTGAATAAATGGATGTCTGTGTTCCAATAAACCTTAATTTATAAAAACAGACGATGGGCCAGATTTGGCCCGGGAGCCATTGTTTGACAACCCGAAAAGGCTATTAATTACTTAAGGCCATGGAAAGATGAACATGATACTTTTAAGTTTCAAAAAAGCTTCAAAATTGTATACATGGCATAGGCAGACCTCATTCTATCATTCTTTGCCAGCCAATATTGCAGTTTTCATAAATTGAAGGTTTGTAGCAACACTGTGTAGTCAGATCATGGCTAATAGTATTTAGAAATAAGTTAACTGTTTGATTAAGCTAAAACTCAAGTTTTAACTAGGTATTATGTACATTGTTTTTACACATACTGCTGTTCCACACTGAATAGACTACAGTAGAGAGTAAGTTTGACTTTTACATGTATGGGGAAATCAAAAAATTAATATGACTCAATTACAATATTCGCTTAATTGGTGAATGAAGTGGTCTGGAACCAAACTCAAAATGTCTCTGGGTTCTCCCTTTATATGTCACTTTCAAAGGGAAATACAGATATATTGATAGGATAGGAAAAAGGCAAGAAAACCTATAAAATGCTTTAGCGTTATCTCTGAGTAAGAGTATAAAATTGTGGGTCATTTCAAAAACTCTTTTTGATTAACTATATTTTCTAAATTTCTATCATGAACAATGCATTGACTTATTTAAAAAGAAGGGTTTTTAAATCTTTCCTGAAACTAGGAATTAATCACAGAGAAATTTTCAAAAATTAGCAGAAAAGAATATGTATACTCCTATTGGTATGCATATGGTATATATTATAAAGTATTAGCAACAATTATATGTCAAATGATGCCAAATGGCCATGTGGATTATACATCTACTTGATGCAAAGTTGTAATCCTATTTTTAAAAAGGGGTGACGTGTTTATAAAACCAAGAAAACACGTGGAACAATACATGTCTCTCTCTGCACTGTAGATGAACCTCTACTTATAGACTAGGACACAGAGAAAATAAAGAAGATATAAAACCCAGCTAAATGTTGGTGGTCAGGTGATTGCAGGGCACTTTTTTCCTTCATTTGCATCAATGCTAATTTTTGAAAAGTGTTTGTAAATTGTGTATCTTTTCCCTTACTTCACACCTCTTCTCCCACCTCGCATTCGTTTACATCAATTGTCCAAGTGGTTAAAAAGGAATCATAGGACAGTCCCCAACACCGTGCTTTCTGGAACCTCAGCAGAGTCCCAACATGTCCCTCTGCTCAGCCCCCATTTCAGTCTTCCTGACCACATCCAGGACCAGGAGCCACAGCTTCCTGTGACAAGTTCTGATAGGTTCTTGCCAAAAGGATCCTAACCAGATATTAAGGAGCCCGCCGTTTGTCCAAGCGTTTATGACCCACTTACAAAACCAAATTCCCTTCCTTTAGTTGCTAGAAGCAACTCCGTCACCTGCTGTTGAATTTTAATCTAGGCATCCGATACCTTCAGGGGATCCAGCTTATTTTAAGTTTTCTGGAGGGGCTGGTGACCACTGATTGTCAGGACTTCCTGGAGAGCTCAGAGATTTCCTGGCCAGGATCTGACCCCTAACTTTCCAGGAGAAACTGCAGCCTCAATTTCTGAAAACTTCCATACAGAAAAATACCAATTGTCTCCAGGGAGTTGTTCAAAGAGGCCTGAACAAAGTGATGGCCTTTTTAATGCCCCTTCCCTCTGGGATTCTGCAAACCCGAGGAAGCGGCCTGTGGATGTGAGGACTCCTGGGGAGATATTTCTACAGGGGACCTTCAGCCTCATGGATCATCAGTATCTGGGCGGTGAGGTGGGGACAGACATCACACCTGGTCCCGCTTACCTGGTACAACAGGACTTATTTTCAAATCATCAAGGCCGAAAAGTGATCTGAAGGAGAAGGGGGCTTCAGCAGCAGGCGGGTCGTTCTCCCCCATCGTGACTATTTCAGGACCTCGGAGGCCGGGCTCCACCTCCACCTCCACCTCCTTCTCGGGAAAGAGCAGAGAGTGCTTGCTTCTCTATTTAGAGTATTCGCATCAAAAGAATCTTTGTTGAGAGAAATCTTTGAAATCTGACAATCCACATAAAACGCACTTGGTCCCTATAAATCTAAAGTATTTGTCCAGGGAGAATGCGTTTTTTTTTTTTTTTTCCTGAGCCCCAGCAGATAACAGAGAAATGTCGAGAGAGAGCAAAAAACTATGAACATAATTCTTCCAAACATGATTTTCCCAGTTTGCTCAACCAATTTTCAGCTCAATTCAATAGCACGTCGTTAGAGATATGCAGGTTTATAATTTAGAAGTCAGTGTGCCATTATTTTTCAGAAGATAAATTACTTTCAAACACTTTCCTCCTGTGTTTCGTCCCCCATAAACTTGACCTTTTGCCTGCACAGGTGATAACACATACCGTAATCATAAGTTTTGATACTTACATGATGTCCGTGTCCCTAAAATGCAGACAGCACCAGGGACGAGACGGTCATCCCCAGTATTTGGAGCTTCCCATAAACACAACCCTTTCCTGGCTCGCACAGGCTTGACCTAATTAGGGATGGGAGTATCCTTGGCCTCTAGGTGCCCAGGCCCTCCCTTCCCTCGCAAGGGGAGGAGTGGCTGGGCACTGCCTTGCACCAAAGCTACACTGGGGCTCTGTTACCACCAAGAGAATTCCACTTGTCGCGATGCTGGACAGGTGAGAAACCTTTGGAAGTAATTTCCAGTAACTCAAAGAAGGATGGAGGGGGCAAGGAAGGGGCCTAATGTTCCCAGTGAAATTCCAGCTTACTCTCCCAGGACTCAGGCAGGAGTTCCCCAGGAAGCTGCTTCTGCAAAGAGCTAAAACCTAGAACATTCCAACAGTCATATAAACATAGATATGTAGATAACCCATTGTTATTTTCTGTTTACTTGTAACATTTGAAATTCAAAAGGGAACTATCAAGCCACTTAAACTGTGTCTTCATGACATTTCTCGAAGTTATGAGAAAATATAAGCAAGAGTTACACGTTAAAAACGTTTATTTCATTTCCATTGCAAGAGTAGCTTCAAACTATATCTTAGGAAACTAATCAATTCACACTCAACATTTTTACTTTGATGCTTGCTGATACATGCTGCTTGCCATTACCTTATGGCAAATTCCACAGCCCAACTTTAGAACAAGCATAAGAATCAACAGCAAAATGCTTTCTGAAACAGGGAACCTAGGTAAGGGAGTCCCTTCCCAACGGGTCATGGTTGGGAGATTTCCATTGAGAAATGTTGAGAAGTCAACTTTTAGAATCATCTTCTCTCCACCCACCCACTTCACTCACCATTTCTGGAGCTGCCATCCTTCAAAGCAGAAATAGCTTCCTTTTTCATTATAAATGCAAGCGTGATGGTAAGCAGGCCGCCAAGAGCTTAGTCCAACCGGGAAATATTTCCACGGAGTCACTCAGCCTTGTCGACTCAATCATCATAGCAAATGGCAAGATCGCGGGCCTCTGTGTAACCCTACCTGGCGGCGACTATCAGGTAGCCACTGGGGGTTGACTGCAGAGACCAGGAGGGGAAAGTGTGGCTTGCCTTTAATTAGTAAGTGAGCAACCTTTTCAGACACTTTTCATCCTAGAGGCTTTGGGTCATAGGCACCCCTTTTATTTAAAAGAACTGAGAGGTCCTGCCCGATGCAGAGCAAGCTCACCCAGGGGGCAGGGAGACACTTTGGTGGGTGCTTCTAGCCCCCTGCATGCCTGAGCCTAGGTTTAAACTTGCAGCTGCTCTGCAGACAAAAGACAAGGGACCCGCAGTGAGCACAGTGCAGACACTTTCTGGCTCTGTTCTGCAGGGGCCTCTGCCTCCCAAGAGGCTCCTGCACACAATACAGCTCAACTATGTGTAACCACAGAGCCCTGCTGTTGTGGGCCAGGGACTAGGAGCCCCTTTGGAAGGCTGGGGAGAATGTGAGCTAGATGGAAATCAGGCATTCATTGATTCACGGGCCATCTGCCATGGGCCAGCCATCTAGACGCAGAGCAGATGGCAAAGGGGTCAAAGGACTCACCTGTGGTTTCAGGTGAAGACAAATACTGGGAAGAGATGAGGCTGGGAGAGGCTCAGAGAGTTGTGGGACAGGGTCATGGAGGAAGGCCTCCAGGAAGAAGTGATGTCTTAGCAGAGCCCTTGATGATGTGATGAAGTGAGTCTTATGAGCTTGATACCGAGCAGGATTCTTGACCTCCTTAATAAATAGAAATAGATAAGAGCCCAGATGAGAAATTCAGGCAAGGCTTTGTCAGCACTCCTGTGGCCCCAGGAAGGAGCAAAAGCAAGGAAGAGTTTCCCTTGATTGCTCCTCGAGGAGGCTTGACCTGGTTCCTTACATAGCTTGAAGGTGGGAGTGGGTCCAGTGGTCGGGCCAGAGGGGTGGCTTAGGCCCACCCCTTAGGTCATGTTGAAGGCCGGGGACATGGGCAGTACCCTGATTTTACTCCCAGCTCTTCAGAAATGGCAGTTGGGTGGTTTTGTTTTGGTCTTGTATTTTTTGTATCTTGCCCAGAATTTGTCCCCGTTGTGTATGCATACAGTTGTTTTTAGTCCCTTATACTTTCTTTGTATTTTGTTCCTTGAGGAGATGTTTGTCTAGGAGCAAGCACTGCAATAACGGTCTCAGATCCCAGCAAAGAGGGGAGGTGGCTCCAAGCACAGGAACATCAATGCCAAAAGCCCAGTGGAGGGAGTGAGCTAGTGGTGCCCGAGAAACTCAGGGAAGCCTCTGGGCCTGGAAAGGCTAATAGGCAGGTAAGGGCCTGGGCCCCTGGAAGGACTCTGGTCTGGCATCTGTGTGAGGGACAGGCTGGAGGAGCTGAGCAGAGTCAGGTGGGGATCTACCCATGTGTGTAGGGTCAGGGGTGGGCGTGGAGAGGCAGGAGGAGGCCACTGAAAACCTGGGCCCCTGCAGCCATGACCAGGCGCTGGTGGTGCAGGTGGAGACCAGGGCTGGATTTGGGGGTGACCTTTTTAATATCATTTTTATTTATGCATTTATTTGTGGCTGTACTGGATCTTCGTTGCCGCGCAGGTCTTTTCTCTAGCTGTGGCGAGTGGAGACTATTCTTCATTGCGGTGTGTGGGGTTCTTGTTGCAGTGGCTTGGGCTTCAGTAGTTGTGGCATGTGGGCTCAAAAGTTGCCGTTCTCAGGCTTTAGAGCACAGGCTCATAGACGTGGCTCACCTTCCTTCTTTCTTAACTATCATCTCCAGTCCCTGAAGGAATGAGATGAAAAGTGAAAGTGTTAGTCAGTCAGTCACTCCTGACTCTGTGCAACCCCATGGTCTGTAGCCCACCAGGCTCCTCTGTCCATGGAATTCTCCAGGCAACAATAGGAGTGGGTTGCATTCCCTTCACCAGGGGATCTTCCCGACCCTGGGACCAAACCCAGGTCTCCAGCATTGCAGGCAGATTCTTCACCATTTGAGCCACAAGGGAAGCCTCCTTGAAGGAATATTTGCTCTTAAAGACAATGACAGGAAACTTAGAACTTCATCCTTTCTTTGCTTTTACCCAGATGTCGTGGGCACTGCTCCCAAGTGCAGTTCAACCCTCAGAGGACAGAGTCCAGAATGTACTTTTGAGTGTCCAGCACAATGATGAGTGTGTGATGGGTCTCCATGTACACAAGCTGATTATAAACTAAGGTGGATGAAGAGTACTGAATAGATATGCAGGAAACAAAAGCAATCACAAGGTCATATTAACATGTGTTCACATGTTGGCACGTGCGTCAGATGAGGTCAAAGACTGAGACAATCCACCAAGGGGGTATTAGGAAAAGAGCCCATGGACGTAGCTGAACTTCTACCACCATGAAGTAGCCTTTCAGAAAGGTAACTTAACAATTCAGTTCCATCAAGCTCAATATAAATGAAAATAGAAATCAGCATGCCTAGGGCTGGCATCTGGTATTCCCCAAGCTGGTGTCTTCAGAGGTCTTGGTTTGGAGGTGTGAGAAGGGCCATCCTCCCCTGAGGGAGCCCCCAGGCTCTGTGAAGCTGTGGGGACCACCTGCAGACAGCTGGAGTTACAGGTGTGGCCTGTTTTCACCTTGATTACTTTGGTGAGTGAAGGGAGGGGTCAGTCACAATAGAGACTGTCTGGCAGGAAGCGTCAGCCTTCTCACTTTTGGTCTTTGAAGATAGCTTTTCATTCTAAGAAAAGTGAGTTAACCTCGATAAGGCATTTCCTGGTATACGGAAGTAAGTTTTTAAAAAAAATAAAAAAGATAAATATATATTTTAGTGTTATAATCATCATGGCTCTAAAAGTGGTTCACCCTTAGAAGAGAAAAATATGTTTGAGTAGAAGCTGTATTTCAGAGTCCAAAGCTGCCTTTTCTCCTTTTTGTCCTTTTTAAATGTTCAAATGTAAGATTTGCAATTCATTTGATTTTGAAATGATTTCATCTTTTGATGTCCTCAAGGGAAGAAAATAATACTTTAAAATATAATTCTTACATTTCACACTTAAAGGTGAAATATGAAAAGCCTTTTCCCCTGAGGTGGAGAACAATATAAGGAAATTCACTACATAGATACATATCATACGTATTCAATATTTGATGTCCGAGCCAGGGCAATAAAACCGGAAGAAGGAGGAGGAGGGAGAGGGAAGGAGGAGGAAGAAAGAATAAGGAAAAAAAGAAAAAAGATGAAAGAAGAGAAGAAAAAAGAAAGGAATAATGGAAGGAAGGGAAGAGAGAAGGAAAGAAGCAAGGGATGGGGAATTTATAAAAGAAAATATGTACTGATTAATAAAAAGAAATAAAGCTATTATTGATTGATAGAAAAAATATTTTGCACATAGAATATCTTTAAAATTCTAAAGATAAACTATTAGAATTAACAAGCTAGTCAAGCAAGACTAGTGAATATAATTTAAATATAAAATAATGTGAAACCAGTAGTATTTTGATCTCTGATCAACGGAATCAGAACATGAAATTTCAAAAAGATATAATTTACAGTTCATCAATAATAATCAAATATCTAAGAATAATAGAATCAATATTGCAAAATGTGAAAATTAATAAGAGGGAAACCCCACTAAAATACGGAGAAGGCAATGGCACCCCACTCTAATACTCTTGCCTGGAAAATTCCATGGACCGAGGAGCCTGGTAGGCTGCAGTCCATGGGGTCGCTAAGTGTCGGACACGACTGAGTGACTTCAATTTCACTTTTCACTTTCATACATTGGAGAAGGAAATGGCAACCCACTCCAGTGTTCTTGCCTGGAGAATCCCAGGGACGGGGGAGCCTGGTGGGCTGCCATCTATGGGGTCGCACAGAGTCGGACACGACTGAAGCGACTTGGAGCAGCAGCAGCAGCAGCAGCAGCAGCCACTAAAATAGAATTGGGAGGCCAGAAGGGGGCGCTCTCGCAGACATACAGTTAGAAATGCCAATTACAAGACAAATTGTCAATAACAGACCCCAACAGAAGAATCATCAAGAGGAAGGAATTACCAGTAATGAGGCCCCAGCAGGAAAATAGGCACACTGCATCCTCTTCAAGGAATTGACCAATTGGGTAACTCAGCCAATAAGAAACCATCATCACCGTGCATTCTCTCTTTTCTCCAATGGACTTAGTTCAAAATAAGCCTTCCCAACCTCCTCTTTTTTAGCTATAAAGAAATGTTCCTCTCCTTTATTTACTGGACTTGCCCATGATTTTTACTTTGATTTGCTTGTCCCAAATTGCAATTCTTTGTTATTCTCAAATGAACCCATTTTTGCTGGTAAAATAACTGACTTGCATTTTTTTAAGATCAACAATCTGGACACGGAAATTATGTAACAATTGGAAGTGCCTAGAACTTGGGCAGCTCACATAAGATGGTCAAATTCCTTGAAAAACAATATGAGAAAACAGAAGAATAGTCCTATACCACTTAAATAAATTAAATCTACAGTTTAAAGTGAAAGCGTTAGTCACTCAGTCGTGTTTGACTCTGCAATCCCGTGGACTGCAGCCTGCCAAGCTCCTCTGTCCATGGGGATTCTCCAGGCAAGAATACTGGAGTAGGTTGCCATGCCCCTCTCCAGGGAATCTTCCCCACCCAGGGATCGAGCTCAAGTCTTCTGCATTGCAGGCAGATACTTTACCATTTGAGCCACTTTACCCAAAAGAAAATTCTAGGCTCTGATGACTTTGCTGATAAATTTATAACAACCTTACAAAAACTCAAGAACTTGGAAAGAGATAGCACCTACCAACTCACTAATGAGAGCAGAGTAACGCTGCCACTTAGGGTGTCCAACTGACTCCTCATCTTCCTGGGACCAAGGGGGTTTCCAAGGATGGGAATTTTGCTTGCTAAGACCAAGAAATTCACAGGTCAAGCAGAATGAGTTGATCACCCTACTGGCAAAACCTGACAAGGAAATTACAAGAAAACAACTGGCCAAGCTAATTTACAATTACTGATGCAAAAATTTTAAGCAAAGCATTATTAACAAATTGATTCTAGCAATCCAGGTGGTGCTAGTGTTAGAGAACCTGTGTGCGATATAGGAGACATAAAAGAAACGGGTTTGATCCCTGGGTCAAGAAGATTCCCTGGAGGAGGAAATGGCAAGCCACTCCAGGATTCTTGCTGGAAGAATCCCATGGAAAGAGGAGCCTGGCGGGCTAGTCCACGGAGCCGCAAACAGTCGGACACAACTGAGCATGCACACATCAATATATACAAAGGGTAACATACCATGGCTAAGGAGGTTTTATCTTTTTTTATTTTATTTTTAAAAATAAGATCAATTTAACATTCAAGAGTCCATTGGTACCAAACTCTCTGAAGCCAGATTTTCTTCATATACTTCAACCAAAACAACAAATATTGATGCTGATTTGAATGCAGAAGCAGAAGTGAGAATTCAGGTGTCTTCTAATGTTAAGTTGGATATTAAAGAGATTTGCAAAGATATAAAACATGCCAATCTTATCAGTAATTTTTTTTGTTTGTAAAATATAGTTTTCTGTCACCAAAATATGATATTTACATTAACATATAACGGCTTATTATTGCTATTTTAAAGTGGATTAATAAAATCATTTTAATTTGTCAGTTTTTAAAAAGGTCAATTGGTATAATTATCGAATAAAGAAGGAAAACAATATGATCACCTCAATAGATGCAGAAAAAACATAAGATAAAATTTAATATCTATTAATGACATTTTAACACACTTCAGTAAACCAGGAGTGAGAGGAATTTCTTTTATTTGATAATGATTGCCTACCAAAAAGCCACTTTTATGGAGCTCTTTGCTAGACAATATGGCAAGAAGAGGAAATAAAGTTCATAAATATTAAATAAATGAAGTTTGTAAATATTAAAAAGTGAGGGGGAAACTGTCCTTATTTGAGGATTACATAATTGTGTACATAGAAAATTCAAGAGACTCTACAAAATATTAGAATTAATAAGTAACCTCTGTCAGATTACTGGATGTGATGTCAGTACATAAAAATCAATCATGTTTTTATACACAGGCAACAAACAAATGTAAGTAGAAATTATTTTTAAACAATAGTACCAAAAACAAACAACATGGAGGAATAAACTTAATGACAGAAGTACAAAGCCCTGAAAACGACAAAGTATTACTAAGAGAAATTAAATAGAGAGATGCACCGTATTTATGGGATGAAAGACTCAGTGTTATTGAAACTGACCTACAGAGTCAGGAAAGTCTCAAACAAAATCCCAGCAGGGTTTGTTTTTTGCTTTTTTGGTGGAAATTGGCATACTGCTTTTTATGGTCCTTTGGATTCCTTTTCTTTCCTTTTTTAAAATCAATTTTATTGGAGTTCAGTTTGCACACTATAAAATGCATTCATCCTAAGTGTTAGTTCAGATCTGTGTGCCTATATAGTCACCACCAAATCAGGAAATAGAACATTTCCATTACCCTCAAAGCCCCTAGATACACTGCTGCTGCAGCTGCTAAGCCGCTTCAGTCGTGTCCGACTCTGTGCGACCCCACAGACGGCAGCCCCCCAGGCTCCCCCGTCCCTGGGGTTCTCCAGGCAAGAACACTGGATACACTAGTTTTGGTCAACCACTTAATCTGCTTTCTGTTTCTATAGATTAGTTTTATCATTTTTAGGATTTCATTTAAATAAAATCGTATAGCATGATTTTGTCTCTGGCTTTTTTTAGCCGATATAATGTTCTTTTAAATTCACCCGTGATATTGTATGAATCTACAGTGTGTTCCTTATTATAGATAAATATTATCCCATTGCTTGAATATACCATAATTTGTGTATCCATTCACCCGTTGATGGACATTTGAATTTTTTCCAATTTGGGTCTCCTGTGAATAAAGCCATCATGGAGGTTCATGTAAAGTTTTAGTGTGGACATACATTTTTATTTCTCCCTAGAAGATTGCTAGGAATGACTTGGTCATATAGCAAATGTATGTTTAACTATAAGAAATTCAAATGTCAAAATGTTGGGCAATTTTGCATTCCTACCAACACCATACGAGAGTTCCAGTTATTCCACAGCCTTGCCAAGACTTGGTACTGTCTGTCTTTTCAAATTTAGCTCTTCTAGTAGGTGTATTTGGGTTTCCCTGGTGGCTCAGACTGTAAAGAATCTTCCTGCAATGTGGGGGACCTGGGTTCAGTCCCTGTGCTGGGAAGATCCCTTGGAGGAGGCTGTGGCAACCCACTCCAGTATTCTTGCCTGGAAAATCACCATGGACAGAGGAGCCCAGCAGACGACAGTCTATAGGGATGCAAAGAGTCAGACATGACCAGAGACCAAGCACAGCGCAGTAAGTGTATTCGGCATCACGTTGTGGGTTTAATTTACATTTCCCCGATGACTAATGATATTGAATAGCTTTCACGTCCTCAATAGCCATTTCTGTATCTTCTTTTGTTAAGTGTTCATTTAGATCTTCTGCCTATTTTTAAACTGGATTGTTTGTTTTCTTATTATTGAGAAAATTATATATATATACAAAGAGTGGGGCATGACTGAGTGACTAACACTCCTATACCCACAGTGGACACATATACAATTATCTTATATTATATTATGTTATATTATATTATATTCTGGATTTAAGTCCTTTGTCAGATGTGTATGTGATGATATCCTATCCCTGTCTATGCATGGCCTTTTTATTTTCCTTATGATGTCTTTTAAAGAGTAAATGTTTTAAATTTTGAAGCCAAATTTATCAATTTTCTGCTTGTATGAGTCATGCTTTTTATGTACTAAGAAAACTTGGCAATCTCCAACATAGGAAAGATTTCTTTTTTTCTTTTAGAAGTTCCACAGTTTTAGCTTTTACATTTAGGTCCATCATACATTTTGAGTTAATTCGGGGACACAATGTGAAGAAAGTGTTGAGATTCATACTTTCTCCATACTGATATGCAGTTAGCAACACTATTTGTTGAAAGCCTTATCCTTTCCCCTGTGAATTACATTGACTTCCCTGGAGGCTTAGACTGTAAAAAATTGGCCTGCCAATGTGGGAGATCCAGGTTCGATCTTTGGGTCAGGAAGATTCCCCTGGAGAAGGGAATGGCAACCCACTCCAGTATTCTTGCCTGGAGAATCTCATGGACAGAGGAGCCTGGCAGGCTACAGTCCATGGGGTCACAAAGCATTGGACACGACTGAGTGACTAACACTTAATGAATTACATTGGCCCCTTTGTTGAGAATCAGTTTGGCAACATATGAGAGTCTTTCTGCACCTTCCAATGGCCCACTACAGCAACCTGACTTTTAAATTTATATGAAAAATCAAAGGGTGTAGAGGAACAAGACAACCTTGGAGGAAGAGACAAAATCAGAGGGCTCAGTACTACAGTAATTAAAATAGTGTAATGTGGGCACAAAATTGAACAATCAAATAATAAAGCATAATAGAGTCAGAAACAGACTGATACATATGCAATCAACTGACTTACAGTAAACATTCTACTGCAATTCACTGGGCAAAGGACAGTCCTTTCAATGAACAAAAACCTGGGAAATAAATGAACCTTCACCTCTACCTCCCACCATATATAAAATTAACTCAAATGGATAATAGAGCTTAATATGAATTGTAAACTTGGTAAAGTGCCAAGAAGAAAAATAGGAGACTACCTACATCCATATTGTATTAACAGTGATTTCTTCAACAGGATGTAGAAAATCCTAACAATAAGAGAAAAGATTGCTAAATTAATTAAATGTTGTTCCACCCAAAGACATTACTAAGAGATTTTTAAAAAGCAGACCACAGCCTGGAAGAAGTTATTGCATGTGCTCAGTTGCTTCAGTTGTGTTCAACTCTTTGAGACTTCTCTATCCATGGGGATTCTCCAGGCAAGAATACTGGAGTGAGTTGCCATGCTCTCAACCAAGGGATCTTACCGACCCAGAGACTGAACATAAGTCTTCTGCATCTCCCACATTGCAGGAGGAGTCTTTACCCACTGAGCTGGAAGCCCAGAAAAAGTTATTCAGTTCAGTTCAGTTGCTCAGTTATGTCTGACTCATTGTGACCCTATGGACTGCAGCATGGCAGGGAAGTTTGAGGGAAGTTTGCTCAAACTCATGTCCACTGAGTCAATGATACCATCCAACCATCTCATCCTCTGTCATCCCCTTCTCCTCCTGCCTTCAATCTTTCCCAGCATAAGGGTCTTTTCTAATGAGTTGGTTCTTCACATCATGTGGCCAAAGTATTGGAGCTTCAGCTTCAGCATCAGTCCTTCCAGTGAATATTCAGGACTGATTTCCTTTAGGATGGACTGGTTGGATCTCCTTGCAGTCCAAGGGACTCTCAAGAGACTTCTCTAAAACCACAGTTCAAAAGCATCAATTCTTTAGTGCTCAGCCTTCTTTATGGTCCAACTCTCACATCCATACATGACTACTGGAAAAACCATAGCTTTGACTAGATGCCCCTTTATCGGCAAAGTAATATCTCTGCTTTTTAATATGCTGTCTAGGTTGGTCATAACTTTTCTTCCAAGGAGCAAGCATCTTCTAATTTCATGGCTGCAGTCACCATCTGCAGTGAACTTGGAGCCCAAGAAAATAAAGTCTGTCACTGTTTCCATTGTTTCCCCATCTATTTGCCATGAAGTGATAGGACCAGACGTCATGATCTTCATTTTTGAGTGTTGAGTTTTAAGCCAGCGTTTTCATTTTCCTCTTTCGCCTTCATAAAGAGATTTTTTAGTTCCTCTTCACTTTCTGCCATAGGGTAGTTTCATCTGCATATCTGAGGTTATTGATATTTCTCCCAGCAATCTTGATTCCAGTTTGTGCTTCATCCAGCCCAGCATTTCACATGATGTACTCTGCATACAAGTTAAACAAGCAGGGTGATAATATTCAGCTTGATGTACTCCTTTCCCAATTTGGAACCAGTCTGTTGTTCCATGTCCAGTTCTAACTGTTGCTTCTTGACCTGCACACAGGTTTCTTGGAAGGCAGGTAAGGTGGTCTGGTATTGCCATCTCTCTAAGAGTTTTCCACAGTTTGCTGTGATCCACAGAGTCAAAGACTTTAGCATAGTCAATGAAGCAGAAGTAGGTGCTTTATACATGTATACACTGCTATGTATAAAATAACTACTGAGAAAATACTGCAGAGCACAGGGAACTCTACTCAGTGCTCTGTGTTGACCTAAATGGGCAGGAAATCCAAAAAAGGGGATATACATATACGTATAGATGATTCACTTTGCTGTACCACAGAAACACAGTATTATAAACAATTATACTCCAATAAAAAATCTTTTAAAAATGACAAAACACTAAAAAGTAATTAATTAAAAATAAAATAATAAAATCATCCAACAAAGGATTCGTCTCCAGAGTTTCCACAAATGGATAAGAAAGCGCAAACAACCCAGTTTAAAAATGGCAGACCTCTAGAAGAGGCCCTGCCCCGAAGAGGAAATCCAAATAGCCAATAACCCGTCTCAAGGTGCTCTGTGTCATCGCCCTTTGGGGAAATGCAAATTTAGAACCACAGTGAGATACCACGACACACCCCCAGATTGGCTGCAAGGCTGATAACATCAAGTGTGGGCAGGAACTTCAATCCACTGCCGCTGAGGGGGAGAGCTTGTACGACTGCTGAGTGAAATTGCTTGGTGGTGTCTGATGAAGGACGAACACGCCCTGTGATCGCACAATCCCACCCTGAGACAGGTGCCTAACAGAAATGCGTGCATTGGGTACTCAAAGAAATATACCAAGAATGTCTGAAGCAGCAAAATTGAAAGGCACCCAAATGTACATCAACTGAGAACTAGAGAAATAAAGCATGGTGCATTTATCTGCTGGAACACTATACAGAAATACAGTGAAATATGGTGACTCTCAACATGGATAAATTTCATGCTCATGATTTTGGGCAGAAGGAACAGACATGGAAGAGAACATACTATACGGTTCTGTTTATGTCAGGTTCAAAGATGAGCAAAACTAATATACAAGTGAGAGCAACAGCTACGGGAAAGGGAGGAGAAAACTAGGAGGCTGGGGGTGGGGTGCTGGGGACTGGGGGCTTCCAAAGTTCTGATGATGTTTAGAACAGAGGCGCTCAACTCTGGCACTGTTAACGTCTTGAGCTGGACCCTTCGCTGTTGTGTATGCTGCAGCATTCCTGGCCTCCCCTCACTAGGCACAGTTAGCAAACACCCCCTTCTCTGGTTGTGACAATCAAAATGTCTCCCAACAATGCCAGTGGACTCTGGGAATGGGGGCCAAAATTCCCAGGTCGAGGACTTGTTTTACTGCTGGTCCTGGAGGATTAGGGGGTGTCAGTTCACTATGAAAACGTAAGGAGCTCTACACGTAGGATTCATCAGCTTTTCTGCATGCGTGTTAAACTTTATAACGTTTTTACAGAAAAGAAATCAATGAACAACTAAAAGAGCCAAAAATTTTAAAACTACGAGGGACAACGGATACAGTGTAGTTTAATCTTCTACAGATAGGGAAACTAAGACCCAGGTGGCTCAGTGTTCTGCCGCCAGTGGGACCCAGTAAAGAACCCCACCCTGGAGTCCCCTCCCCCAGCCTCCCTTCCCACCCATGCCAGGCAGACTCCTCCCAAGTGCAGCCCAAGTCAGAACCAAGGCCGATCCCATGACCTCCTGACCCCACACCCCACTGTGGAAGGGGCTTGATGGACCCTGCACCCACAACTCTGCAAAGAGAACTCTGAAAAGCAGTATCTCATGCAAACAGGATATTAGCTTTGTCAGAAAGATCAGAAAGGGCTTGAGGTTTTCTTCTCAGCCTCAGCCTCTCAGCTTTATCTGCTCGCCTCAGTCTGCAGCAGGAAGCGATGGCAGCAGGCGAGACCCAGCTCTATGCCAAAGTCTTCAATAAACTCAAGGGCCGCAGCACCTCTTCCCTCCTGGACCCCCTCCTGGCCATGGGCTTCCCAGCACACACCGCGTGAGTACCGCCCGGCCTGGCCCGGCTCCCCGGACCCCGAGCTGACCCTGCTGTGGCCACAGAACTGCGGGCGGCTCAGAGCCCTGACTTCCTGTCAAGGGGTACACCCTGCAGGCCCGGGATTCATCTCAAAATGAGGCCTTTTCTGCTTTTATAAATGACACGCACTTTGCCTTTTAAAGACAATCTCTGCTGTCTGGTGATGGTGGGATCCTGAGGTTTGTGAAATTGGAACCAGGGTTTGGAGACGCCTGGCTGTACCCTCTCTGTGAGCAGTTTGGATAATCACAGATAGCTTTTGAGACTCGCTATGAAAGCTCCTAAGTCGGTCAGGGGCGGTCTCTGATACTGGGACCTGTTGAAATACACAGGAATGTTACTTCTAAATGTGCAGAGAAACTCCTTGTGGGTAAGGATTCTAGACTGTGTGATAATGAATTGAAATGGTTAAGGAAGCCCCCGAGCAGGGAGGGAAGGTGTGAGTCATGTGAACTCTTTTGCAATACCATGGACTATAGCCTGCCAGGCTCCTCTGTCCATGGAATTCTCCAGGTAAGAATACTGGAGTGGGTTGCCATGCCCTCCTCCAGGGAAAGACTCCCCCAGAATGATGAGCTTTGTGCCTGACAGTGGTGGCAGCTTCCACGTTGTTCTTAGATCTGGTCCTTTTCGTGCCCGTATTCACATGGGAAATACATCAAAAGTCCCCTTAGGTGACTGTGGATGTGGGAGGGGGCAATCTCACTTTAAACAGATAACAAACCTCTGCCCAACTGGACAGAATGACTGAGGCTAGACCTCTTTTCTCCCCAAACCAAATCAGGACTTTGTTGTCACGTCGTGTTCATAGTAAACCGGGGTCTGTGAGACAGGAACAGGATCAGGAATGCGCGGGTGCCTGCTATAGGCTGGACACCGTCCTGGGCACCGTCAATCAAGTGCAGATGAGAACACAGAGGCAAGAAAGGGATGATAGTGGAGGGGCAGCACTGGAACCCCAGTCCCGGTGCCTGTAAAATTCACTCTTTATTATGTGACTGAAGTTGCCTTTAGACACATACTTAAATTTCCTTCCAATTTAAGGACTTTCCTGATGGTCCAGTGGTTAAGGCGCCATACTTTCAATGCAAGGGATATGGGTTCAATTCCTGGTTGGGGAGCTAAGATCTCATATGCCGCAAGGCGTAACCAAAATACACCCAATTCCTTCCAGTTTAAACATTAGCTATGTGTTGGAGTTGGAGAAACATGTTTTAAATGCTCCCTGGGGTGGGAGCACTCCGGTAAGTCTCCTGTTAACCTCTTCAGGTGGCCTCAGCCCCACCAGCATCCTCTGAAATAGCCCCACTGAGCAGTGGCCATCTCAGGTTCCTGGCGATATCCAAGCTCAATTTGAGGATGAAGTGCCTTCATCAAACTCCATTCTGTCTAGTTTGGGCCCCTTTGGTTAAACTCAATTCACTGTACATACATCCCAGTTTCAAGGATGAGTAAGACACAGTTAAGCCCAGGGAGCTTGCATATGGTTGGACAGGCAGGCAGACACGAGTCCATTGAGATGAGGGGCAAGGTGACCATGTGCGTGGTGGGGAAGCACAGGAGAGCTGCACACGCACCCTCCATGAGCACTTTAGGGAGGGCTTCCTGGAGGAAGAACACCTGAGCCAAGCCTGGAAGACCCTGTGCCATTTCCTCTAGGGCATGCAGTCAGGGAGGCACATGTACAAGCCAGGGGCGTGGCCCTGCATGGCTGCCTTGAAGATCTGAGAGAGCATGGGGGAGGGTCAGGGAGGTGGGATTCAGGCATGGGTGAACCTCAGGACATGAACCCTTGGTCTCCATGCCAGGGACTGGGGGTGGGGTCAGGGAAGGGAAATCATGGGTGGGAATGGAGAGATGCAAGCAGTCTGTGTTTCCCAAACCACAGTGATGCTGCACAGAGGGTGGAGGCCTGGGCACTGTATCACGCTCTGAGGTCTCACCATCCAGCTCCCTGGGGTCCCTCCTGAAGGTCTGGTGTTTTGTGGAGACACCTCCCCCAACCCTGACCTTTTCCAAAGAATGAAAGTTAGCGTTCTGACGTTCTGAGAGCTCCTTGCACTCTGCCTCCCACAGGCTCAAGGCATTGGCAGCCACTGGAAGGAAGACGGCAGAGGAGGCATCAAACTGGTGAGTGGGGGGCCTGCAGGATTTAGGGTCTCTGCAGGGGAGCTGGGAGGTCCCCAGGATGCCCTGGGCGGGTGGGCATCTCCATGCAGCCCACGGTGCCCAGGGAAAGCAATAAAAAGCCCCCAGCTAGAACGGAAAACGAAAGAGAGAAAACTCTGAACCACACTTTTTAAAGATTTCTTAAAATTTTGATATGATCCCAATGTGACTATCAGTGAAGAGTGATAGTTAAACCATTCATGTGGTTTGTTGTTGAATAAACAAGAAAGAGACATTTTTGCTGATGTGAAATCGAGGTTGCCACTCTCTCCACTTCTGATGGAGTGAGAACTGGCAGGTGGTGGTGAGAGCCCCCAGGCCCTGGCACGTTGCACCTTAAGGGTGCCAGGTGCAGGGGAGCTCTGGGTTCCAGGCAGCCCTGCCAGCTTCCAGCTCTGTGGCTTTGCCAGCCGCCCACTGCTACTAGCCTTGCTCTCCTGCCCCAGGAATCAAAGAGGACACCCTGTTCTCTGAAACTTGGGCCCGCCCACATGTGCCATGATGCCATCATTCTGTCCCGCGGTGGGAAGTCCCCTCGTGCTCCACCCTGGAATAGCTGCAGAAAATCAAACAGAAAACCCAGGTCCCACTGGCTGGGGGCCGTTCCCAGAGCAGGATGGCAAACACCGGGGGCTCAGCGTGTCCTCAGCGGGAAACCCTTCCTCCTTCTCCAAAAACTCTAGGCCTCCAAAACTCAAGGATAAAAATGCAACCCCTGTAGAGGAAAAAAGGAAACACCCAGGACCCTCTGGACTAGGCTGACTTTATTTTATTTTATTTGAATTGCCTATTTCTTTTCTTTTTTTAATTTATTTTAATTGGAGGCTAATTACTTTACAATATTGTAGTGGTTTTTGCCATACATTGACACGAATCAGCCATGGGTGTATATGTGTTTCCCATCCTGACCCTTCCTCCCACCTCCCTCTCCATCTCATCCCTCTGGGTCATCCCAGTGCACCAGCCCTGAGCACCCTGTCTGATGCATCGAACCTGGACTGGTGATCTATTTCACATATGATAATATACGTGTTTCAGTGCTATTCTCTCAGATCATCCCACCCTTGCCTTCTCCCACAGAGTCCAAAAGTCTGTTCTTTACATCTGTGTCTCTTTTGCTATCTCACATATAGGGTCATTGTTACTATCTTTCTAAATTCCATATATATGTGTTAATATACCATATTGGTGTTTTTCTCTCTGACTAACTTCGATCTGTATAATAGGCTCCAGTTTCATCCACCTCATTAGAACTGATTCAAATGTATTCTTTTTAATAGCTGATTAATATTCCATTGGGTATATGTACCACAGCTTTCTTATCCATTCATCTGCCAATGGCATCTAGGTTGCTTCCATGTCCTGAATATTATAAACAGTGCTGTGATGAACATTGGGGTGCACGTGCCTCTTTCAACTCTGGTTTCCTTGGTGTGTATGCCCAGCAGTGGGATTGCTGGGTTGTATGGCAGTTCTATTTCCAGTTTTTTAAGGAATCTCCACACTATTCTCCATAGTGGCTGTACTAGTTTGCATTCCCACCAACGGTGTAAGAGAGTTCCTTTTTCTTAGCACCCTCTCCAGCATTTATTGTTTGTAGACTTTTGGATAGCAGCCATTCTGACCAGCGTGAGATGGTACCTCATTGTGGTTTTAATTTGCATTTCTCTGATAATGAGTGACATTGTACAGGAGACAGGGATCAAGACCATCCCCATGGAAAAGAAATGCAAAAAAGCAAAATGGCTGTCTGGGGAGGCCTTACAAATAGCTGCGAAAAGAAGAGAAGCGAAAAGCAAAGGAGAAAAGGAAAGATATAAACATCTGAATGCAGAGTTCCAAAGAATAGCAAGAAGAGATAAGAAAGCCTTCTTTGGCGATCAATGCAAAGAAATAGAGGAAAACAACAGAATGGGAAAGACTAGAGATCTCTTCAAGAAAATCAGAGATACCAAAGGAACATTTCATGCAAAGATGGGCTCGATAAAGGACAGAAATGGTATGGACCTAACAGAAGCAGAAGATATTAAGAAGAGATGGCAAGAATACACAGAAGAACTGTACAAAAAAGAGCTTCACGACCCAGATAATCATGATGATGTGATCACTGACCTAGAGCCAGACATCCTGGAATGTGAAGTCAAGTGGGCCTTAGGAAGCATCACTACAAACAAAGCTAGTGGAGGTGATAGAATTCCAGTCGAGCTATTCCAAATCCTGAAAGATGATGCTATGAAAGTGCTGCACTCAATATGCCAGCAAGTTTGGAAAACTCAGCAGTGGCCACAGGACTGGAAAAGGTCAGTTTTCATTCCAATCCCAAAGAAAGGCAATGCCAAAGAATGTTCAATCTACCGCACAATTGCACTCATCTCACACACTAGTAACTGCTACTGCTAAATCACTACAGTCGTGTCCGACTCTGTGCGACCCCATAGGGTCCTCCGTCCCTGGGATTCTCCAGGCAAGAACACTGGAGTGGGTTGCCATTTCCCTCTCCAATGCATGAAAGTGAAAAGTGAAAGTGAAGTCACTCAGTCGTGTCCGACTCTTAGCGACCCCATGGACTGCAGCCTACCAGGCTCCTCTGTCCATGGGATTTTCCAGGCAAGAGTACTGGAGTGGGGTGCCATTGCCTTCTCTGACACACTAGTAAAGTAATGCTCAAAATTCTCCAAGCCAGGCTTCAGCAATATGTGAACCGTGAACTTCCTGATGTTCAAGCTGGTTTCAGAAAAGGCAGAGGAACCAGAGATCTAATTGCCAACATCCGCTGGATCATGGAAAAAGCAAGAGAGTTCCAGATAAACATCTATTTCTGCTTTATTGACTATGTCAAAGCCTTTGACTGTGTGGATCACAATAAACTGTGGAAAATTCTGAAAGAGATGGGAATACCAGACCACCTGATCTGCCTCTTGAGAAATCTGTATGCAGGTCAGGAAACAACAGTTAGAACTGGTCATGGAACAACAGACTGGTTCCAAATAGGAAAAGGAGTATGTCAAGGCTGTATATTGTCACCATGTTTATTTAACTTATATGCAGAGTACATCATGAGAAATGCTGGACTGGAAGAAACACAAGCTAGAATCAAGATTGCCGGGAGAAATACCAATAACTTCAGATATGCATATGACATCACTCTTATTGCAGAAAGTGAAGAGGAACTAAAGGGCCTCTTGATGAAAGTGAAAGTGGAGAGTGAAAAAGTTGGCTTAAAGCTCAATATTCAGAAAACGAAAATCATGGCATCCCATCCCATCACTTCATGGGAAATAGATGGGTAAACAGTGGAAACAGTGTCAGACTTTATTTTTCTGGGCTCCAAAATCACTGCAGATGGTGACTGCAGCCATGAAATTAAAAGACACTTACTCCTTGGAAGGAAGGTTATGACCAACCTAGATAGCATATTCAAAAGCAGAGACATTACTTTGCTGACAAAGGTTCGTCTAGTCAAGGCTATGGTCTTTCCTGTGGTCATGTATGGATGTGAGAGTTGGACTGTGAAGTAGGCTGAGTGCTGAAGAATTGATGCTTTTGAAGTGTGGTGTTGGAGAAGACTCTTGAGAGTCCCTTGGACTGCAAGGAGATCCAACCAGTCCATTCTGAAGGAGATCAGCCCTGGGATTTCTTTGGAAAGAATGATGCTAAAGCTGAGACTCCAGTATTTTGGCCACCTCATGCGAAGAGTTGACTCATTGGAGAAGACTCTGATGCTGGGAGGGATTGGGGGCAAGAGGAGAAGGGACGACAGAGAATGAGATGGCTGGATGGCATCACCCACTCGATGGACATGAGTCTTAGTGAACTCTGGGAGTTGGTGATGGACAGGGAGGCCTGGGGTGCTGCAATTCATGGGGTCGCTAAAAGTCGGACACGACTAAGTGACTTCACTTTCACTTTTCACTTTCACGCATTGGAGAAGGAAATGGCAACCCACTCCAATGTTCTTGCCTGGAGTCGGACATGACTGAGCACCTGATCTGATCTGATCTGATCTGATAATGAGTGATGTTGAGCATCTTTTCATGTGTTTGTTAGCCATCTGTATGTCTTCTTTGGAGAACTGTCTGTTTAGTTCTTTGGCCCATTTTTTGATTGGGTCATTTATTTTTCTGGAATTGAGCTGCAGGAGTTGCTTGTATATTTTTGAGATTAATTCTTTGTCAGTTGCTTCGTTTGCTATTATTTTCTCCCATTCTGAAGACTTTCTTTTCACCTTGCTTATAGTTTCCTTCATTGTACAAAAGCTTTTAAGTTTAATTAGGTATCGTTTGTTTATTTTTGCTTTTATTTCCATTACTCTGGGAGGTGGGTCATAGAAGATCCTGCTATGATTTACGTCCAAGAGTGTTTTACCTATGTTTTCCTCTAGGAGTTTTATAGTTTCTGGTCTTACATTTAGATCTTTAATCCATTTTGAATGTATTTTAAAGTCAGTGGCCAAATTGGAATTAAAAAATAAACTTACTGCTGTGAGAGTCATGTTTGGTCCCTGCTGATGGTGACTCAGCCAGACACATCAGCAGACCTGCCAAGGATCACGGAGACCGTGGGTCCCCTGGACTCTGCAAGAGTGGCCCAACTTCACTGGCAATCGGGGGGGGGGGGGGGGGGTTGCAAATTAGGATGCCGTTAACAACAAAAGGCAGCTTCAAGCGGTGGTGAGGATGAGGGGAAGGTGGTCTCTCTCTTACTTTTCTGGTTGCAACTTGGGGTGAAGATCAACACTGAAAATGTGAGTAGATGCTGCCTGGCAGTTCATGTCTTAGTACATTCCTTGGAGAAACACAAAGAGCCTAAAAAGAATGTGCAGGGGATTTCCCTGGTGGTTGGTCCAGTGGTTAAGATTCTGCTTCCAATGCAATGGTTGCATGTTCCATCCCTAGTCAGGGAACTAGGATCCCACATGCCCCAGCAAGCAGCCAAAATAAAATAAAATAAAATAAAAAGAATGTGAAAAGATCTTAATCACAGTGCTATGAAGTTTTAAAAGAAGAAAACAATTTAAATGCCCATCAGTGGCATGGATGGATGAAGTATGGACTGTTTTATAGCCCTTAGAAGGTTCACTCTGACACACTTAACCAGATGTATGTGTATCAACAGGGAGAGATTACAAAAACATATTGCTGAGTAAAAAATGCGATTTGTAGTATAATTTGAACAATAGCTTTTGATTTAAATAATACACACAAGTGCTGTCTATGCACCTGTTAGCTAAATGTCTATGAGGACACAAAGCAGATTAAGAGTTGAGGTTTCCTCTCCTAGAGCTGGTAAGTGAACTATGATAAAGGGAGCAAAGCTTCCTCCTTGGTGTTTTTTTATTGTTAAAAAGAAGGTATTTGTGTGTATCTCATGTCTTCTCCAGTGGTTGTACCCTGATTTCTAAATTTAATGTTATATCACAAGCAATTCTCTAGGCTGTCAAAAATTATTTGAATCTGTAATTTCCAGTGACTACATGATAAAGTTATAATCACTTTTCTAGTTTTTTCCTTCTTTCGTGTTATAAATAATGGTATAATAAACATTTTATACAGACAGTGTTATCTACACTTTCTGCCTTGAATAAATTTCTAGAAAGGATTTATTAGTTCAAATGGAAGAGGTGTTTTAATGCTCTTGATACATCTTGACAAATTGCTTTATGTAAAGGTTGTAGAAATTCATCCTTCAGTCTCTGGGCACCTTTGACAAAATGAAGCTTAGCTTTTATCCTTGGAAAGGCATTCTGGTAATTTTTCAAGTGGGAAAAGTGGCATCTCATGGTTGCTTCAATTTTATTCATTTTTTATTATTGGTGAGAATGAACCTGACTTGGGGGCTGTATGTCATCTTTCGTAGTATTTTAAATAACTTTCTGGGACTTCCCTGGTGGTCTAGTGGTTAAGAACCCACCTTGCAACAGCGTGGACGCTAAGATCACACATGCCTAGAAGCAGCTAAGCCCACGTGCCACAAATACTGATGCTTACACGCCGCATCGAAAGACCCCGCATGCCATAACCAAAGCTTGCAGCAGTCAAATAAAAATAGATAACTTTCTGAACTGAAAGAAAATAGAGTAGCTACCGAAGTTCTGTCTAGGTCTTTGGGGCTTTGATGTTTATACTTAATTTGAACATTGAGATAAAATTAAAATGCAGGTTTTTCCCAGAAAACTTCAACCCTAAGGAGATACCTGACCCAGAGAGACCATTAGAAAACCAGGTTTTGAGTATTTTGGTCACCTTCTCACCTTATCTTGGATGGTAGCCTGGGACTCAGACTAGCCAAGGTCTGAGACCTGGTTTCCCAGGTGGCACTAGTGGTAAGAAACTGCCTGCCAACGCAGGAGACATAAGAGACACAGGTTCTATCCCTGGGTTGGGAGGACTCACTGGAAAAGGAAAGGGCAACCCACTCCAGTACTCTTGCCTGGAGAATCCCAGGGACAGAGGAACTTGGCGGGCTACAGTCCTTGAGGTTGCAAAGTCAGACATGACTAAAGTGACTTAGCACAGCACGGGGACCTGGGTGGATGCCCAGCTCCTCTGCGATCACACTCAGCCCTGTGCTCAGTGCGTTCTGCCTGGGTGCAGACACCCTGGTGCTCTACACATGGCGGGCTGTTCTGAGTCACCATCGGCACTGCCCTCTGCCTTCCCTGGGGAAAGACTCGTTTGGCCACAGTGCCAGATGAGTGTCCCTTCCTCTCTTGCAGGCTACACTGCCATTGCAATGACCCTTCTCTGGACGACCCCATCCCCCAGGAGTACGCCCTGTTCCTCTGCCCCACCGGTCCCCTGCTGGACAAGCTTCAAGACTTCTGGAGAGAAAGCAGGCGGCAGTGTGCCAAGAACAGAGCCCACGAGGTCTTCCCTCATATAACGCTCTGTGACTTCTTCACGGTGAGTTGGCCCAAGGCACATTTAATTCTCATTAACATAGCAGCTGAGTCATTTCCTGCAATAACTAGGTGGTGATGGGGCAAAACTAAGGGGTTTATTTTCATAGAGTGGTCCACAACAGTGATGTTTGCGTGAGGTAGTCTTTACTTTCTTCCTCGTCTTCATCTGGTCAACTCCTATTCATCCTTCAGAACCCAAATCATTTATCCTCTCCCTTTTTGAGTCTTCCCCTCCTTCTCAGGCAGGCTTCCCTGATGGTTCAGTGGTAAAGAATCCACCTGAAATGTAGGAGATGCAGGTTTGATCCCTGGGTCGGGAAGATCCCCTGGAGAACGAAATAGAAACCCATTCCAGTATTCTTGCCTAGAAAATCCCATGGACAGAAGAGCCTGATGGGCTACTGTCCATGGGGTTGTAAAAGAGTCAATGACTAAACAGCAACATCTCCCCAGCTAGAAGCGTTGTGTGCTCTGTACTCCCACCATCCCTTTGTTCTCTATCTAGTGGCTCTTTCCCTGTTGCACGGCAGTGCGTCTGATGCAACTTGGCATCCCTCACTGGACTGAAACCCTCAAGGCAGGGAGGGGGCTTTGTTCACTATTGTACCTGCAGAGACTAGCAAGTGCCTTAGCCTGAGTGAGGGCTTCACAAAGCTGTGATGGATCAATTAATTGAACAGATTGGCCAGCCGCAGATGCAGGACTTCTTCCTGCACTGGGGATCAGCTCTCTGACCCAGAAGAGGTCAGGAGGCAGTTCTGCAGGCGTCCTGGAAAGGACCTGGACTGCTCAAAGACAAGAGGGAGGCATGAGAATGAGAGGAGGGAAAGACACCACTGGGGCTCCTGACCAGAAAAATGTAGAGAGGGCACACCCCGCACCACCCTGGCTCTGCTGTCAGCAAACTTTCAGTGTTCCACTGGGGCCCAAGGAATCCTTTGTTCCAGGCTCCTCTGCATTACCTGTGCAGGATGGTTTCCAGAAGATGCCCAGGAGAAGCAGTGCCTCCCAGAGCCCCTGATAAATACCTTCATTGTCCATGAGGTGGGGAGGGATTCCCAGGTGTTGAATCCAGAAGAGTCCAGGTAAGCTGGGTGAGTTGGTCACCCTGCTTGGATATCACTGGCATTTGTGATGCCAGCAACTGGGTTCCTTTATGGCTTGTCCTGGGAGCTCATCAGGGAAAGGAGTGGCAGCCAAGCCAGCTCTGAACATGAACTTAGAAATGGATGTGCCTGGTCATGACCACGGGGAAGCTGACCTGGGGGTCCAGCTCCTCCTCACAGCCCAACACAAGTGCACACATACACATATCACACACAGTTCCCTTCTCCCAAGGAAGTTGCCCCGCTTTCCCCTACCCTGCCCTTCCAGCAGAAGAGTGTAACAGGAATTCACTCTTTGTCTGATTCTAAGAACATACAGCCACCAAATGGTAGCGTCAACTACAGCTCTGTGTATAACGTGGCTCCATGCTCCAAGGTTACATGCCTGAGACCAAGAAATACATGTGAAGAGATGTTCATCTACATGGTGGTTATGAGTTGAATGCCCTGTGGGTATATCCCATCACTTCCAGGCCTTTGAGGGCTGCAAAGATATGGCAGGGGTGAATTTAGTGAGCTCCTGGTGAGTGGGGAGCTGTGGGTGCATGTTAACAACAATGATAAGGTTCACAGCTCAGAGAGCAAGGGGGGCTATGGGAAACCCAGGGGGAGCCTGCTGCTGGGGAAAGGAGGGATCAGCCAGCTCCCCATGGGGGTCACTGTGTTGGGGTTCACTGGGGTCTCCCATGGCCTCACGGAGTCTTCCTCACTGAATCAGGAGCTGTGTGGCCAGAGAGTGGGTGTGTGGGTGACAGTGGGGATTGACAGGGAGCTTATAAGCCAAGACCACATCAGAGGAGACCCTTGTAGACAAGGATGGTTAGATCACTGGCCAAGTGTGAGGCTTGCTGCCCAGTCTGAAGGCCAGCAGCCAAGGAATAGGCTACAATCCTCCTCAGTAGGTTACGTTCTGAGCAGCGCACCCCAGGACTGCCTCAGTGGAGCCTACAGGAACCCCCAGAAGCCAATAATGCAGTTCTGAGCATAGCTGTGCTCCATGGGAGTGGGAGAGGGGCTCAGGATGCAATATGGGGGCATTGGGTCAATTTGAGATGGAATGAAGAACGAAGTTCAAGGGACCCGGGGTTTCCTGCCTGGGCACTTAGAGGCTATTCCATTCCAATAAGAGCTTGACCTGAATTGCCTAAGGAACTGGGGACCAGCTATAGAACAGACCCATCATCCCAAATACCAGGACCAGGTAAATTGTGTTACAGTGTTGGGAGCAAAAAGGAGGCTGCCTGGTTCTCATCAGTTAAGGTAACAGGTGACTGACCTGTCTCTGTCCCTCAGTGCGAGGACCAGAAGGTGGAGTATCTATACGAGGCACTGAAGAGAGCCGGGGACAGGACGCTGCGCGCATTCCCCTCGGCCGTGCCTCTGGTTCTCCATGCTTCCATTAGCTACCTGGGCTTCTTTGTGGATGACAGCCCCGCAGACATCATCCGGGAATTTGCTGTGATGTTCGCCACAGAAGCCTCCGTCTTGGCAGGTAGGCAGCCCTGGGCAGTGGTGCACACAGAGCCCTGGTTTACAGAAGGGAGTCCCTTTGTGCCTGGGGCTGGGCTCGCCACACTCGGATGCTAGGGGTGTGAGGCTGTTCCCCAGTGCAGTGATGGTCAGCCTGCGGGCTAGTCTCGTGGCAGGACACGGGGGTGCCTGCACCATCACCAGGCCACTTCAGCCCTCACCTGGCCCTTTACAGCCAATAACTATGACTTAGCCTTAGCCTGAGGCTTAACAATTACCTAGAACCTCCATGAAATGCCAGAATGTCCTTCAGAAACCTGAGTAAAGTAAGTTAGAGAAAGACAATCACCAAATGATATCGCTGATCTGTGGAATCTAAAAAAAAAAAAGGCACATATGACCATATTTACAAAGCAGAAATAGAGTCACAGATGTAGAAAACAAACTTATGATTACCAAGAAGGGGGAAGGGATGAACTGGGTAATGGGGATTGACATATACACACTACTCCATATAAAATAGATAACTAGTAAGAACCTGCTGTATAGTATGGGACTTCCCCTGTGACTCAGTGGTTAAGAATCCATCTGCCAGTGCAGGAGATGCAGGCTCAATCCCAAGGTTGGGAAGATTCCCTGGAGGTAGAAATGTCAACCCACTCCAGTATTCTTACCTAGGAAATCCCATGGGCAGAGGAGCCTGGTGAGCTAAAGTCCAGGGAGTCACTTTAAGAGTTGGACATGACTGAGCGACTACACAAGTGTAGCACAGGGAACTCTACTCAATACTCTGTAATGACCTACATGGGAGAAGAATCTGAAGAGAATGGATACATGTATATGCATAACTGACTGACTTTGGACTTTCCAACCAGTCCATCCTAAAGGAAATCAGTCCTGAGTATTCATTGGAAGGACTGATGCTGAAACTCCAATAATGTTGGCCACCTGATGTGAAGAACTGACTTGTTGGAAAAGACCCTGATGCTGGGAAATATTGAAGGCAGGAGGAGAAGGAGACAACAGAGGATGAGATGGCTGGATGGCATCGCCGACTCAATGGACATGAGTTTGAGCAAACTTCAGGTGATGGTGAAAGACAGGGAAGCCTGGCATGCTACAGTCCTTGGAGTCGCAAAGAGTCAGACACGATGGAGTGACTGAACTGAACTGAACTGATATGCCAAAATAATTTAACTTTTAAGAAAAGTGAGCAAATAGAAAGACTCCGAGCAAGCAGAGGGCTCTTCTCTAAGTGAGAATAGCCTTGTTGCATTGATGTGGTTTTTCAAAACACTCAGCTGTTGGAAAACAGCCGTGGGGGGACACTGTGCGGCCACATGATGATGGGGATTGTAGGCTGGGGGTCTCCCCCAGCCCCACACCCCACCCGAGACACCTGTCCTCAAGGAACCAGCGCTATGTGTAAAACACAAGTCCTAGTTGATTTGTTTAAATTTTTTAGGTGTGAGCATAGTCTAATCTCCTTGGCCTCTTGGTAGGGGGATGGCAGTGTGGGGTGCATTACCTAGATTCACTTTGAGAATCAGCCAAATTCCCTTTTCTCAACCAGCAGCCCTGGTCTGGGGACTGGGGCTCCAGCTGGGGTTTAGTGGGAAGTGTTCTGGACTTGACCTCAGTCGTGAAGTTGCCCTCATTCCTGGTTGGTGATGTGACCCTGAATCGTGTCTTCTGACCCTTGAGTCATCTTTCTTTTCAAATGACTGGGCCCACCCTTCAAACAGTGCAACCTGTCTGGGAACTTCCCAGTGGTCCTAGAACACAGAGGTGCTCAGCACTGCTGTGTTTGCTGTGTCTGAGACTCGGAGAGACCATGGCGCCCTGATGGGAGGACCCCCCTCTGCCCCCAAGATGGGTATGAACTTCCATCCTGGCCACATGAATAGTTTCATCAATCCCAGATTTCCACCTGGAGGCTGGCTTGACGAGTCTGGGGTCATATGTTCTAGACAGCTATAAACTTAGCCATGTCTTTGAGGAGTGCTCAGTTGCTCAGTCATGTCTGACTCTTTGCAACCCCATGGACTGTAGCCCGCCCGGCTTCGCTGTCCATGGGATTTTCTAGACTAGAGTACTGGACTGAGTTGCCATTTGTGACGAATGATCTCCTTTATGCAAACCTGAGTTCAGATGATGACTCTGGAGTCCCCTTGTCTCTAAAAGGATGACGTGGCTCTTGTCAGGATGCAATGCGTCAGCTGCTAGCCTTCACACAGAACCAGTGCCTCACTTACTTTCACAACCCCCTGCTCCCGACCAAAAGGGACTGTCAGTGGACACTCATTTTAAAAGTGGAGTGAGCAAGGGCCGTGAAGGGCTGTGACCCGCCTGAGGTCACTATCGTGAGTTGAAAAGTGTCCCCTAGAATTCACATCTCCCAAAACCTCTGAAAAGGACTTTCTTTGGAAATAAGGTCTTTGTAGATGTAAGTAGTTGAGGTCACGCTAGTGTAGGACAGGCCGTAAGTCCAGTGACCAGTGCCCTTGTGAGACGAGAAAACACAGGGACACAGAGGAGAGGCCAGGCATTGAAGTGACGCGGCCACGAGCCAAGGAGCTGGAGGAAACCAGGAGGGACCCTCCCCGAGAGCCTTCAGAGAGGGTGGCCCTCGACACCTTGGTTTTGGATTTCCAGCTCCAGAACCATGAGGACAAATGTCCATTGTTTTTAAGCCGCCCAGTGTGTGGTCATTTGTGACATCAGCCCAGGAAACCGACAAAGTCCCCGAGCCAGTGAGTGTTAAAGCTGGCCCTGGAGTCCAGCCCTCTCCTGCTCCGCCTGGGTCTCCTGCTGACCGGCCCCTGTCCTGCGAGAGCTGGTTTTGACCCCCTGTCCATCACCCAACCCTGAGCTGGTTCTGCCCTGCTCTCCATGACCGCTGCCCCGGGCCTGACCCTGTGGGGTCAGGAGGGGTCAGTCACAGCTCCGCCGGGCCTTGCCGGCAATGTGTGTCCCTGCCCAGGGCACAGTCCTCAGGGGCATGGACCATGGAGAGAAGATACACAAGTGCCCATTCAGAAGGCCAGTGACTCAGTGATCTCTCGGATGACTACCGTGGCGGGCCCTTCCCAAGCCGTGCTGACTCACCCCTGGCAAGACAGCCCTCCCCACCACAGCTGAAACACCTGAGAAAAGGAATTTCCCTGCCGCCCACACACTCTCATGTTTCAGGCGTCTCAACCCCCGCGACTTGGGGCACGGAGACCTCAGCGGTTTCTCTTTTGCTACCAAAGGCTCAGACAGAGGATAAAGACGTTGGTGGGGCCGCCAAGTCTGGGCTCCAGGAAGTGCGTCATTGACGTTGCTTGGTTGAGGACAGGTCCTTGTGTGCCTCTAAGTGTTGCCCATGGGTAACTAATATCTGGGTTTCCCAGGCGGCACTAGTGGTTAAGAACCTGCCTACCAATGCAGGAGTCGTAAGAGACGCAGGTTCGATCCCTGGGTTGGGAAGATCCCCTGGAGGAGGGCATGGCAGCCCACTCCAGTATTCTTACCTGGAGAATCCCATGGACAGAGGAGCCTGGCGGGCTACAGTCCATAGGGTTGTACACAGTCGGATACGACTGAAGCAATTGAGCATGCTAGCATATATACAACTATTATCTATTGCAAGTCTCTGGGGGACCTTACAGTTAAGAGGCTTCCCAGGCCACCCCAGCAATCCTCACCCTCAGGTTGTCACAGTTGAAACTGAAGCTGAGTCAGACCAAGACATTCCCCAAGGTCACCTGCCAAACGGGGCAGGTGGTTCTAAAGTCAGGTCTATCTGCTTCCCGAGTCTGTGAGGTTCCACTGATCACTGCCTCCCCAGAACAGAGCCGCTTTGTCGCCTGGCTGAAATCAGATCCTGGCTGCTTCGGGGACACCACCGCCCACTGACCGAGGGCCCTGGAATGAGGACCAGGAGAGCTGGGGCCCGGGGGACAGAGGTCACTCAAAAAGGCCAGGGCCTGGCCACTCCAAAGTCTTCCTGCTTCACAAAGCCAGCTGGATATTAGAGGTGCTGGGGTGTTTTCTTCCAGAGACTCAGCAACTGAACAAAAAACCATGACCTGGCTGGGATCCCACCCATCCAGGCCACCAAGAAACATGTGCATCCCAGGGGACGAGGGAGATTTGAATCAATTGCTGGAGCAACTAGCTTGCAAAGTGATAGACTCCCCCCAAGCATGTCCCCCTAAACCTGTATCTCTACTCTCTCTGCTCACCTGCTTCCTGGTCAGATGTGCACGCTGCCCGCCGTCTCCTTCACAAACTGACCTCCATGCAGCGGCCCATCTGGGCTGAGTCCTCACCTCGTCGGGAAAGCGCTGGTGCAGGGGGCGGGGGTGGGGATGGGCAGAGATAGGAGGACCCTGTGTAAAGGCATTTGCCCCGCCACCCTGGTCGCATAACCGCCCTGGACAGGGAGCCCTGGGCCTGCAGTGCGGCCATCTGGGTCAAGTGCCCATGTGCCTCCTTTCACAGACTGCACAGTGAAGCCTTGCACCAAACAGCTGCATCTCACCTTGGCCCACAAGTTCTACCCTCACCACCAGAGGACGCTGGAGCAGCTGGCCAGAGTCATCAACCCCGGCCACAGCTGCCAGTGGACAGCCGCGCTCTACTCCCGGGACATGCGCTTCGTGCACTACCAGGTGGGTAAGCCCAGGTGGGCGGCTGGACTGGGCCCCCCACCCTGGGATCTGGTGAGCTGCTGCCTGCCTGACACAGCCCTGACCCCAAGAGCCCTTGGCTGGAGGTATCTCAATATAAGGAAGAATTTGAATCCCTTCTTGAAAATCATTTTGTTGCCTGCATTTTGGAATTAACATTCGTTTATTTATGAGTTGCAGACATCCAGAAATTTGGAGGGGAAAAAAGGAACATTTCTGGTATTAAAAGTGGACTGTTGCAAAGATTTATGAATATATTATATTGGCTATTAATTTGTTTAAACAGTGACTCGAGTCACTGTTTAAATAGTGATTTAGTGACACCTCAGTCCAGGACTTCCTCCCTGTGGGATTGATTGGTTTAGAAGGTTTTGTTATACTCCTTTTCAGACCCATGGAATAAGTATGAATCCACTGTGTTCCTTCACGTGGGAGAAGCTGTAAATAACCTCACTCCAATGGGGGCGGATGTGACATCTGGTTATGCTTTGAGATTTTTCATATAAGAAATAAGTAAACAGAGATAGATAGGTAAGTAGGTATACAGATAAATAGATAGGTATAGATAGATAATTGATAGAGGATAGACAGGTAAGTAGATGTTTAGTAGATGATGGGTAGATAGATAATAGATACAGAAATATAGATGATGGATGATTGATAGATGTTAGATAGATGATAGATGGGTGGCGCTAATGGTAAAGAATTGCCTGCCAATGCAGAAGATTCAGGTTTGATCCCTGGGTCAGGAAGATTCCCCTGGAGAAGGAAATGGCTACCCACTTTAGTATTCTTGCCTGGAGAATCCCATGAAAAGAGGAGCCTGGCAAGCTACCATCCACAGGGTCACAGAGAGTGGGACATGACTGAGTGAGCACAAATACAGATACTTTGGTAGATAGATGAGAGAGACAGAGACGTGGCAGGTAGATACCAAGACCCATTTCTAAATCTCTCCAAAGAAGTCTGTGCATCCTTTGGGCACATTCCACTGTCATCAGCCAAAGGCTTGGGTGTGTCCTGGAGACACAGAACCCGCCCTTACTTGAGACCTGAAGACTCCCGCCTCCTTTCCAGACCCTGCGGGTCCTGTTCCAGTACAAACCCCAGAACGTGGATGAGTTGACGCTCAGCCCTGGGGACTACATCTTTGTGGACCCCACGCAGCAGGAGGAAGCCAGCGAGGGCTGGGTGATTGGGATCTCGCAGCGGACGGGCTGCCGGGGCTTCCTGCCGGAGAACTACACAGAGCGAGCCAGCGAGTGTGACACCTGGGTGAGACACAGGTGAGTGCCGCCCCCCGCCCCACAGCCCACACATCTCTCCTGGAATCACAGAGAGTGTCTGGAAAGAATGTTCACAGTGCTTGTATACTTCTAGATCATTCCACCATCGGTGAAAATGGCCTGCTCCGTGCCGGCAGCATTATCCCTGTAGGTATCTGGTAAATGTCTTGACTGATTCGTGGCTTTCCACTGAAAACATTCAGAAGACATCAATTACCCTATAAAACTTTTCTGAGACCATAATCCCCAAAGGACTACAAAATACACTTCCTTATTCTGAACCTGATAAATTGTGGAAGAATGCAAGTACTGTGGGAGATAATTAAATTGAAAATAAGTATCTGAAATCAATTATGATACACCCATACAATAGAATACTTGAGGTTTTTAAAAATGATCATGAAGAGGTATTTATGCACTGATAAAAAAAAATACAAGGGAAATTGCAGAACAATGTGTATAGGATAGTACTAACTGTGGGGAGCAGAAAATTAAAACATGATCATCTGTATTCACATATATTTATATGCATGTTTATGCAAAGGCAAAATGATAGGATACTGAAAGAGGAACTCCCCAGGTCGGTAGGGGAGTTACCAGTTACCAGTTACATATCTCCAACATGCTATTGGAGATCAGTGGAGAAATAACTCCAGAAAGAATGAAGGGATGGAACCAAAGCAAAAACAATACCCGGTTGTGAATGTGACTGGTGATAGAAGCAAGGTCCGATGCTGTAAAGAGCAATATTGCATAGGAACCTGGAATGTCAGGTCCATGAATCAAGGCAAATTGGAAGTGGTCAAACAGGAGATGGCAGGAGTGAATGTTGACATTCTATGAATCAGTGAACTAAAATGGACTGGAATGGATGATTTTAACTCAGAGGACCATTATATCTACTACTGAGGACAGGAATCCCTCAGAAGAAATGGAGTAGCCATCGTGGTCAACGAAAGAGTCCGAAATGCAGTACTTGGATGCAATCTCAAAAATGACAGATTGATCTCTGTTCGTTTCCAAGGCAAACCATTCAATGTCACAGTAATCCAAGTCTATGCCCCAACCAGTAACGCTGAAGAAGCTGAAGTTGAATGGTTCTATGAAGACCTACAAGACCTTTTAGAACTAACACCCAAAAAAGATGTCCTTTTCATTATAGGGGACTGGAATGCAAAAGTAGGAAGTCAAGAAACACCTGGGGTAACAGGCAAATTTGGCCTTGGAATATGGAATGAAGCAGGGCAAAGGCTAATAGAGTTTTGCCAAGAGAACACACTGGTCATAGCAAACACCCTCTTCCAACAACACAAAAGAAGACTCTACACATGGACAGCACCAGATAGTCAACACCAAAATCAGATTGATTATATTCTTTGCAGCCAAAGATGGAGAAGCTCTATACAGTCAGCAAAAACAAGACCAGGAGCTGACTGTGGCTCAGATCATGAGCTCCTTATTGCCAAATTCAGACTTAAACTGAAGAAAGTAGGGAAAACCACTAGACCATTCAGGTATAACCTAAGTCAAATCCCTTATGATTATACAGTGGAAGTGAGAAATAGATTTAAGGGCCTAGATCTGATAGATAGAGTGCCTGATGAGCTATGGGTGGAGGTTCGTGACATTGTTCAGGAGACAGGGATCAAGACTATCTCCATGGAAAACAAATGCAAAAAAGCAAAATGGCTGTCTGGGGAGGCCTTACAAATAGCTGTGAAAAGAAGAAAAGCAAAAAACAAAGGAGAAAAGAAAAGATATAAGCATCTGAATGCAGAGTTCCAAAGAATAACAAGGAGAGATAAGAAAGCCTTCTTCAGCGATCAGTGTAAAGAAATAGAGGAAAACAACAGAATGGGAAAGACTAGAGATCTCTTCAAGAAAATTAGAGATACCAAGGGAACATTTCATGCAAAGATGGGCTCCATAAAAGACAAATGGTATGGACCTAACAGAAGCAGAAGATATTAAGGAGAGGTGGCAAGAATACACAGAAGAACTGTACAAAAAAGATCATCACGACCCAGATAATCATGATGGTGTGATCACTCACCTGGAGCCAGACAACCTGGAATGTGAAGTCAAGTGGGCCTTAGGAAGCATCACTACGAACAAAGCTAGTGGAGGTGATGGAATTCCAGTGGAGCTATTCCAAATCCTGAAAGATGATGCTGTGAAAGTGCTGCACTCAATATGCCAGCAAGTTTGGAAAACTCAGCAGTGGCCACAGGACTGGAAAAGGTCAGTTTTCATTCCAATCCCAAAGAAAGGCAATGCCAAAGAATGCTCAAACTACCGCAGAATTGCACTCATCTCACACACTAGTAACTGCTACTGCTAAATCACTACAGTCGTGTCCGACTCTGTGCGACCCCATAGGGTCCTCCGTCCCTGGGATTCTCCAGGCAAGAACACTGGAGTGGGGGTGCCATTGCCTTCTCTGACACACTAGTAAAGTAATGCTCAAAATTCTCCAAGCCAGGCTTCAGCAATACGTGAACTGTGAACTTCCTGATGTTCATGCTGGTTTTAGAAAAGGCAGAGGAACCATAAATCAAATTGCCAACATCCGCTGGATCATGGAAAAAGCAAGAGAGTTCCAGAAAAACATCTATTTCTGCTTTATTGACTATGCCAAAGCCTTTGACTGTGTGGATCACAATCAACTGTGGAAAATTCTGAAAGAGATGGGAATACCAGACCACCTGATCTGCCTCTTGAGAAATCTGTATGCAGGTCAGGAAGCAACAGTTAGAACTGGACATGGAACCAGAGACTAGTTCCAAATAGGAAAAGGAGTACGTCAAGGCTGTATATTGTCACCCTGTTTATTTAACTTATATGCAGAATACATCATGAGAAATGCTGGGCTGGAAGAAACACAAACTAGAATCAAGATTGCCAGGAGAAATATCAATAACCTCAGTTATACAGATAACACCACCTTTATGGCAGAAAGTGATGAAGAACTAAAAAGCTTCTTGATGAAAGTGAAAGTGGAGAGTGAAAAAGTTGGCTTAAAACTCAACATTCAGAAAACAAAGATCATGGCATCGGGTCCCAGCACTTCCTGGGAAATAGATGGGGAAACAGTGGAAACAGTGTCAGACTGTATTTTGGGGGCTCCAAAATCATTGCAGATGATGACTGCAGCCATGAAATTAAAAGATGCTTACTCCTTGGAAGGAAAGTTATCACCAACCTAGGCAGCATATTCAAAAGCAGAGACATTACTTTGCCAACAAAGGTTCGCCTAGTCAAGGCTATGGTTTTTCCTGTGGTCATGTATGGATGTGAGAGCTGGACTGTGAAGAAGGCTGAGCGCCGAAGAATTGATGCCTTTGAAATGTGGTATTGGAGAAGACTCTTGAGAATCCCCTGGACTGCAAGGAGATCCAACCAGTCCATTCTGAAGGAGATCAGCCCTGGGATTTCTTTAGAAGGAATGATGCTAAAGCTGAAACTCCAGTACTTTGGCCACCTCATGTGAAGAGTTGACTCATTGGAAAAGACTCTGATGCTGGGAGGGATTGAGGGCAAGAGGAGAAGGGGACGAAAGAGGATGAGATGGCTGGATGGCATCACTGACTCGATGGAAGTGAGTCTCAGTGAACTCCAGGAGTTGGTGATGGACAGGGAGGCCTGGCGTGCTGCGATTCATGGGGTCGCAAAGAGTCGGACACGACTGAGTGACTGATCTGATCTGGGTCAAAGGGAGAGAAGTCAGACAAGCCTGGGGCCAAGCTTTGTACCCACCGTGCAAGCTGTGGGACTCAGGCCCCAAGCCCTCCCACACCCGACTTGGAAGGGGACACAACTTCCACAAAACCATCACAGTCATCCCGGGCGCAAGGACACCAGTCATTCCAGAGAAGCACAATTTTTTGGATGTGGTTATGGCCATGGGTCCAGTAGCCAGAACAAAATCACAGCACATTGGTACCACAAGGGACTGAAGAGATGATTGGCTACATCATCCTCTCTGAGAGGTGAGAATACTTGGGCCCAGGGAGCTGGAGGGGCCAATTCATCATGCAATTAAGGAAGCACTTGGTTCCTTGTAGAACCAGTTCAGTCAGTCCATTTAAGGAGTAACAGGCGGAAGATGCTGCTTCCACCCTAACTGACCATCTGAGGTCCAGGAGACATGGGCTTCCGTCTGGCTCGTGTCCTTTAGCGAGTCCTCCAGTCCTTGCTCAGGACAAAAGAGCTTCCCTGGCACCAAGCAACTTGCAAGCTGGATGTTGCTACAACTATGCTGCAAAGACTTTATAGAAAAAGAGTTTATGGTTGTTACATTTTTCATCTTACAGTTTATCTGTCAGTAACCTGCCACCAAAATAACCATTCCAGCTTTTAGGCTGGACATTTCTGGGACTATTCCTTCTAGAAGCAAGTTTCCTGCAGAAATGAATAAGTGTTAACAAGAATCACAGCAAAGAAGAGAAACCTGAGTGCTGAGCTGGGCTGTGGGTGTCTGATGATCATGTTTTGGAAGCACCCCATTCATGCTGGGGAAGACACATGGCAAACAGTGGCCTGTGATTATGGCTCAGAAAGGCAGAGACCCAGCTCTGCTGTCAGACTCAGCTGTCCTGGCTATATCTTTTAAAACGGCCAAAAGTGTACTTTATTAAACATTCAGAGCTTTTTAATCAGAAACCGGCCCCAGAATGTCAGGACGCATCGCTAATTGCTTAAGCAGAAATTAAGAAATTGGAGTTCAATGACACTGTCTCACGGCTACCTTGGCTATGGGCAGACACACTGTTGGTCAGACAGTGGATAAATATCTTGGAAAGTGTCAGTGCAGAATTCACACTTGGCACATGCAATCCAAGCAGGAAAAGTTTTCCTGCACCAGTGACCCATCTCCAATACAACAATTCAGTCTTTGTGCCAACAGTTCGGGGTCTCTGGATTCACTTGGCAACAAAATGACCATTATTTCAAAGAAAAAGATCAGAGGCCACCAGTGTGATGACGATGGAGTTCATACATTAATCACAGCAGTTTTCAACCCTCCACGGAGAAGAAGGATGTAGTATAACTGTCAAACAAGGAGCTGGGAATATTAGAGCTCAGAGAACACATCCTCTCTGAGCCAGGATAAGAGTCCCAACCTGGAAGCAATACACATCCATGAGTTTCCAAAACCACAGAGCAAGTTGGTGGCAAGTAGCTCAGAAGTTATAAAAGTGATGTCATGGGCTGCACTGGGTCCCCAAAATTCATATGTTGACATCCTAATCCCAACACCTCACAATGTGACTATATTTGGAGATGAGTCTTAAAGTGGTGAAAAAGTGAAGTCGCTCAGTCGTGTCTGACTCTTTGTGACCCCATGGACTGTAGGCTACCGAGCTCCTCCGTCCATGGGATTTTCCAGGCAAGACTACTGGAATGGGTTGCCATTTCCTTCTCCAGGGGATCTTCCCGACCCAGAGATCAAATCTGGGTCTCCCACATTGTAGGCAGACGCTTTACCGTCTGAGCCACCAGGAACATTCTTTAAAGAGGTGATTGAGGTAAAAGGAGATCTCAAAGATGAGCCCTGATCCATCTGACTGGTGTCCTTATATGAAGAGTAAGAGATAAGGACACAAACACACACAGAGAAGGATGATCACACTTGGACACAGGGAGGAGACGGCCATCCACACGCCCAGGAGACAGGCCTCGGGGGGAACCAGCCTTGACCACACCTCAGCCTCGGGCTCTCAAACTCCAGACTGTGTGAGAATAAGTATCTGTCCCGTAAGCCACCTCGTCTGTGGTTCCTCACTCCGGCATCTCTGGAAGACACGCTGGACACAGTCCACACAACCCAGAAATGGCAGCTGTGCCCCTGGTAAAAGTCAGGGAGAATTTAAACGCATCTATCTCTATGGTGTAAGTTAAGCAGTAAGTAGGTTTCTGAGGTTTAAGAGAGAAACAGAAATATCGAAATGCTACATTCTTTCCTTTTTCCTCTCATTGCCAACATCCCCATCATAATCTAGATTGTATTTCATTTGACCGACTAGCAAAAAAAAAAATTCAATTTTTCTCTCTGACTGTAAACTTCACAGATGTTATTTATAGATAACGCGGCTTTACTACCTGCCCTGTGGGCCACAAGCAGGGTGTGTGGGGGGGGCCCCACCTCACCCTCAGGAAGGGGAAACCAATCAGCGTTTCCTGTATCAATGTGAGGCTCTTCAAATACTGAGAGCATGTTCACTTGAAGGGGGAAACGTCAATGGTCTGAGTACAGGGATCGTGTTCTCATCTGCTTACCACCAGTTAAAGCCCTAAATGCTGTAAGAATATGAGCCAAGTAAATCTATTTAACCTGAACCCCTCTGGTAGGATTTACTGCTTGAGACAGGAGAGAACATGGAAAGAGAAGGTACAACTCGCAGACGACTTCAGAAATGCTTTCACTACACTGAAACCCCACGTGGGCACCGAGTATACGGTGGTGAGGATGAAAGGCGGGTGACCGAGCCCGTGGGGCCCTGAGATGCAGAAGAGATGGCTTCACTTCCAGCTCAGGACCCGGGGAGGGTCTTGGGATGCAGGCCCGGGAGCCATCAGCCTTACAAGAACTGGAGGGGGGCCTCTCTGAGAGAGAAAGGAAACCATTTACCAGTGGGCTGAATAAGTAGAAACACGCCAGGTTCACAGTGGAGCAAGATGAATCCTGTCAGACTCATTTCCAGGTTTAGCGAAGTACCTTCTAGGGCAATCCCAATGGGGTCATTTGTTGGAACTTCACTGAATGTTTGAAAATTTTATCTGGGAGAAAAAACAGGAGAGAAGATCTGAGAACTCTTTGGGAAACAAAAGTGATGGGAAGAGACATCTACCTTACCAGATATTAAAAGCATGTTATAGAGCTATGATCGGGGAAGGCAATGGCACCCCACCCCAGTACTTTTGCCTGGAAAATCCCATGGATGGAGGAGCCTGGTAGGCTCCAGTCCATGGGGTCACTAAGAGTCGGACATGACTGAGCGGCTTCACTTTCACTTTTCGCTTTCATGCATTGCAGAAGGAAATGGCAACCCACTCCAGTGTTCTTGCCTGGAGAATCCCAGGGACAGGGGAGCCTAGTGAGCTTCCATCTATGGGGTCGCACAGAGTCGGACACAACTGAAGCGACTTAGCCCCAGCATAGAGCTATGATACAGTACTGATGAGGGAAAGGGAATAGACGGCAGAGCGGGAGACCTGGTATATTAGGGGCTCCTATCTGATGGGTGCATCAGAAAGAGAATAAATGGGTGTAAAACAGGTGGTATTCTGTATGATCATATAGCACACACTGAGTCGAGTTAAACAGAAAATGAAAATTATTTTTAAATAGAAGGACGTTTAAATGACAGTACTTCTAATTTCTGGACTGGGTAGAGTTTGAAAACAGAGAAACAATGGAACATATCTGAAGTGAGATGTAACAGAGCCATCTTTTGGGCTCCTCTGGTGGCTCAGACGGTGAAGAAGTGACCTGTGATGCAAAAGTTCGATCTCTGCGTCGGCAAGATTCCCTGGAGGAGGAAATGGCAACCCACCCCAGTATTCTTGCCTGAAGAATCCCATGGACAGAGGAGCCTGGCGTGCTGCAGTCCATGGGGTCACTAAGAGTCAGCACCACTGAATGACTAAGGATAGCCAGCCTCTTTGGGGCAGTCTCTCAGAGCTATCTGAGGTGCTGTCTCCTGGGGGGCAGACTTCGTCTTTAATAATGATTATTAAATGCTTAAATTGTAAGCCTTCTCTATGTTAAAATCACAGACAAAACTACAAGTTAAAGAGCAAGGTGATAATGCTTTTCAGAAAGTAAATAGTAATAAAGACGATGCCCCCTTACCAGTCACTCATGTGAGAGGACTGTCTGCCTCCTTCTCGCCCACCATAAATCCCAGACACTCTGCTCACCAGCTGCTTGGCGTCTGACTTTGTCATCTAGTCCACAGGCCACCTACTGCATTCTTCACTCCTATCCACTATGAGAGGTGAACGTTGGGAGAATGTCCCCCACTCTGGTCACCTGCAGCCTCTGGGCCACTTACCCTTCTCCCCTCGTCACACTGTAGTGCTTGGTCCCAACTCCTAGCTGAGGGTGCCCGTTCATAGTGTGTTTTATTCCACACCTCCTGGGCATCCTGCATCCTCCAAGGGCATTGTAGCAGCATCACCTGTCCCCATGAGACCCTCCCCAATGGCTCCCCCCGCAGACAAAGATGCTGTCATCTTAAAAACAAAATGAAGCACAAGTTCTCTTTATCCTCTTTCCCTCTCCAGCTACTGTTCACGTCTTTGCTCTGAATGGCTATGTCTCTTGCTCGGCCCTGTTTGAAACTTGCCCACAGGCTATAAAGGAGCCTACAGGCCCCATGAGTGTAACTAGTGTAACTAGCTATATAGTTATACTCCAGTATAACTAGTCCTCCCCTCACAATCACCAGGACCCAGGTTCAGGTCCAGTAAGAAAGGGAACCAAGAGATGACCGTGGATCATTCTTGTGTGTGTGCACGCTAAGTGGCTTCAGTCATGTCCAACTCTGTGTGACCGCATGGGCTGTAGCCCGCCAGGCTCCTCTGTCCATGGGATTTCCAAGGCAAGAATACTGGAGTGGGTTGCCCTGCCCTCCTTCAGGGGATCTTCCTGACCCAGGGACCAAACCCATGTCTCTTGCATCTCCTACTTTAGCAGGCAGGTTCTTTACCACTAGCGCTACCTGGCAAGCCCAGATGATTCTTACATACAGTTTAAAAAGATGACCCTTCCCTTTGTAAACTGAGTTTCCCCTGGGGGAACCTGGCAATTTCTTGTTGGAGGACTTCCATGACCATTGGCTCTTAGTTCCTCTTTCACGCTCCTCCTCTGGCCCCTACCCTGTCCTCTACCTCGGCATCACCACCCGCTGGCCTTCTGGGCTTCTCAGAGCTCTTGTGTGCCCTTGGTGGTCCTCAGAGCTCCCAAGCAACTGCCCACCCAGGGCAGCTTTCTTGATCCCCTGGACCAGCAGCAGCCTGCACTCTGTCTGCAACTGCTTGGGCACTGAGTTTGCCCACCTGCCCACTCGTGCATGGGTGCCTTTTCTGTGTGTTACCATGGCACTGATGTGTCTGTTCTGCTCCCTTCGCCCTGCATCCTCACCGTGAGCATCTTCATGCCTTTGGAAGGTGAATCTAAGAGGATGATTCCCTGGCTGCCCAGTGACAAGGCAGCACAGATGGGGCAGCTTAAGCAGGTGTCCCTTCTCTCACAGTCCTGGAGGATGGAAGGCCAAGCTCAAGCTCCCAAGGCCTCTCTCCTGGGTGTATAGATGGTCGTCTCCTCTCTGTGTCCCCACAGGGTCTTCCCTCTAGTCCTGATCTCTTCTCAGGAGGACCTGGGCAGGTTGAATAAGCACCCACCCTGGTGACCTCATGTTAACTTCATCTGCTCTGCTCACATAGAGTCCCATTTGGAGGTCCTGAGTGTCACGACTAGACATTTGGGGACACACAGTTCAGTCCATAACAGGTGGTGAGAGACAAACCACCACCATTCCTCTGGAGATGCCTTGCTTTTGGGCACAGAGCTGTTTTGAACCATTGTTTTGTTTCACCCTCAAAATGACCCCACCCACCCATCTGGTCTCCTGTGTTCTCAATCACGTGATGACCGAGTGCCTCCCAGTGTCCACATGACATGACATCCCTTTCCTCTCCCACAGGACATACACCTTCAGTGTAGCCCCTGACCTGAGCTCCAGAAAGGACGGCGAGGCCAGCAGCAGACGGAATGGGGAGCCCAACCCACCATCCTCGTCCAGGAGCCTCAGCAGCCTGCAGTCCCTACAGGTGACGGGGCCCTTGATGTCAAACAAGCCACGCAACCATGCCCTGGGTCAGCTCTGGGGAGACTCGGCCCCCCAGAAGCAACTTTCATTCAGACACTGCTTCCTGGAGCTCAGGCCTGGGTGGGCCAGCAAAGGGCCCATGCTTCTGCTACCACATTCCTCTGCTCAGTCCACCCTGGGGAAGACGGTGATCCCCACACACATACAGATCAGATCAGGTCAGTCACTCAGTTGTGTCCAACTCTTTGCGACCCCACGAATCGCAGCATGCCAGGCCTCCCTGTCCATCACCAACTCCCGGAGGTCACTGAGACTCACATCCATCGAGTCAGTGATGCCATCCAGCCATGTCATTCTCTGTCGTCCCCTTCGGCTCTTGCCCCAAATCCCTCCCAGCATCAGAGTCTTTTCCAATGAGTCAACTCTTTGCATGAGGTGGCCAAAGTACTGGACTTTCAGCTTGAGCATCATTCCTTCCAAAGAAATCCCAGGGCTGATCTCCTTCAGAATGGACTGGTTGGATCTCTTTGCAGTCCAAGGGACTCTCAAGAGTCTTCTCCAACACCACAGTTCAAAAGCATCAATTCTTCGACACTCAGCCTTCTTCACAGTCCAACTCTCACATCCATACATGACCACAGATGAACCTTTGTTGGCAAAGTAATGTCTCTGCTTTGAATATGCTATCTAGGTTGGTCATAACTTTCCTTCCAAGGAGTAAGTGTCTTTTAATTTCATGGCTGCAGTCACCATCTGCAGTGATTTTGGAGCCCAGAAAAATAAAGTCTGACACTGTTTCCACTGTTTACCCATCTATTTCCCATGAAGTGATGGGATGGGATGCCATGATCTTCTTTTTCTGAATGTTGAGCTTTAAGCCAACTTTTTCACTCTCCACTTTCACTTTCATCAAGAGGCTTTTGAGTTCCTCTTCACTTTCTGCCATAAGGGTGGTGTCATCTGCATATCTGAGGTGATTGATATTTCTCCCAGCAATCTTGATTCCAACTTGTGTTTCTTCCAGTCCAGCGTTTCTCACGATGTACTCTGCATATAAGTTAAATAAATAGGGTGACAATATACAGCCTTGACGTACTCCTTTTCCTATTTGGAACCAGTCTGTTGTTCCATGTCCAGTCCTAACTGTTGCTTCCTGACCTGCATACAGATTTCTCAAGAGGCAGGTCAGGTGGTCTGGTATTCCCATCTCTTGAAGAATTTTCCACAGTTTATTGTGATCACATAATCAAAGGCTTTGGCACAGTCAATAAAGGAGAAATAGATGTTTTTCTGGAACTCTCTTGCTTTTTCCATGATCCAGGGGATGTTGGCAATTTGATCTCTGGTTCCTCTGCCTTTTCTAAAACCAGCTTGAACATCAGGAAGTTCATGGTTCACATATTGCTGAAGCCTGGCTTGAAGAATTTTGAGCATTACTTTAATTTTGAGCATTACTTTACATACTAGTGTATGAGATGAGTGCAATTGTGCGGTAGTTTGAGCATTCTTTGGCATTGCCATTCTTTGGGATTGGAATGAAAACTGACCTTTTCCAGTCCTGTGGCCACTGCTGAGTTTTCCAAATGTGCTGGCACTTTCACAGCATCATCTTTCAGGATTTGGAATAGCTCAACTGGAATTCCATCACCTCCACTAGCTTTGTTCATAGTGATGCTTCCTAAGGCCCACTTGACTTCACATTCCAGGATGTCTGGCTCTAGGTCAGTGATCACACCATCGTGATTATCTGGGTCATGAAGCTCTTTTTTGTACAGTTCTTCTGTGTATTCTTGCCACCTCTTCTTAATATCTTCTGCTTCTGTTAGGTCCATACCATTTCTGTCCTTTATCGAGCCCATCTTTGCATGAAATGTTCCTTTGATATCTCTGATTTTCTTGAAGAGATCTCTAGTCTTTCCCGTTCTGTTGTTTTCCTCTATTTCTTTGCATTGATTGCTGAAGAAGGCTTTCTTATGTCTTCTTGCTATTCTTTGGAACTCTGCATTCAGATGTTTATATCTTTCCTTTTCTCCTTTGCTTTTCGCTTCTCTTCTTTTCACAGCTATTTGTAAGGCCTCCCCAGACAGCCATTTTGCTTTTTTGCATTTCTTTTCCATGGGGATGGTCTTGATCCCTGTCTCCTGTACAATGTCACAAATCTCATTCCATAGTTCATCAGGCACTCTATCTATCAGATCTAGGCCCTTAAATCTATTTCTCACTTCCACTGTATAATCATAAGGGATTTGATTTAGGTCATACCTGAATGGTCTAGTGGTTTTCCCTACTTTCTTCAATTTAAGTCTGAATTTGGCATTAAGGAGTTCATGGTCTGAGCCACAGTCAGCTCCTGGTCTTGTTTTTGCTGACTGTATAGAGCTTCTCCATCTTTGGCTGCAAAGAATATAATCGATCTGATTTCAGTGTTGACCACCTGGTGATGTCCATGTATAGAGTGTTCTCTTGTGTTGTTGGAAGAGGGTGTTTGTTATGACTAGGCAACCCACTCTAGTGTTCTTGCCTGGAGAATCCCAGGGATGGGGCAGCCTGGTGGGCTGCCATCTATGGGGTTGCACAGAGTCGGACACGACTGAAGTGACTTAGCAGTAGCAGCAGTGCATTTTCTTGGCAAAACTCTATTAGTCTTTGCCCTGCTTCATTCCGTATTCCAAGGCCAAATTTGCCTGTTACTCCAGGTATTTCTTGACTTCCTACTTTTGCATTCCAGTCCCCTATAATGAAAAGGACATCTTTTTTTGGGTGTTAGTTCTAAAAGGTCTTGTAGGTCTTCATAGAACAGTTCAACTTCAGCTTCTTCAGCGTTACTGGTTGGAGCATAGACTTGGATTACTGTGACATTGAATGGTTTGCCTTGGAAACGAACAGAGATCATTCTGTCATTTTTGAAATTGCATCCAAGTACTGCATTTCGGACTCTTTTGTTGACCATGATGGCCACTCCATTTCTTCTGAGGGATTCCTGTCCGCAGTAGTAGATATAATGGTCCTCTGAGTTAAATTCACCCATTCCAGTCCATTTGAGTTTGCTAATTCCTAGAATGTCGACATTCACTCTTGCCATCTCTTGTTTGACCACTTCCAATTTGCCTTGATTCATAGACCTGACATTCCAGGTTCCTATGCAATATTGCTCTTTACAGCATCGGACCTTGCTTCTATCACCACACATATACCCATATACACATACATGCACTCACATATACACACACTCACATACACACACACACACACACACATACACACACACATATACACATACATACACATATATACACACACGTATACACATACACTCACATACACACATATTCTCATATACACACATACACATGCGTACACACATACACATATATATGCATACATACACACTCACATATACACATACACACTCACATATATGCATACACACACATATATACACACACATATATACACACACATACACATACACACACATACACATACACACACATATACACCCATACATACACATGTACTCTTTGGAAGGAAAGTTATGACCAACCTAGATAGCATATTGAAAAGCAGAGACATTACTTTGCCAACAAAGATCCGTCTAGTCAAGGCTTTGGTTTTTCCGGTGGTCATGTATGGATGTGAGAGTTGGACTGTGAAGAGGGCTGAGTGCCGAAGAATTGATGCTTTTGAACTGTGGTGTTGGAGAAGACTCTTGAGAGTCCCTTGGACTGCAAAGAGATCCAACCAGTCCATTCTGAAGGAGATCAGCCCTGGGATTTCTTTGGAAGGAATGATGCTCAAGCTGAAAGTCCAGTACTTTGGCCACCTCATGCAAAGAGTTGACTCATTGGAAAAGACTCTGATGCTGGGAGGGATTGGGGGCAACGGGAGAAGGGGATGACAGAGGATGAGATGGCTGGATGGCATCACTGACTCGATGGATGTGAGTCTGAGTGACCTCCAGGAGTTGGTGATGGACAGGGAGGCCTGGCATGCTGCGATTCATGGAGTCGCAAAGAGTTGGACACGACTGAGCGACTGAACTGAACTGAACTGACACATATACACCTGCACACACTCACATATATACATACAAACACTCATATATACACATACACACACACATTCACACATACACACACACTCACATATATACATACACATACTACACACACATACACATACATACACACCACACACACATATACGCATACACATACATAAACACATACACACACACCACACACACACACACACCACACACACTAACACACACACACTACACACACATATACATATACACACATACACTCACATATACACACTCGTGTAAGTCGTGTAAGTCGCTCAGTCGTGTCCGACTCTTTGTGACCCCATGGACTGTAGCCTACCAGGCTCCTCTGTCCATGGGATTTTCCAGGCAATAGTACTGGAGTGGATTGCCATTTCCTTCTCCAAGGGATCTTCCCAACCCAGGGATCGAACCCAGGTCTCCCGCATCGTAGACAGACGCTTTACCGTCTGAGCCACCAGGGAAGTCCATATACACACTACACACACACATATACACATACAAACACTACACACACATACATACACATACACACACACTACACACATATACACAAACACATATATACACACTCACATATACACATACACACACATACACAAATACACACACTCACATATACACATACACACACTACACACACACATATACACATACAAACACTACACACACACATAGACATACACACATATACACATACTACACAAACACACATATACACACTCACATATACACATACAAACACTCATATATACACATACACGCTTTTGCAATCCAGTCCCCTGGCTCAGAGGTTAAAGCATCTGCCTGCAATGCAGGAGACCTGGGTTCGATCCCTGGGTTGGGAAGAACCCCTGGAGAAGGAAATGGCAACCCACTCCAGTATTCTTGCCTGGAGAATCCCATGGACAGAGGAGCCTGGTGGGCTACAGTCCACGGGGTCGCAAAAGTCGGACACGACTGAGCGACTTCACTTTCACTTTCACACATACACACACACTACACATACATATATACACATACACACACATATATACACATACACACTCACATATACACATATACACACTCACATGTACATATACACACATTGCTGCTGCTACTGCTAAGTCACTTCAGTCGTGTCTGACTCTGTGGGACCCCATAGATGGCAGCCCACCAGGCTCCCCCATCCCTGGGATTCTCCAGGCAAGAACACTGGAGTGGGTTGCCATTTCCTTCTCCAATGCATGAAAGTGAAAAGTGAAAGTGAAGCTGCTCAGTCGTGTCCGACTCTTAGCAACCCCATGGACTGCAGCCTACCAGGCTCCTCCATCCATGAGATTTTCCAGGCAAGAGTACTGGAGTGGGGTGCCATTGCCTTCTCCAACACACACATATATACACATGCACACATACACACATAAACACATACACATACATATACACACACATATACACACATATACACATACACACATATATATATGCATACACACACACTACACATACACACATACACTCACACATATACACACACATGGCTGTGAACCTGTCCAGTGTCCACAGGACACATATAGCATCCAGTGTCCACACATAGCTCTTGTCCAAAGGTCGGTGCTCGTGACCAAAGCTCAGTCTCTCATGGGGCCAGGACATATGCTGGGGAAGGGGCAGAGACCCAGCCCCCCCAGTTTGCCAGGCTCTCTCCCTAACTCTGCCATCAGCCAGCTGACTTCTGCCCCAAGAACCCACCAGCCCCCAGAGGCTGCCTCTAGGTAAGACAAGAGCTGCACACAGAGCAGGGGACACCAGAACAGTGTGAGGGCATCATGGTGACCTCTAGCCAGGTCCTCAGGGGGACAACGGCCCGGGAAGAGGAGCCACTGACTGGGGACCAGAGGCCTGTGGGCCTCAGGCAGACACAGATGGGCACCACCCCCTGCCTGCCTCAGTCTTACTGGGGAGGGGGAGAACTGGCCTAGAGTAGGGCTGGGGGCCCCCTGAGGCCGAGCCCCCTCTATTCAGATTGAACAAGGAGAGGAGTTAAGTGGAAAAGCTCAGCCTCGGGCTCAGCCTCTGTGTGAACGTGCTGGTGTTTAGTGGGTGAGACCCTGACACCCGTCCTTGTGAATAGAACCCTCCTCTGGTCTGAGACCACTTCATCCACATTGTAAGAAAGGAAAACTGGCTACAGGTGTGTTAAAACAATCACGTAGTGGCCTGAACAATGGCCCCAAAGAAGTGAGGTCTCAATTCCTGCTGCCTGTGAAAGTTACAAGGAAACGTGTGTCTGCCTGTGGGACTGAGATGAGGATCTCAGTGGAGACGTTGTTCTGGATTATCCCGTGATCCTAAACCAAATCACGGAAAGCAGGGGTGTGATGCGCGTAGAAGAGGAGACACAGCACTCAGGGAGAAGCCATGTGCCCAGGAGGCAGAACCTGGAGCCACACACCAAGGCAGCCACATGCCAAGGGTGCTGGGGCTGCCGGGAGCTCAAAGAGGCAAGAAGGACGCTCTCCTAGAGCTTCTGAGGGGAACTGGCCCTGTGATAGCCTTTAGAACCAGAAGGGAACAAGCTACTTTTGTTTTCAGCCCCTGAAGTGGGTGCTATAACATCCTCAGTGATCTCAGCCCAAACATCCCTGGTGACCTTGACCCCAGGCACAACCAAGTCCTGCATCCTCAGTGGAGTCCCCCCCAGCCCACCTCCTGTGGCAGCACCATCAGCTCTGCTCCCCGCCCCATCCTCTGCCATCTGTGACTCATCTTTCCATGCTTGTCCTCAGCCCCAGTGAGACCCCCTAAGTGGGGCACCTGTGGACAACACCTTGTGTCCCAGAATCAGGCACAGGTGCTCCGGCTGCTAACGGCACAAGTCACAGGAGACCACGGGCCTGTGCTGATGTGGAATTTCCCATTCTGCTCCAGAACTGCTGTTCAGACGCTCAGTCATGTTTGACTCTTTGCGACCCCATGAACTGTAGCCCGCCAGCTTCCTCTGTCCTTGGGATTCTCTAAGTGGGTTGCCATGCCCCCCTCCAGGGGATCCTCCCAACTCAGGGATCAAACTTGTGTCTCTCTATATCTCTTGCATTGGCAAGTGGGTTCTTTACCACTAGTGCCACCTGGGAAGCCCCTCTTCCCTGGTTGCTGCTGCTGCTGCTGCTAAATCACTTCAGTCGTGTCCGACTCTGTGTGACCCCATAGACGGCAGCCCACCAGGTTCACCCGTCCCTGGGATTCTCCAGGCAAGAACACTGGAGTGGGTTGCCATTTCCTTCTCCAATGCATGAAAGTGAAAAGTGAAAGTGAAGTCGCTCAGTTGTGTCCGACCCTCAGCGACCCCATGGACTTCAGCCTTCCAGGCTCCTCCACCCATGGGATTTTCCAGGCAGAAGTACTGGAGTGGGGTGCCATTGCCTTCTCCACTTCCCTGGTTACTCAGAGCTAAACATATACGCTGACACCAAGCAGAGAACCATCTTTAACATGCCAATACCTGGGTGGTCTTGGAAGGCCCCTCGGAAGAGGACAAGTGCCAGCAACAGAGGAGATTAGGATGGATGGATAGATAAATGATAGATAGGTAGATAGACAGATAACAGATACATAGAAGATACATGCTATGCTATGCTAAGTCACTTCAGTCGTGTCCGACTTTGTGTGACCCCATAGACGACAGCCCACCAGGCTCCCCCGTCCCTGGGATTCTCCAGGCAAGAACACTGGAGTGGGTTGCCATTTCCTTCTCCAGTGCATGAAAGTGAAAAGTGAAAGTGAAGTCGCTCAGTCGTGTCCGACCCTCAGCGATCCCATGGACTGCAGCCCACCAGGCTCTTCCATCCATGGGACCTTCCAGGCAAGAGTACTGGAGTGGGGTGCCATTGCCTTCTCCAAGAAGATACATAGATAGATACATTAGATACAGATGGTCCCCAACATAAAAGGTTCAACTTACAATCTTTTGACTTTACGATGATGTAAAAGCAAATTTGTTCAGTAGAATTTTAAATACTTGAATTTTGCTCTTTTCCAAGACCAGTCCTCTCTCTGATGCTTGGCAGTGGCAGCACAGCCCCATTAGCCCTTGATCACGAGGGTGAAATACTGATACACTGATAACCGTGCCGCACCTAGACAGCCGTTCCTTTTTTCACTTTCAGTACTGTATCCAGCAAGTCACAGGAGATGTTCAACACAATTATAAAATATGCTTTGTGATAGATGAGTTTGCCCTGCTGTCAGGGGCAATGTAAGTGTCTGAGCACGGTTAAGGCAGGCTGGGCTGAGCTAGATGTTCAGTAGTTTCGATGCATTAAACACATTTTTGACTTAAGACATTTTCAACATATGATGGTTTTATTGAAATGTAATCCATCACAAGTTAATAAAAGATCTGTACTTATCTACGTATCATATATAAACATCTATTATACCATGTAATATATATTTTATAGTATTATGTTAATACTATAGATTATGGATTTCCCTCGTGGCTCAGAAGGTAAAGAATCTGCCTGCAATGCGGGAGACCCAAGTTCAATCCCTGGGTCAAAAATTATTTCATTCCAGCATCCTGAAGGGACAAGACCAGGGTAGGCACTTAGAAGAAGAGGGAAGGTGGAAAACCGATGTGCTGAGGGGTGGACCATTCGTTCTACTTTCTCTCCATTTCCTGTGTGCACTCTAGTGCCCAGAACATTAAAGGCTGCAAGAAATTACAGATGATTCCTATGCCTGTCTCATTGTAAAGGCCCCTGTAAGATAGGCTGCAGCTGCTCAACAGCCTTTCCACGTGGCACTAGTGGTAAAGAACTTATCTGCTGATGCAGGGATATAAGAGATGTGGGTTCAATCCCTGGGTTGGGAAGATCCCCTGGAGGAGGGCATGGCAATCGACTCCAGTATTCTTGCCTGGAGAATCCCATGGACAGAGGAGCTGGGTTGCAAAGAGTCGGACACGACTGAGGCGACGGAGTACAGCACAGCATACCTGTTGATCAAGGACAGGAGGGATGCCTTGGAGTGGGGGCCGGGGACAAGTCTCAGAACGCAGTGTTAAACCTCAGGCATCTCTTCTTCCCCCATCCCAGGCCACAATAGTGAGGAGAAGCGTCCTGGTGGTACGCCATGGGGAGAGAGTGGACCAGATTTTCGGGAAGTCCTGGCTGCAGCAGTGTACAACACCCGATGGTAAGTACAGTTCTGGCAGGACCCAAAGGGAAAAATTAGAGCTAACACAGATCACATCTCAATATTCTTAGTCAGAGCCCTGGGGCACCATTCTTTACTCAGACTGAACTCCCATCAGAACCTAACCTCCTCCCAGATCCTTGGCTTCTTTGGAGCTCTGCCCCCTGCCTCACAAAGTGACCACAGATGAAGCATCAGTGAGGGCAGAAGACCTCAATAGAATAGGTTCACACCTGGGGAGTCATAGATGCTCTTGAGAATATGGTAAAAGTGATGGACCTTCTCTTCGAATGGAAAACAAATACCACCTTCCGTGCAGACGCAGTTAACACTTTGGCATTTAATAAAAGCCTTTAAGGCTTCCAGTTCCAGGAAAGTCTCTGTCAATGGAAATTCTGGGGAGGCGGCTTCTAGAAAAATCTTGCATGGAACCTAAAAGGACAAGACATGGAAAACAGCCTCTCTCTGATTGGTGAACTGTTGGAAGGCTGGGCTTGTGTGTTCAGGCACAAGTAACTGACTGGCCATATGACATACACAGAGCAGGTCTCGGGAGAGGAATTTGGCTGCTAGAATCTTCTGCGGCCAGGACGTCTGGGGGACATGTGAGAGGATGTGAGGGCTTGGTGTGTTACAGAGTCCTCTGTGGGGATCACAGATAATCTGAGGATGAGATCAGACCTAACCCTACTGACTGTTTACTCTGAGCCAGGCTCTGGGCTCCAGGCATCTCCTTACTGACTCATTCAAACAACCATATCGTCACCCGCATTATACAGATAAGAGGAGTCAGTCAGTTGCCTCTAATACACAACTAGTCACTGGTGGTGCCAGGATGTGCACCAGACCGTCCAAGCATAGAGTTCAAGGTCAAACTCAAAGTGAACCAAAGTGCTGAGCCTCTGAATGGATTGGGGTGGGGGCAGGGCAGTCCCAGTGAATCCCCCTGACGTCCACTCCCCCTGAAAAGTGAAAGTGAACATGAAGTCGCTCAGTCGCGTCGGACTCTTTGTGACCCCGTGGACTGTAGCCCACCAGGCTCCTCTGTCCATGGAATTCTCCCGCCTGAAGCAATTGACTAACAGCATGCAATGCAGGACCCACTCCTGCCATCTGTATTCCAGCCCACAGGCAATGTGACACCTTAAAGCCATGGAGATGGGTTGAATTGCATCTAATTAATTAATGCCAATTTGAGATTCGTATTGAGTTAAGCTAAGTCAGTCATGGAGATGCTTGTTCTTAATCAGGGCAGTTGCATGAGTGTATCCTCGGGAGGGGTTTTGAGAGGATGAAGAAGGTCTGGTGGTTCCTGCAGATGAAACATAGGTTTTATGAGTTTGAGGAAATGTGTGCTGAGTAGAGTAGAATTTCCTCCTGAAATTCAATCTACATTGCAGGGTGCATTCAGGAAAAAACACCGTTGACAACAGTTTAATTACTGTGTTTCAAATGTGGGTCTTGATCTTAAGCATTTAGTGGGACAGGTATGACCTAACTTGATGGAATTGAACAACTGGTGCTTATTTATGCTGTAGGAAGATATTACCGTCCAGACCTGAACTTCCCTCACAGCCTGCCCAAACGGAGCCGTGGCATCAAAGACTTTGAAAATGATCCACCATTATCGTCTTGTGGAATTTTCCAGTCCAGGATGGCAGGTATGTTTGAGGCTCAACCTAGGAGGAATGGGGCTTCCCAGGTGGCTCCGTGGTAAAGGATCTGTCTGCCAAGGCAGGAAATTAAGGGTTCAATCCCTGGATTGGGAAGATCCCTTAAAGAAGGAAATGGCAACCCACTCCAGCATTCTTGCGGGGAGAATCCCATGGACAGAGGAACCTGGCGAGCTACAGTCCATGGGGTTGCAAGAGTCAGACACAACTTAGCGATTAAACAGCAACAACCGAGAGAATAATAACAATGACTGTAGCAGTGATTGTCACTCACTTGTACTGAGCCCTTGCCACGTGCTTTGAGGGCGGTAATAGCATTATCCTCACTCTGCTGATGAAGAAACTGAGGCCCAGAGAGGTTAAGTATGTTGCCCAAGATCACACAGCAAGTAGGAAGCTCAGAGACTTGACCAAGGAATGGGTTGGTGGGGAAATCAGGAGGAATGAAAGGGATAAAAAGAACAAGAGAGAAAAGGGGAAAAAAAATCAGTGACCACTGTGTACACTAAGGATGTCATTTTAAAAGTTGAAAGATACATCCTGTCTTTGATTTTATTTCAAAATCTGTCCCTTTGGGCTTTTGTTTTGTCTGAAGTTCTGGTTCCACATGATTGACCTTGTGGCAGAGAAGAGGCCATTGAGCTCATCTAGTCTGCATTCTATGAATTAAGAAACTCAAATCTAGAATCGGGAAGGTTCATGGGCTTCCCAAGTCACACACTGGTTAACTGGAGGAACATACTAAAACCAGCTCCTCCCTGGGGCCATGCTAGCTGACCTTAATCGCAGTTTCCACCCACTCATCAGGCACAGGGGTGCATGCACTGGGGGTGGGAATCATGGAGCTACATAAAAGCTTTCCTGCCACAGGTAGAAAGCTGGCCTCTGAAGTTGCCCCCATGGGCAGCTACAGTGATGAAGAGGGCACATTTCCCACTGCTGTTTTCCAGGGGAAGCTCTGCTGGACAGCGGCATCAGGATCACCTCGGTCTTCAGCTCCCCCGCCCTCCGCTGTGTGCAGACAGCCAAACATATTCTGGGAGGTCAGTGAGAACTGCAGCGATCTTCTCATGTGTCCGTGACCTCATGGTTCTTCTCTGGGGGGAGAGGGCAGTGAGCAGGTGCAAAGAAAGTGGATGGCTGTGAATGACAGTCTAAATTTACGAGACAGTTGTGAACCAGCCCCTGAGAACTGTGAGGAGGCACTGAGCCTGTTAGCATTTCTGGAAGGTCAAAATTTTAATTTGCCTTTGACCAGCTTATGCATGAGTTTTTTAAGAGAGGTTGGCGCTGAGCTTAGAAGAGTGGTAGAAAGGATGTCATTGGAGGAGGAGTTACCGAAGGTTTGAAAAAAAAAATCAGTTTATGGAATGTGTTTTTCTATAGCAAAAATATGTACTATTTTTGGCAAAACAGATCATGACTTCCATTTCCAGTTTTCTAATTTACAATAGAAAGTGGAGCTTTTTCCCTCTCATTAAAAAAAAAATCGTAGGGAAGGGTTAGTTGAGAGAGTTAGAATGTTCTAGAAGATGACTCCCATCCACCCTCTGCTTTGGCTAGGCCTGGGCTAAGTGTTTACCAGGATGGCACTTCTGTGTGACTAACAGGCTCCACGATTTTTCGTCTTTTCTGAGGATCAGTGGACCGGCCAAGTCCTCGTGGGTGCGCTCCTTCTTAACCTGAGGATGAGCCCAGGTGCCATGTGCAGTGGGGCCCATACAAGGATAGGATGAGCACCAGGGGGCTGCTGGTGTCTCCCAGATCCCAGGAGACTCCGGTCCTTCCTGATGGACAGAGGGTCATCCTGATAGCCTCCAACTGCCCAGTGGCTCTTGTCTGAGAACTAGCATGACTGCATGAAATAAAATCACGTTTTCCCCCCAAAGGGTCGATTTATACCTAGGAAGAGACTTATTTACAGAAAGCCAAAATAAACCCTGAAGATGATAAACACTTGTGTTCTGTTGAATTCAGAGTTCAAACTGGAGAAAAAAGTTAAGATAAGAGTGGAACCTGGCATCTTTGAATGGACCAAATGGGAAGCCGGCAAAACCACCCCCACCCTCATGACCCTGGAAGAGATGAAGGAGGCGGATTTCAACGTCAGCCTGGATTACAGGTGAGCCGCCTCACGATGTCTGCAACTAGGCTTCCTGCTTGTTAAAGATGATGATGAAGGTGTTATTCATGAGGGACCACTGCAGTGGGGCGTGGCAGAAGAAGAGAGATCGGATTCCTCTCCAAATACAAGGCCCAGTGCGGATTTTTCAACCAGGAGAGGGGTGGAGTGGGCAGTTCATATAAGAATAGGGCGATTCTTGCAGACCTTAAACTATCCTTACTGCAGACAGGTAGGGGGACAGACACATCTGGAGGTGGAGGCGGAGCCAAGTTTGTTCACCATCCAGGGTGGTCAGATACAGCGGGTGAGGGGTTCTGACTGAACTCAGTCCACAAGGTTGGACGTGAAGTCTACAGGTCAGGCCCACTGAGAAGAGGGTCAGGGAGCCTGGCTAGCATGTGTCAGCCAGAGAACCTCCCGTAGCTGGCTCTGCCATCACAAGCCTGTGTGCCTGCTGCTCAGTGACAATGCAGGCTGCAGCCCCCAACACCAGCCCTTTGCTGGTTTGGGGCACAGAACTGGAGGCTCACTGCTGACCGTGAGCCCTAGCTAGAGGCAGAGCCATCTCTCTCCTTCTGTTGACGCATGGGCCAGAATGGCATCTCCCCTCTCCTCCTCCAGGCCCGCCTTCCCCCTCGCCTCTCTCCTGCCGGCCGAGAGCTATGATGATTACGTGCACAGGTGTGCAGTGAGCATGGAGCAGATCGTCAGCACCTGCCCACAGGATGGTAAGTGGACAACCTTGGTACCAGCAGCCCCAGGGTCCCCTACCTCTGAGTTGTAAATGGCTGATTTTGAATCTAGGAATGCCTTGACCTCCTCATCCAGTTTCCCCACCTCCAGAGTGCTGCACACTGCCGCTGTAGAGACACACGCCCCCCAACCCTGGGGCCCCCAATTCTGGAACCAATGGGACCCAGGATAGCAGGGCCAACAGAGACTACCCGTGCCCACTTCCCAGGAAACAAAAGTAGAAGCTAAGAACCAAACTAGCAAATGTTGTGTCGTGTCTAAATGACAATTCAAACAAAACATCTATTTAAGTTGATGGCTGAGACCATTAGAGAAATTTAAATATGGAAGGTGAATATGGAAATATTTTTTTAAAAACACTGTTAATTTTGTTAGTGGGATAATGGTATGGCAGTTGTGTAAAAATGAGAAGTCCTCATTTGGAGATGCAAACTGTGGTACATCCTGCGAAGTAGCGTGATGTTTGGGCTATGATTTAAAAACTGTATTAAGTGTCCATCATCCAATCAACAAAATAAGATGTGGTACATATGTACAATGGAATACCACTCGGCCATAAAAAGGATGAAATTTTGACATTTGTTACAACATGGATGGACTTGGGGGCATTATGCTAAGTGAAATAAGTCAGAAGAGAAAGACAAACACGGCGCTTGTATGTGGAATCTAAAAACTCGTGAATATAACACAAAAAGAAGCAGACGCACAGATATAGAGAATGAATGAGTGGTGGGAGAATGAGCCAGTGCAGAGAGGGAAGTAGGGACAGGCAAGATGGAAGAGGGGAGCAGGAGATACAAACTGCGAGGTATGAAATAGGCTGCAAGGATCTGTTGTGCAACACGGGCAAAATAGCCAGTAGTTCACAATTGGAGCATAACTGTTAACATTGCAAATCACTCTATTGTATGCCTCATATAATACTGTACATCAACTATACTTCAGTAAGAATAAAAATACCTCATGGGGAAGGATGTCAGGTAACAGACAGATGATACCAGATGGGCAGAACGTCAACAACTGTTGGAGCTCCCTGACGAGGACACGGGGATTCATCAGACCTGCCTTTGGGGTATATATGAAAATGTCCGTGGTGAAACATGAAAAGCCAATCCTAGAAGATTTAAGTTAGCAAGTGTGAACATCAGCCATGTGTCAGGCATCAAATAGGACATCATGGGGAAAATCTCAGTGAAGAAGATGCATAATCTACCCTCAAGGGATTTGAATGTTGTAGAACTGGACATGGAACGACAGACTGGTTCCAAATAGGAGGAGTACGTCAATGCTGTATATTGTCACCCTGCTTATTTAACTTCTATGCAGAGTACATCATGAGAAATGCTGGGCTGGGAGAAGCACAAGCTGGAATCAAGATTGCCAGGAGAAATATCAATAACCTTAGATAGGCAGATGACACCACCATTATGGCAGAAAGTGAAGAAGAACTAAAGAGCCTCTTGATGAAAGTAAAAGAGGAGAGTTGAAAAAGTTGGCTTAAAGTTCAGCATTCAGGAAACTAATATCATGGCATCTGGTCCCATCACTTCATGGCAAATAGATGGAGAAACAGTGGAAACAGTGTCAGACTTTATTTTCGGGGCTCCAAAATCACTGCAGATGGTGACTGCAGCCATTAAATTAAAAGACACTTATTCCTTGGAAGAAAAGTTATAACCAACCTAGATAGCATATTCAAAAGCAGAGACAGTACTTTGCCAACAAGGGTCCGTCTAGTCAAGGCTGTAGTTTTTCCAGTGGTCATGTATGGATGTGAGAGTTGGACTGTGAAGAAGGCTAAGCGCTTAAGAATTAATGCTTTTGAAGTGTGGTGTTGGAGAAGACTCTTGAGAGTCCCTTGGACTGCAAGGAGATCCAACCAGTTCTTCTGAAAGAGATCAGCCCTGAGATTTCTTTGGAAGGAATGATGCTAAAGCTGAAACTCCAGTACTTTGGCCACCTCATGTGAAGAGTTGACTCATTGGAAAAGACTCTGATGCTGGGAGGGATTGGGGGCAGGAGGAGAAGGGGACGACAGAGGGTGAGATGGCTGGATGGCATCACTGATTCGATGGACGTGAGTCTGAGTGAACTCCGGGAGTTGGTGATGGACAGGGAGGCCTGGCATGCTGCGATTCATGGGGTCACAAAGAGTCGGACACGACTGAGCGACTGAACTAAACTAAAAAACTAAAGAGGAAAGGGGCGGACACGTCTGGAACAGCAAGAGTGTTACGGGCTTCACCTGTGACTCAGTGGTAAAGAGCCTGCCTGCAGTGCAGGAGATGCAAGAGATGTGGCCTCCAAAGTCATGGTGTCATTGCAACCCCATGGACTGTAGCCCGCCAGGCTCCTCTGTCCATGGGATTCTCCAGGCAAGAACACTGGAGTGGGCTTCCATGCCTTCCTCCAGGGGATCTTCCTGACCCAGGGATTGAACCTTCGTCTCTAGTGTCTCCAGCATCTCAGGTGGGTTCTTTACCGCTATGCCACCTGGGAAGTCCTTACAGTCACGTTCAGTTCAGTCGCTCAGTCGTGTCTGACTCTTTGCGACCCCATGAATCACAGCACGCCAGGCCTCCCTGTCCATCACCAACTCCCGGAGTTCACTGAGACTCACTTCCATCGAGTCAGTGATGCCATCCAGCCATCTCATCCTCTGTCGTCCCCTTCTCCTCCTGCCCCCAATCCCTCCCAGCATCAGAGTCTTTTCCAATGAGTCAACTCTTCACATGAGGTGGCCAAAGTACTGGAGTTTCAGCTTTAGCATCATTCCTTCTAAAGAAATCCCAGGGCTGATCTCCTTCAGAATGGACTGGTTGGATCTCCTTGCAGTCCAGGGGGTTCTCAAGAGTCTTCTCCAACACCACATTTCAAAGGCATTAATTCTTAAGCACTCAGCCTTCTTCACAGTCCAGCTCTCACATCCATACATGACCACAGGAAAGACCATAGCCTTGACTAGGCGAACCTTTGTTGGCAAAGTAATGTCTCTGCTTTTGAATATGCTATCTAGGTTGGTCATAACTTTCCTTCCAAGGAGTAAATGTCTTTTAATTTCATGGCAGCAGTCACCATTTGAAGTGATTTTGGAGCCCAGAAAAATAAAGTCTGACACAGTAACATTAGGGCAACTGAATGGATCACTCTGTGGGCCAGGACTTTCCAAGGAAGCTGGGGTTCCAGTTTCCTCCTCAGGCGGTGCAGTGGGTACAGCCCCAGGGTCTCCCTGACACAGCAGCAGGTCTAACTCCCCAGCCTGGCTTCATCCCAGCCTTGGCTGCCCATACATGTTGCCCTGGACTCTGAAGGTCCTTACATAAAGTGAGAGTCCTCTGTGGTTCATTGTGATGACCAGTTGATCAAGCTCAAGTTCACAGGCCTGGATGACACAACTCAGAGCATGGCACTGTCCCATCCCTGAAGCTCGAGAGTGGGTATGTCTGCACCACCCCTGCATGAAGATGTGACAGGCTCAGAAGACCTTACATGCAAACCAGAGGCCAGTTGCCAGTGTTATTAACCTGTTACCAACCATGCCTGCCTCCACCCGTGGTCACCAAGTCCTCGGGGCACCACAAGTTTATTCCACCCAACCACTTTGGGGCCCCCATCTGATAAGTGACATCCTCTGTGCCTGCCCTGACTCAGGGTGCTTTCCTTCAACGGCAGGAGTCATCCTGGTTGTGGGCCACAGCTCGGCACTGGACACCTGCACTCGCCCGCTGCTCGGGCTGCCACCTCGGGACTGCGCGGACTTCGCCCAGCTCGTGAGAAAGGTACGCACCCCCTCTTTCTTGGGGCCACGGAAGCAGTCAGTCTGGGGATGCGGGTCCCCACACCCCCTTCTCAGAACAGAGACAAATGTCCTGAACAACCCAGGGACACCCCCCTTGTCCCCTGAGGTGTCCACTGGCTCTTGTGCAGAGGGTGGCCTCAGGCAGGGATCTGTCAGAGGACATTTGTCATCTTTATCATCATGGCAGTTTTGGCCATTTGCTGCCAAGTTAATACAAAAAACAAGACAGGACTTTTATAATCAGGTCATATGATAAGTCCTTACCACTCTAGTAGTCGAGCACATGGTCCATTTGGTGAGGGTAGGTGCAGGGGTTGAGCTAATTAAGAAGAGAAAGAAAGACCAGTTACTGGGCTGGCTTGCTCTGGGGATGGGGTGGGGGAGGCGGGGAGGCTGCAGACAGACAGGAAGCAGCCCCTCCCTCTAGCCTTTGGAGTCATCAAGCCATGGAACATAGGAGCTTGTTGAAGCTGTCAGAGTGCCCGGTGCTGGGCCGGGGTCATCTGTTGTTGTTCAGTCATGAACTCTCTGGACCCCATGGACTACAGCACACCAGGCTTCCCTGCCCTTCACTATCTCTGGGAGTTTGCTCAGATTCTTGTCCATTGAGTCGGTGATGCCATCCAACCATCTCATCTGCTGTCATCCCCTTCTCCTCCTGCACTCAACACATACTGAAAAATCAAGTGGGTGATGGATGTGTAGAGAAGAATAGCAGGTGGACCAACCTGTGGAGCATCACCCAGCAAAGCAGAGATGGCTTTCCTCCCACTGGTGAGATGCAGGAGGCAGGCAAACTCAGGACTCAGCCCTCCCCATTCCTGCCCCAGAGACCTACTCAGGGACAGACTTGCCCTCTGCCCTTGTCCTTTTCATCAAGTTAATCAGTTGATTGACCGACCTTGAGGCTGGGAGTGCAGCAGTGCAGACAACGCCTGTGACGAGCGATAGGTCTCTGACCGGTCACGGCCCATTACTGGCCACAGCTTGTTTGCTGCAGGTGTGGGCAGCAAGGTGTCTCTGAGCCCCAGAGTGGCCTGAGGGCTGCAGAAGAGCAGACCCCTGGCCCAGCCTGGCCCAGCCAGCACCTCTCTTTGCTGTGCAAAGCCCTTGGGTCTCTGAGCCCCTCCTTGCACTGCCAGGAAAAAAATACAGTCCTCCATCACCCTGAGATGCCATGGCACCCCAAGTTGTGACAGACAATGAGGTCTGCAGACACTTTCCACTGCTGTGGGAGGGGAGGGGAGTCCCCCTGGGGGCCGCTGTGTTGGATGTTGGTGCCTAGTTCAAGGTCACAGTGCCAGCATGCTTGTATCATGCCAGGCTTCAAGGCTGCTGGCTTGAGAGTAAGTCTAAAATCGATCAACCTGGTATGGAATATTAATAAGTGATTTAACTCTGCTCCAGGTCCCATCTCTGGGTATGTGCTTCTGCGAAGAAAACAAAGAGGAAGGAAAATGGGAGTTGGTGAACCCACCCGTGAAGACACTGACTCACGGCTCCAACTCTGCGTTTAACTGGAGGAACTGGATCCAGGGCAACTGATGCCACCTCTATGTTTGCGTGACTCACATTAGAGAGAAGGGACTTCACAGAGGCCATGAGGCACTGCTATTTTGAAGGGATGCTGGTCTTCCCGAGGTGATTCATAGAAGCACAAAATGCACTTTCAGATACCGGAGTGTTGGCCATCTGCCAACCACCACCCTGCGAGCTAGGCTGTGGGGACACCATCTTGTACCCTGTGCATCACCACTTGGCGGAGGATGAGGACCCATGACTCTGGTTCCAGGATTTAAAGACCCACTCCAAGCCTACCACAGGGAAAATTCCACTTTATATGTTTTTGTCAAGTTCCCAGCTATTTTTCCTTTTTCTGTTTCAATCACTCTTGGGCTGTTTCCACACAGGCTGAAGGAGGTAAAATATTGAATAAAATGATGCAAGGAAACCACCTACCAGATAAAAACCAGGAACCGAGCTTGGCGTCCACAGACCAGGTATCAGTGACCTGCTACTGCTGTAACGAGTAAGCCCATGGTGGTGGTTAGAGACACAAGTTTTAAACACACGCATGTTTACTCTGTTGCAGCCCTGCAGGCCAGCAGTTCTGAAATGGGCCAGAGGAGTACTCTTCTTCCACAGCCCTGAGGGAGAATCTGATTCTCTGTTTCTCTGGCCTTCAGAGGTGCCCGCACTCCTGGCCCCTGGCAACTTCCTCCATCCTCAAAGGCAGGGGTGGTGCCCCTTCAGATCCCCCTGCTCCTCTACTTACACAGTCACGTCGCCTTCTGCTGCTAACTCTCCCATCTCCCTTTTGTGAATTCCCTCAGATTACACTGAATCCACCCAACAATCTGGAATATCTCCCCATCTCAAGACCCTTAACTTAATTCCACCCGCAAAGTCCCCTTCGCCGTACCGTGTGACACAGTCACGGGCCCAGGGATCAGGGCGTGCACCTCTCAGGGGCCACCCTTCAGCCCATCACCCCCCAGTCCTCTCAGGGGCCACCCTTCAGCCCATCACCCCCAGTCCTCCCAAGCACATTGGACAGGGAGGCCGGGATGGAGGGGTTGTGACATCCCCTTGGTGCGGGGCTTACTCAGTTTCTCTTTTTCTCCATTTTGATCAAGTGGAGCTGGGAGGAGGGTTTTGAAAAATGGAGAGGGTGGGTCCCGCCCTGACTATCAGGAGAGAGAAACCAGAGAGGACCCCCACCCAGGCACAGTGAAGCCTCCAGGGATGGTGCATCCAAGGGTGCTCTGACTTTGAACAAGCTGGTCCAGGCAGTCAATGGAGGGGGCACCCGGCTGCATCCTCTCATCCCATCCCTGCCCAAGAAGAAGAAATAGCCCTCAGAGTGCTCAGAGGGAGGGTGCAGTCATGCTGAGACATGCTGCCCAACCCCAACACCTCTGTTCTCTTCTGGATACACCAGTGCCACACTGATGTTCCTAATCATGATGGTGAATAAAAATGTCACAAGTCAAGCTCATGGGATTTACACAGTCGCCACTTCCTTGGGGTGGTCCCCAAGACATCTGGGTTCAGAGGCTTCTGGGTCTCATGGCCTGAGTGATGAAGGAGGCAAACCACCACCTCCTCCTCGCTGGACTACCTGTGGGGCTCTACACCAGACAACAAGATGGGTCTGAACCTCATAGCTTGAGGTCAAGCATGTAAGAAACACAATTCTCTTTATATCCTATAATGCTGGTTGAAAAGACCTCCTTCTGTGACAAAGATAGAAAAGCCCTCTTCTGTCATTCTTGACATCTAGAATGACCCTCAAGTGGGAGGTGGGGGGAGTGGGTGGGAGGCAGCTGGAGCACAGAACTATGCTGGGGAGGGGCACAGAGAGAGGTGCCTTTGGAAGCATTTCATTATTTGGCATAAGTTTTTGCTGAACTAATAAGAAACCAAAAAGAAAAAAGAAAAAATTTCTGAGCACTTTCTTCTTTCCTTTGGCCCTGCTGGTCCTCAGGGTTCACAAGCCTCATCTGACCCCTGCTGATATCATCTGGAAACAGAGATCCTGTTCTCACAAGCTCCCACCTCCAACCCTCACCCCCTACATCATCTCTTCGATGTCCTCACCTATGGACAGGAACAAAACTGGAAAGGAACCCTCCAGTGTGCTTTACTCGCATCCCCAACCAAGCAAACACTGTCTATGAACCTGGGGGCATGATGACTGGGATTCTTCCCAGCCGACCTTTCTCGGAAGAAGGGAGGAGGCTGAAACCGGAGGAGGAGCTGGCCTAGGGCTGGATTGCCAAGGAGCCGGGGATCCTGAACTCACACCCATGATGGAGAAGCACTGAGCTGCAGGTTCTGGGGCCACCAGTCCCTGCACTCTGCTGAGTTTCTCTGAGAAGAAAGACCTGTCATGTTGCACTGAAGCCAGTCTTATTTTAGAGCCAAATCTGAGACGCTTCAGATACGAGTTGTGTTGCTGAATCCTGTCTTCCCTTCCCAAAATTCATTAAGATGAAGTCCTAACCCCAGCACTTCAGAATGGGACTTTTTTTTTTTTTTTTGGACAGGCCTTTAAAGAGGTAATAAAAGTGAAATGCACTCACTGGGGTGGCCCTAACCCAAGATGACCAGTGTCCTCATAAGAAGAGGAAATGGGGACCCTGACACACACAGGATGACCATGTGGGGACACGGAGCAGACGGCCACCCATATGCCCAGAGAAAGGCCTCAGGAGAACCAGCCCCGCCCACACCTCAGCCTTGGATTCCCAGCCTCCAGAGTGTAAGATTGTAATTAGCAACTATTTTTTGAGCTGCCCAGCCTATGGCACTTTGTCAAGGCAGCCTCAGGACACTAATACAGAGCGTGAAAAACACTGATACAAATGCCAAAAACATGTTTCTGAAGGGCTGGACCAGCCAGAGGTGTGCAGCTCCGCACAAGGAAGATAATAAATGTCACACCAACCGAACCCGTTTAATGCATCCAGATTCATGCATGACCTCTTCTGACTTTCTGTACCTATTTTCAAATAGGAAACACAAAGATCTGACTCCCTGTGGGCAGCTCTTGCAAGGAATAAAGGCAAGAACCCAGGCCACACAAAGGTCCTCTCGCCCTGGCCCTGGGGAAGAATGAGGTCTGGGGACACTGTGCCGACACCCTGAGCTCCTCTCCCCTCAGCCCATGTATTTCCCAGAGTCCCCAAGGGAGCACAGGTGCTTGAGGAGGAGTCTGTGGGACACTGCCCTCCTCAGCCCCCAAGTTCATGAGCCTCTGGTGTCTTTGCCAACCTGCCACCTGGAGGAGGGCCAGGCACCCACCCAGGTCACAGCCAGGGCTCCCAGAACCTCTTGGCACAGAGACAAGTTGGGGTTCTCACCTTCTCCCAGGCCCTTTATTGCTTGGTCTCAGGGGCTCACAAAGGTCTACAAACAGCTCTAACTGCTCCTCCCACTCCATCCATACCATTGCAAGGAGCCGTGGAAGGTGACATGGAAACAGAACCGTCCTTCCCACCCACGCACGTGCAGAGCCCCTGCTCCTTCCAGACAACCGTCACGTGGAAAGCCAATTGTCAGTATTTGCAGACGCCTGGACCACCAGCCTGGAACCCCATGAAATAGACTGAAATCCTCACACCCCAAGAAGAGAATTCAGCAATGTGGCTGAGTTCAAGGGTGAATTCAGATGGCAACAGCTTTTCTTTATGGCCACATCCTTAGGAGCAGGAAATGTCCTATTTGCATGGCCTGACAGCACAACATAAATGCCTTAGGAATACATGTACAGGACTGGTGAACATAGCTTATCCCTGAGGGACGCAGAGAGGCTGGGGTGGTTCCCACACAGAAAGGAAAATTCAACATCCACAGAGATGCTGTCTCCTAAATGAACCCACAGAGGGATCACAGTCAAATGAAAATTGTGAAAATGACTTTTGAGGGAGATAAGTGGATTTGAAAGTTCATGTGGAAAAACAAACATCCCAGGAACAATGAACAAATTCCAAAGAGAACAAGGAGGGGAAGGAAGGGAAGTAACCCCAAGAGATAGTAAACACACTACAGAGCTACTGTAGTTAAAACAGTGTGGTAGACATGCTGGATTTCAGGCAGAGAGAGCAGAGGTATAAGTAGAATACAGGGGTTTATGTTTGTTAAACTGGGTGATGGAATGACTGTGGGTAATTGGATGGTTAAGTCAGTGATGTTGAGACAATGGGGTCACCATCTGGGGAAAGGAAAGGTGGGGTCATCCCTTACTCACTGCAAAAAAAAAAAAAAAATCAAAGATTTAAATGTAAAAAGTGAAATTGTAGAAGTACTAGAAGACACCATGTGAGAAATTCATGACACAGAAATCTGGAACTGTAAAAGGAAAAAGAGACAAGTTCAACTAAAACATTTTTCAAATCTGCTTTAAAAGGCACCTTAAACAAAGTTTAAAAGTACAAGCTGGAAAAGCCATCCGCTCCGCCCTACCTGCAGCCCCCTCCTCCTGGGAGCTCTCCTGGTGTCCAACCCTCCTAGCCGCTGCCCTCTGTACCCCAGGGACCCCCATGCCCGGAGCCCTGCTCTGCCCTGCTCTGCTGTTTGTTGCCACTTGTTTGCATAGACATCACTTGTTTCAGAGGGTGCAGTGGTGACTGGGTGCCAAGGTAATTGTAAGCCAAGGACCCGGGCACAGAGCAGCACCCAGCCACCTCTGAGACAGTGATGCACCTGCCGACCCGCTCCATTCATGTGATCCAGGGTTTCCCAGTCTCGGCTCTATTTACACTGGGGAGGGTCCATGGTTTGCTGTGGGGGGTGCCCTGCGCATTGAGGGACATTCAACAGCATCCTCAGTCTAGACCCAGTAAGATGCCAGAAGCACCCCTCCTCCCTATTAAGATAACCAAAAAATGTGTGTGTGTGTGTGTGTGTGTGTGTGTCTGTGCGTGCTTAGTTGCTCAGTCATGTCCGACTCTTTGGCAACTTCAAGGACTATAGCCTGCCAGGCTCCTCTGTCCATGGGATTCTCCAGGCAAGAATACTGGAGTGGGTGGCCATTCTCTTCTCCTGGGAACCTTCCCGACCCAGGGACTGAACCCTGCATTGCAAGCAGATTCTTTTTGCCATCTGAGCCACCAAGGAAGCCCCCCAAATGTCTCTGGACATTGCCAAATGTACCTGGGAGCAAGAGAGCCCTGGTTGAGAACCACTGATGCATTCCTATGGTAGAGATGCCAAATACTCTGGTCCTGGGTGATGACCTATCAAGGCACTCAGGCTCCCCAGGACCCACACAGGTATGCCAGCAGAACCCCTGCTGGGCACACATGCTACTGTGGAGACAGATGTCAGAATGAATAGGACCCTTCTTGAGCAGAGCAGCTTGTGATGACCTGAAGTGCAAGGCTCTGTGAATTAGTGGACAGAGGAGGCCTAGAGGTGCCCATGAACAGATGTGTGAGTGGCAGGGAGATGCTGCTCTGACAGGTGCTCAAGAACAGCATAGATAAGCTCTGTCCAGTGGCCAGAGCTTTCTGTACTGGTGGCCAATCATGGTGACAGCCCAGCCTTGCTTCTAGTCTTTTAGTGTGTTTGACTGAGTCTTCCAACCAAATTCTAGATCTTAAAGTCTGTTTGTTTTTTAATTTTTAACTTTGTATTGGAGTATGGTTGATTTACAGTGCTGTGGTAGTCTCAGGTGTACAGCAGGTGTACAGCAAAGTGATTCAATTATATATATATATAATATATCTCCATTCTTTTTCAGATTCTTTGCCCACATGGGTTACCAAAGAGTATTGAGTTCCCTGTGCTCACAATGTGTCCTTGTTGATTACCTATCTTAAATATAGTAGTATGTGTATGTTAATCCCAACCTCATGATTTATCCCTCTCCACCATCTTTCCCCTCTAATAAACATAAGCTTGTTTCCTGAGTCTGTTTCTGTTTTGTAAGTAAGTTCATTTGCTCGCATTTTTAGATTCCACATAAAAGCAATACCATATGAAAGTCTGCCATGAACACCCAAAGGCTGTAGAGTCCTTGGAACCAGCACATGATCCTAAATCAGAGTAATCTTCTCCTCAGTCCCTCCCTACACTCCCCTCTCCCCAGGCCCCAAGGGCCGGCAGAGAGTGTGGATGCACAAAGATTAACAGAATTGCTTGAAATAGGTTCCATAATGAAGGCAACGTTAATTACTCAACGTGTATAAACATCACCTCCAGCATTGTGTATAAACATTTCGTCCAGCAGAGGAAATGAATGGAGTTCAACAGACCTAGGTGTGAGCTCCAATTCTGTCTTTACTCATGAGATTGAAGACACAATCTCCGTGTGTCCTGGGCTCACCATTGTGACACGGGGCAACGTCCCTCACTCTGTTCTGGAGGAAGCCTCATTCTCTTACCGGTGGCTGGTGGGGGAGGGGGACTGATCGGGAGTGTCTCTGATGTTTGTTAATTTCCGTGGGGCAAATACTCCTCTCACCTTGGTTGATTCTGAGCCACCACCAGTGATGTAACCGTTGATTGACAAAGTGCCTGAGAATTTCAAAACCCACTCTCTTGATCTGGTGTGAACCGGCTGAGCCCACCAATGCTCCGTTGGCTTAGTGGGAGGGGCTTCGACCGGCCTGTGGGCACCATCGCAGCAACTGCATCAGGCCGGTGCCCACTTCCTGCGGAGGAAAACCAGTCTCTTTCACAAGGCAGGGAGGGGCAGGAGGAAGGGACCAGATCAGAAGAGACCATGGGCCTGGGCTGGGAGGAAAGACTCAGAAGAGCTGGGGCCGGGGTTCAGAGTGAAATGCTAGCCTCCGGACAGACGTTTGGCTCCTAAGATCCCTCCAAGGTTCTCTCTTTTGGGTTCCCAGTCCAGCTGGCGACTCTGGCGCCTGAACCCTGCCTGGAGGGAGCCTCTCTCCTTGCCTGTACCCAACCACCCTGTTCAACTGGATGCCGCCTGCTTCCACCCGCCCTGACTTGCCGCCTCCCCCACACAGGAAACGGACACACTTCCTCCGAGGCAAGACAAAGCCAAATACTCCATACGCTAAGTGAACGCTGGGAGGTGGAGGCGTCAAACTACCAACTGAATTTGACTTTTAGAGAGTTTGTAGGTTTTACAAGGCTGCTCCATCACAAAGGGTAATAGGAAGCCAGCTGTGTCTAAAGGTCTTTACAAGTGTCTACAGAAAATTCCCAGAATCCTTACCTGGAAGAAGTCATTCCCCAAATGAATGATCTGGAAATCTCAGATTTCTCCTTCTCCCTCCAAAAATGTCTCTTTCAACTCATAACTCATTATCTTTCATGCTGTTCCATTCACAATAAGATGAGGATCTGTTAGTGCAATAGGCCAAATACTGCAATTTCCAAAGAAGCTATAGCGCAAAAGTGAAAAAACCCCCAAAGAGAGGTGCTCTGAATGAGCCATAGGTAAGCTCTCCCCTAGAACCCTTCCTGGAAAGAGAGCCCAGCTTATTTTAGCAGCTGATTCTGGAAAACATGTTTTACTGCCTTCAGTGGTCCTTGAACAAATTTTGCTCTTCTTGGTCTGGGTGCTAACAGAAGGGCAGACACTGTACCCTGGCTCACATCATCATTATTAAAAAGCGGGGATCTCAGAGCTTATAATCTGGGGAAACACAACCAGTCTTTGAAGAAAAGCAAGAAACTCTGAATAAGCCATCTAACATCTTGCTTCTCAAAATTGTGGTAGGATGGACGTCGCGTGGGAGCTTGATGGAAAGGCAGAGTCTGCATCAAAATGAGTGAGTCCTAAAGGTAACTTGTTATGGGATTTGCTTTCTCACCATGAACAACTAGAAATCTGGTCTCAAAAATATATGAAGTAGAATTTTTTCAGATGTTGGACAAGAGGCAGTGTGAGACTGTGATGATTGAAAAGGAAAACAAAACAACAACAAAAAAAGAAATGAGCCTTAATATCATTGCAGCTTTCTACCCAGAAGGAATTTCCAAACCAGAATGCAGAGAGGGAAATATAAACAGAATCTAGAGATCTTCCAGAGTTGAGTGATGGACGAAGCAGGTAGAAATGGTAGGACAAGGAACACAAAAGGAAGGAGACAGAGAGGAAGAGGTCTAGAATCTACATGGAAGGTCCCTTGAGTGTCTGGCTGAATTCCCATCTGAGCAAGCGGAGAGAGAAATTCCACCAAGTCAGGTAAAGAATGACCACTGAACCACAAGCAAAATACTTCTCAGAGCTTTACATGTGTATGAAACACTTAAGTTCCAGCAGTCAGCATGCAGAGCTTCTCACTGAATATGTAAGGCATTCAATAGGGACCAAAAAAACTTACATGTTAGTGACAAACCTAGATGGTGTATTAAAAAGCAGAGACATCACTTTGCCAGCAAAATCCATGTGCTATGGTTTTTCCAGTAGTCATATGTGGATGTGACAGTTGGACCATAAAGAAGGCTGAACGCTCAAGAATTGATGCTTTTGAATTGTGGTGCTGGAGAAGACTCTTGAGGGTCCCTTGGACTGCAGGGAAACCAAACCAGTCAATCCTAAAGAAAATCAACCCGAATATTTATCAGAAAGACTGATACTCCAATACTTTGGCCACCTGGTGTGAGCAGCTGACTCATTGGAAAAGACCCTGATGCTGGGAAAGACTGAGGGCAGGAGAAGAAGAGGGTGACAGAGGACGAGATGGTTGAATAGCATTACTGACTCAATGGACATGAGTTTGAGCCAACTCTGGGAGACAGTGAAGGACAGGGAAGCCTGGCATGCTGTGGTCCATGGGGTCGCACAGATACAGCTTAGAAACGAGCAACAACAACAACAAATCAGGACACCACCCAATAATTTGAACAGGAACATTTAGCATAAAGTATTATGAACTGTAACAGGGGAGTAAGTATAAAAATTGAAAGAGAATACTAAAAAACAACTTAAAGCTGAGGGACGGTATCCAAGAATGGACAACTGTGGGAGGAGGGCTTCCTCCCTGTGGCTGGGGTTCAGACCTCATTGGAGACAGTATTTGCAAGTCACTGGGTGCAAAGAACTTTGCTAGATTGTGCAATCCAGAGTTGGTTCACAGCAGCTGGTGAGCTGTGAGCTCACCAAAGCTGGTGAGCCAGCAGAGGGATGGGACATTGGAAGTCCACTTGCCAACAGAGTGGCATGAAGCCTGGTGTCCATGTCTGGAGGGCCATATCCAGGTGGTGACTAGACTGTGTTCAGCATTAAAAAAAAAAAAAAAAAAGACAACATGCCAGAACCAGAAATAGAAGCTCTTTCCTCCTGAAATTTCCCTCCAGCACCCTCTGCTGACAAAACTTAATATTGTGCTTTTTGAAGAGGAAGAGGAGAAGTGTTAGTCACTCAGTCATGTCCTGCTCTTTCCAACCCCATGAACTGAAGACTGCCAGGCTCCTCTGTTCATGTAGTTTTCCAGGCAAGACTACTGGGGTGGGTAGCCAATCCCTTCTCCAGGGGATCTTGCCAACACAGGGATCAAACTCAGGTCTCTTGCATTGCAGGTGGATTCTTTACCATCTGAGTCACCTGGGAAGTCCCACTGAAGAGGGGACAGGCTTAAAGCTTCATTACTACAGCACAGGAGAACCACTGGTGATGTAGGAGCTAAGAGGCAAACAACTGATAAATGGCATGAGTCACATCTTAGCAGTGGGACAAATGCAAAGTAAAAGGACACTTTAGACCTGCTCCAGACAAATATAAAACAAAAACACTAAGCCAGTCTTCAAATATCTTAACTGTGAGACAGAAAAAAAACTCCAACAGTCTTCAGTGAAGTCCAATAAAGCCCAGAGCTCGGTATCAAACTGACAATGTCAGACATATAATCGAAAACTACTAGACAGGAATTCAGCCTTTGGTCAAGATGGAATTACAGGGATTGGCTTTCCTTCCTGCTAGAAATAGAAATATATGTATAACATAATGGTTATTGAGATCTTTTACACCAGGCAACAGAGGACGATGAACTCTAGGAGAGAAAAACAAGCAAGGTAGGCTGTACAATTGCCTGTCTTACTGCCTGGGGAGAGAGGGTCAGATGACAGTACAGAGAGGGCGAACCTAGGTAAGCCCAGCAGGCCACCTGAGTAGATGAGATGGGGTGAGAGTTTGTAGTGACAAAGCAGCAGGAATTCACCAGTACCAGACAAGAAAGTTGCACAGAGCGAACTCCAAGGATGTGTGGATGGTAAACTTCAGTTATTCAGCGGTGCACTTATTTACTTCTTTGGTGTTTCAAGTCTTAGTTGTGGCACATGTGCTCATTATTGCCTCAGTATACCAAAGTTCACTGTGGCACACGATCTCAGGAGTCGTGGCACACAGGATCTCTAGTTGTGGTGCAGAGGCTTAGTTCCTCTGCAGCATGTGGGATCCAAGGATAGAATCCATGTCCACTGCACTAGAAGGTGGATTCTTAACCACTGGACTCCCAGGGAAGTCCCCAACACACTTACTTAAATCAAGTCTCTTGAGATGGAAACTACAATTTTAAAACTGAGGCTTAAAAACACACTGGATAAAATTTATGGTCAGTTGGACATTGCAGAAGAAAAGATTGGTAAATATGACCACATAACAATAAAAACCAACCAAATAAAAACAGAAAAATGACTGACAACAAAATAGGACATTGGTGAATTGTAAGAAAATCTTGAGCGGGTTAGTGCATGAAGGACTGGAGTCCTTGAAAGAGAAAGGGGAAAAAATATTTTTGAAAAGCAATGGCTGAAACGTTTCTATGTTTGATGAAAAGTACAAACCCACAGCCAAGAATCTCAACAAACTCCAAGCACAAGAAATATAATGAAAATTACATGAGAAAAAATATAATCAAATTGTTCAGAACCAGGAACAAATAGAAATCTTAAAAGCAGAAAGTAAAATTATACAAAATATACAGAGGCACAAATTTAAGAATGACTGCAGACTTAGTGTCTGAAATAATACAAGGAAGAGGAATGTGGACAAACATCTATAAGTATTGAAGGAAAACCTGTCAAATAAAGTTCTATACCAAGTAAAAACATGCATCAAAAAAAGTGAAATAAAAGCTTTTTCAAATATAAAAAGCTAAAGAAATTTATCACCAGCAAAGCCACATAATAAAAAATATAAAGAAAATTCTTTATCAGAAGGAAATGATGCCAGATGGAAATCTGAATGTACACACAAGAAATAAAGAATATCTACCATGGTAATTGGATGGATAAGTACATAATATTTATTCTTATTGTTATTTTTGAGATCATGGGATAGAGAGACAAAAATCATAACAATGTAGGATAGGGTTTGTAATATCTGATGAATTAAATACAGGGCAACAATAGACTGGAAACACAAATAGAAAGATTATATTGTAGGATTCTTATACGACATAGGAACTAGTATACTATCACTTGAAGGCAGACTGTGAGTACTTAAATATGTGTACTATAGACCCTAAAACAATTGCTAAAAAACAAGAGAAAAATTCATATCTAATATCTAAGAGATAAAGGAACCATAAAAATAATCCAAAAAAAGACCAAAAAGGAGGGAAAAGGCAATAACAGTTGGCTTTAAACCTAACCATATCAACAATACCAATAAATATCAATAAATCATACCAATAAATATCAATAGTCTAAACATACCAATTAATGTAGTTCCCTGGTGGTCCAGTAGTTAGGACTGGGCACTTTCACTGAAGTTGTCTGGGCTCATTCTCTGGTTGGGGAGCTAAGATTCCACCGAGCCACAGGGCATAGTCAAAAGAAATAAATAAAATAAAAAATAAACATACCAGGGCTTCCTCGGTGACTCAGTGGTAAATAATCCTGACAATACTGGAGACACAGGTTCAATCCCTGGTCTGGGAAGATCCCAGGCTGCAGAGCAACTAAGTCCTTTCACCACAACTCGGTGCTCTAGAGCTTGGGAACTGCAACTGTTGAAGCCCTCATGCCCTAGAGCCCATTTCTGCAACAAGAGAAGCCACCACAGTGAGAAACCCTTGAGCTGCAACTAAAGACTAGGCCCCACTCTCTGCAACTAGAGAAGGCCCACATAGCAATAAAGACCAGAACAGTCATAAATAAATAAAATTATCAAAAAAAAAAAAAAAGACATACCAATTAAAGGGGTTTCCCTGGTGGCTCAGATGGTAAAGAATCTCGCTGCAATGCAGGAGAGCCAAGTTCAATCCTCCTGGGATCCAGGAAGATCCCCTGGAGGAGGGCATGGCAACCCACTCCAGTATTCTTGCCTGGAGAATTCCATGAAGAGAGGAGCCTCGAGGGCTACAGTCCATGGGATCACAATGAGTTGGACACAATTGAAATGACTTAGCATGCTTGCACACCAATTAAAAAGCATAGATAAACAAATAAGATAAATAAGACCTAGATCAACCCTGGGATTTCTTTGGAAGGAATGATGCTAAAGCTGAAACTCCAGTACTTTGGCCACCTCATGAGAAGAATTGACTGATTGGAAAAGACTCTGATGCTGGGAGGGATTGGGGGCAAGAGGAGAAGGGGACGACAGAGGATGAGATGGCTGGATGGCATCACTGACTCGATGGACGTGAGTCTCAGTGAACTCCAGGAGTTGGTGATGGACAGGGAGGCCTGGCATGCTGGGCTTCATGGGGTCGCAAAGAGTCGGACACGACTGAGCGACTGAACTGAACTGAACTGAACTATATGCTACACATATGAAATATGTTTTGTATGTATTTTTTAACTTATTCTAAGTAGAAGGCAATGGCAACCCACTCCAGTACTCTTGCCTGGAAAATCCCATGGACGGAGGAGCCTGGTAGGCTGCAGTCCATGGGGTCGCTAAGAGTCGGATACAAATGAGCATCTTCACTTTCACTTTTCACTTTCATGCATTGGAGAAGGAAATGGCAATCCACTCCAGTGTTCTTGCCTGGAGAATCCCAGGGACGGGGGAGCCTCGTGGGCTGCTGTCTATGGGGTCTCACAGAGTTGGACACAACTGAACTGACTTAGCAGCAGCAGCAAGTAGAATAGAGAAAGAAATACCATGCTTGCCCTATTCAGAAAAAGCTGGAATGGCTATTTTAGTACTAAACATTTCAGAACAGTAGAATTATTAGCAGAACCCTAGGGTTCAATCCCTGGATTGAGAAGATCCCCTGGAGAAGGAAATGGCAACCTACTCCTGTATTCTTGGGTGGGAAATCCCATGGACACAGGAGCCTGGCGGGCTACAGTCCCTGGGGTCACAAAGAGTCAGATACAACTTAGTGACGAAATAACAAGAGCAACAACCCCTTGGCCACCATCCACCCCTTACTCCCCAGCCCCATTTGCACACACCTCCCTACAGTCTGCACTTTAGAGTTATTCAGACACGTGTACTCCTCACTGTGATGGGATATGGATGGGACACGAGCTACCCATCCTGTGCGTACTTCAAGCAATATTTTGATCACAGTCCCTGTTCTGCAAATCGTGGTCATGGGAAAAGCAAATAAAAGAATCCCTGGAGTAAAATGGCTTATAATTTTATTTCAGTAGTTGGTTTTATTGTGGTGTAAACCTAAAATAGCCCACTTACAATACATTTTATGACTTTAATATAGCTTGTGACTTCATAATTTTGTGACACTTATGAAAAATATATTTATATTAAACTTGCAAAAGGCAATACAATCCAGCAATTTAGTGTAAGTTGTTTCACATACTTTAAATAGCCTAAATTCTAGAATATTGTTTTCAAATAAATTTATTGTATTCAGCAGATATGTTCTGGATCACTGGTGTATAAAAGGAATGTGAGTGGACTTAATCACACAGCTACAGTAATCACTGTTCATCATGGTACATAACCATATTACCTACATTTTCTCATTCAATCCTCAAGGCAACTCTTTGAGATATACAGTAAAAAAATAAATAAATAGCATGCAGAGATCATGATGCCAGCTGGCTGTAAGGCTGGTGTCTGAATTCTGGTGCTTGGGACGCATCTGCCTTTATGCTGACCACCATGACTCTGAGCCATGTTATAAGTGCCCTAAGACAGTGGCTCTCAAAGTGTGGTCCCTGTGTTAGGAGAAGCACCCTGACAGAAACTGCCCACCCTGCCCAGGCACCACAGTAACCATTTGCATGAGTTATTTTATGACAGGCAGTACTGGTAAGGAACGTGGAATTAATAAGGAATTAATAAGCCACCACCAACCAGAAGAATTGGGGAAAGGTCAAAAGGAGACACCTCGTGTCCCACCACCTCCCAGAATCCTCCTCGCTGGCATCCGTCTTGGCTGAGCAATGCATGGACCACCAGGAAGCACCCTGGGTCAGAATGATTGGCCAGAAACAACTGGAAACTAATCCCATCACCATAAAACCCAAGCGTAGGGAAAGAGCAAATTAGCCAAGATGGCATGGTCAGGCTCTCTCGTCCCATGGCCTTTTGCTCTTGCCCCTGATTTGTAAATAATGATTATGTAACAGCAGAGATCCCTTATAGTACTGGGAATGTGTGTCACAAGGTACCCCCTTGGTCACAGGCTACCTTGTGCTGTATGCCCGTGTGAGCTCTACCTAGAAAGCAGAGGCGATTGCTGCTGCATCACAGCTGTGTCTGTTGGGTCAGCCACGGGAGGAGAGAAGATAGCATGTCTACTGCTATGACTGCTGCGTCAGTCAAGAGAGAATAAATGTGTCTGCAATTCCTGTGGCTCCTCGAGTCTCCTTCCAGCCTCTTAGCTCACACCTTGCCTACCCTGGGTTCAGCAAACAGTGTGAACCCCAAGACAGTCGGCACTGTGAACAGGATCAGCAATACACAGAGACCGTGAGCCACGCGGCAGAGCAGTCCTGGGTTCCCTTACCCTACTGGTCTGCACCTGGGTGCCCCTTCCCAATAAAGTCTCTGGCTTCATCAACATGTGTGTCTCTTCAGACAATTCATTTCTGAATGTTAGATAAGAGTCCCCTTTTGGGCCCTGGCAGGGGTCCCCCTTCCTGCAACACCTGGACCAACAGCACCTGCATCCTCTGAGAACTTGTGACAAACACACTGGGTCCCACCGCAGACTCAGTGAATCAGAAACTCTGGGGTGGAGAAGAGTAATCTGTTTTCACAACCCTCCAGGAGATTCCAGTACACACCTAAGTTTGAGAACCACTGAAATATGTATAATATTATATCTGAAATGTATTAATTGTTCAAACTAAATACTTTCATGTTACAATTTGTTCATATTAGATGTTTATAATGTTTCTGATAATCAATAAAAGAGATTCTTGATAAAAAAAAAGAGAACCACTGCAGTGAGGGAACTTAGCTTTGTAAAAGAATCCCATTGCAAGTGCATTAGGAAGGCTGGCCTTTGAGGCTGGTGATCAGGTGTTCATGTCCCATTGTGCCCAGGACCCACCCACCACCTCTCACACCCCCAGCCCTAGAAGAGAACTGAGGCCAGCAGGTCAGATTTGCTCAAAGGCAAGACACTATATGACAAGAAAATGATCTCATGACGTGACATATATATGCATGCATATACATATGCATTCACCATGTATATCATGTATTTATATATGTGCATATTTGTTCCTTCTAACAATTTTGATGAAGAAATAATAAGGTCTTCACTACACGGAAATTCAAAAATGCATACACCACCTTGCAGTCTGAGGCTCTGCACTGCAATGACCCTCTCCCCAGAGAAGCTTCTGGGACCCCATCCACCCTTCATGGGGGCTCCTGGGTATTTGAGGAAACTCCCAACAGCTCGGTAAACACTGACCAGTAAGTTCTTCCTGCCAAAATTCAGTTGTAGGAAAATAAATTACTGCATAATTACCCGGATTACAATCATTGCAATCCGGGTAGTTGCGATTACAATATTGCAATTGTAAAAGCAGTGTTTGATGAGCCTGAAAGGGGCCAGCTTTGTTTTCACAGGACCAGGATCAACACGTGGTCTTGGCGAGAGGCCCCCTGGGGACTGTCCCCAGGTGGAGGGGAAGGGTGCATAGATTTTTGCTCCCGGATGGGACTCCCAGGGACCCAATGCAAAATGGGGCTGCTTGGGTGGAGTCTTAAGCAAACCACTTATTCCTTTTTTCTTTAAGTCTCAGCAAAAGAAGACCCTGAATTTAGGGAAGCTAGAGACATAGACAGCATTTCAACTAATGCTCATTTTCTTATCTTCCTCCAGATGTCTGTGGAAGAAGACAGAAAGACAGACGACCAAGTGGAACGCAACCAGCAGCAAGGAGCCTGAAGAACGCATGTGCAACGCCGCTTTCGGGCCGGCCTAGGTAGGTGGGGCGGCGCCTGCGCGGTGGGGCTCCTAAAACTACTCTTGCCCAAACCTTCAAGGTTGACTGTTGCATGTCCACGTGGTGCCAGAGTCTGTGGTGAGGGCTGAGTTCGCAGGTGCAGAGCTGGGTGTCTTCTGACCAGTTTGGACCCCCTCTGGAAGGTCCACTCCCCTTCTCCTCCCCGCCAGCCTCGCCCCTCCTCTCCTTTCTCCTCCACTCCTTCGTGTCCCTCCCTTGGGGAAGCCAACCTCTGTTCTTAAAGCCTTTCAACACTTGTTGGGGGCAGGTGGCTTTGCAATCTGATGCCTGTTCTGCCCGGGACCCACCCACCACCTCTCACGCCCCCCAGACCTAGAAGAGAGCTGGGGCCAGCAGAGCCCAGGGGATGAAGCACAGGACACCCCCACATACACACTGGAGCGGGGACGGGAGATGGCGCCCCCAGGAAGAGGATTACAGGGCCACCTGGTGCCACCAGCAGAGCCTGGGGGGCCACGTGGACGTGGAGTAAGACTACTGGACCCAATGGATGGGAAAACACCTAGATTTGGCTGGAATGTTTGACACAGATTCTCTCATCTGGGGTTTACATTTGGCTCAAGCCCTGAGAGGGTGTTTAATAATCTACCATGTTGATTGATTGAAGCCTGAACATGGGTGGTTTAGAATTAATGAAGTAAAACTGCTTGAAATCCCTGGCCTGCTGTGCAGAACAGAGGCCAAAGGCCCAGGGAAATAGAACTGTGGAAACGGGTCTGCTATTTGCAGCTGACTCAGCCAGCCCCTAATTGCAGCCCCTCTCCCCAGAGGCCAGATGGCAAAAAAAAAAAAAAAATGCATCCTTAAGGAGCTCTGGGGGTCTGTCCTCTCCAAGCTGGAAGTGAAGTTGGGGGTTGAATTCCCTATCTCGTTGGGAATAATGGGGTCCCCATGAAGAGAGCAGTGCCCAACCACCAGGGAGGAGGCCCAGGGACAGCAGGGCAACCATGTTGCTGGCTCCTTGCTCACAGGGTCCCTAGACAGGAAAGAGATGCCTGCCTGCTAAGTCCTGTTCAGCAGATGAAGGCTTGGAAATCCCAGGACTGCAGCCCAGTTCCTGGCCCTCAGTCAGTTCCCTGCACCCCTCAGGATAGTCCTTTGTTAGATGTGCCCTCCAATGACCCTGTTTTGAAAGAGCCATCTGTTTCTTTCTGGGATCCTGATCTCAGAGGGCTGTGCACTCATAGCCTTTCATCTCAGTGGGGCTGATGGTCATTCCACAAGCAATTATTTAAAAATTCATCAGGAAGTTCTCCTGACCACAAAGACAATCCAGCTGAAACGGAAACCAAAATTCAAGTAAGGAGTGAAAAAAAATGGGTTTTGATTTAGACTCTGGATTGATAAACTAAAAATTATGAACATGGGTTAGTCTTATCTTGCTTTTACCTAAATGTAAATTAGGCAAAATTGTATTTCTGCTCAAATTCTTGGAATAAAGAATAAGCCAAAGTGAGTGATGGTAGTGGAGCGCTCATAATGGTTCTGGTAAAGTTTTATGAGACCATCACATCATCATAGATCCTGTGACTGACCAACAGAGTACGTGCACTAAGATGATGCTTTTAGCAGAAATATTTGGCCTGTGATTTTCCCCAAGAGCTCTTCATTCTCCTTTGAATTAAGCTGCTGTGTTTTGAAGGCCTTGTTATGTCTCCTTTGTTGATGGTCTCCCTTGCATGCTAAGTCGCTTCAGTCATGTCTGAAGCACTCTTTGCAACCCCATGGACTGTAGTCTGCCAGGTTCCTCTGTCCATGGACTTCTCCAAGCAAGAATACTGGAGTGGGTTGCCATGCCCTCTTCCAGGAGGTCTTATCAGATCAGACCAGTCGCTCAGTCGTGTCCAACTCTTCGTGACCCCAACCCAGTTGTAATTCAGTCTAACTTTGCCAGCACCTCTCCCAGTAGTTTTGTTTGTGATTTGAGCAGCCCTCCAACATTAATCAATTCCATGAAATCTTATGTCTTTTGCAAGACTGGAATTTTCACTTTGGCAGCTGTTGGCAGTGTTGTATTGCAGAAAATTTGACAGTCAGAAAAACTGACTGCCAGAAGTGTGGGCATGATGGTCAAAGACGGAAAGGTGCCAGCACTGCCCAGGGCTCGGTGTTGAGTGAGGAAGCCTTCTTTTGGTGGCCAGTGCATTGGCTAACACGGTCAAGGAAGCCAGACTGCTCTTGCTTCAATGTGTAACAGGGGATCCTAGGAACAAGCGCCCCAGTCCAAGCCCCACCTCCAGCACACTGCCTGGCAGGCAACTGGCTTTCAGGAAATTCTTGCTGGATGAATGAATTGAAAATTATGGGAAAGGCATAAAGAAAAACAAGAGTGCTAGGAGACAGGACATCAAGGAGGGGTCTAGAAGAAAGCAGGTCAAAGGAGGCCTTTGTAAAGAGGTGGAAGGTAAAGATGAAATAGTAGAAAATATAGAAATTGATCTCTGTTCCAGGCACAGGGTTCCTGAAACCCTAGTCATTTTCTAGGTGATAAAACAACTAGGAGCATCACTGTTCTAATGTTTGGTCCTTGACCCCAGTTCTTGACACAGAGCTCCTAAATCCCTTGGAATTTCCTGGGTGATGGGAGGGTCTTTTGTTCCAATGAGATGACTCTGGGTGGCTCCTGAATGGGAGCTGATCTTACCAGAAAGACCAGCCAGGATGAGAAGCTTGGAGATTTCAGCCCCTGCTCCCTTCAGTTCTCCAGAGATGGGATGGGGGCTGGAAATGGAATTAATGATTGATGGTGCCTATGTGAGGAAGCCTCCATAAAATCCCAACAGGATGAGGTTTGAGGCTCTTCCAGTTGGTTCTTCTGGAGCGTGATACACTGCAATTCCATGGGTTCAGAAGCTCCTGTGCTCAGGAGCCTCTGTGCCTACTCCTCTGGGTATTTATCTGCTTCTCTTATCTCGTCCTTTAATAAATTGGTAAATATGCTTCCCTGAGTCCTGTGAGCGGTTCTTGAAAGTTATTGAATCCAGAAGGGAGGTGGGTCATGGATACCTCTGATTTGTAGTAACATCAGACAGAAGTTGTGGGTCAGCTGGGGACCCACTCCTGGCCCTCAGCATCTGTTGGAGGGCTGGGCAGTCTCATGGGATTGAGTCCTTACCTGTGGGATCGGATGCTGTCTCTGGTGGCAGATGATGACTTTGGCCCAGGGCAGTGGTAGCCACGCAGAGCAACTGGATGCCAAACAGCACTCCTCTGACCTGAAGAGCCAGAGGACCAAGTTCAGGCCCACCACAACTGCTGGAAGGTGAGCAGAGACTCCAGGAGCAGAAAAAGCCAAAGGAGGAGCCTCAAATTCTATGGATACATCTGCCCAAATTAGATCCATCAAAACTTCGAACTTCTCATCAAGGATGGTCAGGAAAACAAAGAAGCAAGCCACAGACAGAAAGAAAACATGTCTGATGGAAGGTTAAATCCAAAGAGATAAGAACTTTTAAAAATGAAAAAAAATGAGGCAAACCAAGTTAAAAAACTGGGAAAATATTGAAGAAACATTTAACAAAGAGCGATATGCAAATATCCAATAAACCCATGAATAAATGCTCAGTGTCTTGGATAGTAAAGAATCTGCCTACAATGTGGGAGACCCGTGCTCCATCCCTGGGTCAGGAGGACTCCCCTGGAGAAGGGAATGGCTATCCACTCCAGTATTCTTTCCTGGAGAATTCCATGGACAGAAAAGCCTGGCAGGTCACAGTTCATGGGATCACAAAGAGTCAGACACGACTGAGCAACTAACACACACAGACATTGTTAATATTAGCTAAAAGGGGAAAAATTGATGAAATTTACATAAGGAATGTGGATTGGGGGAATCATATCAAATTATATCCAGGTGAAATTTTCTGATTATGATCTTTATACTGTGGTTATGTAAGAGAATGTCCTTGCTTTTACAGAATACACTGAAATACTTAGGCATATCTTACATTCAAATGGTTCTGAAAAAACAAACATTGTATACATACATTCACACGTGTACGTACATTTATGTACATACTATTCTCTCTCTTTTTCTATCTCTAAAACAAATAGAGCAAGGTGTAAGTAATTGCTGAACTTGGGTAAGGAGTATACAGGAGTTCCTTTTACTATTCTTGCAGTGTTTTTGCAAATTTAAAGTTACACCAAAATACATTATAAAAACATGGAGGAAAGTGCACTGAAATTTTCAAGGACTAATGGAGTTGTGTCCACAGGACCAGAAGTTAGTTAGCATGCAGAACTACCCCTGGCCAAAGTTGCATCGGTTTCATCATGATAAAGAATAAGAATTGTAGCAGATAAATATATCATATCCATGAAAATCCATGAGTCCTTGATTGCTCAAAAAGAGAGGTCCAGAACAAACCAGTCTGTTACCATTTAAAGCACTTATTAAACTAACGTCTATCAAACTAATGTCTTTTTATTTTAATTGGTAATTCAAAGGAAACAATTGAGTATTTACCCTGTCTTCCCAGGGTGACTGTATTGCAAACCAATTAAATGCATATTTCACAGCCTGATAAATGCAGAAGGATCAGTTGAGCTAGAAAAACCATTTTTTAAACTAACTGGAGTGGGCTGAATGGCGGCCCCGAAGATACCAGGTCCTAATCCCTGGAAGGACTGTTCATTGGAAGGACTGATGCTGAAGCTGAAGCTCCAGTACTTTGGCCACCTGATATGAAGAACCAATTCATTGAAAAAGACCTTGGTGCTGGAAAAGACTGAGGGCAGGAGCAGAAGGGGCCAATAGAGAATGAGATGGTTAGATAGTATCACAGACACAATGAACATGAATTTGAGCAAACTCCAGGAGATAATGAAGGACAGGGGAGCCCGGTGTGCTGCAGTCCATGGGGTCACAAAGAGTCAACAACACAATCCCTGGAATCTGTGAATGGTATCTCATTGGGAACAAGGATTTTTGCAGATGTCATTAAAGATTTTGAGCTGGGGAGATGATCCTGGATCCTGATCCCGGATCTAATTTGAGAGCCCCAAATCTAATCATACGTGTCCTTGTAAGACAGACAAAGGAAGGTTTGATGCAGCATCAATGTGGTGATGTGGCTACGAATCAAAGGACATGGGAGCCACCAGGAGGTAAAGCAGCAGGAAAGATGCCCCCCCTCCACCACCACCACCTCCCAGAGCCTCTAAGGGAGCACAGTCCTGCTGAGACCTCAGTTTGGGATGTCTGGCCTCCAGGCCTGTGGGGAGAATACATTTTAGTCGTTTGTGAGTGAGGATGTGCTCAGTCGTGTCTGACTTTTGGGGACCTCGTGGGCTGTAGCTGATAGCTTATGGTGAACGATGTCGGATTTGTGATCTCCAAAGAAGAAAAGTTGGCTTTGGGATCAGGGACCAGGCTTGATCACCTAAGAGCTTTTGTGTAGCAGAGTTTTATTAAAGTGAGAAAGCTTCTGACATAGACATCAGAAGCGGGACGTAGAATGCCTTCCTTGCTGCTAGTCTTAGCAAGGGAGCTATATATTTTTCAATTGGTTATTAACAATAAGTCAAAAGAATGTCTCAAGGTTGTAAAGATCTTAACAGACCTACTCCCACAATTTACATTTTAAGATAACAGAATTAGAACTAACAATAGAAAGATCTTACCAGACCCACTCCCACAATATACATTTTAAGATGACAGGATTATTCAGAAGGGTCTTAAGAAGGAAAAACGTGTCCTCAAGCAAGATACTATATTGACTAAAACAAAGCAATAAAGAAAAAAACCTTTGTCCTTTTCTCCTCCTTGAAAACTCCAGATGCTCCTGGAAAGCTGGAGGGTCTTCTCATCAAGAACCCCAGACCCCTTTCTCCTCTCAAGGGCCCTGGATCCCTTCCTCCTTGAGGGCCCCAGACTCCTTATCAACCTACCTGAGAATTAGCTCTCTCATAACCCTCCAGGTGCCTCTGTCTATGGGATTCTCCAGGCAAGGATACTGGAAAATTTCCTCCACCAGGGGATGGATCTTCCTGACCCGGGGATCGAACCCGAGTCTCTTGCATTTACTGCATTGGCAGGTGGATTCTTTACCACTGTGCCACCCAGGAAGCCCTTTTAGTTGTTTAAAGCCACCCAGTTTGTGTAATTTGTACAGCATAATTCTTAAGGGTCCTAGGATTTTCAGAATGGTAAATGAGCAAGGGCTTCAACTTCAAGTCAGTTCAGTTCAGTTCAGTCGCTCAGTCGTGTCCGACTCTTTGCGACCCTATGAATCGCAGCATGCCAGGCCTCCCTGTCCATCACCAACTCCCAGAGTTCACTCAAACTTATGTCCATCGAGTCAGTGATGTCATCCAGCCATCTCATCCTCTGTCATCCCCTTTTCCTCCTGCCCCCAATCTCTCCCGGCATCAGAGTCTTTTCCAATGAGTCAACACTTCACATGAGGTGGCCAAAGTATTGGAGTTTAGCATCAGTCCTTCCAATGAACACCCAGGACTGATCTCCTTCAGAATGGACTGGTTGGATCTCCTTGCAGTCCTAGGGACTTTCAAGAGTCTTCTCCAACACCACAGTTCAAAAGCATCAATTCAAGTAACCAGCTTGTTACAGTAACAAATTCAATCAAAACTTTTTAAATGGTCCACATTAAAAGAAAATAATCTTTTAAAAAATTATGGCAAAATAACTTGGTAACTTTTAAAGAACTTGAGAACCTGAAGCAGAGGCTATTTCATAAACAAAGGAAAATAAAGAAATTTATTTGCAATCATAAAACATTTTAACAAACAACTAAGTAAGAAAGATTAGTGATACATCAGTAATTACTACCCTGGTGTCAGAGCATCTTTCTGATCCATCTCCTACCATCCTGGCTTTGCTTCATCTTATTCTAGCAGTTCTGACTGTCTGCCTTCCTCTTCTTCAAAACTAACGTTTCCTGAGAAGAAAAAGGAAACAAGAGTGTATTAACCTTATTTCTACTTAAAAACTATTGATTTGCTTGCAGATCTTTTGTAACAAACATTAAACACATTATCAGGCAAAGTCACGGAATGTTAACTTTTATCTTAAACAGACTTATATAGTTTTCGTTTTGGTACCAGTAATAAAATAGGCAAAAAATATTTTCAGAGTAAATGCTAAGATAAGAATATGCATGTCAGTGAGTAAGGTTCATCATTATCTTTTGCCTATGTGCACTGATCAGTAATGAAATTGATGGACTGTAATTTATAAACAACACTGTTGAAACTCTGATCTCTATAGAGGCTGTAATCCATACTTCCCACCCTCCTTCCCCACCCCCATAATAGTGTTTATGTGAATTAACAGTGAAAAATTAAATGTTGAAAGCGTTTACATTTTGAAGGTGTATGCTATATATTTCTAGACAGAACATTATTATAAAGTGTGATAAAGGTGAAAACCATGTCATAAAATAAAGCCACATCATTATCTACCGGGACACTTAAGTCATGCAGTGTTTGGTGAAACGGAGACTAGCAAGGACAGAGTCCGAGAGAACATGTGTCACACAGCTGTCCTTGTGCAGGACAGCTAAGAAGGAGTGACATTCCCAGGGCAGACCCCTGAATGACCCTGGATCCCAGGGTCAGTCCCCCAGGCCTGACCCAAGGATGGCCTCCAGCAAAGGCAGAGAAAACGCTGTGCCCACTCCAGGGTGCTAGTGCCTCGTCCCCTCTGCCCACCTCGGTCACTGAAGCACAGGCTCACCCTGGTCTAAGCTGTCATATTGGAATTCTTCTCGGTCCTCTCTACTGGCATCTCCCTCCTCGTCTCCAGGCCGCATCGACTCTAACTCCCCCTCTGACACATCGGTCAGAGGCTGGACCTCCTCCACCATCTCGCCCCCACCTGAGATGGACAAAAGGAAATGGTATCAGCAGGCACCTTTCAGCACCCACTCCTGCCTCTGCTGACAGCAGCGCCCACCTCTCCATCAGGGGACCACCCCCAACTCAGAGTCTCAGCTCCACCCAGGCCTGACACCTGGTCCTGATCCCCATCACAGTGACAGGTTTAGGGATGGGCATCCTTTGTCTGATAATCTAATTCCCAAGGGTTTTTTGTTTTAAGTGTACAGTATATATCCCAGATATATACTGGGATAGAAGCAAAGTCCGATGCTATAAAGAGCAATATTGCATAGGAACCTGGAATGTCAGGTCCATGAATCAAGGCAAATTGGAAGTGGTCAAACAAGAGATGGCAAGAGTGAATGTTGACAATCTAGGAATTAGCGAACTAAAATGGACTGGAATGGGTGAATTTAACTCAGAGGACCATTATATCTACTACTGTGGGCAGGAATCCCTCAGAAGAAATGGAGTGGCCATCATGGTCAACAAAAGAGTCCGAAATGCAGTACTTGGATGCCATCTCAAAAACGACAGAATCTCTGTTCGTTTCCAAGGCAAACCATTCAATGTCACAGTAATCCAAGTCTATGCCCCAACCAGTAACACTGAAGAAACTGAAGTTGAAAGGTTCTATGAAGACCTACAAGACCTTTTAGAACTAACACCCAAAAAAGATGTCCTTTTCATTATAGGGGACTGGAATGCAAAAGTAGGGAGTCAAGAAACACCTGGAGTAACAGGCAAATTTGGCCTTGGAATACGGAATGAAGCAGGGCAAAGACTAACAGAGTTTTGCCAAGAAAATGCACTGGTCATAGCAAATACCCTCTTCCAACAACACAAGAGAAGACTCTATACATGGACGTCACCAGATGGTCAACACCGAAATCAGATCGATTATATCCTTTGCAGCCAAAGATGGAGAAGCTCTATACAATCAGCAAAAACAAGACCAGGAGCTGACTGTGGCTCGGACCATGAACTCCTTATTGCCAAATTCAGACTAAAATTGAAGAAAGTAGGGAAAACCACTAGACCATTCAGGTTTGACCTAAATCAAATCCCTTATGATTATACAGTGGAAGTGAGAAATAGATTTAAGGGCCTAGATCTGATAGAGTACCTGATGAATTATGGAATGAGGTTCGTGACATTGTACAGGAGACAGGGATCAAGACCATCCCCATGGAAAAGAAATGCAAAAAAGCAAAATGGCTGTCTGGGGAGGCCTTGCAAATAGCTGCAAAAAGAAGAGAAGTGAAAAGCAAAGGAGAAAAGGAAAAATATAAACATCTGAATGCAGAGTTCCAAAGAATAGCAAGAAGAGATAAGAAAGCCTTCTTCAGCGATCAATGCAAAGAAATAGAGGAAAACAACAGAATGGGAAAGACTAAGGATCTATTCAAGAAAATCAGAGATACCAAAGGAACATTTCATGTAAAAATGGGCTCGATAAAGGACAGAAATGGTATGGACCTAACAGAAGCAGAAGATATTAAGAAGAGGTGGCAAGAATACACAGAAGAACTGTACAAAAAAGAGCTTCACGACCCAGATAATCATGATGGTGTGATCACTGACCTAGAGCCAGACATCCTGGAATGTGAAGTCAAGTGGGCCTTAGAAAGCATCACTACGAACAAAGCTAGTGGAGGTCATGGAATTCCAGTGGAGCTATTCCAAATCCTGAAAGATGATGCTGTGAAAGTGCTGCACTCAATATGCCAGCAAATTTGGAAAACTCAGCAGTGGCCACAAGATTGGAAAAGGTCAGTTTTCATCCCAATCCCAAAGAAAGGCAATGCCAAAGAGTGCTCAAACTACCGCACAATTGCACTCATCTCACACGCTAGGAAAGTAATGCTCAAAATTCTCCAAGCCAGGCTTCAGCAATATGTGAACCGTGAACTTCCTGATGTTCAAGCTGCTTTTAGAAAAGGCAGAGGAACCAGAGATCAAATTGCCAACATCCGCTGGATCATCGAAAAAGCAAGAGAGTTCCAGAAAAACATCTACTTCTGCTTTATTGACTATGCCAAAGCCTTTGACTGTGTAGATCACAATAAACTGTGGAAAATTCTGAGAGAGATGGGAATACCAGACCACCTGATCTGCCTCTTGAGAAATCTGTATGCAGGTCAGGAAGCAACAGTTAGAACTGGACATGGAACAACAGACTGGTTCCAAATAGGAAAAGGAGTACATCAAGGCTGTATATTGTCACCATGTTTGTTTAACTTATATGCAGAGTACATCATGAGAAATGCTGGACTGGAAGAAACACAAGCTGGAATCAAGATTGCCGGGAGAATTATCAATAACCTCAGATATGCAGATGATACCAGCCTTATGGCAGAAAGTGAAGAGGAACTAAAAAGCCTCTTGATGAAAGTGAAAGTGGAGAGTGAAAAGGTTGGCTTACAGCTCAACATTCAGAAAACGAAGATCATGGCATCTGGTCCCATCACTACATGGGAAATAGATGGAGAAACAGTGGAAACAGTGTCAGACTATTTTTCTGGGCTCCAAAATCACTGCAGATGGTGACTGCAGCCATGAAATTAAAAGACACTTACTCCTTGGAAGGAAAGTTATGACCAACCTAGATAACATATTCAAAAGCAAAGACATCACTTTGCCAACAAAGGTTCGCCTAGTCAAGGCTATGGTCTTTCCTGTGGTCATGTATGGATGTGAGAGCTGGACTGTGAAGAAGGCTGAGCGCCAAAGAATTGATGCTTTTGAACTGTGGTGTTGGAGAAGACTCTTGAGAGTCCCTTGGACTGCAAGGAGATCCAACCCGTCCATTCTGAAGGAGATCAGCCCTGGGCTTTCTTTGGAAGGAATGATGCTAAAGCTGCAACTCCAGTATTTTGGCCACCTCATGCGAAGAGTTGACTCATTGGAGAAGAGTCTGATGCTGGGAGGGATTGGGGGCAGGAGGAGAAGGGGACGACAGAGGATGAGATGGCTGGATGGCATCACTGACTCGATGGATGTGAGTCTGAGTGACCTCCGAGAGCTGGTGATGGATAGGGAGGCCTGGCGTGCTGCAGTTCATGGGGTCGCAAAGAGTCGGACACGACTGAGTGATCTGATCTGATCTATATATCCCAGGGGTTTCGATGAGCATATGGAGAAAGAAGCTCTCTGTTTTCCAGGGTTCTTGAGCAGATTGGGTGACAATCTGATAAAGTCACTGAGCTTTGGTCTCCAAAGGGAAGGGGGTACCACCAAGTAGAGCCAGTACATAAGAATGTGGAGACCAGAGAGAAGACTCCTGATCCAACCAGACTGAGGTCGTCCTACCCGACTGCTCCAGTGGTATGAACCAATGAATTAGTATCAGTATTATTCCACTTTGGCCAATTGGAGTTGACCTTCGATCCCTTAGGGCTTCCTTGGTGGCTCAGATGGTAAAGAATCTGCCAGCAATGCAGGAGACCCTGGATCAGGAAGATCTCCTGCAGAAGGGCCTGGCAATTCACTTCAGTGTTCTTGCCTGCAGAATCCCATGGACAGAGGAGCCTGGTGGGCTACAGTCCATCGGGGGTCACAAAGAGTTGGACATGACTGAGCGACTAGCACTTTCAATCACTTGCAACAGAAGGGCTCCTGCCCAGTGTAACCTTTGATCCTCCACAGCCCCCCGAGGACTTGCCAGGAAGTCCCCTGTGATGGTCCCAGAGAAGTGCTGTCCTTCAGGAAGGACCCGTCACTCCAGTTGCAGTCAGAGCCTTGCCCAGGTCATGCCCACAGCCAGTCACAGGCCAAGGAGAAAGACTCAGAGCCTGCTCCCGAGAGAGCCCCATTCCCCTCACCCCCCTAGACCTCCATACCCTCAGCTCCTGGGGCCTCCTCCTGGCCTGGTCTGTCTGCAGCGGGCTGCTCCTGGGGGAGGGTCGGGGTCCACAAGGCCAGCTCTGTGATTTTGGTGGCTTTCCATTTTGGAATGACAGTTATCAGTGTCTCCTCCTCCTCCTCTTCTTCTCCTCTTTCCTAAGTTAAAAAATGTAAATTGACCAACATGCATGGGATATTTACAGTGCGGGTAGATGGGACAGGATTTGAAAGGTGGTTTAACATTTCTATAACAGGATTCAGTGATCAGAGTAATTGCCAGTGTCAATGGTATAATTCGAGAGCTGAAAATGGAGCTTAAAACAACAAGGATGAGAAATCAAAGTGGGATCAATACAGCTCCTGCATTCATCTCGGTGACAGTGCAAGAGGTTTTCAGACTAACGTTTCCAGTTAAGAAATGGCCAGAACTAATGACTCTTCGCAACCATTCAGCTACATTTTAGCTCTAAGATTCTTCAAACATAACGAAGCAAACATTGAAAGCAAGTAGGACCCCGTGGGGCTCCTGGGCATAGAAGTCTTTCTGTGTCTCCCATTTCTTGTTTGTAGGAAACAGACTCCAGCCTTGCTGACCTTCCCTGAGTTCCCAAGGGCACGTTCAGGCACTTGCTCTTCCCTCCTGCAGAGATGAGGGAGGAGCAGCCAAGAAACAACAGAGCAGCCTTGGGGCAGGTTCCCGATTCTGCCTCAAGAGACACACAGAACTTGAGCTCTTCTGCAGAACTGAAACCCTAACAAGTGGAAGATGTTAACTACGGGATGAAACGTTCTTCATTCTGAAGAGAAGGTCATAGTTGGATAACCTGGAGAACCACAGAACTCATCAGGGGAACACCTGAGGCCAGGTTAAAGGACCACAGGACCCGCACACACTCCATCCTTGTCAAAACCCTGCCCTTGAACCACTGCTATGAAACTCCTCACCAAATCCACCCCCCATCCCCCCACCCCCGCCTGGGGACACACTATGGAAGGCATTAGCTCGCTATGTCTGCCTTTAGCTATGTCGCTATGTTGCCTGGCAAACCAATAAAGCTAGTCTTTTCACCAAAACTCCGTCTCTGAGATTCAATTCTGCATGAGTGGACAGAGGTCAAGATTCAGTGTCAACATCACTGTAAGCAAAAACCTAAAAACACCCAAAGACATCCACGTAAGGATGTGCGAGGGCATGGACTCTTAAGTTCTAGTCTCAAGGATAACGGAGAGAAAAATAAAACACAGTCAAAGTAAACAAAGTCCATCAGTTCTAAACATGAAATAGTTTATTTGTTGTAGTTCAGTTGCCAAATCATGTCCAACTCTTCAAAACCCTATGGACTGCCCCACACCAGGCCTCCCTGTCCCTCACCACCATAATGTATAATTCCAACAGTGGCTAACAGCCACATATGTCAATGTTGCCAAGCATATTGGTCTACTTCTCAGATTTGTACCCATCACAAAATTCCAAAAATTTGAACATCAGTCCTATAAATATGGAAAACTTCACTGCCACAAACATGATAATATCTAACACACAGGGTGACAGATCCCTGCCTAATACTTCCCCTGAGTCACTCAGAAATAAACCTCACTCCTTGATTTAAAAATTTGTTCCCCAGGAAGGGTGACACCAGGACCCCAGGACAGTTGCGCTCAGACTTCAGTTGTACCACAATCCCCTGGAGAGGTGATCGCTGGCCCAGCCCCAGGGTTTCTGATTCAGGAGGTCTGGGCGAGGTCCAGTAACCTGCATGTGGAACAGACTGCCAGGTGTTGCCAAAGCTGCAGGCCCGGGGAGTGCCCTGCAGAACTACCGTCTGGGGGGTGCCTGCTGTCTCATCACTCGTACGTGCTCACATGCTCTCCCCCCAAGATCCAGGCCCTCCTTCTTCCAGCTGCTGGAGGGTGGGTGGCCACTCACTCATAGCAAAGTCCCTCCCGTGAACTGCCCTTGGCTAAAGCAAGCCGCACAGCCTAGGTTTCATGCCCTGCTCTGTCCACGGGCAGTCCACACCCAATGACTGGTCCACATGGGAGTCTAAGGTACCTGGCCTCTGTTCAGAACATTTTTTAAAATTATTTTATTTATTTTTGGCTGTGCTGGGTCTTCGTTGCTGCTCTGACTTTCTCTAGTTGCAGTGAGCAGGGGCTACTCCTCCTTAGAGTGTGCAGGCCTCTCCCTGTGGACACTTCTCTTGTTGCAGAGCACCAGCTCTAGGGCATGCAGGTTTCCATAGTTGTGGCTCCTGGACTTGAGAGCAAAGGCTCAATAGTTGGGGCGCGTGGGCTTAGTTGCTCTGGGGCTTGTGGAATCTTCCCATATCAGGGATTGAACCCTTGTCTCCTGTACTGGCAGGCAGATTCTTTACCACTGGGTCACCATGGAAGCCCTGTTTAGGACATTTTGAAGGGTTATCCCATTTCAGAGCTCCCACAGGGTCCCATCACAACCCAACTTTCCCTTCTGGCCAACTCCAGTTCCTATACTGCCTCAGGGCAATTGATCCCAACACAGATATACAGGGTCAGTATCATTGAACAGTTTATTTGCCTATGAATGTAGAAAAAGATACAGACTCTGCAACTTACCACATCGGTCAAGCGATACTCTCCGTGCTGTTCACATCCAATATCAAACACGTACTTTCCAGGGCCAACAGGCTATGAGCAAAGAGAAACCAACTTCATTCTCAAGTGTCAAAGCCAACTTTATTCTCGAGTGTCAACGCCCAGTAGAAAGTACAAAATGTGTAAATGTGTATACAAAGTATATAAAGTATAAATGTGACCTTCATAAACTCTACCCAGAATCATGGAACTGGGGGAAATCCAATACAAATTAAAGATGGGTTTGTAAACTAACAGCTAATGGAATGCAAAGTGTAGGTCCCCTTACATTTGTTAAAAGAAAAAATTTTATTTCTTTACAAAAGTATTTATGAGAGAAATTTTACTTAGTCAACACCCACAGTCAAACTAGCCAAAAAAGGACTACTAATAAATAATTTTAAAATATTTATGGAAATATAGTTGATTTAAAAAGCAGAGACATTACTTTGCCAGCAAAGGTCCATCTAGTCAAAACTATGGTTTTCCCAGTAGTCATGTATGGATGTGAGAGTTGGACAATAAAGAAAACTGAGCCCCAAAGAATTGATGCTTTTGAACTGTGGTATTGGAGAAGACTCTTGAGAATCCCTTGGACAGCAAGATTAGACCAGTCAATCCTAAAGGAAATCAACCCTGAATATTCATTGGAAGGACTGATGCTGAAGCTGAAGCTTCAATACTTTGGCTACCTGGTAGGAAGAACTGACTCACTAGAAAAGACCCAGGTGCTGGGAAAGGTTGAAGGCAGGGGAAGAGGGAACAACAGAGGATGAGATGGTTGGATGGCATCACCGACTCAATGGACATGAGTTTGAGCAAGTTCCACGAGTTGGTGATGGACAGGGAAGCCTGGCATGCTGCAGTTCATGGGGTCACAGAGTCAGACACGACTGAGCGACTGAACTGAACTGAGAGTATGAACATATTTAGAGACACTCTTCCATAACACCAGTAGTCAGCGTGGTATGCTATTTCATCAAGGAATCATCTATTTTACTCACTGTTGTTAATATTTGTTATGCTGATACTTTGACAAAAAACACTATGTAAACATATTCTGAGCTAAATCTTTACATACAGTCTTGATAATTTCCTCAAAGTAAGTTTATAGAAATTGAATTTCTGGACAAAAGTATGTATAGGTGGACAGATAGATAATCTGATAGATGGATTTTTATCAGAATGAGCCTCTAGTAACTTGCACTCCCACAACAGCATTTAAGATCCCTTTGTCCTCAAACCCTTATTTTTTTCTGGGCATTAACATTTGTTCTATCTTTACATTCTTATATGTAAAAAAATAGGACCTCAGCATTTTAAGTCACATCTTTTACATTATTAGCAAGGTTTAATTTTTTTCAACATTTTTGAAATTTAAATCATGCTCATTATTAAGTGCTTTACATATTACATGTTACAAATATCCCAAGCCCATTTGTCCTTTAGGTTTTAAATTTTCTTTATGGTGTTTTCCAATCTATATGGGATTATGTTTGTCAAGTGGGATCTCTTGGTTTTTCCTTTATATTTCTATTAGAAAGTCCATATTTCTCAAAAAAAAATGCCTATTTTTCTGTCTGTGACTTTCTGTTTACATTTAAATCTTTATTTCTTCTAGCAAGTATGGTTGGCCAAAACGTGTGCTTGGATTTTCCATGACATCATATGGAAAATCCCAAATGAACTTTTTGGCCAACCCAGTGTCTTCACCTAAATGCTGAAGGACAAACTCTGGTTTTTTTTTCTCCCAAGTTGTCATCAGGCTGTCCCAGCACCATTTCTTGATTTCTCCCCACCATTTCTTTTAACTGGAAATGACATCCTTTCAAGTGCTAAATTATTATATATGCTTGAATCTGTCTACTCTTTGACCTAAGTCACTGACTATGTATATCTCTAACCTAGTAGCACACTGTTTTCATTATTGAAGCTTTATAGTATATTTCACAACTTGCCAGCAAAGATGTGCACAGGTAAGTCTCTGAAGGAAGAAAGTCAAACTAGCAAGAGAAGTATTTGAAGATGCTGGGCCTCACCAGTAACCAGTGAACTGCACATTAAAACTATGAAATAACATTTTTTACCCAATTAGGTTTGAAAAAAAATAAATAAAGACTAATAAAATCCAATGTTGGTGAGAAAATGTGATGGAGAGACTCCCATATTCTGTTGATCAGAGTATAAACTGGCTCAGCTTTTCAGGATGATCGGCAGTATCTGGCATCATTTAAAACATCAACAGTTTGAAAAAAATATCAAATCTAGGAACACAGGCTCCAACAGAAGGCTGCTGGCATTTGAATCCTAGCTCCATCATTTAACAGAACAACTTCGGGTGCCTCAGTTTAACTTGTCTTTGTTTTTGGTATACTCATACATCAATGGCTACACTTTTATTTTAAATTGTATGAATTAATACATGTAAAATACTTAAAACAGTGCTTGGCACATTGTAATTACTCAAAAAATGATGCAATATTATTAAGGTAGAATGAAACTAAGTTATACACAACATTTACTGCATCTAATCATCAATAAATCACCAGCATCTATAAGAAAAAAATATTAATACTTGTAGAGTCTCCAATTCCAGTAGCTAACCAACATAAAAACTTCCAAATGTGCACAAAGATAGATGTTTCTCTGGGTATATTTTTGTGTCCTGATAACAGAGTGGTCCTATTTGTATAGTTAAAATCCCCACACTGTACTTCTGTAGGAGCTGTCTGTGTACATCCGTGCCTCCAGGCCGCTTGAGGTGGGCGGGGAGGAGTCCAGAGGCGAAGTGTTTTACAAGTGGGATGTCCTGGTGTGTCACCTGTTCAACTTTAAGTCTTTCACTGACTGGCGGAACAAAGTCTCACTTTCATTCTCATTCCTCAGGTTGGTTTAGGTTCACCATATTCATTGATTCCTCCCAACCAACTTGTGTTAAATTCTCTTCCGTCCACCCACCTCCCTGTGCCAAAAAAATATCCCAGGAGAATTTTGCAAGAATGATATATTCAGTGGAGAAGGAAATGGCAACCCACTCTAGTATTGCTGCCTGGGAAATCCCATGGACAGAGGAGCCTGGTAGGCTACAGTCCAGGGGATCACAAAGAGTCAGACACAACTGAACGACTAAAACAGCAAACATGTTTAATGTATAGATTTGAGGAAAAGCTGCCTGCACTACAGAGACTACAAGTAGAATCTGTAATAAGGGCATGAATTATACTGGAATCTGGGGCAACTTTATTAAATCAGTTGGATGTTCCCTATGTCAGCATCTAACACCTTTCTTTTGCTCCAAAAACTCTCTTTTTGTGGAAAGTGTCTGTTCAACCCCTGATCAAAGCTACAGCAAATGCAGGGTGGTAGGTAGCTTCCAAATGATTCAGGGTTTCTCTGCATCCCACCAGGGCTCAGGGAGTAGGACAAACAAGGCCACAGAATCCTCCTAACAGAGATGATCCATCGTGGGTACTGTGAGCTGGAAACTTCCAGGCCCAAGGCCAGGAGCAGCCCTCCAATCCCACCGCAGCCTGGAGTGGGTGGGCTGGCGCAGAGCTCAAGGGAGGAATTCATGGGGTCTTCCTTCCCAGGCTCAGGCTGTGGGCCTCTCAGGAGAAAGAAAGTCAAAACATCACATGCCCAACTGCTCAGTCATTCAAACAAGTAAGTGTTTCATATCCTGTTTATAATATCGACACCTGGATTGTACAATGTGCTCCAGAGAAAAAGCTTCCTATTGAACTGCAAGATTCCTACAAAAAGGGATTTTGGACAGAATTTATGGGCAGAGTCTTTAAGTATTTGGGAGATGAAGGTGTAAGAGAAGCTGAAATGAAGAGAGCAATGATATCAATGCCTTTCACTCCAGGGATGGTGGAATTTTAAAAAAAATTAGGGTTAGGGTTAGGTCAAGATGCCCCAGTGCTATAGTAATTCCCACTCCTGGGAGGCTGTGTGAATGTTACTGAGATTCAGAGACCGGCCAAGCCTCCCCCGCGCCCGCCCTGTCCTCTGTGGGTAGCAGAGAGGCTCAACTCTGTCTCCCTGTCTGGAGTGGGTGGACAGTTTGCCTGGGCTTGTCCTTTTTTCTGCTCACACATAGTCACAAGCAGGCAGGGAATGGGGCACGGAGGGTGCTGCTTATTTCACTGGCAAATGTCACTGCCCATTGACTTACGTTTTTGTTCAAGAACTTGCCCTGGTACCTGTGGTTCAGGTGGATGAGCTCAGCTGCGCCCTCCTGTTGGCCATTCACCCAGGTACCCACGTACTTGCTGCCCGTCTCTGCATAGAAGTAGGTGCCCTGCCCGTGCCTGGTGAAGACAAGGAGCACAACACACTTGGTTCTGCTGCAGTGAAAACCCTTCCAGGTTTACAAGACAGAAATTTAAATCCAGGGGGCCTAGGCTGATGTGGCTCACAAACGAAATGGCTTCTATATCTGGGCTCATTCAAAACACATCCTGTTCACAGTCCAGGCATGGCTGGGCACCCCTGCTGGGCAGCAGCGACCTCCTCCCCATCAGCTGCTTAGCTCAAGCAAGGGGCAGGGCTCCCGGGAGCTGTGGTTTGGACCCAGCAGGTTGTCCTGTGTTCTCCATGGCCTGGGGCCCTTGGGCCTGTTTCCCGGGGAACACACCTGACCAACAGGGCATTGCCCACAGGCTCGCCCTAAAGCTATGAGCTGCAGGGCCACGCTGCCCAGTGGGCTCTGGTCATGGTTCTGTTGCTTAGTCACAGTCGTGTGCTCACAACGTGAACCGAGCTGTGGGTCCGAGGAGGGAATCGAACCTTTGGTGGGCAAACCATTCTCCGGTGTAGGTGTCATTGTTGACGTAGTAGTACACGCCGTGGCCGTGCCGCAGGTCGTCCGCCCACTCCCCTGGAGGGACCACACACACGTGTGTATGGACATATGCATCTCCACATATGCACATATTTTATCATACGTAACATATATCTTGTCACACGTAATAACACATATAAATAGAAATGTTGTTCCAATTAGATTAACGTCTACACTGAAATCAAAATGACCACAATGAGATTAGGCTCATAAGGATTTGAAAGAATTAAATTAAATCCTAAATTAAATTGCTTTGAGTTGATTTAAAAAGCAGATGGAGCTATGTCTGGAGCCAGTTTTCTAAGATTCATGAAACAAAACAAAAGAGAAATCCCATCGCCAGTAGGAAGAGCAGGGACACTCTGCACTTCAGTCTCGGGTTCCAGCAGAAGTCCTGAGGCGGCCTCGGCTCTGGTTTCACGTGGCCAGCAGACAGGCCGCTCCAGCCTGTCCCCTGAAAAGGTGGCATCCTAGCTAAGACACGCTGCTGTCACACAAGCGACATTGTCCCTCGCCTGCATTTACTGAACAAGTACCATCGGTTAGCCCTGGCTCTGAGCATCTCACCTGTGTGAATGCATCTGGTCCTCACACTGAAGAGGAGGAGGCAGAAACAAGGCAGAATGAGGTCCCTGAATAAGGTCACACCTATTGTCATCCCAGCACCAGTGTTGGGCTCACAGACCTTTTTGGAAATCTGATGAAAACTGGACAATTTCTGCCCAGAAAAGCAGCTCAGAGCCTAACCTTTGCACACGGTTTGTGAAGCTCACCACCCACCCCTGCCTGTCGGAACTGCCTTCATCTGTTGTTGGGATTGACGTCCCTGATGGCTCAGACAGTAAAGCGGCTGCCTACAGTGCGTGAGACCCGGTTTCAATCCCTGGGTGGGGAAGATCCCCTGGAGAAGGAAATGGCAACCCACTCCAATACTCTTGCTTGGAAAATCCCATGGACAGAGGAGCCTGGTAGGCTGCAGTCCATGGGGTCGCGAAGAGTTGGACACGACTGAGTGACTTCACTTTCACTTTTCACTTGTCATCACACAGGTGACATTGGTGGGGGGAGCAACAGTGAGGTTCATGTTAGGGGGCAAGAATCTTCCTGAGACGTAACTCTGCCATGAAACACAGAGGTTACAACTACGGCAGAGGTAAGAACGCCTCCCAGAGCAGAAGCCCTCAGTGAAAGAAGCATCATCTAAGCAGACACTGTGTTCATCAGAAGAGGGGCTGGTCAGAAATGGAAAACAGCAAAAACAACTCCAAGGAGAAGAATACCACCAAGCACCAACGGCCTGGGTCCACCCTAATACCCCGGGTCTACCCTCACCCCGCAGCTTCCCTACATCCTACCCCCCCCCCCCCCCCCCGCCCCAGCAAGAGGGTTTGCTTCATGGTAACACTTCACCTTCGTATCTCGATCCATCTGGGTAGATGAACGTGCCTTGGCCATGCTTTTGGTTTCTAAAATATTCTCCGATGTACCGAGCACCATTTTTAAATTTGTAGATCCCCTGAAACACAGTGATGATATAATTTATATCATTCCTGGATTTAATGATTGCTAATAGAGCGTTAAATCGGGAAAACCACCCACTTAAGTCACTGATTCTGACCTGGCCGTGTCTTTTACCATGCTCATAGTTCCCTTCATATATGTCCCCATTGGGCAGTCTCGCTTTCCCGTGTCCATGACGTTCACCTGCCTCATTCCGTTCCCCTTCATATTCCTGAACAGAAGATAATCACAGCTACTCTTTATTAAGCACTAACCATGTGTTAAGCATTTCATAAATTCAATAGTATTCCACTGAATTCTCCCAACCCTTGACCTTGTCTTACAGGTGAGGTAGGCTCCAGGCCTAGGAGACATGGAGCATCAGTCCAAGCCCACACAGCTGGTCCCTGTCCATGGTGGACATTCACTTTCTCCCTCCACTTTATTACGACAATCCTTTACACTATAAACAAAATCAACCACTTGGGGGAAAATGCAAGATGGTCCAAGTTGTGTTCTTTACAAGGACATGTTTGAAGTATTAATAGCATTTGCAGGTGGAGCAGGTCCTGAACCCACCTTCCTCCAATAATCCATAATTTAAAATACAAGTCATCCCTGGGTGTCCGTGGCCTGAAGACAGCTTTGACCTTGAGGAAAGCTCTGATGTCAGGAGAGGAACAGAGGGAGCTGAGGAATGAACCAGGCTCAATGGTCAGCTTGAGTTTCCAAACTCAATTCAGTTTAACTGATTTTTAAACTCAAGAGACTTAAGGTTCAAACACTCATAGCCCAATAGGGAAATAATTACATATCTATCTTTATAGTGGGCTTCCCTGGTGACTCAGATGGTAAAGAATCTGCCTGCAATGCAGGAAACCTGGGTTCGATCCCTGGGTTGGGAAGATGCTCTGGAGAAGAGAATGGCAACCCACTCCAGTATTCTTGCCTGGAGAATTCCATGGACAAAGGAACCTGGAAAGCTATAGTCCATGGGGTTGCAAAGAATTGGACACTACTGAGTGACTAACACACACATACATACACACATCTTTAAAGTAAATCAATAAAAAACAATACTAGCTTTTCATTTCCCTATTGTCTCTATCCTTCATAAAAGACATGTTTCTCAAGCACCTAATTACATGGGTGTAGCATGTAAATAATAAACAATGAAATGGCAAGGGCACAGCGATTGGATCTGGATAGACATTAGCACAAATTCAGACATATTAAATCAAGGGCTTCGGGAAAAAAAAATTTTTTGCAGTTTTTGTGCTTTTCTAGCACTGTTTGGCTCAGAAGTTCATGCTCAGAATATAAGGCAAACTTTTATAACCTTACAAATTTGTTTCAGGGTTAGTCTAAATCAAAATGTATAAAAGACTCCTCTTCCTGCCCCACAGACCCCCAAGTATACCCAAAACGAGCTGCAAGGTTGGCACCTTTCTCAGTCCCTCAGACAACAAGGAGATCAAACCAGTCAATCTTAAGAGAAATCAATCCTGAATATTTATTGGAAGGACTGATGCTGAAGTTGAAACTGCAGGATTTTGGTCATCAGATGTGAACAGCATTGGAAAAGTTCCTGATGCTGGGAAAGATTGAGGGCAGAAGAAGAGGGCATCATGGAAGGGTCGGAAGAGCCCCGCTTGGGATGACCAGCCATTCAAGGAAACTGCCTCCGTGGAGGGTAATGCTTCCAAAGCCTCCTATTCGGAAATCTTTGCCTTTAACGGGAGGAGGAATGGTGGAGGGGGGAGCGAGAAGGGATGTGGTAAGCGGACGTCATAACGTTTCACCTTTCAGAGCCAACTTGCAGGACGCAGCACCCGCTGTGGCCAGCATGGTCCTTGTCCTTGGCTGGGCCTCCCGGAGGGACTGTGGCGGGCCTCCAGGCCGCCCCACTCTCTGAACCCGGTTTCCAAGGGTCCACGCAACCCTGGGAGCTCCTCCCTTACTCGGAACTCTCACCCCAAGATCATTCTCTCCCTCCTCTTCCAACTCCTCCGAGCCCAGGTCCGACATGGCTTCGCCCCAGTCTGGATGCCCGCTGCCGTCTGCGCCTTTCTAGTCGGTAGGTACCAGCTGCCTGCACCACCGCGTCCGCCGTCGCCATGGAGACGTGGCCAGGCTCTCTCCCTCCCAGCCCTTGCGGAGAAGCTGGGAGGCACGGGAGGGGTAACCGTTAATCTTCGGGTGCTGTCATAGCAACCGGACGCAACCGCCAGTCGCCTTCCGGGAAGAGAGAGGGGCGGGGCCTGGGGCGGGACGGCTTGGGAAGGAGCCAATGCCTGCCTTCAGGTGCTGTCATAACAACGGAAGGAGAGCCTCGGCCAATCGTCACCCACGGAGGAGGGAGGGGGCGTGGCCTGAGGCCTATTGGGTACCCACCTGCTCTCTTACCTGGACACCACGTGGCTGTCCCCTTTAACCGGCGGCTGGGTGATACTGAAATGAGAAGGGGTGAAGGAAGCTCATAGGGCCAGCTCTGGAAAGGGCCTCGCCCCTCCTAGAGGTGGACACTGACCCTTCTCAGCCCTGGCCCTTGGTTCCTTGGGTCTCTCCATAGGCCCTGCCTGCCCCTCATCACCTTTCTGGGCTCTTTTGACCCTTCCATGTTGGCCATCCACAGAGATGCGTTGTTCGATATCTTTTCTTGTGTTTGTAAGCATCTTCTCCTGACTCAAGGAATCAGCTCCGACTCATTAGCAGATGCAAGTCTACCCTGATGCCCGTCAGGGTTTGACACCCTTCCTCCATCCCAGATGTGAGACCAGTTTCCTGGGAGTTCCCAGTGGAGCTCGCTCCCTCACGCACACACATTCACATTCATTCCCACTCTTAAATGGGCCTCTTCCTAGCTTCCCTCCAGTTATCTGACACTCGTTCTGCCCAGGACCCCTCATGATCTCCTTCCCAGTTCCTCTTGTCACCACCCTGATCCAGGCCTTCTCACCTTGTTAACTCTGGCAATAGGCTCTGATTCAGCCTGTTTGTCTCCAGACTTAAGCACTCTTAACCACTTCACCCTCCTCCTCTACTTGGAAACCCACGTGCAGACCAGACTGCATTCAGACCACTGTATTCACTATCTCCATATTCAAACCCCAAGTCATCCTCTCAGCCTCCTGGTCCATCAACACCTTCCTATACTTGTTACATGATTCAGATAAAAACAAACCATGAGCACTGTCCCCAATACATCCTTCACTTCTCCACATCTGTGTCTTTGCCTGTGCCAAATGCTTCCCCTGGAAGTCTTCCTTCTGATGGCCTTGCCTATAGTCAGCCATTCTTCAAAGACTGGCTAAGGAACCACTTCCAGAAAAAGCTCCAAATTCATGATAAGGATGCCCCTGGGGAGGAAGAGAGGGACAGGGTTGGAGAAAGAGGAAAGGACTTCACCTGTATCATCTGTCTATTATCTATCTATCCATCTGTCTATCTAGTTTAAAGGTCTGAGCATGACAATATGCAAAATTTAAAGTAGTGAGTTTTTATTAGTATATGTTAACCATATTTCTCTGTATTTTTAATTTTTTATGCTAAATATTGGACACCTTCCACCTGCAGCCTCTTCTGATCCTTCAAGTGAGTTGTTCTCACTGTCTTTCTCTTAATTCCCATTGTACCTTGAGCCATCTTTATCATACACACAGGACAAGCTCTGTCTCACGTCACAGTCATCCAGGTGGTTGTTTGATTATTGGACACTCAGGAGCCACATTGCCCTCATCTCTGCCTCCCCACAGCACCTAGAAAAGTGTTTTGCACACAATGGATGATCAACCAAGCCAGGGAAATCCAGTCCACATGAGCCTTTAGATCCCTGCTGCTGCTAAGTTGCTTCAGTCATGTCCAACTCTATGCGACCCCATAGCCGTGGGCCCACCAGGCTCCCCCGTCCCTGGGATTCTCCAGGAAAGAACACTGGAGTGGGTTGCCATTTCCTTCTCCAAAGCATGAAAGTGAAAAGTGAAAGGGAAGTTGCTCAGTCGTGTCTGACTCTTCGCAACCCCATGGACTGCAGCCTGCCAGTCTCCTCCATCCATGGGATTTTCCAGGCAAGAGTACTGGAGCCGGGTACCATTGCCTTCTCCTTTAGATCCCTGGGTGAGATGCAAATATGTTCTTCCTTTATCACATATACTTGAAAGCATCTCTATTTTGCATGTGGAAATAAACAAAGACCACCCAATGAGAAGCAAAGACTTGTATTTGGGGCTTGCTCTAGCAAGAGGGTCAGTCATGATCGCTTATATTTTGAAACAGACTAAAAAGCAGGCAGAGGAGTGGGAAAACTTTATAGAGGAAAAAAGGTAAGAATTTAGTATCCTGATTGGAGGCTGAGAGTATGGGGAAAGCTGATGTAGGGCTCAGGAGAACCCAGACATCCTATGTGATTGATGAGGGTAGAAATTCAGCTTTCTCTGATTGGCCCTAAGGTGGAAATGGGGGCAAAAATTAGGTAAACTCTCAGCTATTAATCAAGTCCTGGCCATTTGGTGGTACATGTGTGCTCAGTTGTGTCTGACTCTGTGACCCCACGGACTGTAGCCTGCCAGGATCCTCTGTCTATGGGATTCTCCAGGCAAGAATATTGGAGTGGTTTTCCGTTTCTTCCTCCAGGGGATCTTCTCTACCCAGAGATCGTCTCCTGTGTCTCCTGCATTGGCAGGCACATTCTTTACCACTAAGTCACCTGGGAAGCCCCATTTGGAGCCTACTGTTAAAGGGGTTCTTGTTTGCTCCTGGATCAGTTAGAAAAGGACTGACTTCCTAGGAGTCTGGCCTACAGTAGGGTGGTTTCCTGGGAGGGTTACTGTAGATAGTGGGTTGGTTTCCTGGGCTTGCTGCTGCAAGTTGTGGATCAAAATTCAGTTTTTAATTATGGTTTGGCCACTGTACATTTGTATATCTAATTCTTAATGTGTTTTTGCAAATTATACAAATAATGTGTTTTATCTTAAACCAAATAATGCATGGTATTCTTAGTGGCTTTTAAAGTTTAATATTCCCAATTTTTAATTAGTTAAATCTAATACTTTAAAAAATTGATCTGCTGCTGCTGTTGCTGCTAAGTCACTTCAGTCGTGTCCGACCCTGTGCGACCCCATAGACGGCAGCCCACCAGGTTCCCCGTCCCTGGGATTCTCCACGCAAGAACACTGGAGTGGGTTGCCATTGCCTTCTCCAATGCATGAAAGTGAAAAGTGAAAGTGAAGTTGCTCAGTGGTGTCCGACTCCCAGCAACCCCAGGGACTGCAGCCCACCAGGGTCCTCCGTCCATGGGATTTTCTAGGCAAGAGTACTGGAGTGGGTTGCCAGTGCCCTCTCCAATGGAGGGAAAACAAGTCTTAAAGCCATCTTCATTTAGTGGAAACATTACTCACCTAGAGCCAAAATGCCCAACTTTAAAGTCTAGGATCCCAGAGCTTATTAGCTTTGGTGACCTCAGGGAACTCCCCGGTCCTCTGAGCCTCAGTTTCCTATCCTGCTGTTGTTGTACAGCTGCTAAGTCACGTCCAGCTCTTTGTGACCCCATGAACTGCAGGACACCAGGCTTCCCTGTCCTTCACTATCTCCCAGAATTTGCTCAAACTCATGTCCACTGAGTCATTGATGCCATCCAACCATCTCATCTTCTGTCGCCCCCTTTTCCTCTTGCCCCCAATCTTTCCCAGCATCAGGGTCTTTTCCAATGAGTTGGCTCTTCCCATCAGGTGGCCAGTGTTGGAGCGTCAGCTTCAGCATCAGTCCTTCCAGTGAACATTCAGGGTTGATTTCCTTTAGGATTGACTGATTTGATCTCATTGTTGTCCAAGGGACTCTCAAGAGTCTTCTCCAGCACCACAGTTCAAAAGTATCAGTTCTTTGACCCTTCTTTATGGGTCATAAAGCCTTCTTTATGGTCCAACTCTCACATCCCTATCCTGTTAACTGAGGAGAATAAACCCTTCCCAACTCAAACAGTTGCCCTGGGGATCAAAGATGACACTTAATTAGTACATTATTTATTATTATTTATTATGCTAGCTATATAATGCTATCAACAAAGATGTTGCAAAAGAATCACACATCATTAATAGAAAGTTCTCATACCCACCTCCCCCTAAAGGCATGTTGTGGGATGTTGCTGGGGAGGGAAGCAGTGACTGAGGAAACACAGAGTTTGATCTTACTGGCAGCATTACAGAGCCCAAATCCATGATCAGATCAGTCGCTCAGTCATGTCTGACTCTTCGCGACCCCATGAATCGCAGCACCCCAGGCCTCCCTGTCCATCACCAACTCCCAGAGTTCACTCAGACTCACATCCATCGAGTCAGTGATGCCATCCAGCCATCTCATCCTCTGTCGTCCCCTTCTCCTCCTGCCCTCAATCCCTCCCAGCATCAGAGTCTTCTCCAATGAGTCAACTCTTCGCATGAGGTGGCCAAAGTACTGGAGTTTCAGCTTTAGCATCATTCCTTCCAAAGAACACCCAGGGCTGATCTCCTTCAGAATGGACTGGTTGGATCTCCTTGCAGTCCAAGGGACTCTCAAGAGTCTTCTCCAACACCACACTTCAAAAGCATCAATTCTTCGGCACTCAGCCTTCTTCACAGTCTAACTCTCACATCCATACATGACCACAGGAAAAACCATAGCCTTGACTAGACAAACCTTTTTTGGCAAAGTGATGTCTCTGCTTTTGAATATGCTATCTAGGTTGGTCATAACTTTCTTTCCAAGGAGTAAGCATCTTTTAATTTCATGGCTGCAGTCACCATCTGCAGTGATTTTGGAGCCCAGAAAAATAAAGTCTGACACTGTTTCCACTGTTTCCCCATCTTTTCCCATGAAGTGATGGGACCAGATGCCATGATCTTTGTTTTCTGAATGTTGAGCTTTAAGCCAACCTTTTCACTCTCCACTTTCACTTTCATCAAGAGGCTTTTTAGTTCCTCTTCACTTTCTGCCATAAGGGTGGTGTCATCTGCATGTCTGAGGTTATTGATATTTCTCCCGGCAATCTTGATTCCAGCTTGTGTTTCTTCCAGTCCAGCGTTTCTCATGATGTACTCTGCATATAAGTTAAATAAGCAGGGTGACAATATACAGCCTTGCAGATATCCAAATAATCCCTAGGTCTTCCAGAATACACAGACCTTTCCCTTTGAAACAGCTGCAGAATGGAAGGTTGCAGTCTTAACCACATCCCAGACCAAAATCCATCACTCTTCAAAAAACAAAACAATGTACAGGCAAATTAATGCACAAGACCCTACAATTATATTATTTGTTAGCTGCAAAGTTAAAAACATTGTAAACATCCCAAATGTACAGCATTTCTTGTGGGAAAAAGTGGGGACTTCAGAAAGACCGATGATTGTCATTTTCTTCTTTATATTTGACAGATGCCACATTTAATTCAGTGGACTATGTCTTTTTATAATAAAACCTCAAAATATTTTCAATATTAGAAATCTGGAATGAAATGGAAATACAATCAAGAATACGCAACTAGATGTTAACTTTTCTGCACATAAAAATGTCAGAAATTCAAATTTTCTCTCACAATGCCAGGAAGTAATAATGTTCTGACTGTGCTGGCAGTGTTTGAAGAATTTTATAGGAATTGTCTTACTAAATAATCACTGTCATTTCCATTGTACAGCTAAGGAAAAGAAGCCACAGAGAGGTAAAAGACATTGCTCAAAATCACACAGCCAATGGGATTCAAACCATGCCATCTGACTCAAGCTATTACTGTTAATCACTATACTCTACTGCCCTCCCAGATCTCTGATTTAAAGAATGGTTTTCTGGAAGTGACCTTAACCATCTACCAAGTAGAGAACCAGTGGCTCAAAGATCCTTTGATTAAAAAAAACAGAAAGTGGTTTAAACACACCCTGCTCTGGATCACACCATAAGTAGCTGGATGTCTAGCCATTGAGTTATTAGATCCTAAAACTTACAATTTGATTTATGTCTTTAGCAAATAAGTCAGAGTCCCCCTGCCCTCCAAAGTCCCTTGTGGCTCTGTTGGTAAAGAATTCGCCTGCAGTGCAGGAGACCCAGCTTTGATTCCTGGGTTGTGTAGACCCCCTGGAGAAGGAAAAGGCAACCCACTCCAGTATTGTCTGGAGAATCCCATGGACAGAGGAGCTTGGAGGACTACAGTCCATGGGTTAACAAGAGTCAGACATGACTTACTGACTAAATCACCAGCATCCCTCAAAAATATCTTTCAGTCAGTCTATAGTAATTTTATTACCCTGCAGGTTTAGCAGTTGTCCAAATAAGGCAAAGTGAGGTAAACTTCAGGACTGGACCCCCAGCCTCCTGCAGCAGCAACTAGCCCAGAGATTGCTTCCAGAAAGAGGATGCTGTCGCTCAGGTCAGGCTGAGAGCCCCATCCACCCTCTCCCTAGGAGAGACCAGAAAAGGCATCATTAGGTCAATGGGACCCCAGGCCGCCCCAGCCTCTGTGACCCTTAACCCCCAGGTGATAGGCAATCATTTGGTGATCACAGAAGCAGAGCTTTCCATCTCTGGAGGCCTGCAGAGCGCTCACACAGCCAGTCCATCACTAGGACTTTTCTTCCCAGGAAAAAAGAGGAAGTCTTCTTCTACTTCCTCCCCTGGCCCTGGAAGCACTTCCATAATCCCCCAGCCAGCCGGCCCCTCCCATCACCCCCCGGGAAGGGGTTCTCGTCCTCTGCCCTTCCCCCACCCTTGCGCAGATAAGGCTTCCGCGGGAGAAGGGAGGGCGCGGCGGCGGCGGGCCCTCGGGTGAGTGAAGGAGGCCGGGACCACAGTTTCTCTGAGCTCCTTCCCCCAGGCAGAAGTTAACTTTTTGCTTTTCCTAAATATAAATGAGAGACCCTCCTCTCTCTACCTCCCCCACCCCCAGCGAAAAGGAGTGAAGGAAACCCCGTCGAAGGTTCAGCGCTGAGGAGCTGAGGAGGGTGCCTTGTGCTTATAGGGTGGGACTGCCCCGGGGGTGGAAAGTGTCCTGGAGGCCTCCTGGGGGTCCGCTTCCGAGCTTCCACACCTTTCTGACTCGCCTCCTAGCGGGGTCGGGCTGCTAGGCAGTTGCCATGGCGACTGGCTGAGTCGAGGCCCTCCCCTACTTGAGAGTGCTGTGGTCTGCTAAGTCGCTCAGTAGTGTCGGACTTTGCGACCCCGTGGACTGCAGTCCGCCAGGCTCTTCTGTTCAAGGGATTCTCCAGGCAAGAATACTGCACTGGGTTGCTGTTTCCTTCTCCAGGGGATCTTCCCAACCCAGGGATCAAACCCAAGTCTCCCACATTGTGGGCGGATTCCTTACCAACTGAGAAAAGTCAAGTCCCTGAGGACTGATGCAAATAGGGTTGGTTCCCTATTTGTTTACAAACTGCTCAGATAAAAACCACAGACTTTTCAACATAATGAATTCAGGTCCATCTTCACTGTGGAAATGGAAGTTTGTTTATTAAAATACTTATATTCTTGGGTATTGAACTCCTCAGTTCAGTTCAGTGCAGTTGCTCAGTCTTGTCTGACTCTTTGCAGCCCTCTGAACTGCAGCAGGCCAGGCTTTCCTGTCCATCACCAACTCCCAGAGCGTGCTCAAACTCATGTCCGTCGAGTCAGTGATGGCACCCAACTATCTCATCCTCTGTCGTCCCTTTCTCCTCCTACCTTCAATCTTTCCCAGGATCAGAGTCTTTTCCAATGAGTCAGTTCTTCCCATCAGGTAGCCATAGTATTGAAGTTTCAGCTTCAGCATCAGTCCTTCCAGTGACCATTCAGGATGGATTTCTTTTAGGATTGACTGGTTTGATCTCCTTGCAGTCCAAGGGACTCTCAAGAGTCTTCTCCAACACCACAGTTCAAAAGCATCAATTCTTCATGGACTTCCTTTATGGTCTCATATCCATACCTTACATCCATACATGACCACTGGAAAAACCATAGCTTTGACTAGATGGACCTTTGTTGGCAAAATAATGTCTCTGCTTTTTAATATGCTCTCTAGGTTGGTCATAGTTTTTCTTCTAAGGAGCAAGCATCTTTTAATTTCCTGGCTGCAGTCACCATTTGCCGTGATTTTGGAATCCAAGAAAATTGAACTCCTATATATGCACAAACACACACTTAGAGGTGTACCTACAGATATAAAAGCACAGGCACTGCAATTGCTTTTTTAAAAACAAAAAAAAAAAAAAAATAGAGTTTCTATGGCATTTAGTGGGTAGGAGTCAGACCCAAATTTGAAATCTTAGCTTTGTTTGCTTCTTTCTGAGTAAAATGGAGGTAATAGTTCACTGTCCTTTTAGGGTTGTTGTAAGGGCTAAATAAGATGTTTATAATGAGCTTAGTGTGTGCCCAGCACACAGTAAAGCACCTGGTAAATACTAGCTATTATTATTAATAATTACATTGTTGTTCAGATCAGATCAGATCAGTCGATCAGTCGTGTCCGACTCTTTGCGACCCCATGAACTGCAGCACGCCAGGCCTCCCTATCCATCACCAGCTCTCGGAGGTCACTCAGACTCACATCCATCGAGTCAGTGATGCCATCCAGCCATCTCATCCTCTGTCGTCCCCTTCTCCTCCTGCCCCCAATCCCTCCCAGCATCAGAGTCTTCTCCAATGAGTCAACTCTTCGCATGAGGTGGCCAAAATACTGGAGTTTCAGCTTTAGCATCATTCCTTCCAAAGAAATCCCAGGGCTGATCTCCTTCAGAATGGACGGGTTGGATCTCCTTGCAGTCCAAGGGACTCTCAAGAGTCTTCTCCAACACCACAGTTCAAAAGCATCAATTCTTCGGCGCTCAGCCTTCTTCACAGTCCAGCTCTCACATCCATACATGACCACAGGAAAGACCATAGCCTTGACTAGGCGAACCTTTGTTGGCAAAGTGATATGCTATCTAGGTTGGTCATAACTTTCCTTCCAAGGAGTAAGCATCTTTTAATTTCATGGCTGCAGTCACCATCTGCAGTGATTTTGGAGCCCAGAAAAAGAAAGTCTGACACTGTTTCCACTGTTTCTCCATCTATTTCCCATGTAGTGATGGGCCCAGATGCCATGATCTTCGTTTTCTGAATGTTGAGCTTTAAGCCAACCTTTTCACTCTCCACTTTCACTTTCATCAAGAGGCTTTTGAGTTCCTCTTCACTTTCTGCCATAAGGGTGGTATCATCTGCATATCTGAGGTTATTGATAATTCTCCCGGCAATCTTGATTCCAGCTTGTGTTTCTTCCAGTCCAGCATTTCTCATGATGTACTCTGCATATAAGTTAAATAAACATAGTGACAATATACAGCCTTAATGTACTCCTTTTCCTATTTGGAACCAGTCTGTTGTTCCATGTCCAGTTCTAACTGTTGCTTCCTGACCTGCATACAGATTTCTCAAGAGGCAGATCAGGTGGTCTGGTATTCCCATCTCTTTCAGAATTTTCCACAGTTTATTGTGATCTACACAGTCAAAGGCTTTGGCATAGTCAATAAAGCAGAAATAGATGCTTTTCTGGAACTCTCTTGCTTTTTCGATGATCCAGCGGATGTTGGCAATTTGATCTCTGGTTCCTCTGCCTTTTCTAAAAGCAGCTTGAACATCAGGAAGTTCACGGTTCACATATTGCTGAAGCCTGGCTTGGAGAATTTTGAGCACTACTTTCCTAGCGTGTGAGATGAGTGCAATTGTGCGGTAGTTTGAGCACTCTTTGGCATTGCCTTTCTTTGGGATTGGGATGAAAACTGACCTTTTCCAATCTTGTGGCCACTGCTGAGTTTTCCAAATTTGCTGGCATATTGAGTGCAGCACTTTCACAGCATCATCTTTCAGGATTTGGAATAGCTCCACTGGAATTCCATGACCTCCACTAGCTTTGTTCGTAGTGATGCTTTCTAAGGCCCACTTGACTTCACATTCCAGGATGTCTGGCTCTAGGTCAGTGATCACACCATCATGATTATCTGGGTCGTGAAGCTCTTTTTTGTACAGTTCTTCTGTGTATTCTTGCCACCTCTTCTTAATATCTTCTGCTTCTGTTAGGTCCATACCATTTCTGTCCTTTATCTGTCTGGGGAGGCCTTGCAAATAGCTTCGAAAAGAAGAGGTGCGAAAAGCAAAGGAGAAAAGGAAAGATATAAACATCTGAATGCAGAGTTCCAAAGAATAGCAAGAAGAGATAAGAAAGCCTTCTTCAGCGATCAGTGCAAAGAAAGAGAGGAAAACAACAGAATGGGAAAGACTAAGGATCTATTCAAGAAAATCAGAGATACCAAAGGAATATTTCATGCAAAAATGGGCTCGATAAAGGACATTGTTGTTGCTCAACCATAATAGTAAATGTTCACTATTATTCTTAATAACTACACTTTGGTTACTCATATAGAAACAAACACGTTCTGTTCATCAACAGGTCTTGGGGAAGGTTTTGACTCCAGATTATCTTCGTCATTTTCAAGTGTGTCTTCCTGGAGAGAATCAAACTGCCAAAGATGATTCAGCCAGGTAATTGTGACAGTCAAGTTACTCTGTGAACAACAGATGGTGTTTAATTCTTATATTCAATACCACTAATACCCATAAGGGTGGAAAGAGACAGAAGTTTCTGGAAATATACAGATAAGTAGGTTTCTATGTGTAAGGAGCTCTTTTAACTGTTTGAAGTTATCTCTCTTATACGAGTACAGCTCCCTGGTGGCTCAGATGGTAGAGAATCTGACTGTCATACTGGAAACCTGGGTTCAATCCATGGCTCGGGAAGATCCCCTGGAGAAGGGAATGGCTATCCACTACAGGATTCTTGTCTGGAGAATCCCATGGACAGAGGAGCATGGCGGGCTATAATCTATGATTATCACTCTTATAAGCATGGCCATTGACAAGAAGGAAATACACATCCCTACACACCTACTCAAGTTATGCAGTTTAATGGAAGGATATTGAGAACACTGTGATCCAGAGAGGAAATTAATTCTTTTCCACCCAGGTTGTGGGATTATGCAGTAATTCATCACAACCAGGCAGGCTAGTAGAGTCAGCCAGGGTGGAGATGGGAAACATCAGGAAGTTGGACAGATATTTCATGTTGGGCTGCAGCTTGAGGATACAGAGTGTGCTCCCCCTCCCCACCTGATAGCAGTGCTAGGCACACAGTAAGCCCTCAATTGAAGAAGTTTATCTCAGTGGTGTTAGCTAGCATTTTGCAACAGAGTTGTACTTTATGCAACACTTGGAAAGGAAAGAAAAGGTAAAATATATCAATTTTACATTCTTTTCTTCTTCTAGTTCATATCTTTTTTTTTTTTTAATTCTCCTTAAATCAGACTTCATTTTCAAGGGACTCTCTCAGTATATCAGTTAAATAACTATGACTGAGTGTGTGCTGGGTCCCTAGTCAAATACTAGGGGTTATGAGGAAATGAGAAAAAAATTACAGGCTCATTTGGGACAAATTTGACATCAATCCATGCTATTAAAAAATTTACTGAAGCTATAATAACTGATGGCTACGTGTTAATGCCTTATTCTAAAATGAATGTCCTTCCCTGGTGGCTCAGATGGTAAAGCGTCTTTCCGCAATGCAAGAGACCCAGGTTTGATCCCTGGGTCGGGAAGATCCCCTGGAGAAGGAAATGGCAGCCCACTCCAGTACTCTTGCCTAGAAAATCCCATGGACAGAGGAGCCTGGTGGGCTACAGTCCATAGGGTCGCATAGAGTCAGACACGACTGAGCAACTTCACTTTCACTTTCCTGACTAGCAGATAAGAAGGTTGGTTCTGCGTCTGATATTACCTGTGACCTTACTATGACCAATAGTGATGTTGGTAGGAGACCCCGTGGGACAAGGGGCTGCACCTTTCAGGGCCAGACAAGTCTTTCCGAGTAAGGAGCAGAGGAGGAAGGTGCAAGCTGAGTGACACGTCCACACTTCCCAGAATCAGGCTGCCCGACCTGCCGGAGGTCATAAGGGTCAAATAAGATGTTGAGGATGAAAATGCTCTGGAAACGCCAGATGCTGGGGAAATGTAACATGTATGTTTAACTGACCTTTTGAAGTCACTGATTGTATAATATTTGATGCATACAGAAGAATACATATTCAGAAATGTCAGCAACATAACAAAGTCACTCAGTGAACACCAAGGAACCTCTCCCCCAACTAAAGAAATGAATGAAGAAATGAGGAAAATCATAACCCTCTGAGTGCATAGGTCTCTGTCCACACCTCAAATCCGACTCTACTGTAGAATTCAGTTGTATAGGATGAAGGGTTACTGGGTGGTGGGAAGAAACCTTAAGACTATAAACACCTACTCCCGCATTGCCTTCTAGAACTCCAGTCCTGCCCACTCCAGCAGAGTGACTGATCGCTATTGCTCCCTTGCCTGCTGTAAGTAATTTCTCTTCTCTGCTAATTTTCTGGGCAAAACAGTGTCTCAGAGTGCCTTTACTTTGTATTTCCTTGATTATTTGTGGAGATAAGGACCCTCCCTCCCCCCACCCCAGGGCTCCTTCTCCCTCTACATTAGCTATTGCTAACTATTTAGATCACATTTCTCCAAGACACCCTCATGGATACTTGTATGTTGTTGCTTGTTCTCTGAAACACAAGACCCATGTTCTCTACCTGGGGAATAGTTCTTCAGCCTTACTACAGTAATTCCCCTACATACGAATCTTCAAGTTGTGAACTTTCAAAGATGCAAACGTGCATTCATCAACGTCAGGCATGAGTGAAACTGCAGCTTGCCCTTCGTCTCCTATTGCTGATGACTTTCAGCTCTATAATCTCCCACCTCCTCTCCCTCCTCCAGTCAGTAACTCTTGTCTGTTCACTCAGTGCTAGCCCTCGTATGTCAGCTGTTGTCCTGGACTACTGTACTTTTGAAGATACTGTTCTATAATACTAACATTTTTTTCTTTATTTTTTGGTTGTTTCTTTTGTGGATTATTTGTGTGAAAGTATTATAAATCTATCCCAGTACAGTATTATATAGCTGATTGTGTTCATTGGGTATCTGGGCTGAATTTGTTGTACTTATGAACAAACTGGACTTGGAATGGAACTCATTCATACATAGGGCACTTACTGCACCTTACCTAAATGTCACCTCTGGGGGCCGCCTCTCCTGATGGCGAGACGCGTCTCTGGCTCCTGATGGCCAGACGCGTCTCTGGCTCCTGATGGCCAGACGCGTCTCTGGCTCCTGATGGCCAGACGCGTCTCTGGCTCCTTCTGACACCCCTCTGGCTGTGGTTGTTGGCCCCCTCCTGCCTAGTTGTGACTTGTGTTTCTGGGTCAGCCTCCCTAGGGGGACCAGGGCCTTGACCCCTGCAGTCTAGCACAGAGCCTAGACTTGGATTATTAAAATTACTAAATGCTCTCAGAAAATTGGGAAAATACAGTAAAGTATAAAGAGGTAAGTAAAGATGACCACTAACCCTGCCTTCCAGACTTCTTGTATCCACTGCTTATCCTCCCAGCCTTCTTGAATGGGGATGTATTTGTATTTAATTGGAGTCATTTTATTTTTCACTTACGATTATGGGGTGATGCACCCAAATGTCTTCAAAGGTGTTTTCAGAAACAATAGTATTTCATCTTAAAAGTTCCCGTCCGTGTCCATGTTCAATCCTGTCTGACTCTTTGTGAGCCCACCAGGCTCCTCTTTCAGTGGAATTTTCCATACGGGAATACTGGAGTGGGTTGCCATTTCCTCCTCCAGGGGATTTTCCCTACCCTAGGACTGAACCTGCATCTCCTGTGCTTCCTACATTGGCAGAGTCTTTACCATTGAGTTACGGGGGAGGCATTTCACCTTAGTTCAGTTCACTTCAGTTCATTCACTCAGTCTTGTCCAGCTCTTTGTGACCGCATGGACTGCAGTATGCCAGCCTTCCCTGTCCATCACCAACTCCCAGAGCTTGCTCAGACTCTTGTCCATCGAGTCGGTGATACCATCCAACCATCTCATCTTCTGTTGTTTCCTTTTCCTCCTACCTTCAGTCTTTCCCAGCATCAGGGTCTTTTCTAATCAGTCAGCTCTTCGAATCAGGTGGCCAACGTATTAGAGTTTCAGCTTCAGCATCAGTCCTTCCAATGAATATTCAGGACTGATTTCTTTTAGGATTGACTGGTTTGATCTCCTTGTGGTCCAAGGAACTCTCAAGTCTTCTCCAGCACCACAGTTCAAAAGCATCAAGTCTTCAGAGCTCAGCTTTCTTTATTGTCCAACTCTCACATCCATACATGACTACTGGAAAAACCATAGCTTTGACTAGATCAACCTTTGTTAGCAAAAGAATGTCTCTGCTTTTTAATATGCTGTCTAGGCCAGTCATAGCTTTGCTTCCAAGGAGCAAGCATCTTTTAATTTCATGGCTGCATCTTTTAATTTCATCTTTTAATCATCTGCAGTAATTTTGGAGCCCAAGAAAATAAAGTCTGTCACTGTTTCCCCATCTGTTTGTCATGAAATGATGGGACTGGGTGCCATGATCTTAGTTTTTTGAATGTTGAATTTTAAGCCAACTTTTTTCCACTCTCCTCTTAAAATTATTTTGACTCAATCAAGATTTGATAAAAGAATGAGTAGAAATGTTCAATACACATTTGAAGGATGTAGAGGTGGTACTTGAGGAAACTGTACTCCAGTGTGTTACTAAGCAAATGCTGTTTCACCTGTCTTCTCTGGGTACCTGCTTCCCCTGGCTGTGGAATGGCCCTCAAAAGCCCTTTCTCAGCTCTAGGTTCCGGCCTGTCCTCTATGGTTCTGGCATCCCTGCTTGTCTGTATGTCTCTCTCTCTTCCCCAGGTCTGGTTTTTGATGTTCTAGCTGCTAGGACAAGCCTCTAGGCAGTTGTAAAGCAAACCCAGTCATCAGAAGACATAAACAAGTCATTCCCCTCCCCCTCCACAAAGAGGAGAGTCAGAAGGTGACTAGAGTGAACTATGTCCTAGTTCAGTGAGTGAACCTGGGGGAGCCCAGGGCCAAGCCTTCCAGTGACCAAGGGAGTGCCGAGGTCATCACTGGAAGCTGTGGTGAGAGCTGGCACTGTCACCCCGGGGTGAGCAAGGTGGATTCAGCTGCCTGGGCAGAGGGCTTCCCTGTGCACAGCCAGACAGTCCTAGGCTCCATATGGGCTGGAAAAAGATGGATTTGGTAGAGAGAACAGGAGTACAATGGCCCCTCGGTTTCTGTGGGGAGTTGGGTCTAGAACCCCACCTCCAGCAGATACCAAACTCTAAGTATGCTCAAGTTCTTTATATGGTATCCTGTTTGCATACAACCCACACTCATCCTCCCATATACTTTATCTCTGTTGCTATTGTTTAGTCCTAAGTCCTATCCAACTCTTTGGGACCCCATGGACTACAGCACCCCAGGCCTCCCTGTCCTTCACTATCTCTCATAGTTTGCTCAAATTCATGTCCATTGAGTCAGTGATGTTATCTAACCATCCCATCCTCAGCCTCCCCTTTCTCCTCCTACTCTCAATCTTTCCTAGCATCAGGGTCTTTTCCAATGAGTTGGCTCTTTGCATCATGTGGCCAAAGTATTGAAGCCTCAGCTTCAGCATCAGTCCTTCAAATGAATATTCAGGGTTGATTTCCTTTAGGTTTGACTGATTGGATCTCCTTGCAGCCCAAGGGACTCTCAAGAGTCTTCTCCAACACTACAGTTCAAAAGCTTCAGTTCTTTAGTATCCAGCCTTCTTTATGGTCCAACTCCTGCATCCATACATGACTACTGGGAAAACCATATCTTTGATTCTACTGACCTTTGTTGGCAAAGTGATGTGTCTGCTTTTTAATACGCTAAGTTTGTCATATCTTTCCTTCCAAGGAACAAGCATCTTCTAATTTCATGGCTACAGTCACCATCTGCAGTGATTTTGGAGCCCAAGAAAATAAAGTCTATCACTGCTTGCACTTTTCCCCTTCTATTTGCTATGAAGTAGTGGGACCAGATGCCATTATCTTAGTTTTTTGAATGTTGATTTTCAAGTCAGCTTTTTCACTCTCCTCTTTGACCTTCTTCAAGAGGCTCTTTAGTTCCCCTTTACTTTCTGCCATTAAAGTGCTATCATCTACATACATATCTGAGGTTGTTGGTATTTCTCCTGGCAGTGTTGATTCCAGCTTGACTGATTCATCCAGTCTGGTGTTTCACATGATGTACTCTGCATATAAGTTAAATAAGCAGGGTGACAGTATACATCCTTGATGTATTCCTTTCCCAATTTTGAACTAGTCCGTTGTTCCATGTCCAATTCTAACTGTTGCTTCTTTACCCGAATACAGGTTTCTCAAGAACCAGGTAAGGTGGTCTGGTATTCCATCTTTTTAAGAATTTTCAAAAAAAAAAAAAAAAAAGAATTTTTCAGTTTGTTGTGATCCACACTGTCAAAGCCTTTTGCATAGTCAATAAAGGAGAAGTAGATGTTTTTCTGAAATTCTGTTGTTTTCTCTGTGATCCAATGGATGTTGGCCATTTCATCTCTGGTTCCTCTGCCTTTTCTGAACCCAGCTTGTACATTTGGAACTTCTTGGTTCACATACTGTTGAAGCCTAGCTTGAAGTCAGGTTATCTCTAGATGACTTCTAATACCTAATACAGTGTCAGTGCCATGTCAATAGTTGTTGATGTGTAGCAAATTCAAGTTTTGTTTTTTGGAGCTTTCTTGAATTTTTTTAAAAGTATTTTTAATATTTTCCACCCACTGGTTGGTTGAATCTACAGATGCAGAATCCAAAGGTGAACAGAGCCCACTGTAGCCCTGTTCTCCCACCAGGCTGTTAACATATTGTTTCAAATAAAAGTACCCCCTCTTCATAAATCACCAGATACAGGCCCAGAGGGAAATTTAAAGCACAACCCTGTGATTTATAACACATAATTTACCAAACCACACCTAGACTGAAAAGTGTCAAGCTTTGTGGAAGACCTCATAAAAAGATTCCAATTCACAGACTTCCCTGGTGGTCCAGTGGTTAAGGCTTCACCTTCCAATGCGAGGTCCCCCATGCCTTGGGATCAAAACATCAAAACATAAAAAAACAGAAGCAATACTGTAACAAATTCAATAAAGATTTTAAGATGATCCACATCAAAAAATCTTAAAAAAAAAAAGATTCCAACTTTCTTATCCTGTTTATCTGCACTAGCTCAGCTGGAGGGGGGCGGGGCCACGGTATGACTCCACTTCTTTCCTGATGAGCCAGATTCCTGTTTTCCTCTCCCTGACCTACTACCTATAGGCTTAAAACTAGGAGGAATTACAACAGATGGGCTCCAGCAACAAGTTAGCCCTGGGGTGGGGCTGGGGGGTTCCTGGCTGAAAGCATAGGTCAGTGCAAATATCTAGCAGCCCCTGTGGAGCCAGGGTCTGGCTACTCCCAGGGTTCTCAGGCATTTTTCAGGGACCACTCCCCTTATTACAGCACAGGAAAAAAGCAAGAAACATCACTGGGGGCTGGGAGCAGGAACATTTGACCCTGTCTTACACAGGCAGTTTGCCGAGGGCCACCCTTGCAAATGGGCAGGTGCCTCAGTGTTAGATGTTATCACAGCACAGCTCAGAGAGTAAAGAATCTGCCTGCCAGAGTAGGAGATGCGAATTTGATCCCTGGGTTGGGAAGATCCCCTGGAGAAGGGATTGACTATCTACTCCAATATTCTTGCCTGGAGAATCCCATGGACAGAGGAGGCTGAGTGACTAAAACACACACCCTTGCAAATGGGCGGGTGCCTCCATGTTAGGTGTTGTCACAGAATTTGCAAAGCTACTCTCCACAAAATGTGTCCTAACGCAGGATGTGAAAGTTGCTTAGTCATGTCCGACTCTTTGCAACCCCATGAGGATACAGTCCATGAAATTCTCCAGGCCAGACTACTGGAGTGGGTAGCCTTTCCCTTCTCCAGGGGATCTTCCCAACCCAGGGATCGAACCCAGGTCTCCTGCATTGCAGGCAGATTCTTTACCAGCTGAACCACAGTATCATGAGGTCTAAAATCCTACCACTAATGAGTCATGGCCTAGGCTAAGCATGTGTGTGTGTGCCTTCTTTTTTATTTTTTACATTAATTGTATTATTATTATTATTCTATTTGAAAACACATGGCTTGGTGCTTTTTGTGCCTCTTCTCACAGCCCAGAGGCAGCAACTCTCCACTCTGACCCTTTTCTCTGTTTATAAAGAAACTATGAGTTCCTTGAGATTGTTCTGGCCAGCTTAGACCTCTTCTCGGCACTCTTGTTTTGGAGCTGAGCTCAGTCTCTGACATTCCCTGAGAATGTTTCTAAATACTGTTAAACCTCACTGCCTGGGCCCTTCTCATCCAGACAAGAGCCTTGGGTGGGGACAGAGTGAGTCAGCTAGGGTTGAGTCAAGAGGTTGGCAGCTTGCAGCACCCCAAGGCCTGGCCTTCTTTTTATTTATTTATCTTTGTCTGTGCTGGGTCTTCGTTACTGCTCAGACTTTCTCTAGCTGCGGAGAGCGAGGGCTGCTCTAGTTGCAGTGTGCAGGCTTCTCACTGCAGTAGCTTCTTTTGTTGCCTAGCACGGGGTCCCGAGTGAGGGACCTGAGTAGTTGCAGCTGCTCGGCTATAGCACACAGGCTCGGTGACTGTGCTGCCATGGCTTAGCTGTGGGACCGGGGATCGAATCTGTGTCTTCTGCGTTAGCGGGTGAATTCTTCACCATTGAGCCACCAGGGAAGCCTGAAGGCCTGGCCTTGTTCTCTCTGGGCCCCCGGGGACCTAGGAGGCCTGCTTCTCCTTGGTGGGACCACAACTCCTTGGCATGTGGACTCTTGTCCGCCTGCAACATAGGACATGCTTCTAGTGGGAGGCTTTTCATTCTGTTCTTTACCAACAACATTAGCAACTGAACCAAAAACCGCCCTGGTGCACTGGTTGACTGCCCCATACTGCTAGAATTCTTGCTTTTTGATCAGTAGAGATAAAATGAGATGCCTTCACAGTAAGTAAACATGTTCTGATGTCATCTTTCCTTATCTCTCCAATAATATTTCATGCTTTCCATGCCTTGAAGCTGGAGGCATTTTCTTGTGCTCTGAAGCCCAGCTTCCTCAAGGCTCCTTGCTGGGGTCCTTGTCCCCCTCTGCCCTCCCCAGGCAAAGTCTGCCCTCTCTGGATTTGCACCTGCCATGCCTCATGGTTTCCCTGCAGAGACAGAGCTTCTTGGTGGAAGGTCCTTTTTTTTTTTTTTGTCTTATTTCTCATGGCAACCGCTGCTTCTACATAGAGCTCATTGTGCATGTAGTTCAGTTCAGTAGCTCAGTCATGTCCAACTTTTTGCGACCCCATGGACTGTAGCACACCAGGCTTTCCAGTCCATCACCAACTCCCAGAGCTTGCTCAAACTCATGTCCATTGAGCCATTGGTGCCATCCAACCATCTCATCCTCTGTCACCCGCTTCTGTTCCTGCCTTCAATCTTTCCCAGCATTAGGGTCTCTTCCAGTGAGTCAATTCTTCACATCAGGTGTCCAAAGTATTGGAGTTTCAGCTTCAGCAAATCCTTTAGAATTGAATGGTTTGATCTCCTTGCAGTCCAAGGGACTCTCAAGAGTATTCTCCAACACCACAGTTCAAAAGCATCAGTTCTTCAGCACTCAGATTTCTTTATGGTCCAACTCTCACATCCGCACATGACTACTGTAAAAACCATAGCTTTGACTAGACAGACTTTGTCGGCAAAGTAATGTCTCTGCTTTTTAATATGCTGTCTAGGTCGGTCATAGCTTTTCTTCCAAGCACCAAACATCTTTTAATTTCATGGCTGCAGTCACCATCTGCAGTGATTTTGGAGCTCCCAAAAATAGTCTGTCACTGTTTCCATTGTTTCCCCATCTATTTGCCATGAAGCAATGGGACTGGATGCCATGACCTTCATTTTCTGAATGTTGAGTTTTAAGCCAACTTTATCAGTCTTCTCTTTCACTTTCATCAAGAGGCTCTTTAGCTCCTCTTTGCTTTCTGCCATAAAGGTGGTGTCACTGCATATCTGAGGTTCTTGACATTTCTCCCCGCTTGTGCTTCATCCTCTCTGGCATTTCACATGATGTACTCTGCATATAAGTTAGATAAGCAGGGGGACAACATACAGCCTTGACATACTCCTTTCCCAATTTGGAATCAGTCCATTTTTCCATGTCCAGTTCTAACTGTTGCTTCTTGACCTGCATACAGATTTCTCAGGAGGCAGGTAAGGTGGTCTGGTATTCCCATCTCTTTCAGAATTTTCCACAGTTTGTTGTGATCCACACAGTTAAGGGCTTTGACATAGTCAATAAAGCAGAAGTAGATGTTTTTTCTGGAACTCTCTTTCTTTTTCGATGATCCAACAAATGTTGGCAATTTGATCTCTGGTTCCTCTTCCTTTTCTAAATCCAACTTGAATATCTGGAAGTTCACTGTTCATGTACTGTTGAAGCCTGGCTTGGAGAATTTTGAGTGTTACTTTGCTAGTGTGTGAGATGAGTGCAATTGTGCAGTAGTTTGAACATTCTTTGGCATTGCCTTTCTTTGGGATTGGCATGAAAACTGACCTTTTCCAGTCCTGTGGCCACTGCTGAGTTTTCCAAATTTGCTGACATACTGAGTGCAGCACTTTCACAGCATCATCTTTTAGGATTTGAAACAGCTCAGCTGGAATTCCATCACCTCCACTAGCTTTGTTCATAGTGATACTTCCTAAGTCCCACCTGACTTCGGACTCCAGGATGTCTGGCTTGGTGATTGGTTATCTGGGTCATTAAGATATTTTTGTATAGCTCTTCTGTGTATTCTTGCCACCTCTTAATATCTTCTGCTTCTGTTAGGTCCATATCATTTCTGTCCTTTATTTTGCCCATCTTTGCATGAAATGTTCCCTTGGTATCTCTAATTTTCTTGAAGAGATTGCTAGTCTTTCCCATTTTGTTGTTTTCCTCTATTTCTTTGCATTGATCACTGAGGAGGGATTTCTTATCTCTCCTTGCTATTCTTTGGGACTCTGTATTCAGATAGGTATATCTTTCCTTTTCTCTTTTGCCTTTCACTTCTCTTCTTTTCTCAGCTGTTTGTAAGTAAGTGTTAGTGGCTCAGTCATGCCAGACTCTTTGTGACCCCATGGACTGCAGCCCACCAGCCTCCTGTGTCCCTGAGATTTTCAAGGCAAGAATACTGGAGTTGCCATTTCCTTCTCCAGGGGATCCTTTCGACCCAGGGATTGAACCAGGGTCTCCTGCACTGCAGGCAGATTCTTTACAGACTGAACTACAAGGGAAACCCTACAGGGAAGCTGTTTGTAAAACCACCTCAGACAACCATTTTGCCTTTTTGCATTTCTTTTTCTTGGGGAGAGTCTTGATCACTGCCTCCTGTACAATGTCCTGAACCTCTGTCCATAGTTCTTCAGGTACATAGTAGGTGCTCATTTTTGGTGCCTCTCTTACACGGATGACCCCACCTTCCAGCAGGATTGAAAGTGCCTCTTTCTTAAGGCCAGGGAAAGGAGTGAATGTTCCCTGTAAATAGAGGGTGGTAAAAGCCAAGCCTTCCACATGGAGCTGTCCACTGCTATGTCCTCTCTCAGTGCCACTGGACTCTAGGACACATTTGCCCTGCCTCACAGACTGACACCAAGAGACGTTCATCTCATGACCTTCCTTCTGGTTTCCCAGCTGCAACTGCTGTCCCCTCCCAGAGGTTCCCCTGAACTCTCTGGATGTCCCCCCAAATGCCTCCCTCTTCATTTTGACAACTGACTCCTTTCTGTGACAAAGGGAACAGAGGTAAGACTCCACCCCTCATGCCTTCTCACCTGCAGAGGGACTGCCTCTGCTCCTGCCCTTTTCCTTCACCCCTTCTCCAGCCCAAGGCTCATTCCTCCTCACATACTCTGGATTTCTGCTCTTTATTCCTGTAGTGGGACTTGTGTCATTCAAGCTTGGAGCTCCCTTTCCTGCCCACCCCCACCTTCCCTTCTGGCTGCTCCAGGACCTGGCCTCCTGGAGGAGGGGCTGACTCCAGTCTGGGCAGGATATGCATGAGACGAGCTTCCTAGGACAGTGTGTCACCCTGGAAAACAAAGTGCCTGGGTCACATCAGAAGGACCCAGGAGTCAGTTAGAAGAGGCTCCCGCTGGCCAAGGACTGGCCAGTGTGGTCCAGTGAGATTCAGGGAGGAGACTAACAAAGGGAGCAGATGCAAACACAGCGACTGTGGCTCCGCCCACTAATGCTGAGCATGAAAACACAGAGCACAAAATACTCACGGCTCACTTTTGAAGAATACTAGAAAATCAGCTCATTATTTGGACCACTGATGAATAAGGAATTTCACCTTTATCCTGCCTTTCCTATATGAACTGTGCCTCAGAGTTAACTGAATAATTGAATGATTGATGAGAAGACATTTCCCTTTATATATATATATATATATATATATATATATTTATATATTTATATAATTTTATTTATGTATTGTTTACTGTGCTGGGTCTTCGTTGCTGCCCAGGCTTTCTCTAGCTGTGCTGAGTAGGGGTTACTCTTCATTGCAGTACAGGGGCTTACTGCAGTGGCTTCTCTTATTGCAGAGCACAGGCTCTAGGACACGCAGGCTTCAGTAGCTGTGGTTCACAGGCTCATTAGTTGTGGTTCCTGGGCTCTGGAGTTCGGGCTCAGTAGTCTTGGCACATGGGCTTAGTTGCTCCACAGTATATGGGATCTTCCTAGACCAAGGATTGAACCCATGTCTCCTGCATTGGCAGTCAGATTATTTACCACTGAGCCACCAGGGAAACCCCAGAGGGGATGTTTCTTTTTATAGAAGTATGCCAGCAAATAAAAAAGAAACAATGGAATTCTGATGTCAGCGTCTCACAAGTATGGATCCTATCTCTAATGAAGTAATGAATTTAGGTTCTGCTGCTGCTGCTAAGTCGCTTCAGTCGTGTCTGACTCTGTGTGACCCCATAGACGGCAGCCCACCAGGCTCCCCATCCCTGGGATTCTCCAGGCAAGAACACTGGAGTGGGTTGCCATTGCCTTCTCCAATGCATGAAAGTGAAAAGTGAAAGTGAAGTCGCTCAGTCGTGTCCGACTCTTGGCATCCCCATGAACTGCAGCCTTCCAGGTTCCTCTGCCCATGGGATTTTCCAGGCAAGAGTACTGGAGTGGGGTGCCATTGCCGTCTCTGGAATTTAGCTGAGGCATGTCTAATACTGCAGGGGATGACCCGATGCTCAGTGCCTCTCTGCCTTGAATCAACCGGAATATGATCAGACCTCCAGACCTCATTACCAGTTTCAGGAAATACAAAGGAAATGCACAAAGAATGAGTTTGATCATGTCATAAAGAAGGAGTCAGCACAGCACACAGTGTAGGAAACTCCACAAAAAGAAGGGCCCGGCCTCCGTGATGACAGTGACAAATGGCTCAGGACAAAGACAGAGGGGAATCTCTAGATGGAGAGACCTAGGAGACGTGTCAGATGGTACGCGGGTGGGCTGTTCATGTTCCCGCCTGGTAGTGAACTCAGAGCATGAGACCATTTACCGGACACTCAGGGGAGTGAAAACACGGGCTGGGTAGTTGATACTGCTATGGGATTATTCTTGCTTGGGGGAGCCATGATGATGGTAAAGTGGTTATGCTTAAAAATGTATCTTTTAGAAATACACATGAAATTGTATAGGTGAAATATAATGTCTTGGATTTTCTGCAAAATAATCCTGGGACAGGAAGTGAGTCAAGACAGGAAACAAAATTGGCCATACATTGATCATTGACGAAGGCTGGTGTTGGATCCCTGGGGCTTTGTTATGTTATCTCCATTTCCGTCTATGCTTGAATATGTCCACACATTTAAAACATATCCCTTCTCCTCCCTAAGTCCCTCTCCAACATTGGGCCTTTCCTTTCTCAGTACAGCCAACCTTCCTGAAATGGTTTTCTGCTCCATGCTGTCTCCTCTTCCACACCCACCCCGCCCCACACCCATGGAAACTTTAGTCATCCCCTTCCAGGTGAAGTCAGTAGACCCTGACTTCTTCGCAGCCTCCAGTGTCTCCCTTGGGCTTCCTGGACATCACAGTCTTCTGGCTTTTCCCTCTGCTCCATCCTCAGCTTCCAGCCTGTCTCCCTGCCTGGCCCATAGGTGTTGGCAAGATTTCTTCCCTCCTGGTTGTCTACACCCACATCCCTCACCAGCCTAAGGTTCTTCCACAGACTCCAGACACACATGTCCAACTCCAGTCAACATCCCCACTGAATGGTACTTCAGGAACCGATTGCTCAACAAATATAAACTAATTCCCTGTCCCCACCTCCGCCCCTCAAGTCTGTTTGTCCTCTGTTCCCTCTCTCTGTGAATATGCCACCATCCACATAACTGCCCAGGTCCAGCAGTTGGGTGTCACCTTCCTCCTTATTTGCCTCCTTTCTCTCACCTCTTAGACCTTTCTTCCATCTGCGCTCCCAGACAACCGTCAGATTGCTGCCAGAGTCCTCAGCCTTGCCCTCTCACCCTGCTCCATCCCCACTCCCCAATCAGCCTGTCTTGGAGGCTTCTGTACCTGCCGTGCTCCCTCTGCACAGACTTCTCTTCTCCAAGCTCTAGGCCAACTCCTAGTGTGCTCCTGACATGTCACCTCCTGTGACCATCAAGCCTGGGTCAAGCGACCCTCTTTGGCACCCATGTCCCCTATTGGACTTCCCAGGTGGCACAGTGTTAAAGAATCTGCCCACCAATGCAGGAGACTCAGGTTCAATCCCTGGGTCCGGAAGATCCCCTGGAGGAGGAAATGGCAACCCACTCCAGTATTCTTGCCTGGGAAATCCCATGGACAGAGGAGTCTGGTGGGCTACAGTCTATGGGGTCACAAAGAATTGGACAAGACTTAGCGACTAAACAGCAACAACAGTGTCTCCTAGTGTAACGTGAGTTGGTGTTGTGATCGCTGGTGACCTGACACCTTCACTAGGTGGAAGCTCTTGGCAAGGAGAGAACCACATCGGTCCAGCACTGCACTATGTCCAGGGATTCCCCTGGCCTCCGCCCCCTCCTAGGTCGGGCAGTGGGAGGTCTGGAGCACAGCTGGGGCTGTGGATTCCCTGAATCCTTCCCCCACTACTCCTCTGCGAAAGTCCCTCTCAGTCCAGCAGGTCCCTCTGCAGCCTCAGCGCCCTGGATCCCAGTGACAGCCCACTCCCCTGGCTTCCACGGACCTCAGGTGGCAGCTTCCTGATGCCTCCCACCTGGGAGTGCCCTCCCTAGCACTGTTCAGGCTTATACAGAACCCTACAGCCTTGTTCTGTGTTGAATAATGTTCCCCTCCTGCCCTGCCCCCCCACAAATTCATGTTCTTCCCTGAAGCTCTGAATGTGGCCTTATATCACTGCAGATATAATGAGTTTAGCTGAAGTCCTCCTGGAGTTGGGAGCATAAATCCAGCATAAGTGGTGTCCTTATTAAAGGGAAACAGAGATACAGACAGGGAGAAAAGACGATGTGAATGCAGACAAGCCAGGAGAAGGTTAAAACAGAGGCTGATTAGAGCCATGTAGCTACAAGAAGGCAGTGGCAGCCCACTCCAGTAATCTTGCCTGGAGAATCCCATGGACAGAGGAACTTGGGAGGCTTCAGTCCATGGGGTTGCAAAGAGTTGGACACGACTGAGCAGCTAACACACACACACACACACACACACACCCCCGACAAGGTCAAAAGCACCCGGGATGGCCAGTGACATTAGAAGCTGAGAGAAAGACGTGAAACAGAAACTTCCCTGGAGACTTTGGAGGGAGCACAGCCCTGCCGACATCTTTTTTTCTTTTTATTAGATTTTTTTTTCTTAATGTGGGCCATTTTTAAAGTCTTTATTGAATTTGTTGCAATATTGGTTTTGTTTTTATTTTTTTTTTTTTTTTTTTTTTTTGCTGAGAGGCATGTGTGATCTTAGCTCCCTGGCCAGGAATCAAGCCTGCACCCATGCATTGGGAGGTGAAGTCTCAACCACCGGACCACCAGGGAAGTCCCCTGCCCACATTTTGGCCTCCAGAACAGAGAGACTGTAAATGTCTGTATCTTAAGTCACTCAGTTTGAGGTCCTTTGTTATGGTCATCCCAGGAAATGAACCTGAGTCCTCCCTCATGCTCACATGAGTTTCCCTCTGAGAGGACCAGCCTGTTCCTGCCACACGCCTTTACTCTATGAATCCTGCAAAAGCAAGGCCCCTATTGACTGAGGCCTCCGTGCCTGGCTCCGGGCTGGCTCCGGTAGGCACCCAAGACATGTTTGTTGGATCAGAGTGTTTGTACCTCTCATTGGGTCTGTTCCTCTTTTTCTGAAATAAAATCGAAATAAATTCGAACTCGACATGGAAGTTTGAGGTTAAAGCCGAGGGCTACCCAGGCAGATGTGTTCAGAGGCAGCCCCAGGTCTGGGCACCCTGGGCTGATCTCTGTGGAAGCCCGGCCATCGGCTTTGGCACCAGCAAGCAGCTGACAGGCACTGCTGTGCTGACCAATGTGCTTCGTCATGAGCTTGAAATGCTGGATATGAAATGACAACTGGGCTGGAAATTTATTTGTTGATTTGCATAAGAAATGTCAACATAACAAGTTGAAAGAAAAGAGTGTCAGATTCTTAAATATAATTTCAACTTTTGGGAAATGTGTGTGATTGTAAGAACAACTTTCAGGTGGTCATCTACTTTAACCAAGAAAGTGTCCCCGTGGTAACATCCCAGCTGTCTCCCGCCCTGAGCTTACGTGCAGCCACGTCAAGCATGAGACCTGGTATGTCCACTGTAGCAATTACTTGTTTTCATTTCAAAATGTGAACTGTTTTATTTGGAAGTTTCATACAAATGTACTGTCTCCCTAATACTTTTCAAATGTTTCTTACAATCAATCATACAAAATAATAATGTAAAAACTATGTTTTGTAAAATATTACTATTTTAATCTTTGTAAAATTAATAGGGGCTTCCCTGGTGGCTCAGTGGTAAGAATCTGCGTGCCAGTGCAGGAGATGCAGGAGTTGTAGGTTCGATCCCTGGGTTTGGAAGATCCCCCAGAGAAGGAAATGGCAACCAGCTCCCGTATTCTTGCCTGGGAAATTCCATGGACAGAGGAACCTGGTGGGTCACAGTCCATGGAGTCACAAGAGTTAGACAGGACTGAGTGACTAAAACAACAGCAGCAAAATTGATAGATGGATATTTTTTGCAAATATTGTACAGACCAGCTCAGGTTCCTCTGGTTTCCCCCGTGTGCCACACAAGTATCATCTCTTTCTAGGTGAGAAATGGTGTAGAAACGGAGGGGCTCCCTGTGCTGAGTTCTCCCGCATCTTTTTGTGCTGTTGGCAAACATGGATGAGGCCTTGAGTTGGGCAGGACCCTGAGAATCCCTTGGTACCAGGCTAGGGGCCAGGAGACAGGTTTAGAAATAACCAGTACTAGTTCATTGTGATAGATAAGTCAGGACCCAGAGGCTCCAGTAGCTCCCTGGGAAAGCAGAAAACCGACAAATACTTGACCTGGGTCTTGAAGTTTGAGCTCACTAGAAAAGGCTGGCCTGGAGGCCCAGGGCAGAAATAGCAACCTGACATGTAAGAAAGTCTTAGAAACTAGAGAATGGTCTGAGCTTTGGTCCTAAAGTCATGAGTGGGTTTGGGTCTTGCTTTCTAGCTAGTAAGGACTGGGGCTCATTCCTGATCCAAAGGGGGGTCTTGAAAGGTTTTCCTCAGGAATGCCAGGGTCCAGTCTGCTTTGGGGGGGCAGTTTGAGGTGCTGGAGAAGTGGATTTGGGGAGGGAGGGCTTCTTGGAGGCTGGGAGCCTGAGGAGCCCTGAGCAGAGCCCTGGGCAGGTGAGAGTGCAGGGTGACTTGGAGGGGAGAGGAAGCCAGGCTGGGCAGGCTTGAATCCACAGGAAAAGTTAGGGAGAGAGGTAGGGAAGGGAGGAGAACTGTCTGAGAGAGGAGGTCTGGGGAAAGAGACCTCACCAAGGGGAGGCAGAAATCAGGAGATGGGCCGCCTCGCTTGCAGGGTGAGCAGCAGCCATCCTTCGGCTCAACCTCTGGCTTCACTGAAGTGGCAGTTCTCCTTCCCACATGGAGGAGGCATCTCAAAAGCCAACAGAGGTGGGGTATTTGACACCCAGTTCAGCCAGCGGGAAAGAATGGCACAGTGTTCCCCCAGGCACAGCAGGGCCCCCGAGATCCTGGGTGGGTCTCCCGAGACCCAGGTGAATGCCTGCCCAGAGGCCACAGGGCCCGGCCCTCTGTCTCCTACAGACCTCTCGCGCATTTACGGCCAGGCGTTGAATTTGTTTTAGCTTCAAGCGTTGGTTTAATCGTGCGGACATTTCTGCCTGGAGTTTCTTTTCTGTCTCATGGGGCCTTTCCTGGGAGCAGGCACCTGGGCTGGGTTTGGATGCCATGTGTCCACCCTGGGTGCTCTGCAGGTCCGGAGGAAAATAATCAGGCTTGGGCGGGGAGGGGATGGTGCCAAGGGTCTGGATTAGGAGAGGGGATGTCTGACTGCACAGGAGAGGTTGGTCTAGAGCAGGTGACTGAGAGCAGGTGAGGTGAGCCGCGTGTCACACTTACACAGGTGTGATCAAAGATGGGTCAATACAGCCATCATGGGCCCCATTTTCATTTAATACAACGTCAATCTAAGTCTGACCCCTGAGAGGAGGCAATAGAAATAATGTTGGGGGCAGGTGGCAGCGGCAAGGCTGCCCCTTTAGTGCCATCCTTTCTCGGAAGCCGCTCTCTGGGTAGGACCTGCCTTGAGGACTAAGCGTCCTTGGGGAACGCCTCTTCGGTCAGTGGGAACTCAAGCCCGGGCGCGCGCAGGCAGGTGCTGCTGGGACCTGAGGCCACGGGGAAGACTCCTGCGCGGCGATGCCCGGGGCTCCGCGTGGGGGCGCCCCGCCCGCCGTCCCCAGGCTGCCAGGGCCCCCGGGCGGCTCCGGGGCCGGGGGAGGACGGGAGGAGGATGAGCCGGAGGGGAGGGGCCCGAGCCGGCGCCCCGCGGTCGCTGAAAGTGAAAGGGCCGCCGGGGCCTCCGCGCCGCCCCAGGAAGTCGCGACAGGAAGCGCCCGCGGCGGCGGGGCCGGGCGGCGGGGCGCGGGCCTGGGGGCGCAGGTGAGGCGTGGGGACCCGGACGGGGCGGGGAGAGGGTTTGCCATGCGCGGACCCCCTGCCCACCGTCCGCGCCGGCCGGGCCTGGGAACCAGGGCGCCGGGGCCGAGCGACACCTGCCAGCGCTGGCGACGCGCGGGGAGCCGGGGTCCCTGCGCCGGGCGCGCGTCTTTGTGCTGGTCCGGGGCCGGGAGCCTCCCGGGCCCAGGGGAGCGGATGCAGCCGGGCGGGGGTGGGTCTACGGGATCACCCGGGCTCCCCGGGACCCGGGAGCGGAGGCGCGAGCCGGTGGTGGGCCGGCACTCGCCCATCGGAGCTCCGGGCGCGGGCGAGCCGAGCCGTCCTCCCGGGCCCTTCCCGGGCCGCCGGGCCGCGGTGACAGCTATGCCGGGTGTCGGGCGGGGAGCAGGGCGCGGGGCTGTCGCGCGGCGGAGACGGGGGCGTGCCCGCCTGTCCTCCTCCGGGACCGACCGCGGGGAGGAGCCGGCGCCCGCACCCGGGGCCTTCGGGTTGTTTGTCTGTGAGCGGCTGGTCCCCAGAGCCCGGAGCCTCCGGGAGTGATTTACAGGACTCAGAGCCCCGGAAAGTCTGGCTTATTTTTCTTCCTGCCCCCACCCTCCTGCCGTCCCAGCCTCCGCAGCCACCCTGCTGATCCCGGTGACCTGGCGACCCGGGACTGAGACCCCAGTGCTGGAAGCCCCTCGCCCCACCATCAGGTTTGATTTTCTCTAGCCTGTCTTTCCTTTCCTCTCCCTGACCTGCCCGCCTGGACAGTGGCCACCTGCCCTTGAATTTCAGTCCTATGAGGATGTCTGAGTTGGTAACTAGATTAAATTTCCCCATTGCTCTTTCTTTAAGGCCTTTTAAAATGAACCTTGAGAACCCAGGACTGGAGACCCCCAGAGTCTTACCACATGGTTTTGGAAGCGCCTTTGCAGATTCTGTGTTGTGCACACCCCCTGGGGTGCTGCTTGTTGGTGGGAAAAAGCGATCGAGATGGAGGGTTCGCATTTGTATTGAAGCCCAGGAAAGAGATACTGGCTCTTGTCATTAATCTTTAATATTGCTGACAGCCTAAAGCACAGACCATAGAAAGTGTTTTCTCTGGAAAGCAAGTTTCCCTCACTCATGATCTTTCTCTTGCTCATAAAAGAAAAATGTATGAAAACTTGTTTGTCTTAAAATAAGACCCAGCTTAAAAGTTTTGCCTTTAGGTAGGTTATTTAAGGTATGCATGGGATTGCTTTGACTACTGACAACAGAGCTTCAGTTGTGGGAAGACCCTTTCTGTGTTATTCTCTTCATTGCTTGCCTTTGAGTCTCTCTTTCACCTCCAGTGAGTACACAGGACTCTTCCGCAAGTGGTGAGGCCAAAGGTGGAGCTCCAGAATTCATATTGCCTTCAGGTCATTCCATTTCATAGTTTTACAGTTTATAGACTAAGTTGGGCTCTTTCCCATGATGGGTATAAAAACGTGCTTTGTGGATTGTAACAGAGATGCTGTGGTGGGGTGCTTCTGAAGTTGTTATCTTTGAAACTGGATATTCTTACACTTTTCCCTCCTGTGGTGCTGTGAGTTCCAGGTGTCTATTAAGAGCCATTTTTTTAAAAGTGCATGTTCTTTTTATGTACTTGGGTTATGTGTCAAAAACAAGGCTTAAACCAAGTGATCAGCTCCAGTTCTGCTGTTCTCTCTTTGGAGGGGACCTGCCCAGAGGAAGCGAGGAGGGGAGGGGACTGAGGGAAACTGGACCAACCTGAATTTGCCCCAGGTGTCCAGCGCCCCGGGCCAGCCTCTGGGCCAGCCGTGGGGCTGGCAGGAGAGTGCACAGTTGTCAGTGGTGTCCTTGGAGCTCTTGACCAGCCCTCTCTGAAATGGTCAGTGGTCACCAGTCAGACTTTGGAGGGAAGGACCTGATTAAATCGAGCTCTTAACGTCCAACATGTAAAATCACTATGTTTACACATCTTAATTGCACCAACGGTGAGAATTTATAGCACTGGAGTTCACCCATTTTATAGAAGGAGGAAGAACCATGGTTTTCAAAGGAAATCGAGATTTTTTTTTCCCTGCTGATTTTTCCAACGTCTTGTGGATTTTGTTTTAAAGTTCCAAGTTATACCAGCCTTGAATTGAGGTTGATTGATTAGTTGATGTGTTCGTGTGTGCTTAGTCGCTCAATCATATGTGACTCTTTGCTACCCTTTGGACTGTAGCCCGCTCGGCTCCTCTGTCCATGGGATTCTCCAGGCAAGAATACTGGAGTGAGTTGCCATTTCCTTCTTCAGGGGATCTTCCCAACCCAAGGACTGAACCCACGTCTCCTGCACTGCAGGCAGATTCTTTCCCTCTGAGCCACCAGGGCAGTCCCTTAGTGGGTATAGTAGATGCAGTTGGATACTTCCAGACAAGCTGTACCTAGAGAAGCAGTGTCTGGACAGAGGAGGACATTTGCTTCTGACCATCCATTTCCGGGCACTGTAAAATTCAGACCAAATCCATTACTTTAAAGTCAGCACCCAAAAATTGTTTCTCAGTGTATGTGTGCGGTCACTTCAGTTGTGTCCAACTCTTTGCTACCCTATGGACCATAGCCCGCCTGGCTTCTCTGTCCATGGGATTCTCCAGGCAAGAATACTGGAGTGGGTTGCCATGCCCTCCTCCAGGGGATCTTTCCAACCCAGGAATGGAGGCCTAGTCTCTTATGTCTCCTGAATTGGCAGGTGAGTTCTTCTCAGGCACCACCTGAGAAGCCCCTTCTCAAAGTATGTTTAGGTCCAAGTCGGAGCCCACTCATTTTGAGCAGAACTTTAGTAAAATCTTTTTAAAACGTAGAGCTATGAGCAACAGCAGTGTTGAAACACTTAAGGAGCTTGATTCCATGCATCTCTTGGGCGCTGGCTCTGTGCTAGACCAGGGAATGGAGGCTGGGAGGGCTCCTGCAGTCCTTTGATGCCTCTAGTGATGTCTGCTGAGAACAGAACGAGCTCCTCTTGACTGGGCATCTCCTGCACACCAGGCTCTGTGCTCAGGGCTGTCCACAGATCGCACATCTCATTTTTAATAGCAACCCAAAAATGTAGATGCAACCATCCCTGTTTTTTAGCTGGGGCAAGTGAGGGAGCAGAAAGTTTGTGACATGCCTGGGATTACCCAGCCCAGGGCCAGCCATGAGGGCAGGTGGCACTCCAGGCAGGATGATGAGCTGGTAGGAGCAAAGGTGTAGTTCTCCTGGCTGAAGCAGAAGGAGGGACTCATTGCCTCTCTGAGAGGAGATGGGGGTCGGGGGACAGGTACGACAGCTTGTTGTTGTTCAGCGTCGCAGTAGTCATGTCTGACTCTTTGCAACCCCATGGACTGCAGCACACCAGACTTCCTCGTCCTTCACTATCTCCCTGAGTTTGCTCAAACTCATGTCCATTGAGTTGGTGATGTCATCCAACCATCTCATCCTCTGTCACCCCCTTTTCCTGCCCTCTGTCTTTCCCAGCATCAGGGTCTTTTCCAACGAGTTGGCTCTTCCCATCAGGTACTTCCCATCCAGGCCAAAGTACTGGAGCTTCAGCTTCAGCATCAGTCCTTCCAATGAATATTCAGGACTGATTTCCTTCAGGATTAACTGGTTTGATCCCCTTGCAGTCCAAGGGTCTCTCAAGAGTCTTCTTCAGTGCCAGGGTTCAAAAGCATCAATTCCTCAGGACTCAACCATCCTTATGGTCCAACTCTCACATTCATACTTGACTACTGAAAAAACCATAGCTTTGACTACACGTACCTGTGTTGGCAAAGTGATGTCTCTGCTTTTTAATACGCTATCTAGGTTTGTCATAGCTTTTCTTCTAAGGAGCAAGCATCTTTTAATTTCATAGCTGTGTGATGGCTTGCCAAGGTGCATTTTGAAAGCTCACTCTAGAGGGAAGGCAGGCGTGAACATGGGGATCCTGAGGCCCTTAGGAACATTTTAGATCCTCTAACTTAGAACTATTGGCTGTTACTTGTCTGTTATCTCAAGGAAGTTGTTTAAAGACATTGAATACATTTTTAAGCTTTAAATCAAAATCAATGTTCCATCAAAAGTAGCCTTCTTTAAAAACACCATATAACCTGTGACTTTTCCATAAGCACTAAGATGGAACTGCACATGCTCCCAGGGGCGTGGTGTGCTCTGTGATGTAATGCATGGGTCCCCAAGATTCCTCCTCACCCACAAACATAGGAGAAAAACTGGAAGACAGCACACGTGATGAGGTTGGCTTTGAAACGGGCGGCCAGGCCTCCCTGCCGCTTCCTGTCTTGCTCAGAAAGGGGCCATTTTCCAAGGCCCCTGCAGTCACCACAGGAGTGAGAAATGAGGAGGCTGATTCTAGGTGTTCATCCCCATGGCATCACATGTATTTAGACTCCCATTGCAAAGCCACAGTCAAATGATGGGCTTGATGACATACCACCTGGTCCAGGCCTACGTTCCTCTCTGTTACTGTAGCTCAGACGTGGCCCAGCCCCCAGCAGGGGAATCAGGACCGGCTGGTTGGTGGCCCTCTGGTGACTGAGCGCCTGGTGTGACCTCTGGGCTCCTGCTGGGCTCCTGTGAGTATGAATGTCAGCTCTGCGGAGTGTGGTGGTGAAGAGTGAGTGGTTGATCTCTGGGTGCCTTCCGAATAGAGATAAATTCAGCCATTCTCTTCATTGCACCCTCAGAACATCATGTGAAGTTCCTTTCAGCGATGGTTGAATAAGCTGCCCCCGCAGGGCACATGCTCCACCCCCACCAGGTAGCTGTTATGGTGGGAGCGCCCTGTCGCGTCTCTGGCTCTGCTCTGGGCTGGGTGACCACACTGTGTGTAGTTACTTCCGCCAGGGCCTCTGATGACACCTGACCTTTCCACCCCTCCTTCTTGTAGACAGCTGAGCCTCTCCTGGAGGACAGAGAGGAGGCGAGTCCCCACGAGCATCCTTACTTGCTTCCTGGGATTAAGAACCTATTTATGAAGCATCTCATTTTATGACCGAAGCTCCACATCCAGGGAGACGTCAATGGCCCAGCTTCCCCCTGGCATTCGCTTCATCATCTCCTTCTCCAGGGATCAGTGGTAAGTCGGGGGCAGCGTGCCACCCTGCAGCCAGCAGGTCCCCCACCCCCAGTTTCCTGATAAGACACATGTGGATGCCCGCCCTCGCCATAACTGTTGAATGGTTTATCTGTGGTGGAAGTGGTGACCAGGAATGCTGCTGAGCTGTCCACCTTTGCTTCTGCAGTGACAGACTGAAAACCTCTGGGCTTCTCAGTGGTTTCTAGTCCACTAAATATCCTCTTGGTAGGATGAGTAGGCTGCAGTCCATGGGATCGCTAAGGGTCAGACACAACTGAGCGACTTCACTTTCATGCATTGGAGAAGGAAATGGCAACCCACTCCAGTATTCTTGCCTGGAGAATCCCAGGGACAGGGCAGCCTGGTGGGCTGTCGTCTCTGGGGTCACACAGAGTCGGACACGACTGAAGCGACTTAGCAGCAGCAGCAGGATGAGTAAATGGCTGTGGGTGAAATAAGTATATTAACTCTGAACTTAACGAGTGGCCTTGCTGAGCTGCTGGGACTTTGGAAGAGAAAATGAAATCTGAACAAGTTAAACACAGACCAAAACACCCCTTTGTGTTCCGAGAGCGCCTTGTGTGCTCTCTGAGAGTCCTTCTCCTAGGAGACTTGTGAATCCCACACACACTCCTTGGGGGAGGCTGAAGGTGAGGGCGGAGTCTAGAGCTGGGCTGTCTCGTCTCTGAGCCACACTCTTTCCTGCTGATCTCTGTCAGTCAACCCTCTACCCTGTTAGGTTGAATGACTTGGGGCATGTGAATTAAATCGACAAAAGCAGATGCACAAGAGAGAAGACAGATTTAGCCACATGTGTGTGGGAGTTCACAGAAAAAGGTGACTCCTGGGGGCCTTAGAATTTGGGATGTGTATACCACCTTAGTAGGGGAAGAGAAGGAGGAGGGCATGTTTGGGAAAGCAAATGACTTTCTGGAAAGGTAAACGGGCTCTTGGGAGACTAGCAGGGGGCCAGGATACAGTTGTGACAGTCTGTCTGGGTGTGAGGTGGGTGCTTCCCGCCTCTAGCACTAAGACTCCGTCTCTTCTGGCTACTCCCAGGGAGGATCGATGACGAGTTGTTCTGGAGGCTCTGTTTTTAGGCAGATGAGAGATTTCAGAAACTCAAACGCCTTCTGCTCACAGTAATGTTTATGCCACAGCGTGTGTTCTGGGTCCCTTAGGCTCCATCTCCTGGCCATGTGCCACCTACACATCCTTTGCAGCTTCTCTGGGCCAGGCTGGTGGCTGCTGTGCCCACAGGGTCTCAGAAGTGTCTTCAGACATCTGGCTCTTCCTACAACAGTTTGCTTGTCGATTCATCTCCCATCTAGTGCTAGTCTAGACAGAAGTAGTTCAACACTTACTTTTTTTTAGTGGATATTTATTTTTGTTTTCTTTTGTAACTTTACTTGGATATAATTTTTCAAACTCACAGGAGAAAATGATAAGAATGTTACATAGAACTCCTATAATCACAAATCCCACCCCACCCCCACCCCTGCCTTTTTTTACGTTAAAACCTCAGAGATAGAGCATTGCTTCTTACACTGTAATGTGCATAGGAATTACTCAAAACTTGTTAAAATGCAGATCCTGACTCAGCAGACCTGGGGTGGCACCTGAGAACCTCCATTTCCCAGGTGATGTGATACTGTGGGTCTACAGACCATTCTTTGAGTAGCACAGAGATGGCATATTTGTCTTCATTTCTGTTCCATCTCTACCTTAAACTTGCTCTTTGACCTTGAAAGGTTATTTAACCTTTCTAGACCTCAGCTTCCTTGGCTGTAAGAGAATCAGTGTCAACATTCCTACGAAGGACATTTTTTTATATATTTTTAGCAGCACTCTGATCTTCGGGGAGCTGACTTCCCTCCCTTGTGTGCAGCTGTGACCAGCAGGGGAGTCTCAGGATCTTCTGTCCCCTTACAGAAGCCAGTAGAGACCCCTGAGGCTCCGTCCCGCTGACTTTCTGCCATAGCCCAGGTCCAGCAGGAGACAGGAGAGGGCCTAAGGTGGGCGAACCAGCCTCTCTGTCCTGGGACTGTGAATCTCGAATAGAGTGAGCCTAGGGCAGAGCAAATGGTGAGGTGCGTCTGGTCTAGCTGTGCTGTGTGCTAAGTCATGTCCGATTCTTTTGTGACCCCATGGACTACAGCCCATCAGGCTCCTCTGTCCATGGGATTCTCCAGGCAAGGATACTGGAGCAGGTTGCCATGCCATTTTCCAGGGGAGCTTCCCAACCCATGGATCAAACCCACATCTCCTGTTGAATTGCCTGCATTGCAGGAGGATTTCTTTACTACTGAGCCACCAACACAGCCCAGCTGTGGGGCCAGGCTCAATGGTCAGATTCTTAACGTTCATCCTCATTTGTTTCTCCCTTCACCTTCTCTCATCTGTGTGTGTGTGCAGATGTATGTACATACATACACACACACACACACTCACACTTTTTCATGAACCATTTGAGAGCAAGTTGCAGACATTATACCCTTTTATTTCTAAATACGTTAGTATGTATTTCCTGTAAATAAGATATTCTCGTGTAACTGCTTCCCTGGTAGCTCAGATGGTAAAGAATCTGCCCTCAATGGGGGAGAGCTGGGTTCTATCCCTGGGTTACAAAGATCCCCTGGAGGAGGGCATGGTAACCCACTCCAGTATTCTTGCCTGGAGAATCCCCATGGACAGAGGAGCCTGGTGGGCTATAGTCCATGGGGTCACAAAGAGTCAGACACAACTTAGCAACTAAGCATAGCACATATAACTGCACACAAGGATCAAAATCAGGAAGTTTAACATGGGTGTAATGCTCTTATCTAATCCACAGTCCATGTCCAAATGTCCAATAATGTCTTTTATAGATCTTTCTATAGATTTTTCTTTGTCTTTTATAGATTTTCCCCTGGGCCAGGATCTAGTGTGTGGTCACACTTGGCATTTAGTCATCCTGTGTATTTAGTTTCCTTTAATCTGGAACCATATCTTGGCCTTTCTTTGTCTCCTGTAAGCTTATCATTTGGGGAGGGTACAAGCCATTTATTTTATAGACTTTCTTCTTTTGAATGTGTCTTGTTTCCTCATGGTTAGATTCAGATTACGCATTGTTGTCAGATATAACACAGAAAGGAGACAGCTTCTCACTAACGGTAATGGAGTTACAGATATTGGTGGGGCTGAAGGGACTGGATGAAACATGTGGTGCTGGGTTGAAATTAAAGAAATATCAAGAAAAACTGGAGAGCAGGTAAGCAGAGAAATATGTGTGTGTATGATGTGTGTGTATGTGTAGGTATGTGTGTGTGTGTGCTGTGTGTGTATGTGTTGTGGGTGCATGTGTGTAAAATGCCTTCTCTCGGCTGGAGATAGGCCCTGGAAACAGCAGCATCCCAGCAGCAGTGAGCACCCCTGGTGCTAGATCTTGGTTTCTGTGTACCATTTCCTATTAAAGGAGCCAGGCAGGCATCCTGGAGACTAGGATGATGTCATCACTAGGCCAGGGAAAGTGAGATGAGCCAGGAATATCTGGTGTCGAAAAATAAGACAGTGCTGACAAATGAAGTGGCTCTCACTGGCCAAATATGAGATGAGATTTTTTTTCGGCTGTTCCGGGTCTTCTTTGCAATGCACAGGCTCTCCGTGGCTTCAGCCTTCCTCTAGTTGCAGCGGGTGGGGGCTGCTCTCCGTGGCTGCAGCCTTTCTCTAGTTTCAGCGGGTGGGGGCCGCTCTCCGTGGCTGCAGCCTTTCTCTAGTTGCAGCGTGTGGGGGCCACTTTCTAGGTGTGGTTCACAGGCTTCTCACTGCTGCAGCTTCTCTTGTTTCGGGCTCAGAGCACACAGGCTTCAGGAGTTGCAGTGAGTGGGTTTAGTTGCACCGTGACATGTGGGATCTTAGTTCCCAGACCAGGGATTGAACCCATATTCCCTGCATTGGCAGGTAGATTCTTAACCACTGGACCACCAGGGAAGTCCCTGGGATAATATTTTAAATAAACAATACTAATAATGAATTATATTGCCCACTGACTGAAACAAGTCCATGCTTCTATAACCGAATAAGCATAAATGGGAGGAGGGAAAGCTCTTTCCCACAGTGGGATGCCAGCCACTGAGTATAGAGCTGCTGCTGCTAAGTCGCTTCAGTCGTGTCCGACTCTGTGCGACCCCGTAGACGGCGGCCGACCAGGCTCCACCGTCCTTGGGATTCTCCAGGCAAGAACACTGGAGTGGGTCGCCATGTCCTTCTCCAATGCATGAAAGTGAAAAGTGAAAGTGAAGTCACTCAGTCGTGTCCGACTCTTCGTGACCTCATGGACTGCAGCCCACCAGGCTCCTCCATCCATGGGACTCTCCAGGCAAGAGTACTGGAGTGGGGTGCCATTAGTGTCCAAGCTGGAATGTCACCTTCTGAAACCATCAGGAATGCTTGGTTTAGGTAAGGAGCATCGATAGACACACAAAATTGGGAGAAAGTTGGGTGAACAACTGGGTTAGCTACCTAACCTCAGAGTATTTTCCCACAAATTGGTTATTAATTACTAGAGAGAAAATGGTATCTTCTCTGACGGGCAATGAGGGAGAGAGCCCCCAAACCAGGTGGTCAGTACTTAACATCACTGACATCATGGCCCCCTTTAGGGTGCTCTGGAGGGACTCTTGTCACGGTATGCATGGTTTCCTTGTTCCTAAAGTAAGATGTCTTACTCATTTCTGTGCCAGGTCATTACTGTTCAAGTATTCTCATCTAAAGCACTTTTTTTTTTTTTAACTTCTTACTTGCCTATTACCTAGATAAATAACACTCAAGGAAGGAAGCTATATTCTCCCTTGAGTCTCTGAACTGGGAGCAGGCTGCTGTTTATCTGGGAATGGAGGCAACATCTAGGACATTTCTGAGGATGCTTCGAAGAAGCATTGCTGGGAGAGGCTTTCACGGCTAGAAACTTGCACTTAACCCAAATGCTGCTGCTAAGTCGTGTCAGTCTTGTCCTACTCTGTGCAGCCCCATGGACGGCAGCCCACCAGGCTCCCCCGTCCTTGGGATTCTCCAGACAAGAACACTGGAGTGGGTTGCCATGTTTTTCTCCAATACATGAAAGTGAAAAGTGAAAGTGAAGTCACTCAGTCGTGTCCGACTCTTAGCGACCCCATAGACTGTAGCCTACCAGGCTCCTCCGCCCATGGGATTTTCCAGGCAAGAACACAAGTGGGGTGCCATTGCCTTCTCCGAACCCGAATGCTAGTCTTGTAGTATTGCTAGATACAAAGAATGCTACCTATTGTCAGACATAACTACAGAAAGTAAGTGGAACACTGCTGGGGTCCAGCCCCGGTGGCTCCAGGGAATTTAAAGGGGAGACGGCATGGGCGATCAGGAAACAACAGCTTATTTAAATGTTAATTAAAGATATAAAGAGTGGTTAAATAAGGATAGCTCAGTGAGAAAATTTAGTGGAGAAAAGAGGCTGAATAATTCAGCCAGAAGGTGAGAGAAAGAACGACATAGGGAGACCAAGTTTCAGTGAACAAGGCCCGCACTTTATTTTCCAAAGTAGTTTTTATACCTTAAGTTATGCATTGAGGATAATGGGGGAAGGGGTAGAGTCATGCAGTAAGCCAGGCTTTCTTCCTGCAAGCTTATCATATGCAAAAGTTTAGGTGATTTGCATCATCTTCTGGCTAGGAGGCCTGTTAACATTTTAAGACCCTTTCTTCAGAAAACTTATTTTTCTCTAAAGGTGATTAGTCAGGAGCCACCCTCCAAAAGCATTAGATAAAGTTGCATTCCTACAGGGCAAAGGTGTGGTGGGCTATAACAAGAAAAAGAATTAACTCAAGGGCCCAAGGTTACAAGCATTAAAGCTACTACTTACGCCAATCATATTAATCAATACACTGCCAGGGACACAGCAGATAAGGGATATGGAGACTTAGCAGCAAACATTGGCCCAACAAGTGAAAAACCCTTCACCAATACAATTTCTAATCAATCTTTTAACTGCTCAAAGAAATCTGTATTTAGACAGTTTAGAACATCTCATGCCTCTCACAGCTGGGAGGCTCTGAGCAATCACATGTGGCCGGAAAAACCTATTCACGCAGGCTAGAGGACTTCCAAAGGAGTTTGTAGGTTGAAACACTATCAGACCCAGGAACTTTATTAACTGGAGCTGTAAGTTAACTCTTTTTTTCAGAGAGAGGTAGTGGGGGACAGCCCCTCGTAAAGTCAGAGGTGTAGGTGAGAGTACAAAGCAAAAAGTAGGCAGACTCTGGTTTTGGGGGTAGATGCTCGAGAATTTCCAGGGGAACTCCTGAGGCTTGATCTCGCATTTGTGTATGCCGAGCCTCCTTCCTCATGACCTTTGCCACGGGTGGAGCTCCTGCTCCCGGCAGAACACTGATGAAGTTAGAGATCAAATTATTCACTTTTAATTGTATTTGCTTAATATTCACAAGCCTAAATTTAACACAAAACAGGAATCAAAGTATTGGATTATATTAGTTTCCTGGGGGTGCTGTAACAAGTCCACAAGCTGGGTGGCTTAAAAGAATAGAAATTAATTTCTCATAGATCTGGAAGGAGGAGTCTGAGATCCATGTGTCACAGGGCTGTGCTCTCACAGAAGGCTTGAGGGAAGAACACTTTCTCATCTCTTCCCATTTCTGGTGGCTTTTGGCTGTTCATGGCAGTATCTGTCCTGCTCTGCCCTTATTGCCACGTGACCTTTCCTCCCTGTCTATCTCTGTCTCCGCATGGCCTTCTATGAAGTCCCATAGGATCTCAGTGGATTTGACATCATATGTGAGTTATATGACATCATATGCATGCTAAGTTGCTTCAGTCGTGTCTCTTTATGACCCCATGGACCATGGCTGGCTAGGCTCCTCTGTTAATGGGATTTCCCAGGCAAGAATACTGGAGTGGGTTGCCATTTCCTCCTTCAGGGGATCTTCCCCACCCAGGGACTGAACTTGCAAATCTTATGTCTTCTGCATTGGCTGGAGGGTTCTTTACCACTAGCACCACCTGGAGTTGAGTATTCAGTTCAGTTCATTTGCTCAGTGGTGTCTGACTTTGTGACCCCATGGACTGCAGCACGCCAGGCTTCTCTGTCCATCACCAACTCCTAGGGCCTTTCATCCCCATAATCCAGGATAACCCCCAGAAGTGAGAAGTCTGCTTGCCTTCCAGGACAAGGGTGTTGCCATGGCCACTAGGAAGGTACCAACCCCACAGCGTGGCTGCTGTGATTTAAGTGATCCGTGGGACCATGTTCAGGCCTTCTGGAAGGGAAAATTCAACCTCTAGTAGCCAGCCTTTCCCATCTCCCCAGGGTTCTACGTAAGAAGATGCGGAAAGAGGGAGAAAGGATAGACTTGGAAACAGAGGGAATAGAGTCCACCTGATGGTTTCTAAATAAACGATAGAGGTTCCTCTTCAGGAGCCACATATTCCGTCTCTAGGAAATGCCTGATGTGCAGTGTAAGTTGACCTTTGCCCTGATTCTGCAGGGCACGTTGCCTCTGAGTTCCCTGCTAAGGTCACGGAGCAAGTGGCAGAGTCTGATGGGCCTCCTGAGAGCCAGTGCTATCAGCCAGGCTTACAAATATCCCCTGATCTTCCTAGACAATATTGGGCCGCCTCAGGTGGTGAAGAAACTGCATGCAATGTGGGAGACCTGGGATCCCTGGGTTGGGAAGATCCCCGGAAGAGGGAACTGCTACCCACTCCAGTGTTCTTGCCTGGAGAATTCCATGGACAGAGGAGCCTGACAGACTACAATCCATGGGGTCTCAAAGGGTCAGACACAACTGAGGGACTCTCACTTCCACTTTCTGGCACTCTTGGGGCTTCCCAGGTGGTGCTAGTGGTAAAGAACCCACCAGCTAATGCAGGAGACATAAGAGACTCAGGTTCAATCCCTGGGTCAGGAAGACCCCCTGGGGGAGGGCATGGCAACCCACTCCTGTATTGTTGCCTGGAGAATCCCATGGACAGAGGAGCCTGTCAGGCTACAGTTTATGGAGTTGCAAAGTCAGACATGACTGAACTGACTTAGCATGGCAGGCACGGCTTGTACTCTTCCCAGAGGGGCTGATTCATTAGGGTGTTTCACTTCCACATAAAACTGAACTGAAAACATCCAGAGACAAGTTCTGCACTCTGTAGTCCCCGATGACTGTGCTCTGGTCCACATCACCATGCATGGGGCAGTCCTGGGACCTCCATCCACCCTGCAGGCTCTGTGCAAGTGAGCTTCACTTGCAGAACCACCCACAAGAGAAGGAAGCAGGGGTCCCAGGAAGGAGAAAGGGGTCCCAGGGAAGGAGGCAGAGGCCCCAGAGAAGGAGGCAGGGGCCCCATAGAAAGAGGCAGGGGCCCTGGAGAAGGAAGCAGGGGCCGGGGATGACTGGCTAGTTTTCAATAACCTGTATACCTGAGACAGCCTAAATATGAATGCAGATGTATTAGGGCTCCAGGGCTCTTTAGACCTGGACACAAGACCAACTCTCTGTTTCTGGGTTTATTTATTCTATTTAATAGACATATTAAATATATTTTAATATTAATATTTATATTTAAATATTCTTAATAAAACTAGAATGTTTATAAGTGGAAAGTTCTGGGTAGAGTTTGGCAAACATAAGCCCAAGGCCCATTTAAGTAGAGCCGCTCTCTCCACATCCTTCTGGGCTAGGTGATTATGAGATTCTCCTGGTGGATTGCACACCTGTAAGCTGGTGGTACATAGCATCCCTGAGGGCTCCAGATCTTCCTCTCAGACTGGTTTGGGAGGGGCTAGAGGTGACTCAGTCTGAGAACGTTTTCTTACTCCTTGTGGAGGTGAGAAAAGGGAACTCTGCATTCAGGTGGGGGCTGACCAGGGTCGCCCCCAGCCTACACTAGCCCTAGCAAGTGGTCATCTGAGTGACCAGTGGATCTAGCTGTGGGTTGGAGAGTCAAGTGTTGAAAGTTCCAGTGGTCCAGAACCTTCCTAAGTTAGCACAGAGGAGCAGTGGGTGGGATCATGGAGAGATACCAGCAAAGAAGTGAGAGCCCCCTAACTCCCTACCAGGATGACAACTTTCAGAAATACAAGGACAAAGGTTGGACTTTGGTGACCAATCCACTGAACTTGCAGTCTGTATTCTTTGAGGTAGATGACACAGTTATTTTGTTATAGTTGCACATTTTTCCTATCTGCTCATTGATAGGGACTTGAAGAGCAAAGAATCCTGGGAAACTCATCAGCAAGCATTTCCTTGCTGAGGAATAGAGCCTGGGGGCATTCATTTTACAAGTGTTTATTGAATAGCTGGCAAGTCAGTGTGTTGCATACTTGCTGAGCACAGGTGTTCCAGAGGTTGAAGTTTTGAGTCCTGTTGTACTACCAAGTCTTTTTCCCCCATCTGAAATATGACTTTTTTTAAAAATCTTGGAAATATTCAATTCCTACCTTTTCTGGAGTCAGGGCTTCCCTGGTGGTTCAGATGGTAACGTGTCTGCCTGCAAAGCGGGAGACCCAGGTTTGATCCCTGGGTCAGGAAAATCCCCTGGAGAAGGGCATGGCAGCCCACCCCAGTATTCTTGCCTGGAGAATCCCATGGACAGAGGAGCTTGGCATGCTATAGTCCATGGGGTTGCGAAGTCTCAGACATGACTGAGCAACTTCACTTACTTTTCTGGTGGCCAGAGAGGCAGATACCCCTAGGAGTCTTTATGTTAGTGTAGGAAGCTGGCCTTGAGAACTAAATCACAACACTGGAAATGTGGGTAGAGATAGGAGGAAGTTGTTGTTCAGAAGCTAAGTCACGTCTGACTCTTTGAGACCCCATGGACTGCAGCATGCCAATCTCTGAGTTTACTCAGATTCATGTCCATTGAGTCGGTGATGCTCTCCAACCATCTCTTCCTCTGCCACCCATTTCTCCCAAGGGTCCTTCCATATCGAGGGCCTTAGAATGAGCTGCCCTCCTGGAGTTGTGGCTCCCCTGCAGAGAAAGAGAGAGGTGGCCCCTCTGGGTTCTGTGGCCTCTGCCTTCACCTTGGTTAATGACCAAGTGAAGCCTGCACGCAGTTTGAAGGTCATTGGCATTTCCAGAACAGAACAGGATGGACTCTTCAGAGTTGGGAGCTGGGCCTCAAGAAGCAGAGGGCCTGCCTTCCTGGCCGGAGCCCCTTGTCATCTCTTGCCAAGGACTTTTTCCTCCTGACCTGTTTCCTTCCCTGAAGGGTTGTTTTTCTATAGCATGGTTCAAACGTTCAGACTAGAGTAAACTTTCATCTTCTTGCTAGAGCATCTTGTCTGCCGCTCCATACAGCTCAGCACTTCCTCTCAAACTGCCTTTCTCGTAAACGAGGGCTCTCGGCCAGTGGTTTTTATATCATTGACCTTATTCATAGCTTGTTGGCATCACTGAGCTTTTCTCACTGAGGTCAGTGAAATATTTATATTTCTTTATTTCTTGTGTCCTTCTAAAAAGTTGCAGAGAATCTAAAAAGTAAAAAAAATAAATATGATTTTAAATGCCCAGGATAGCAGGCTTGTAAGTCACTTGCAGTTAATTTTGTTACAAACTAAATGATTTTTTTTTTTTTGTCTACTTTTTAAACACATGTGTACATCTGGGTCCTAGATTCCTCTTTGATTAGTTTTTCCCATGGATGTTTAATTTCAATTTACAAAGTAAGAGTGGCACATGTTTTAAATATTCTATTGTAGTGATATGATATATAGAATTCATCTTTGATATAGGACTGAATCAATAGCATACAGCATAAGGAAATTTAAGAATACAGTTGCAATGTATTCTTAATGCATCTTTTATTATTTTGTTGAAGTATAGTTGATTTATAGTGTTGCATTTAATTTCTGCTGTCCAGCAAAGTGATATACATATTTATGTTCATTTTCAAATTCTTATCCATTCTGGTTTATCATGGGATATTAAGTATGCTTGCCTGTGCCATATGGTGGGATGTTGTTTTTTATCCATTCTGTATGTGATAGTCTGTGTCTGGTAGTCCCAAGCCCCCATTCTGTCTCTCCCCCTTGTGGTTACTGCCATGGCAACCCCAGCTCTGTCCTCTCTGTCAGTGAGTCTGTCTGCATTTTGTAGATAAGGTCATTTGTGTCAGATTCCACGTATAAGTGATGTCATGTGTATTTGTCTTTCTCTTTCTGACCTATTTTGCTTCGTATGACATCTCTGGGTCCGTCTGTGTTGCTGCAAATGGCATTATTTCCTTCTTTTTAATTGTTGAGTGATACTCCACTGTGTGTGTGTGTGCACACGTGTGTGTACACACTGCACCTTCTTTATCCATTGTGTGTGTGTGTACATACACCGCACCTTCTTTATCCATTGTGTGTGTGTGCACACGCACGTGTGTGTGTGTACACACCAAACCTTCTTTATCCATTGTGTGTGTGCGCACACGTGTGTGTGTGAGTACACACACCACACCTTCTTTATCCATTGTGTGTGTGTACACACCACACCTTCTTTATCCATTCTGTGTGTGTGCGCGTGCACATGTGTGTACACACACCGCACCTTCACCATTGTGTGTGTGTGCACGTGCGTGCGTGTGTGTGTGTACACACCACACCTTTATACATTCTGTGTGTGCACGCGCATGTGTGTACATACACCGCACCTTCTTTACCATTGTGTGTGTGTGCACACGCACGTGTATGTGTGTACACACACCACACCTTCTTTATCCATTGTGCATGTGTGTGTATGTGCGCGCGTGCGTGTGCACGTGCGTGCATTGTGTGTGTGTGTGTACACACACTACGCCGTCTTTATCTGTTCATGTGTCCATGGATGTGCACGTTGCCTCTGTGTCTTGGTTTTTGTGAATGGTGCTGCTGTGAACACAGGGGAGCCTGGGCCTTTGTGAACTCTACTTTTGCCTGGGCATGTGCCCAGGAGTGGGATTGCTGTATCATCTGGCATCTTATCTTATTTTATGTCATCCCTGCCACTGTTTTGTGTTTCAGGTACAGAGCCTTCATTTTTATTTTGACATTTTTGCTGTATGCAAGTTTTCACTTATCTCGAAAGCCTATCAGCATAGTTAAGGTAAGAAATCATTCAAAGCACTCGGTTCATTTCCTGCCTGTAATCTCTATAAGGAATGAGTTACTTTAAGAGCCACTTGTGGGGGAGGGGAGTGTGAGGGAGAGTCGTGAGATAAATGGAGAAGATGGATTGTTTGAGAAGCAAGCTATTTTGCTGCTCTGCTTTTTGGTTTCTCTTTCTCCTGAATCTAAAATCTCTAAAATGGTTTTAGGATTTATAATTTCAGGGGTAGTATATTTTCAGTTATATTCGTTGACCATTCCAGAATTCTAGATCTTAGTTAAATATCCATTCTGTTTTATATGAATTTTCTCTCCAAATATATCTGACCTAAAATTGCTCCCCAAATTGCTTCCACGGTCATTAGGTTTTCATTCTAAGTCTGACAGTGGTTCTGCTTCTTCATTATTCTTAGAACACTGGGTTTCTATGTGAATGATGGGTATGCAGGAGTTATTAAGCAGGCATTTAACTTGACTTGAAGAAAAGGAGATTAAAGTAGACATTCCTACATAATAGCCACTTATAACTTGGGGGAAAAGCAGGAATCGGAATGACATCATTTTGCCTGCAGACTGTCAGCAGGCTTGAATGACTTTTGACTCTTTATTATAGAAAGACGAGAAACTCATCCAGAGCCAGAGATAGTTCATTTACAGCTCAACTGCCCCCCTCAGCCCCGCAACCCCCTGCCCCCAACCCCCACTTTCTCCTCGCTGGCGCTGGTGAGACGCTGGTCCAGGACTGGAATTCCTCTGACCTTTGTGGTCCTGCGTCCTCTGCTCCCCCAGGGGCCCAAGTGCTGGACAGCTGCCTCCGTGGTCTACAGGCAGTGGTAGCGCCAAGGCTGGTGCTTCTCTGGACAGCTCTATGCTCCCTGCACTCTAGCAATTCCCACTGGATGTGACGCATAGTCCATTCACCCCAAGGATTCTGCAGTTCCTCCTTGAGCTCTAGTAAGCAGGAATTTCCCCAGCCCTTCAAGTCATTTTTAATAGTCTCCCTTTTTTGATATGCTAAGTTTTAATAACTATGGAAATATTTGCAGACCTTAAAATGTGGTTTTCAAAAGAGAGAAAGGAACAGGGCAAGAGATGGTGGGCCTTTATCTACTCTACCACCATCTCTAAAACCAGTAACAAGGACCAACTACCCCTGGAAACTTAAATACAACTCCTTCTTGTCTTCCTGGTTAGGGAAATAAACATATGACTCAAGAAAGGCAAGTTAAGAAAATGGGAGAGACAGTTGAAGGGGCCTTAGTGAGTGCTGTGGAACTGAAGGAGCTAGAGAAGTCTGGAGCTTTCCTGAGGTTCAGGACCAAACCTAAAAGGCTGGGTTTGGATCCTGGGGCCAGCGCCCGATGTGCTAGGTGGAGGGCAGCTGTCACCCTGCAGCAGCAGTCTGACAAGTGCAGGGCCTGTGTTTGGACTGGGGTGGCACCCCACTCCAGTACTCTTGCCTGGCAAATCCCATGGACCGAGAACCCTGGTAGGCTGCAGTCCATGGGATCGCAAAGAGTCGGACATGACTGAGCGATTTCCCTTTCACTTTTCACTTTCATGCAGTGGAGGAGGAAATGGCAACCCACTCCAGTGTTCTTGCCTGGAGAATCCCAGGGACGGGGATCGCACAGAGTTGGACACGACTAAAGTGACTTAGCAGCAGCAGCCCACAGGTGGGCTGGACACCAGAGGGTCTCCTTCTGATGGTCATGTGCATCCCCTTGTAGCCAGGGCTACCCTCCTGGCTTCCCTAATGGGGGCTTGGGGCTTAATGATGAGACGGTCCTGTGAGCAGCTTAGCTGAGTTTTCGTCAGTCACAGTAACTGTGGCCGAGCCCCCAGCCTGACCAGGTGCATGAGTCCCTTGTTTAATATCATCACCACAGTTGTCCTGAGAGCGTCCGTTTGAAGAAATTGAGACTCTGGAGCCTAATTCTTCCACGATGGCTGGGACCACGCCAGGTGAATTCCATGACTTCAGGGCCCCTGCCCTTAACCTCACTGACTCAGGGTCTCTGTTGTCCAGTTGCTCAGTTTTGCCTGACTTTTGCGACCCCATGGAGTGAAGCACGCCAAGCTTGCCTGTCCTTCACCATCTCCTGGAGCTTGCTCAAACTCGTGTCCATTAAGTGGGTGATGCCATCCAACCATTTCATCTTCTGTTGCCCCCTTCTCCTCCTGCCCTCAATCTTTACCAGCATCAGGGTCTTTTCCAGTGCGTCAGTTCTTCCCATCAGGTGGCCATAATATTGGAGCTTCACTTTCAGCATCAGTCCTTCCAGTGAACATTCAGGGTTTCAGGGGCTCTAGGATAGGTTTAAGTACCTGAGTACATTCACAGCATCACCCCCAGATTTTCCTCAACACACATATGGTCTGACTCAGCACCTTCAGTGTGCCTGGTTGTGGATTAGCCTCATCAGAACCCAGGAGCTTCTTGGCCTTCTGAGATGGATGACATGTCCCACTACATGTGACACCTTCCTTTGTAATGCCTTTCAAGGCTTTCACATGCCTGATTTAGCTCATCTTATTTATAAACCTAGAAGTAATCATAATCCTGTTGACCCACGGGACAGTTTGAATGATCTCTCACTCATATTTATTAAAACATTGTGAATAAATAAAAATATATTTGCTTCCCTAGAATTGATCACCAGGGGCGGTGACTTATATAGTGATTCACATTCTTTCATGTCGTTTATAGTGACCTGACATGTCATGTCAGCATGAGGCTACTCTTTTTAGACTTACTGCTGATATCTGTCATTTTCTCTGATATTTGTAGATAGCAAAAAGGAAAAATAAGTGATAAAGATGAAAACAGGTCTGGAAGGACGTGGGGTTACAACCTCATTCTCTTTTAAACTGCTCTAGCTCTAGCCCTGCCTCCTACCTAGAGGCTGGAGGGACACTCGGTGAGGGAGTCTTCCCTGCTGCCCCCTGCCCTGGCTGGGCCAGAACAAAAGCCTGAAAGCAGGGGGTTCTCTGGAGAGCTGCTGGGATCCAGGTTCTCCGGGGTGCGGTGACACTGACCGATCTGAGTGTGAATGTTCAGCTTTCTCTGCACACATGGGACCAGGAGAAGAAAGCTCTGAAGTCCAGAGGCGGACAGAAAACAAAGCCTGAGGGACTGGAAGTGCTCACCTTGGCTTTGGAGGGAAACTTGCTATCTGAAAAGTTCCACTCCTCCTAAGTATTTATATTTAAATAGGATGCAACTCCAGTGAAAATCTCAGCAGTGTCTTTGTTAATTGAATTAAATAATCTTAGGGTTTATACGGGCTTCCCAGGTGGCACTAGTGATAAAGAACGTGCCTACCAATGCAGGGGATGTCAGAGACTCAGGTTTGAGCCCTGGGGTGAGAGGATCCCCTGGAGAAGGCACAGCAGCCCGCGCCAGTATGAAAAGAATGTCCAAGAATTAATTACCAAAATGTGAAAAAGATAACATTTGTAAGCCACTATAATCACATTATGGTATTGCATGAAAGCAAACAAGGAGGTCAGTAGAATAGCATAGAAAATACTGTAGAAACGCAGTAGAATGGTGACAGGTGATGGGAAAAGGATAACTCGTCTAATAAGCAGTGATTCATCTGGAAGCTTCATAATATTGAACCTCTATCATGTAAAACAAATGGATGAATTAAAGATTTAAATGTGAAGAATGAGAAGTACAAATCCAAGAACAAGATCATGTCCATTTCAGGGGTGCAAAGTGGGGAAACCCAAAGCAACGATGGGCAGAGGGGCTGAAGGGGCAGCTCGCAGGCGAGGGATCTGAATTTCAGGAGCTGCACTGACTTTGTGCAAGCTTGCTCATCTCTACAAGTGCAAGTTCAAGTAACAGTGTGTCACTTAATACCCAGTAATGGGCAAGGCCTATAAGACAGTAACAGCCCTTGCCAGATGCGAAGGCTTTGCAACCTTTTGGAAAGTGTCTGGGTAACACCTGTTGACATTAAAAATGCTTGTCCTTCAGTTCCTGCTTCTGGGAACTTTGTCCATAAAAATAAAAGCACTTAGGAATATGTGCATAAGCATCTTTATTGTAGCCTTATTGGCAATAAAACAAAAAAGGGAAAAGTGGGGAGGAAAAACTCTGGCTATTATGTGAACTTAGTAAGCAGGTGAAAGTTTGAATAAATTATAGTAAATTCATATTCTGATATGTACAACCACTTTAAAATTTAATTAGAGCAAAATCAGTTGATGCAGAAAAATACCTCCTCGGAGGTATTTTTGAGTAAAAAGAGTGAAAGTGTACATAAGTCCATGTAGAATGATCCCATTAAAAAACAGACGGTGACCCCAAGGCCTCCCTGTGTATTTCTGAATGCCTTTGTAAGTGGGTGTGTGTCCACATATGCAGGTATGTGTCTTCATGTGGCACCTGTGACGCAGACGAGCTGACCACCAGCAGGTGCTGCCGTAAGTGGGGCACCGCTTGTCTCTTCCCCCTGCTCTGAGCACTGTCTCATCCACTCTTGCTGCTGTAACGAAACCCCACAGACTGGATGGCTGTAAACAGCAGATGTTTCTTGCTCATGGTCCTGGAGTCTGGACTTCCCCAGTCATGGTGGCAGCATCGTCAGTTTCTTCCAGCCTACAGACAGCCACCTCGTATCTTCATATGCTAGAAGGTTGAGGAGCTCTCTGGGGTCCCTTTTTTTTTTAAATCTTATTTATTTTTAATTGAAAGATAACTGCTTTACAATATTTTGTTGGTTTCTGCCTGTATCAACATGAATCAGAGATATGTTCCCTCCCTCTTGAACCTCCCTCCACCTCCGATATCCCACCTCTCCAGGTTGTCACAGAGCACTGGTTTGAGCTCCATGAGTCATACAGCAAATTCCCACTGGTTGTCTACATAGGGTAATGTATATGTTTCTATGCTAGAGTAGCATGCGGGTCCCTTTAAAAGGGCACTTAGCAGTGGCCACAGGACTGGAAAAGGTCAGTTTTCATTCCAATCCCAAAGAAAGGCAATGCCAAAGAATGCTCAAACTACCGCACAATTGCACTCATCTCACATTCTAGTAAAGTAATGCTCAAAATTCTGCAAGCCAGGCTTCAGCAATACGTGAACCATGAACTTCCAGATGTGCAAGCTGGTTTTCGAAAAGGCAGAGGAACCAGAGATCAAATTGCCAACATCCGCTGAATCATTGAAAAAGGAAGAGAGTTCCAAAAAAACATCTATATCTTCTTTACTGACTATGCCAAAGCCTTTGACTGTGTGGATCACAATAAACGGTGGAAAATTCTTCAAGAGATGGGAATACCAGACCACCTGAACTGCCTCTTGAGAAATTTGTATGCAGGTCAGGAAGCAACAGTTAGAACTGGACATGGAACAACAGACTGGTTCCAAATAGGAAAAGGAGTAAGTCAAGGCTGTATATTGTCACCCTGCTTATTTAAGTTCTATGCAGAGTACATCATGAGAAACGCTGGGCTGGAAGAAGCACAAGCTGGAATCAAGATTGCTGGGAGAAATATCAATAACCTCAGATATTCAGATGACACCACCCTTATGGCAGAAAGTGAAGAAGAACTAAAGATCCTCTTGATGAAAGTGAAAATGGAGAGTGAAAAAGTTGGCTTAAAGCTCAACATTCAGAAAACGAAGATCATGGCATCCGGTCCCATCACTTCATGGGAAATAGATGAGGAAACAGTGGAAACAGTGTCAGACTTTATTTTGGGGGGCTCCAAAATCAGTGCAGATGGTGACTGCAGCCATGAAATTAAAAGATGCTTACTCCTTGGAAAGAAAGTTATGACCAATCTAGATAGCATATTCAAAAGCAGAGATATTACTTTGCCATCAAAGGTCCATCTAGTCAAGGCTATGGTTTTTCCAGTGGTCATGTATGGATGTGAGAGTTGGACTGTGAAGAAAGCTGAGCACTGAAGAATTGATGCTTTTGAACTGTGGTGTTGGAGAAGACTCTTGAGAGTCCCTTGAACTGCAAGGAGATCCAACCAGTCCATTCTAAAGGAGATCAGTTCTGGGTGTTCTTTGGAAGAACTGATGCTAAAGCTGAAACTCCAGTACTTTGGCCACCTCATGCGAAGAGTTGACTCATTGGAAAAGACCCTGATGCTGGGAGGGATTGGGGGCAGGAAAAGGAGGGGAGGGAGAGGATGAGATGGCTGGATGGCATTACCGACTCGATGGACATGAGTTTGAGTGAACTCTGGGAATTGGTGATGGACAGGGAGGCCTGGGGTGCTGCGATTCATGGGGTCGCAGAGAGTCGGACACGACTGAGCGACTGAACTGAACTGAACTGAACCCCATTTATGGACTTCCCTGGTGGCTCAGACGGTAAAGCGTCTGTCTACAATGTGGGAGATCCAGGTTCGATCCCTGGGTTGGGAAGATCCCCTGGAGAAGGAAATGACAATCCACTCCAGTACTATTGCCTAGAAAATCCCATGAACAGAGGAGGCTGATAGGCTACAGTCCATGGGGTCGCAAAGAGTCGGACATGACAGAACGACTTCACTATCTATAACCCCATTTATGAGGGCTCTACCCTCATGACCTAATCACCTCCTACAGGTCTCCCCTCCTAACACCATCACCTCAGGGGTTAGGTTTCAACATATGAATTTGGTGGGACACCAGTACTCAGAGCAGAGAGTACTGGTGTCTCAGGGCACCAGAACTTTCACTTCTCTTCTAGAACTGCTTTTGCATATTGCTTCCAAAAGTTCTCTTAACCCAGAGCTTTATAAAAGGAGCATGAAGGACTAGTTAGAATAAATGGACCCACACAACCTAACAAGCTCTAGAAAGTTTTCTAAACATATGCACTTGATATAGATGATGTACACACTTGTATGTGCACATGTGTGCATCTATGTACACACACACACTAAACTCCATGTGTAATCCAAAGGTGGAATGAAGCTGACACAACCCCATCCTCCTGACGAGGCCCGAGTCCCCTGCTTGATTCCTGCTGCCCTCACCCCACTGTCACCTGTCAGCATCTTCTGGACCCCTTCCTGATCCCCCCTGGGTTATATCCTCCGTTAGAATGAGCAGCTTCGAGGAGGCCTTGGCCAGAGCACCCAAGAGCAAACGCATGTTTTTGGAATGAATGAGCAAATAGAGTTTCTCAGCATGTAGTTGTTCAGGTTCAGAGTTTAGAGCATAGGGTCTTCATTAATTTACATTTATATAAAAGACAATTATGCCTAAATGGCTGATGGGCAAGTGTGTGCGCACCCACGCTTGTCCCCGCCCCTCCCCCCGCACACAGTGCTGCGTGATGTCATGGCTGTTCTCTGCCTCCTTCCGTCATGCTGATAACCTGTCTTCTCTTGCTCCCCACCCCCCACCTGCCAATCATAGTGGCAGTTCATTTTGTTTTGTGGTTTATTTCGCTGTTCCCCTTCCATTGTGTATCACACAGACATTTATTAAACCGTCATGAGCCCCGAGTAACAAGAAGGTTCCATTCTGCTCCTCCTCCCTTGGCATCTCACAACTCTTATTTCTCAGCTGCCACATTGTCTTCTGATTGATTGACTTTTAATAACTGCCTGCTGTGTTTTGATTAATTTTGTGCGTAAAAAATTTGCAAAGGAGACTGCCTTTATGAAAACAGAAGGCTAGCTAACCCCCCCAAATGATTTTATAATATGATAAGAATCAGTTCACCTGGAGAGTTTGTTTTGTTTTTACAAACTAAGATAATCTTAGTTTTATTAATCCTTATCTTCCTGCAAACACCAAGTTTCAGGAATATCCTCAGAACTCATTATACTCAAGTAATCTTCAATCTTTTATTGCTTTTGCTGCAGCCTTCCCATGGAGTGGGGTGGAGATTGCATTTCTCATGTGAAAGAGCCAGGGGAGAAGGGGGCTGAATGAGAGGAGGGGCAGCTGGAGGTGTCAGGGTGCCTCAGTGTGGGTGGACCCCAAACTCACAGCTTTTAGCCAGTTTCTGAGTGCTTCTGAAGACTGAGCACCCCAGGAGGAGCTCTCCACACACACCTCCACCTGCTCACCTTTACAGCAGCACTGGGGTGGGCTGCACTGTGCTGGCTCCATAATGGACGGTGAGAACTCACCTCCCGTGACTCGGCCGAGGCTGGAAGCCGGAACAGCGACACCCAGATCGTGGCTCAGAGGCTGTGCCTCTAACCAGCAACAGCAAACCAAAACAGGAACCCTCTCCTGCTTGTTGATGAAGCAAAAATGGGTGCTTTCTAATCCTTTCCATCCGCTGTGGATGGTGAAAGAGGGTGTGGACCTGCTGTGGGAGCTGCATCTACAATGGTCCTCTTTGCAGATTTCCGTGAGAGGCAGGTATTAGCCCACATCAGCCTTGCTCACGGGCTCCCCCCCCAACCGCCCACCACCCAACACACAGCCTACAGGGTCCTCGCATCCTGCCTGGGGCTCCTTCAGTGAAGGGTGAATAGACACCATCAGTGGCACCTCTGGGCCTGGCCCTGACGGCTTCCTGGAGAAGCATTAGGGGAAGGTGGGCAGACACCCCCAGCTCCTGAGGGCAGACAGGAGATGCTTGTGTCGGGTCGATGGGGAGGTGCTGAAATCCAGTTTCACGGAGAAGGGCAGGGTTGCAGGCTCCTCAAGCCCTGTCCTGAGTTCACAGTCACGCCCTCACTTTCTCAAGTGGCCAGAGGGGGCCCGAGGACACCAAGGTGGTGGTGCCCCACCCCCACGACCGGGCGGATGAGCTCAGCTAAGGAAAGGTCTTTGCTGAGTGTTACCTTCAGTTTAGAAAGCAGAACCTTGGCTAGTTTTAGGGCCATGTTTATATTATAGCAAGAGAGCCCAGTGATGACGACAAAGCCATATGATCATAGTCGCTGGGTCCTGTGTGCCAGGCCAGGTCTCAGGGGTGTGTGTCCGTGTAAAATCAGGAGGTGTCCGCTCTGGCTAACCATGGCCCTGGCCAGGTGGCCCCTTAAAGGACATCAGCCTCTTTGGTGACTCCCTTCTGAAGAGACAGGGTGTCCACGAAGCACAGGTGGTGGACAGGCCTCCTGGCTGCCCCCACCTGGTGGACTGGGGTCCAGTAACTACTGTTCCCCAGTCCTGCTGCTGTGTGTCTTGACCCCAGGGTAGACGCCCCTGCCAGGGCCCCCTTCCTGACATCCACCCAGGCCTGGCACCTTCAGGCCTCTGCTCCCCCTGAGGGCCACCTCCCTGGCCTTGAGGACACCTCCCTTCTACCCTCACTCATACCAAACTGATTGGTTCATCTGAGCCAAGTGTAGCGAAAACCCCAGAAAGCCCACAGCAGGAAAGAAGTGAGAGCCGGGGGCCGTCTGGGGAGGGACACTGTGTGACCCCCAGGTTGCCTGGCAGATGCATGGAGTCCTGTCTGCCACTCCTTGTGTTTCAAGGAACAAGTCACCTGTTTCAAGTCCCCATACCATGATGGCCCGGGCTGCCATATGGCACTTTTTGAACGTGCGTGTTCCTCCCTAACGAGCACCCTAAGCTGGTTTTAGGCATGTTTTTGAGATACAATTTGCACAAAGTAAAGTCCGCAGGCCTCAGTGTCTGGCCTGGCAAATATTTGAGGTCTGGCCCCTGTCCAGCTCTCAAGGGCGCCCTGTGCCTGGCCCCCGTCGTTACCCCACCATCGCTAGGTGACCACGATCCTCTCAGTGTCACCTGGATTCTTTTCCCTCTTCCTGAGCTCGTGAGCAGAGTCCTCCCACATGTGCTCCTCTGTGGAAGGCTTATTTTGAGATTCAGCCTCATGTGGACCCAAAACTTGTTTCAATGATATAAATACAGCAGGATGGATCCATGCATCTGTTTGGGGCACGTGGTCCTGGATGCGGCCCGGCTGCTCTGAGCAGTGGTCTCTGGGTGGTTGTACGGGCTGTGCTGGCTGTGTCTGTGCCCAGGAGGGGCTGGGCGCTGGGGAGCTCGGGAGAGGTCCTCATCAGCAGACATGCAGTGGGTCCTGCAGAGACACTGCCCCGGGGGTGCCTTACCCCTGAGAATGCAGTCACCCTAGGATGGCTGTCCCCACGCTGCACCCCTGACCCTCACTGAGTTCTCTCTCTCTCTCTGGCTTCTGTCCACCCCATGGGTGTCCCAGGGTGAATTGCACAGCTACTGCACGGCTTCAAATGATGGGAAAGTCAGATTCAGCAGCCAGAGCCAAAAAGCAAGAGATGCCCCTGCTCACCAGCTCCCAGACAATGGGACCGACTGCGGCTGGGCCCCATTCGGTGAGTTCTCCGTCTGTTCCCCAGCCCCCACCCCTGCCCCCGTGCTCACCCCAAAGGCTTCCTCCACAGGTGGAGACCCCAGACCTGGCTGGCTGGCCTTGCTCCCCTGGCCCAGCTGATCTTAGCAGCAGTAACGATGCCCTTGGATAGATGCAGCCACGCCTCCAGTTGCAAACTGGTCCCTCCTCCCAGCAAACCAGCCTCCCGCCTTCAGCTGCTGCTGTGTCTCCAGTGCCGGGTTGTCCCTTAGTGCTGGGGTTCCCAGCCTCCAGGATCTACTGCCTGGTGATCAGAGGAGCTGATATAATAATAATAGAGATAAAGGGCACAATAAATATAATGCACTTGAATCATCCTGAAACCATTCCTCAGTCCTGGTCTGTGGGGAAATTATCTTCCATGAAACCAGTCCCAGGTACCCAAAAGGTTGGGGAACACTGGGTTAGTGATTAGATCTACTGAAGGTCGGGCTTCCCAGGTGGCGCTAGTGGTAAAGAACCTTCCTGCAGAGCAGAAGACATGAGATCCCTGGGTTAGGAAGATCCCCTGGAGGAGGGCTTGGCTACCCACTCCTGTATTCTTTCTTGCCTGGAGAATCCCATGGACAGAGAAGCCTGGCGGTCCATAGGGTCCACAGGGTCACCAAGAGTCAGACACAACTGAAGCAACTTAGCATGCATGCACTACTGAAGGTCATTTGCAGGTTGCCATTTGTCCAAGCTGGAAGTCAGGACTGACAGGGCATAAGCTGTGGGTGGAAACTAGAAAGCTGTGCTGCGGGGTGGCCAGGGCAGGACTGGGGGGTGATGGTGCTGAAGCAAAGCCAGGGTAACCATGAAACAGAACGAATAAACTGCAGGCTCACCCCAGCGATTGGGATTTGACCTGATGGGAGGATATTTATGCAGCGATAATTTGCAACGTGGCAACTTTATTTCCCATTGCTGCGTTTTCTGTGCTCCATCTGAGGACACCACCCAGCCCTAACCAGCAGAAGTCAGGATTTCACTGCCCCTCTCCTGGATGTACGCTGACATTTAGTGAAGGCTAAGCAACTCTCTGGCTCTCCCATTGCTTCTCGACCCTGCAGATCAGGACAACTATCAGCAGCTGCTCGGAGCCCTGGACTACTCCTTCCTGTGCGCATACGCCGTCGGCATGTACCTGAGGTAGGTCTGACTGGGGCTGCAAGACCCAGCCGGTCCGCTGGGTGCAGAGCGAGCGAGGCTCAGGCACGCTGAAGATGTGGCCCGCTCCACAGGTAGTGGTCCTCTCGTCTCAGAGACGAGGCGAGGTGGGAGCCAGTGCACGCCCCAGGTGTCCTGCTGACCAGGCAGACGGTCCTCAGATGGCTTATCCTGGCCCGGGGTTAGACGCACGGTGAACCCTGCAGGGACCGGGTCACTCAGGAGCAGGGTGCTGGCAGCTCCCCACTCAGCAAGCCCAGCAGAGTACCCTCTCCTCTGGTTTCAGGGGCTGTAGTCTGTTTACTAACCTGCCTGGCATCAGAGCAGTTCACACGGGGTGTGCCTGGCGTGTCCACTGGATGTCCAGCTTAGCCGGACCAGCGCCTCCCCTGCCTGCCAGAGGCCATCCTGCCTGGCAGTTGGGGGTGTGGACTCCAAGGACACGTTGCTAGAATTTAATCCTGGCTTTCTTTGACTACTCACTCAGGTGGCTTTGGACAAATCACTGCACCTCCTTGGGCCTCAGTTTCCCCTTTACAAAACTGGAGAACCAGTAGTTCTTAACTCACAGAGGTGTGATGAGAGTTAAATAAGTTAGTATATGTAGGATGCTCAGAAGAGGGCTCATCTGTGTTCCCAGCATCTGTTGCATATGATCATCATTACCCCATTCTTGATCCAGTTCTGAAGTGGCCTAAGAAGGTGGTAAATGTTAGCAGGTATAGGATATGTGATTGGCCAATTAAAAATGGCTATTGTGTAAGTCCAACCAGGTTTAACAAAAAAAAAAAGAAAAGGCTTATAGGGACCAAGGCCTTTAGTCCAAAGAGACTTTTGTTCAGAGAGAGAGATTTTAGAGCTTTGAGGATCTCTGCTTTCCCTATAAATGTTTACCTTCTTTGCTGAGACCCACCTGGACTGTGTTATTATCCAGCCCTGGGCCCCACCCCCCAGCTCAGGACCCTGTGGGTGGCTGGGTGTCTGGTGCCCAGACAGGCAGTTTCTGCTGAAACCCCGTGTTGAACTTGCACATCTGTAGAGCAGCAGGGCTTGTCTGAGCGCGGCTCAAATAATAGCAGACGCAGGACAGAACGCGAGCCCAGCCTCAGAGAAGGACGGGGTAAGCCTCAGGCTCCCGAGGGCCTCGACCGTAACCAGCCAACCAGCCATATCCTACCCTGGGGTCGAATGTTTATGATCTACAGACTAGTTTTCCTGGACACCAATAATCAATAATATAAGAAGACCCAAAGGTTGAGTGTGTTTTTCTGTTATTGGAAAGCAGTGTTTAATGTGGTTATCAGCTGGGAGTGACTGGGGCCACTGCTGGTTTTCTCAGCTGGAGAAGAGGCGCGCTGCTGGCATCGAGTGGGCAGAGACCCGGGGCCGCTAAGTGTGGGACAGGACCCAGGACAGCCCCTCACCACAAAGAATTACGCACCCAAGGCGCCAGGGGTGCTGAGGCTTAGAAGCCTGGTTTGAATAAAGTGGTTTTATCATTGCTTATTCATTGGCAAAGATGGTTCTTCATGCACTTCGCCAACAAAGGCTATTATGAAATAATATTACTTTATTATGAAATACTGTAGCAATGTGAAATTCACGGTAGACTTGTGACTCGAGGGTTTACCTGCTTCCTTGTGTGGCCTTTCAGTGACCCCATGGCACATTGGCTAGTGATGTGGACGGTGCTGGTTTAATAGATAAATCAGACACAGTGGCACCTGCATTGCCCCAGCTCAACGCTGGCAGCTTCAAGCATGAATGGTGTGGCTTTCATTACCTGTTAGGAGCCTGAGAAAATGTGGAATGCTGCCCCTTCTGTTAGGTCTTTTCTTTAAATACTTTTAAACGGAGACCAAATTGGGGCTCAGTATTGTCTAGCAAGACTGGAGGACGTTTGAAAGCCCAGCAATGGCAGTAACTCTCTGGAGGCCCATCTGACTCTGCACTTGTTCTGTGACCTTGGACACCTCAGCCAGCCCCTGCTCAGGGGCATGGCTCCTCTGCTCTGAAGTGAGCACGATGAAGTAGATAATTCCTTTAGCTCTAGGGTGCTCTCCAGTTTGTACATGATCAGGTTTCTCCTCGGCTTGAAATTTGACCTGAATGCTGTTTATAATTTTAAATCACTTCCTCTGTTTTCGTGTTTAAAAGGTCACTTACATGATACTGGGTAGATCTTTGTTTTGTTTTGTTTTTGGTAAATTCAGAAGGAAAAGCTCTCTAGGGTATTGGTTCTTGAGATGAAAGACCAGAATTTTGGAGTTTGTTCCCAGGGGAGGCAGGTATCATTCTTCATTACGTTTCATATTTATCTGACTCATGGAATGAGTGCATGGAGGAAAATGAGACCCATAGGGTTGAGTGCAAGAGGCTCATAATCGTTAATGATTGTTCTCCAGCTTTTTATTCACTTAATAAGTGACACCACCATCAGGCTGTTCCATGGTGACATTTCCTATAGGGAAGTAATAAAGAGTGTTTCCTATGGCATTGGGCAACGTGGTGTGATGGTGGTAAAAACCTGTTAAATATATATGCCCTGGTATGAAATTTTCACCCTCCCCAGAAGCACCAGAGCTATTTTATTGCACACCCACCACCTGCCAGGTGCTTAACCAAATTTACTTGTCTGAGCACCTAGGCAACTCTAGGAAGCAGTTCTCTCGAAAGATTAGCTCTTTATTGAGTCATCCTGTTGTTTAGAAGGAGGATGGAGCATGGACGCTCTGCCCCCGTGTTTCAGGCTTTGCCTTAAAGAGAAGGCTCTGTCGGTCTTTAAACCAGATCACAGTGGTTGAGGCAGGAGGGTCATCAGCCGAGCCCCTTTCGCTGCTCACGCACAGCTCAAGGTCACAGGTGGTCCCTTTTCCTGCCACCTGTCTACAATCCAACAGTCGGAACTTTAAGACACTATATATTCCCTGGCTATTGTTTTTATATAAAACAGGATTAAGCCAGCAGGACAAGTTTTTTGTTTTTTTTTTTTCCACTGGCAGTCATCCTTTCTGTCAGAGTGTTTAAATTTTATGATTTGACAGTTCCTTCTACTCTAGAAAGTCTTAAAGGATGTCTCCGATTTCTAGTGAATAAATGCTCCATTGAGAAATAATTGTGATTAAAACTTCCTGGAAATTGGAGTGCTTTCAAATTCTAAAAGCTCAGAGAACAGCCTGAAAGCATCCAGAAAGCAATGGCCAGGTCGTTTACGTTGTGGGTGTGTTCATTTTCTCGTGTTTGTCTTTCTTTTTTTCTCCTCCTCAGCGGCATAATAGGGGAGCGCCTCCCCATCCGGTGTTACCTAACCTTCGGGATGCTGGCCAGCGGCGCCTTCACTGCCCTGTTTGGGATAGGGTACTTCTACAACATCCACAGTTTCGGGTTCTACGTGATAACTCAGGTGAGGTCCGGTCCATGGCTCACCACATGTTGGGTTTCCACCATGAGCTGGATGGGGTGTTCATGTCACCTCTGCCAAGAGGGTAGTTGGCGGAGGATGGGAGAGGCGGCAGAGCTGTGTCCTGTCTGAAGTCAGGGTCAGCACTGGACCACACGGCCCCTTCTCTCTCCTCTGCTCTGAGATGCCAGCAGCCACAAAGTGTTTCTTAGTGTCAGGAGTTGCCACTTAAAGAATCCTATCTGTTTTTACCCCAGCAGGGGGATTGGAGCATGAAGCCCTATGAGTCCTTCTGCCTTCGTTTGGATGCGTTTGAGATGCTCTGTCCTGTCACAGACTTGACTGCTCCAGAGTTGGGGGATGTGGGTGTGGCAGGGGGAGGAGAGGGTTGAGGGGCCTTGGGGGCAGTCAGTGGGGATGAAAAGTGAGGGCCTGACAGAGCTGCAGGGGATCGAGGGCCAGACAGGCCTGCGGCCGGCCCCTTCTAGCAGGCCTGCTGCTAAGTTGCTTCAGTCGTGTCCGACTCTGTGCGACCCCACAGACAGAAGCCCACCAGGCTCCCCTGTCCCTGGGATTCTCCAGGCAAGAATACTGGAGTGGGTTGCCATTTCCTTCTCCAACGTATGAAAGTGGAAAGCGAAAGTGAAGTCGCTCAGTCGTGTCCGACTCTTAGCGACCCCATGGACTGGAGCCTACCAGGCTCCTCCATCCATGGGATTTTCCAGGCAAAAGTACTGGGGTGGGGTGCCATAGCAGGCCTAGTGCTGCCTGAATGCTCGGCTCTGCCCCTGCCAGCAGCCCTGTGGATAATACTGACTGGACATGCAAAAGGACTCAAAGCAGTGATGCTCAACTTCTGAGGCTCTCCAGAGAGCCCAGGAGGACATTCTAAGATCATGGGGCAAATTATATGTAATTGGCTCTTACAACTTTCGCCACAGGACTTCAAAGAGTTTGGCTGTTTTTGTTACCAAAGTGATGTACATTTTATAGTAATACAGAAAATTGGAATTCCCCAGAGTCGCAGCATGTTCCTGGAGGGAAGGCTGAGCCTCTTGGCCCCTGAGACCAGACCAGCGGCTTCCAGGCTGCCTCCCGGAGGCCAGTCCTTCCTTGCGGAGGTTGGAGGAGACTGGAGGTTGGACCTTGCTTTGTGTTGCCTCCTAAAGCTGCCCCCTGAGGCCGCTGAGATGAAAGCAAAGCCAGTTGCCTATACACTTCCCGAGTCCCTTCCAACGAAAGCTCAGGGGACTCTTGGCAAGTGGAGAATGTTTCTCCAGTTGCCAGGTCAAGGTTATGCTCAATTCAGTGGAGCCTTAGCAACTGTACCTTCTTGATGGTGGAAGGAAGGAAAATGTGCAATTTATAAGCCACATTTGTGGTTTCATCACAGTTCTATAAAACAGAGAACGTTTTTCTCTTTTTATAAAGTTTTAGGTTGGAAAGACACTGGAAAGCTTGGCCCCAAGCTGTTTATCTCTCAGCAAGAGATTTTCTTTTCTTTCTTCTCTCTGCTTATTCTAAAACTTTCATAGTAGGCACACATCACTCTCATAAGAAGGTATATACATGTGAGCTCAGTTGCTCAGTCGTGTCTGACTCTTTGCAACCCTATGGACTGTAGCCCACCAGGCTCCTCTGTCCATGGGATTATCCAGGCAAGAATACTGGAGTGGGTTGTCATTTCCTTCTCCACGGGCTTCCATGGTGGTTCAGCGGTAAAGAATGTGCCTGTAATGCAGGAGACATGAGTTCATTTCCTAGGTTGGGAAGGCCCCCGGAGTAGGAAATGGCAACCCACTGCAGCGTTCTTGCCTGGGAAATCCCATGGACAGAGGAGCCTGGCAGGCTACAGTCCATGAGGTCGCGAACAGTCAGACATGACTGAGCAACTGAGCACACACATACATATATATAGTTAAAATACACGTTTGGCTGTCAGAGCTCCCATTGAATGGGTTTCTGCCCTTTCTTCCTGTGAGGTCCCTGCTGTGCACCCAAGCCCTGAGCATGGCTCCCTCAGTGTGCGTGTCCCCCTCAGTGGTCCTCTCCTTTGCTCTCTGTTGCAGATCATCAATGGACTTGTGCAGACCACCGGCTGGCCCAGCGTTGTCACCTGCCTTGGGAACTGGTTTGGAAAAGGCAGGTGAGGAAGGCAGGCTGTTTCCAGCAGCTTTCATTCTTATGATGAAAACTAGACCATTTTATTTTTAGTTTTTTCTTCAGGTTGATTACAGAAAAATCACCTTACTCTACTCTATGAGATAAGATGCTTGAAACCTCTGGGACTTGAGGGTCTGAAATTCAGATGGGCCTTGGTCCCAGGAGGTGGCCCCCGTTGTGGGCAAGGAGGAGTCTGCGTCACCCTCACAAGCCCACCAGCAGCCTGGGCTTTACCTGGCCTCCCGGGAACCTGGAAGAAATCAGTCAGGGCCTCGCCCCAGGCCTTTGGAAGCAGAAGCTACATATTCACAGACTGGAAGGTACAGGGAAGTGTTGGCAGGTCCTGTCGAGGACCCAGCGCCTGGTAGCAGAGCTGTACTCGCCTCTGGACCTGACTGCAGTCAGAGGCTATCCTAATGTTTGTGTGACACACAGCACAGCCAGGACCACGATTAGAAAGTGATTGGAGATGCTGGACAACATAGGGAAGCTAAAACAGGAAACCCACTCATCCAGCTTTATTTAGCCGTGTTCATCTGGCGGGTTCATCAGCATGAACTCTTGTTAACAAGATGTTTCATCAGATGATTGTATTCAGATTGCATCCTTGCTAAGTTGCTCGGTCATGTCCAGTGCTTTGTGACTTGATGGACTGTAGCCCTCGGGGCTCCTCTGTCCGTGAGGATTCTCCATGCGAGGATACTGGAGTGGGTTGCCATGCCTGATTCCAGGGGACCTTCGCCATGCAGGGATCTAACCCACGTCTTTTATGTCTCCTGCATTGCAAGCGGGTTCTTTACCACTAGCACCACCGGGGAAGTAAAGTGAAGTGAAGTAAAAATTGCTCAGTCATGTCCACTCTTTGCAGTCCCATGGACTATACAGTTCATGGAATTCTCCAGGCCAGAACACTGGAGTGGGTAGCCTTTCCCTTCTCTAAGGGATCTTCCTAACCCAGGTCTCCCACATTGCAGGTGGGTTCTTTACCAGCTGAGCCACAAGGGAAGCCCTGTATTTAGATTGCAAAGGCACAAATTTAAATTTCAGGCTTTCCAAGAATTTCAGGAAAAGGCCGCTTTCCTCTTTTAATCATAAAATGAATAAGCTAAGAGAGATGTAATTATACAGCCAGAGTAAGTGAAGAAACAGCTGTCTCATAAACACCCAGTCCCAAACCTTGCAGAGGTGGTATGTGCACCGCCTGTTTATTTCTGGGTGAGTGCTCAGTCACTAAGTCATGTCTGACTCTTTGTGACCTGATGGACAGTAGCCTTCCAGGCTCCTCTATCCATGGGATTTCCCAGGCAAGAATATTGGAGTGGGTTGCCATTCCCTTCTCCAGGGGATCTTTCTGACTCAGAAATCAAACCCGCATCTCCTGCATTGGCAGGTGGATTCTTTACCACTGTGCCGCCTTGGAAGCCCTTTTATTTCTACATCAGCTCATGCACTGTGCAGGCACTGTTGTGAGCTCACGTGCTGACCCACTGAATCCTGAGACCTCATATGCCATCTCTTGCTGTGTTGCAGGCGAGGTTTGATTATGGGAGTCTGGAACTCTCACACGTCCGTGGGCAACATCCTGGGCTCCTTGATCGCCGGCTACTGGGTGTCCACGTGCTGGGGCCTGTCCTTCATCGTGCCCGGGGCCATCGTGGCTGCCATGGGGATCCTGTGCTTTCTGTTTCTCATCGAACGTAAGTACCACTGATGATGACCCCTCCCTAGGGTGGGTGGTGGCTTCTGGGGGACGAGTTTAGGAGAAGAGGCTATTGTGGCTTCGTCCCGGGCAGGCATGGGGTTGCCCAGCTCTCCCAGGCCAGGCAGATTTCCTTCTTAGGTACAGGCTTCCCTGATGAGCTGTTCTCCTGGTCTGGTTGGATTTTCTGTTGTTTCCTGATTTCTGGAGTAAACTGATGCTGAAACTCCTCCCACCCTGTCCCCCCACTCTGCAGCATCAGGCGTACGTGGTCTACCTCCGCCGGCCATGTTGCTCACTGCCCAGCCCATGTGGCTGTGCCCGCTCACCCCAGTCTTGCTGCCACAAACTGAAACATGCCTTGCCAGTTGTTTGCTCTCTGATAAGATACATCCTTGACAATGTTTTAAAACCATGGCCTGACTTAAGCTCATATATCTTAATTAGACAAGAGTGTTCTACCAGAAAATCCAATCCTTTGTTCCGTCCTGGACTCAATACCAGACTTTTGTTTTAACTGCATTTGAAAGTAATTTTTAAAATCATGATTGTCAGGACAAAGATCCTAACAGTTACACTAACCGTAGAGAAGCAGGGGCTGCTTTAGCTGTTACATGTCAGGGTGTTCTAATCCCACAAGCTATTCTGATGAGTTATATTTGGTATTTACATATTTAATTTGGTTTAAAGCTAAATAAAATCATATGGTACTAGACAGCGCCCCACTGTCAGCTCCCAGGTAGAGATGCTCCGGAGTCAAATGATTTCATCCCTGTGGAACGTTAATTGCAGCCTCAGCTTTGCATTCGGAGCAGTTTCATCATCCAAGAGATTAAGGCATATGACGTTTCTCACTTCTTTTTTCTTGTTTCTAACGGTAAGTTTTGCATTTTTAAGATAACTACCCATTTAATGGAGCACACAGGAGGCTCTCAGGCCAATGTTGTCCTGTCAGTGAGGACAGAAAGTTAGATGAGGAATTACCGCCCTGCCGCACCCAACCCTAGCCACCCCCCCACCCCATACAAATGGGGGGCTCTATTCACCTCCCAGTTTCACCGTTTCCTCAAGGGGCTGAGTAAGCTTTTAGCAGCATCTCAAAATGGCCCGAACAAGTGAATCATTAAACAGCTTATAGGCGTGGCAGCTTCCTTGCTGACCTGTGGAGTCAGCTGTAGCTTGCGTGTCACCGAAGTTCCGGGAAGGCCACCACGTCACCTGTTTTCCTCCAGGCTGTCTCCCTAGCACCTGGTGCCAGGTCACCTGGACTCTCCCAGGGCTCCTTCCACTCCGTCACCTGGACAGTGACTCACAGGCACCCCCCACCCCCACCCCCGAGAGTCACTCTGCCCGGCGTCCAGAGTCCACAGTGGCTTTTATTCTCCTCCTTAACTGACAAAGGGGCGGTTCTGGGGGAAAGAGACGAGGTGATGAGGGATGGAGTGTGTGGCAGTGGACGGGAGCTTGTTTGCTGGCCTGGCTGGGGCTCAGTCATCCAGGGTGGGACAGGTTTTCCAGGAACAAGGAAGTCCTGATTTCATCTTTTATAATAAAATGAGAGCATCCTCCCTAGAGCCGCAGCTTCTGTGGTTTCTGAGGGGCGATGCTGAGAGGGTCTGTGTGGCAGTGACTGGGGGAGGGGGTTCTCCCAGAGGTACTTTCCTACCTATGCACCATCCTCTCACCCCCTCTCCTGTTTCCATGGTGACCCGGGGCTTTGCATCCCTTCCTGCCCCCCCCCCCCCCCCCGGCCCACTCTGGGATGAAATGCACCTGCCCAGGTCCCCCAAGGCCTTAAGGTGTTGCTGGGAGATGCATTGACACTGACTTGGGGCATGCTGAGCACTCGTGTCTCCCCTCCCTGGCCTGGGGGGAGGCCCTCAGTGGGCCCTGAAAACTAACAGGGGTCTTGGGGTACAGCAGGCTGGGGACAGGGTGCTGTGGGGCTGAAGTCCCAGCCACAGAGGCCCCCTTCCCTTCTTTTATCACATTCATGTGGTCGATGCTGGGTCTCCTTACATGCAGTCTTAGCCTTTCGCCGTTACCGGTAAATATGGTCAAGGTTGTGCAAGGCCATCCACTGAGTTCCTGATCCCCGTTCTTCACAAAGCCCCCAGAAATGTCCTCTCACTGCTCCTCCTCCTCTACCCCCACCTGGCCCCTCCCCTGCACTCCTCCCGGCTGGGGCAGGGGTCTCTGCACACTCTGGTCCCCCCTCCCCTTGAGCATCACTTAGTCACTCGCTCCTGCCCTCTCTACCTTGGGCAGCTCCTCTCCCCACAGGACTGGCTGTGCTTGTCTAAAGACCACTAGAGACCACCCTCGGCTGCTCCCTCTGTCCTCACCTGGCCTCCGCCAAGGTCCCCAGGGCCTAGCTCATGGGGTTGTGTGCACCTGCTGGACGTGGTGTTTCTCCACCTTCCCACTGACCATCTTCCTCTTGAGATTGAGCTCTAGAGCCGCTGCTCTATGCACACAGCTTTGACAGGATGCCAGTTGGTTGTGCGCCTGACAACTTCCCCTGGGACAGCCCCTGTGGCTGGCCTCGTGGGAGGAGGCATTTCTGTGGCCCCCTGACCATGCCCACCCCCCCAATGCTGGGACCTGGGTATCAGGGCCCCACATCCATGGTCACAACAAAGAGAGAAACAGGTGGGCAGGCTTGACCCGAGCCAGGTGCTCATGAATGAGTCTTTTCCTCCTAGCCCAATGTCACCTGTGAGCCAAGTCCACTGTCAACACATGCACTGTAACAGGCTGCTGGTCGTCCTCTGCAGCAGAACAGAAGACCACGGGGTCCTTTCTGTCAAAGGGATCGGTCCTGTATTCTTCCCTGTAACAAGGACGCGTCGTTTGTGTGAATGACAGGAGGCAGCTATAAGCACATCCTGTGTCCAAGGGCAGAGCACCTGCAGAGAGGAAAGATCAGGTCCATGTGCATCTTGGTGATTTATTTCTGCTCCCTCATTGTCCCTGATCCCTTACTCTGGGGTGGGTGGCAAAGCTGCAGCTGTGCCCCTTCTTGCGACCAGCAGTGAGGGACAGGCCGTCCCTGCTCGTCCTTCCTGCCCAGGGCTGGGCCCAAGGACCCTGTGGGCACCCTGTCCTCTGGTCCCACTAGGGCTGCCTGGGAAGGTGCCCTCAGACATATCCCAACCAAGGGGTCACATGTGCCAATGTCCTACAGGTGAAAGCCCAGGAAAAGACACATCCTGGGGACTGGCCATGCCCATGAGGATGAGCCACTGGGACTGCCCCAGGGGCTCGCATTATGGGCGGGGGAAAGCTGGGGGTTGAGGGGAGCTGATGTCAGTGCATATCCCCAGAGCCACCAGGCCCACCAGGGCTCCCTGGGCCTACCCTCAGCAGAGGGTGAGCCAAGAGGAGCCTGCAGCCCAGGATCGCATGTGGTCCAGGGACCCCTATACTATGTCCCCCTCTGTGTCTTGCAGGAGGGAACTCCCCTGTGGAAAGTTTAAAGTCCTGTGGCTCAGTTTGTGTTTCAAGGCAGTGAAACTGTCTCACCATCTTTTTATAAAAAGACCCAGGTTCTGGGTGGTGGTGAGGGAGCAGAGCTATTGAAAGGTGGCTTTCTGGATTCTCAAGAAGTAGAGTTTGCTTCCCAAGGCTGCTTCTGCTGCGGCTAAGTCGCTTCAGTCGTGTCCGACTCTGTGCGACCCCATAGACCGCAGCCCGCCAGGCTCCCCTGTCCTTGGGATTCTCCAGGCAAGAACACTGGAGTGGGTTGCCATTTCCTTCTCCAATGCATGAAAGTGAAAAGTGAAAGTGAAGTCACTCAGTCGTGTCCGACTCTTCGCGACCCCATGGACTGCAGCCTACTAGGCTCCTCCGTCTATGGGAGTTTCCAGGCAAGAGTACTGGAATGGGGTGCCATTGCCTCCTCCATTCCCAAGGCTACTCAGGGCAATAAGCTCAGCTCTTGTTCCCAGATCACATGGACATGGTCTTAAATTAGGAAAATGAAAAAAGCTTAGCTTCTGGATTTGTTCCTTTTCATGTCCTTCCCTCCATCAATGAAAAATTAATCAGTAGATTTAAGAAAGAATTGGAAAGTTTTATTTGAGCCAACCGGGAAGAGTGTCTTAGAATGCTCTGAGAGCTGTTCCACCAGTTAGAAATCAGGACACAAATCAGGTTTTTGAGACAGAAGACTGTACATCAAATGTAGTGTTATTGACAGATTACAAATCCAGGTCTGAGCGGCATAACAGTGGGTCCTGTGACCCCTGACCAGACCCAGAAGGGATGTGATCTTTAAGGACTGTTCTGTGGATGCTGGGAGAATGTTGTTCTTCCTGGAGGAGCAGGTGTTCCTGCCAATGGGGAGGTTTGAAAAGTGAAAGTGTCAGTCCCTCAGACATGTCCGACTCTGTGAACCCATGGACTATAGCCCACCAGGGTTCTCTGTCCATGGGATTCTCCAGGCAAGAATACTGGAGTGGGTTGCCATGCCCTCCTCCAGGGGATCTTCCCGACCCAGGGATCGAAGCCTGGTCTCCTGCGTTGCAGGCAGATTCTTTACCATCGGAGCCACCAGGGAAGCCCCGATGGAAAAGGCTGGTCCATGCCTAATCCAGACACAGAATGCACAGTGAGGAGGAGAGGTCTCCAAAGAGCAGAGAAGAATCTTCATGTTTAAATTTTTCTTTGCTTGCTATAAAATATGACTTATTTCACACCTCCTTGCATTTCAGTAAAAGGCATTTTGTTCTATTTCAAGATAGGTGTTTTGTGCCCACTAATCTTTCCTTCTTACTCATCCCATAATATTAAATGACTCATCCTAAATGTTATCAGAGTCCCACTGCTCAGATCTACTCATCATGTTTTCTCTTTCCTTCTGACACTTACCCTTTAAATGTATCTGACAAGGCTGGTCTCCACAGTACCCATATTCTCTGCTTGTTTTTTGTTTGTAAACTATTTTCTGTTTTGCAAAGCGGGCTTCAGATTCATGATGACCTGCGTTTGCTGGCACTGGTTGCCTGTTCTCCCAGCTTCAGTGCACAAGGATCAGGCCTTCTCGGGGCCTGAGTGAGGGAAGGGCTGTGTGCATGTGGGTTTGTGCAGGGGTGGCCACCCTCTGCCCTCACCCCACCAGACATGCTGCCTAGCGCATTGTCTTTTTTTTTAATGGTTGTTAATTTAGTAAAAGTGTCAGATGGTGCCTTGTTCTGGTTTAGTTTCTTGTGTTGGAGGAAGCACGCAGCCCTGATTCACACTGTTTCTGTTTGGTGTTTCAGATCCGAAGGACATCGCCTGCTCTTCCTCCCTGGCCACGGTAAGGACATGCTCTCTGCTTCTCGTGTCTTCCAGGACTGTGTCTGGTCACTGTCACCAGCCTGACCCTGTCTGTCCTGTCAGAGGGTAACAAATGTGCACACCAGTCCCACCCTCAAAATATTGGCAGTTTGAGAAAAGATTACTTATAATGATAACGATCATCATTGTCCTCGTGTGTAATCATCTTTGTGCACAGCTCAGACATATGAAGAGCATCCCTGTGCTGGAGGCGTTCCTGCACTTGTATGTGTGACCTGGGCGGAAGCTGAGTCATTTCCCCTGCTCAGTCCCCCTGACAGCTCGAGGAGCCCCTGGGGTGCCAACTTCTCCAGGTCTCATGGGGAATCGGAGCTCCCCTTCCTCTTTCCAACTCTCAAGGGGATTCGGTCAGAGGGAGAGACTGGACTGATTTCTGGGGACGTTTCATCAGATTCTGCAACAGTCCCAAAGTTCTCTTTCCCACAGGAATTCTGCTCACTTCCTGTAGGGCCCTGGAGAGACCCATGGGTGAGGGGAAAGGAGGGCTTCCCAAGGGGCCCCAGAGACCATGGGCTGGGGCTGAGCTTGACCACTTCCCCATCTGCTCTGTCCCTTCACACATGCCCCTCATCATGAGCAGAGCTCTGTGCAAAGCTGCATTTGCAAGGCCTTTCACAGGTGCTGACTTCCGGGCACAGCCCCATCCTGGGACTTTCCCATCCAAAGATCTTCTTCTCAGCATGCAGTTTTTATTTTTCCAGTTCTTTAAAGTTTTTGTTACAGAAATTTTAAAACACTTAAGAAAGTAAAAAAGAATAGTATCATGAATGTGCATGTACCCATTACTTGCTCATCTCATGTTATCAGTACCCCTTCTAAGACCACCCCTCTCCTCAGGGTTTATTTTGTATGCAAATATTGGTCATCATATTATAACATTTTGTCTCTGACTATTTCAGTGTGTGTTTATAAAATATAAGGATTCTTTTTTTTTTTTTAGTCTTTTTTTAATGTATTTATTTGGCTGCTCTGAGTTTTAGTTGCAGCATACAGAATCTTCTTGAGTCATGTAGTCTCAGAAGTTGTGGCTTGCAGGCTTAGTTGCTTCTTGTCATGTGGGGTCTTAGTTCTCCAACCAGGGATTGAACCCACACTTCCTGCAGTGGAAGTGCAGTCTTAACCACTGGACCACCAGGGAAGAGTCCATAAGGACTCTTTTATTAAAAACAAACAAACACAACAGAAAAGAATAGAAAAGCAGTAGGGAAAATCAATTAAACTTGTCGACAGAAAAAACACACCACCTGTAAGTTGTGAGTGATGTCTTATTCAGAGAACTCACTGAGGACTGAAGCCTCTCAGTGGCTCTGAGGAAGTGTTCCAAAGAGGTAAGGGAGGGGCCAGGATGGATAGGAGTTTTTGCGGGAAAAAAAAAAAAAAAAGCAACATACTTCAAAAGATTATTGCTAATCACAAAAAAACAGACATCTTAAGTAAATGACTTTATTGCTCGTGTCTGTGTGGTAAGATGCAGGAGACTGGGCTCATTGAAATTATTCCTTAGATAAGCATCCTAGCTATCTATGACTAGGATCCTTTTTCATCTTCCTGAAGCCCCTCAGGGCACACCTTAGAAGGGGGCTGTAGTGGCTGATGGCTTGGTGGCAGCAACATTCTTTGTTTACTGAAACTGGGAGGCAACATTTTTTGACCATAAGTCAAAAGTTGGTTCTTTGAAAAGATCTATAAAGTGGAGACTCCATTAGACTAATCAGGAAAAAGACAGAAGATTCACATTACCGAACTCTGGAATGAGAGAGGGGATGTTACTACCAACTTTATAGAAAGAAGTATAAAGGAATTCTATGGACAACTTTATACTAACAAGTTAGATAGCTTAGAATAAGTGGGAAAATTCCTAGAAAAATATAAATTGTCAGAACTGACTTGAGAATCTGAATAGACCTATAACAAGGAAAGAAACTGAATTATTAATAAAAAGTTTTAATATTAATACAAAGAAAACCCCAGGACTAGATGACTTCACTGGTGAATTCTAACAAACATCCAAAGAATTAATACCAGCTATTCACAAACTCTTCCAAAGAAATAAAAGAGAACACTCCCCACTTATTCTATATTATCCTATAATATAAGAAAACAAGACATCACAAGAACAGAAAACTGCAGACCAAGTTCTCTCATGAGTGTAGATGCAAAACTTAACAAAATACGAATCCAGCAGCATATAAAAAGGGTTAAGCATCATGATTCAATGGGATTTATTCCAGTATACACCTGGTTTAAACACCTGAACATCAATTAATGTAATACTTACCTCAATAGAATAAAGGGCAGAAACCCTGGGGTCATTTCAATAGAAGCAGAGAAAGCCTTCAACAAAATCCAGCATCCCTTAATGATGAAACACTCAGCAGACTAGACATAGAAGAGACTTGCCTCAACCAGATGAGGGGCATCTATGAAAATCCTCAGCTAACATCACACTTCATGATGAACGATGGGATGCTTTCCCTGTAACGTTAGGAACAGAACAAGGATGACTGCTCTCGCCATTTCTAGTTAACGTACAGGAAGTTCTAGCCAGAGCATTTGAATAAGAAAATGAAATTCGAGGCATGTAGATTGGACAAGAATAAGTCAAAAGTGCCTCTTTGTAGACGATGTGATCTTGTCTATAGGAAATCCCAAGGAATCCACCAAAAACCTATTCAAACTAATTAAAAAATTAGCAAGATTGCAAGATACAAAATCAGTATATAAAAGTTGTATTTCTATACATTAGCAATGAACAATCCAAAAATGAAATCAAGAAGGCAATTTTATTGACAGCAACCGCGAAAGGAATGAAATACTCAGAAATAAAGCTAACCAAGGAGGGACAAGACTGATACATTGACAACTACAAAACATTGTTGAAAGAAATTGAAGGCCTAAGAAATGAAAATGCATCCTGTATTCACTGCCAGGAAGACTCAGTGAATATTGTCAAGATGGCAGTATTTCCCTAAATGGACCTACTGATTGTGTATAATCTATATCAAAACCCCAGCTGGCTTCTTGGAAAAAATTGATAAATTTATCCTTGATTTCTTATGAAAATTCAGGGAATCTAGAGTAGCCAAAAAAATCCTGAAAAAGAATGAAGTTGGACTCACACATCCCAATTTCAAAACTTACTACAAAGCTGTTCTAATGAAGGCTCTGTCTATGTTACTATCATAAGGTTAGACATATAGATCGATAGACTAGGACTGAGTCCAGAAACAAACCCTCACATGTATGGTCAGTTGTTTTTCAACAAAGGTGCCAAGACCATTCAATGGGAAAAAGATAATCTTTTTAACACATGGTGCTGAGACAGCTGGATAGCCACATTCAAAGAATGAATTTGGAACACTTTTTCATACCATACACAAAATTAAAATGGATTAAAGACCTAAAGTGAAAGTCACTCAGTCGTATCCAACTCTTTGGGATCCCATGGACTATACAGTCCATGGAGTTCTCCAGGCCAGAATACTGGAGTGGGTAGCCTTTCCCTCTCTTCCTAACCCAGGGACCGAACCCAGGTCTCCCATATTGCAGGCAGACTCTTTACCAGCTGAGCCACAAGGGAAACCCAAAAGTACTGGAGAGGGTAGCCTTTCCCTTCTCCAGGGGATCTTCCCGACCCAGGAATCAAACCAGGGTCTCCTGCATTGCAGGCGGATTCTTTACCAACTGAGCTATCAGGGAAGCCCCAAAGACCTAAAGGTGAGAGCTAAAACCATAAAACTCTTAGAAGAAAATACAGGAGGAAATCTTCAAGATCTTGGATTAAGCCACCCTCCTTGGATATGACACCAAAACCACAAAGCATGGAGGTAAAAACAGATAAATTGGACTTCACTGAATTTAAAACTTCTAGGCTTCAAAGGATACTATCAAGAAAGTGAATATACAACCCAAAGAATGGTAGAAAACATGCACAAATCATATATCTGATCATAGACTTGTAGCTAGATTATATAAAGAACTCTGCATTCAGAAGAGTGTATCTTTCTGTTTCTCCTTTGCCTTTAGCTTTTCTTTTCTCAGCTATTTGTAAGGCCTCCTCAGACAACCATTTTGCATTTTCGCATTTCCTTTCCTTGGGGTGGTCTTAATCACTGCCTCCTGTACAATGTCACGAACCTCTGTCCATAGTTCTTCGGGAACTATCCTAAAGGAAATCACTCCTAAATGTTCATTGGAAGGACTGATGCTGAAGCTGAAGCTCCAATGCTTTGGCCACCTGATGCAAAGAACTGATTCATTGGAAAAGACCCTGATGCCGGGAAAGATTGAAGGTGGAAGGAGAAGGGGATGACAGAGGATGAGATGGTTGGATGGCATCACTGACTCAATGGACATCAGTTTGTGCAAGCTCTGGGAGTTGGTGATGGACAGGGACGCCTGGAATGCTACAGGCCATGGGGTCACAAACAATTGGACATGACTGGGTGACTGAACTGAACTGAACTATATAAAGAACACTTAGAACTCAGTAATAGAAAGACAACCTAATTTTAAAAGGTTAAAAGAATCTGAAGAGGTGTTTCTCCAAAGAAGATAAATAAATGGCCAATAAACACATGAAAAGCTGTATAATATCATTAGTCATCAGGGAAATGTAATCCAAACCATAATGAGGTACCACTTCATACTCATTGCACTGGCTGGAATCAAGAAGATAATAGCAGACTGGAACACTCATACACTGCTGGTGAGGATATTAAAATGGTGCAACCACTTTGGAAAATAGTCTGGCAGCTCCTCAAAAAGTTAAACATAGAGTTACCAGATGACCCAGCAATTTCACTCCTGGGTGCATCTAAGAGAAATTAAGTGCAGTGCGGTGCATGTGCACCCAGTTGCAACCCCATGAACTGTAGCCCACCAGGCTCCTCTGTCTGGAATTTTCCAGGCAAGAATACTGGAGTGGGTTGCCACGTTCTCCTCCAGGGGATCTTCCCAATCCAGGGATAGAACCCAGGTCTCCTGCATTGCAGGTGGATTCTTTACCACCTGCAGGTGATGCCACCTGGAACCAAGAGAAATTAAAACATATTCACTATACACACACACACACACACATGTGCATGCATGCACACACACACATACATACCATAACCCCAGTGGCTGAGCTGTATCTTGTCTGACAAGCCCATGTGGAGGGTATTTTCTTCCTTCTGAATCTGCTGGTGTAAGAAGGTCTCTTTTTTTCACTTGTTAGAGAAAAACATCGGCCTATATTATTTCTGAAGGCCTTTCAGTCTTAAAAATGTCAAAGCCATTCATAAAAGTTAAGTTGCCTTAACCAGCATTTTTACGTTTTTTTCTTTGGTCTTGTCACTTTGCCAACAAAGGTCCTAATAATCAAAGCTATGGTTTTTCCAGTAGTCGGGTATGGATGTGAGAACTGGACCATAAAGAAGGCTGAGAGCCGAAGAACTGGTGTTTTCAAATTATGATGCTTCAGAAGACTCTTGAGAGTCGCTTGGACTGCAAGGAGATCAAACCAGTCAATCCTAAAGGAAATCAGCCCTGAATATTCATTAGAAAGACTGATGCTGAAGCTGCAATACTTTGGCCACCTGATGTGAAGAGCCAGCTCATTGGAAAAGATCGTGATGCTGGGAAAGATTGAGGGCAAAAGGAGAAGGGAGCAGCAGAGGGTGAGATGGTTGGATGGCATCACCAACTCAATGGACATGAATTTGAACAGACTCTGAGAGATAGTGGAGGACAGAGGAGCCTGGTGTGTTGCAGTCTGTGGGGCTGCAAAGAGTCGGACAAGACTGAGTGACTGAACAGCAACAGTTGGAATATAGCTGATTAGGGGTTTCCCAAGTGGTGCAGTAACCCACTCTGGTGTTCTTGCCTGGAGAATCCCAGGGATGGCGGAGCCAGCGGGCTGCCGTCTATGGGGTCGCACAGAGTCGGACACGACTGAAGCGACTTAGCAGCAGCAGCAGCAAGTGGTGCAGTGGTAAAGAATTGGCCTGCCAATGCAGGAAATGTGGATCCATTCCCTCACCAGGTAGATCCCCTGGAGAAGGAAATGGCAACCCACTCCAGTATTCTTGCCTGGGAAATCCTATGGACAGAGGAGCCTGGTGTGCTGCAGTCCATGGGGTCGCAAAGAGTTGGACATGATTTTGCAATTGAACAGCAATGTTCTTCAGCCTTGGATGATTCTTCAGGAAAGGATTTCACTTTTACCCTCTTCTATTCTGAGGGTCTGGAGTCTTGAGAATAAACTGAGAAGCCTTTGTTTTGTTTTAAACATTTGCCTTATTTTCCCTTGGTAGCATTTTCATGAAGACAGTATCCTTGCTGCAGGGAGCATAGCTGTCATTTCTGCTCGTTGATTCAGTAATGGCTGTAATTAACTTTATTCCCTCAGCATCCGAGAGGCTACGAGAACGGTGCGCACAGGTTCTGGCCGCAGAAGCCAGTCCCAGCTGAGGAGAGGAGCAAGCCTCTGGTGAGTTCCACAGGCAGGCAGTTGGGGTCCTGCCTCAGTGACACCTGTTGCAGACACCCAGGGTGTTGTATTTCTTCAGCTCACATTTGTTCCTTTTTTTTTTTGGATGGTGGGCTGTGCTTACTTTAAGTTTGTGACTCAAATTTGTGAGCAATTCATTCATTGGACAGCCATCTGCAGCATTTGGGGTTGCAGCCCCTCTCCAGGGGAGACTGTGCCAGGGGCATCATCCCCTCACCCCTCACCCAACATCCTGTCACCCCTGTGGACCTCACATCCTGGAGGGAAGAGGGCAGGGGGAAGAGGGCAGGCGTGGGGTACAGAGAGAAAACCAACCAGACAGAGCTGCCCAGAGAGGAACTAGCTGCCCAGAGCAGGCGCTAGTTCGGGCCTGGTCTTGGGAGCTTCCCTGAGCCAGTGGCCTTGGACAGAGGTGTCTAGGAGGTGAGGGCTGAGTCTGCACGTACTGACCCAAGGGGCTTTCGGGTGGGGAGAGCATAAGGTGGGCTGGGAATAAGAGGGGGGCCCAGAGACAACATAGAAAGTCAGCTTCCAGCCCCTTCACTGCCTGTCCGTTATACAGAAGAAGTTGAGGCACAGGTGGGCTGAGCTCCCTGCCAGGTTCCCCTCAGAAATGAAGAGGTTAGACACAGTCCAGGACTCTTCCCTGGCCTGGGCCTCACCTGAACCTCTCCTCTTAGGATACAGTCCGCCCTCCGTATCCAGGGAGCTGTGAAACCTGCCCATATGGGGGCCGACTGTTCTTACCCATCGAATGCTAGGGATTTGAGTGTCTGAGGATTTGAGTCTCTAAGAGGAAATCCTAATACCAATCCCCTACAGATTCCGGGTACCAAGGGAGGGCTGTGCTCCCAAGAAATGCCTTGCATCGCTTCTGCCTAGCTGACCACACCCAGCTGCAGGGCCACTTTATATTTGATTGTAATCCTTGAAACTGTACGGTGTTCTCAAGTCAGTTAGCTTAAAGGGTAAGTGTTCTAAACAGACTCCCTACATTTTTTTGCTTTATTGTCCAAGGGAACTATTTCAGGTGGTTGAAATAATGGAAAAAGGAAAAATAGTGTCTCATACAGTTTGGTTCTTGGATTTTAGTGCAGTTCAACTGAAATGCTTTCAAATCTCTATGCATTTCTGAGTTTCCGTCAAAATCAGGTATCTCAGATTGGGCTGATGTAACAAAAATATCATAGACTGGGTGGCTAAAACAATAAGCATTTATTTCTCACATTTTAAACGTGTATCTCTGGAGGCTGGGAAGTCCCAGATCGAGGCTCCAGCAGATCCGACATCTGGAGAGAGCCTGCTTCCCGGCTGGTGGGCAGCTCCCTTCCCCAGGAGCCCTCACGTGGTGGAGCAGGGAGGGAAGCCAGCTCCCTGCTGTCTCTTCCTATATGGGCACTAGTCTCCTCACACAGCTCCACCTTTGTGGCCTAATCACCTCCAGGCGGCCCCACCTCCTAATTTCGTCATGTTAGAGACTGGAGTTCAACATACACATTTCGGGGGAACAGAAATACCTGTATAAAGCATTGGGTCTTAATCAGTGTCCAGATGGCTCTAATTCCTCTCCATTTGTTGCTGAAGACTTACCTTTTTCTAGAGGTGAGAGCCAGGCCCTGTGTTCTAATGTAGTTTTGTGTGTGTGTCTGTGTGTGTGTGCTCAGTGGTGTCTAACTCTTTACAACCCCACGGACGGTAGCCCAACAGGCTCCTCTGTCTGTGGGATTCTCCAAACAAGAATACTGGAGTGGGTTGTCATGCCCCTCCTCCAGGGGATCTTCCTGGATCCCAGGAGGATTGAACTTGGCTCTCCTGCATTGCAGCGAGATTCTTTACCATCTGAGCCACCAGGGAAGCCCCTTTAATTGGCATGTCTTTTTTTTTTTTTTTTGATAATTTTTTGTATTTATGACTGTTCTGGTCTTCACTGCTTGTGGGCCTTCTCTAGTTGCAGAGAGTGGGGCCTAGTCTTTAGTTGCAGCTCAAGGGCTTCTCACTGTGGTGGCTTCTCTTGTTGCAGAAATGGGCTCTAGGGCATGAGGGCTTCAGCAGTTGCAGTTCCCAAGCTCTAGAGCACCGAGTTGTGGTGAAAGGACTTAGTTGCTCTGCAGCCTGGGATCTTCCCAGACCCAACAGTTGCAGTTCCCAAGCTCTAGAGCACCGAGTTGCTCTATAGCCTGGGATCTCCCCAGACCAGGGATTGAACCTGTCTCCTGTATTGTCAGGCAGATAATTTATCACTGAGTTGCCGAGGAAGCCCTGGTATGTTTATTTTTTATTTTATTTATCTCTTTTGACCATGCCTTGTGGCTCGGGGGAATCTTGGATCCCCAACCACAGAATGAGCCCAGACAACTTCAGTGAAAGTGCCCAGTCCTAACCACAGGGATCAGACCTGCGTCTTTTCCATTGGCGGGCATTCTTCACCACTAGAGCCACCTGGGAAGCCCCTCTAATGTGGTTCAGATCAGATAAGATCAGTCGCTCAGTCGTGTCCGACTCTCTACGACCCCATGAACCGCAGCACGCCAGGCCTCCCTGTCCATCACCAGCTCCCAGAGGTCACTCAGACTTGCATCCATCGAGTCAGTGATGCCATCCAGCCATCTCATCCTCTGTCGTCCCCTTCTCCTCCTGCCCTCAATCCCTCCCAGCATCAGAGTCTTCTCCAATGAGTCAACTCTTCGCATGAGGTGGCCAAAATACTGGAGTTTCAGCTTTAGCATCATTCCTTCCAAAGAAATCCCAGGATTGATCTCCTTCAGAATGGACTGGTTGGATCTTCTTGCAGTCCAAGGGACTCTCAAGAGTCTTCTCCAACACCACAGTTCAAAAGCATCAATTCTTCGGCGCTCAGCCTTTCTCACAGTCCAGCTCTCACATCCATACATGACCACAGGAAAGACCATAGCCTTGACTAGGCGAACCTTTGTTGGTAAAGTAATGTCTCTGCTTTTGAATATGCTATCTAGGTTGGTCATAACTTTCCTTCCAAGGAGTAAGCGTCTTTTAATTTCATGGCTGCAGTCACCATCTGCAGTGATCTTGGAGCCCAGAAAAATAAAGTCTGACACTGTTTCCACTGTTTCCCCATCTATTTCCCACGTAGTGATGGGACCAGATGCCATGATCTTCGTTTTCTGAATGTTGAGCTTTAAGCCAACCCTTTCACTCTCCACTTTCACTTTCATCAAGAGGCTTTTTAGCCCCTCTTCACTTTCTGCCATAAGAGTGGTGTCATCTGCATATCTGAGGTTATTGATATTTCTCCCGGCTATCTTGATTCCAACTTGTGTTTCTTCCAGTCCAGCATTTCTCATGATGTACTCTGCATATAAGTTAAATAAACATGGTGACAATATGCAGCCTTGACGTACTCCTTTTCCTATTTGGAACCAGTCTGTTGTTCCATGACCAGTTCTAACTGTTGCTTCCTGACCTGCATACAGATTTCTCAAGAGGCAGATCAGGTGGTCTGGTATTCCCATCTCTTTCAGAATTTTCCATAGTTTATTGTGATCCACACAGTCAAAGGCTTTGGCATAGTCAATAAAGCAGAAATAGATGTTTTTCTGGAACTCTCTTGCTTTTTCCATGATCCAGCGGATGTTGGCAATTTGATCTCTGGTTCCTCTGCCTTTTCTAAAACCAGCTTGAACATCAGGAAGTTCACGGTTCACATATTGCTGAAGCCTGGCTTGGAGAATTTTGAGCATTACTTTACTAGCGTGTGAGATGAGTGCAATTGTGCGGTAGTTTGAGCACTCCTTGGCATTGCCTTTCTTTGGGATTGGGATGAAAACTGACCTTTTCCAGTCCTGCGGCCACTGCTGAGTTTTCCAAATTTGCTGGCATATTGAGTGCAGCACTTTCACAGCATCATCTTTCAGGATTTGGAATAGTTCCACTGGAATTCCATCACCTCCACTAGCTTTGTTCGTAGTGGTGCTTTCTAAGGCCCATTTGACTTCACATTCCAGGATGTCTGGCTCTAGGTCAGTGATCACATCATCATGATTGTCTAGGTCTTGAAGCTCTTTTTTGTACAGTTCTTCTGTGTATTCTTGCCACCTCTTCTTAATATCTTCTGCTTCTGTTAGGTCCACACCATCTCTGTCCTTTATCGTGCCCATCTTTGCATGAAATGTTCCTTTGGTATCTCTGATTTTCTTGAAGAGATCCCTAGTCTTTCCCATTCTGTTGTTTTCCTCTATTTCTTTGCATTGATCACTGAAGAAGGCTTTCTTATCTCTTCTTGCTATTCTTTGGAACTCTGCATTTAGATGTTTATATCTTTCCTTTTCTCCTTTGCTTTTCGCTTCTCTTCTTTTCACAGCTATTTGCAAGGCCTCCCCAGACAGCCATTTTGCTTTTTTGCATTTCTTTTCCATGGGGATGGTCTTGATCCCTGTCTCCTGTACAATGTCACGAACCTCATTCCATAGTTCATCAGGCACTCTATCTATCAGATCTAGGCCCTTAAATCTATTTCTCACTTCCACTGTATAATCATAAGGGATTTGATTTAGGTCATACCTGAATGGTCTAGTAGTTTTCCCACTTTCTTCAATTTCAGTCTGAATTTGGCAATAAGGAGTTCATGGTCTGAGCCACAGTCAGCTCCTGGTCTTGTTTTTGCTGATTGTATAGAGCTTCTCCATCTTTGGCTGCAAAGAATATAATCGATCTGATTTCGGTGTTGACCATCTGGTGATGTCCATATATAGAGTCTTCTCTTGTGTTGTTGGAAGAGGGTATTTGCTATGACCAGTGCATTTTCTTGGCAAAACTCTATTAGTCTTTGCCCTGCTTCATTCCGTATTCCAAGGCCAAATTTGCCTGTTACTCCAGGTGTTTCTTGACTTCCTACTTTTGCATTCCAGTCCCCTATAATGAAAAGGACATCTTTTTTGGGTGTTAGTTCTAAAAGGTCTTGTAGGTCTTCATAGAACCTTTCAACTTCAGCTTCTTCGGCGTTACTGGTTGGGGCATAGACTTGGATTACTGTGACATTGAATGGTTTGCCTTGGATACGAACAGAGATCATTCTGTCATTTTTGAGATTGCATCCAAGTACTGCATTTTGGACTCTTTTGTTGACTATGATGGCCACTCCATTTCTTCTGAGGGATTCCTGCCCACAGTAGTAGATATAATGGTCATCCGAGTTAAATTCACCCATTCCAGTCCATTTTAGTTCGCTAATTCCTAGAATGTCGACATTCACTCTTGCCATCTCTTGTTTGACCACTTCCAATTTGCCTTGATTCATGGACCTGACATTCCAGGTTCCTATGCAATATTGCTCTTTACAGCATCGGACTTTGCTTCTATCACCAGACATATCCACAGCTGGGTATTCTTTTTGTTTTGGCTCCATCCTTTCATTCTTTCTGGAGTTATTTCTCCACTGATCTCCAGTAGCATATTGGGCCCTTACTGACCTGGGGAGTTTCTCTTTCAGTATCCTATCATTTTGTCTTTTCATACTGTTCATGGGGTTCTCAAGGCAAGAATACTGAAGTGGTTTGCCATTCCCTTCTCCACCGGACCACAGCCTGTCATATCTCTCCACCATGACCCGCCCATCCCAGGTTGCCCCTCGGGCATGGCTTAATTTCATTGAGTTAGACAAGGGTGTGGTCCTTGTGTGATTAGATTGACTAGTTATCTGTGAGAATGGTTTTAGTGTATTTGCCCTCTGATGCCCTCTTTCAAGACCTACTGTCTTACTTGGGTTTCTCTTACCTCGGGCGTGGGGTATCTCATCCCGGCTGCTCCTGGCTGCTCCCAGCCAGCGAAGCACAGCCATCGCACCTTACCTTGGACGAGGGGTCTCTCCTCACCGCCGCCCTTCTTGACCTCGGTCGTGAATGTGGTTCATTCACCTCGGTTCATTCACCTCGGTCGTCTAATGTGGTTACTGGCCAGGAAAGCTAGCCTCGTCTTCTAAATGTGACTTCCTCTTCCTCTTCCTTTTTCTTCTACAAATGTCTATTTACCAACATGTCACCAAAGAGACAGTGACATATTCTGAGGCCCCAGTAGGTCCTGTTTCAGGCTGACCTTGACGTGCACATAACCAGGCAGGCGTCGGCCGCGGTGGAAGGGCGTCTCCTTTCAGCTGGCCCGAGCGCACTAATCAGGCTTGGTCCCCTCCCTTCTGTCATAGGAAGGGCTCACGCACTAGGTGGCCCTCAGGTCAGCAGGCAGGATGAGTCACAGGTTTGACAGCACACCCCGGTGTCCCCTTTCACAGAGTGACCAGCTCAGAGCTGAGCCTCACCCAGGCCCCTGACCACGATGGCTTTTCAGCTGGGACTGCTTAATCCTTTTCTTCCCCAGGCTTGGTTCTTAATGACTTCATGGAAAAAAAAATCATAAAGAAGGGAGTAGGGCGGGACAAGAACGTGAACAGAGAAAGAGGCTCTGGGATCACTTCCCTTGTGGTGACCTGCATCCAGCTTTGTGGGTTTTCATGATGTCATGTTGGGGATGGTTGACATTTGTCCTCCTTATAGCCATGGGTCTTTTTTGTCATCTTTGGCTTCTCTAAGGGTCTTTTGTTTAATAATTCTTTCCACTTTCTGTTTTTTATCTTTTTAAATTTTATTTTTATTGAAGTATAGTTGAATTACAATTTGCGTTAATTGCCTGCTGTATAGCAAGTGACTCAGTTATACACACATATATTAACACATTCTTTTTCATATCCTTTTCCATTATGGTTTATCACAGGATATTGGATATAATTCCCTGTGCTGTACAGTAGGACCTTGTTTGTCCATTCTATATATTCCAGTTTCCATGTGCTCATCCCAAACTCCCAGTCCAACTCTCTCCTACACCTCTGACAGTCTTTCTGATGGGTGTGGCTCAGCAACCACTTAAAGGGTGCTGAGCGGGTGCTTAGATGCTAAAGGTTAATGCCCCAGATCGATGGGATTGGGGGTGGGGTGGGAAGGAGGTCCAAGTGGGAAGGGATATATATACGTATACATACAACTGATTCACTTTGTTATACAGAAGAAACTAGCCCAACATTGTAAAGCATTTATACTCCAATAAGAAATTCTTTAATAAAAACAGAAGTAAAGGTTACTCCATCCGACAGCTCCACGTGGGGCCAGCACAGGCTGAGGCTGGGCTGAGCCGTCACTCATGCAAACTCCCGCGTGTGTTTGCTTTCATCACACGGAGCCCTTTTGCTCTGTGAATGTGTCAGCCTCAGAGTGTGGGTCCTCAGCTGAATGAGCCCCCAGACCACTGAGGGCTCTGTGTCCCAGGAGATGCCCTGGGGGCTCCAGGCATACCGCTTCCCATACCCAGTTCCCCCAGCGGGTCCCTTTTGGTTCCTGGAAAGAGGCAGCTTTGCTCTCATGGTTCGCTTTGGAAACCCCGCCATGACCTCACTGATCCCTTGTCCAGACGCTGCAAAATACCGGACCTGGGAGGCTGGAACCACCCCCTCCTCACTCCCCCAGGTTGTGCATAGAGGTGTGGGCAGGAGGCCTGTCTTAAATGAAAACAGGGCTTCCCGACCGGCCTGAGGGGCTCCTCACGGCTTAGGGCAGAGGGGCTGGACTGGGGCTTTGAACCCAGTATACAGAATGTAGTACCCAGTGTTCTGCAGAAGGAAGGGCCAGTGCCAACCCTGGGCTGTGTCCAGCTGGGTTTCTGTGCTGGACCTGTGATTACTACCCTCCTGGTTGAGCAGTCTTTTCTCTTCCTTTTTTCTCATTCAGTTCAGTTCAGTCGCTCAGTCGTGTCCGACTCTTTGCCACCCCATGAATCACAGCACGCCAGGCCTCCCTGTTCATCACCATCTCCTGGAGTTCACTCAAACTCATGTCCATCGAGTCAGTGATGCCATCCAGCCATCTCATCCTCTGTCGTCCCCTTCTCCTCCTGCCCCCAATCCCTCCCAGCATCAGAGTCTTTTCCAATGAATCAACTCTTCGCATGAGGTGGCCAAAGTACTGGAGTTTCAGCTTTAGCATCATTCCTTCCAAAGAAATCCCAGGGCTGATCTCCTTCAGAATGGACTGGTCGGATCTCCTTGCAGTCCAAGGGACTCTCAAGAGTCTTCTCCAACACCACAGTTCAAAAGCATCAATTCTTCAGCGCTCAGCCTTCTTCACAGTCCAGCTCTCACATCCATACATGACCACAGGAAAAACCATTGCCTTGACTAGGCGAACCTTTGTTGGCAAAGTAATGTCTCTGCTTTTGAATATGCTATCTAGGTTGGTCCTTTTCTTCCAAGGAGTAAACATCTTTTAATTTCACGGCTGCAGTCACCATCTGAAGTGATTTTCTCGTTATCTGGCTACATTTCATGGTTCACCTGTCAGAACATTTAGTGTTAAAAAAAGTCTATCCTGCGGTTTCAGCCTAAAGACACAAACGGCTCTCTGGGGGCCCTGCTCCCAAGATTGCTATATTGGGTCTAGGGTACAGCCTGGGAGCCTCTCAGAGTGCCCAGGAGATGCCAGGGTTGAGAACAATTGATTTCGTTTCCTACACAGGACAGCTGGTGCTAGTGGTAAAGAACCCACCTGCTAATGCAGGAGATGTAAGAGATGCGGGTTCAGTCCCTGGGTTGGGAAGATCTCTGGAGGAGAAAATGGCAACCCACTCCAGTACTCTTGCCTGGAGAACCCCAAGGACAGAGGAGCCCAGTGGGCTATGGTCCATAGGGTGTCAACTGACTAAAGTGTGTTAACACACACAGGACAGCCGTGTAATTCTCCCAAGAGAAGTTTATCTCCAAACTCAAATAGAGGGTCTCTGTGTTCATATACCTCTGTGGCATTGTCTTCAGGAGGATGCTCTGGTTCCAAGCCAGGGCTTGTCATCTGCATCCTGGAGCATCAGAGCACACGGTTCACTGTGGCCATGCTCACCGGAGGCCAGCTCTCCATGTCCGAGCCATGCGTGGCGGGAACCAGGCTTCTCAGCGACGCAGCCAAGAGGGAGGTGCTGGGTGCTTAGTGCCCGAGGGGCTGCCAGCGCTGCAGCCTGCCGCCCTGTTTTCCAAATTTCTGTTCTTCACTAGAAGAGAATTCTGATATCAAGAAAGAGATGTGGCAATACTTTGTCGTTTTTTTTTTTTTTTTTCAATTTAAGTGTATTTTGAATACTGCTTGCACAGTTTATAGTGTGAGTGAGTGATAATCACTCAGTCCTTGTGCCCCAGTGGACTGTAGCCTTGCCGGCTACTTTGTCCACGGAATTCTCCAGGTAAGAATACTGGAGTGGGTGAGATAAATCAATAAAACCTGTTTGATTTTGTGGAAAGTCTGGAATACATAGAAACATCTCTTTTTACATCTTCGACCTTCATAGTGCCTTTATGAAGGAAATTTTTCAATCATCCTTGCTCTGACTTGATGTCCCACCCTGAGTAGGGGACCACTGTTCTTTGCTTTAATGATGATAAACTTTAGGGATGTCCAGAATCAAATTTTATGAAATATTGGAATTAGTTTATGAAGTTTAAAATAATATTGTTTGTGATCATGTATGTCCTTTGTGAACTCCTTAAAAAATACAGGATCGTGTAAAAAATTAACTGACATTTCATACAAATTACACATCATTCTGGGGCCTGCCTGCAATGCAGGACACCCCAGTTTGATTCCTGGGTCAGGAAGAACCGCTGGAGAAGGGGTAGGCTACCCACTCCAGTACTCTTGGGCTTCCCTTATGGCTCAGTAAACAATCTGCCTACAGTGCAGGAGACCTGGGTTGGGAAGATCCCCTGAAGAAGGGAAAGGCTGCCCACTCCAGTATTCTGGCCTGGAGAATTCCATGGACTGTAGAGTCCATGGGCTCGCAAAGAGTTGGACATGACTGAGCAACTTTCATTTTCACACATAATTCTACCACTGAGTGATAACCATTGTCAGTTTAGAATTTAGCTTCTTTTTTCCCTATAAATAAATCCAGTAGTTAACCTACTTAAATAGGTTTATATTTAAACATTCGATGAGATTATAATGAAAATGCTCTTAATGATGTTTTATTGCTTAATGTATCATAAGCACTTTCTCATGTCTTCAAATCTCACAACATTTCCTTTTTTACAACTGCAGAATATGTCGGTTATGTGGATGTACTTTAGCAATTTTTCTCAATAATGATGTGACATTAATTTTATCTTACAAGTATTTTTCCACATCGAAAAGTATTTTTCACAAATAGAGTCCTAGAGTTGAGTCAAAAGCTTCTACATGTCTTTGACTCAGATCAGATCAGTCACTCAGCGACTCTTTGCCACCCCATGAATCGCAGCACGCCAGGCCTCCCTGTCCATCACCAGCTCCCGGAGGTCACTCAGACTCACGTCCATCGAGTCAGTGATGCCATCCAGCCATCTCATCCTCTGTCGTCCCCTTCTCCTCCTGCCCCCAATCCCTCCCAGCATCAGAGTCTTCTCCAATGAGTCAACTCTTCACATGAGGTGCTAAAATACTGGAGTTTCAGCTTTAGCATCATTCTTTCCAAAGAAATCCCAGGGCTGATCTTCAGAATGGACTGGTTGGATCTCCTTGCAGTCCCAGGGACTCTCAAGAGTCTTCTCCAACACCACAGTTCAAAAGCATCAATTCTTCAGCACTCAGCTTTCTTCACAGTCCAACTCTCACATCCATACATGACCACAGGAAAGACCATAGCCTTGACTAGGCGAACCTTTGTTGGCAAAGTAATGTCTCTGCTTTTGAATATGCTATCTAGGTTGGTCATAACCTTCCTTCCAAGGAGTAAGCATCTTTTAATTTCATGGCTGTAGTCACCATCTGCAGTGATTTTGGAGCCCAGAAAAATAAAGTCTGACACTGTTTCCACTGTTTCCCCATCTATTTCCCATGAAGTGATGGGACCGGATGCCATGATCTTCGTTTTCTGAATGTTAAGCTTTAAGCCAACCTTTTCACTCTCCACTTTCACTTTCATCAAGAGGCTTTTAGTTCCTCTTCACTTTCTGCCATAAGGGTGGTGTCGTCTGCATATCTGAGGTTATTGATATTTCTCCCAGCAATCTTGATTCCAACTTGTGTTTCTTCCAGCCCAGCGTTTCTCATGATGTACTCTGCATATAAGTTAAATAAACATGGTGACAATATACAGCCTTGACGTACTCCTTTTCCTATTTGGAACCAGTCTGTTGTTCCATGTCCAGTTCTAACTGTTGCTTCCTGACCTGCATACAAATTTCTCAAGAGGCAGATCAGGTGGTCTAGTATTCCCATCTCTTTCAGAATTTTCCACAGTTTATTGTGATCTACACAGTCAAAGGCTTTGGCATAGTCAATAAAGCAGAAATAGATGTTTTTCTGGAACTCTCTTGCTTTTTCCATGATCCAGCGGATGTTGGAAATTTGATCTCTGGTTCCTCTGCCTTTTCTAAAACCAGCTTGAACATCAGGAAGTTCACGGTTCACATATTGCTGAAGCCTGGCTTGGAGAATTTTGAGCATTACTTTCCTAGCGTGTGAGATGAGTGCAATTGTGCGGTAGTTTGAGCACTCTTTGGCATTGCCTTTCTTTGGGATTGGGATGAAAACTGACCTTTTCCAATCTTGTGGCCACTGCTGAGTTTTCCAAATTTGCTGGCATATTGAGTGCAGCACTTTCACAGCATCATCTTTCAGGATTTGGAATAGCTCCACTGGAATTCCATCACCTCCACTAGCTTTGTTCGTAGTGATGCTTTCTAAGGCCCACTTGACTTCACATTCCAGGATGTCTGGCTCTAGGTCAGTGATCAAACCATCATGATTATCTGGGTCATGAAGCTCTTTTTTGTACAGTTCTTCTGTGTATTCTTGCCACCTCTTCTTAATATCTTCTGCTTCCGTTAGGTCCATACCATTTCTGTCCTTTATTGAGCCCATCTTTGCATGAAATGTTCCTTTGGTATCTCTGATTTTCTTGAAGAGATCCCTAGTCTTTCCCATTCTGTTTTTCCTCTATTTCTTTGCATTGATTGCTGAAGAAGGCTTTCTTATCTCTTCTTGCTATTCTTTGGAACTCTGCATTCAGATGTTTATATCTTTCCTTTTCTCCTTTGCTTTTCACTTCTCTTCTTTTCACAGCTATTTGCAAGGCCTCCCCAGACAGCCATTTTGCTTTTTTGCATTTCTTTTCCATGGGGATGGTCTTGATCCCTGTCTCCTGTACAATGTCACGAACCTCATTCCATAGTTCATCAGGCACTCTATCTATCAGATCTAGGCCCTTAAATCTATTTCTCACTTCCACTGTATAATCATAAGGGATTTGATTTAGGTCATACCTGAATGGTCTAGTGGTTTTCCCTACTTTTACTTTCTTCAATTTCAGTCTGAATTTGGCAATAAGGAGTTCATGGTCCAAGCCACAGTCAGCTCCTGGTCTTGTTTTTGCTGATTTTATAGAGCTTCTCCATCTTTGGCTGCAAAGAATATAATCGATCTGATTTCTGTGTTGACCATCTGGTGATGTACATTTATAGAGTGTTCTCTTGTGTTGTTGGAAGAGGGTATTTGCTATGACCAGTGCATTTTCTTGGCAAAACTCTATTAGTCTTTGCCCTGCTTCATTCCGTATTCCAAGGCCAAATTTGCCTGTTACTCCAGGTGTTTCTTGGCTTCCTACTTTTGCATTCCAGTCCCCTATAATGAAAAGGACATCTTTTGGGGTGTTAGTTCTAAAAGGTCTTGTAGGTCTTCATAGAACCATTCAACTTCAGCTTCTTCAGCGTTACTGGTTGGGGCATAGACTTGGATTACTGTGACATTGAATGGTTTGCCTTGAAAACAAACAGAGATCATTCTATCGTTTTTGAGATGGCATCCAAGTACTGCATTTCAGACTCTTTTGTTGACCATGATGGCCACTCCATTTCTTCTGAGGGATTCCTGCCCGCAGTAGTAGATATAATGGTCCTCTGAGTTAAATTCACCCATTCCAGTCCATTTGAGTTCACTGATTCCTAGAATGTCAACATTCACTCTTGCCATCTCTTGTTTGACCACTTCCAGTTTGCCTTGATTCACGGACCTGACATTCCAGGTTCCTGTGCAATATTGCTCTTTACAGCATCGGACCTTGCTTCTATCACCAGACACATCCACAGCTGGGTATTCTTTTTGCTTTGGCTCCATCCCTTCATTCTTTCTGGAGTTATTTCTCCCCTGATCTCCAGTAGAATATTGGGCCCCTACTGACCTGGGGAGTTTCTCTTTCAGTATCCTATCATTTTGCCTTTTCATACTCTTCATGGGGTTCTCAAGGCAAGAATCCTGAAGTGGTTTGCCATTCTCTTCTCCAGCAGACCACATCCTGTCAGATCTCTCCACCATGACCCGCCCATCCTGGGTTGCCCCACGGGCATGGCTTAGTTTCATTGAGTTAGACAAGGCTGTGGTCCTAGTGTGATTAGATTGACTAGTTTTCTGTGAGTATGTGGATGCTGATGGCCATAAAAGTAATGGCCGTGTGAGAATGTTGTCCAAGGCATACCCACCTCCCAAGTCAACTGCCTGATAACACGTTTTCTTCTCTTTCTTTCTCTTTTTATGCGGGGTTTGTCTCCAGGACCCAGAGATGCAGCGTCTACTGCTGTCGGATGGGAAACAGTCAGGCCACCAGAACCACGTGGTCATCCTCCCGGCGGACAGCGGGGGTGGCATGGCAGCCATCAGCTTCACAGGGGCCCTGAAGATTCCTGTGAGTACCCAACCCTCTCGAAAGGGGGCATTTGTGAACAGTGTCTGTTTACTACAAATGACACATAATACTGGGAACAGACACTGGGCTGTTGATAAGTTTAAAAGGAGAAGTCCATGATCATATTATCTACACATTAGAAATCCAAGTGCTGTCCTTAGTGGCTCAGTTTTGTTCAACTCTTTGTGACCCCATGGAATGTAGCCCACCAGGCTCCTCGGTCCATGGGATTCTCCAGGCAACCATACTGGAGTGGGTTGCTATTTCCTCCTCCAGGGGAATCTTCCTGACTCAGGGATGGAAACTGCGCCTCCTGCATTGGCAGGCAGGTTCTATACCACTGAGCCACCTGGGAAGCTCATAGAAATCCATAGCATGAACCAGAATCGCAAGCAGATCAGCTCAGGGCTGAATAAGACTGCAGTGTTCTGTTCACCTGTTAATAGTTATAAAATATATTATATATGTATATTATAGATGTGAAATCCATGAGCTCCCAGAGCAGAGCATGCTGGGAGCTATGCAAAGGCCTGGGAGCAGCTGTGTTCCTCTGACGTGGAGCTGTGGAGGGGGACAAAGGCAGGGAGCCAAGAGCAGAGATGGGAGGAGGGGGAGCGCACACTCCAGAACACCTGGCTCCTGCCCTTGGGTGCCTGTTCAGGGGAACAGATGCAGGCAGGGCCACTTCCCTCATGCTGGCCTCGGAGAGAACTGGAAGAGGGAACCCAGAGGCTCCATACAACTGTGCTGAGCCAGAAACCCAACAGTGCACCCAGAACCTCAGCATCATGGCACCCAGTGAAGGAACTCAGAACTGCTGCTTTAAACAGAGAGTTCTGCCAGCTCCCAGATGAAACTGGGCTGCCGAGGGCCGGGGAGCTGCTCTCCTGCCAGAAGAGACCACTGAAGGTCCGGCCTGGACTCTCCAGGCTCCCTAACAAAGATCTCTGGGGGTTTGGCCTGCAGGAGGAGATGCTAGTTCCAAATAAAAGTTATTTTTTAAATTTGTTAATAACAAATAGTAACTTTCCTGTTGTTCCTTTATTGTATAGCTGGGTCAAATACTGTTGCTAAAATTAAGGTGCCCACCATAAATAGAAGTTGGGTGGAGGCAAGAACAGGCTTCAGCGTCCTGGCCTGGCCCGCCCTGGCCCTGCCACAGGCGGGCCGGGGGTGCCTGGCACAGGGGGTGACCACTCTAGGCCTCTGTTTCCTCACCTGTAGTGCAGGCTCGGTGGCTGCACAACAAGTTAGTGCTGTTGTTGGGATCAAATGAGATCATTAACTTCCCAACAGGCACAATGCCACGCACTTGGTGAGCATGAAGTCCATTGTACACACCACCCATACTGGGTGTGACTTTGAAAACGTTGTTTAATTTCCAGAGCACTGACATGAATTGCATATTGTGTCCTCTGCTTGGATTTGAAGTGTGTTCATAGCTAAGCACTGTGATAGCCTGGGAGAAGCAACCGAGGGGTTGGTTCCTTTGTGTTACCCCATTTCTCATGCTCATTTCCCAAGCGCTACCTGGACTTACTATCTCACAAGGGCCACCTCTTTCTAACCGTAGTCACAAAATGGAACATGTAAGCATTTCTCAATAGCCACGAGACCCCAAACCTCAGTTTCCTCATCAGAATCTACATTTCTTTTCTGGGTATCACTGAACTCAGGTCCAGCTGCTCACTGCTTGAATTCAACACTTGAGAAGCAAATGCTGATAGAAAGGAAAGTTGCTTTAACCAGAGTAGCCAGCAATCAGGGAGGAGGACTTGTGTCCCCAAAACCAACTCCAAAGAGGCCACAAAAGTTTTTAAAGGGAAAAAGTAATCTCAGTTAATCACTGAGATGAAGGATCTGGGCCATCATCACCCCCACTGCCTGCAGGCTTGTCGACTCTGTGATCTTCCTGCAGATGCTGTATTGTTCACATGGTTTGCTTGTGAGATTACTGAAGGGGAAGCCGAGGAGGAGATCTGGTCATCTGTTAATTATCTATTCTTCATTTTTACTTCTTTGATCTAGGAAAGAACTGACCACTTAGGCAAAGTATTGTGTGAGCTAAAAGATTTGAAAGATGTGGCCCGGGCCAGAAATGAGTAGATTATGCAAGTGACTGGTTTAAGTTTAGTTAAAATGTAGCGGACAGTGACTGCAGCCATGAAATTAAAAGACGCTTGCTCCTTGGAAGAAAAGCTATGACAAACCTAGACAGTGTATTAAAAAAGCTGACGCATTGCTTTGCTGACAAAGGTCCATATAGTCAAAGCTATGGCTTTCCTGGTAGTCATGTATGGATGTGAGAGTCGGACTGTAAAGAAGTCTGCACACCAAAGAATTGATGCTTTTGAATTGTGGTGTTGGAGAAGACTCTTGAGAGTCCCTTGGACTGCAAGGACCAGTCCACCCTAAAGGAAATCAGTCCTGAATACTCACTGGAAGGACTGATGCTGAAGCTGAAGCTCCAATCCTTTGGCCACCTGATGTGAAGAGCAGACTCATTGGAAAAGATTCTGATGCTGGGAAAAGTTGAGAGCAGGAGAAGGGGGCAGCAGAGGGTAAGCTGGTTGGATGTCATCACCGACTCAATGGACATGAGTTTGAGCAAACTATGGGAGATAGTGAAGGACAGGGAAGCCTGGCAGTTTACTGTCCAAAGAGTTGGACATGACTTAGGACTGAGCAACACCAATAACAACACATTATAGCTTTGCTAAGATGACTGAGCGACTGATCTGATCTGATCTGAAAGTGACAAGACAAAAGGGGCCTCCTGCAGAGAGCCCCTCCCTGCCAAAAGCTGCTTACAAATCCTCGCTTGTCAGAACGTTGCTCCATTTCTGTGGGATCATGCGCCAAGGTCTGTCTTCTGTCCTTCCCTCTCTTTCAGGGCGTGATAGAGTTCTCTCTGTGTCTGCTGTTTGCGAAACTGGTCAGCTACACGTTCCTTTTCTGGCTTCCACTCTACATCACAAATGTAGGTGAGTACCATTGCTAGCAGCACAGCTGGTTCTGTTCAAGGGCTGTGATCAGGACTCCCTTTAATCCACCGGTATCTATAAACTTGGAAAGCAGAGAGATGCATGATGCTCTTGAATCACATAGCACGATTAGTAGAAACGTGTAGACAAAGAGAGGTAGATGTGGAGACAATGAGGTGGTTAGATGGCATCACCAACTCAGTGGACAAGAATCTGAGCAAACTCTGGGAGAAAGCAGAGGACAGAGGAGCCTGGCATGCTGCAGTCCCTGGGGCCACCAAGAGTCAGACACAACTCAGCAACTGAACAACAACAAAGAGAATTCAGATAGGAATGTTTTATTGCCATGATGAGAACCTAGATGGAGTTTAAAGGGTTGACATGGTGTTCCCCAGCTGTGGCTACTGGTTCCCCAAGGGGCTTCCTATCTGGGGCAGCCTGCTTTTAAATTTAGGCTGCATCTGACTTGGTCACAGCAGCTGGTGAGCAGGGAGAGAGGCCCTGGGGATCTCAGATAAGACAGCCTTCACGACTGACCTAGAAATCGCTTCCTGGAGCTGAGCTCTAACTATGGGGAAGCAGACAGTTTGTCCTGCATTTCAGAAGTCCAGCAGGGGCTAAAGCTGTAGGTTACTACACAGCAGACCCATTTGTAGTAACACATACCCCGTGTCCTGGGCATGACCACAGGGAAGATGGGAAGGACCAGCAGTTCTCGGAGGAGAGGTCCTTGTGTAGGGGCTGCAGCCACAATTGAACAGGGACCCAGACAGTCAGCAGGGCCTCTGGGCCCCAGAGTCAGGGATTTGGAGGACAAAGCAAAGAAACCAGGAAGGTGCATGCCCTAGCGAATGTGAAAAGAGGAGAAATTTGGGACGTGGGGGCTCCAGAGCACAGACCACGTGTCCCCAGTGTAACTGAAGGCGGGGTGGGGCTGCTCACTGCTCAAAAGCTAATAAAGAGGCAAGGTTGGTGGAAAGGAAAGTTTGTTCTACTTTTGGATGCTGACAACAGGGTTGGGGTGGGGGTGGGGGTGGGGGTTACCTGTCCAAAGGCTAACTTCCCCCCACTGATGGCCAGCCAGTGGGCAAGAGCTTTTATAGATAAAGGGAGGGGCTACATGCAGAAACAGCACAGTCAGCTCTGACAGTCATCTGGATACTGGTCATCGGTGATCTGACCAGGGTCATCTTGTTTTCAGTGCAGTTAATCTTCAGTTAAAGGTCCATCTAGTCAAGGCTGTGGTTTTCCAGTAGTCATGTGTGGATGTGAGAGTTATATTATAAAGAAAGCTGAGCACCAAAGAATTGATGCTTTTGAACTGTGGTGTTGGAGAAGACTCTTGAGAGTCCCTTGGACTGTAAGGACCAGTCCACCCTAAAGGAAATCAGTCCTGAATACTCATTGGAAGGACTGATACTGAAGCTGAAGCTCCAATCCTTTGGCCACCTGATGGAAGAGCTGACTCATTTGAAAAAACCCTGATGCTGGGAAAGATTGAGGGCAGGAGGAGAAGGGGACGACAGAGGATGAGATGGCTGGATGGCACCACCGACTCAATGGACATGAGTTTCGGTGAACTCCGGGAGTTGGTGATGGACAGGGAGGCCTGGCGTGCTGCGGTTCATGGGGTTGCAAAGAGTCGGACATGACTGAGCGACTGAACTGAACTGAATCTGCAGTTCCAGGATCGGTTTGTTCCTGTTTCCTTGAGGCCAGTTCTTGGAATTGTGGCAGCTCATGTCACAACTACAGTCTGGTCATCATTAACCTCTTTTACCTGGTGGGAGTTTCGGTGTCTGTAAGACAGCTCACAGGAGATGGCCCCGAATATTATCTATAGTCCTTGACTTTGCTTAATAGCTACATTATTATTTTGTGGTCTCATTTGACTGTGTTCTTTTGTTTCTGCGTTTTCTTACTGCTCTTATTAAATTCACTCTTTGGCTAAAGCTTTTCCACAGGCAGAAGGCAGGCTGAGGACACGGGCTGGGGGAAGGACCATAAGGTCCTGCTCCATTTCACTAGCAGTGTTGTAAGGACCAGCAGAGAGGGACGTGAGCCCGAGACAGCAGGGCAGAGTTTCTCAGGATGGGAGTCGGAGGCAGCGAGGGGACCATCCAGCGTCAGCCGAGACCCAGTCTAGGTGGGGGTTAGGAGACACAGAGTCCTGCACTGAGCATCCTGAGACCTCGGCCTCCTTCTCTGGGGGAGAAGGTTCCAGCCCCTCCCAGGTCTGAAAGCAGGGGGGTCATACAGTCTGTGTCGAGGGGTTCCCATGGGCCAGCCCTTCCCCAGGCCACGCCCCGCAGTCCTGAGTCTGACGTCACAGCTGCCCTGAGGGGACAAAGGGCAAAGGCGGGGTGATACCTAGACAGAGCCAGGTGAACCCTCACCTTTCAGTTAGGAGTGTTCATTTTTCACACTTTCTGTGTGTCTGCCCACAAAGCGCACTGCTTTTTTCCATCTACTCTGGTAATTACTTTTTTAATGCTAATCCGATCTGCTGCTGCTGCTAAGTTGCTTCAGTCGTGTCTGACTCTGTGCGACCCCATGAACAGTAGCCTACCAGGCTCCTCTGTCCATGGGATTTTCCAGGCATGAGTACTGGAGTGGGGTGCCATTGCCTTCTCTGCTAATCTGATCATGGATCTCATAATTGCTGTTTGGTTTAAATCGTGCTTGTGAAACAAAAGAATGTGGTGTGTGGCTTGTACACTGCTGCGGCCTTCTCATGGTGACATTCTGCCATCATTTTTTTTTTTTAACTTCTAATTTTGTATTGGAGTGTAGCCAATTAACAATGTTGTGATAGTTGCAGGTGAACAGCCACGGGACTCTGCCCTACATATACATGTACCCGCTCTCCCCAAACTCCCCCCCATCCAGGCTGCCACATGGCGTTGAGCAGAATTCCCTGTCCTGTACAATAGGTCCTTCTTGGTTATCACTTTAAACACTCTGCTGTCATTCCAACAGATCACCTTGATGTCAAGAAGGCAGGGGAGCTCTCCACCTTGTTCGACGTGGGCGGGATCTTCGGTGAGTCTGTTTCCTCTTGTCCTACTTTGACAAAAGCCTTCACCACCGAGGTGATGCATGGACACCCTCAGCCTGGACGCTGTTTGATTTGACTCCCTACTGGGAGGCCCCCAGTGCCTGGCTTCTGATAGCAGGTCACGCCCCATCCTGGCCTCCCTGGGGACCAGGATACCTGGTGGGCGACAGACCAGTGATGCCAGGATGCTCCCAGGCAAAGGTGTTTGGGGCCAACCTGCTCAAGGGGTGGAAAGGGCCCAGGGAAGAGGTCCTCCTCTCCTTGCTGCTGCGGCAGTGCGGGCCCTGCTTCCTCTCCATGGGGCCCCGCCGGGCACGTACACCCCTCAGGACCTTCCCTCTGCCTTGCAGGTGGGATCCTGGCAGGTGTGATCTCCGATCGCCTGGAGAAAAGGGCCTCCACCTGCGGCCTGATGCTGCTGCTCGCGGCCCCAACAGTAAGCCTGGCAGCCCTTCCGCCTTGTCACAGCCCCCGCATCTCTGAAACAGCCCCCCTGTCCTCCCACCCGCACATCTGCAGCTGCCAGCGCAGCTCCTCTCGGGGCTCTGGTTTCCGGGACCTGGTCACCTCCACCCCGCTCAGTGCCCCCCACTCAGCCTCCCCTCCCCCAGCCCCCTGCCCCCTGCACACCGCGCACCAGAGCAGCTCCTCCCTCCTTCCTGCCTCCACATGTTTGTGTGTGGGCTGTTCTCTTTGGGGTGCCCTTCCCCTCCTTTCCCCTCCCCCCAGCAGGCTCCTGCTCATTTGTAGAACCCCCACTGTGGCTGCCCTACCCGCTTCCCCGGGGAGTGCCACCCCTCCCCTCATAACCCAGGTTCCATTGCTTTTCAAGTGTTTAGTTGTGTGTGACCTCAGGCAGGTGACTCCCTCTGAGCCCAGTTTCCTCATCTGAAAAACGAGGATGCCGGCAGCACCACCTCACAGGGTGAAGGCGAGGGTCAAGGGGAACATGATTATACCATCACTGTTTCCTCAACAACATCATTCGTGGTACTATCGCTCATCAACGTGCACTGACTCCTTTGCCCATCTGCCTCTCCACTGGGCTGAACAAAACCCAATCTTCAGTCACCCTGGGGCCCTGGACATTGCACAGCACAGACACTCCAAGAACTTTGATGCAGAAGCACTGAGTGGGGGTGCCCTCACCACCCGGGCCCTGGCGTTCAGGGCTTATGGCCCAGGGGACACGGGGCTCAGGGAGAGCTGCACCAAACCCAGGGTCCTCCCCCAGGAGCTCAGGGTGGGGCATTCCCAGGTTTCCAGCTCACTGGGCGATCAGACCCTACATGTCTGCGTCCAGCCTGGGGACAGTTTGCAAACATCTGGACACCTGTCTTTGGACAGCCTGCCAGGGCAGCATGGCCTTCCTTCCACTGTCTGGTTGCTGCCCAAGAGTCACTTTTCAGAAATACACATTCCTGGGAAATCTCTCAGCTACTCATAGTAAACCTTTGTTCCTCTCCTGTTTTGACACCGTTCACAGCTCTATGCGTTCTCCTCCATCAGCAGAATGGGGCTGGAAGCCACCATAGGTGAGTCTATGAGGTCTTTCTTTCCTTCAGCCATTTTTTTGGTCCACACAGCTTTGTGAGATGAACTGAAAAATCACCAAAGAAGCAAAGATGCAGCTTGCGCACTGTGGCTAAAATCATCCTTGTGTTCCTCCTTGGAGGGGGTACTTTCAGAGGGGCCCACAGGGATCCTGCCTGTGGAACTGAGGCCACAGGTTTAAGGGCCAGTGTGGGAGAGTTCAGGCCCCAGGGCTGGCCTCTGAGAAGCCCTGGGTGCCCAGTGCAGGAGCCACTCAGAGAAGCCCACATCCCGTGGAAGGCTGCAGCTGGAGCTGTGGTCCCCAAGTCCTGCAGCCCCAGCATCACAAGCCCGGGGGCGGCCTGCGCTCTGAGCTGCTCTGTCAGCTGCCACTCTGGGCACAGTCTCTATTTTTAACTTTTGACAAGCAGCTCTAGAAAATTAAGGCTCTGACACTGAGTAAATGCTTCTTTTGGTCTCACAACCCAGCAGAGGGGATTGGTAGGGATCCCATTAAAAGTTACCCAGAGGGCAAATTCCGGATGCAAGGGGCCCATGAAGTGATCCATTAGTCCAGGAGCTTCCACACAGAGCAATGTGACCCAGAGGGTGGTTCGGGAAGGTGAACCTGGGGTCAGGTTAGGAGACTGCATTTCGGAAATGGGCATGGTGCTCCTGCGCATTGGGGACTGGGCTATGCTGGGGCCCCAGGTCTCCTGGGGGTGGCCGTCAGCAGCAAGGGGCAAAGAGAGGAAGTCCTGTCCGCTGCAGACAAGGCTGTGGTGGTGACCGCATCGGGTGCTCACACACATCACACCTGTGGTCACGTCTGTGCTCCAACGTCAGGGTTCTCATTTCCTCTCAGCACGGCTTCTGCTCTCCAGGTTCGAAGAAACAGGGGCCAGGTTCTCTGAACTTGGCTTGAGTCTTTGGGAAAGTGCGATTAGACCTACAACCATCTCGGGGCAAGTTTAACGGGAGATGTTTTTGACGCTTGCTCCAGCTGTGGCCACTCCCTCGTGGTGTGGGCATCTTCCCAGGACCGGCCCATGTCCAGCTCAGGGCAGGGCCAGCGTGCAATGCCAGGGAGAAGCTTAGATGGCGGAGGCTCCCCCAGGGGCCTGTTCTGCTGGCTGACCCCTCTCTGGGTTTCTGTCTCCTGCAGCCATGCTGCTCCTCAGCGGGGCCCTGGTCAGCGGGCCGTATGCGCTCATCACGACTGCCGTGTCCGCTGACCTGGTGAGTACACAAAGTTCATCACAGAGCCGGGACCAGGTGCTGGTGGGGCGGCCATCTCTTCCATCACAACTGTTGTGATGGGTGGTCTCTGATAGTGAAACGGTCTGTTTTTATGAGCACTCCTGTGCAGACAGCCAGTAAGGATGCAGAGAGTCTTCTGAAGCAGATAAGGGGACACTGCCGCCCTGTCCTGTAAACCAGCGGCCCAAGGCCTGATGCCAGCATCTGGCTCGCTCCTCTGAGCCACTCTGGAAGCCAGTGGCCGTGACCCCTGGAGCCCACCCTTAGGGCCTCAGCAGAGTCCGGCCCGCCATGGGTGTCCCACTCTGTGCCCAGCCCTCTGCTGGTCTTGGGGACGGCAGGGACAAGCCAGGCGGGGTCTTGGCCCTGGGAGGACATGCTCCAAGGCAGAGGCCAGGGTGGTAAAGAAATGTTTACTGCACAGGGTGGTGAACTCCACGCGGGCCTGGGAATCCACAGGGACTCTTGCCCAGTTCTTCCAGGAGAAAGCACTGCTGACAGGTAGCCTTTGACTCCAGGCCAGAGAGACCGAGGCGGCAGGGCCGTCTCATCTACCCGACAGGAAAGACGAGACGTGTCACATGGGAGCCACATGTGGACATCGGCAGGATACATGCACTGCACTGAAGTACAAAGTCCCCTGATAGGAAGTAGTGCCCATGAATAACTGGGAGAGGAGAGGCAGTGTCCTGTACAGAAGGGTGTAGGCAGGTCCTCTGCCCCGGGGCAGGGAGCCCACCTCCCCTGTCCTCAGGGGCGGGCTGAGCACAGAGGACAGTGTGGGGAGGGGGGATCAAGTAACTTCTCAGGGGAGAAAGCCAACAGCCGCCCCCCACTCCGCCGAGGTCATGGTCAACACCAGCAGGAAGGCGTCAAGCTGGTGCACGGATGCAGGGTGAGAGGTAATGCCCACGGTCCTTCACCTCCGTGATCTCCCTCCTAGAACCCACACCCATCCAGTCATGGGAAACAAGGAAAGTCCCAGAAGCAACGTCTGCAAAGCTGTCACAGACAAGAGGAGCCCCAGGAGACACATGGACTAAATGTCCTGGGTGGGCTCCTGGGACACAGATTCAGTTAGACACTAGATAAAAAGCCAGGGGTCTGAAAAAATCATGGATTTTCATGAGTGGGGGCATCAATATTGGGTCATTCATCATGAAAAATGTAGCCCAGCGGGGCAAGATGTGAACGCAGGGCAAAGTGAGTGCAGGGCTCGTACCAGCTCTGTCCTCTCCGTGCGCATTTTCTGTGAATCTAAGATTGTTTAAAAGCTTATTTAAAACCACAAGCAGTTCCCCACACGTGGTGCACAGACTTGTGGGAGGGAGGCCAGGCTTCTCAGCCGTCTGTCATGCCTTCCCCACCCCGGCTCCTGAGCGCCCTTGACCTTTTCTGCCGGCTCCGATGGTCAGCTTGGGGACGGAAAGAACACCGTTCATCTTTTCATTTTCCGTGCTAGATGACACGGTGCCTCAGTGATGGTGCCAAGGACAGGCTTGTTTATTGAAGAGAATTCTAAGAGTTCTTTTAATTAGAATACACTTGAAAGTGTTCGTCTGTCACTCACATCCGACTCTTTGTGACCCCATGGACTGTAGCCTACCAGGCTCCTCTGTCCATGGAATTCCCAGGCAAGAATACTGGAGTGGGTTGCCAGTCCCTCCTCCAGGGATCTTCATGACCCAGGGATCAAACCCGGGTCTCCTGTATTACAGACAGATTCTTTACTGTCTGAGCTACCAGGGAAAACAGAATGTACTTGGACAAGTATTAATATCTCTGATGGTTTTTTACTATTAAAAACATTTGAAGCTTTGCATACTTTTCCAAGATGAGTCTGGGATGGAGTAGAGCTTCAGTCTCCTAATGGAAAGATGCCACGTTTTGCTTCGCACAGTGATTTGGGTGGATTATCGTGCAGGAGGTGTAGGTTTATTTCTCACTCTGCCATTGATGGGGCATGTTTCACACTGATGCCCCTTCTCCTCCAGGGGACGCACAAAAGCCTGAAGGGAAACTCCCATGCCCTGGCCACCGTGACCGCCATCATTGATGGAACCGGATCTGTAGGTACGTGGATGTTTTAGCCCAAAGAGGTTCATCCTGGTCCAAGGGGAAACCATGTCATCACGTCTGGCTAGCAGACGCCCGGGATTCCACCTGCTTTTGTGTTATCAGGACCAGCTGGCCTTCTTTTATGTATTTATTTTTTAAATATTTATTTGTTTGGCTGTGCCAGGCGTTAGTTGTAGCCTGCAGGGTCTTTAGTTACAGCATCTGGTTGTGGGATCTGGTTCCCTGACCAGGAACTGAACTTGGGCCCTCTGCATTGGGAGTGTGGAGTTGTAACCACTGGACCACCAGGAAAGTCCCAGTCCTCCTTAAAACGTGAGCAGATCCAAAGCACATGCAAGCCCTGGGAAGTGAGCAGCTGGCCCTGCGAGTCGTCTCTGACGGGAGGCTCCCAGAGGAGACGTGGTGTGTGGCTGGCAGGTCAAGGTTTCTTCAACATGAGAGCACATGGCCCCAGGTTTTCCTCCAAGCCAGCAGTGGGAAAACTGGCCCACTCACCACTGGTCTGCTGACTGTTTATCACTGTGATTTCAAGGGGGATGGAATTCTTGCATGAGTGCATGTGGGCTAAGTCACTTCAGTTGTGTCCAACTCTTTGCAACCCTATGGACTATGGCCCGCCGGGCTCCTCTGTCCATGGGGATTCTCCAGGCAAGAATACTGGAGTGGGTAGCCTGCCCTCCTCTAGCGAGTCTTCTCAACCCAGGAATCAAGCCTGTATCTCTTACATCTCCTGGGTTGACAAGCAGGTTCTTTACCACTAGCGCCACCTGGGAAGCTCGAATAGAATCTTACTGAAAGGTAAATGACAGGTGAGCTGTGGGTCCCAAAGCTCATGAGACGCATGTCACCAGCCCCATCAGGGGTCTTGGAGAGAACACAGCAACGTGTTCTGAGGAAAGAAAGAGGGCAAAACAAGCCCCTGGGCCCTGTGAGCTGGGTGCATGGGACCTGGTGACAGCAAGCCTGTCCTGATCCTAGTCAGGAGGCTTACAGGGATGTCCTTGAACTTTCCTGAGGCTCAGCTGGGGAGCTCGCACTCTGGGACCACTCCTGCCAAGACCCCGAAGCTGCCTGTGCTCCACAGACCCTGGAACTGGAGGCAGGAGGTGGGCTGGTGTGGCCCTCATGGCTTCTCCGGGAGGTCTCGGGTTGCATCCTGGCGTGTCACTTCCCACCACAGGTGCCTGATGCCAGGGGGGCAGTGAGAGAGAGGGCAGGCCAGGAGGGGTAGGCTCTGGGGCCTGGAACACCCTCTAGCAGTAAACCAAGCATTTGCTGGATGAAGGTGGCTCTGTGAGCATAGTTCCACCAAACACTGGCCTCTCCTCGGTCCACCATGTCTGGGGCCTGCAGACCCCTCCCCACCCAGACTCATGGCCTCTCTCCTGGCCTACCCTCCTCCAGGGCCCCGTTCCCTGTCTGCTCTGTACTGTCCTCTCCCTGCTCCTGGTGGGAAGCCCCAGGACAGGAGTTGGTTTCTTTTTCTGTTGTGTTCTCAACTCCCCCGGCGAGCCCAGAATGGAGCGGGTGCTCAGTGAGTGGGCAAGGAGGGCATTGCTGGGTGGCTGTAAGGCAGGAGATTGCAGACAGGTCTGGGGGGTGGGAAGAATGTCTCCCGTCCAGGCTGCTGGGTTTGCAAGTAAGGAGGCAGAGGCCAGGGCCCCCCTCAGCCCTCATGGCTCATGGGGATAGGGCCCCCCAGCTCCTACTCCTGCCACACTAGACAATGGTCACCACTCTAGTGTCTTCAGGGAGACCATTCCCTTTGGGGGCTCCTGGGGGCTCCTCTTGCAGCCTTTGGGACAAGTCTGGGGAAAGGGCTGTGGGGGCAGGGTCATGTCGTGTGACAGATGTCCGTGGCCCACCAGCCTGCTATCCCGGCTCTCGCAGCACACGAAAAGCTTCTGCAGCCTGGAAGACGTGAGGTCATTGGGAGACTCCCGGGCAGAGCACAGTTCTCGAGGGCTGAGCAACCCGGCAGCATCCTCTCACCTCCTGTCTGCAGAGCCCTCTGTCTGAGTCCATCCCCGGCTGCCACTGTGACACCCTTTTCTGAAAGCAAACAGAGCTCAGCGGGCAGTGCTGACTGATTTTAAAGCAGAAGATGAGGGGTTGAAAAAGAGGAAATGATGAAGCAGCTGGAAGGCCACATATTTCTTGATTTCTTTCCCAAAACAAGAGGGAAGCAGAAGTCCTTGGCCCAGGGTGGAGGCTCAGCATCTATGCACAGGGGCAGCTCTGAGCCACAGGAGAAACCAAAGCCCAGCTGTGAACTCCTCCCACCCCCACGGAAGGACGGCAGGGGGCGACTCTGACCACCTCGACGTCTATGCTCCTCTGTGTTCAGTGCTAACCATCTAGAGTCATCACTCCCACCCATGCGTCAGGGTCTGGCTGGACTTGAACTCCCCCAGGCTGTGCCAGCCCCAGTGCATGAGGACCTGGAGGTGGTCGCCATGGAAACGGCATGCAGGCTTGTCCACCGCGGCGTCTGCCTAAGTGCTGCCCAAGGACATCGAAGCCGAGCAAGGCTCAAGTGGGACACACAGTTTCAGCAAAATTCCGATTCTCAAGGACATATGCCCCAATATGTTTGTTAAATATTGTAAACGTTGGTTCCTTTGGAGGCAGAGTTTGACTGATTATAAATGAGCTGAAAGTGCCAGCCTGTTCAGTCATGTCCAACTCTTTGCGGCCCCATGGACTGTATAGCCACCAGGCTCCTCTGTCCATGGAATTTTCCAGGCACGAATACTGGAGTAGGTTTCCAGCTCCTCCTCCAGGAGATATTCCCAAACCAGGGATCGAACCCGGGTCCACTGTATCGCCTCCTTCACTGACGGTCTCTTTACCCGCTGAGCAGTCGGGGAAGCCTAATGAGTGGAACGCCTTCTTGCAGTTCACCAGAGCTGACAGTTCCAGGGACTCCAGCTGATGTGTGTGATGTGTTCACAGTGCTGAGCGCTGCACCCCAGGGGCTGCAAGCTGGTTGTTTCTATGTGCTTATGCAATTCATTAGAGCCCTGACATTCTTCAAGTTCATTTTAATTTTCTCAAAGTAACACATGATGTCACTTGAGGAACCAGATAGCCTTAGAAACCATCCTAAGTCTAAACTTAGAAACTATCTAAGAAAATGTCTAAGTTTAGGAACTGTACTAAATGCAAAATGACAGCCCCCTGCCCATGCCTGCCTCCAAAATTTTCTCAGAGTCAGTGTCTGCTAGCTCTGTCATCCCCACAGGGAAGCCTCTTGTCACCTTTAGCAAGAACTCCACCTCTGACCTCTGGTCTTCCCCCTCAGAGGTCCTCAGCTCCCTGTATCTCCGCAGCCTCTCTGCATCCCTGCTCCCACCCCTGTGCCCTGGGCACCCAGGACCCACCCAGCCTGGAAACGGATGCCCTCGATCCCTGGGAAACTGTGCTGTGTTTTCTCTTTGACAAGTTTCCTCCACTGTTTGTCTTCCTGGAAGACTTACTGGTCAGTGTTTAGCTTTCTGAAGTCATCTTCCAGTTCTCTCTTCTTTGTCTGTCCGTGTCTTTGTTCTTTTCCTCCATCTTCTCAGAGACGCTCTTGGCTTTCCTTTCCCACTTCCACACTCGACTTTTTATCTTCACCGTCACAGTGTTCTATTCCTTGATGTCGTTCTGCCCTTTTAATCCCTCCCGTTCTTTCTTCGTGGATGCGGTGCTATGAGATTGAATCCTGGGCAGTTGCTGGTGTTAGATGGTTTTCAGACATAGACCCGGGGGTTTCACACGTTTCAACTTCATTCTCTGTGGTTGTCATGGGTGTGACACGCTTTCCTAGGAATGTTTTTCTCCCTGGTTTATTTCCTCCAGGTTCCCCTCGAACCAGATTGTTTTTCAGGTCGAGGCTTCCCTCTGATACGAGTGAACCTTGGCTGTCTCCTCATATATTCATGTTTAACATGGGGCTTAATCACTCATTAAAAGGCTTTTCTGTGCAGCAGGCGTGGGGAAGTGTGTAAACTGTTGGTCTATGGGGTCTGAGTGAGGTCTGGAGGAGGAGACCCCCAGTACCCATGGGGGTGTGCCCCAGCATTCCTGCTGTTGTGAGGGGGGCGGTGTGAAGGATCTTAGTTCTCCAACAAGGGATCGAACCTGGTTCGATCCTGCAGTGGAAGCGCCATTGCAGGCGCTTTGCATCGATCTGTGCCCCTGCAATGGAAGTGCAGAGTCTTAACCACTGGACCACAGGGAGGTCCCCTTAATGTGTGTGTGTGTGTCTGTTTTAATTATGAATAAGGTGTTGAGGACTCCCTTGTGTTTACTGAGCCTGGGTATTTGGGTGGTTGTGGTCCAGGGTCCTCTGCACACACCACGTATGTCCATTTCCTCATTCCAGGAGCAGCGCTGGGCCCGCTGCTGGCAGGGCTCATCTCCCCATCAGGATGGAACAACGTTTTCTACATGCTCATGTTTGCAGACGCCTGTGCCTTACTGGTGAGTCGCCTCGCTTTTCCTCCAAGGCTTTCACAACTGTCTCTGTGGGTGTCACGGTCAAACACCAGGGACGCTTGTTCCTGTGGACTCCCGCCGCTCCCAGGGGACTTTGGGCCAGTGATGCATCCCTCAGGCTCCTGGGCCAGGGCTTTCTCCCTCTGGCTTTGATACATCCAGAGCAGCAGCAGGCAGTTCCCAGCAGGATGGGTGAGAGGTCAAGTGCAGGGGCTCCCTGGCCTCGGATCCTGAGCCCATCAGCTGTGAGTGGCTGGGTTCATATATGATTTGGGTGGTTTCTGAGCCCCTCTGCTCCAAAGCGTCCACCTGTGAAGTGGGCAGCACGGGGACACCAGGAACATGATTACTGTGTTGCTGTGGGGATTAAAGGGGACAGTGCGCCGAGTCCCACCCAGTGCCCTGACCTTTCCCCCACCCCTCCTGTCCATGATCAGCTGCACTGGGGAAGCGCCTGATTCCCGCATCCAGAGAACCAGAGGTCAGAAGACGAGCTGGGGCTGCTCAGGCAGCACTGAGCACTCTGCTCTCTGGGCCCCGTGGCCTATCCCCTCCTGCCTGAGAAGATCGGAGGGTTTCCTGAGGATGGCGAAGGCCTGTCCATACAGCACAGTCCTGCAGGGGCCACCTGTTAGAGCGGCCACCCCGCTCTCCCTTACCAGTCACCCCACACCAGGCCCAGACCCAAAGCCACCGTCTCCTCTCAAGTCACCTGGAAAAGTAAACATTTACCCCAGCACAAATGAGTTGAACACCTTGGAAGTTTATATTTTAATTCCCAGAAGCCCTAAGTCACAGCTCCCCAACTTTATACACAATCAAATACCAGCTCTCAGCTTATGAACCTGTGGGGTGTGCAAAGCAGTTCCTCAGTTAAGCCTCCAGATCATTTCTGCCAGGTAGCAGTGAAACTTCCATAATTATAGCTATTTAAAGACGGAATCTTCTTCTATTTCAGAAATAACGTGTATACATACATTAAACTTCCTTTTACTGCACAACTAAACTCGTAGGAAAGGAAGGGACGTCCCAGGACCCTGAGACGTAGAGACTACATGAAATATGTACCAAACTGACCCTGGGCGGTTGTACCTCCCCCACCGCCGTCCCCAGCCCCAGGTGCTGGGCCGGCCCAGGACAGGGAGCCGGAAGCGGAGCCCACTCCTCCAGCCCCGACCCTCAGGGAGCCCTGGTGCAGTGAAAGCATAAACACACATGCAAACTGGCACAGGAGAGAACCAGGGTCTGCGACCTCTTAGCCTGCTCACCAGACTAGGGAGAAATCTTCCTGGAGGCTAAAAGTTAACCTTTAGTTGAAGGCTACAGTAACCTTCAACTTTTTAACTTATATTGTGTAAATATCACATAATAAGTGAAGTCGCTCAGTCGTGTCCAACTCTTTGCGAACCCATGGGCTGTAGCCTATCAGGCTCCTCCTCCATCCATGGGATTTTCCAGGCAAGAATGCTGGAGTGGATTGCCATTTCCTTCTCCAGAGTATCTTCCCAACCCAGGAATCGAACCTGGGTCTCCCGCATTGCAGGCAGACGCTTTACCGTCTGAGCCACCAGGGAAGCCCAATATTACACAATGAGTATGTAATATTACAAAAACTGAGTAAAAAATGAGTATTAAAATACTCAAAAAGTGAGTATTACAAAAAATGAGTAAAATTGGTCCCAAGATGCTGATATACCCGGTTCCTCAGCAAATGCACATCCCAAATCAACTGAGAGGGCCAGACCTCACCACAGTGGCATGGGGTCCCACAGCTGTCACCCCGCTGCAGACAAGCTCATACCCCAAATCAGGAAACCGTAGGAAATGGTCTGCTGTGATGGGGTGACAGGCACAACAGACAGACACCCCCCAAAAAAACCCAGGTAAAAGGGTTACCAGACAAACTAAAAATAAACATATTTAGCATTTCCCTGGTGGCTCAGTTGGCAAAGCACCTGCCTGCCATGCAGGAGACTGAGGTTCAATCCGTAGGTCAGAAAGATCCCCTGGTAAGGGGAATGGCAGCCCACTCCGGTATTCTTGCCTGGGAAATCCCGTGGACACAGGAGCCTGGTGGGTTACAGTCCATGAGGTCACACAGAGTCGGACACGACTTAGCAACTAAATCACCAAGATTATCATACTCAGTGAAGTAAGAAAGAGAAAGACAGATACCATCTGATGTCACTTATACGTGGAATCTAAAATACAACACAAATGACCCATCTATGAGACGGAAGCAGACTCACAGACAGGTGTTTGCCCAGGAGAGGTGGTGGGAGGCAAGGATGGGGAGTTCGGGATTAGCAGAGGCAACCTACTATGTAGAAGACAGATAAGCAACAAGGTCCTACCGTGTAGCACAGGGAACTGTATTCAGTCTTCTGGGATAAACCATAATGGAGAAGAAGATAAAAAAAGAGTATGTGTATGAACTGAGTCGCTGTGCTGCACGTCAGAGGCCGGCACAACACTGTCAATCAGCTACGTGCACGTGTGCTCAGTCGTTCCACTCATGTCCGACTCTAGCCCTCCAGGCTCCTCTGTCCATGGGATTGTCCAGGCAAGAATACTGGAGTGAGTTGCCATGCCCTCCTCCTGGGGCTCTTCCCAATCCAGGGATCATGCCTCAATTTTTAAAAGATGGAAAAAACAAGAAACATTACTAAAGATGGCAAAGAAGAAACCAAATTCATGAGAAACGAACAAGAACTAAAAAAGACAGAGCTGGTGAGATGTAGGTATTAAGGAGATCATCCGGAATGCAGCCCAGGAAGAGATGGAAAATATTGGAGAGCAGACAGAGACTGGAGACACTGTGCTGTCCAGGAGGAACTCTAAAGGAAGAGACTGCAGAGACCAGGACTCTCTGAAAAGAGCTGAGAACAGAAACAGCCCCTGCGATGAGGTGCAGACATGGGGTGGATACAGGGAATTTGGGGGGAGGATCCAAGCAGAAGTGCAGGCTGGCTGACACACCCCTACCAGCAGACAGAAGACGGGCTTGGAGACCCAGACCCCAGTTACAAGAGACACACCTGAGATGTCAAAACACAGAGAGCACAAAGGGAAGACTCGCACACACAACAGGCAAATAATAACTTTGAGGCTGTGGGACCAGCCAGGTTAGATGAGAAACTAAAGCCACAGTCACTGCAGAACAGAGAGAGGGCTTCAGCAGGCGGCTGGGTGCCTCACCGAGGACAAGTCTTCATCCTTAAAAACCAGGCGCGCCTCCTGTCTTTGAGGGTCCACAGACCAGTTTCCCCTCCTTGCAGATCTGAGCCTGGACCTCAGTGAACCCGGAAGGTCATCCTGGGGGCCTGAGGACTGTCCAGCCGCACTCACACCTGGGGGCTGTGCTCCCCAAGCCTCGGGCCTGCTCCTCAGTCTCCAACTTTGGTCCCATGGGGCTGTGGCCACCCAAGTGGGCTCTGGGCCTGGGAGGTCCACTCACTGCGGGCATTGCACACAGAGGCCACTTTCGTCCTGTCTAAGAAGCTGGTGTTTGCCCTTCAGAATTGTCGCTGTGGCTCACAGGGCACCCCGGCCCAGAGAAAACACTCGAGGGTCCTTCTTCATCTCCTTCCTCTTAAGGATCTGCTTTCTGTGGTCATGGGCCCTCCTGATACAGATTTGCATGTATTGGACTTGGAATTCATATTGAGGAGACTCCAGCTCAAACTCAGCAAGGCAGTGCTAGACCATGGGGTCTAGAGGTTCAAGTTCACAGGATCGGTGTCTTTAGCCGGAGTGTGATGTAGCCACCCACAGTGCTCGGAGCATCTGTCAAATCCCCACCCTCTGGCTCAGCCACCGAGATCCCAGGAGCCCTGCATGTAGGTCAGTCCTCGAGGAGAAACTCCTGTTGTCTTCAACCTGCACAGCCACCATACGAGGCATGACTTAAGCTCCTTCCTGAATCTTCTGCGTCTAAGAAAACAAACATTTCTGCTCCCAGAGTCTGCCGGTAGACTTGGTACTTGGCAGCTCGTGTTTTATTGAAGGAGCCCCTTGAAAGCTCCTCCAGCACCCCCACTGCCAGGGCCTCCTGGGCCCAGGGCGCCTGCAGCTTCCCTAGAGGAGGGGCCATGAGAGCCAGGACTTCCTCAGGAGCCCCTCTCGCAGCCCTGAGAAACTCACATCGTGGGGGTTCCTCCTGGGGGGTTGGGGTGCACAGCGCTTAGCGAAAGACTAGGTCCACAGCTGCAGACGGTTCCACTGAGGGCAAGACTTCACCGCAGGTCAGGGTGTGTACATGGACTCCGCCGTCTTGGCAGGTGAGGGCCGTGAGGGAGACGAAGGCAGAGCTGTTATGGGTCTACCCTGAGACCGCAGGGTAGACCACAGGCCTGGGGCTGGGGCCCAGCTGTCCCAGGAGCTTCCCCAGGGGTGGCGGGGGCCTCTGGCGACAGTGGCCAGTGAGCACTTGCGTGGCCTCAGAGCCCCCCCGGTCCCCCCAGTGTCACTTTGATGGTGAGTCACCTTGTCCTTTTTTCCCTTGGATATCTGATGACTAATCTAGTTTCATTTAGACAGTTTCCTTCTGGCTGAAACCTGGCCTAAGGGCTTTATTCCCAGGAGCACGGCCTCCACCATGGCGCGTGGGGCTGTGTGACCAGCAGCCCAGCAACCCTGCCCTCAGATCAGGCCTGCAGGCAGCTGTGCCTGAGGTGGGGGTCGGGGGTGCCCGCTGCTCTGCTTTAGAATTTTACATTCAGAGGCACAGGGCAGCCCCCTGCCCCCATCATGTGACTCGGGGAACCGCAGACATGACGAACTAGAACTTGAATGCTGAGCTTGTTGGGCCGGGGAGGTGGCAGAGTGGGGAATGGCTGTGGCAGCCCCTCCCCAGTGACAGCAGGGCGCCCGCCCAGGGTCTCCCAGCAATAATGTGGTCTTCTCTTTGCTTTGGGCACATGCAGTTTCTGATTCGCCTCATACACAAGGAGCTGAGCTGCCCAGGGTCGGCGACAGGAAACGAGGCTCCGTAAGTGTCCCCGCTGCCCGCACCCCACCCATGCCCATCACTTTCTGTCCACTGCCACCCCGGCTTCTCCTGGAAGGCCACACCTCACCCATGGTCCCTGGCACTCTACACCTCACTCACTCTCATTTCTCCTTTCCTAGTAAATACCAGGTGGGGGATGCAATCCAGGTAAATCTTTTCTCAAAATAGAGTGAAAAAATGTATGGGGAGTTGATTCAGTTGTTCATGTGGGTGCAGCTTTGGGACAAATAGCAGCTCCCGGGCTCTGCCCCCCTTCCTGTGTCCTGTCCCCTCCGCTCTCCCCAAGGCCAGGGGAACGCGAGGCCTCCGGAGTCCCCAGCAGGGGGGAGAAGCGGGCACCTGGGCTCTGCGCTTTGGCGGTGAATTGAGTCCCGCAGGCCGGGTAACCAGCTACTTTTTCTTCCTCCTCTTCCAGGTTTAAGGAGCACTGAGCCCTCAAGTCCCATGAAGGAGGGCTGGGCCCATCCTTCACAAACTGTTTTTCAAGAAAAAGTTCAAATAAAGGATCCTGTGTTGAAAAGGATGATTTTACCCTTGCCTTTTGCACATTCACCTGGAAAAGACACACAAGCCACCTTGAGAATTCCTGGTACCGTGTCAGCCGGGCCGTGGGGTTCGGGCCACGGGAGGGGAGCCCATGGGCAGTGCCTGCTGCCACCCACTGAGCCCCTCAAGCAGACACCTCCCGGGCGCTGGGCGGCCGCTCCACGCCCAGAGTGACGGCGGCCAGGACTGGTGTGGCACCCAGGCCAGCCCTGGTCTCTCTCAGGTATTGCAGCACTGATGTCGGAGCGGGTGGAGCACCAGGGGACAGTAGGGACTCTGCAGGTGGTGGGAGAGCACGCAGCAGGGATGCCTCTGCAAGGACAGAGCTGACACCTGCGTTCACAGCAACGTGGAGCTCAGACCAAGGACGTCCCCAGTGCTTCCTCCTGCTCTTCGCCCACCCGGAAATGGTCCAGGGTGGACTGTGGTGGAACCATCAAAGCCTTCGGACAGGCTGGAGGGCCACCATGGAACCCCGGAGGTTCCTGTCACTGGAACCCCAAGGGCCATGACGCCACTGGCCCCATGAGTGATCGCCAGGAAGACAGTGAGGCCAGGCCCGGGCCTGGGATTGGCCAGACCCTCCGCCCGGCCCTCTGTCCCCCGAGCACTGCAGACCTGGGCCAGTCCTCGGAGACTCCGCACTGGAGCGGATTTATTTATTGAAATGTGTGAGGTGTTATAGAAGCTTAGGAGACGCAAGTGGCGCCTTGTTATTTATTAAGACAAACTCCAGTTGTTCTCTGGCCACTTGTTTCCTCAATTGTTGCCCTTTGAAATAAAATGTTTGAAAAAAAAAAACTCAGGCAGAATGTTGGTTATTTCTGCTCACATCGCCATTGTATTCAAAAAAGAAAACTTCCAGGGAGAGCGCATGCCCTTGGTTTTCTCAGGGTTGGATTCAGTCTGTGGTTTGGCAGCTGGAAGCCGAGACCGTTTCCAGCAGAGAAGGGGTCACCCCGAGGCAGGCTGGGACCTGGGACCCTTTGCTGCAGAACTTGCACCTGGGCAAACCTCTTCTCCAGCAACAACACAGAGAAACTGTAAGGGACTGAAAGTAACTGTGTGCGTGACAGTTGGGGCAAATTCTGGTCAAAAGATAGAAAAAAAACAAAAAACCCAATTGCCACTTCTGAAGAGCAGGGAGCAAAAGGAGCGTTGAGCATGCCCCTGCACTCAACACCACCTAGGGGGTGAGCAAGCCAGCTGAACCACCCCTCCAGCCTGAGCCCCGGACACTCCCCTCCCCACTCCCCTCACCCCAGATAAGAAAGCAGGGAGCAAGCAGGTAACACGTTACTCTTCTCACTTCCCACTGCTGTAGCAGGGGCTCCAACAAAGCCTTGCCTGAGTTTCTTGTCTGGCCTCTAGTCAATTTGTATTGATCATGGGAGGCCAAGAACCCTGGTCAGTATCAACCCTGCTCGGGGACAGCCCCCAGTCTGCACATGATCCCCACTCTCCCGGGAAGGGCAGGCAAGGTGAGGGCTCTTCTGAACGTAGAGGTCCTCACAAGGAGGTTTGCTATTTTATTAACAAAATTTACACACTTGAAAGGTTTCCTCCTACAAAAGATAAAATTCCCATTTGTTAAAATGTTAGAGAAGACTCTTGAGAGTCCCTTGGGCTGTAAGGTGATCAAACCAGTCAATCCTAAAGGAAATGAGTCCTGACTGTTCACTGGAAGGACTGATGCTGAAGCTGAAGCTCCAATACTTTGGCCACCTAATGCGAAGAGCTAATTCATTGGGAAAGACACTGCTGCTGAGAAAGATTGAAGGCAGGAGGAGAAGGTGATGACAGAGGATGAGATGGTTGGATAGCCTCACAGACCCAATGGACATGAATTTGAGGCAACTCCGGGAGACAGTGAAGGACGGGGAGCCGGGTGTGCTGCATGCAGGCCGGGGCATGGTAAAGAGTCGGACACAACTGAGCGACTGAACAGCAGCAAAAAGTGGATTCCATACAGGTCTGCACACAGTTCACTCCGCACATCCTTCTCTCCTCCGCTCTTCCCATCCTGTCTCCTCCTCCACCTCTGGCAAGCCCAGGGCATAGCTTTCTTGTCCTCCCTCCCTGGCCTGGGCTATAAACACCCTCCCCTCCTGACTGGTCTCCAGGAATCGCAGCTGCCTGAGTTTTCTGTGCCCTGCAGACTGCAGGCCCCCTTGCTGCCACACAGCCCCTGTCTTTCTTTAGACACTACATTGCATAAACAAGGCCGGGGTGAGACTGATACAATCGTGCCATTAAGTGATGCCCAGGGAATTCTTTTCTAATAAAATCTGGAACCCACTGCCCTCGCCTCAGAGCACAGTTCTCTCTGGGGCCTGAGCTGGTCAGACAGCCAGATGAGGTCTGAGTTGACCCAATTCATTTCTGCACCTTCCCCGAAGAATAGCCAGGCTCTGCTATGGTTCAGCAACAGGAAGTTTTGAGGACGCGGTCACTGTTTTTCCCAACTCGGGAGACTGAGGTGTTAGAAGAAAATCTTCCACGACCCACGAAGGAAGGAGGGCGGCCTCCTGAGCCTGCCGAGGGACAGAAGACAGTGCCCTTGACGGCCCCTTTAGAGAAGGACGTGCACACACACTATTTCTTAAAGCAGTTTAGCTGAACCATCCTCTACCCATGAATGGAAGAGTACATCCTGACTTTTAAGGAAAAAAGTATATGATTTCAGTATAAAAATACATCATCATTTCACCCGGAGCAGTAGCTGAGATAATATCCTTCTGCAAACAGCCTGCCCGAGGTGCCTGCCTGCTTGCATTCATATGGAAATAAGACTGCCTTTCATGAATATCTATGTCAGTGAGATTTTCCTATTCAAATCCACAAAAAATGCCCCATATTAAAATGCAAGCTTGTGAGAGGGGCAGGGAAGGAGCCAGAGAAGTCCTTCAATCACAAAGGAGAGAAAAACTGCTCCCAGAAATTCGCCTTAATAAAGAGCATCCCAGGTCATAAAACCAGAACCCCCTCCAATTGCCAGCTTATAAAATCTAATAGAAATAAATTACCAGGAAAAAAAAATTAGAGCTAGAAAAAAAAAATACAAGTCTTAACTTTTTATCATTAGATTCAGTACACATAAAACCACTCTGCCAAATTGCTGTGGAAGTTTGTGAATGGTTTACTCCTGTCTCTGTTTTAGCTTGTTTTTTGATAATTTCTCTGGCGTATAGTTGATTTGTAATGTGTTAGTTTCAGGTGTCCAGTAAAGTGATCCAATTATACATGTATTCTTTCTTTTTCAGATTGTCTTCCCATATAGGTTGTTACAGAATACTGAGTGGAGTTCCCTGTGCTATACAATAGGTTCTTGTTGGTTATTTTTTAACAGGTTTTTTCAATGTAGATCATTTTTAAAGTCTTTATTGAATTTTTTACAATATTTCTGTTTCATGTTTTGTTTTTTGGTCGTGAGGCATATGGGATCTTAGCTGCAGGGACTGAACCCACACCCCCTGCATAACCACTGGACCACGAGGGAAGCTTCCAATTATTTTAAATTTGGTAGCGTTGGACACGACTGAAGCGACGCAGCAGCAGCAGCAGCAGCAGTGTGTATGGGCTTCCCCGATGGCTCAGCAGTAAAGTATACACCTGCCAACGCAGGAGATGCAAGTTGGATCCCTGGGTCAGAAAGATCTCCTGGAGGAGGGCATGGCAACCCACTCCAGTATCCTTGCCTGGAGAATCCCATGGACAAAGGAGCCTGGCAGGCTACAGTCTATGGGGTTGCAAAGAGCTGGACACGACTGAGCACGCATGGTCAGTGTGTGTATGTTAATCCTAAACTCCTGATTTATCCCTCTCCTCATCACAAGTTTCCCCTTTGGCAACCATAAGTTTGTTTTTGAAGTCTGCTTCTCTTACCATGAACTGTAACCGGTGGCCCACCAGCCACACCTCAGATAGGAGATGAACTTGCAGGTGAGGTTTCTGCGGCGTGGTGTTGCTTCGCCCTGGGGATGGGGCGGCAAGGTGGAGGGCTTGCAGGCTGGCCATGGGTGTGCCGGAGCTGCTGTGAGTGGCTCACACAGGGTGTCACGTGAAGTGTCCCCACGGAGCTTCAGCAGCCTGGCGTCCAGGGCACCCTGGCACACTGGGAAGTGCCGACAGTTCCTCTGTGGACTGGCCCCATGACAGGCTTCCGTTTCTCCAAACCAGAGCCCTTGTTCAAAGTCAGAAACAAGTGCTGTTCAAGGTACTAGAATATAAGACGTTTTCCTTCTTCCAGGGGAAGGGGCAATGGGAGGCAGGGTCATGGGGCAGCCAAGGGTCCGGCCCCCAGCCCTACATCACTGTCACAACCAGCTTTGCTATAATCCATGGACCCCAAGAGAACACCCTCCAGGACTCCACACAGCACGCATGGAGCAGTCAACCCAAGGGCAGGGCCCAGCGACTACAGTGATCACAGCCCATGAAGCCAGCACAGCCGTGCCGCTGCTTCCCCCGGGCTAAGACAGGGCCCACAAGCCTGAGGGAGGGCTGGCTGTTTCGAAGGACCCGGGATCAGAGTCCGCCAAGGGGACTGGCATGTCCCCACAACCCTGAGCTGCCCTGCACGTCGGTCATGCAGCCCCTTCTGGCGTCCTTCTCTAGGGCAGAAGGTAGAATGTCACCCTCACCCCAGAAAGAGCCTGGGGCCTCCCTGCCCTTAAAAGCCAGCACTGTTCTGACCTCACTGGTTTCGTGTATGGTGGAGAGCAAGGGTGAGTGTCCTGTCGTGTGCCAGTGCCGCTGGGCTCTTGTGCAAGCCTCTTAAGAACTGTTGCCCGTTGTCCTGTTGGAAAGCTGGCCTTTTCTTTCTGATTTGCAGAGGACTTCTGCAGTTGGTTCATGTCTCTGATGGTCGCTTTTCCGCTTGGCTGGTTGCCAGCGCCCACTTATTTATCAGTCACAGGTTCAGGTGCTGCCAGGGGCCTTGATGGACGTGGTTTGTTGTTGTTCAGTAGTTAAGTCACGTCCGACTCTTTGCAGCCTTACGAGCTGCAGCATGCCAGGCTTCCCTGCCCTTCACCATCTCCCAGAGTTCGCTCAAACATATGTCTGTTGAGTCCATGATGCCATCCTTTTATATATACACATGTGTGTGCATGCTAAGTCACTTCAGTCGTGTCCAACTCTTTACAACTCTATGGACTGTAGCCTGCCAGGCTCCTCTGTCCATGGGATTCTCCAGGCAAGAATACTGGAGTATGTTGCCATGCTCTCCTCCAAGGGATATTCCTGATCAAACCCACATCTCCTATGTCTCTTGCATTGGCAAGCAGGTTCTTTACCACTAGTGCCACCTGGGAAGCCCTACACACACACACACACACACACATACATATGTACATATGTTTTTCTTAATTGGAGTGTTGCTTTACAATGTGCTGGTTTCTGCGGTACAATGAAGTTAATCAGCTTGTGAATCCCCTCCCTCTTGGACCTCCCTCCCACCCAGCACCATCCCAGCCCTCTAGGCCATCACAGAGCACTGAGCTCTATAGCAGCTCCCGACGAGCTGTCTTTATGTGTCTGTGTGCAAGTATGTATTTGTGTGCTGTGTGCATCTGAGTGTGGTTTATATGTCCATGTTTGTATGGCGTGTGTCTGTTATGTGTGTGTGTGGTATATGTGTGTATCTGGCAGGTGCGGGGCGGGGGAGTGGGGAATGCATGTCTAATCCTCTACTGGCTCGTTTCTGTTAGAACCCTCACCTGTCCAATACCTTCCTCTATTGTCTACATGTTTGTTTGAAGGGAGTGTTTCTTATTTTTATAGTCAGCACAAGTGCTAATTTTGAAAGCAGGGGTAACTAGAGAGAGAGTCCACTCTTGCAGGGTTATGTTTCAGTGCGTTTTCCCAGGGGCTGCAGCAGAGGCAGGGCTGTGGAGCCAGGGGCCCTGCTACACCCTCAGGGACCTCAGCATCACCAACTACTCGAACTCGGCCTTCAGAACCCCCAGCCCGGGAGCCACACCTATGGAGACACATCTCGGCCGCCTGAAGTCGTGACTTCAAACCTATCGGTAGACTGGTGTCCTTTGCTCCAACCCGAACACTGCCAAGTGTGGAGAAAGGCAGTAACACTCGGAAGGAGCACACCCTCTGCTTTGTGGGGCCCATTCCGTGGGGCCACGAACGGTGACAGCAGACAGACCAGCAGTGCCCTGGCGGGGGTGGGGGTTTGGAAGAAACCAAACCTGTGGGAGGGGACAGGACAGCAGGGGTTACCTTACATCACGTGACCGTCTTTGGGGAAGGGATCGATGAACAGAGGACTCAGTGACAGGATGGAGCGAACCATCCAAGGACCTGGGGAGAGGGCGGGATGGTCAGTGGTCACCAGCCACAGAGGGCTGCCGTTTTAACCAGGATGGGCCGGGCCAGGGAAGCAGGATGGAGGGGCAGGGGAGGTGGGGAGAGGGGACAGGACCCTCGGTGGGTGAAGGGTTGGGTGGCGGGGATGACATGGAGGTCCTAGGGACTGGGGACCTGCTGGAGGAATGGTGGTAGGTGGTCGGGGGTCAGTGGGCCTTGGTGCAAAGACTCAGGAGATGGTGCTGATACAAGGCTGAGGTTGACCATGGAAACAGGGACAGATGTGGTGGGGGAGGGGGTGAAGTTGGGAAGTCACTGGTTAGCCATCGAGGAAGAATTAGAGATGGAAGGGTCAGAGGAAAGGCGACCTGGGTGAGGGCTTTGTTTTGGCCACAAAATCACAAGCTCAGAGCTGCCACAGGTCACTTCACAGTAGAGGACACTGAGGGCCAAGGAGAGGCTCAGAGGACACCTGTCCAGGTGGCCACTACCCCCACCCACCGTCCCCTGTAAATGCCGAATCCAGGCGACCTCCCGTCACTGAGTGCCCTGGACATGCCCTTGTCTCTATGGCAATCGTTCCGGCCACCGTGCCTCATGCCTCCACACCCAGGGGACCAGCCATGTTCCAGGGGCTCTGGTCTCTGGTGGACAACAGGGACTCCCCCACAGCTAAGGGGTGGGGGGCTAATGGGACCTGAAAGCCTGCGGGTCTGAGAGGCAAGACCTGTTTTGTTTTCTTCCGTTCTCTGTTAACAGAAGCCAGAAACCTTTGCTACCACTAGAGGGCCTCCCCGTGCTGAGTCACAGAGGGACCTGGGGAAGGATGGCCACGGCCCTGGGGTCGGGGGTGGGGCTCATCTGCAGGGGCTCCCTGGGCCCCCAGCCAAACCCCGAGCTGCCCTCACTGGCCGGGCTGTCAGAAGGTCCCTTTGTTTCCACGTCATATTTAATACGGTACAAGGAATCGAAGAGCCAGCGCCATGTATCAGGTGGCCAGCCTGGCAAGGGGATGGGTGGCCTGGGGGCAGAGGGGAGGAGGGTGGACCCTGGGCAGCCAGGCAGGCTGATGCAGGGCCTAGGAGACCCCAACCTTTGTGAAGTTCAGCTCCGCCTTGCAGTGGGGTGACGCTCCATCACATTCAGTCACCACCCCTGCTCCCAACACTGATGAGCCCTCGTTTTCCCCTCCATTTAAAAAAGTAGCGAAGGAGCTGAGATCCAGACAGTCACCCGCTCAAGCTCCCAGAGCCCCTTAGCCAGGGTTAGCATCCACTTTCCATCTCTCCTTCTCCAGGGAGACCAGAGAAACCCAAGGATCCTTGTGATTTTGTTTTATGTTGTGCTTTTTTTTTTTTAATTTTTACTTTTCTATTTTCTAACACCAAAAACATTTTGTACTGGGGTATAGCCAGTTAACAGTGTTGTGGTAGTTTCAGGTGAACAGCGAAGAGAATCAGCCATACGCATACATGCTCCCCTACACTCCCTTCCCAACCAGGCAGCACATAACATTCAGCAGAGTTCCATGTGCTAGGGATTTGGGGAAGGTCATGCACACACTGCTTTAAAATGCATAACCAACAAAGACCTATTGTTTTTTCTTTTTAAAATACTTCTTATTACGGAATTTTCATGCTTGCATGAAACTGACATAGTTAAGTTCCATGCACCCATCCCCTGGCCTCAACAACTATCACTGTGCATTTCTTCTCTGCCACTGCATTTCTAGTTTCCTCTAATAATGTTACGTATCTTTAGGCAAATTTTAGAATCACGTCCTTGAACACAAACACCTTCACTGCCTCCATCAGCGGCTTGCTCAGCTCTCTTCTGTAGGAGCAAAGATCAGACACTGGTCTCCACCATCCAGACAAGTCACTGCCACCCCAAAAGCCCGAAAGAGTGACAAGGATATGGCGCTAGTGGTGAACCCACCAGCCGATGCAGGAGATGCAAGAGACCAGAGTTTAATCCTTGAGTCAGAAAGATCCCCTGGGGGAGGCAACCCACTCCAGTATTCTTGCCTGGAGAATCCCATGGACAGAGGAGGAGACTGGAGGGCTACAGTCCATGAGGTTGCAAAGAGTCAGGCATGATTGAGTGACTGAGCGCACAAGCACACACCCCAAGAATCAGAGCTGGGAGTCCTGGGGATGCAGGTCTTGTTTGAGACCTGACCCCGAGGGCAAGGAGCGAGACACCCCCCACCCCCACCCCACACCGAAGTGGTCTCACTTCTGCAGGTGATCACAACTGAAGCAAAACAGGAGGCTGAGAACATGAGTTCTGAGTAACTTGGTCTTCCACTCACCTCCTCAGCTGCAGGATTTCACAAATTCGATCGCCTGGTGTTGAAAAGGAAGAGAAATGAGTAAGAAACTCAAGTTACCACTACGTTCATTTTTAGAAACTGCAGCATGAAATGAAAAATGAGTGTCTCCAGAATACCAACTAAGGGGAAATGATAAACGATGCCTCCAAATCACAGGAAATGCAAGGAAACCGTCCAAGTGCCCATGACTCAGAGATGCCCGGGGGTGGGATTTGATAGATCGGGGACCCACTGGAGGGCTTCCGACTCAGTGACAAATTGATGGTGTTAATGACACTCTCGAGGATAGGTCAGCTATTGTCCAAAGCCAACACAATGTGGAGCTCAGTACTTCTGGGGCCCCCGAATCAAGTGGGAACAAAAGTTCAGGCCTGTTCCCTGAGCTGGCACTCTAGCAGGGACCCCAAAGGGCTTTCAGGTATGTGGCTTTCAGGGTTGTGCCAGGGGTCACTCAACCCCAAGAGCTGAGTCACCACCTCTCAGACACTGTCCTGTGTGTGGACAGCACAAGCCAGAGCTGGACCATAACACTGAGTGCTCAGCTCAACCATCTCAACAAGCCCGCTCTTCGAGGCTCGCCCTCCCAGCCCTGAGGCTACATCACTTGGCTTTGTGATCCATCTGCTCCCCTGGAGTCCTTAAACATCCTCCTATCTCCTATCTCTTTAGTCCCCTGCAGCAGTAATGTTTTCTTGCCCCTTCTAAGCACCAGGAAAATCCTGGTGTCTCAGACGGCAGAGAATCCGCTTGCAGTGCAGGAGACCTAGGTTCAATTTCTGGGTCAGGAAGATCCCTTGGAGGAGGAAATGACAACAACCCACTCCAGTATTCTGACCTGGAGAATCCCATGGCCAGAGTAGCCTGGTGGGCTACAGTCCACAGGGTCACAAAGTGTCAGACATGACTGAGCGACAGCACACACTTGCAACTACACACAGCTGTTGCACCACCAGCTCCCTGCCTGTTCAGTCAACGTGTTGTGAGGGGGATGACCTGTGTCCCTTCAGGGCTGGAGAATTTAATTGCCCAGGTGTGACCCTCCAGAACACTTTTCCCTCTGCCATAGTGGCTGATGATGTTGAGATGTGGCTGCTTTGTGAACCTGGCTTGGATGTGAGCAGAGCCCCTGATGGCTCCAGGGGTCCCCACAATGAAACCTACACAACCAAGGGGCTGGCAGGAGGGTCAAAGAAGATCTTCAGAGGAAGGAAGAGGGTCCTTCTTGGTGGGCTTGGTTGCTCATTTAGTAAAACTGCCACCTGTAACCCAGGGAGGCAGGTCTTCCACCTAAGGACACCATTGCTCTTGGGGACACGGCTGGAAACTATATTTTAGTCTGTGGGGACTGGTCACTGTTAGATTCGTTGCAAAGATGTTATATGGAAAGACAAGCTCAGAAAATAATCCTCTGGTTTGTAAGCGGGTATGAAAAAGACAGAGACTCAAACTCAGGAACTCACAGGATTAGAAAGAAGCTTCTGGCCTCCCAGGTGGCACAGTGGTAAAGAGCCCACCTGCCAATGCAGGAGACATGGGTTCAGTCTCTGGGTGGGGAAGATCCCCTGGAGGAGGAAATGAAAACCCACTCCAGTATTCTTGCCTGGGAAACTCCATGGACAGAGGAGCCTGGTGGGCTACAGTCCATGGGGTCACAAAGAGTCAGACATGACTTAGTGACTGAACCATCACCACTGATTCTCAAACTCCAACAGCAAAGTGATGAAACCGAGAAATGCCTGGAGCAGCAGCCGCAGGAACCTCAGGCACGACCGAGGATGAGATCAGGGTGAGGTCTGTGGATCAAGGCTACTCTCAGAGAGTCACTGCAGGTGGACACGTGGGAAGAGAAGTGGTCGTATCTCCTAGGTCAGTTCACAGGCTTGGGGACCACAGCCATATCTCTTCACTGTGGAGGTAAGAGGACCATCCACCAAAAAAACTACAAACCGGGAAGAAAACAACCAGTGTCCATTGTCTGCAGTGGCTACACTGCGTGAAGTCCCTCTGAATTAGTGAAGTCCAAGCCATGGCTCCCAGGAAAGACGGGATCCTGCAAGCCTCTAGTCACAACGATTTCATCAGTCAAAGAGCTTGTTTGAGCTTGTTTGGTGTGTGCTTCTGGTGCAAAGACTGCTAATTCCATACATGTTGATTCACTAACCCTGAGCTCCCGCCAGCAGCTCCAATGCTCACTCCTGTAACCAAGCTCCTCTGACACCCATGCTTTCACCAGAGGGCACAGCCCAGCCTCCTTCATCTGGGACACGAGACAGCACTCGCACTGTGTGAAAGTGTGGAAGTGTTAGTTGCTCAGTCGTGTCTGACTCTTCACAACCCCGTGGAATGTAGCCCACCAGGCTCCTCTGTCCATGGGATTCTCCAGGCAAGAATGCTGGAGTGGGTAGCCATTCCCTTCTCCAGGGGATTTTCCTAACCCAGGGATCAAACCTGGGTCTCCTGCATTGTGGGCAGATTCTATACCAGCTGAGTCGCCAGGGAAGCCCACTGTGCTCGGGGCCATTTAGAAAGCAAAATCACCAGCAAAAAGCACAAAAATGTAGAAAAACTGGCACTAAATAGGCCAGGAAAGGAGGCTGATTTGCCGCACAGGCTGAAACAGGAAGGCGGAGTCATCCTTTTGCCCTCAGCTCGGGGCATGTCTGGGCAGTCAGATTCTCTGCCCTTCCCTGCCCCCTCCCCGGTGCATGTCTGAGAAAGACGTCTTAAGTTCCTTGGGTGATGATTTGAGGTTACAAGTAAATTTCTTGGGTAGATGAATTTAAAAACACAGAACTCACAAGTAACAAGGCACAGTGGTAGCTGGGGCTGTTTGAGAACTTGAACATACCCATGGGCCATGTTCTCGTGGAGCAGACAGGCCGGGAGAAGAGCTGGAGGGTCGCTGCCCTGGGTCCCGTTCAGACGTGGCTGAGGAGAGGGACAGCAAAGGGAAGACCTCCGAAAGGCAGGGCCATGGCCAGAGCTCGGTGCACAGGGCCCTTCCTACCCCACTGGGGCTCCAGGATGGCACAGATCCATGGCTCCCGCCTGCCCACCCTCCTGCCCCTTTGCAGTGGGCACATGGCTCGCTGTCATTCTACCCGGTTCCAACATTTTATAGTAAATGTGGGGGGATAATGTGTCTTTTCATCAGTGTCCAGTTCCTGACATGATGGGGACCCCTGGGCATCACCCCTGACGCAGAAGCCCCCCACACACATACCACCCAGAGAGCCAGAGAGCTTGGTCTAGGAATGACCGGGAAAGGGGGTTGGGGAGGGGAGGGAGGGGTGTTCCAAATGTGAGGAGGGGGAACCCAAGGGAGCAGGCGGACACGTTGGCATCAGATCAGATCAGATCAGTCACTCAGTCGTGTCCGACTCTCTGCGACCTCATGAACTGCAGCACACCAGGCCTCCCTATCCATCACCAGCTCTCGGAGGTCACTCAGACTCATATTGATCGAGTCAGTGATGCTATCCAGCCATCCCATCCTCTGTCGTCCCCTTCTCCTCCTGCCCTCAATCCCTCCCAGCATCAGAGTCTTCTCCAATGAGTCAAATCTTCGCATGAGGTGGCCAAAATACTGGAGTTGCAGCTTTAGCATCATTCCTTCCAAAGAAATCCCAGGGCTGATCTCCTTCAGAATGGACTGGTTGGATCTCCTTGCAGTCCAAGGGACTCTCAAGAGTCTTCTCCAACACCACAGTTCAGAAGCATCAATTCTTCGGCACTCAGCCTTCTTCACAGTCCAGCTCTCACATCCGTACATGACCACAGGAAAGACCATAGCCTTGACTAGGCGAACCTTTGTTGGCAAAGTGATGTCTCTGCTTTTGAATATGCTATCTAGGTTGGTCATAACTTTCCTTCCAAGGAGTAAGCGTCTTTTAATTTCATGGCTGCAGTCACCATCTGCAGTGATTTTGGAGCCCAGAAAAATAAAGTCTGACTCTGTTTCCACTGTTTCTCCATCTATTTCCCATGTAGTGATGGGACCAGATGCCATGATCTTCGTTTTCTGAATGTTGAGCTTTAAGCCAACCTTTTCACTCTCCACTTTCACTTTCATCAAGAGGCTTTTGAGTTCCTCTTCACTTTCTGCCATAAGGGTGGTATCATCTGCATGTCTGAGGTTATTGATATTTCTCCTGGCAATCTTGATTCCAGCTTGTGTTTCTTCCAGTCCAGCATTTCTCATGAGGTACTCTGCATATAAGTTAAATAAACATGGTGACAATATACAGCCTTGACGTACTCCTTTTCCTATTTGGAACCAGTCTGTTCTTCCATGACCAGTTCTAACTGTTGCTTCCTGACCTGCATACAGATTTCTCAAAAGGCAGATCAGGTGGTCTGGTATTCCCATCTCTCTCAGAATTTTCCACAGTTTATTGTGATCTACACAGTCAAAGGCTTTGGCATAGTCAATAAAGCAGAAATAGATGTTTTTCTGGAACTCTCTTGCTTTTTCAATGATCCAGCGGATGTTGGCAATTTGATCTCTGGTTCCTCTGCCTTTTCTAAATCCAGCTTGAACATTAGGAAGTTCACGGTTCACATACTGCTGAAGCCTGGCTTGGAGAATTTTGAGCATTACTTTACTAGCATGTGAGATGAGTGCAATTGTGCGGTAGTTTGAGCACTCTTTGGCATTGCCTTTCTTTGGGATTGGGATGAAAACTGACCTTTTCCAATCTTGTGGCCACTGCTGAGTTTTCCAGATTTGCTGGCATATTGAGTGAAGCACTTTCACAGCATCATCTTTCAGGATTTGGAATAGCTCAACTGGAATTCCATCACCTCCACTACCTTTGTTCGTAGTGATGCTTTCTAAGGCCCACTTGACTTCACATTCCAGGATGTCTGGCTCTAGGTCAGTGATCACACCATCATGATTATCTGGGTCATGAAGCTCTTTTTTGTACAGTTCTTCTGTGTATTCTTGCCACCTCTTCTTAATATCTTCTGATTCTGTTAGGTCCATACCATTTCTGTCCTTTATCGAGCCCATTTTTGCATGAAATAAATGTTCCTTTGGTATCTCTGATTTTCTTGAATAGATCCTTAGTCTTTCCCATTCTGTTGTTTTCCTCTATTTCTTTGCATTGATTGCTGAAGAAGGCTTTCTTATCTCTTCTTGCTATTCTTTGGAACTCTGCATTCAGATGTTTATATCTTTCCTTTTCTCCTTTGCTTTTCACTTCTCTTCTTTTCGCACCTATTTGCAAGGCCTCCCCAGACAGCCATTTTGCTTTTTTGCATTTCTTTTCCATGGGGATGATCTTGATCCCTGTCTCCTGTACAATGTCACAAACCTCATTCCATAGTTCATCAGGCACTCTATCTATCAGATCTAGGCCCTTAAATCTATTTCTCACTTCCACTGTATAATCATAAGGGATTTGATTTAGGTCATACCTGAGTGGTCTAGTGGTTTTCCCTACTTTCTTCAATTTCAGTCTGAATTTGGCAATAAGGAGTTCATGGTCTGAGCCACAGTCAGCTTCTGGTCTTGTTTTTGCTGATTGTATAGAGCTTCTCCATCTTTGGCTGCAAAGAATATAATCGATCTGATTTCGGTGTTGACCATCTGGTGATGTCCATGTATAGAGTCTTCTCTTGTGTTGTTGAAAGAGGGTACTTGCTATGACCAGTGCATTTTCTTGGCAAAACTCTGTTAGTCTTTGCCCTGCTTCATTCCGTATTCCAAGGCCAAATTTGCCTGTTACTCCAGGTGTTTCTTGACTTCCTACCTTTGCATTCCAGTCCCCTATAATGAAAAGGACATCTTTTTTGGGTGTTAGTTCTAAAAGGTCTTGTAGGTCTTCATAGAACCATTCAACTTCAGCTTCTTCAGCATTACTGGTTGGGGCATAGACTTGGATTACTGTGACATTGAATGGTTTGCCTTGGAAACGAACAGAGGTCATTCTGTCGTTTTTGAGATTGCATCCAAGTACTATTTCGGACTCTTTTGTTGACCATGATGGCCACTCCATTTCTTCTGAGGGATTCCTGCCTGCAGTAGTAGATATAATGGTCCTCTGAGTTAAATTCACCCATTCCAGTCCATTTTAGTTCGCTAATTCCTAGAATGTCAACATTCACTCTTGCCATCTCTTGTTTGACCACTTCCAATTTGCCTTGATTCATGGACCTGACATTCCAGGTTCCTATGCAATATTGTTCTTTACAGCATCGGACTTTGCTTCTATCATCAGACACATCTACAGCTGGGTATTCTTTCTGCTTTGGTTCCATCCCTTCATTCTTTCTGGAGTTATTTCTCCACTGATCTCCAGTAGCATATTGGGCCCCTACTGACCTGGGGAGTTTCTCTTTCAGTATCCTATCATTTTGCCTTTTCATACTCTTCATGGGGTTCTCAAGGCAAGAATCCTGAAGTGGTTTGCCATTCCTTTCTCCAGCGGACCACACCCTGTCAGATCTCTCCACCATGACCCGCCCATCCTGGGTTGCCCCACGGGCATGGCTTAATTTCATTGAGTTAGACAAAGCTGTGGTCCTGGTGTGATTCGATTGACTAGTTTTCTGTGAGTATGGTTTCAGTGTATTTGCCCTCTGATGCCCTCTTGCAAGACCTACCGTCTTACTTGGGTTTCTCTTACCTTGGGCATGGGGTATCTCTTCCCGGCTGCTCCAGCAAAGCACAGCCATCGCACCTTACCTTGGATGAGGGGTCTCTCCTCACCGCCGCCCTTCCTGACCTTGGGGGAGGGGTATCTCCTCACCGCCGCCCTTCCTGAACTCGGTCGTTGGGTAGCTCCTCTCAGCCGTGCTCTCAGTGCGAGAGCATGCTCTCAGTGAGAGAGCACGTGCTCAACTGAGAGCACGTTGGCATCAGTGCTGCTCAAAAGGACCTTGCTTCTCTCCAGTCTGGACGTGGTCAGTGTCCAGGTGGATTCCAGGGAGCAGACCCTAAGATGGAGCTGAGCAGGCAGGACATCTGTTAGGAGTCCCCCTGGAATGGACGGCCGTGGAAAGGAGGGCTGGAAAAGGACATGGCAGAGGGAGGGAGGCAAGGAGCTGCCATGCAGGCCAGACCACAGCCTTGGTCCCCAGGCAGAGATCTGAGCAAGAACCGCCCAAGGTCCCAGTGGGCCCAGCTTGTCCTCCTCACTGGGCTGCCAGCTGCCCTCTCCGGGCTCCTTGCTGCCCAGAGAGCCTCCTTCTCATGCCCGTCTGTCCACCGATGCCTCCACTCACTTTTCCTTGTTCCCACGTCTCAGGTCCCCTGCCCCCTGCCTTAGCTCTGCTCAGCTGGCCCATTCCTACCCCATCACCCATAAACTCCAGCCCCTGCTCACCTTGAGGCTGCTTCTCCATCCACACAGAGCAGAGGACCAGGTGGGTTCAAAGCTCTACCATGGGGAGAATTATCCCTCTTCACTCTCTTTATTTTTTATTTTTACTTTTTTTCTGTTTTTTTGGCCACATATGGCATGGGAGATCTTAGTTCCCTGACCAAGAATCAAACCCGTGACCCCTGCAATGGAAGTGCAGTGTCTTAAACACTGGACCACCAAGGAAGTCCCCTTCCTCATTCTCTTAAAGCAACACAAGTGAGGCTGTAGGGCAGAGGCCGTGCCATCTGGGCTGGAGTAAACCCGTCCCTGAACCAGGCAGGCCTTCCCCTCCTGCACGGGCCCACTGAGAGGGGGTAACCTGGGCCTGGGGTGCTGGGTGACTTGCTGCCCGCAGGCCCTCTGCCCAGTTCTGCTGGTCTCAGGTGCTCGCTTCCATCTGTGATGGGTGATTTCTGAGCCCCACAACCTTATGATTTGTGGGGGTGACAGAGCTCAGCTCACCCCGGATGAGTGACCAGATATCCCGTCTCCGCCGGCCCTCTTAGCACATCAGCATTTGTATCTCAAAGACACAGTATCCTTTGCTGCAGATGGTGCATCTTTCCTCCCGAGTCTCCGGGACCCGCGCTGTGGCTCTGCCAAGAGGGCATTGTCCCACTGGTGACTCCGCTGATGGCACACAGTGGGCCTGGTTGTACGGCTGGAATCTCAGGGCTGCTCGCTCTCAGCCCAGCCCGGCTGCAGAGCCCTTTCCTGCTCTGGGCTGACTCACAGCTGGTGCAGTCTTCCCAGGGGTGGAACATGCTTCCTCCAGAGTCCAAAGGGGCCTGGCCAGGCATTGTCTAGGGGCTGATGCAAGATGCAGGAACTGGTGGGAGGTCCAGGTTAGGGGCCCCTAACCAGGATTAGAATTTTATGGGGGTTCCCCGTTGGCTCAGCTGTTAAGAATCCAACTGCCAACGCAGGAGGCTCAGGTTTGATCTCTGGGTGGGCAAGATCCTCAGGAGGAATAAATGGCAACCCACTCCAGTATTCTTGCCTGGAGAATCCCATGGACATAGGAGCTTGGTGGGCTCCAGTCCATGGAGTTGCAAAGAGTCAAACAAGACTTAGCAACTAACCAACAGTAAGAAGAATTGTGTTGCTGTGGTGGTTCTGAGTCTTCTTAGAGTTTCTCTTCCACCTGCTGGAGCTCAGGTGCCTCCCCGAGACTCCCAGGGTGCGAACCTCTTCTTGTCGCTTATCACTCAGGTAGCATGACATCATCAGTGTAGTAGATCAGGGTGATGTCCTTTGGGATGTCCAGCCACCTGGATCTCTTGGGACATAGAGTGCATGAAGTGACAAGGACATAAACCTCAAACTGTTTCCTCACCAGCAAAGAAAAGCCAACTTTGGGGGTAACCACACACCTGAGCGGGGAAGGCAATGGCACCCCACCCCAGTACTTTTGCCTGGAAAATCCCATGGACGGAAGATCCTGGTGGGCTACAGTCCATGGAGTCGCTAAGAGTCGGACAAGACTGAGCGACTTCACTTTCACTTTTCACTTTCATGCATTGGAGAAGGAAATGGCAACCCACTCCAGTGTTCTTGCCTGGAGAATCCCAGGGACAGGGGAGCCTGGTGAGCTTCCGTCTATGGGGTCGCACAGAGTCGGACATGACTGAAGCGACTTAGCAGCAGCAGCAGCAGCACACACCTGAGGCTGTGCTCACCTGTTTGGCAAAGAGCCACACCTGGAGGGAAGCTGCCATTGAGGCTGCTTCCTGGTCACTTGAGGATTCTCCTGCTTCTGCAGGGGCCAGATTGGCCAATCAAATGTAAGTTATGTGGAACTGGGATGGAGCCCTCCACCCCCGCATCCCTCAGATCCTTGGATGTAGAATTAATCCCAGCCCCACCCCCTACCTGGGGTGGAAGAGTGGTTTTTTTGGTGTACTGTCTTGACCAGGGTTAGGGACATTTCCAAAGACTTCCACCTCTCATGTCCCACTTGTTCCTACCCCATAGAGTGAAGGCCCAAAGCCAGACTGCATCAAGTTTGTCTCTCCTAATTATAATCTGGGGTCTGTGGACATGACCATAGCACGTCAGGGTCCCAGTGTACCTACTGTAAGCCAGTCCTTGGCTACAACGACCTGGAAGACTATTTGGCTGTATATACACCCACCTCATGGGGAAGGCAATGGCACCCCACCCCAGTACTTTTGCCTGGAAAATCCCATGGACAGAGGAGCCTGGTAGGCTCCAGTCCATGGGGTCGCTAAGAGTTGGACACGACTGAGCGACTTCACTTTCACTTTTCACTTTCATGCATTGGAGAAGGAAATGGCAACCCACTCCAGTGTTCTTGCCTGGAGAATCCCAGGGACGGGGAGCCTGGTGAGCTTCCGTCTATGGGGTCGCATAGAGTCGGACACGACTGAAGCAACTTAGCAGCAGCAGCAGCACACCCACCTCAAGAGGGGGCTGCCGTGAAGCTTGGGATCCTCAGGTGCCAACATAAACTCTTAACTTATGCCTGAAAGTAAAGATGAAAGTGTTCATCGCTCAGTCATGTCTGACTCTTTGTGACATCATGGACTGGAGCCCACCAGGCTCCTCTGTCCATGGGATTCTCCAGGCAAGAATACTAGAGTGGGCAGCCATTCCCTTCTCCAGAGGCTCTTCCCAACCCAGGGATCAGACCTGACTCTCCTGCATTGCTTATGTCTAGTGATCATTAAAGTGTTTGGATCCTCCCACAGTGTACTACCACCCGAGGGAATGGCTCAAGTCATTATAACAAGCTCATGTGTGGCACGTTCAGTTCTCCGGGGGACCCAGGCTTCTCAGGTCCAGAAGAGGACAAAGCGTTGTGACTCTTGAATGAGGCAGCCGTTTTCACCCTTCAGATGTCCATCCTTGCTTTCATCTCATGATCTACATCCTTCTTGGCTGCAGGTACATTTTGCTCCTGAGGATGCTACGCTGTATTAACCATGCAGTTCTGCAAGTTGCCACACTGACCTTTCTGTTCGCCGCAGTGAGAAAGGAAATGCTGCAAAGGACAGCTGCAGTGAAACACTGTCTGCATGCGTTCTGACTGGTCTGCACCCACACCGGCCCCTGTGGTTTTTATGTCTTTGTTGCTCTCGATGATTCTGGTTTCCATGGCCCCTCTTACAGTGAGTCTTGTCCACAGACAAGGCCACCACTGACTTCCTCCTGAAGTGCTCATCTCTTCAATGCATTTCATGTGCCTTTGGTCAACGGCATGGCCTGCAGGACTTCCCATGCAATAGAACCTTCTCGTGGGTTTGGAGCTTACACAGTTTATCCATTCCAGCAAGCTATGTTACATCACCCACCAAGGTACCCCATTGTATTTGGAGACCTTTCTACTTATTTTCATTCCATCAATTTTTAAAATATGTTTTGGTATTATGGTACCTGATGCTGGGAAAGATTGAGGGCTAGAGGAGAAGAGGCAGACAGAGGATGAGATGGTTGGATGACATCATCGACTCAATGAAGACAAGTTTGAGCAAACTCCAAGAGATGGTGAAGGACAGGGAAGCCTGACGTGCTGCAGTCCATGGGGTCACAAAGAGTCAGGCACGACTGAGTGACTGAGCGACAACGATTATGTTATTAAGTGCATATGAATTTAGAATTGTTATACCTTCCTGGTGAATCATGGCACCAAATGGCACCAAATGGCAATCCACTCCAGTATTTTTGCCTGGAGAATCCCATGGAGTCTGGCCAGCTACAGTCAGTGGGGACACGAAGAGTCAGACATGACTGAGCTTGTCATTAATAAATGTGCTTCTAGAGATTTTAAGCTTGAAGTCAATTTTATCTGTTAGTATATGTACACTAGGTATATTTTCTGAGAGTGTTTGCATGGCATGCTTTCTTTTTCCATTATTTTATTTTAAGCCATTTTTTTCCTTCGTTATTAAGTTGCTAAGTCATGTCTGACTCTTTTGTGATGACATCAACTGTAGCCTGCCAGGCTCCTCCGTCCATGGGCTTTCCCAGGCAAGGATACTAAAGTGGGTTGCCATTTCCTTCTCCAGAGGATCTTCTCAACCCACGGATTGATCCTAGGTCTCCAGGATTGGTAGGCGGATTCTTTACCATTGATTCAGCTGGGAAATACCTTTCCGATACTGTGGGATGCAACAAAGCTGTGTCTAGAGAAACATCTTGGGTCTTAAATGCTTTTCTTCAATGAAAAGAATTCTTAGCCAATTTTTTTTTTCAAATATTGCTCCTGCCAAGTCTTTTTTTCCCTTTTCCTTTTCAGACTGCTATAATTATTTATGAAATCTTCTCACAGTAACCTTTGTGTGTTTATGCCCTATTTTGTATGTTCAGTCCATGCTTTATTCTGGGTGTTTGCTTTGAACCTGTTTCAAATACACTCTTTTTCTCATCAGCTAATCTCACATTCTGTTAAACTAATCCACTGAGTTTTCATGTCAATAATTGTATATTGTAATTCTCAAATTTGTATGTAGATATTTTCATTTGTGTTATGTCATCTTTTTATAGCTTTTAATTCTCACTGATTTTAACATTTTGCCCGGCTCATTATAGTATCTAGAGTTCCTGAGGATCTGTCTGATTTTATTATCCTTTGTTTCTGCTGGTTCTTACTAACACTGTCCTCTCTCTCAGAGAGTTCAGTTGTTCTAGATGGTGGGCTAGACATTGCACCTGGGGAAAATATTTTGTAGAAATAACTGATGCTAACGTTTTTCTCCGAGAATTTTTTGTGACTGCCAGGCACCTGGCTGGCTATATTAGCAAGCTGGAATCATTTTCATCTAATTGTATAAACTGAGATTCTCTGAGACATCGTAATGTCTGAAAACTGGATTGAAATTTTTATGAGGGTTTCTTTATTTTCAATTCACTTTTTTCCTTGGGGGCTTCCCTGGTGGCTCAGACGGTGAAGAATCCACCTGCAACGTGGGAGACCTGGGTTGGGAAGAGCCCCTGGAGGAGGGCATGGCAACCCATTCTAATGTTTTTGTCTAGAGAACTCCATGGGCAGAGGAGCTTGGTGGCTACAGTTCACAGGATCACATTTCCTTAGATGCAGCACTTTGGGGTCCTAACCCAAAGAAAAAGACTTGCTAAGACCCCCAAACTCGGGGGCTCTTGAACTCCAGACGTTGTCCCCTTTTGCTGTGGGATGGCAAAGGCACTTCCCTGCTGAGATGGCAAAGGCCTCTCGGCGGCCTCTTCAGGGATCAGCAAGCTCTCTTAGTGGAACTGTTGCCCCAGATGCTGGGCTCATCTTTCCAAATTTTGATCTCTCTTTGTTGGCCTTGTGCATCAGTATTCAAGAATACTTTTTTTCAGATATTTTGTTAAAATATATCTTGTCCTCAGAGGGAGGATTGGTTCAAATTGCTTAGGTCACCGTTACTGGAAGCAGAAGTATTTATGCTGTTCTCACCGTAAATTTAGCAATTCACTCTTTTGACACCAGGAGATCAAAGCGTCAAACAAGCTCACTTTGGCAGCCTGATTTTGTCATTCTATACTCTGAATACAAATGGGGAAAAAACACAGTCAAACTTTCTGCAAAGTTCAGGAGCCTGAGTACAAGCTGACCCAGAACCCTGAATAGGTTGCTTTTCAAAGTTCGCCTGTCAGTGGGTTGTCTAGAGGTCAGAGTGTGTGTTCCCACAAGGACAGCCCACCCACAAGAGCCCCATCGTGGGGATGAGCCACTGAGACCACGTGAATTCTGTGTCACAGGCTCAGAGGTGGGGGTGGGAGGAAAGTGACAGGAGGCAGAGACAGGACTCCATCCCTCTGCCAGGCACGAGGAGGGCCCAGGAGAACATGTTTAATAGGCTCACTCTGCCTATGGCAGAGCTTCTCCATGTTCTGAGCACTCCACTTCCAAGCACACTGTGCCTTCCCGGGTCCCCAGTGCCCTATGTCTTCCTGGGTCCCCAGTGCCCTGAGTCTCCCTGGGTCCCAAGTACCCTGTACCTTCCCCGGTCTCCAATGCCCTGTACCTTCCCCGGTCCCCAGTTCCCTGTCTTCCCAGGTTCCCAGTCCCCTGAGTCTCCTGGGTCCCAGTACCCTGCATCTCCCCGGGTCTCAAGTGTCCTGTACCTTCCTGGGTCCCGAGTGCCCTGCACCTTCCCAGGTGCCCAGTGCCCTCTGTCTTCCTGGGTGCCCAGAGCCCAGTACCTTCCTGGGTGCCCATCACCTTGTGCCTTCCTGGGGTCCCCTGACCACTGGAGAACCCCATCCAGCCTGTCACCCACCTGACCTGCTCCGTGCTCCCACTTCATCTCATCCTTGTCCCTCGACTCCTCCTCTGTGGGCCACCTCAGCTCATAGTTGACAGAGGGAGGAATCTGCTCAGACTAATTTCGTGTTTTTGAAGAGGCACCTGTTGGAACAGGCAGCTTTATCATTTCAGGGAGCAGAGGTAACAGAGCGGTCAGAACACTTGCAGAGAAATTTGGTGAAGTAACCTGGGGGGAGGGTACAATGGGAGAGACCATCTCCGAGGTGCGTCTACTGTAACTAGTGTGTGTGTGCGCGTGCGTGCAGAGTTGCTTCACTTGTTACTCTTTGTGACTCCTGCTCTATAGCCCGCCAGGCTTCTCTGTCCATGGGATCCTCGAGGCAAGAGTACTGTAGTGAGTTGCCATGCCCTCCCCCAGAGGATCTTCCAGACAGGGATTGAACTTGCATCTCCTGCATTGCATGCAGGCAGATTCGTTCCAGACAGGGATTGAACTTGCATCTCCTGCATTGCATGCAGGCAGATTCGTTACTGCTGAGCCCCTGGGGAAGCCCACTGTAACTATTTCATCCCCTTAATTAGGTCCTACTTCTCCAGCTCTTTCTCTCCTTCCAGTTCTGAATCCTAGGATCTCTCAAAGTTCCAGGTCTTGGTATTTTTTCAGTGGCTCCCGGGCAGAACGGTGTCTGTGTTGTATCAAGGGGATGAGTGACAGACAGGGGAGGGGAGAGGGCAGGGCCGGCCCCGAGGCTTCTAGACCTTTTTGTCCTAATAAACCAGGGCATCCATCAGGCCGGGATTGTTTACAGTCACATTTTTTAGGTTTGTGTCTTGACTGAATCCAATTTGGTTTACATGCTACAGTGTTGTTGCTCTATTTTTTTTGTTTGGTTTTTTGCTTTTATTATCAGTTTAAAAACAAATCAAAGTCAAGCTTCCATTCCTGGCAGGTCTCTGTTGCCTATGCTTTACTTTAACGGACAGTTGTGCTCAATTTTTCTAGAAACAGAAAACCTTCCTAGTTTTGTTGAAGCCGCAAGAGGAGCCCACGCCGTGAGCGGGTGGAAGGTCATTGGAGGATCCGAGAGTTTTACAGCCCTTGGTCTGCTGGCCAAGCTTGGTCCCCCACCCCACGTATCGGCTTGGCCTTTCCTATTTACAGGTGAAGGAGTGAGGCTGCCTGAAGGTCGTCCCTGCCATTCACGGCCGCCCCAGGCCTCCACCGACAGCTGTATGACTGTGTGCATCTCTCTGCAAACCCCGTTCTCATGGTCTATGGGGGTCTGATCAAACTGCCTGTGGTAGAAAACCACTTCACCAAGGGGCTACTTTCGGACATCAAAACTTCGAAATTTTTTTTTCCCCAGAGGGACCTCTCTGGACTTCTCAGGGATGAAAGGACATTTGACACGCGTGACCCACTGCAGGTCTGGGCAGTTTACTCCCCGATGGTGTGGTTTTTGAATTAGGGGAGCGGACAATGTCTTGTGGACAGAGGCCATATTCCCAGGGACCGTTCCTGCGTTTCCTGATGAGCATGGCCTCAGGACTGGGCCTCATCGGAGGTCTGCCTGGCCAGCATGAGCTACAGGGTCCCACAAGGGGGCAGGCTCTGTAGGTACTCTGGCTCCGTATGTATCAGCCCCTCCATAGCAAAGCTTTCCCAGCACTGACCCATCCCTGAGGGTCACAGAACCTGAGACCTGAACTGAAGAGGATTTTAAGGGCTTCAGATACAGATGCTTAAATGATTTTCCCAGGATTCCAAGGATGCCGATTTGCCCAGGACCCCAAGGACTTCCCTCTACCCATTCCTGTCTCGCCTCCAGCCCCCACGGCCACCTGGCCGTCCCAAGGTGGCCTGGATCTCCCTCACGGACACACGCATACACACACTCCTGTGCGTGTACACTCAGTCCTTGGCCAAGTCCAGCTCTGCCCTGGTCAGTAAAGGTCTCTCTAGCTCCACCAACAGGTGTCACTCTGACCGGGAACATCGTCTTGTTCCTCCCAGGTACGACATCCCAGTCAGCAGCATAATAGGGGGTGAAATCCTGGTCACCACACATCATGAGTGCACAGGTGACATGTAAGATGTTTGTGAACAGGAAGCAGCAAAGCTCACCTGATGTTACAGTAACAGAGGGACCGAGATAAAACAAGCACGACTCAGAACTGTGACTGGGAGAAATAGATTTGAGGCCTTCCAAGCTACATGCCAACATCTTTTTTTAAAAAAAGAAAAAAGATTTATTTGGCTGCATCAGGTCTTAGCTGTGGCATGCAGGATCTTTAGTTACAGCATCTGGGATTTAGTTCCCTGACCAGGGATTGAACCCCGGCTCGCTACATTGGGAGTACAGTTTTAGCCACTAGACCATCAGGGAAGTCCCCCAACTTCTCCTTAATCCTTGAGTGTCTGATAGGTAAAGGACGGGACACTTGGTAAGGCGGAAGGTATCTTTACGTGTCCCTCAGAGCCTGCGTATCTCAGTGGATTCCTCCTTCCTGCCCCAATCCTCTCTGTACAGCTTGTCTGCTGATCTACAAAGCTTTTGACATTAACTCCATTGCAATCACTGATAAGCTTTTGCCGTAGTTATTGGTGATTTTTTTCTAGGTATCCTAAAAATGTACCCAAGAGAGATATACTCATGGTGAGCGGTGGCTGGCCTCTATGGAATGGGGCAGATGGTGGGTTGGGCTTTCAGCCCCAGGCTCCCCAGTGATCATAGGAAAGAGGGTCCTGGAAGAACAAGCCGGGTGGCAACAGACCAGTGGGCAGAGAAACACATCGCCATGTGGTCAGGGATAACGGACCCTGATCACCGGGGGCTGTAGGGCTGCTGACACGCAAGCATGTGTCTGGCCCCCATCTGATCCCTTGGAGGCATCTCTCGTCCTCCTGTGTCCAGTTTAGTCAACAGACACACACAGCAGACAGCCTGGCAAGAGTACAGGGACCTCGAGGATGCTCTGGCTGACTCCACGGAGCCAGTGACCTATACTCGGGCACTGAGGGGGACAGAGGGGTGTCCAGAGGCAGCTGTGCTGTCATGGCCCATGTCTGAAGGCAGGGGTGTCATAAGAGATTCTTCCCAGGGAGCACACCATCCGTGCTCCCCACGGCGGGCTGTAGGGTCCCCGTCCACTTTCACACCATTTTTCTAGCTTCTCCTAGATTCTGCACACGTTGGTTATTCAGGGAGGGTTGGTTTCTACTGTTTCAAAGCAAGAATCCAGGCTGGTAGCCACCATTGCAACCCCAGGCATACCCCCCGATGGTACACACCCTTTACAACCACAGTGCTCTTGCTGACATCCTAAAGTGACTGGCTCTCTCTTTCTTTCCAGGCTGCAGCCCAATCAGAAGACTTTGGTCAATATCTTTGACCCTGCAGTGCATTTATTAAAAAGATTTTTGTCACACGGGTGCCTTCTTGTGGGGGATTATCTTTCTCATCAGAAGAAGGGAAGCTGCCACTGTCTGTTAAAAGGTGAGGTTCAGACCACCTCCCAAACTGCTTTCTACCTGGAAACCATCACTCCACTCATGACCCACTGCAGTTCCCCACCTGCTGTCTGGGGCTGAGGTTTGCATCTTCGCCATTAGCATTACCTTTCGAAAACCTTTCATGAAGGAGGCTTAAGGACTTGGTGGCTAATTTCGGTGGCTTTCACCCCATGAGTGTCTCTGCAGGGTCCCTGAGCTGCCGACCCTTCCCTCAGGGACCCGGGCGCCCTGCACATCTGACAGCAGCCTCCTCGTATGTTCAGTCCCCTCCTTCTCACAGTGGATCCATAAAAAGAAACACTTCAGGTTATTTTAAGTTGTTGTCTTCAAACAGCAAGACCACGTACCCAGACAGGACCTTGTGGAGAGCTCAGATGGGCACAGAAGCAGAAATCTTGAATAGGCCCATTTTCTCTCTCAGAGTCTGAAACTGGAAAGTCCTGGCCCTTGTACATGAGGAGTGATCACCAGCAGGATACCCCGTCCACTGCTCTCTTAGCATCCCTGCTGAAACTTGACTTGTCCTGGGGCACCTGTGGTGGAAATACCCGTGAGTGGGATTCATGCAAAGCTGGTATTCCAGAAAGCCCCCACCTCTGTCCACAGGTGCCTAAAGGTGAGGCTGGACTACACCATGCTCAGTGGAGTAACTGCCAACTTGAGTTGCCAAGAGTTAATTCACAGCCTCCCAGGAAATGGCAGCCTAGCACACATCTGGGCCCTGTGAGCCAAACTTTCATTTCTCATTCCAGGACTTACATGTTCTATGTAACACTAATGAAAAATCAGATCTCCATCCCTACTTCAGAAAGATTATGAGGCACCGGTTCTGGCAGCAGAGAGCGGGTAGAAACAGCAGAGCTCAGGCATGAATGTAAACATCTGCCCTGAAGCACAGCATCTTCCAGATGGTGGAGCGAAAGCACGTCCAGAAATGTAAACCAGCTCTTTTGTATCAGCATCGCGATGAACGCAATTAAAAGCTAAAAATAGGGAGACATCTACCATGAAGACACAAAGACATTTAAAAAGGACATGCATCAGTCCCTGTGCAGGGTGGGCAGGTGGTGGGTATTAAGCTCACGTATTTATTGCTCTCCAGCAATTTATTGGGAGCTTCATGTAGACAAGACATAGGTTAGGAAGCAGAGATAACTAAACTGGTTGTGAAAGACCCACTAAACATCCCTAGCTTTCTCTACACTTGACCATCAGGAGCTAGGAAAGCCCACTTGTTCTTGTCACCAAAGATGAGTGATTTAGGGGCATTCTGAGTAGTTTTGTGAAAGGTACACATTTATCCTACTTCATCATGAACTCAGAGTCCAGTACTCTTGTTTGACAATTCTGTGATTCAGGATTCTGCATAGATGCTCTAGAGCTTCTCTCTCTCACACACACACACACATCACCCGAAGCCTGCTTCCCACTGTCATAAAACCATGACCATTAGCCCAGAATGTTAAGTGGTCAGAAAGCTAGAGAGCAGAAAGCTCTCTCCCATCTTTGCCTCAGCTCCTCGGGATCAAAAATGCAGCAGGATGTGGGTATGCCTCTTGCAGGGGCCCCAGAGCTCCTGTGGTCCGCACACACTGTCTCCATCCCCCGAATGGAGTTAGAATTGCTTGTGGCAGATCTGTCTCCACACTGGATGGTGACTGTATGAGGGCAGGTTGTGGCCCCTCAGCCTGGGTCACTGGGGTCCAGCTCAGCACCCAGAACATCCTGATGCTCAAAATAACTCTGGAAGATGAAGGCATGGGTGCACAGATGGTGCCCTGGCCTGTTTTCCATCACCCTTCACGAGGGCGTTGCACAGATGTCTCAGACGTAGGATTCAGTTATCAGGATGTGCCTGCTCCTGATGAACTTAAAGACCTGACTCCTCTCCATGTGCTCTGCTGTCGCCCCGCCACACCTGGACTCAGAGCGGGATGGGTCACCACCCTGCTGGAAATACCAGTGGGCATCTGTCCGTCTTTCTGGCCATCCTGAGGCAACAGGAGCTTCAGTCCCCAGTAAGATGGGCCTCCCGTCACCTTGTGGAGGCTGGTTTCATCATCTACCTCCCAGACATCACTGCTTTTATCCATTCGTTCCTCAAAAAAAAAAAAAAAAAGACAGAGAAAGTATTCCCATCATGTGTCTGACATCACACTGGCTGCCATGGAGATGATCGAGGTGAATAAGACATCGTCCCGGCCCTGGGGGCGTGCACAGTCCACTGGGGGTGGAACATGATCAGTCAGGCGCACTGCAGGGAGAGGTCCCGAAGCTGCAAGCCACCCCTTTGGCCCCGCTGAGTCACAGGCCCCCTGCTCAGCTCACTGACTCAAGGCCACGTCGACGGCGTCCCCAGTGCCAGCCGTGCCTCAGCGTGTGGGGTCTTAAAAGCGCTGCCTCTTCTATTTTGATAGCGTCTGTCACCTGTATTTCCATTTCGGGACAGGCTGTCAGTCTCTGCTTCCCTGCAGCGCACGTGGAGATGTGTGGACTAATTTGGGGGCAGTCTGATGACTCACGCAGAAGAGGAACTGAGGAAGGCATGTCTGTTAGAGGAGCAGTCGAGATGGGAGCATTGTCCTCTTTACAACTCCCTGCACACTCATCACACTGACTTTTATGGGTGCTCAGGCCCCCAGGTAACCCCAATCACCGGGCAAAGAGGATGGGGGCTTCCCACTGATCCTGGCTGGGAGGCTGGCCACATTTCCTCACCAGTCATGCCCACCCAGCCCCCACCACAAAACTGCTGGCACCAAAACAGTTGGATTCTGACTTTGCAGCAATCAGGAAGCTACATAAGGCTTCTCAGCATCCACCCAGGTGCTGTTTTAGAGATACATGTGCCAGGCCCACCCTCAGAGATTCTGATTCCTGTGGCCTTGGGGGAGCAGAGTCAGGCATCAGCATTTTTAAAACTCTCCAGGAGACATCCAGAGTCGAGAACCCCACTCTGCAGGAAGAACTTCTCTACACTGAGGACTCAAAGCCCTAACAGAGGATCTTCTTTCTTTCTCCTGGATTCAGCTTGTACCCAGCCTGGGAGCACCTCCCGCAAAACATCTTTGTTTGAATTAAAATAGTGACTTCGGAAATTCTGGGATGACTTCAGCCCATTTCACATGAGAAGCTATTATTTTTTTTTCCAAAACTATAGAGTAAAATATCTGTTCTTCTCATCTACCAATTTACAAGGTGAAATTTTGCAGGAGACAGAAACACACGTGTGTGTGTTAAGTCGCTTCAGTCATGTCCAACTGTTTGCAACTCTATGGACCAGAGCCCGCCAGGCTCCTCTGTCCGTGGGATTCTCCAGGCAAGAATACTGGAGTGGATTGCCATGTCCTCCTCCAGGGGATCTTCCTGACTCAGGGATCAACCCCACATCTCTTACATCTCCTGCATTGGTAGGTGAGTTCTTTACCACTAGTGCCACCTGGGAAGCCCAACAGACACCCATTCTAGTTATAAAATTAGCCTGAAACTATATTCTTCCCTGGAGCTGGGGTTGAGTACACAGTCATGGTCAGAGCTGCCCTCCATGACCCCTGCCACATTAGAAGGTTCTGGTCTGTCCCCACTGTGCTCTAAGCTCCCACAGACCCTACAAACATCTGGTCCAGGTATCAGGCCTCCTGGTCCTGCAAGGAGGCAAGATACAGACCAACATGGCCTCAGTCACACAGCAAAGAAAGCGCTGAGATGTTTACACCTTCTAAACACATGATGGGGGCCTTCATGAGGAAAGGAGCTTGAAGCTGAGCTTTGTGCTATGTCTTCAACCTGGAAGGTCGTGGAGGCTGCTGGCAGGGCCATTTTTGGTGCTAAGACTGCAATATTCTCTTATGTCCCAGGAGACATAAGTTCTCCAAGCCCCAAACTACTTGTTTCTGTCCTTTCTTTTTTTGGCTGATGCTGTTCACGTATGATGATCAGCCTTCATGTCCATCGTGGTGCTGATCACAGACGGACCCAAAGGGAGAGGAGAACCCGACCTTGTGGCCTATGGACAGGTCCCCAGCACAGACACCCTGTGCCCCTGACCACCCAAGACCACCCACAATGCCCTTCCTCATCGCCTCCCCAGACAGTACTTGGGGCTTCCCTGGTGGCTCAGAGGACAAAGAATCTGCCTGCAATACAGGATACACAGGTTTGATCCCTGAGTGGGGAAGATTCCCCAGAGAAAGGAAATGGCAACCCACTCTAGTATTCTTGCCTGGAGAATCCCATGGACAGAGGAGTCTGGCGGGCTACAGTCCATGTGGTCACAAAGAGTTGGACATGACTGAGTGACTAACACTTTGACACCGTCAGACAGAACTTGGCCTGGAAGGAAGAGCGTGGACAGTGCTGTTTGCCACCGCTCTCGCGGGCTGGCTGCCACCGTCCTGACATCGGACACGGCTTCTGTCCCCTCTGGCCCCGCTTTGCACTCTCGGACAGTTATTGGGGTCTTCCCTCCATGGTCGAAGCTTTCCCACCTTACAAGCAGCGGAGGGAACTCCTGTAACGCCTTCATCATCCAGACGTGCCCCCTCAAGCTCCTGCTTCACACAGACACTCTGCAGGAGCCACCCCCAACCCACTCACACTCCCCTCATCCGCACTAACACAACTAGATCTGCCACATAGACCAAGGAGGTTGTACCCCCCACAGTGGTGCCGCCAGACGGTTGGGTGGGGCTGAAGCTGGGCTAATCTCTGGGCAAGTCAGCCGGGAGCTCCTCCTCCCACCATCTCTTCCCAGGACACAGCGAAGTCTCCCTCAACCTCCGTGGATTGAACCTGAGCCTGTTGAATAGAATGAGAGGTGGAGACTCAGCCTGACTGTGGAGCTGGGGCCTTGGTCTCCTCCTGCCCTTGGGTTGGGGTTTGCACCATCGGCTTTTCCAGTTCTCAAACTTTTGAGTTCAGACAGGAATAGAAGGAGTGCCTGCCAGCCATCCTGGGCCTCTGGTTTGCAAAACGGCAAGTCCTGGGACTTCTCAGCCTCCCTCACCATAGAAGCCAGCTCCTTAGAATAAATGTTCAGGCACCTGGTTCTCTGGAGAACCCTGACATGTCCAGGCACCTCACCCGGATTCCGGCCAGTGTGTCCATGCCTCAAGTCTGTCCTGCACACCCTGAGAAGACACTGTTTAGAGACCAGCATCCAGTAGCAACAGAGGCTGATGAGACTCTGCTCAGAACCTGGAGTCTGATGGTTCATGTGGAAGAGACGCAGGACAGCTAGCAGCAAAGGATGGTCTTCTGAAAGAGACCTTTTCAGTCTCTGCAGTTGTTCAGTCACTCAGTCATGTCCAACTCTTTGCGAACCCATGGACAGCAGCACTCCAGGCTCCTCTATTCTCCACTCTCTCTCGGAGCTTGCTCAAACTCATGTCTGTTGAGTCAGTGATGCCATGCAACCATCTCATCCTCTGTCATCCCCTTTTATTCCTGCCTTCAATCTTTCCAAGCATCAGGATCTTTTCTAATGAGTCAGCTCTTCAAATCAGGTGGCCAAAGTATTGGGGCTTCAGCTTCAGCATCAGTCCTTACAATGTTGATTTCCTTTAGGATTGACTGGTTTAATCTTGTTGCAGTCCAAGGGACTCTCAAGGGTCTTCTCCAGCATCACAGTTCAAAGTATCAATTCTTCAGCGCTCAGTCTCTACAGGGTTTGATCAAAAGTGAGTGACTTTATGCAGGCAGCAGTCCTATCTCTCTTCTTCCTGAAAGACAGACACAGTCAACTTTCTCACCTTATTTAAAAGGCCCCTGCAATAAAATGTGAGCCTTGAAAGCCGAGGTCTAGAGGCAGTTGTTGCTGAGAATCTATGAAACCCAAGACTTGTTCCAAAAAGGAGATACGGGAAAAAGGGTCCCCATCAGGCCCCCATGAGTGGGCTGGAGGACATCCGCTGCCGTGGCCTCGGGGGGAGGGTCAGCGAGGAGTCCTCACTCAGCCCCTCTAGCTTTCCCCCAAAGCTGATCACAGATGTGAGCCCAGCTCTTTCTAGCTCTCCTGGCTCATCTTCAGTGCCATGTGATCAGACAAGTGTCACCAGGAAGAATAGACATGTAGACATATTTTTCTACACTGATGCTCTTCTCTTCCTAACACTCCAAGCAAAGGGCTCCACGCCCCACACCTGCCGCCCTGGTACCTGGAGCCACGCTGTGTCTGCCTTACTCAGGCATCCCCTAGCTGAGTCTGGTCCAGGCTGGCATCTGAAGGGAACGGATGCTCCCCTTCCGCCCTCCCCAGGGAACAGCACTGGTTTGCAAAGAGGAAGGACCTGCCTGAAGCTGAGGGGCAGGCTGCCTGGGAGCAGGAAGCAGAAACTTTCTTTACATTTTCATCATGCCCATGCTGCTGCTGCTAAGTCACTTCAGTCGTGTCCAACTCTGTGTGACCCCATAGACTGCAGCCCACCAGGCTCCCCCGTCCCTGGGATTCTCCAGGCAAGAACACTGGAGTGGGTTGCCATTTCCTTCTCCAATGCGTGAAAGTGAAAAATCAAAGTGAAGTCGCTCAGTCGTGTCCGACTCTTAGCGACCCCATGGACCGAAGCCTACCAGGCTCCTCTGTCCATGGGATTTTCCAGGCAAGAGTACTGGAATGGGGTGCCATTGCCTTCTCTTCATCATGCCCATAGGAGGTATCTTTTTTCCTAAGTTTTTAGACTTTTTTTTTTAGACTAATTCAACAAATTTTAATTTATCTGGGCTTGTGACAACCATCTCACTATTTGTTTCCCATGTGTCCACTATTTGTACACCATTTCATCTCTTTTATTATCTTGCTTAAGATTTTGAAAGTATTTTCTATGATCATTTCCTTCTCTCATTGTTGGAGTTGTAATCAAATAGGAAAGAAAAAAAAAAAAAAAAACAGGAGGAAAAACCAGAATTGACTCATAATCTCTTTAAGAGAGAAAGAAGAAAGATTGTGAAAAACTGCAGGATTCTATAATGGTAAAGGTCAGTAGAAGTAGATGAAAAATATTTAAATAGCTTTGTTGTTGTTGTTCAGTCGATAACTCATGTCTGACTCTGCAACCGGATGAACTGCAGCACGCCAAGCTCCTTTGTCCTCCGTTATCTCTCCGTGTGTGTGCTTAGTCATCCAGTTGTATCTGACTCTTTGTGATCCCATGGCCTGTAGCCCACCAGGCTCCTCTGTCCAAGGGTACTCTCCAGGCAAGAGAACTAGAGTGGGTTGCCGTGCTCTCCTCCAGGGGATCTTCCCAACCCAGGGATCAAACCCATGTCTCCCAAATTGCAGGAGGATCCTTTACCATCTGAGTCACCAAGGAAGCCCACGATCTCTCAGAGTTTGCTCAGATTAATATCCATTGAACAGGTGTTGCTATCATTCTCTGCCACTCCCTTCTCCTCCTGCCCTCAATCTTTCCCAACATCACAGTCTTTTCCAATGTCAGTTCTTCGCATCAGGTGGCCAAAGTATTAGAGCTTTAGCTTCAGCATCAGTCCTTCCAATGAATATTCAAGGTTGATTTCTTTTCGGATTGACTGGTTTGAGCTCCTTGAAGTCCAAGGGACTCTCGAGAGTCTTCTCCAGCACCATAGCTCAAAAGAAATAATTCTTTGGCACTCAGTCTTTTTTATGGTCCAACTCTCACATCTGTACATGACTACTGTAAAAATCATGACTTTGACTAGACCTTTGTCAGCAAAATAATGTCTCTGCTTTTTAATACACTATGTAGGTTTGTCATAGCTTTCCTTCATTTTAATTTCATGGCTTAAATGAATAGAAATTAAAGATGGAGACAGGAGGTTCATTGTTCTCTCTACTTTGTGCATATTTGGAAATTTTCAAAATTATAATATCCTGAGCACCAAAAAGAGGCAAGTCCCTCTGAAACTTGGAGGGGGTCCAACAGTCATGGTGGAAATTGACCGTTCTGTGAATGGACAGAAAACTTAGGTCATACACAGTTTCAATCTTTGGGGCGTGAAGACAAGATTTAAAAGAAGAAATTTCTGTTACAAAACCATCCCCTCTATAGACTAAGTAGGGTTCTCTATGTCCAAATGTGCTGTCAAAATTAATTCACTTGGAGTCCTGGCCAGTGTAGACAGTGGCACACAACTGCAGCAGGATAAGACTCTACTGTCCCCAGGTGTTTGGGGGACAAGTCATTGTTTCCATAGTGACCTTCATCAGTTAACATTTTAGGACCTTTCGACATCAGAAATATTTGAAATTACGTACAAAAATTTTAGGGCTTCCCTGGTGGCTCAGTTGGTAAAGAATCTGCCTGCACTGCAGGAGATCTGGATTTGAGGCTGGGTTGGGAAGATCCCCTGGAGGAGGGAATGGCAACCCACTCCACTATTCTTGCCTGGAGAATCCCCATAAACAAAGGAGTGGGCTGTGGTCCACAGAATTGCAGAGTCAGACACAATTGAGCGACTAAGCACAGCACATAGAAATTTTAAGAAAATCAAACTCATAACCTAAATGTTTTCAAGTTAAGGAATTTATGGACGGTTGAAGTTTTATCTATTCATAATTTGGTCCATTGCAATAAAAGTCCTGCCTAGTTTTTTCTTTCAATTAGTATAGGAGTAATTTATTGGGACTTGGGATATTAAATAGAAATTTTACTAAATTTATTATCAAAATTGAACCATTTCAGACAACTTGAGAATCACCATGTTTAGAAAGTTAATTTCTTTGATGATGAGATCAATGGTAAAGTTTGGTTTGTTAACTGAAAAACTGAAGCCCTTACCAAGAAAATTAATTTTGCTAAATTTACACCCAGTTTAAAATACCCCAAAGGGTTTGACATTTCCTTCTATTGATCAAAGTCTATTAAAAGGAACCACTTCCAGTTACCAAACGTATAAATAAGAGCTCTTATACAAGGAAGAACTAGTTATTCAGGTTCTCAACTTTGATAATATGAAGATTATTTTTTAAAACCAAAGCCAATTTCTGAGTTGTGTTTTCTGTACCAAAGCCAACCTTGAGAGTGCCAAAACTCTCACATTTAACACAAGAGGGAAGAAGGCAGACAGAAGCCAGCCGTCTACAACAGTTGTAAGCTGCAAGTGTGCCGTAACCACAGTGCTTTGTGAAGTTCTGCTGGCCTGGAGCGGGGTTTGCGAGGGACGCTTAACCTTGGAGACTGGGAACTCAGGGAAGTCAACTCTGTCCATCTCTCTGCCGCCTCCTCATCCACCCCTTCCTGCCTCAGCTCCACGTGGAGCTGCCCAGCTTGCACTCAACAGTATCTGGCTGCCCTCTGTTCCTCTGCCCCTGATGCCCAGTCCCCACCACTGCTCACTCCACACTAAGCCCCCACTCCACTCCAGCCCACCACGTGCTTCTTCCTGGGGCCCTGTGAATCACACCCTTTATCTCCAATCCTCAGGATGGCTAAGCACAGAGCATGGCTGGGCCAGCTGAGGCCGCCCTCCTGTTCCACTCAGCTTGAAGACACTAAACCTGTCCTCGAACCCCACTCTCCCAGGAAGGGGGTGAGCTTGCAGGGGACATAGGTCCACCAGAAATCTAGCCTTCTCCAGAGTCAGGGAGCCTCAGGGTGGGGTCCCCAGCCCCACCTGCACAATTGCATGTTCCAGCATCTTTTCATGCTGACACCTGGGGCCCAGTTTATAAAATCAGAACAGAGGCTCACCTAGCCTTCACAAGTCCAGCAGAGAGACAGCTCAGAGTTGAAAACTGTTCAGATGTCATCACCCTGCATGTCTTTGTGTAAAATTCCCCATGTTCCTTCCCCACCAAGGACCGTGAGGCACTCCCTCATCTGTGTGATGCTCTTTGACCTGTGCCCAAGGAGCCCTGGCCCTTGTCTGTCTAGGAGCACAGCTGGGCCTCACCATGTGTTCAGTGTGGGATCTGCCTGACCCCACAGGGCATCCATCAGGCGACTGCACCTGTTCCTACAGCCATGGAAGCCCTGGGCTGTGCTAAGGGCCTGGCTCCATCTCCATGTCTGAGCTGAGAGTCTTTATCAGCTGCCCCCACTGCAGTGTAGCTACCAACACGGTGAGGTGCCTGCACAAAGGCAGCAGGGGCGGAAGCTTTCATCTAAATGCAGCTCTCGGGGTCATGGACAGATGTGTTCCATGCCGGTCTACCCATCCGGCTATTGCCATAACTGACACCATCTTGGGTCCATTCAGACCCTCTTGTCCTTCTGCCCACCCTACCCAGGACTGCACTGTTCAATAAACGCCTCTCTGCCATCAAAGGCTCTGGGGTTGGGACTTTCCTGGTGATTCAGTGGCTAAGACTCAGTGCTCCAAAATGAAAGGGTTTAGTCCCTGATCAGAGAACTATATCCCACATGCCACAGTGAAGACCCGGCACAGCCAAACAAATTAACAAATAAAAATAAATTAAAAAAAAAAGACTCTGAGGTGAACATATATGGTTTGATGAAGACCTTTGCTGGTGTCTTCCTGGCTCCACGAGACTGGTGACCAATCATCATAACTTAGGAAAGCACACCCTATTTCCAAGAGTGCACCCCACACATTGGGTTGACTGTGAAATTGTCACAGACCCCTCAAGGGTGCAGAATACAGTGGAATGCTTCTGCTCATCGTCTGCCTGATCCCACCCTGCTGGTTGTTTTTGTTTCATCACTAAGTCGTGTCCGCCTCTTTGGGGCTCCATGGACTGCAGCACGCCAGGCTTCCCTGTCCTAGTTGAGCAAACTGTCTCACAAGGTTTGCTCAAATTCATGTCCCTTGAGTCGGTGATGCCGTCCAACCATCTGCTCCTCTGCCACCCTCTTCTCCTTTTGCCTGCAGTCTTTCCCAGCATCAGGGGCTTTTCCAGTGAGCCAGCTCTTTGCATCAGGTGGCCAAAGTACTGGAGCTTCAGCCTCAGCACCAGTCCTTCCGATGAGTATTCTGAGTTGATTTCCTTTAGGATTGACTGCAATGTGATCTCCTTTGTGTCCCAGGAACTCTCAAGAGTCCTTCACCCTGCCAGTAAATTACCTAATAATAAACTGACCCACTGATTAGATGGAGCTGCCTGCCTCATTCTTCATCTTAAGATGCTTTCTTAGTTCAGTGGGCACTTTTCCTCCCCTTTGTCCTCCAACACCACCTCCTTTTGCCCACTCGGGGCATCCATCAGAGGCAGAGGGTCAGCCTGACTTCCTGCTGCCCCACCTGCATTTTGATAGCTGAGCAGTGTTGTACCAACCATAGTGGAGCCTGAGACAAAAGGAAAAACATGCACCCCAATTCACATGTTTTATGTAGTATTATATGCGCTTTTTTCTTTATTTATTTCTTTTTTTTTTTTTTTTGCTGAAGCATTAAAATAGTTGCAAAGACAAAAAGTCAAAAGTCGATGTATTAAAACTCACAACACTATTTTATTTATATCAAAACAGAATTACTCATAATTTTTTACTTCAATTTAGTTCATTTAAAATTATTGAAGATAATTACTTAGGTAAGAAAAGTTATCAAACATGGAAAATCTCAAGTAGAAAAAAGAATAGTCTGAACCAAAGAATGTGCCACACCAAAAATGAGCTGTGGGGTAAATTACAGACTCAAGTGTGACAGGTGGACCACTCAGGTAGGGGGTGTCGTTAACGAAGGGAGGGGGCTGTGCTTGTGTAGGAGTGGGGGATGTGTGAAATCTCTTTTCCCTCAATTTTGCTATGAACGTTAAACTTCTCTAGAAAAACTGTCTTAATGACAATAATATCTGAGAAAACCATAATACAAAAGATACACACACCCCCATGTTCACTGCAGCACTGTTTACAACAGCCAAGACATGGAAGCAACCTAAACGTCCATCAACAGATGAACGGATAAAGAAGAGGTGGTGCATATGTACAGTGGAATATTTCTCAGCCATAAAGAAGAATGAAACAGAATCATTTGTAGAGATGTGGATGGACCTAGAATCTGTTATACAGAGTGAAGTTGTCAGAATACAATACAATATTGTATATACAATACAATATACAAATATTATATTGCATACAATACGAATATTGTATATTAACACATATGTAGTCAAAGCTATGGTTTTTCCAGTACTCATGTACAGGTGTGAGAGTTGGACCATAAAGAAGGCTGAGGGCCAAAGAATTGATGCTTTTGAATTGTGATGCTGGAGAAGATTCTTGAGAGTCCTTTGGACAGCAAGGAGATCCAACCAGTCCATCCTAAAGGAGATCAGTCCTGGGTGTTCATTGCAAGGACTGATGCTGAAGCTGAAGCTCCAATACTTTGGCCACCTCATGCGAAGAGCCAACTCATTGGAAAAGACCCTGATGCTGGGAAAGATTGAGGGCAAGAGGAGAAGAGGGTGATAGAGGATGAGATGGTTGGATGGCATCACTGATTCGATGGATGTGAATTTGAGCAAGCTCTGGAAGATGGTGATGGACAGGGAAGCCTGGCATGCTGCAGTCCATGGGGTTGAAAAGAGTTGGACACGACTTGGCAATTGAACAACACATCTATACGGAATCTAGAAAAATGGTATTGATGTACCTATTTGCAGGGCAGGAGTGGAGACGCAGAGGTAGCGAACAGACTTGTGGACACTGAGCCGGAAGGAGAGGGTGGGAGGAACTGAGACAGTAAGTAGCACTGACATACATACGCTTCCACGTGCAAGACAGCAAGCTGGGGGAAGCCACTGTAGAGCAGAGGGGCTCCGCCTGCTGCTCTGTGATGACCTAGAGCGGCGGGATGCCACGGGGACTGAGGTCCCAGAGGGAGAGAATGTGTGTATGCACATAGCTGATTCACGTTGTTGTACAGCAGAAACTAACACGATACTGTAAGGCAATTACACTCCAATAAAATAAATAAATAAATATTTAAAAAAAAAAAAAAACCAGGCATAAAAGAATAATACACCTAAATAGATAAGATTAGCGAACAAGTAGGTTTTGAAAATACTAAGCCTCCAGGTGAAGCGCGTTGAATGGTGCCCCCACTTAACCCGAAAGGCATGTCCATCTGGAATCCATAAATGTGACCCTGTCTGGAGTAAGCGCCTCTGGAGATGTAACAGACTTAAGGAGCTCAGTACGGGGTCGCCCTGGACCCAGTGACAAGTGTCCTTATAAAACACTGGGGTGGGAGGAGACACCCAAGATGACGTGAAGACGGAGGCAGAGACCCGAGCGATTCTGGACACGGAGCCGAGGATGCCGAGAACCGCCAGCCGTCGGCTGAAAGCTGGGAGAGACACAGACAGACCCCCGGCTCAGAGCCTGCAGAAGGACCAGCCCTGCGTACACCTTGACTTCAGATTTCCGCCCTTCAGACCGGGAGACAAAAGCTTTCTCTTGTTCTAAGGCCCCCCCAGTTTGTGGTCATTTGTTACAAAAACCCAGGGAACCTAACGAGCCAAGGCCTCACTTTTCCCTAGACTCAATTAGATTTGGTGCTGTACTGGTTTTCATTTTAAATTGTGATATTTTGTTGATGGTGCATTTTTTAAAATTTAATTTTGATTTTTAGAAATGTTGCTTCTTTTATAATGGATCCAGCGAGCAAACGCTGGGCTAATGGAATTAACAGGCTGGTATAAGTAAGATGGGCTGCTCTAGGTGCCTTGAAATAGGCAGACACCCCCTCAGCTCCAGTGGGTATGGACAGGGGCCACAAACATGTTCCCACATGCCCAGCCACGAGATCCACTCGTGCCTCCCTACGACCCACCTGGTTACCAGGTCTCCATCCGTGTTCCTTCCATGTCTCTAGCCGAAAGGCTAACCCTTTGCTTCCCACCACGAGTCACCTAAGATCAGCTCCTCAGTCAGCTGCACTCACAGGAAGTGGATGAGGACCAGCTGCTCCTTGCAGAGTCCTGCCCCGCACCCCACCACGGGGTCCCTTCACCAGTGTGCCCCAGGTCATACTGTGAAGACAGTGCACCGACTGGGACTCCCAGCTGGTGGCAGCAAATAGCGAGACCTTTCTCTTCACAAGGCCTCTCCTGCTCCATTAATTGCTCACAGGCGTGCTGGGGGTAAGGGAGATAGAGACAGAGCAGACAGGGCCACAGGGTCCCTGTTCCTGGCTCAGGAGGGTTCCTGGTGCCCTCCAGGCTGCTCTGGCCCGGTTGTCCTATGAGAACTTACGTCTGCCATGGGATTCCACTGTGAATCTTCAGTTTCAGGGCTGGAGCCACGTGGTCCTGGCAATCTCTTTCAGGAGCAGTGGCGCTTCTTGCTATGAAATATCTTGGCTGTTGGGGATGATGCAGTGTGAAGACTGTGGTGATGGAGGAGATCCTGCAACTCCAAGAGGGTGGTGCTGGCAGCAAACTGAAGGCAGGAAGGGAAACCTGTTGTCCACACGAGGACAGCAAGCTGCGCCTCCGAGAGTGACAGTCACTCTGTTCAGTCACTCAGTCATGTCTGACTCTTTGCAACCCCATGGACTGCCGCATACCAGGCTTCCCTGTCCATCACCAACTCCCGGAGCATGCTCAAACTCATGTCCATCGAGCTGATGATGCCATCCAACCATCTCATCCTCTGTCGCCCCCTTCTCCTCCCTCCTTCAATCTTTCCCAGCATCAGGGTCTTTTCCATTCAGTCAGCTCTTCACATAAGGTGGCCAAACTATTGGAGTTTCAACTTCAGCATCAGTCCTTCCAATGAATATTCGGAGTTGATTTCCTTTAGGATTGACTGGTTTGATTTCCTTTGCCATCCAAAGGACTCTCAAGAGTCTTCTCCAGCATCACAGTTCAAAAGCATAAATTCTTCAGTGCCGAGAGCGACAGGACTAGTGTAATTCACCAGCCATCAGGAAGTCAGCTCGTCCCGCTTTGGGACTCAGGTGATGTAGTATTGGTCCAGGACTGCACTCAGCAGTGGGAGAGCCAGGCTGGCTTAATGGAAGGAAGACCACAAGGTTAAACTGTGCAGACCCTCCACTCTGTATGAGCAGACGGATTATGCTGCTCCTTCCTGTTCAGGATGGAGAAGAGGCTTTCTCTAAGGCAATCACCATGTAGCTGTTGCTGGGGGTTGCACTGACCCCCACCAGTAAGGATACAACCTCTGGACCACTGATTACATTTGTGAAAACCCACTGTCATGCTCTGAGATCCTTTGGACACCTACACCTGCTCAATAGGCGAATTACCTGGGCATGCCCTAACCTCTGTCTAGGTCTCCGCTGCTTTCTCCTGGGTGCGCTGTGGGGCTTAGCTCACTATTTCGCGGGGCTGTGGTGTGGAGGGCAGCTCCAGGTCTTCCTCAGTCCCTTCCACTGAGTGTGCATTCAGCCTATTGCTCAGCACGTTCATCCCCCTCTACCTCCTGCGTCTGGGAAAGAATCAGGGCTGGAGACCTCTCTGCAGGTGGAGGAGGCTCATGGAACCTGGAAGATCAAAATGTTCTGCTCACTTAGCCCCAGGCCTTGTCTCAGAACCCCTCTCTTTACCTCCAGGGCTGTTGGGGCCAGATCATTCTTTGCTGGGGAACTGTCCTGCCCTGCATCCCTGGTCTTCACCCTCTAGAATCCAGCAATACCCTTCTTGCTGTGACAACCCCGATTATCCCCGGACTGTGCCCACTGTCCCTGGGGGTGAACTGGCTCCGGCTGAGGACACAAGCTCGGCTTCAGAGCCCCGGCCACGCTCAAGAACATTCACTTGCTGGCCTCAAAGCCAGACACCCAGTCCTGGTCCTAAGACTTTGGGAGCCACGAGGCTCCTTCACAGCTGTCCCTCTGGGTCTTCACTGCTTGACCAGTAATCTCAGTGTCCCTTGTTTGCTGTGTAGGTAAGAGGAAGCCTAGACACTGAACTGTCTTCAGTCACCACTAGGAAACCATAACAACCCGCAGTGCCTTGTCTGTCTGCCCACCCACCGCTGCCCCCATGATTATGGGAATCATCAAGGTGGCACCATGCCCATGTTCACCTGTGTCCTGTTCCCCATCCAGGGGGTTACCTTGAATCTATGATCAACCCAACCCCAGCCTCTGAAGATCTGCTTCCTGGGTCCCTCCTGTGCTAAATACCTTATTGGTCAGGATTGGGGGGCTCTTTGTAAAGGTGTGGACAGGGTACAGAGAAGCCTCAGAGATGGAAATCTGGAGGTCATCATGGTGGAGCCGTTCCCACCAGACCGTGGGGTCGGGGGGTGACCCCTTACCAGGAAACTGAAAGAAACCCACAAACAGGCCACCATGAGAAGAGCAGTGACCTCCAATCAAGGGAGACACTGGCCAGAGGCTGTCTCCCCCTCCCCCAAGCTTCTGCCAGGGCTCCCCATTGACTGAACCCAACCAGAATCCAGAAAACAGGGTCCTGGTAGTGTGTCCATGTGGGTAAGTCCCGGGACAGGCGAAGAGAAGGGTTGAGGGGCCCTGCAGGGGTGGGCCCCATAGCGCAAGGGTGGGCCCCAAAGCACATAGCTGCAGCCTGCTGCTGCCCTACAGGCCCGTGTAATGCCCTCCACAGTTATCAGACCGGTCCCTGTGCTGGAAGGCCTGGCCGCACCTGCTCAGGGCTGGCCCCTCCTCATTTGGGCCCAGGTCAGAGCCACGTCCTCAGAAGCCTAAGTCTCTAAGATTCCAGTGGACCCTACTCCCTAGAAGGTAAGCCACATGCAGGCAGGCATTGTATGCTCCCAACACCCAGAGCAGCGTCTATCACAAAAAAAGGACGCAATGAATGTGTGTCTACCTGCCTGCTAGACTTGTGAGTGAATAACTTTTGCCCAGCCCAAACCAAACATCTTTCTGTATTAATTCATCCATACATGCATCTAAGCTTCCATGTGTCCATCCAATCAGTCATCCACCGTATATACATACATCTAATTAGCCATGCATATAGACAGGCACCAGTCCATCCGGCCATAAATACATACATCTAAACGTGCGTGTGTCCATCCATCCATATGGACATACATCTAAGCTTCCACTCATCCATCCCATCAGCATCTAAGCTCCACTCATCCATTATCTACCATCCATCCATACATACATTCATCTAAGCATTCATTCATGCACGCATCCATGTATGTATCCATCTGTATATATGCATATATATAATATTTATATATATGCATATATATATAAGCTCCCACGCACCCACTCAGTCATCCATCTATCCATCCATGTACATATTCATCTAAGCATCTATGCATGCATGCATGTATCCATCCATCACTCACACAGCTATCCATATATATATATCCAACCATCCATCCATGCACCCATCATCCCCTCCATGCACTCATCCAAACAGCTGTGATTCACACATATGTCCAAGCGTCCACCTGCCCATTCATCCATTTAAGACATATTCTCCTATCCCTTTCAGCACCAATCTCTCTCTCAGCACCAGTGCCGTCACTTAGGACAGTCGCCTCATCTTAAATTCCCGCCCCCTCTCTGGGTTTCTTTTCCCAGAGATTACATGTGGAAACACACACGGCGACCCTGAGATGTAAATGCCATGGACCGAGGGAGCACCGCTTGCTATAAGTCACCATAGCTCACCTCCTCGCTAATGCAGAGGAGTAGCCACACAGATGGAGGCTCCAAGGGGGGACATTTCCACAACCATTGGGGTGGGCAGGGAACCCTGACTGACTGCAGCCATGTTTCTTATTTGCTCCCCATTTAAAGCAAAGAATGGAACGCGGAGAACTCTGGATTTGTTTACTCAGAGATAGTGCTTTTCCTTTCTCTGTGAGGCAGCTAAACACACGTAACAGTGATTCATTAAAGTTCTGTCACAGAACATCAGATTAGTATGGGAGAGGTTTACATGGACTCAGATCACTACATACTTATTCCACACGGTGATAAACCCTCAACCTGACTAACTCCTCCACAAGGCAAATGCAACAAACCCCGGCAGACACCGTGGCTTAGCTGAGGAGCCCAAAGAGGTCTACCTTTTCCGTTTTTCTGCCATTTTGTACACCATTTTTTGTTCTCTTTTTAAGGTTAGAGAGTGGGTGGAAGGCCAGTGTGGAAAGGAAAAGCTACTGGCAAACAAGGAGGATGACAGCATTTGAGAAGCTCCACAATTACATCAAACCCACCTGCCTGAGAACAGCGTCTCTTCCGGGAATCCGTCCGGACTGCAGCATTAGAAAAATGATTATTTCTAGAAAATTGAAAGACGGTGTATTTTCATTGGCTGCTATGAAAAGGGTTTCATGGAATTGGCCTTGGAGGCTGTTTGTGTCCTGTGGGGAGGGTTAGATTAACCAGCATACACCTGAGAGGGATTTGTGTGGACTTCGCACTGGTGCTTAATGGCTGGAATAGGATTTCACAGAGCATGTGCACACACACCCAGGCACACACGCACACACTCGAGGAAAGCTGCCTCTGACAGCCCACACCTGCTTCCCACAGCCATCAAGCTCTGAGCTCTATGACCTCACTGGCAAATTCTGAGGAGAAGCAACGTCTCAGAGATGGAGAGAGGAACATGTGATATGAGGTGATGCAAGGTCCTGGCTACATCTGGGTTGGGGTGGGGGGACACAGAAGATGGAATCTTCTTCATTTTCTTGGCAACCTACATGTGTCCACAGAAAACCCATCCTATGGGGGCTGGGTTATAGGGGACTTCTTGTGTCCACTGACAATGTTGAAGTACTGTAAAAAATTTGTTTTAATAAATTTTAATTTTAGAACAGTTTTAAATTCACAGAATTATTTCAAGTTAATATAGAAATTCCCATATACCCAATATCTAGTTCTCCCTATTTTTTTTTCTGCCATGCTGCATGGCTTGCAGGATCTTAGTTCTCCAACCAGGGATCAAACTCATGGCCCCTACAGTAGAAGTGCAGAGTCTTAAACACTGGGCCACCAGGGAAGACCTGAGTGTTGAGCTATTTTTGAGCAAAATATTCAAGCCAGCTCTGCTGATCCACAAAACACAGACACAGGGGCTCATGGCTGTAGTGTGGGATGACCAGAGCCAGCACATAGCCTGCACCAAACTCAGATTCCCTCCAGGTAGGGCAAAGTGACAGAGGGCTTCAACCCTAGCTACCAGCAGCCCTGTACCAGGGGCAGATTCTAGGCTGAACACGTAAGAAGCCACTAGTCTCATTAGCTGGGGTTCTGGGGGCCCTGCCCACACTACCAGGGTCTGGCCGGGGGACTATTCAAAGGGGAGGTCGATTTGGATGAAGAGCAAGACAAGGGCTACCTTTCAACATTTTTCAGTCACCATTTCAACCTCAGGTTTCTCATCAAGAGATTCAGTGCTTAGTCTGAAATTAACTCCTTCCTCTTCTAGCATGTGGGCAGTCTTTTTTAAATTTATTTTTATGTTTTGAAGCATGGCTGATTCACAACATCATGTTAGTTTCAAGTTTACAGCACAGTGATTCACTTATAGGTATATACAAATCTATTCTTTTTCAGAATCTTTTCTCTTACAGGTTTTTACAAAGCCTTGACTATAGTTCCATATGTTATACGGTAGGCCTTTTTTTCTGAGACTCTTTATTCCTTATACATCCTCCCTGGTTTAAGATGGTCTCAGGCTGGTCTGATCAGGTCCCTTCCTGCATCTTTATTTACTCTCTCCAGCCTTGGATGGTTTGCCAAGCTGTGCATGCCTCCTGCCTCCGCACGCAACGTCTCATCAAAACTTCCTTCTTATCACCTCGCTCTTTCAGCAGCTACCGCATTCTGCTTGGGCAGGAAGAAGAAATGAGCATCTGTCCAGGCCCCTTATCAAGCTCTCTGCAGAGAAGCAGCTCCATCGTCTGCAAATCCACAGCAGACGATACACTCCTCCAACAATGCTGGGCCTCAGCCTCCAGGTTGGGGAGCCTGGATTGCTCGGCAGCCGCAGTCCTAGAGTGGGCGGCTCAGAGTCTACTAGTTGCCCAGCCAAACTGCCCAGCTGGAAGCCCCGTCTGGCCCTTCCTCACCTCTGCATCCAGATGGCCAGGCCCTGAGAGCCGCCCCCAACCCTGACCAACCCTCCAAATATGCTACACATGGATACTGGAGTGGAGCAAGCAGTGGGTGGTGGGTGGTGGCTTTCTCACTGGGGGAGGAAAGGGTAATAGACAAGCAAGAGGAGAGGCAGGAAGGGTCCCAGTGGAAAGGACCAGAGCTGGAGATATAAACATGGTCACATGTGCCTTCACATGGATACCAAGGTTGTAGGAACTATTCATAGATATCTGTGCATACATGGTTAGATAGCATCACCAACTCAATGGACGTGAATCTGAGCAAATACTGGGAAATAGCAGAGGACAGAGGAGCCTGGCGTGCTGCGGTCCATGGTGTTGCAAAGAGTTGGACTCAGCTTAGTGACTGAACAACAACATGTAGGAGTCAGTATATCACGTGTACTTCCTCACTTGGTCAGCTTTCAGGAGGGCCAGAAGCCATGCCGCCACTAGCAATGAGCACACTCAGGACCGGATGCAGGTCCTTAATACCTTTCTCCTGTGAAAGGAACCAGGGCCCCCAGGAGAGACGGCTGATGAGGAACAGAGGGAGAAATACGCAAGGTGAGCTGGAGCACCTTCCGGCCTCAGAAAGTAAAGAAGTGCTTAAAAGAAAAAAAGAGAAGCACGCGGCAGAACATGAAAGGCACACAGGAGCTCACTGAAGGAGCTGTCAGTGGCGAAAGTGGGAACACTTAGAGCAAAACAAAAAAAGTGGGGGTAGTATTGGACTATAATCCAAAGAATAAAATAAATATCCATGAATCCATACAGGTAGAAATAAATGGCTGAATGAACACATACCCAGAATAAGAAGATTTTCCTGCAGCAGAACTCAGAAGGATTTATGCGGATCCTCTGCCCTAAAGGAAGGAACCCACCTCCCCTCTCCTCAGGAGCGGGCTGTGCACGGCCACGTCCTCCAGAAGATGACAGTGCGGGGAGCGGGAAGCAGTAACTTCCCAGGCGGTGCAGCAATAAAGGATCTGCCTGCCAGCGCAGGAGGCACAAGAGACATAGGTTTCATCCTGGGTCAGGAAGGAGGAGGAAACAGCAGCCCACTCCAGTATTCTTGCTTGGAGAATCCCCATGGACAGAGGAGCCCAGCGGGCTACAATCCATGGGGTCACAAAGAATCAGACATGACTGATCACACATGCATACATACCCATACGCATACACTCAGGGGAGGCACCCTGCAGACCCACCTCCACCAGGGTCACAGTCAATACCAGCAGTGACGCACTAACTGGACGCACAGATGCTGGATAGGAGGTGAGGCACATGGCCCTTCACCTCTGCGGTCTCCCTCCCGGAATGCACGCCCAGTCCAATTATGGGAAACACACCACACAGACCCCAAGCGGGAGACATCCTACAAAATAGCTGATCAGTCCTCCTCGAAACTCCCAAGGGCATCAAAACCCGGGAAAGTCTGAGAAGCTCTCACAGCAAAAGGATCCCCAGGAGACAGGATGACTGGTGTTATGCGGTTTCCTGGTTGGGATCTTCAAAGGGGAAAAAGAAAACATGAAAATCTGAATAAAGTATGATCTTCTGGTAAGAATATGTACCAATATCTATTGGTGGGGATGTCAATTGGCAGTCACTATGGAAAACTAAAGCTAGAACTGCCTTGTGCTCTGCTGAGTCACTTCAGTTGTGTCTGACTCTTTGCAACCCTATGGACAATAGCCCACCCGGCTCCTCTGTCCATGGGATTCTCCAGGCAAGAATACTGGAGTGGGTTGCCATGGCCTCTTCCAAGGGATCTTCTCAACCCAGGGATCAAACCTCATGTCTTATTTCTCCTGTATTGGCAGGCAAGTTTTTTACCACTAGCATCACCTGGGTAGCCTCCGAACTACCATGCTGCTGCTGCTGCTGCTAAGTCATTTCAGTTGTGCCCGACTCTGTGCAATCCCATAGATGGCAGCCCATCAGGCTCTGCCATCCTTGGGATTCTCCAGGCAAGAACACTGGAGTGGGTTGCCATTTCCTTCTCCAATGCATGAAAGTGAAAAGTGAAAGTGAAGTCACTCAGTCGCGTCCCACTCGTAGCAACCCCATGGACTGCAGCCCACCAGGCTCCTCTGTCCATGGGATTTTCCAGGCAAGAGTACTGGAGTGGCTTGCCATTGCCTTCTCCACCCAAACTACCATATGACCCAGCAATCCCACTCCTGGGCATATACCCAGACAAAACTACAATTTGAAAAGATATATACACCCTATGTTCATTGCAGCACTATTTACAATAGCTGCTTCCAAGACATGGAAGCAACCTAGATGTCTATTGGCAGAGGAACAAATAACGAAGACATGGTACATTTGTACAATGGAATACTACTCAGCCATAAAAAAGAATGAAGGAATGCATTTGCAGCAACACAGGCAGATCTAGAGATTGTCACACTAAGCAAAGTCAGAAAGAAAAAGACAAATACGATATGATATCACTTATATGTGGACTCTAAAACACAACACAAATGAACAGATCTATGAAATACAGAGTCACAGACACAGTGAGTGAATAGACGTGTAGTTGCCAAGGGTGGAGGGAAGGAAAGGATTGTGAGTTGGGGATTAGCAGAAGCAAACTATTATACACAGGATGGATAAGCAACCAGATCCTACTGTATAGCCCAGGGAAGTGTATTCAAAATCCTGTGATAAATCATAATGGAAAAGAATATGAAAAAGAATGTATATATATGGATAAAGGAGTCACTTTGCTGCATAGTGGACATTAAACACAACACTGTAAATGAACTATACTTCAGTAAAATTTTTTTAAAAAAGGAGAATGTGTTCATATCTGTTCGTTAATTGTGACAAGTATAACCCATCCCTTGGACTGCAAGGAGATCCAACCAGCCCATTCTGAAGGAGATCAGCCCTGGGATTTCTTTGGAAGGAATGATGCCAAAGCTGAAACTCCACTACTTTGGCCACCTCATGCGAAGAGTTGACTCATTGGAAAAGATTCTGATGCTGGGAGGGATTGGGGGCAGGAGGAGAAGGGGACGACAGAGGATGAGATGGCTGGATGGCATTACTGACTCAATAGATGTGAGTCTGAGTGAACTCCAGGAGTTGGTGATGGACAGGGAGGCCTGGCGTGCTGATAGTCATGGGGTCGCAGAGAGTCGGACATGACTGAGTGGCTGAACTGAACTGGACTGAACCCACTAATGTAGGATGTTGATCACAGGGGAAATCAGTGCTGGGTCCATGAGAACTCTGTGTACCACGCTTGTCATCTCTCTGTAAATCTAAAACAGATCTAAAGTAAAATTTTATTTAAGAATATATAATGAGCATATTAAGCCTATGACTCACAGATGTGAAAAGACCAGGGTACCGCAGTCAGAGCGCCCGGCTCCTGCTAAAATGACTCATGATGGACCCAGGGTGGCCCCACGGGGTTCTCTCTCCAGCTCCTTTCCCACCAAGTTCTACGTGGGTGATAGGACTGGTAGGATGTGAGCTCTTGGCTGCCGGGCAACCACAACACCAACCACATGGGAAAAGCCCACTGCGGAAGGGGAACGGCAGAGACAGACAGACAGATGTGGATGGAGACCCTGGATCCACGGGTGCCTCTAACATCATGACGACTCCTGGAAGTTTTGTTTATGATTAAAGCATCACTTTTGCTTATATTCAAGTTGAGATTCTGTCACTTGCAAATGAAGCATCTAATGAGCCCTGGACAGGACCCATATTTTGCTGGTCTTACGTTTTAGAAAGAAAAGAAATTTGGGGAACCATGTCTTTGCTGTTCAGTCGTTCAGTCATTTCCAACTCTTTGCGACCCCATGGACTGCGGCACGCCAGGCTTCCCTGTCCTTCATCATCTCCCAGAGCTTGCTCAAACTCATGTCCATCAAGTCAGTGATGCCATCCAACCATCTCGTCCTCTGTCGTCCCCTTCTCCTCCTGCCTTCAATCTTTCCCAGCATCAGGGTCTTTTCTAAGGAGTTGACTCTTAGCATCAGGTGGCCAAAGTATTGGAGCTTCAGCTTCATCATCATTCCTTCCAATGAACACCGAGGACTGATCTCCTTTAGGATTGATTGGTTTGACCTCCTTGCAGTCCAAGGGACTCTTAAAGAGTCTTCGACACCACAGTTCAAAAGCATCAATTCTTTGGCCCTCAGCCTTCTTTGTGGTCAAATTCTCGCATCCATACATGACTACTGGAAAAACTCTAGCTTTGAGTATACAGACCTTTGTCAGGAACCATGTCTTGTGTCATCAAAAAATCAACATTTTACAGGATGCCTCACAGATGAAAAGCTCAAGTCTATTTTCTTCTGAAGCAGCAAAGTTCCCGTACACAATGGCTCAGCACCTATGTTCTCTCACCCTGTTTAGGATGTGGGGAGCACCAGCTTGCCTAAGATGAAGACAATTTGAAATTTTGCTGGCAGGTTGTTAGGCTCATTTCTACCTTTGTGCTTAAAAGAAGGAGGGGGCAGCAAATTTATTTGAAAGAGCAATAGCAGTGACACCCTGGGCGTGTTTCATCACCCCAGTGCAGAGCTGCTGCTGCACAAATGTCGCGTGAATGTGGACGGCTGGTCGCCAGGGAGATAGCCTTGAAGAGGGTGGCTCTGGGCACACACAGAGTCCCACACGTGCTCTGGCTGATGGTCAGCAGGACCGGCTCCTTGCTGGAAGGCAGGAAGGAGAGATGCGGGGGTGGGGGCCAAGAGTCTCCCATGAGAGATAGATGCTGGCCTGGACCCCCAGTCCCACAGCTGGATGCTGTGACCATCTCAGGGAGGAAAAGCACTACCAACCACCCCAACACAGGAGTGGAAATTTTCTTGAGAGTATTTAATGCTCTGAAGGGGCTACTTCAGCAGTTCTTAAATCTACACTCCCAAAGGGAAAAAAAAAATGACAACTGCCATAGCAACAGTGATCTAATGCTTGTTTTACAGAAAGCAGAACAGAGAGGTAAGAAGAAGAAGGCGTGGATGAAGTCATGCTATGGGGGTGCTGAGGGCTTCTCACGTATTACACCACTGATCCTTGCAAATGCCCTTCACGCGCATTCACAGAGAAGAGAACTAAGGCTCAGGAAGGGTGAGTAATCTATCCAAGGTGCCCAACAAGAAAGAGCCAGACTCTAACCCCAGCTGACCACATCCAGCTGACCCAGCCTTCTCACACACGTCTCCTGCATCCAAGTCAGCTCAGGTCACTTCGCAGGTCTCTATACTCCCATGGCTCTTGTTACACCTAGATTAAACCCCAAATCCTGCAAGGCCATCCTATTCTGATCTCCGGCTGTCCTGTCTCTGCTCCACCAACTCCTCCCCACAGCTGCCTCCAGCCTTTCCTCCCCCCTCCTGTACAGTCTCCCTTCAAACCAGTCTTCTCTTTCATTTGATTTATGTCTCTGCTGAAAGGTCATCTCCTCCATGGTGCCTTCCCTGTTCACAACATCTAAACTATCAGCCTAAGGAATCCTCTATCCTCCTTCTTGGTTTTATTTTTTCCTTTATAGGTATTATCTTTGTCCATAATATATTTATTATTTATTTATTGTCTATCTCCCCACCAGAATATAAGTCCCAGGTAAGTGTTTGTCGTCTATCTTCCCACTAGAATAAAAGTCCCAATTGATAGAATTTTGCCTGTCTTATACACTGATAGAGGTTTTGGCAAATGTCTACTAGAAATGGCATTTATCATACTGTTTTTATGTCCAAGGTAGGAATGAGGGGAGATGTGTACTAGCTCTTGCTTATGAATCTTCCTCCTCTGTCTGCCTGTGAGTTTGTCAGAGAGCAGGACCCAGCCACACATATCTTTGCCCCGATCCCTGCTCCCGGCTCCCAGAGCCTCACTCCTGGCCTGGTGCTTCAGCCTGATCTGTGCTCAGTGAGCATTTGTTTGCAACCATCTAAATTTGGGTCAGGTTCAGAGGTAGGGAGACCTGACAAGTTCTGCCCGTCCACCTGCTTCAAGGTTGGCCTTCACAAAGATCTGATCAGAAACAGACCACTGTAGTTTCCAAACTCTGGCAAATTCTTTTTTCTTGGCAGTTTCTTTTCAAAGCTCCAGCCTCTTCTGTCGTTAAGAAAAACATTTTCCCTCATATAAGGGTGTCACAGTGGTACGAACAGGCTCACCCTGAGGGCCAGGACGCTAGGGTTCTGGGTCTGAATCCACAGCCTTTCCCTGGGGCAGGAGGCAGGGCAGGAGCACAAGAGGTGAAGCCCCGGGTTAGATGGAGTTTACAGAACTAAATCAAAAGAGAGCAGAGTGTAAGAGGGATGGAGTCATAGAGCTGTGGGCTGAAGGATACACAGACAGGGGACCCCTACGGAGGGGACATAGCTGACAGCTGGTCTCCCAGAAGCCGCCATCAGGAAGATGCTCAGGATCATCCACATGGCATGGCTCTCAGACCCAAAATATTTAAATGAGAAAATGTCAGTCACGGCTCAACTGCTAAGAAAGAAAAACCAACAACAACATGAATTCTCTACTGTTAAGGTCTCTGTCTTCCATTCTGTAACTTTCCAAATCTAACCTCTCTCACATGCCAGAGGAGGGGCTTCTTGGTCTGTTCCCTAGATTCAGTAGGAAGCAACAGAAGAAATGGGCCGATGACGCCCTGCCCTCTCCTTCAGGGAAAGACAGAGGCCCTTCCCTTTGATCTTGGTAAACCCTTGAGGCTTGGGACACTGGGGAGGGAGAAGGACACTCTTGGGACACAGGACAGGGACTTCCTGCTGATTGGACAGGTGGCTGCTTAGGAAATTAGTCACAGATTTACAAGAGGCATGGCCCCCATCCAACTCTGAGTTTACAGAAAAGTCTCTTCCCCTGAAGGATACACCAACTCTGGTCCCTAAACTAGCATTTGGAATAATTTTAAAGCTTTCCTAGCCACTGTGGAAGCCACCAAAAATAAGTGGGACAGTGTCCTCCTTGCAAAGGGCTTGCAGTGAAGTTGGAACACTGGGATCTACATGTGTTTGCTGCTACAGATAACCATGTACAGGTCTGCATACGAATTAGGCTGTTGTGTCCTATTTCTGGAACTGAGATCATCAGTTTGCAGGGGAATCTACTCACAAAGGCAGACTTACTACTGAGTCAAGCCAAGCCAGGTCATTTGAGCGTGTGAATCAGCTCGGTATCGACTTAGGTTCCCAAAGTTGCCAGGGCAGTCTCCTTGAGACCCCTGGATGAGAACAGACTCTGATACCTCCCTGGAGGTCCATACAAAAAGAAAACAACTTGTCGGGTTGGTGTTTGGCAGGCGGCCATACCCATTCACCAAAGAACTGGGGTGATGAGAGAATGAGATTCTCACAGGAGTGAGGTGGTAAGCAACCTCTCCCAGTGGCCAGTCTTAGCATCGTCATGAGTGAAAGTGAAAGTCTGTCAATTTTTCCAACTTTTTGCAACCCCATGGACTATACAGTTCATGGAATTCTCCAGGCCAGAACCCTGGAGTGAGTAGTCATTCCCTTCTCCAGGGGATCTTCCTGACCCAGGAATCTGCATTGCAGGCAGATTCTTTCCCAGCTGAGCTACATGGGAAGCCCCATCATCGCAGGTGGCTGGACCTAAAGCACACAAACCCCCATCTCACCCCACATCGTCCTACTCAGAGCATCCTCAGCTCTGATGACGTCACTCCGTTCCTCTCTCAATTGGGCCTGTGCACCAGGATGAGCTCTGAGCACAAGGAGCCAGGGTCCTGGTGCAGCAAAAGGGCCTGAGTCCCCCAGGGCATGTGTCAGTCACTCCCCAGTACCAGTTCCTGGGAGCCCTTACCAGATGAGTGACCTTGAGGGGCCAGCCCGGGTCACTCAAAACTTTGCAAGTGGAAGATCAATTGGAGGGCTGGAAGTTTGACAGCAGCTACGTCCTGCGGGAGAGACAGGTTAGAGGTGGCAAGAAGTCTGTCTCCTTGAGAGGGGACAGGAAGGGCCCAGCCTCAGAGCCCCGGCCCCAGAGGCCGCTCCTGTTCTGGGGTGGGTCTGGCCTCCAGCGCTGAGCCAGGTCCCCAGGGCTGCAGAGCCAACTGCTGGGGTCTCCCCCTGCCCACATGGGCTGCATGGGGCTCCAGCTTCCAGAGGCAGCTGCATGGGGCAGAGGCCTCCTAGGGTCAGCCCCAAGCAGCTCTTTCCTCCTCAGAAAAAGTACCTCTTTTCATGCTAATTAAGCCAAGGTCAAAATTTCAACACAAGCCACCAGCTTTCTAAAGGAGAATGGGATTGCCAGGTCACAGAAAAGCATTCACCCCCTGAAGACTGTTGGATGTCCACCTGGCTCCAGGGGGAGGGGCACCCTGCTGAAGATCCCCACAATCGCCTCTTTCCCCCAAAAGGGCATCATTTAGTGGGCAGAGGGCAGCAGCAACAGGGCATAGGGGAGCGAGGGTTATAGCAGTGCTGCTCCTCCTCAGGGAACAACGAGACAGCCCCAAGCTCTGATGATGGGCCAGACCCGGGAGGATTCGCCAGGCCTGGGCTAACGGTTGCTCTCGTGTTATCATATGCTCCCATCAGTCTTCAGAATGTCTTGGACCAGGGGCTGCCACTCTTTTTGATCAACAAGGAGGCAGTCACGGGAGGACATGCAAATCACCCAGGTCTGCACGCAGGGATCAGAGAGGATCCGGGGGTTCAGGGACTCTGGGGAGGAGCTCCCCACCCCTGGTCCAGAGATCCAGGGGTTCAGGAAGAAGGTGTAGGTGACACCTGAATGGATGGTATGTAAGAGCTGATCTGGGGAGGACAGAGGGAGGGACATTCTTGGCTGAAACGATGAGCGAAGTCACAGACTTTACAGCAGAGTGCTCGGTATCTGGGGGGATGTGGGTGGAGAAGGACAGGACAGATGGTAGATGCCCGGTGTGCCACCCTGGAGGTGGCGGGAAGTCCCCAAGGAGGACAGCCAGGGAACTGATGGGGGCAGGAGGGCCTGATAGAAAGATCCAGAAACCCACACTCAGGAAGGATCGGGGAGAGAGGGGAGGCAGGGGATCAAGTAGGAGGTCACTAAAATGGACAAGAGAGGACGGAAGAACAGCTTGACCCACCAAGGCGGTCAGCGTCCATGAGAAGGTGACAGGGGAGGCCAGCTGCGGATCCTGGAGAGCAGGGTGACTCCGCACCACCGAGTGAGCAGACCTGAGTATCTGTCCGGGCACGGAGGGCTCCCGGCACCACACCCAAGAGGAAGACCCACTCCTCCCCATCCAGCCACTTTTATGAAAGCAGGAGGATTGCTGTCCCTTGCACACGACTTACCATTTCCCCATTTTATGGCAAAAATACCCTCACAGCATTTGAAAAACGCTTTGAAAAAAAAAATGCTTAGAACCCTACCACCCTAAGCAAACCATTTCGCCTTCTCTTCCTAAATCGTTTCAACCCTCTGCTAGGTTTCACAGAGCTTAACAAGGCATGTAAACCCCACAGAGCAGGAGCCGGTTCCATCCACGGCCAGGCCTGCAGCGCTGGGCACGGAGTGCGTGCCGACAAACAGGTCAGGCCTGGAACGAAGGGCCAGTGTGTCCTGACCTGCTGCCCCCACAGACCCTGCTCTGACGCTGGCAGGCCCGTAACTTCCCTCAGCTTCTACAGACTCGTCATCACTGTCGGCCTTGATATTCCCTCTGGCAAATGTGCCACAATCTAATTAGCTGTCCCGATCCTTGGAAATTCAGGTCACATCTTTATTTCTTTTTTTAATCTTTCTATTATAATAGATACCTCTTTTCTAAGCTGACAAGAAATCCAGAAAGCTGGCGGGAAAAGCAGAAGAGTTTTGATTACTTAAACATGTAAAGCCACGTTAGGAAGATATTACAAATGAAGAGAAAAGCTTGTAGAAAATATCTGTAAAATTTACAATAGTCAAAGGGTTACTATCCTTTGTATGTAAGGAGCCAGTGGAAATCGATGATGAGGAAAATCTCAGCGCCCAGCTCGTAGGCAACAAGGTAACAAGAGCAAGCCCGTGAGGGCATCTGTGTCTCCACAACCCCCTGGGATGACCACTGCGAAGGGGTGGATCTCCACCTTCTGACCTGGTGGGGCTGCGCCTTCTCTCCTGTGTCACTTGAAATATTTACAACCAGTAATAATTTTGTAATTAACAAAGCTATAAAAAGAAGTAAGTCGATATGTGCATAAATCAAATATTGTACACTAAAACTGACACTGCTCGTGCACGAAAGCTTCAGACAGGCTAAAGGGCATATCTTTTCTCTCACTCTAGGCGCCTCCTGGCAAATGGCTTTCCCAGAAGGTGAGAGCAGTTATGGGGGGGGGGTCCATTTGTTATACAGGCAGAAAGCAGGCTGATTCCTCCAAGAGCATCCTGTGTGTGTGTGTGTGTGTGTGTGTGTGTGTGTGTGTGTGTGTGCGCGCGCGCGCATGCGCACACTCACTCAGCTGTGTTCAATTCTTTCTGATCCTCTGGACTGTAGCCTGCCAAGCTCCTCTGTCCATGGAATTCTCCAGGCAAGAATACTGGAGTGGGTTGCCATTTCCCTCTCCAACGGATCTTCCCAACCCAGGGATCTAAACCAAGTGTCTTTCATCTCCTGCACTGGGAGGCGGATTCTTTACCAGGGTGCCACCTGGGAAGTAAAGCATCTTACCCCTGACCTGTTGGTTGATGTTAGTCCTCTCCCATAGTGCTTCCAGACCCCCTTTAACATGCCCCAGTCCCTTGAACAAGGCCTGCTCGGTGCCTTGTATGCAGTAAGCACTAATGCATGTTGCTTGTTTGACAAATTGACTTTGTGCTCCCCACACTCCCGGATCAGAAGAATCAGCACAGGAAGTGGTTGGATTATTTTCAGAATAGTCATTAAAAACACCAGTTATAGCCAAGAGACAACAGGCAGAGGCTGCCCTTGGCACTTGTTCCAGCAGCAGCCCGCTGACCCACTGGCCCACCCAGTCCGGGGGCACTGCTTGATCTGGCCTGGCCACACTAGACAGACGCCTCCTCCCACTGACAGCAACCCCCTCTGGACTTTTCCTGAGGATTCTGAACTTCCTTCTCCATCTCTGCATCCTTGTTGAAGGTCACCTTCCCTGGGGGGACAGGGCAGACCCTCCACTTTTTCCTCTCTGTGGCTCAGCTCCGTCTTGCCACGGATGAAGGGCTGGTGTGGGACCCTGGGACCAGCATCCAGCTCCTCAGGCCACAGTCTTGGCCCTTCTAATTTGTAGTGTGTCTCTGAAACCTTAACTTGAAGTTCTTTTTTTTGATGAGGTTCTTATGACAATTAGGGGTGAGCTCTGCATACAATGGCAACCCGCTCCAGTATTCTTGCCTAGGAAATCCTACGGACAGAGGATCCTGGCAGGCCACAGTCCATGGGGTCACAAAGAGTTGGACACGACTAAGTGACTAACACTTTCTGCATACAAGGATGGGTCCTGTGCAAGCTGGATGCCACTACAAGATGTTTCAGCACACTTGGGGGCCGGAGATGGAGGCTGGGCCCCCCGAGGGGCTGGTTTTGCACCTCCATTAGCTCCTTGACTTCTGCCTCATCCCTGGGAGATTCAGGCATGATCTGACACCGCAGACAGTTGGAAATGTCCCTCCCTGTGGCTCCCCCAGGACTCTGAACTCAGTGGCTAAGTTCCCACGAGACCCGCTGCCCCCAGGCCTCCAGCTCCACCCTGGCTCCTCATCCTAGCCCCCGGACCACCTGGCAGAGGCAGGCGGCTTCCTTGGGCTCTACCTTGATTCTGGGAACTTTCATTGACTAGTTTCGGTGGCCAAGCCAGGATCAGGAATAGAGGTAAAGAATACCCCAGGGCAGATGTGGTGCATGCAGAGGGGAGGGCTAGCTCCTGGACCCTTACCCCAGGGGCCATGCTGGGTGAAAGAGTATGAATTTAGGTAGAATCCCATTTTTACAGAAGGAAAAGGGAACAAAACACAGATATAATGTCACCGTAAGCACTGAGCCTTAATGAAAGAGTGAACAGATCTCCAAACTGAATGCAGAATCCAATCACTTCTTGGGACCTCCCTGGTGGCTCAGCAGATAAAAATCCTGCTGCCAGTGCAGGGAACATGGGTTCTATTCCTGGTCCGGAAAGATTGTACATGTTGTGGAACAACTAAGCCCAGGCACCACAACTATTGGGCCCACACCCCTGAGCCTGTGCTTCACAACAAGAGAGGCCACCGCAATGAGAAGCCCATACATGGCAAAAGGAGTGGCCCCTGCTAGCTGCAACTAGGGGAAAACTAGAGGAAGCCCGTGTGTAGCAATGAAGACCCAGTACAACCGAAAATAAATAAAAATAAAAAAATATCCAACCACAGAAGGCAATGGCACCCCACTCCAGTACTCTTGCCTGGAAACTCCCATGGACGGAGGAGCCTGGTAGGCTGCAGTCCATGGGGTCGCTAAGAGTCAGACACGACTGAGCGAATTCACTTTCACTTTTCACTTCCATGCATTGGAGAAGGAAATGGCAACCCACTCCAGTGCTCTTGCCTGGAGAATCCCAGGGACAGGGAAGCCTGGTGGGCTTCCGTCTATGGGGTCGCACAGAGTCGGACACGACTGAAATGACTTAGCACTCATCCCCATGGCCCAAACCACTGTCATTCTTCCAAAGATTATGGTCTCCCCTTGGTCCTTCCCATCAGGGCATCTCTACCCAGCAGTGGCTAAACCCAAGAGGACCACCTCCGTCCTCTGCTCAGCCTCCTGCATGGCTTTATCCAAGACCGTGGAACCACACCGCTGGTAGGGCCCAGCCAGAGGCCTGCCACCTCCTGGCTCTCTGACCCCACACCCCCACAGGCCCCACTCCACCACCCTCACCCTTCACGTCTACGGGACAGGCCTCTGCCTGGGTCTGCTCCCTTTGCTGGAAGGCTCTTTCCTCTGGTGGAAATGGACCCCCTGCTCCCTCTCGAAGCCTGTGTGTTCCTGCCCAGCCACCCTCCCAGTGTCAGCTCTGCACACCCACAGCACACGCCTTCCCCATGTGATGTTCCCCTTTGTACTAGTTAGTATCCAACATGCTAAATGTTGCATTTATTTACACTGTCTCCTCTGTTTCCCATAAGACACCAGCTACTCCAGGCCTGGGATTTCTGTTTATTCTCCACTGAATGCCCAGGGCCTCAATCAGCGCCCACACACAGCAAGGGCAGCACTGATGGATGAAGGAACCTTGGCTCCCCGGGGGACAGAGGAAAGGCAGGGTCTGCTGGCTCAGGGATGGAGTAACTGGACAGCAGCCTAGTCAGTTAGATACTTATGGGGCAATCACTATTCTGAATATAGAATCAGCCAGGCAGTATACAGACTCCCTCCCCCCACCAGTGGTGTCACAGGACCTCAACCTCTGGTCACTGCTTATGACCCTGCAGAGCTGCATCCGGCCTTTGGGCACTAGAAGAATATGGTCTGGGTGAGCAAGGTCAGATGACAGTAAGACATGGAGGATAGATAAGTACCGGGCTAATGAGCCATCTGCTGGGCAGTGAGGTTTCCATGCCAGGCAGCACAATAGCTCTGCAGATCAGTCTCCAGATAAACCCAGAGAATATCAGAACGTTTGACAACAAAACTGAGCACTCGCTCCAATCTTTGGGGATGCATGCGTGCATGCTAAGTCACTCAGTGTGTCTGACTCTGCGACTCCATGGACTATAGCCCCCTAGGCTCCTCTGTCCATGGGATTCTCCAGGCAAGAATACTGGAGAGGGTTACCATACCCTCCTCCAGGGGATCTGATACATTTCATAATTGTGAGTCAGGTGGCCAGCTGTAACCACCCAACAGGGTTGATCCTCCAACCCAAAGTCCTCCTAGTTCCTCCTCTCGTCCTCAGCCACGTCTAAAGCAAACCATGTGGTGCCCAGGCTCTGACATGGTCCCTTCACTGCACTGGAGACAAGAGCAAAACCATCATCATTCCTTGAGAGCCAATCAGCCCTCCCACCTCACCCCAGAGCAGGCAGGGGACATGAAGTGACATATGCTGGACCATCCAAATCTGAAGATGATGACCCCACACTGCACAGGGCTCCAGCCTGGCCAACTTCGCAGACCGCCAGGAGGAGTCTGGAAAGCCAGTGACCGTCCACTAGGTGAAGGCCAGATGGTCAGGAAAGGAAAAGCAAAGACCGCTGATTGTGGCATGGTCAGCCTAGCCCAGGCAGACAGGCAGGGAGGAGGGAGACCATGTGCCCCAGACACTCTCTCAGTAAGCAAACCCCAGACATTCAACAGATGGAAAGCAGTGGCTTGGAATTCTCTTAAAATGAAACAATAATTGCATTCTCTGTCTGGTTTTTACACTGGCTTCCAAAAGCAACATGCACTGAAAGCCCTTCAGCATCACCACCCTCCCCCAAACTTGTTCCCACCCCCAAGAGAACTGGGGAGCCGCAGAGGCAGTCCCCACTGGGATTTGCAGGTCAAGAGCTGCCCGTTATCCCTCCCTTTCCACCCCCCCCACACTCCCAGTAGCAATTAACAAGGGGGGTGGCGACCAGAACAGTGCTGAAGCCAGCAAATAGCGGGTGGCTACACAAGGACAGAAATAAAATTGCCATTTCAGCTCTGGGTGCAGCTGGAAGAGGCGATCACTCTCGAGGGTGTACACAAACTTAGGGGAAGGAGGTACCTGAAGGAGAAGGAACTTTTCCCATCTCCTACTGAAATTAAATAAGGCTGGCTCTCACAGCAGGGAGAGATGGACCCAGGGGATTCCCCCCAGGTTAAGTGGTGCTTGGGTCACAAACAGCTTAGGGACCCATGCCAGCCAGGTGCCTGCTGATGGATGATGGAGCATCCGCCTTCAGCAAAAGAGTCCTAATGGAGCACTGTCTTTGTAGGGAGGTGACCAGCCCTGCAGCCAGAGGGGGTCGCTATGGGAACCTAGTCACCTGAGAGGTGACCAGCCCTGCAGCCAGAGGGGGTCGCTATGGGAATCTGGTCACGTGGGCAAGCGACTAGCTTTGCAGTCACAGGGAGTCACTCACTATGAGCACCTGTCCAGCGGGCAGTCGGAGACCGGCTACCCACTTGGCCATGATTCCCAAAGCGGCTGGAGTCAAAGGGACGATGAGGGGGCGTGCCTTAAAGTGGGAGGGGAGGAGAACGGAGTGTAAACTCGGGAGAGAGGAGAGAGGGGGGCGGGAAGGAAAAGGAGGGGGAGGCGGAGGAGGAGGAGCCGAGCCCGCGGCCCCGCCCGGCGGCGCGCTGGTTGGCTGGCCCCCGCGTCCGCCCGCCGTCCGCCCCCTCCTCCCACGCCCCGCCCTCCCCGCGGCGGCTGGCGTCGAGAAAGTACAGTAAAAAGTCCAAGTGCAGCGCTCGGCAAGATGGGAACCGGCTCCTCCAGCTACCGACCCAAGGCCATCTACTTGGACATCGATGGACGCATTCAGAAGGTAGCCTCTTCCCCAGCCTCCCCCCGCCGGGCTGCGAGCGCCCTCCCCGCGCGCCCCTCGCCGTGCCCGCCTGCCGGCAGCTCCTCCCCGGTGACCGCGCGGGGTCGCGGAGGCGGGTGGGGGCCGGCCAGGGGGCGCCGGCGGGGGGAGGGGGTCCGCGGTCCCGCGCCCGCGCATCCACGGAGGCGGCTGCGGCCTCCTACAACTTGGGCCGGGGGCGGTGGGGCTCCGCGGGGCAGGTGTCCCCACGCGCGGCCCGGTGGAAAGGGGCGACCGCAAGGGGAGTATTTTTTCCTTTCCTTGGGCAGAGCTTTCTTTGTAACAAATCTGATTAGGCTGAGTTCCGACGTTTCGAGGCTGGTCCATTAAACCTTTCATTTCCGGTGGAAGAACCCTGGAACAGTCGCCCCAGAGCCGGTGGGCAGACCCGCCGGACGGACACCCCGGACAGGGGATGCGGGTGGTGCCTGGAGGTCGAAGCCCCTGCGGGGGCCGGGCACCACTTCCTGCCTAGCGGGGAGCAGGTTGGGGCGGGTGTCGGTGCAAGCTGGCACGGCAGGGGCTGTCATCCCCCACCCCTTCGGTTCCCCATCCCAGCAGGTGGGCAGCCCTGAGCCTGGAGGGGGTGACCCGGGGCTGCTTCACCTCCTGGGAACTGCGGAGAGACCCTATGACCCTCCGGACCGAGCTCTGCATTCAGAGCATCTCCTGCTTCTGATTGGCAGAGAGGGACAAAAAGAGAGCTGGCTTGGAGGACGCTTCTCTAAGCTCCCTCTGAGGTCCTTGGGGGGTGGGGGAGAGGAAGGCCACAGTGAGGGAAATGCTCCAGCTGGACACTTCAGGGAAGCCGTGCATCCACCGCGGTTCACTTTGCTCTTCTCAAAGCGCACCCAGTGCGGGGAAGCAGGTGGAGATGCCCCAGCCGGGCAGAGCAGGCGCCAGGGCTTGGGTGTCTGGGATTCTCAGGCACCCTCTGCCAGCAGCCTCACTCTCGCTCCATCCCCTGCTTGATCCCAAGAAAGGAGAAGTGTGGGCTTCCCTTCCTCCCCTGTAGCCCACTTCATTGGAACCAGATAACTGGGAGCAGGGGCTCTGAAGCAAGAGTAAGTGGTCACTAGGCGCAGGACTCCCCCAGGTCCCCTGGCTTCCAGGACTGGGCATCTGTAACTGCACAGGAATTTAACAGCCTCCCCAGAGGGAGAAAGGGCCCTCCACTGAGTACTCCCATACTCCAGCATGGACACGTTTGCACAGCATGCACACACGGACACACATGTGTACACAAGCATCCACACACAGTGTGCACATAAAATGTGTGCACACACATACACACAGGCGCACACACGTGCACACACCACATATAGACACACAAGCGCAAACACACAGGCAAACTTGCACACATACACACAAGCTCACACATGCACACACCACATATAGACACACATACATATATACACAGGCAGACATACACACAAACATACACGCATGCACACACACAGGCAAAAATACACACATACACACAAACACAATCATGTACACACACAGGCAAGGACACACACATACACACAAGCACACACACTTTTTCTATCCCAACAGAGGAGAATTATCAAAGCTCGACCCCTTTTATCTTTTGAAAGAGGTGAGATGAGGTGCTGTCAGCATCAGAAGTGACAGTTCCCTCCCAAGAATGTCCTGAAGGTTTCCTGGAGAAGTCCAGTGGGATGTGGATGTCAAGTGGAAGACAGGCTCCTGAGGGAGGGGAGCGCTGAGTGGTGGGCTTGACTCGGCTGTCCTTGGGGACATTTTGCTGCTGAGATACTTGAGGTTCTGGTGATCTCTACAAAAGCAGCCGGGCAGGCAGTCCTGGGAGACAGTGAGCACCTGTGTTTGGGAGCGGCCAGATCTGATGTGGAGTGCCAGCTCCACCGCTTTCTGTCATCCTGGACACCTAACCCTGAGCTCTTCTGAGCTGGCCTCCAGGCCCGTAAGATGGGACAAGAGCATCGTCTTTGTAGACTGTTGTGAACATTGAAGGAGGCCATGTGGACTGAGTGCCTGGAACCCTCTGGAACACAGCAGGTGTGATGCTCTCTGTGGTTGGTCCATGCCCTTTGATACAAACGAGAGGAGAGAGGAGGCAGACCGTGGTCCTCAGACCTCAGACCTCAGTCACTGCTTCTTGACCTTGCTCTGTGTCCTCTGCCTTTGCTGCTGGTGCTGGAGGGCTGGTGGGGAGGGCTCCTGGCTGCACCTTTAGACCTGGGGAGAGCTGGATCATCTGGGGTTCCGAGCGTGTGCTAGAAGTCCTTACCCCCAGCCTACCTCGCACTGACACCCAGCAACTCAGTTGGGACTTTAAATCCTGGGCTGAGAGCTCCTACAGAAATGTTTTCAGTGGCCGTGGTTTCTTAAAGTCCCAGGCTCTGCATTAATTCCGAAAGTTCCCGGCATGCCGTCGTGTTCTGTCTTCCTTTTGTCCATCCCTTCTCCTTTCTGGGGAAGTCACTCTTGAGGGGAGAGCCTGGGGAGGCAAGGGGAGGCAGGAGCTGCTTCTGGCGCTTGTGTTGCTCTGTTCCCGCCGTCGGCTCCCACGTTGTTTCTGTTCTCTGGCCCATCCCGTTCCCGTCAGAGAGGGCCCCAAAGAGGAGGAAGACGGTAACATTCAGAGCAGCGGCTTCTCGGACAGTATCTGCTCCAGCACGGCCTGGGGGGCAGATCTAAAGTTGTCCGAAGGGATGGCCTGCCAGCGTCCCCTCTGAGGATGTACCGTAGGGATAATGCTGTAGGTGTTCAGGTTCTTAGAGAAACCGATGGCGCCCCAGTGACTGGCTTCCTGCTTCCTTGGTATGAAGGAGACTCGAGCACACACATTGCATCACCCGCCCAGATACCCAGTTCGGGGCCACCACAGGAGTCTGGGGTTCCCTTGAAGGATCCATGTTCCATCTGCGGGCTTTTCCTGCAGAGGTTGTGCATAGGTGGCTGGGGGCAGGTGGGCAGATGGGGCTAATCTTCCTGGGTCTGGGTCCTTCCTGGGTATACCCGGAAGCAGCCTCCAAGGGGACGGAGAGGCGTGCAGGGAGCCAGTCCCTCCTCGGGGCCTCCACTTCCAGCCCCTTAGATCCGGATTAGTTCCCTAACCTCCCTCAGTCACGATTTCCCCACTGCCGCGTGGGGAGCTCGTCGTCCTGCCTCTTGCAGGAATCAGAGTGGACAGGGCAAATCACTTAGCTATCCCAAGTGTTCACTGAGCAGCTGCTCTATGCTGAGGGCTGGGGTCCAGGGTGAATGGGGGATTCATGGAGCTCGGTGAGACCCACCAAGCCATGGCCTCTTTGCATACCCTCCCCCACCCTGCTTCCCCCAGGAGGGACGGACTGAACTGCTACTGTTGCAGGGCGCCTGGTGAGGGACAGGACACAGCAGGACCCAGCTGGTGGAAAGGGCTGATGCTGGCTACTTGTGGGTTTCCCTGAAAAAGCTTCCTTCCTTAGGCAAGACCAGCCTGGCGGGGAAGGGGCCCTTTTCCCAGGCCGGGCAGCCTCAAGAGGACCCAGCCTGCGACTGCCGAGAGGCCAGGGCGGCAACCTCGCACAGCCAGCTGCATCTCCGCACACCCATCCACATCCCCTGCTCCGCCACTTGTCGGGGGCACAGGTGGGACCTGGCGCTACTTGGCAGCAGCTGAAGGAGGAGGGAGTGGGAGCCGGGAAGCCTCCTGTCAGGACTCCCCTCTGGAGCTGATGCACCTTACCCCCACCCAGAGGGCTTGCTGTTTCTCTCGGAGGTTTCCCCCACCTCAGAACCTGCTCCTTTCTCCCACCCGCCTCTGGAGGAGGGTTGGGCTTGGCTGGGTTGCCTGGGGCAAGACAGATGATGCCACTGGCATCAGGGAGCTTGAGGGACTCCTGCCTGGTGGCACGTCTGGGTGTGGGTTTTCCCACCTTCTGAAGGAGGCAGAGTGAGGCCTTTGTGGGATCTTCGGCCCTGGGCTCGGGCTTAGTGAGAAGCCTCTTCTGGGCAAGAGCAGTCATTCTGGGGACCATCATAAGTGGCGCTGAAAGGGACCTGTTGGTGCACTTCCTGTCTAGCGACGGCCCCCTACCCCACCCTCGCCGCAAGAGAGCCCCTCACCAGGCGCTCTTGGCTGCTCTGAGCTGCGTCCCCGCCTCGCTGTCTGTAGCTGGAGTCCAGGTCTCAATGGGCATCGGCCGCTTGAGTTGTGCGTGCTTGTTTCTGCCCTGAAACAATGGAACAAATGAGAAAAACCCAGAAGGAAGAGCAGAGAGCGCCCTGGGAAGTTGTTGAAATGTCAGCAGAAGGCTCTTCCCAGTTCCCGACGACGGCTGGTTGTGGTTGGGTCCCCCACCCCCCCCACTGGGACTGCTCCCCCTCTCTTTCCCTCCTCTGCTGAGGCTCCTCTCCATGTACTGCCTTCCTCTCAACCTGGCTCTGTTGCCTCTTGGGGCCCCGGGCCCTGCCGTGGATTCCTCGGGAGCCAGCAGTTAGCCCCCGTGGACCTTCAGGGCCAGGCCCGCCATCCCCTCGCCAGCGGCCTCCCTGGGGCTCAGGCCCTCCTCCCTGCTCTGAGGGCCCTGGCTCTGCCTGCCACAGGCTCCCCGTGTCCCCCTGCCCTGCTCCAGCCCTGCTCCCTCCAAGGACATCAGCCTCCCCTGCCTTTGGCACAGACACAGGCTTTGGCCTTTCAGGCTGGCTGCTCATCTTCAGGGTGGTCCTGTCCTCTGTTTGTTGAAGGGTGCCCCTGCCACAGTCTTGTCCAGTGTGGTCAGCGTGTCGAGGCCTGGAGCCCTTCCCTGGCTCATGAAATGTCTCCCCTCCTGGGATGTCTGTCCGACCACCTGGCCAAACCCAGTGGAGGGTCCCTTTCACCCTCAGACGTGTGCTTGGCTTGCCCCTCACTCAGAGCCTCCCTTCCCTGCCCATTGGCACGGTCTTGGCTCACCTGTGCAGGGAACGTCCGAAAGACCCTCCGCCGTTCTCTGGGCTTTGCTGCTGTCTGGCCCCTCACATCACCACCAGGTGGACGGCTGCTCCCCTTGGTTGCCCTCCGAAGTCCCAGCAAAGTCATTTATCTTCCTTTAAATGTTCATAATGTAAGAGCTTTAAAAGGATATTTTGAAATGGTAACGTAAGCTAATTGCAGCCAAGGAAGCTGGAGAAAGGGGGTCATTCCACATCCTCTCAGGGTTTCAGTGTAAATGGAGGTGGCCCCAGTCATCATGGGGCAGAGACCCTGCCCCTCGCCCACGATGACCCTGTGTCTCCAGCTGGGCTGTGAACATTGGCACGTCTCCATTTTCAGTCTCTCTTCACCACATAGATCAGCCACTGGAGTGCAGCCACCTGACTCCGGAGGGAACGCACCAGGTGCTCCTCTACATGGCCTCTCGGGCGCAGGGTCTCACGTGTTCTAGCCTGAGGCCACGGGGGACCCAGGAGGCTGGAGATCTCCCTCCTCCTTCCCACAGGCTATGGTCAGAAGCCTCTTAAGCCAGACATTTCCTGACACTCGGAGGCCCTGGGAGGGGGTTGGCTGGGGGCCCGAACCCCGCTAATGCCATTGGGGTTGACAGATAATGATATGGAGACCTTGTAGGCCGAGTGCAGGGAGCAGGGCTGCTCTCCACAGTCACCTACGTGGTGGGCAGAGGCCATGGTGCTGGACACAGCATCTCAGTGCCCGGCTCTGCCAGGGGAAGCCCGCAGGGAGGTCACCGTCTCCTCGATGAGGTGGGTGCAATGCTGATGCCCCGCCTCCCATGGGGTGATGCAAATGACTCTGAACACCACCCATATGGAGCCCAGGGCAGAGCTGGCCCCCTGCAGAGGCTCAATGAGTGCATCTTATCCCCTGGCCCCCCTCCCTGTGCCCGGGACCTATCCCCTCGGAGACTCTGGAAGGAGCCTGGCAGTACCTCGGTGTCCTCAGTTCCGTATCTGTGAGCCCACTACGACAAATAATCACAAAGGGGGGCAGTGCCAAGGCCCTGAGACCCTGGGGCCCACTGCCCAGGCAACTCCTTCTCCAGCCTGGCAGAGGCGATGCCTGTTGGCAGCAGGGCTACCTCATGCCCTGAGCTAGGGCACCAGTGGTCTCGCCAGAGCCCTTATGGGCTGAAGGGCTGCTTGGCCTCAGAAACACGCAGAATGCAGCCCTGGGCATCAGGGAAAAAGAGCATGGGCAGAGCGCCCCATCAGAACCGACGTGCAGATGAGAGATGAAAGGGATGCCTCCAGGATGTTGAGCCCTATGCCAGCCATGGGGGCCCAGACACCAGCCCGGCTGTGGGCAGTGGGAGCTGGGTGGACAGGTAGCCTAGAGTCACTACAGGCTGGGACCCTGCACCCCTGTCCTGGGTTTACTGCCTGTGATTGGCAGGCTGCACTCCTGGGGCCTGGAGGGGGGCAGACTTTGGCAAGAAGATCTAAGAGGGTCCCCAGAGGACTCAGAGGGACTTCAGGTGTCCTTGTGACAAGCAGCCCAGTCCCACCCCACTGAAGGATTTCTCCATGCTCCATCTCTACCCCTCCCCACTCAGGACAGACAGGATGGAAGAGGGCCCCCACAGCCCTTGCCTGGGTGGGACAGAGGCCTCTGCTCCAGGTGGGGATGGCTCACAGCCAACGGAAGGGGCACGTCAGTGGCCCAGCTCGAAAGGCGTTGACGTGGAGCCTCTTGCTTGGCTTGCCGGGCTGTTTCCTCATGCTTTTGTGGCTATTCGCATTTCCAGGGTTGTGAATCTTTCTGAGAAAAGTGTATTCTAAGACAATGCACACCTGAAGATACAGCTCCAGGAGTCCAAAAAGTGCACGCATGTCTCCCTGGGCACCAGTTTACTGCTGTGCTGTGGATCACTGCACAGTGCATTCAACTGCCTTGGAGATGGCACCAAGCATTTTCAGTCTCAAAAATGTAATATCTGCAGTCAATGGTGTGGTTACGTGCTTTGACCCTACTCCTGCCTGCTTGTCCCCTGCACCGGCTCCATCACCTCCACCCGGTACCACATCTCCTTCTCGATTCCCAGAGCTGTTCACCCTGTGGGAACTTTTGCCTAAACAGAAACTTTCAGCAGCTTAACTCTGTCTATTGTTGCTCAGTTGCCAAGTCCTGCCTGACTCTTTGTGACCCCATGGACTGCAGCACGCCAGGCTTCCCTGTGCATCACCAACTCCCAGAGCTTGCTCAAACTCATGTCCATTGAGTTAGTGACACCATCCCACCATCTCATCCTCTGTCACCCTCTTCTCCTCCTGCCCTCAATCTTTCCCAGCATCGGGGTCTTTTCCGGTGAGTCAGCTCTTAGCATCAGGTGGCCAAAGTATTGAAGCTTCACCTTCAGCATCCGACCTTCCAATGAATGTTCACAGTTGATTTCCTTTAGGATTGACTGATTTGATCTCCTTGCAGTCCAAGGGACTCTCAAGAGTCTTCTCCAACACCAGAGTTTGAAAGCATCAATTCTTCAGCACTCAGCCTTCTTTATGGTCCAACTCTCACATCCATATATGACTACTGGAAAAACCATAGCTTTGATTGTATAGACCTTTGTTGGAAGAGTGATGTCTCTGCTTTTTACCTCAGTCTAGACACGATTAAAGAAGACCCTGAATGTTCTGTTCATTTGGGTTCAGATTCCCTGCCTAATATTTTTTTTAATTTTTAAAAATTGTAGTAAAATACACATAACATACAGTGTTACCATCTTCACCATGCAACCATCCCCACCATCCATCTCCAGAACTTTCTCATTTCCCCAAATGAAACTGTCCCCACTAAACACTGCCTTTCTGTCCCCTTGCACAGACCCTGGCACCAATGACTCTGTCTTCTATCTCTGTGAATCTGACTTCTCTGGGGACCTCCTGTAGAGGGGGGTGTCATACAGTATTTGTCCTTTCATGGCTGGCTTCTTTTCCCTGCGCATGACATCCTTAAAGGCCAATCCAAGTTGCAGCAGGCGTCAGAATGCCCTTCCTCTTTAAGGCTAAGTCAGATTGCCCTGTGTGGGTGGAACACATCTTGCTGACCCATTTATTCATCAATGAATCTGCCTGCTATCTTGAAAACTTGAATCATTTCCACTCTTCTCTCCTCAGTTTGCAAAGAGTAGGTCTGTTGCAGTGTTGCATTATTGTGTCTTCTGGAAAACGTTGTGCTCCCGTAGTCCTCCTGTTTTCCAGACCTGATTGTGTTCATCTCGGGCAGGTGTTTGCAGCGGGGTCCCTTAAGCGTGATGTAGTGCAGGCGGGGATGAGAGTAGACTGTTCAGGGAAGACAGATGCTTTTCTGACGCAATTTCACCCAGTCCGTTTACCGGCAGCGTGACATCAGCGTCCAGAGCATCAATTCAGGGAGGGCTGCGGTTTGTGTGCGTTTGTACCCGTGAGTGTGCAGCCAGGTTACGTGCCTCGGTGTCTTCATCCGTGTGCTGGGGGGAAGCCAGCGTCCACCCCACAGGGTGGCTGTGATGAAATTCAAGCGTGGATGTCCTGTGCTGAAATGGGGTGGCGCATGATGTGTGCTCCGTAAGATCGTGTTGTTTTTATTTTTATTTATCTGTGTCACGGATTTGAGTTGCCAGATCTCTGTGTCTTGTTGGGGGAGCCTTCCTGAGACCCCCGGCCTTGTGCATCTCCCCATCATTCCAGGCCCAGGGCTGTGTCCAGGCATGCTCTGTGGAACGAAGGCCAGGCCAGCCCCACGAGTGTGTCCCGCTCAATGACACTGGTGACTGTGTTCCCCAGATTGGCCCCCAGTCCACACTCCTTCCCCTGTTCTTTCCCAGAAAGACAAGACCCAGAATGCCTTTCATTTCTCCTCCGACTGTTTCTGAGGCGGCACTCTGTGGGGACTGCAGTGAGGAGGGAGGGTGGGAAGAGGGGACGTGACCCCCCAGCGCAGGCTCTCGGCTTGCATGCACTGGGACCACCAGCCCTGGTAGTGACGTGAGGCAGCCTGCGTGTCTGCACACGCTCTAGCTGCATTAGGGTTTCTAGGCCTCTGGTTCATTTATTTTGCTGGAAGGACTTGTAGAGATACTCACAGACACTTAACAGTAATTTTATAGGCGGAAGAAGCCTTTCCATGGAAGCAAGCCGTGTGTGGAGCATGCTTGGCCAGTCACTGGCCCCTGTAGCCTGGGAGAACTCGCTGTCTGTCTCTTGTCCACAGGATATACCCCCCCAACCCAGGCCCTCCTCACCTTGTGTGCAGCCTGGGAGAGCTGCCTGGTCCTGTGGGGGGTTGGGGTAGGGGAGCTTCAGGGAGACAGAGTCAGAGCCCGCCCGTGGATGGTGAGTTAGGAACTGTTTGTCACAGGCAGATCCTCCTCGGTTTAGCCCAGACAGAACACAGCCACAAGGCAAAGCGGCCACCGCCCTGCCACCACCCGTCCATCACCATGCCCAGCCCCGCAGGCTCCGGGTACCCGGTGCTGTCCAGGGGACTCAGGCATCCCCGAGGCCAGCTGCACGTCATATTGATTCATTCTGTAAGCAGAACAGTTAGCGGAACCCAGTGACTCAGGCTGCCTTTATCCTCACAGCTTCTGCCTTGGGGATTTGTTGTTGTTTTTACTTTCATAGCGTTACAAATCACCGAAAAAGAGGCCGTGCATTTGACACGATCATCTAGAGATCTTCAGTAACCTCTCCACCTGCAGTTTACATTTGCAAAAGCAGCTCACGCAGAGCGTCATTCCTTGTTACGTAAAGGCTGTCAGCCGCAGCAGCTGGGTGTGGCTGGTGGCTTGTCTGGAGCCTGTCTGCATGCCCCAGTTCCAGGGTGCTTTGGGGAGCAGCCCCCAAGATGTTTTCACTCAGAGTTGTGTTATGTAAGCTTCACATGGGGAAAAGTTGAGATATGGGCAGTGCTTAAAGACTCAAAATTAGTGGTTATACATACTCTAAAAAAAAAATCTCTCAATGAAGCTTCTTATGTAAGCCTCAAATGTCTTACCATCACTGTTAATAACAGAAAAATCGAAAGCTGGGAGCAAATACAAGGAGCATTGAAATGCGTGACTCCAGGGATGGCCCAGGACGCCCCCTGGAGCTGCCAGGATGTGCAGCCGTGGCCCAGCATGCATGGAAGACCGATTCTGCATGTGGTGTTTTGAAGGCTGAGCCACAAAGAGCAGAGATGACAGATGGCATCTGTGCCCTCTGGGCAGAGACGCACAGAATGTTCCAAGGAATGAGGGTGTGGAGGGCACTTCTGGTGGCCAGGTTATAATGGAGAAACGTGTAGAAGCAGTGAATTTCCTCCAGGAATATTTCTTGAAGCAGTGCTGGTGGCACTGATGGAAAAGATGAATGAGACCGGTCACAGCCTCGGGGAGTGGAGAGCACACACCTGTGCAGGTGACGCCTGGGTGGCGGAGGAACAGCAGCCCTGTGGGTGGGCAGAGGCCGAGGGCAGCCCTTCTGAGCGTGAGACTTGGGTGCCCATCCCAGGCACCTAGGGTGTTAAGCTCTGATCATCGGGGTCCGAGTCTGTGGGCTTCGGTAAACAAGCCTGGAGTGTGTGGGCTTCATGCACAGCCAGACGCAGCTGATGTTTTGAACTACGGACATGTCGAGACCTCCTTCCACCTGACCCCTGCTCCCTGCGCCCCCACATTTCCTCCCGGAACATGACGGAGTGCAGAGCCCCACACCCTGGTTTTCCTGACTCATCTTATGCACAGTCGCTCTCCTTCCAGTCCCTTCCCCGGAGCCCAGGGCCTCTCTCAGGATGGAGGACCCTGGGTCTCTCGTGTTGGTGATGTAGCCGGGGCCCTCTCTAGGTCTGGGGTCTCTGACTCCGTCTCCAGCCCTGCGGTGACCCCTCCAGCTCCCACCCTGCTCTGCAACACGGCTTGGCTTCTGGAAGAAGGAGCCATGGGGGTATCGGCTTTCAAGCAAGTGCTGTGAGCCCCAGGCATCAGACTTTAAGAGCAGTGTACCCGAGAGGAGTTGTTTGGTTCGGTGCAGAAGCTGCTCAGGTCACACGGCCTCCACATGCTGGGTGACATGGGTGCCGTGTGACCTGGGACAATGTGGGTCTCAGTGTGGCCCGGGAGACACCGCCCAGCTGATGTTACCTCGGGGACAAGCACCCCTGAAAGCCCAGCGGCACTGAGCAGAAACCCCGATCTTTGGAGGCTCTTGTAGCAGCCGTAGGGGGCCCTTGGGGCTTTTCTCCGGATGGTGGACACTGGCTTCTGGCTGGATAAGAAGCTGGGCAGTGGGGTTGGACCCCCCGAGGCTACCATTGCCCATGCCCAGAGACGTTTGTTTTCTCACAGGAAAACTATTTTTCTTTTTCTTACTTTTAATTTTGTATTGGAGGCTAGCTGATTAACAGTGTAGTGATAGTTTCAGGTGAACAGCCAAGTGACTCACTCATACACATACATGTACCCATTCTCCTCCCCATTCCCCTCCCATCCAGGCAGCACATAACATTGTATGCTCAATTTTTCTAATGAAATTTCAAAGAATAAAAAGAAAAGGAAACACGGGGGGCCATGGAGGGAAGAAGGAAGGCCTCTCTCCACTGCACGTGGAAGCTGGTCAGCTCCCCCATGCCCCACGGCCAGCTCTGTTCAGCAGCGTTCCTTCCCCACCTCCCATCTCGATGTGATCACCGTTGCTCACCAGGGTGTCTGTGTGATGGCCTAGGTTCCTCTGGCCGGTTCCTGTCCACCCACGTTGTCACCTCATCTTGCCTTGTTCCTGAGGGTTCTCACTATTTTCCGTGAATTGTGTCCCCCCAAAAGATATGTCCATGTTCTGACCACCCTCACCCAACAACCTGTCAATGGACTGTTTGGAAATAGGTTCTTTGCTGATGTAACCAAGATGAGATGAGACGGGGCTGGACTTGACTGTCCTTGAAGAAGAGGGAGGTGTGCCCGTTCAGAGAACAGATGGTGGAGGCAAAGCCTGGGCTGATGCGTCCACAAGCCAAAGAGCCCCGGGGGAGCTGGCCACTGTCCAAACTGCAGAGAGATAGCATGGATCCTCCCTGAGAGTTTTCAGAAGGACTCAAACCCACCACCACCTCTATTGCAGATTTCAGCCTCCAGAGCTGAGGATGAACTTCTGTGGGTTTAAGCTGCCCTTTTGTGGCATCTTGTTATTGGGTTGACCAAAAATTTCCTTCGGGTTTTTCACATCATTGTACAGAAAAACCCAAAAGATCTTCTTGGCCAATTAATACAATAGCCCTGGGAAACTCATTTTAACTTAATTACCTCCTTAAAGACTTTCTCCAAATACAGCCCGGAAAGCCTGGACCCTTCTCTGGAAAAGGCTGAAAGGCACAGCTTCCCTAGAAACCCCAGATTCCCGGATCCCCGATTCATTCCTGCCAGGAAGTGATGATGGAACCGGATGCTTGCCTCCCACGTCTGCTGAGGTCTGACCTGAGCTGGAGGGAGGGGTCCTTCCCGCCTTCTGGTCCTAGGTCTCACTTTCACGTGGTTTCTTCTTGTCTTTTGCCCTTGCCCAACCCCCACCTTCTTCATCTGCTTTGAAACAGGGTGGGAGAGGCTGTGTGTTGAGACCAGGCTCCCCGTGGATGGTCCCCAGGTCCCTAGGTCCTCCCCAGCACCTTTTCCTTTTGCACCCTTCCCTGTCCCGGGACACCCAGGAGCCCTGATCCTGGAGTAGACCCCCAGGACCACATTCAGAGTTCTGATGCAGCAGAGCCCTGGGCTCTGGGTCATGAGCTGCCTCTCACTGGTGTTAGAGCTCAAGAAGGAGAGCAGATTGAAAACCTTGGGAAATGTCCTCACCTCCAACCCCATCTCAGCACATTTCTTATTCTTTTAGTTCGTCGCTTTCTGCATTTTCAGTTGCCTGTGATCCATTATTTATAACAGGGAAGACACCAGAAGTGAAAAAAACCACAGAGTAACCCAGAGAGATGACAAGAGTGCTGAGTGGCTCAGCCGTGACAAATGGGTTTCGTGGGGAGAAGGCGGCTGCTGACTGGGTGGGAAATGGGCCCCGAGATCCCCCTGAGCCCCTCCTCCCTGACGAGGCAGGGGTTTACAGCGTCTGGGTGGCCGAGTCCTGCTGGTGAACATCCCTAACCAGGACGGAATTTCTCCAACTGGGCGCTGTTCCCTCCAGCCCCTCCACCTCCCTGCCTCACACCCACAGCAGCTCTTACGGGAGGTGGGGGAATCGCAGCCTTTGACCCTCCAAGCCATCAGTGTCTCTTGTCTTCAACCTGTCCTTCCCTGGTCCTGTCCTAAAGCTTTATCCCAGCCCTGTATGCACTCCACACTTCACATAGCATCAAGGACTCCTCATTGCTGTTCAATTGCTCAGTCGTGTCCCACTCTTTGCAACCCCATGGACTACAGCACACCACGGTTCCCTGTCCTTCACCATCTCCTGGAGTTGGCTCAGACTCATATCCATTGAGTCGATGATGCCATCCAACCATCTCATCCTCTGTCGGCCCCATCTCCTCTTGCCCTCAGTCTTTCCCAGCATCAGGGTCTTTTCCAATGAGTCAGTTCTTCTCATCAGGTGGCCAAAGTATTGGAGCTTCAGCTTCAGCATCAGTCCTTCCAATGAATATTCAGGGTTGATTTCCTTTAGGATTGACTGGTTTGATCTCCTTGCAGTCCAAGGGACTCTCCAAGAGTCTTCTCCAACACCACAGTTCCAAGGCATCAGTTCGGCACACAGCCTTCTTTACGGTCCAGCTCTCTAAAGGACTCCTATCACCTGCAAAAGAGATTCCAGCCATCTCAGAATGAAGGTCAAAGTGTGCCATATCCCTGGGGTGTCTGTAGCAGATCGCCACAAACAGAATAACCAAAAAAACAGAAATGTATTCTTTCACAGTGCTGGAGGCTGAAAGTCCTCAATGAGCTTCACTGGGCTCAGAGTCAAGGCGTTGGCAGGGGCCCTGGGGAGCATCCGTCCCTTGCCTCTTCCCACATCTGGGGCTCCCGGCAGACCTCTGCTTATGGCCGTAGCCCTCCAGTCTTCAAGGCCAGTATCCTCCGGGTCGTATCTGCCCCACACTCTTCACATCACTTTCTCCTCTGTGTGTTGTTAGCTCTCACCCCGCCTCCCTGGTGACTGTGTAATTTCATTTAGGCCCACCTACATCATCCAGGATCGTCTCAGGAGGCTTGATCTAAGCACACACTGCAGAGACTATAGGGCAGTATTTACAGGTTCCTGGGGTTAGGGGGAGGGTATGTCTCAGGGGCATGGGCTTCCCAGGCGGCTCAGCGATAAATCCCCCTGCCAGTGTCGTAGATTCGGCTTTGATCTGTGGGTCAGGAAGATCTCCTGGAGAAGGAAATGGCTACCCACTCCAGTGTTCTTGCCTGGAGAATCCCATAGACAGAGGAGCATGGCAGGCTACAGTCCATGGGATGATAAAGATTTGACTTAGCAACTAAACAACAACAATCTGTGGGGTGTGTTCAGTTGCTTAGTCATGTCCGATTCTTTGCGACCCTATGGACTGTAGCCTGCCAGGCTCCTATAGCCCTATGGACTCCTCTGTCCGTGGGATTCTCCAGGCAGGAATACTGGATGGAGTGGGCCATTATTCAGGGACTGCAGGGATGTCAGCTACATGATTGTAAACACATTCCAGGTTCAGCTGGCCCCACATTTCCTGGGCTCCACAGGCTCTCTGCATGTGGTCGCTGTGCCCTAACCCCCATGGGATCGCTAGTTTGGAGTATGCATGGGGCAGAACGAGGGGGTCACACCTTCTCTGCAGCCCCAGCCCGGGCCCCTGCTCCTGTGGTCCACCCGACCCTCCCAGCCGAGCCTCTTTCACAGACATGTCCCATCTGCCTTTAGTTTCATGTGTGTTGTGAACATCACCGTGTCCCCTGCCACCAGCAACAGGTGACAGGAGGGGCTTAGATGTCTCTCTAAGATCTGCTGCTCCCCCAGCAGATCTTGCTCTGCGTTTGATTGTATTAACTCATGCCATGTGAAACCAATGCGCTTCTCAAATGCTCTTGCCTAACAGACGTTTATTGAAGGCCTCCTGTGTGTTGGACCCCGGAGAAGGTGATGCTAGGGAGGTGATGTGCTTCAGAACATCAGCCTCAAGTCACCCTCCCGCCCCCTGGGTTGCTTTTCCCATGGCCCAGGTTTCAGCAGAATGGGGTTTTCCTCCATCAGTGTCCCAAGCTGCTTGTATGATCTTGGGCCTCAGTTTTCACATCTGTAAATGGGGCTGGTACCTGGCTGGCACACATTTGGATCATGCTTAACACATCCTAGAAGTCTTGGGAAGTGTTCTATAGAGGCTGTGTTATCTTCCCTACATAGCAGATGAGGAAGGTATGCATTGAAGAGGGTAAGGCGTTTGCCCATGATCCCAGAGTCCATGAGAAGCAGAGCCGGTAAACCAGGCGAGCTGGCTTCAGGCCCGTGTGGTGACTGTGCCTCTCGAGGAGAAGGAATCTCACCCATAGGGTGAGGTGGTCATCCTAGCATGTGGGGCTTGGGGCAGAGGCTGCCCAAGGGAGCCTCCCAACACCATGAAGCAGGTGGAGCTGGTGTTGTCCACTCTGAGGATGAGATGTTGGAGACTAGAGGTGTTGGGAGACTTGCCTGCGCTGCACAGTTTATTCGAGAAGGAGCAGAGTCAGGTCCTGATGCCCAGCCTGGAGGCTTTTTCTCGGCTGGTTCCTCCCGGCCTTGCAGGCTCTGCAGCGAGGTTGAGTTTTGGGCCCTCTCTCTGCATTCACCCCAGGCTCACCCTGTCACAGCTCCAGGAGGCTTTGCACGGCGTGTGCTGCCTCCCGAGCACTTCCATGATTCCTGGCCTCACCCACCCCTCGTCTCCGTCATCTGAGATGGTTTATCACACTGAGACGCCAGCTCCTCCCCGCTCCCTCGCTCTGACCGTCACCTGCTGCTGGACTGGCAGTCACCCTTCCTTTTCATCCCTGCTCACTTGCTGTGTGACCTCGGAAGAAGGGTTCCTCGCCTCTCTGAACCTTAGTATCTGCAAGATAGGAATAACAGTCCCCACAATTAAAGCTTGCTTTAAGAATTGAAGACAAATAAGTGGCAAGGAAAGGGGACCATTCTCTCTTTCTTCACACACACACACACACACACACACACACACAAATATACACACACTTGTTTTCAAGTCAGGATCCACAGGGTGCATTTACTTGCTGTCACCCTTGGCTTCTTTCTATCCATTTTTTTCATCCCCTTTGCGTTCCTTGTCATTTATTTGCCTAGGAAGACATATTACTTATGATCCTCAAAACATGCCCTGAAGATAGATCTCTGACATCTGAGAAATAATAAGGGAAATTGTTGTCAGTTGTCTCTGTGTCTGACAGTAGCACTGTGGCTTCTTAAACCCTAAGAAAGAGATCTTATATTTTAGAAATACACACTGAAATACGAGCATGAACTAATATGATGTCTAAAATGAGCTTCCAGATAACCCTGATGGAGGGAGAAGTTGGGAGACAGAGAAGGCAGGATGGATCTTGTGTTGCTAATTGTGGAAGCTGGGAAATGGGGACTGAGGTTCCGTTATGCCAGGCCTTTGGCTTTTGTAGTAACAGAGCATTTCCGTTATGTATAAAATTTCTCTCTTTTTTTTTTTTCTTTTCAGGGAATGTATGTAATGTGACCGGTTCATAGTAATAAACGGTAGTTTTTGTTTTTATTTTATATGTTTTCAAATGACAGGGCCAGAAAAATACCTCTTAAATTGGAAAGAGAAATGAGGCCTAATTCAGATTTTATCTTAGACAAAGAAGCCGTGATTGCCTGCCTGGTGGTTAGCAGTGATCCATTCTGAATGTGACATTATTGTAACATGTTCTAGAAACAAGGGGCAGGATGGGATGAACATTATGTTCACCTTTATGTATGTAATTTATAATTTGAGGTGGACTGCAGAGGAATTGCAGATATACATGGATGGATGGGGAGATAGCCTACAATCTTTCCTTTGGTGAAAATGTGTATTTCTTGAGGGATAGTAAAAAGAAAGTTAAATGTGGGGTTTGGGTCTTGGTCTCTTTGTAGCTTGTTTGTTTTATATATTAAACACTCATAATTCCCAGGTGCTGAAAAAGCAATAGAAATTCAGCTTTTAATTCCCCCAAAGATAGCAAAACCACCACTGAGTTGGCGCTCAGCTGTCCTGACAGCTGGCCTGGTGAGTTCTAACTTGTGGAGCTGGAGCATAGGCACTGGGGCCAGACTGAAATACTCTGGTTTGCTTTGAGGGAAGACAGAGCCCTATAAATGCTTAATAGTTTATAAACGCTATAAAAATGAATCATGGTCTGATAGACAAAGGAAAGGGGAAAGGAATTTGGATTGGTTTGTCTTCTTCCGAGCATGGGGTCCCAATCAATATTCACTCCAAGTAGGTGATCAGAAATATCAGTAATTTAAGAACAAGGCAGACAGAATATGGACACCGCTAAAGGGGAGTGACAGCAGAAAAGAGGCCAAGTGACCACCTCTGCTTCCCGTCAGGACCACCGTTAAAGTCTGATTTCAGCACTGTGCGCATCTCTGGACTTGGAGCCGGGTGGGCCAGGTTTATATCCAGGACCACACAGACCTGGCTGGGCCAGGTTCTCTCTCTGTGTCAGAGCTCTCATCTGAGAGCTGAGGGGATGGTGATACTCCATGCTTAGGAGGTCCCTCCAAGGACCCAGGGTCACAAGGTGTAAAGACGCTTGGCTCAGGTTTTGGCCAGAGTGTGCACTCAACCACGTTAGATGTTGGTGGTGGTGGTGGTAGTGGTGGTGATGATGATGGAGTAAGGGATGGTGGTGGTCAGGGTGGGGATGGTGGTGGTGACGGTGGAGGCAGAGGAGGAGGTGGTTATGGTGATGATGATGGAGTAAGGGATGGTGGTGGTCATGGTGAGGACAGTGGTGGTGACAGTGGAGGTGGAGGAGGAGGTGGTTATGGTGATGACGATGGAGTAAGGGATAGTGGTGGTGATGGTGGAGGCAGAGGAGGAGGAAGTGGTGGTGGTGATGACGATGGAGTAAGGGATGGTAGTAGTCACGGTGGGGATGGCGGTGGTGACAGTGGAGGCAGAGGAGGTGGTGGTAGTGGTGGTAATGATGGAGTAAGGGCTGGTGGTGGTCACAGCGGGGATGGCGGTGGTGACAGTGGAGGCAGAGGAGGAGGAGGTGGTGGTGGTGATGACGATGGAGTAAGGGATGGTGGTGGTGATGGTGGAGGCAGAGGAGGAGGAGGTGGTGGTGATGACGATGGAGTAAGGGATGGTGGTGGTCACGGTGGGGATGGCAGTGGTGAAGGTGGAGATGGAGGAGGAGGTGGTGCTGATGATGACAATGGAGTAAGGGATGGTGGTAGTCATAAGTGGGATGGTGGTGGTGATGGTGGAGGCAGAGGAGGAGGTGGTGGTGGTGGTGATGACGATGGAGTAAGGGCTGGTGGTGGTCACAGTGGGGATGGTGGTGGTGACAGTGGAGGCAGAGGAGGAGGAGGTGGTGGTGGTGATGACGATGGAGTAAGGGATGGTAGTAGTCACGGTGGGGATGGCGGTGGTGACAGTGAAGGCAGAGGAGGTGGTGGTAGTGGTGGTAATGATGGAGTAAGGGCTGGTGGTGGTCACAGTGGGGATGGCAGTGGTGACAGTGGAGGCAGAGGAGGAGGAGGTGGTGGTGATGACGATGGAGTAAGGGATGGTGGTGGTCACGGTGGGGATGGCGGTGGTGAAGGTGGAGATGGAGGAGGAGGTGGTGCTGGTGATGACAATGGAGTAAGGGATGGTGGTAGTCATAAGTGGGATGGTGGTGGTGATGGTGGAGGCAGAGGAGGAGGTGGTGGTGGTGGTGATGACGATGGAGTAAGGGCTGGTGGTGGTCACAGTGGGGATGGTGGTGGTGACAGTGGAGGCAGAGGAGGAGGTGGTGGTGGTGGTGATGACGATGGAGTAAGGGCTGGTGGTGGTCACAGTGGGGATGGCGGTGGTGACAGTGGAGGCAGAGGAGGAGGTGGTGGTGGTGGTGATGACGATGGAGTAAGGGCTGGTGGTGGTCACAGTGGGGATGGCGGTGGTGACAGTGGAGGCAGAGGAGGAGGTGGTGGTGGTGGTGATGACGATGGAGTAAGGGCTGGTGGTGGTCACAGTGGGGATGGCGGTGGTGACAGTGGAGGCAGAGGAGGAGGTGGTGGTGATGACGATGGAGTAAGGGCTGGTGGTGGTCACAGTGGGGATGGTGGTGGTGACAGTGGAGGCAGAGGAGGAGGTGGTGGTGGTGGTGATGACGATGGAGTAAGGGATGGTGGTGGTCACGGTGGGGATGGTGGTGGTGAAGGTGGAGATAGAGGAGGAGGAGGTGGTGCTGGTGATGACAGTGGAGTAAGGGATGGTGGTGGTCACGAATGGGATGGTGGTGGTGATGGTGGAGGCAGAGGAGGTGGTGATGGTGGTGATGATGACGATGGAGTTAGGGATGGTGGTGGTCACAGTGGGGATGGTGGTGGTGACAGTGGAGGCAGAGGAGGTGGTGGTGATGGTGATGATGATGGAGTAAAGGATGGTGGTAGTCACGAGTGGGATGGTGGTGGTGACGGTGGAGGTGGGGTGATGGTGGAGGTGATGACGGTGGTGGTTCAACTAAAACCAGCAGGTGCAGAGTTTGGCCTCTGTTTGCTGACACAGGTAGATGCTTGAGCACCGATATCCCGACATGAAACCACCCAGAGATGCTGACATGTTGACGTCAAGGCTGTGTGTCCTCAAGTGCCTCTTGCTTGTGAAAGTGGCCTTGGCACAGTCAAGGGGGTGCCTCGGTACAGTCAAGGGGGTGCCTCTCCATCTCCAGGGAAGATATCTGTGAATTTCAAGGGCCCTCCTGTAATCACAGGTGCCACTTAGCATACCGGGCCCTCTGTATGTCATGATGAACCCTTCACCCTGGTATGACAATGCTCACTCTGCAAGGGAAGAGTCAGAGCCTCAAGGTTAAGCATCCTGCCCTGGGTCAAGCTGGAAAAGGAGAAGCTGGGCCTGAAGTCACTTCTCTGACTCCTTCCCATCCACCCCTCTGCTCTGCATGTGACTGGAGCAGTGTGCAACCCTGGCACCAGCTCAGGGCGATCCTGGGATATGAGACTGTGGGAACCTCAGGGGCTGCAGCCAATCCAGGGCCCACTCTGTCAGAGGGAGCCAGCTAAGGGCAGTCACTCACTGACTGTCCTTGCTCTCAGGTGCCCCCTCTTCCCTGAGGGCCAACAGTCAGTGCAGTGATTTGTACAACGTTAGCAACAGAACTGTTTTTCTCTCAAAAATTTTACATACAGTCCTACAATATAAAGCTTATACAAACAGTTAACTGACTGTATTAGTACTCATTTACTCTGTAAATTCAAATGTACAGCCCCCACTGCAGAATTACTGGGAACAGAAAGGTTCCTTGTGTGAGCACTGAGTTTGGAACTGGGGTTTAGGCTGGCAGCCGCAGGCTTACATTGGCGTCAGCACCAGTGAGCTTCAGCTTATTTCACTGACCCCCAGAAGGCTGCATGAGGAGAGCCCTGGCCTGACCATCCTGCGGCCATGGACAGGCCTGAAAACCCCAGCAGGGCAGCCCTACAACTCTCCGGCCAGGAGGCATGTAGATCTGAGCCACTAGGGTCTCAGGACAGCAGTTGTGGGCAGCCTCACGGGTGCTGACTGTGTGGACCTGACACCCAGGATGACATCTCCCTCCCCAGATGTGTTGGTATTTAAATTATTACAGCTGAGTAACTTGCTTTAGAGGGGCTTCCCTAATGGCTCAAATATGGTAAAGAATCCATCACAATGCAGGAGACCAGAGTTCAGTCCCTGGGCAGGAAGATCTGCTAGAGAAGGGAATGGCAACCCATTCCAGTATTCTTGCCTGCAAAATCCCATGGACAGAGGAGGATGTGGGCTACATCCATGGGATTGCAATGAGCTGAACACGACTGAGTGACTAATACACACACACGTGCGTGTGCACACACACACACACACACACACACACACACACACACAGAGTTCAGTTCAGTTCAGTTGCTCAGTTGTGTCTGACTCTTTGCAACCCCATGGACTGCAGCACACCAGGGTTCCCTGTCCATCACCAACTCCAGGAGCTTGCTCAAACTCATGTCCATCATGTCGGTGATGCCATCCAGCCATCTCATCCTCTGTCACCCTCTTCTCCTCCTGCCCTCCATCAATCCCAGCATCAGGGTCTTTTCCAGTGAGTCGGTTCTTCACATCAAGTGGCCAGAGTATTGGAGTTTCAGCTTCAGCATCAGTCCTTCCAATGAGTATTCAGGACTGATTTCCTTTAGGATTGACTGGTTGGATCTCCTTGCAGTCCAAGGGACTCTCAAGAGTCTTCTCCAACACCACAGTTCAAAAGCATCAATTCTTCAGTGCTCAGCTTTCTTTATGGTCCAACTCTCACATCCATATATGACAACTGGAAAAACCATAGCTTTGACTAGACGGACCTTTGTTGGTAAAGTAATATCTCTGCTTTTTAATATGCTGTCTAGGTTGGTCATAGCTTTTCTTCCAAGGAGCAAGCATCTTTTAATTTCGTGGCTGCAATCACCATCTGCAGTGATTTTGGAGCCCCCCAAAATAGTCTGTCACTGCTTCCATTGTTTCCCCATCTATTTGCCATGAAATGATAGGACCAGATGCCATGATCTTAGTTTTCTGAATGTTGAGCTTTAAGCCAACTTTTCACTCTCCTCTTTCACTTTCATCAAGAGGCTCTTTAGTTCCTCTTCACTTTCTGTCTTCAGGGTGGTGTCGTCCGCATATCTGAGGTTATTGATATTTCTCCTGGCAATCTTGATTCCAGCTTGTGCTTCATCCAGCCTGGCATTTTGCGTGATCTACTATGCATATAGGGCTTCCCTTGTGGCTCAGCTGGTGAAGAATCTGCCTGCAATGCTAGAGACCTGGGTTCGATCCCTGGGTTGGGAAGATACCCTGGAGAAGGGAAAGGCTACCCACTCCAGTATTCTGGCCTGGAGAATTCCATGAACTATACAGTCCATGGGGTCGTAAAGAGTCAGACACAACTGTGCAACTTTCACTTTCACTCACTCTGCATAGAAGTTAAATAAGCAGGGTGACACTGTGCAGCCTTGACGTACTCCTTTCCCTATTTGGAACCAGTCTGTTGTTGCATGTCCAGTTCTAACTGTTGCTTCTTGACCTGCATACAGATTTCTCAGGAGACAGGTCAGGTGGTCTGGCAGTCCCATCTCTTGAAGAATTTTCCACAGTTTGTTGTGATCCACACAGTCAAAGGCTTTGGCGTAGTCAATAAAGCAGAAGTAGATGTTTTTCTGGAACTCCCTTGCTTTTTCGATGATCCAGCAGATGTTGGCAATTTGATCTCTGGTTCCTCTGCCTTTTCTAAATCCAGCCTGAAATCTGGAAGTTCACAGTTCACACACACATGGCTGCATTATGATTAGTGTCTAAAGGAATTTACAGAGACCTACTTAAAGAAAGGAAACCTGTCACAGCGCTGGCAGACCAACGCCCCCTGCCCTCACTCCAGAGCAGTGCTGCTCAATCAGACCCCCTTCCCAAATTTGGGGCATAGCTCCCCCAGAGATGGTCTTGTCCCATCTGCTGGTCTGGACCCCTGGGGGACCCTCCCAGGCTCCCTGCAGCCTCCTAGGAGGACTACCTACACCCATCCTGGTCACTGAAAACCTCACTTGGATGGGGTCTGGAAGATGCATGTGTGTGACGGGCATTAGGTTAGGGTCTGACGCTATAGAAATTCTTCACCAGGAAGTCCCACTGTGTGGGCGGCGAGTCTTAACTGGAACCGGTGAGGAGTGATGGTGGGGCTGGTGGGGACCACCTTCTCTGCAGCCCCTTATGTCTGCATGGCCTCGGGTCCCCCAGGGGCCATGGCCAGTCCTTCCAGCCCCATCTCAGCCTGAGTCCCTGTAGCTGGCACAGAACCCTGGAACCTGCTTCCTTATCCGTCCCGGGAGGTGCCCAGCCTCATCCTCCCCACCCACAAGGTCCCTGCTTCTCCCTCCCTTCTGGTTTTCTCCGGTGCTTCCAGCTCACACAGCAGCTCCCCCCATTCCTGGCCAAATGCTATTTAAATTCTGAATTTTGTCCTCTGGCTAACTGTCATTTAATTTTCTCATCCTCTTGGCTTAAAGCCAAAGAGTATTCTTTCCAAATAAAAATGGTAAAGACCTTTTTTTCCCTCTCCCAAGATTCTTATGTAAATGCAATGCAGCCTGCTGTTAGGAGGGAATATTCATAAGCCAGTTCTGTTATCGATTATTAACATCAGCTTCGAGATCTAGATCCCTTTTGGCTACAAAAGCCCCACGTATTCATTGTAGAATATTTGAAAACTGCAGAGCAGTATACAAAAGAAAAGAGAATAACCTGTTAGCTTACCAGAGAGGAGAAACTGCTGCGAACATTTCAGGACCTCTCCTGCTGGTGTTGTCAGCAAGATGGAGAGGGACAGGATCATCTTCTTTAACATAATTTTTTCTTTTGATCATTGTCACTCAGCATGACAGAAGCGGCAGTGTTCAAAATCGTGATTTTAATGCCTATGTAATGTTCCATTGTGGAGACTTACTTAAGATGCAATTGTTTTGTTGTTTTGAGACGTTTAGCTTAATTCCATTTCTCAGCAGTAATGAACACAAAAGGAACACCTCTACTAGCTCGTTGCTTGCGAAGGACCTGTGCAGGGCAGTGGTTTGGACCCAAGCCTTGGAAGTGACTAGAACACTGTCTGAAAGTGAAGTTGCTCAGTCGTGCCCGACTCTTTGCGACCCCATGGATAGTAGCCTGCACCAAGCTCCTCTGTCCATGGGATTTTCAGGGCAAGAGTACTGGGGTGGGTTGCCATTTCCTTCTCCAGGGAATCTTCCCAACCCAGGGATTGAACCCAGGTCTTTCACATTGTAGACAGACGCTTTACCGTCTCAGCCACCATGTAAGTCCAGAACACTGTCTGCTGCTGCTAAGTCACTTCAGTCGTGTCTGACTCTGCGTGACCCCATAGACGTCAGCCCACCAGGCTTTCCTGCCCCTGGGATTCTCCAGGCAAGAAAACTGGAGTGGGTTGCCATTTCCTTCTCCAATGCATGAAAGCGAAAAAGTCAAAGTGAAGTTGCTCAGTTGTGTCTGACTCTTCGCGACCCCATGGACTGCAGCCCACCAGGCTCCTCCACCCATGGGATTTTCCAGGCAAGAGTACTGGAGTGGGGTGCCATTGCCTTCTCCGAAACACTGTCTAGCACTTCATAAATGTTTTTATTTTTTTGGCCGCACAGCACAGCATGTGGGATCTTAGTTCCCTGACCAGGGATCGAACCCATGGCCCCAGCATTGGAAGTGTGGAGTCTTAACTACCAGACCACCATGGGTGTCCCCATAAATGCTCTTATTATTATTAAAATTTGCTGTTAGTTTTAGTTTTAGATTAAAATTAAAATTTAGATTAAAATCTGTTTCTGGAAACGGGATTCTGGGTCAGAGGGCACACATGTGGCCACAGTTCTTCCTAGCAGGGCCACCTGGGTATGTGTTCCTCAAAGGGTGTCCCTCTCTCCACCCCCAGCCAGAGCTGGTGTCTTCACTTTATTCGGATAAGCCCTTGGGGAAACGTGCAGATTAGCGTGTAGTTGTAAGCGAAACCACTGAAGGATCTGTGTGCCCTTCGCCCCGTTCCCCCCAGTGTGACATCCTGCAAAGTTACAGTCTGGGGTCATGGCCAGAATATTACAGTGGGACAGTCCCCTGCCTTATTCAGACTTCCTCATTTTCTTGTGCTCATTTGAGGGCGTATATGGAGTTGTACAATTTAATCCCATGTGTAGGGTCTGGTATCCTCCACCACAGTCACGGCAGAAGACAGTCCAGCCCTTTCATGACCACACCCACCTCCTCCCTCCACCCCCACCCCTACCCCACCCCAACGCTGTCTGTTCTAACTTTGTCATAGCAGAAATGTCATATGAGTGGAGCCATCCAGTATGTAAGCTTTGGGGGTTAACTTTTATTCACATAGCGTACATCCCTTGGGATCCATCTCAGCTGTCTAGATCAATAATTCATCCACAGTGCGGATGGACCAGAGTTTGTTTAACATTCACCCGTTGAAGGGCATCTGGGTTGCTTCCAGATTTGGGCTCTCCGTCCCTTTGTCGTTCTTGCCAGTGTGATGATTTTCCTTCCATTTCTTGGAGGCCAGTGTGGCTATTTTTAGAAGTCAGTACCCTCGTTTGGTTGGGTGGAGATTTCTGATGTCAGTGGGACATGCATAATTCATCATCATCAAGATACAAGAGTAAATACAGCTGTGGTGAAGTGTTAGATTTAAGATGCTGGGGGCTGAGATCCATAGTCCACGTGGATGGAGCAAGGAGAGGACCAGAGCCTCCAGGTCTGATCAACAGAGGAGGAAGCCAGAGCTGAGAACCACTTGGAGCAGCAGAGCTCGCCTTGTGCCCTCGGGAAGGACAACCTGCCTTTCTGTCCTCCCCTGTCTCCCCTCCCTCCTTCAGGACCTCACATCCTGGTGTCTGCAGACCTCCCCACCCCAATCACTCTCTTCTTCAGCTGTAGTCATTTAAAATCACTTCGAGGAAAAAAAAAAAAACTGCACTAGAATTATAATTAGGAAGATTTTGCTCAAGATTCGTTACTCCAAGTTCAAAGATGCTCTGTGAAATTTGTTGCTAAGGCAGTTGATAAAAAATTTCACATTCAGTGTGAGCGTCACAGCAAGACAATGAACGTAATTGTATGTTTTACAACCAACCCCAAAAGCACAACTTACCTGACACAGATAATGTTTAATGACTTTGAAAGGGAAGTAATGCCATCCTGGTTTATGAGCCCCGTGAGATGTCTCTCTCAAGAAAAAAACTGTAGCCGGTCTTGAAGAGAGAATTCCCAGGGACGCACTACTCTCTCGGGAGGTCTCCGACCAGCCCTTGTCCTGCCTGGTGCCTGGTCCCTGCCCAGCATTCACACACTGAGCTTCTCTTTCGTGATCGCGGTGGGTTTTGGCTTTCCCAGACTGCAAAACTCAGCCCAAACCTAAATTGCCACATGGTTATCTCATTTGTCCAGGACTGGGAGCGTTTCACAGCGTGGAGCCACAAATGTCGAGTGAGAAACCCACAGCTTCCAGTGGTCACTGACTTTACGCCAACCCAAACTAGCGTTTGACAAACCCAGCAAGAAATGTTCTCAGCAGCTGCAAGGAAGTGCCTCAGACAGAGTTAGGAAACCGAGCTCAGGGCACCAAGATGTGGAAGGGCGATCATCGCAGCCCCTGAGGGTGCTCAGAGGTTGTCTTGGCTGTCTCTCAGCTTTCTAGGTTGCTCTGCTCTCTTAACCACTGCCCCGCCCATGTGGGCTCCCAGTTACTCAGCAGGGAAATAGTGTCCTCGGCAGCCACATTTGGGCTGAGTAGATGCTGAAATGGCCAGAGTAAATGGGGCAGAGACCATGACAAGTCATTTCCACCTGTGGAGACCAAATGGAAGGATGCTACACCCGATCTTGTGTTTGAACGCCCCAGCCACGGCCTCCAGGCTTGTTCTGTGCCTGGACTGCTGGGAGCCAACCCTGGACTCCTCCATCCGCCACCGTAAAGAGGGGGAAGCAAAAAGTCAGAGGAGAGCAGGTAATGGACATTAATGCCAGCATTTTGGGAAACTTTCTTTTAAGAAGTTCACCTGTGTGAATTCCACATGTGAATTTCAAGTTGTGTGTGTCAGGGCCATAACCCTCAAGCGCATACTATAAAAATCAGAGCTGACGCTGGTGAAGATGGAACACAGCATCTTTTCATAGCAGCCATGGTTCTCATGGGGCTGGCCAGCCATGTACCATGGTCACGGATGCACAGACAAGGGTAGGGAGTAAAGTCAGAGACCCAGGGGACAGAGTCTGAGCTGCATAAAAGCCTGTGTGTCACAGTCCAGGAGGTTTCCCCACAGCAGAGTCCATTGCTGAACTGATGGCCTGGTCACCAGAGATATCTCACTGCACCATCCAATCCAAACTGGAAAACAGGCCTGCTGCTGCTGCTGTTTCATCACTCAGTCATATCTGACTCTTTGTGGATCCATGGACTATAGCCCACCAGGCTCTTCTGTTCATGGAATTCCCCAGGCAAGAGTACTGGGTGGGTTGCCATTCCCTTCTCTGGGAGATCTTCTTGATCCAGGGGTTGAATCCATGTCTCCTGTGTCTCCTGCATTGACAGGCAGATTCTTTACCACTGAGCCACCAGGGAAGCCCAAAAAATAGTACACTTTGGGCTTAATTCTGCCCCTTCAGATTCACACACACGCACGCACGCACACACACGCACGACACACACACACACACACACACACACACACACACACACAAACACGGCAGGTGAGCCAGATCACAGTTTGAATGGAGAGGCAGACTCAGAAGAGCCCTGGAAGGGTCCATGAGCCAAGGTGGGGAAGTGGATGCAGGATCCTCTCAGGAGGTGGAAGACCCTCCCTGTTGGAACAGGTCCAGCATGCATAGGTGGGGCTGCCCCGTTCTGTGGGTGAACTTCAGGGCCTGTGCAGCTCCCTCTGAGGCCTAGAGTCCCACCCCTCCCCATTGCTGGGTGACCTGTGTCCTGGTTCCCACCCATCCCATCAGAATCAGTTTCCACTCCGGGTCATCTCAGCCATTCTATGTTCATGCGGGTCCACTCTCCTGTACAGTGTCCCAGTGCTGAAACACGTAGCCGTGTCTCCCGGCAAGAAGTCGTGGTTGGAACCTCTCCCAAGGAACGTGAAACCCCTCCCTTCTGGCTTGTTTGCAGGAAGACCACAGAGTGCCCGCCAGGAGCCCCGCTGGGCAATGATCAAATCCCCATCCTCCTAACCTCGAAACCAGAAACTCGATTATCTAAGCTGCCTGGGGGCTTGGACACCACCTGTCCACCTGCTTTTTGACACATGGACAGCAGTGTGTGGCTTGAACACGGGAACTCGAGGGCTGCTTTCTGCATCCTCCCGTCCATGAACCTCTGAAGGGGGTCTCCCAGGGGAGAGAGAGGAAAACGCAATAGGGTCCCATCCCTGGAGGAGACCTCCAGACTCAGAATGAACAAGAAGTCACCCCCAAGCCTTCAGAAACTGCCATCCTGTCTCTCTAACCCCAAGGCCACCTGGACACCGGTTGACAGCGCTCTGACCATCTGTCACACCCTGGTTTCTAAGTGTGTTGGTGGAGGTGCTGTCAGTACCAAGAAACAGAACGTGCTGGTGCCAACTCAAGACGCTGGGCTCTCCTGCCCCTCCCCCCGCCCCCTGTGATCTGGCCTCCCTCCCCTCTCTTCTCCAGGGCCGTTTCCGCAGTGATCTCACGGGTGGCCGGTGAGGTCGGCCTGGGTCCCGTGACCCTGGGACTCACCCCAATTGCCACCAGCTCCGAATTGCTTAGTAAAGTCGGAAAGATCCCTTGGAGGAGGAAATGGCAACCCACTCCAGTATTCTTGCTTGGAGAATCCCATAGACAGAGGAGCCTGGCAGGCTACAGTCTATGGGGTTGCAAAGAGTCAGATACGACTGAGCGACTAAACACACACACACACACACACACACACACACACAAAGAGCCTGTGTTTGGGTCACATGTGTGCACTGAACAGAGGGAGACCTGGGCTGTGGTTCTGGCTCCCTGACCACTTGCCGGCTGGGCCCAAGGGAGCCTTGTCCACCTCTGTGTGCTACCTCCCATGGGGGCCCTTTGGAACGGGGCTTGGCAGGTGGTTGGCACTCCCTGAGTGTCCTTTTCCTGACTCTGCAGGCAACCAGTAGGTTCCAGCACCAGAGTTCCCTGTGACCTTCACAGGTCCCCGCTGAATACACGGAACGATCAGCGTTCTACAGACGAGAGGCCTCTGGGTTCTCATTTGTTTCTCTTGTCTTGTGTTCATATTGCGGAGCTGCCAGTCAAACCCCGTGGAAGGATTGGGGTGATCCATCGTGCTTACTGATGAACAACAGCCGGTTCTGCCTCTAGTCGGATGGCAATATAAAATCTTTATTCCTCTGTTAATCTTGCTGTCTCCACATCTCACTTATAAGTTTCATTTCACCAACACTTTTTTTTTTTTAACTGCTGTTTATTTCTGGATCGAGGATAAAGGATTTGCAGAATGATTCAGCGTGGGAACAGAGAGCCTTGTGCCCCCCTGACCAGGCTGCCTGGGGGATCTTCCCACGCCAACCATGCATTTGTGGGGCACGGGCTGCTTTCCCACGCCAGGAACAATCAGTCTAGGCCGGAAGCTTCTCCTGGCACCTGGCAAAGAGCTGGGCTGTCTGGGCATGTCCCACGTTAGATTCACGTGCTGCTGATGTTAGGGTTCGTGTGATGTTCCAGCCCTAGCTTCTCATCTGTGTTGTCCCCACTAAAGGCTTCTCAACTATTAATAATAAGGTGAAAGCCTGATCAAACACACATGTAAAGTGGCCACACATGGAAGAATTTTGCCCTAACGACGTCTTAGCTGAAGGAGGAAACTGATAAGATGTCACAACTGGTTCACAAGAGAAATCAAAGAATCAGGCATTTCTGTACAGTAGAGGCCTGCTGAAATGGATTTACAGGTGGACACAGCATGGTTTTCCATTGCAATAGAAGACACCCAATGCAGTCTTTTCTGCTTATTTCTGATTTCCTTCCAGCCCCCCACCCCCCGGCCTGGTGTCAAAAATCATCTCTAAGCCTGTTCTGGACACAGGAGAAGGCTGGCCTCCCTCCCTGGGTTGAGCTGAATCAGTCACAAGGGGCAGCGAGAATGGCAGTGTGCCCCGTGGGCGCTCCTGGACTTGCTTTGCTGGAAGCCTTCATAATTGGACTCTTTACAGCTTCTATTATTTGCCATCCCGAGGTTAGGAAACCATCACAAAAGACTCACCTCTAGATTTCGTCAGCGGTGCTTATAAAGTTGGGCAAACTCACTTCTTGTCGAGGTCCCCCGTATATTCCAGGCTCTAGGTCTGTCTTCCCTGGGGAGGGCCTGCTCAGCTGTGACTTCCTGGAGCCACGCTCCACTCCTGACCAGCATCTATCTGGTCATGACCTGCAAGCCGCCTCGCCCCTCTCTGGAATCTTTGGGCAAATCAAATGTTCACAGACAAAGCTGCCCTACCCTCCGCCCCCGCCCACCTCTGCCCTTTACTGGGGTCTGGAGAAAACTCATAAAGTCAGTCTGCACCAGATGGACATGAACTTCAGAAAGGTTCAAATGGGAAAGTCAGAAATGGCCCCTCGTCAGTGATGGGGTGGCCGGACTCCATACCTCACCCTGCACGGGCACTGCCCTAGAAGCCAAGGCATGAATGAAAGCCGTGCCAGGGGCCCTGGAGGTGTGCTGTCCTGAGAACACAGTGGATGAAGGCAAGATCCTGCTGGCAGTGGAGCTGGGAGGCCCTGTGCAGAAGCTGCGCCAAGTCCTGATGGCTGGGAGGAAGAGAGGGGAGGAGAGCCCCTGGGAAGCAGGGCCCCTCCAGGGAGGGGTGCCCATGGACTAGAGTGAAGGCGGGCTGAGAGTTTCGCCAGGACACAGGCTCCAGGGACACACTCCAGAACCTCAGGAGCCCAGCGGGGAGGTGGACCTTCCTTCCACCGTGGACGCACAGGGCAGCAAAGGCTTCTACACAGAAAGGCAGCACCACCAGGCCTGAGTTCTAGAAACTGAGGCTGGGTGCTGGGCCCGGAGCCTGCAGCGCCAGTGCAAAGGTGCTGCAGGGGTCCTGGTGGACCTGCACTGAGCCAGGACGGTGGCCTCGGGTGGACAGTGCCCACCAATGGCCCCGTCACTGGGGAATGCAGACACCACCTGGGGTGGGGGGTGGCGTGGGCAGCCTGGACGGCGGTGCTGGCTTTGCCTCAGCGTTGCCAGGCCAGTGGCACACAGGAGCTGTGGTAGTCAGGGAACGGCCACGTTTGTGGGGAAAATATCTGCTTGCTCTATTTCACTCTTTCCAATTAAAAAAAGATGCAGACCGATCTGGCTGAAAAAAAAAAACAGTGCTCTGGGCACTGAAAAATCCCCACTCTGTTCAACGTGGCTCTGCCCATGTTCAGTGCAGTGTCTCTGTCCACTCCTGCTGGTGAGCAGAGGGGCCTTACAGCCATTCCCAGGGAGAACACTGAAGGAAAACAGCTATTGTGATGAAAACAGGAGCCTTGGTGGGGACTGTCCGTGCCCCGTCCAGCCTTGGAGAAGAACCGCAGGCTGTACTTGAAGCCCCCTCTCCCAGGGAGCGATTCTGGAGCCCACACTCACAGTCGAGACCCCTTGGACAAAAGGTGCAGGTGTGAACGTGTTTCTCTCCTGTCCAGCCAGGACTGGACACCCAGGCCGGGTGCAGAATTAATTGCATTGCGTGAAATTTGTTCCCTGTGTGGACCCACAGTTCCAACCACATCCTTTCTCATTGTGATTCCCTGTCTGATTTAGTGCTGCAGCCCCAGTCCCCAAATCCTAAAAGGCAATCTTTTAATCTAATGACCTTAAAATTGTTTTTTAACATAATGGCCCCAGAGGTCGTTGGAGCTTCCCGCACCCACCCCGCAATATGGGGTATCATTAAGCCGAGGCTGTGGGTGGTACACCAAACGTCACCAGCGGGGCGCAGGGCAGCGTCACCTGCCAGTGTGTTTACCTGGCTGACAGCGCTGTTTCTCACAACTCTGCAACGAACAAGAGAGTCGTGTTTTTCTCAACTTGCGTAAGTCAACTCAATGAGATGTGCATGTAGCATTCCAGAGCCCACGGTGATTTTGGTTTTTTCTTTGTAAGATTAATCTGCAGGTCGGGAGCAGAGAGAACCCCCTGGAATCTGACATCACCATGGAAACCAGCTGCCGCACTCCTGCCCACCCCTCACAGCCATGTGCTTCTGTTTTTGCAGGTGGTCTTTAGCAAGTATTGCAACTCCAGTGATATTATGGACCTGTTCTGCATCGCTACTGGCCTGCCTCGGTGAGTGACTCCGAGTCACCCCACCAGAGGGTTGCCTTTAAATTCACCTGGAAGGGCAGGTACCTGGGAGGCCGAGTGGCGGAGTGTAGGGGATGAGAGGCCTGGAAGGGCTGATGGACTCACCTTGCACCTTGCACATGGGACCTTTCGAATCAATGGATGAGTCCCTGGAGGTTTCAGCCACTGCTGCCGGCTGCGCACCAACAACCATAGCTGTGTTAGTGGAGTGAACCATTGGGCGGGATTAGGCAGAAACTGCCGTTTTAAAGTTTCTTTTTTTTTCTTTGTTTTGGGAGAAAGGATAAAGAAGGGTGGTAATGTTTAGGCTGTGATCCCCCAGCCCCAGATGACCCAGGGATCCAGATCAACGTTTAAGAAAAAAACTAATATCAGAAATAAGTTGAAAAGACCAGAAACCTACCCTCAAGAACCACAGTCAGCAGTTTGTTCTAGCAAGTGAATTTTCTGTCCTAACTTCATGACTATAGAGAGTAATCAGGAATAACTTTGACCTGCAGTTAACTTTAAAGTTACGACCCAGGTCAAGGAGGGTGAGAAGGAAGGACAGTCAGGACCTTTCAGAGTCAGGTGAGAAAAGGAGAGTCAGGCAATAGGTTACATGCTTGAAATTACAGCAAGTGGCAGCTTGGAGCAACAAGAAATGGCCCACAGTTTGGGGCATCTTTTGATAAGCAGTGTGCTAAGAAATAAATATATATTCCTTTTTAGAACAACCCTGCGATTCAGGTGTCACTGCCACGGCACAGATTTTAAAAATACACAACTGAAAACCAGAGTTAAGTCATGTGATTAAGACAACACCTTGGGTGAGAGGCCCCCCAGAGATGGAGGTTAGAGGAAGATTCAACTTATCCTCTTAAAACTGTTTAGTAGGAGAGCTTTTTGCCTGTTTAGATGGACTCCCCCAGGAAATGAAAGGGAAAAGCAAACCCTGAATTCATTACCAGCTGATATAAATGTTCATTTCTACTTTACCATAGTTTTATTGAGCCTCCCAACTCAACAAATTAGACTCTCTCCAATTCCCATTTCAAATCACTTACACATCTGCTGAGCACTTAAAACCGCACCTGCAACCCTTAATTCTGTTACCAAGCTGAGGGCCAGAGTCTTGGGGCCGAGCACTCAGAGCCCTGTGAGCAGGACTGCCTGGTGCTCAGGTTCCTACCTCAGGGGAGGCCCAGATTCAAGTGTGTACCCAGGAGACAACATCGGGGTAAAGACAACAGCTTCTCCTGTCTTCCAGGAACACCACCATCTCCCTCCTGACCACGGATGATGCCATGGTCTCCATTGACCCCACCATGCCCGCCAATTCAGAACGGTAAGTGGCTGGCAGGCTTCATCAGCTCTTTCTCGCCATGTCTGACAGCTCTCTGCAGGCATGGCGGGGTCTCCAGGGTTGTTTTCTTAATGTGTGGATGCAGGGAAATCTGTGTTTAAGCCAAAGATGGGAGAGTCTGGGTAGGAGGCTTCTGGTTACTGTCCAGAACTTTGCAGGAAAGCGGCAGCTCTAAGTGTGGCCAGGGACCTTGCCAAGGGTCCACAGGAGCCCTCTGAGGGGGTAGTTACAGATGGAGAAGCCGAGGACTAAGTGACCGCAGCAGAGCCGGCCCCTGTCCATCAGAGCAGGAGAGCCCCTGGTGACACTGGGCATTGACCGCTTGAGCAAGTGCTGCCCACCGGCTATTCTGCCCAGTGATGGGAGGAAGCCTGGGCGCTGGAGGAACGGAACCAGGAGAGGCCGGAGAGGTAGAGACTCAGGCAGTAAACACATCTGTGAACATCAGTAAAACAGCCTGGCCGCTTGTGGACAGAGGGAAGACGAGGACCGAGCAGAGCCTCCCACTCGTACCCCGCCCTCTGCCCAGTAGCCGGAGTCCCCGGCAGTCCCCACTTTATATTTTCAGTGGGGCCAGGCAGAATCCAAACCGTGCTCCATGCGAGGCTAGGAGCCGGAGCGAGATTGGCCATGGGGTACCCCTGGGGACCCCTGCCTGTTGCTCCTGCCGCCTACTGCATCCCCCTTTAAGCAACACAAGTCAACCCAGCCATCCAGGCGGACCGATACAGCTGCTCCAGCCTGCAGGAGGGGGCGTGCCCAGGCAGACCCTCTCACATTCCAGCCACCGGAGGGCCCCTGGCAACCTGATGGCAGTGTGGAAATATTTAGGCTCCAGGGATGGGGTCCCTGGGACCTCCGATGTAAGTGCCTTAAAGTTTCCCCCGACCCAAGGTGCGTGCACATCTGAGCTGAGCAAACGTCAGTTATCGCTCGGACCTGGGTGCAGGGCGCCCAGTCACCGGCAAGGACTGCCAGTGAGAACTGCCAGGCTTTGGTGCAGAAAGCCGAGGAAGTAACAAACCCCAGGAGGTACGAAGTCCTAGAACATTCGAACAACCTCCACTGTCCTTTGAGCTCAGTGGTGGGTGGCCAGTACTGTCCTGCCCTGAGCACTGGGTGCTTCTGCCAGGCCTCCCCTCCCCCTCCTTTTGCGTCCATCAGTCTCCTGAATTTTTAATTTCATCATCAGGAGTTTCTGCTCCCACGTGCTGTGGCGCTGATTACGCTCTGATTATCGGCTCCGGGCTCCCCGGAAGGAAGAATGCTAATTGAATCCCCAAAGACTCCAAGAACATTGTTGTAAATTGCAGCACCAGCTCCAGCCTGACCCAGATCTGTATTCATGAGGAAAGGCACAAGTGACCTGTCACCCTCGACGTCCACAAGATAAAATGATGTCATCAGAGGGGAAGTGTCCTGTCCGTGCGATCTGGTCTCTGATGGAGCAAAGCTGCATGTTTCCTGAATTAGTTAAAGCAGTTTGTAGGTTGTCTATTCTGTTTTGTCACTTCATCATATCTCGTTTGGCACTTTATTCTGTGCCAGCCCTTGTCAATGGCGTGCAGTTTTGTTCCCCAGGAGACTCTGGGAGAAGTCTAATGTTTTGGCTGCCACAGCAGGGACAGGTGTCTAGCACCCAGAGGGCAGAGACCAGGGCTGCTGCTCCATGTCCCCGAGCCAAGGGCCAGCCCCACCCCCCACCCCAGACTCACCTGCCCGAAGGTCAATGGCGCAGAGGCTGGGAACTGGTATTAGTGTTCCCCACAACTTTCTCTTTGCAGACATACGCGTTGCCCCCAGCCTCATGTGCATCCCCAGGAGCTGGTTGAAGCAGAGCCTCTTCCCTCCTGCTCCCCAACCCCTCCATCTGGTTCCCTAGGTCTGGGGTGGGGCCCCAGAACTGGCATTTCCGCAGGTTCCCAGGTGGTGGTGATGTTGGCCGGCCCCCCTTGATCACCGTTCTGACCACTGAGCATCTCTGTCTGCTCCCTTCACCCACCCGCTACATTTGGGGTTGTGGACCTTTTCCATTTTTGGAGCTTCCTCCTCCAGCTTCTCCCCGTCTGTGTTTGTTTTCTTGCTCTCAGCCCTGAAGAGGCAGTATTCCCAAAGTTTCATACCCAAGCCCCCATCCACGCCTCCCATCTGCTCCTTTGCCTCCTGCTCCAGTCCCACTGTTCCAGCTGCCACTGGGATGTCCTGCCCATTTCATATATGCATAGAGTGATCTAGCCCAACAGAACAGTGACCATCAGCTCTGCCTAAAGGTTTAAACCACCAGGGATCTTCAAAAAGGTGCTGAAGGACCTAGTAAATTCAGATTTGTGAGGGATTTATTTTTAAAGCTCACCAGGTGATTCCAGGGCTTCCCCAGTGGCTCAGTGGTCAAGAATCCACCTACAGTGCAGGAGGCCCAGGTTCGATCCCTGGGTCGGGAAGACCTTCTGGAGAAGGAAATGGCAACCCACTCCAGTACTCTTGCTTGAAGAATCCCATGGACAGAGGAGCCTGGCGGGCTACAGCCCATGGGGTCACAAAGAGTCAGACAGGACCGAGGGACTAAACCAAACAACAAAGGTGATTGGAACATGCGACACCAGAGTCACAGATGTAAAGTGTGGGAAACCTAGGAAACTGCCCTTGACCCCAGCAGTGACCAGAAGGTCATGTCCACCAGACACAGGGTTTCCCTTTTTGGAAAGTGCTGGATGACTTTTGCTTCTTCCATGGGGTCGCTGAGGGTCGGACACGACTGGGCGACTTCACTTTCACTTTTCACTTTCATGCATTGGAGAAGGCAATGGCAACCCAGTCCAGTGTTCTTGCCTGGAGAATCCCAGGGACGGGGGAGCCTGGTGGGCTGCCGTCTATGGGGTCGCACAGTCGGACACGACTGAAGTGACTTAGCAGTAGCAGCAGCAGAAGACAGTCACATCAGGTTGTGTCCCTCCAGCTTCCTCCATCCTGGTCAGTGCCTGTCCACCCCCCACCCCCACCCCCGCCAGCCTCAGACTCAGGAACCACCTTGCAAGAGGGGCTCCCTGGGGGCACCAGATGGTCCACCTCACCTGCCTTCTGCCCAGTTCATGCTCTCATGGGGGCGTTTTCACAGCCTTTTCTCCAAATTCCAAAGACTCTTGATGGTGATCAGCTGGATACCAATCAGAAATCAGGGTCCCAGTTGCCCCGTCTCTTATACTAATTTTTTCAGCTCATTTCAAGCCAAATTTCATGACCTTCTGACTTTCTCTTCAAAATACTTCTTATGTTAATGATCAGAGAATGTTTCAGACCAGCAATTTAAATAACCTGGCACATAGTCACCTAAGTCAGAGGGGCTCTTATCAAATAGTGGGCTGAGTGGCTTCCTCTTTCTTTTGGAAATGGTAAGAAAGCTGATTGCTAACCACCCAATTCCTGAAAACCAGCAAACGCAAGTAGACACATCCCAACTTTGCTCAGATCCTGCTCAGAGGGACCGAGCATCTGGTCCTTGCTGGACTGGGGACATTCTGGATCCCATGGTGTCCCACTGACAGACATGTTGCCTCCTGAGAACACCTTCTGTTTCTGCCACTAATGCTTGAAGACGCTCATCAAAGGAGAGAAACAGTCACTTAAATAGTTCAGGGAAAGATGGGGCACAGGGCAGGGCATGTGGAGAGAGGGAAGAGCCAGGAGGGCACAGCACACGTGTGACACAGTCACTCCTTTAGTTCCAGTTTTAGCCAAGCTGTGATATGTGAGGTGTCCACTGCATGAAATGGCTGAGCACTTGCATGGGTGGTGTATGTGACCACGTACGCCAGCTGGGAAATGCCTCCTGGATTCCATCCTGGCTCTCACTAAACGTGTTTGAAAAGACATAGTTACATTTCAGAAAAAGACAAATACAAGTTCAAGACAAGTGGAAAGTGGTTTATGTTGGTCCTGTTGTTGAGGAAGAAATAATGAAGCTGCAACTCATTTTCGGGCCGAGGCAGGAGTTTATTCAATCGTGGAAGCACCGTGACTGGTCCTGAGAACATTCCTGCCGTTGAGAATGAAGAGGATTAAGGATGGAGGAGCCAAGTGCCATTTTGCAGGGCCCGGCTGTGGGCAGCGTGTGCTGGGACGCACGGCTCTGCCTCTCCCCCACCCACCTCCCTCACCTGCTCGGCTGGTTCACCACCACTACCCACACCCGCATCAGGCCTGTGGGGAGGAAGGGAGGAGAGACAGTCTTATGGCCGCAGAGGAGGGGAGAGAAAAGAAAAACAGGGATGAGGGGGAGGGAGGGAAAGCGCCAGGCTCCCTCTATCCCCACTGCCCCAGCGTCAGTGCTGCTTATGGGGGAAGGGTGCGGAGGGAGGAGGAGAGGGGGTAGTGATGCTCACCTCGCCGTGGCTCTCCACCCTCTCACTTGGTTACCCAGACTCCAGCCCCTCACTCCTCTCCTGGGTGGGACCAACACATGGCCCAGAGCACGCCACAGCTGGTTCACAGTCAGCTCCATGCACATTCCGGGGGTTTCAGCGAGCCCCGCCCCTCCGGAGCTCCTCTCCCAGTCTGCAAGCTGACGCCTGCCAGGGTGGGGGAAACCCTGACAGGGAAGATGGAGTCACCCTGCTCAGTCGGTCGGTGTGAGGACCAAGACTGCTGGTACTACCTTGGCTGAGCCCTCCCTGCCACGAGCTCAGCAGGTGGGACCACACTTCACACTGCATGGTTCTGAGGAGGGTGCTCTGTGATCTGCCAGGACCCAAATACCATTACTGTGAAGCCTCTGTAGTGAAGGTACCCACATCCCAAATAACCAGCTTCCAGGGCAAAGTGCTTCCATGAGGAGGTCTAGGGGCCTTGCCCCTCCATACGCTTTTCCAGGAGGAACCCCCCTCATGGGGAGGCCAAGATTTGAGACCCTCATGGAGTTGTTTGTCCATCAGCCATAGTGCCACGCAGCTGTTATTTTTATACTTTATCGGCATTTTACATTGCCGACAATTTTTTTTCTGTGGCCTGGAAACCATTAAACCACAGGTATGAGCCCAGTTAACACTGGAGGCAAAGGACCCACCTGCCAATGCAGTTAGACATCCCAGAGATGCCTGGGTCAGAAAGATCCCCTGGAGGAGGGCACGGCAACTGACTCCAGTATTCCTGCCTGGAGAATCCTGTGGACAGAGGAGCCTGGTGGGCTGCTGTCCGTGGGGCCACACAGAGTCAGACGTGCCTGAAGTGACTCAGCTCACAGGCAGGCTCGGTGTTTGATATGCATCCTTCCAGAGCCTGTGCTTTCCTCCAGGGCTTAGCTGGCTGGCTGGCTGTGACCCTGTCTCTTGCTCCATCTCCCTAATGAAGTGTCATGGGCATCCCTCCACCTCGGTACTTGGACACTGTCTCCATCTTTTTAACAACCTCGCGACCTTCCACAGTTCAGCTGATGCATCATCCACCCCCAGGGGAGAGGGGCCTGAGTATCTCTTAGCCATTCGAAAGGTAGCAGCCTTGTCCTTTCAAGGTGTACTTGACCGTGGAACGTTGGGTCCATGAGGGCAAAGCCTTTTTGTCTGGCTCGCTGTTATGTCACCAGAACCCAACCACACTGAACACTCTGAAAAAAATGTGCTGAATGAATGAACAAGTGGCATATGAAGATATCCCGGTACGATAGGGGTGCCCAAACTCCAGGATCTAATACCTGATGATCTGAGGTGGAGCAGATGTAATAATACTAGAAGTAAAGTGCATAATAAATGTAACGCACTTGAAGCATCCCAGAGTCACCCCCTCACCTCCACCGTCCGTGGAAAACTGTCTTCCGTGAAACCAGGCCCTGGTACCAGAAGGTTGGGGGCCGCTGCCGTAAGAGAGAATCAAAGGAGTTACTAGTTTCATTCCTAGGTTCACCTGATGAGACCGTGGATTTTAAACTTGACTCCGTGCCGCTCGGTTGCTCTCCCCAGGCTGCTGGCAGTCCGTACTCCCACCAGCAACACCTGCCGGAGTCTGATTCCCTGTACCCTGTAACACTCTTGTCATCAGGTTCTAGAATTTTGCCAAACCGTTGGGTAAAAAAATAGCCTCTTTGTTGAGGTGCCTCTCTCTATTTTTGTTAACTGTTGTCAACCATTGCCTGTTCCTATTCTTTGCCGTTTCCCATTGACTTAATCATCTCCCCCCACCCCCAGCTTTGCTTGTATGTCAGGGACTGTGACCTTCAATCTGTGGTGACATCACCAGTGTCCTCTCCCTACCCCCATGGGTCTCTTGATTACTGGTGATGACATCACCAAGGTGCCAGTGCATTTTCACCTGAGTTATTGACACCATCCTGTCTTGTGTACGTGGGGGATACCGTTGGCAGGAGTTCAAACCAAGCCAAAGTGGGAGAGCCTCCTGCATCAGCCAGGTGTCAAGGCAGACCAAAGCAACTCTGCCATCCCAGCTGCATTCAACATGCTTGCTTTATTAACCAAATATGAACGTGACAGAGGGGGTCCATTATTTAAATAATATATTTAAAGTGCTGAGAATTTCTCTGAATGAAGAAGCTCAGAACCACCAAAGAAGCTCATTTTTTTAAAAGACCTAATTCACTGATGACTTCTAATTCAGCCCAAGTGCTTATCTTTTGGGCCAGATGTGTGTGGACGTCTTTGACGGCGTCTTACAGTGGAACTGCCTTCTCTCTTGCAGAACTCCCTACAAAGTGAGACCCGTGGCCATCAAGCAACTCTCTGGTAAGGCCTTGCTATCCTTTTTTTAAATTAAAACAATATAGGAAGCTGTAGGCTGCCCCTGGATTGAATATGTATGAGTTAAGCGTTGAATTGAAGCCCGGTGCCGTTACAGAATGTAAAGTCACATACTGCTGTTAAGGCAGCCATTCTGTGTCCTCCACGACCCCCCAGGTGCCCAGCCCCCCAGAATACCCTGTCCTGACCACCTGGCAGACGCTGGGTGACACCCCACTCCTGTCTCCCTGGGCCAGTACCTGTGCTGTCCATTCAGACTGTAACGCAAGAAGGCCAGCCCTCAGGAGGCCTCGTAGACTCAGTGGTGTTGGTTTGTTAAAGTCCCATTGCCTTCTGGATCTATTTATGTATGACATCCGGAATAATATGCTCCTGTTTAAGTGTATATTTTGATAAGGCTTTGAAAGTTTTATCCATCCTTGTCAGCTGTCACCAAAACCAAGACCAGGAACGTTTCCACCACCTAAAAATGTCCTCTTGCGCCTTTTCCTGCTTAACTCCGGCCCCTCTGCTACAGGTCTGTGCCAACCACACCCTCTCTCTGAAACCACAGGTTAGATGTGTCTTTTGAGACTTTCATAGAGAAGAAATTACATAAAATGTACCCTTTTTTCACCCAACGTTGGTTTTGAGACTCGTCCGTGTGTTGTATATGTCATTCTTTCCTTTTTATTGGCGAGTACTGTTCCAGGTGTGGCCAGTCCACAGTTTGTTTATCCATTCACCTGTTGAAGGACAGCTGGGTTATTTCAGGTTGGGAGCTTTTATGAATAAGGCAACTGTGAGTATCCAAGCATTTACAGGGACATAACATTTTTATTTTCCTTGGAGTCGGTGGGATTGAATGGATTACTGGGTCATGTGGCTTAGTACACATTTCATTTTATTAAAAAAAAAAAAATACTTGCATGCAGTTCCTTTCCTTCTAATGATCCAGATCTAATGGGCTCTCCTTCTTCTAGCTACTGAAAGAGGAAGCTTGCCTCATTAATATAGATCTTTCTTTTTTTATATAATAACATAAAGCTAGAGATTTCCCTCAGAACATACTTTAGCTATATCTCACAAATTTTGATGTGTTGTGTTTTCATTTTTATTCAGCTTAAAATATTTTCTAATTTACCTTGTCTTTCTTTTTCTGATCCATTTGTTATTTAGAAGTATATTACTTAATTTTCAAATAGTTGGGTATTTTCCAGCCATCTTTCTGGTACTGATTTCTATTTTTTTCTAATTTATCTTTGGCTGTGCTGGGTCTTCGTCGCTGTGTGAGGGCTATTCTCTAGGTGCAGCATGGACTTACTGCAACGGCTTCTCTTGTTGCAGAGCAGAGGCTCTAGGTGCATGGTCTTCGGTAGCTGCAGCTTGCAGACTTAGTTGACCTGTGGCATGTTGAATCCTCCTGGACCAGTGATGGAACTCATTGCCCCTGCCCTGGCAGACAGATTCTTAACCACTGGACCACCAGGAAAGTCCCTGGTATTGATTTCTGTTCAATCCTTTGTGACCATATAACTTCGGTCTTTTTTGATTTACTGAGATACACGGTGTATCTTGGGACTTCCCTGTAGCTCAGATGGTAAAGGATCTACCTGCAAAGCAGGAGACCTGGGTTTGATCCCTGGGTTAGGAACATCCTCTGGAGAAGGGAATGGCAATCCACTCCAGTATTCTTGCCTGGAGAATCCCAAGGACAGAGAAGCCTGACGGGCTAAGTCCATGGTGTCACAAAGAGTCAGACATGACTGAGCAACTAACACTACCACCTTGGTGACTGTTCCACGTACACTTAAAAAACTGTGCACTGTTGTTACTGGGTGAAAGATTCTATGAATGTCAGTTAGTTCAAGTTGGTTGATAGTATGCAGTTCAGATTTTCTGTATCTTTACTTATTTTTTGTCTACTTGTCCTGTCCATTACTGAAGGATAAGAATTGCAATATCCAACCCTGTTGTGGATATGTGGTTTCATTTCTTAGTTCTCTTGGGTTGTGCTTCATGCTTTTTCTGTTTCTCTTATTGGGTACATCCTTGGGATTGTTGTGTCTTCTTGACGAATCAACCCCTTTATTCTTATAAAAATTTGTGCTTTATCTCTGGTGCTTTTTGGTGACGCCTTCTTTACCTCATGTTACTATCACCACTCTAGCTTTGCTATATTCAGTGCTCCCAGTTATATCCCATTCCCTCTTTTTGACTTTTAACATGTTTATGTTTGAAGTGGATTTCTTATTAGTTCTGGCAATTTCAGCTTTTTGGTTACGTTTTTGAGCCATTTACGTTAAATGTAATTATCCATACGTGTGTGTGTGTGTGTGTGTGTTAGTGGCTTAGTCGTGTCCAACTCTTTGTGACCACATGGACTGTAGCCCTCCAGGCTCCTCTGTCCATGGAATTCTCCAAGCAAGAATATAGGAGTGGGTTGACATGTCCTCCTCCAGGGATCAAACCCAGGTCTCCCACATTGCAGGCAGATTGTTTACCGATCGAGCTACCCAGGAAACCCAGTTATCCATATAGTTGGGTTTAAATCTACTGAAAGTTTTTAAGCTTTGCATTTACATCACATTACATTTACATTAAGTGTAATTATCCATATAGTTGGGTTTAAATCTACTTTCTTGTTATTCATTTTCTATTGGTCTCATTTGTCTTTTTTGATATTTTCCTCTCTTTCTACACTTTTTGATGCTGAACATTTCTTAATTCCATTTTTTCCCTCCACTCTTGACTTATGAGCTGTACTGCTTTGTTTTATCTCTTTGTGGCTGTTCTTGTGTTCAGTACGTAGCATCAGCTCATCACAGTCTGCCTTTAATTATGTTACTCCACTCCACAAGAATACAAGGTTCTCAAAACAGTGAGCTTCCGTTTCTCCTGCCTCATTCTTTGTGCTTTATGTCATACTTTTTATTCCTACGCATGTTCTAAACCCCATAATACATGGTTATCATTTTTTGCTTTCAATAGTCAATTATATTTTCTTTCATGTCTTTGTATATCCATGTTTGCATTTTTGTTTTGTTGTGGGTCATCTGGATTTTGTTTTCTCCCATTAGAGAGCATGGGCTTTGTCATGGCAGATAGTTGAGTTATTACCAGTGGGTTTGATGCCTTTGAGACTTGTTTTTTAGCTTTTCTAGGTCAGTTCTTGAGAACCCCTGCTCCTGAGAAAGTTCCATCTGATGGCTGAGGTGCCATCCCTGTGGGGTCTCCACTGACCTCCTCTGACCACCACGCATTCTGCATTCCAGCTCCTTGGAGCTCAGACATTTGGAGATGAGGTTGGGAACACTGGATAAAGGTCACGGGGGCCTTGGAGGCCCACGAGGAGTTGCTGCCCTGATTCCTGTGTGGGGAGGGTGGCAGAGGTGGTGAGGAGTGACCAGACTCTGACATGTTCTGAGGGAAGAGTCATGCTTATCTCCTGGCCGGGTGGAAGTGGGATGTAAAAGAACGAATTGTCAGAGAAGCCTTGAGTTCTGGCCTGAGCCACGGATAGGGTGGCACTGTGGTACTGGAGAAGACTCCTGAGAGTCCCTTGGACAGCAAGGAGATCAAACCAGCAAATCCTAAAGGAAATCAACCCTGAATATTCATTGGAAAGATTGATGCTGAAGCAGAAACTCAACTACTCTGGCCACCAAATGCGAAGACCCCGATGGAAAAGACTTTTCACTCATTAGAAAAGACCCCGATGCTGGGAAGGATTGAGGGCAAGAGGAGAAGAGGGTGGCAGAGGATGAGAGGGTTAGATAGCATCACTGACTCAATGAACATGAGTTTGCGCAAACTCTAGGAGCTAGTGAAGGACAGGGAAGCCTGGCGTGCTGCAGTCCGTGGGGGTTACAGAGAACTGGATACGACTTAGCAACTGAACAGAACAACGTGAAGAGGGTGGAACGGCAGCCCCGTGAGAGCATGAGCTGAGGGTCGGTCTGGGCGGGGGAACATAGGTTAACCTCCTGGATCTCAGTGTCTGGTCAACGTGTCTAGAGGAGCTGTCACATCTGATCTGGATGTGATGACATGGCACTGGACCTTCAGCGTGGGTGGTGTTCTGCAGCCATGGACCTAATGAGCTCCCTCGGGAGGAAAGGACTGAGCACTGAGCCCTGAGGCCCCACCCTGGGGACTGGATTCCCTGGGAAGGATACTCGAGACTTGACACCATCAGAAGAAGGGCCTTTTAAGAAAAAAAGAGGAGAAAAAAAACAAGAGCAGGTGGATGAGATAGGGATGAGCTTCAGGAAGGGAAGACAGGGGCCTGGCAGTGTAGTCAGGTGTTTGCAGGATTGTCTCTAGGGGAAGAAGGCAAAAGGATTTCTGTGTGACTCTCTGCACTTTGGAGCTTGCTTGTGGGAGTTTTGACTCTGTGGCTCTCTTGTGCAAACACCCTCCACCTCCCATCCAGTACCACCCAAACTGGCTGCCCACAGCCTCCAGCCTTCACCCTGGCTCGGTGACCGGTCCTGGCCACACAGCCCTGAGTCAGGACCTGTCAGGAGCCTCACGTGCCCTTTAGTCATCAGGCCACATACACAATGGCGGGAAAAAGAACCCCGGGAGAGGACGCAGGAGCCTTGTGCCCAGACTCACAGGCAGCTACTGGGCCTCTGGGCCTGTCCTGTTCAGAGACCCCCGCCATCTTTGCTGAGTCACACATTTCCATAAATGCTCCTGACAGTCCTGGTGGGGCAGGCAGTGCAGAAATGCCCCCCAAGTCTTGCTGCCCTGAGATCCATGGAATTCTCCAGGCAAGAATCCTGGGGTGCACAGCCATTTTCTTCTGCAGGGAATCTTTCTGACCCAGGGATTGAACCTAGGTCTCCAGCACTGCAAGCAGATTCTTTACCATCTGAGCCACCAGGGAAGCCCATTTAGATATTAGGAAACAGTGTAGAGAAGAGTATTGTGCAAAACATGGCTTTTCATAAAAGAGACGGGGGCTGCAGGGCCTGTCTTAGGAGCAGGAAACAGCCCCTGCCCCACGAGGAAGGGCCGTGGAACAGCCGCGTCCTCCAGAACAGAGGACCCACACGACCCCGCCACCACCGTACACTGGGAAGGTCTGTGTTTACCAAACTCCATTTCAGAAAAATGTTCCCTTTGCCAGATCCTGGGAGACAGTCACACAGAGAGACTGTTTTTCCCTTTTATGAGTAAAATAAAAGTTAACGGCAGCTACAAAACTTCCATGCATCTTTTTTTATGATGACAGCACTGTTTCTTTTGAAAACCATCAGATTATTTGTCATTTTTATATGATGTGAGCACATTAAACAGTGGGCTTTTCCTAATTCTGGAATACATTACTTTAGCCTCTGCACCCACTGTGTACCCCTACCTGCCTGTGGGGAGCGAAGAGGGCAGATAACTATTGGAGTAGGGCCGCTGCATTCTTAACCCTATGATCAGAGCTCCCATGGGGAGGAGGGGTCCCTGGAGAGAAGGGACCTTTTCGCTTGTTGAATGAAGGCTGCCGGAGCCCCTTACCGAAGTCAGGACTGAACGGGAAGCTGAAAGGGTTTCAGGGAGGGGCCCCAGTGCTGCCCCCAGGATGCCTGGGCCACCAGGAGAGGACCACATGTGTCAGGCCGACCACCATCCAGAAGTGGATGTGCTGTAAAGGCAAAATACACACAGAATTTTGCAGGCCCAGTATGGAGACAAGGAATATAAAATGTGTCATGGATAATGTTTACGTTTCATGTTTTCTTATCAAGATATAATTCACATAGCATGAAATCCTCCATTTTCAAGCGCACAAATTCAGTAGTTTGTAGCGTTTTCACTCTTATCCCAGCATCACTGCCCACTGATGCCAGAATGTTTCCATCGCCCCCAGCAGAAGCCCCATAGCCTCCAGCAGCTCCTCCTGTTCCCTCTCCCTGGCAACTGCTTGTCTGCCTGCTGTCTCCACGGACAGGCCTGTTGTGGATGTGTCATATCATGAAGTATGTGGTCCTTTGCTCCCGCCTTCTTTCACTTGGCCTGATGTTGGCAGGGTTTTTCTGTGTTGCAGTGAAGGTCAGCATTCATTCCGTCTTGTGGAAGAGCCATGGGGTATTTATTACTCACCAGCTCATGGATGTTGGGATGCTTCCACTTTTTGGCTACTGTGAATGGCGCAACTGTGAACATTTGTGGGCAAATTTTCCAGGAAATGGTACGTGTTGAAATGAGGTATTTTTGAGATAAGTTGTGTTAGATAAAGTATATCGTTTAAAAAAGCAAAAGAGCCTAGCCACCTTGGAGGAAGGGTCTGAGATAAGAGCATGTGTGAACTAAGGACTCCCTTCTCCGAGTTGAGCCCCCTAACTGCAGACTTTCTCTGTTAAGGGGCAGACTATAATCTCTGAGGACTGACACCCCAAGAAGGGTCCTCCTAGTCAGAGAGAGAGTGATGGACCACCCCTCGGGGGGACAAATACCCACCAAATACGCAGTTGCCCAAAGGGATGCAAAGCAATGAGCTCAGCTGCTCTCCTGTAGCTACTCTTCCACTCGCATTTCCCAGCTTTGCCTTTGCTCCTCACACCCCACCCCACCAGCTTTCCTGGGATCACCTCCAAGTGCCCTGCTGGCGCCTGAGTCTTTGTCTCCAGGTTGGCTTTGGAGAATCGCAGTCTAAGAAATAAGGACTGCCCAGCTGCCCTCTTTCAGTGGTCAGTTGGGTGAAGTGGCCTCAGGAAAAGCCAGCCGACCACACTGCACTGCCGTTTCCTGCAAAGCAGATGTCAGGATGCGCATTCTTCTGAGGATAAATGAAGTAATTCACGCAAACTGCTCAGCACGGTTCCTGCCACTCGGGGAGCACTGGCTAAGTGGTGCTATCATTTAAAATGCCCTAAAGGGCATGTTTGCATGGCTGACTGCATCTCTCTGGAATTGTTGAATTTTAATAGAGCAGGAGTGCTTCCTAAGGCCTGAAACTATGCACGGAGGGCTGGCTCTCTTTTCTCTTGCCAGTCAAGTTAACGCTTGACATTTGAGCACAAGCATGTTGCTTAGAAGCAATAATGATGGTTCTTAATAATATTTTCTATTTTTAGTGCAATTTCATGGTCATCTTTACTTGCATTCTTTTGAAAACAAAAAGGGTTCAGCGTATGAAATGAAATGCTACCACCCTCCCGTGAGATTTCTGAGCTTGGTCCACTTCTGTTTTCCGTAGCTTTATGAAACTGCATGTTCACACAATCTGTGGGGTAGTCTAGCCAGCTTCAGGAGCACTGAACACATCACTGTCAGGGGTGTGGCAGCAAACAGGGATACTGCACACAGAATCTGCGCGTGATGGCAACAAAATCTGGTCCAGTTGGCAGGTGGTGTCCACGGGTCCCACATCCACAGATGCTGAGGACCGACTCAGGATACCAAAATCATCAGCAGACTTTGGTATCCTTGTGGGGCAGGGTCTTGGAACCAATCCCCTGCGAATACTGAGGAACCACTGTGTAGTACCTCCGGGAGGCAACCCGTTCTCTCTGCCTCCAGGCATCTGTGACAGCCACACACCCCACGCATGCATCCGTGTCTCCCTAACTGTGCGCTGAGATGCACACACGTGAAGGGTACTCTGTGATGAACTTCGATGAAAGTGTGCACGCGCATAGCCACCACCCCAGCCAAGACAAAGAATGTTTCCATCAGCCCAGAAAAATTCCTTTTTGCTTCTTTTCAAGTCAGTTCCCACACACCATGAGAAACCTCTGTGTGACTTCTTTCACCACAGGCAGATTGCTCTTTCCTGTTCTTAAATGTCATGAGGATGGAATCACACAGAGTGTGCGCTTTTGTGCCTTCATTCTCTCGTTCAGGATCATGTTTTTAAGATTCACACATGTGATTTATTTACTTTGTATCTCTGTTGTTGTTCAATCCCTAAGTCAATGTCCATCTCTGCAACCCCATGGACTGCAGCATGCCAGGCTTCCCTGTCCTTCACTGTCTCCCGGAGTTGGCTCAAACTCATGTCCACTGATGATATCCAAGCCTCTCATCCTCTGTCACAAACTTCTCCCCCTGCCCTCAACCTTTCCCAGCATCAGGGTCTTTTCCAGTGAGTCAGTTTCGTCGAAACAGGTGGCCAAAGTATTGGAGCTTCAGCATCAGTCCTTCTAATGCATATTCAGGGTCGATTTCCTTTGGGATTGCCTGGTTTGATCTCCTTGTATCGCTGAATAGTATTCTATTTCATGAGCGCTCCATAGCTGCTCAGTAATCCTCCTGTGGATGGACATTTCCAGTTTGGGGTTTAGCTAGAGTGAGCATTGTACATGTCTTATTATCCACACATTCATCAGTTACTCTGGGTAATATTAGAAGTGATGCTAGTCCGTATGGCAAACTGGTTTCCCCGGTGGCAGTACTACTTCACGTTCCCACCAGTAGTGCATGAGTGATCCGGTTGTCGTATCCAACCTAACACCAGGCATTCTGAGTGTTTTTAATTTTAGACATTCAAGTAGGCGTAAAATCTTATTTCTTTATGGTTTAAATTTACATTTCTCAGATGACTTAATAATTGCTGAGCATGTTTTCCTGGGCTTGTTGAGTACTTGAATATCTTACTTTGTGAAGGTCTATTCCAAGCATTTTGTGCATTTCCTAGACTGTTGTATTCGTTTTTATCACTTTTGTTTTGTCACACAGTAGTACCTGACTCTCTTGGGACGCCGTAGACTGTAACCCACAAGGCTTCTCTGTCCATGGGATTTCCCAGGCAAGAATACTGGAGTGGGGTGCCATTTCCTTTTCCAGGGGATTTTCCCAACCCAGGGATCCAACTTGGATCTCCTGCATTGAAGGCATTCTCTACCACTGAGCCACCTGGGAAGCCCCAGTGTTTACCACTGGTTTATGGAAAACCATATATTCTGGATGCAGTTCATTTGTGAGATGTGTATAGCAAATATATTTTCCCAATTTGTGAACTACCTTTTTCATTTTCTTGAAGAGGTCATTCGATGAGCAGAAGTTTCTAAGGTGATGAAGTCAATCGCACAAGTTTTCTTGATGTATAGTACTTCCTGTGTCTTCTTTAAGAATCCTTTCTCTACCCCAAGTCATGAAGATACATTTTCCGGAAATTTAGGGTTATAGTTGTTATATTTTAATTTGTGACCCATTTCAAGTTAATCTTGTATATGGTGTGAAGTAAGGGGTTGACAGTATTTTTTTTTTTCCATACATGTATCCAGTTTTTATAGCACCGCTTTTTAAAAAAGACTTTCCTTTTCCATTGAACCACTTTGGCATGTTTGTTGAAAATTAACCGACTCACGTGTGGGTCCCTTTCTGGACTCTGTTCTGTTTCACTCATCTGTTTGTCCTGACACCAAGACCACACTGCTTCAATTGCTAGAGCTCGGAATCCAGTAATCTTCCACATCTGTACTTCTTTGGGGGTTATTTTGGTTCTCTGGGTCATTTTCTTTTCCCTACAAATTTTAAAATAAAGAATCAACTTGTCAGTTTCTTTCAAAAAGTCTTCTCTGACTTAGACTTGGATTGCATTCAATATATAGATTAATTTGGGAACAATAACATCTAAGCAATATTAAGTCTTCCAACCATGAGCATGGCACATCCCTCCACTCAGCAAGACATAGAGCTTTCAGGATGAAGGTCCTGCATACTTCTTGTTAAATCTGTTTCTCAGCATTCTCTGTTTTCTGGCATTATTGTAAGTGGGATCTTATTTAATTTCCGATTTGTTTTCTCCTCTTTTACAAAAACTACAGGAGATATTTGTGTGTTTTTAAAATGTTTATTGGCGTATACTTGCTTTACAGTGCTGTGTGTGTTAGTTTCTAGTGTACAGCAAAGTGAATCGGCTCTGTGTACACATACATCCCCTCTTTTTTGGATTCTTTCCCATTTAGGTCACCACAGAGCACTGAGTAGAGTTCCCTGAGCTACATAGGAGGTTCTCATTAGTTATCTGTATTGTATATGGTATCAGGGGAAAAGATGTACCCAACTGAATGCTAAGTTCCAGAGGATAGCAAGGAAAGATAAGAAGGCCTCCTTAAATGAACAGTGCAAAGACATAGAGGAAAACAATAGAATGGTAAAGACGGGAGATGTCTTCAAGAAAATTGAAGCTGTCAAAGGAACATTTCATGCAAGGATGGGCACAATAAAGGACAGAAACAGAAGCAGGTAAGGACCTAACAGAAGCAGAAGAGATTGAGAAGAGGTAGAAAGAATACCCAGAAGAACTATACAGAAAAAGGTATGACCTTTTGACCTGGATAACCACAGTAATGCAGTCATTCACCTAGAGCCGGCCATCCTGCAATGTGAAATCAAGTGGAGGGTACACAAAGCTATGTATTGTCCCTGCTTATTTAACTTCTGTGCAGAGTACATCATGTGAAATGCTGAGCTGAATGAATCACAAGCTGGAATCATGGTTGCTGAGAGAAGTATCAACAACCTCAGATATGCAGATGATACCACTCTAATGGCAGAAAGAGAGGAACTAAAGACCCTCTTGATGAAGGTGAAAGAGGAGAGTGAAAGGCTGACTTTACACTCAGCTTTCAAGAAACGAAGGTCATGGCATCTGTCCCATCACTTCATGGCAAATAGATGGGGAAAAAATTGATACAGTGACAGACTTTATTTTCTAAACAATCACTGTGGATGGTGACTACAGCCATGGAATTAAAAGATGCTTGTTCCTTGGAAGGAAAGCTATGACAAACCTAGACAGCGAGACATCACTTTACCAACAAAAGTCCATCTAGTCAAACCTATGGTTTTTCCAGTAGTCATGTATGGATATGAGAGTTGGATCATAAAGAAGGCTGAGCGCCAAAGTATTGATGTTTTTGAACTGTGGTGCTAGAGAAGACTCTTGAGAGTTCCTCGGACTGCATAGAGATCAAGTCAGTCAGTCTAAAGGAAATCAACCTTGATCATTGGAAGGACTGATGCTGAGGCTCCAGTATTTGGCCATCTGATGTGAAGAGCCAACTCACTGGAAAAGACCCTGATGCTGGGAAAGATTGAAGGCCAAAGGAGAGGGGTCAGTAGAGGATGAGATGATTAGATAGCATCATCAACTCAATGGACATGAATTTGAACAAACTCCAGGAGACAGTGGAGGACAAAGGAGCATGGTGTGCTGCAATTTGTAGGGTTGCAGAGTCAGACTCAACTTAGAGACTGAACAGCAATGATCAATACTGTGTATGTGTCAATCCCAATCTCCCAATTCATCCCACTCTCCTTGGTAAGATATTTGTGTATTAACATAGGATCTTGTGACATTGCTTATTAGTTCATGTGTTATTTCCGGTAGTTATTTTATAGAATCTTAGGATTTTTCCATAGAAACAATCATATCTTCTAATAATAAAGACAGTGTTACTTGCTACATTCCAGTCTTTTGGGGTTTTATTTCATTTACTTGTCTTATTGCATTGGTTGAAACTGCAATACAAGAGAGCAGACATCCTTACCTCATTCCAACCTTAAGGAATATGCATCCACTTTTTTACCATTGGGTGTGACATGAGATACAGACTTTTCATAGATGTCCTGTATCAGATTGAGGATGTCCTATTCTAGTTTGCCAAGAGTTTTTTTGTCAAATAGTCTTTGACAAAATTCTCTGTTAAATTTTGCCAGATGTTCTTTGTGTATCTACTGAGATGGGTTGAGGAAGTTTCTTTTTATTCTTAGTTTTCTAAAGGTTGTTTTCTCAATATAAACAGGTGTTAAATTTTGTTACATGTTCTTTCTGCATCTACTGGGATGACATGATTTTTTTTTCTCCTTTATTCTGTTAAGATAGTGAATTATAGTGACTGATTTTTGAATGCTAAAACAGCTTTGCATTTCTGGGATAATTCCACTTGTATTCTCAAGAAGTATTCCTAGGAAAATATTTGGGAAGAAATTTAACAAAAGGTATACAGACCCTCCAGAGAAGGCGATGGCACCCCACTCCAGTACTCTTGCCTGGAAAATCCCATGGATGGAGGAGCCTGGTGGGCTGCAGTCCATGGGGTCGCCAAGAGTCGGACACAACTGAGCAACTTAACTTTCACTTTTCACTTTCCTGCACTGGAGAAGGAAATGGCAATCCACTCCAGTGTTCTTGCCTGGAGAATCCCAGGGACGGGGAGCCTGGTAGGCTGCCGTCTATGGGGTTGCATAGAGTCGGACATGACTGAAACGACTTAGCAGCAGCAGCAGCAGCAGCAGCAGCATACAGACCCTCTACTCTGATATAAGATGTATTCTCCTTTTATATATTGCTATATTTTATTTGTAATAATATGTTAAGGACTTTTGCATCCATGCTTATATGGGATGTTGACTTATGCCATTTTTCTTGTGATGTCTTTGTCAAGTTTTTATAAAATATATTGGGAGGTTTGCTTTTTTCTCTATTTTCTAAAAGATTTTATGTAATTTGGGTATTGCTATTGCTGCTGCTAAGTCACTTCAGTCATGTCCGGCCCTGTGCGACCCCATAGACAGCAGCCCGCCAGGCTCCTCTGTCCCTGGGATTCTTCAGGCAACAATATGTATATTCACTTGTGTGTAATGTATTTCTTGATATGCTCAAGGTTAGGTTTATCATGTTACCTTTTTTTTGATCTTGGGTTTGGTTTCCTGTTCCTTCTCTTCTTCCTTCTCTTGGATTCATTGGATACATTTTGTATTCTATTTCTTCTATTGACTCTTTACCTCTACTTTTTAGCATAACTTTTAGTTGGTTGTTATATTTCGCTATGTAGCCTTAACCTTTTTTTTTTTTTTAATTACAAGCTTTCTTTTTTTGGAGATCCAATAAAAAAGCAAAGTTGAGTGAAAAGCATGGAGAGTTCCCCCATATTCCCTCCCTATACACTCACACAGCCTCCCCGACCATCAACATCCTGCCTTAGAGCTTCACATTCATTGTAATCAATGAGCAACACTGACACGTCATTGTCAACCAAAGTCCATGGTTAATATCAGGGTTCAATCTTTGTGGTACACAGTCTGGATTTTCAGATGCATAATGACCTGCATCTACCACTACAGGGTCATACAGAGTAGTTTCTCTGCCCTAAAAATTCTCTGTGCTTCACCTGTTCGTCTATCCTTTCCCCTGGACCCCTGGCAACTACGAATCTTTTTAATGTCTTCATAGTGGTGCCTTTTCCAGAATATCAGTAGTTGGTATCATACAGTCTGCAGCCTTTTCAGACTGATTTCCTTCACTGAGGAAGTTTCCTTTATACCTTGTCATAGCTTCATAGCTCATTTCTTCTTAGTGTTGATTAATGTTCCATGAATATACTGTGGTTTGTTTATTCCTTCACCTATTGAAGGATGTCTTGAGTGTGTCAGAGTTTTGGTAACTATGAACAGAGCTGCTGTAAACATTTGGGTGAATGTTGCCGTTTGTTTTTTCATGCACTTATTTCCTTCTTGGGCGCACTGGGTCTTCATTGCTACGTGCAGGCTTTTTCTATTTGCAATGAGAGAGGGCTACTCTCTAGCTATGGTGTGTGGGCTTCTTCTTATGGTGACTTCTCTTCTTGCAGAGCCACAGGCTCTAGGGTGCCCCGGCTTCGGTAATTGTGGTACATGGGCTTAGTTGCATCAAGGCATGTGAAGTCATCCCAGGGATTGCACCTGTGTTCCCTGTATTGGCAGGTGTCTTTTATTGATCTTGGATCCAGGATTCTTCTTATTCTGCCTTCTCGTGGGTTTCAGTTGTTTGGGGTAAATACCCAGGAGTGCAGTTGCTCAATCGTGCATTTAATTTTGTAAGAAACCACCAAACTACCTTCCAAAGTGACTGTACTATTTTGCATTTCCACCAGCAATGAATGAGAGTTCCTGTTGCCCCTCATCCTCACTAGCATTTGGTTGTGGTGGTGTTTTTGATGACTTTTTTCCTATTTTTTCAATTCTAATAGGTGTGAGTGGTACCTCATTATGGTTTTAACTTGCACTTCCCTGATGATATTGAGCATCTTTTCATATGTTTACTTGCCACATGGATATCTTTTTCTCTTGAACTGTCTCTTCAGATCTTTTTGCATTTTTAAATCATCCTTAACTTTTTAGTCTATTTAAAATTAACGTTGTACCACTTCACGTAAAAAGTAAGGACTTTGCAACAGTAGAATTCCTCCCCACAACCTTTGAGCTATTGCCACAGTTCACTTTAGATCTATGCTATACACTGAATGCTTGTGTACCCCCAGAATTCACATTTTGAGATCCTAACCAGTGTGATAGCATTTGGAGGTGGGGCCTTTGGATGCTGAGTAGGTCATGAGAGTGGAGCCCTTATGAATAGGATTCATGCCCTTATAAAGGAGACCTAGTATTCTTGCCTGGGAAATCCCATGGACAGAAGATCCTGGTGGGCTGCAGTCCATGGGGCCACAAAAAGTCACACATGACTTAGTGACTAAACAACGGAAGAGACCTCAGAGAGCTCCCTCGTCCCTTCTGCCCTGTGAGCACAGTGGAACAACGGCCATCTACGTGCCTGGCAGTGGGCCCTCCCCAGACACTGACTCTGCTGGTGCCGTGATCTTGGACTTTCAGCCCCAAAACTGTGAGAAGCAAATGTCTGTTGTTTACAACCCACTGAGTCTCTGGTCGTCTGTTACGGCAGACGGAGCAACTAAGACAATTTACATCCATTATAAACTCCATAATACAGTATTAAGATTTTTAAACAGCCAGCTGTCTTTTGAAGAAATGATTAAAAGAAACTTAAAGATAATTTTTTGCCAATTCTGCTGTTTTTTTCTTTTTCCTGTAGATTCCAACTCCTGAGTGGTGTTACAGCCCTTCGGCCTGAAATTTTTATTTTTTCTTTTAACATTTCCTGAAGTACAAATTGCTAGTGACTAATTCTCTCAGCTTTTGCCTCTCTGAATTTGTCTCTGTTTTGCCCTCATTTTGAAATCTTTTTCAGGGTATAGGTTGCTGCAGTCAGGGTTTGGTTTTGGTTTTGTATTTAGAAGGAGTCTAAAGATGTCCATTTTTTTTTTTTCTGGCTTCCACTGTTTCTGATGAGAAGTCAGCTTTTCTTGTTTCATTTTGTTGTTGTTGTTCAGTTGCTCAGTTGTGTCCAACTCTTTGCGATCCCGTGGACTGCAGCATGCTTCCATGGGGTGAAGGACAGCCAGCTCCCCGGTCCTTCACCATCTCCCTGAGTTTGCTCAGACTCATGTCCATTGAATCAACGATGCCATCCAACCATCTCATCTTCTGTCATTGTTCCCTGCAAGGGTGTCCTGTTTCTCTGGACAGTTTGAAGATGTTTTTCCTTTATCCATGGGCTTCAGCACTTTGACCCTCTTTGCTTTCATTTTCTTCTTGCTTATGCTGCTTGGTGTTCTTTGTTGAACTCCCATGGTATATAAATTTGTTTTCATTAAGTTTGTAAACATTGTCACAATTATTTCATTAAGTGTATTTTATGCTCCATTCTCTCCCCTTTCTTTCTGAGACTAGTTAAATGTAGTTAGAACATTTGTTCTTATCCCTCAAGTGACTAGCTCTGTTATTTTTTTAATGTTTTCTTTCCGCTCTTCAGATTGGAGAGTTCCTGATGATGGATCCTCAATTTCCCTGACTGTTCTTCTTCAAACTGCTATAAGCCCATCCATGTTTTTTAATGTCAGATATATTTTTAAATTCAACAATGTCATATTCTTGTTCATAGATTTTCCTCTTAAGATCCCCTATCTGTTTACCACTCACTAGCATCTTTTTGGGAGAAGGCAATGGCACCCCACCCTAGTACTCTTGCCTGGAAAATCCCATGGATGGAGGAGCCTGGTAGGCTGCAGTCCATGGGGTCTTGAAGAGTCGGACATGACTGAGCGACTTCACTTTCACTTCTCACTTTCATGCATCGGAGAAGGAAATGGCAACCCACTCCAGTGTTCTTGCCTGGAGAATCCCAGGGACGGGGGAGCCTGGTGGGCTGCCGTCTATGGGGTCGCACAGAGTCGGACACCACTGAAGCGACTTAGCAGCAGTAGCAGCATCTTTTTCTTTAGTTTTTGGACATATTGCATGCTCAGTCACTCAGTCCTGTTTGACTCTTTGTGACCCCATGGACTGTAGCCCACCAGAGTCCTCTGCCCATGGAATTTTTCAGGCAAGAATATTGGAACTGATTTCCATTTTCTCCTCCTAAGGATCTTCCCAACCCCGGGATCAAGCCCCTGCCTCCCATGTTGGCGGGCAAATTCTTTACCACCGAGCCACCTGGTTGGCCAAAAAGTTCTTTTGGGTTTTCTCATAAGATGTTATGGAAAAACTTCCATGAACTTTCTGACTAACCCAGTACTTATAATTGCCACATGAAAGGCAATTATAAGTACATGCTCATTTCAACCTCTGTGTCATCTGGGGTTTTTATTTTTAGTTTATCTTGTGCAGCCTCCACGATTATGCAGCTGATGGAGGAGAATCTTTGGTTCTTTGGCTCAGTTTCTGATAGAGTTTTGCAAGAGTCCTCCTGTCAGATGAGGCCTCCATCATCCATCACCGTCTTCGATCAGAGTTGACCCTAAGAAACTTCTTCCTGACACCCATCTTCTGAGGTCATTTCGCACACCATCAAAGCCCACACAGTGGTCCAGGGTGGACTCCCTTTGGCTTCACCGTAATTCTACTTTCCCACAGAGTGTCCTATCACCAAGACATATGAGGTTATCACATAATGGACAAAGTCCCGCCAGCGTGTACCATCAATCAGCTGCTAGTCCTCAGCTTCAGATTCCTCTGAGGGTGTCCTTCTCCCTCAAAAGCCCACCCCCCTCATCACACCATGGCGACAGAGGGCGGGGGTCTGTTCTCAGAGAGGAGGCCAGTATGCAGAATGTCTTTGCCCTCATGGGTCAGTGAAACACTGCCCATCTTTTTTTTTTTTTTTTATGTTGATGCCTTTTAATTTTTATTGTTAATTTTTTTATTGGCGTATAGTTGCTTTACAATGCTGTGTTAGTTTCTGCTGTATATCAAAGTGAATCAGTCACATGTATACATGTATCCCCTTTTTTGGATTTCCTTCCTATTTAGGTCACCGCAGAGCACTGAGTAAAGTTCCCTGTGCTATACAGTAGGTTCTCAGTAGTTATCTGTTTTCTACATAATAGTGTATGTATGTCAATCTCAGTCTCCTGTTTCATCCCACCCCACCTTCCCCTCTTGCTGTGTTGCAAAGAAGTTCATCTATTTTTATAGATTCCACACGTATGCATTAATAGACAATATTTGTTTTTCTCTTTCTGAATTTTTTAAAATGAAACAGATGAACATTTTTAATGATAAAAGGTACAATTCACAAAGAAGATAGACACCTAACAACAGAGAAACAAAGATACATAAAGCATAAATCAGAAGAAATATAAGGGAAAAGAAAAAGATATATAATCATAGGCGGCACTGCCGGCCTTTGCAGCCCACGTGGGAACATGCCTGGGGTGCACCGGGGGGTCTGGCCGAGTCACACCAAGGCTTTCTCGCTGCATCAGCAGCCGCTTCAGGCTTGGGAGCCTTACATGATCAGCATGTACAAACCATTCAGAACAGTGCCTGGAATCTAGGAAGTGCTCCATAAAGACTGCCGTGGTTGTTGCAATCATGAAACAATAAAGTTGCATTGCTGTCTGTCCCAGGAGCTACTCCCTCTGAGACATTTTTCTCAAACACTGAGCCTAAAGGGAGAGGAGGGCAGAGGGAGGAATTGTGCCCAGACATCTGAGGTCAGACTCAGCTATGCAGGCCTCAGATCCCAGCTCCAGAACGGAAGGGGACACAGTCCAGTTCCTGCCGCCGAGAGCTGGTGGGTCTGCAGTGAGCCTGCAAGGACTCAGCCAAGACAGCTATGTAGGAGACACTCTTCTCCACATCAGATATGGTCACCAGGGCCCGAGGGTCCCCTTCACTTTCTTTGTCTCATCAGAACGGCTACCGGGAGGTGAAAGCATCTAGTCGAAGCCACACTGAGCATCGCCTGGAATATCCCTTTGGCCGCCAATAGCTGAGGGTGATTTCTTGGCAGGACAGACCATGGAAACGGTGCTTGTCCCTTTAAGGAGTGAGTCCTGGCCACTGTTCATCATCCCACTTTATTGTGCTCCTGGGCTGTAAAGGAAGCACCCTCCTTCTGCTCTTTGTTTTATGACCTCCATAAACAGTGAATTGCCATGACTATGCCCAGGGCTAGAATGGCCTCACTGGCTGGAGGGGCCAGGAGAGCAAAAGTGGAGCAGAGGTGAGTCCCCCCTTCTTCCCTGGAGAGGGACAGTGCCACCCCCAGAAGGAGGGATGGGAGAGGACAGACAGGGAGTCCCCTCCCAGCCCTATCTACATACAGCTCTGGAAATAAACGCACCCCCAATATTCAGGGTCTCAAATGGGGGTGATTTTCTCTAATGCAAAAGCAAGACATGCCCTTTTGAAGGAATATCTATGTGTTTTTTTTTTTTTTTTTTTTTTTTAGAAAAAGCTTTGGGAGGGAGTCAGTTAAGTATATTTTTTGAAGAGTGCTCAGGGGAGAAGGAAATGGCAACCCACTCCAGTGTTCTTGCCTGGAGAATCCCAGGGACAGGGGAGCCTGGTGGGCTGCCATCTATGGGGTCACACAGAGTTGGACACCACTGAAGTGACTTAGCAGCAGCAGCAGCAGGGCTTTGGGTGAGATGGATAAAGTCTGACAGCTTGTGCATCATACTGACAGCATGGAGACACAGTAAATATATTGTGTGACAGTTATACAGACGTATCAGGAGAGATTGGGACTCACGGTGGACTCCAGGCAGCACACACGTGCCCACAGGTGTTACTCATGACACTGTTAGGTTTTGAGGTTCCAGAACCCATGCCACTGTCCCCAGGCCTCCTCCCTGCACGCACAGGTGTGGGGCTAGAGTGTTACTATGGCTGTGGTTGTCTCCCATTTGCCCTCAGGGAGGATGGTACGTGTGCCAACCAGCCTGAGTGTGCAGGGGAAGGAGGAATGGCCATGGACAGTCCAGCGTTCCATCCACTGTTCCGTACTGTCCAGCATGGCATGAAAAGAGCAGTACCTGTCCACTGACTGGCCTAGCTGGCCACGGCATTGCCTTCAGCTGACCTCTGAAGCAGGAATTGGAGGGTTGGGCTGTCTTGTCGATCAGTTAAACCTGACTTTTATGTCGCTCTGTGCTGCAGAGATGCAGGATTTGTCTGAAACAAATAAACAATTCCTGGAAGGGCTGGGAGAGGTGGAGGCGGGTTCTTTGAAGCGTGCACAGCAGCAGAGTCAGGGCAACAGCCTCTGGCACTGGACGAAGGCAGGCTTGGATGCTGTTCTGGCCACTCGAGGGGGCAGCTGAAGAAACACCATAGGGAAGGGTGCCCATCCTGCCAGCCCACAGGCAGAGGCCTGCCCACAACCCTCACTGGGCAACTCTGTGCCCATCTCCAGGGGGTGGGCTGCTCCTGACCCCTCAGTTCTGGCCCAGGACAGGTTGAGGGCCACCCTGGTAGAGAGCCACAGTCCAGAAATATCCAGAAAACCCAATTCAGATGCTGCCAGACTGCAAGATGGTTCTGGAACTAAATGAAACTGTTCCCTAATAGGTGGGAGACTCTGCCAGCCCCAGCATCTACCTGGCAGGGCCCATTACCCAAGAGGTCAGCGGATGAGGCCCCCAGAATATTTAAGCCAGGCCTGTCCAGGTGTGAGCAGGGATAGAGCAGCCCAGACCTGCAGAGGTTGGTGACGAGAACCTCTGTGCTGACGGCTGACCGTTTGGCCTTCATTAAATCTTTGCCTTAGTTAAAGCCGTGGGCACTCATTAAATCGTGGTGAGCTTGGAGCAGCATCCTTGACGTTCAGTAACATGTCCTAGACCTGGGGACACTTCTGATGATACGTCAGCTGTTCTCACGGAGCAGAGTTTTCCCTGGAGAACACGTGGGTCACCCGTGGCCGTGGGCCGCCTCCGCCGCAGCCTCCATTCTGTGAACCAGCAGGCATTCTGCTGACTCCTGTTCTCTCAGTCTTACTTCCTCTCTCAGTCATCTCAAAAACTTGCAAAGGTTTTTCAACAGTCCAGTCGGACACCAGCATGACCCCCGCCCACCACAAAGACCCCCAGTCATGTCCAATCTTGAACTGCCAGCCTCCCTGGCTGTGGCTGATTATTCTTTTATTATTATTATTTTGACAACAAAAGCATTTTGTATTGGGGTATAACCAATTAACAATCTTGTGATAGTTTCAGGTGAACAGTGAAGGGATCCGCCATACATATACATGTTTCCATTCTCCCCACCTCCCATCCAGGCTGGCACATAACATTGAGCAGAGTTCCCTGTGCTATACAGTAGGTCCTTGCTGGTTATCCGTTTTGAATATAGCAGTGTGTACATGATCTTCCCAAAGTCCTCAACTATCCCTTCCCCCAACCCTGGCAACCGTGAGTTCCTTTTCTAAGTCTGTGAGTCTCTTCCTCCTTTGTAAGTTAACTTCGTTTGTGTCCTTTCTTTTTAGATTCCACATGTGCAGCCTGCCACGTGATATTGCTCCCTCTCTGTCTGGTTCACTTCACTCAGTGTGACGCTCTCCAGGTCCATGCATGTTGCTGCAAATGGCCTTATTTCATTCTTTTTAATGACTGAGTAGTCTTCCACTGTGTATGTATACCACGTCTTCTTTATCCATCCCTCTGTCGATGGACATTTAGGTCGTCTTAATGTCTTGGCTGTTGTAAACAGTGCTTCAGTGAACCTTGTGGAGCATGTATCTTTTCGGGCCATGTTTTTCTCTGGATATATGGCCAGGAGTGGGATTGCAGGGTCATATATTACCCCTGTTTTGAGTTTTTTGAGGAACCTCCATAACTGTTCTCCATAGTGGCTATACCAGTTACATTCTGTGGCTGCTTATTCTTAAAGCTATCTAAAACTCTCAAAACAGAAGCACTTGAATATACTTTAATTTTTAAAATTCCGTATATGCCACACGCAGCATCTAGCAAATAGTGGGTTTCCTACAAGTGGCGCTAGTGGTAAAGAACCCACCTGCCAATGCAGAAGAGATGTGGGTTCCATCCCTGGGTTGAGAAGAGCCCCTGGAAAAGGAAATCGCAACCCACTCCAGTATTCTTGCCTGGAGAATTCCATGGACGGAGGACCCTTGCAGGCTATAGTCCATGGGGATGCAAAGAGTCAGACATGACTGAGGTAACTTAGCACACACATACATACTGTCAAATTTTCCTGATACAGTGTGGTTTGGACACCAAAGTTGGGACTGACTCATATATGCAATTGAAAACTGCTTGTTGCCTCCACATCTAGGGACTTAGGGCTACCCGAGGCTTCCAGAGGCCTTGGGGAACTGAAAAGCACCTTCAGAACACTGTAGGAAGGATACTGCTGCTTCTCAGTCTGGACATGGTTTCCTCTCTGCCACCCCCCTCAGAGTTCAGCCTGTCACCTCAGGGACCCTGAACACACCAGGGAAGGCACTCAAAGCAAGAGAAGGTATCAGAGAGCCCATAGCTGCCAGCAACCCTCAGTGATAGAACAACAGCTGCTCAGTGACAATTAGCAATGGAACAACACCTGTGGATGCCAGGGTCCCTTAGTCATGTAACAACACCTATGCCTGTTGCTCCTTGGAAGAAAAGCTATGACAAACCTAGACAGCATATTAAAAAGCAGAGACATCACTTTGCTGAAAAAGGTCCATAGAGTCAAAGCTGCAGTTTTTCTAGCAGTCATGTATGGATGTGAGAGTTGGACCATAAAGAAGGCTGAGCACCAAAGAACTGATGCTTTTGAATTGTGGTCCTGGAGAAGACTCTTGAGAGTCCCTTGGACTGCAAGGAGATCCAATCAGTCCATCCTAAAGGAAATCAATCCTGAATATTCATGGGAAGGACTAATGCTAAAACTGAAGCACCAGTACTTTGGCCACCTGATTCAGAGCTGACTCACTGGAAAAGACTGTGATGCTGGGAAAGGTTGAAGGCAAAAGGAAAAGGGGGTGGCAGAGGATGAGATGGTTAGATAGCATCATTGACTTAATAGACATGAATCTGAGCAAACTCTGGGAGATAGTGGAGGATAGAGGAGCCTGGCGTGCTACAGTCCATGGGGTAGCAAAGAGTCAGACGCAACTTCGCAGCTGAACAACAATGGCTATTGGTGACCCTTAGTGACATAACACCTGTGGCTGTCAGGGACCCTCAGTGACAGAATGACAGCACCTGTGGCTGTTAGCAATCCTTAGTGACATAGTAACACCTGTGATGTAATAGCAGTGGTGACAGCTAAGGCAGGACTGCGCACCACCGGCCAGGCTCTGCCCAGAGTATTCTACACACAATTTGTTTTAAGTTCAGAACTCCCCTGGGAGGAAGCAGCGGCCCATGGCAGGAATTCCAGTGTACTGGGGTGGGGCAGGGGAGGCACCCACTTCCTGAACAGGCTGTGTTTATGGATGTGTGGGTGTGGTTGGCCTTTTGCACAGAGGCATTTTTTTTGCCCTTTCCCCTTGCACAGGAATGCAGATTGTGCAGGATCTCAAGAAGCAGCTCAGGGCGAAATTACAGAGATGGCAGCAAAATAAGCGCCATGACCTGGGCACCAGCGCCCTGGGGCTCTCTCCCTGCCAGCTTACCTTTGTGCCTGTGCCCTTTCTGAAGACATCAGATTTGTTGACATGGGTGGCACATGGGCTGAGGTGTAGCTGTTACGTGGACCGGAAAATGAATATCCGAGCCTCAAATTCAGCCCGGAAAAGGATGATATGGGATGAAGTGCTTGGGGTAGAAATGAAATTTCAGCATCAAAATCCTGTGGTTAAGACTTCCAATGCAAGAGGTACAGTTGGAGGCCTGGTCGGAGAGCTAAGATCCCACACACCTCTCAGCCGAAGAATCAAAATGTAACACAGAAGCAATACTGTAGCAAGTTCAATAAAGAATTAAAAAATAGTCCACATCAAAATAAAAAATCTTTTAAAAAAATCCTGTAATGCTCAAAGGAGCCCACCTCAAAAAACAAGGAAAAATTCCCCCTTAACTTTTTCTTTCCATTCAATCTATTAAATTTTTTGTTAAACTTTTTTTAAGTCATTATACAATCACATGCAGTTGTAAGAAAAAATACAGAGAACCAGGCACCCTTTACCCTTTTTGCTGGTGTGGTAATGTCCTTCAGATTGCAATAAGATCTCACCCAGACGCTGCTGCAGTCCAGGCACAGAGCATCTCATCCCCCAAGGGGCCCTCATGCTGTCCTGTGTCGTTCAGTGGCTAAGTTGTCTCCAGCTGTTTTTGACCCCACGGACTGCAGCATGCCAGGCTTCTCTGTTCTTGACTATCTCCTGGAGTTTGCTCAGATTCATGTCCATTGAGTCGGTGGTGCCATCCAACCATCTCATCCTCTGTCACCCCCTTCTCTTCCTCCCTTCAGTCTTTCCCAGCAGCAGGGTATTTTCCAATGAGTCAGCTCTTTGCATCAGGTGACTAAAGTATTGGAGCTTCAGCTTCAGCATCAGTCCTTCCAGTGAATATTCAGGACTGATTTCCTTTAGGATTCACTGATTTGATCTTCTTGCTGTCCAAGGGATTCTCAAGAGTCTTCTGTAGCACCACAGTTTGAAAGCATCAATTCTTTGACACTCAAATTTCTTCTTGATCCAACTCTCACAGCCATACCTGACTACTGGAAAAACCATAGCTTTGACTATACAGACTTTTATCAGCAAAGTGATGTCTCTGCTTTTTAATAGCCTGTCTAGGTTGGTCATAGCCTTCCTTCCAAGGAACAAGCATCTTTTCTATAGTGTCATCCAGATCCCTTTATCCACCACCCCTTAACCCTTGGCAATTACTAATCTGTTCTCCATCTCTATCAGATCAGATCAGATCAGTCGCTCAATTGTGTCCGACTCTTTGCGACCCCATGAATCGCAGCACGCCAGGCCTCCCTGTCCATCACCAACTCCCGGAGTTCACCCAGACTCACGTCCATCAAGTCAGTGATGCCATCCAGCCATCTCATCCTCTGTCATCCCCTTCTCCTCTTGCCCCCAATCCCTCCCAGCATCAGAGTCTTTTCCAAGGAGTCAACTCTTCGCATGAGGTGGCCAAAGTACTGGAGTTTCAGCTTTAGCATCATTACTTCCAAAGAAATCCCAGGACTGATCTCTTTCAGAATGGACTGGTTGGATCTCCTTGCAGTCCAAGGGACTCTCAAGAGTCTTCTCCAACACCACAGTTCAAAAGCATCAATTCTTCAGCGCTCAGCCTTCTTCACAGTCCAACTCTCACATCCATACATGACCACAGGAAAAACCATAGCCTTGACTAGACGGACCTTTGTTGACAAAGTAATGTCTCTGCTTTTAAATATGCTATCTATAGTTTCATCATTTCAAGAATGTTCTATAAATGAGTGAGTTTGGGGATTGACCTTTTTTTAACCCAGCATAATTCTCTAGAAATGCATCCAGGCTATTATGTGTATCACAGGGTCAGTCCTTTTTATTACTGAGTAATATTTCATGGTGTGGCCAGAACACTGTTTATTCATTTATCTACTGAAGGGCATCTGGGTTGTTTCTGGTTTAGGGCAATTAAAAGCTGTTCTGAACACTGTGTACCGACTTCTGTGTAAACATAACCTGTCACTTCTCTGTCCCAGAGGGCAAGTGCAGGTCATACAGTAAGTTGTATGTTTAGTTTTGTAAAGAAACTGCCAAACCCCTTTCCAGAATAGCTGTTCTGTTTTACTTCCCACCAGTGGTGTGTGAGTAAGCTAGTTTCTCCACATCTTTTCCAGCATTTGGGGTTGTCACTTTTTTATTTTTATTTTTTTTAGCTTTTTTGATGAGTGTGCAGTGATATTTCAGTGTGATTTCATTTGCGTTTCCCAATGACTCATGTAGCTCATCATCTTTTCATGTGCTTATCGTCCATCTGTATATTCTCTTCAGTAAAATGTCTGCTCATGGCAGTCCCTGGCCGTCCAGTGGTTAGGACTCAGGGCTTTCGCTGCGGGGGCTGGGATTCAATCCCTGATCAGGAACCAAGATCCCACAAGCCAAAACAAGCAGATGAGTAAATGTCTGTGCCCTGCCCATTTTCAAATTGAATTGTTCTGTTTTTTTTTTTACTGTTGAGTTTTTACTGTTCTTTTCATTGTTTATTTTCAAGACTTTGTCAGATAGGTGATTTGCAAATTATTTTTTCCCCAAACTGTATACCTTTTATCTCTTAACAGGATTTTTCCCAAAGGAAAAGTTCTACTTTTGATAAAGTCCAGTTTATCAATTTTCCCTTTTATGGACTGTTTTTGTTGTCTGAGAACTCACTGCCTAGCCCAAGAATCTGAAGATTACCCTCTATTTTTTCCTAGGTTTTATAGTTTCCTATTTTACATCCAGAGTCCACTTTGCATTTGTTGTTGTTATTCAGTCACTAAGTCATGTCGGACTCTGTGACCGCATGGACTGCAGCACACCAGGCTTCCCTGTCCTTCAGTATTTCCTGGAGTTTGCTCAAACTCGTGTCCACTGAGTCAGTGATGCCATCCAACCATCTCATTGTCTGTCACCCCCTTCTCTTCCTGGCCTCAATCTTTCCCACCATCAGGGTCATTTCCAATGAGCTGACTCTTTGCATCAGGTGGCTGAAGTATTGACATTTCAGCTTCAGCATCAGTCCTTCCGATGAGTATTCAGGGTTGATTTCCTTTAGGATTGACTGGTTTAATCTCCTTGCAGTCCAAGGGACTCTCAAGAGTCTCCTCCAGGACCACAGTTCAAAAGCATCAGTTCTTCAATGCTCATGTTCTTTATGGTTCAACTCTCACATCCATACATGATTATTGGACAAACCATAACTGTAACTCTACAGACTTTTGTCAGCAAAATGATATCTCTGTTTTTTAATATGCTGTCTAGGTTTGTCATAGCTTTCCTTCCAAGGAGCAAGTGTCTTTTAACTCCATGGATGCCTGCAGTCACTGTCCACAGTGATTTCGGGGTCCAAGAAAATAAAATCTTTCACTGCTTCCACTTTTTCCCCATCTATTTGCCATGAAGTGATGGGACCGGATGCCATGATCTTAGTCTGAATGTTGAGTTTTAAGCCAGCGTTTTCACTCTCCTCTTTCACCCTCATCATAAGACTCTTAATAAAAATGGTAGGTCTCACCATTTATATTTTTCTTTTACCAGAGTTTTGTAGTTTTCAACACACAACTTCTCCATATGTTTTATTTACATTTAAGTTATTTGAGTTTTTTTAAGTGTATGTTCCTGATGTTCAAGCTGGTTTTAGAAAAGGCAGAGGAACCAGAGATCAAATTGCCAACATCCGCTGGATCATAGAAAAAGCAAGAGAGTTCCAGAAAAACATCTATTTCTGCTTTATTGACTATGGCAAAGCCTTTGACTGTGTGGATCACAAGAAACTGTGGAAAATACTGAAAGAGATGGGAATACCAGACCACCTGATCTGCCTCTTGAGAAATTTGTATGCAGGTCAGGAAGCAACAGTTAGAACTGGACATGGAACAACAGGCTGGTTCCAAATACGAAAAGGAGTACATCAAGGCTGTATATTGTCACCCTGCTTATTTAACTTCTATGCAGAGTACATCATGAGAAATGCTGGACTGGAAGAAACACAAGTTGGAATCAAGATTGCCGGGAGAAATCTCAATAACCTCAGATATGCAGATGACACCACCCTTATGGCAGAAAGTGAAGAGGAACTAAAAAGCCTCTTGATGAAAGTGAAAGAGGAGAGTGAAAAGTTGGCTTAAAGCTCAACATTCAGATAACGAAGATCATGGCATCCGGTCCCATCACTTCATGGGAAATAGATGGGGAAACAGTGGAAACCGTGTCACACTTTATTTTTCTGAGCTCCAAAATCACTGCAGATGGTGACTGCAGCCATGAAATTAAAAGACGCTTACTCCTTGGAAGGAAAGTTATGACCAACCTAGATAGCATATTCAAAAGCAGAAACATTACTTTGCCAACAAAGATTTGCCTAGTCAAGGCTATGGTCTTTCCTGTGGTCATGTATGGATGTGAGAGTTGGACTGTAAAGAAGGCTGAGTGCTGAAGAATTGATGCTTTTGAACTGTGGTGTTGAAGAAGACTCTTGAGAGTCCCGATCCAACCAGTCCATTCTGAAGGAGATCAGCCCTGGGATTTCTTTGGAAGGAATGATGCTAAAGCTGAAACTCCAGTACTTTGGCCACCTCATGTGAAGAGTTGACTCATTGGAAAAGACTCTGATGCTGGGAGGGATTGGGGGCAAGAGGAGAAGGGGATGACAGAGGATGAGATGGCTGGATGGCATCACTGATTCGATGGATGTGAGTCTGAGTGAACTTCGGGAGTTGGTGATGGACAGGGAGGCCTGGCGTGCTGCAGTTCATGGGGTCGCAAAGAGTCGGACACGACTGAGCGACTGAACTGAACTGAAGTGTATGTAAATGGTGCTGTGATTTTAATTTTAGTGTCTACATGATCATTGCTAGTGTATATAAATACAGTCAATTTGTATATTTATCTTGTACACTCTGACCATGTTGAACTCACTTATTAGTTCTAATTTTATATTTTGCTGAATTCTAGTTGCTAATATTTTGTTAAGAATTTTTGCATTCATATTAATGGCGGATATTGATTTGCAGTTTTCTTTTTTTGTTGTCTTTGTTAGATTTGGTATCGGGTTAATACTAGCTTCATAAAGTGAATCAAAAAGTGTACCCTTCTCTTCTATTTTTTTCTAGAATAAATTGTTTAATTCTTGAAGGACTGATTAATTCTTCTTTAAAGGTTTGGTAAAATTCTCCAGTGAAACCATTTGCACCTGGAAATTTCTTTGGAGGGATTTTTTTCTTTAATAAGTACAGTTTCCTTAATAGTTGCAGACTGTTCAAATTGCGTGCTTCATATTAGATGAGGATGGTAATTCATACTTTTCTAGGATCTGGTCCATTTTCATCTAGGATGTCAAGATTATGTGTTTGGAGTTGTTTTTAGTATTTCCTTGTTACCTTTTTGAGGTCTGCCAGATCTGTAATGCTGTCTCCCTCTCATTCCAGATACTGGTGATCTGTGTCTTCTCTCTGTTTCCTTAGTCTTGCCAGAGATTTGTCAATTTATTGATATCTTTAAATAACCAGTCCTTTGTTTCATTGATTTCCTGTGTTGTTTTTCTGTTTTCTATTTCATTGATTTCTGCTTTTTATTATATCCTTCCTTCTGCTGTTCTTGTGGGTTTATTTTTGCTTTTCTTTTTCTAGGTTCTTAGATTATGGAGTTAAGAATTTTCCTCTCTGAGAATGCAAGCATACAGTGCTATAAATATTCCTCTCAGCACTGCTTTAGCTGTGTCCCACAGCCAAATTTTCATGCGTTGTATTTTCATTTTCATTCTACTTGGCAGAAAACAGCAAAATTCTGTGAAGCAATTAGCATTCAGTGTCTATCTTTATATCCCTAAGACTTCCTCTTTGACCCATGTATTACTTAGAAGTGTGTCATTTAGTTTAAAAGTGTTTGAAGATCTTTCTGTTACTGATTTCTAGTTTGATTCTCTTAAAGGTCATAAACCATTCTCTATTTGGTTGTGGTTCTTTTAAATTTGTTGTGGGTTTTGTGTGTGTGTGGACCAACCTATGGTCTATTTTGGTATATGCTTCATAGGCACAGGGCTTCCCTTGTGGCTCAGCTGGTAAAGAATCTGCCTACAGTGCAGGAGACCTGGGTTTGATCCCTGGGTTAGGAAGATCCCCTGGAAAAGGGAAAGGCTACCCACTCCAGGATTCTAGCCTGGAGAATTTCATGGACTGTATAGTCCATGGGGTCACAAAGAGTCAGATACACCTAAGCGACTTTCACTTGACTTCATAGGCACCTGAAAAGAATGTGCATTCTGCAACTGTTGATGGACTTTTAAATATATCTCAAGACTGAGACAGGCCACTAACTCTTAAAGGTTGTATATGATATGCTTTTGCCCAAGATTTTAGAGTAAGTGATCTAAAATACTGCTGAGTTCACCAAAGAGGCCTGTGAAGCCCTCTCACTGGTGGGTCTTGTCAACGCAGCCACCATTTTTCTTCCCTGAGGGGTCTGGTCCTCTCTGAAGGATAGAATTTTGATCAGCTCAACATGTGGCTCAATAAAGTTTCCTGGCTGACGCTTTTACCCTTGTATTTCCAAGAGATATGATGGGACATCGTTTTCCTTCTTCTCATCAAGTCATAGGATGCTGAAGGCAGAGGAAACTTGGGGTCATCTGGTCTACTCTTTCCTTTGGCAGGTGAAGGAATGAGGTCCTAGAGGTTATTTTAGATTATTTTTTAAAATACTTCTGTGAAATTAACATAAGTTATTATAGAAGTATATTAGATATAGAGAAACAAAAATAAGGAAAAGTTTATATATAATCTTACAACCAAAAAGTAATTACTATTATTATTTTGGAATACACTCTCCCAAGTTTTAAGAAATGGAATCACACTGTATTATGACTTTCTTAGTTTTATAATAGGCATGAACATTTTTCTAAGATATTATTCCTAGTAGCAGAATATGTTTCCACAATACAGATACACCATGCCACATTTAAATGGTATAAGTGATATCCATTGGATGGACAAATAGGCCATTACAGTTTTCACTGTGTTAAATAATGTCATGATGGACATCTTTTGTGTCCATATATATGATTTTTCCTAGAATTGGAAACAATAAATCAGAGCATGTGAACATTTTTAGCTTTTGAGCCCTGTTGCCCAATTGGATTATTGGGGGTTTTGTTTGTCTGGACAGGTTTGGCTTGGTTTATGATTTGTGACGGGTTTAGAGTCTATATAGAAGCTTACGAGAGTTCAGGAGGAAGCCTTGTTTAGGTCCCCAGAGTTTTAGGGTGTGAGCTAAACTGCCACCAGAACCAAGGAGAGAGCCCACCCTTCCCAAGAGCATAGAGTGGCTAGAATGGTGCCGTGCATTCCACACCTGTCTATGAGGCATCCCGCATTGGGCCCAGCCAGGAAACCGGAAAATGGGCAGCTACATACAGCCTGGGGTCTGAACCTTGTAAACCCAGCCGCCCAGCCCAGTTTTATGTGCCAGGCAACAGAGAGACAAACTCGCTCACCCCAGCTGCTTCCTCTCTCTGGGACCTACCGTGAGAACGGTGTGTGTTGCACTCAGAATATGCCTTGAACTTTCTGTCATAGTAATTGCCCCCATAAAATGGTCCGGGGCACTGCATGAAAGTGTCCCGTATTTAAAGACCAGTCCTGCCTGCTTTTATGGCTGGTGCTGACTGCAGGAAGATCACAGCCCCGGCCACTCTGCTGAGGCACCATTGAGAGCTGTCCCAGGGGGAAAGGGCATCTGAAGCTGGACGGGAAACCCGGGGCCGAGGAGAGGCCCTGCTGCTGACCAGTGGCCAGAGCACCTCTCCCCCCAGGTACCCAGGCAGCTCCTGGGCACAGTGTTGGGGTTCAGCCCGTGGTCCACAGAGTGCCCCCTTTTCCATCAGTCTTTCTTTTCTCATCTGCAGAGAAAGAAGAACTGATCCAGAACGTGTTGACCCAAGTGGCGGAGCAGTTCTCAAGGTACAGAATCTTCTGGATGCATCCTTTCTGGGGCTGGGTACTCTTTCTCTTCTTGGCAGGTGGGCCCCTTGCCGTGAGGCTATCTCAGCTGGTGGGCTCTCATCCATCACTTTCCCAGAGAAGCTACATGCCCGGTGGGGTCCTTTGGGGAGTTCTGTAACTAAGCTAGCATGCATGGGGTCCAGGAGATGCTTGCCTGCTAGTGCTTTCAGAGTAAGAACTTGTGTTGCTGAGAATATCCTCAGCTAGCTCTTCTGGGGTGAGGACTTCATCCTGTAGGAATTGACAGCACAGAGCTCCTGTGTGGCTCTCTGGCTCACTCTTCATTCTGAGTTATGCTGCCGGTTCTGGAGTCAGTACTTTGCATTTTCTCAGTTACCTCCCTTGGCATCTTACTGCCCCTCGGGTAGTTGAAATGGGGAGAAGCCATAGGATATTTTCTTAAAGCCCAAGAGTCGTTGAACTGAATGGGTTGGATCCCAGAGAAGGGCACACCAGCTGCCTAAGGTGGTCTGTGCCCAGTGGGACAGTGTGTGTGTGTGGAGGGGGGTGAGTGCTGATCCGTGCCAGGGGTGAGCAGAGAACCCAGGTCCTCCCCAGAGAGCATCTGCTCACTGGCCAGATACGGGGGATAATCATGCCCACTCTGTGTTCTGGTCTTGGAAAATACACCTTCCAGATAATTCCAGAGTGTGTCCTTTTCCTCCTCCCTGCCGCCTCCAACTCCCATGAGTTCCTTAAAAGCAACTCCTCTGTTTGGGCCCCTCACCAGCCCACCTGTGGGCCTCACCATGGCAAGGAGCTAGCAGATGTTAACTGAACCCACTTTAACTCGGAGAATTTGAGGAGTTACGTTGTTTTGTTTTTTTTCCTTCCCAGAGCTTTTAAAATCAACGAGCTGAAAGCTGAAGTTGCAAATCACTTGGCGGTGCTAGAGAAACGCGTCGAATGTGAGTGGCATGTTGATGCCTTTTCGCTGATGTGTCTTTTAACCTCAGTTTAAATTAAGCCTCTTAAGCTGTGGTGCGTGCTGATGGCAGGGGAGGTGAGGCTGAGAGCGAAAGTCTTGTCTTTGTGAAATGCTCAGTACTTACCTTTGAAGTTAACGAAGGCTAGAAGAGTGATGACTCCTAAGCGTTTTATTCTGTTTTAAAAGTAACCCAGTAACTCTAAACGTGTTAGCAGTACACAGGAATTTGCAATCCAGTGCATGTCATCGCATGGTATGTGTCATGGTAGCACAGAAGAGCACAGAGGAGACCACGGGGCTTCCTAGACCGGGCCCTCCGGAGAGGAACCTCTGCAGAAGAGCTTGTGTGTGTCCCTTTCTACATAAATGAGAACACACCAACCCGTACTCTGTGGTTTCACAGTTTTAGGGGAAGATGTCTACTGAACGACCACCAAGTCCTGACTCAGTGACCAAGTAGCTAAAACTCCAGAAGATAACAGCTTCTAGTCAGTCACCCTTTGTGTCCCATCCATAGAATAAGGGGCAGTGCTTGAATTCCTTGTGGTCCACAAATCCCCGCCCAGGGCCCAGAGAGATGGCTCTTTGTCAGTGTCAAGGCTAGTGTCAAGGTTAATGGCTCCTGGACACTGCATCTACTGACTTGCAGTGAGTAAACAGACTCCAGACGTGAGGCTATTGGGAGGGCATCACAGCCTCTACCTGGCTGACTCACTGAAGGTCACTTTTCATACCTTGTATGAACTGCTTGGTTTTTTCCAAGAAAAAAAAAAATCACGATTGTGTCCAAAACCAGTTGCCTAAAGAACTTGAATCGTGATTTATAGTCACTCTTTTCAAAGTGTGGCAGTATTTTTTAAATCCATTTGATCATTAGAGCTGCAAAACAGCTCTGTTTTCCCCATTGACAGTGAAGGAGCCAAAGAGATTAAGTGACCTGCTTGAGTTCATTCAGCAAATTGGAAAAGTAAACACCATAAAGAAGGCTGAGCAGCGAAGAATTGATGCTTTTGAACTGTGGTGTTGGAGAAGACTTGAGAGTCCCTTGGACTGCAAGGAGATCAAACCAGTCAATCCTAAAGGAAATCAGTCCTGAATATTCATTGGAAGGGCTGATGCTCAAGCTGAAGCTCCAACACTTTGGCCAGCTGATAGGAAGAACTGACTCACTGGAAAAGACTGATGCTGGAAAAGATTGAGGGAAAGAGGGGAAGGAGTCAGCAGAGAATGAGATGGCTGGATGGTATCATCAATTCAATGGACATGAGTTTGAGCAAACTCCGGGAGATAGTGAAGGACAGGGTTGCCTGGCATTGTGCAGTCCATGGGGTTGCAAAGAGTTGAACAAGATTTAGAGACTGAACAACAAGCCCTGAGGTCCTAGGGCTTTCATCAGCACCTTTCACCATGAGGAGCTGGGGATTTGAGGGGAGGCTCGAGGAAGAGGAGGTTAGAAAGCTCCTGTGGCAGCTGGCCTTGTAGCCACTGCCACGGACACTTGTCATGGCTGCATCCAGCAGAAAAGAGGTTTTGCCTCCGAGGGTTTTGGTCGAGGGGGGTCCTCTGAGTGCTGAGAGTGTCAGGATGAGGCTCCTCAGTAGCTGTACAGCAGGAGCAATGCCCCATATACTACATAGAGCTGATGCTGTGAGGACTCGAATCTGGCAGATCTGAGCCCCAAATGTACAGTATCCCCAGCACCCCAAGATCAGTGCTGGGACCCCCACGGCTCATGGCCACTGCTGCAAACATCAGGCTTCTTCTCTGTTCACCAGCTGCAGATCCAGAGTCTGGGCAGAGTGGACCCCATGCCCACACACACACACACACACACCCCGCCCCCTGCCCCTGCCCACTGCAGGGAAGGCCAGAGAAACCGAGTATGTTAGTTTCCTGTGGCTGTCATGTCAAAGCACCCAAACTAGGGGGTTGGAACAACAGGAATGAATTCTCCCGCAGTCTGGAGGCCAGATGCCGAGGTCATGGTGCCGCAGGGCCAGTTCCTCCCAGAGGGGCCCTGTCCTGAGCCTGCTGTGGCTCCCAGGCTGCCCGCGGGCTTGGCATGTGGCCGCCACCACACTCAGCCTCCCCCTGCCCTCCTTTGTGCTCAGGTCTCCCTCTACCTTCCCGCATCAGGCACCTCTCCATGGATTCTGAGCCCACCCTCACGCAGGACGATCTGATCACAGAGTCACACTTGCATTCTGGGGATCAGGATGTGAGCCTCTCCCTTTGTTGTTGCTGTTGAGTTGCTCAGTCATGTCCGACTCTTTGCAGCCCATGGACTGCTGAATGCCAGGTTCCTCTGCCCTTTACCATCTCCTGGAGTTTGTTCAAACTCATGTCCATTGAGTCATTGATACCATCCAACCATCTCATCCTCTGTCATCCCCTTCTCCTCCTGCCTTCAATCTTACCCAGCATCAGGATCTTTTCCAATGAGTTGGCTCTTCACATCCGGTGGCCAAAGGATTGGAGCTTCAGTTTCAGCTTCAGTCTTTCCAATGAATATTCAGAGTTGATTTCCTTTAAGACTGACTGGTTTGATCTCCCTTGGTCTCCAAGGGACCTTCAAGAGTGTCCTCCAGCACCACAGTTCAAAAGCATCGGTCTTTAGCACTCAGCCTTCTTTATGGTCCAGCTCTCACATCCGTACATGACTACTGGAAAAACCATAGCTTTGACTCTACAGACCTTTGTTGGCAAAGTGATGTCTCTGCTTTTTATTATGCTCTCTAGATTCATCATAGCTTCTCCCTATGTCATTGCCTGTCTCTTACGGGGGCACAATTCAACCCACTGCTGTGAGCGTTTGCTGTTTCATCTTCTGCAGTGGGAGGCCTAAGCCCCACTTCCCACCAAGCCCCATGGGGTAGAACTGTCCACACGTGGGAAGTGGTTCAGCCAGAGATCACAAAAAGCGTTCACTGCTGAGTCACTGCCTACGCTTAAAGAGAAGAACCGTCTTCCAGTCACCACCTGGAGAGCAGATGCCTGGCGGGTGGAGGGGGCGGCAGGTGCCTCCTGCTTCATCCTGTCTTCCAGCTTCACGGGCCCCTCCCTGCACAGAACCAGCTCCAGGCCTTCCATTCTTTGTACACAGGCGGGTTAAAGAGGCCGTTAATTAATTTTCAGAACTCCTGCGGAGAGCTGTGAGACCAAGGGCTTCCGGTCTCTGGCCGTGAGAGCAGCAATCAGGCAGAGAAGTGTCTGTATTTGCCTTCAAGTGGCTCGTGGATTGAGGATCGTTAAAGGACAGAGCCCCGGTAACCGTCTCTCCTGGCCTGTCCTTGCCCCAAATCCTCCAGAACTAGCTCGAATCTCCTCCTGGGGCTCTTGTGTGAATCACAGAAGTCACACACATGCACATAGGTTACCTGGAAGACACGGTCCAGCTCCACGAGATCACGGTCACTCATGTTTTTACTAGGTGTGTTCATTCTAGCGCCGGAGGCCTGGGCCCTAACTGGAGGGATGGAGGGGGCTTGCATTTCTCAGGGAGAAGAGAGGGTCAGGGTTAGGGTTCCAGGCGCTTTGGTCAGCTGGATCGTTGGAGTTGGGGGGCACTCTGGGCAGCGGGTTACCCCCAGCCCCACCTTAGTACCTCTCCCCATGTCAGCCCCCAGTACCCCCACCTCCTCCTGGATGCCCATCGTGCACAGGAATGGCAGGTTCACACACCGCAGGAGGTGGTTCTTGTGCCCCTTGAACTCCACTTGGCTTTAAGCCTGGCCTCTCCTGGCGCTTGTAGTTGACTGCTCCCCGGCTATCCCCAGGCTCCACTGTAAACACGGAAATGAACCACAGTTGCCTCACCTGAGCTGAGCCCCTGGGGCACGGGGGTATGAGTTCCAAAGAGCCGCCCAGACATAGCGTCTGTGCCTCCCCCAAAGACATCACAGGGACCCTGGAAGTGGACAGGGGAGGCCCTCTGGACAGTCAGCAGTCAGACCTCTGCCATCAGTCACTTGGGGAACTGGTCACCCCAGCCTCTCAGAAGGTCAGTCCCGACCCTGCACTGCTGCCAGAAGCAAGCCAGCCTGTGAAAGCTGCCAGGCTGCTCCACTAGGCCCGGCCAGATGTGGACACACACACATACACAGGGACACACACACAGAGCAGCACACACACACACAGAAGCACACACAGAGACACGCACACAGACACACACACAGACACACAGAAGCACACACAGAGACATGCACACAGACACATACACAGACACACACAGAGTGGCACACACACACACATAGAGGCACACACACACGCAGAGGCACATACACACCCATACATGTAGACACACACAGAAACATAGGCACATATTCTCAAAAATATACAAACCCTTACATACATACCCATATGAACATACATGCGCACCATGCTCACGTGCACACATGCTGTGTCTGGTGTGTCTGAGCTGGTACTGTCTGTTCTCTGCTTCTGAGGTCCAGAGAGGGACCAGCTAGAACTGCCCATCTGTAAACCACGTTACATTGGTGTGACTTGTGTTTGAATGGAATTTCCTGCTTTTTTTTTTTTTAACCTTCTTCTCAGTGTTTAATTTTTTGGAGTCAAATATAAATTTTTCTGTAGCTCTTAATTCACCTTAAAGGCTTTCCTTCCTTTTCTACAGAATGTTTTCCTTCTTCAGGAGGCTGGGGTCTCGCTTAGGTGAAGGCTGTTGTAAACACAGGACACCCAGGGCCTCCTCTTGCTTCCCGGCTGGAGGTGAACAGTCCAGGGCACCCGCCTCCCTCCCTCCCTTTCTTCTTGTTTGCAGGACAGGCCCGGGCACCCTGCAGGCACAGGGCAGCCCTGCTCCCATCCAGCCTTTGTCCTTGCCCGTGCGTGCCACCTGCTTAGTCGCTCAGTCATGTCTGACTCTTTGCGACCTCATGGGCTGTAGCCCACCAGGCTCTTCTGTCTGTGGGATTCTCCAGGCAAGAAGACTGGCGTGGGTAACAGTTACCTTCTCCAGGGGATCTTCCTGACCCAGGGATCAAACCTGTGTCTCTTAACGTCTCCTGCATCGGCAGCTGGATTCTTTACCACTAGCGCCACCTGTACCCGAGTTCCATCCCTGGATCAGGAAGATCCCCTGGATCAGGAAGATCCCCTGGAAAAAGGCATGGCAACCCACTCCAGTGTTCTTGCCCAGAGAACCCCATGGACAGAGGAGCCTGGCGGTCTACAGTCCCTGCCCAGGCCTGGCCCAAAACCTAAAGACTGGAGAGCTGGCCCTAGGGGCCTGAGTTTACAGCCAGGTCAAGCAAACAACCCAGAAGAGTGAAACCAAACCTTGCTTTTCTTTCTGTCACTCGGGAAATGTGCGTTATGCAAATTCCTTAGCAGAGTTCTTGGCAGAAATGCTGAAACACAGCTCTATTCCTACATGTCTATAAACAATTTTTAAAGCTCTGGAGCCCCACCAGGGCCTGGCCTGCCCACAGTAGCCTCTCAGGAGAGCCGGACGGGGCTGCGAGGAAGAGAGAACAGGACAGAGCTGCCTCCCCGACCACCCTCTTGCTCCTGCCCACTGAGGCCCCATTGCTGAAGCCAGCATCACTCTTAGCGAATCATTCCTGAACATTCTCCTCCAGGACGGCTGTGACCTGCCAAGGCCCACTGGTCCGCTTCTCAAGTCCAAGAGAGGCCAGCAGAGTCATGTGATGCTCAGGCCGCTAGTCTGGGGCTCTGGTCTGTGCCCACCTGTGTTTAAAGTTTGGGACTGACGAGTGGGCCGAGATGTGGGCAGCTGACATCCGTCCCCACCATGGGGCCTCACTGGGTCGCCACAGGACCTGGGGGAGGCCCAGCACAGTTGGCCTTCTCACTCCCCCAGGATCCTCCGAAAGGGAGCCTGATGTCCAGCGCCGCCTGGGAGGGGCTGCCCCAGATCTATGCGTGCCTGCATCCGCCCAGCGCCTCCCAGCTTCCTCCCTGCGCTCTGGAGCTTTGCTACCTCCCAACTTCCTCCCTGCGCTCTGGAGCTTTGCTACCTCCCGGCTTCCTCCCTGCAGTCTGGCACTTGAATCCCATGACATGTTGTTTTCTCGTCCATTGATGAATGCACTTTTTGCCATCTCGTTGCTCACCATCAATTTCCTTGGCAACCAGGCTCCATTTCATAAACATCTTTGCCGTAAATTCTGGATCTCTGAGATTCAGATAAGTGATATCATACCATGTAGCCCAAAAGACTGAATCTTAACACCCAATAAATGGCCAAGGAATCTGATCTACATCAATTCCAATATCCATTCAATCAAACATCAGACAGGCACCAAGAGCCATGAGCTAGTGGGCAGCGGCTAACAGGAGCATCCTTGAACTTGATGATGGAAAAAAGCAAATGAGAAAACAGAGCAGCATGATCCCAAAATTTGTCTTTTTTTTTTTAAGAAATTTTTTTCATGTGGGTCATTTTTAAAGTCTTTATCTAATTTGTTACAGTATTGTTTCTATCTTATGTTTTGGTTTTTTGGCTTCGAGTTATATTGGATCTTAGCTCCCGGCCAGGTATTGAACCCTGGGCCCCTTGCATTGAAAGACGAAGCCTTAACCACTGGATTGACAGGAAAATCTCCTGTCTTTTTAAAAATAAGAGTAAATAGATAGATATTAAGAACGCATGGGGATGGGAGAGAAATGCCTGGAAGGATACACTCACGCATATATATAATATATTGCTGTTGTTCAGTTGCTCAGTCATGTCTGACTCTTTGCCATCCATGGACTGCTGCACGCCAGGCTTCCCTGTGCTTCACCATCCCCGGAGCTTGCTCAAACTCATCTCCATCGAGTCAGTGATGCCATGCAACCATCTTATCCTCTGTCATCCCCTTCTCCTCATGCCTTCAGTCTTTCCCAGCATCAGGGTCTTTTCCAATGAGTTGGCTCTTGGCATCAGGTGGCCAAAGTATTGGAGCTTCAGCCTCAGCATCCATTCCTCCAATGAATATTCAGGATTAATTTCCTAAGATTGACTGGTTGGATCTCCTTGCAGTCTAAGGAACTCTCAAGAGTCTTCTCCAACACCATAAATGAGTTCTCTCCTGGCCCAATGGTCTCATTATACATTTTTAAATACTCTTCTCTGATAGGCCCTGTATTTGCTCCATTTTCTGTAGTAGTCATAGGTTATTTTGTATTCAGAAAAGTGACGCTGGAAACATAATGAGTGTAACCGTGGACCCTGACTGACAGGGCACCGCTGCCCTATTTGGACTATACAGCATGGTCTGTCTCTTCCCAACATGGATTCCCTTTTTGGATCCAAGTCTACGCCACATGCCAGGTCCCTTCTCCAGCTGTATTCCCTTTTCTGAAATTTTCTGCCCTTCATGTGTTAGCAACCCTTTCCTGGGCCCCTTCCTGCCACTGATGTTGACTCCACTATATGTCCCGGTGACAGACACGGCTGCAACATGGTCCCCTCCTCCGCGGGGTGAGCGTCTTGCAGTGGGACCGAGGCTGAGGAGTGCCCGGGGCGGGTGCACACTCCTGGTCCCAATGCAAACCTTTATGACGTGTGCTGCTACACTTCTTGGGAGTGGACCCAAGCTTCTGTCCACCTCTTAACAGGGTGGTGCAAGAAACGACTGAGAGCATCCTACCCCAAAGGAGGATGTGGGGTCCTAGTGGGAGCTCGAAGTACCGATGTCATTTCCTCCACCCCCTCCACCTCGCTGCCCTGTGTCCTGGTACAAAAGGGAGGAGGTGGTTTTTGAGCCTCTGCCTTGGCATCCCACATGGCAGAGAAGCAGGTCACCAGGACCTGATTCACAGATCAGATCCTCCAGATTCCTGCCACATAGACGGAAAGACGCCGTGGTTTCACAAAGCTTGGCCCCCGCTTGGCCCCTGACCCTGAAATGTTTAGAAAACCCGCCCAGGGAGGTTCTAGTTCCTGCCTGTCTGCCCAGGGCAGTGCTGGGAAAATTTCCACCACCATGAGCTCCAGAGCTGCTGACAGCTCCTCCCGGCGGGGAGGGGATTAATGGAAACCAGCGGAAGTCACCGAGCTGCTTTGTTTTTCTTTTAGAAATCATCTGCATTTTATTTTTAGCCATATTCAGAGCCACGCTCCATGAAAAGGGGGATGAGTGGCATCGTGGGTAGTATCTTTTTGCATAAAAATCGAGGTGTGATTACAAAGTAACAAAGCTCATCTTTTTTATTTCTTATGAACTGACTGTAGTCTGAAAGCCCTTCCAAAGCTGGCAGCATTTCTGGGCTAAATATGCACCTGCCAAGTGTGTATGTCTTGAAGTTGAATACTCGCTTGTGGGTGTAAGTGCCAGTTCATCCTTTGATGAAAAACACATTAGTAGTGTGCTGACTTAAGGGCCCCCCCTTGGCACAGCACCCTGGAAGGATGACCAAGCCTGGGGTCCTCCTCCTGGCCTGTTCGTTTCTCACCATTTCAGGTCTGGACTTCTGGTTAACTGCTCTACAGGATCTTAAAGTGCAAAGCTCCTTATCTTAATGAAATTTCCATTCTTGCTGGGAAGCTGTGATTCTGCCCCCCTGAACCTTCCGTTGCATTTTAATACCCTGGGAACACATAACCCCCTTTTTCTTTGGGGGATAAAAGACACTCTGTCCCAGATCCTCAGCTGGTGCTTAGGGGTATGGAGAGAAAACAAGAAGTGGGTGAGGGCAGAATAGAGATTCATGGAGTGGGGTGGGGGAGGGGCTTCCATCCTAGAGGAACCATGGGCCTGAATGCGGTGAACAGGCGTGTGTCTGGGGGCAGCTGTGTTTCAGCTGAGTGAGTGGGAGGCCAGAGAATCAGCAGGGTGGGCAGGAGTGGGAACCAGTGTCTGAGCCAGCCTCCCCTCCCTCCCACCCTCCAGTGGACATGGGAGCCGTGGGCGAACCCCCAGTTACCAGCCTCCCCATCTTCCGCATGTATCCATGGTAACCCCTTGTTTCTCTTGGTCCCCAGTGGAAGGACTAAAAGTGGTGGAGATTGAGAAATGCAAGAGTGACATTAAAAAGATGAGGGAGGAGCTGGCAGCCAGAAGCAACAGGTAAGGTCTGTGCCGGGGGAGGCGCGGGCAGACAGCTGGGGGACAGCACTGTGAGCCATATGGGGCGGAGGGGGCCCTGGTCTTTTTTTTCCCCAGAAGCGAGGCTGAAGAATCTGGTTCAGCTGGGCTTGAGTGGGCACCGTCTGGGATCTGCTTTTCAGTTACACAGCTTTCTTCTCATAAAAGAGAGTTTATGGCCGTGGGAGGCAGGGAGGATGACGTCACAGGAGAAGAGAGGAAGCGTCCTACAGAAAATGGTTAAGATTCACACCCTCAGCTTGGACAAAGTCGACATTGATTATTTTGAAAGAGGGACCAATTAAAGGAGAAGGGCCTTTGGCTTCCAGAGGACGCGTGTCCTGGGGCCTCAGAGGCCCACTTCCATATGGACGTCCCCACAGCGCAGAGTTGGAGAAGGCAGTGGCAACCCACTCCAGTACTCTTGCCTGGAAAATCCCATGGATGGAGGAGCCTGGTGGGCTGCAGTCCATGGGGTCGCGAAGAGTCATACACGACTGAGCAACTTCACTTTCACTTTTCACTTCCATGCATTGGAGAAGGAAATGGCAACCCACTCCAGTGTTCTTGCCTGGAGAATCCCAGGGACGGGCGAGCCTGGTGGGCTGCCATCTAGGGGGTCACAGAGTTGGACACGACTGAAGCGACTTAGCAGCAACAGCACAGAGTGGCCATTCGGGGGAGCAATACCACAGTCTGGACACAAAAGTCACTTGTCCCTGGGAACAAGTGTCCCTCCATGCGTGCCCCTGGGGAGCCAAGGTGAGGTGCCCAAGCTGCCGAAATCCATGAAAAAAACACCCCGAGCACTTCTTGGAGAGTGGGGTTTTGGGTGCAGCTGGACCCCTGGCCAAACTGGGGTCAAAGCAGAGGTTCAGGTTGGGGGTGGAGATGTCCCATTGGCTGAGATGACGTGGGACGTGGTGCACGCGTGGAGTGTGGACTGTGTGCAGGGCTGCACTGGGTGCTTTCTGATGCGACCAGCTCCGCCTGTCTGCCCTCCGGGGTTGCTTTATGCCCACAGTCACCTGTTCAGAACCCGCATGGTGACGATGTATCCTGTCACCCCCAGAACGTCATGCCACTAAGGTGCCTGAGGTTACACTGGGCCTAATGGGACTTAGCAGGACTCCTGGGCCCACTCACAGCCCTGTGTAAACACACTGGATCGTCTTACAAGGCCGCCTGACACCCTGAAGGTCATTGTCGGAATTTTCAAAATTGAGGGCAACCTGCTTAGTGAGGAGGGTGGCTGAGTGCGGGGTCTTTGGGCCAGGAGGGGACAGGGAAGCTGGTGGCCCCACCAGAGAGTGGTGAGGCTGGCAGCCTTGGGGTGGGCTCGGGAGTAGCCCGATGGGCTCAGAGCCACGTTGGCATGTCTTCCCAGGACCATGCCATGTCCATGTCATACTTGTCATCTAGTTTGGATTCTCTGAGACCAGCCTGGGACTGGCTGTCTGTGGCCCAGAGCCATGTCTGCTCCAGCAAGACGGGACAGGGGTGTGCTCTGGGCCCCGTCCCCCACCTTCCCTCTGTGGAATCGCCTCACCCACAAACGTGTTGCATCCGTGGAGCCCACAGAGCACTTGTGAGAGACAGATTGGCTTTTTTGAGGTATAGTTGGTTCCCAGGTGGTGCAGTGGTAAAGAGTCCTGCTTGATCCCTGGGTCGGGAAGATCCAAACTAGATCCCCTGGAAAAGGAAACGACAAGCATCTCCAGCATCCTTGCTTGGGAAAGCCCATCGACAGAGGAGCCTGGTAGGCTTCAGTCCATGAGGTTGCAAAGAGTCAGACATGTAGCAACAGAACACACAGGTTAGCTGAAGGTGCACATGGTAGGAAGGGGGTTTATAATGCAGCCTCGCATCCCTTCTCAAATGACTGACTCCTGCCACCTTCCTGGAACATCCGGGGTGAGTCCTGAGCCCCCACTACCCAGTCCTGCCCCCGCCAGGTTCCAGGCGCCCTCGTCTGTACAGAGCCCGGTACGGGCAGGGGCGAGGCAGTGCCTCCGGTATGGTCTCTGACATGCACTGGCCATTCGGATCGCAAGAGAAAAATCAGAATTTCACCCGGGTTGTGTTAGTTTCCTGCGGCTGCTATAACAAAGTACCACTAACGGAGGGCTGAAAACAGTGGTTTATCTTCCCACAGTTCTGAGTGTTAGAAGTCTGAACCAAAGCTGTCAGGAAGGCCAGGCTCCCCAGGAAGGCTCTCGGGGGACCTGTTCCAGGCCTCTCTTCCAGCTTCTGGGGGTGTTGGTGATTCTTGGGGCTCCTTGGCTTGCAGGGCCTCACTGCAGGGTCTGCCTCTGTCTCCGCGTGGCCTTTCTCTGTGTGTGTCTATCTCTGTCCAAGTGTCCCCTGTCACCAGTCAACTCACACGGATGTGAGAGCTGGACAGTAAAGAAGACTGAGTCCCAAAGAATGGATGCTTATGAGCTGTGGTGCTGGAGAAGACTCTTGAGCGTCCCTTGGATAGCAAGGAGATGAAACCAGTAAATCCTAAAGGAAATCAACCCTGAATTTTCACTGGAAGGACTGATGCTGAAGCTGAAGCTCCAATACTTTGGCTACCTGATGCGAAGAGCTGACTAATTGGAAAGGACCCTGATGCTGGGAAAGATTGAGCGCAAGAGGAGAAGGAGTGACAGAGGATGAGTTGGTTGGATGGCATCACCAATTCAGTGGACATGAACTTGGGCAAACTCCAGGAGAGAGTGAAGGACTGGGAACCCTGGCGTGCCTCAGTTGATGGAGAGGTTGGGGCTGAGGGTGGGGGCAAAGAATCGGATAGGACTTGGCAACTGAGCAACAGTAGTCATACTGGGTGAGGGGTCACCTTCCTCCAGCATGGCCGATCTGAACTCATTACATCTGTGACAGCCCTGTTCCAAATGAGGTCACAGCCAGAGGTGCTATTAGGACCTCAGGGTATGAGGACACATGGGGACAAAACACACCACATGGAGAAGACCCGCCTGATCTCAGAGCACAGGGGAGATGAGATGTCCCCTGCAGGTGCCCCTCTAGGGCAGAGAGGCTGGGCTCATCCAAGTGTTGAAGCCCCTTCCACAGGCCGCCTCCTGCCAGAAGTGCATGCTTGGAGCTCACGGTGCCGCGGTAATCTGAAGAGGTGCCCTCCCTGAGTCGTAACCAAGTTTAGAGCGATGTCATCTCAGCCAGCGGTTTTCACAGCAGCCATGTAGGTGAGAGACAAGTAATTGTAACTCTTCATTCAAAAATGGAGTAAAGTCTCAAACATTGCCGACACAATCGGAAAAAGGAAATCTAGCCTCCTGGGCGTAGGTCTGATCCACAGCAGCATCACCCACCTGGGACCCTGGCCCAGGAGCCCGGCGGCCACCTGTGCCCCGTACAAACAGCCCTGCCCTTTTCTGTATGGAGAAATTGACTCAGACAGAGGGTAAGTCGTTCTCATTGCCTTCCTCAGTCTCTGTTGATGGCAGGGTTCCATCATAACTAATCACACAGAGGGTCAGGCCATTCAGTGTCCCGGGACCTGGCTTATTACCTGGGACCAGCTTTGTTACCTGGGATCACACGGCTGAGCGGCTCTTTCTGACGATGTCAGCCCAGCTGGGCTGTGGTCCTGCCTATGACGGGGCTGAGAGAGGAACAAAGATCCCAGTATGGGTGAGCCCAACTCTGTACCCACTTAGGTGGTCAGTGAGTCTGAAGTGATGACCACGTTCACCCACCCATGAGCACACCACAGTGTGGCCTTGGAGCCAGGGGTCTGCATGGACCAAAACCATCTTTCTCCAGGGAATAACAGGATAGTAGTTGGGTTGGATCAGACTCAGACCCACAGACACCCTTGGAGCGGGCAAGAGTCCCCTGAGACCCAGGCCTTGGGTTTCTCTTGGCTTTTCCCCAAGAAGAAAGAAGGCAAATCGCCCGCCCAGCTGTAGGGCAAGGTCCGACCCCACTGAGCACGTGTCCACAGAGTGGAGCCAGAAGTTTCATCCCAACGGGGCTCTGTGGGAACCCTCAGGGCAGCATCCAAGGGCCCTGGAGCCCACCATCTCTGCTTCTGTCCCAAACACATGGCCTTGACCACTGGGCTGAGCCCCAGGAGAGGGAGGGCTGGGAGCGCAGAACACAAAAGCAAAAACCAGCCCCAAATAGAAAAGGAGAGACACCATGCCAGAGGCTCTGTCAGCTGGAGGATGCTGGTCCCCATGGCAACGGGCACAGAAGGAGCCAGCAGGGGCACCTGGCCGATGTGGGCAGGCCCTGGCAGGACCTCCCAATGCTGGGGTTTTCAAGCAAGCAGGATCCCAGCAGTCAAACCATCCTGGATGGCGGAAGCTCACGCAGCCCTCCTGGGAAAGGTGCACAACCAGCCTGCCCAGCACGCGTGCAGATGTTGGTTCAGAAGAGGTTAAGAGCACGAGAAGAATAATGACAACGCTGTGTGTGGTCTTCAGAGCGTAGACAAGTTCTCACTGCTCATATGTGTGTCATTGGAAGTTCTCGTGTACAAGGGCGACCCCGGACATCGTCTGGTTGGCGCGTTTTCCTGGTTCACTTTGTTCCTCTTTTGCTCAGCTTGTCTTAAAATCTCCCTCCACACACGAAGCTGTCCTAAGCACCTTGGATGATTCTCCCAGGCATCGGGTGGAGGGAAGAAGCAGTGGCACACTGAGAAGATCACACTGAGCCTCTTTTTCCAAAAAGGAGCAGGCATGTTTTTCTGAATTTGCACGTGGTGTAGCCTCCTCGTCAAACCTGCAGACGATACTGGTAATGGGGAAGAGTCGGTAATAACTGCAGCAACCACAGTGCTCCCAGCTGAAATCCAGTCCAGAGCTTCCCAGATGTTCTTCTGTGTACAGAGACACAGTTTTGGAAAACAACTATGAAATACCACATTGTAATTTTTTTTTACACTTACAGAATTGTAAACAATCAATAGATCAAAATGCAGCCTTAGACATTATGAAGGCTGTGGTCCAGTGCTCATTCTCACTCACCAAATGAATGGGTTCTTTTCTTGGTAAATTGTTCTCCATTACTTTTCAGGATATACTGTAGGCAACGTTTCTTTTTCCCTTTTCACCCCAAATTCCCTGGCTTCACATAATACTTGTAATTAGAGATGACATAACAGACCTCCCTGTCAAGGTACCGTAATGATTTAAATTATTTCCCACTGGGGGACATTCAGGTAGCTTCTACTCTGTTTGTGCAGCAATAGATAATGCTGTGGTGACTACCTTTGAGCCCTTTGCTTGCATCCAATTCTTTTCTTAAGGTAAATTCCCCAGCGGAGGCTTGCGGCTTAAAGGATATGAGTTTCTTTATGGCTTTTACAATACAATATGAATTGCTCTCCCAGGAGATGAAACGTTATTTATAGACCTACACGGGCTTCTGTGTTGGCCCCGTCCCCTGTCTGGGAATCTCACACAGGGCAGGAGGGGGGCAGAGTTTAGACACCCCCCGGGTTCCCTGTTTGGGGGGGACTGGGAGTTCCTTCAAAAGCAGTTAAGGTGCCCAGATCTCCTGGAGCAGCCCCCACCTTCAGCCCCCAGATGTGTCCCCACAGGCCAGCACACTCGGCCCTGACGTTAGAAGGGGGCTTCCCTCCAAAACCAGTAGGCTCCGTTTGTTCCGTTCTTGTTGCCTCGATGTCAAATGATGAAATGGGGTCAGATAGCAAATTCAGTGTGTGTATAAGGTGGGGCATCCTCAGAGTCCGTCACGGGAGGGGGCTGATGGCCTGTGGTCCACCACACCCTGGCATCCAAGGAGGATATGCTTTGGGATGAGATTGAGCTCTCCAAAACATCAGCAGTGTACTTGTGACACGTTAGTGGAAAAGGCAAGCTGCCAGAGAGCGAGCTCAGTACAATTCCACGCTTGTTGAGAAGCACTGGGGGCTGCCCGTGTGTCTCCATGCCGAGGAAGGTTCTGGAAGGATGCCCTGAACTTAACAGAAGGCATTTCCAGGCGTGAGATTTAGAGGAAAGAGTGGGTAAAATGGGACTTACTAGTTTTTTAACTTCTCTTGGTTTTTTAACTTTTTAGAGTAAACGTGTGTTACCCACATCATGAGAAAAAGACTTTTAGAAGCCTCTCTAAAGTGAAGATGACGTGTTTTCTGAGAGCTCAGTATCATCTCAAGAGGTCCAGCAGGGGTCCTTGGGGTTTAGCAGTGAGACATCTCTGGCTCTGTGGCTTATTTTTCTGGAACAAATAAGACGAAAGGCGTTTGTGGGGTTCAGGTTGGATGAGTTTGGGGTGTTTTTTAGCAGTGTCAATTATATTATTTACTATCTACTACGTGCGGGGCACTGTGCTAGGTTTCCTTCATGTACTAACTCTTTTTTTATATATTTTAAACTTTTTGTTTTGTGTTGGGGTATAGCCGATTAACAGTGTTGTGATAGTTTCAGGTGAACAGCGAATGGACTCAGCCATAGATATATCTATCCATTCTACCCCCCGGCTCCCATCCGGGCTGCCACACAACGTTGAGCAGAGTCCCCCGTGCTACACAGTAGGACCATGTTGGTTACTCATTTTAAATAAAGCAGTGTGTACATGCCCATCAACTCTGGGGTTTGTTGTTTGGGCTCCAGTGAGGTCCCCACAGTTAGCTGCCCAGGCGACACCAAGGCCAAGGTGGCGGTGCCAGAAGTAATCTTTGCTTTTCTCTTCAGGACCAGCTGTCCCTGCAAGTACAGTTTTTTGGATAACAACAAGAAGTTGACGCCTCGACGTGATGTCCCCTCTTACCCCAAGGTAAGATGACAGCCTGCCTCTGAAGAAACCACCATCTGTGTCCACAGCCTCAGGGCACACACCCCCACCACCACCTCTGGCCCCACCCAGGGCCGCCCTGGCCTCTCAGCCCCACGGCAGCCTGCATGTTTGCAAAGCCAGCTCTCGCCAGGGCCCTGGCCATGGCACGCTTCTATTATTCTTAGGCAGAATATATTTTCTCGTTGACATTTGTTTAGCAGAAGTGGTCCCAGGCCACAGCTTACTGCCAGGAGATCATAGCTCCTCCCTGGTATCCACCCAACCCCCATCACCAACTCGGTGAACAAACGATTCTGACACTCAAATATTACTCGAAAGAACTTTCATTTTTAACTAAATTATTTATAATCTGCTTCATTGCATCTTCCGTCCCTGAACAATATGTAGTTATTATGAGAAGTTTTGCTTTTGGGTCACAGAGGATGTATCAGTTACAGGAGAGAGGCCCTAGTTAGAGCAGGCAATGCCTTGGGAATTGGGAAGGTCTTCAAAACAGCTACAAAAGACGGCTGCCATGACGGTGGTCCTCCATCTCACAGTGCCTTCAGCTGGAGACTGAGCGGGATCCTGGCCCAACTGAGTTTTACATATTTGCCCACTAAGATCTGGGCTTTGCCAAAACCAAGATCCTTCAGACAGGGGCAGGGGGCTGGGGTTGCTGGCCATGCACAAGGCCAAACCCCCAACCCGCCACCGTTCCCACAGCAGCAAAGAGCCTTCCAGAGCTGCCAGGGGTATCCCTGACTCAGATATGAAAGACACACTGAATATTGTCCGAGGTCATCACGTGGACCCAAGTGCCCTTTCCCATAGGAATACACGGCCCACACTTTGGGACCCTGCCCTGGGAGTCACAAGGCCCAGCCTGGGTCCTGAACAAAAGGCACCCATCTTCCACAGAGGTTCCTTCTAAAAACACAAACAGAAAGACCTAGGAGATGACTGGATTTAATTCCAAAACACTGTGACTGTCTTGTGTCTATAGTCTGCTGTTTCCTCTGACAACGTAACCTAAACTCCGGTGTTCCATAGAACCCGCAAGCTGTGCTATTACAGCCCACAGCTGAACTAGTGACAGGTTCCAAAAACAAACCTCAAAATAGCTTCTTAGCCAGTATTTGAATGTATGCCAATTTTTTTCCCCTCGATTTCACTTTATTGTATTTTTTAAAGTCAGGTTTCTAGGGATGTCACTCCACACCCTCTGCAGGTGTGGAGCACTGTCAAGTGTGACGGGCTTACATGGTCACATGCCCTCCACCACGATCAGGGGTGAACATTGTGTCTCCCCCAGATGCCCCCTCGTCCCTGCTCGGTCAGTCCTGAAGCACTCCCCCAGCCCCAGCCCCCACTGGTGGGGTGTCCGTCCCTATAGCACTGCCCCCTCCAGAACTCTCGTGGGTGTGGCCTTGAGAATGGACCCAGATGTCCTGAGATGGGGTGGGACGACATGGAGAAGGCGTGGACAAAGGCTGGCCTTTGTCCAGCACAGAGGCCTGAACCAGCTTACACTGCTCCCCGTCCTTCCAGTACCTGCTGTCCCCTGAGACCATAGATGCCCTGCGGAAGCCCACCTTCGACGTCTGGCTCTGGGAGCCCAATGAGGTGAGTGCGAGAGCCATTGGAATGGGCGCCAGCCTCAGGGACCAGACGGGAGGCATCCCCATCCCTCTTCTCCTCTCTCTTCTCTTCCTTTTAAGTCGCTTCCCCAGTTTTGCAGCCAGGCTGCCCCTTCGGCTCAGGAAGGCCCTGAGCCAGAACCAAGGAGCACGTGAGCAGCGGTGCCTCACACCAGGATCTGGCTGCTCAGAGACGCCCCCACACCCCCCACCGGGCCGCATCTTGATCCCCAGGGCAGCTGCCGAGCCCCCGTGGGAGTGAGCCTCCAGGCTTCGGGATTCTTTCAGAAGAGGGCTCCCACTTGAGGTCCCGCTGAGAGTGGTCAGCCTGGGGAGCCCTGAGGACTCAAGGATCCGTGCTCTGTCGCTCAGTCATGTCTGACTTGTGACCCCAGGGACTGCAGCCTGCCAGGCTCCTCTGTCCAGGGTATTGTCCCAAGCCAGGGATCGAACCTGGGTCTCCTGAATTAGCAGGTGGATTTTTTACCGACTGAGGCACCAGGGAAGCCTTCAAGGACTCTGAGTAACTTCTTACAGTGTGATAGTTCTTTTAAATTTCCCTTTGGCTGAGAAAACACAAGCATGGAGGTCGTTGTTTGTTTAGTCTATTACCTAATAATGTCAGATACACCCTCCTCTCTCTGAACCCCAACAAAGCCACATAGACCTCAGGCCACTGAAAGCAGCAGATTCTCGCCAGCTTTTCGGTCACGCAGGAGCGCAGAAAGGCTCACACTCTTGGACAAGAGCAGCAGAGCAACTTCCGTGAAGGTCCGGGAAATGGATCATGTACCCTGAACTCTCCTGTGTGAACCAGTATCACTGGCGTGGTCTCTTGGGATAAGAAAACCCCCAGCAAGAGGGGCGGGGAAGCACAGATCTCGCCTCCGCCCAACCCAGTCCACCCTGAGAAGAGCAGCTGGATGGCACGGGTGCTCCAAAACGTCCAACCAACCAGCACGCAGGACTGGAGCTGGGGGGTCAGGGAGGCGGGGCTGTCGTGTCACCTGCCCGATCAGTGTTTGTTTAAAGACGGATATGGTGGAGGGAAGCAGGGCAGGAGGAGAAGAGTCAGGTGTTCCAGGAAAAGCATGACGACCTCTTGTCCCAGTAGCTCCCACTGAACAGGGGACCCTGCTGGCCTGTCCACGAGCAAGTGGGCCCATGGGAGCTTAGAACACACACTCTTGTTTCCAGAAGGTGGGCAAGTGCTGCTTTGAGCACATCTCACGCTGCCCATAGTCATTTTGACGTCAGCCCACGGGGAGAAAGAGCAAAGCTGGGGCCCTGATGGCAGAACCCTGCCATTCCTGTCTCCACAGGACACAGGCTGCTTGTGGCCAGAGAGGGAACGCTCCACCTTCATGTCAGAGGTGGAAGGATCCCCGCATCCACCAGGGGGAGGCGGCCTCTCTGCCCTCGTCACTCCACCTGTGGGATATATGAGCAGGTGCTGGCAGGGCAGAGCTAAGGAGAGGGAGGCAGCCCCCCTGCAGATGTGCTTGGCCTGAGTGGCCGTCATCTAGCCCCAGGGTTTCACCAGCACACCTCCACGCCCCCAGGGAGCCTGGGGAGAGTTCCATTGCTTCTGTAAAGTGTCTCCCTGCCCGAGGTGGCAAACCAGAAGTGCTCACAGACAGCAGCCCTGGCCTCTGGGGGTGCCATGAATTCTGGAGTATGAGCAGCAAAGATGAACAGGTACAAGGACACATCTGAAAGCTTCAGCAGCCCGAGTGGCCCCCAGCACTGCATCTGGCCACCCCCCGAGAAATCAGATCTCCTGGGTGGTGGTGGTTCACTTCCCCCGCTCCACGCAGGGGTGATGTGCCCTGCATCACCCAGGGTCCAGCCCAGCGTCCTCTGATCACAGACCACATAGGGAGATGACCTCAAGCTGCTCCACTCTCTCAAGGGCCAGCCTCTGAGCACTCCCCACAGCGCTGCATCTGCCCAGTCCCGCCTTGAAGGCTGCAGGACCTCACAGTTGTCTCACGCATCCTCCACACTCACCATCACCCAGCTGTCAGCCCAGGACCTGCTGCAGCGTCCACAGCTGCCGTCATGGGAGCAGATGTACAGACGCGTCCCTCCTGCTCCGAAGCCACCACATAAGTGGCACCAGATGGTTTCATCTGCCGATCACCTCCACCTCTTGACTCTGATTTCACAGCAAACATCTCAGCTCTGTGGGGTTGCCTGCAGCTGTGAATGGGCTGCTGTGGCGGGGAGCAGGGGTATCAGAGCTACAGCCCCTCTGGTCCAGGACGGTGAGGGCGTGAGCAGCTCTGGACAGCTAGACCCTGACTAGGTGCTCATGCTGCCAGCCAAGCTGGGGTGACCCGGCTACCAGCCTGGACACCAGCCCTCCCGCCCTCACGCCAGGACCCCGCACTCCCCATGCCCTGTCAAGGGCTCCTTCAAAGCCCCAGATTCCAAACCTTGGCACCCAGTCTGTGTCTGGGCTGTCCCCTCAAGGAAGACCAGCATGTGGCCCTTCCAAGGACTTTCCATCTGGACATCCTCCCAGGCCCCCACTGCAGGGCTGGGGTGTTTTCCAGTTTCCCAAGTGGGTTCTTTGTGATGCCACGCAAGTCTTTGCTTCCGGAGATGTTCCTTCCATGGCCAGCTCATCGTCCCTTCATTGTAGGATTGGATTTGCAAAACTTCCCCTAAATTGCAGTGTTTCTAGTTCTCATATATTTTGTAACAAGAAAAAGTGGATTTTCAGCTGTACTCCCTGAATCGGTCTGCTGGGGCTGCCATAGCAAATGCCGCAGACCTGGGGGTTAAATAGAAACCTGTTTTCTCATGATCTGGAAGCTCAGCCTCCGAGATCCAGGTGTGGGCAGGGCTGATCCCTCCCGAGGCCTTTCTCCTCTGCGTGTCGACAGCCGTCTCCCCCTGTGTCCTCATATGGGCGTCCCTCTGTGCGTGTCTGTGTCCTGATCTCTTCTCCTAAAGACACCTGTCCTAGCAGATTAGGGCCAGCCCTAGTGACCTTGCATAATCTTAATTACATCCCTAATGGTCCTCTCTCCAAACACAGTCACAGGGAGACTCAGGGCCTCGACAGCTTGATTGGAGGGTCACGATTCAGTCCTTAACACACCCTTTTTGGGAAGAGAATGTTGCCTGGTGAACAGAGCAGATGGGAAGTCTGTGCAGACACCAGGGCAGGGAGGGCACTGGGGCTGAGTGGCACAGGTGTGGGTCCCAGGGCGGGGAGCTGGGGGATGGGGGCTGGTGTCCTGCTAAGGTGATGCTAAGTCAGCCCCACTCTGAGACCTCCCGTCTCCCTGGGCTCTTCTCCCAGAAAGCAGAGCCCACTTTGTCAAGCTCTCACTTGTTAAAGATCATTTAATCTTCTTCTTGGCTTGATTAAGCTTCAAAGTTCTGAGTGGCATTTAAATAGATTGCAGCCGTGACAGTAAATCCTCTCTGGGCCTGGAAGCAAAATCAACATCAAGTTGAACGGGGATTTCTGCGGAAGGCGGCTCAGTGAAATGAGGTTTGGGAGGCAGTGCTCCCCAGAAGGAAGCTCGCCTTCCAGACACCTTGGTTCGTGCATAAGAAAGTGCGTCGTCCCAGCGGGGCCCCTGGGGGCCCGAAGAGACAAATTTGGGATGGATGAGTATCTGTCAACACCGCTCCTCGGCTCCTCAGCTCCCAGCCTCGGGCTCTTGCAGGGTCTGCGGGAATTGGAGGTGTCTCTCAGAACCTCAGGCCGGGATCCTGACCCACCGAGATGGGTGCTTGTGTGTATAAATAAGTCAAGTCACTTCCAGTGTGGTCATTTGGGGATAGCATCACTTCATCTAGTCCTGTCCCTCCTGTAGAGAACGCCATTGACTTCTAACCCCGACTGCTCTTTCAAAGCCCCCACACCCCTTCTGGGGGTCCTGAAACCTCCTAGTCAGCAGGCTTGGGTCCTGGGGCCCCCCTGGAGGGGAGGACTCCCCTGGGGCCCAGCCCACCATGCTGCTGACCGTCCTTCTGCTCCTGTGCCCGCAGATGCTGAGCTGCCTGGAGCACATGTACCATGACCTGGGCCTGGTCAGGGACTTCAGCATCAACCCCATCACGCTCAAGAGGTGGCTGGTGAGTGTCGGGCCCCTGCTGGCCCCTGAGCACAGTTTCATCAAATTTCCCGGGAATGGACGCTGGGCACCTTCCTTTGGGCCTGGGCTTCCTACAGACAAAGGCCACACTCCTGTGAGAGTCCTGCAGGGACCCGTCCCCTACCGGACACTCTGCTCCTGAGCTTCTGCCTGTGAGGGAGAAAATAGTAGGAACCAGGGAGTCAGGTGATGAGTGTATTCTAAGCAGCATGTGTGTCGGGAGGGAGGGGATGCTCTGCAGGTGTATACATGTGCGTGCCAGTGTGTGTGGAGTACGTGCGTGTGTGCTTGTGTGTGAGTGCTGGTGCCTGCATCATGGGGGGGGGGGGGCGGGGGAGAGGCCTGTGCATGTGTCCATGTGTAAGTGTGTGTGTGTGTGTGTGTGAGGTGTGCATGTGGGGGAGGGGTGTGGATGTGTGACTGAGTGTATGTTTTTCAGCAGATCTTTCTTTTTAATAAAATGCTGCTCAGAGCCAAATGTTAGAAGGCTGTGGAAAGGGACTTCCCTGGGGTCCAGTGGCTATGACTCTGCTCCCAGTGCAGGAGATCCGGGTTCCGTGCCTGGTCAGGGAACTAGATCCTGCATGCTACAACTGCCAACACAGCCAAATAAATAAATAGGTTTTTTAAAAACCTGTGGAAGGTTTGATGGTGGCTGGGGACCTGGCACCCCACACACAGCCCCCCTGCCCTCCCCCCAGCTTCACACCCCACTGTGGGTCCCCTGGGGACACCTTCTTCTATGTGGCCCTTGGACACCCCTGGGCCCCTCCCTCATCCTCACCCCCAGGAAGCGGGAATGCAGTTGGATGAGGACCGGGTGGGAGTCGAGAGCTGGCATCAGGAAGAAGGTGCGGGGAGCTTGGGGAGGGTGGGCGGTGGGCACAGGGCGGACCATCTCGTCCCGCAGCTGTGTGTGCACGACAACTACCGGAACAACCCCTTCCACAACTTCCGGCACTGCTTCTGCGTCGCCCAGATGATGTACAGCATGATCTGGTGCTGCGGGCTGCAGGTGGGTCTGGAGGCGCCCCTGCTGGTGGGGAGCTTAGGGCGGGTCTGGGGGGGCATCCCTGCTGGTGGGGAGCTTAGGGCGGGTCTGGGGGGTCATCCCTGCTGGTGGGGAGCTTAGGGCGGGTCTGGGGGGGCATCCCTGCTGGTGGGGAGCTTAGGGCGGGTCTGGGGGGGCATCCCTGCTGGTGGGAAGCTTAGGGCGGGTCTGGGGGGCATCCCTGCTGGTGGGGAGCTTAGGGCGGGTCTGGGGGGGCATCCCTGCTGGTGGGGAGCTTAGGGAGGGTCTGGGGGGCATCCCTGCTGGTGGGGAGCTTAGGGTGGGTCTGGGGGGCGTCCCTGCTGGTGGGGAGCTTAGGGCGGGTCTGGGGGGGCATCCCTGCTGGTGGGGAGCTTAGGGCGGGTCTGGGGGGGCATCCCTGCTGGTGGGAAGCTTAGGGCGGGTCTGGGGGGCATCCCTGCTGGTGGGGAGCTTAGGGAGGGTCTGGGGGGGCATCCCTGCTGGTGGGGAGCTTAGGGCGGGTCTGAGGGGCATCCCTGCTGGTGGGGAGCTTAGGGAGGGTCTGGGGGGGCATCCCTGCTGGTGGGGAGCTTAGGGTGGGTCTGGGGGCCATCCCTGCTGGTGGGGAGCTTAGGGAGGGTCTTGGGGGCATCCCTGCTGGTGGGGAGCTTAGGGTGGGTCTGGGGGAGCATCCCTGCTGGTGGGGAGCTTAGGGCAGTTCTGGGGGGCATCCCTGCTGGTGGGGAGCTTAGGGAGGGTCTGGGGGAGCATCCCTCCTGGTGGGGAGCTTAGGGCAGGTCTGGGGGGCATCCCTGCTGGTGGGGAGCTTAGGGCGGGTCTGGGGGGCATCCCTCCTGGAGAGGAGCTTAGGGTGGGTCTGAGGGCATCCCACCTGGAGAGGAGCTTAGGGTGGGTCTGGGAGGCTGCCCACCTAGAGGGGCACTTAGAGAGGGTCTGGGAGGCTTCCCACCTAGAGGGAAGCTTAGGGTAAGTCTGGGGAACATCCCACCTGGAGGGCAGCTTGGGGCAGCAGCTCCTCCACCACCTGGGGAAGCACCGCCCCTCCAGTTTGTCAATGAGCAAGTGGGTGCCCATCCCCCACCCCAGGGAGAGGCGCGTCCCTCCTACCAGGCCACAGCTGGGGGAGCTTCATCCCCCTGTGTCACTGCCCCACCCCCTGCTAGCCCCATCCTCACCCACCGAATCCTCTCTCTGATCCAGGAGAAGTTTTCGCAAATGGACATCCTGGTCCTGATGACTGCGGCCATCTGCCACGACTTGGATCATCCAGGCTACAACAACACGTATGTACATGGGCCTTTTCTCTTATCAAGGGCACTCTGGGTGTCAGAGTTGAGCTTTTCAGCTTAACCCCCTGCCAGTTCCCAGCGGGAGCTGTCAGCGAAGCACCCCTGAGCCCCCAGCTCCACCCCACCTCTGTAGGATGCAGCCTTCCCACCAAGGACTTTGTCCAGGGCCGGGCCTTCCCAGCAGGATCCCAGACCCCAGGGGGCTGCCTCAGCCCTTTGTGGTCCTGGCTGCAGGTCTGCGTCTACACGGCAGGGCCTGGCAGCAGCAGAGCTCCCCGCCCCCTGCAGCAGGGAAGGACGTTCACACACCCGTGGACCGGGAAGGGCGGACCCCCACCCAGTCTCTGGATCTCACTCCCCTGAGGGCAGCCTCACCAGCCTGCCTCCAGCAGGAATGAGTCAGAACTAGGGCAGTGACAGCAAGAACAGGGGTATGGACGCAAAGAGGCAGGGAGGGTCCAGGGCAGGCCATGGGACCAGGAAGATGGGCCAGGCTTTGCTGGAACATTGATCCACTCCTGCCTGGGGCGAAGGCAGAGTTCCACCCCATGTCCCTGCCAGAGTCCAGGCCGGGTGCTGCTGGTTTGTGTTCATAGTGATGCATTGGTTGTTCTATGGAGTTTGTGTATTTGTGGGTCTAATTTTACCATATGGGTGATGATGCCCAACATGTCTGGGAAGCATGCTATTGCTACTCAGGACCAGAGCAGATTCCAGGGTGTGGACATTCATGCCTGGAGGAGGACGTGTCCCCATGGGTATCCAGCCCCTCAGTTCACACTCAGATGCTGTGCTGAGCACAAGCCAGCCATGGGCCGTGCCCACAACAACTAGCCTTCCTCCCACATCCTACGGTGTCTGCAGGGTGCCTTGGCAAAGGCCTGACCACCTCAAGGGCACCTCCTCAGGGAGGACCTGAGGCTCATTGGTGGTGTCCACCGTTAGGACTGTAACAACTTGGGAGTATCTAGTCAGAGGGGCAGCTGAGACCCAGGAGGAGTGAGTTCCTGGCACGAGCAGAGTGGGGTCCCCTCCAGCAGCCCCATTGCCACCGTGCCCACTCGCATGCGAGTGCAGGTACCCGAGGGTCCCTTTGCTCTCCAACCCCAGGTACCAGATCAACGCCCGCACGGAGCTGGCCGTCCGCTACAACGACATCTCACCCCTGGAGAACCACCACTGTGCCGTGGCCTTCCAGATTCTCAACCAGCCCGAGTGCAACATCTTCTCCAACGTGTCGCCGGAGGGCTTTAAGCAAATCAGGCAGGTGTGTGGGGCAATGCCGCACTCACTGGGGAGTGGGGGTCCCTGGTGGACAGTGAGCCCCACCAGAGAGGAGACGCCCTCTCTCCCTGTGCCTGAGGCTCCCAGGAGCTCCCAGGCTCCCACAAGGATCCTGGGGGGCCGACCCTCCTTCCAGGCCTTCTCCAAGGCCGGGTGACAATGCCCCAGGAAGAGGTGTGTGCTTGGTCTGCAAGTAGGCAGTGTGCCATGGACCTTCAGGTCATAACTACCATTTAATTTAATCCTATGAGATATGTCCTTTCTCATCTCACAGCCCGGGAAACTGAGGCTGACACAGACAAGGTCACTCGCCCAAGGAAGCAGGTCCAAGACGGACACATCTGGGACATCCAGCCCGGCAGAACCCCGACCACTGCCCCTAGGCCCTGCTCTTGTCCCCCACTGCCCCGTGACCAGCCAGTCTCACATCCCACTTCAGAGAAGAGACCTTTCTGCTCCTGGGGGCACATGGGGCGGGGGAGGGAGGCGGCCACCTGTCCAGAGATAGAGGCTTGCAAGTCACCAAAGTCACACATACACCCCCTGCACACACACAGCAGGTCTCACTGAGCACAGCCCTGTGCCCCACCCTCTGGCATGTTCAGAGGAGGGACAAAGTCAGAGCCATCCCAGAGGGGTGAGGTGGGTTGAATGATAGCCACCCCCAGCTAAAAAAATTGTCACGTCCACCTCCTGACCCCCCGCAGAAGCTGTGAATGTGACCTTATTTAGAATAAATCTTTGTAGCTATAATTAAACTAGGATCTTTAGAGGTTAGCTCAGATTATCCACATGGACCCTAAATCCAGTGACAAGTGTCCGTATAAGAGACACACGGAGGAGAGAGACAGAGGCCGTATGACAGCAGAGGCGGAGACGGGAGTGGTGTGGACACAAACCGCGGAGTCCAGGGGCTGCCAGAAGCCAGAGGCAGGGAGTGGACCGTCCCCAGAGCCTCCAGAGGAGGCACCTTGGTTCCTAGACTTGTGGCCTCCAGAGTCATGAAGAGATGCCTTCCTGCTGCTCTGTCCCCCGCATCTGGCACTTTGCACGGCAGCCCAGGGACTCGAACAGGTGGAAGCCACGTCCTCCGTGTGGGAGTCCACACAGTGTCTCCGTGGCCTGGCTTCCAGACGCACCTGATAAAGACACACTAGACCCCAGGGCAGGACAAACGCCCTCCCCCCTGGAGAACCGACAGCCTCTCCTTAGCAGACAGCTGCAGGCCTGTTCCCATCCTTTCGCTTCCAGGAAATCGGCGCTCAGCCTGGTCTTAACGGCAGGCCTTGCTGAGTCACTGATTTCTGGTGCAGTTATCACCTTTTATCTGCAGGCTTTCTGGCCTCCCTTCCATGTGTATGGACCCACAGAAATGGCAGGCACCTGCTCTGTGTTGTTCTGTTAGCTGTAGAGAGTCTTTCTGTGGAGCAGGTAAGGGGGCGGGTCCTAAAGAAAGGGCCCTCCTGTGTGCCGCCCCTGAGCCCCGCCGGGAACTCAGCCCAGAGCATCCAGGCAGCTGGCCCTCTCCCCTCGTGTGAGGAGCAGTCAGAGCAGGAGGGGACACGCCCCCAGGGACGCGCCCTGCCTCCTGCTGCCCACACAGGGACACACTGCTGCCCCTGCCCCGGACACCTTACTGACTTTAACGCTTTCTAGGGGTAAAATCCATTGTCCCAGTTTTCAATAATGTTTTGTCCTTGAATATCTTGAGGGATAACTCATCACGAGAGTAGGTCCTTCACTAATAACAATTAAATCCTTACCGAGAAATGGCACGATTCAGAAGGCCAGTGATGCCCCCTCTCCAAGTACATTTTTTATCTGTACTGACTGATTTGAGTTCTGTATTTGATGTTTCTGGTGGTGTTTTCTTAGAGAAGTAGAACATCATACCCAGCACAGAGGTGTTCCCTGTAAATATTTGTGGGATGGATGGACAAGTGGGTAAATGGATGGATGGACGGATAGATAAGTGAATAAGTGAATGGATGGATGGATGAGTGAATGAGTGGGTGGACAGATGGATGAGTGAACAAGTGGATGGATGTATGGAGAGATGGATGGATGGATGGATGGATGGACACTTGGATGGATTGATGAATAGATAAGTAAGTGAACAAGTGAATGGATGTTGGATGAGTGAACAAGTGGATGGATGGGTAGACAGATAAATTAATGGCTGGATGAGTAGGTTGATGGATGGCCATGGTTTCAAATTACGTCTACTAAACCAACACTTGGTTAACAAGATCATAAAACATTTGTATTAAAAACATTTCACTTTTGCTTTCGACTTTAATAGAAGAATATTATTTATCATCAGACTTTGTTCCCAAGCAAGATATGCACATACAGTCACATACAGATTAGATAATAAGAAAAAAATACTCTTGGAAAATGGGTCATTGACCTCCAGCAACAAGATCTAGGAAGAACAAACCGTGTATCTAGATTAGTGAAGTGGCAGGAAACATTTGTCCTTGGCTAAAACAGGCTGGGCTTCACAAGGAGACACGCTGAGCCTCTTCTCTGCAGCTGAATGCTCCAAGTGGGCCTGGGCTCGGAGCCTTCTCTGGGGACACAGCCTGCCTCAGGCACCCTTGGGCTCAAACCCCAGCCTTCCACTCGCCAGCTGTGAGCTGGGCAAGCTCCTTAGCCTCTCTGGGTCTCAGTTTCTTTATAAAAACGAGGACAGTACCCGCCCCTGGCGCTGGCATGAGGTCTGAATGAAGTGACGTGAGCAGAGGGCTCCGCATACAGTGGGTGCTCACTGAGTAATTATTGGAATCATGCCCTGTGTTAACTCTTGGCTTTCACTTCTCAGGGAATGATCACGTTAATCTTGGCCACTGACATGGCAAGGCATGCGGAAATCATGGACTCTTTCAAAGAAAAAATGGAGAATTTTGACTACAGCAACAAGGAGCACATGACCCTTGTGAGTGGGCTTTTTTTCCTTCTCTGAGGGGCTGGTGGGTGAGCCCCACCCCCCAGCTCAGACAGGGAACCAAGAAACCAAAGGAAAATGCATACCCTCACCTGGAGTGAGGTATCAGTAACACCAATTTGCAAAGTCCCAGTGCTTAGCAGGGAAAGCCCCCAACCCCCAGTAGGACCCCCTGTCCTGGTTAAAGGAATTCCTTTCCCATCCTTCCATCTCCTTCAGATTTGAATGTGATAAGTGGGCAAAGGCAGCCCCAAATGCAGAGGCCCGGCCAACAGGGAATGCCAGGCTTGGGAACAGAGGGCAGAATCCAGGGCCCCCCCGACATTTGTGTGACTGTGCTCTCACAGGCCCACCATACCCCCTTCAACCAGCAGGGCTGTGGTTCCCACGCCTGCCTCCCCTATGGTGTTCTGACCATGGGGTGCTGATGAAACCCCCAGATGGTGTTTCTGGGGGGTCCTTTATGTCTCAGCATAGAAAGAATTCAACGAGAGGCAAAGGTACAGATAAGAGATTAGAACAAGATACTTGTGAGGCTTACAAGTGGGTGGGTGAGAGGATGCCACACTCTGAGAACTTGGTGGGCTCGGTCCTATAGTCAAAGGAAACATAGGGAGAGCACAAAAGACCACCTTCTTCCTCGTTCTTGAGTAGACATCACGCTTCCGTCATGAGCTCCTCCTGCACGTCAGGTGGGGTGGGGGGAGTTTTCTCGTCCCTACGTGCTTAAGCTGGGACTGTCCTGGCAGCGCAGAAGAATGATCTCAGGTCACAGTACGAGGATCTTTCACTTTGAGATGTCACCTTTCCATAAAGTATTGTCTTTTATGTGTGCAGAGTGTGTCCTAGGAGGCGTTAACCCACTGAGCCCACTGGGCAGGAGTGGGTCGCACGCCACCCTTGTTTTTTGTTTGAGGAGATGTCCCCATGCTTCTGTTGCATGGTTGGTTTTGTGGTTAAGAAAACTCACTTTCTTGAGTGATCATTAACTTACAGGGGTCTTGCATATTTTTCTCTCTACGTATAATCCGTTAGAGCGCGCGCGCGTGCGCGCGTGTGTGTGTGTGTGTGTGTGTGTGTGTGTGTGTGTGGCGCGCGCGCGCGCGCGCACGCATGCGCATGCGCGTGTTCAGTCATACCTGACTCTGCGACCCCATGGACCGTAGCCCACCAGGCTCCTCTATCCATGGGATTCTCCAGGCATACTGGACTGGGTTGTCATTTCCTTCTCCAGGGGACCTTCCTGACCCAGTAATCAAACCTATGTCTCTTGCATCTCCTGCATTGGCAGATGGATTCTTTAGCACTTGAGCCCCCTGGGAATTAACTATTTAATCACAAATTTTCCCTTTACTCTGTCCCTGTCACCAAGGCTGGTGGGCACGCTCCCTACTGCTCTGTGAGGGTCCCCTTCACCCAGTGTTTCCAACACACTTCTTCAGTGCTCAGGAGGCCCACTGGGTTTCTTCTCATTACCTCCTGACAGCGCTGTCTATATTTTTTATGTATCATCAACATCAAAAAGAGACTTCTAAGCTTTGCAATATGTGGTTCATAAAACAAAATGTCCATGTGTTAAAGGCGCTTTCCTGCTACTCAGGCCCCTCCAGGAAACAGTCTGATCCTTGGGGGTATGGTGATGCCCCGTTCTCCTCCCCTTGCAGTGGGAAGTGTGCCCTTTTGGGGGGGAGGGGGCACAGCACAGTTCAGTTCCTGTCCACCCGCACTGCCCACCCACCTCCCTGCTGGCCTGTGATGGCAAGCCCAGACCCAGAGCCCAGCAAGGTGCGTCCCATGCTGCACAGCTGAGTCCAGAATCTCTTCTTTCAGCTGAAGATGATACTGATCAAATGCTGCGACATCTCTAACGAGGTCCGCCCCATGGAGGTGGCAGAGCCATGGGTGGACTGTTTGTTGGAGGAATATTTCATGCAGGTAAGAGTGTCGCACAGGCCACACCTCCTGGGGCTCTTTAGCCCCTTAACTGGGTTCCTGTTTGAAATGTGACAGAGGCACCAAGGTGGCCAGCGTCAGTGCTTCTAGAAGCCTTCACAGCAGGGGCACACCAGAAACGTGTGGTGTTGTAATTTGAGGCACACAAGACAGGGACGAGCAGGAAAAGCTGATGTCAAATTGTCACCATGTTAGCACCCCTGTTACCACTGATTAACTCCCCCTACCTGATGGGAGCCTCCTGCAGGGACTGGAGCCCCTGGATGCATGAGACCAAACAGTTATGGCTGGGGACACTCTGGCATAGGAAGCAAATCCAGCCTAAGACGGAAAATGTCAGAAGGGACAATAAGCCTCTCGCTAGAGCAGCTTGATGAGTCTGGGGCCAGGATGAGGGGTCGCAGGGTGGGGGGTGCTGGTCTACAAGCTGCTCTGCTGCTGAGCAGCCAGCAGGGCTTGGAGCCATCCTCCCCGCCCCTGGACACACCGTGCAGGCTCAGGGGGCCCCTGGTTGGCACTTACAGTGCCCTCATCTCCCACGTGGTCACCACCATCTGTGATGCGGGTGATTCTGCTAGCATGTTGGCTGTTTTTCTCTTCCTGTGAGAGCAGTGATCCTTGAAGCTTCCAGATTCCACGAGTGTTTCTTTAATATCATGTTCGGTACCTTCCCTGCAGAGTGACCGCGAGAAGTCAGAGGGCCTCCCTGTGGCCCCATTCATGGACCGGGACAAAGTGACCAAAGCCACAGCCCAGATTGGCTTCATCAAGTTCGTCCTGATCCCGATGTTTGAGACAGTGACCAAGGTGAATGACCACCTCTGCAAGCTGGTGACCCAGCAGGGAGAAGTACACGTGGGCATTCACATGGACACACACACAGACACACTCACAGACATGCACTCACATGGACAGACACACAGACATGCATTCACATGGACACAGACACACGACATACACTCACATGACACACACTCACACAGGCACATGGACACACACAGACACACACATACTCCCATGGACACACATTCACACAGGCACATGAACACACACAGACACACACTCCCATGGACACACACTCACACAGACACACACACACACTCCCACGGACACACACACATGTGCAGTAGCCGCCTACCTGATGCTCACCCGAAGCCCACCATACCTAACACCCGCATGTTCAAACAGACCACCCCCCACCCCTCCTGGCCTCCGTGCCCACCCCCCAGCCCAAGCAGTGACCCAGCCGCAGAACCACAGAGCCTCTCGCTGCCCCTTCCTGGGCCAGGGGGCCCTCCTGCACCATGTTTCTGGAGCCACCCGAACCACGCCCCCCCCCCCCCCCGCCCAGGGCATCAGCAGGGCCTTGTCAGCGCCTCTCTATCTCTGCCTTCAGAAGAACTTTCTGACCTGCCTGCTCCTGTCTCCCCCACCCCCACAGTGATCACATTAATCCTCAGTAAGGAGACAGTCTCTGCCTCTATTCCTGGCTCCCCACTGCCCCCAGCACAGGGCAAACCACCCGCCTTGTTGGGCAGTCGCCCATCCTCTTGGGCACTTCTGCCTTACCAGAGAGGCTTGTGGCTCCTGGTCCCACCTTCTTCAAGCCTCCACCTCTGAGCCCAGCCTGCCTTGGCCTGGGCCCCCCTTGCTGTTTTCAGCAACCTTCCAGAATTACCTCAGCGCAAACCTTCCTCAAGCCCCACAGCACCCTTATCCCACAGGCGGCAGGTGCCGGCCAGCAGTGGCGATGGTGGGCCTGCCCTCCTCCCTTGCAGGAGCAGGCTGGGGCTGGGGGCTGTGTGCACAGGGCCTCGGGAGCAGGGAGGCAGGGGATGGGCCTCCTGGGACTGAGGAGGGGGCTCCTCAGAGGGAGAGGCAGCCCCCTCAGAGCTGAGTGTCAAAGACAAAGCATGCTCACGAGGTGGACCCAGGCCATGGGCGCTGCAGGCGAGAGGCAGAGCCGCAGGCGGGGCCAGGCCCCAGCATGGTACAAGCAGAGGGTCCCGGGCTACGTGCGGGGTCCTTTCACCGCCCCTACCCGTGGCTGCCTGGAGTCTGGTGGGTGAGGTTGGCGAGGTTGGCATTTGGGAGAAGAGCGTCTGTGGGGGGATACCGGGGTTCTGGGAGGCAGAAGGAGGGAGCAGCTTCTGCCGATCCTCATGGAAAGTGTGAGAGCTGGAAAACAGAGGGACTCAGAACAGGCAGGTGGGGTGCTCTGTCCTCGACAGCTCTGTCCCCGCACAGCCAGCCTCGTGCCTTGGGCCTCGGGCACCTTGGATTCTGCCCCTGCCGTGACCCTGGATGGAAGCATGTCTCCAGGGCGGCTGGTTTTCCGCTACGCACTTCCCGCGAGGATGACGCACTTCCTCGAGGATGACGGCCTAGTGACACCCATCTTTTCTCTCACAGCTCTTCCCCGTGGTTGAGGAGCTCATGCTGCAGCCGTTGTGGGAGTCCCGAGATCGCTACGAGGAGCTGAAGCAGATGGACGATGCCGTTAGGGAGGTGAGTCGCCTCTGTGAGGGCCTGGGGTCCAAGGGCCCCACCCCGCCGGGCCACACCACCCAGGGGGCCTCCAACGGAGCCCCCACAGAGACGCCAGGCCCAATGCAGAGGTGTTCTGTCCTCAGGGGGCTCACAGCATGGGAGGCACAGAGCCTTGGGGGGAGTCTGTGCCCTGAGGTCGTGGTCATCCACGGGGATTCGAGGACATCACAGCCTCTGCCGCCCGCATCCCCTTAGAGCGGGTTTCTGGCCCCATGCAGGTCCCTCCCCTCCTCCCAGGGCCGACTTTGTTCAAGAGCAAAGCCATGGAAGAGATTCCCTGTCTCTGGAAAAGCCACCACCACACCCAGCCATGGGACTCTGCTGGCACCTTGAGGAGGATCGAAAGACCCAATCTGGCTCTAGTTGGCTATTGGGGTTGGTCCTGTGTTTCAGGGAGGCTCAGAGCTGGGGTGGAGGCTTTCAGAGAAGCCGTGAGAACTGGTCTGGCCCCGGCAGGACCCCAGAGGGTGCGAACCTGCCTCAGGGCCCCCTGCCACTTGGGACCCCTGGGACCTGCCCCTGTGACGTCCAGTCACTCAAGTGTGGCCTCCCCTCCATCCACCCTCCCTCCCCCTCTCTCTCGGGTGCCCAGTGCAGTGGGAGGCACCTCCCTGCTGCTGTGGGCTTGGTCCCCACTAGGCCTTGCCTGGCACCCCCGCCCACACCCCAGGGCCCCCTCCCATGCCGTTTGTTCTTCATACTCGCTGCAGGCAGGCCCCCCACCCTGCCTTCAGCCAGGAACTCCTGCCATGCCTTGGTGAGCCTCCGGTGGCTCTCCTCTCAACCTCCTTTGTGTACGATGCCAGACGCACCGTGGTGCTTTCGAGTCGATGGGCAATCCCAGCTGGCAACCGATTTCTCTAGTCGGATTTTCCTCCCAGGAAGTCACACAACCCCAAAAGCCTAAGAGTACCTGATGCAGAGAACAGATGTAAGAGGAGGTGTCCCCCAGCCACGCCCTCTGACAGGAGGGCTGACGGGCCTGGCCCCCTGGTCCAGCCTCGAGCCGTCACTGCAAAGGCCTCAGTCTCCAGGCCCCAGGCCAGCTGCCCAGAAGGCCAGTAGGACCCTCCACGGCCTCTTCCTGCCCCCAGAAAGAGCTAACTCACAAAAGAGGTGACAGGGCCATGGACTCAGCATCCACCATGGCCAGTGCTCTGGGGCTGCCCCTGCAGCCAGCGAGAGCTCACTGTCCAAGACCGAACGGAGGCCACGTGGTGAGGCTCCAACGGCCAGGAAGGTAGACCGTGCGGAGCTGTGTCTGGGAAGTGCCCCCAGGGGCACATCTCCTCACATGTCCTAGCACCTTCTGTCCCAGGAAGCTTTTGAGCAGACAGGCAGTCGCTCACTCACTGTCCGTCCCCTCCTGTGTACTCTCTCCTGGTCATAGCAGAAGGCTGAGAGCCTGACGTCTGGGAGCTCCATGTCAAGAGAGAAAAGCAGAGACCTCGGGAGACAGAGCGAAGGTAACGCTGATCTGAATGATGTCTCGGTTGTTGTTCAGTCACTCAGTTGAGTCCAGGTCTATGCGACCTCATGGGCTGCAGCAGACCTGCTTGCCTGTCCTTTACTCTCTCCCAGAGCTTGCTCAAACTCATGTCCACTGAGTCGGTGATGCCATCCAACCATCTCGTCCTCTGTCATCCCCTTCTCCTCCTGCCTTCAGTCTTACCCAGCATCAGAGTCTTTTCCAGTGAGTTGGCTCTTCACACCAGGTGGCCAAAGTATTGGAGCTTCAGCATCAGTCCTTCCAATGAATATTCAGGGTTGATTCCCTTTAGGATGGACTAGTTTTCAGACTGAAATGGGGAGAGCGTGAAAAGCTGGGAAGGACAGAGGAAGGGAAGGAAGGGAAGAAATCTGTATGTACAAATGTTTTTAAATGGAACGTCTCTTCCTAGCATATAATCTTTACAATTAGGCTCTGAAAGAAGGGGTCATGCCTTAGTTAACAGAAAAAGATCGATGATTAGCATCAGTCAGTTCAGTCGCTCAGTCGTGTCTGACTCTTTGCAACCCCGTGGACTGCAGCACGTCAGGCTTCCCTGTCCATCACCAACTCTTGGAGCTTGCTCAAACTCATGTCCATCAAGTCATTGATGCCATCCAACCATCTCATCCTGATTAGCATAGGTACTACTTATAAGAGAAAACATTTTTCAGAGCTTCTCAGAAACAAAGTCTTTGCTTATGTCACTACAAGCATGTCCTCTGCACTTGTGGATCCTGGCTATTCATCCAGTTCAGGCAGAAAGCAAACCAGTTCATTCAGTCTCCATGGGGTCTGGTCACACCACATGAGTCCAGGCTTTGCTCATTACAAGCTGAGTGACACCCACAGGTGTCTCAACCTCTCTGAGCCACAGAGCCCCAATCTCTAAACTAGAGGTAACAATCCCATTCTTCTTGTTTTAGCTCTTCAACAAGCAGAGAATTCTGATACAGAAAAATTGCTCACTGTGTGTGATGCCGTGAGATTTGTGGTGTTGCCAGAGTATTTTTGATCCCACCAACACAAACCAGCATCTTTTCCCTTTTCCAAGCAGATTGTGCCTGAAGAAAGCAGAGAGCTGCAGACTACTGCTCTGGACCCAGCCAGCCAAGCTTCGCAGGATCATCCGTGCAGGAAAAAGTGGTCCTGAGTGCCTGCCACCACGAGATCGTTTTCTAAGAACCATTTTGTTCACTGATACAAAAAAAAAAAAAAAACAGGACTTCACAAGCTGTACAGAATTTTTATTTTTAAACTGTCTTTTAAATAATATATTCTTATACAGAAATGGGTCTGAGCTTTTTTTTGGTGGAGTTGGGTATCCTGGGCTGCTTCAGGAATCTCCCCGGTGCCCACGTGAGACAAGGACACTGTGCTTTCCTCAGCCTTGTGTCTTAGAGTGACGGCCTGAGTGACTTGCTGAGTGCCTCCATGTGTCCTCCTTGTGAGTTGCTAGGGGGATGTTGGTGGCTGTGCTCGGGGACACGGGACTGGAGGTGGCTTGGTCAGGCTGCAGGTGGGGTGAGCCGAGAAATCCACGTGGGACACAGACAACCACAGGCTTGAGCCTGTTTCCAGGAGTGGGGATTCCACATCAAAATGAGCAGGTAGGACAAGGAGCCTATTTACTCAGCATGTTTCAGGATCCCTGTCTCAGGAAACGATGGGCCCCATCTCAGGTCCTTCTGCTGCTGCTTCTGTTTTAGGGACAAGCACTGAGGGTGTTCTGGGTAGACTGATGCCCACAAGGGGAGACCCAGCCCCATCTAGTTCACAGTCCAGACACCCCCTCCCCATGTGCATTTAGACCCCTCAGTTCTCCCCAGAGCTGTGGGTTCCGTCTCTGTCCCCCTGATAATATCTGCTCTAAAAACTGACTTTAGGGGCCGTCGGCATAGTCTGAGCTCTGTGGACATTTCATTTGTGTGTTGGTTCAGTTTCCTTGGAGCATCTGTTCCCTCTGGTGAACTCCAGAATATTACTTCTTTGAATAATTCATTTTGGGGCTGTGAAATGTTCCATATCTTCTTGAGTTCAGTTCCATACCAGAGAGGGACCTTGGGTTCCACATCTCTTCTTAGTTTGTTTATCATTTTAATGTTGCTAAAGCCACTGCACACCGCAGCTTAGGTTAAACTACAACCCAAACTTAGTAGGTGTCCTCCTGTACCAGCGTTTTACCATCTGCTGTCCCCATTGGTGAGGCTGCTCTGAACAGCATGTCTGCTGCATGCGGAATACCTGCCTTACCAAACTCTGCCTCAATCAAACTTCCCACGGTGATTACTGAATTTAACACTTGTGCACACACATGCACGTATGCACACAATCACACATAGGTCCACACACATGGCTACATAAGCGTACACATACTTGCATACATATATACACGTGTCCACATATGGACACTGAGGCCCCATGCACGTTTACGTGCGACATACATACAATGCTTACATATATACTGAGCCCTGTACACACATGCTTATATATACACATAGCATATATGCAACATACATACACGTTTACATATGCACTGAGGCCTCATACATATGTGCTTACATATGTGTGTAGCATGTATACATATACATATACATGCTTATATCACACATATACATGCTTACATATCCATTCAGTCACATGTGTGATCCATGCGCACACACAAACATACGCATGTACAATCACACATATACACAGGTGCTCACACACATAATGCTTAGGTGTGCACTGTAAACATGATCACACATGCATACATGGACATGTGATCATACTTAGGCATGTGTCCACACATATACATAATCGCAGGTGTCCACAGACACATATGGTCATACCTGTACATGTGTGTATACACGTGCACACATATACATTTATATACATACAATCGCATGTACACTTGCATGTATACACACTCTAACACACCGCCTCTGCCTTACTCGATGTAGGTTACACCAAGTCCTGGAAGTCAAGAAGAGGAGAGACTGTCCTGGCAGCGCCTGTGACAGTCCAGGTGTTTGTGTCAACAGCCTGGCATCCTTAATGGGATGCCTTAACGCGTGCCCTGACCCCCAGACCAGGGGACCAGGCCGCACAGCAGAAGGCGAGTGGTGGGTGACACTGAACCATCGTCCTTGCCCTCCCCAGTCCATGGAAAAATCGTCTTTCATGAAACCCATCCTGGTGCCAAGAGGGTTGGGGACCACTGCCTTAGAGCACCAGAGGCCCACTGGATGCTGTCCCCAATTGTCCCCAACCTTCTGCTTCAGAAGTGCTTCCACACTGCAAGCAGATCCTACCCCATAAGCTGAGCCACGGGATTGCTGAGGTCCCTTCCTGAGTCTCCTCTCACACGGAGACGTCCCTCTCCCTTTAAGTTGCAGAGAAGCTGCCAGCCAGCCCCCCACTGCACAGACCAGCCCCAGAGCCCATGAGCCCTGTCCACCCAGGTCAGCCTGCACACCAGGACCCGGAAGGCCTCCTGCCCGGGGACACCCCACATGCTGGCCAAGAGACCACGTACCAAGTGCAGGCTGAGAGGAGGAGGTGGCCTCCCTCTGATCTCAGTGAAGGATGAAGCCAAGCCTCACAGGGAGCAGGTGGCGGAGACACAGCAGTGTCCTGACCTGCACGCAGCATGTTACAGCGAGACAACCGCCTCGTCCTGCTCCCCAGTCACAGCTCCGCCACACTGTGTTCATACGAGGGGACGACACAGTGATATTTTCTACAGTTTCTCTCCCCAAGAACTTCCCCGAGCATGGGTCAAACACTGGATCCAATAAATCCCCAACAAATCCTCCTGGAAAACACTATCCTGGGGCTTGGTTCTGAGAGCGCTCTGCCCAGGGGAACCCAGCTCATGCCATCAGAAAGGCCGTGTAGCTGCTTGTGAGTTCAGCTGTGACCTTGCCACCAAGAAGGGAGAAAGGAGAGGTGTCTGTCTGCATGGTGTCCCTGTGGCCGAATACCCCCAGCCCATCTCTCAGACCACGGACATCTCCTGTGGGCTCCTCCATGCGTGGGCTCCTCCATGCGTGGACTCCTCCATGCGTGGGCTCCTCCATCCGTGCACTCCTCCACCCATGATATCTGAAGCCAGAATGACATCTTTAACTAAATCACTTGGGAACATCCATTCAGCATGAGGATTGAATGAACACTAAACACACACAGTACTTCATCCAGGATAAACAGCCATTAGAGGAAGATAAACAGCCACCGGTGGGAACTGCGGGCTCACAGGTTTCCTCTGGCGAGAAGAGCAGCAGCTCTACGGGGCCAGGCACCACGGAGCTGCCCCGCCCAGTGGGTCAGTGGCTACAGAAATTGCCACATCCATCCTCACCCCAAAGCAGTGGAGGCACCGGTTCCCCACCTGCACTCAGGAGAGGGCCCCAGACATGAAACTTCACTCTTATTGCTCCTCCAGTGTTATCATGAGGGGAGTTTTTACAATACAAATCAAAAGAAATTTAACTGTAATTTGTCTAAAGGGCAGGTGAAACCATCACTCTGGATTTTGAGGGGACATTCTCCATCAGGAGAAGAGGGGCTAGCAAGGGTGCTAGGGATTCAGGGTCCCCTGTGTCTTCAGGCAGGTTTCCCTGGAGGCAGGCTGAGTTTCCAACCCACCTCGGGGAAGACAGAGGGCCAGTGGGTCCCACGGAGTCTCGGGAGCTCGGGAGTGGGTGCCTCCAGTAGGAGATAGCTTCTGGTGGGGGGTGGGGGGGGTGAGTCCCCTTGTCATAGGTTAAGTTATGTCCCATGAAATTTATCATCTGAAGCTCTCACTTCCCGGCACCTCAGAAAGTGACTGCATTTGGAGGTAGGATTGATAAAGAGGTAATTACATTAAAATGAGGTCGTTGGTGTGTGTCCTAATCCACGACAGCTGTGTCTGTATAAGAGGAAGGGATCACCACAGACGTGCCCAGAGGGACACAGATGGACAGACGGACATGTGGGGATGCAGGAGGAGACGGTCTCCACACACCCAGGAGAGAGGCCTTGGGGGGCATCCGCTTCGCCCACTCCTTGACCTTGTGGACTTCTCACACAGCTCCCATCACTGTGTCCAGGCAGCCAGCATGAGGCCAGCACACTGGAGAGCTCAAGACAGAGTGAAACGGGGACCCTGGACGACCCCTGAATGTCTTGTAGCCCTGCAGCCGCCCCTCCTCTCTCCGGATCATTGCTTGTCCAGGGAGAGGCCTGTCCAGCACCAGGGGTCTCCACAGAGGTGTCCGCTTGGGCAGAGGCATCAGCTGCACCCCCGGAGACACCTGGCCAGGCTTCCCCAGCCCCGAGGGGCCCTGCGAGCCGGGAGACAGGACTGAGGGCATCAGGACAAGAGTGGACGTGCTGAGATGGAGGAGGCCCTTTGGAGGTGCCCAGGAGTCAAGGCCATGTCCACCCGCTGGGCCTCCTTGCTCAGGGGCTCCTGACTCGTCCTCAGCCAAGGAGCCCAAACCGAATCCCCGCCTCGGAGCCTCTGCTGCAGAAGCCGATTTAGGTTCTGGCTGAACCAGGCAGACGGGTACACGTCTTCTTATTTTTCCTGTAGTTTCCAAATTTTCTACAGTGACTGGTTTTACTATTCTAAATAGAATAAATAAATAAATTTTATTTTTAAAATGGGGCATGGAAAAGGCAAGACTCTCCATGGGGGAGATTTTGGTGCCCGAGGAGGGAGGTATGAGGGGCAGGGGGACTTTCCCATCTCAGTCTCTGTACACGTGTCCAGTGCCTCGCACCCTAGAACTCTCAGCGACCCCCAAAGCCAAGCCAGTGGCCCTGGGTTCTCGGTGACAGACGTGCCCAGGGTTTGGGGACCAAACTGTATTTTCCAAACCTTCACATCCACAGGTAGGAAAAAGTTCCTTCCCCTGATTATGTTCTGGCTCTCCCTTTTGAAAAAACAGGACCTCCTCACAGCAGCACCAGCAGGACAGGCTTGGCCCCAGCTGCAGGCACCACCCTGCCCTGTCTCTCACTTCCCCCGCTTCCCTGTGTGCTGAGGCCCCTCGGTGTCCACCCCCTCGGCACTCCAGGCCAGCGGGGAAACCAGAGAGGAGCCACGTCCAGCAGCCCCGGGGTCTGTGCACGGCTATAGCACACAGGCTGCCTGGAGCCCATGGTCCTGCTGCCCCCAGTGATTTGGGGTGACTCGTGTTGTTTGCAATGGCTTTTAATCATTGTTTTAAAATGGTTTGCCAAGACCCCACACACTCTGGGGCGACTCTGGTGACCACTAACTGATTACGGTCTCAGACACTTACCGATAGAAGGAATGAATTTTGAGTTTGTGGTCGTTAACCTAGACAAACACTAAGAAGAAAAATTCTGCAAGGTGTGTGTGTGTGTGAGTGGTGGGGGGACGGGGCACTCCTTCAGGCATGTGTGTTTGTGTAAGCATGTGTGTGACTGTGTGTGTGTGTGAGTGTGAAGGGGCAGGGTACACTTGCAGGCACATGTGTGTGAGAGTGTGTGTGTTAGCATGTGTGTATGTGTGCACATCTGTGAGCATATGTTGAACCCACTTCCAGCTGAGAGGAACAATGCCCCAAAATGGAACGATGGCACACATCCACTCTTGGCACAGTTTTCAGACTTGGCAGTGAACGGGGTAAAAACAGGAACATCTGGGCTTCATTCAGGAACAAAGGGACAGGTGTGAAGAGAGGCGCGGAGGGGGACATGGTCCCTCCCGGGCAGTGTCCTGCAATAATTTGTGGTCATAATAACTCTCAACTAATTTCTGCTGTTTTCTTAACAGTATTAACAATTCTATGAAAGCTTCAAGATGCACTAGATATGCTGATTAGAGTGAAACAGAGGAGAGGCTCGTGACTGGGGCCGCTGACCCTGCTGCCTGCCTCACTGCTGCCGAGACGCCCAGAGGCACCTGCCCTTAAATAGCCAACATGTGTCCCACAGATGCTAATGGACCCTGGGCAGTGGTGGGCAGCGTGGCTCACAGCACCTACCTCCATGGAAACGCCTGCTGGTTGCACAGGCCAAGGCTGCCTGCTGGGCTGATGTATGCACTTTGCCAACCACGGTCTACCAATGGGCAAGGAACGGCACAGAAACATTAATGTTTATAGATTGCCCGCTCTGCTCCAATAAGCCCATCTGCCCTGAATGAAGCCCTGCGAGGCTTCCGGAAATCCAGCCGGCCTCCTCCAAGCCAGCTTGCTCCTCTGTCCTGAGCTGGCCCAGCTTCCATCATCAGGATGGACCACTGTCCAGAGGCTACCTGCTTCTGCAAAGAACCTGGCAGGATTGGGTTTCAACCCTTTGGATTCCTCTTCTCACTAATTGTGTGGAGCCTAACAGCCCACCTCCTGTATTTGTGCCCTGGAGCTGTTATGACAAAGTGCCCCAAGCTTGGTGACTTAAAAACAACACGAAGGACTCCCCTGGGGGTCCAGTGGTTAGGACCCCGCACTTCAAATGCAGGGGGCGCAAGTTTGATCCCTAGTTGGGGAACTAAGATTCAACATGCCGCCTAGCACTGCCAAAAAAAACTAAAAGAAAAAAAAAAACAAGAATTGTTTCTCTCAGAGTTGAGGCAGCCATAAGTCCAAAATCGAGCTGTGGCCAGTCGCTCTGCAGACTCCAGGGGATAACCCTCCCACAGCTCTTCCCAGGTCTGGCAGCTGCCAGCAGTCCTCGCTAGTCCCTGGCTCACAGGGAAACAAACACCCCAATATGTATCTCCCCTGTCACATGGCCTTCTCCTCTGGTCTCCATGCCCAACTTTCCTTCTCCTTCTGAGGACACCAGCCACTGGATGAGGGCCCAGCCCAACCCAGGTTGACCTCACCTTCACTTATGGCATCTGTGAAGATATATCCAAATCAGGTCACACTCACAGGTGCAAGCGGTTTTGATCTTTGAGGGGAGACACAATTCCACCTTCTACGCCCTCACAGTCTGAGCTTTCCCATCTGTCCATTTCCACCTCTCTGGCTTGTTGTGAGAATTAACTCAACAGCCTGTGCCAAGCGCTCTGCACAGTCTGGTACCCAGCTGTCCTTGAGCATCAGGTACCCTCAGGAGCTGCCTGCCTTGCCTCTCTCATGGCTTAAGGCATCACTGCAGAAGGCCATGAGTGATGTTTATCCCCTGGCAGAGGGTAGCTCTGTTACTCCGAGGAATCTTCTCTTGATCAGATCAGATCAGTCGCTCAGTCGTGTCCGACTCTTTGGGACCCCATGAATCACAGCACACCAGGCCTCCCTGTCCATCACCAACTCCTGGAGGTCACTCAGACTCACATCCATCGAGTACTCTTGATCAGGCTGCCTCAAAAGAGCTAGGATCCAAAGAAGGCAGAAGGCAAGTGCCTGTAAGGAAAGGAGACTGGCAGATCCAGGGCAGAGGCAGGGGTGGGCCAGTGGGGTCTCTCTGAGAGGACTGGGCACTGAGTAAAGCGTGACTCAAAAGAGGAGAACTGGTTGAAACAAATCAGAATGAAAAGGACGGATGGGCCTTAAAACTCCAGGAAAATAAATGATGACCCTCTTCTAGATCAAACTCAAACCTGAAAAGTCACCTTCAACCATCTGGATACAGATGAGGAGTGTGTCAGTTAGATCTAGCTGTGTAACAAACGCCCTAAAATTTAGTGACTTGAAACAACATTCGGACTTCCCTGGTGGTCCAGTGGCTAAGACTCCACGCTCCCAGTGCAGGGGGCTTCAGATCTGGGAACTAAGGTCTCACATGCAGCAGGGAAGATCCCGCATGCTGCATCTGGTGCAGCCAAATATATAAATAGATAGTTTATATAAGGAGAAAAGGAGAAGCAATAGCATTTATTATTAATATTTCTCAGGGCTTCGTGGGCTGACCAGACAAGATGGTTGGTCTGTCCCAGCTCAGCTGGAGCTGGATGGTGTATATGGCCTTGCTCACACGTCTGGCAGTGCTTGGCATCAGCTGAAGTTGCAGCCACAAGTGTCTGTCACGGTGCTGCAGGTTAACAAAGTGTGGTTTGTTGATATGGCAGCAATGTGGTCCCACCAGTGAGAGAGCGTGAACCCCAGGACCCAAGTACTTTCCAAGTCTGATCAAGCCTCACAGTTACCCTATCTCCTTGGCCACAGCAAGTCACTTGGCCATGCCTGGGTTTAAGGGGTGGAAAACTAGATTTTTCTTCATGACAGAGCTGCCAAGAACACAGGGCCTTTTGCCGTCTACCAGAGTGGGGATGACTGCGGTGTAGAACACAGCTGGCATTATTCTCCAGGCTCCTCTGGACACCTGTATCCTCCCCGACCACCAAGCCCCTCAACCCATCAGTTTTACTAACCCTCCCACAAGTTACTTGATTTCAGGTGTGAAGGCACAGGGCCAATCCTGTGGAGATCAGCTGAGAAGTTATCATCACATCCCAGGGCTGTGATTCTAGAATGCCCATAGAGGAGATTCAACTAATACAGCTCTTGAAAGCTTCCCTGTGGTCCTTGGAGTGACTGCCCCAGGCCCACTGTGGGCTCTGCTATCAGTGCGCCCCCAGTAATGATGGGTGTGTTTGTCCCAACTATGAGAATCAGGTAAGCCTTACACCCAGCTGGCCAAGCCTGTGAGCAGGCTACACCTGGTACTATTCTGTGTGTGTGTGTTGTTCATTCGTGTCCAATTCTTTGCGACCCATAGACCTTAGCCCCCCCAGGCCACTCTCTGTCCGTGGGATTTCCCAGGCAAGAGTACTTGGAGTGGGGTGCCATTTCCTCCTCCAGGAAGGAGATCTTCCTGACCCAAGGATTGAACACAGGTCTCCTGCATTGCAGACTGATTCTTTACTGTCTGAGCCATCAGGGAAGCCTAGTACTATTTTATCTCACCAGAATTTATACATGTTTGTTTATTCCACTGAGCCACCAGGGGTACTTAATAGAAGTGTAGAGGCTTTTAAGACATTATCCTGCAACAAAAGCCTGTAATCCAGGGATTCTTAAAAATGAATGTCAGGTTTTATATTGAACCCCTAAAGGCTCACAAAAAGTGCCATATTTGGCCTTTCAAATGGTGGGAGGGCAAGGTGGAGTTTTCAGGCAGCCATAAGACAAGCAGATAATAGCATCTTAAGAGAGGGAGAAACTTCAAGTAAACCAGGAAACATCTATAGGCTTTGACACACTGCAGCCGAACAATTGTGTCTCCAGGGCATTTAATTTTACTGGAAAGTGTTTATTAGAGAATGTTAGACTGGGCAAGGCAGATACAAATGGTTTGTACATTCCAATCCCTATTTTGTTGAAGAAAAATATTAAAAGGTATTTCACACTTTACTTCTGGGTGAAATGACAAGCGATATTTTTCTAGCACACGTTCCTCATTTTCTACAATGAAAGTGTATCACTTTTTCATCAGCAGATAGCCATGAACAATACTATATGCTGATGGAGTAACTTGGCCAAGACTCAGAGGCTGGGCAGATGGTAGATAAGAAGCTGGCAAGACCGGATCACAGCCCCTGTACGTGGAACCCAGAGCCCGAGCTGTCAGCAGGAGCATCTCTAAGACTTTCAGTAGGTGGTAATGGTTTTCTTTATCTTTATTGTCCGAGAAACCAGCCCCATAAAGGTAAAAGCAGCCTCACTCTTGGGTCAGGAGCCCCACCCTGGAGACCCTGCAGGTCATGGAGTCCGAACTCCCCACTGGGACTGCAGATAAGGGGTGTCCCTCAGGACTCCCTGAATGAGAGCATGATTACGGAGCGGGTGTTGAGGGCTTAATTCTACTGAGAATCGCTGGTGCATAGTTAGATGTTTAACTGCCCAGAAGCAATCATGCAAACTTGAAATGAGTGAGGTAAGTGTGGAGTTTGTGGGAATAAACATGAGGGTTGAGTTTGCTTCTTAAATAACCGCCTTGTATTTTATTTTCATTCTCTTGGGCACATTAGAAGTTTAACCTTGCTCATGACCTGAGCCGACGTGGCACCTGCCTGATTCGAGCAGGTGGTCACACCCCTCATTCCACCAGGACCCTCTAGGTCAGGTCAGGTCAGCCCTTTCGTTAGAACTGCAAGAAAAAGTCCAATAAGCATTAGGAGCCTTTTTTAGAAATCTCATTCTCCGAAGCTAATCTCTGACAAGTAAGCTGTCCTCACTGGTATCTCAAGAAAACACCTGAGTGCTGGGGGAGGGGTGGGGACCGGCACCAGGAAATGCAAGGGAGGCAAATTCTCTGCTCCTTAATGGTACCCAGCCTGGGCAGATGAGATGTGCCAGGATGCTTGATGAACATGAGTGAGGGAATGAATACTGAACAGTTGAGAGGCAGTCTAGGAATGTTGTTAATGCAGCTAAGCTAGTGGAATCATCGGGTCTACTGGTCAAGCTTTCCTCTGAAAGTGTTACTAGCCCTGCATTAAAATTGGCTTAAAGAAAGCTTGGGAGGGCGAGTGAGAATAGAGATGCATGGATCTCCCTGAAGATGAGACACTCATTTCTGATACGACTTCACAAAAACCCCTGGAAAAAACTCGTGGCATTTTCCTGATCCGCTGTGATGGGCTATCTGCTGCTCCAGCTGAGCAGATTCTCCACGTGTTTATCTTTAGGAAAAACACATCTGCTTTTGTTCAGAAATGAAGAGGTGTAAAGAAGGCACACATGACTGCAGAAAGACCACAAAGTGTTCATAAAGGTTTCTCTCAGTGGCAAAAGCTGCTCTCGTGGCTGCAGGTGGTTCCAACAGAAATGGACCTTCCTCTGCCTCCACTCAGGCCACTGCGTCCCAAACCTGGCTGCTGACAACCGAGGGGACAACTCTGCTGCCACAGAGTCAAGCAGCCCCCAGGGAGAGGGGCGAGGTGATGTAAACCCATGAGGTCTGAGCTTCTATCTTTATCAGGGTATCGTCCTTGGTGACCGCAGCTGGCCTGTGAGTCATCGTCCATCACTGGCTGCGTCCACAGGCTGATGGGGGAAGACCCCTTGCTGCCGGTGCAGTTGGTCACTTCCACCGAGTGCTGCTTCCTGGGGAAGGAAGCCCCCTACTTCCTGGAGGGAGCCCCCACTCAAGGTGAGGCACCTGGGTCTGGTCTTTCTGGGGTCCAGTTAAGGCTATGGACACAACACCGTAGCCCTTAGGGCCTCCACGGGGTGGGCCTGGCCCCCACCAGCCCCTCCAGCAGAGCCTCCTGTGTATGTGTGCTAAGTCGCTTCAGTCTTGTCCAACTCTTTGCGACCCTATGGACTGTAGCCCACTAGGCTCCTCTGTCCATGGGATTCTCCAGGCAAGAATACTGGAGGGGGTTGCCATGCCCTCTTCCAGGGGATCTTCCCCACCCATGGATCGAACCTGCCTCTCTTATGTTTCCTGCGTTGGCAGGCAGGTTCTTTACCACTGAGCCACCTGGGAAGCCCAGGATCTCCTGTGTCCTTTGAATGCCACACCAGTAGAGTCAGTGCTGACCAGAGCGGGAGACCCTTGTCATCACAGCCAAGGGTTCAGTCACCAATCAGTACACAGGCTATGTCCAAAGTCCCCAGGAAGCTTTCCAGATTGAGGCCTGTCCTCACCCTGGGACACCCTCCCAGCCCACGGGCTTCCCCCAGCGTGCCCAAATCTCAAGAAGCATCATTCACAGGTGAAAGGTTTTCTCTGCAGGGAGCCTTGTTGGGCTCATCCGTTCATGCCTCAGGCTGATCCAGCCTGAATTGCTGAGGGCCTAGAGGGAGAGAGCAAATTAGCCAAGATGGCAGTGGTCAGGCTCTCTTGCCCCACCTTTTGTAAATAGTGATGTAACAGCTGAGATCATTTATAGCACTATGCACGTGCATGGTGGTGTGGCCCCATATAAGCACCATCTGAGACGCTCTAGTAGGAGAGACAAGTCTCGTGCTGTGTTAGCCATTAGAGAGTAAAGTGTGTCTGAGTTACAGCTGCATCTGCTGCACTAGCCAGGAGAGAATCAACATGTCTGCAAGTTCCTGAGGTTCCTCGAGTTTTCTTCCAGCTTCCCCGCCTGTGCCTTGTCTACCCTGGGTTCAGCCAAGTGTGAACAGAGAGACAGGACCCGACTGGATCAGCCAGTGCCCCGCAAGGTCAAAGGGATCCAGAATTGGTCTGCCTTGCCAAGAGTTCTCCCAGTTCTGAGATGCTCAGGAACCATGTGGACTCCATGAGATTAGCTTCCCTCTGATGTTACAGCCAAGAAAAATTACTATTATTTTTTTTTACCACACCACACAGCTTGTGGGACCTAAGTTCCCCGACCAGGGAACTCACTGTGCCCTCGGCAGTGAGAGCGGAACCCCAACTGCTGGATCACCAGGGATGTCCCTACAATGATTTTAATTTTTAATTTTCATTTTTTAAATTAAACTTTTTATTTTGAGGCAATTGTAAGTTCCCCTGCAGCCATAAGAAAGAACACAGAGGGCTCCCGTGTAGCCTTTACCAGATGCCCCTGATGGTAACATCTTACAGAAATCTGTACCGAATCACCACCCAGCTGTTGACCAACACAGCCCAGACACACACCATTCCACCCCCATGAGGAGCCTTCTGCTGCCCTTTCGTAGCCTCACCCTCTTTCCTTCCACCTTGCCCCACCCCCTGACAACCTGCAGTCCGTTCTCCATCTCTATAATTGCATCATGAGTGTTCTATAAATGAAGTAATTTATAGAACATCATTCCCTGCAGGTTAATCCAGGTGCTTGTGTGCATCAGGAATTTCTTCCTTTTGTCTGTGCTGGTCTTTGTCGCTGCGTGTGGACTTCCTCCAGTTGCCGAGCAGGGGCTATTCTCTAGCTGCAGTGTGTGGGCTTCTCATTGCAGTGGCTTCTCTCGCTGTGGAGGACAGGTGGACACACAGGCCTCAGTAGCTGTGGCTCCCGAGCTCTAGAGCATTGGCTCAATCGTTGTGGTGCCCGGGGTTAGCGGCTCCACAGCATGTGGGACCTCATTAGACCCGGGATCGAACCCATGTCTCCTGCATTAGCAGGCGGATTCTTCACCGCTGAGCCACCAGGGAAGCCCAGGAATTTGTTCCTTTGTGTGGCTGAGTCGTGCTCCACAAACTGAGTACATCATAGTTTAACTCTTCGCCTGTTGAAGGGCATCTGGGCTGATTCCAGTTTCTGGCTGTTATGAATAAAGCTGCCTCAGACATTCACCAACATACTGTGTGTGAATATGATATTTCGTCTCTCTAGGCTGAATGCCCAGGAATGTATTTATTAGATCATGTGCCGAGTGTATGTTTGCTTTTACAAGAAGCGGTCAAATCATTTTCCAGAACGGTTAGACCTACACCTTTCCACTAGCAATGGCCAAATGGCCCAGTTCCTCCACACTTTCTTAAGTATCTGGTGTTGTCACTGTTTAATTTTGCTTTGGTGAGAGGCCACTGTGGCTCTAGTCTGCATGCCCAAGATGGCTAAGCACATCTTTTCAGATGTGTACGCTCATTAGTAAAATGTGTGTATGGCTTTGGCTCACTTTCAAAGCTGTTTGGGTATTGTTGTGGCTTTACTGTTTTTATTGTTGAGTTTTGGAAGTTCTCTGTATATTCTAGATTCTGTCAGATATGCAGTTTACAAATATTCACTCCCATCTGCAGCCAATCTTTTCATCCTCTTGACAGCATCTTTCACAGAGCAAATATTTTTAATTTTTAAATATTTTTTAAATTTATTTGGCTGTACAGGTCTTAGTTGCAGCATGCGGGATCTCTCATTCCAGCATGCAGACTCCTAGCTGTGGCATGTGGGATCTAGTTCCCCAACCAGTGATTGAACCCGGGTCCCTGCATCAGGACTGTTGTCTTAGGTACTGGACCACCAGGGAAGTCCCCAAATATTTCTAATTTTAAGTCCAAATTATCCATTTTTCCTATCACCAATCTTGCTTTTGATATAAGGTCTAGGAACTCTCTGCCTATACCCAGATGCTGAAAGTTTTCTTCAGTTATTTTTTTCCTGAAAATCATATGGTTTTACATTTTAATTCAGTCCATTTGGGGTTCCCTTTCCCATGAAGCGTGAGGCTTAGTCTGAGGCTTGCTTTTCTCCCCCACGGATGTCCAACTGCTCTAGCACCATTGGTTGACCAGGTCATCGTTCCTCCAAGGAATTGCTTTTACATCTTTGTCATAAGTCAGATGGGCATATTCGTGTGGGTCTGTCTCTGAGTTTTCTGTTCCATTCCATTGCTCTCTGCGTCTATGCCTGCACCAGTATCGCAATCTCAATTACTGTAACTCTAAGTCTTAAAATCAGATGGACCGATTCCTCTCATCTTATATTCTTTTTCAAAAAAATTTAGCTATTTAGCTTTCTGAGGTACTTCCCAGATGGGGCAGCAGTAAAGAATCTGCCTGCCAATGTAGGAGACGCAAGAGACACAGGTTCAGTCCCTGGGTTGAGAATATCCGCTGGAAGAGTAAATGGCAACCTACTCCAGTATTTTTGCCTGGGAAATTCCAAGGACAGAGGATCCTGCTGGGCTGCAGGCCACAGGGTCCTTCAGACACAACTGAGTGACTGAGCACACACATGCATATTCTAGTATTTTTGCTGTTGTTCAGTGGCTCAGTCGTGGCTGACTCTGCAACCCCGTGGGCTGCAGCATGCCAGGCTCCTCTGTCCTCCATGATCTCCTGGAGTTTGCTCAAATTCATGTCCATTGAGTCGGTGATGCCATCCAACCAACTCATCCTCTGTTGCCCTCTTTTCTTCCTGCCCTCAATCTTTTCCAGCATCAGGGTCTTTTCCAGTGAGTTGGCTCTCCTAGTTTTTTACCTTTCTATATAAATTTTGGGGAAGGCAATGGCACCCCACCCCAGTACTTTTGCCTGGAAAATCCCATGCACGGAGGATCCTGGAATCATATTTTCTGCATCTATAAAATACTGTCCATATTTTGATAAGAATTGCATTAAACATATACTTCAACTTGGGGAAAACTGACATCCTTACCACACCACCTCCTGCAGACCTTGGTGTGGGGCATGGGCCATCCGGCCAGGAGTCTGGCTGGTTGGGGTGTGTTGTTGCCATGGTTACCTCAGAGCCTCGTAATTTCCAAACCTAGGAAGTTCTGTCTACTTATTCTATTGGTTACTCAGCAAGCGGCGCAGACATCTCCAGCTGTGATTGTGGTTTATTTCAAGGTTCCGTTCTTTCAGGCTTTTCGTCATGTGTTTTGAAGCTCTGGTGTTAGGACTGACACATTTAGGAATGTGATATCTTCTTGATAGCTTGACCCCTTCATGTTTGTGTAATGTTTGTCTTTATCTCTAGTAATAGTCCTTGCACTGAAATCGACACTGTCTGATATTAACACTCCAGGCCGCGCTTGACCTCTGCAACGGTCCACACTCTGTGGAGTGTTTGTCTCTCTAAATAAATCCACTTCTTACCTATCACTTTGTCTCTGAATTCTTTCTGCAATGAGACATCAAGAACCTGAGCTTCATTAGGTCCTGAAATCAGCTACGCTAACTCCTGCTCATCATCAACACCACTGGGGACGTCTTCTGTGCCATTTTTTGGTGACAGTTTTTTGGGTACTAACAGTTAGGATAAGGCGATGGCACCCACTCCAGTGCTCTTGCCTGGAAAATCCCATGGGCAGAGGAGCCTGGTAGGCTGCAGTCCATGGGGTCACGAAGAGTTGGACATGACTGAGCGACTTCACTTTCACTCTTCACTTTCGTGCACTGGGGAAGGAAATGGAAACCCACTCCAGGGTTCTTGCCTGGAGAATCCCAGGGATGGGGGAGCCTGGTGGGCTGCCGTCTATGGGGTCGCACAGAGTCGGACACAACTGAAGTGACTTAGCACCAGCAGGAGCAACACTTAGTTGGGAGACAACCTTTGAAGTGATAGCATCTAAAATTGAACTAAGGCCTCCACCCAGGTGGAGGACAGTGACTGCAGGTTGGGCACAAGTATGTGAATAACGTGGTTGGATGGCATCACCAACTCAATGGACGTGAGTCTGAGCAAACTCCAGGAGATGATGAAGGATGCGGAAGCTTGGCATGCTGCAATCCATAGGGTCACAAAGAGTTGGGCACAACCAAGTGACTAAACAAGTGTGTAGACACCAGACTGGTAGGAGCCAGAAGCCTGATGATTGAGATGCATGGAACACCACCCTGTTCCCTCCCCACCAACCAGGCAGAGGAAGGTCACACACACTGCAGCCCTTTCTCCAACTGTTCATAAAACTCTTCCCTGAAACGCTTCATGAAGTCTGGGCTTCCTGAGCATACACTACCTATTCTCCTTGGTTGGTCCTGCAATAAACGTTTCTCAGAGTCAAAAAACAAACAAAAAACACTCCAGCTTTTTTTTTTTTTTTAATCTACACAGTATATCTTTTTCTGTCCTTAGAGCTTCCCTGGTGGCTCAGATGGTGAAATCTGTCTGCAATTCAGGAGGCCCAGGTTCAATCCCTAGGTTGGGAAGATCCCTTGGCGAAGGGAATGGCAACCCACTCCAGTATTCCTGCCTGGAGAATCCCATGGACAGAGGAGCCTGGTGGGCAACAGTCCATGGGGTTGCAAAGAGTCAGACATAACTGAGCAACTAACCCTTTCTTTTTTCAACCTGTCCTTATACTTAAAATGACTCCTTCTAGATAGCATATAGAGAATAGCACTCATAACACAAGAAACCAAATATTTTTAAAGAAGCAGTATTTTTTAAAAGCTAACAAAAATTTTAGATCTATTTGTTATGATTCATTGAAATAAAAAATTAACACAATGATTATACAACAAACCAGACACAGCTAAAGAGAGAATTAATGAACTGGAGGCTAGATCTATAACACAGGCAGATAATGGTTGAAAACTATTAAAGAAAACTTTAGACAAGGAAGATACAATGAGAAGCTCTAACATATTTTCTAAGAGGGTATGGAAGAGGCAATATTCAAAGGTAAGAGAATTTTTTAGACTTGGAAAAAATGTACAAGGCTGTGCTTTTGTTGGATATTGCAAACTGGTTATAGGAGTGGTTTAAAGGTAACAGAGGCTTATTTTCTGTCATGGTAAGAAGTCTGGGGACTTCCCTGGTGGTCCAATGGCTAAGACTCTATACTTCCAATGCAGGGGACCCAGGTTCAATCCCTGATCAGGGAACTAAGACCACACATGCCTCAATGAAGACCTTGCATGCCGCAACTAAGACCCAGTACAGGCCAATACAAACATATCTCTTGAAAGAAGAAGTCTGGAGATTGGCAGTTGTGGGTCAAACATGAAATAAGCCTCTTGCCAGTGTCACAACTCCTCAAGGACCCAAGGGTGTCTCTGAAATGCAGCCATCATCAAGGAGGATAATACACCATCTTACAGTTTCCTAGGAGGAGAGACACCCAAGCTTCATTTGGCACTCAGCTCCACATCACAAATCCTACCTCCAGTCACAAAGGTAGAAGCAACTAAGCAGCTTCATTCTAGAAACATGACTATAATGGGTTACTAGAGATAGCAGTCTGAGTTACTACCTGTCTGACTTATAGCAGGCTGGTTGTAAGATACAAGGATTGGTTCCTATAGTTTGTGGGTCAGAGTTCTTTTCTATATATGCTCTGGCCATTGTCACTTATATATTCAATCTCTCAGCATTCATCATCAAGGTCATCTCATGGTCCCAATATGAAAACAGTAGATCCAGCCATTGTGACCACCTTCTAAGCACAAAGAAAATGAGCTGAAGGTCAAAAAGCATGTCTCCTGGGTGAGTCTCTTTGCAGGACTTTCATTATGAGGTTCCTCCCAAATACATTTGCTTAGATTTTTTCAGTACTCCCCACCATCAGGGAAGAAGGTAAACGGAGTTGTTTACTTGGCCCAAGAGTGCTCCCCAAAATGAGACCTGCTGAAGGAAATAAAATGAGAATGGATACAGGACAGGCAACTGGCAACCTCTTTTATACCTTCAGATTGAAAAAATGGAAGAATAAATCTATCTTAAAAAGTGTATTTATGAAAAATGCATCACTGAACAGAGTCTTGAATGTATTCTTCAGTATAAACTGTTTTATGACAACTATGTTAATAAAGAGCTGGTTGATCATAACTCTTCCTAGTCAAGGTCACAGGCTATAAACACTCCCCAGGGTCTCCTCCAAAGCCCTCCATTTCTTACATCCTTCTATCCCCAGGGCACTGAGGCAGATAGAAGAACAGTCTGAGTATACTGATATGAACACAAATTGAAAACTGCTCAGCTAAAACGGAATAGTCCAAAGAAACCATAAATTCAGGAATTTGTTCATTTGGCAAATTGACTCTTCAGAGAACTGGCTTTTAGCAATTGCCCAAGAGCAAGAAGTGAGTTCAAGCAGAAGAGAACATCATGGTGGTTGGTGGGGCAGAGGAGGGGGCGGGGTCTGTCCGAGACTTGGGGGGGATTTACTGCAGCTCCGAGGGTCCCGCCCGCACTAAGGGGGAGTCACAGGGCTGGAAGGTTAGCTCCACCGAACAGCAATCGCTCTCTTTGAAGTGGGCAATTTACATCCTTCTGAAAACAAGGAAATGAAATTCAAGCTGAAAAACCTGAGTTCAGGAGAGACAGGAAATTCTGAAGAAATGCAAGAAAATGTGTCCTTTGCACTTTAGAGACCAAGTGTGCTTTTAAATGGGGCCCCTTGGCGACCAGGAAAGCAGGATGGAGAAAACACTTAAGGGAGGAAGGAGGCCAGGAAAGGGCGTCACAGCCTTCTCAGATTGCAACCAAAGTCTTAGGAAGTGAGAGCGACCATTGCATGCACTTCCCTCTCCTGTGAGGGGGCCAGATGCTACATACACACATGCACATGTGCACCCACCCAGTCACACGTGTGCCACACGTGCGTGCACACACACACACGTGCTCTCCACTCGCCAGTCCTTCCCTGGGGTTTTCCATTTTCTCACCTGCTGGGACTAGATTAGGAGGTGCTCTCTGGTACTGCTTGGTGTGATTTGTTCTGCACTTTCCTCAATGCAGCCCCATCTGCAGAGCTTGCTCCTTCCACGTGAGATGCGGGTTCTCACCCTACTCAAGGAATACTTGGGGTCCTCCTGCCACCAAGTCTCCCACAGAAAAAAAAAATTGTTAGCATTCCTCGATCAGAAACTTATTTTTCCCATTAAGGAAGAGTCCATCATTAAAATGCAAAATGGAAAGAAGGAAGGTGCAAGCAGTAACTTCCAATCAAGAAAACATCAAAAGTGCCTCTGATCCTGGGAGAAGGGAAAATGGAAAAAACCTCAGGGCAGAAAGGAAGTCTTGCCTGGTCCTGATTTGATGGAAGAGTTGGAGGCAAGAATATTAAGAAGGCAGAATAGGAGAGTATTGGATTGGAAGCTTTTTAATGGAAAAAAAAAAAAAAGTTGGTGAGTTGATGCATCATTGACAGTTCACTGGGAATCAGTCTTCTAATCACACCAGACCTGGGTTCAATCCCTGGGTTGGGAACATCCCCTGGAGAAGGGCAGGGCAACCCCCTCCACTATTCTTGCCTGGAGAATCCCATGGATAGAGGAGCCTGGTGGGCTACAGTCTACAGGGTCACAAAGAGTCGGACACGACTAAGGGACTAATCACACAGCAGGGCACCTGACGAGAGGGCTTTGGGAGGAAGAGATCCAGTCCCAGTGCAGGCTGGAGAGAGCCAGAAAACACAGCTCTTTTGCATGACCTTGTGGTGATGTCCTTGGGAAACCGCTGACTTGGAGAAAAAGAGGCCTCAGGGGGGTGGTAGGAAGGCGGTGGGGAGGGACGCAGTGAAGATGGGCTCCCAGGGCCCGGCCACAGGGCGGTGATTTCTACGGGGATTATGGGTTTTGCCTGGGAAGCCAAATAGCCAGGTCCAAATTCAGGATCGATTATTGCTTCCCAGGTGGCTCTAGTAGTAAAGAACCTGCGTGCCAGAGCAGGAGACATAAGAGATACAGGTTCGATCCCTGGGTGGGGAAGATCCCCTGCAAGAGGGCATGGCAACCCACTCCAGTATTCTTGCCTAGAGAATCCCATGGACAGTCCATAGGGTCACAGAGTCAGACGTGACCGAAGCGACTTACCCTGCTTTGCTAACCTCCAGGGCCTCAGCTGCCCTGCTTTAAAGGAGGGAACAGAATTGCATATGTCTGGTCATCAGAAATGAGCAAGTGAATCTCCAACGGCCAATGATTTAGCCAATCATGCTTCAGTGAAGAAGCCAGACTAAAAAAACCCATAGGAGTTGGAGAGCTTCCAGGTCGAACCCGACCAAATGGCGGGAAGGTGACGTAACTCACCTCCACAGGGGAAAAGAATCCTGCACTCAGGACCCCTCTGGACCTCACCCTGGGGACCTCCTCCCCTGGCAGTTCATCTGTAGCCCTTATGAAAAACTGGCAAATGTAAGTAAAGTGCTTCCCTGAGTTCTGTGAGCTGTTCTAGGAAATGACCGAGCCTAAGGAGGGGGTTGTAGGACCCTCCAATTTATAGCCAGGTCAGACAAAGTGTTCTTGCCTGGAGAATCCCAGGGACGGGGGAGCCTGGTGGGCTGCTGTCTATGGGGTCGCACAGAGTTGAACACGACTGAAGTGACTTAGCAGCAGACAAAGTGTGGGCACCAGGGACCCACTCCTTGGGGTTGGCATCCACAGTGGGGCTCATCTCTTGAGGCTGAGCCATTAATCTGTGGGGTCTCAGCTAACGCTGTGTGCTGTCGGACCTGAGTTGAATTGTGGGACAGCTGGTGTCAGAGCTGGAGAATTGGTTGAAATGGGGAAAAACCCACGTGTTTGGCATCAGAGTGAAGAGTAGGGAGTCAAAAGTGGAAGTTTCTCTTTAGGTAGAGACTGGAAGCAGCCTGGTGGCGGGCTGGGGCCGGAGGACAGGAAGTGACTCTTAGTGGGTGCGGGGGGTCCCTTCTAGGCAGTGAGATGTTTGGAACTAGAGGAGGTGGTATTTGCTCAACACTGAATGGACTAAATGTGGCTGTACTCGTTCCAGTATCGCTATGTATATTTTCAGTGAGTCGTGGTTTCTGCTATCAAGACTCAAATCTAATTGAGAAAAAAAAGCATTGACTCAGCGCACAGTCTGTTCTTGCGGGAAGCAATGAAGAGAAACACCAACCCCAGCCTATCCTCAGCTGCAGCCTCGGCCCCTCCATTTGGCCCAACCTCCCTGGTCACTTTGGTTCTAAGATTGGCTGAGGACAGCCCACCGAGGTGCCCACCCTGACCCAGCTCTTTCCCAGGGCCTGCTTGCAGGTATGTGCTTTTCCTTATTCTCTGGGTTTAGATTTTTTGCTTCATTTCTTTTTCCTCTACTCTTTGAGAGGTACATACTTAACCCTACTCTAGGAGAAGGCAATGGCACCCCACTCCAGTACTCTTGCCTGGAAAATCCCATGGACGGAGGAGCCTGGTGGGCTGCAGTCCATGGGGCCGCTAAGAGTCAGACACGACTGAGCGAATTCACTTTTACTTTTCACTTTCATGCATTGGAGAAGGAAATGGCAACCCACTCCAGTGTTCTTGCCTGGAGAATCCCAGGGACGGGGCAGCCTGGTGGGCTGCCGTCTATGGGGTCGCACAGAGTCGGACACGACTGAGGTGACTTAGCAGCAGCAGTTTTTCAATGGTGCCATGGTGTTTTTAACTGTACACTCAGATTAACAAAATCTCAAATTACTAACTCTGCCCTCCTGCAAAATGTGAACACCTCGGGATCTTTCTCTCCAGTTGTCGCCTTTCATTTGTGTGTTATTTTTTCCCAGTGTTTTGGAATCTACTCTGGTGTTTTAACAGCCCAAAGTAAACTGTGACCATTGTTACTTTTCACAGTCTTTACTTGTGTATATGCACCACTCCTCTCGTCTCTCTTTCTGCATCTGAGTATTCTTCCTCTGACTGTCTAACTCCTTTGAAGGTTAACTCCCTTTGTTTTCATTTGAAAATGTCTTTTTATCCCCCCTGCAAACTTGTGAAATAATTTGGGCTTCCCTGTTGACCCAGATGGTAAAGAATCTGCCTGCAATGTAGGAGACGGAGGTTCCATCCCTGAGTCAGGAAGATCCCCTGGAGAAGGGAATGGCTACCCACTCCAGTATTCTTGCCTGGAGAATTCTGTGAACAGAGGAGCCTGGCGGGCTATTGTCCATGGGGTTGCAAAGAGTCGGACACGACTGAGTGACTAACACAAGAACCTTTGCTGTTGAGAAGTCAACTGTTGGTCCATCATTACCATCAGGGTCATTTAGCTTTTCTCTCCGTGCGCTTTAAAATGAGTACCTGAGTGTGGTGGGAAAGCCACAGAGAGGGGAATGAAGCAGAGATCAGGCAAGAGAAATTTAAAATGAACCCAAGTATAAAATAAATTTCACATCTGAAGATGGGCTGGAGCAAGAAAAAAAAAAGTGGTATGGGAGGAGTATGATGAATGGAAAGCCAGTGGGGAATGAATTGTTCATTGGTTTTTCTTGCTCTGTTCCTCTTATCTGCAGCTTGCTGAGTTACTTTGGGGCCAGGGCAAGTGGACCTAAGAACAGCAGACCTTGTGTGGTTGCTATGAGGACAAAATGAGTAAATATTCGTAAAACACCAGAGCAAGCTTGACATATGATTTTGTACATGTTTATTAAATAAGCATCTTCCTGCTGTCATCCTTGGTGCAGTGCCTCATGGGCCAAAATGGCTGCTGGAGCACCAGCCATCATGACTGCATGCCAGAAAGGAGGCTAGGACACAACATTTCCTCTCACTTTGGGGAAATGCAGTCCTCTGGCGAGGCAGCCACATGCCCAGCTAAATCAGGATTCCATCACTGAGGAGAAACGTTCATTTTTATTATATGCTGCTGAGCAAATGTCATTTTTCTTTAATGACAAATCCCCATCTTCATTTTATCAGGATCTTTCTACCTACATCATTTGTTCCTTCTCCCCTTAGGAGATTATGCCAGAGAAACAATCAAGTGTGTTCATCCACATCCCACACACTACTTCAGGCTCCCTGGAAAAGCCCACCCCACCCACTGTAGCTCAGTGTCCATGACTGCCTTTAGGGGAAGCAGAAGAAACGTGTCCCCAGCCCACGCGGAGGAGGTACACCTGGCAGGAGAGGCTGGACCGATGCTGAGCCTGACCACTCCTGTCCTTCTCATCTTCATGACTGAGTGACTCATTGCGAGGAAGGGGTAGTTATCCCACCATGGTTTTCCTTCTGTAACAAATATCCTGTGTTTTATCAAACTGTGGTGCTAAAAGACGAGAAACATAACATTGGAAAGAGGGAAATCGCGTGCCTGTATGGGAGAGGAGAGATGGGTAAAAAGCCAATCGTTCTAAGGGAAAGGGGGTGAAAGGAGACACTGGTGAAAATGGATGCAGTAGATAGAAAACACAAAACAAGACAGACAACCTTAGTGCTAAAGTACCAGTAATTACATTTCTTATAAATATAGTGGGCTTGTCAGTTATAAGACAGATTTCTTAGAGTAGAAAAAAATACAGCCATCTGCTATTTACAAGAGACTTACCTAAAATATAATGAAGAAAAGGATTAAGGGAAGAGTTGGAAATAGACCAAGAAAGAAAGAAAGAAAGCTAATACTGCCATGTTGATAACAAGTGGCTTTGCAGCAAAGATACTTACTAACTAGAGACAACAAAGATCCTTGTTTGGTAGTAAAAGGAACAATTCCTTAGGCAAGACAAACTTTGTGAGCTGCTGGGTAAATGTTTTCAAAGTATAAAATGCCAAAATACATGGATGAAATTAATAGATCCTCAGCTGCTTCCCTTCCCTCACTTAATAATTAAGTCTGAAAGCCATCAGACTGGGAAAGGCAGTGGTGGAGCCCAGAGTGCGAGGGGGAGCTGCCTGAAGGCCAACACTGAGGGGCACAGGAGGGCACCTGAGGACCAGCCGAGGAGAGGAGGGGTCTGTGCTGGTGAGCCCATGGTATTAGCAACCTGGCACAGGATTTTGGAGTCCAACAAAATGAGGATGTAGCCATGGGGTGTGGTCCCTGTAGGGCCCTGATGCAGAGTTCCAACATGCAACATGTACTTATATAGAAACACACCCATGTAGAATGGTGTGCATTCAGGCACCTATTTCCTTGCTCTGTCCTGAGGGGCCTCAATAGCAATTAGCATACCCGGTGCCCAGTCTTGGTTTCCAAATACCACTCTCCAGTATGTGGAACCAGTGCCCCTTGGAGAAATAGCTGATGCTGAGACTTAGGAGAAAGGAGCAAGATGAGCCTGAAATCTTTTTGTATCAGAAAGAGAGAGCACAAAGAATGATGGAACACGGCCAAAGAGATACAGGAGGTGGGTCAGAGGCACTCTCATTGGCCAAATCAGGCACAAGTTTCAACTTCTCCATATCTCACCAACACTTGTTTGCTCATTTCGTTTATAATGACCACCTTAATGGGTGTGAGGTGGTATCTTACTGCAGTTTTGATGTGCATTTCCTTAATGATCAGCAATGTTGAGCATCTTTTCATGTGGTTATTAGCCGTGGTTATTAGCCATTACATATCCTTAGAGAAATGTCTACTTGAGTCCTTCATCTAGTTTTGAATCACGTTGTTTTAATATTAATCCCTTACCAGATATGATTTGCAAATATCTTCTTCCATTTCGTAATTGCCTTTTTACTCTGAGAGTGTCGTTTGCACTAATTTTTTCAGGTTTTTATTTAAAACTTATTGTAATGGGGTCCATGCAAAAGGAGAGGGTGAAGGGTGAAGAACTTGCAGGGGTCACGGGAATACAATGCCATGGGTAGGGCCACAGCTTCTGTTGGGAGGAGAGGGATGAGAAGCAAAGGCCAGGATTGGAGCTGGGGGCAGGGGTGGGAGACAGAAGGGGAGACACTGTGGCTGCATTCCCCACCCCCAGGAAGCACCTCTACCCTGGAACCGCCCCTCACTTACCCTTACTCCAAGAGTCCACCTCCTTGCCCACCTCTGGCCCTAGTGGCTCCTTCTTTTGCTCCCTTTGACTTGTTTTCCCTGACAGATGCTCAAGCAGGATGATGTTCAGGGCCTGACCCCAAACAACCCCACCTGATGCAGGCACAACCTTGGCCTTCCCTGCTTCTGCCCTTTCTCAGATCTCACCTTCCCTTCTGTGGGACAATCTCTGATTTCCCTCCTTCCTCTTCCCCTCTCCCTGGGGCGGGGGCAGGGTGGGGAAGCACTGCCTCTCCAGGGAGGGGCAGCAGATAGTAGCAGGGGCACTGGAAGGAGGTAAGCAAGAAGAACCATCAAGGGAGAAGTCCCTCAAACTCCCGGAAGGACAGGGCAAGGGTGACAGGGAGGAGAAGGGTGAGGGCAGTGGCCACTGCTGTCCTCTGATGCCCCTGCCCACTGTCCAGGGGGCAGGTATGGGGATAGGTATGTTGGGGGCCAGGTCTAATACGGAGGAGAGAGGGACAGGAGAAATACATTGTTAAAACCTAGCGAATTTCACTAAGAAAACGTTTCTTCCTCCTTTCCCTTCTGGAGGCTCCTTACTTGGTGGGGGAAGTAGTGAGAAGCTGGTGTGAAGAGGAGATGGTGCAAAGGGACCATTCTCCCCTCTCCCCCACCCAACCCTCCCCAACCTGGAGATCACTGGGGCTGGGAGGGAAGTGGCCGAGAGCTCACAGGCACCCCGGAGAGGCAGCCCACAGCTGTGGGCAAGGGGGCTGCTGCTGCCATTGGACAGACTTCACCTGTACCTCTTTTGCAGAGCTCTCAGACATGGTGAGGGCCCTGGCTGTGCACCTTCATGTGGCCCGAAATAGAAGCTGAGTTCACATCTCGCCACACACACGACACGGCACCATCTCCTCACGTTGTCCCATGTGTGCCTGCAGTCCACCCTTCGTAGCAAAGCCTGCTTCACATTTCTCTCATTTGAAGGGCTGTTTATGCACAAAATTTTCACCAAGTCAAATTTGTCTATTTTGTTGACCGTGTCTTTTCTCTTATTGCTGGTATCACATACAAGAAATCATTGCCAAATGTAAAGTCATGAAATTTTACCCCTGTGCTTCCTTCTAAGAGTTTTATTGTTTTAGATCTTAATGTAGATCTTTGATTCATGGTGAGTTCGTTTTTGTATGTGGTTTAGGCAAGGATCCAACTTCATTCTTTTGCATGTGGGTATCTAGTTTTTCCGAATCCACGTGTTAAAAAAACTGTCCTTCCCTCATTGAATGGTCTTGGCACCCTTATCAGAATCATTTGACCATATGTGCTAGTGTGTATTTCTGGGTTATTCTATTCCATTAATCCATATGTCTGTCATTATGCCTGTACCACAATATTTTGATTTCTGTATCTTTGAAATAAAGGAGTGTGAGTCCTCTGGCTCTGTTTTTTGAGATTATTTCAGCTAATTGGGCTTCCCTGAGAGTCCCTGTGAATTTTACAATGAGTTTTTCTATTTCTGCAAGAAGCACCAGATTTCTTGGAATTTTGATAGTTATTGCATCTATCACTTTGGGTAATATTGACATGTTGGCAATACTCAACATTCCAATCCATGAAATGGACTGTGTTTCCATTTATTTATGTCTTCTTTAATTTCTTTTAGAAATGTTTTGTAGTTTTCACTGTATAATGCTCTCACCTTCTGGGTTAATTCCTGAGTATTTTCTTCTTATGCTATTATGAATGGAATTGTTTTGTAATTTTCTTTTCAGATTGTTAATTGTTAGTGTATAGAAATGCAACAGATTTTTGTGTGCTGACTTTGTATCCTGCTACTTTGCTGAGTTCATTTATTAATTCCAACAGTTTGGGGGGTTGGGGTTTTTTTGTGGAATCCTTAATACCATACATCTGCAAATAGAGACAATTTTACTTCTTCCTTTCCATTTCCAATACCTTTTTCTTGCCTAATTGCTTTGTTTAGAACTTCTATTACTAGTTGAATAATAGTGGCAAAAGCACCCTTGCCTGTTCCTGATCTTAGAGGAAGAGATTTCATTCTCTCACCGTTGAATGTGGTTTTCACCATAGGATTTTCATACATGGCTTTTATTATGTTGAGGTAGTTTCCCTCTAGTTTGTTCAGTGTTTTATTATGAAGGGCTATTTAATTAATTTTTTTTTTTTTTTTTTTTGCATTGAGATGATTATGGTGGGGGAGGTTCCCTCATTCTGTTAATGTAGTGTAGTACATTGATCAATTTTCATATGTTAAACTATCTTGCACTCCAGGAATAAATCCAACTTGGTCATGGTGTACAATCCTTTCAACATGCTGCTGAATTGAGTCTGCTAGTATTTTGTGAAGGATTTTTACATCAATTTTCAAAAGGAATATTGGTCTGTAGTTTTCTCTTACAGCTTCGTTTTTTCTGACTTTGGCATCAGGGTAATGCTGGTCTTATAGAATGAGTTAGGAAGTGTTCCCTCCTCTTCAATTTTTTAGGAAAAGTTTGAGGACTGATATTACTTCTTTGAATATTTAGTTGAATTTACCAGTTAAGCCAGCAGGTCCAGGGTTTTCCATTGTTGGGAAATTTTTGATTATTGATTCAATCTCCTTACTAGCTATAGGTCTACTCAGATTTTCTATTTCTTTGTGATGTAGTCTTGGTAGGTTTTGTGTTTCTAGGAATTGTCTACTTCATCTAAGTTATCCAATTTGCTGGCATACAATATTCACAATATTCTCTTAAAATCTTTTTCATTTCTGTAGAATTGGTAGTCAAGTTCACACTTTCATTTCTGATTTTAGTAATTCGAATCCTCCCTTTTTCTTAGTCTATCAAACTAAAGGTTTGTCCCTTTTTGTTGATCTTTTGGAAGAACTAACTCTTGGTGTAATGAATTTTCTGTTTTTCTATTCTCTATTTTAGTTTATCCCTGTTCTAATTTTTGTATTACTCTCTTCTTTCTGGTAGCTTTGGATTTAGTTTGTTCTTCTTCCTAGTTCCTTAAGTTAGAAAGGTTGTTGACTTGATACCTTTCTTGTTTTTTAATGGAAGCATTTTATAGCTATTAATTTCCCTCTTGGCTTTTGCTGCATCCCATAAATTTTAGTTCATTGTGGTTTCATTTTCATTTGTCTCTGCTGCTGCTGCTGCTAAGTCGCTTCAGTCGTGCCTGACTCTGTGCGACCCCACAGACGGAAGCCCACCAGGCTCCCCCGTCCCTGGGATTCTCCAGGCAAGAATACTGGAGTGGGTTGCCATTTCGTTCTCCAATGCATGAAAGTGAAAAGTGAAAGGGAAGTCGCTCAGTCGTGTCCAACCCTTAGCGACCCCATGGACTGCAGCCTACCAGGCTCCGCTGTCCATGGGATTTTCCAGGCCAAGAGTACTGGAGTGGGGTGCCATCGCCTTCTCCGTCATTTGTCTCTAGTTATAGTCTAATTTCCCTCATGACTACTTTGATCCATTGATTAAGAGTGAGCTGCTTAATTTCCACAATTTCATGAATTTTCCAGTTTTCTCTTGTTACTGATTTCTAAGATTATCCCACTGTAGTCAGAGATGAATCTTGTTGTATTATATCTATCTTTTCATCTCTATTGAGACTTAATTTGCGGCCTAACACACGGTCTGTCCTGGAGACTCTCCCATGTGTACTTGAATGTATGTTCTGTGTTCTGTGTATGTCTGTTGCATCTAGCTGGTTTTTTGCACCGAGTCCCTTATTTCCTTACTTATCTTCTATCTAGTTATTTTATCCACTATTGAGTGGGGGTTTGAAGTCTATTACCATAGAACTGTCTATCTTACCATGTAACTGTCTTTAATCCTGTCAGTTTTGCTTCATACCTTTTGCTGGTCTGTTATTAGGTGTACAAATGTTTACAACTGTTAGAGCTTCTTACTGTACTGAACATTTTGCTAATATATAATGTCCTCTGCCTCTTGCAGTCTTATTTAAAGTTTTATATATATATTAGTACAACCTGCTGTATTTTGGTTACTGTTCACATGGAGTATCTTTTTCCACCCTTTTACTTTCAATCTATTTGTATCTTTGAATCTAAACTAAGTCTCCTGTAGACAGCCTCTAGCTGTCATTTTCTTCTACTCTGCCATGCTCTTTTGACTGCAGAAGAGTAATTATTGATGGAACTCCCTTGGTGGTCCAGTGCATAAAAATCCACCTGCCAATGTGGGAGACATGGGTCTGATCCCTGTTCTGGGAATGTTCCGTGTGCCTCAGGGTAATTAGGTCCATGTGCCACAACTACTGAGTCTGTGCTCTAGAGCCTGGAGCCACAACTACTGAAGCCCGCATGCTCTAAAGCCTGTGTCCTGCAACAAGAGGAGCCACCACAATGAGAAGCCCACACACCACAAGGAGAGCAGCCCTTGCTCGCTGCAACTAGAAGAAGCCCATGAGCAGCAACAAAGACCCAGCTCAGCCAAAAATAATTTTTTTAAGTAATTACTGGTAAGGAGGGACTTGCTTCTGCCACTTTTATGTTTTCTATCTGCTGTATAGCTTTTTTATCCCTGATTTCCGGCATTACTGTCTTCTTTTGTGCTTAGTTGATTTCTCATCAGTAAATATTTAATGCCTGGCTCATCTCCTTTTGCATATATCCTGTAGCTATTTTCTTTGTAATTACCATGAGGATTACATGTAGCATCCTAAAGTTATAGTACTCTAATTTTAATTTCCAGCAGCTTGACTTCAGTAACATACAAGACCTCTGCTCCCTGACAGCTCCACTCCCACTCCTTCTCCTTGGCAATTTCACGGAATTACATCTTTATATATTGTGTCCCACAGGGCCCTCTGGCTCTCTTCACTTCATCTTTTTTTCTTTCTGTTACTCACACTTGGTAACTTCAACTGTCTTATCCAAAATAGCACTGATTCTTCTTCCCACTCAAATCTGCCTCTGCATTCATCGAGCAAACTTTTCATTTCAGTTGTAAGCTCCAGAAGTTCTTTTTGGTTTCTTTCTAGGTTTTCTTTATTGGTCTTTATTTAGGTCTGTTTATTGATATTTCCATTTTGTTCTCATATCATTTTCTTGACTCTACATCCTCCTCTAGTCCTTTTCATCTTTAAGGCAGTTGATTTAAAGTCTTTGCCTAGTAGATCTGCCCTGAGTTCTGTCAGGGACAGTTTCTATTGATTTTTTTTTTTTTCCTTTGAATGGACCATACATACCTGTTTCTTTGAATGCCTTGTGATTTTTTTTTGAAAACCGGACATTTGAATCTAATGTCCTAGCTCTGAAAATCATATTCTCCCTTCTTTCCCCTCAGATTTTCCCCTCTTTTCCAGGGTTTTGCTATTGATTATTTTATTTTGTTTTGTAATTATTGTAGGGTGTCTCTGTGCTATACCTGTGGTATAAACTTAGTCTTCTAAGGTCCTTTCAGAGCATTTCCCCGGATATATAGTTATTTTCTAGTTTTCCCCATACGTGCAGTTGTTTCTAGATGTTCTTATCTCTAATCTTTAAGAAAAGGAATAAGTAAAAAACGAAGGAGGATATAAAGGGGATGCCAGCCCTTAAGTCCCCTGGCAGTCGCTTCAGCCTGAGAGGGACTTGCAGCGATGAGGAAGGTGGACCTCTGTGACTGGAGCAGCAACCTGCCATCAGAACACAAATCCCCCAAATCTGCAGGACAGGGTCCTACTCCCCATATCAATTCCCAGGGTCTATGCAGGTGGCTCCAAGATCACGGGCACAGCCACCTGCCCTGGGCTAGAGACGGGAGTTCGGTAGATGCTACTGTGCAAGAGCTTAATTTTATCAAAATTAACCGCTCTCTACCACCCAGCCCTTCTCCCTTGAAATTGTAAGGCTTCAACGGACTCAGTTTCAAAAGCAGTTGCATCATTCAGGGCCAGTGCTGTGGTCCATGGAGAAGACAACTGCAACCCACTCCAGTACTCTTGCCTGGAAAATCCCATGGAGCCTGGTGGGCTGCAGTCCATGGGGTCATGAAGAGTCGGATATGACTGAAGCGACTTAGCAGCAGCAGCTGTGGTCCAGGTGGGGAGACGGATTCTGCAGCTTCCTACTCTGGCCTCTTCCCAGAAACCTCCCTCATAACTCTGACCACCTCCTGCATGTGGGAATGGGTGAAGTTCAGGGACATCAAGATGAAGGAAACAGCGTCTTGTCTCAAGAAGACAACCACTGACATGGGAGAGATTGGACAATGGAGCCAGAAAAACTGATGCACCCCCTGGCTCCGGTGCCTACAGCTGTGTAACCCTGGAGTCCACAGTTCTGTTTGTCCCGAGTCTCAGGCTCCTGACCCAGAAAGCATGATGATAGTAACTGCTGTGAAAATTCAGCAGAATGGCCCATGAGAGCACCTCCTGTGGTGGTCAGCACTCAGGAAATAATTTTCTTCCTATCTCCATGGAAACAGCCCTCAAAGTCCTCAGACTCACTCTGCCCCAAAGCTGAAAATCTCAGAGGGGAAACCGTTTTCAAAATCAAAAGAGTGACCTCTCAGAACAGACTGCTCTAGCCTGCTGTGATCCCAGGCAGAGCTGTCCCCTGTGGCTGCCAGGGGACAAGCCAGGCCTGCCCAAGGTTAGGTAAGACTTAGGAACTAAAGGGGAGACCCAAAACATTGAAACCTGAAATTCTAAACCCAGGTCCACATTCATTCAGTCAGTCATCCATTCGTCCATTCAGTCGTCCATTCATCCTTTCAATCATCCATTTGCCCATTCGATCAATCATCCATTTGATCATTCAATTGTCCATTCATCATTCAATCAATCGTCCATTCAATCACTGATTCTTTCAATCATCCACGCCTGCAGTGGACACACTGGCAAGGACACACATAGATGTGCATCAGGCAGGACACACACAAGGACAGTCACAGAGACTCAGATGCAGTGGCCCAGCGCTCCAGCCAGCACAGCTGTAAGGCAAGGCACCCTCCCAACAACATGATGAATTGCATGCCATGATGCAAAACGAAAAAGCCAGACACAATCGAGAACATAAGAAAGGATTCCATGCGCATCAAGTTCAAAAAAGGCAAAGCAATCCATGGTATTAGAAATCAGGGTTGTGGATCGGGGGAGTGCAAGGGGAGAGTGCAAGAAGACTCAGGGGCAAGGGGCTCCCCCTGCTGCTGGCGTGCTGTCTTCTGGCTTGGGAGTGGACCACATGGGTGGCCGGGATGGTGAAAAGTCAAGCTTGCCATGTGCTGTGACAGACTGGCTTTCAGGATAAAAACTAAGAGTAGAAAGAGCTGGTGAGCAGAATTTGACAGGCACAGGCTGTTCTGGACTAGAAGCCGAGAGCATTTAGCCCAGCGTGAAGGGCTGAATGCTAGTACTGCCCTCCTGGTGAATATCTGCTGGTGAACCTCACTGCCCAAAGCCCCAGCAGGGTTCAGGAGAGAGACAGATGTTCGCTGGCTCTGCAACTAGAGGGGACAGGCAGACAGTGCATGGATCTAGATGGTTCAAAGGGCTCACACAGATATGATCAGCTTTACAAGAGACGTAGACCAGACAGCCAGCCCTTGTGTGAGCATCGGCCTCCGTTCTAGACTGCTGCAGTCTCAGAAAAATGACATCTGAGCTCTGGACCACCACAATCCCTACCCCTCTGCAGGTCACCTCTGATTATCTGGGCATCCCCCACCTGGGTTCCCATTCTGATGTTCAGCAGGAGAAGATCAGAGAAAGGGTCAGGGTGAGGATGGAGGGTGGTCTATCCAGATGGGGTTCATTGCTGCAGGTCTGTGGCACCTCTCCAGGATTTGCTGTGACCCATACTTCCTTTCTCTCAATGCATTTAGACTGAGAGCTGGTATGGAATTGCAGCAATGATATAAAAGCTTGTATTCCTGACCAGTTTCGTATCCTCAGAGCCTGGCACACAGTGGGGGCTCAGTATTTTTTCAGTGACTTAAAATAGTTTTCTCCAGCTTACAATTTTAGATATAGCAATATATACAACACAAGGCTTCCCAGGTGGCGCAGTGGTAAAGAATCCACCTGCCAACGCAGGAGACACAGGTTCAATCCCTGGGTCAAGAAGATGCCCTGGAGAAGGAAATGACAACCCACTCCAGTATTCTTGCCTGGAAAATTCCATGGATAGAGGATCCTGGCAGGCTACAATCCATGGAGTCGCAAAGAGGCAGACACAACAGAGCACACACACACACACACATTTATAACACACATTTCTTACTCCAGCTGAGCTAATATTTTTAAGATAGAAGTCACTTCTTTTTTTAATATTTGGCTGTGCCAGGTGGTAGTTGCCGCACACGGGATCTTTGCTCCTTCTTGCAGCAGGATCTTTTAGATTCAGCCTGCGAACTCTTAGCTGTGGCATGTGGAGTCTGATTCCCTGACCAGGGATCAAACCGGGGTGTCCTGCTTTGGAAGCTTGGAGTCTTAGCTACTGGACCCCCAGAGAAGTCCCTGAGCTGATATTTACCAAGGGCTTATTACATGGCAAGCCCTGCTGCAAGCAAGACACAGATGAATACATGTAGTTGCTCCTGCATGTAATTTTCGCAGCTCTGACCAGCGGCGTTGCTACTGCCCTCCTTGCATGGATGACACAGTGGCAGAGGAGAGCTATGTAACACCCACGATCACAACTGGTCATCTCATCTAAGCCTCCTGTTACAGACTGAATGTCTGAATCTCCCTGCAATCCACACGTTGACATCTGATGTGATGGTATCAGGAGGTGAGGCCCTTGTGAATGGTGTCAATGCCCTCACTGCTCACCGTGCAGTGGCTCTTGGGAACCTGTTTCCTTGGAAACAGTCTAGATCTTCCTGCTTCCCTAAGGCCATCATGCTGGTCCCCCATCTCTCAGGATGCTGCAGCACCCATCACACTGCCGTGAACACTGGCATCTGAGGGCTCGATGCTCAGTTGATGGTGACCAGAGAGCAAATCAGAATGACAGCTCATTGGCTGGCTGGGTTGGATTTACTGTTGGGAATTTCATGTAGGACAAGGTGTCTTCCAGGCTTGTCTCCAGCTGGCCTCCCCAGCTGTGGGCACTCTACTCTCAGAATGTTCTCAATGTTGCCACACATGTGCCCTCCACACCACCTTCAGTGCGAGGTCAGGAGAGACGGGCCAGAAGAGACAGCCTCCTGGTGCAAGGCAGGCACATGCTTTCCCCCACGGGGTGAGCCTGACATCTTCACCTGGGTCAGAGGCCGAAAAGGACAAAGGTCATTGGTGGTGCAGGAGTAAAGGTCTATCTATTCTCTTTCATTTCTTGTTTTGTTTACTTGGGTCCTCTCTCTCTTCTTCTCAGTGAACCTTATTAGAGGTTTGTCAGTTTTATCTTTAAAGAAAAAAACAGCTCTTTATTTTTATATTGCTTTTATTTCTATCATTTCCTCTCTGATCTTTATTATTTATTTCCCTCTGCAGACTTTTGGTTGTTTGTTTCTTTAGGTGGTAGATTAGGTTGCTTATTTGACATTTTTCTTATTTCTGGAGGAAGGCCTATATTGCTATGAACTTTCCTCTTAAAACTTTTTGCAGCATGACACTGGATTTTTAAGTCTGTGTTTTCATTTTCCTTTGTCTCAAGGTCTTTACTGACACAGAGTAATTTCAGTATTACTAACCCATGTTCCTGGGAGAAACAGATTCACTACCTAAAGGCCAGTATTTTTTCCAGCTCCTTTGTCTTTGACTTAACAGCCGTTGCCACTGAGTCACTAAGTCACATCCAACTCTTTTGCAACCCTGTGACTACAGCCCTCCAAGCTTCTCTGTCCGTGGGATTCTCCAGGGAAGAATACTGGAGTGGGTTGCCATTTCCTGCTCCAGGGGATCTTCCGGACTCAGGGATCAAACTCCAGTCTCCTGCATTGTAGGCAGATTCTTTACCACTGAGCTACAGGGAAAACAGACCTAACAGTATCCAGTCAAAACACAGTTCTCCAAAATAACTGATGTTGATTGTTGGTTCTTTCCCTCCCCACCTCCTTCACAGGGGTTCAATACTCATTTTAACAGTTAGGTTCATTTGTTACCATTTGTTTTTATTTCCCCACTCATCACAGTTGCTTTTCATTGTTTATTTGAAGGTGCACTACTATGGTTTTTGGGTGGCCCGACATGGCTTGTAAGAATAGAAATAGAGGAAAATGATAGAATGAGAAAGACTAGAGATCTCTTCAAGGAAATTAGATACCAAGGGAACATTTCAGGAAAAGATGGGCACAATAACAGACAGAAACGGTAGGGACCTAACAGAAGCAGAAGATATTAAGTAGAGGTGGCAAGAATACACAGAACTATACAAAACATTTCATGACCCAGATAACCGCGATGGTGTGATCACTCACCTAGAGCCAGACATTCTGGAGTATGAAGTCAAGTGGGCCTTAGGAAGTATCACTACAAACAAAGCTAGTGGATGTAATGGAATTCCAGCTGAGCTATTTCAAATCCTAAAAGATGATGCTGTGAAAGTGCTGCACTCAGTATGCCAGCAAATTTGGAAAACTCAGCAGTGGCCACAGGACTAGAAAAGCCCAGTTTTCATTACAATCCCAAAGGAGGGCAATGCAAAAGAATGTTCATACACAATTGCACTCATCTCACATGCTAGCAAAATAATGCTCAAAATTCTCCAAGTGAGGCTTCAACAGTATGTGAACAGAGAACTTCCAGATGTTCAAACTGGATTTAGAAAAGGCAGAGGAACCAGAGATCAAATTGCCAGCATCTGCTGGATCATCAAAAAAGCAAGAAAGTTCCAGAAAAGCATCTACTTCTGCTTCATTGACTATGCCAAAGCCTTTGACTGTGTGGATCACAACAGACTATGGAAAACTCTTCAAGAGATGGAAATACCAGACCACCTTACCTGCCTCCTGAGAAATCTGTATGCAAATCAAGAAGCAAGTTAGAACCAGACATGGGACAATGGACTGGTTCCAAATTGGGAAAGGAGTACATCAAGGGTGTATACTGTCACTCTGCTTATTTAACTTATATGCAGAGTACATGATGTGAAATGCCAGGGTGGATGAAGCACAAGCTGGAATCAAGATTGCTGGCAGAAATATCAATAACCTCAGATATGCAGAGGAACTAAAGAGCCTCTTGATGATAGTGAAAGAGGAGAGTGAAAAAGTTGTCTTAAAGCTTGATCTGGTCCCATCATGGAAAAAATGGAAACTTTAATAGACTTTATTTTCTTGGGCTCCAAAATCACTGCAGATGATGACTGCAGCCACGAAATTAAAAGATGCTTGCTCCTTGGAAGAAAAGCTATGACCAATCTAGATGGCATATTAAAAAGCAGAGACATTACTTTGCCAACAAAGGTCGTCTAGTCAAAGCTATGGTTTTTCCAGTAGTCATGTATGGATGTGAGAGTTGGACCATAACGAAAGCTGAGCATCAAAGAATTGATGCTTTTGAACTGTGGTGTTGGAGAAGACTCTTGAGAATCCCCTGGACTGCAAGGAGATCAAACCAGTCAATCCTAAAGGAAATGAGTCCTGAATATTCATTGGAAGGACTGATGCTGAAGCTGAAGCTCCAATACTTTGGCCACCTGATGCAAAGAACTGACTCACTGGAAAAGACCCTGATGCTGGGAAAGATTGAAGGCAGGAGGAGAAGGGAACAACAGGGGATGAGATGGTTGGATGGCATCACCGACTTGTTGGACATGAGTTTGGGCAACCTCCGGGAGTTGGTGATGGACAGGGAAGCCCGGCAAGCTGCAGTCCATGGGGTGGCAAAGAACAGGACACAACTGAGCGACTGAACTGATGATGGTTCTAAGAATGGGAGATTTAACCAAAAAAGTGGTTTAGGGTTAGGACCCTGTACTTCACCACAAAGGACATACATCTATCCCTGGATAGAGAACTAAGATCCTGCCATGAGGTGTGGCCAAAACCAAAGTACCCTTGGACAAAATGTGCTCCCACTCCCACCCACCCCCACAGGTAACCAAACACCCCCTGCAGTTGCTAGTTTATTCTGTATTTCTCTGCACACGTGAGCAGGTGTCTGTGTCTTTTCTTTGATCCCCATCTTTCTTACCTGAATGGACCATGCTACAGATGTACTCGTGAGTGCAGTCCTTACACGTATCAGTATGTCCTGCTAATCACTTGGCTTCTGTTCATAGAAATCGTCTTCATTCATGGGTACAGCTGCATCGTGTGGATACACCCTATTTAACCCTCCCTGTGTGGGCATTTGCACTGGTTCCAACATTTTGCAGTGACAAATCACGCTCAATAAATAACCTCATGGGTATGCGTTTTCCTACTGTTTGACAAGTATCCTCAGGGTGGATCCCAAGAAGTGGGAGGAGAAGGCCATGAGTGCATGTGTGGTTTTGCTAGTTATTGCCACATTTCCCTCCAGAAAGGCTGGGCAGGTGTGCATTCCTTCTAGCAACCTACAAGAGGGCGTTTCCCCAGAGCCTCCCCATCCTACTGTGCAATTATTTAAGGTTTTGGCAGTGTGGTAAGTGAGAAATAGTATCTCATTATTGTTTTAATTTGCATTTCTCTAGTTATGAGTAAGGTTGAATATATTTTTTCATGTTTGAGTCTCTTTTTTTTAGTCTTCTTGCAAACTATGTAGGTCTTTTTTCCATCTATCTGTTTTTTAGTCTTCTGTCAATTTTTTAAAGAGCTCTTGATACATTAAGTGTACTACAAAGGGACAGAGACAACTCTTTGTAGTCTATGTTGTAAACATTTTCTCTGAGTTTTTCAGTTTTTATCTGGTTTATGGTGCTTTCTGTCATGCAAATATTTCTTACTTGTATGTAGTCAAATGTATCAAATCTTTTCCTTTAATGCCTCTGGATTTTGAGTCATAGTGAGGCCCTCCCTACACCATAGTTAACAACAAATCCACGCCTCTCTTCTTCCATTCCTTGTGTGGCCTTATTTTTTACTTCCTAATCTACTTGGATTTTATTCTTGTGTAGAGTTACGCTGTCAATCAGGCACTAAGTCATGTCTGGCTCTTTGCGACGCCATGGACTGCAGTATGCCAGGCTCCTGCATACCAAACTCTCCCGGAGTTTGCTCAAACTCATGTCCATTGAGTCGGTGATGCCATCCAACCATTTTGTCCTCTGTCCACCTCCTTATCCTTATGCCCTCAGTCTTTCCCAGCGTCGGGGTCTTTTCCAATGAGTCAGCTCTTTGCATCAGGTGGCCAAAGTATTGGAGCTTCAGCATCAATCCTTTTGGTGAATATTCAGGGTTGATATCCTTTAGGATTGGCTGGTTTGATCTCCTTGCAGTATGGAAATAATTTTATCTTCTTCCAAATGACAATCCAACTGTCCCAGCAGGTTTTCTGAAAGACTCACCTTTACACCATAATTGGAGTCATTCGCTTGTCACAGACACAGCTTCCACATGTACTTGGGGCGATTCTGCATTTTCTTCCCTAGTCTGCAATGTGCCTGCCCCAGTCTTTTCTACAGAGGCTTGATGGGGAGCATTAATACCGGTTGGGTCAGTCTCCCTCATAGTTTTTCCATGGTTTTCCAGCTATTTTTGTTTTTCCACATCAATTTCAGGATCAACTTGCGTGACTCCAGGAAACAGCTAATATTTTTACTGGAATTGCTCTGAATGTGTAAAGTTGTGAAACGTCTTCGTAAAGCTGAGTCTTTCCGTCCAAAGAGATGTCTTTACATCTGTTCAAGTCTACTTCTGCATCTTTCAAGACTGCTTTAAAATGGTCATTGTGGAGGTTTGTAAATTGCTGGCTAAATTTATTCCTGAGTGGTTTGCTCCAACTGGAAATGGAAAATTTTTCTCAACTGTCTCATGCTTATTGTTCATATCTAGGAAGGCTACTGACTTTTTAACATTAACTTGGGGTACAGCTACCTGTCTTTTTTACAATCATGGATCCCCTAGGATTTTCCAGATATACTGTCATGTCATCTGCAATAGAGATGGCTTTACTTGTTTTTTACCAATTGTTATATCTCTTGTCTGAGACATGCAGATGGTAGGGGAGGTGGTGGGCATTTGTGCCTTGTTCGTGATCTTGGAGGAAATGCCTCTAGCCTCTCCATAAAGTAACCGAACAGCTTCAGGACTGAGGTGCATCATGTCAGATGCCTGTAAACACCGTGAACATGCTCACTGCCACTGAACTGTGCACCTAAAAATGGCTACAATGGCTTACTGCATGTATATTTTTACCATTTTTAAAAAAAATATAGTTTTCTCAATTAATATTCTATCGTGATACTGAATTTTATACAAGATCTGCTGCTGCTGCTAAGTCACTTCAGTCGTGTCCAACTCTGTGCGACCCCATAGATGGCAGCCCACCAGGCTCCTCTGTCCCTGGGATTCTCCAGGCAAGAACACTGGAGTGGGTTGCCATTTCCTTCTCCAATGCATGTAAGTGAAAACTGAAAGTGAAGTCATTCAGCTGTGCCTGACTCTGTGCAACCACATGGACTGCAGCCTACCAGGCTCCTCCGTCCATGGGATTTTCCAGGCAAGAGTACTGGAGTGGGTTGCCATTGCCTTCTCCTATACAAGACTTATCCATGGAGAAAACTATGAATTTTTTACTTAGAGTTGTTAATGTAATATATGATAATAATAGATTCCCTAATAATGAACAAACTTTACATCCTTAAAATAAACCCTAGTTACAAAGGTTCGCCTAGTCAACGCTCTGGTCTTTCCTATGGTCATGTATGGATGTGAGAGCTGGACTGTGAAGAAGGCTGAGCACTAAAGAATTGATGCTTTTGAACTGTGATGTTGGAGAAGACTCTTGAGAGTCCCTTGGACTGCAAGGAGATCCAACCAGTCCATTCTGAAGGAGATCAGCCCTGGGATTTCTTTGGAAGGAATGATGCTAAAGCTGGAACTCCAGTATTTTGGCCGCCTCATGCGAAGAGTTGACTTATTGGAGAAGACTCTGATGCTGGGAGCGATTGGGGGCAGGAGGAGAAGGGGCCGACAGAGGATGAGATGGCTGGATGGCATCACTGACTCGATGGATGTGAGTCTGAGTGACCTCCGGGAGTTGGTGATGGACAGGGAGGCCTGGCGTGCTGCGATTCATGGGGTCACAAAGAGTCGGACACAACTGAGCGACTGATCTGATCTGATCTGATGATGTGTTATTTTTGTGCTAGATGCCAGCTACTGCTGACAGTGCTTCTGCACTGTCATGAGTGATACTTGTATGCAAGTTTTCCCCTTTATATTGTCTTTATCTGTTTTAAGTCCCTGATATTATCGTACTGATAGTGTCATAAAATTAGGAAGCTTCCTTTTCTACTCTCTGAACACTTTATGGTGTTCTGGGACTATCTGGTCTTTGAAACTTGGTAGAATTCCCCTATGAATGTCTGGGCCTAAGACTTTTCTGGGGTAGTTTGTTAGTAACTTTCTGATGAACATTGTTGTTATTTAGTGCTTGACTCTGTGACCCCATGGACTGCAGCACACCAGGCCTCCCCATCCCTCAATATCTCCCGGAGTTTGCTCAAACTCATATCCATTGAGTAAATGATGCCATCCAACCATCTCATCCTCTGTCACCTCCTTCTCCTCCTGCCTTCAATCTTGTCCCAGCATCATGGTCTTTTCCAATGAGTCAGCTGTTCGCATCAGGTGGCCAAAGTACTGGAGCTTCAGGTTCAGCATCAGTCCTTCCAATGAATATTCGGGGTTGATCTCCTTTAGATTGACTGGTTTGATCTCCCTGCTGCCCAAGGGACTCTCAAGAGTCCTATGTACATCCTGTTCTCATTTAACCACATACAAAGAGCTGTCCAACGAGCACCCACTAGACAAGCGTGCTCCCACCTGTGCCACTGGCTTCAGGGTCTTTTGAATACTGAACTCTGTTAAAACTCAGAGCAAGCTTCACATCAAGGCTCAGCTGCAGAGGGGCCCTGACCACATGGCACAGCACAGCCAGACTTGACCTGCCTGGATTCATGGCTGCAGGGCCTGCTAAGTCTGCTCTTGAGGTTACATGGAGAAAACTGAAGAGTTGAGGTAAATCATCACGTAAAACTAGGTCAACGGCACTGTCTGCCGTGTCTGCTGTGTGAACAAGCCACTCATGGCAAAAAAGCATGAGGAAGCACATTTGCAGTGGTCCCAGAACTTCACTGGAAAACTCACTGTCATTGGAAGATTTTATAAGCGAAGCAGACATTCCAAGCCAGGATGCTGTAACACCTTTTGACTTCTCTGGCTGGCTGACTGAGCTTGTAACCTCAAAGAACAGCGACCTAAGAGATGCTGAGTCAGAGACCACGGCTTCCAGGAGCCCTGACCTCCTCTGTCGCGCCCCTATCCACCCTGGCCACTCACAAGCTCTCCTCCCTCTAGACACCTCCCGCCACGTCAGGCCAGCAAAAATCAGAAAACAAAACACCCCGATGAGCCATGAACACAGCTTTATTATTGTAGTCCTTTCATTTCTTTGTCATGGAATTGGAACCAGCGAAACAGAATATCAAAAGTCAGGCTGGTGATTTTCTGCTTCAAAAACTGGCAAATCCCACTGTGAGTCTTAGCACCACTTTGCTTCCATTTCACAACTGAAAAAGCCAGGCTTGGGGGCGGAAAAAAGGCTTTTCATGGGGAGTCACAGTCTTCCCGCACTTCCCTCCCAACATCAGGTGAACTGGGCGTGTCCTTGGTCCCATGCTTCTGCCTCTTCTTTCTAAACCAGCCATGTCAAAGGTACATAGGGTGGAGAAGGGCTTCCCCGGTGGCTCAGTGATAAAGAATCTGCCCACAACGCAGGAGACACAAGTTCAGTCCCTGGGTCAGAAAGAACCCCAGGAGAAGGAAATGGCAACCCACTCCAGTATTCTTGCCTGGAGAATCCAATGGAGAGAGGAGCCAAGAGTCGGACAGGACTCAGCAACTAAACAACAAACCAAATACAGTATGATACCCCAAAATCGCAAAAAGATTGATAAATCTGACTACCAAAAAAAGGCCATATTAAAAAGAAAGCATCTAGAAAGCTGGAAGTCAAACTGGAAAACACGCGCCATTCACCTAACAGAGAATTGTCTTTCAAGTCATTTCCCACCCCCACCCCACCCCCGGAAACATTGCCTCTCAACTGGGCACAAGACCTTCATGGGCAGGTCGGAGATGAGGCCACGCTCATCACAAGACAAATGTGACCCAACTGCAGACCCCAAGGAGCAGGAAGGTCCAGATACCCTGGCCCAGGACTGATCGGGAGCCTGGTCCTGGGGGCCTGAAGACTTTGCGGCCAAAGTAATTCTCCAGCCACAGCAGCAAAGGGAGGGAGACTCAGGTGGAGTGGAATTCAAATGCAGGGCAGCTGAGTTGGGGCCAGGGTGCTGCAGAAGAAGAGACAGCCAGGGGAGGGAAAGTTGCTGGGGGGCGGGAGGGGTGTCCCTCTGGTGTTTGTGCTCCAACACCAACCTGCTCACACGTGGGTGATGTTCTCGAGGCTCATATAAGCACTTCTGAGGACAGAGCAATTCGCAGACCCAGAGTCACTTGAGGCCCCTCTGGCCAGCCCGGCGTGGAGAAACTTCATGAACACAGCGTTAAACAGGGATGCCCCAGAGGGTAAACCTCAGAAGGCGGGAGGAAGGACACCCTCCCTCTAAAGGCTGCTCCAGACCCGTCCCAATGGGCTCAGAAACAGACCCCAAAAGGTCAGCTTCATCCGCAGGAGCTTAATTGATGGTCAGGAGAGAAACATCCTCTAAAGGAAGATGATAAAGCTCAGCATCCAACCACGAAATAACGACAGCATCAGGCGCCCAATGAAAAACTTCCTGCACATGCGCAGTAGCAGGGAAACGGACTGCCGTAAACCGGAAGTAAGTCAGCAGGAAGACCGGAAACAGCAGACAAGATGGAATCAAAAGACAGTCGTTCTAACTATGCACGGCACGTGTGAGGGTATTTGTTTAGAGTATGACAAGAGAAATGGAAGGTATTTTTTTTAAAGAATTCAATCAAGATTACAGAGATGAAGAATACAAAATCTGATACAGAAAACACTCAAGTCTCAGGTGGACAGCAGCTTAGACGCCACAGAAGAGATCAAGGAACTGAAGATGAGAAATAGAAACCATCACAATGAAGCACACACGGAAAAAGGCTGAAGGGAGATCACATGGCCTCGCTGACCTGGAACCCACGTGAAAAGGTCTGAAATACCATTACTGGAGTTGCAGGAGGCAAGGAGAGCAAAGGAAGGGAAAAAAGACATTTGGAGAAACAATATTTGGAAACTTCCTAATTTGATTTTAAAAAATGATAAATCCACAGATCTAAGAAACTCAATAAACCCTCAACAGGGCAAACATACACCTCCTCTGCCAAGCACATCATGTTCAAGTTATAGAAAACCAGTGATGAAGAGAACTTCAGAAGCTAGGAAAGGAAGGTGCATTGCGTCCAGTGGGGGAAAGAAGGTGTATCAGTCAAGAAATAGAACCACACAGTAACAGGAGGAAAATTCCAATATAAGGAATTACACACAGTTACAGAAGACTGCCCACTAAAGTGTAAAGGACTTTAGTATATGTGCTGCCTAAGCAAGCACTGAAGTGTAATGAACTTTAAAAAAGAGGGGAATGGGAGGCCTGAGGCAGAGGGTTCGAAAAGGAACGAGCTGGGAGAAGTGTGGCATCATGGACCTTGGGGAATGGCAGCATCCCGCAGGGAGGCAGCTGGGTGGAGGAATTCAGACCTCCTTTGCAGGGGCTCAGCTGTGATGCACCTGCTGATGGAGCTGCCAAGGTTCTGCAGGCCAGGGATGATGAGCAAAGAGCTCCTGCCAGGCTTTCAGCACCTCAGTCGGGCAGGGGGAGAAAGGCTCCCTGGGAGCTGGGCACGGTACTGGGCACATGCCAGGACACTTCCAGCTCGGGTGCCGTGGACGCTCATTGGCAGCCACAGTGGGGTGTCAGAGCAACCTGTGCTTCTGGCAGGCACATCAGAGCCCAGGAAGGACGGACTCTGGGCTCCAGCAGCCCCATCCTCCTGCAGTGCCCCCACCCCCAGCACCCTCCAGTGACCACACCTGCTGCCAGGGCATGAAGCCAAGCACAGACTTTGTACATGGACACCGAGGCCACCAGCACAGAGGAAAACGGTACCACAGAGATGAGGCAGGGCCATCTGCAAAGAAACAAAAATTAAAGGACGAAAATGTCCACCCAGAACTACGTCTGATGGAAACACCCTTCCACAGTGAAGGTTACACAGCAGTTCACCAGAGGAGTTCACAGCTTTTCCAACAAGGGGTGCTGGGGCAGGTGCATTTTCACAGTCAGAGACCACAACCTCACACCTTACATTCAAACTCACTCACAATGGACCAGGGGCTGAAGTGAAAAACATCCAACTATGAAACGTCTATAAACACAATAGGAGAAAATCCTTAGGAGCTAGGACCAGGGAAAAGGGTTCTGGACACCAAAAGTCCATCAAAGGAAAAACCTGATAAACTGGATTCCATCAACAGTAACTGTGTTTGCTGTGTGACACACCCCATGTTTGATGAAAAGAGGAATCACACGCTGGGAGAATACGTCTGCAGACCGTATCTGCAAGGAATAAAGAACTCTTTAAAGAACTCAATAAAGAACTCTCAAGACTCACTCAAGATAAAACTGTGACAACACCAAATGCTGACGAGGATGCAGAAACCAGGTCAACCGTGCACTCACGGGATGTAAAGTGACACAGCCACTCCAGAACATGGTATGGAGCTTTCTTACATAACTGCACGCAGAATTCATATAACCCAGATTACTCAGATCAACTCCCAGACCCCCACCAGGGCCAATGCTGTGGCTGGACCAGCCCTTCTGGTTCCTGCGGTCCCTGGACGCACTTCAGCAAAAGCCATCAGAGAGGGAATTCCCCTGTGGGCCAGTGGTTAGGAGTCCAAGTTTTCACTGCCAAGGGCCCAAGTTCAACACCTGGTCTAGGAACTAAGGTCCCACAAGCCACACAGCATGGCCAAAGAAAATAAAAAAACGGGGAATCTGAGGGATGAGGCTTACCATCCGGTCCTGGAGCACACACATGGGCCACCCGACGGGGCCAAAAGGAGAGCAGCACGCAAACACACGGGCCTGGGATGCTGCCTCTATCGGGGCTGAAGCTGCCTCGGGTTTCGAGGGTTCTCTCTTGACTGTCTAACTTGAGGCTTAAGAGAGGGAACTGGGGTGTGGGAAGGGCAGAGCAAGTCATTCACTCAGTTTATCTGGGCTACCTAAGGCTTTCTGAAACGGAAGCCCTATGTAACGTACACATTATATTTTTAACAATTAGGCTTAAAAGTAGAATGTATAATTGCTCAGAAATAGGTTCTATAAAGAGTATACGTGGAAACACTATTTCTGCTGAATTTGATTAAATGGACTCTATTCTCAATTTTATCTGTGTTTAAACAGATAAACTTCTAAATCACAAATATGGCTCAGTTGGACTTGTACTGAAATTCAGTATTTGGAGGATAAAAAGACATTGTCTACCCAAAAAAAAAAAAAAAAAAACCCACTTGAAATACAAACATATGCGTGTATGGCTCTGATAAGAACATAAGTAACTTTACAGCAGTCCTGGGAAACTCAGGTTTCCGCAGCCCCTCCCACCCGTGCCCTGCTCTCCCAACAGGCTGCTGGCGCAACTGCTGGCGTCCATTTGAGCCTCCCTGAGGCCGGCCTCAGACACCTCCAGGGCTGGGGCACCGGGATTTCAGAGAGGCCCACGGCACCACCTATCGGTCCTCAGGGACCACAAGGAACATGGTGAACTCAACCAGCTCACTGATAACACAGCACAAATTTAACAGGGACCTTAAGGGGAGACAGACCACCTCTCTGTGAAGGGCCGGAACCTACGTATTTCACACTGTGCAGGCAACCCCACAACTCAGCTGCTGCAGCCCTGGAGTCGACCCTGAGCACCCCTAATCGAGCAGGCGTGGTTGTGGCCCGATGAGATTTTACTGATGGACACCCATAGGTTGAAACACTTTTCTTTTGATTTTTTTCAACCATTTAAAAACCTAACAACTATGCTTACCTCACAGACCACAGAAAACTGGGCAACGGGCAGGTTGTGGCCTGCAGGCCAGTCTGCTGCCCCCATCTTAGCCCAAGACACCAAGACGGACTTGCCAGCAGCCCAGCGGTTAGGACCCTGAGCTCCACTGCTGAGGTCTCAGGTTCAATCTCTGGTCAGGGAACAAAGATCCCAAAAGCGGCATGGTCAAAAATAAAGACACCAACAAGAACAAACAAATTTCTCCTAAAACCAAGAATTCAGAGCATATTAGGCATGAACACTCCATATCAGGACCACAGCCATGACACCCCACCACCCCTGCAGGTACACCCTCTCTCCGCCAACCGACTACCCTGCCCGAGTCGGATGGGGGACCAGGGGGTACAGGTTGAGTGTGCGTGTGTGCATGTGCGCGTATGCATGCATGCACTTCGGGGCAAGGCAGGGGGCTGGGGGCAGTCCCTCATGTCCCCTGTGGGAAGCAACCCTGAGAGGTTTAAAAACAGTACTGTTTCCAGATCAGCGTTTAAATTAAAACAAGGCACCAAGGAACAATCTGACGCCTTTCAGGTTTTCATACATGAAGCAACCTGTGTCCAATGCCCATGAAACACCCCCCCACACCACAAAAATGCCTTTCTTCAAACCAAAAGGTAAACGTTTCATCACAAAGAGCACACGCATCCTACACGGTTCTGCTCAATATATTCTGAAATCAGTTCCATGTGTTGCTGCTCAATTTTCTAGAAGCTGCAGAAAAACTCATCTTTATTGATCAGGAATTAGCACACAGCTGGCTTTCCTGCTCTGCTGCACATGCACAAAGTCCAGATCAAAATCAAACGGAGTAAGTGCCCAGCCGGGGCACCCCAGTTCTCACACGTCCGTGAATGGCCTGTCTCCACCAACGCTGGCAACGAGCTCTCCTTGCCCCACGGGGCCTGAGCACCGGCAGCCAGTATTTACTCCTCTTGGGCTAACAGCCCATGGGGCACACGGCCGCCTGCTGGACAGCCCGGCAGACCATCCAGAAGGGCAAGCGGAGAACAGCATGGGTATCCACCACGCTGCTGGAAAGACGTTAGCCTCCAGGCTCCCAACAGGAAGCCCACTGCGCTGCGGCAAGAGCAGGAAGGACGAGCACCAAGCCCAAAGGTGATCACCCTCCAAAGGGAGGTGCTGGGTGTACTTACTACTCTCGCGCAGTATCTCCAGTGACACTGACCCCGCGGCACAGCTTTGGGGACACAAAGTTCTAGAGTCCGTGGTCACGTCCAGCTGTCCGGCACGGCCCCAGGGGTCCGCTGAGCCGGGATGGACCTCGCCGCCGCCCAGCCCAAGTCAGGGAACTGCGAGTGGGAGGGGAGAGGGCAGCACTGTGCCTCCCCAAGGGGCACCCTGAGCGCTAGGACGAGCAGCCCTGCACCGACTCCCCTGCCCTCATTTTCTTGGTCGGCCCGTTGGGCCCAGGTGGCGGGGCCCGGCGCCGCTTCTTCTCCAGCTGCTGCTGCAGCCGCTCCTCCTTCTTCTTCAGGTAAGTGGTCATGTTGTCGCAGGTGGCCTTGTAGAGGCTGCTGAAGCCACTGTCCACGCCAGCACAGCCTGCGCAGGAGGGATGAAACCGGGTGCCAGGGGCGATGACAGATGTGTGGATGGGGACTCAGGGCTCTGCCTCTAAGGGGGATCTGGTGGCCCCTCCTGTAGCAGGGAATGAACTCGGCGACTACCCAGGTCTCATGGACCTTGGGGCCTCCTCGGGCACTGCCCCCAGAACGCCCACCTCCTGATGGCCATGCCTGGCTGCACCAAGGACTTGCTTCTCAGAGGACACAGGGTCCCTGGTAGACCAGGTACAGGGGCTGTGGCTGCATCTTGTTGGCACCCCACCTGGGGTGTCCTCTGGCCAAAGGAAAGGGGAGACACGCGGCCCCCGTTCAGCAACCTGCAGGGACAGGAACCCTGCCAACCAAGTGGCCCGGATGTAGGCCCCACTGAGGTTAACTTGAGACCAGGGCAGCGCTTCTCTAAAGGGACCGATCAGCACTGTCTCACAGCGCTCACCTGCCCTGCAAGGAACACACACCCCACAGGCCCCACGTCCTCACCCCAAGAAGCGGACCCCTGCTGGGTACTGCGCTGTTGGACCTGCTGTGGCCACAGCAGAACGTGATCCTGGAAAAGCAGGCCAAGGACGAGCGCTCACCTTCCAACATGGCCCAGTTCATGCGAACGTGAGCACAGACCCTCTTCAACTCGGCACTTTCAGGAATAGACTGAGGAGATGAACAGAAAACTTTTATCAGAGAGAGGACAGAAACCCCCAGGCTGCTGCACAGGCACGGGAAACCCCTGCCCTCCACACCCCCAGGAGGCAGCGAGGCTGTCCACCCAGCCTGCCCAGCACAGCAGTGACCACAGCTCATCACACAGCCGGGGACGTGCACTGCCGCCTCATCACAGGTGACTCTAACGGTGCCTGGAGCCTGGCAGGCACAGGCCAGGGGCACTGGCTCACTCCTACCGTTCAGATAAACACCTGAATGAGCCGCTGGGTGGCCCTGAGCGCTCGACAAGGACACACAAGTGTGCAGAGAGCTCTGCGAGCGTCCCCTGCCCCTCACCATGGCGCCCGGTGAGCCACAGGCCAGGCAGGGAGTGCACACAGGCCCACCCCGGCCACCTGTGAGGATGGGGCCCCTCGGCATCCAGTGGACCCAAGGTGCAAGACTGTGCTAAGGCTACAAGTGTGAAAGGTACCCACCCAGGACCCCCCAGCTGTGGGCTCTTCTCCTAAAGAGACGTGTGACCAGGACAGTCACAAGGAAAGGGTACCAACGGTAGCAACAGTCCCCAAAATGCCAGTGTAGACACAGGACACTGGAGAACCCGGCAGGCACTCCAGCTCCCTCCCCTACCCTGGGACATAGCCTCTGGCATGGATGTGATCAAGCTGAAAGGGGCTGCAGCCATCTCCCCTCTTCCCAGCTTGGAGCATAGCAGGGTCCAGCCCCCTTACCTGCCACTGGCCGCCCACGGGCCTGTAGAGCATAAGAGGGTCCTCCTGGCAGTCTTGCAGGACCCACAGCCCTTGGCCCTCCTCAAAGGCGGCGTCCCACACCCGGTGCTGGAAAGTCAGCAGCTGTCTTGGAACCAGCTGTCGCTGGGCAGCATCCAGCTGGAAAATGTAGACCACGGGCAGCCTGCCAGGAGAGAGGAGGCGGTGAAGATAGTGCCCATGGCCCAAGGGGCGCTCAGCCCACCAATGTCTCAGCTGCCACCTCATGACTCCCCAAGCACCCAGCCACTCCTGCATCCCTGCCCCCAGGAGCTGTGACCTCACCAAGATTCCCATCCCTAAGTCCTGGAACAGCTAATTACACAGCCAGGACAAAACCACACAGAGGAGACAGCCGCTCCACCCACTGAGCAATGCATGGACCCTGAGTGGTGAGCTCAGCCCCCCACCCCCGGCCCAGGCAGCATTTTACCCTCTAATCCTGCATCTTCCTTTCTAACACAAACTCAGATGCTGACCTCAGGGTGCTTGTCAGGACAGAGAATGTGGGAGGTCCCCCAACCCCCTTCCCAGCATATGGATGATGCTCAGGAGGGCACAGCTGGGCGATCGTGCTCTGCATGCCCGCCTCATCTGCACTGCAGCCCCCAGGGTCCCCCATGCTGAGCTGGGCCCTACCACAGCTGACCGTTAGCCGGGGTTCCACCTGCACAACAGGCCAGCCAGAGGCCAAGGCTGCCTTCACGTTGGCGGGTACCAGCAGCGAGTGAGATGTTGGCATACAGGATGGAACCCGCCCCTGCTGCAGCAGCGGGGGCTTGGAGAGTCGAGGTCACTGCAAGGCGAGGCCGAGCCATAGACCCCTTTCTCGTCCCCCAGACTCCTCCCACCCTCACGGGCCTGCAGGAACCAGGAGCAATGCCATGTCCAAGTCGGCTCACCCGTCACACGAGAGCGCCACACAGTCCTCCTGGCTCCAGTAAGTGATCCTGGACACGGCAAACCTCTGGAAGGAAAAGCAGCAGCCTCAGTGACATCAGCTGGCCAGGACTGGACTCCAGCTGCCCTGCTCTAACTTTGGGCATCACTGCAGGACAGACAATCCCCGTGTGTGGTCCACCACAGCAAGAGAAGACCCTGAAGGACTCTCCACACCCCAGGGAGGGCACAGTTCACAGGCAGCTCTGACACATGGGCCTCATGGAGCCTGTGCAGCGTCTCTAAGGCCAACGGAATTGGTCAGAAAGGAGGGGAGAGCACATAGGGAAGAAAAGAGGGGACTGTAACCACGGACAGTATGTACGTGAGCATCCACAGGTCCTGGCAGAAGAAGCACCTGGGGTCAGAGCCAGGAGGAGTGGAAGGGACATGGCGGGCCACACACAGCTCTCAGAGCAGGGTAGGGGACGGCCCCGGGCTCATGCAGGTGCAGCCAGGCCCGGCATCGGGAACCACTCGCTCCAGTCCCCTCTGTGCCCTGCCTCTCCTCACCATCCAGGGGTGTCAGGAGGCTGAGGAGGGCACAGAAGTGAAGAAGGCAGCAGAACACACAGGCCTCTGTTTGCACGGCTCCAGTGGGGGCACCATGGCAGCAGAAACCCTAGGGGGAGTCTGCACTGACAGCAAGAAACTTCAACATAAAAGGAATTTTTCCACAGGATCCCAGCAGCTGGAGAGGCCCCGAGACAAACATGTGGGGTTACCTTGTCATTCCAGGGCTCCGTGGGATCCTGCAGGCTGGTCAGGGGACAACAGTGTAACTCACGGCCACTTTGGTACTCCCAGAGCCTCAGGGTGCGGTCCTGCAGACACCAGGGATGTTAGCGCCCCATGGGGCATCCAGGCTTCACCAGGTCATGGGGATGATAACATGGAGGCAGCGGCCAGCACACCTCTCCCCCTTAAAGGCTTTTTGCTTAGTGACAACTGTGCAAAGCATCACACAGACCAGTAAGAACACACGGGGGATCCCACACAGCTAAATGCGCAAGGACACAAGACACCCTGTCGTGCTGGGGGTCACAGACAAGGCCTGCTGTGCTCAGGCTGGGACTGCAGTGCACACACACGGTTCCATGAACGAGCATGCATCCGCACAGGGAGAAACATGTGAGGCTCATGAGCACTGAGAACGGTCCACGCTACTGCTCAGGAATGGGTGCAAAGAGGGCGTCCATTTGTTACCCATGAGAGTGTCAATTGGTACAGCCTGATGTGAGCTCCAAAAATGACATAAATGCAAAAGAAGCATTTACGAGGAACAAGACAAGTGTGCCCATTTCTAGTCACCACAGTACTGGAAGCCCTAGCTGGAGCAATCGAACAAGAAAAAAAAAAAAAAGGATTTCAACTGGAAAGGAAGAAGTAAAACTGCTACTGCTTGCAGATGACGTGGTTTTATTTACAGAAAACCCTAAAGACTCCAGCAGAAAACTACCAGAAATAATAAATGAATAAAGTTTCAGAGTACAAAATCAATGCTCAAAACTCTTGAGTTTTGAAACAACAAAGTACAAGAGAAAAATTAAGAAAACAACCCCATACACAATTGTATCAAGAATAAAATACCCAGGAATGAATTTAACCAAGGAGGTATAAGGCCTATACTCAGAAAAGTACAAGACATTGCTGAAAGAAACCAAAGACAGGAACCAATGGAAAGATACTTGTGCTCATGGACTGGAAGAGTTAACATTGTGAAAATGTCCATCACTAACCAAAACAGCTGAAGATTTAATCCAACCCCTATCAAAATCCCAATGACATTTTCCACAGACATTAAACAACAACAACAAATCCTAAAATGTATATGAAAATCACAAAAGACCTGCCAAAGTAATCTTGAGGAAGAATAATAAAGGGGAAGGGTGTCACACTCCCTGATTTTAAGCTACACTGTAAAACTACAACAATCAAAACAGTGTGGTAATGGCAGAAAGGCAGGCACACATATCAGTGGGACAGAACTGAAAGCCCAGAAACAAAGCCAGGTTCATATGAACGATCTACAACAGAGAAGCGAAGGACAGACCAGAGAAAGGACGGTCTCTTCAATAAACAGTGTGGAGAAAATAGGCATGCGCAAAAGGATAAAACCACACCACAATCCCACACCATGCAGAAAAACGAACTTAAAATGGATTAAAGACAAATGTAAGACCAGAAGCCATAAGAAAACACAGGTAGTGTGCTCTCTGACACTGGTCTCAGCAAGATCTTGCCAAACAAAATTCCTCAGGTAAAGGAAACAGAAGCAAAAATAAATGAAATGACGTCAAAAAGCTTCTGCACAGCAAAAGAAAAGACCAACAGAACCACCACCAAACAAAAGGGAGAAGATATTTGCAAATCATACACCTGATAAGTGGTTAATGTCCAAAGTCGACAAGGAACTCGTACAACTCAACACCAACCTTTCAACCTTTACATATGGGAAGAGGATACGAACAGACATTTTTCTAAATGAAGACATATGAACAGGCAACATGCACAGGAAAAGACACCCAGCATCCCCAATCGTAAAGGAAATGCAAATCAAAACCACAGTGAGACAGCACCACGTCTGCCAGAAGGGCTGCTGTCGAAAAGACAACAAATGTCAAATGTTGGTGAAGACGTAGAGAGAAGGGGCCCCCGTACACCAATGGCGGGAATGGAAACTGGTGCAGCCACTGTGGAAAACACTACGGAGGTCTCTCAAGAAATCAGAGCTACCAAATGATCCAGCGATTTCACTCCTGAGGAGAAAACAAAAACACTACTTTGAAAAGATGTACTCACCCTTATGTTCACTGCTGCATTATTTCCAATAGCCAAGGTATAGAAGCTAAGAGCCCATCAACAGACGAAAAGTGGCACGCACACACACACGCACACATGCACGCATGTGCACAAACATCACCCAATCAAAAAAAAAGGAATGAAATCTTGCCATTTGCAACAAAACCACACACAGACCTAGAGGGTATCATGTCAAGTAAAATAAGTCTGGTGGAGAAAGACAAATGCCATATGATTTCACTCATTAAGTGGGATATAAAAAATAAACCAAACAAACACACACACACAGATACAACGAACAGAGTGGTGACCAGAGGGGAAGACACGACGAGTGAAGGGGGTCAAGTGGATTGTAATGTGATGCATGGAAACTAAACTGCCGGTGTGAGCACGCTGTAGAGTGCGCAGAAGTCAAAATACAACGCTGTGCACGTGAAACTTAGGTGTGACAAACTATTACCTCAGTAAAGGAAAAAAGAGAGTGTAATGTTGAGAAATATCTGCTACAACACTTATCATAAGATGACAGACACAGAATCAAACATCTACGGAGAAGGGCCAGACGGTGGTGAGATGGAGCTGTGTGCACACTGGCATCTGACGAGGCCTGGTGCCCAACTCTGACACCCGGCACCAGACATCAAGGAAAACTCGAAGGATGAGCAACACGCCGGTGGGGGGTTGGGACACACACAGGAAAATCCCTTAAAAACCCCACACGTCACACCACCTCAGGGAGTGCAAAGGTCTGCAAGCAGGATGCAAGAACAGGGCTGTGAGGAAAGAATGTTCCAAGGACAAGAGCAGAAGCTAACACTCCCGCAGGAAGACAGAGTAAACAGGGAGCAGGAACGCATGAAAAGACACGTAAAAGGAAAGAGACTGAGCTGACAGGGCCAGTGCCCGCCTGATACAGGTTCCAGGAAAAGGGTGAGGGCGGCTCCAGAGGTAAGACCCAAAACCCCCAGGTGTGCAGACCTGAGATTCAGAAGGAAAAGGGCCACGGACTGTGCAGCCATTTTCAGGGGCCCCTGCGAGCCCTCCTCACCCCGCTCCTTCGTCTTCACACTATGGGGTGAGAAGGCCTCCAAATGCATCCAGAGAGAAGGGTGATCAGACCCCACACATGGGACCCAGACTCAACAGCCTCGGACTTCAGAAAACAAGCAGCTGGGCGAAAACCAAGCAAACTGAACACCAGAGGGACACAACCCTGGAGCTCGACCACCTGACCTGCAGGGAAACGCTGGACGGAGACCCATCCACCCGCCTGACCACTGAGAGCTGGGGGCGGGCAGGCCCCAGGATGGCCAGTGCCAGAACTCCTGCGTCTCTCTGAAAAGGAGAAGAAGCACAATGGTGCACATGGTAAAGCTGAGCAACCAGACCAAAGGCGGTCAGTACACGTCTCTGCGCATGTGAGCACCTTCCTTTATTATAAGAGGCTCACAACAAAACCCCGAGAAGCTGGCTACCACTGGGAACTCCAGCACGTTCATTTTCCTCTTTACTCTCACAGGACCATGCACAGCTTTCAAGAACAGGACAAGAGAACAGAAAAGTAAAAACCTGAGAGAAACCACGTGTGGAGAAGGAAACAGGACATGGTCGCCACCCGGAAGGCCTGCCCACCGGGAAGCCACGAGGCCCCCCAGTCCGCCCCAGGCCCCCGAGGTGCAGAAAAAGCCAAAGGGGTGGAGAGGCTAAGATGCAAGGCTGTGGGCAGAGCTTCTGAAGAGAAAGGAAGACTCAGACCTGCACCTCAGCCAAGTGCTGCTTAGTGATCCCGAGAGGAAGGTGCCCCGTCACCTAGCTGTTAAGCCTTCAGGCCCCAGCTCCCAGGACCAGGCAGCCAGCCAAGTGCACGGCCTCTCCACACGCTCACACGCCACAGAAGGGTCAGGGAGAAGGACCAAGCACATCAGCACCGGGACAGAACCAGGTCCTTCTAGGATTCAGAAAAGACCGTCTACCAAACTCTTTAACTGAGATCACGATGCTGGAAGGACCCCTCGGACCAGAATCCACGCACAGCTGTTCCAGCGCAGCGCACATACACATGCACACAGCCTGAAGCAGGGAGCGAGCCAGTCAGCTCTACAGGGAGCCAAAAGCACCACCTAGTGGCTGGCCACTCTAGAAAAGCACATGCCGACCTCACACCACAGCTGGGAGCCAAAGACAGGCTGCTCACAGCAGGCCCGCCCCACCCAGGGTACCCACGCCGTGCCCCCAGCCACTGGGGGTGCACGGGGCGAGCGGAGCACTTACCCCAGAGGACGACAAGAGCAGCTCGGGGTGGTTGGGCACCACGAAGATGCGGCTCACGAACCTACAGGAGAGAAGCAGAGGGTGAGCTGGGCTGCTGTGACTCCATCTGGCCCGTATCCTTGGACCTGGACCCTAAGAGAAACCACGAGGAGCACCATGACTATGTGCGGAACATGCGTATCACTCCAGTAGGCTTGCTAGGAAGGCCCCAGAGGGCCTGCCCTGCTCGGAAGCTGCCCCAGGGCACACACTTCAGTGGGGTTCGAGACACCAGGGTGACGTGCCAGCAGGGCGGAGGGGGAGCGGCAGCACTGACCGACAGCCAGAGTCCCACCCACTGCGCCACACCCGAGCAGCCCACGCCCCCAGAGACCAGCCCCCAGCCCGGGGTGGGGGCGAAGCTGCCTGCTGTGTCCCCATCTCTAACACGATCTAGCACTCGGGCACCCGGGGGCCCCTGAACAAGGAGGGACCCCCATGGCTCCCTACATCCACCAGTCCCCTCCCAGCCACCTGGAGCCTCACCCTGGCCTGAGCCAGTCCCCAGTCCTCCTCCCCAGGACCGCCTCCCCAAAGGCCCTCCAAAAGGAACAAAAGTACATGCTGAACTTGGCCTGTGTTAATCGCAAGAGTGTGACCTTGACATCGGGTATGGACTGCCTCAACATCTCAACAGGAAACAGGAGAAAACTGCAGTTTCCGGGGCCTTAACCAAGAGCGACAACTGTTACTCACTGAAACACCCACTGAACACCTACTGCGTGCCAGGCACCGTGCCAAGGGCTGCAGACAACAAGGCGCAGACCTGACGAAGACCGAAGACCCCGCCCCCAGGAGGCAGGGGGCTGGGTGCGCTGGGGAGAGACAGGCCCAGGCCATAAGGAGCCCCTGGGGGTCAGCACCGGCTCGGAATGGCCCATCCAGCCCCAACGCGAGCCACCAAGGGCAGCTTACCTTTGCCGGTAACCCCACTTTTAATAAACAGACTCAGGTAAGATTAATTCTAACACTAGGTTTTTGCCTTAACTGGGCATTCCCGAAGTGTTACATCTCCACCTGCATCAAGGTAACAAATTAATGACAAGCTGTTTCTACACTGTTCTTTCATACTGCCTCTGGAATCCCGTGTTCACACTAATGGCACACATCACTTCACACCTGGGTGGCTCCTGGCTCTGAACTTGACAGCAAAGGCTGAGAAGAAAGAACAGTGGAGGGGGGTCCTTTTCGAGGGGGGTCCTGAGAGCAGAGGAATGAAGAGGGGCCGAGCCACAGGAAGAACATGCCCAGAGGCGAGAAGACCAGGGATAAAGGCCCTGAGGCAGAGTGTGCCCGCTGGGGCAGGCGGGGCACAGTAGAGACTGGGGGCAGGGGAGGGGGTGGGGGTAGCGGGTCATAGGAGTGACTCCGCTCTGAGGATGACCACACAACAGAATACACTCACAAACCCAGCAAGCAGCGACCTTCTTCAAGGCCAGCATTTACATTCCATTCAAAACCAAGGAGACAGGAGCAAGCTGAGAACCGAAGCACCCACCAGTCCCTCCTCCACCTCATTACAACGCTTGGGCCAACTCTTCTGCTGTTCCTGCCCGCAGACTGCCATCAGCCACGTGCCTGAAGGGCGACAGTCTGCAGAAGCGCCTCCCGCAGGTCAGCATCAAAGCCCTCTGCCTAAACGGGCGCGAGGGGGCCGGAAGAGGGAAGTGACTGACGCATGTTCCTCGCGCCCAACACCCACCCCCCACTGACCGTGGGCCACTGCCTGGGGCTGCCGGGCCGTTAACCCTGAGGAAGGACGTGCCTTCCAGAAACAAGCCCTGAGCCGTGTGGAAACCATGGGTGACCCTAAGTGACCAGAGTGGCTGTCAGGGGAAGGGCCTCCTGAAGGCAGCAAGGTCAGACAGCCTGCGGTGACGGCGAGCTGGGGACTGAGACCTGGATGCTAGAGAAAACCAGGATGCCACCCAGAGAACCCCCAGCAAACAGGCTCTGCATGGGCAAGGAGGTTCTGAGAGTGCCGAAGGCCCTGGTACCAGGGCTGAGCTGGACCAGGGTCTCGGCAGGCGGCAGGCCAGGCGCTGAGGCCAGTCGCCTCCTCCCGGGGTGGGTGCCTCCTGCTTCACCACCAGCCTCCCCAGCCGAGAGCCAGAGCTTCCCTCTGCGGGGTGCGGGGGACTCACTCGGTGTGCCCCAGGCAGAAGGACTCGATGCTGTGCGGAGCTGCGGCCCAGCTCACCCGGATCTTCTCATCCCGGTCAGCGGTGAGGACAAAGCGGTCATCAGGACTCACAGCCTGTGCACGAGGTGAGAAGGGGCAGACCCAGTGGTCAGCACGCCAGCTCCCGCCCTACTTCCCAAGGTCTCAGCTCAGGTGTCCACGGGCCTCAGCTGTATCTGGATGCCCGGCCTCGCCCACTCCTATCTTCCCACCCAGTCACTTTTCTCTCCTTCATGTGTCCCCATGTCCAGCCAGTCACCAGGTCCGCCCCCTCCCTACAGGGCCCCACGCCAGCCCAGCCGCCACCCCGCTGCAGCCCAGCCCTCATGGGCCTCTCATGCCTGGGGGGGGGGGGCGGGGGTCAGCTCCTGGCTGGGGGACTGGAGGACATCTGCTCTCCCCACACCCCTCCTCCTCGACTAGACCACCCAGCCGCCCCCTAACTCGACTGTCCTCCTTTACCCCGCTTTACCTTCCAAAACCTCGCCCCCGCTGCCCCTGCCACGGCAGAGCCCACGCCCACCCGCTCCTCACCCTGATCCCGACTGTAGCCAGTGAACCCAGCGTGCACGCACCACGTCCAGCAGCATCGACAGGTGTCCGAGTTCAAGCCTGCCGCCCCCGTGCGGCTCTGGCACCGAGAAGGAATACACATCACCAGACTTGTCCGCCACCAGGATCTTCTCCTCAGAGGCCGTGAAGGTCAAGGCCGTGCACCTCCTCACCACGGTCCTACAAGGCCAGAGATGCCCACGGTCGGCCTACAGGGCTCGGCACCAGGGCCACCGCTGACCTGCAAGCCACCTGACCAGCAGCTCCCACCACATGGCAGTTACCAAAAATGGTGCCAAAAACATACAGCAACTATGAGGATGCAAACAGAGCCAGTGCCTCAGACAAATCTACTTTTATGATGTTGTTTCTTCTCAAAATGTACTAATGGTAAGATCTGGGTGGTGAGTGAGTGTCCAACCCTCTCAATTGGCCTTGTGTTTAAAGATTGTCCTCGTAGAATGCTCCCTGGCCTCTGTGTACACGTGGGAGGTGACAAGGCCAGTTTCCTAAACACTAAACGTGCTCTGGGCCGCAATCCAAACCACGGACTGCCCTCTGGCTTCCCACCGACCCACTGCTGGTGTTGCCACCTGGACCAGGATCCTACAAGCACTGCTTGTGCACAGCACCCAAGGACAGGAGGGTCCAACACAAGAGCTGGCGGGGAACCGCCACCAGTGACTCTCCACTGGGGGCGCATCCCAGATCCAAACCCCTGATCCGCCCTGGGCCAGGGGTCACGGTATCCCTTCCTGATGTCATTTTCCACTGTTTCTACTGAGAGGTATCTTACATTAGACAGGAGCCATGCCACCGCTTCACACACAAACACCTGCCATCTATCTACACGTGAGGCTTCATCACAGCAGAGCCGGCCCGGCTCTGTCATCACCGAGGGCTGCCAGGGACCCACTGTCCCCGTAAAGAGCTGACATCCGGGCTTCCCTGGTAGTCCACTGGTTAAGAATCTGCCTTGCAACCCAAGGGACATGGGTTCCATCCCTGGTCCAGGAAGATCCCACATGTCTCAGAACAACTGAGCCTGAGCACCACCAAGTGCTGAAGCCCAAAGGCCTCTGGAGTTCATGCTCTGCAACAAGAAAAGCCCCTGCAGCGAGACGCTCACGCACTGCGAGTAGAGTAGCCCCCGCTCACCACAACTAGAGAAAGCCCGTGTGCAGCAATGAAGACCCAGCACCGCCAAATCAATTTTTTTTTTTTTTTTTAAGTAAAACAGCTGGCATCTATCCCGGCTCACAGCAGCTAGGACACCAAGTGTCAGCTTGAGACATAAACTGAAGCTTAAAGGAACGACATTCCCCCCACAGGGACCATCAGACCCCTGCCTGCCTCTTGGGAGAAGGATGAGGGGACCGAGAATTGAGCGGGAGGCCTCAGCTGACCCAGGGGTGCTGCCAGGGGCTCGGCAGTCGCTGGACCATCTCCACTCCTCGGTGCCAGTGCAGCCCCTCAAGGAGGCATAATGGAATCAACTCAGGGAAAAGAATGACAGAAAAAGGTAATTAGACTCCAGGCAGGATTAATCAGAATCCGCAGAGCTGATAGGCAGCTTCAAGGAGCCCAGGCACAGCCCCAGCGGTCGCTGGAGGGAGATGCATGACACAGCACCCTAGGGGGCACCGGCCCAGGACAGCCTCCAGCAGTAATGGGCTTGAGTCCCAAGAAGCTCATCCACCCAGGGAGGAAGTGACCCCTCCAAAGCTGGTCCACTCCCCATGGCAGACCCTCATCCGCACAGCTGCGGGACACCATACTTCCTCAGGTCCTTCGCCAGCCAGGGGCTTCCAGCTTTTCAGGCTGAACGCATCCTGACACCAATTCCAGGATGCAGCTGAGCTGCGCGGAGGGGTTTGGAAGTTAAGGTTCAAGGGCATCAGTTCGAAGGTGGGGGACAGGTCATCAGATAGGACGGTCTGGCGGGCTGGCCATGCCACCCCAACAGGAGGAATCTTGGGGGCACTATTTTCAGTCTCTGTGGGCACTGCAGTCTCAGCACTTTTGCTGCCTCCACAGAGTCACTGGGTTCACAGCCCAGGACCCTCTTCTCAGGCCTCCCCCCAGGCAACGTGGGCCCCTCTTCCTTGCCAGGGCCAGAGAAAGGGCCCACTGGAGCCAGCTCTGAGCCGCAAGGGCCCTGGCTGGTTAAACGTGGATGAACTGGATGTCAGATGTACCAAGGGTGGGTGTTAGTTCTGAGGGGCCCATCAGATCCCAAAGGGGCTTGTGCCCCAAAGGTAAAGCGCCCCCTCCAGGATGATGTCTGCTGAACATGGGTGGGTGGGGGACTGTCCTCACCACGGTGATAAAACTAACCCTGCTCCCCTTCTCCAAAAGCTTCTTCACCAGTAACAGAGGGAAGGCGCTGAGCTCCAGGGAAATGCATGGAAAGAGCTGAAGTTCACCCTGGCCCCGCCCCTGACCCCACCCCTTACCCAGGAATCAATAGGACAGAGGCCCTGGAATTTGTAATCTGGTTCCTTAACATCATAAAGTTACATCACCTGTCTTCTCAACCACCTACTGCAAGCACCTCCTACACAAAGTTACTCTGCTGATATCAACTTCAAAGCCAGAAGCAAACATACAATAAAACCACCAGGTACCGAGACCACTAAGGTCCACAGCCCATGTTATTCAGAGAGAACTGCGACCCAGGCGTGCTCACAGGGACCAAGAACCCCCTCCCTGCCCTGCGCTCAAGGAGTCTCACCTAAACTCCCTCATTAACAAGCCCAGTGCCACACGTATCCCTCCTCCCTCCCTCCTCAGACTCCTGTAGAACAGCCAGGGCACCCATGAGCCAGGACGCTCACCATCTCAAGGGGTAGGAGCTCCTTGAGAGCTCTACGCAACTATGGCAGGTTGCGTAGACGCTCCTGTGCCCATGTCCAGAGTGAGTCGCTACCCGTGGACATACACAGAAGGGACAGTTCCTCATGCGCTCGCCTTCTAGCAAGTCCAGAACTGCTGCCTACAGAGCAAGCGCAAGCTCGCCTCCAAGCACTGGAGAAGCAAGCCCTGCATGTGGCCCCACACCTCCCCAAGTGGTCAGTGTTCCAACGAGGGACCCAAGGGTCAAGAGCCCTGTGGTGAAGACTCACCCTCGTCCATAGAGAGGCCGGGCCTGTAGCCTCACAGCCTCAGGAGGTGATCTCTAGGGGGACTCCAAGTTCCACGGGCAGAAACAGATGGTGAGGAAACTGTTGCCAAGGAAAGGCAGGTGACATTCTCTCCCACTAACACTGAGCCCCAGCCTTTCAGAGACTCAAGCAAGTGCACCGTCTTAAAAAACTCACCAAGTTAAAACTGTGGCCCAGGTGCCTTGCCTTACACAAAGCCCCCAACACTCTCAAGGGCTGGAGAAACAACACTGTTTGGAAGCAGGATGGCCTGGTGGCCAGGAGCACAAATTCTGTAGTTAGACCAGGACAGGGCCCAGCTGAGCTGAGTGACTGTTGGCCAGGGAGGGTGGGTGAGAACAATGCCCCCACCCCACTCACTGGTCTGCTATGAGGCTTAAATCAGCTAATACCAGCTCAGCACTCAAAACAGTGCCTGCCACAGGGCTGGTACAGCATGTTAACTACTGACACTATGGCTGCTATCACGACTGTTACTGGCATGCAAGTGTAAGCTGTGTGTTCAACATCATTAGCAGTTCAACGTTAGCATTTCATACCTGACACTCAGACATTGCCATGGGTTTGTACGGAAAAGAATCAGACGCTTACTGTCATCAGTTAAAACAAAATAGCTGCCAGACTTGGAGAAGGTGGACGCCAGAACGGTGTCACTCCCCTGATCCACGGGCTGTCCGTCCTCCCTGAGAAAGAGAGGAGACAGGTCAGGCCTTACCTGAGCAACTGAAGCTGTGCCGTTCAGGCTGGTCCTGTGTGATTATAATGCGATCAGATGTAGGAAGTGCAAAGAGGTTCGTGTAGTCTGGATACAAGACATGTGAAGGGACATGGAGAAGACCAAGACCACTCTAATTTTAAGGAGTAGAGCTAATACAGCAAAGTCTCTCAGCATACACAGCAGAATCCCAAGGGCTGAGCCGGAAAGACCCTCAGAGATCCTATGGACCATTCCCTCAAGGACATGAACTAATCCACAACTTGAGGCAGGGATCAAATCATATTTTTTAAAAAAAAAAAGTGGGTCCTAAGTCCAATTCTTCTAAAGAAAACCACCATACAAAATGACCAAACAAACCTATGGTTACCAGAGGGGAAAAGGGGTGAGACAGGGATATACTGGGAGACTGGGACTGACACATACACACTACTACAGGAGATCCTGGGTGTTCACAGGAAGGACTGATGCTGAAGCTGAAACTCCAGTACTTTGGCCATTTGATGCAGAGCTGACTCATTGGAAAAGACCCTGATGCTGGGAGGGACTACGGGCAGAAGGAGAAGGGGACGACAGAGGATGAGATGGCTGGATGGCATCACCGACTTTGTGGACGTGAGTTTGGGTAAACTCCGGGAGTTGGTGATGGACAGGGAGGCCTGGTATGCTGCGATTCATGGGGTGGCAAAGAGTCGGACACGACTGAGCGACTGAACTGAACTGATATATAAAACAGATAATAAGGACCTATTATATAGCGTAGGGAACTCTACTCAATACTCTGTGATGACCTATATGGGAAAAGAATCTGAAAACGAGTGGAGATTATATATATATATGCATAACTGATTCACTTTGTTGTACACCCAAAACACAACGTTATAAATCAACTATACTCCAATTAAAAAAATTTTTAAGACTATACTTTTCTTTTTTAATTAGCTAATTTAATACACCTGCGTTCAATGCATTTAAAATTCCCTATTTCAAAGTACCAATAAAATAGCTAATTACTGACATAAACTAATTTACATATAGATATATGCATAACTGATTCACTTTGTTGTACACCCAAAACACAACGTTATAAATCAACTATACTCCAATTAAAAAAAATTTTAAGACTATACTTTTTTCAATTAGCTAATTTCATACACCTGCTTTCAATGCATTTAAAATTCCCTATTATTTCAAAGTACCAATAAAATAGTCAATTACTGACAGAAACTAATTTACAGTATTTTTTAAAGTTCTCATATTCTTAATGCCTAGTCTGAAAGTCAATAGCACATTTCTCTCTGGAGGTGGTCTTTGGTTTATCCACACAGCTGGGTAACAGAAATGAAGAATTTAGCAAATAAAACAACAATTTACTTCTTAGACTAAACAGTCCCATTATTCAAACTATCAGTCAGCACCAAGGAGGCTTCCCCACCATCTCACCCTTTATTTTCTTGTGACTTCTTTTCTGCAGCACTGCAATCATATATGAAGAGGCTGTCGTCATCACTAAAGAAAAATAACAGCAATATTTTAAATGAAGTACTTTGTTCATTACAATGCTCACTTAAAAAAAAAAAACTGAATCAAAAAAATATTTGCATCCTCAGTAAGGATTTTCTCCACAAGAACTTGTCTCCATAAGATATTTAAGGGAACAGCTAAGGAGCTTTAACTTGCTGAACTTAATTGTATCTACTACACATAACTGTCATGGTCTGCCCATAAAAATCAGTTAAGTGAAATAAATGAGGAATATACCATTCTTTAACAACTAGAAAATCAGGGTATAATGGCTATGTTACTCAGTTTTCAGTGAGCTTTACGCACCCAAGTTTAAAACTTGGGGTACCTGTTTAGAAAAATGTCTTATCTGCCCCCAGAAAAGCTCCAGCGCCTGCCAAGCGCTTGCCAGTATAGAAGCCACGCACTTTCCCTACCAGGCCCTAAACCCCCCTACTCCAATGCCTGGCACAAAGACATCCCAAACAAATTTACAGCCTTTAAAGTGACTGCAGTCAGACTCTTTTCTCATATGGAGCACTGCCGTGTAGGATGAGCAGCAGTCGTCCAAGTCAGAAACCTTGCCAGCCAGCCACTAGGTTTCCTCAAAAGCTGTGAACTGAATCAACCAGATGGAGTCTAATTTTCTCATCTCTCACTGTGTCATGTGCTACATTTCATAAGGCTCTAAAATAAAATAACCTGGGACAAGAGGTTTGTGAATTTGTGAAATCTAGACTTAACATCTTTTTGAATCTCTGAAACCAAACTCTGAACAAAGAACACAGCGCACATTTACATTTAACAGACAAACTGTCTGTCTCAAGTTTGGGAGAATCAAAACTACCCTGGGAAAGGAAATACGGGGCCAAAACTGGCCACTGCTAATAATCAAGAGGTTCCTGGATCAAGACTAGTCGACCAACAAACGTAAAAATTCCGGGACGATAAGGGGCGTGAAATTAGAGAAAGCAAAAGGACGACCTTATAAAGGGTCACTAGGGAGAAAACGGCTGCGGTTCTGGGGATACTCTCCAGCAAGTAGGTGTCAGGTAAGACCCTCGCCCCGAAAGGCGAGCAAAGCGGGGTCAAGGGACGTCGGCGGGGCTGAGGAAACAGGCAGCGACGCAGAGAGGGAAGCGAGTGCAGGACCACGATAAACGTGGTCCCCAGGAGTAAACCCCTCTCTCCAAGAGAGGTCAAGAGCTGTCTTCCTCCCACGCCCCAGAGAAGTGCGTCCCCCGGACCCCGCAGAGCCCGGAAGTGTCTGGAGCGGAACCGGCAAAGAATGCTGCAGGCCCGCCGCGGAGGGCGCGGGGCCCTGGGCAGGTGTTGGGAGAAGGGCAGGGAGAGCAGACATTCCGCGGCGCAGGCACGCAGCCGGGCTCAAGTGGCACCGCAGAGCTCACAGACAGCAGCGGGGCTCCCTAGGGTCACCCCAAGGCAGGTGCAGCCCTGGAGGGACGGGAGAACAGGAATTTCAAGGCCCTGGCGCACGACCGCAACCTGGCCTTCTGCTCCAGAACGACCCCTCACCTGTTCGAAGTGGAGGTAGCCAGCAACCGGCTGCCGCCCCGAACCACCAGCGCATGCCCGCACAGAGCCAACCCCGCAGAACTCGCCATGTGCCCGCCCAACGCGCCTCCACCCACGTGCGCCGTCCAGCGTCTCTTCCGGCCGGCGCTAGGAGTGACGTCAGGCGTAGACGCCGTGAGGTGACGTCATCCGGAATCGCCCTCCCGCGCGAGCTGGCGGCGGGCATGCGCACAAGGTGTTCTCTCCCTTCATTTCGCCAATTCGGCGTTCGCGCCCTTTGGGATCGGTTGCTGATTAGTTTGTCTGAAGGGAATCTGCTTGCTTGTTTAGTGTTCGTTTCTTCCTCCAGACTGCAGAGAGCCAGTTCTGGATCTTTCTCGCGCTGTGGCTAGGCGACTTGGCCGGTCTAGTACCTACTTGGTCCTTCAAAAACTGAGAGGGTCTGAGTTCGCATCTAGGTCGCGAACGTGGTGTCTGAGGAGGGCGCAGAGCTGAAGCCGCCGGATGGGAGCTGAGCCAGACACACCCGAAGAGCAAAACTGCTATTTTTCAACACAAGATAGGGCTCTTTTCCAATGTTCTAATGCTCACGGAGTGGCTCCACCAGCACCAGTTTGCTAGATGCTTTCTTGGGACTCTCCACCCCATCATCCACTTTGGTCATCTGATCGCGGAAATCCCCCTGGGCGCCGCTCCTCCCCGTGGCCGTGGCCTCCGACGTGACACAGACCAGAGCAACCCCTCTGCTCTCTATTCTCACGTCCGCGCTTGCCCCCACGCCCATCCCCTCAGATCCACATTGCATACTAAAGCCAGAGAGACGTTTCAGAGGACAGTTTCAATCACCTCATCCTCCTGCTTAAAATCAACAAGTGGCTTCTCATTGTTCTCGGTACAGAAAACAAATCCTGATCTTGCACTATGAGACTGCATCTTGTCTGGCTCCTACCTACCCTGCAGGCTCATTCCCTACCAGGTCTGCTTCATTCTCAGTGCTCTAAACATGACTGTCGTTCAGGTTCGTGGGCACAGTGATAAGAGGAACCACAGGACCTTTGCACACGCTAATCTTCACCTGAAACATTCTCTCCACACCCCATCTCTATGCTCCTAGTTAATTCCAGACACCCAGTCTCACTCCAGTGGAGTTAACACTTAATCAAGGAGGCTTTTCATTGTTTATATGCACTACACCCATTATAATCTGCTTAATATCTTGTCTCTAGACTACAAATGCCATGAAGGCAGGGACTGATGCTGACTCAATTGGCAGGTTGCCAGTGCACCAGCTTGCACCACAAAATCTGGCATGAAGTCAGTGCTCGATCAATATTTGCTAAGTAAATAAATGGAACAACTAATTGTCTTATGTGTGCTAAGTTGTGTCTGACTCCTTCTGATGCCATGGACTGTAGCCAGAGAGGTTCCTCTGTCCATGCCATTTCCCAGGCAAGAATACTGGAGTGGGTTGCCATTTCCTTCTCCAGAGATATTCCCTACCCAGGGATTGAACCCACATCTCCATCGTTTCAGGCAGATTCTTTCCACTGAGCTACCAGGGAAGCCCAGTTGTCTTAAAGGATCAGCTATTTCTGCACTAAGTGAAGGAATTATGATAGGCATGAGGCATAGAAAACTATGACTGATTCAAATCCCACGTCTGGATTGATTCAAGTTTGAATTTACACCCAGACTTAAAGGTGGCTGTTGTTCACAAAGCAAGACACTTGAGGAAAGCCAGTCTTCCTGAAAGGCAGTACGCTAAAAGGAGCTTGTACTCTTTCAGACCATGTTTTTCTCTGGTTATATGTACAAGAGTAGAATTGCAGGATGATATGGTAGCTCTGTTTTTAGTTTTTTTAAGGAACCTCTGTACTGTTCTAACACCCCAGTGTTCACTGCAGCAATGTTTACAATAGCCTAGACATGGAAGCAGCTTAAATGTCCATCAACAGAAGAATGGATAGACAAGATGTGGTACATATACACAATGGAATATTATTGATCCATTAAAAAGAATAAAATAATGCCATTTGAAGCAACATGGATGGATCTAGAGATGAGTGAAGTAAGTTGGAGAAAGATAATATCTTATGATATCACTTATATGTGGAATCTAAAAAAAATAATACAAATGAACTTATACAAAACAAAACCAGACTTCTAGACTTAGAGAATGAACTTATGGTTACCAGGGAGGGAGGGTGGGGAGAGGGAAAGTTAGGGAGTTTGGGGTTGACGTGTCACACTGCTACATTTAAAATGGATAACCAACAAGAATCTACTGTATAGCACCGGGAAATCTGCTCAATATTATATAACAACTTAAATGGGAAAGGAATTTGAAAAAGAATACATACAGGTATATGTATAACAGAATCACTTTGCTGTACACCTGAAACTAAACAACATTGTTAAGCAACTATAATTCAATATAAAACTAAAACTTTTACAAAATAAAATATTTTATGAAAGGGGAGGGGGCTTTCATAGAGGCAGAAGATGGAAGAGAGTCTGTGTATCACAGAACAGAGAACACAAGGGCTGGAGGAAGGGAAGAGAAGGAGAGGCAGGAACAAACCAGAGAGCAATAAAGAGACCATTGCAAGGGAATTTCAGTGAGGGGTTGACACTAGGCAGTAACCACAGGAAGCAAGAGACTTCACAGTGTTTCTGAAAATGAATCTGCTATAAACATCCTTTCTATTCAGCTAACCTAGGCTTCACAGTGAAAGTCCATCAGTTCAGTTCAGTCGCTCAGTCGACTCTTTGCTACCCCATGTATTGCAGCACACCAGGCCTCTCTGTCCGTCACCAACTCCCGCAGTTCACTCAGACTCACATCCATTGAGTCAGTGATGCCATCCAGCCATCTCATCCTCTGTCGTCCCCTTCTTCTCCTGCCCCCAATCCCTCCCAGCATCAGAGTCTTTTCCAATGAGTCAATTCTTTGCATGAGGCGGCCAAAGTACTGGAGTTTCAGCTTTAGCATCATTCCTTCCAAAGACATCCCAGGGCTGATCTCCTTCAGAATGGACTGGTTGGATCTCCTTGCAGTCCAAGGGACTCTCAAGAGTCTTCTCCAACACCACAGTTCAAAAGCATCAATTCTTCAGCGCTCAGTCTTCTTCACAGTCCAACTCTCACATCCATACATGACCACAGGAAAAACCATAGCCTTGACTAGACAGACCTTTGTCGGCAAAGTAATGTCTCTGCTTTTGAATATGTGATCTAGGTTGGTCATAACTTTCCTTCCAAGGAGTAAGCGTCTCTTAATTTCATGGCTGCAGTCACCATCTGCAGTGGTTTTGGAGCCCGGAAAAATAAAGTCTAACACTGTTTCACTGTTTCCCCATCTATTTCCCATGAAGTGATGGGACCGGATGCCATGATCTTCATTTTCTGAATGTTGAGCTTTAAGCCAACTTTTTCACTCTCCACTTTCACTTTCATCAAGAGGCTTTTGAGTTCCTCTTCACTTTCTGCCATAAAAGTGGTGTCATCTGCATATCTGAGGTTATTGGTATTTCTCCCAGCAATCTTGATTCCAACTTGTGCTTCTTCCAGTCCAGTGTTTCTCATGATGTACTCTGCAGAGAAGTTAAATAAGCAGGGTGACAATATACAGCCTTGACGTACTTCTTTTCTTATTTGGAACCGGTCTGTTGTTCCATGTCCAGTTCTAACTGTTGCTTCCTGACCTGCATACAAATTTCTCAAGAGGCAGATCAGGTGGTCTGATATTCCCATCTCTTTCAGAATTTTCCACAGTTTATTGTGATCCACACAGTCAAAGGCTCCATGGCCTGGGTTATTTTTCAGGCATGCAAGTGAATTTACAGTTACTCTTCTGGGTGGAATGACAATACTAAGACCAGAAATGGCCACCCAGTCATCACCAGGCTTACAAGCAAATTAAACTTTTCTTACAACTATGGCTTTCATCTTCCTAAATATTCTATAACACATATTCTTACAAATACAATTAAATGTCATTTGCATACTTAAACTAATAGTGAAGCTTCATTATCTTCATGTTATAGGTTACAGCCATTAGAAACAATTACAGTTTTATGGAGCTACAGTATAATTGGAGACCAAGCTTTAAGAGGAATCCTGCATTATATCAGAAGACTCAGAGCATGTGTAAATGAAAACTTAAAGATCTGTGCTTGACCATCAGATGTGAACAAAACTTCATCATTATGATCTTTTTGAGATGATAAATCACCTACATCGCACTTTGAATTTTGAATAGTATCAATACTTGTGCCAATAAGACTTATTTTTCTCAAGATTTTATAAGTCAAATTTCATAAACTATACCCTACTTTTTCATTTTCAGTTCCGTTCAGTTGCTCAGTCACGTACAACACTTTGCGATTCCATGGACTGCAGCATGCCAGGCTTCCTTGTCCATCACCACTCCCAGGGCTTGCTTAATCTCACGTCCATTGAGTCACTGATGCCATCCAACCATCTCATCCTCTGTCGTCCCCTTCTCCTCCTGCCTTCAATCTTTCCCAGCATCAGGGTCTTTTCTAATGAGTCAGTTATTTGCATCAGCTGGCCAAAGGATTGAAGCTTCAGCTTCAGCATCAGTCCTTCCAATGAATATAAAGGACTGATTTCCTTTAGGATTAATTGGTTTGGTCTCCTTGATGTTCAAGGGACAAGCAAGAGTCTTCCTCAACACCACAGTTCAAAGGCATCAATTCTTCAGTGCTCAGCTTTCTTTATGGACCAATTCCCACATCCACACTTGACTACTGGAAAAACCATAGCTTTGACTATATGGACCTTTGTCAGCAAAGTAATGTCTGCTTTTTAATATGCTGTCTAGATTTGTCATAGCTTTTCTTCCATGGAGCAAGTGTCTACTAATTTGATGGCTGCAGTCATTTTGGAGCCCAAGAAAATTAAGTCTCACTGTTTCCCCATCTATTTGCCATGAAGTGATGGGACCAGATGACATGATCTTAGTTTCTTAAATGTAGTTTTAAGCCAGTTTTTTCACTCTCCTCTCACTTTCATCAAGAGGTTCTTCAGTTCCTTGTTCCTCTTTGCTTTCTGCCATAAGGGTGGTGTCATCTGCATATCTGAGGTTATTGATATTACTCCTGGCAATCTTGATTCCAGCTTGTGCTTCATCCACTCTGGCATTTTGCATGATGTACTCTATATGTAAGTTAAATAAGCAAGGTGACAATATACAGCCTTGACGTACTCCTTTCCTAATTTGGAAACAGTCTGTTGTTCCATGTCCGCTTCTAACTGTTGCTTCTTGACCTACATACAGGTTTCTCAGGAGGCAGGTAAGGTGGTCAGGTATTCCCATCTCTTGAAGCATTTTCTACAGTTTGTTGTGATTCACACAGTCAAAAGCTTTGGCATAATCATTGAAACAGAGGCAGATACTTTTCTGGAACTCTCTGGCTTTTTCTATGATCCAGCAGATGTTGGCAATTTGATCTCTGGTTCCTCTGCCTTTTCTAAATCCAGGACATCTGAAAGTTGAAGCCTTACTTGGAGAATTTTGAGCATGACTTTACTAGTGTGTAAGATGAATGCAATTGTGCAGTAGTTTGAATATTCTTCAGCACTGCCTTTCTTTGGGATTGGAATGAAAACTTACCTTCCCCAGTTCTGTGGCCACTGCTGGATTTTCCAAATTTGCTGACATATTGAGTACAGCACTTTCACAACCTCATCTTTTAGGATTTGAAATAGCTCCACTGGAATTCCATCACCTCTAATAGCTTTGTTCATAATGATTCTTCCTAAGGCTCACTTGACTTCGCACTCCAGGATGTCTGGCTCTAGGTGATGGAACACATCATCTTGGTTATGTGGGTTATTAAGATCTTTTCTGTATAGTTCTTCTGTGCATTCTTGCCACCTCTTCTTAATATCTTCTGCTTCTGTTAGGTCCATACTTTTTAATTTTAATCAAGTCTAAATTGAGATGTTTTTCAGCTTATTTTTATTTTCACACTCTTTTCTTTTTTGTCTCTTATGGTGCTACTTATATTTATTTTTTGTATGCTATCTGATGTTAATGTGTGTCTATAAGGGTACTATTTTAAGTGGTTTTTGTCATTATTGCTGTTATATATAAGTAAATGATAATTTTCAGCATTAATATGATACCTGGATATTTTACTATCTAACTGTTCTAGCATATTACCCAAAACTCACTACTCAAATTTCACTTCCGGATAATTTGGCTTTTAAAAAAATTAATTTCTTAATGTGGCTAAATTATAACCAAGTTTTACTTCTCTGAAATTTATAAAACAATGAGAGCAAATTGATCATTTACCATATGGATAAAAATGGAGTGTCATTTAGTTTTCTACCATCTCGTGTGGTAATTCTCTCAAAGCAGTTAGCAGTGTTATTAGCAACTATATTCAAACTGTGATGCTGGAGATGACTCTTGAGTGTCTCTTGCACTCAAGGAAATCCCAAAGGAAATCAGTCCTGAATATTCATTGGAAGGACTGATGCTGAAGCTGAAGCACCAATCCTTTGGCCACCTGATGCAAAGAGCTTACTCACTGAAAAAGACCCTAATGCTGAGAAAGATTGAGGGCAGGAGAAGAGGGCAGCAGAGCATGAGACGGTTAGATAGCATCCCTGACTCAGTAGACAAGAACTTCAGCAAACTCTGGGAGACAGTGATGGACTGGAGAGCCTGACGTGCTGTAGTTCATGGGGTTGCAAAGAGTCAGACACAACTTAGCCACTGAACAACAACAACAAATCCATTATCCATTACCATAATACATAACAAACACAAAGTTGGACAGCCTACAACAATAAGCATTTATTTAGGTCATGATTCTGTAGGTTTGCCATTTGGGCTGCCCCTTGTTGGGAGATTCTTCTGGTGTTTACACTGTGGTTCATGTGTCTGTGGCCTGCCTCCTGGTGGGAAGACAGAACTAGGTTGTGTAGGATGGCCTGGGTGGCTCATCTTTCTCTACCTGGCCTCTTATCCACCAGAAGAATGCTGGGGCTTTCTATGTGGCAGGTACAATGGAGAAAAGGCCCATAAAGCCTCACAAGGCCCAGAGCTGAAGCTACCACACTGTTACTTCTGATATTCTGTTGGACAAAGCAAGTCACAAGGGCACCAAGATCCAAGGAGTGGGAGGGATGAATCCCCCTCCTGATGAGAGGGGCTGCAAAGTCACATCACAAGAGCCTGGACAGAGGGAAGAGTGAAGAACCAAGGCCGGTTGTCCATCAATTCTGCCACAGTCCACTCTATGGCCTCATTGTTCACATCCCCGCAACTGAAGAAGTCTCATCTCCTCCCAATATCCCCCAAGGTCTCATCTGGATCCCAGCACTAGGATTTAAAGTCCAGGGTGTTGGGGATTTTCTCCCCGGGACTTGGAAGCAAAGAACCTGAAAGAATGACACTTGGACAGTCACTTGCAAAGACTGACAAGTTTATTTCTGCAGTCAAGCCTTTTTATAGAAGCAGGAACAAAGAGCTTAGAGTATACAGCCAGCAGAGTGCGTACGGGGTTAACATCTGATCAGTAAAAATATTTCAAGGACAGTGCACTCTAAGTGACCCATGTGCTTATCCCATAACCCGTTTTCTCAAGCAGCATCCTTAATATTTATTATTAAATCTTGGCGCCGGGCATAACCAAAGGCAGGAGATGTTTTTCTGCCCGCAGCGCACCAAGCTGGGGTATTTTTGGCCCTTCGCTATTTTCCCAAGGACTTCCTCCAACCAGCTATTTTGTACTGCATTTCCCAACATCTCCTCCTTTTGTTTTTAATTGAAGCACAGCAGCTGCTAGTTGGACTCCATTGTGGGAGGCATGGAGTCTTGAGTAAAGATATCTGAATCCTATAAGCAATGACAGAAAAAGCAGGGTGATTAATACATATATAAAATGTTGCTTCCTGAAAACCAAGTTCTAGGGTCTAGAGACGATAGGGTTTTGGTTAAAGTATCATAAAATTGAGTGCTGTATAATTCCTTAGGTACCTTAACTTGAAAATTAGCAACTTGTTGTTTCAACAAATTAATGTCTAAACTTGAGTTATCTGTGAGATCCTGCAAATGCGCTTTAACTTTATCCCAAGGATATTCAGTGCTATTATAGGGCATGTTCAGATCAGTTGCTCAGTCGTGTCCGACTCTCTGCGACCCCATGAACTGCAGCACGCCAGGCCTCCCTATCCATCACCAGCTCTCGGAGGTCACTCAGACTCACATTCATCGAGTCAGTGATGCCATTCAGCCATCTCATCCTCTGTCGTCCCCTTCTCCTGCCCTCAATCCCTCCCAGCATCAGAGTCTTCTCCAATGAGTCAACTCTTCGCATGAGGTGGCCAAAATACTGGAGTTTCAGCTTTAGCATCATTCCTTCCAAAGAAATCCCAGGGCTGATCGCCTTCAGAATGGACTGGTTGGATCTCCTTGCAGTCCAAGGGACTCTCAAGACTCTTCTCCAACACCACAGTTCAAAAGCATCAATTCTTCGGCGCTCGGCCTTCTTCACAGTCCAGCTCTCACATCCATGTATGACCACAGGAAAGACCATAGCCTTGACTAGGTGAACCTTTGTTGGCAAAGTAATGTCTCTGCTTTTGAATATGCTATCTATGTTGGTCATAACTTTCCTTCCAATGAGTAAGCGTCTTTTAATTTCATGGCTGCAGTCACCATCTGCAGTGATTTTGGAGCCCAGAAAAATAAAGTCTGACACTGTTTCCACTGTTTCTCCATCTATTTCCCATGTAGTGATGGGGCCAGATGCCATGATCTTCGTTTTCTGAATGTTGAGCTTTAAGCCAACTTTTTCACTCTCCACTTTCACTTTCATCAAGAGGCTTTTTAGTTCCTCTTCACTTTCTGCCATAAGGGTGGTATCATCTGCATATCTGAGGTTATTGATATTTCTCCCGGTAATCTTGATTCCAGCTTGTGTTTCCTCCAGTCCAGCATTTCTCATGATATACTCTGCATATAAGTTAAATAAACATGGTGACAATATACAGCCTTGACGTACTCCTTTTCCTATTTGGAACCAGTCTGTTGTTCCATGACCAGTTCTAACTGTTGCTTCCTGACCTGCATACAGATTTCTCAAGAGGCAGATCAGGTGGTCTGGTATTCCCATCTCTCTCAGAATTTTCCACAGTAGGGCATGTTAGTCAGACAAAAAGAAGCAAAATTCCAGTGACAACGTATACGTGTTTGGAAAGTCAGTTGCTGCACTTGAACTCCTAAGTGGATAACCATAGTTTGTAACTCATTAATTCGTGTTTGTAATTGCTAATCTATTTGAGCTTGTCGAGTCCAAAGATCATGAGAGTCTTTGTGCCAAGCAGTGATAAAATCATGATTTTGTATAGAATTATGTAAAGCCATACCAGATAAAGTTCCTATAGTCACAATAGGAAATAAGGCTTAAGATGCCTGCAATAATCCACCCAATGATGTGCTTAGATTGCCTAAGTCCAGTTTTCAATAATACAGAAAGAAATACAGAATCAGTCCAAGGTTCAGTTAAGTTTACAGGAAGCCATAACTTAGATCTTTGTTTAACTAGCGCAGTGCTAGCATTGTGATATGAAATGGTGTGATTAAGGCAGGTATACAATGCACATGCAGTACAATGGACAATCTTGGTCGATAAGTCAATATCAAAATGCCCTACAATAAACAAATACGGAAGGTGAACACACGATTGAATATAGCCAGTACTATTGTATCAGATTAGATCAGATCAGTCGCTCAGTCGTGTCCGACTCTTTGCAACCCCATGAATCGCAGCACATCAGGCCTCCCTGTCCATCACCAACTCCCGGAGGTCACTGAGACTCACATCCATCGAGTCAGTGATGCCATCTAGCCATCTCATGCTCTGTCGTCCCCTTCTCCTCTTGCCCTCATCCCTCCCAGCATCAGAGTCTTCTCCAATGAGTCATCTTTTCGCATGAGGTGGCCAAAGTACTGGAGTTTCAGCTTCAGCATCATCCCTTCCAAAGAAATCCCAGGGCTGATCTCCTTCAGAATGGACTGGTTGGATCTCCTTGCAGCCCAAGGGACTCTCAAGAGTCTTCTCCAACACCACAGTTCAAAAGCATCAATTCTTTGGCGCTCAGCCTTCTTCACAGTCCAGCTCTCACATCCGTACATGACCACAGGAAAGACCATAGCCTTTACTAGATGGACCTTTGTTGGCAAAGTAATGTCTCTGCTTTTGAATATGCTATCTAGGTTGGTCATAACTTTCCTTCCAAGGAGTAAGCGTCTTTTAATTTCATGGCTGCAGTCACCATCTGCAGTGATTTTGGAGCCCAGAAAAATAAAGTCTGACACTGTTTCCACTGTTTCCCCATCTATTTCCCATGAAGTGATGGGACCAGATGCCATGATCTTCGTTTTCTGAATGTTGAGCTTTAAGCCAACTTTTTCACTCTCCACTTTCCCTTTCATCAAGAGGCTTTTGAGTTCCTCTTCACTTTCTGTCATAAGGGTAGTGTCATCTGCATATCTGAGGTTACTGATATTTCTCCCAGCAATCTTTATTCCAACTTGATTCCAATCTTTCTTCCAGCCCAGCATTTCTCTTGATGTACTCTGCATAGAAGTTAAATAAACAGGGTGACAATATACAGCCTTGACATACTCCTTTTCCTATTTGGAACCAGTCTGTTGTTCCATGTCCAGTTCTAACTGTTGCTTCCTGACCTGCATACAGATTTCTCAAGAGGCAGATCAGGTGGTCTGGTATTCCCATCTCGCTCAGAATTTTCCACAGTTTATTGTGATCCACACAGTCAAAGGCTTTGGCATAGTCAATAAAGCAGAAATAGATGTTTTTCTGGAACTCTCTTGCTTTTTCCATGATCCAGCAGATGTTGGCAATTTGATCTCTGGTTCCTCTGCCTTTTCTAAAACCAGCTTGAACATTTGGAAGTTCATGGTTCACATATTGCTGAAGCTTGGCCTTGAGAATTTTAAGCATTACTTTACTAGCGTGTGAGATGAGTGCAATTGTGCGGTAGTTTGAGCATTCTTTGGCATTGCCTTTCTTTGGGATTGGGATGAAAACGGACCTTTTCCAATCTTGTGGCCACTGCTGAGTTTTCCAAATTTGCTGGCATATTGAGTGAAGCACTTTCACAGCATCATCTTTCAGGATTTGGAATAACTCAACTGGAATTCCACCACCTCCACTAGCTTTGTTCATAGTGATGCTTTCTAAGGCCCACTTGACTTCACATTCCAGGATGTCTGGCTCTAGGTCAGTGATCACATCATCATGATTATCTGGGTCGTGAAGCTCTTTTTTGTACAGTTCTTCTGTGTATTCTTGCCACCTCTTCTTAATATCTTCTGCTTCTGTTAGGTTCATACCATTTCTGTCCTTTATCGAGCCCATCTTTGCATAAAATGTTCCTTTGGGATCTCTGATTTTCTTGAAGAGATCCCTAGTCTTTCCCATTCTGTTGTTTTCCTCTATTTCTTTGCATTGATCCCTGAAGAAGGCTTTCTTATCTCTTCTTGCTATTCTTTCAACTCTGTATTCAGATGCTTATATCTTTACTTTTCTGCTTTGCTTTTCGCTTCTCTTCTTTTCACAGCTATTTGTAAGGCCTCCCCAGATAGCCATTTTGCTTTTTTGCATTTCTTTTCCGTGGGGATGGTCTTGATCCCTGTCTCCTGTACAATGTCACGAACCTCATTCCACAGTTCATCAGGCACTCTATCTATCAGATCTAGGCCCTTAAATCTATTTCTCACTTCCACTGTATAATCATAAGGGATTTCATTTAGGTCATACCTGAATGGTCTAGTGGTTTTCCCTACTTTCTTCAATTTAAGTCTGAATTTGGCAATAATGAGCTCATGGTCTGAGCCACAGTCAGCTCCTGGTCTTGTTTTTGCTGATTGTATAGAGCTTCTCCATCTTTGGCTGCAAAGAATATAATCGATCTGATTTCGGTGTTGACCATCTGGTGATGTCCATGTATAGAGTGTTCTCTTGTGTTGTTGGAAGAGGGTATTTGCTATGAGCAGTGAATTTTCTTGGCAAAACTCTATTAGTCTTTGCCCTGCTTCATTCCGTATTCCAAGGCCAAATTTGCCTGTTACTCCAGGTGTTTCTTGACTTCCTACTTTAGCATTCCAGTCCCCTATAATGAAAAGGACATCTTTTTTGGGTGTTAGTTCTAAAAGGTCTTGTAGGTCTTCATAGAACCATTCAACTTCAGCGTCTTCAGCATTACTGGTTGGGGCATAGACTTGGATTACTGTGACATTGAATGGTTTACCTTGGAAACGAACAGAGATCATTCTGTCATTTTTGAGATTGCATCCAAGTACTGCATTTCGGACTCTTTTGTTGACCATGATGGCCACTCCATTTCTTCTGAGGGATTCCTGCCCGCTGTAGTAGATATAATGGTCCTCTGGGTTAAATTCACCCATTCCAGTCCATTTTAGTTCGCTGATTCCTAGAATGTCGACATTCACTCTTGCCATCTCTCGTTTGACCACTTCCAATTTGCCTTGATTCATGGACCTGACATTCCAGGTTCCTATGCAATATTGCTCTTTACAGCATCGGACTTTGCTTCTATCACCAGACACATCACAGCTGGGTATTCTTTTTGCTTTGGCTCCATCCCTTCATTCTTTCTGGAGTTATTTCTCCACTGATCTCCAGTAGCATATTGGGCCCCTACTGACCTGGGGAGTTTCTCTTTCAGTATCCTATCATTTTGCCTTTTCATACTGTTCATGGGGTTCTCAAGGCAAGAATACTGAAGTGGTTTGCCATTCCCTTCTCCAGCGGACCACACCCTGTCAGATCTCTCCACCATGACCTGCCCATCCTGGGTTGTCCCACGGGCATGGCTTAGTTTCACTGAGTTAGACAAGGCTGTGGTCCTAGTGTGATTAGATTGACTAGTTTTCTGTGAGTATGGTTTCAGTGTGTTTGCCCTCTGATGCCCTCTTGCAATACCTACTGTCTTACTTGGGTTTCTCTTACCTTGGGCGTGGGGTATCTCTTCCCAGCTGCTCCAGCAAAGCACAGCCATGGCACCTTACCTTGGACGAGGGGTCTCTCCTCACCGCCACCCTTCCTGACCTTGGAGGAGGGGTATCTCCTCATCGCCACCCTTCCTGACCTCGGTCGTGGGGTAGCTCCTCTCGGCTGCACTAAGTGTGCTGATCGCAGCCACCGAGGCGTTCTTAGTGCGCAGGTCGCAGCCATGGAAAAGAAATGCAAAAAAGCAAAATGGCTGTCTGGGGAGGCCTTACAAATAGCTGTGAAGAGAAGAGAAGCGAAAAGCAAAGGAGAAAAGGAAAGATATAAGCATCTGAATGCAGAGTTTCAAAGAATAGCAAAAAGAGATAAGAAAGCCTTCTTCAGCGCGAAAAGCAAAGGAGAAAAGGAAAGGTATAAGCATCTGAATGCAGCGTTCCAAAGAATAGCAAGAAGAGATAAGAAAGCCTTCTTCAGCGATCAATGCAAAGAAATAGAGGAAAACAACAGAATGGGAAAGACTAGGGATCTCTTCAAGAAAATCAGAGATACCAAAGGAACATTTCATGCAAAGATGGGCTCGATAAAGGACAGAAATGGTATGGACCTAACTGAAACAGAAGATATTAAGAAGAGATGGCAAGAATACACAGAAAACTGTACAAAATAGATCTTCAAGACCCAGATAATCATGATGGTGTGATCACTGACCTAGAGCCAGACATCCTGGAATGTAAAGTCACTTGACATCAACCTCTACACTGATGAAGTCACGGGCCACAATACCCCCTGAAAGTAGTTCAAGGTGCACATCAGGAACAAGGCACTCTGTGCTCCAGGAAAAACTGGCAGAACGGGCCTTTGGATAGGTAGATATTTTCAGGAGAAGAATTTATGAACCTTGGAGAAGGAAATGGCAACCCACTCCAGTGTTCTTGCCTGGAGAATCCCAGGGACGGGGGAGCCTGGTGGGCTGCTGTCTATGGAGTCGCACCGAGTCGGACACGACTGAAGCGACTTAGCAGCAGCAACCTTACACAGTTGCTCTCTCCGTCCTAAGTAACTTCCCAGGGTTTAAGAAATGATGGTTTAATGTAAGTTTTTCAAAAGTCACATTGTAAAAATATGTATTTTTTAATATTATTACCATACCTAAAATATACATTTATCTTTTCCCCTTCTTTTCCATGAAAAGAACCACAAATCTTTCCAGCAAGTTGATGGAGTTTAACTTAGGTACTGATAAACAGACTTTCTTGTCTAAGCTTATCAAGTCCATTTTCATTTCCTATTTGGAGAGCTACATTGAAATAGAGACTGGCTATTTGAAAAGCAGAAGTGCTATGATCCTACAGCGCTATTATGATTCAAAAAACCATCAAAAGAGATCCATTGGCACAGGAGGTATTCAAGATCTGAAAGAGAGAATTAGACAACGTACCAACTTACCACTGGGACCAAGTATTGATACTCACGGAGAGACTTTCCTGTCCCAGGAAGTGGTGGTTAATCTTTTGCAAGAAACCAAACAAGCCTTTGAAAGATGTCATAGGGAACATACACAACATGGATGTGATAAACAGTTTCAGACTAGTGGTTGTCTCGGGAGGAATACGTAAGGCACTTTATAATGTTGGACTGCCCCTGTAACCACAGAAGAAAAAAAATCTGAAGTACATTTGGAAAAATGTTAAGATATGACACCTCAGGGTAAACCTGAGGAGTGATGTATTTGGTTTTTCTTTTTAAAGCTCTCTGATCCTTCTGATTTACCAAGGAATGCCTTTAGAATTTTTACCATTCTTGTGGAATTTTTATGTATTGAACATATTGATTATGCCTTGGAAACAGGACTTGCTGGAATTCCTTCTTCAGATTCTAAGAATGCAAATCTCTATTTTTTGGATGTTGTGCACCAGGCCAATACTATTTTTCATCTTTTTGACAAGCAGTTTAATGATCACCTTATGCCACTAATAAGCTCTTCTCCTAAATTATCTGAATGCCTTCAGAAAAAAAAAAGAAATAATTGAACAGATGGAGATGAAATTGGATACTGGCATTGATAGGACATTAAATTGTATGATTGGACAAATGAAGCATATCTTGGCTGCAGAACAAAAGAAAACAGATTTTAAGCCAGAAGATGAAAACAATGTTTTGATTCAGTATACTAATGCCTGTGTTAAAGTCTGTGCTTACGTAAGAAAACAAGTGGAGAAGATTAAAAATTCCATGGATGGGAAGAATGTGGATACAGTTTTGATGGAACTTGGAGTACGTTTTCATCGACTTATTTATGAGCATCTTCAACAATATTCCTATAGCTGTATGGGTGGCATGTTAGCAATTTGTGATGTAGCTGAGTATAGGAAGTGTGCCAAAGACTTCAAGATTCCTCTGCTATTGCAGCTTTTTGATACTCTGCATGCACTTTGCAATCTTCTGGTAGTAAACCCAGATAATTTAAAGCAAGTCTGCTCAGGAGAACAACTTGCTAATCTGGACAAGAACATTCTTCACTCCTTCGTACAACTTCGTGCTGACTATAGATCTGCCCGCCTTGCTCAACATTTCAGCTGAGGTTGAATTTACAAGGGAAATGTGTTGTACTCCAGCAAGCCTTGGTTGATAGAAAGCACAGAAGGTTTCTTATGACACAGCCAACATTTTATTGAAAAATGACTGTTTGGAAAAACAGCAGCCATACTTATCCTTGAGGTTTTATTTGAAATTTGGACAATACTAAGAATATTTTGCTTTTTCCTTAAGTTTTAATTCCATTTCTGAACTTATATAAATTTCAAACTCTGTGAAGCTATATGTCATTGTTTTCATCATGGAAAATGTTGATGTCAGAAGGTAAATGAGATTGTTACCAGTAAAAAAAAAAAAAAGAATTTATGAACCCAATTCTTCCATCTCCTTGTATCTAGAAAAGTGCTAGAATCATTAACAGTGACATCTGCCCCTAGCAGCGAGCCTCTGCTGAAATGTATGCTTGAACTCCCTTCACTAAAATCATATATAACACTGACCTCCCCCCACCTCTTTGAGCACTTCCTCAGTTATGAGAGGCTGTGTCCCAGGCTACACACATTTTCCCGAAATAAAGTTTAACTCCCAACTCTCACGTTGTACATTTTCATTTTCCAGTCGGCACTGACCTTACACACAGTTGCTATTGTCACCTTCACACCCATAATCATATTGCTTCTTTGAAAAACCATCAAGATGCACCCCCCAGCTCACTGGGTCACTTCCTCCTACGGTTATCCTTAAAGTACCACCTCCTCAAGCCACTCTGGCTGATGACCCCACCTCGTTAACTGCAGGAGGTCTTTTTGCTTTCTTTGTTATTGAGTCTTAGGACTCTAGCAAGATGCCTGCCACTGTCCTGTCCAACTCTTTTGCGACCCCACGGACTGTAGCCAGCCAGGCCCTCTGTCATGGGATTTTCCAGGAAAGAATACTGGACTAGGTTGCCATTTCCTCCTCCAGGGGATCTTCCCAACCCAGGGATTGAACCCAGGTCTTCTGAGTCTCCTGCATTGGCAGGTGGATTGATGCTTTTGAACTGTGGTATTGGAGAAGACTCTTGAGAGTCCCTTGGACTGCAAGGAGATCCAACCAGTCCATTCTGAAGGAGATCAGCCCTGGGATTTCTTTGGAAGGAATGATGCTAAAGCCGAAACTCCAGTATTTTGGCCACCTCATGTGAAGAGTTGACTCATTGGAGAAGACTCTGATGCTGGGAGGGATTGGGGGCAGGAGAAGGGGCCGACAGAGGATGAGATGGCTGGATGGCATCACTGACTCGATGGATGTGAGTCTGGGTGACCTCCGGGAGTTGGTGATGGACAGGGAGGCCTGGCATGTTGCGGTTCATGGGGTCGCAAAGAGTCGGACACGACTGAGCGACTGATCTGATCTGATCTGATCTGAAGCCACTTGGAAACCAAGCCAGATGTCTACCCCAATGCTGGTTAGAGAGAACTGAGGTCTCTGGATCCCAAGAATGAGGGTGATGTGGACTTTACAATTTTAGACCCTGTGGTTTATCGCCTTCAATATTCTTGCTGCTGCTGCTGCTAAGTTACTTCAGTCGTGTCCGACTCTGTGCGACCCAAGAGACAGCAGCCCACCAAGCTCCCCTGTCCCTTGGATTCTCCAGGCAAGAACACTGGAGTGGGTTGCCATTTCCTTCTCCAATTCATGAAAGTGAAAAGTGAAAGTGAAGTCGTTCAGTCGTGTCCAACTCCTAGTGACCCCATGGACTGCAGCCTACCAGGCTCCTCTGTCCATGGGATTTGTCAGGCAAGACTGCTGGAGTGGGTTGCCATTGCCTACTTCTTAATCATCTATAAAACAGGCAAAATTCACAAAGACAAGCCTGAACTTTCCCCTGGAGGCAACAGTTAATTAAGTTTGAGCAAAGGATGATTCTTCCATCCGCATATTTTCTTCCTTTTCTCTGCAGTGACAAGGACACCTTCCTTATTATTACCCTAAGACTTGAGTCCTTGTCCTTGCCTCCAGTGTGGACGGTGGCAGGTCCCATTGCATTCACTTGACTTGAATCCCCTTTGACAAGGGTCTGAGTGTTATTGAACCAGGGTCATCTGTGATGTACAGGAGGCCAAACACTGAGACTGTGTGCACAGTCTCAGCACAAACAGACTCTGTGCAACAGCTCGTTCACAAGGCAGCCGAGTAAGATGAGAGAATAAATCTTAAATGCGCCTGCTCTAAGTTGAGGAGCTTGAGGTATTAATGAGATAAGGAAGCAGGGATCTCAGGCATGGGAAAAGGAGATTGGAATCAGGGAACGGTTGAGGCTCTGGTGTCTCTGACTTGCATGCTTTTTCATGAGAGGCATGGTCAAAAATGGAAGCCCTTAGCATGATCCGAGGGTGGAATTTCCAGCTTATTGATGTCAAAAGGTCATTTATCAGACACCTGGCACAGACCCAGTTTTAGGGTTGGTGGTCCCAACCAGTTTTAGCCAGCTTGAACTGGACAGGTGTTCACCCCAATTTCCTGGAAAACAACTAAAATCTGTTTTACTGTAGTAACCGTATGTCAGCGTTGTTCTCTATAGGCATAGCTAAAGAGTCAAATGAAGTGAAATGAAAAGACGCTTTCTCCTGGGATGGAAAGCTGTAACAAATCTAGACAACACATTAAAAAGCAAAGATAGCACTTTGCCAACAAAAGTCCATCTAGTCAAAGCTATGGTTTTTCTAGTAGTCAAGTAATGGATGTGAGAGTTGGACTACAAAGAAAGCTGAATGCTGAAGAGTCCCTTGGACAGCAAGGAGATCAAACCTGTCCATCATAAAGAAAATCAACATTGGAAGGACAGATGCTGAAGTTGAAGCGTCAATACTTTGCCCAACTGATGCAAAGAGCAGATTCACTGGAAAAGACTCTGATGCTGGGAAAGTGTTACTCAGTCATGTCCGATTCTTGGTAATCCCATGGACTGTAGCCCACCAGGTTCCTCTGTCCATGGAATTTTCCAGGCAAGAATACCTGAGTGGGTTGCCATTCACTTCTCCAGGGGATCTTTTGGACCCAGGAATCGAACCCAGGTCTCCCACACTGCAGGCAGATTTTTTACCAACTGAGCCACTAGATTGAGGGCAAAAGGAGAAGCAGGTTGCAGAGGATGAGATGGCTAGATAGTATCACCGACTGTGGACATACGTTTGAGCAAACTTCCAGAGATAGTGAAGGATAGTAAAGCCTAGAGTGCTGCAGTCCATGGGGTCACAAAGAATAGGACACAACTTAGTGACCAAAAAACAACAAAAAGGAGTCAAAAGTAATTAAGGTGAGCTTGTTCAATGAAGGCAGGTTAAAAGCAGAACTTTCAGCAAGCTGTTCCTTGAGCTAGCTTTTTTTTTTTGGCGGGGGGAGGGGGCATGCCGACAACATAAGTTCTCTGACCAAGGATGGAACCTGCACCCCCTGAATTGGAAGGGCACAGTCCTAACCACTGGACAGCAAAGGAAGTCCCTTCTTTAGCTGCTACTCTGACAAGCTCAAGAATCTTGTTAGTCACCAGTTTCTGTTAATCCTGTGGTTGCTTTTTTTTTTTTTTTTTTAACCAAATGGGGCAGGGTTTCCTGTTGGACCTGTTTTACCCATTTATCTTGCCATCCGAACGAGTCTCCAGCTTTAGCCAAGTGGAGGGCCTCTTCTCCTGGTGGAACTGAGGTAGGGGTCCGCTCCTCTTGAACAGGATACTTCCAGTGACCAGGCATGCCACAGAGACGCGTGAAGGCACGATCGACAGGGTGAGAAGGAGGTCAATAACTAACTATTCCTACCCAAGTTCAGAGCTTCCCTCGTGGCTCAGAGGTTAAAGTGTCTGCCCACAATGCGGGAGACCTGGGTTCGATCCCTCGGTCAGGAAGATCCCCTGCAGATCAGACCAGTCGCTCAGTCGTGTCCAACTCTTTGCGACCCCATGAACCGCAGCACACCAGGCCTCCCTGTCCATCACCAACTCCCGGAGGTCACTCAGACTCACATTCATCGAGTCCGTGATGCCATCCAGCCATCTCATCCTCTGTCGGCCCCTTCTCCTCCTGCCCCCAATCCCTCCCAGCATCAGAGTCTTCTCCAATGAGTCAACTCTTCACATGAGGTGGCCAAAATACTGGAGTTTCGGCTTTAGCATCATTCCTTCCAAAGAAATCCCAGGGCTGATCTCCTTCAGAATGGACTGGTTGGATCTCCTTGTAGTCCAAGGGACTCTCAAGAGTCTTCTCCAACACCACACTTCAAAAGCATCAATTCTTCGGCACTCAGCCTTCTTCACAGTCCAGCTCTCACATCCATACATGACCACAGGAAAGACCATAGCCTTTACTAGGCGAACCTTTGCTGGCAAAGTAATGTCTCTGCTTTTGAATATGCTATCCAGGTTGGTCATAACTTTCCTTCCAAGGAGTAAGCGTCTCTTAATTTCATGGCTGCAGTCACCATCTGCAGTGATTTTGGAGCCCAGAAAAATAAAGTCTGACACTGTTTCCACTGTTTCTCCATCTATTTCCCATGTAGTGATGGGACCAGACGCCATGATCTTCGTCTTCTGAATGTTGAGCTTTAAGCCAACCTTTTCACTCTCCACTTTCACTTTCATCAAGAGGCTTTTGAGTTCCTCTTCACTTTCTGCCCTAAGGATGGTGTCATCTGCATATCTGAGGTTATTGATATTTCTCCCAGCAATCTTGATTCCAACTTGTATTTCTTCCACTCCAGCATTTCTCTTGATGTACTCTGCATATAAGTTAAATAAACATGGTAACAATATACAGCCTTGACGTACTCCTTTTCCTATTTGGAACCAGTCTGTTGTTCCATGACCAGTTCTAACTGTTGCTTCCTGACCTGCATACAGATTTCTCAAGAGGCAGATCAGGTGGGCTGGTATTCCCATCTCTTTCAGAATTTTCCACAGTTGATTGTGATCTACACAGTCAAAGGCTTTGGCATAGTCAATAAAGCAGAAATAGATGTTTTTCTGGAACTCTCTTGCTTTTTCCATGATCCAGGAGATGTTGGCAATTTGATCTCTGGTTCCTCTGCCTTTTCTCAAACCAGCTTGAACATCAGGAAGTTCACGGTTCACATATTGCTGAAGCCTGGCTTGGAGAATTTTGAGCATTACTTTACTAGCGTGTGAGATGAGTGCAATTGTGCGGTAGTTTGAGCACTCCTTGGCATTGCCTTTCTTTGGGATTGGGATGAAAACGGACCTTTTCCAATCTTGCGGCCACTGCTGAGTTTTCCAAATTTGCTGGCATATTGAGTGCAGCACTTTCACAGCATCATCTTTCAGGATTTGGGATAGCTCCACTGGAATTCCATCACCTCCACTAGCTTTGTTCGTAGTGATGCTTTCTAAGGCCCACTTGACTTCACATTCCAGGATGTCTGGCTCTAGGTCAGTGATCACACCATCATGATTATCTGGGTCGTGAAGCTCTTTTTTGTACAGTTCTTCTGTGTATTCTTGCCACCTCTTCTTAATATCTTCTGCTTCTGTTAGGTCCATACCATTTCTGTCCTTTATCGAGCCCACCTTTGCATAAAATGTTCCTTTGGTATCTCTGATTTTTTTGAAGAGATCCCTAGTCTTTCCCATTTTGTTGTTTTCCTCTATTTCTTTGCATTGATCGCTGAAGAAGGCTTTCTTATCTCTTCTTGCTATTCTTTGGAACTCTGCATTCAGATGTTTATATCTTTCCTTTTCTCCTTTGCTTTTCGCTTCTCTTCTTTTCACAGCTATTTGTAAGGCCTCCCCAGATAGCCATTTTGCTTTTTTGCATTTCTTTTCCATGGGGATGGTCTTGATCCCTGTCTCCTGTACAATGTCACGAACCTCATTCCACAGTTCATCAGGCACTCTATCTATCAGATCTAGGCCCTTAAATCTATTTCTCACTTCCACTGTATAATCATAAGGGATTTCATTTAGGTCATACCTGAATGGTCTAGTGGTTTTCCCTACTTTCTTCAATTTCAGTCTGAATTTGGCAATAAGGAGTTCATGGTCTGAGCCACAGTCAGCTCCTGGTCTTGTTTTTTGCTGATTGTGTAGAGCTTCTCCATCTTTGGAAGGAAATGGCAATCCACTCCAGTATTCTTGCCTGGAGAATCCCATGGACAGAGGAGCCTGGTGGGCTACAGTCCACGGGGTCACAAAGGGTCGTACACGACTCAGGGACTTCACTTTAACTTTTCACCCAAGCTTATGCCTAAGAGGGGAGGGTTGGAAGGGGAGAGTCTTTGCCCCGCAGGTTGCTGCTGCTAAGTACCCCCAGTCGTGTCCGGCTCTGCGCGACCCCACAGACAGCAGCCCACCAGGCTCTGCTGCCCCTGGAATTCTCCAGGCAAGAATACTGGAGTGGCTTGCCATTTCCCTCTCCAATGCATGAAAGTGAAAAGTGAAAGTGAAGTCGCTCAGTCGTGTCCGACTCCTAATGACCCCATGGACTGCAGACTACCAGGCTCCTCCGTCCATGGGATTTTCCAGGCAAGAGTACTGGAGTGGGGTGCCATTGCCTTCTCCGCCCCGCAGGCTATAAACAGGTAAACTAACGCTTGCATTTCTCGTCCCCTTGGCTCCGGAACTACGGTGCTCACAGGTCAAAGAGCGTCCACGGTCTAACCTGATGCTGCCCTGCAGGGTGACCACGCCGGTCTGAGGACAGGAAATTATTCCCACAATGACCACTTTGGCGTCCCAACACCCATCCCGCCGCGCGGTCGCGGTCAGCGGAAACCCTACGCCAGTAATTGGCGGCTCCTCCCGGGAGCGTGGCCTCTAGCTGCTCCGCCGGGAACCTGGACTGCGCTGATGCGCGCGCAGGTCCTCCGCGGTGGTGCGCGCGCAGCAGCCATTGTGGCGCCCCGCCCCTTCCCTGCCTGTGATTGGGGCCTTCATACGAAGGGGCGGGCCCTCGGGCGGCAGTGCCGGTACCGCGTCGCGTCAGTCTGCTGCGACCTCTGCCCGTCAGGAGGGTCGTTCAGTCTGCTCTCGAGTCACAGCCATGGCGGCCTCGCTTCTGCTGCGGCAAGGACGAGTCGGGGCGCTGAAGGTAAAGAGGGGCCAGACCGGCGGCCAGGAGCTCGCGGAGCGCCGGGAGACCGTGGAGGGAGGGGCAAGGGCTACGGCCCTGACGGTCACCTCCAGCCGTCCGGGGATGCCGCTGACTCCGCTTCCGGGGTCGGGGTCTGGGCCTAGGGTTGGGGCTCGGAAACCTGGCCAGGGGGGATCAGGAGGCAGGCTTGGGAGCGACGAGGGTCCCAGCGACCCCGGCCATCGTCCCCTCTGGACCCCGATCCCCAGGAGCCTCCGGTGTGCGGCCAGGCCACGGACAGGTGTAGGGGCCGCAGGTGTCCCGCGCGGAGCCCCGCCAGAACCCTTGAGGACAGTGTCTCTGTTATTTAACCCTAGAGAAAATGAGGGAACTTTCAAGAACCTGGTTGACCTGGTAACTAGGCAGCCACTAAGAAGCCAGCTTAGGTTACCTCATCTGTGAAATGAAAAGGAGAAAGAACTTTCTTCATCTGAACAAAGCTAAGTCCACTTCACTGTATTTAAAATTAAAAATGACTCATGACAAAAGCAATAATTGTTCTAATCGTCGCAAAATACAGATAATGGAGGGGGCATCTGTTGTGAGAAAGGCCACTGTTTTCCTTTTCATATCTTGGCCCAGTTCATTTTTCAAGCTTTCGTGTATACATATACACAGTGTCAGATTTTATTTTTGGGGGCTCCAAAATCACTGCAGATGGTTATTGCAGCCATGAAATTAAAATGCCTACTCCTTGGAAGGAAAATTATGACCAACCTAGACAGCATATTCAAAAGCAGAGACATTACTTTGCCAACAAAGATCCATCTAATCAAGGCTATGGTTTTTCCAGTAGTCATGTATGAGTGTGAGAGTTGGACTGTGAAGAAAGCTGAGCGCCGAAGAATTAATGCTTTCAAACTGCAAGGAGATCAAACCAGTCCATCCTAAAGGACATCAGTCCATCCTAAAGGAGATCAGTCCTGGGTGTTCATTGGAAGGACTGATGTTGAAGCTGCAACTCCAGTACTTTGGCCACCTGATGTGAAGAGCTGACTCATTTGAAAAGACCTTGATGCTGGGAGGGATTGGGGGCAGGAGGAGAAGGGGACGACAGAGGATGAGATGGCTGGATGACATCACTGACTCAATGGACATGGGTTTAGGTAGACTCTGTGAGTTGATGATGGACAGGGAGGCCTAGTGTGCTGTGGTTCATGGGGTCACAAAGAGACACGACTGAGCGACTGAACTGAACTGAACTGATGTCATAACCAGAAAAAGCAAAGGCTTCACCTTCATGTGGGTACTGTAGGTGCCTGTGTTCTGTGCCCAGCACATAGTAGGCTTAGTGAGTATATACTGAGTGAATGAACACTCTGTGAAGTGTTCACTTACAATATATGGTAGACAGTTTTGCAGCAACTATTTTTCATCTTCAGTAGCATTTTTAATGGCTAGATTGTGCTTCTGCTTTATATTCTAAGCACAGGAAAACATTTTATGAAAAGAATCAAGTATTTTGTATATTGATGGGTAATTGGAGACTACAAAAAAGTATGCTTAGGAGAAAGTCACTTTAGAAGAAATACTCGAATGTTAGTAGTGACTGTCCTTGAACTCAGGCGTTTTTGCTTGCAGCTTTTTTGTATGTTCCAAACTTTTTGTAATATATGTAGATGCTGAAAATTATATAACTGTTAGAAATATGCCATATGAATTCACAGCATTTATATGTCGTAATGATACATAGTATTCATGCCGTAATAGAGGTTATAAATGGTATTACTCTAAAATTTCTGTTGTTGTGCCATTCTTTTGTCAGACTGTGCTTCTGGAAGCAGGCGTGTTTCGAGGACTTGCTCCTGCAGTTTCTCTCTCTGCAGAATCAGGAAAGAATGAAAAGGGATTACCACCGAACCCCAAGAAGCAGAGCCCACCAAAGAGTAAGGTTTTCATTTTTCATCATAAGTGAGAGAAGGCAGAGTGAATAAGTCAGCTTCCTAGGCATTAGAAAGAGTTTTCTAGCTACATAATTTGATGCTTCATTTTTAAAGAGTGTCCAGATTACAATCAGACAGAAGATGTGTGACTAGTTTTAGACCAAACACGGCAGTAACATCATAGTCTTTGACTCAGCATGTAGCCCTGAACTGGTTCTCTGTATTTTCTAAATGTCAGACTCCACGAGTAGCAGTGGGATGCAGAGTATGCAGGCTCTGTGGTATCTGATGGCCATGCTCACGTGCTCCTGTGGGGTGGCTGTGACCCCCAGCCTGTTTTTCCTCCCTGACTGACTTTTTTCAGTGTCTCTGGAACTCGTCAGTGGTCTCCCAGGCTTTGCTGGGTCATAGCCAGGGACTACAGGCGTCTTTTTATGCCTATGGAGAGGGAGTTAGGGGTAGGCTCCAATTCCATCAAGACTCCCTTAACGAAGTGTGGTTATCTGCTTCTAGCCCTTTCCATAGTCATTTTGACTTTACTGCCAGTTTTGACTATTTCCCCTGAATCCAACGTAGTACATGCTCATGGGGGGAAATAGGAAATGCGGCATTGTTGTCGTTCGGTTACTCAGTCGAGCCCGACTCTCTGTGACCCCGTGGACTACAGCACACCAGGCTTCCCTGTCCTCCTCTGTCTCCTGGAGTTTGCTCAAACTCATGTTCATTGAGTCTGTGATGCCATCCAACCATCTCATTGTCTGCCACCCCCTTCTCCTCCTGCCCTCAGTCTTTCCCAGCATCAGGGTCTTTTTCAGTGAGTCGCCTCTTCACATCAGGTAGCCAAACTACTGGAGCTTCAACTTCAGCATCAGTCCTTCCAATGAATAGTCAGGGTTGATTTCCCTCAGGATTGACTGGTTTGATCCTTGCTATCCAAGGGACTATTTAAGAGGCCCATTGCGTTTAGTCTTAACTGATGAAACCTCAGATCAGTTAACTCTTAATATACATATACAGTGTACAGTCTCTTTGTAAATCTTTGACTATATGGGGTTTAGAATGATAGTTTGAGTTTGTCTTATTTTCATCAAAATATTATTTACTTAGTTTGAGTGTTTGAAAGTGTGTAGATGTTTTGTCCCCTCTTCATCTGCACACAAAAACACAGGTAGGTTATAAAATATTGGTGTGTTTTTGAGCCTTCAGCTGCCTTTCACACGCCATCCATCTTGGCTAAGGACACACACCCTCCCTGTGTGTCTGCGCGCTCGCCCACTGGAGGCCCGAATTCAACAGGAAGATTGTTGTTTGCTGTCCCGCACCTGCCGCATTTTTAAAGCCCATGTTCTTTTTCAGTTTTCATCTACACATTTTAAAATAGCTATCTTAAACGTAGGGCTTCTCTGGTGACTTAGTGGTAAAGAATCCGCCTGCAATGCAGGAGATGCGGGTTTGACTGTGGAGTCAATCCCTGGGTCAGGAAGATCCCCTGGAGACAGAAATGGCAGCCCTCTCCAGTATTCTTGCCTGGGAAATCCCATGGGCAGAGGAGCTTGGCAGGCCACAATCCATGGGGCCACAAAAGACTCGGACGTGACCTAGTGACTAAACAGCAACAGTCTTCAACATGAAGTCTCTTTTTTTCCCCAAAGACCCCCTTTTTTTAGAAATGTGCTTCTATAGGTGAATAGAAATGGACTGCTTCATCCTGTGATGGTTTTGGGTGTGGTTGTGAGAAAGGCATACCGAGCGGGGAATTGGCCTTGGGCTCACGTAGCTTCTGCCTCTGGCCACGGCAAGCCTTACAGGCCTCTGAGTCCCTCCGTGCTGAGCAAGGTCAGTGGGCCAATCTTGCTAGGTCAGTGTGAGACTGATGACCTGTGTGATGTGTGTATGCAGTCAGGTGGGAAGACAGCTTTTAGAGCTGTGCTGTCTTGAATGCTCTTTACACTTGTATTTCAGAACTTAAAAAGTAATTCCAATCCCTGCATGAAGGAAAAGAAATGCTGCTTCTAAGTCAGCATGTGCAGTCCTCAGTATTTCTCCCGAGGTGTCAGGGATTGGTGACTTGAGATACAGAAGTGCCTTGGCCCGCCAGTGGCACATGGCCAGGTCAAAGCCTGTATACTGGGGCCAGCTTTGGAAATTCATGTGGGGTTTGCTGCAAGGCTGACGGGGTCCTGAGCGCTCAGCCTTAGGGTCACGTCTAGTCCAGGGTCTGTGTCCAGGGTAAACACACTCTGTCCTCTGTCACCTGGGACACCAGCCCTTTGGAGCACAGGCTTCCTTCCTGGGAGAGCAGCCAGCATGGTGGACACAGACATCAGAACCTGGGGTCTGCCCATGGATGCTCCCCTTCAAAACCACCGGGCTCGCCAGCTTCAGTGTTCTGGTAAATTCCATCTCTAGGCTGAATCTGGCAACAACAGTAATAGACCATCAACTGAATAACTCCTGTATCACCTTTTAAAGAATCTGTTGAGAAGCCAAAGTTAATTCCCTGCTTCAAGTCCCTATTTCAGTCTGAAAAGGGAGGAATCTGGAAGTGGGGATTTGGTGTGCTTAGTTCTGACCAGCATTGCCGGCGCTGTCTAAGTGCTCCATGTGTCCTCCTGGTCTGCAGCCCTGCGAATAGCTACTACCAACATCCCCGTGTCATAGATGAGAAAGTGGAGGCGGGAGAGACTCCTGAGCCACCGAGGGTCGCACCGGGTCAGTAGTGGAGCCTGATTTGGGCCCCAGCAGTAAGATCCCCAGTCTATATCTATAAGCAGTGTGTTGTCTTGCCTGTGGAAAAAGATCAATTCTTGTGTATTCATTAAAACCAAAAAAAAAAAAAAAAAGCCCAACTTTTCTCTAATAGTAAAAATCATGTGAAAAGAAGTTTTCGTTACCATATAACAAAAAACTGTTTCATATCCTGTTGAAATGTACCTTTGTTTCTGAAATTTGTCTTGTGACGCACCGACAAGATGTGGAGCTGCTCATCTCATCTGTTTTGAACACCTAAGTCACCTTCGCTTTCAGTTAGGGTGCTACTAAAAAGCTGAAAGCCGAGCCCTCCCCTGTTGTTCAATGAGAAAAGATACTCAGAAGATTCAAGTGGAGAGGAGACACAGAAGCCGTAGGAGAGTGCTGTCTCTGCGCTGGGACTTGTGTCTGCAGACCTTTATTTACTGGGGCTGTGACCGTCTCTGAGGATTAGAACCCGTCCCTGAAAGTCCACCTCTCGTGCTGGGAGGGGTGGCTCTGTGACTGGTCTTATTTTAGGTGCTTTCTGTCTCGCGTATTTGTCTTTCAAGCAAAGTCACACTCAAACTAGAACGCAGTCAGAGTATGCAGGTGTCCCGCCTCTAGAAACGCAAGAGGTTCATGAAAACGAGCACGTAAAGTCATGCTTATGTTCAGAGCGAGCCCACTGTTCTGCACACGTGGCTGTGTCTCCAGGCGGCAGGATCCCACACTGCCAAGTGCAGACGAGGTGTCCCCGCCGGCACTGGACAGGGGTCACTGGTGGCAGCTGTACTCATCGCAGCAGGCTTCCCTCCACGTCACAGCAGATGCTGGGCCTGCGCTGCAGGGTCGGATGAAAGGCAGCTGTGTTTCTGTAGTTTAGTCTATTAGCCTGTCTATGCGGTTCGCCAGTAACTAAGCCTGAATAGAAGATATTTTAAAGCATTCTTATTTAATATGGTAGACCAAAGTTTCCTTTTTCAAACAAAATAAACTATTTCATTTGAGATTTTCTTTTTGCTTTCAATAGGTGATAAGTCTAATGTTTTAATAACTTACTTACATTAAAAAAATCTTCATAATAAATTTTGAAAGAGTGAGGTATTATAATTAGATAGTAGCCTATCTAAAATAAGCCTTATTAGAAGTTAATTTTTCACACTTGGAAAATGCATGCTTAGCATAAAAGTGGGACAGTGATAGAGATGAGCAGGCCAGCAGGCTTTGAAGGCCAGTGTATGTTACACATTCCTTGTCAGAGCCTTTGTGCTGTTTCAGGTATGGTTTAGAAAGACAGAATGAGAGGGTTCGAGTGCATGAGCGTGCGTTTACCTTGACTTTATGTTTAATGTGATCCTGGGGCTCTGTGCTTATTCCGTTCCTGCAGTCAGAATGCAGGTTCTAGGATGGTGTATGGCTGCAGATTCAGACAGGACATGGAGGGGTTTAAACTCACCCGCGGCTCTGGCTGTTCAGTCATATCCTCTTACACTGCCCATTGACCTCTCTCTGGCCCATTTCTGATTATTTCTCAGTTTTCTTTGATCATTTTCTGTCATTCTGATGTATATATACGTATATACATATGTATGTATATACCTGTGTGTGTATGTGTATATATGTGTGTCTGTGTCTATGTATGTATATGTATATATATAGTCTGTGTATGTGTGTATATATATATATAGTCCCTGCTCTCAGAAAACAATTAAGAGATTTTTTTTGGATACCAGTAAAATGGTAAAGTTAGAAATACATTTTTTTGCACTTGAAAGAAGTGGTATACTTTTTATATAAAATAGTCTAGACTTGAAAAATAAATGCATTTAGAGTTCGCTCATCTGCGATATATTTTTTTTAAATTTTGCTTTAGACTTGAAAAGTAATTTTAATTTATAAAAACCTGTTCTATATTTTTCTTCTCATCTGTATGGTTAAAAAAGATTTATCACCAGAGACAATTGAGTGAAAATAGAATTAACGAATGTTCTGTGGGATTTCGTTTTCTTTCCTAGTTGACTCTACAACATCTAAGACTTACAGTACCACTTACAGTAACAGTTTAAGACTCACTGTTTCTAATGACACATGTGACACTAAGTTATTTTAGACCTTTTTGGTCTTGAAACAGTTTTCCTCGGCAGAAGAACATGATTTTGCAGGACTCTTGTTCTTCTCAGGGCATCTTCATTTGACTCCCAGTATCCCCTCCCTCCCATCCCCCACTCTTAAACTCTTGCATGTGCTTCCCCAGACCCAAACCAGACTCTCTTTTCTACTTTTGCTTTGTTCTTTTTGTTTAAAAGGTCAAGTTCATGCAATATGGGTCATTTTTAAAATATTTGAGAGGCATCAATTTCTTTAGGGATTTGAGAAATCAGGCATTTCTAAAACTTCATCATCCGAAAATATCTTTATAATTTATCTTAAATTGAGATGAAATAGTAGTTTAAAAAATAATTATCATCAGGAAGCTCTCACTGTGAAAAATGGAGATAAAATTGTTACTTCTTCTATTGCTAAAAAAATCCCATCTTAAAAAATCTTTAGCTATCAAGAAAGACATCTGCGATTTTTTTTTTTTAATTGTTCTCCTGTGTGGCTTGGCTTTCCCTTAAAAGTAGGTTTCCATGGAGCAGTTCATAAGATGATGATGTTGAAGATTCTGTCAGTAACAAGGTGATATGTAATGAAATGTCTGTGACCTTGATGAATTCACACTGTTTTACTCAATATTAAAAATAATATTCCTCTTTATGCCGTTTCCTAGATGTAGTGGAACCAAAGGAGAGGGGCCAGCAGCTCGCCCCCCAACAGCAGATGCGGTGTCCAAAACCTTATCTGCACCCACTTCCTCCCCATCAGTTGTGAGCCAAAGCAGGACGCTAGCAAGCCCTAACCCCGATGCCAGTGTGCAGCACACAGACCAAGGGCTTCCGAAGCTTTTGTCAAGAAAGACTTTGGTAGAGTTTCCTCAGAAAGTCGTGTCTCCATTCAGAAAACAGGGTTCAGATTCCGAAGCAGCCCAGTGGGGCAGGAGAGGGACCAATGATTCTTCTTCATCTTCATCCAGCTCCTCTGATTCAGAGTCTGACGAGGAGGGCAACCGCTCAGGAGCAGGTCCTCAGGTGAAGAGCAAACGCAGGGGAGGGTCTCCTGTAGCAGAGGCCTCACGTTCCTCTGCAGATAGGGCCCCCAAAACTGAGATATCAGCCAAAGAAAAGACCGTGTCGCAGCAGCCACACCTGGACCTCACCCCTGCAGGGAGGCCCCGCCAGGCAGAGAAAAAGGGGCCTCCAGTCAGCACCTGGAGGACAGAAAGGGCCCCAAACCCAAAAGCGCAGTGCCCAAGTCACATGCCACGGTGGAGTCTATGAAGCAAAGTGTAAAGGAGAAACAATCGCAGAAGATATCTAGATCAAACAAAATAGACAAAGAAAGCCAAAAGCCACTTGAAGTTAAAAAAGTCTTGTCTGACCGTACAACGTGGGGATTGTCCACACATCCTGCTGGCGGCCCGGCGCCCACCCCATCAACAGGAACCAGAGCCAGGGGGCAGCCGCCAGCCCCTCCTCCTGAGGCCAGAGGGAGCCTTTTGGAGAAACAAGTACCAGAAGCAGACGGGGAGCTGGCTCTTCCCCTGTTCAAAACAGAAAAATTGGAAGAGCAGGCAGCAGAAGGAATCTTAAAGGCTGAGGAAGAGATTTTGAAAGATCAGCTACCCATGCAAAATGTGAAGCCAGCCCCTGTTCAGAATAAAGATGTTCTGGACAAAAAGCCTGAAGTCCTGAAGCTTGAGGAGAAGGGCGGGATCGTGGAGGACTCGGCCACTCAAGTGGAAGGCCAGGACCACACACAGGGTACACCTTGCCTTGGGGTTCAGTGCTCTTTCTGTCCTTTGGGTGGGGAGGTCAGGCTCTGAAGAAGGGTGAGATGAAAAGAAGTGTCACGCTCCATCAGGTTCTCCAGTGGGCCTGTGGCCTGTAGCACCATCTCAGATAAGCTGGGGGGTGTATGTTAATTATGGGTAGAAATTCCTGAAACATTTCAGATTTATTTCACAATGAAAAAGTTTGCCCTTGGCGCTTCTGAGTGTTTCTTAACCAGTAGAACAGGCCGTTGAACATGTTCATTCTTAACTTTGGAGGGTGTTGAACTTGCAGGGCACTTCATTGAGTGAGGGGTGCTGGGAGGGTTCTGTTAAACTCCCCAGGTGAGGTGCGGTGCTTACACTTGGAGAAATGGCCTTCAGGTGAGCTGAACAGGCCTTTGTGTTTAGCATCTTTATGCCTAAGGGAAAAAAAAGCTCACTTTAGGGATTGAAGCTGGACCTTAAGACAGCCCTGAACTGCCCGAGTCTAGTTTATGCTGGACATGTCCTCTGATCCACCTGGAGAGCGCAGCAGGCTGCTTTGCTTTTCTGTACTGAGTTTTTATGAAGGGCTTTTTTGCTCCCCTCATTTTTTAAAGGGAAACTGTTTATTCCTCTTATTTTACCACTTTCTTATGCATCGAACTTCATAAAATACAGTGTGCTTTAGGGGGACCACAGCAAAATGGGAAAGCAGGTCTCCAGTTTCAGGATCTGGCTCTTGAAATGCACCCCCACTTCTTCCTGTCTGTGCTCGTTTCTGTTTACAGCCTCTCCCAGGCTAGTGTACATTACCTGTAACTGTTGTGTCGCCTCGCTCTGTTACACTATTGTGTGTTTCTTCCCTCCCCTTTCTCCCTCTTTCATGAACACACGAAGCTGCAACCAGCACCTGCCAGCCTCCTCCTGACCCCCAAAACTGCTTTCCTGCTGCTGCTGTAGTCACTCCGCTCTAGACTTGCCAAACCTTCAGGGTAACAGAATTGGGAGTTTTCAGATTGCAGATCTTTTTGAAAACAATTTGACTAATTTTTGATGATTGTGTTATTTTTCAAACATTCTCTTTGCCCTTTGGAGGCTGAAGATGCTGCCTGGAGTGCAGCTGACTTTCAGGGCAGTGTCTGCAGGGGGTGAGCTATAACTCGCCCAACCCAACCACTGGGCTCCTGTCCTGCCGGGGAGAGGTGGGGGGTTCGATTCCCCTCTGTCAGCCCCCCACACACACACACGGACTGTGAGGATACATCTGCCTGAGCTGTCTCCATGAGAAGAGACGGGAAAGAGATCAGTTCTCTAAATAAGACATCGTTTGTTTTAACACAACTAAGAAAATGAAAAACATTTTAGTATGAAAATGAGAATTTTGGTGTGAATTCAAATAGTGGGAAACTGTAGTTACTCTTTTGCAGCGTGAGTAGAAGTGAATGGCGTCTGGACAACAGTAGTTTCGGGCCGTGAGACCCCGTCCAGCATCAGCCATCACCCACACCCGCTCCCTCGTACCATCCTCATGTCTCAGGGCACATCACGGGGAAGTGGGGTGTCTTTTGCTTCATCCACAAACGTGGTATTAAGATCAGCAATTGTGTAGGTGTGTGGGTTCTAATTCTTCTTTCTTCCACATAGAGAGAGAAGGCTAAGTACTTTTTAGTTTGAATCTAAAGTTTACCAACAACTTCTTTTGAAAAAGTTAAACAACAAAAGCTCCACATCATTTCCAGTTCCCCTTAACTGTGTTATCATTAAAAACATTGGACTTTATCTGATTTTCTTGTATTTGGAGACTTAGAAGTCTCACTTAGTTGCCACTTTAAAATTTTTCTTCTGTAAATGTTTTATTGCTGTTAGATTTTAATGGATCTGCTTTTTTTCTGCATCTTTAAATGACCTGCACATCCCTCCATAACTGTTCATGGCATTTTCAAAATTCCAAGAAGTCCAGGGTCTACACAAAGTAAGATGGAAAAGCATTATAAAAGCTATTCCACCTCTTACATGCTTAGTGTAAATTTTCATCAAGTTTCTTTATTTTGCTTTTGAAGATACTGTTGCTTTCTGGGCTTTTCTAAGTAGACAATGTATTTATTACATGTGGGATTTATGAAGAATGCTTGGTGTGTGTGTGAGAGAGCGAGCGAGCTGACCCATTCAGAAGCTCCCTGCTTACACCACGTTGTGTTTTCCCCACAGAGCCTGCGTCGGCCGCTCCCACCGAGCCATTTGACAACACCACCTACAAGAACCTCCAGCATCATGACTACAGCACATACACCTTCTTAGACCTAAACCTGGACCTCTCCAAGTTCAGGATGCCGCAGCCGTCTTCAGGACGGGAGTCCCCCCGCCACTGAGAGCCAGGTTTAAAGATTACCCTTTCTGTGTCTGTCTGCATTCTTGCCTGCAGTCCTCTCGGCAGTCACGAGACCTGGTGTGTAGAATCCTAGCGAGTAGTGAATTAGCAACACTCCTCTGATGGTTCAGTCTCCATGTGTTCAGAGACATCTGGTGCGGGGATTTCTCTCTAGTGATAGAGTATGGCTCAGTGGACAGATCCACACAACTGGAGAGTTGGAGGTGCCTTCCCTCTGTGTGGTTCCACTGTGCTGAGCCCCGGTCGGCTTGGTGTTCTCCAGCTCACCAGTGTGGAGTCAGTGAGTGTAACGGGGCCTTCTGATAAGACCTAGTTCTTGATAAATCAGATATAGGAGTTGTATACATTTTAACTAACTATTGCACTGCAGAGAAATTATAATAAATTATGGCATTTTATGATCAGACGGATCTGAATTCTTTTGTTCGGTCGGATTAGATATGTGATGTAGACTTGGGGAGTTGTGGAGCGGTGGGATTACAGACAGGCGAAAGTGGTACACAGGGTCCAGCAGCTTTGTTCCAGGTGGCCCTGCAAAATAAGCTTATTTGTCCATGGACGGTTTCTGGGATGGCCCAGTGATTTCCCATCCCTCAGGGTAATGTTACCCAGGCTGGGGTCATGCAAGTGGGAGCAGGCTCTGTGTGTGCCTCGTTGTCTGTCTGTCCCTCTGTGTGTCCCCAGGCCCTGTGAGGACTCCGAGAAGTGACAGATCCAGCTGAGATCGTTGCTGAGAGAAGAGGCTGTGTCCACCTGCTTGGGCCGCGCGTCCCCCGCAGCAGAACGCCTGTCCCCACACCGGGACGTTTCCTGGTTTGGCTGTTCTCATCCTTCCTTGCTTGTTTCTATGCCCAAGCTTGTGGCCTTAGTTCATTTCAGTTCTGGTTCTTGGCCTCTAGTCAGTTTACAACAAACAGTACAGTGTGTTATAACTTCTGACTCACATTTCTATAATCCTGCTTTTCTTAAAATGAGTTCAAGTAAGGATACCAAGACTGAAAACATGGGGTTGAAAAGCTAGTATTGTGATCATCTGTCTCAGATTTCATTACCGCCCCGGAGGCTTAGCAACTCAACAAAGTTCTCTAATCACATTTTTCATTATAAGAGTACTAAGACCCATTACCAAAAGAAAGCAAATGGAACATAGATTACCTGAAATCTCTGCTCACCCGACCACAGTTAACACAGAACAGGTTTCCCGGTGCTGTGGCCATATGATGTACATACAGCTTTCTATCTTGGGTGGTTTGGGTTTTTTTCATTTAACAGCTTCTTACACTGTGGCCCATGGAGCCCCTGTGATGTGTGGAGGCATGTGAGGGGCTGTGGTTTCTGATGCCAGAGTGCACTTCCCTGGGCTGTTAGTACCACAGAGAGTTGTGAAAGGTTGCTGAGCCATGGAAGACGCTGGGATTCTTGGCCTCCAGAGGAGAGAAATTCAATCGTGGACCAGTGATGAGGCTTGATCGCTCAGCACTTTTATGTAATAAAGTTTTATTAAAATATAAAAGAGATATAGAGAAAGCTTCTGACATAGACATCAGAAGGGGCAGAGCGAGTGCCCTCCTGCTAGTTTTCAGCCAGAAACTATTCACCTTGTCAGCAGGCTGTTGATTGGAGAAAGGAAATAACTCAAAACTCAGAGTGGCACCAGGCCCCTCATCCACAACCTTCATTTCTAGATAACACTGGCACAAGGTGAGTCATCCCAGGCCATAAAAACAATTGACGTGAATCTTGAAGAAAGGCAAATTTCCAAGCAAGTACATAGTCTCATTAATACAGCCTGAGAACATTTCCATGAGTAAAACATACTGGTTTGTTGAGCCATTATCGGTTCTGAGTCTTAGGCAGAACCGACTTGAAGAAAGACAGTCTAAGGTAAATACATAGTTCATTAACATAGCTTAAGAAAAACATTTCTATAAGAAAAATGCACTGGTTAGCTCAAGGTTTGAGAAAAGTTTTGGTGGAACCAGTTGTCATCATGGCAATAGAATTTTAAAAGAAACCTTTTAATTTTGTATACAGAAGGAAAAAAAAGTCTGACACTTGCAGTCTATTTCCTACACTTGGGGACCCATAGCCTTCCTGCCTGTTACCCTCTCAGGTGTAGTTCTTTTTGCATCAAAACAAGTCTGGATGTATTTCAATCTGCATAATGTTTCCCCCTGGCTCTAACCCTCTGGAAAGTCTCAGGAGCCATGCTAAATAGTACCAGGCACAGCTCTGCATTCAGACCCCAGAACCTCCATCTGGGCACTACGGCCACAGCTACCCACCGAGTGCAGCTGGCTAAGTTTGTGTAATTTCCCACGTTCTCTTTTAAAAAAGAGTGCTGCCAGAACGTCTGTGTGCATGTAACTCATTTTGTATTTTCTATTTTCTGAAGAGGAATTTCCAGAAACTGAGCTAATGAATCACAAGTGATTCACGAACGTGTATTGCTTTCATTTCTGTGAGATTTTTAAGTTGGCTTAATGTTTGAGTTCAACAAGGTTTACCTCTTTTTTGTGGTTTCGTGTCATGTCACCTGAACACTGGTATCTTCCTGGATGCTGGTTCTCTTAAACCTGTTACGACACATACCCCGGGCCTGCAGGAGGCTGTACGGAGACCTGCTCACTGTGGGTTCTGGCTCTGATGCTCACTGGCAGCTGGTTAATAACAGCAACCCAGCAGATTATCATGTGGCTTTCCTGATCCTGCTTCCAAGCCCAGGCTCTGTGTTTCAGTGGTTTCTGTTCTCCAACCCAAGGTTGCTGGGAGTGGCTAGCCCCCAGCACTGTCTGACCATGGTCCTGTACCTTGGGTGTAGAATGCAGTCAAAGGCTTGTAAAATGACTGTTAACACGACGGTGCACTACAGCCTGCAGGAAGGCTGTGTGAGGTAGAAACCACGCAAACCAAATCGCTCTTAAACCTTATGGGGAGCCTGGGAAGAGTTTTTCCATAAATGAGCCAGATAGTAAATATTTTCGACTTTGCCACATACCATCAGTGTGGCTGTCATTTTTCTTCAACTCTTTGAAGATGTTAAAAAACAAACCATTCTTGGTGTGGGCCTTACAAAAAGAGGCAGAGAGCGGGTTTGTCTAAGAGCCACAGTTTTAAGTTTTAACACCCCAGTGTTATGGGGCAGCCACAGGCCATTTAATTCAGTGATGGGTGGGCTAAACTAGTTTGCTTCAGGTGCTTGGCACCCGGTTCTCCTGCCTTCTCCCCTTGCCTCCTTCCCTTTGCCCTCCTGTGGGCTTTCTTCTAGAAGGGATCTGAAAGCAAAGACCAAGAGGTAAAACATTTAACAGCCAAAGTGATGCTCCTTTGGGAGTAACTTCCACGCTGGGAGTCTGATGTTCAAGATCAAGGTGCCGGCTGATCCAGTGCCTGGGGAGGGCCGCCCTCCTGGCTTGCACACAAGCTGCCTTGTCCTGTGTCCTCTCGTGGCAGAGAGTTGGAGAGCAAGCTTCCTGGTGTCTCTTTATAGAAGGACACTAATCCCTTCTTGGGAGCACCACCCTCTTGGCCCCTCTAACCCTAATTCCTTCCCAGAAGGCCCCACCTCCAAATACCTCCACATGGGGTCAGGGCTTCAACATATGAACTTGGGGATACAGACATCCAGTCCATATAACAGGCTCTGTCCTGCAGGAGAAGAAATGAGATACCTGGTTTTACTCTTAAAAAAAAAAAAATAGAAAAACTGGTAATGTGTTTGAAATATTCTGATAAAAATTAGGGGAAGAGCTGAACTGCAGAGATGAGAAAGAACAGGAAAATGTTGATTGCTGAGGCTGGGTGATGGGCAGCGGCAAGTTCACCATTCTGTTCTCCACAATTTGTTAAGTCCCTGGGAACTCTCACTTTTACAAATCCTACTGGTTACGTGGACAGTAAAATTGAAAAGGGAGACACTTGAGGCAGAGAAGAGACAGGTGACGGCAGTGCCTCCAGGCAGAGGGGTGGTGTCCTGCTTTCCAGCCCAGCGCCTCTCAGTGGGGTGGCCAGGTAACTCTGGGAGACCTTGATGGCCACAACCAGCTGGCACCCTGAAGGACCCACTCCAGCGGTTTGTGAACGTAGCTATCTGTAGTCTGCAGTGTACACTCATAAATAACCCACTCCTCTAAGTGTGGGTGAGTACGTTTTCTTCAGGCTTAGAAGCGTTAAGAAGCATGTTGTGGACTTCCCTGGTGGTCCAGTGATTAGGACTCTGCACTCCTAGTGCAGAGGTCATAGGTTCCTTCCATGCTCAGCAACCTGAAATCTCGTATGCCACAGGGTGTGGCCAAAAAAAAAAAAAACACCCAAATTCATAAACTTAATGATTTAAAAAAAAAAGAAGCAAGTTGCTGTGATAGTAATCACATGTCTCTGTTTCTTGTTTTATCTGCATTTTCCATTACTTGACACAATTCTTCACTTTGAGGAAATTTTCCTGCAATATATCTCTAAATGGGGCTTTCCAAGTGGCTCAGTGGTAAAGAATCCGCCTGTCAATGCAGAAGACATGGGTTCCATCCCTGAGTCGGGAAGATCCCCTGGAGTAGGTCATGGTAACCCACTCCAGTATTCTTGCCTGCTGCTAAGTCGCTTCAGTCGTGTCCGACTCTGTGCGACCCCATAAACGGAAGCTCACCAGGCTCCCCCGTCCCTGGGATTCTCCAGGCAAGAACACTGGAGTGGGTTGCCATTTCCTTCTCCAATGCAGGAAAGTGAAAAGTGAAAGTGAAGTCGCTCAGTCGTGTCCGACTCTTAGCGACCCCACGGACTGGAGCCTACCAGGCTCCTCCATCCATGGGATTTTCCAGGCAAAAGTACTGGGGTGGGGTGCCATTGCCTTCCCCGAGTATTCTTGCCTGGAGAATCCCAAAGACAGAAGAGCCTGGAGGGCTACAGTCCATGAGGTCACAAAAAGTCGGACATGACTGAGTGACCACACACATATCTCTAACACATTTCCTTTTCTATTTCTTTTCTATGCATTTGGCCCTCTAACCTTCAGTGATACCGTGTCATTTCTGCCTGACCCCCACCATCTTCTAGCTCCTTTCTTCCGAGCGTGCATCACCATGTTGCTTGGTGGGAGAAGAAGGAGGCAGAGGCAGTGAAATCCGGCCACTCGGAGACCCATTGAGCTCACTATGACCCAGGACTGGGGAGTGTGGTGAGGGCTGGGCTGACCACACAGTCCCTCTGTCTGTAACTAGCACAGAACAATGAAACTGTCACAAACCCTGACTAAGGATAAGTACATCAAGCCCAGGGGAGGCAGCAGGCAGGGAGAGGCAGCCTAGAGGCTGAATGACTCGACTTTCAGAGCAAGTTCAGTTCAGTTCAGTTCAGTCGCTCTCTTGTGTCCGACTCTTTGTGACCCCATGAATTGCAGCACGCCAGGCCTCCCTGTCCATCACCAACTCCTGGAGTTCACTCAGACTCACGTCCATCCAGTCAGTGATGCCATCCAGCCATCTCATCCTCTGTCGTCCCCTTCTCCTCCTGCCCCCAATCCCTCCCAGCATCAGAGTCTTCTCCAATGAGTCAGCTCTTTGCATGAGGTGGCCAAAGTACTGGAGTTTCAGCTTCAGCATCATTCCTTCCAAAGAAATCCCAGGGCTGATCTCCTTCAGAATGGACTGGTTGGATCTCTCCTTGCAGTCCAAGGCACCCTCAAGAGTCTTCTCCAACACCACAGTTGAAAAGCATCAATTCTTCGGCGCTCAGCCTTCTTCACAGTCCAACTCTCACATCCATACATGACCACAGGAAAGACCATAGCCTTGACTAGATGGACCTTTGTTGGCAAAGTAATGCCTCTGCTTTTGAATATGTGATCTAGGTTGGTCATAACTTTCCTTCCAAGGAGTAAGCGTCTTTTAATTTCATGGCTGCAGTCACCATCTGTAGTGATTTTGGAGCCCCCCAAAATAAAGTCTGACACTATTTCCACTGTTTCCCCATCTATTTCCCATGAAGTGATGGGACAGATGCCATGATCTTCATTTTCTGAATGTTGAGCTTTAAGCCAACTTTTTCACTCTCCACTTTCACTTTCATCAAGAGGCTTATTAGTTCCTCTTCACTTTCTGCCATAAGGATGGTGTCATCTGCATATCTGAGGTTATTGATATTTCTCCTGGCAATCTTTCCAGCTTGTGTTTCTTCCAGTCCAGTGTTTCTCATGATGTACTCTGCACATGAGTTAAATAAGCAGGGTGACAATATACAGCCTTGACGTACTCCTTTTCCTATTTGGAATAGAAACTCCAAGAATAGCCACTAGGCTCTGCATGGCTCACATGGGCTGTTTCTCAATTAAGTCGGGTTTTTAGGAACCAGTGTCTCTTGAAAAAAGCGTGTTTCTGAGTTTTAGCAATTCTTTCTTTTTAACTTCAATTTCTCTCCATCAGTTAACAGTTAATAATTAAATGCTTTTTATTTTTTAAAGTGTCAGGTGAGTTTTTTACATCTGATGGATTCTTATACAGAAGAGATGTTTAAAAATTAATATTTAGAAATTTTGCAATTATTTTAAATTTTAATTTTTTTATTTTTTGAAAAAAATAAAGCTTTTTAAAAACAGTATTCAATCTTAATAAAAACCTAATTTTTCTTAAAGCACTTTTTTATGAATCTTGCTAACCTACTTATAAAGTCCAATTTTAACAAACACATCTAAACTTAAAAAGTAAATTTTTACTGGATATGTCTTTCTTAGTGACTTGTATTGCAACTATTTTTTTCAGTTAGTTCCTATATCTGTGAATGACTAGTACTTAAGGCTAGAAGAGGTTCAATGAAAATTAACAGCAAAAAAAAAAAAAAAAGAGAGAGAGAGAAAGTATAGACCCTACCAAGGATGGTTTCAGGTTTTCCAGGGCCTGAGTCTTACAGAATTTGGAGAACTCTCTCTCTTTTTTCTTTTAATGTTGACTGCGGCAGATTTTAGTTTCAGCATTCAAACGCCAAGGGGAACGTGGGATCGATTTTCCTGATCAAAGATCGAACTCAGGCCTCCTACATTGGGAGTGTCGAGTCTTAACCACCGGACCACCAGGAAAGTCCCTGGAGAGCTCTTTTAAACAAAGACAATGAAGAATTATGAATTCAAAATCAAGTATGAAAGTGAGAATTATTTAAAATCAGAAAACATAGCTTATAAACTTTTTAAGCGACCGCCTCACTAAGAGCGCCTCGGCGGCTGCGACCAGCACACTAAGCAAGGCCAAGAGGAGCTACCCAACGACCGAGGTCAGGAAGGGCGGCGGTGAGGAGAGACCCCTCGTCCAAGGTAAGGTGCGATGGCTGTGCTTTGCTGGAGCAGCCGGAAAGAGATACCTCACGCCCAGGGTAAGAGAAACCCAAGTAAGATGGTAGGTATTGCAAGAGGGCATCAGAGGGCAAACACACTGAAACCATACTCACAGAAAACTAGTCAATCTAATCACACTAGGACCACAGCCTTGTCCAACTCAAGGAAACAAAGCCGTGCCGGTGGGGCAACCCAGGATGGGCGGGTCATGGTGGAGAGATCTGACAGGGTGTGGTCCGCTGGAGAAGGGAATGGCAAACCACTTCAGTATTCTTGCCTTGAGAACCCCATGAACAGTATGAAAAGGCAAAATGATAGGATACTGAAAGAGAAACTCCCCAGGTCAGCAGAGGCCCAATATGCTACTGGAGATCAGTGGAGAAATAACTCCAGAAAGAATGAAGGGATGGAGCCAAAGCAAAAAGAATACCCAGCTGTAGATGTGTCTGGTGATAGAAGCAAAGTCCGATGCTGTAAAGAGCAATATTGCATAGGAACCTGGAATGTCAGGTCCATGAATCAAGGCAAATTGGAAGTGGTCAAACGAGAGATGGCAAGAGTGAATGTCGACATTCTAGGAATCAGCGAACTAAAATGGACTGGAATGGGTGAATTTAACTCAGAGGACCATTATATCTACTACTGTGGGCAGGAATCCCTCAGAAGAAATAGAGTGGCCATCATGGTCAACAAAAGAGTCCGAAATGCAGTACTTGGATGCAATCTCAAAAATGACAGAATGATCTCTGTTCATTTCCAAGGCAAACCATTCAATGTCACAGTAATCCAAGTCTATGCCCCAACCAGTAACGCTGAAGAAGCTGAAGTTGAACGGTTCTATGAAGACCTACAAGACCTTTTAGAACTAAAACCCAAAAAAGATGTCCTTTTCATTATAGGGGACTGAAATGCTAAAGTAGGAAGTCAAGAAACACCTGGAGTAACGGGCAAATTTGGCCTTGGAATACGGAATGAAGCAGGGCAAAGACTAATAGAGTTTTGCCAAGAAAATGCACTGCTCATAGCAAATACCCTCTTCCAACAACACAAGAGAAGACTCTATACATGGACATCACCAGATGGTCAACACCGAAATCAGATCAGTTATATTCTTTGCAGCCAAAGATGGAGAAGCTCTATACAATCAGCAAAAACAAGACCAGGAGCTGACTGTGGCTCAGACCATGAGCTCATTATTGCCAAATTCAGACTTAAATTGAAGAAAGTAGGGAAAACCACTAGACCATTCAGGTTTGACCTAAATCAAATCCCTTATGATTATACAGTGGAAGTGAGAAATAGATTTAAGGGCCTAGATCTGATAGATAGAGTGCCTGATGAACTGTGGAATGAGGTTCGTGACATTGTACAGGAGACAGGGATCAAGACCATCCCCACGGAAAAGAAATGCAAAAAAGCAAAATGGCTATCTGGGGAGGCCTTACAAATAGCTGTGAAAAGAAGAGAAGCGAAAAGCAAAGCAGAAAAGGAAAGATATAAACATCTGAATGCAGAGTTCCAAAGAATAGCAAGAAGAGATAAGAAAGCCTTCTTCAGGGATCAATGCAAAGAAATAGAGGAAAACAACAGAATGGGAAAGACTAGGGATCTCTTCAAGAAAATCAGAGATACCAAAGGAACATTTCATGCAAAGATGGGCTCGATAAAGGACAGAAATGGTATGGACCTAACAGAAGCAGAAGATATTAAGAAGAGATGGCAAGAATACACAGAAGAACTGTACAAAAAAGATCTTCACAACCCAGATAATCATGATGGTGTGATCACTGACCTAGAGCCAGACATCCTGGAATGTGAAGTCAAGTGGGCCTTAGAAAGCATCACTATGAACAAAGCTAGTAGAGGTGATGGCATTCCAGTTGAGCTATTCCAAATCCTGAAAGATAATGCTGTGCAAGTGCTGCACTCAATATGCCAGCAAATTTGGAAAACTCAGCAGTGGCCACAAGATTGGAAAAGGTCCGTTTTCATCCCAATCCCAAAGAAAGGCAATGCCAAAGAATGCTCAAACTACCAAACAATTGCACTCATCTCACATGCTAGTAAAGTAATGCTCAAAATTCTCTAAGCCAGGCTTCAGCAATACGTAAACCGTGAACTTCCTGATGTTCAAGCTGGATTTAGAAAAGGCAGAGGAACCAGAGATCAAATTGCCAACATCCGCTGGATCATGGAAAAAGCAAGAGAGTTCCAGAAAAACATCTATTTCTGCTTTATTGACTATGCCAAAGCCTTTGACTGCATAGATCACAATTAACTGTGGAAAATTCTGAAAGAGATGGGAATACCAGACCACCTGATCTGCCTCTTGAGAAATCTGTATGCAGGTCAGGAAGCAACAGTTAGAACTGGACATGAAACAACAGACTGCTTCCAAATAGGAAAAGGAGTACGTCAAGGCTGTATATTGTCACCATGTTTATTTAACTTATATGCAGAGTACATCATGAGAAACGCTGGACTGGAAGAAACACAAGCTGGAATCAAGATTGCTGGGAGAAATATCAATAACCTCAGATATGCAGATGACACCACCCTTATGGCAGAAAGTGAAGAGGAACTAAAAAGCCTCTTGATGAAAGTGAAAGTGGAGAGTGAAAAGGTTGGCTTAAAGCTCAACATTCAGAAAACGAAGGTCATGGCATCTGGTCCCATCACTACATGGGAAATAGATGGGGAAACAGTGGAAACAGTGTCAGACTATTTTTCTGGGCTCCAAAACCACTGCAGATGGTGACTGCAGCCATGAAATTAAAAGACGCTTACTCCTTGGAAGGAAAGTTATGACCAACCTAGACAGCATATTCAAAAGCGGAGACATTACTTTGCCAACGAAGGTTCGCCTAGTCAAGACTATGGTCTTTCCTGTGGTCATGTATGGATGTGAGAGCTGGACTGTGAAGAAGGCTGAGCGCCGAAGAATTGATGCTTTTCAACTGTGGTGTTGGAGAAGACTCTTGAGAGTGCCTTGGACTGCAAGGAGAGCCAACCAGTCCATTCTGAAGGAGATGAGCCCTGGGATTTCTTTGGAAGGAATGATGCTGAAGCTGAAACTCCAGTATTTTGGCCACCTCATGTGAAGAGTTGACTCATTGGAGAAGACTCTGATACTGGGAGGGATTGGGGGCAAGAGGAGAAGGGGACGACAGAGGATGAGATGGCTGGATGGCATCACTGACTTGATGGATGTGAGTCTGAGTGACCTCCGAGAGCTGGTGATGGACAGGGAGGCCTGGCGTGCTGCAATTCATGGGGTTGCAAAGAATTGGACACGACTGAACGACTGATCTGATCTGAGTTGTCATAAGCCTCCCAAAATCCAGAAAAATAACGTGATATTTTGATCAATGTCTTGATATACCCACTTGACTGTGTGAAGCCTTGGCTGGTCCCCAATCCCCCCAGGAGGGACCAGGCCCCTCCTCGGCTACAAAAGTGGGTTGGGAGTGGGGGCCACCTCTGGGGCTGGGATCAATGTCCGTCTTGCACATATGCTGTGATGATGGCCAAGTGCATCTCCACACACAAAAGCCTCAGCACTTCCCGTTAAGCTCATCTAAGTATAACACGTACGTGTGGGCAGGAATGAGTGACATCAGGCAAAATTGCCCATCTCTCCTCTTAAAAAAAAAAAAAAGCATGCATTTATAGTATCCAATTATCTTTTTGGCAAGAATCAATGACTGTTTTCCCCACAAGTCTGGAGAATACATGAAACGTTCAGTTTTCTCCAGTATTTGTTTCTCTTACTTGAGGTTGTTGCCTTGATCTGTCAGAGGCAAGTGAGGGCTTCTCAGGTCTCCCTGAAGTCAGGAAAACTGCAGCAGAGCCAGGCGCTCACCCCGCGCTCCCTCTCAGGAAAATACAGAAGACGCCCGGGATGGGGAGGCCCACATGCGTCCCGCAGGCACTGACTGCCGCAGCTCTGTGCTGGGCAGATAGCTGAGTGGGGGTCTCAGACCTGTCAAAGGTTATCTCCTGGATGAAGCCGGGAGCCTTCCCCTCGGCCGGGGGAGGGGGTCTGACTCTGAGTCTGCTCTGCTGACTGAGGACACCAGTGCTTCTTCCTCACTCAGACATGGAAGGGTCGAGCTCCCTGTGACCACTGTTCTCACATCCCCTCTCCCAAATGCGCAACATCCCAGCAGCCAAAACTCCTGTGTCTAACGCTACACTGTGTTCCTCACAGAAACACACATATAAGACCAGGGAGATGCGGGTCCAACCATGGGGTCCTGGGGCCTTGACCTGTGGGGGTGTCCTCTGACACTCTGACACTGTGAGTTGTTTCCTTATGGGAGATTTTTTTTTTACATCCCTGAGATGATGTATAGGAGGAGGCTTCCAGAAGGGTGAGAAGCCAGGTTTTCTTCTGCCAGGGGGACAGGATGCTGGTGAAAGGGGAGTGGACCAGGGCAGGGACCCACCTCAGGCCTCTCTAGACACTGGGGTGCAGCAAGAGCCAGGGGAAGGCGAGGGGTGCCCACTCCCTCCCTCCAAACCACCTGAGCCTCTTGCCAGCACTCCTGTAGCACTGCGCATATGAAAATACCTCCCCCTTATACTGATGGGCTTGACACTTAATAATCAAGGATTAACCAAATAACGCTGGTGATGGAACAATAAACCTGAATCCCCTCCCCTGCCAGGCAGAGAGTGAAGACAGAAACGGGTGTCCCAGAAAGTGGGCTGCTCGGGATCCAGTTAAGCAAATTCTGCCCACACTCAGGGAGGAAATTCCACAAAGGTGTGGATAGTCGGGCCTCAAGAATGATTAAAGATGTGTTAGAGTTATGCCATGACAGATGGGGATGTGAGCACAAATTCTCTGTGTGTCTTCCTTTATCCATTTGGATCTTTGAGGTATGAATTCATTACTCAAAAATAGAATTTTAAATCTTTGAAAACAATTTTAAAGAAAGAAAAAAGCAAATAACTCTTTTTTTGCAAATGAGGTTGAAGATGTCTCTTCTGTTGGCCCCACCTGCTGAATGTGGGATGTAGCAGGTAGGACAAGTCAGGGCAGACTATGCCCAGGGACAGCACAGTCTCGCGTCTAAAACAGGCAACCAGGCAAGCACATTAAAAGGCAAGCTTGGGGAGGCCAGGAAGAAGCTTCTTTGTGCTTTCTTAGGTGGTGGAGGCCTGACCGACCACCTGCACCCTCTTGGCAAGAGCCGCCTCCAGGCTCCAGGACTGCAGAGCGACTCCCTCTGTCCTGGGGCACCCAGCCCTGCTCCAGAGCAGGACCAGCCCTCAGTGGATGGAGTCCCATCTGCCACCTTGGCTTCCCAAGTCATTTGTTCTTTCTTTCAAGCACTGGTGTTAAAATCTCACAAAATCCAAATGAATCAGAGCCCAGGTTACAAGTCGATCTTGATGTTTTTAGTTTATCAGAAGCTTTGCCAGGGTTTTTTTAAAGAGTGAGCCTTAAAATATATCATCCTCTGCTCCAAGCCAGCTGGGAGAAGCCCAAGGAGAACACCGTCTCCCTGGGAGCATATGGCGAGTCGCTGCTGCTGGAATAGGGAGAAATCAGAAAAGAAACAATGCTCCGGGGCCAAATAAAAATGTTGGTTTATGGCACTGAAATAGAGCTTCACGCCACCAAAAGCTATTCTCAGAGTTTTGAAAGGACAGAGCTGATGAAAACAAAGGAAAGGGGGAAAGGCTTGCTGAAGCCTGACAGAGGTGCTGGGGACCCGAGACGCTGACCAGGAAGGCAGGGAGACAGACAGGATGGCAGTGGCGGTACCTGCAGTGCAGCCAGGCTCGTGTGTGGGGTGAGCTCCAGCCTGGGCCTTGCATTCCTCCAGGCAGCTCTTTTTCTTTCTTATTTTTAAAATTGATTTTATTGAAGTATAGTTGATTTGGGCTTCCCAGGTGGCTAGCGGTAAAGAACCGACCTGCCAGTGCAGGAGATATAAGGGATGCGGGTTTGATCCCTGGGTCGGGAAGATCCCGTGGAGGAGGGCATGGTAACCCACTCCAGTATTCCTCCCTGGAGAATCTCATGGACAGAGGAGCCTGGCGGGCTACAGTCCATGGGGTCACAGAGAGTCAGGTATGACTGAAGTGACTTAATACACACATACACACACATTTGATTTATGATGTTGTGTTAATTTCTGCTGTACAGCAAAGTGATTCTGTTATGTTTATACTTTCTTTTTCATAACGGTTTATCCTGGGATATTGAATATATATATTTGAAATACATATATATATGATATATATGTATCACTTTATTTGTGATATATAGTATGACCTGGTTTATCCATTCTCTATAGAATATGTGTGTGTGTGTGTGTGTGTGTGTGTGTATAATTTTTTTTTTTTTTGCTCACTCAGGGTGTGAGATCTCAGTTCCCAGCCAGGGATGGAACCCACACCCCCTGCCGTGGACACGCAGAGTCCTAACCACTGGACCACGAGGGAAGTCCCTTTATATAACAGTTAGCAGGTCCTTTTCTTGCTCATGGCTTTCAGTTCCCACCTTTCCCCCTTCCCACTGTGCCATCGAGTCCGTTATAGCATTGTGAGGGCAGCACCAGGTGTCCCGTTGCAAACCAAACTCGCCGGAATTCCGGGGACGGCTTAGAGAGCTCATGAAGGTTTGAACCACATTTAGGGCTTCTTTTTCAGCATCTTTTGATGGTCCCTGTATTTTTGCTGAATCTTTTGGCTATTCAATCTAAAACACATCTTCCTCTTTTCCACACTGTTAGCATTCCGGGGGTTTCCTCTTCTCTTTCCTCCTTTCATGGAATGTTAGATTTGTTCTTAAGGATCTGACAACACATTGAGAAGGAAATTCTCTGTAGTGTCACTAGATGGTCAACGTTTTGTTTGGGGAGTGGGAGGGTCCTTAGGAAAATGTGTGGACAACAAAAGACTGCTGATGGTGCAATTGCAGAGGTATTAGGTTAATATATAATGCATAAGTCTGTGTAATGGAACGTTTCTATTCATCATAAAATTTTCAAATGACTCGCAGCTGTGTGGCCCTCGCAGCTGTTCCCCCCTCGCTAATGGCCTCGGGCTGTGACTCAGAGAGGAATTCCGAGCCAAGGAACCTGGCAGCGCCACAGTTCTTGATATATTCCCAGGGAGGGGAATCACTCATCGTCAGCGGGGGTGATGATTACAAGAGAGTAAAAGGCTGCGTGGGGAGGACTAGCGAGGAGAGAACTCCGGGTCCCAGGAGTGTGTAAGAAGGCTGCTTCGACCTCAAAACTCCTACCATTGATTTACTTCAATCTGTTTCAATTCATGAGATCTGTTTTTTCCCCTCTGGGGCAAATCAGAGCAGCCTGTGAACACAAGCCCCAGGAGACAGAACTGCACTGGGAAAGCAGATTCCCCCAGCAGACCGCCCGCGTGCCCCCACCTGCTCGGCGCGGTATCTGAGGTCAGAGTGTGCAGCCCTGGAGAAGTCCCCAGACCCCTGCCTCCCAGGCCAAGCTGCTTAAACTTGACCTCATAGGAATCGCCCAAGGGTGGCAGAGAGAACACTGATTTCTGGGCCTAGGATGGAGCTGTGAGGACAGGACAAACAGGAGACTGGTTTTATTCAGGCTGTTGCAGTCAAGGGAGGCTGTGATCCAAAAAAGTGAAATTGTGAGTCATTTGGTCAAGTCTGACTCTTTGTGACCGCATGGACTGTAGCTACCAGGCTCCTCTGTCCACGGGATTCTCCAGGCAAGAATAGTGGAGTGGATTGCCATGCCCTCCTCCAGGGGATCTTCCCCACCCAGAGATCAGAGCATCCCAGCAGAGTGGTTCTGGGCTGGATAGACAGGGTCAGAGAGGGAGGGCTCGATTCACTGGATGGAAATGCTTGTCTTTGTGTCTATCTGGTTTCACAGGGACAAAACTCTGCTCACTGTGCCCGAGACAAAGAACAGGACACTAGAGGGTCTGTGTGTAAAGAACATCTTCTGTGAGCCCTGTGGGAGGCTTGAGAACTCACAGACAGCCTGTCTTACCCAAGTTGCGGGGCCAGGGTTTCCTGGGGCTCGGCATCAACAACCTGCACTTTAGCCAAATGCTGAGTGACTGAGAGGCAAGTGGGACTGGGCCAGACATGGAGAAACTCCTCTCTGGGGCATCAGAGTGATGCCAGAGGCGTGGCGTCTCCTGGTCCTGAGATGACCTGAGACGCCGGTCTGCAGGTCAGCTGGCATCTCTGGAGTTTGTTGCTGTCAGCCCTTGAGGTGGGTCTCTCACTGCTGACACTCGGGAGACCCCAGGCCCACAAAGGAAGATGGGCCTCACTGTCTCTGCCGCACGGAGAGTCTAGGCGTGGACAGCCTGGCCTGCCAGCTGAGGACTCGTGCCCTCTGCCCTCTGTCCTTAGTGACCTCTGCTAGTCTTCCCCTCTCACCCCATCTTGGTTTGGCAAGAACCACTCGGGCTCCCCCGCAATGAGCCTCAGTGCTGGGCAGGTGGCGGCTGCTCCCAAAGGGTACAGGTTGCTTCCTGCTGCCCCTCTGTCTGCCCCAGTGCCATCCCCACACTGACTGGGCCCTGCACACACAGACCCAGTCATCTCAGGACTCTTCTGTCCTGGCTGCCAACTGTGGTCGAGGGATGTTCCCCACATGCAGTTATCAAGAGCTAAGAGCCCTCAAGAGAGGGCAAGGAGGGGGCATTTTTGGAGCCCCAAAGAAGGCTGTGGCAGGGGGTGGGGGACCCGCTGCCCATGGTGACCACGGCATGACCCCCTCACTTTCCAGCTGCTCTCTGACTTTAGATGGCACCTGCATTGATCAGCCTACCTGGGCACCAGAGGAGGAGCTCAGGGGCAGCCGGTGCAGTGGCCCCTTAGGGCACAGAGCAGGAGGGGGTGGGGGTGGACTCCTGGCTGGATTGAGGGGCTGATGGGTAGCATCCCCGACTTCACTATGAGAACCAGTCTGGCTTCCTCCTCACCCGTAAATGTGGGAGCTCCCTGAGAAGAGCACCTCTTCCAGAGGACAGGGAGGGCTCCTGGAGACATGAGATGTTTTCACTTATCAGCAACTACATTTTTATGTTTGCTTCTATATTTGAGCTCCTAATGACGTGTGCTATTTGATAAAATCTAATACAGGGACTTCCCTGGTGGTCCAGCGTTTAAGACTCTATGCTTCCACTGCAGGAAGTTTGGGTTCGATCCCTGGTCAGGGAACTAATAACCGCATGTTACCACAAACAAATAAAAAATAAATCTAATAGGACTATTCTGTTTCCAAAGATGTGAAGCAGTGACAGGAGATACTAGGGCGGCTGGCCCAGCCCTCACCTGCCCCTGGCTAGAGGTTGGGCTGGAGGTCATGCCCTCCCTCAAGGGGTAGCCCCCAGGCCCCTGAAGTGCTGTGAGGAGACTTGGGGGTGGTCACAGGACTGCCCTGGATGGGTCCCTGGGTCCTGGGTGAGTGGGCCATGGAACTCTGACACCAACCCCGGGGACAGTGCAGCATGCCCCCAGAAGACCGCCCTCACTCTTGGACACCAGCTGCACTTTTGGGGTTCCAGGCCTCTCATGCTTCTGACCAACTGGCTATGTATTCTGGGGTTCCCACCACCCCCTCCAAAAGTTCTGTGCTGATGACCACAAAGTGAGGTCTGGGAGGGCAAGTGTTGGACCCCCTGCACCCACCCATGTGAGTCGCCAACTTGGAAGCTCATCTGAGTTCCCAGTGTCTGGAGTTCTTATTATGGATTTGTTATAAACACATGCTTGAACAACTGGTCATGTGACTGAATCCAATCTCAGTCCCCCTGCCCTCTCTGGAGGTCACACAGCTCAAAGTCCTCACTCTCTAAACCCAGGGGAGGTCTTTCCGCTCCAGGACACAGTCACCTCATTAGCATAAACTTGGGTGTGGTCTCAGGGGTGAAGGCCCCCTCCAAGGAAGGAAGATGGCCAAACATCCTGTTATACAACATCTGCCGGGGAGGGGGGGCACCTCGAGGGACAAAAGGAAATTCCCAAGTCAGCCCACAAGCTTCTGGGAGCTGCCAAGGAAGACACAGCCCTCTGTGGGGAGGCCGGCACGGGACGCAGATGTCTGGCAATGTTCCCCTTGAGGCCCCAGCACCCAAACTCAACAGAAAACCCCAGAAACTTGGGATGTCTTGGCAGGAGGTGGTGTTTGCCATCATTCTCCTCGCAGGAATGTTGGTGCTGCCAATGAAACAACAAAAACAAGTATTTTCAGGGTTGCAGTTGAACAAAAGTTCACATATTTACTCTTTATGACTCCATATGTTTGGATTTTACATAACATTCTTCTGAGTAAGTGTAATTTGGGCATTTAGGTTCCTAGTTATTCTTCAGAGCAGCTTTGATTTTTTACTTTCAGGGAGTGCACTCTTAATTTAAATACTTGTGGGCTGACATAACTCTGTGATGAATCTGTTTAAATATCTCCAGCGTTGTGTTGTGGGTGACGTGCTCGTGCAGGACTAAGTTAGCCCGTGTGCAGAAGGGAGCTTCAGCTGGCAGCAGTACTGTTAGGATGGAGGGAAAATGGCTTCTGGTACCAATCTTCCCCAAAAGTCTTGGTGTTTCATTTTGGGTGAAAGTCTTCACTTGTCAGTGCCTCCATTTTCCCATAAAGTGAAATTTTTAACACATGCATTCTACTGTAGAGAAACAGTACAATGTCTGGGATTTGTTTTAAATTATGTGATGAGATGGTGTAAAGCCTGCCTGCAATGCCAGAGATCCAGGTCCAGTCCCTGGGTTGGAAGGATCCCCTGGAGGAGGGCATGGCAACACACTCCAGTATTCTTGCCTGGAGAATTCCATGAACAGAGGAGCCTGGTAGGCTACTGTCCATGGGGTCACAAATAGTTGGACATGACTAAGCGACTTGCAATCACTGTGTGAGGAGAGAAAGGATGGGAAATAGATGAAACAAGATTGGCAAAACATTGACAGAGGAATGGATAAAGAAGGTGTGGTACATATATATAATGGAATATTGCTCAACTACCAAAAAAAATGAAATATTGCCATTTGCAGCAATATGGATGGACCCAGAGATTATCATACTAAGTGAAGTATGTCACAGAAAGACAGATATATTATATGATATCACTTCTATGTGGGATCTAAAATAGATACAAATGAATTTATTGCAAAACAGAAAGAGATTCACAGACATGAAAGGGAAACTTATGGTTACCAAAGGGGAAAGGGTGGGGAAGGGATAAATTAGGAGTTTGGGGTTAATACATCTACCTGGAGGAGAGCATGGCAATCCACTCCAGTATTCTTGCCTGGAGAATCCCATGGACAGAGGAGCCTGCTGGGCTACAGTCCATGGGGTCACAAAGAGTCAGACATGACTGAGTGACTAATACACATATTCAGACTGCTGTATATGAAATAAACAAGGACCTGCTGTATGGCACAGGGAACTGTATTTAGTGTCTGTAATGGAAAAGAATCCAAAAAGAGAATTCAGATAATGTATATTATCATTCTGTTATAGGTCAGAACCTAACACAACATTGTAAATCAACTATTACTCTACTAATAAAAAGCTGAGGGAAAAAAGTCATAAAAAATTGGCAAAATGTTGATAATCTTACAGCCGAATGATGGGCCACACAGGTTCATGATACTCTCCCCTCTACTTTTTAAAAAATATTTATTTATTTATTTGGCTGCTCCAGGTCTTAGCTGTGGTGTGTGGGATCCAGTCCTCTGACAAGGGATAGAACCCGGGCCCCCTGCACACTGGGAGCTTGGAGTCTTAGCCACTGGACCACAGGGAAGCCCCTTCCTTCTACTTTTGTGCAAACAAAAATTTCCAGAATAAAAAGATTGAAAAGATAACAGTAACACCTACCCCTGTGTACCACACGTGACCTGTCCTTAGAGTACATTTCGTCCCGTGGAGAAGGATGGCTCGTAAACAACACAAGATCGAGTTTGACTCCATAGCCCTCAAATGATTGCATCACACCTTGAGGGACTGTTGACAAGGAGACAGAAAGTAGATAGAACCCAGGGGAAGCAGGGCCATGAAAGAGGAAGATACAACTTTCAAAGCATCATTTGCTCCACGGGAAGATCTCATCTTCACATGACAAACTGAAAGGCCATCTGGGCAAACTGTTGATGTAGGAAATATATTTGCAATAGATAAAAAATGGGTTGCCCAGTCACTGGTGATTTATTTCTGGAGTTCCACATGCATAACATTTCCCATCTTGTCAATGATCAATAATAAATAGTTATTTATAAATCACTGGTATCCAAAGGCAGATGAGCACAGTGAATAAAAACAAGATGCATGGAATAAAGGTGCATACAAAGAGAACTGAGGGAGAAGGGGAGGGTGGGGTGAATTGGGAGAGAGCATTGACATGTACTCACCGCTGTGTGTAAAACAGACGCCTGGGGGAGCTGCTGTGTTGCCCAGGGACCTCAGCTCGGTGCTCTGCGAGGACCTAGGGGGGTGGGATGCGGGGTGGGAGGGAGGCTCAAGAGGGAGGGGGTGTATATTTATATGTATAGCTGATTCACTCTGTTGTACAGCAGAAACTAGCTCAACATTGTAAAGCAATTATATCACTCCCCCCCCCCCCCCCAAAAAAAGGCTTCCCTGGTGGCTCAGAGGTTAAAGTGTCTGCCTCCAATGTGGGAGACCCAGGTTCGATCCCTGGGTTCAATCCTTGGGTCAGGAAGATTCCCTGGAGAAGGAAATGGCAATCCACTCCAGTATTCTTGCCTGGAGAATCCCATGGACAGAGGAGCCTGGTAGGCTGCCGTCCACTGGGTAGCAAAGAGTTGGACACGACTGAGCGACTTCACTTTCACTTTCCAAAAAAAAAGAAAATAAAATAAAATCAAGTGCAGAGCTGGTTAATTCCCAACAACCCAACTCATGTTGATACGAGGGGGTGCCCTGAGTGTTTGGAATTTGTGAGCCGACGGGAGGGGCTGATTCATCCAGGAAAGCTGTACCCATCATAACACTGGGGCTATGTTGGAAGAAGTGTGCTTAGTGACTTAAAAAAAAGTGAGAGTCGCTCAGTCATGCCCTACTCTTTGGGTCCTGTAGCCCGCCAGGCTCCTCTGTTCATGGAATTCTCCAGGCAAGAATACTGGAGTGGTTGCTATACCCTTCTCCAGGGGATCTTCCTGATCCAGGGATCAAAGCCAAGTCTCCCGCATTGCAAGTGGATTCTTTACTAAGCCACCAGGGAAGCATCAGAGTTCATGCTGCATTGTTGCAGACCAGCAAACCTGCCCCTGCTTGAGACTATGTTGTGGGCTTCTTACAAACCCCTGAGCTTTCTGCTGTAAGACAAAGTGCATCAGCTAAAGACTGGTGCCAAAAAAAAAAAAAAAAAAACTTCTGAAAGGAAAAGAATGCCTCAGGGTTTTATCAAGAGCATCCCTCCCCGGGACTTCCCTGATGGTCCAGTGGTTCATAAACTGCCTTCTGATGCAGGGGGTGTGGGTTCCATCCCTGGTCAGGGAACTAAGATCCCACATGCTGCAGAGCAACTAAGCTGCCACACCTCAACTACTGAGCCCATGCTTCACAGCAAGAGAAGCGATGGCAGTGAGAAGCCCTCATTTGGAAGGGTAGCCCCCGCTCGCTGCAACTAGAGAAAGCCCTCAGGCAGCAAAGAAGGCCCAGCGCAGCCAAAAAGAAGTAAGTTAAAAAATAATAATAATCATTAAAAAAAGAAGAGCATCCCTGCCAGGTGAGGGTGTGTGTTCCTCTGCCTGAGCCGCTGAAGTCACTGATGGAGGAGTGGGAAGCAGGAACTCTTCCCAGCCTCAGAAACAGGGCCCCACAGCTGTTTCAAGAAACGATAATCGTGGAGAAAGCCAATGCACACCTTGCTCAAAATGAACCAAAAATGTACCCCAAACTACTCTGTAGCTCAAGGCCTCCTTAATTTTTAAAAACAGAGAGCAAACGTGTCTTCAGGAATTCAGGACGGCTGAGGGTTAGAAAAAGCCAGGAGTAGAAACATCTTTGTTAGTAAACACTCAGGCTGTGAGATAATAAGATGTGAGATAAATAAGCTTACAGGGGAATCTGAATATGTGAGAAATGCTTTTTAAAAGGCTTTGAAAACTTTTATATGTAATTGGCAAACGCTTAGCTAATTATACAGGGTTCCATCTCATTGTTAAACAAGATGTCTGCATCCTGACCAGGAAAGCGTCTGTGTTCTTTGTTCAAACTGAAGGCAGTCACAGAGGGTGCCTGAAGAGGTAGGTAAGCCTGAAGAGCCCCAGCAGGATGAGGGCCCAGCCTGTCTTCATGGCCCCTCGGGGCTGCCAAGAGCCTTCAACTTGTTGGGACAGTTTTCTCCCCATATAAAGGGACCCGGAGTCTTCTTCCAGGTCTCTAAGTGCATGAATACTGTTTTCCTGTAATAAGTCTATTCTTTAATCTTTCTACTGGCCCTAATATTTGCACCTAAGAGAAGTATATTGATCCCGCTGCTGCTGCTGCTGCTGCTAAGTTGCTTCAGTCGTGTCCGACTCTGTGTGACCACATAAACGGCAGCCCACCAGGCTCCTCCGTCCCTGGGATTCTCCAGGCAAGAACACTGGAGTGGGTTGCCATTTCCTTCTCCAATGCATGAAAGTGAAAAGTGAAAGTGAAGTCGTTCAGTCGTATCCAACTCTTAGCAACCCCATGGACTGCAGCCTACCAGGATCCTCCGTCCATGGGATTTTCCAGGCAAGAGTACTGGAGTAGGGTGCCATTGCCTTCTCCGGTATATTGATCTGCATTATCTAAAACTGTATTTGGATCACGTAATATGTGCAAATGCAAACACGCGAGAGGCCGCCTAGTCTGATGGGCAGAGAGAGGGCAGTGCAGCCCACCACCCACCCAGATTGGGTTCTCTCTTTCCTTTTCACTGAAAATACGTTGTAGAAACAGCAGCTCTGTTCCCTGATTTCTCAAGAGAGGGTAAACATTCATTTCAGCAAGATTTGGAAAAGAGCCCAGAATGAGGGGGCAAGAAGAAAAGAAAAAAATGTTTTGTTTTAATGCTCCTTTTTGTGCTAATTTTGAGCCATCTCAAGGGCAGGAGGACAGCGTGCCAGCTCCTCCCTCTCCCCCAGATCTCCATTGTCAGCCTTACCCAGCAAGCCACAGAGACCCCAGGCCCTGCAAATGTCAGCATGGCCAGCTGCTGGGCAGGGTTGAGAGAGAGGCTGGCAGCCATCTGCCTGTCTGTGCGTCCTCCCTGATCCCTCTCCTTACTCACTCTTCCTCAGCCAGGCAGGTGAGCCCTTCCAGGCAGGACACCCTTCCCAAGGACCCTGAAGGCTGTGGGCAGAGAGAAAGCGGAACTCAAAAGCATGTCTTGTGAGGCTGAGCCCCCAGCTGTATCATCCCTCTAGGAAGAACCCAGACACGAGCCCTCCAGGGTCCTCCCACAGGGACCTTGCTGGCCACAGTAGGAAAGGAAGGAATGGTGCAGTAAAAAAATGAAACCCACTGCTTTCCTTGTGGCTTCAGTGTATAAGGACCTACATAGAGACAGAAAGGGGTCCTGTCTTAGAGGTCTCCAGAGAATCAGAACCAGCAGGATGAAGAGACAGATAGACAGATTGTTGTTGCTTTTCTTGTTCAGTCACCCAGTCGTGTCTGACTCTTTGCAATCCCATGGACTCTCTGTCCCCTCACCATCTCCCGAAGTTTGCCCAAGTTTATGTCCATGTCCTGTATAAAAGGACGAAAGATACATAGATATATGTCCATACACATGGGACTTCCCTGGTGGCTCAGATGGTAAAGAATCCATCTGCAATGCAGGAGACTGGATTTTGATCCCTGGGTCAGGAAGATCTGCTGGAGAAGGGAATGACAATCCACTCCAGTATTCTTGCCTGGAGAATCCCATGGACAGAGGAGCCTGGCAGACTATAGTTCAGGGGGATGACAAAGAGTCAGACACAACTGAGGGACTGACATGACCACTACACACACATAGACACAGAGACAGACTGTTTTTAAGGAACTGGCTCATGCCGTGTCGGTGTTGGCCAGCCTAAAGTGAGCAAGCAGGTTAGCAGGCTGGAAGTTCAGGTAAGCAGTCTGCTAGGAAAACTCCTTCTTCCCCAGGGAAAGTCAATCTTTCCTTTTAAGTCCTTCAACCTGCTGGGTGAGGCCCACCTGCATTGCAGAGGGTGACCTGCTGTACTCAAAGTCTGACTCAAACATCAGCATCTGGACTGTGTTGGCACCTAGACTGATGTTTGACCACACAATTGGGCACCTCAGCCCAGCCCCGCAGACACATGAAACTAACCATCCCAAAGCCCCAGGAATCCCGTCCAGACCCAAGGTGGCCGAGACCAGGCCGAGTGACAGCCGCACATCCTGGGTCACCTCACAGCTCTGGCCTTGTGTCTCCTCCAGCCGGTCAGAGTGCGCACCTCCCTTAAAACAGGACCTGGGTGCTGGCTCCGGCCCAGTCCCCTGTCTGCCCAGAACCCCGAGCCTTTTCCTTCCTGCTATGTGGTCTGTTCCCCTCCACTGCTGCCTCACTCCACCCTCTGGCTGATTATGATGTTTTGACTGTTCATTGACCCAGTCAAGAAATCCTCTCTCTCTTTCCCTCTTTCAGAATACAGCACGATTATCATTCAGCCTTATAAGGGAAGGAAATTCGGCCCCACACCACCACATGGATGAACCACTGAAGACACTGTGCCCAGTGCCATAAACCAATCACAGAAAGACAAACATTGCCCAACTCCCCTCCAATGAGGCAGAGACAGAAGGCAGAACTGTGACCCCCTCGCCGCCCTCCCCCAGGGGCGGGGAGCTACCGTCCCATGGCCCAGAGCCTCAGCTCTGCAAGATGATGCAGCACTGCGGATGGAAGGGGATGGCGGGGCTACCTGCGCTCAAGACCGTGACTTGGATGCCTGCAGATAGTCAGAAGGGCAGACCTTGTGTTCTGTGTACTCTGCCCCAAGGGCGTGTGATACAGGGGCCAAATACTGGGGTGGTGGTGGGAAGGTTCCTGTCACCTCTGTTACTGATTCGTGGTAAGTTCCACTGCGGTGTGAGAATGTGCTTTGTATGACTTGAATCCTATTAAATTCCTGGCCCCCCGGGCGCATGTGCTGGCTGCTGCCTCCTGCTGCTGTTGTCACATGTCCACTGCTTGGCGACCTCCTCGCAAAGGATCTCTTACGGGATTACAGAACCGAGCAATTTGTAATGATTGGCACAGATGATATTTGCACAGTTCCTGTGGAGTGAGAGGGCCAGGGGAGTGTGTAAAATGAGGATTCTGCTCCAAAGAAAAAGAGGAAGGGTCACACGGACCACTGAACACCCGCTTGGGACCTCACACTGTGCTGGCTCCCAGCTATAGGACAATAAGCAGGGGAAAGATGAAAGGAGAAGACAATATTGGAGAGATCTGGCGGGTAACTAACTAGAAACCTTTCCAAGGACAGTATTCTCCCGTGGGACACACACGCCTAACCAGCTTTTCTCAAAGCGAGGGTGTCCAGACCCGTTCAGGGATCAGCATGGTCAACACTTCTTTTAAATTAGCAGTCTGGGATTAACAGATACACACTACTATACATAAAAGAGGTAAACAACAAGGACCTACTGTATAGCACAGGGAATTATAAGTAACCTATAATGGAAAAAAAATCTGAAAAAAACCGTATGTACATATATATGTTTATAACTGAACCACTTTGCTGTACACTTGCAACTAACACAACATTGTAAATTATACTTCAATTGAAAAATAAATGATACAAAAAAGTACTTATCTGATAATACCAAGACGTTCCTTGCATTTTTCTGGGCCCCCGGTGAAGACCTGGCAGCAGCCCCTGCTTGTTTGTCCCCAGGCAGCTCATTGCCACACTCTCACCATAAAGGAAGGACAGTGTCACTACGAGCATCCCTTATATAGATCACCTTCTTTATCCATTCATCTGCTGAGGGACACCTGGGTTGTTTGCATGTCTTGGCTATTGTAAATATTGCTGCTGTGAACACTGAATGCATGTATCTTTTGAATTAGTGTTTTTATAGTCTTTGGATAACTACCCAGAAACGGAATAGCTGGATCATATGGTTCTATTTTTATTTTTTGAGGAATCTCTTTTCTGTTATCCATAGTGTCTGCATCAATTTACATTCCCTACAACTCTGATTTTTATATTGTCTAGTGAAATGGGTCGAGCTTCCCAGGTGGCTCAGTGGTGAAAAATCTGCCTGCTAATGCAGGAGCCACAAGAGACGCAGGTTTGATCCCTGGATAGGGAAGATCCCCTGCAGGCAGAAATGGCAACCCACTCCAGTATTCGTGCCTAGAAAATTCCATGGACAGAGAAGCCTGGCAGGCTACAGTCCATGGGACTGCAAAGAGTCAGACACGACTGACTGAGTGAGCACAGACACACCGAAATGGGTCAACATTTGGAGTAAGTGCATAACTCAGGGAATTAATATTTTCTAAATGACTAAATGGCCGTGTTACAAAATCATGTGTGAGAAACAGATCCATCCGACCAGCCAGAGAGACCGGTGGGGTTTGGTCTAACACCAGGAAAGGTTCACTGCTATGGTGCTGGAGTCCACGTGGCAATGAACCTAAAAGAAACGTCCTCATCCCAGGTGGAGAATCCATGTAAACCCTCCTCCGTTATCCTGCTACTCATCTCCGCAAGGCCAGACTTTCTTCATAGATATCAACTGAAACAACACGTTGCAACAGACTGAACACAGAAGCAGACACGAGACTCCAGCTGTCTTCTATTAAGCTAGATGTTAAAAAGATCTGCAGAAATATGAAGCATGCCACTGTTCTCACTAATCATGTTTTTAAAATAATAATGTTTCATAGAATGCTATTTATCATTGAGGAACAGAGAATCAGTTTCTTATTGTAAGTTTAAGTAAATTAATAAAATGAGTTTAAAACAGTCTCTGAGTTTTAATTTATAATAGTGTATGTTTTCCTGAACCCCAAATCCAGCTGTAAAGTATGACAGGGCAGGCTCTGGCCGGGAGAGTTCAGGGTGGTATAAAGTGATTCATTACAACCCCTCTGGGAAATTTAACTTTAAACTTCCCAATCCTTCATTTTAGGAATTTCTTTTTATGATATATATATATAAAACCTCTTAAGTATTTCAGAAGGTAGGAGGGGTGGGAAAGACAGCAAAAGAAATTTGAAAGCAAAGGAGTCTTAAAAGTCATTGCTAGCACCTCACACCCATGAGAATGGCCACTATCAAAAACCAGAAAATAATAACTTTTGGCAAAGATGTGGAGAAATTGCAGTCCTTGGGCCTTGCTGATGGGAATGTCAAATTACACGGCCACTGTAGAAAATGGTACGGTGATACCTCAAGCAATTAAAAATAAAATTACTATATGATCCAGCAATTCCACTTGTGAAACAAGCATCTGTACACTGTGTTCACACCAGCACTATTCACAGTAGCCACAGGGCGGACACAGTCCAAGTGTCATTGACTGGTGAGTGGATGAACAAGATGTGCTCTATTCTGACTATTAAATATTAGTTCACCTTAAAAAAGAAGGAACTCCTGTCATGAGCTACAGCATGGAGGAATGCTGAAGATACTGAGCTCAGTGAATAAGCCAGGGACCTTCAAGTAATGTTTAAATTGAATCACTCTTCATAGCAAACAACAAAGAAAAGTTGAATTTTGCTTATTGGTTCTGTTTCTCAGACCAGGAAGTGGGTGCACAGCCTGGCTGGATGCTTTGGGCAGAGGTGGGTTTTGTCCATCCACCTCCCTGGACGCCCAACACCGCTGGCCAAGACTAGAACAAAGTGAGCTCAGCCTTGCAAAAGCTTTTGTTGGTATTACATTTGTACTTCAAGGAGAAACAGATTTTCACATGCATGACATCACAGACCATGACTCTTGACTGTGAACCTAATTTAGAAACTGGCCCGATAGCAAAGGAAGCTGAGGCAGCAGCTGGGTTTGGAAAATTACTGGTTGCCAACAAGCGGCCAAGTCACTGTGTCACTGGGAATCGAGTGGCCCAAGGAGGTCTGATGGGGTCCTGCTGTAAAGGTCACCACCCGGCTTTTATCTGGAGCAGCCAATTTCCGAAACTCGTGTTCGGTCTAAGAGGTGGGCAGTCGTCGTGGTGTGACCGCGATGAGACCAGGGAGAGATGATCACTGTGAAATAGGAGCCGCAGGCAAAGCTTTGTGCCACAGGCACAGCTGTTCTGGGGCATGGCTGGGACAAAGCTCTTTCACTGGCAAAGTTGTCAAAGGCTGTGCACACAGGGGAAAGCCGGGAACCGCTACTTACTGCCGTCTTCAGGTGGTGCTTCGTGTTCTTTCTTTCTTTTTTTTTTTAACTGAACAATATAGTTTACATTGCAAAAATCTAGGTGAAGGTCCGGTATTACAGTTAAGACTCTGGGTGCCTGAAAATGATAAGAAGAAAATTGGTTTCACAGCCTAAAAACATGAGTTTGTATCAGGGAACTTACTTATATAAAGAAGACTTAATTTAAAAGCTTGGTTAATAAAAGGTCAGGATAAAACTGGGAGAAAGTTGGCTTTTTGTAGTAGCAGCTGAAATATATGTGTGTGTGTGTGTATATATATATATGTATGTATATGACAGATTTTATTTTCTTAGGCTCCAAAATCACTATGGACAGTGACTGCAGCCATGAAATTAAAAGACACTTGCTCCTTGGAAGGAAAGCTATGACAAACCTAGATAGCATATTCAAAAGCAGAGATATTGCTTTGTTGATACAAGTTCGTATAGTCAAAGCTATGTTTTCTCCAGTAGTCATGTACAGATGTAAGAGTTGGCTCATAAAGAAAGCTGAGCACTGAACTGATACTTTTGAACCGTGGTACTGGAGAAGACTCTTGAGAGTCTCTTAGGCAGCAAGGAGATCAAACCAGCCAGTCCTAAAGGAAATCAACCCTGAATACTCATTGGAAGGATTGATGCTGAAGCTCCAATACTTTGGCCACCTGATGCAAAGAGCTGACACACTGGAAAAGACCCTGATGCTGGAAAAGATTGAAGGCAAAAGGAGAAGAGGGTGGCAGAGGATGAAAAGGTTAGGTAGCATCACTGATTCAATGTACACTAATTTGAGCAAACTCCACGACATAGTGAAGGACAGGGAAGCCTGGTGTGCTGCAGCGTATTGGGTCACACAGAGTCGGCAATGACTTAGTGACTGAACAATAACCAAAAATATTTTGACTCATGCTTCATAGTCTCAGCTTCATCTCAGGGGAGCATGCCTGGACAGCATGCAAGCCTGGGAGACAAGGTCCACCACGGTGTTCCCGCTGCTCCCCAACCCCCACCCCCAGAATGTTTCCTTAGTAAGCATTTTCCTGATGATCAGATTTTAAGTTATTGACAGAGAGTTACCCAAGTAAGCTGGATCATTACAAAAAGGGGAAGACTGGGCCCATAGAGGTGCACGGTGAAAACACCACAAAGGCAGGAATCTGGGTGAAACTTCTACAAGCCAAGGAACACTGAAGGTGGACAGTAAACCACCAGAAACTCAGGAGAGCCTGGGACACATTTTCCCTTCCAGCCTCAGAAGGAATCAGCTCTATCCACACCTTGATCTTGGACTCCTGGCCTCCAGACTTGAGAGAATAACTCTGTTGTTTAACCATGCAGTCTGGAGCTTCCCTGGTGGCTGAGTGGTAAAGAAACCACCTGCCAACGCAGGAAACACTGGTTCGATCTGGTCTGGGAAGATTCCATGTGCTGCGGGGCAACTAAGCCCGTGTGTTGCCACTACTGAAGCCCATGTGCCCATGCTCAGCAACAAGAGAAGCCACCCCAATGAGAAGCCTGTGCACCACAACTAGAGAGTAGTCCCTGCTCACCCCAACTAGAGAAAAGCCCAAGCAGCAACAGAGACCCCGCACGGCCAATAAATACAAACATATATGAAATTATTTAAGCACAGGCACTCACACGCAGTCTGTGGCACTTTGTTACAGCGGCCCCAGCAAAGTAATACACTAGGGTATTACTAGTATAAGGAGACCTGGAACAAGCGAAACGTTTGCTGGGCATCTCCAGTGGGAAACTGCTCTCTTTAGAGCTCAACCTTCTGGGTTTTCTGATCCTAGTTTTTCATTGTCTTTGAGCTACTCTACAGTCTAAGTTGTCAGGAATGGGTGACGATGCAGATGTCCCTCTGTTGTCGACTATGTGATGAAGGGACAACCCTCACCCCATGGCTCTCAAATCCTTCCACTCAAAGCCAGTTTTGCACAAATTGTGAGTTCATGCTCAATATTCCAGCCTATATAAGTGTTTGTTCTTTGCATTTTCCTTTGAACAGGCTGTGACATCTTACTGTTCCCTCAATCAATCAATGAGCTCAGGGAGCTGTTTGCTACCCATTGATTGCATGTGAGAGTCATGATTCTGTCTTGGGCCAACATCATGCTTTAACGCTGCCATGGGTGCCATTTTCCTGCTGCATTGGGCTGGGGTCTTCAAGGAAGCTGTGTCACAGGTGAGGGCAGTGTCTCCTGCCCTCATCTTTTAGGGACTTCATTGTTGAACTGTCTTCTGGAGAAAATGGGGGCTCAAGCCTGAAGAACCATGGACATCTGCATATATGCTGGAGGCCTTCCTACACAGCTCACTGCCTCCTCTGCAGAATTCCCTGAGAGATTCATGACCATATCCATGGAAAGCAGGGAACTGGATCTCATCAAAATTCATGTGACAAGTGGCAAAACCACTTGTCCACACTCAGGACTGTAGACTTCAAGCCCAGGTTTCTCCTGACTACACCACAGTGTCTCTTTTACACAGAAAAAGAAATGCCATGTGGGCAGGCTCTAAGATGGTCCTGGAGGTCTCTCTCCCTGCTGTTTGTGTCTTCTTGGTTCCCCCTCCCCTTGTATTTGGGCAGGACCTGAGACATGCTTCTAACCAACAGAATAGACAAGGGTGCTTGGAAGATGTTTTTGGGATTACTTTATACAACACTGCAACTTCTGTCTTCCATGCTGACTCTGTTCCTTGTTGGCTCTGATGAAGCAACCTGCTGGCTCGTCTCTCCATCTCCTCTCTGGAGAGGTCCATGTGGCAAAGAAACTGAACAGGCCTCCAGCCAAGAACCAGCAAAGACCTGAGGCCCTCAGTCCAGCTGCCCACAAACATGTGAGGTTGGAAATGGATCCTTCCCCAGTCAAGCCATCAAGTGAGACCACAGCCCTGGAGGCCACTCATGACCCGCCCTGAGGCAGAGGACCCAGTCAAGTTATGCTCAGATTTCCGACCCACAGAGACTGTGAGATAATGTATGTTGTTTTCAGACACTAAGTTTGGGATGACTTGTTACAAAGCAATAGATAGCCAATATACCATGTATTAGAACCACTGGTTCATGCATTCAACAATTATTTGCCAGGTATTAGCACGGGTGCTTGGCATAAATCAGTGAACAAAACAGAGTAAAATTCTTCGTCTTCTGGAGCTTAGATTCTATTATTTATTGTGTGTGTACAGGGGGCGGGGGTATTGGAGGAGAGACACAGTAAAAGTTACATGGTTAAGTGGTTGCATTGTACATTACATGTAAATAAGCTACATGGTTATACAGTTACATTGTACCTTACATGTAAGTAAGCTACATGGTTATACAGTTGTATCATATGTTACATGTAAGTAAGTTACATGGTTATACAGCTACATTGCAAGCTACGTGTATCTACAGAAGTACCATAGGAGGAGGAAGCAGGGTAGGGAATGGGTTGGGAGTTTACAGTTTTAAACCTCTTTTGAGAAAGTGGAGAAAGACTTCATGGAGTAAGAGCGAGCCATGGAGATACCTTTGAGAAGAGTGGTTTCAGATCAGATCAGATCAGTAGCTCAGTCGTGTCCGACTCTTTGCGACCCCATGAACCGCAGCACGCCAGGCCTCCCTGTCCATCACCAACTCCCAGAAGTCACTCAGACTCAAATCCATCGAGTCAGTGATGCCATCCAGCCATCTCATCCTCTGTCGTCCCCTTCTCCTCCTGCCCTCAATCCCTCCTAGCAGCGGAGTCTTCTCCAATGAGTCAACTCTTTGCATGAGGTGGCCAAAATACTGGAGTTTCAGCTTTAGCATCATTCCTTCCAAAGAAATCCCAGGGCTCATCTCCTTCAGAATGGACTGGTTGGATCTCCTTGTAGTCCAAGGCACTCTCAAGAGTCTTCTCCAACACCACACTTCAAAAGCATCAATTCTTCAGCGCTCAGCCTTCTTCACAGTCCAGCTCTCACATCCATACATGACCACAGGAAAGACCATAGCCTTGACTAGGCAAACCTTTGTTGGCAAAGTGATATCTCTGCTTTTGAATATGCTATCTAGGTTGGTCATAACTTTCCTTCCAAGGAGTAAGTGTCTTTTAATTTCATGGCTGCAGTCACCATCTGCAGTGATTTTGGAGCCCAGAAAAATAAAGTCTGACACTGTTTCCACTGTTTGCCCATCTATTTCCTATGTAGTGATGGGACCAGATACCATGATCTTCGTTTTCTGAATGTTGAGCTTTAAGCCAACCTTTTCACTCTCCACTTTCACTTTCATCAAGAGGCTTTTGAGTTCCTCTTCACTTTCTGCCATAAGGGTGGTATCATCTGCATATCTGAGGTTATTGATAATTCTCCCGGCAATCTTGATTCCAGCTTGTGTTTCTTCCAGCCCAGCATTTCTCATGATGTACTCTGCATATAAGTTAAATAAACATGGTAACAATATATAGCCTTGACGTACTCCTTTTCCTATTTGGAACCAGTCTGTTGTTCCATGACCAGTTCTAACTGTTGCTTCCTGACCTGGATACAGATTTCTCAAGAGGCAGATCAGGTGGTCTGGTATTCCCATCTCTTTCAGAATTTTCCACAGTTTATTGTGATCTACACAGTCAAAGGCTTTGGCATAGTCAATAAAGCAGAAATATTTTTTTCTGGAACTCTCTTGCTTTTTCCATGATCCAGCGGATGTTGGCAATTTGATCTCTGGTTCCTCTGCCTTTTCTAAATCCAGCTTGAACATCAGGAAGTTCACGGTTCACATATTGCTGAAGCCTGGCTTGGAGAATTTTGAGCATTACTTTACTAGCGTGTGAGATGAGTGCAATTGTGCGGTAGTTTGAGCACTCTTTGGCATTTCCTTTCTTTGGGATTGGGATGAAAACTGACCTTTTCAAGCACAGGAAATCAGCAGTGCAAAGGCCCTGAGGCTGAATCACACTTGGAGTGAGCTAGGAGTAGCTAGGAGGCTGGTTGGAACAGAGCAGGCGAGGGGAAGGGTGGCAGGAGCTGAGGTCAGAGGTGTGGAGGGGAGAGGGAAGGTAGAGACCTCACAGGCACTGCATGGACTTCGCTTTTGCTCTAAATGAGACGGGGAACTCTTGGAGGGGTTGAGCATAGCAGTAATATGGTCTGACTCATTGCTGGTGACTTCCTGTTCACCAGTGCAAACTGAAGTGGCTTATTCTCCACCATGCTGGCTGCCTTGACAAGCTAAGAGATTCACCCCTATTTGTAGGGTTTTTTTTTCTCACTCATTTTTCTTACCAAAGCCCCAGATCCCAGCCATCCTCTAAAGATGGCCCCAATCCTGCCTCCTCGCACCTCCTCCAGCTTTCACCTTGCAATTTCCCCTGTGAGTACAGCACCTTGCACCCCACCCTGGCTGCCACAGGCTTTGCGCATTGTCTCACATGCTCTGCCAGGCAGGGTTCAAGGCTCACCTTTCCCCTACATTCTTCCCCACCTTCTCCAGCTTGAGACAGGGCTGCATGGAGTGGGGCTCTGTCTGTCCCACTGGCACCTCAGCAGAGTTCTTTCTACCTTTCCCCACTGGTCCTGCAAAGCTCCTTCACCTGCCTGCCTGCCTGCTCCCACCTTCCCTCCTCCCCTCCTGGCTTCACAGCACCTGCTATCATCCAGGTAATTCTATGAACAATTAATTATATGTGGCTTTTTACTTCATACACCTAAATGTGGTCCTTGGGGAAATAGCAGCAAGTCTTTAACAAAGAAATTGGGAAGAAAGTAGGCAGACGGGCTCATTGTACACAAACCTTTTTTTATTGTTCATGAACCACCCTTGTGCCACCACTGGAGGGAGGCCATGGGTGGAGGCAGAGGAAAGCAAAGGCCCCACTTCTACCTCATTTTCATTTACTTTTCCTAAAGAGGGCCCCCAGATGTGTGAGCCTCTGGGCTAGTGTCACTGACGATGCTTCCAGACCTTTCTCCTCTGGAGCTGGCCCCATGAAGAGAAGGAAAGGAAGGGCAGGCAGATCATGGGGGGCCCGGGTAGAGGAGGCCAGGCGCAGAGGCCAGACAGGGGTGCAGGGCCTGGGTCTCAACTGCCTTGGGACTTGTTTCAGGTCATCAGGAGATAGCACACTCCCAGGTTCTCCTGGACAGAGACGTCTGCCTCCTCACACACTTGAGAGGAACCAGGTGAAAGCTTCAGTCCCAGGTGGGGAGAGGGTAGGGCAGCCAGGCCAGGGCTGCTTCAGGGTGCCTGTGAGCAGTGCCATCAGTTGGGGCCCCAGCCAGGTATAATAATCTCCTGTCCCTGCCTTAAAATTCTTAGTGACTCTTGAACAAGGGACCGTTCATTCTGACTTTGCACTGGGCCCTGCAAACAAAGGTAGCTGGTCTGCACCACTGAATTGTGGGGGTCCCTTCCCTCCAACTCTCCACTGGTCAGTGGCTCACTGCACCCCAGCCCAGGCGCTGCTATCACAGCCTTCTCTCTGGAAAATGGAGCATTTCTGCAGGACCACGAAGACTGCCTGCAGCTTCATGGTGCTGGTGGAGTCCTGAAGACTTAGGAGGGAGGTCCTTCCCGGCAGCTCCCGACTGACTCCCTCCTGAATCACCAGGCATCCTCCACGAGTTCCAGTCCTGGGTCCCGGGGCAGCACGCGAGCCCTTCTCCAGAGATCCCACCAAGGAGGAACGTTTCTGTAGAAATGGACAGCCGTTCGGGCCCCACGCCTCTGCGGTAGGAAAGGCCTTGCCTTTTCCTTAACGTCCTGGAGGGCAAGGCCACCGGAGAGACCCGCGGGCCCGCTGCAGCACAGTGTCTGAAAGTCCACCTTGAGATACACCATACTTTCCGCGTCGCCCTAAGGGGTGTCACTTCACTGGCAGATGGGGCCTGCGTGGGCCACGGGGGGACAGGTGCCTAACGGCAGAGCGCGGTACCAGAGGCGAGCCTGCAGCGGTGGCTGGAGCCCAGACCGCGGCTGAGGTTGCCGGGGGTCAGGTTGGTGGCTGGCCACTGCCGCCGCTCTCGGGGCGCACGTGTGCAACCTCCGAGAAGAAAGCAGGGGACTGCCTCGGACCTGCACACCAAGGGGTGGTGCGCAGAGTAGGGGCTTGGGCGTCAGACGCCCGCACGGCCCGTCCTCCGAGGACAGCCTGGGGCTGGCCTGCCCTGCATCTCCGGGGCGCGCATTCAGGACTCCTCCCGCGGATGGTACGGCCCGCCCTCCCCGCCTGACCGTCGCGGATGGTTTCGCCCACCCAAGCCCGCTCCACACACTTCGCCGGGTGCTGAGGAAAGAGCAAAGGGGACGTCACGCTAGCAGGCCACGCCCCCAGCTGCATACTAGTGAGGCGGGGCTCGCGGCCTGAGGGGCGGGCCGCTCTTCGCGCCGCGGCGCAGCGGCTGGGGGCGGGTCCCGACTGCTAGGCGGAGGCGGGGCCAGCCGCCGCCCGCCCCCGGCTCACTCTCCGCCCCCGGCGCCCAGGCGCCGCCTCCAGCCGCCGCAGCGCAGGGACGGGGCGGGGCCCAGGACCCTCAGGCCCCGCCCTCACTGTGAATATTGATGCGGCGCGCGTCGGCGTCGCCCTCCTCCCATTGAGCGAGACTGTGTCGCGTGGCCCAGCGTCGGCGTGACGGTTGGACGCGGGCGCGGCACTGCGGGTCCCGATTGCTGCAGCCGCTTGTCAGTGTGATGAAGATTGGCACCCAGGTAAGCTGTCACTCAACCGCTCCGCCGCCGCCGCCGCTCCGCCGCCCCGTCCCTATCAATCACGCCGGCCCGCCGGCGCCGCTGCCGCCGCCCCGCCGCCACCAGCCGGGTCTCCGCGGGCCGCTGCCGCCCGGGAGGGCCGCGCCGGACCTGCCGCCCGGGGAAGGGGGCGGGGAGGGGGCGCGGGTGGGGGAGGGGAGCAGCGGCCGCGGGGAGGGGCGCTGAGGGCCGGGCCGGCGCGGGGGCGCGCTCCGCTTGTTTTTCGGTGTGGGCTTAGGGACGCGGAAATTTCTGGAAGGCTCCGCCGCCGCCGCCGCGCGGGGCCCGCGGCGAAGCGCGCGCTCCTAACCGTCCCTCTCGGAGCGCGGCGCGCGCCCCTGGGCGGGCGGGGCGGGGGGCGCGGGGGCGCGCGGCGGGGGCGGGGGCCGGGCTGAGGGGGCGCGCGGGGGCGGGGCGGGGAGCGGGCGCGCGCGGGGGGGCGGGGCCGGCGTCCGGGGCGCGGGGGGTGGGGCCGCGCGGGGGCGCGCGGGGCGGACGTTCGCGAGGCGGCGGCGGCGGCGGGGGGTGCTCGGCCGCCGAGAGGCTGGGGCGTCGCGCTCCTCGGGCTTCCGGGGTTCCAGAGGCCAGGCGGTGGCCGGCGGGTCCCGGGTTGTTAGGGAGCCCGGGGTGCGCGGTGTCTGGAACGAGTGACACAGGCGTCGCGGGTGGTAAACGGCTGACTAGAACTAGAGGACGGCGGTGTGGGGCCCGGCCCGGCCGCCCGCTGGCTCCCACACTCCTTGAGGGAGAGGTCGTGAGTCACCTCAGGAGAGGCAGGCAAAGAGGAGTCTGCTTTATTTCAGCGCAGAGGCTGCTGGGACGCGGCGTCGTTAGAGGTTCAGAGGCTGGGCCCGTTAGGCTTTCCTTTGTGATGCATGACTCCTGAATCCGTCTTAGTGCGTGCTGCCCGGGTCGGAGTCCCGGGGTGAGGGCGGAAGGCGGATGCTGGGGAGGGGTAGGGGGAGGGGAGTACCTGTACTGACGCGAAAGTGCATTCGGTAACTTTGATTGCAGACCTGCGCCATCCAGGGTAGATTTGCCGTTTGTAAGGAGGTTGTGGTTAACAATTTTGATCCTAAGACAATTTTCAGTAGAAGCTGCTGGTAGGGATACTTCCCGCTTTATGCTAAATGAAACCCTCAGCTTTCGTTGGATATACTTGTATGATTTCTCCTGACATATTAAGAAAGGGCGTATGTACTTGCATAATGTTTTATGCAGTGTTTTCTGAATACTCTGTGAAAAAATCGAAGTGAAATGTGAAAATTCTGCCAGTACAGTTGCTGGTGATGCTATCAAATCTATGTGTACGTGGATTTGGAAGGTGACCCACTGACTCCAATTTGCCTTTCATGGGTTTTTTTCCCTTCACTTTCCCAGTGTGGAGAGAGTCGTGCATTTCGTTCAGCTCGGTTGTGGAGTAGAGTTGTAGGACTCAGGGCATTCCGAAGGACCCTTCCTACTTCAAGATTTACAAGTGGAGATTAGAGTTGGTGAAATATCGTATCAGGCAGGGCTGGAAAGGTGACCATCCCGTGCTGACAGTCTAAGTGCGGACACCAATGATACTGGGTGTTAAGCTGTCCTCTAGCTCGGAGAAGGCAATGGCACCCCACTCCAGTACTCTTGCCTGGAAAATCCCATAGATGGAGGAGCCTGGTGGGCTGCAGTCCATGGGGTCGCTAGGAGTTGGACACGACTGAGCGACTTCACTTTCACTTTTTCACTGTCATGCATTGGAGAAGGAAATGGCAACCCACTCCAGTTTTCTTGCCTGGAGAATCCCAGGGGCAGGAGAACCTGGTAGGCTGACGTCTATGGGGTTGCACAGAGTCGGACACGACTGAAGTGACTTAGCAGCAGTAGCAGGGCACAGACATTTACATGTGTGTTTCAGTATGTTGTAACTTTAGGAAAGTACCACTTAGGATCAGTGAAAGGTACTGGGCAAATAGTAACATTCTAGCGTAACTCTTTCACTTTTGTTGCAAACTAATTGAAACTGTTCGGAAGAACACTTTGAAACCTCTCAGTTCAGTCGCTCATCATGCGCCCCAGGGGGCCTTTCCTGCCCTCCCCAGATCTCTGGTCTCCTCCTCCTGGCACAGTGGTTTTTAAAAAAATAAAATAGAATCAGGAAGAGAACCTATTATACTGAAATACAGTTATCAAAAATATTGAACTAAACTTGTGATGAATTTCCTGACCTGCTTTTTATTAGCTCATGTAGTAACAGATGGAACACCAGATCTAATTCTTTTTGAGTATTGATGAGTATAAGCAACAGTTTGGGATTTTTGTACAGTGCTAATGTTTTGTGAAAATATCTGTGGTTTCTGTTGGTGAAGAAGTCACAGGTGCTGTGCAAATTCCAGGATTTTGTGACTACCTGTGAAATTGAATGAGTGCTAAATTTCAGCCAGACCTTATAAAGATGTGATTTTTTTTCTCATTCAGGTTCACAGAGACCAAGTTAAGAGCCTCTGCACTAGCAGTCGATTTGCTCCCAGTGCATCCCTTACTAGGAATATGTATGTGACCCCCTTTTTCTTCCTTATAATGCTTGTGCTGAGGGCAAGGGCGATGAGGAAGTAGAAACAGCACAGCTCAGGGAACCCAGAGCTGAACTGTCTGGGGTCATAGCAGGGTGAGTCATTGGAGTAACTGTCTGACACCAGTAGTGATGACTCACACGTGGGATGGGTTACAGTTCTGTCTTGTACAAGTTGTTTAGGAAAGTGGAGTATAGCGTTGAAAGGGTTCAGTTGAGAAATTGTTGGAATCAACATTCAGGGACTGGGAGGCAGAGGCATTTGGTTGGAAAGACCTGGCTGTAGAGACTGTCAAATAAGGCCCCTCTGGCCGTATTGCGCACCTGGCCAGCGAATGGTCAGGGTACCCGTCTGTTGGGTGCCCTTGGCCAGCAACTGTCCTCGTCTTGGTGTGTCAGCCTCACTGGTCTACTCACTGTTTCTGGGAGGTTTGCAGACTGTGCTGGATGCTGGCCCAGCCAACTTTTTGTGTGAAGAGGTGGTTTCAGACTCTGGATGTGGAAGCTCTATGGCTCTGAGGTCACTTCTGGGGACCTTTGGAGGGGACAGAGTGGCTGCTTCATTCTATCTCAGCTTCCTTGGGGGAAAGTCCTCCAGCTCTTCTAGAATTTTGAAAAGCACTGATCAATCAGGTTTTGGGAGTGAGGGCCTGTGCATTGGTGAACGTTTTCAGTTCCCATTGTCTTGAGCCTTCCCTTCAGTGTTGGGATGCACTCTTCAGGACAGGTCCAGCCAGCAGCCCCCCAGCCGTCCCTTCCCCTCAGGGTGGCCTGCCCAGTGTGGGGTCATGCACTCCTGTCCGGGGATTATTCTACTCAGGGCGACCCTGCCACCCCACAGTTGTCTGTCATTTAAATGCCTCTGGTGTTTGTGTCTTTAACGCCCAGCGGCTGTACTCAGGCCCCCGGGGTGGTGGGCAGCAGGCTGACTTCACTGGCAGGTCACACAGGAATAAGGAAGAAAGGAACCTAGTGGAGTCCAATGACCCAGGTAGTGCTGGGCCTGGGGGTGGATGGAGTTGCAGCTTGGGGCCTGGCGGGATCTTGCTGCCACCCCAGCCTTGACCTTCCTGGCTTGCTCTTCCCTTGTTCTCGACTGTGTGCTGCTCCTGCACACTCTCTGCTCCTCAACTCTGCCTGCCTTATCATCTTCTGTTCTCACACACCCTGCCCACCCACCCCAGAGACAGGGTGACGATTGTCTGGCCCTCCACCATGTCCCCCAGGTGCCCACTTGGTCCCCAAGCTCTCCCCAAGGAGGGGTGGGCTTTTGCCAGCTCACAGCCACTCCCTTTCCACAGGGCCTGCAGTGGGGTGGGTCACTTGGAAGGGACTGTATGTGGTAGGAATTGTGATTGCAGTTTCCTCAACAGTCTCATTGGATTTGCAGAAAGTACCTTCATGAGAGCTTGGCAAGCCCTCAGTATATTGCCATACTATAGCTGAGACATTTTATCAAAGTTCTTAATTTTTTTTTGCTTTAAAAAATCAGGAATTTAATTTTGTGTTATTATAAATTCAGTTATGTGTTTATGCAAAGTATCTTTTTAAAAACAAGATAACAGTTTATTGCTGTATAAATGAAATACCCCTGTGATCCTCTGGGGCAGGGATTCAAAGCTGGGCCCCTGTTGACTTTTGGGGCTGGGTACTTCTTGTCTTGTGCATAGTAGGATTTTAGCAGATGCCAGCGGGATCCCCACCAACAAGTGTAACAACCAAAAATGTCTTCAGATAGTGCCAAGTGTTTGCTGGGGAACAAAAATTCCCCCTGGTTGAGAAGTAATGCCCTGGAACAGCATTTTCCAAACCACCTTGAGTGGAACCCAAGTTTCATGGGATAGGCGTAAGTTTTTACGTATTCATCAGTGCAGCTATTTTGAGTTGTATTTTTAGTCGGTGTTATGTGTATTTTCATGTTTTATGTAATTGACGTGTTTCTCATTCTCAGTGCTTATCTACGGTCTTACTGCAACTCTGTGATTCTGGTTGCGCGTGTGTGTGGCTGTCCCTGCTGGTGTAGATGGGGCCTTTCAAGCATGTGGGCCTTGTTGTTTCCTGTGTTTGTTTGATCATCCTCTGGCCTGCCAGGCTGAGCGCCAGCCGGATCAGGGCAGGGACGGGGCTGCGAGGCCCATGTCCACAGTGCTCTGTCCCTGAGTGCAGACGGTGCCCTCGGGAGAAAGATGGTACCGTGATATAACCCTTGCCTTGAAGGGTTGGGGTTCCTATTGAACCTAAAACATACTCAATGGCCATTAATAGCAAGTATATCATGAAAGTTTTAAATGTCAGTTTTTAATGATGAGAGTGGTAGTCATAGTTTTAAAAACAAAGCTGTGATTTGAGTTTAAATTCTACCAGCTGTGATAGGCCTTTCAGTTCAGAATTTACTGAAACGGATTCTGAAACCATTAAACACCTTTATTGTTGGAATTTTGCTGTGTCTCTCTTGAACATATGTGGTTGGCTTTTTGGGGCTAGATTTTGTTTTGACAGGATTTAACATCTGTGATTTTATTTGAACATTATGTTAAACTTCAAGTGGTGCCTCTCAAAACCTTGCTTGAAAAATAAAGTGATCTCTTGACAAACATTTCTCCTCAGAATGAGTTCTTGACTGACCATCTCGCTGGAGAGGGACGTGAAGGTGGGTGGAAGGCAAGGGAGGAGGGGGTGCCTGGCGGGGTGTTGGGGGGGCAGGCGCCTGATTCTCTGGCTGCTGTCACAGCCCTTCCCATACCGGAGTGAAGACTGATGGTGCTGCAGTGACGTACAGCTGCTATCCTCCAGGGGTGTTGGAAAAGGTCTCTTGTTTTGCATATAGAATTTTGACAGTTTTCTTGGGGTCCTTAACAGCTCTCTCAGCTTTATTAATGCACCAGTTTGATTTAGAGGAGGATCATCAATTCCGCATCCCCCCACCCCTGGTCTAAAGGTGTAGTTTGTTCTGTCTCTCCATCCTCTTCTGGCTTCATTAGCAGCTCTCACAGCCACTAAAACTGAAATTACCCCAGAATTTCCTGCATTTCTGTGTGGATGGAATTGATCCTGCTCATGGAGCAGCTACTGAGAGTGGCTTGAGGACCCTCCCTGCTGGGAAACCTGAGCCTCTGCTGGGTGGGCCTGCCAACCGGGAACGGAGGGAGCTGCTGGACACCTCAGCATGTGTGTGGATTAAATGAAAAATACAAGAGACTGCATCACCGAGGCTGTTAGGGCACATTGTAGCTGGGGTTGTAGTATGTGTCTCTGGGGACAGCTAAACTCCAGGCCAGGGGTTGGTAAGAGACAGGCCTGTGTGCCGCATCCCACTGTGGCCCTTTTTGTACAGGCCTGGAACCATCCTTGGTATACTGCAGAGGCAAAGAAGACGTGATAGACGCTGTGTGTGGCCGCAAAGCCGCACACAGTGACCAGAGGGCCCTCTTCAGGAGGAGTGCTGGCCGACTCGGTGCTCCCCTGAAACCAGTAGGTCTGGATCCAGATGGATCAAACAGTGAAAACAGTGTAACTGCTGGAGAAATATGACTAATAAAAGGGAAAGGGGAGGGTATTTTCTCTCAGTTCAGTTCAGTTGCTCAGTCGTGTCCGACTCTTTGCGACCCCATGAATCGCAGCATGCCAGGCCTCCCTGTCCATCACCAACTCCCGGAGTTCACTCAGACTCACGGCCATCGAGTGAGTGATGCCATCCAGCCATCTCATCCTCTGTCGTCCCCTTCTCCTCCTGCCCCCAATCCCTCCCAGCATCAGAGACTTTTCCAATGAGTCAACCCTTCCCATGAGGTGGCCAAAGTACTGGAGTTTCAGCTTTAGCATCATTCCTTCCAAAGAAATCCCAGGGCTCATCTCCTTCAGAATGGACTGGTTGGATCTCCTTGCAGTCCAAAGCACTCTCAAGAGTCTTCTCCAACACCACAGTTCAAAAGCATCAATTCTTCAGTGCTCAGCTTTCTTCACAGTCCAGCTCTCATCCATACATGACCACAGGAAAAACCATAGCCTTGACTAGACGGACCTTTGTTGGCAAAGTAATGTCTCTGCTTTTGAATATGCTATCTAGGTTGGTCATAACCTTCCTTCCAAGGAGTAAGTGTCTTTTAATTTCATGGCTGCAGTCACCATCTGCAGTGATTTTTGAGCCTCAAAAAATAAAGTCTGACACTGTTTCCACTGTTTCCCCATCTATTTCCCATGAAATGATGGGACCAGATGCCATGATCTTCGTTTTCTGAATGAGCTTTAAGCCAACTTTTTCACTCTCTTCTTTCACTTTCATCAAGAGGCTTTTTAGTTCCTCTTCACTTTTTGCCATAAGGGTGGTGTCATCTGCATATCTGAAGTTATTGATATTTCTCCTGGCAATCTTGATTCCAGCTTGTGCTTCTTCCAGCCCAGCATTTCTCATGGTGTACTCTGCATATAAGTTAAATAAACAGGGTGACAATATACAGCCTTGACATACTCCTTTTCCTATTTAGAACCAGTCTGTTGTTCCATGTCCAGTTCTAACTGTTAATTCCTTACCTGCATATAGGTTTCTCAAGAGGCAGGTCAGGTGGTCTGGTATTCCCATCTCTTTCAGAATTTTCCACAGTTTATTGTGATCCACACAATCAAAGGCTTTGGCATAGTCAATAAAGCAGAAATAGATGTTTTTCTGGAACTCTCTTGCTTTTTCCATGATCCAGCAGATGTTGGCAATTTGATCTCTGGTTCCTCTGCCTTTTCTAAAACCATCTTGAACATTTGGAAGTTCACCGTTCACGTATTGCTGAAGCTTGGCTTAGAGAATTTTGAGCATTACTTTACTAGCATTATGTCAGAATTTATTTTTCTGGGCTCCAAAATCACTGCAGATGGTGACTGCAGCCATGAAATTAAAAGACGCTTACTCCTTGGAAGGAAAGTTATGACCAACCTAGATAGCATATTCAAAAGCAGAGACATCACTTTGCCAACAAAGGTTCGCCTAGTCAAGGCTATGGTCTTTCCTGTGGTCATGTATGGATGTGAGAGCTGGACTGTGAAGAAGGCTGAGCGCCGAAGAATTGATGCTTTTGAACTGTGGTGTTGGAGAAGACTCTTGAGAGTGCTTTGGACTGCAAGGAGATCCAACCAGTCCATTCTGAAGGAGATCAATCCTGGAATTTCTTTGGAAGGAATGATGCTAAAGCTGAAACTCCAGTATTTTGGCCACCTCATGCGAAGAGTTGACTCATTGGAGAAGACTCTGATGCTGGGAGGGATTGGGGGCAGGAGGAGAAGGGGACGACAGAGGATGAGATGGCTGGATGGCATCACTGACTTGGTGGTTGTGAGTCTGAGTGACCTCCAGGAGCTGATGATGGACGGGGAGGCCTGGCGTGCTGCGGTTCATGGGGTCGCAAAGAGTTGGACACAACTGAGCGACTGATCTGAGTCAGGTAAACCCCAGATTATAAGTGTAACCTTTAAATGCCCTGAAATTCATTTTTAAGATTTAAAAAAATACCCTGAAATGGTCCTAGACACATTTGGCTTCCCAGATTGCTGTGTGCTCACTGCCAGCGCTGAGTCCCTGCTGCTAAGGAGCACAGATTCAAGTGTGGAATGATAACACAGGTTGACATTTTGTCGATGAAGTGAGGCTTGTTCTAGAAGCAGATTGGGATGTAGGTGTTAGTGTTGAGGTGGTGTGAGGTAACCAGTAGGAGACTGAAGGTAGAATATGTGACTCCCAGGTACCCGAGGGGAGAGTGGAGCAAAGAAGAGTTTTGTCATCTCAACAAAAATGAATTCAGAAAAAAAGAGGAGAATGAGGAGGTTTGCTTGGTGTGTTAAAAAGCAAACAATGTAAGATGGCATGAATAAGCCCAGAGACACGGAATAATGTAAAAGGGTTAGCTCTCGCAAGTGATAAAAAACTCCAGATTTAGTAGAAAAATGAAATCTAGCTGATGCGGTATGTAAGCGACCTAAACAAGCGACCTTGTTTTATGTAAAGCTAAAACAAGAAGGTGGGAAACAAGGGATAGAAAAGTTGTCAGTCCTACAGAAAGAAGGGTTTAGCAATACCAGTGTCAACTGAACTCACTGCAAAAGCCTGAGAAGAGCAGTTCTTTGTATCATAAGCTAATGTGTCAGTAATGTAGCAATGTATCAACAATGTATCAAAATGTAGAAAAATCGGAAGGTTGATCCAAGTGGGAGAAGTTGACAGAGGGGCCCTCAGCAGACCACCAAGCAGGTTAGCCCAGAGAGAAGAGAAGGTGTGGAGGGCTTCCTAACTCAGTGCCACTGGCACCTGCTGCCATGTGGTTCTTCGTGGGCGCTGTCCTGTGCACTGTAGCAGGGTGAGCAGCGTCCCCAGCCCCTACCCACTGTGGCAAGCACAATGTTAGTTGAAGTTGCCAAACGTCCCTCGGGGGCCAGAATTGCCCCCAGTAGAGAACTGCTGATAGAAAGGATTTAAACGCTAGAACTGATGGATGTGCAGAAATTTGTGCCCAACAAACCTAAAGTATAGATTCTCAATTACACAGAACATTGAACAAAAACCGGCCACATATTAGGCCACAAAGAAAAATCCCAAGTTTCGAAAAGTTAATTTTATAGACCAGATTCTCAGACCACAGTGCAACCTGGACAGAACCTAAGAGTGAAAAGACAGCTAAAAATATCCACCAGAAAACGCTAGGGCTCCCTTCTTTATGATGCTGGTTGAAGAGGAGACCAGCGTTCATTCTGTGAATGAAAGAAGACTGCCAAACACTACCCATGGATGAGGCGAAACCAGCTCACAGGAGGAACAAAGTGCATAGCCTTACCCATTTATTAGAGAACAAGAAAAAGAAATGAATTCAGCTTTCAACTCAAGAAACCAGGAAAATAAAGTTAAGGCGAATCTATTTTTGCTTTTTGCAAATATGATTATGAGAAATGAGAACACAGTATTTTAAAAGGGATCTGGCTTTGGATATGAAAACTTTACAAATAATAACATGCATGTACAGTTTGATGGTGGTAAATTTGAAGTGAAGTCTCTCATTCGTGTCCAACTCTTTGTGACCCCATGGACTAGCCTACCAGGTTCCTCCGTCCATGGGATTTTCCAGGCAAGAGTACTGGAGTGGGTTGCCATTCCCTTCTCCAAAGCAAATGATAAGACCAAGTCGCTGATGTGAGTGGTTTATAAAGAAGGCATAAATGACCAGAATTGGCCTTGGAGGTAGAAAACTTGCACAGACCAGCAACTTTAGATGAGATGGAGAAGGAAGTCAAAATTTATCTTCTTGAACTTCTCTGGTGGTCCAGTGGTTAAGAATCTGCCTGCCAGTGCAGAGGACTGAGGATCGTCCCTGGTCTGGGAAGGTCCCTCATGTGGCAAAACAACTGAGCCCGTGAGCCATAGCTGCTGAGTCTGCACCCTAGAGCCTGCGCTGCACAACGAGAAACGCCACTGCAAGAAGTCTGCACGCCGGAACTGGAAAGTAGCCCCTGCTCGGCACAGCCAGAGAACGGGCACACAGCAACAGAGGGCCAGCCAGTGTGTAAATAACATTTAAATAAAAAAGGTTTTTTTAAAAGCAGCACTGGGGTGAATTACAGCAAACTTTCATGAAACAGATAATTCCTGTGTTAAATGGAGCAACCATTCACTACACAAACTTACTGTGCACCTGCTGTGTACCAGACATTGTGATGGCGGTGAGGCATGTTGTCCTTTAGTCCCTCAGTCGTGTCTGACTCTTTGTGATCCCCTGGACTATAGCCCACGAGGCTCCTCTGTCCATGAGATTTCCCAAGCAAGAATACTGGAGTGGGTTACCATTTCCTCCTCTAGGGGGTCCTCCCAACTCAGGGATCGAACCCACATCTCTGGCATTGGCAAGCAAATTCTTTACTGCCTAGGAACCATCTGGGAAGCCCCAGGGTCTTTGTAGCCCAGTGTTTTAACTTAGATGCTCACAGGTAGTGTCAAGAGTCCTTCATGTGCTGTTAACATGCTTTGGCTCCAGTATGTATTTCCTATAGGTGTTAATGAGCAGGGAGGAAGAGTCCCTTTCCTCTTCAGGAATGTGTGGTGGGATATTCTGGAAATGTATGACTGCACACCTTGACTGCTGCTGGGAGATGCCACTTGGAACCAGGTCAGCACTTTCTTTAGACTCACTAATGTGTGCAGTTACATTTGTGCAGCATTGAGCATCACATGACTGAAGGTCGTGCTGTGTACCTTCTTCATCCATTCTCTTAGCGTTTCCCATTTTGAATGACACAGTAATTCATAGATTGAATTGATGAAATTAATATTTGTAGGCATCAAAGTTGTTAGATTGTCAAATACTGTCTTTATTTCCTTGGGAGTTCTATAGTTATCTTAGAAACAGTTGCTCTAACACAGATAGACTGCCAGTTATCTTGCCAGCAAAACTGGATTTATTCAGGATCAACAAAGAATTGCAATTTCAGGTCTGCAACCTCATGGAGCCCAGGCAAGTCCCTGGCTGGCCAGGAGAGAACTCTTTAAAAGGAGAAGGGGAGGTTGGGAGAGCTGGAGCCAACAGAGTCTGGAGGAATCCAGGGTTCCTCTGGTGGCTTCACATTGCTGGGTTGGGACACTGCCTCATTGGTTGAACTCTGGGAAGTGGGGGAAGAGTCTGTCCCTTTCTTGTCTGGCTGTCCCTACTGTCAGGACATGAGACTACCACTGCTGGCCTCCTGACTCTGTTTCATTGAGGTTTCTGTTTACTAACTTTCACAAAACAATGTCTATTGTGTTCTCAGAAATAGCATGTAGAGGGAAAGGCCAGGCCTGGCAGCCAGACTTTCAGAGGCACTCAGCCTCATGAGGAGGAAGAGGCCACGCAGGGCTGCAGAGACTGGCAAGTGTCCTGGTCCCTACTGGTGCGGACACAGGATGACCCGTTCATTCTGCTCCTGGGTCTGTGGCCAGGAGTTTGGAAGGGTGTGGTGGGAGTGACCTGTGTCTGCCCTACAAGTTGGGGTCCTCAGCTGGGAGGACCAGGAGGCCCGGGAGTGGTTTGGTGTCAGGGCTGGAGTCTTGGGGAGGGATTTTCTCAAATCAGAAAGTTGGTGCTGGCTGTCAGTAGGGGCATGAGCTGGGCTGTGGACCTCTGTGTGGACATTCCCTGTGGCCTGGGCTTCCTCATGGCGGGGGAGGTGGGGTTCTGGTTAGTCAGACTTCTTACTTGGCGGGGGTTGAGGGGACGCTCAGGGCTCTAGGATTGAGTGACCCAGGGAGAATGGTGAGAGCCTGCCTCAAGCCTGCACTCACGCAGCCTCACTTTGGATGCTGTCTCATGTGTGGTTCCCAGTGAGTCACTAGGGTCGGCTTTAAGAGGTGGGGACAAAGACCCTTTTCTTTTAGGAGGAAGGCATGTCAGAGTTTGGGGATGTGTTCTAAAGTGCTTGTGTGGGTCTGGACACAAGTAGACCCTGGGTAGGTGCCGCCTGCCTTGTCTTCCCTCCCACCCTCACCAGGCCCCACTGTGGCGCTGGCGGTACAATGGAGACGCTCCCTCCTGGGGCCAGTGCTCAGTGTGCTTCTGCGTTGTGAGGGTTACGTAAACAGAGGGTGACACGGAGCTCTGACCTTGAGGGGCTTCTGCTCTGCCAGCCCAAGTCCCCTAGAGTCCACATGCCCAAGGCTGAGTGGAAGCACGTGGTTGACCACCACAGTGCCTGTGGGGAGCAGCACCAGAACCCCGGGTTCACTCGCACTTTGCAGGCAGTGATTGAGTTCAGAGAGATTTTCGTAAACACATCAAGATTCCAAAGCTCTTTGCCTCTTTGGTACTTCTTCTTCCGGCCCTGGCAGGTCTGATGTCTCGTTCCTGCTGCCCCACAGGCCTCTCTACCTGCTCTTGGGCCATCACCACGTCTTTGTTGTTACTGTGGCCTTGCAGAATAGCTTGACATTTTTTTAGTTTCTCTAAAGAAGAAAAAAACAGAAATGTTAATCTACATGTGCCGAGAAAAACCAGTAGACTTTTTGTAAACCATTAGAAATGTTAGTAGGTATGAGGTTAGCCTGCAGACTGGGGGCGTTTCTTACCCAGCAGTCCACCAGAAAGTGTAGTGACAACAAGATACTTTTGATAGTAGCAAGAAAAATGGTAAAATGTTTCAGGATTAATTAACCAGGAGTACAGAAGACCTCCACAGAGAAGAACATCAGTTAATAAAGGATGTGGGAGAGAACCACATGCTCACAGTGCTCACAGATGTCTTATCTTCCCAAATTAATCCTGGACACTTTTTCAACATGGTTGTGAAGTTGTCTCTTGACAGCAGGGACCGTGTCTGGTTTGCTACCCTGTCCCCAGCATTGAGAACAAAGCTTGGCTCAGAGAAGACTTTCAGTAGGCGTTTGTGGGCTGCATCAGGCCCAGCCACGTGCCCAGCAGACTCTGTGCCCTGCCTTTCCTCTTGACAGCACCATGAGCCTATTGCCATGGACTTAACCTTCATGTCCATGATTGATGGTTGGGACCACTGTGGATTCTACCACTGCTCTGTGGCTGGTGTGTAGGTTCTGTTTCCATTTTTTATTAATGTGGATAAAACACATCATTTTCATCTGGCTTTTTGCCATGAGTTTTTTGTTTTTTTTTTAATTGAAGGATAATTGCTTTTACAGAATTTTGTTGTTTCTTGTCAAACTTCAACATGAGTGAGCCATAGGCATACATATGATCCCTTCCTCTTTAACCTCCCTCCCATCTCCCTCCCCTCTAGATTGATACAGAGCCCCTGTTTGAATTTCCTGAGCCATACAGCAAATTCCCGTTGGCTATCTATTTTGCATATGGTAATGTAAGTTTCCATGTTACTCTTTCCATTCACCTTGCCCTCTCCTCCCCACTCCTCATGTCCATAAGTCTATTCTCTGTCTGTTTCTCCACTGCTGCCCTGTAAATAAATTCTTTAGTACTATTTTTCTGGATTCTGTATGCCTGTGTTAGAATACAGTATTTACCTTTCTCTTTCTGACTTACTTCACTCTGTATAATAGGCTCTAGGTTCATCCACCTCATTAGAACTGACATTTGTGTTCCTTTTTATGGCTGAGTAATACTCCATTGTGTATATGTACCACAACTTCTTTATCCATTCATCTGCCAATGGATATCTGGGTTGCTTCCATGTTCTAGCTATTGTAAATAGTGCTGCAATGAACAATGGGATACATTTCCATGAGTTTTTAAAGCCCTTTGAAATGAAGTTTAGAACATAAGAGAGTTTATTTGACAGTATTTTAAAAGTCAACATTTATGGACTTTGCCAGTGGCTCAGTGGTAAAGAATCCACCTGCCAATGCAGGAAACGCAGATTCGATCCCTGATCCAGGAAGATACCCACATACCTCAGAGCAACTAAGCCATGTGCTGCAACTGCTGGGCCTGTGCTCTAGAATGGCAGCTACTGAAGCCCAAGCACCACAGAGCCCATGCTCCGCATCAAGAGGAGCCACTGCAACACGAAGCCTGCACACCACAGCTGGAGAGCGGCCCCCACTCGCTCCAACTAGAGGAAAAACCTGCACAGCAATGAAGACACATCACAGCCAATAAACAAGGGAAATTATTTTTTAAAATAAAAAAATAAAACCAGTGTTTATTAAGGCTACAGGCCTATTTTTTTCTCTATGCTTTTATGTACAATTTTTATTATTCTCTTTATAAGTTTAGTCAGTTTTGATCTTTCACCCATAAGACAGTCCTTGGTCAATTCAAGATGATCAGACTGTATGTACCCTTTTGACATGTACCATGCACCCATATACAATTTTAATCTCCTCATGCAGCTTGAAAACCTAGTTTTTAGTAGAGACCTTTTTCATTTTAAGCATCTTAACTATCTGACTAAATCAAACTTTCTCAAGTAGATATAGTCACTCAAAATCACACGTGTGGAAAGTTACCACACTTCCCAAGCCTTCTGCCAGGAAGTGGCTTCCATGGGATGAGGAACTTGGTTTTGTTTACTGCTGTACCCTTGGGACCTAGAATAGTCCCTGGCAGTCAGTAAACTTGCATAAGGGAAGAAATGTTTGCAATCTTAGTAAATTTCTCATACCTTTTCCCTAAAAAAAAAAGTGTAAACTCAGTAACTCAGATACACCTTTTAAATTGGAATCAAAGCTGAAGTCTAAGATTAAATTGCCAAGTTTTCTTAAATACTGCCAACAACTTAACTGCCAAATACACAGATTATTCTGTGAAGCTAAACACAATAATATCAAAATCTAAATCTCCCTGAGGGCTTAGAGACACCACTGAGGTGATAGGGAAGTCATCTCAGGCCTGTCGAGGTTGTCATCTGGGGGGTGTCATGTGGGCTGGGGTGTGGAGAGCTGGGATGCTGCCAAGCCAGGGCCTCCTTTGACCCATATGCTTTCTTCTTCTGGTCCCTGTGGACTGAGCCAGCTCAGGCCTTCCAATCTAATCTGAGCAGGAAGGTCTTGTCCACCTGGTGGGACTCGGCCAGTCTGTCTACCTCTGGTTCTCCCCTCATTTGTCAGTTGTCCTGGACTAGAATGCTCAGAAATGTTAAAATGCCTGTCAGATTTGGCTCACATTTCATATTTTTGTCTGCCTTCAAGGTCACAACACTAATGCTGTCTTCTTAGCTGACTTTGAGAAGATTATAACTTTTTTTTGATAGGTGACCATAGCGGGCTACAGTCTACAGTGTTGCAATGAGTTGGACATGACTAAAGTGCTTTAGTATGCATACGTATGGTCCGGGCTTCTCTGGTGGCTCAGTGGTAAAGAATCTGCCTGCTAATACAGGAGACATGGGTTCAGTCCCTGGTTCAGGAAGATCCCCTGGAGAAGGAAATGGCAACCCATCCAGCCCATCCAGTATTCTTACTGGAAAATCTCATGGACAGAAGAGCCTAGTGGGCTACAGTCCATGGGGTCACAAAGAGTCGGTCATGAATTAGTGGTTGAGCATGCCCTTCAAATACATATGATCAAATTGCTTTCTGACAAATTGCTGTTATGATTTGTGGGACCTGGGACTCCTTCAGAGCAGCAGGTTTCACTTCATCTTTGGTAGCAAAGTAGTGCACCACTCTTTTAGATTTAATAATTGCCAGCTGTAAAAGGACGTATTGTTTTAAATTTTGTATTTTTTAAATTACTTTTAGTTTTAAGATTTCTGTACATGAAGTTTGGAAAGTTGCGTTTTCTTCATTTGTATTAGTCTGGCTGGACTCTTGAAAGGGTATCAAAGTGACAGTTTTCATTAATGTGTCCTTTTTTAACTGGAAGAAACTTGTAGAATAAAATAAACAAAGCCCATGTCGTATTGCCCTTAAACACCAGGGTGTTGTATGTCTGTTGGGCTGGTGGTTCTCCAACTTGTATGTTGGAGCCTCGGTTCAGTTCAGTTCAGTTCAGTTGCTCAGTCGTGTCCGACTCTGCAACCCCATGAACTGCAGCACGCCAGCCAGGCCTCCCTGTCCATCACCAACTCCCAGAGTCCACCCAAATCCATATCCATTGAGTTGGTGATGCCATCCAACCATCTTATCCTCTGTCGTCCCCTTCTCCTGCCTTCAATCTTTCCCAGCATCAGGGTCTTTTCAAATGAGCTGGAGCCTCACATGACAGTAAGTAGTGAGGACACTTGAAAGAAAGGGGACCTGTGTGCACTGTTGGTAGGAATATAGATTGGTGCAGCCACAGTGGAGAACAGTATGGAGGTTCCTTAGAAAACTGAAAATAGAGCTACCGTGTGATCCAGCAATCCCACTCCTGGGCATGTATCTGAAGAAAACGAAAACACTGATTCAGATGTTCATAGCAGCACTATTTACAGTAGTGCAGATGTGGAAGCAGTCTAAGCGTCTATCAGCAGATGAGTAAGTAAAGAAGTGGTACATGTATACAGTGGAACATTACTCAGCCATAAAAATCGAAAACTTGCCTTTGGAGACAATATGGGTGGACATGGGGGATATTATGCTTAGTGAAATAAGAGGCAAATACTGCATGGTTCCCTTATATGTGGAATCTAAGAAATAAACTAGTGAATATAACAAAAGAGAAGCAGATTCACAGATACAGAGATCAAACTAGTAGTTACCAGCAGGGAGAGGGGAAAGGCAAACAGAGCTAGGGGATTGAGAGACACAAACTGCTGGGTGTAAAATGGGCAAGACAAGGACTCCCCTGTCTTCGCTAAGACTCTGCTCTCCCAGTGCAGGGAGCCAGGTTTGATCCCTGGCCTGGGAACAAGATCCCACATGCTGCAACTAAGAGTTCGTGTGCCACTACTAGAGATCCCGAATCCTGCAACTGAGGCCTGGCACAGCCAATAAGCAACAGATGAATATTTTTTAAAAATAAAGTTAAGATTCAAGGATATATTGCACAGCACACAGAATATAGCCAATATTTTTAAGTAACTATAAATGGAGTATAATCTTTGCCAAAAAGAAGTGAAGACACTTGTTTGAGTTTGAACATAATAGAAACTTACTTTTCTGTGCAATAGGGGAGGGCCTATCTTTGATCTGGGAGGGCCTGTAGCTGAGCAGCATGGCAGAGGCCTTGACCAGAGCAGACCCTTCCTCCCATGCCCAAGCAGCTCTGCTGGGGTGAACCCTGTGAATTCCGCTGCCCGCTCGCAGGTGCCAGTCAGTGTTATGCCCAGGTGGAGGATCCTTCTGCGGCTGCTGCCTCAGTGCCGCAGGCTGGCCTGGACCTGGACCGCCCTTCGTGCGGACAGCGCCATCTGCTGGCTGCTTTTCCTGGCTTCCTGGGTGTCTGTGGCAGTGCCGGTCACCTTGGCACTCTTTCCTCCTATCTTTTTTTTTTTTAATTTATTTTAATTGGAGGCTAATTACTTTACAATATTGTGGTGGTTTTTGCCATACATTGACATGCATCCGCTATGGGCATACATGTGTTCTCCGTCCTGAACCCCCCTCCCACCTCCCTCCCCATCCCATCCCTCTGGGTCATCCCAGCGCACCAACCCTGAGCACCCTGGCTCATGCATCGAACCTGGACTGGCGATCTGTTTCACATATGGTAATATACGTGTTTCAATGCTATTCTCTCTGATCATCCCACCCTCGCCTTCTCTCACAGAGTCCAAAAGACTCTTCTACACATCTGTGTCTTTCCCCCATCTTTACTCATGAAATGTTAGTCACATGGAGTTGCCTTGCCACCCCCCCCACCCCCACTTCTTCCAGTTTCTTCCATCGTAGACAGTGCACGTATTTTCAAAACTTTTGACACAAATTTCAAAATTCTCTTTTAGAACAGTTGTAGCTAGTTAGATTCCATATTGAAGGTTTAACCAGACTTGGTAGTGAGAAGGACTACACATCTGTATATTCTGTTGATAAAATTTTGACTTGTTCTTGGTATTCATTGCGGGCATTCTGAAAGCCCCCGAAGTTGAAAGAGTGGAAGCGTGACCCCCACGACCTGGATCAGGCAGCAGTGAGCTTGGCTGCAGTGTGTTCCACCCCGCTGTGGGTCCTCGAAAGAGACCTTGGAGAATTGGCTTCCCGCCAAGACTGACGTGGCTGTGGCCTTGGTCGTCTCCCTGGAACTCTCTAGGGCCTCTGCTGCGTTTCGTCCGGGTCTGCTGTAGGGAGCGTGGCAGACCTGCCCAGAAGCTGTGTCGGGGACACCAGTCAGTGAGCGGCTCGGGCCGCTCCTGGCCCCGTCCCCTCAGGACTGGCTGGCTCCAGGAGTCCTTGGCTTGTCGCAGTGTCACTCCAGTCTCTGCCTCCAGTTCACAGGGGTTCACCTGGCTGCCCCTTAGAGCCTCTCCACTCCCCCCTTTTCAGGACACCCTTCTCGAGACCCCTAACATGATGACATCTGTGAAGACCCTGTGTCTAAGTAAGGCCCCGTGTGCAGGCCTGGAGTAGGACCTGGGCCCTCCTGAGGACACGTCCGACCTCTGCACGTGCTGGCCACACCATGATGGCTACCGGGCTTGTCCCTGTGGCCCAGCCTCGCTTGTTCAGGTTCCCTTGTGGAGAAGCGTTTCAAGCTTGCAATGTCCTGTCTCTTGCTCTCTCCCCCTAGGTCACAGAACCTGCTCCCCACAGTCGCCTCCACCTCAGGACATGCGGCTCTGCTTGGCCGGTTGCTCAGGTGAGAACCGTCACCTCTCCCAACCCTTCCCACGCCCAGCCAGACCCTCTGCACAGCCTGTGCTCCCGAGGCTCTTGTCCACATGCCCCGCCCTCCTCGGCGCCACAGTCATTCAGTCCACCCTGCACACCATCAGAGGGCCTGTCCTGAGCTGAAGCCTCTGCCCTCCTGCTCACCTTCCCAGGACTTCCTGCCCCCCAGGAAGACCACTGTGTTCACCTGGACTGTGAACTGGTGTGACCTGCTCTGTGCCCCCATGGCGCCCCCACCCTGCTGTCCCTCTGCACACAGCACCACTGTCCTACTGCCTGTGGGTGGCACAGGCAGCTGCCCCCGCCCCCGTCATCCTCTGTCCCCACCTGGTTCCCTCATCTCGTTTACCTGAGTGCGCACTGACAGGCGATAGCAGTGTCCACCTCTGCACTGCATGCGGATGTGAGCCGGTCCTGGCACCGCCCCTCCAAGCCCTCCTGTGTCCTTCCTGCCTAAGACTGGCCTCCTGGCAGGCTCAGTGTCACATGGCCCTGGGACCCACCAGCTGCACACTTGCCCTCTGTCATGTTACCCTGCCCGAGTCTCCTGTGTGCTATCTGGTGTCCCTTCTGTTTGTGGTCCTGGGAAAGCCCCAGGGCCCAGGACAGTGTCCTGCACATGTAGACTTTACTAGCTGTTGCTCAGTGAGTGAGGAAGAGACCCAAATGCCTGCAAACGAGCTGACGCATCTGGCCAGGCAGGTACTAATGTGTGATTTCCAGGCAGGTGCGGAGTGCTACGTAGTATTTGTCTTAGACTGTAGTGAAGAGTGGTTTTTACTTTCCATGTGGAAATAACATATTTTAAAAGGTATATGGGTGCTATGGAGTTAAGGGGACAGCAGTGCTCTGACTTAGTGACTGATGCTTCTCTGCTTTTGTTTTCCCAGACACCATTTGCGTTTGACTCAAGACGATCTGATGTTTTATAAGGAATTCATTCACCATGATGGCGACACAGACACTGAGCATAGACAGCTATCCGGATGGGCAACAAGTGAGCGCCGCACCCCGCCCACACCCTGAGCCGCCCCCCCCCCCGACCTGGCGCTGGAGCACCAGCGATGCCTGCCTGTGTGTTCACACACGTCCCCCTGCGGGTGCAGGTTCAATGTTAAATGCTCGATGCATTTATTACATCTTGGTGCTCTGAAGGATTATCTGTAGAATTGTTCAAGTTGTTTCCTAAATAACACCAAGATTCAGTAATTTTGAGTCCCCTAAATCCGAGTTTCTTGGGAATTTACCTTTTTAATGTTAGTGTTAGTAAACGTTGGTTTTACAGAAAAGCTGGTTGTGGTGATGATCGCAGACTCCCGTGTTGAGATTTGGAGGCTGTGCCCTCCCTTTCCAAGTTAGGTCTTTCCTTGATGGACAGTTTTGTGCCATTCCTGGGATGTTTCCCATTGCAGCAATTTTGTTTTTGTTGACTTTTCAAATTAAGTGTTTTTACTTCTCAGAGATAGGGAATTCTGTTTCAGGCTGCTCTCTTCACCAGAATTCCTCTGCTGATTCCAAGTGATCTTGTTTCTCAGAGGCACATCTAATGGCGTCCCTGTGGGCTTCTTGGGGCTCTGTGCCCTGGGGCCCCTGGACCCTCACGTGTTCTCACCTCTGCTGCCCCTGCAGCTGACCCCCGCCCTGAGGCAGTGAGTCCAGGGAGGGCTGGGCCAGTGCTTGTAATAGCTCCGCACCTCCCAGGATGTGGAAAACTGTTGTGAGTGTTCCTTCCAGTAAACATTTGATTTTCTACAATATAGACCAACCACATCTACTTAGACAGCCATCTGAGGGCAAACAGATTGCTCTTTTTTCACAATCATTTTTAAAAACCCGAAATAAATCTTAAGCTTTATAAAAAATAATCCTGTCAGACTTTTCTCCAGAAATACTGTGTTTGACTGGGCTTTTTTAGTCAGTTGCTTTTGGTTTTGGTTTATTTTTTAAGAGAGAAACTATTCCCAAGTATGCCGTTTCATCCAGAGGCTTCATGGAGTGACCTTCTGGCTCTGTTCTGTAGGAGAGATGAGAACAAAGCTAGAGCCAGGCTGCAGGGCTGCAGCCCCGAGCGCCAGGCTGCCCTCCTGGCAGGACAAAGGTTCTTCTATCGACTGAGGATGAGTCCCCACCCAGGCTCCCCCAAGAGTCTACCTCCTTGAGGGGCAAGGGGTAGCAGCTGGGGGTGGGGCAGGTAGATCCCAGACAGCCCAGCCCTGAAGAAGCCAGGGCACTGATCTGCTCTGGGATAAAAGAAGTTAATGCAGTGGTTTTATTTGTAAATTGATTTCTTTTATGTTTAGGGATTTAAATATTCTTCCCCTAAATTCCAAATAGCACAGCCAGCCAAAGCAATTTCAATGATAATAGCTTTAAGACTTCCTCTTATGTTTAAAACTGTTTCTTTAAACACAGCTGGTCTTTGCTTTCTAGATGCAGTGACTTTCCTTAAAGTTTTATACCTTGTGTATTCCTGAATTTAAGCACTGGTAAGGGAGAATTCCAGCCCCATCACACATATGGAGTGTCTTGGGCTTGAGTTGTTTTTGTGACAAGATAAGAGAGCGTGGACTGTTTGTTTATCCTTGTCCAACCACAGCATTACCCACCCACTGTGAGGATGTTACGGCAAGGAGAGGCGGACGGGTCAGATCTCATGTGCCCCGGTTCCCTTCAGAGGTTTTGAAAATAATAAATGTTTCACACATCAGTCCTCTCAATTTTTAAATGGTTTGGAAGTCTGACGTTTTATTTTTTTTTTTTGCCATTTAAAAGCATGTTATTAGTACATTTGAAGGAGCCTTGCTGGTGGTATTCCTTACGTACTGTTGCCATTATATAACCATGTGGCAGTTTGCCATTCCACTGCTTTGAGAATAGAATACTTGGCAGCAACTTACTTTGTTTTTAGTAACAAAAATACTCTTCCTCCTCTCACAGATGCAGGTAGTCACAGAGTTAAAAACGGAGCAAGACCCCAACTGCTCTGAACCAGATGTGGAAGGAGTGAGCCCTCCCCCAGTGGGGTCCCAGACGCCAATGGATGCAGACAAACAGGCCATTTATAGGTAGCGGTGAGATGTGAAGTGTGTGGGTGTTCGTTCAGAGGAGTGATGAGGATGGAGGCCTGGTTAAACCGAAAGTGAGCTGTTGGCTGGGCGGAGCAGTGGGCTGGAATGTGATAATGCTGGGGTGAAAATTTTCTCAGGTTACCATGTTATTGCTAATATCCTTTTTAAAATAAAGTTTTGGAATATAAGTGTACATTTTAGTCAACCTTACAAAAAGCAGTCTTGAAGCCCAGCTGGTTGTACTAGAGATTTCTGCCACAAAGAAGGAAAAACAGCAAGTCTACCCAGTTTCTCCCAATAAACAGAAGATGGGGTGCTTCGGAGCTCTCCTTATGAATGGAGAATCAACTCTGCTACCAAAGCCAGACAAAGACAATACAGAAAAAGAAAAGTGAAGACCAGTCAGTATGCTTCATGAACTTTGGCATAAAAATCATTAGTAAAATATTAACAAAATCGAGCAGCATGAAAAGAGAAGAATATTAGTGACAGGTGGAGTTTATCCCAGGAAGTGAGACTTGTTCATCGTTCAGAGATCAACCAGTGAGCCATATGACATGATCGTATCAAGGGATGCCCAGAAGCCTTTGACTGAAGTCAACAGCCAGTTATAACTAAAAACCATCAGTGCAGCAGTCATAGAGGGGAGCTTTCTTAACCTGATGTAGGGAAACTACAAAAAAACCTATAGCTTACATCATACTTAATGGTGGAAGATGGAATGTTTTCCCCAAGTCTGGGGACAAGGCAGAGGTGTCCACCCTGACTCCTCCTGTTCATCTCTGTGACAAAAGTTTAGCCGGTTCAGTGAGGCAAGACAAGGAAAAGACATATCCAGTTAGAAAGGCAGAAATTAAATTGGCTTTATGCACAAATGACGTGATTGTCTATGTATAGAAAATCCCAAAGTTTACCAAAGAACTTCCAGAATGAAACAATTGAGTTTAATAAGGTCACAGGTTGCAACAGCAACACATAGAAACCAGTCCTATTTTTATACCAATAGTGTACAATTGAAAACTGAAGTTAAAAAGATAATACCGTTATGAGAGCTCCAAAAAATTTTTGGTGTAAATCTGACAAAACACATGCAGAAACTTTATGCTGAAAACTGTAAAACACCCATGCAAGCAGCCAGAGAAATCCTTAATAAAAGGGCATGCCGTGTTCATGGATTGGAAGATTCAACATAGTAAAGACTTCCTAAAATTGATCTTTAGCTCTGCAGCAGTTCCAGTGAAAATCGTAGCAGGATGTATTTATATTATATATATAGACAAGTTGATTGTAAATTTTATATGGATGTCAAAGAACTAGACCTGCTGAAACAATTTTGAGAAAGATGAAGTTGGAAGAATTTGTCTACTTGATTTTCTCAGTGGAGGAGAGGTAGACTCTTCAACAAATGGCGCTGGAGCAGCTAGCTGGACAGCCATGAGCAGAGAGAAAACCCTTGCCCTAAGCTCACATCTGACACAAAAATCTACTCAAAGTGGAATATGGATCTAATGTAAACTCCGGAGTTAGCCAACTGGTGATAACCATACAATGGAATATTATGCGGCCAGAAAAAACAACTAGGTACTGACCAATACATGTTCTAACACTGACAAGCCTTGAGAACATCATGCTAAGTGAAAGAAGTCAGACACTGAAGGTCACATACTATATGACTCCATTTGTATAAAGTGTCTAGAACTGGCAATCTGTAAGACAGCAGGATTAGTGCTGACCTGGGGCTGGGGTTTGGAGGAGAAAGGAGAGTGTAGCTACGAACAGCTACAGGGTTTCCTTGGAGCGTGAACATATTATAAAATTGCCTATGGTGGTGGCTGCACAACTCTGTGAATATACAAAAATCCACTGAGTTATTAACTGTAAGTGGGTGAATTGTGTGGCATGTGAATTATATCTCAGCAAAGCTCTTATATAAAACAGTGTGTATATACATACTAAAGTGTTTTCATGAAAACGTAGAACACATATTTTAACATTTCCCCCTCCCCAGGCATCCACTATTTCCATTATTAGCTTTGTTGTTCGAAAAATGTGAACAGTCTACACAGGGCTCAGAAGGCACGACTTCTGCCAGTTTCGATGTGGACATTGAGAACTTCGTGAGGAAGCAGGAGAAGGAGGGAAAGCCTTTCTTCTGTGAAGATCCAGAAACTGACAATTTAGTAAGTGAAATTGTGATTTTCATTTTTATTTCTTCTAAATTTAACCTGTTCAATAAAATGTACATTTCTAATTAGAACTTTTGATTGTTTTTGGTTTTGCTCAAGAGGGGAATTTTCCAATTCTTGAGATCAGCCAGGTCTCCAGCATTCTCCCGTGACCCCTTCTGTAGTAATCCAGGCAGATGGCTTGAGCCTGTGACCTGAGTGGGCCAGGAGTTCAGTCCCTCCCGAGTGTTTGGGAAGGTTCTCTGGGATCGTCATGTCCCCTGCCTTACTTCTCAGGCAGTGTGTCTGAGCCCAGCTTCAGCTCTCAGCTCTTCCTTGATCGTGGATCCTGGCTTTGCTCTGGAGGCCAGCCCTGGTGGTGGGTGACAGACTGTGTGAAGACCTGGGGCGGAGTGGGCCGGGGCATGAGCACAGAGCAGGGACGGGCTTAACAGAGCCTCTGACACCCCTCACGGCCTCCTTGGCCTTTCTGTCTGAGCCAGCCCGGCTCATGAGGGCACCTTCCTCCCACGGGCAGTGCTGCCAAGCTCTGGGTTCTCTGTGCTTTCTGAAGGCCGCAGAGAGTTCCTTGGGGTGACGTCTCTACGGTGCCCCAGGGGAGCGGTGCCCTCCAGCGCTGGCAGCTCTGGCATCCTGTGTCTGGGACGTGTTCCTCCACCAGATCCCCCCTGGAGTTGGCCAGCTCTCAGACCACAGCCCGAGGCCCCTCATCAGCAGGGAAGGGCTTTTGGAAAACTTCCCTGGATAAACTGCCCTGGTCTTAGGTGTTGTTTTTAATTTCTCAGTATGTCTTCACCCTTAAAACTAGATAGATATTCTAGATAAGGTGTCTGGCTTCGAGTCTGAGTCCTCATTTTGGAAATGGAACCAGTAGCACCCACCCTCTGGGGATGAAGGCCATGTGTGCTCCCTGCCTCTGGCCCTCCACGTGCTGCCATCAGTGAGGAGGGAGCAGGAGTGCCAGTGTGGGCCAGGCTGGCAGGGACTGGGGCCCTCCTGCCGGACGCCCCACACAGGGCCAGCGGGGCTGGCGCATGGTCATTCTTGGCATCAGCTGGCTGGCTGGCTCATTCCTCGGAGATGCCTGAACTGCCGCCACCAAGGTCACGGGGATGCAGCTGAGTTTTAGGTTGTGGGTTCACAGGAAGTGGTGTTTGTGGTACTGGTTCATCCCTAGTGTCCACGTTATGTACTACTGGGAGGCAGATTACTCCCAAATTTAGTGCCTTTGTATAAAACTAAAGAACTTTTTAGGAAAACTGTAAGAGAAAATCTTTAGGATCTGGGGCTAATCTAGGGCCAGGCAGAGAGTTCTCAGACTTGACACCAAAAGCAGAATCCATTGCAAGCAGAGTTGGTAAGTTGAACTTCTTCAAAATTAAGAAGCGCCTGGGAGATGGGCACAGGTTCATCCTCGTTTACAGATGAAGGAACAGGAGCAGACTGAGGGTGAGTCACCCAAGGGGACCGAGGTTGAGCCCGGCAGCTCCCAGACTGCGCCTGCCATCTCCCCCGCTACTCACCAGCTGAGCCCGACAAGAAGCCACAGGGCAGCGCGGCTGTGGTGCTTGCTGGCTCTGCAGACTCTGACGTCTTCCTCCTCCTGGTCCTGGCAGCCCAGGCGGCCGTGTCTGTACAGGAGACTTGTGTGGTGATGATGGCCGCTTACCCTCATGCTCCCTGGTTCTTGTCTGAAAGTTTCGATTTTCTTGCCTCTAGATGGTAAAAGCCATCCAGGTTCTGCGTATTCATCTTCTTGAGCTGGAAAAGGTTAATGAACTCTGCAAAGATTTCTGCAGTCGCTATATTGCTTGTCTAAAAACGAAGATGAACAGCGAGACTCTCCTGAGTGGGGAACCCGGCAGCCCATATTCCCCCGTCCAGTCCCAGGTATTTACGTCCGGGCTGCACGCCTGTTGGGTCACTGCGGTGTCGGCAAGGGTGAAGCATGTCCAAGGCCACTAGCCCTGTCGAGATCAGGGTGGGCAGGGGCTGTACTCGGCTGTCCTACTCTGAGGAGCCCTCAGGTCTCCAAATATGGCCTGTGCTGGGAACACACATGGCCCCTCAGGCCAGAGAGACCGCCCGCCTGGGCTCCACGCCGTGGACCAAGTGGACCTGACTGCGTCCCACCCCAGAGCCCAAGGTGGAGCAGCAGTCATTTCTTTGTTTCTCTTTTTGTAAATGAATGTATTAAATTGTGGTAAAGCACACAACACAGAATTGACCATCTTGACCATTTTAGAGTGCACAGCTCGGGCGTTAAGCAGCCTCACAGGGTTCTGCAGCCATCCTCACCATCATCTCCAGAACGTGCCATCCTCCTAGCCTGAAGCCCCGTCCCCATGAAACTGACCCCTCGCCCTCCCTTCCCAGCTTGAAGCCCTGTCCCCTCCCAGCCTGAAGCCCCGTCCCCGTGAAACTGACCCCTCGCCCTCCCTCCCAGCCTGAAGCCCCGTCCCCGTGAAACTGACCCCTCGCCCTCCCCTCCCAGCCTGAAGCCCCGTCCCCATGAAACTGACCCTTCGCCCTCCCCTCCCAGCCTGAAGCCCCGTCCCCATGAAACTGACCCTTCGCCCTCCCCTCCTAGCCTGAAGCCCCATCCCCGTGAAGCTGACCCCTCACCCTCCCCACCCGCAGCCCCTGGCCCCTCCATCCTGCTTTATGTCTCCAGGAACTCGACTGATGTAGGTGCCTCGTGTGGGGGCAGTCATGCTGCGTGTTTCCTTCTGTGTATTTTACTTAACATAATGTCCTGGAGTTCATCCATGTTGAGGCACTGTTGTACTCAGCCTCTGAAAGGCGTGCTGACATTTCACTGTGGTTGTCTTTCACATTAGCCGTCAGGGAAACAACAGTCATCTTTTCATGTGCTGATTCCCATCTGTGTATCCTCTTTGGTAGAATGTCTACTCATGTCTTTTGCCTATTTTCCAACTGGATTTTTTAAAAATTGTTGACCTTTGAACGTTCTAGATCCAAGTCCTTCATTAGATATATTGTTTGCCAATATTTTCTCCAAGTCTGTAGCTTATCTTGCATCCTTTTAATAGGGTCTTTTCCACTCCGGTGTTCTTGCCTGGAGAATCCCAGGGACGGGGGAGCCTGGTGGGCTTCCGTCTATGGGGTCACACAGAGTTGGACACGACTGAAGTGACTTAGCATAGCATAGCAGAGCAAACCTTTTAAATTTTGATAAAGTCCTATTTATCAAATCTCCTTTTATGAGTCACACTTTCAGTGCCAAGTCTAAAAACTCTTTGTCTAACCCTAGATTCCAAAGATTTTTTTCTCTTACTTTTTTTTACTAAAAATTTTATATTTTACATTTAAACCTGTGACCCATTTTGAGGTTTGTTTTTATGCTGATGTTTGTCCATTCACTCCAGCGCCATTTGTTGAAAAGGCTATACTTACTCCATGGAATTACCTGTGCACTATTGTCAAAAATTAGTCGGGTATATTAGTAGGGCCCATTTCTGTGTTCTCTGTTAAGTGTATCTAGACTGTCTAGTCTTGATTCCTCCTGCTATATGTGTCTCAAAACTGGGTAGGTTGATTTCTCCTAGTTTATTCTTTCTCAAAATTATTTTTGATGTTCTAGTTCCTTTGCCTTTCCTTATAAATTTTATAATTGTTGTTCAATTGCTAAGTCGTGTCTGACTCTTTTCAACCCCACGGACTGCAACATTCCAGGCTTCCCTGTTCTTCACTATCTCCTGGGGTTTGCTCAAACTCATGTCCATTGAATCAATGATGCCATCCAACCACCGCAGCCTCTGTCACCCGCTTCTCCTCCTACCCTCAATGTTTCCCAACATTAGGGTCTTTTCTAGTTAGTTTACTCTTCCCATCAGGTGACAAAGTGTTGGAGCTTCAGCTTTAGCCTTCCAGTGAATATTCAGGGTTGATTTCCTTTAAGATTGACTGGTTTGATCTCCTTGCAGTCCAAGGGACTCTCAAGAGTCCTCTCCAACACCACAGTTCAAAAGCATCTATTCTTCAGTGCTCAGGTTTCTTTAGGGTCCAACTCTCACATCCATACATGACTACTGGAAAAACCATAGCTCTGACTAGACAGAGCAAGTGTTTTTTAATTTTGTGGCTGGGGTCACCATCTGCAGTGATTTTGGAGCCCAGAAAAAGTCTGTCACTGCTTGCATTTTCCCCCCTTCTATTTGCCATTAAGTGATGGGACAGGAAGCCATGATCTTAGTTTTAGTTATTTTTTTTTTGGTACAGTCTTTGGCTAACTTTGGTATCAAATGAATTGGAGAGTATTCCCTCCTCTTCTGTTTTCTGGAAGAGATATGTAGAACTGGTGTTAATTCTTCTTTAAATGCTTGACAGAATTCTCCAGTGACACTACCTAGACCTGGAGATTTCTTTTTGGGGAGTTTTAAAATTACTAATTCAGTTTCCTTATTAGTTATAGGGCTATTCAGATTATCTGTTTCATGCTGCATTTTGCACTTTGCAGATGTCAAATTTATGTGTGTTGAGTTGTTTACAGTAGTATTCCTTTTTCATCTTTTGATGTCTTTAGGGTCTTTTTAGGCCCTGTTTCATTCCCAATATTGGTAATTTGTTTTTTCTCTCTCTTTTTTTTTTCTGTCAGTCTTACTAGGGATTTGTCAGTGTATTGATCTTTGCAAAGAACCAGCTCTTACCTCTGCTTTGTCTGTTTTTCTATTTTCAATTTCATTGTTTCTGTTTTCATCTTTATTGTTTCCTTCCTTTTGCTTGCTTTGGTCTCATTTTGCTCCTCTTTTTCTATGTTCCTGATGTGGGAGCTTAGATGACTGACTCAGATGGCTTTATATTTATGTAGCAAACTCGATGTAGACTGATCGGAGCTGTTATGTTCAAATGGACGTGATGGCGCACAAAGGAATTACCTCTGAAGGATATCCACATAGGCTGTTCAACCCCTCAGATGTCTGGGTGCCTTCTCTGTGCCAAACCAGTGCTGGAAGCCAGGTGCAGAGAGCCTGTCCTCTGTCAACTCCCAGGGCAGCCATCACAGAAAATGGATAAATTAGCCCATTTGGATCTGACTTCAGATGAGTAGATCCTCCAGTGTGGTGTTACAGACATTTGCATGGCTCTTGTAGTTGGCCGGGTGCAGACCCAGCACCCCACACACCTGAACCCTGGGGGCTCTGATGTGCTCTGTGCAGTGGGAAGGGCAGGTACAGACTCTGCTGCCCCAGGCTGCGCCCCCCGCCCCCGTGCCCACCGCCCCCCCCCCCCCCCCCACACACACACAGCCCCAGCCTGTGGCATTGTCTTCTGAATAGTTCATCTTGTCCAGGAGGCTTTGGTTCTTGGAAAACTCTGGGCTGAGTTGAATGGAAAAGGTGTGTCATGAGATCAGATAATTTTTGTCTTCCTAGTTATACCTTCAGGGCTGTAGGATGTGTTTAGTATGCTGATGAGGTGAAAGATAATCTTTGGAAGTCCTGTCTCAGTATTGATCATCATATTTAACAGTCAGTTTTGCATCGCGGTTTCCAGATACGGATGTAGCACACGCCTTGTGAAGACTTGCCATCTGATGATGCTCTTTGCTCGAGCATCTTTCCTTTATTAATGATGCCTTTATGCCACTTGCTGTGAAGTGTTAACCATGGGTTTTCTGTTTTCTGATAACCTCTTCGCTGTGTGTTTCTGACTTGCAGCAGATTCAAAGTGCCATCACAGGCACTCTTAGCCCCCAAGGAATCGTGGTGCCAGCATCCGCTTTGCAGCAGGGGAATGTCACCATGGCAACAGTGGCAGGTATGATGATAGAGAAAGAGACACTTTCCTTGAGCTTTTGCAGAAAAAAGTCCTTCATATTAGAGTGAAGCAGCACATAACCAAGATTTCTAATTAATGCCAGTTTCCAGGACAGGACCACCAGCATCTAGATCTCTTTGAATGTCTGGTTCTTGTTAATTCTCAGTAACAACTATATTATGCAAATTGTGTTTCCCTGTCAAAAAATATGGGAAAGAAAGGTTTTATATAGAAGTTGAAAATACATAGCAAAAACCACCTGAAATTTTTAAATAGCACAGTTTTTAATTGTCCTCCTAGCAGCACTTAGAAAATCTTAAGTTGTTGTTGAGTTTTCCAAATTTGCTGGCATATTGAGTGCAACACTTTCATGGCATCATCTTTTAGGATTTGAAATATCTCAGCTGGAATTCTGTAAGTCGTATTATTAATTGACGACAAGGAATGAAAATGCAGTCTTAATGTTGGGATTACCTGTCCTTGATGCACCAAGGAACCGTAGGCTCTGTCCTCCTTCCTGTGATGGTTTTTAGTAGACATTGCACGTTAGAACCGTCATGAAAAGGGCAGGGACACTGAAGGAGGGAGTGAAATTGATGCTGAACCCCCCACATAATCGCACAAAGGGAAACCTCCCCAGGAAGATGCAAGCACATTGGACGAAAGAAACAACTAGAGTAAAAAGAACTGTGATCTCAGACCTTTGCCTGAGTCCTTTAAGACGTGCCAGGAAATAGAGGCAAGCCAAGGAAGGGGCTCACAGACTCCTCCCCTCCCCCAGCCACCCCCCCACACTGTCTCATGGGGAGCCCTGGCTGCCCTCTGCCCCACCCTGGAAGTGACAGGTCAACTAGCAAGGTGCTGGTGACCATCTGAAATGATTTTCAAAGCCCGTAAGCTACGACTTTATTCTTCCATGAGTACGTTGAGGCATGGTGTTCACTGTCAAGGCTTGGGGTGATTTAACTTTTCTTGTCCTTTCCAGGGGGTACAGTCTATCAGCCTGTCACAGTTGTTACTCCCCAAGGCCAGGTGGTGACACAGGCATTGTCGCCTGGCACCATCCGGATCCAGAACTCCCAGGTGTGTGGAAGTGGGCTGAGCGGGGTAGGGGTGAGCATGTGTTCACAGTGCAGGGGGAGGGTGGGGCACGTGTTCCCAGTGTGGGGGCACAGGTGGAGCTGGGCTCAAGCTCTCCCCTCTGCGTGAAGAAAGTCATTGTCCCAGACCTGTTTCCTCAGGTACTTCCCAGTTAATCTGAATGTCCATGTTCCCTGTCTTTTTCACTTTTCATCTGCCTTATTGTTGCAAAGTTCAGAGAAGCCTAAGGAAGGAGGAAAAGGTCACTCAGGACCCCTCCCCACCACGTGGGACTGTGTAGCTGTCTCCACTGCTGGAGATTGGAGGCTGTGTAGACATATCCTTCCCAGACCCCTGGAGGTTCATGGCAGACTACAGCCTTCTAGCTAAGGGTGTGGGGTTGGGCTTGCAGTAGTGACGGTGCTATAAATTCTGTGGTGTGCCCACCTTGAAGTCCTCCTGTCCTCTCTGTGCCTTTGTGATGAAATCAGGCCAGTCTCCTTTCTATTCTAGACACACACACAGTTGTTTTTTTTTCCCCCACTTTGCTGGGTTTACATCAGAAGCAGTGTTTCTCTTATCAGTACTTATTTCTAACCATTGTTTACGCTAGTTCTCTTTGGCCTGCACGGATGTCTTCTACATCATTATTGGCCACTTTGAGGCCCAGCCCTAGGCATGTCAACGTTTTCCTAACTCAGAAGCAGGTATGAGAAGCCTGGGCAAGGGGCCTGCTGGGCCCATGGGCCCACAACATGAGGTGGCAGCCCAGGCCCAGCAGCAGGGAGGGGGTGGGCTAGGCCCCGTAGCATCCTTCCTCCGCCGCCCCCGCCACGAGCCTGCTTTCCCTGAAGTTTTCCATTTACAATGGCTCTGAACATAGAGCTGGCTTGCAGAGCGTTTCCTTGCACCATAGAGAAGAATTAGAGGAAAAGCACTCTTAAATCACGTACTTGTTTGTTTTGTAGAGGTTCATTAATGCTGTCATTTGAGGGAGAACATGAATTTTCCTCTAGTTTACAGAGCAGAAGTGCAGAGTGTGGGTTGGGTCAGTGGAGCCCCTTCTAACACGCAGCATGGCTGACGAGCGAGCCCCCTCTGCCCTGGTCCTGGCCAGCCCTGCAGGCCCTCCCCCGCCCGTGTCCCCTCCCTGCCATGTCCTGGGTGTCTGTCACTTCCAGGGCAGCAGGGCTGAGAGCAGAGAAACAAGCCCCGTGGGGTTTTTCACAGAAGAGTAAATAGATTTGATGGGGGCCCTGGTGGGGTGTGCTGGGAGTAATAAAACCTGTAGATTTGTGTATATGGTTCTACCAGAACTATTGGGGCTGCTCTGTGCCGGGCACTGCCAGGGACCTTGCATCCTTCAGTCTGGGACATTTCCCTGAACTCTCTGTGACACCTCCACCTCCATGCACATCCTCTCCTTCCAGAGCCCTTACTAACTGGACACGCGACCTGCTAAGCTGAGTCTACTGATTTTTCTATATTGTTGTCTTTGTGTTCCTACTGTCTACTTTTTATCTATATTCTGAGAAATTTCCTTTTATCTTCCAACCCATCTATTAAGTTTAAAATACTAAGCGTAGTTTTAATTTCTAAGACTTTTCTTAGCCCTCTGTGGTCTTTTTTTTTGAAATCACATCCATGAAAGTCCCCTGTCCATTTCCTGCATCACACCTGGTTCAATGCATTGGTGTTTGTGGTTTGTGATAGAGGCTTTTGGGTGTCTGGGGAGAGTTGACTGTTCTTCTCAGTATAAATATGAATGCTGTCTGCTGCTTGTCAGGCTGTGGGCCGTGGCAGCTGGCTCTTCTGTGGCCTGACCTCCAAATTCTGCCCTCCTTCTTCTGCAGTTTTGCTGGAGCAGACTTAGATTTCTTGCTTGGGGGAGGGGCAGGAGTGGGTGGGGGTCTCGCACGTCTGTGCAAACCTTCCTCACCCTCTTTCCAGCCTTGCCCCCCTCCTCCTGCCCTCCAGCTGTGCTCAGGCTGCAGCCTCTGTTCTGTCTCTGGGCAGATGCCTGAGTCCCTGCAGGGCTGGGGCCGATTGGTCATCCCCTGAGACTGATGGGCGTGGTGGGGGTCTCACTCCTGCTTAATTTTTCACCCAGGTTCCTAGGCTTATAAATCCCCCGGCCACATGCAGGCCCAGGCAGTGCTGGAGGGCAACGGGCTGGGCGTGCTGGTCCCCTCGCAGGCCCTCAGCCTAGTTGCCTCCCCAGACCCTCTTGGTGGTGTCCGTGAAGTCGAGACAGCCAGCTGTCACTTTCCCTGTTCATGAAGCTACGTGCTCTCACCCTGCACAAGAAAAGCGACACCGAGCTGGAGCCCGTGTCAGATTTCATGGAGAAGGCCGTAAATGAGGCAGGCACATCTCAGGCTCCATTCCAGCCCCAGTGGAACTAGTTTTAAGAGTCCATTTTTCCTGTGCACGCACACGTGAGTGTACAGGCAGTGCTTCACACTGCCCAGCCCTTCAGTGAAAGCACACACACACCCCAGAAGGCAGTCGTGCTCACGGTGGCAGTCGGGAGTCTTCAGAAATTTTAGATACAGTTAATGGCTGTAATGTTTCCTTTAAGTCATAAATTCTGTTTAAATGTTGGTGTTCATTTATCCAAAAATGATATAAATCCAGAGGAAGTACAAGTAATATAGTGAAAATATATTTCACTCTCCAAAATGAACTTCCAAATCCTATCAACTATGTTAATGACTATATGATACTGATACTGACCTGCAGAAGCTACTGCATATTTTGGATGAATTTTGCCTCGTCCATAGGTTCCCAGTTAGAGCACAGATCCCAGCGGCAAGGCCCTGCTGTGCCAGTGTGGAGGCCCCGTGGGCCATGGTTTTGGCCCTGGTCTGGGTGGGGAACACCATGGCCCCGTGTCTCTGCAGCAGCTGGGAGTGAGGTGCCGCCCGGGGTGGGCAGGGGGACCCAAGCTCTCTCCCCGTGTTTATGTGGCAGGACCCCCATCTGAGGGGTGTTACACATGCATCCTTTTCCTTCCAAGATGGAATGAACAGGCATCTCATACTCGGCTCAGGGGTAAGGGAGGCGGTGTCTCTGATGGCTGTGGAGCCGTCTGGGCCGAGGTCGCCGGGCCCTCCAGCCCGTCTGTCCACACTTCTTCCTGTTCTCCTGGCCTGGCTCCTCTACTTAGTGGCACTTCTGGTTTCCCTGTCCTTTCTCATTGGTTGCTTTTAGGCTAGGAAATGGGCTGTTGTCACATCTGTTGCTAGAGGCAGTGAGATGATGACAGGTATGCACAAGAAGGGGCTCACCTGTCTGCAGAGGGGGAGACTCTTCAGAGCCCATGACTCGGTTGACTTCTCAGTGCTCGTCCCACCTGCCTCACTCGCTATAGCTGAGACATGAGTGTAAATAGTTACAATGCGGGGACCAAATCCTCAGAAAATTAACCCATATGGAGTCCAAGTGTTCATGCCTGTACTATACATAAGTTGTTTACCCAGAAGAGCCTTGGCTGTTCTCGCCACCTACAGTCATAAGCCAGTTGGATTTGCCATCATGTTCTATGCTGTCTAATGTTATTTTCAATTGTTTAAAAGCTTCAGTTACAGTTAAACCAAGATCTCAGCATCTTGCATCAAGATGACGGCTCATCTAAGAACAAGAGGGGGGTCCTGCCGAAGCACGCCACCAACGTGATGCGGTCCTGGCTCTTTCAGCACATTGGGGTGAGAACAGACGTGACTGCCCCGTTAACACGGCTTCGAGATGCTTTCTTTCTGCTTATTGTCTAGGAAACATTGATTTACATGGGCTTGTAGGCCAGGTTTTAAGAATCAGTGTTTTGTTGACTACCCATAGTGCATAGACCACTCGACAGGAGGGAGGGCTACCCAGAATTGGAGGAAAGGCTTCAGGAACCGGAAATCAACCAGGGATACCACTAGTGAGAGGGAATCTCTGAGTTCAGCCGACATTAACAGTGCCTGAGCCTGAGACAGACTGCCTGGGGAACGTACCTGGGGGAGGTGAGGCTGAGAAGCGGGCAGAGAAATGGTGCTCTCAGGCATAACCTTGCAAAATAGTTATGTTTTATGTATGTTATGGGCTTCTCTGGTGGCTCAGACTGTAAAGAATGCTTGCAATGTGGGAGACCCAGGTTCGATCCCTGAGTTAGGAAGATCCCCTGGAGAAGAAAATGGCAACCCACTCCAGTATTCCTCCCTGGAGAATTCCATGGGCAGAGTTACAGTCCATGGGGCTCACAAGGAGTCAGACATGACTGAGCAACTAACACTTTCAACACTTTATGTATTTTGGATTTGAAAGGGAGGTGAGGAGCTGAGCTTATGGGCAGAGTGGTTGGCAGATGGGCTGTTGACTGTGAAGCGGAGCTTGGTCTGTTGATTTCACGGGAAGACTCGCTCATGAGCCACCCAAGCTGCAGTCTTCATGCCCCTGCCTCAGGAGAGGGGGTGACCCCGAGTAGTTTTCAGGGATGACAGTGGTCTAGCTGCTGGGTGGGGAAGGACAGGCTGACCTTTGGGGGGTAGGGGGAGGTGGAAGGGGATGGGGGTAGGAAAGTGCTCACCCACTGAGTTACAGCCTGTCCAGGTGGAGGAGGGGGGCAGGGGAGCTTGTGGGCAGATGCGGAGGCTGCTTCTGGCATCCAGAGGGGCGGGAGGCCAGGAAGGCCGGCAGGAAGCCCCTCTCCACCAGGCATTTCCATCCACGAGGTTTTCCTTCCACGGTCCTGCCCGGGGCTGCTCTGAGCTGAGCTGGTGGGCCCAGACCTGCCCCTTAGCATCATGACCGTCACCACCCCCTACAGCCACATCCTCACTGCCCCCGACTCCTTGCCTCTGCCCAGTGCACCGTGGTGCCCTCAGGTCTCCACAGTCCCCCTCACCCCCCCAGAGGTGCCCGCCGCCTGGGCTAAGGCCAGGGTTGTTCCTTGGCATCTTCTTTGTCCTCCCTCGACTGGGAGCCCCAAGGCCAGCGCCCAGTTGTCGCCTCGTGTGCCCCTGGGGCTTGGCCCTGGTCCCTGCTAAGCCTCTTTCCCCTGCCTGGGTCAGGCTCTGCATGCTGGGCCCGGCAGGAGGGGGCAGATCACGCACACGTGTGGAAGGAGAACACCGTTGTTTGCCGCAGTACAGCCTCATGGGGAAGTTGGTCTTAGAAAGAGTCAGAGAGAAATGGAGATTTCATGGCTAGAGTGTCACAGTGATGTTCATTATAATAATGGGGAATGAGGTGGTGTGTGAATCAGGACTGGATTTGATGGAAGGCTGTGCAGCTAGTTAACATGGTGAATGAGGGCCTGAAGCACTAGACGCTCAGGTACCTGGTGAGAAAGCAGATCGTCCGTGTTTCTAATGTACTGTGATTATTACACCTAGTGGGTACGTCTGTGATGTACTGATTGGACTATTACACACATAATGGAATTGGGTTTTCTCCTGTTGTTTCCTTTAATGTATTAATCATTTTTAAAATAGACCTTTCTCATAGGTTCATTTTAAAATGCCAATTTTTTCCCCATGTAAACATTTTCTATGTCTTCTTGCCCTCGTTTCCTGTAAATATTATCCTCCCTTTGTGGTTTTCCTCACACTCTAGGCAGAAGTTGTACTTTTTTTTTTCCTGGTTTGTGTACTTGCTTCCTGCCACCTTTTTATTTTACAAGCTTTTTAGAGGACACAAACGGTATTTCTGTTCCCAGAAGCTTTCAGTTGGCTCCATGTGCGCTCCTGTGGAAGGAAAGTGAGTTACTGTCAGTGTGAGGCATGGAGCGCTGCTGAGATGAAGCTGCTGCCGTTCCGTTGTCCCCAAGATACACAGCGACTTTTCCAACACAGGATGCTCACTTAAGAGCTGAAACACACTCCCACCTCCTTCTTTGTTGGTGCTGCCCACTCTCTGAGGTCCTGATCGGTGCAAAATGAGGGACTTGAATGCATGTAGGTTTTAGAGTAGATGTCTCTCTGGTCCCCCATGTGGACAATAGTCACCTCTGGACATGTTATTCCTGTAGATAGAAATTACCTTCCTTTGGTGCTTCTGTGAATTTTGATACAAGCATATCACACTTCTCAGATGTCACAATTGCTGCGAGTTGAAGGTTTGTGGCAGCTCAGCGTGAATCAGATCTGTTGGTGCTGTTCCTGACAGCATGTGGTCACTCTGTCTCTGGGTCACGTTTTGGTAATTCTCTCAATATTTACTTCAAACTCTTTCATCATTATTATATTTGTTATGATGATCTGTGCTCAGTCATTTTTGATGTGACTATTGTGAAAAGATCATGACTCGCTGACGAATCAGGTGATGGTTAGTGATTTTTAGCAATAAAGTTTCTTTTAATTAATGTGTGTACTTTTTTTTGGACAAAAATACTTATTACACACTTACTGGACTACAGTATGGTGTAAACAAAACTTATATACGTTTTTGGAAGCAGAACAATTTGTGGCCCACTTTATTGCAATATTCGATTTAATGAGGTAGTGTGGAACTGAACCTGTAGTATTTCCTAGGATTGTCTGTATTTACTTCTGGTTTAATTCTGTTTTTTCTAAGTGACATATCTCAGTCATCCATGAAAGAAAAAAGAAATAGCAGACACCTCTTCCCCAACCCCCAGCTGAGCTCTCTGCCGACAGTACTTGTTAGCCTAGCAGACACTGTTGGGTGACTGCAGTGCATCCCCTTCCACTTCATGCTCACAGGTTCCCATGACAGAACGTGTCACCTGGACGTGATGGCCTGGGGCAGCCTGTCCGGGCCGCTTCCTGCTGCCACCTGTTTGTTCCACCAGCCCAGGATGGGGAGGGTATGCCCTGCCCTGCTTGGGTTCTTCATCTGTGAGTGTGCAGAATCAGTGGATTCCTGTGTAGGATGTACACAGGTGATCACATTATCTGTTGTGCTGTGGGTCAAAACGCAGCCATTTATCTGCTTTAAATGGATACAGTTTATGGTTCTGAAATGACACTTGTGAGGCTGATAGAAAAACTGTAAGTTGTATCGGGTGCTTAGAATAGTACCTGGTAGAGCCCCCGGAGTCCCTCCACTTCCAGTGCTCTTACCTTCATCTCTTACCTTCCCCGTGGCCTTTGAGCCAGACTCCCGTCTGGACGACACCTCTGCCTGGGCTTCCACCAGCTGCTGCAGCACCTGTGTTCTTGGGCAGCTGGGAGAAAGGCTTCATTCTGTTTTAGGCATTTCTGGAAACAAATATAAGACTAAAGTTAAGTTTTAGCTAAAAGCACTGTTCACACCAGTTTTTACTAACAATTACTTGTGTGCTTCTGTTTTACCAGGATGGTCTTAGATTCCTTTTTAAAAACTAAAGTTCACGGTGACACTCCTTTTTATTTTCAGCATCCGTACCCAACAGAAGATGAGAAAAAACAGATTGCTGCTCAGACAAACTTGACACTACTCCAAGTTAACAACTGGTAAGATGTGCCCACTTTCTGAGACGGTGCTGTCAACAGCACACCTGGAAATCCTGACACCACTGAATAGTACAGTCTGAGTGAATTACATGAGCATTCCTCTGTTATCAGAGTCTGGGATTGGCGGCAGGACACTTAAGCACAGATCGCACACACTTTCACCTAAGTTTTGTGACCGATGCCCATGGACTTTTCACTATGATGTATTCGCTCAATCAGAAATGCATTTCTCCAGGGCTTCTCCCCACCCCCCTTAAACCATGATGTTTTGTGGACGAGTTTCCCTGGGCCATGGACAGCCAAGGTGAGTTCACCTGATAACTGGTGGCCCCCACCCCCCTCCTTTTGAGACCCTGTATCCTTTGTTCAACAGTGATGTGGGGAGACACCCCCTAGCTGTCCGGCCACAGTGGTCCTGCCCCAGTAGGCCTAAGGGGTCCTGAGAAGGAAACGTGTACTTTATACAAGAAGCACCCTGTTGTGGCTCTGGTGTCACGTGTCACTGGGGACACTTGGACCCTGACCACGTTTCCCTTAAATTAGAGGCGCTGATGTCACCGAGTGGTGGTGGGGTCTGAACGTCACTTGCATTGTGCTTTTAATCGTAGGCCTAATTTTTTACTATTTTACTTATCATTCAGACGTAGGAAATGATTTCAGCTTAATAGCATTGGCATGTGTAAAAGAAGACACAGTTTCTACCACTTGTAAACACTGTTGTATTTTCATTTTAACTGTTAAAATTTAAATTTGAAGGTCAGGTAGAGTCCGATGTAAACAATAAACATTTTCCATTTTGTGCAGTTATACATGCAGGAGGTATGCTTTGGCACTGCATTAAGTATTTCTACTATCTTGCTAGATATTATTATCTAGCAATAGTATCTTGCTATTACTTTTGACTTAAGTGGCAATTATAAGCCATGGTGTTGGGTCATTTCCTGTTAGATCTTTTAAACGGAGCGTTAACAAGAGTCAAAAGGCTTTGAGTGTTTCGTTGCTGTGAGTTTTGGCATGTGTTCTCTGTCGTAGTCTCCACTGTCTTCATGGCGTCCCATTTAGAAGCTGTGTTTTGGTTCAGTGACTGACGGGTGGGTGACGGACGGAGGACAGAGCGGTGTCTCTGGACGTGCTGATGGTTGGCGGCTTGTCAGCCTCTTCACCTGTGGGCCCCTGCTGCTCCTAACTTGCTGCTCTGTGCTATTAACAGAATTGACTTTTCTAGAAGGTTTGACCTCAGCTTTTCATTTTAAAATTAATAACAATTTAATACATGTCTTTTATAAATTCTAAAATTTCTAAAGTCTTCTAGTGGCTATTTTTTACCTTTTATGACTTTCCTTTTATATTTGCAAAAATTGTATTTTGGAGTGAATTTGGACACACCCATCATTAGCTCATGCCTGTGCCTTGTAGAAGCTTTGATGGAGAAGGACAGACAGACATAGAGATGGCAGCGGGCTTCCCTCCCAGGTCATGCTGGGGTCTGTGGTGTGCCGAGGGGCTGTTGTGACCCTTCAGTCTGGCTCACGCTCAACCGCAGGGACCAGCGACAGTCTCTGAACGAATCTCTGTGGTGTCAGCCTGTTCATATCTATTATTAGAATATGTCCTCGGGCAATTGGAGATTTTTTGAATCTTAGTTTTTCACAATTAGGCAGCCTCAGAGCTGGACCATCTGTCCACACTCAGCGCCTGATCGGGTGGGCTCTCAGAGACGCACCGCCTGCGGGCCTCGGGCGTCAGAGGCTGCAGGGTGCCTGGTTCTGCTGCTCTGCCCTGCTGCTTCCTTAGAGAAGGGCACGTCACGTCCACGGTGTGAGCAGCGTCATCTGTGCCATCCCAAGTCACAGACGTGGATAAATCAGTGTGGAGAAAAGACACCTTGGGACAGTCTGTCTTTATTCAAGTGAATTATTCTAAAAACAGCCCTACTCTCTGGAAGTTTAGATGAGGTGCTTGGCGTGACTCTTAAGCACTTTTTACAGCAGGGAATACGTGGTCACATTCGGGTGGTCTGTGAAGCACTTGGCCTGTCATTGAGGCCACGGGGCCTTGGAAAGGCCATTTTGACATGAGTATTTCCTTCACGCAGGTTCATCAATGCAAGAAGACGAATCCTACAGCCGATGTTGGATTCTAGTTGCTCAGAAACTCCAAAAACAAAGAAAAAAACTGCTCAGAACAGACCCGTCCAGAGGTTTTGGCCCGACTCCATCGCCTCGGGAGCAGCGCAGCCAGCCGCCAGTGAGCTGACTGTGTCTGAAGGTGGGCACCAGGCTGGGTGACCCCATCCTGTGGGTGCGGGTGAGGTGGTAAACCAAGGGCAGGCAGCATCTTGCTGCGTCTGACCATGGGGACAGTGCTGGTCCAGGTGCCCGTCAGCAGTACAGGTATGCCCGGGAGAGTGGAGTGCACGGCCAGACGCCCAAGGCCGCTCCCATCGCTGCCCCTCCTGCGTCAGTGCAGGGTGTGTGTGTGTGTCGTGCGCCCACCGCCTGTTATTTCACCCTGTGTCCCCTTAGGCTTCATCCAGCTGTGCAGTTTCCTGGTGCAGAGCCTTCACGGCCCAGCGTCTCTAGTCCGCGTCCCGCTCGCGGGTACCTGGCGGTTCCCACTCCCCGCTGTTGGGCTGGAGCACAGGAGCATGTGTCTCGGGTGTCCACTTTCCCTCGCCGACTAGCCTGCCATCCTCTGACCTCTGTCCCCCAACCCCTGCCTGTCCTCTGAGGCCTCTCCCCTGTGTCCTGAGTCCCTTGTCCTCTGTGTGATGCTTGCTTTCCACGCCAGGCATCTGTCCCCTTTACAATCCTGACCCTCAGACCCTCTCTAGACACAGACCCTCTCAAGAGCTTAGCTTTGCAGGGTCTGGGACGATCCTAGAGACATTCCTTAAATCCCTGTGGATGGTCCCAGAAACACAGCCGGGGGAAGCCACGCTGCGTAGCCCAGCGGGCTGAACCCCAATGGCATGGTGACGCCGCTTTGTGCCGCAGGGGCCGTCGTGACCATCACCGCGCCCGTGAGCATGAATGTGGACAGCCTGCAGTCCCTGTCGTCAGACGGGGCCACGCTGGCGGTGCAGCAGGTGATGATGGCCGAGCAGAGCGAGGACGACTCCGTGGACAGCACGGGGGACGGCGGGGCGGCGCTGGCGCCCGGCCACCTGGGCGGGCTGGTCCTGGAGAACAGCGACTCCCTGCAGTAGGGCCCGGCCACCAGCACCCCCTTTTTATAGTTTGCACAGCAAACATTTTACACAGTTTTATTTCTAATATGTTTTATATGTAGGTATAGAAGAGTGCACTTTTGTATTTCATAGTAAGCTTCCAGGGCGTCTTTGCCGGTGCAGCGACTTCTTTCAAGGTGTGTGTGCACATGTGTGTGTGCGTGTGTGTGTGTGTGCGTGTGTTTTTAAGGAGATTCTTTAAAGGTTTAACGCTAAAAATGTGATGAATGACAAACACCTCCCCCCCACCCCAAGAGCCCCTAATTAGATTAAGGACTAGTGCTGCCATTTTCTGAACAATTATGCAGTTTTAATTTCGTTCTGTGGTTAAGGCAGGTCTCAGGGGGCTGGTTTACTTGTCAGCCCCGGGATTAGGAAGAAGCCTCTGCACCTGGAGGCCGCCCGTGCGAGGCGGATGACAGCACAATAAACCGCGTGTGACCTGTGGTGGATGTTTGGCGACTCAGATGTGGTTCCGTTCTCATGTTCCGTGAGCCTGTGTCATTTGCTATATATGAAAAGAAACTCCTATTTTTACCTTGCTGGAATTATTGGATAAAAAGCTATTTTTATAAATTCCGTATGAATTGGATTATGACTATGTCAAGGGTAAATTCTAGAGGAGAAAGTACACACTTATTGACTGTCTCAATTTGGAATGTTCTGAATTGGCCAAATTTGATGAATCTGCCCCCAGTTGGCTAGTATTCTGGTTCTCTGCTCTCCCAGGGTATTAATTCACATTTTCTACTATAAAAGAAACATCTATTTAATGAAATTTTGATATCTTCAAATTTTAGTCAATATGTTGTTCAGATTGCAATTTACACTTTATCTAAACGTACGTCTCAAGGTATTTGCTAAGTAGGGCTTAGGTAAGTTAAGAAGTGGTAGCCAGTGGTCAGTTAAAAGTTTTTGCTGACTGTTTCCGTCTGATTTAAGTCTGACCACGGTTAAGTGGTGATGCGCCATGTTAGCTGGGTGTTGTCTTAGGAGCTTTCGGTCAGCGTATGTTATGCATAGAACGTGTGTCATAAACTACTATCAAGTGTCCATCCTGTTGGCTCAGAGCAGGCAAAGAGCAGACCCTCAGCTTTGTTACACGATTAGTGCGTGTCCACTGCAGGATGGACAGGAACTGGCAGGGCCTGGGGGTGGGGTGGCAGTGGCTCATCGTCACTCGGTCGGTGGTTCTTCTTCTGATTTGATCACATCACATCTGGATAACCGTGGGACTTCGGCTCCCGGTGACCAGATGGACCACAGAGCAGACTGGGTTTGTTTCCCTGGGTTTGGATTTGCATCTGCCAGTTTACTTTCAAGTGAGGCTTTTTCTCAGAGAGGAAACAGGACCTGGTTTCACAGAAGATGTCTCTGCATCACCATCAGTGGGACACCTGAAGCCCTGAAGGACAGTCTAATGATCGTCAGTTCCTGAAAAGCAACAACAGTAATTGGTTGTGGACCAAGGCTACCCAGGGGTGTTTTGAGCAAGTGCAGATTTTTTTTCTGGAACTGACTTTTTCTTCCCAAATTATTAATAATTAAAGTTAGTCATAGGAGAGTACTTCCTGGATAACTTAGAAGGAAGCAAGAAATACAGAGGAATTTCTTTTAAAATATTTCAGGAGATTTAAAAGAAAAACTTGACTCTCTTTGGGGGAGAGAATAACATTTTTAAGCAGCTATTGTGTTCCTTTCAAACAATTTTATATATTTTAAGTCACATCTTTTAAACTATACCAGTTTGAAAGTTGTGTTTTAAGTCCAACAAAGTTAGGATTTAAGACAAGACCCTGTGGAAGCTGGCCAGCCACCTCCTACCTCCCTTGCCTCCCTCTGTCCCTCTGACCTCAGGTTCAGGTTGGTGGTCACTCCAGGTCAGTTTCCCCAAGCAGAAATCCTGTTCCCTGGAGCCAGGGTGCAGGGCTCAGGCTGCACAGGCTGCAGCAGCGTGGACATGGGGCCACATCAGGGCCATGTTGGGGTCCAGCAGTCGGTGCCTGGGGTCGCAGTCCCTGCTCCCTGCAGCTGGAGTTCGCATCCTGGTCACTACATTCAGAGGACTAGGATAAAGATCATTCAAGAGGGGGCATTTCAAGTTCTTCCCATGAGTAACTAATGGGATCTTAACCCAACAGGCAGACTATTTTGGTTCATAAGCCACTGTCTAGGGCATTGGTAGTTAGCTGGCACCTAATAAAGACCCATTTTCCAGCCCCTGGGGTTTTAAGAGCATCTGTGAGAGCACAACCCTGCTGAGCTCTCATCTTAAAGGAATTTGCTCTTGTTAAATTCTTTTCCCTGAAGGATGGTTTTGACTGTGTCTTGCAACCCAGGTTGACTGTGTCGAGATACCTGCTGTTCAGCTCTTGAGCGGGTAGCAGATGGCTGGGCCATGTCCAGCCACGCTCCAGCTGCCGCAGTAATGCAGCTTTTGTGTTCTGATTCCAGAAATAAAACAGAGTAAGTGTTTGTCCAACGTGCAACGTATGGTGGGCCACAGCCCCAGCTCGCTCAAAGACCACAGGGCCCTGATGCTGGAGCTGCCATGGCCCGAGTCCCAGAGTCTCCACATAACCTGCCCTCGACCTGACCTGACTCTTACCGGGGCAAGAAAGTGGGGGAGCACCTTTTCTTTCCGACAAGCTCAGACATCCCGGGAAGGTGAGAACGGCCCGCCTCTGGCAGTTAGGGACAGAAAAAAAAACCCCGCCACCCTCCCCTAATTTAGTTCTGTCTGGTCTGTGAACTGACAATCTTTAAATGTGAATGCTGTAACAATGTTTTCTTGGATTGTTGTCTTTGAAAGGGATTTTTGTGAAGCAACTGATTATCAAAGCAAAAAAATTAAAAACAGAAACATGCTTCATGGACGTTTTATTTTCTAAAACTCATGTCACCACAGATGCTTTTCCATTTTAAGGACAACATTCAGATGTTGACATGTTTGCTGGTGACGGGGTTTGTCGTAACCCCCACAGATTCTAAAAAATTAGGACTGCACCACCCTGGAGCACTCAGGCCCATTTGGATCTTCAAGAATGTTTTCTAAGTTTCTTGAGGTAGTCACTGGTTTTCCAGGAAAAAAAATAAATGGAAAGCTTCAGTTTTTTTTTTTTTTTTTTTTTTTATTGTAGTTCACCCTAAATCTAATTATTCTGATAGTAATGAGAAGAAAACAGTTCATCGGTAAGGTATTACCTTTTGTAGTTCATAATGTGAAATTTCCTGCCAGTAACTTCCCGGTTGCGCTGAAGAGTCCATTAAACCACAGTCAGAGAGTTTTAACTGCCAAACTATTTATACGTAGAGGCTAAGGTTTGTATATAGAGGCTTAAGTCTGCAGACTAAAGTATTTTTTTTAAGTGCATATAAAATTGTGGACTTGGCTGGAGTGAGGAATGACCGTGGCGAAGTGTGTTATTTTAAGACACGCTTCTCACCGATTTGACAGAAGACAGTCACCCTGTTCTGTCTCAAACTCCTTCAGGTCAGAGGTGAGAGGGTGGGTGTGAAATTTCACCCAGTGAGACCTTAGCCCAGCCTTCAGCCCCTAAGTGCTTCCTTCATATCAAGAAGAAGTTGGTTTATAAGATTTAGTGTAGCTCAAAATAATACTTGACTAATAATATTCTCTCAAAAGATAAACGAGTACATAACAATCTGGGGGTTGCCCCTGTGGTCCAGTGGTTAAGGATCCCCTGCCAATGCAGGGTACCTGGGATGCATCCCTGGTTCAGGAAGGTTGCACACGGCGAGGAGCAGCTAAGCTCATGTGCCCAGGGCCCATGCTGCAGCAGGACCCACTGTAATGAGAGAGCCACGCGCCACAGCTGCTCATAGAGAAAGCCCAAGCGCAGCAACAAAGACCCAGCACGGCCAAAAATAAACGAATTTTTAAAAAGCAATGACCTGGCAAATCCTGAAAATAACTGTACTTGGGCCAAATATTCAATGTTTTGCATTCTGTTGCATTATGCAGATGTCCTAAATAATGTACATTATGTTTAGCCCACGTGCTGTGCTGTATACCCTCTAAGAAGAAATTCTTTGCACAAATTATTTTTGCCATTTTACAGACAGACCCTCTTATTTTCACTAAGACCTAAGATCTCCGTACCATTTATAAACTAAAATTCGTTAAACAGTAGAGCTATTACTTAATGACAATGCATGCCGGCTTAGGGGACAGGCATCTCAGCCTACGGCCAGCTTCCAGGGACCACTCTGCTCATCACACCGACCCCCAGGCCCAGGTCCAGTCTCAGCAAAGCAGGGTCTCAGTCTGTCTCATCTCTAATTGGTCTAAAAATAGCTAGTTGGTGTTTCTTAACTAAATGATTTGGTGAATAATTTACATGCAAATGGTACTGAGGCACAGTCTCATACAAGTGTTCCATTTTTTATATCACTGTTGAAACTACCCCAAACTGGGGCCTGGGGAGAACCCCTGGGGGTCCGGTGGTTAGGATTCAGTGCTGTCACTGCCCAGGGTCCAGACTCCATCCCTGGTCAGGGAACCAAAATCACACAAGCCACACCAGATGAAGCCAAAAAATTAAATGAGGAAAAAAGAGACATTTTTTTAAAAAATGCAATCTGTAAAAGCCAATGATGGGTTTAATATACAGGGCATAAAGCAGGAATTCTTTGTTTCCAGTATCTCTGAAAAGGAGCATTTTAATGAAATTAATGGCTTTAGTTGCTTATACATCTTTAGAAAATGGTTGGTAGAAAAAAATTGGGTATATTTTAAATGTATTTTGCTTCACGTTAACTCAGTTTCCTTCCAATATTAACACCACGATCAGTCCGTGTCAGAGATAAGAGGTGAAGCCCTCAGTAGTGTATGCTCTGAGTGTAGACCTGAGCTTTCCAGCCAGAGAGTTCTGTTGGCAGGAGGACAGCCATAGAGCTGGAAGAAATGTTGCAGGAAGTGAAGCCAGAGGGGAGAGTCTAGAGGAGGAGCTGAGTGTGGAGGACACTGGATGAGAACCAGGGCAGCTTTGATCAGAGCAGCCTCACGGTAGCAGGGCCAGGGCCAAGCCAGATGCAGGGGTCCTGGAGTAGGATCGTGAAGCCAGCAGAAGGTAACATGGGAGCTGATCATAGCTGCCGCTGCTAAGTCACTTCAGTCATGTCTGACTCTGTGCGACCCCATAGACGGCAGCCCACCAGGCTCCCTCGTCCCTGGGATTCTCCAGGCAAGAACACTGGAGTGGGTTGCCATTTCCTTCTCCAATGCATGAAAGTGAAGAGTCAAAGTGAAGCCGCTAAGTCCTGTCCGACTCCTAGCGACCCCATGGACTGCAGCCTACCAGGATCCTCCATCCATGGGATTTTCCAGGCAAGAGTACTAGAGTGGGGTGCCATTGCCGTCTCCTGATCATAGCTACTCAGGGTGAAGAAGACCTACAAGACATGTGTGAGTCATTGTTGGAGGCCCTGGGAGATGCAGCCACATCAGGAGAAGGAGAGCCTGGACTCTGAACAGGTGTCCATCTGGGAGGAAGCCTTCTCCCTCTCTCTCTTTTTAATGCTAAAGCTGGCAAGGAGTTCACATTTAGGCTTAAGGGAGAATTGTTGGAAATCAGGAGAAAATGGCAGAGGATCTTAATAGCTCCCTGAAAAGAAGAGCCATGTGGCCAACAAGTGCATGAAGATGTTCTGGGCCTTGGCCTCATCAGAGACACATCCTTGGAGACCTGTGAGATGGCAGTTTATCTGGTCCTGCTGTTAGCGGGTGGCCCTACTGCTGGTTGCTGCTGATGGGAGCATTGCTGGGGCGGTTGTCATGGAATCTAGCGGTCCCCAAGGAGATGAACCTGGATTCTGTGGTCCTACAGGCTTCACCAGAAGGCTCCTCCAGGGTCACACGGGACCTACAGCGATGCACGTGGGTGCCCTCTCTGGCGGCGAGAGTCACAGAAGCACCCTGGGGTCCCTGCCGAGTGGAGCGGCTGTGCAGTTGATGGAGAATGGGTGACAGGCAGATACTCTCAGGTCTGGTTCTGAGGATGGGTGGTTTTCTCTTCACTGTATCTCCTGACTCCTGACCCAATGCCGGATGCTTTCTATAGAACAACAGAGACCAAAGCCAAGAGTCCTGGGCCCCGGAAGTGGACGCACCCTCCAGGTGGCCCGCGGTGTGGGGCTGCGTCTGTCTGCAGAGCTGACGAGCTGGGTGTGGGGTCTAGTTTCAGCGTGGCTTTCATGGCCTTCAGATTCCTCCTGCCAGAAGGTCTCCCTCCGTGTTCCTGCCCTGCTTCCAGCGTTCAGTCGGCCCTGTGCACCTGTCCCCACCCTGGGGTGGGCGGTGTCTCTGCTCTTGTCTCCCGACCCTGGGTGGAGGAAGATGTTCTGATCTTGAGCAAGTCCTGTGTCCTGGGCCTCCAGGGTCAGCCTGGCCAATAGTCTGGTCTCTCCTGCCTCTGCCGCAGCCCCTGCCGTGTGCCAGGGTGGGGACCTGGGGCCCGCGTGCCTGGGCCAAAAGGTTACCCACTCCTACCCAGAAGCAGCAGTCTTCACCCAGGTTGCCTGGGGGTGGGGGGCCAGTTTCCTCCCCCATTAGATTAAGGTTTTTGCTTCAAAGGAGGGAAGGGTCAGGGTGGTGGGTGGGGTCTCATGCCAGCTGACCCTGGGGGTTGAGGGGTCTCTCCAGTCCCATCCTGCATGCCTGTGAGATGATGCGGGGGGTGGTTCTCAAAGGCCGGGCTCCTCCTTTGCATCTGCCCCCTCCCGAGTCTGTGCCCTACCCCCTCCTGACTTGGAGGGGCTTGTCCCTCTTCAGAATTCAGTCACCTGGTCGCCTCGCAGCCTCAGCTCTCTGAGCTCAAGAATAGTTAAAGATCTTGTAGATCCTCCACTTTTCCTTGTTGATAGGCTGTGAGTAGTGTTCTCATGGCTTCTACATCCAAAATGGAAGTGAGCCTCAAAACATGTACTGAAAACAAGATTTTAAGGTCAGTTTGAGTGGAGAAAAAGGAAGTAGAACCAGACCCATTTCACCATCCTATTTAGGTAAATGAGGAATGTAGAAAACGCTATTTTTAAAGGGTTGTGCCTTTCCAAAGGCACACACCCAGAAAGGATGCCCAGGAGGGAGGGCATTAGGAGTTAGTAGATCCTAAGGACCAGCCAGTCTCAAATGAGGTGGGGCCTTGTCCAAACTGAGGGTGGTGGGCAGCACGCACAGCAAGCTCTTCTCACCAGAGGCCAGGAATTAAATGTGAGAATCGAGAAGGGGAAAAACTATGCCAGAAATCACTTTTATTCAGTGTTGAAGGGCCTGTCTGATGATCTCCCCCTTACTGTCGAGTGACTTAAAGCCGTTAGATCCTGGCTCTTTGCAGCTGTGGGGTCTCAGCAGGTGAGTTTCCCAGTGGACACAACGGTATTTCCAGGCCCTGATGCTCTTCTAGAACTTCATCCTCCAAGCAGGTCGCCCTCTCTGGGAACCGGGTGAGGTCTGGTGCTGTCTTGACGTCAGGACAGGAGGCAACAGTTGTGTCACTGGGGGCCGAGGTCAGAACAAACGTGGCCTTCATCCTCCTGGAAATCTACCTCTCAGGACATGCACCCTTGGGTCCCAGCCACCATGTGTAAGGAAGCCCAGGCCACCTGCAGTGGTTCCAGACACAGCATCCACCTCCCAACACACATGGGTGGGTGACGCTGCAGACGCTGGGAGCTACGCCCTGAGGCAGGGTGGCTGCTGCACATGGGAAGCGTGAGCAGATGGACATCCCCATTGCCTGACGCTGCCGGGGGTACCCACTTGAGTGGCCTCTGCCCCGTGTTCTGCTGTGCTGTGCCCTCACGGGGCCTCCTCTCCTCCACCATGTCAGGCACCATGGATCCAGGAGAAGAGCGAGTCACGTTAATCTTGATGCTGGTTCTGGATCCAGCTACTAGCCTTCCCCCATGTTGGTGTTGGGCCCCAGAAAAGCACCGAAAAGACTGGGGTGCCCATGACCCGTCTTGCCAGGGACCTCACTTCTCCAGCAGACACCTGCCTCATCCAGGGTGTGAAGCTTACCTTTGACCCTGCAGTGCCGTCTTGAGCCTGACTAGGCCACGAGGGATGTGCCACAAGGCGGCTCTGCCTCCCCCGCTCTCCCTCCCGACTAGGTAACACCCCTCCCCACCCCCCCCACCCCCCCCGTTAAGAGTGCACCCGGCCACACACTGCTTTTGCTGAGGCCACAGGAGGCCCTGCCCTGCCTGAGATGCTGGTGATCTGACGGAGGTGGCAGAGGGGCAGGGGACTTCCACACCATCTGGGCAGCATGGTGATGGAGGCTGGGTGTGCTACGCAGAGCAGGGCAAGTATGCTCCTGCAGGAGACACTGTGCTGGGCGCCTCCACAGAGGGACCACCCTTGGACTCAGCTCTGAACCTGGTCCCCCGGCCCCTCCCCTGACTTGGAGAGCTGCTCCCACCCCAGGGCCTTTGCACCGGCTGTGCCTTTGACCTGCTGGGCTCTTCCCTTGCCGTCTCTTGGGCAGTCCCGCCCGTCTGTTGGGATATGTGGCCATTCTGTCCCCTGGAGCTCTTCATCCCTTTCCTTGATTTCCTTTCTTTGTGAAATTGTGGTAAAGTACTTGGAAGGAAAGTTATGACCAACCTAGATAGCATATTCAAAAGCAGAGACATCACTTTGCCAACAAAGGTTCGCCTAGTCAAGGCTATGGTCTTTCCTGTGGTCATGTATGGATGTGAGAGTTGGACTGTGAAGAAGGCTGAGCGCCTAAGAATTGATGCTTTTGAACTGTGGTGTTGGAGAAGACTCTTGAAAGTCCCTTGGACTGCAAGGAGATCCAACCAGTCCATTCTGAAGGAGATCAGCCCTGGGATTTCTTTGGAAGGAATGATGCTAAAGCTGAAACTCCAGTATTTTGGCCACCTCATGCGAAGAGTTGACTCATTGAAGAAGACTCTGATGCTGGGAGGGATTGGGGGCAGGAAGAAAAGGGGACGACAGAGGATGAGATGGCTAGATGGCATCACTGACTCGATGGATGTGAGTCTGAGTGACCTCCAGGAGTTAGTGATGGACAGGGAGGCCTGAAGTGCTGCGATTCATGGGGTCGCAAAGAGTTGGACACGACTGAGCAACTGATCTGATCTGACACATATCATAACATTTATCATGAGTGCACAGTTTATTTCATTTCCCATCACTCCGACTGTGCCCCTGGCCCCCACTATTCTCACTTACTGTCTCTGGGAAGCGGACACCTCCAGGGGCCTCTGCGAGTGGGACCATTCGGTGTTTATCCTTCTATGACCAGCTTACTTCCCTCGGCATCACGTCCTGCAGGTTCACCCGTGTGTCAGGATGTTCAAGTCGGAACTCTCGTCTGTGGGTACACACTGTACTTTTTATCTGTCCTCTGTTGGTCTATAGCCCTCTCCAGGTGCTTTATTTCTTGTATGACTCCTCCCCCGAGCAAGGAAGCCCCAGTACCTGATCCCTGGTGGGAGCTCAGTGCTACCTGGGGAGGGAGGGAGGTGGGGAGCATTTTAAGGTCCTTGCTGTCAGGCCACCTTCCCCAGGATTGTCTGAGTTTGGTTTCCCCTGGTCTGGAGCCGGCAGCGGCCCATTGCCTGGGAAGGGGGCAAGGATGCCCAGCACCCCTCACCGCTTCTTCTCTCTTGATACTGACCAATTTGGCAGATAAACCATGTTAACCTGCATGCCTCTGCATCCATGTGGAGGCATGTGCCACACCACTATTCTAATGAATGAAGTACGCAGACGGTTGTTCAGTTGCTCAGTCATGTCTGACTCCTTGCGACCCCATGGACAGCAACACGCCTGGCTTCCCTGTCCCTCACTATCTCCCAGAGTTTGCTCAAACTCATGTCCACTGAATTGATGATGGCATCCAACCATCTCATCCTCTGTCATCCCCTTTTCTTCCTGCCTTCAATCTTTCCCATCAGGGTCTCTTCCAATGGGTTGGCTCTTCGCATCAGGTGGCCCACGTATTGGCGCTTCAGCTTCAGCATCAGTCCTTCCAATGAATATCTGGGAAGGTATTTCTGCTGAAGATGGTATTTCTGTGTTAATAGGGGCAGGAGTCCTCCCAGCCCCTCCCAGACTGACATGGAGGACAGCTGCTTCCTTCTCCGACTGGCTTGGCTCCAGGAAGTGTGTGTTCTCCTGGAACTCACCCTGCACTCAGCTGTGACACAGAACATGGGCAGGATGGAAACCCAGCCATCCCTGGCAGTGTGGTGGAGGGGACGCGCCACCTCAGGGCTCCTGCCGTGACCTACACAGCGCTGGCCTTGCTCAGCAGGGGGACCACCTGGGGGCCTGACTGACAGACAGGAAGCTGGAGGCGGGCTCAGACTGGCCGCCCACCCACAGCTGGTCACACCAGGGATGGGGAGGCAGCCATGCTGCTGCCATCAGCAGGTGGGGCGGCACCGCCCTCTGCATGCCAGCCAGACCCTGTGGAGAAGCTCCACGTCCCCCTTCCCTCCTGGCGGCCCAGGCCCTGGTCCTGGTCTCTTCTTCCAAGTGTCTTGGGGCCTGCATCCTAGCTGCCTGGGTTGATGGGGAAGTGACTGCTGCTCTGGTCTAGAGGTTGGGAGGTGGACTTGGATTCCCCCCAGGATGTGAGTCATGAGATGAGGCAACCACAGCCCAGGAAGACCCCTTCCTGCTGGGTACCGCCAAGCATAACCCATGTCCACTGCCCCAGCAGGGAAGGTCCGTCCGCTGTGTGGAACAACCATGGATTTGGACCCAAGGTCCTCCACCAGGTGCCCTTTGGGACCCCAGTGTCCTGAGCCAGCTGTCTGTCATTTGGGGTTTCATTTAAAAGGGTTCCTGGGGTGAGGGTGTGGCAGAGACTCAAACCAGCACCCTACTTTTTTCTTCCTTAGGACTTCTTTGGAACAACACCCTTATTTTAAGCCAAACCTGTGGCCACTGAATAAAGATTGCACTTCCCAGCCTACCTTGCAGCTAAGATTGGCCATGTTCCCATATTCAGTTCAGGGGGCAGGGCAGCCTCCCATGCTGACTAATGCCAGCTGTGCCCAGTGTGAGAGTTTGGAGCAGAGATGGTGGGCCTAGAGAACATATCCTCTGCTTAACCTTCAGTGTCCCCAGCACAGGGCTGTGTTCCTGGTCTGCCTCAAGAAAGGATAGTGATGGACTAATTCACCATTTTTCCAGTTTGCACAAAGGCACTGTGGCCTTGTCAAGCTGTGTGTCCTTCTGTGTCTGGTAGAGGAATTGCCTTTTTCAAATTCCCCCAAAGTTGCACTGTTGTGTTGGCAGATGGATCAACCAATGGGCCCCAAGTGGAAGTGTGACAAAGGGAAGAGGGCACCCTTCTTTATCCCCTTCTCCCTGCTCGCTGGAACCTACACATAATGGCTGGTGCATCAGCAGCCCTCTGGGATCATGAGGTAGAAGCCTATGTTGTGAATGCAAGAGCGGCAAGTTAGAAAGGTGTTAGGCTTCTGTTGATGATGGAACTGCTGGCCTCTGCACTGTGATTCAGCGAGAGAGAAATAAACTCCTATAACTTGAATGGAGCCATTGTCATCTGGGGTTTCTATTACTTGCAGGAGAACTGAATTATAGCTGATACACAGAGTCTTGAACCAGCTTCCTTGTGGCTCAGACAGTAAAGAATCTGCCTACATTATGGGATACCTGGATTTGATCCCTGGGTCTGGAAGATCCCCTGGAGAAGGGAATGCAACCCACTCCAGTATTCTTGCCTGGAGAATCCCATGGACTGTAGCCTGCCAGGCTCCTCTGTCCATGGGATCCCAAAGAGTTGGACATAAATGAGCGACTAACTTTTTCACTTTCACAGAGAGTCTCAATGCTCATTAGCATATTAAAGGCTCCGAGAAGTCCCGCAGAAAGAAACTTAACTATTTCCCCAGTGCTAGCAAACAGTCAGCCACAGAGCTCTCTCATCAGCCAGCTCTTCACCCTGGAGGAGTCTCTTCATTCAGAGGAACAGTGATCAGAGGTGACAGCCCCACACAAATGATTGCTCTTAGTAATCATGTCAAAGCATCCTTTCTAGAGAACTTAATCCATGCTGATTGCTTTGGGACCTTCTGAGTTCCTGGGATTCTGTTTCTCAATAATGGGTGGAAGAGGGAAATAGTCTCAGGAGTAGATACAGGGAGGATCAGGCTCTCAACTGAGTTTTAAAAATCTGTTCTCAGATAACTAGCTTTTGGAACTGCTCCCAGAAGAGTCTGGATTCAGCCCCATCGCACACCAACGGGTTGATCTAAGTCTCAAGAGTGTGCAAGTCCCGGGAAATGAGTGCATGTGGGCACGGAGTCGTGTCCCACGAGGCAGAGCCCAGAGGAGGGGGAGACGGGGAAGAGGGTCAAGAGAGAGGGGTGGTGCTATTACCATGCTGAGACTTACAGGACAGGGGGTGGGCCTGATCGAGTTTGACTTGATTCCATACCTGTAGTGTTGATCTCATCTCCTTCTTGTAGACTGGAAATCAGGGCAACCTGCCCAAAGACCCTGCAGTCAGGATTCCAACCCAGCCTGAACTGGGTCCTGACTCTGCTTTCTGTAGGACCCAATGCTCATCAGGGTGGAGCTGTCCCAACACTGGGAGGCTGTGTCGGGGGCTGTCAGGGGCTGACTGAGTCCCCTCCAAATCCACGCTGAAGTCCTAACCCAGCACCTCGGAATGTGACTTCATCTGGAATAAGGTTGTTCTGCTGCTGCTGCTGCTGCTGCTAAGTCGCTTCAGTCGTGTCCGACTCTGTGTGACCCCATAGATGGCAGCCCACCAGGCTCCCCCGTCCCTGAGATTCTCCAGGCAAGAACACTGGACTGGGTTGCCTTTTCCTTCTCCAATGCATGAAAGTGAAAAGTGAAAGTGAAGTCGCTCAGTCGTGTCCGACCCTTAGCAACTCCATGGACTGCAGCCCACCAGACGCCTCTGTCCATGGGATTTTCCAGGCAAGGGTACTGGAGTCGGGTGCCATTGCCTTCTCCGAAGGCTGTTCTAGATGCAGTTAATTAAGATGAGGTCATTAGATTAGCCCTAACACAATGACCTGGCTCCTTATAAAAGGCGGTGACATGGAAAGAGACACATACAGAGGGAGGACACTATGAAGATGGAGGCAGAGGTCAAAGGGATGCTTCTACACCCCAAGAGACCTCAAGAATTGCCAGCAGACCTCCAGAAGCTAGGAGAGCCTGGGACAGACCCTCCCCCCAGCCTCCAGAAGGAACCTGCTGCCCACACCCTGGTCTTGGCTCCCTCCCTCCAGAGCGGCCCCCTCCTCCTGCCTAGGCACCCCTGTGAGCAGCCCACATCCAGAGTATCAGCGGCTCACACAGCAGAGGGGTGAGCTTCTTTCTGTCTCGTAGAGGCACAGAGGTTAAGTCACGAGATCTAAACTGAATAAATACAGATGAAATGGCGAGACCAGTGGCCAGTTCACAACGGTGATCTGTAAGGATCAGCCTCTGTGTTCAGAAATGTCTGTGTCTGGGCTTCCCTGGAGGCTCAAGTGGTAAGGAATCTGCCTGCCAATGCAGGAGACACGAATGTGATCCTGATCTGGGAAGATCCCACGTGCCATGGAGCAACTCAGCCCACATGCTGCAACTACTGAGCCCGAGCCCCAGAGCCTGGGAGCCACAACTACTGAAGCCCACAACCTAGAGGCCTAGGGGGCACGCTCTGCAACAGGAGGAGCCAGCACAGTGAGAGGCCTGCACATCACAACTAGAGAGGAGCCCTCACAGCAACAAAGACCCAGCACAGCCAAAAATAAATGAAAGTGTTGTTTTTAAAAAGTTCGTGGCAGCACCAAGGGTCACAACAAAGTACTGGAGACAAAAGTCCATCAGTGCGGGCACGCAAAGCCGCCTCGTGGAAAACGACAGGGGTGCCGATGAGCCGGTGCAGCGCCCGTCCACACAGCCGATCTTGGAAGTGCAGAGCTGAGCGGGGAAGGACGGCTGTGCCACGACACACGCGACACTGCACATGCCGTCTAGGGACACACGCGTGTGCCCTGAGAGGACACGGGCAGGCTCCAGCTCCCTCTGTGAGGGTTTCTCTCCTCAGTGGGGTAGTTATTCTTTCCACCTTTTTGTATGTCTGAAATATTTTATTAAAATCATCAGAATATTGGGCACCTTCCTGGTGGTCCAGTGGCTAAGACTCCCCACTCCCAATGCAGGGGGCCCACGTTCAATCCCTGGTCAGGAAACTAGATCCCACATGCTGTGACTAAGACCCGGTACAGCCAAAAAAAAATTTTTTTAAACTATTTGTTAAAAAACTCAACATTCAGGAAAAGAAGATCATGGCATCCGGTCCCATTACTTCATGGCAAATAGATAGGGAAACAATGGAAATAGTGTCAGACTTTATTTTTGGGGGGGCTCCAAAATCACTGCAGATGGTGACTATAGCCATGAAATTAAAAGACGCTTACTCCTTGGAAGGAAAGTTATGACCAACCTAGACAGCATATTAAAAAGCAGAGACATTACTTTACCAGCAAAAGTCCATCTAGTTAAGGCTATGGTTTTTCCAGTACTCATGTATGGATGTGAGAGTTGGACTATAAAGAAAGCTGAGCGCCAAAGAATTGATGCTTTTGAACTGTGGTGCTGGAGAAGACTCTTGAGAGTCCCTTGGACTGCAAGAATATCAAACCAGTCAGTCCTAAAGGAAATCAGTCCTGAATATACATTGGAAGGACCGATGCTGAAGCTCTAATATTTTGGCCACCTGATGCAAAGAACTGACTTCTTGGAAAAGACCCTGATGCTGGGAAAGATTGAAGATGGGAGGAGAAGAGGATGACAGGATGAGATGGATGGCATCACTGACTCGATGGACATGAGTTTGAGCAACCTCCACAAGTTGGTGAAGGACAGAGAAGCCTGGCATGCTGCAATTCATGGGGATGCCAAGAGTCGGATACGACTGAGCGACTGAACTGATTTGTTAAAAAAGGGACTTTCCTGGGGGTCCGGTGATTAAGAATATGCTTTGCAATGAAGCGGACGCAGGTTTGATCCCTGGTGGGAGAGCTAACAGGCTCTCATGCTGAGAAGCAACTAAGTCCGAGCTACTAAGCCCACAACTTAGTAGCAACTAAGCAGCTAAGCCCACAGCTGCTGAGCCTGCATGCCACAACTAGAGAGTCTGAGTGCGGTAATGAATAACCTTGCATGATGGAATGCAGATCCTACATGCCATAACGAAGACTTAACACAGCCAAATAAATAAATAAATCTTAAAAATCAGCAGAATATTGTGCTGAGTGAAAGAAGTGAAACACAAGAGCATCATCTGATGATTCCACGGACAGGAACCTGCACTCATCTTGGGACTGCCGAAACGAAGGGTCACTGATGGGGACATAAAAGCAATGGACCGTCATCCCCCCGCAGCCAGGAAGCCAGTAGTCAGGGTGTCACAGGGCTGTGCTCCCTGGAAAGACACTTGTGGTGGGGCCTCCTGCCTCTCCCGGCTTCCCAGGTCCCTGGCGGTGTTCCTTAGCATGTGGCCACGTCCGCCTCTTGTCCATGTCTCAGACCTCCCCTTGCTTCTCCCATAGCTGGACCCTTGTTTCTCTGTATGTGAGGGCGTTGAGGCCTGTCTGGGTGATCCGGGATTGTCATGCACCTCAAGCCTCAGTTTCTTCACATCTGCAAACACTTCCACCCGGGAACATCCTCGGGTTCCAGGATTGGGACCTTGCATCTCTGGGGCACATTATTTGTCCTACCCGTTCTGTTGAAAAGCACTTTTTAAAAACATTTTGCCGTTCTCAGTCAAATCATCCATGAGCTACCTCCAAGGTTGGAATTCATCTCCCTCCAGCTCTGTGTGGTCCCGGGGCCTGGTTGCGAAAACCTCCGCCTGCTGGCTTGTCTCTGGGCCCGAACAGCCTTGGGGGGGAATGGTGCTGTGACTTTCTTGTGGCTCCAGGGGACCCCAGGCAGCAGGCCCCAGGCCCTCTAGTCTGGGAGACGAGTAGTTGATGACCAAGGGACCAGCTGTTCCCACAGGGCACACCCCACTGTACCCGGGATCCTTCCTGAGGAGCGAAGCCATGTCCACAACAGGAGGCCTTTCCCAGAAACTGTGCTGCTCCAAGAGGCAGCCCTCCAGAGATGGCAGGAGGGAGGTAGGCAGCTGGCGCGGGGCCGGGTTGGGGGCAGCTGTGAGCCCCCACTACAAAGCTCCCGAGGGACAATGGCATCACCCACCAGGCCATGCCCTCAGTGAGGAAGAGTGTTTCTTCACCAAAAGAAGAGCCGCACAAAAGAAGGAAGCTGGACCTCGGACTCCCTCGAGGTACAATTAATTCAAGGTGGACCAATGAACTAAAGGGAGAAGCTACAATGATAAGCTCTTAGTAGGAAATGCAACCTTGGCTTTGGCAGCAGGTTCTTAGATATAATACCAAAGCAAAAAAAGATAAATTGGACTTCATCACAAAACACTGTTGGAACTTCCCTGGGAGTCCAGTGGTTAAGACTCCAGGCTTCCAATGCAGGGGTCATGGGTTCAATCCCTGGTCAGGGAACTGAGATCCCTCATGCCGTAGGGGGAGGCCAAATAAACCAAAAACAAACAGAACAACACAATCCTGTTGTGCACCAAAGGTCACTATGAAGAAAGGGGAAAAGACACATCATAGAATGGGAGGCAATGTTTGCAAATCACAGGTCTGAGAAGGGCGTGGTATGCAGAACAGGTGAAGAACTTCTACAACTGAACAGAAGACAACCTGACTTGGAAGTGGGCGAGGGACTTGAATAGACACTCCTCCAAAGACGATATACATTGACCAAAAAAGCACGTGAAAAGATGCTCAACATCTGTCAGTCATTAAGGAAATGCAAATCAAAACCAGGGTGAGCTACCACGAGCAAGGAATGGCAACCCACTCCAGGATTTCTGCCCGGAGAATTCCACGGACAGAGGAGCCTGTAGAGTCCTCTGTAGACTATGGGTACAGTCCATAGCGTCACAAAGAGTTGGACACGACCGGACGACTGACATACACATCACACCCACTACCATGGCTGTAAAAACCAAAAGCCAGGGACTTCCCTGGTGGTCCTGTGGCTGGAATTCCACACTCCCCATACAGGGGGCATGGGTTTGATCCCTGGTTGGGGAACTGGATCCCGCAGGCTGGAGATCGTGCATGCTACAATGAAAAGATCCCACGTGCCGCAACTGGGACCTGGTGCAGCCAAATAAATAAATAAATATATATATATATAAGCCAGAAAAGAAAAGTGTTGGCACAGACATGGAGCAACTGGAGCCTTTTTGTGCTGCTGGTGGGGAGGTAAAATAGTATGGCTGTGGAACACAATTCAGTGGTCCCTCAAAAAAAAAAAAACGCTGAAACATAGAATGATCACATGCCCAGCAATTCCAGTCCTGGGCATATAACCAAAAGAATTGAAAGGAGGTGTTCAAACAAATAACCTATCCATGAACGTTCACACTGCTAGTCGCAAAGCCCAAGATTGGAAACAACTCAAATACCTATCAACTGTGGTCTATCCACGTAAGGAATACCATTCAGCCACAAAAAAGAAATCTTCCCTGGTGGCTCAGATGGTAAAGAGTCTGCCTGCAACGGAGGAGACCCAGGTTCAATGCCGAGGCCAGGAAGATCCTCTGGAGAAGGAAATGGCAACCCACCCCAGTATTCTTGCCTGGAGAATCCCATGGACAGAGGAGGCTGGCGGGTTACAGTCCCTGGGGTCGCAAAGAGTTGGACACGACTGAGTGACCAACGCACAAAAAGGAATGAAGCACTGATTCGTGCTACAGTGTGAAGGAACCCCCAAAACATAATGTGAAATAAGCCAGACACGAGAGGTCACAGACTGTATGATTCTCTTTATATGAAATATCCAGAGCAGGTAAATCCATGGACAGAAAGCAGAGTGGTAACTGCCAGGCAAAGCGGGGAGATGGGCGTGACAGTTTGAAAGGTTTTGGAATTTGACAGAGGTGGTGGCTGGACAACCTCTGATAAACACAACTGAATCACACATCTAAAAATCAATCGTTTTAGGTTAAGGGAATTTCACCTCAATTAAAAAACCCCAAGCACTCCAGCCACTCCAACTGGCCCAGCTCCAAGTGGACTGTTGCCCCGACCCACACTTCCTGGGCCCCATTCTGCTGCTTTCCGCTCTGGACTCCTTGGCGAGGCCCTCTCGCCTCCGCCTTCAGTCTCCCTACCCTGGTCATTCAGGGGTCTAGCTGCCTGGCTGGGTTCTCTTTTGATAGATTTGCTTGCTGAAACATTTTAAAAGAAAGTTAAAGAAAAACACATCTAATGGAATAAACCATAAATAGATTCATTTAGGGAGACAAGTGTTAAAGATGAGGAAACTACAAGACCTCTGCCGGCCCCAGGCTAAGCTATAAGCAGTCTTGCTACTGGTCTGGACAGAGTGACACCCGACACCAGGAGGCTAAAAATCACCCGTTTGCTTGGTATTTACAAAAGCAAAAGAGAACAACCAAGCAGGCTCATGGTGAGGAGTCAGAGCTGGGCCTCAGCCCCCGCGCCTCCAAGCTTCAAAGCACTCTCTAGCTTTGTCCTCTGGTTCCGCTCCCGGGTGGCCACGAAGTTCAGCAAGTCGATGGCAGTGACGACCCCGAACACCATCTGCCTCTTACTGGACTCCCCATGGCAGCGGTCTGAGGAGGGACAAGGCCAAAGGTTCAGAGGGGCCTCTGCCCAGAGCAGAGCTGAGGCCACTGAGCCCATCCCCAGGCACGGGCAGGCGGGCCAGCCCTGAGGCTGCCCCATGTCCACGGGCACCTGTGTGTCTGACCACAAGTGCCCTCTTCTCCCAAGAGTATCCACGCAGCTGAGGCTGCAGAGAGCAGGGCCTGACCCCTCTGAGCCATACCCATGGGGGGATGCCCGAGGGTTCAAGTCACTGGGAGCAGCTGGTGCCCAAGGTCTGAGTCTTGGCTTGAAATCCCAGTCCCACTCACACCCACCACCACCACCAGCTCGCATCTCTGGCTTAGAATGAACTCGGGCCCCATGCCCTGCAGCCCAAGGGTAGAAAGGGTGGCTGAGATGGTTAATTCAACATTTCAACCCAACTACGCTGGGCCGAACGTCATTCCAGGTGTCTTTGGATGTGAACAACTCTTGACTGGATGGACCTAGTAAAGCAGATTGCCCTGCCCAGTGTGGGTGGGCCTTGTCCAACCAGTTGAAGGCCCCAAATAGAACAGAAGAGCTGACCCTCCATGAGCAGGAGGAAAGAGGCCTGCCTTTGGATTTGGGAACATTGGATCTTGGGGTCTCAGGCCTGCCCACTCGCCCTGCAGGTCTTCTTGGGGCATGCCCCAAGCCGATTCCTGACAGGGAATCTCTATATGCACGTGTCCTGCTGGTTCTCTTTCTTGGGAGAATGCTGACTGACAGCTCTGGAGAAGCCCACAGAGGGTGGGGCAGAGCTGAGCAGTGGGTGGGAAATGACCAGGGTGCATCCCATTCTAGCAGCTCCCACCTCCATCTGTCCCTGACAACCTTGAGGGCAGAGGTCGACAGGGTGGGGGTGGGGAGGCACGGAGGTGCCAGCTTGGAGCACCTCAGAAAAAACCACAGGGACCCAGAAGAGACTGGGGGCTTTAGGCAAAGGGGCAGCTCTGGAGGCGCACTGAGCCCTCAGGGGAGGGCAGTTGGAGTGGCCTCCAGGCCCCCTGGGGACACCGTCCAACACCAGGCCGTTCGAGTTTCTGTAAAGGGCTGTTGGGTGTCTGTTGCGGCCACTCAGCTCTGCCAACACAGCACAAAAGCATCTGTGGGAGTGCTTCCAGGTAGGGCTGCGTCTGAGGAAACTACTCACAGACCCTGAAGCTGGATCCCCGGTCAGGGTGTGCAGGTGTTCAAACATGAGAATACAGTCAACACTGAGGAGGGCCCTCCCAGCCGGGCTCAGGGTCCGGGGCTGGACGCCCTCCCCTGCACTCGGAGGCCGCAGTACTGACCGCAGCAAATTTCCGAGCTCCAGGGGTGGGTGGGGCGTACATACCTGCCGGCCCCCCCACCTCTCCCGACAAGGCCAGGTCCCGCGCTGTGGAGCCAAGGACGGGAGAGGGGTTAGAGCTGGCGCCTAGGCTCCTGGACCAACCCTCAGTGGGAAAGTGGGTGGGGGCCTTGGAGCCCACCACCAGTTCTTGGGATTTCTACAACCTTGTTGTAGCCTAGAACCTGAAGGACACCACCGGCCTCTGGAGATGCAGCGAGGAGGCCTGGGTTACAAAGCGCCCTAGCTCACTGGTAGCCAGCACCCAGGCCTGCCCCACAGCGGGGTCCCTCTGGGATCTGCATCCAAGGCTGGGAGTCAGTACCTCTGGCTCCCAGATGCCCTGGAGCTCAGGGCAGGAAAGCTCAGCGGTCGGGGGCTCGGCAGCCAGCATCCCACAGAGCTCCTGCTCCTGACCCCCTCCCCCAGCCCCCAGGGGACCCAGCTTACACTGGATCTGCTCGTGGACCACCAGGGCGAAGTGGTCCATCTCCAGGATATGTGAGAGCTTGCCCAGCGGGTCCGTCAGGTGGATCTGGAAGAGAAGCCATGGTCAGTGCTCACCAGCCAGAGCCCAAGGAAAGGAGCGGCAGAGAGGTGGGCTTCTTCTGGAGCCTCCTGCTGACCCAAGAGATTGAACGGGACTCGACACTCGTAAAAGAACACCTGGATGAACTGGAAGAATTGATGCTTTTGAACTGCAGTGCTGGAGGATACCCTTGAGAGTCCCTTGGACAAGGAGATCAAACCCACCAATCCAGATCAAACCAGTCAATCCTAGAGAAAAATCAAGCCTGAATATTCACTGGAAGGACTGATGCTGAAACTGAAGCTCTAATACTTTGGCCACCTGATGCGAAGAACTGACTCATCAGAAAAGACCCCTGGGAAAGACTGAAGACAGGAGGAGAAGGGGATGACAGAGGGTGAGATGGCAGGATGGCATCAATGGACATGAGTTTGAGCAAGCTCCGGGAGTTGGTGATGGACAAGGAAGCCTGGCATGCTGCAGTCCATGGGGTCACAAAGAGTCAGACATGATTGAGCAACTGAATGACATAACTGCAGAACCCAACGACTGGACCCTCAGTGAACTAGGGGCTTCAGTTTGAACGACACAGTATTCACCGTCCAGTGGAGCGCATCTCACATGAGGACAAGACGTGGTACTGCAGGGCACAGGGAGGGGAAGGGAGCATGGGGCCCTCTGTTCCATCTGCTCAACAGACACCTGGTGAGAGCTTCCAACAGACAGAAGGAGGCACACTTAGGGTCCATTTTTCAACCCCCAGGGTGATCTCCAAAGCAGCGAGTCCCCAGGAAACCCCACTGGGTACGCTTTCTAGTTCAACTCCAGTAACGGAGAAGATGCGAGGCCAGGGCAGGAGGAAATACATCAGCAGTGCCTTCACCTGTGTGAGGAGGGTTGGGCCCACCTGCCCGTGGGTGTGCGTGCATGCTGAGGGGTACACAACACAGCCGTGCTGGGCTGCAGGAGCAACTTCCCCAATGCTTGTCTTCATGAGGTCAGACGCTGAACATAGTCAGACCATGGAGGTCAGGATTCCTCCTCCCCTCTGGGAGAACCGGGACAGGGACAGGGAAGCATGGGGCGACACTGAAGGACCTCCTGAGTCTGCCTGCACCCACCCAGCACCTCAGTGGCAAGGTACCAAGACCCCTGAGGACCTGGGTGGCACTCAAGCCCAAGAGACGGGGACTCAGCTACCCCCTGGAGGAAGGATGTGGCTGCAGGCCAGCCTGGGACAGTAAGGGAGGGGGACTTAGAGGCTCGGCTCTTCCCCGAGGGAGGGGAAAGCCATACACACTGAAGAATCAACAGGAAAGGCCAGAGACACAACGGAACTGGACTCAGGCACGGAAGGGTGGACGGTGTGCATGCATACCTCAGAGGGACCTTGAAACACTCTCCTGTGTCAAAGCAGCCAGACAAGGGCACACACATTGGGGCTGCTTGTGCACATGAGCCCAGGGAGGGCACACTTGGTGGGGCTGTATGCACACACGAGCCTGGGGAGTGTCCACCGCCTGCGGGACAGGGTGCACACCAGCGGGCCGAGAGGGGAGGGGTAAGGAAGCCTTCAGGTATGGACGTGGGTGAGACCTTGCCGATGCTGGCCTCTCCGCACCTGGGGCTTCTCACTTTGTGAAGCCAGGGCAAAGCCTCTGATTTATGGATCTGATGAGCTAAGCGTTAGGGACCCGGCACCCTAGAGAGAGGGACTTCCCGCCCAGTCTTCCAGAACAGAGCTGGTCTCAGCACTGCCTGCTTGGGTCACGCGGGGCACGTACCTGTTTGAACTGCTTGTAGATGACTTTGCAAACCTGGTCCGATGGCTGAACCTTCCCTGCGAGCAGGGACGACAGCATGTTCCCCAGGGTCACCATCCCTAGGATCACCCTGGGGAAGTGGACACAGGGCAGTGGTCAGCGCTGGCGCCTCTCCTACCATATGGCAGAATTCAGCACAGCTGCCCTCACGGCCAAACCCGGACTCCTCTTGGAATCAACCACTATCTGGCCTGGTGGCTCAGATGGTAAAGAATCCGCCTGCAATGTGAGAGACCCGGGTTCGATCCTTGGGTTGGGAAGATCCCCTGGAGAAGGAAATGACAACCCACTCCAGTGTTCTTGCCTGGAGAATCCCATGGACAGAGAAGCCTGGTGGGCTGCAGTCCATGGGGATGCAAAGAGTTGGACATGACTGAGCGTCTAACGCACTAACACTGTCTGCCGGGGGTCTCTCTGTGGCACAGCAGTGACCTGACGCCCCACCCTTGGAGCTGACTGTCCGGTGTGGGCAGAGAGCAAACCAGTGGGTGAATCCTTTGGGCATTTCCATTCTGACAAGTGTCAAGGGTCATCAACTGGCCAGGGTCCTGGGATGTGGGCCTTCTGGTGCTAGAACTGGAACAGTCCTGATGGGGGACCGTCACCACTGCGTGTCTGCAGTGGTCTTCCAGGCAGGCACGTGCTCCTGTGCACACACTGGGTGCAGGGGGGTGGGAAGGGTTAATACAACCAGCCCCCACCCCGGCCAGGGCTCAGGGACCAGCTGTCCTAATGCTCTGAGCATCTGGATGAAAAGTGACCGAGGTCAGCCGGCTAGCCGTGGGGTTGGCTGGGCCATCCTGCCCAGTAGTGCAGGCACGGAGCAGAGGGGCACACAGGCAGGGCTGGCAGGGCAGAGCATTGGACGGAGGCTGAGACTGACCCCGACTCGTCCACCACGGGTGCCTGGTCGAAGCCCTTCTCCCGGAGGATCTCGATGGTGTGCTCACAGGTGACTGTGGGCAGCACGGTCAGCGGGGCCGAGAGGCTTAGCTCCTGAACCTGGAGGTGCCACCACCTGAGGGAAGAGGGCAGGCCGGGGAGTCCGTGAATCGAGAGGCGAGTGAGAACAGGGAGCCTGCGGGGGGCGTCCAGCCAGGTGAGGGACGCACACGTGCCACTGGGGACCCGGCACTCGAGTCGTGAGCCCTGCACATGTGGTCTCTGCCCAGAGGTGTCCTCACCATGGCCTCTTCACTGAGATCTCCTCCTCCTTCATGAAGCCCTTCTGCAGCATCCACTTGTCGCTCAGGAACTTGGACCTACAGCATCAGAAGCCACAGGGCTGGGCGGAGGGTCTCAACACCACCCCCGGCCCCAAAGAGGGCAGAGGGCCTCAGAGAAAGCCCAGACCCCACCCTCCCCAGACCCCACAGTCCAGCAGAGACCCCAAGGGGCTGGCTGGAGGCTCCACGAAGAGATCTGAGGGCTGGATGCCAGAAAGACCTCCTAGGGAATGGTGGTCAGTGTGGGTATCTGGCCAACCAGAACTGAATAAGCCCAGAACACAGCATAAGGTTCTGTGATGGGCTGGGACCCTGGGACCTGGGACCCTTTGCTGCAATGCCTGCTCCTGGACAAACATCTCCTCCGACAACAGATACAAGGAAACGAGAAGGGACTAGAAGTAACCATGTGCATGTGCGGACGGGACAAACAGTGGACAAGATGGTAAAAGACCCAAAACCCGACTGCCACTTCCGAGGTGTCAGGAGCAAAGGCAGGGTCTTGCTCATGTCCCCTGCGCACACCACCGCCCAGCGGTGGGCAGGCCGCCCAGGCCACCCTCCGGCCCGACCCCTGGACCCACCCCATGTAAGGACCCAGCTCGCCACCCCCCAACTCAGGGAGCAAGCCAGGGAACCCGTTACTAATATTTGTTTTTGCTCCCACTGCTGCAGCACAAGTCCCGGTAAAGCCCTGCCTGAACTTCCTGTCTGGCCTCGGATCCATTTCTACTGATCAAAGGGTCCAAGACCCTGGTCAGTAACAGTTCTATCCCAAATCTCACGTCATCACAGCCCTTCAGGGCTTCTGGCAGGGGGAGCCTGTCCCACCAAGGGTCAGAGGACACCAGGCCAGGCTTCAGGGGCTGCCAGGGACCTGCCCCAAAAGGCAGATGAGGGCCAACAAAGTGGGGGCAGAGAGGCCCCCCAGCCCCCAGCCCAGATGTCCATGCTGAGGACACGATCACTCACTCACTCCAGCCCTCTCTCTCACGCACACATAGGCACACATGGGTGCCCACACAGCAGGCCAGCCAAGCACATGGGGAGATGGCCATTCTCATACACTGTGTAGTGTGGGTGGGTAGCCAGGCTCAGGGCAACTTGGCAGTGTACACTCAGAGGTGACTCACCCCCATCTGGAGTCCCAGCTGGAATGCCCCCCTGGGGGAAGCTAAGCTCACTTGAGGTGTGTAACCCATCACTCTTGGGTCAGGGAGGACACCAGAGGGTACATGCATCCATGGAGGAGGGCATTAGCCCTCTGTGACCTCCCGCCCACACTCCAACCTTGGCTCTTTTGGCCAGTGACCCCAGGCAGGGCCATGAGCCCAGAGGAGCCAGCGAGCTTCAGGTGCACAGACACTCAGAACCACTGGACTCGAAGGGGCCTCGGGGACCACTGACCCCAGCCTGGGTCCCCCCAGTTCAGGGCCAGACTGTGAGTGAGCAAAGGATCCAGTGGGCGGGGATGGGGAGCTGCTCTCAGGGTGGCCACATCCTTGTCCTCATCCTCCATGGCTGAACAGGAGGCCCTGAGAGCTCGAAGGAGTGAGGGGGCACATGGGGTCCCTTCCCTGGGGAGTCCCGCCAGGCCCCCAAGTACTGCCACGATGAATGTGCACAGACTTCCAAAGGCATTTGGGAGACCCAAGCCGGCCGAGAACGTGTGAACTCCAGGGACACGGAGCAGGGCCACAGACCCCAGGCTCCCTGGGCCTTGCCATAGGATCTGGGGGAACAGCCGGGAGCAGAGACAGCACAGGCACTGGAGGCCGGGGAGGACGGAGGCCTCACATGTAGTTCCGCACCGAGTCTGGCAGGATCACCACACAGCGCTGGCCTTCCTGCAGCTCCTGGGCAGCCTTCACGGCCACGGACATGGCACTGCCAGAGCTGCCACCTGCCAAGAGGGCGGGAGGGGTCAGATGCACCGGGGGGCGGGAGGCTGCATGTGCACCCAAGTGTGGGCACGCCCACACCTGCTCTGGAGAGATCCTTGGTGGATGAGCTGGGTGTGGGGTGCTGGGGGACCCCACTTTTCCCTGTCCGTCCACACCCTGCTCCGTCTCCCATCTGCTCAGCACTTCACCACCAAAGCCTCCCACGGAACTCAGAGCCCCAGGGGCAGGTAGCTGGGTGGCCAGAGCGAGGGTGTCCCTCACACGCTGGATGGAAGCTGGCAGGGCAGAGTGCGGCATCCACTCACCACACAGCAGCCCCTCCTGAGCAATCAGCATGCGGGCGAAGGCAAAGGCCTCCCTCGTCATTGCTTTTGTACCACTTGTCCACCACCTGCGGGGAGCCAAGGACAATGGTCAGCCCAGGCAGCGCCCAGCACTTGGCAGTCAGGTGGGGGGTGGGGGTGGGTGTGGGGCCCACAGCCCAGTTTGCAATCTCGCAGACGATGGTGGTCCAGGTGGCTATGACCTCCGGGAATGCAGCCCAGCCTCTGTCTGGGATCCAACACTCACTCTGCAGACCTAGATTGTTCCCCCTTCCCTTGCACAAGGGTCCGGCAGTGTGCCCATGGTGCCTAAACTGCCTGCCAGCCCTGTGGCATGGCCACACTGTAACCTAGGTCTCTGCCTGAAGCTTCCTTTATGGTCCTTAAAAGCAGCCTTCTCTGTGCTCCTCACATCTCCCTCCTTGGCCTGCTCACCTGCCCCAGCCGCCCAGCTCCCTTGCTCTGCAGGAAGGTTTGTGCACAGACGGGGCGCGCCACACCCCTACCCATGGCCTCTGTGTCCGTGGCAGGAGCTCACTGATCACAGTACCGTGAGTCACCACGTGAGGATCCCTGGGACAGCACCTCGTCTACCACCATCTACACAGCTCGGAACTCATTTCTCTGCTCCTGCTGGGCCGGCCACCCGTGCCCGGCTGGACAAGGATGAGGCTGGCCCCGTCACTGCTGCCCCACCTACCGTGCGGTCCAGCACCGTGGGGATGAAGTCATAGCCGATCCCTTCCACCTCGTAGGCCGTCTGCTCCGTCTGGTTCAGCTCCTCGGGCTCTGCGAGGATGGAGCCTTCGGGATCTACGCCAACAATCTGCGGAGTGGGCGTCCTTAGGGCTCCAGTCTCACCTGGACACGCCCGGCTGGCATCAGGGTGCAGCCCCGCTCCCAGGCCTCAAGACTCAACACCCAGAAGCCCAGGCCCAGGTGCTGGGAGATCACACATTAAATGTCCAGCTTGGGGCACTCGGTGTGGGGGCAGTGGAAGGCTGGGGGAAGTGGATTTCCAACAAGCTCCTCCCGTGCAGGGCACCTGGGACAGCCCTGGAGAGATGCCAATGGAGAGTGGGAGCCTGGGGCGAGGGGCGGTGCTGGGATGACCTCTCCTGGACATCAGAGAAACAGGCAGCGAGAAAGGACGCGCAGGCACCACCAGGGGGCGGTCTTTCTGAGCCCCTCCCCAGGCCCCAGTGCCCCTCCCTGATCTCAGAGCCCAGGACCCGAGCCTGAGCGCTTACAGCTCTGGGACGATCCTGGGAGGCCCCCCACCTGGACTCTCCCACCCCAGTCCATCTGGGCACCTGGGTCATGCAGTGCTGTCCTTTATCACCTGGCAGGGACAGGTACACACACCCTACAAGATGCAAAGCTGTTGGGGCAGAAGTGTCAGGAGCTAGAACTTTCAGCTCTAAGGCAGAGGCCACTCTGGGCGCCCAAGGCCAGGCAGACTGATGGCTCAGCCTCTGGCTGCAGTTCAGGCCACAGGTGGGAAACATACCTGCGTCCAGGCCCCCATCTCCGGGCAGGGCAGGCCGGGGTGGTGCCCACGCCCCTCTCAGTCCCTCACCTTGCACCCAGGGCACTTCTCCTTCAGCTTCCTGGCCACGCCTGTGATGGTCCCACCTGTGCCCGCCGACGCCACCAGCATGTCCAGCCTCCCTGGGGATGGAGAAGTGTGTCAGGGAGGACATCCCCAGGAAGGAGCGGCCATGCTCTCCCCAGCTCTTCATAGGAATCAAGAACGCTCTCACACACGACAAAGGCAGGTCATCCAAAGGACAAAAGCAGAACTGTTCTCAGGCTGAAATCTTCCATCACATCCTCCACCTTGAAGAAGCATTCACCGTATTGGGGACCCAGGAAGCCCCGTTTAATCTAAATGGCAGCCAGTCATAAAACCCCCACAAAAGTTGTGAATCTGTGAACAGGGGACCTTCCTGCAGGAGGTGGGGCACAGGGGACTGTCTGGTTTCAGATGAGGTGGGTAAGTGAACTGAATTAACAAAGGAACTAGAATTAACCACTCAGCTCAGCTCTGACATTGTCTGGGCTCTCTTGGCACCTGGTGGCCAGCTCAGGCACCCAGCAGGCAAGTCAGCGCAGGCACCCATGCTGAGGCAGACACACTGTTTTTGCCAAATGAGAGGATTCTCACATGTAAAACCTCGGTGAGCAAATGCCTGGACCATGCTGCCTGGCTCCTGGGCACAGAATGAGGGCACTTAAGCCAACATCAGGTTCCAAACAGGAAGCCAAAGGTGCCAAGCCCCTGGCAGCCGCTCCCAGGACTCTCTCAGCCAAAGGTGCCAAGCCCCTGGCAGCCGCTCCCAGGACTCTCTCAGCCTTCACCTCCCTGCCAGGCCCGCAGTGTGGGGACAGAGGCCTGGGAGCCGCCCCATCTCCCACCCTCCTGCCTACAGCCCTTAGAGAACATCACAACCCCCATGGGGCTTGGCACCAAATGTGCAGAGAGCTTCCAAGAAGCCAAGCTGCAAGCCACCCCCGCAGGTCTGCACACGAGAAAACCCGAATGCGGAATTCAGTGCCCACACTGGCGTTTGGGGTCAGTGCCGTTCAGCAATGTGAAGCCCCCACTGTGAGCCCAGCACCAGCCTGGGACATGCTTGTTCCCTGCTCTCAGGAGCGCCTACAGGTTTGGAAGAAAAGACTACTAGGTAAACAAATATCATAAGTTGGGTGTTGCAGGCGAGGCATGGGCAGAGTCCAAGAGGGCAGGACGGAGGGTAGAAACTGCTCCTGGGAAATATTCAGGGCAGCATTTCACAGAGAAGGGATATTTGAACTGGGTTTTGAAGGATGAATAGGAGTTTACCAAGGAGTGGGTAAGTGTACACTCCCAGTCAAGATGGACAGCAGAGTTAGAGGTACCCACCGTCACACTGCTGCAGGATCTCCTCGGCCGTGATGTCATAGTGAGCGAGGGGGTTGCTGGCGTTGCGGTACTGCCGGGAAAGAGCAAAGGAGCCATGATGAGGTCAATGCACAGAACTGGCAGCAGCCACAGGGTGCCAGGCAAATGACTCAGTGCAAGTCAGAGGGGCTCCTGTGGCTCAACAGACACTAAGCATCAAAACCAGCTCTCCAGAAGGTGAGATTTCTGAATTAACCCAGACGTGGAATGAATGACAGAGAAGAGCATCCAGTTAAAAGGTCTGCATGCATTGTACATCTTAGAGAGCTCCCAGGGTCCTCTGCAAGGGACATTCCAACCCAGTGTGCTGAGCTGAGTCCTTGAAGCGGGCACATGGGCAGCAGAGCCAAAGGCTCGCCAACCCCATCAGCCACACATTGGGCTGGGAGAGGGCAGCAACTGCATGCCAGCACATCGGTCGCTCTGCACCCCGCCCCTCTCCTGCAGAGGCGACACCACCCTCAAGCCCCCAACAGAGATCCCCCAGGGAAGGCCTCACTCAGTCCAAACCTCTGGGAGCATGCTCACCCCTTGGCCCTGACCTCACCTGGTCCAGGATGTGAGAATTGGGGATCTCATTCCTTAGCCTCCAGGCCACCCCTACGTGCGACTCGGGGGAGTCAAATCTGGCGTTGGTGGGCGTCCTCACGATCTCAGCCCCCAGGGCTCGCAGGACGTCCACCTGCAGAGGCATTCGGCAGCCTTCACCTCCCTGCCAGGCCCGCAGTGTGGGGACAGAGGCCTGGGAGCCGCCCCATCTCCCACCCACCTGCCTACCTTCTCCGTGCTCATCTTCTCCGGCATCACGATGATGCAGCGATAGCCCTTCACAGCGGCGGCCAGGGCCAGCCCGATCCCTGCGGACAGGACATGGGGTGAGAGGGGCCATGGCACCCTCCAGGCCTCACTGCCAGCCCCAGAGGCCCAGGGGAGGGGGCACTGGAAAAAGGCCCTCCATCACCCCCTTCTGCCCTCGAATGAGGGGAGGAAATGGGGTGCACATCATGAACCCCAATTCCTCCAGCTCTTACTGGGAGCAGGGGAGGTGATAATAACAGTGGCTAAGACTCCAAGCTCCCAACGCAGGGTGCCTGGGTTTGATTTTCGGTCAGGAAACTAGATCCCACATGCCGCAAGTAAGACCCACATGCCACAATTAAGACCCGGCACAGCCAAATGAGCACATAAATATTTCAAAAAGTAACCAGCAGACATTGTGGGGCTCACTGTGGACCCAGGGGCTGCTGCACCGGAGGAGAGAGTGACCCTGAATGCAGCCGGGGGGGCACTGCAGCTCCCACCCCCACTGCAGGCCCGGAGGAGGAGGCAGCGCCCACCTGTGTTCCCCGACGTCGGCTCAATGATCGTGTCCCCAGGCTTTATGGTCCCCTCACGTTCGGCGTCCTCAATCATCCGCAGGCTGATACGGTCCTTCACGCTCCCGCCCGCATTGAAGAACTCGCACTTGGCCACTGGGAGCCAGAGACGCATCACGAGAGGAAGAGGCCCTGAGCCCTAACTGATGTCTGCCGTCCCCTTCCCATCACCCGATATGCCCAGAATGCAGCGGCAGGCTTTAGGGGTTCTGAAAATCATCACCTTCCACTGTGCCTCCCACACCTGACTTGGACGAAGGTGGTTGCCCACTGTGGCTTCTCTCACCTGTCCTTCCCACCTGCCATGGACCATGCGGCGACTCTAGGTGAATGAGACAGAGGAGCCAAGGGGGCCCCCACTGGATGGACAGAGCAGAGCCACCCCCATGGGGCAGCACATTTCCAAAGAGACATGCTGGGCATGCGCGGGGGGCTGGTGACTGGAGCCCCAGGCTTAAATTGGGCCCAGTGGCCCTGCCAAATGACCTCATATCCTGAAGTAACAGCCCACCATTGCATGGCCAGACCACAACCAGCAGACCTTCCACACTCCAACCCCCTGGGCCTTCTGGCCCAGCAGGGCTCTCAGCCATCCTCCCCATCCTGCAGACAGGACCACCCCTGTTGTGCCCAAGCCTCTGCTTGTCTTTCCATAGGGGTACTCCCTCCCACCTCTTAAAACTATGCCGTGTCAGTAAAAGGGGGCGATATGGCTCCAAATGTGATTGGCAGGGCCCTGGCCAGCCTGGAGGGCCCATAGATCGTGCTCTGTCCTGGTCTGTGCTGGCTTCTGAAATCCCACAACCAGAGACAGGTTTTCTCTCCCGAGACTCAGAGGGGCCCTGCTGGGACAGTGAAGATGAGGCTCTCAAGTGTCTGACCACTGAGGAGGCCTGCACCCTGGACTCCTGCTGCCCACACACTTGAATTAGTTAGAAAATTCTAACGAGCCCATGGAAAGGCTGGCACGAAGGCAGAGATTCCAGCTGATTGGCCATGGGTAAGCCACGTAACCAATCTGAGCCTCGGTTTTTCCACCTGTAAAATGGACACACTAAAATCTGTTTCAAGGGCTCTTGCCAAGTCGAGGTGCAGCGGGCCTGTACTCTTGCCTAGAAAATCCGATGGACACAGAAGCCTGGTAGGCTGCAGTCCATGGGGTCTCGAAGAGTCGGACACAACTGAGCGACTTCACTTTCACTTTTCACTTTCGGACATTGGACAAGGAACTGGCAACTCACTCCAGTGTTCTTGCCTGGAGAATCCCAGGGATGGGGGAGCCTGGTGGGCTGCCGTCTATGGGGTCACACAGAGTCGGACACGACTGAAGCAACTTAGCAGCAGCAGCAGCAGCAGGCTTGTGCCTACAGGGTACTAGGTAATGGCTTCCATTATCTGACGTGAGAGCACGGAGCCCACTGTGGTTCGCCAGCAGCGAACCCCTGCCTCACCCGGTGGTGTGCTCTGCTCACTGCTCTGGAGAAAACTCTTCACTGCCCAGGGAGGCGTGGGGGCAGAAAGGCTCTCATGACGACGCCTCTGGGGTGAATCGAGCACAGGGCCTCAGTCCCTAGACCCTCACACTCTCCCCTCCCCGGCTCTCTACTCCAGCACTGGGCCTGGTCCCCTTTCACCCCAACCAGGACCTCTGCACCTGCCACTTCCTCTGGGTCAAGGCTGACGTCTACCTGAGCTCCATGCCCAGAAGAGTGGAGGGGAAGAAAGGCCCTAACCTTCCCGTGTTCCTAGAGAAAGCCTCCTGCAAAAACGCCCCCTGCCCACAGGACTTGGAGGAGACTCGAGAGTGATCCCCTTATGTACGAGGCCCAGGCAAACACAGCCCCCAAATTCCCACTGCGTCTCATGAATGACAAGTGTCTGTCTAAGCCCCAAGGGAGCCAGTTCCTGCCGGGCTGATGGCTGAGACCCTCCTCACAATAGTCGCCCCACTGTCCTGTCAGTCCATCCAAGCCACGGCATGTCTGCTCCTCCCTGGGACGCTCCAGGACAGAAGGGTCCTGCTCTGCTTCTGGGCTCCAGCCCACTTCTCCTGCAGCTGCCAGGTTACATCACCCACAGTCCCCACTCAGGTACCAACCCCGACGTCTGCCTGGACACACTGCTCTCCACAATCAGGTCTCAGCTCTCTGACACCGACGATTCCAGAGCATTCTTGGTCACACCCCAGAACCCCTCCCTGTCGTGTATGCTTCTGACCTTACCCGATGTGGAGGGACACCCGTTCCCCAGGCCCATAAGCGTCGCAGAGGGCGAGGAAGCTGGCACTCACAGAGCTCACACTTGAGGCCAAAGTTCCTCCCGATCTTGTTGATCCTCACCATCGGGGTATCCCCAATTTTCTTCAGGATATCCGGCAAGATTTTTGGAGATTTTACCCTTAAACAGAGGAGGAATCTGTGATTACTCAGAAAAAAACAAAACTGGCTTAGGCAGCCCAGCACATTCTTTTAAATAAATCAAAGAATTGGCTTTCACAAGCATCAGCATGGTGATTATACAAATCCACGCTTAGTAAAAGGCGCACACACACACACACACACACGAGCAAGTGCATCTCAAAACCCATGGAAACGAATGTGATTTAGTAACAGCTGCACCAGTGTCTCCAAGGTCTGAAAACGCACTGTGGTTACAGACAGTATCAGTGGGCAGCTGGGTGAATGTCCCCACAATTTCTCTGTGCTATTTCTGCAACTTCTTTTGAGTGTTAAATTATTTCCAAATAAAAAGGTTAATAAACACTGGCTTCAAAACAACAGCGGCTCAAATTGTAAAGAATCTGTCTGCCAAGCGGGAGACCCAGGTTGGATCACTGGGTCAGGAAGATCCCCTGGAGAAGGGAATGGCAACCCACTCCAGCATCCTTGCCTGGAGAATTCTATGGACAGAGGAGCCTGGCGGGCTGCAGTCCAAGGGGTCGCAGAGAGTGACACGACTCAGTGAGTAACACTTTCACTTCTCAAAACAAGAGCATGTCCTGGTCTATCTTTTTCGGGGTTCTGTTTGTTCATTCTTCTGGCTGCACCACATGGTATGTGGGATCTCAGTTCCTCAACCAGGGCTGGAACCTGTGCGCCTGTACCAGGAGTGTGGGGTCTCACACTGGACCACCAGGGAAGCCCCAGGCTTTTAAGAGTTTTTGATATTCGTCTCCTGCCTCCTGGAATACCTCCTTTCCTGCTCTTTGATGAAAAAACGGGTGGGGACCTGAGGGCAGGGACCCCTCAGAGGGTCTGGCCACCAGACAGGGACAGTGGCTTCAGAGCCCACCCAAGCGTCACTCGGGTGTCTGTCACAGGTGGTGGGAAGCTCGACTCGCAGGCCGAAGAACAAAGGCTGGTCACCCCTGTGCTTGGGGCCAGGGTCAGACGGCTCCCAGGTGGGCCTCCGGGCTCAGAGTTGGATTCGTTTCTCATGGGTCAACGGCCTCCCTTCAAGTTGAGTGACCACCCCCCGCAGCAGTTCTTCCAGCTGAGAAGCTGGTGACAGGTGACAGGGGGTGTGGGACAGCCCGGCAGCTGCTCAGCTGTGTACACACCTTGAACCTGCGTCTTCCAAGTGGCCCCCACAACGCACCCTCCACCTTCACCCTCAAGGACAGATTCAGGTCCCACACTCATGCCCTCCACGCCAAGGAGGTGCCACCAAATATTCTTGCCAGAATATGCAAAACTGAGCCGAGTTCCAAGAAACACAAAGGTTTCCTACACTCTGGATCTCTCCACCATGGCTCCCACAGCTGAGGGCGCCCCGGCCCCCACGGCAGGAGCTTGTTATTAATGTGGATTCTTTACCCACTCCCAAGGTGGTGAGCCAGCTCCCCAGGAATGCTGCGTTCCGCCCCGAGCCCAGACAGGCGGCGACATGGCCCAGCTGGAACCCCTGCACCTTCCAAGGTGGTGAGGAGCTAAAACAGATGCCCTGGGCCGCCCTGGAAGCAGGCTCAGCCAATAGAGGTGCAGGCATCGGGGTGAGGGGAGACAGCCTGGGCAAGGACAAAGGGCTCCTGACCCCAGCTTTGGAGGGAGACCAAGTCCTAGGGGCAACCCTGGGGTTGATTCATTAACTAGTTAAAGCCGAGGCAGGAGAACTAAACACCTGGGGAGGCCAGGAGGGGTGGCTGAGTCATCTACCCCCAGCAGAGGCTGACGGACTAGGAGCGGGAGGCCTGGCCTGCCTGTAACCCCCAGCAGGGGCTGATGGGCAAGCGGAGAACTCAGGCTTCCCAACTCAGTACCAGGCCCTGGGGGCCAGAAAGTCACGGGAGAAGCTAGTCTGAGGTGACCAGGGCAGGAGCCTGGGGGGAGACTTTTAGCACCTCATCTCAGTTGCTTCCCCTTCTTCCTGTGGGAGAGCCCACGGCACCCTGGAACAAACCTGAAACCCCTCACCAGGGAGGGGCCTGCTTTCCCCTTTCCCTCTGCAGCTCTTCCCCTGGCCCGGTGCTCCCGCTCTGTTCCTCTAAGTCCACCCCACCTGGGAACCATCTGGAATCCCCTTCCCCAGATACCCACATGGCTAGCATCTCCTGCCCATCCAGGCACCACCTCCAAAGTCTCCCCGAGTTGCCCAGCCACACCACCCGGTGGCCATGTCACCATTTCATCACCCTTCTGCTCTCCCTGCCGGGACCCCCAGGCTGTCTCCTCCAGGGACCCAGGTCTAGAGTCCCACAGTAGGTAAGCCCTAGTGCCTCGGGCCCAAGCCCAGCTCCTCATAAACAGTGAACCTGAGCTGTGTCAAGCGGTTTGCAGGGGACAGCAACCCTGCCAGGGCGCTGGAGGAGGGTCAGGCCACCGCGTGGAGTGCAGGTGTGGTGCCAGGTTACAGCCTGGGTACAATGGTGTCCAGGCCCGGGTGAGACGCTAACGGAGCTGTCAGGAATCCGGGCCTCCCCAGCCCCAGCCTCATACGGGCCCTTCACCCCCTGCCCTGGTTTGCTTTGGCAGCGAGGGCTCGTGATGTATGGCCAGCAGCCATCTTGGCCTCCTGAGCTCCCAGCATCGAGACGTGTTTAATGTCAGGAGTTTCTGGGTTTGTAAATGTCATTTCTGTCCATTGACCCCACTTTGGAGCACACCCCCTGCACTGAATCTAAAATCAGTAAGCATCAGCGTTGGCAAAGCAGTGTATGAGGAGCAGGAATCAAGCACCTAAAAGGTACGTTCTTATGACGCTTTTGTTCTTCTGTTGGGAGGTTACACCAGGGAAATAAAGATAATCCTAAGATGTACTGGACTTGATTTGAGTTTCACGGTAGGTCAGGGATTTTTGCCTTTTTGTCTTTCCCGCTGATTATCTCCTGCACCTGGAACAGGGCACAGACACAGGAGGTGCCTGATAAAGACGCATGCACTATATGAACTCTATTTTCCACCGCAATTCTTCAAACCGAGATCACTGCAGACAGTGAATGCCTGAGAGCGCTTAAAATCATGGCTTGTTCATCCAACAGTCTCAGTCCAACCACAAAAACCCCACTATGGAAAAATATTTCATGACCTGGAGTTAAGTAGAGAAGGCAGACATGGTTCTAATTACAGGAATGTGCAGTCAGGTGGATCTGGATTAGAAACCTCACTCCTGCCCGTCACTCAGAGTGTGTGACTTGGGCTCATCCCTTTATTTATTGAGTATCTGCTCCTGGGGTGGGGGAGGGCACCCACCTAGGGGCTAGCATGCGTGCATATTCAGCCACTCAGCCGTGTCTGACTCTTTGCAACCCCATGGACTGTAGCCTGCCAGGCTCCTCTGCTCATGGAACTTCCCAGGCAAGAATACTGGAGTGGGTTGCCATTTCCTCCTCCAGGGGATCTTCCTAACCCAGGGGTTGAACCTGAGTCTCCTGCATTGGCAGGCAGTTTTTTTTTTTTTTTTTTTTAACCACTGAGCCATCAGGGAAGCCCAGAGACATCCTTAGCATTCCAAGTGGATTCTTTATCACCTGAGAAGCCCCACCTAGGTGCTGGGCTACAGCACAAACAAGCCTTGGCCTCTCTGAGCCTTGGGGGACTCAGCTAGGAAATATCTCCCACCTCAACTCACCATCCACCTAGAGTGACTGCAAAAGATGGAGCGGGGGGGCGGAGGGTCATACCCCAGGTCCACATGATCATCTGGCTTCCAGGAAACAGACCCTCCCCCCAGGGTAACAGATCGACCATCTTATGATCATTAGCGGGACTCACAAGGCAGCGTGGCAATGTGGGGAGTCGGCGACTGGCCTGCCTAGTTGCCAGGAACACCTGCTTGGGGCGTCGGGACGGATCCACAGCAGCTCCTTGGCTTCTTTGTCCTCCGGAGGCTCCTTCTCCAGGCTCCCTCTCTCCAAGTGTGCCCCTGAGAGGTGGGGGCACCCTGCAGACCTGCAGGGGGTGTCTGCGGGGGGTGTCTCAGAAGGCATGGTGGGATCTGCCAAAGGGAAGGGGAGGAGAAGCTGTCAGTTCAGCCTATTTCCAGATTCCTGCAGAAGAGCCTGCTTTACAGCTCTCATCTGGGGACTCCTGCTCACCCGGCCTCCTCTGGGTGTGGGGCTCCTCTCACTCAAGAAGCTGGACAAGAAGAGCCATAACTATGCAGGCACCAGCTGCTGTGCAAAACAACTGGGCACTTTCCCAAAAGGTTAAACGTACAGCTACTGTGTGCCCCAGCTATTCCACTCCTACACACCTACCCAAAACATGGAGACAGGTCTCTGTCCACCACATTCATAACAGCACTATTCACAATAGCAAAAATATGGAAACAAACCAAATGTCCATCCGTGGATGAACGGATAACAAGATGCGGCTTATCCGCATGGTGGAATTGTATTTGGTCACAAAAATGGAATGAAGTTTTAATTCTCAACATATGAACACACACACAGCAGCTATGTAGAGGTAATGAATGTTATTTATCTTATAGGTTGATTGTGGTGTCTTTTCACAGTGTATATATAAATCAAAACATCAAGTTGTATACCTTAAATATACACACAACTTTTATACATCAAAGATATCTCAACAATGTTGTGTTAAAAAGACTACACTGAATGATGGAAATGATTAGAGGAAAATGAAGATAGTAATAAATATATTTTTACCCTAAAAAAAGGAAACATTCTGCTGAGTCAAGTAAATCAGGCAAAGAAGGAACATTGCAAGACTCCACCTATACGAGGTCCTCAGAACAGACAAAATCAGAGACAGTGAGAACAGAGGTTTCCAGGAGCTGGGGAAAGGAGTCACTGTTTAATGGGTAGAGTTACCACGAAAAGGTTTGGGGTACAGATAATAGTAATGGCTGCATAACACTGTGACTGTAAGTATTGCTACCAAATCATACAGTTATGAATGATTAAAATAAACAACATAATACATGTATTTTATCAAATATTTAAAATTCATGGAACCTTAATAGAGATGATTTAAAAAAAAAAAAAAAAGGGAAAGAAAGAAACAGGATTGGACAGCCATCACTCACCAGGCTGAAGACTGAAAACTTATCACGGCTCCGACTCTATAAGGAGCAGCGAAGACTAAATGGAATGAGGCCTCCAGAAGGGAACCCCAGAACAGAAAAGGGTACTAGGGGAAACTAAGGAACTCTGAGTAAGTACGGACTTTAATCAACAGTAATGTTCACTGGTTGCAAAAAAAACCCTAAGATGGTAATAAGAGGAGGAACTGTGCCTGTGTGTTGGGGTGGGGGGTGGGGGAGGGGGGTGGGTTGTGAGAACTCTGTTCTATTCCCAACTTTTTTATAAATCTAAAGTTCCCCTTCCCCAACCTATCTGGAGCCCTGTGGATTTGGAAGGTCCCTTATATGCAGAGTCCCTTATATGACTTCCCTGGTGGCTCAGAGGTTAAAGCGTCTGCCTTCAATGTGGGAGACCCAGGTTCGATCCCTGGGTTGGGAAGATCCCCTGGAGAAGGAAATGGCAACCCACTCCAGTATTCTTGCTTGGAGAATCCCATGGATGGATAAGCCTGATAGGCTACAGTCCACGGGGTCGCAAAGAGTCGGACACGACTGAGCGACTTCACTTCACTTCTTCACTTCACTTTATATGCAGAGTACATCAGGAGAAACGCTGGACTGGAAGAAACACAAGCTGGAATCAAGATTGCTGGGAGAAATATCAATAACCTCAGATATGCAGATGACACCACCCTTATGGCAGAAAGTGAAGAGGAATTAAAAAGCCCCTTGATGAAAGTGAAAGTGGAGAGTGAAAAAGTTGGCTTAAAGCTCAACATTCAGAAAACGAAGATCATGGCATCTGATCCCATCACTTCATGGGAAATAGATGGGGAAACAGTGGAAACAGTGTCAGACTATTTTTGGGGCTCCAAAATCACTGCAGATGGTGATTGCAGCCATGAAATTAAAAGATGCTTACTCCTTGGAAGGAAAGTTATGATCAACCTTGATAGCATATTCAAAAGCAGAGACATCACTTTGCCAACAAAGGCCCGTCTAGTCAAGGCTATGGTTTTTCCTGTGGTCATGTATGGATGTGAGAGCTGAACTGTGAAGAAGGCTGAGTGCCGAAGAATTGATGCTTTTGAACTGTGGTGTTGGAGAAGACTCTTGAGAGTCCCTTGGACTGCAAGGAGATCCAACCAGTCCATTCTGAAAGATATCAGCCCTGGGATTTCTTTGGAAGGACTGATGCTAAAGCTGAAACTCCAGTACTTTGGCCACCTCATGTGAAGAGCTGACTCATTGAATAAGACTCTGATGCTGGGAGGGATTGGGGGCCGGAGGAGAAGGGGACGACAGAGGATGAGATGGCTGGATGGCATCACTGACTCGATGGACTTGAGTCTGAGTGAACTCCGGGAGTTGGTGATGGACAGGGAGGCCTGGCGTGCTGTGATTCATGGGGTTGCAAAAAGTCGGACACGACTGAGTGACTGAATTGAATGAGAGGAGCTCAAGGTAGGGATGTGGCTCCAGGTGATCTCTGAGTGCAGCCCCACTCCTGCTCTCCTCCTGGAAGCTCCCCTGGAGGCTTAGGAAAGCAGTTATGCTGTGAACAGGTGGGGTAGTCCAGGCAGAACTGGGCTCCACAGTTGGAAGTAAACGTGGAGGGTAACTGACCGGCTGGCTCTCTCCTCCAGAGCAGACCCTGTGTGTACCACTGCCATCAGCAAGAGTACAGGCAGCCCCAGCTGGTTCCCTGTCTCCCAGGGCGGGGTCAGGTGCAGACCAAAGCGCAGCAGGTTGCCCCAGATGCTCAGGCAGAAGCCTAGGGAGGCGGAGACAATCACCCTTTGCAATCACATCCATTTCAAATCCCTGAGGCCCTTTCAAATTCTCCCCCAGCTTTCCGGGGCAGAAATCAGCCTTCCAGCTCGTCTGCCCGACACGTACCTGGAGCAGTGGTTCCTTCAAACCCTAGGATCAGCAAATATTTTTTCAGGGGTTTAGGTCCCCTCATCGGGGAAGGCAATGGCACCCCACCCCAGTACTTTTGCCTGGAAAATCCCATGGACGGAGGAGCCTGGTAGGCTCCAGTCCATGGGGTCGCTAAGAGTCGGACACGACTGAGTGACTTCACTTTCGCTTTTCACTTTCATACGTTGGAGAAGGAAATGGCAACCCACTCCAGTGTTCTTGCCTGGAGAATCCCAGGGACAGGGGAGCCTGGTGGGCTTCTGTCTGTGGGGTCGCACAGAGTCGGACACGACTGAAGCGACTTAGCAGCAGCAGCAGCAGGTCCCCTCATGAAATGCTGCAAGGATATCCTACTTCATTCTTGCTCCTCATCAAAAAGCCCGTGCGGTAAGCGGGACACTGCCTTAGCTCCACGGGGCGCCCGTCGGCGGGGGAGGTGGTTCTTCCATCATGCAGAAGCTCCCCTGTCGTAGACCTCTCTCCCCATCAGAGACCCACAGGCCGGCAGCCCCAGGCCAGGGAACTGGCCACAATACTCCGCAGACGTGGGCAGCCCCGCGCCTCCCAGGGGGCGACCTACCTCGCCTGGAGCAACCTCCGGAAAAGTAAGGAGCTACTGGGAACTCAGACTGGAGCAGACAGTCTCTACAGAACCCACAGGCACTCGGTGCGACGCTTGCTGGGCGACTGGGTCCCGAACCCGCGAACTCGGTCCCGCCCAGCCTGGCTAGGCTCCAGGTGGGCTCAGTTCCACGCAGGCAAAGCGCCCAGCGCGCCGACGCAGGTGCGTCCGGGGCAGGCGGGCTCACTTAGCGCCGCCCTGCCGGCTCCTGCCGCACCTCAAACCGCAAGACCCTCCTGAGGTCACGACCCTCGACAGAACCCGCACCCCACCCCCCACCCCCGCACCCTGCACACGCGCGCCAGTCGGTCCAGGGGTCCAGTCAGGGCCAAGGGCGCGGAAAGTAGTAAACTCCTGTTTCCCAGTCAGACTTCCCAGGCGGGAAATCGAGCCTCTCCAGTGAATCTGGAGACGGCGGGTCACTCAGACTATTGGAGGGGCATTTGGGGATACCGTGTAGGATAAACACCCGCAAGTAACCCCTGGGAGGCTACGTTTTGCGCTCCCGCCCCCTCCTCCTCCTCCACTTCCCCTCCCTATTGTCCAGTTCAGCCACTCACCCCGCCTAGGGCTCAAAGTATGGGGTCGAATGGCACCCTCCCCCATTCCCTTGGTTTGTGCCATGGGCGGGGCCCTGCGTGCCCCGCGCTCCCTCGCCACGCTACCCCCGCCCGCGGGCAGCCAGCCCGCGCTCGTGCGGCGCGCGCAACCACATCAATATTTTACACACACACACCCCACTTAATAGAACTGACGGAAAAGAGCAATTTACGAAACGATCATTTTTCATCCAAAAAGCAGCAAAAAATCAATGATGGCACGCACCATTAGAGCGCACCTTCCGAAAGTTCCTTCCCCAGGTCTCGGCCCCACGCTCCCCGGCTCGCCCCCCTGCCGACCCCTGCTCTGTCTCGGGAGCTGGAGCGGAGGCCCTGCGCCACGTGGGCACGGAAACCCCTGCTTCAGGAAAGTCTGGACTCGCGCTAGGAGTGGGTCTGGGACGCCCCAGGCGCGGCCCCGGCTCCGCCGCGAGCAGATGCAGATGATGCAACACTGGCCCGGGGTTGGGCGGCGGGGACCCCTTCCGAGAACCCAGCCAGATCCCTTCGCCTAGGGTTGAAGCGAGTCTTGGTCCTACAGGTGCTCACCTGGACGGAGACCCCAAGAGAGAGGAGGGCTGGGCGCGTCCGGGAGCGGCGAGCGGCGGCGGGGAAAGCTGCGACGCGGAGACGCTACCCCAAGGCTGTTGGCTACCAGGCACCCGGCGGCCAGAGTGGGAGGAAGGCGATTGGCCGAGAGAGGGGGGGCGGGGGCCGCCACCCGGCCAATCCCGAGTTGCGGATCGAGGGCCCCGTACACACCTCGCTCGTACCCGCCCCCTCGCCACGCCCCCAGCGCACCGCCCCCCTCCCTCCCCCTCTGCCTCACCCCCACTGCCCCACACCGAACTCTGGTTAGACGCCACGAGGGGCCGGTGGCCCGTGTCTCCTCCTCTCCCCTCGCTTCCGGGACCCCCGCCCGCCCCGCCTACCCCTTCCCTTCCCCCGCTTCTCTACCCCGAGACCCCAACTGGCGCGAAGGCTCTGTAGTACCCAGTGTCCCGATTCTGTTTTACTTGGGTAACTCCTTGCTCTGCGGGAATGTAATAAATACTTTTTGTTGAGTTACAGGCCTGCGGTCTGGAGAGAACAAGGACTTGAGGATGAGCCTCAGCACGTATCACGCGGGCCGCAGTCCCGCGACCACGCGACAAGGTTCTTTCTGGTCGCGGGACCCCAAGGGGCCGAAAGCTGGGAGCCCAGAGCGCAGACAGTAGGCGCTCTGCACCTGGGCTTCGGATCCATCACCGCGGGTTTGTCCTGCCCCTCATGGTCCAAGGGTCGGGCACATACAGCGCTTCCCCGGCTGAGCCCCGCTGTGTGCCGAGCCAGGTGACCGCTCCCATCAGGGAGGAAGCTGAGCGCTCGTGGACACGGCATAAGCCACAAAGCCGTTGTGAACCGGGCTGTTGGCAGGCTGTCCCCAGCTCCGGGAGCCAATGGCTGACCGCCAGGATGGCCCTGGCCGTTGGGAAGGCCACCGCCAACAATAGTATTCCAAACTGGTTGCTCTCGATTTTAAAGAGCCTGCGTTTCTCTTGAGGTTCCTGAGCTGAGTGGAAAAACACTGACCCTTGAGTTTCTCCTGCACCGTAGTGACTGAGTTAGGGGCGGGGCCACCAGGCTCGGGCAGAGGATGGAGTTATTGCGCCCACTACCCGACAGTTTAGTGTCCGGCCATGTGCGCACACTGCTCCCGGGCCTGAGTGGGGAAACAGGGAGCACAGACAGGGCCTCTGCGCCTGAGCGGCTGCTGTTCTAGGGAAGCAGACTCGACAGACATCATTTTGTAAGAAACTTCCACTAATGAGACTGGTAGGAAGAATGACAAAGTGAGAGAGATAAATGGAGAGAGACAGGAATGGGAGTTCTAGATCAGGTGGTCAGCAGGCTCTCTGGACAGGTGACCCTTGAGCAGGGAGCTTAAGAACCACACCTTGTTCCGGGAAGGATGTCCCTGGCTAAAGTAGGTCAGTGCAAAGGCCAGAAGCAGGGGATCCAGAGAAGGTCAGTGCAGTCAGAGAGGGAACAGGAGCACTCAGAGGGTGGGAGGGGTGGCTGGGTCTGGACCTGGGTTCTAACTTCAGCCTCGATGACCTGGGGCACTTGAGAGGGTTTCTGGTGGGGAGTTTTTTTTATTAGGCTCAAATTATTTTCTCTTGGCATAATTTCAGATCGCCACAAAAGTGGCAAGAATAGTGTGAGAATTCCTAGATTCTCACGGATTCCCAGATGTTAAACTTTTACTAAGAGAGTGTGAGGCATCTGGAAATGGGGTCTTTGAGGGTGTGATCAACTCAAGATGAGGTTGTACTGGACAAAGAAGGGAGTTCTAAATCCAGTAAGACTGATGTCCTCATAAGAGGGAAATGTGGCCACAGAGCCAAGGAGGGGAGACAGCCACGTGAAGACAGAGGCACAGGCTGGAGTCATCTGGGCACAAGACAAGAACACGGGCAACTAGCAGGAGCTGAAAGAGATGGGGGGACCCTCTGCCAGAGCCCTCAGAAGGAGTGAGGCCTCCAGGATTGTGAGAGACAGTAAGTTTGTGTTGTTTTAAAATGCAAGCATTAAAATTAAAAAAAATTTTGGGGGGTATCATTTTATTTGGTCACACCACACGGCTTGTAGGATCTTAGTTCCCAACCCAGAGATTGAACCTGAGCCCTCAATAGGGTAAGTGCCGAGTCCTAACAACTGGACCATCAGGGAAGTCCTCAACATAATTTTAGAGTCTCCGAAAAGTGGCAAAATAGTACAATTTCCAGACACCCTTCATCCAGATTTTCCAAATGTTAAATTTGTATTACATTTGCTTTACATTTCTCTCTGTATGTATATCTCTTAGATTCTTACACATTTTCAAATGGTATTCATCGCCATTATGTAGACAACATCCTGTATTTCTTTTCTTGATTTATGAACTTTAGACCATACCTATTTTAACAATAAAAATAAATGTTCTTTCCCACTGCAATGAGAAGCCTAAACATTGCAACCACTGTAATGAGAAGCCTAAACATTGCAACTAGAGAAAGCCTGCATGCAGCAATGAAGACCCAGCACAGCTAAAAAAAAAAATAAAAATGCTCTTTCTTATGCCGACAACTTTTTATATTTGTGACAGTTTTATTTTTTAAATTTAATGATTTGGCTGTGCCAGATCTTAGTTGCAGCATGTGGGATCTAATTCCCTGGCCAGGGTTGAACCCAGGCTCCATTGGGAGCCTGGAGTCTTCACCACTGGACCACCAGGGAATCCCAACAGTTTTATTGATACAATTCACATACTCTACAATTCACCTATTTAAAGTGTACAATTCAGTGACTTTTAGTATATTCACAGAAAAGTTCAGCCATCACCACAGTCAATTTAGAATGTTCTCATCACCGTAGAAACTCTAGCCCCTTAGCTATCACTCCCACACCAAACTTTCCATACCCTTTCCATACCCGCCAGTCCCTGGCAAACTCTGATCTACTTTCTGTCTCTCTAGATTTGCCTGTTCTGGACATTTCACATAAATGGAATCATATCGCATGTGGTCTCTTGTGACTGGCTTCCTTCACTTAGCATTTTTTCAAGGTACATCCATGTTATTGTACATATCAGTACTTTTCTTTTTATTGTCCAGTGAAATGCTGTTGTATGGCTATCTCATATTTTATTTATTCCTTTGTCAGTTGATGGACATTTATATTGTTTCCACCTTTTGGTTAGTATGATTAATGTTTCTATGAATACTCATGGGCACTTTTTCATGTGGACATATGTTTTCCTTTCTCTTGGATAGACAGCTAAAAATACAGTTGCTTGGTCATATGGTAACTCTATGTTTAACCTTTGAGAAACTGCCTGTTTTCCACACAACTGCACCACGTTACACTCCTATCAGCAATGTGGGAGGGTTCCAATTTGTTCCTGCACTTACCAACACCTGTCATCATTCCTTGTTTTGATTGCAGCCAGCCTAGGGGGTGTGAAGTGGTATCTGGCTGTGGTTTTGATTTGCATTTGCCTGATGACAAGTGATTTGGAGCATTTTTCATGTGCTTATTGGTCATTTGAATATCTTCTTTGGGAAAATGTCTATTCAGATCGTTTGCCCATTTTTAATTGGGTTGCTTGATGTTTTGTGGTTATGAGTTATAGTAGTTCTTTTTATATTCTGGATACTGGACCCTTTATCAGATATGTAATTTGCAAATATTTTATCCCATTCTGTGAGGCATCTTTTCATTTTATTGGTAGTGTTTTTTGATGCACGAAAGTGTTCAGTTTTGATGAACTCCAGTTTATCTACTTTTTCTTCTTTTGTGCATTGCGTTTCTGTTGTCATAGCTAAGAAACCACTGCCTAATCCGAGGTCATGAAGATCTACTGTGTTGTCTTTGATGACTTTCATGGGTTTAATTACGGTATTCAGATTTTTATCTACTTTGAGTTAATTTTTAAATTATTTACTTATTTATAAATATGCTGGTTCTTTGTTGCTGCGCAGGCTTTTCTCTGGTTGCCACAAGCAGGGGCTACTCTCTAGTGGCACTGTGCAGGCTTCTCACTGAGGTGGCTTCTCTTGTTGTGGAGCACGGGCTCTAGGGCACAGTCAACCGGGCTTGGTTGCTCTACGGCATGTGGGATCTTCCTGATCAGTGATCAAACCCCTGTCTCCTGCATTGGCAGGCAGATTCTTTACCACTGAGCCACCAGGGAAGTCCTACTTTGGGTTAATTTTTTTGTTTATGGTGTGAGGTGAAAATCCAGCTTCATTCTTTTGCATGTGCATAACCAGTTGTCCCAGCACCATTTGTTAAAGAGACCATTTTATTCCCATTGACTGGTCTTGATACTCTTGTCAAAAGCAATTGACCATAGTTGTCAGGGTTTACTTATGGACCTGTAATTTCATTTTGAAGAACTGACTCATTGGAAAAGACCCTGATGCTGGGAAAGATGGAAGACAAGGGGGAGAAGGGGATGACAGAGGATGAAATGGTTGGATGGCATCACCAACTTGATGGACATGAGTTTGAGCAAGCTCTTGGAGTTAATGATGGACAGGAAAGCCTGATGTGCTGCAGTCCACGGGCTTGCAAAGAGTCAGACACGACTGAGCGACTGAACTGAACTGAACTGAATTCTATTTCATTGATCTGTACATCTATCCTGGTGAGGATATGGTGAGGAACAGGGAGGCCTGGTGTGCTTCAGTCCACGTGGTTGCAAAGAGTTATACACAACTTAGTGACTGAACAACAACCACACACATCTGTCCGTATGCCAAAACCACATCATTTTTATTACTGTAACTTTGTACTAGATTTTGAATCCAGAAGTGCAAGTCTTCCAACTTTGTTCTTTTGTGAGATTGTCTTGGCTATTTGGGGTCCCTTTTGTGTGCTTAGTGTCTCAGTCATGTCCAACTCTTTTTGACTCCATGGACTATAGCCCGCCAGGCTCCTCTGTCCATGGGGATTCTCCAGGCAAGAATACTGGAGTGGGTTGCCATGCCCTCCTCCAGGGGATCTTCCCAACCCAGGGATCCAACCCAGATCTCCTGCATGGCAGGTGGATTCTTTACCATCTGAGCCACCAGGAAAGCCCAGGGTTCCTTGAAATTCCATAGAATTTTAGGATCAGCTTTTCCATTTGTGCAAAGAGGTTATTAGGATGATGAGAGGGACTGATTGGGACCTATGGATTGGTTTGGGGGAGTACTGCCATCTTAACAATGTTAAACCTTCTAGATCTGTGAACAAAGGGTACCTTTCCACTTATTTAGTTGTTTTTTTTTTTTTTAGTTTCTTTGCAATTTTTTTGTAATTTTCAGTGTACAAGTCTTACATTTCCTTGATTAAGTTTATTCCTAATTCTTTTATTCTTCTGGACTTAGGGAGTCAACATCAAGTCTTCTGAAACATGCTGCCATGGAGGAGAGGATAAGGAGTGGCAGAGTGGGTTTAACTGTTGATATTAATTGCTGCATGTGGGCTTGGGGGCAGGTGTCTCCCTCTCCTCCCATGTAAGCCCGTGGAGGAGTTTCCCCAGCCCGTCTCCACTGCTTCCTCTGTCCTAGCTAAGGAGGAGCGATGTATCTGATTGGTCAGTTTGGAAGAATAAGTGGGAAAGTTTGGCCCAGCCAGGGGAAAAAATTAAGCCTTGGGGTCCATGAACATGGGATGTCTATTTATTTAAGTCTACTTTACTTTTCCCCATGATGTTCTGTCAATTTCAGAATGTAAGTTTTATACTCAGTATATTCTTTAAAATTTTTTTTATTTAAAAAAGTTGTATTGGATTATAGTTGATCTACAATGTTGTGTTAGTTTCGGGTGTACAGCAAAGTGAGTCAGTTATACATACACATATGTCCACCCTTCTAGATTCTTTGCCCATATAGGCCTGTACTCAGTAACTTCCTATGGCAGCTGTCAAGTCCACACTTTGTAAAGCAGGCCTATTAGGGTTCCTGGTTATTCCTCTGCTCACCCTTCCCAACACCACCATGTCCTACCTTCAATGACTAATACTGTTTCCACTAATAACAACAGCTTAACCCAGCTAAAGCACATGCCCGGCACTGTTCTAGGAACTTGGCCTACAGTAACTAATGGAATCTTCATAACTATCCTAGGAGAGGAGGCCAGTGACTTGCCCAAGGTCTGCAACTAACGGGGAGCAGAGCCAGAATTCCACCCAAGCTGCCAGACACCTGCATCTCTGCTTTTCTTCATCGACTTCCTTGCCTGTTTTGCAATGGCAGTTGGGATATGTGAGGCCGAACCCCATGAAGCAGCTGATGTTTGACCGCTTTTTAAAATTAATTTATTGGGATTTCCCTGGTGGTCCAGTGGCTAAGACTCCGTGTTCCCACGGCAGGGGGCCCTGGGGTCCAACCGTGGTCAGGGAACTGGATCCCACGTGCTGTAACTAAGAGTTCATATGCTGCAAGTAGAGATCTGGTGTGCCCCAGTGAAGACCCAGTGAAGCCAAATTGTATATAAATAAATGTTTACCTATAATTAATTTATCTACTTTTGGCTGCGCTGGTCTTCATTGCTGCATTTGGGCTTTCTCTAAATGCAGTGAGTGGGGGTTCCTCTTCACTGAGGCTTGCCAGCTTCTCATTGTGGTGGCTTCTCTTGTTTCAGAGCATGGGCTCTAGAGCACAGGCTCAGTAGTTGTGGCTCATGGGCTTAGTTGCTCTGCAGCCTTTGGAATCTTCCCCGACCCAGGGATTGAACCTGTGTCCCCCGCATTGGCAGGTAGATTCTTAACCACTGGACCACCAGGGAATCCACCATTTTTAGCCTAACAAAAAACAGCAATTTCATTTGATTCAACTTGTTTTTTTTTTTTTTTTAAAGACCTGGGATTTGAGGCAGGTGCTGGAATGTTTGTTCACCAGTGTAGGTGGGTATTTTCTGAGCTTAAGGCTCTGCTATGTAAAGTTTGAACACGCTCCCCAGAGGAAGCAGCAGCTTTGAGAAAGCCAGGCTCACCTGGAGGAACCCTCTGAGCAAAAGACTGAAATGTGCCTTGAGATGGGGGTGCCGTTTTGGGGGTGAGCTCACTCTAAGTCCAAAGGTGTGTTGAGGTAGGTTGGTCCCCCCCGAGAGCCAGGCTCTACATCTGCATGAGTCATCTGGCTTCCGGGAACCTGCCACCAGGGCCGGGCGCGGCTCTGACGTCCCTGGGCAGGGCCTGCCACGTGGACTGGCAGGGCTGTGTTTCCAGGCCCGTCCTGCAGCTCCTGGGACCAGTGACAGGAGCAGGGAGGGCAGCCACCTGGTGGCCTTGGGACTGTTTGGTTGAGAAGCCTCCAGTATGTAAGAGGCCATGGAAGGAAGAGACCTGGAGCTTCAACGTCTTTGACTTTAAAGGAGAAGGAGAATTCAGCTTTGGACATGCCCTGTCTTAGGGCTTTGATGTGGGAGGAGGGTTACATTTCCCTGTTCCAGCAGTTTCAGACTGCTGAAACTCATCTGGTCTCCTGCCCAGCTGCTGGGGAGCCTCCCTGGACAGTAGCACTGAGCCGCACGGGAGACGGATGGACAGGGAGTGAGGTTTCAGCCTTGACCTCAGGGCAGCCCTTGAGTTGATTACTCCAGTTCTTACCTGTTCAGACTTTCTTGGGACAGAGTCAGCCATCCAACAGGAAGGTTGGGGAGGGAGTATTGGGAACATGGCCTGTGCATGAGGGAGGGTAGTCTTGAGGGACATTCCCCCTCCAGCCCACTCTGGACACCCCTGGCCTCTGTGCAGTGGGCCAGGACAGAGCACTGAGGATCCAGGGGTGGGCAGTGACAACCCTTTAGCTCAGCAGCAGCACCCACTGCCCCTCCCCTCTCCTCCCAAATCCCCTCTGTCTCAGGAAAGGAGAGTGGAGTGTCTGCTCAGAGGATGACCGTAACTTGTCTGTATCTCCTGACTGCAGGACACTGGTCAGTTTAAGAGGGGCAAACCCTGGGGACTGGCTCTCCTGTCCCCCTCCCCTGGCTAGACAGGAGACACTGGAAATGCACCCGTCTCTGTGTGTGGTCACCTCATCTACAGAGGCCCCCTCAGTGTGGCAGAGGAGGGTTGTGGCTATTTCCACATTGAAAGATTCTGGAGCCATGTACTCTCCATGTAGAAAAACAACCAACCTTATGCCCTACACACAAAGCGATCAGAAAAGAATTCTACCCCTAAATGCCCAGGGAAGATAATAAGCTTATGGCAAAGCCAGAGTATCAGTGGGGGCTCAGGAGCAAAGATGTCTTAAACAGAACCCAGAAAGCACTATCCTTAGAAGAAATACTGCTGAACAGGACTAGTTACGTTTGAAGACGTTGTGTTCATCAAAACATGCCATTGCGAGGGAAAAGGAAGCCCTAGACTGGGATAGACGTTTGCAACGCACGTCAACAAAGGACTCAGACTGGGTAAAGAACTCCTAGAAATACACAGGAAAGAGATAAACTACTGGATTTTAAGATGGGCAGAGACTTGGGCAGGTGCTTCACAGAGATATGCAAATGGCTGGTGGTGTGAAAAGGCACCAGCCTCATCCACCCTTCGGGACATGCTGGGGACCTGTCACTGCAGTCCCAGTGGAAGAGCTGGAAGACAAAGGGGACTGAGACTGTCTTCCAGCCTGCCCCCACCCCCTATGCCTGGTCCCACAGCCCCACCTGCCCTCCCCACCTGCCCGGACCACAGCAGCTGCGTCCATGTTGGTCCCCACCGTCCACTCTTTTTTTTTTTTCCAGGCAGTTGTAAAATCTCATGGAAAATTATTTACTGAAACATCCCCCGTCCACTCTTTAGTCTCTTCTCCAGCCTGCAGTGAGACGTCACTTTAAAAATATAAATCAGAACGTTTTGTCCTCCCCACGACTGAGGAGCTCCGGTGCTATCTACCCAAGCTCAAGAGGCCCTGTGCGATGTCGCCCTCTTTCCCGCCTGCTGTGCCTTGAATGCACTCTGGAGGGCGCTGCTGTCCACCTGGCATCCCAGGACCCCCTGCTCTCCCTCTGGCGCCCCCTGACCACAGTCCTGAGAAGCCATGTGACTTGCTTTGACCCATGAAATGTGGAAGGTCATCCATTGCCTTGATTAGAGTTGAAGAACCAGCAAGGGCTTCCCCTCTCCCTGCGCTGGTGACTGGAAGGGCTCCATCCAGGCAAGGGCTGCCCCACCAGCTGTCCCGAGGGAAGACAGCGGTGGGAGTCACAGCGGCCAGCTCTCAGTGGACACATGGGGTGAGAGGCGAATGGGCCACATGTTTCCAAGTATGGGCTGGTGCCAGCCTGTCCTGATTCATGCATGTGCAAGCTCATACCTGCTTCGGGGAACTTGTCCCCACTGACCTCTCCTCCTCCTCCTGTTCCTCCAGGTGGTCAGTTGTGCCAGAAACACATGTGAACTACTCAATTCCTTTCTTACCACATTTTAAAAAAATTTATTTAATTGGAGGCTAATTGCTTTACAATATTGTGGTGGTTTTTTGCCACCCACCCAACACAACCATGGGTGTACATGTGTTCCCCATCCTGAACCCCCGTCCCACCTCCCTTCCCATCCCATTCCTCAGGGTCATCTCAGTGCACCAGCCCTGAGCATCCTGTCTCATGCATCGAACCTGGACTGGCGATCTATTTCACATATGATAATATACGTGTTTCAATGCTATTCACTCAATCATCAAGCTGCAAATTCCAAATTCACTGAGTCCAAAAACATATCGAATGCCTCAGACAAGCTGAGCCAAAGCAAGGCAAGGGGATACAGAATGATTCCATTTATATAGCATTTAAGAATAGGCAAAACTGTACTGTTTGGTGAAGCCTATGTAGATTGTGTTTTAGTTCTGTTTTTATTATTATTATAAATTGTATTTATTTTTGGCCGCACTGGGCCTTCGTTGCTGCGTGGGCTTTCTCTGAGTTGTGACACATGAGGGCTGCCCTATGGTTGCCCTGCACAGGCTTCTCATTGCAGTGGCTTCTCTTGTTGAGGCTCTCAGGCTCTTGAGTCGGACAGTCTAGGGCTCAGTGGTTGTGGCACACAGGCTAAGCTGCTCTGCCATGCTTGGGATCTTCCAGGACCACGGATCAAATCCATGTTCCTTGCATTGGCAGGAGGATTCTTAACCACTGGACCACCAGGAAAGTTCCTAGTTACACAGCAAAGTACTTCAGTTACATAGATAAATAGATACATATATATATATGTTGCTGTTCAGTTGCCCAGTCATGTCTGACTCTTTGCTACTCCACGGACTGCAGCATGCCAGGCCTCCTTGGCCCTCACCACCTCCCAAAGTTTGCCCAAGTTCATGTGCTTTGCATCAGTAATGCCATTCAGCAATCTCATCCTCTGATGCCCTCTTCTCCTTCTGCCATCAATCTTTCTCAGCATTAGGGACTTTACCAATGAGTTCACATCAGGTGACCAGAACACTGGAGCTTTTCCTTCAGCATCAGTCCTTTCAATGAGTATTCAGGATTGATTTCCCTTAAGATTGACTGGTTTGATCTCCTTGCTGTCCAAGGGACTCTCAGGAGTCTTCTCCAGCACCCTACTTCAAAGGCATCAATTCTTTGGCGCTCTGCCTTCTTAATAATCCAGCTCTCACAAGTGTACATGACTACTGGGAAGACTGTCAGTTCAGTTCAGTTCAGTTGCTCAGTCGTGTCCGACTCTTTGCGACCCCATGGACTGCAGAATGGCAAGTTTCCTATCCATCACCAATCCTGGAGACTGCTCAAACTCATGTTCATTGAGTCACTGATGCCATCCAACCATCTCATCCTCTGTCGTCCCCTTCTCCTTTTGCCTTCAATCTTTCCCAGCATCAGGGTCTTTTCCAATGAATCAATTCTTTCCATCAGGTGGCCAAAGGATTGGAATTTCAGCTTCAGCATCAGTCCTTCTGATGAATATTCAGGACTGATTTTCTTTAGGATGGACTGGTTTAATCTCCTCGCAGGCCAAGGGACTCTCAAGAGTCTTCTCTAACACCACAGTTCAAAAGCATCAATTCTTCGGTGCTCAGCTTTCTTTATAGTCCCAACTCTTCCATGCATATGTGACTACTGGAAAAACACAGCTTTGAATAGACAGACCTTTGTTGGTAAAGTAATGGGTCTGCTTTTTAATATGCTGTCTAGGTTGGTCATAGCTTTTCTTCCAAGGAGCAAGCATCTTTTAATTTTATGGCTGCAGTCACCATCTGCAGTGGTTTTCGAGCCCAAGAAAATGAAGTCTCTTACTGTTTCCATTGTTTCCCCATCTATTTGTCATGAAGTGATGGGACCAGATGCCATGATCTTCAATGTTTGAATGTTGAGTTTTAAGCCAGGTTTTTCACTCTCCTCTTTCACTTTCATCAAGAGGCTCTTTATTTCCTCTGTGCTTTCTGCCATAAGGGTGATGCCATCTCCTTATCTGAGGTTATTGCTATTTCTCCTGGCAATCTTGGGTCCAGCTTGAGCTTCATCCAGCCCAGCATTTCGCATGATGTACTATGCATAGAAGTTAAAAAAGCAGGATGACAATATACAGCCTTGACGTACTCCTTTTCCAGATTTGGAATCAGTCTGTTGTTCCATGTCCAGATTTCCAGAAACCTGCATACAGATTTCTCAGGAGGCAGGTCAGGTAGTCCAGTATTCCCATCTCTTGAAGAATTTTCCACAGTTTGTTGTGATCCACACAGTCAAGGACTTCAACATGTGAAACAGACGTAGATGTTTTTGTGGAATTCTCTTACTTTTTCAATGATCCAATGGATGTTGGCAATTTGATGTCTGGTTTCTTTGCCTTTTCTAAATCCAGACTGAACATCTGGAAGTTCTCAGTTCAAGTACTATAGAAGCCTTGCTTGGAGAATTTTGAGTATTACTTTGCTAGCAAGTGAGATGAGTGAAATTGTGTGGTACTTTGAACATTCTTCGGATTGCTTTTCCTGGAATTGAAATGAAAACTGATTTTTTCCAGTCCTTTGGCCACTGCTGAGTTTTCCAAATTTGCAGGCATATTGAGTGCAGCACTTTAACAGCATCATCTTTTAGGATTTGAAATAACTCAGCTGAAATTCCATCACCTCCATTAGCTTTGTTTGTAGTAATGCTTCCTAAGGTCCACTTGACTTTGGACTCAAGGATGTCTGGCTCTAGGTGAGTGATCACACCATCATGGTTATTTGGGTCATGAAGATATTTTTTGTATAGTTCTGTGTATTGTTGCCACCCTTTCTTAATATCTTCTGCTTCTGTTAGGTCCATACCGTTTCTGTCCTTTATTGTTCCCATCTTTGCATGAAATATTCTCTTGGTATCTCTAATTTTCTTAAAGATTTCTAGTCTTTCCCATTCTATTGTTTTCTTCTATCTGTGCATTGATCACTGAGGAAGGCTTTCTTATCTCTCCTTGCTATTCTTTGGAACTTTGCATTCAGATGGGTATATCTTTCCTTTTCTCCTTTGTCTTTAGCTTCTCTTCTTTTCTCAGCTATTTGTAAAGCCTCCTCAGACAATCATTTTGCTTTTTGCATTTCTTTTTCTTGGGGATGGTCTTGATCACTGCCTCTTGTACAGTGTCATGAACCCCCACCCATAGTTCTTCAGGCACTCTGTCTATCAGATCTAATCCCTTGAATCTATTTGTCACTTCCACTGTATAATCATAAGGGATTTGATTTACGTCACACCTGAATCACCTAGTGGTTTTCTCTGCTGCTACTGCTGCTAAGTCACTTCAGCCGGACTCTGTTCGACCCCATAGATGGCAGCCCACCAGGCTCCGCTGTCCCTGGGATTCTCCAGGCAAGAACACTGGAGTGGGTTGCCATTTCCTTCTCCAATGCAGGAAAATGAAAAGTGAAAGTGAAGTTGCTCAGTTGTGTCCGACCCTCAGCGACCCCATGGACTGCAGCCTTCCAGGCTCCTCCATCCATGGGATTTTCCAGGCAAGAGTACTGGAGTGGGGTGCCACTGCCTTCCGAGTGGTTTTCCCTACTTTCTTCAATTTAAGTCTGAATTTGGCAATAAGGTGTTCATGATCTGAACCACAGTCAGCTCCAGGTCTTGTTTCTGCTGACTGTATAGAGCTTCTTCATCACTGACTGCAAAGAATATAATTAATCTGATTTTGCTATTGACCATCTGGTGATGTCCATGTGTAGAGTCTTCTCTTGTGTTGTTGGAAGAGGATGTTTGCTATGACCAGTGTGTTGTTCCTTTGGCAAAACTCTGTTAGTCTTTGCCCTGCTTCATTTTGTCCTCAAAGGCAAAATTTGCCTGTTACTCCAGATATCTCTTCACTTCCTGCTTTTGCATTCCAGTCCTCTGTGATGAAAAGGATATCTTTTTTGGATGTTAGTTCTAGAAATTCTTGCAGGCCCTCATAGAACTGTTTAACTTCAGCTTCTTTGGCATTAGTGGTTGGGGCACAGACTCAGATTTCTGTGATATTGAATGCTTTGCCTTGCAAATGAACAGAGATCATTCTGTTGTTAAGATTGCAGCCAAGTACTGCATTTTGGACTCTTTTGTTGACTATGAGGGCTACTCCATTTCTTCTAAGGGATTCTTGCCCACAGTAGTAGATATAATGGTCATCTGAATTAAATTTGCCCATTCCAGTCCAGTTTAGTTCTGTGATTCCTAAAATGTTGATATTCACTCTTACCATCTCCTGTTTGACCACTTCCAATTTACCTTGATTCATGGACCTAACATTCTGGGTTCCTATGGAATATTCTTTACAGCATTGAACTTCACTTCCATCACCAGTCACATCTATACCTGGGTGTGGTTTTCACTTTGGGTCCATCTCTTCATTCTTTCTGGAGTTATTTCTTCACTCTTCTCCAGTAGCATATTGGGCACCTACTGACCTGGGGAGTTCATCTTTCAGTGTCATATGAGAAGACCATAGCCTTGACTATATGGAACTTTGTCTCTGCTTTTCAACACACTGTCTAGGTTTGTCATAGATTTCCTGACAAGAGCAATTGTCTTCTGATTTCATGGCTGCAGTCACTGTCCACAGTTGTTTTACAGCCAAGAAGAGGAATCTGTCACTACTTCCACCTATATGTGTGTGTATATGTATATACTTTTCCATCATAGGTTATTACTGATATTGAATATAGTTCCCTGTGCTGTACAGTAGGTCCTTGTTGGTTGTCTTTTTTCATGATTGTTTTTTCTGCTGCTGCTGCTGCTAAGTTGCTTCAGTCGTGTCTGACTCTGTGCGATCCCATAGATGGCAGCCCACCAGGCTCCCCCGTCCGTGGGATTTTCCAGGCAAGAATACTGGAGTGGGTTGCCGTTGCCTTCTCCAATGCATGAAAATGAAAAGTCAAACGGAAGTCGCTCAGTTGTGTCCAACTCGTAGCGACCTCACGGACTGCAGCCCACCAGGCGCTTCCATCCATGGGATTTTCCAGGCAAGAGTACTGGAGTGGATTGCCATTGCCTTCTCCTGATTGTTCTTCAGTTCAGTTCAGTCGCTCAGTTGTATCCGACTCTTTGCGACCCCATGAATCGCAGCACGCCAGGCCTCCTTGTCCATCACCAACTCCCGGAGTTCACTCAGACTCAAGTCCATTGAGTCAGTGATGCCATCCAGCCATCTCATCCTCTGTCGTCCCCTTCTCCTCCTGACCCCAATCCCTCCCAGCATCAGAGTCTTCTCCAATGAGTCAACTCTTTGCATGAGGTGGCCAAAGTACTGGAGTTTCAGCTTCAGCATCAGTCCCTCCAAAGAAATCCCAGGGCTGATCTCCTTCAGAATGGACTGCTTGGATCTCCTTGCAGTCCAAGGGACTCTCAAGAGTCTTCTCCAACACCACAGTTCAAAAGCATCAATTCTTCGGCACTCAGCCTTCTTCACAGTCCAGCTCTCACATCCATACATGACCACAGGAAAAACCATAGCCTTGACTAGACAGACCTTTGTTGGCAAAGTGATGTCTCTGCTTTTGAATATGCTATCAAGGTTGGTCATAACTTTCCTTCCAAGGAGTAAGCGTCTTTTAATTTCATGGCTGCAGTCACCATCTGCAGTGATTTTGGAGCCTCAAAAAATAAAGTCTGACACTGTTTCCACTGTTTCCCCATCTATTTCCCATGAAGTGATGGGACTGGATGCCATGATCTTCATTTCCTGAATGTTGAGCTTTAAGCCAACTTTTTCACTCTCCACTTTCACTTTCATCAAGAGGCTTTTGAGTTCCTCTTCACTTTCTGCCATAAGGGTGGTGTCATCTGCATATCTGAGATTATTGATATTTCTCCCAGCAATCTTGATTCCAGCTTGTGCTTCTTCCAGCCCAGCGTTTCTCATGATGTACTCTGCATAGAAGTTAAATAAGCAGGTTGACAATATACAGGCTTGACGTACTCTTTTTCCTATTTGGAACCAGTCTGTTGTTCCATGTCCAGTTCTAACTGTTGCTTCCTGACCTGCATACAGATTTCTCAAGGGGCAGGTCAGGTGGTCTGGTATTCCCATCTCTTTCAGAATTTTCCACAGTTTATTGTGATCCACAGAGTCAAAGGCTTTGGCATAGTCAATAAAGCAGAAATAGATGTTTTCTTGGAACTCTCTTGCTTTTCCCATGATCCAGCAGATGTTGGCAATTTGATCTCTGGTTCCTCTGCCTTTTCTAAAACCAGCTTGAACATCAGGAAGTTCACGGTTCACATATTGCTGAAGCCTGGCTTGGAGAATTTTAAGCATTACTTTACTAGTGTGTGAGATGAGTGCAATTGTGCAGTAGTTTGAGCACTCTTTGGCATTGCCTTTCTTTGGGATTGGAATGAAAACTGACCTTTTCCAGTCCTGTGGCCACTGCTGAGTTTTCCCAGTTTGCAGGCATATTGAGTGCAGCACTTCCACAGCATCATCTTTCAGGATTTGAAATAGCTCAACCGGAATTCCATCACCTCCACTAGCTTTGTTGGTAGTGATGCTTTCTAAGGCCCACTTGACTTCACATTGCAGGATGTCTGGCTCTAGGTCAGTGATCACATCATCATGATTATCTGGGTCGTGAAGATCTTTTTTGTACAGTTCTTCTGTGTATTCTTGCCATCTCTTCTTAATATCTTCTGCTTCTGTTAGGTTCATACCATTTCTGTCCTTTATCGAGCCCATCTTTGCATGAAATGTTCCCTTGGTATCTCTAATTTTCTTGAAGAGATCTCTAGTCTTTCCCATTCTGTTCTTTTCCTCTATTTCTTTGCATTGATTGCTGAAGAAGGCTTTATCTCTTCTTGCTATTCTTTGGAACTCTGCATTCAGATGCTTATATCTTTCCTTTTCTCCTTTGCTTTTTGCTTCTCTTCTTTTCACAGCTATTTGTAAGGACTCCCCAGACAGCCATTTTGCTTTTCTGCATTTTTTTTCCATGGGGATGGTCTTGATCCCTGTCTCCTGTACAATTGATTCTTAGCAGCATTTTAAAAATTTTAATATATTTTAATTGGAAGGTAATTGCTTTACAATACTGTTTTGGTTTCTGCCATATGGTTATCTATATGTAGTATTTTATATCTAAACTCCAAACTCTGAATTTATCCCTCCAACCTTTTTCCATTTTGGTAACCAGAGGTTTGTTTTCTGTTTCAGTCTATTTGTTTTGTAAATACATTCATTTGTACCATTTTTTTAGACTCCACATATAAGTGATGTCATATATTTGTGTTTCTCTGTCTGAATTACTTCATATCTATGTAGAATTTTTAAGATAATAAAACAAGACCATGACCATATGTTGAGATGGCCATTTCTTCCAGGAGGGAGGAGGAGCTCTGTGACCAGGAGGCTGGGCTGGGCTTTAGCCCAGGCAGCTTCTTCTTGACTGGGCAGGACCTACTCAGGGGCTCTTAACCTCATAACTGTTTACAAAATATTGTGCCGTAGGCATCACCCAGCTCATGAAAAATACAATGTTTCAGCTGGCTAAGGCGTACAACAAAAATGTGAATGGGAGTTTCCTAAGATAACTTCTCTTAGAACACATTAAATATTTGTTATCATTCATCCTTAATTTCTAGACTAATTCCCACTTAATGCAGCATGTTTAATTTGCTGCTAGATTGTTTGCCAGTATTTTATTTAGGACTTTTACATCTATATTTAGAACTGAGACTCCCCTATAGTTTTTTGTATGTGTTCCATCTGTGAGGTTTTATCAGTATCATACGCATGTCATGTGAAGGACTTGGAAACTGTTCATTTTCTGATTAGAAAAATAAGCAGCATCAGTTTGGGTCAATGAACTTGGAAATGCTGAGGGTCTTGGGAGAAGGCGTCCTTCCTGTCAGCGTGAAGCCTGGAGAAGCTGCAGCCCACTTGTTATTGGCTTGAAGCGACACAAACCCCTAAGGGTTGGGACTAGAGCTGGTGGCGAAATACAGCTGGAGCTCGGCTTTCGTCATATTGTTGGCCGTGTGGGGACTTGCAGGTGTTCCTCAGGGCTGCCTTCTCTGCAGATCCCGAATAAGCCCATCTTTGCTGGAGAAATAACCAGCAGCCTGTCTGTTGTGCATCAGCACAGCCATTACATCATCCTTTATTGTGGTTGGAAGGCTGTATCTGCTGCTACTTGCCCCAGGAGCAAGCACCTTATCAATTTACTTATGTTTCTGAGCAGTTTCCCATTTCTTAAAAGGTTATGTGGATTACCTGGGATAAGAAGCTGATGTCCTCTCTTCCCGACATGCTCTGCGTTGCCTGTGTCTGGCTTGGCAGGGACAGGAACCCAGCCCTCAGGGCTGGTTCATGCTGCCCAAAGCCCTCAGAAAGTCTAAATCCCCGTGCACCTGGACAGAGCCGTCTCTTCCCAACTTGCTTGTCTGGACCTACCAGTTCTCAAGAGTGCCTGGTCTTCTGAACCACCTCTTCCAGTTGACCATACTTTTCTCCAGGGTAGAGCCCATTTCTATGCTGAAATGTCAGGTGCCAACAACGCATTTATTTCATCTTGCTCACTTTTGGCACACATACAGGCGTGCGCATGCATGTATGTACACACACACACACCGAGATACCCTGATGGATGCACCTGCACACCCTGGCCAGGGAGATGAAAGGTCAGGCAGGTAGGGCACCTCTGCGGGTGGTTCATGGAGCCAAGGTTCCTGGAGGGCTGTGCTTTGCTGAGAAGGTAACATGGAAAAGTCAGGGATGTGGACACTACGTACACAAGTTTTAAGTATATCAGGCTTCGCCACAATTTCTCTACTTTTGAGTATGTTTAAAAATCTTTATGATAAAAACTTGAAATGTTGTTTCATGAAATGATGGGTGGACTTAAATGAGAGCAATCTAAAAAGTCCCACTTAGAAAATCAGAAATTCAGAATACTATGTTGACCACATTCCTGCTTTCTTGAGGAAAATCTACATGGTCTGTGAAAAACCCCAAGTTTGGGAACTGTTGGACACAAAGCTAACCTCACCAGGGTCAGCCACACTGAGTCCCACATGACGCTGACTGCCAAGACCCTGTTGACTTTGCATCACAAAGGCTTCAGAAGCACATTTCTAATACCAGTCTTCTGCATTTTGCATAGATTTTTTAAAAAAGAGAAATCATTTGCTGTTTCACCCCCTTTTGGTAAAAACACCTGAACTAAAAAAGAAGGAAGTGGTACTGCAGGGACCCCACCAGCAACCCTTTCTCCAGTGCTGTCTCATTCAAAGGAAGTGAGTTTTCTCTAATCAACAGAGCAGTTCAGTTCAGTCGCTCAGTCATGTCCAACTCTTTGTGACCCCATGGACTGCAGCACGCCAGGCTTCCCTGTCCATCATCAACTCCTGGAGCTTGCTCAAATTCATATCCATCGAGTCAGTGATGCCATCCACCCATCTCATCCTCTGTTGTCCCCTTCTCCTTCTGCCTTCAATCTTTCCCAGCATCAGGGTCTTTTCTTCCCATTAGATGGCCAAAGTATTCAAGCTTCAGCTTCAGCATCAGTCCTTCCAATGTATATTCAGGACTGATTTCCTTTTCAGTTTCATCTCCTTGCAGTCCAAGGGACTCTCAAGAGTCTTCTTCAACACCACAGTTCAAAAGCATCAATTCTTCAGTGCTCAGCTTTCTTTATGGTCCAATTCACACATCCATACATGACTACTGGAAAAACCATTGCTTTGACTAGATGGACCTTTGTTGGCAAAGTAATGTCTCTGCTTTTTAATATGCTGTCTAGGTTGGTCATAGTTTTCTTCCAAGGAGCATTTTTTTAATTTCATGGCTACAGTCACCATCTGCAGTGATTTTCAAGCCCAAGAAAATAAAGTCTCTCACTGCTTCCATTGTTTTCCCATCTATTTGCCATGAAGTGATGGGACTGGATGCCATGATCTTAGTTTTCTGAATGTTGAGCTTTAAGCCAATTTTTTCACTCTCCTCTTTCACTTTCATCAAGAGGCTCTTCAGTTCATCTTTACTTTCTGCCATAAAGGTGGTGTCATCTGCCTATCTGAGATTATTGATATTTCTCCCAGAAATCTTGATTCCAGCTTGTGCTTCATCCAGCCTGACATTTCACATGGTGTACTATGCATAGAAGTTAAATAAGCAGGGTGACAATATACAGCCTTGATGTACTCCTTTCCCAATCTGGAACCAGTCTGTTGTTCCATGCCCCGTTCTAACTGCTGCTTCTTGACCTGCATACAGATTTCCCAGGAGGCAGCTAAGATGGTCTGGTATTTCCATCTCTTTCAGAATTTTCCAGTTTGTTGTGATCCACAGTCAAAGGCTTTGGCCGAGTCAATAAAGCAGATGTTTTTCTGGAACTCTCTTGCTTTTTCTATGATCCATTGGATGTTGGCAATTTCATCTCTGGTTTGTCTGCCTTTTCTAAATCCAGCTTGAACACCTAGAAGTTCATGGTTTACATACTATTGAAACCTAGCTTGGAGAATTTTGAGCATTACTTTACTAGCGTGAGATGAGTACAACTGTATGGTAGTTTGAACATTCTTTGGCATTGCCTTTCTTTAGGATTGGCATGAAAACTGACCTTTTCCAGTCCTGTGGCCACTGCTAAGTTTTCCCAGTTTGCAGGCATATTGAGTGCAGCACTTTCACAGCATCATCTTTCAGGATTTGAAATAGCTCAACTGGAATTCCATCACCTCCACTATCTTTTTTTGTTGTGATGGTTCCTAAGGCCCACTTGACTTTGCATTCCAGGATGTCTGGCTCTAGGTGAGTGATCATACCACCGTGGTTATCTGGGTCATAAAGATCGTTTTTGTATAGTTCTTCTGTGTATTCTTGCCACCTCTTTTTAGTATCTTCTGCTTGTTAGGTCCATAACATTTCTGTTTTTTATTGTGCCCATCTTTGCATGAAATGTTTCCTTTGTATCTCTCATTTTCTTCAAGAGATCTCTAATCTTTTCCATTGTTTTCCCTCTATTTCTTTGCATTGATCGCTGAAGGCTTTCTTATCTCGCCTTGCTGTTCTTTGGAACTCTGCATTCAGATGAGTGTATCTTTCCTCTTCTTGTTTGCCTTTAGCTTCTCTTCTTGTCTCAGCTATTTGTAAAGACTCTTCAGACCACCATCGTGCCTTTTCGCATTTTTTCTTCTTGGGGATGGTCTTGATCACTGCCTTCTATACAATGTCACAAACCTCCGTCCATTCTTCAGGCATTCTATCAGATCTAATGTGCTATTAATAAATCAGTTATTTCAAATGGCTGGTTTCTTTAAATTTGGACCTGGCACCCATCCTCCTTTTGGGCTTCTCTATGGAATGTCTCTTTCAACTGGGTCCTACCAGCAGCAACACATGGGGGCAGCTTCGGGCCCAAACGGCCCCTCAAGTGACTTGCACTAGGGTGTGGAGGGTGGGCAGCAGGCCTCTTTTTCCTTTACTTGGTAAGGTCCTTGTCTCACTTCAGTGACATTTAAGACACTGTGATGGAGTTTTCGGTTACATTTATTTCCTTTCACAAGAAAAGGGGACTTAAAGTTAATGCAAGTTAAAACTTTACCACATTCCCTCTTTCAGATAAAGTGGCAGTATTTCTACAACTCTGACCAAACTCAGGAAGAAGATCTGAAGTACTGGTGTTTACTTTTTTAGAAGTAAGAAAAATTAAGATGACTTAAAACTTCCTCAACTACCTAGTCAAAGTGCCACTAATTTATCCAAAATCCTCTACTGTTGTGAAAAAAATACAGCAATTTCAAGACAACAAATTTGAACAAAACTATGAGCCACTAGAATTGTTTTTTTATAATCAAATAAAAATTGATGTCCATGAAGCAAACTGATTGAAGTAGTGTATTTCCTGGCAGACCTTCCATGAACAGATTTAAGGGGATCAGACGGTACACCGTTCAACTCCTGTCACCAAGTGGCATGCGGGTGGGTGTCTGGAGGACTGCTGTGGGCAAGCACAGGGATGCAGTGTGCTGCCCTGAGATGACCACCCAGAGCCATGTTTTGGTTGGTCTTTGGGTTAAGACTTTCTCTTAGAAACTCTGTGCCCCTGGCCAAGGCGTGGCCATGACAGGAACTTGGGACAAGTCCATGGTTGCAGCAAGTTACACTGTCTTGCGTCCACAATGAGGAAGGTGTGGGGAGGGAACACCAGACACGAAGCTCTGCAGAGGCGGATGTGACGGCTGCGCTGTGCTCGTGACCCTGGTGGTCTCGCTACTGTCAGGGTAGAACAGGAATGCAAGGGCCGGGGCACGCCCCTGCGTCACAGGCCCCCAGGTCTCAGGGACACAAGGTGGCTCTGGGAGCAACACTGGAAGTTCACGAGATGAGAGCCGACCCCTGCAAGGGCCACAGACTGCATCTTCTCCAAGGACTGGCTCTCTTCTAAGAGCCAGCACTCTTCTCAGCTTCTACCCTAGCCTACTAACAGCTTCAGAAGAGCTGGACCACTTGTTAACATGAAGGTAACAAGAAACAGGTCTGACTTTCTCCTAAAAATTTCCCCTTAACTGGGAGGTGTTTTATTTCATTCCCTAAGTTTAAAAATCTGTAATTTATACCCAGAGTGACTGCTGTAATACCATTACCTCAAGGACTCATGACGTGAAGGAAAAGACTTAAAGACTATGCACAAGAAAGAAGTTACACGAGAACACTGTATCACTACAAATTTTATTCAGAAACCCATCTTTGTTTTTTTTTGTTGTTTTTTAAAAAAAATTCCCATTATGAACTGGTTTGGTCAATCAACTACAACACTTTCTAGCAGACATACGGTAAAAATGGCATGGCTCAGAATCGCCCAGACCGCTCCCGGTCTCTCGACCGCCTCCTGTCGCGCTCCCGTCCTCCACCACCGCCACCTCCGCCGCCGCGACCGCGGTCTCGAGACCGAGAGCGACGCTCCCGGGAGCGGGACCGCGATCTATGCCTGCAACAGAGGATAAGAAACAAACCGTGGCACCCAAACCATAGCACGCAACCTAGCAGGGCGGTGACAGACACCTAAACCCGGCAGCTCGTCGCACCAGGGACACTGATAAAGGGACAAACGCTGCCGACTGAGCCGCAGGTGACGCTGCACCACGTGCCCTGGTTTCAGACATTAAAGCGCCTGGGGGTAAAAATGCGCAACTGGGGCCAAAGAGGAATGACACCTTCTCCCCTTCTGTGGATCCAACTCACGTGGCCGGGAGAGCCATAACCCAGAATGGAAGGGGCATGCACACCATCCCACCTGAGCCAAGCGTCTCAGATGTTCTCAGCTCAGCAATGGGCCCACCAGCCCACTGTGGGGAAAGGAGAACAAGGTTTGTTCTCTCCTACACTTTTCTGCTGACAATAAAATGATCATCAATGATGGATTTCCAAACATATGTTTAACAGCAGAGGGATGAGAACCCCTCTGGGGGCCAGAACACAATCTGAGCTGTAAGACTGACTGTTACACTGACACCCTGGCCTTTTCTCTGCCTATGAGCAAAGCACCCACCTGCACTTGAGCACCAGGACTGGCCATGAGGCTGTGCCTGACTGTCTCTGGTTCACAGGACAGTGCCCCCTCCCCGCCGCCCCCAACCAAAGACCTGCCCAAACCAAGAAAACCCAAGAAACCCCAATGGAAAAAGGAAGTTCAGACATGGAGGGGACAAAATAAGATCCTGTGCAAACAAATCTACTTTTAAGTGGTCACCCGGCCGATGGGTCCCTGTTAACAAGGTCTGATCTCCACCTGACAAGCAGGAAGACATGTGTGGAATGTCCCTCAGAGTGCCTTTTATATCTTACAGTGTGCACTACATTCCCAGCAGAGCCTTCTGAAGAGGAGGCCCTGGCGTAGTCACTACATTCCCAGCAGGGCTTTTTGAAGAGCAGGCCCCGGGGCTGAGCCTGCCCAGGAGTACTCACTACATTCCCAGCAGAGCTTTTTGAAGAGGAGGCCCTGGGGCTGAGCCTGCCTAGGAGTACTCACTACGTTCCCAGCAGAGCTTTTTGAAGAGCAGGCCCCGGGGCTGAGCCTGCCCAGGAGTATTCGCTACATTCCGAGAGGAGCCTTCTGAAGAGAAGGCCCCAGGGCTGAGCCTGCCCAGTACTCACTTCTTGCGCCGGCGCCCATACAGCTCCCGTCGCAGCTCCCGGGAGATGGGCTTCAGGTGCATGAAGTTGCAGAAGCCGCCCCGCGTGCACTCCCTGCAGGAGAAAAGAACGGTCACGTTGGGCACACAACCCCTCCTCCCCTGCCTGCTACCCCCGGGCCAGCCTGCACCTACCCCATCTCGTACTGGCGGCAGCAGGCTTCTCTGAAGTCGGTCACGGGGGAGAGCTCGGCGTGGATCGGCTGGCCGTTAAACCAGCGGTTGTTCAAGTCAATCACAGCCTTTTCCGCGTCTTCTTCACGGCGAAACTGAAAAGACAAAGCAGAACTGTTCACCGCCCACACTTCAGTAACAAGTATTTTCAATGACTGATTCAACTATGCATCATGTGCTCACACAGGTGGCATAATGCGAGAGAGCAATCTAAAAACTGGACCATCCTTTATTAACGATGACTTCTTTTTTTTTTTTTACAACAGTCCAAAATCATGCCACGCATGCTGCCTTGGTTTTCAAATTCAACTGGTTAAAAGCACAAATGTCGTGATTTACGCAGACAAGAGAATTTTTTTAAAAAAGGAAAAAGAAACCAAACATATAATTCAGTTTCTTTTCCACAGTCCCACAACCACTAATCAACAGCCTAAGACACCCATCCTCCCGGGACCCACATGCCAGCTGCTGGACTGGAGCCGCAGCCAACGAGGGCTGGCCAGGGCATTAAGGCTCCAGCCTGGTCTGAGCAGGGCTGCTCGCTAAGGTGAGGCAGGCATGCCTCACTCCTCGGTCCCAACTGCCGCCTCAGTCCTACCTTGACATATACGTTCCCCACGAGGTGGTCTCCGAGGTTGTCACAGACGTTCATCTCCTCCACCTCCCCGTACTTCTCCTCCATTTCTGTGAAAACCTCCTAAGGGGAGAACAGGGGTTAGAGGATCACAATAAAGATGAAAAAGGATGAGAACATAACTCATGAGTGCGTATTCTTATTAATGGAGTCAAGTCCCAATGCCCATACAGGGGGTGAAGAGGTCTGCAGGGTTCAGTCACTAGCTCACCTCAAAGAACTCATCATAATGTTCCTGCATCTCGACATCGCTCACAGCGCCTGCGAACAACAGAGAGCTTGCTGGTTAGAGCCGGGAACATGACCGCCAGAGCTCTGTGCTTAAGCTCAAAACTGCTATGTAACACACATCAGCTTATCTAGAGAGAAAACAGAGCTGCGCTCTACTGGAGACTGAAGACAGTGCATCACACAGCCACTTGTTAAAGTTTGAAGTGTGGTGAGATTTTAAAAGCCCCTTATGACCACCTCAGTTCTGGCTATTAAAATATTAAAATCACGACAATTTTCATCAGCATCAAAGGGCCAACATTTTCAGAAAGCATGAGGAAAAGGTTGACTCTCAAAAGAAATTTTCAAATTGAAAATTCTCTTCCTTTTTAGATTTAAGATACAGGCCAAGGAATCACACTGACTTTTCCCCTTTCCTTTCTTAGGTTAAAATGAAAGGTGGCAAGCAGGCAGGGGAGATGATTAAAATCTATGCTCCCTACTAGCTTCTTTTACCAATTATCAGCTACACAGAATGTTATTAATTCTTTCTGATGCGATTAAAACCCAAATGATGGAAAGTGAAGACTGAGAAGGACAATGACCAAGTTCAATCGCAGTAATCTGAGTGCCCTCTTTTGCATAAAGGGAAAGTTACAGGTTTTTGTTGAAGAAAGCTTTTCATCTTTATTCTTCGTAATTCACATGCACTAAGTGAACTCTCGTCCATTCTGTGGACAGACTTAGCAAATTCACATCCCATCCTCATTACATTCTACCATTCAAACTCTGACACTCTCTGAATCTAAATTTGAGAAAGCAGAAAGCTGGAGTGTCAGTAAGCTGATATTCCCAACAGCCAGACAGGCAGCAGCTCCGAGGCAGGGACAGCTTGTTGCTAACAGCCGCCTTCCAAAGGAATCCTCCGGGGCTGGCGGCCTCCTCTAGGCCCCACCAAGGGCCCTAGGCTGTGGCCATGGGCTCTGTCCACAATACCCTAGCTCTCTGAAAAGTTTCCCTCTAGTGATAAAAACTGGCTTCCATCTTGATTCTGGCAGTGATTTAAGTTCCCTTTCCAGTCATTTGGCGGGGGGAGGGCGGTGTCCCTGCATCGTAGTTGTTTCTGAACTTCCAGGAACCCAGCTCGCTTTACAACAGAGAGCTCAGTGAACACGTGCGGTGACGCCACTCTGGACAGCTTGTCTTGATTTAAAAGTTACAATGAGTGTATCTCCTTCCCTAAGTAGAAACCAAAGTCTGAACAACAGAAAAGCCAGTCAAGAGAAGCCCATTCCAAAGGGCAGGTTTCAGTGTTTATAATTAATTTCCTTCTCCACATTAGGAAATTGAGAAGACAGAAAATATTCACACACTCAAAGTTTTAGCAATACCAAGAATCACATTTTGGTGGCCATTAAACTATTGGCTGTATTCGTGGGATTGGTATTTCTATTCTGTTACTACATAAACAGAATACTGTATTTTAATAACTTATATAAAGTTCATATTTTAAAATGCTTCCTAGTGGGCATATTTTATCTCCTATACTCTGGTTAAAAATTTTTGAGTCAATCAAAATGACCTGAAAGGCAGAGGTGAGATTGATTAAAAAAGCTACTCAACTCAAGTATTAACACGACTCAGTATATTTTAAATACAACTTGCAAGTACCCAGTTTTCTTAAAGAAACATTCTTAAACTGGGATTCATATTTAAGTTTAATCCAAGCATAGAAAGTTTATTTTTCTGCAGATACAAGGTTATATTAAAAAAGAGCCAGTAGTGATGAACCTAATAGCTAAACTGTAGAAGCAGAATTGCATTTAATATGTATTCATACAATCTGGACTCCAGAACTGCAGCATTTAGTACAGCTAAACTTTTATTTTGTAGCATGTGCAAAACAAGAGTCCTGTGAACCACAAATATACACACAGAGAACTAATACAACATCCCTCTGTCAATAAAGCATGCACATCCCCCTGAAAACAAACAGGGCAAAGAGCGATCCACTGTCGTTACTCAGTCCCCTACTTCTCATTCACTTCTACCCCAGGGTAGAGCTGTCCCAAAATGACTTAACCATCCAAACAGGAACACTTTCTTTCACCCATTGATCTTGTTTCTTTAAAAAAACAATACACCAAGGGCTACCAAGTCCTGCTACCATCAGATTCAAGGAAAGAAATTCTCTTTTCATGTCAGTATTAGCATCGAAAAACATTCAGTGTCTTGGCAGGAAAAGCGCACCAGCCTGGTCCCCCTGGACGTGGGTGCCACGTGCCACAGCACAGAACCGGGAGCCTCCCAGTCTGGCCCAGCTCAGGGAGGTGGCGGCTGCCAGCACCATTTTGCCCACCGCAGGTCACCCTACAAACAGGGGCTCTGGGCCAAGGGTGTGTGTGATCCAGGTATGTGGCCACCAAAGGTACTTCGTGGTGTTATTCTGTGATCTACTGTTTTTTTTAAATAGCTTTAAAACGAACTGGTGAATGAGAAGCACCTACACTTTGGTCTGGACCGTCTGATTTTAACACGAGTCCAGGATGTTCGTTTCAGCTTATCCTCAAATGACTACATTTACTCTAGAGTTCAACAGTTATTACTTCTGTTGGTTCCCTAAAAACTACCCATCAATAGCACATCCGTGACTTGACTCGAGCACTCCTCGGTACATAAGGAGTGAATGCCCACTCCAGATCTATTATTCCCTGCCACGTATCCTTTATTGCCCCAATGCAGGAGACACCTATGTAAAATATCTGATGATAACAGAGTCTGCACAGGACTGGTGTGGAAGGTCAGTGCAACCGGGAGGGCCCTACTGGGGTCATGTTCAGGACAATGCTCTCACAGTGAAAAGCATGATCTCCAAATGGAGATCAAGGGAAAAAAACTCTAGTAAGAAATAATATCTGAAAAAATTATTTCAGAACTCTTTTTTTTTAAAAGTTAGAGCGACTTTCACTTTAAGTGGGAAAAACGTTGAGCCCACGTTTAAGCTGACACACATCCTCCGGGATGACGGCCACGATCCCAGAGGAGCAGCAGCTCCGTGCTCTTGGGAAGGGCCCCCTCTCTAGGCACTCGCTCCTCCCTAAGTGGGCACAAGTCAAACCTCCAGCAGAGGTTTCCACGGGCTCAGGGGGACACAGGCTCTGACACCTCCCGTGGAAGGCGGTCCTCGACACTACGCGGCAGACCGGGTGCAGTCGACGCTGAGCTCTGACACGCAGCCCAGGGAACCAGGGAAGGAACTTGTATGAACTTACAGCGCAAACCGTCAGCAGACTGGGAAGAGTTTTGAGGGTTACGGTAAATGTTCAAGAGGGCAATGGTCTGAAATACAAAACGCAACAACTTTATATTATGGAAAATTAAATGTAAACACTTAACCGGTTTCCTGTGGCGATCACTTCAGTCAAGACTCAGTGCTGAAAAAAGAGCCAAGTTATTTTCTTTTGAAGCAGTGATGTTTTCTCTCAGCTGATGGCTGTCCTGGAGCGCCCTAACACTTCAGTGTAACAGAGATCCCATGATATGCTAGTATTGTATTTCTGTCACAGACTAAAAGAATTCACCATTTCAAAGTTCCAATCCAGTTAAGAATGCAGACAAGTCGGCAGGCTACCACCAAAACCATTCTTGTAACAGGAAACTTAATGAACAACTGAGAAAGAAGCGTGCCTGTATAAACGGACTAGAGAAATACAATAATTACATATCATGAAATCTCCACTCCCTAGAGGAAAAATCGTAATGGTGAAATAAAACCCACACTTACTGGGCAACTTACCTTATTGATTCCTACATATTCCTAAGGTTTTTGATTTCACAGAAAGAACTTAATAATTGCCAGGGGTTCAGCCACTGGGAAGACCAATAACTGGCTGGTGATGTTTGGCTGTTAAAGGGCCGGACCCCTCTCGCTAACAACCTCCAGGGCGGGAGAGGCCTGGCCAGCGACCTCCCCAGCCAGCCTGCTGACCTCAGCCAAGTATCAAGTTCTTACTGTGAATGCCAAGGACCTCCAGCACCGTGTCCTGTTTGCAACAGCTCTATGTCAGCAGCTCAGAAGCCAACATGGTTTGTCTCAATTAAGAGTGGGCTCTTTAACACCATTGTCTTAAAAAAACTTCTCCAACTGTGGGACTTACAGTGTGAGCCGTCAGCCGTCTGTGCACTGTTTTGGGGATTACGATAGATGTTTTGAATCAAGATGGTCTGCGGGGAAAAAAAAAAATAAAAAGGGGAATTCTACTGGCTGCTGTGCATATATTAGACAATTGCAAAGAGACAACTTGTTTGCAAATGGCTCAACGCCTGCTGTTTGTTTGCTTCCTGCAAATCAGACACTTGTCTTCTGAAGAGTACACCCAAACCATCATATTATGAAAACAGAGTTTGAGCGGTGACTTAGGTCAAGTGACTTAGGTCAAGTCAGCCAGCAACCAAGAAGAAATTGTTATTTTGAGTAGGCCCATGTTATTGAAGTGTTTTAATGCAATAGAACACTAACATTTTTTATGCTTCAAGCTAGCAGACACTATGATGTCAAAAAATTCACGTTATAATCATATTCCCCATATGAAATTATGTTTTTAAAACCAAATATGTAACTCAAGCATATGCAGTCCATCAAGCTCTCGTGATCTCGTAGGAAACAGGCACACGAATGGGTTTCCTAACTCTCAGAGGCATCTAGCACATTTACATTTTCTTGGTGGGATCTCTGTTTACATAATACAATAGCTTAAAACATTTGCTCTTTTCCGATCCTTCTTTTAAGGGAAAAAAATCCTTTTAGCCCTTGTGCTTTAAACTGGATCAGGTAGACTTGAAACCTTACATTGTACCGTTCTTCTTAAAATCAAGTTGTCTGAAAAAACAAACCATGTTTAAGTTAGTAGGCTAGCACATTACATGAATCTTAATGTCCACATCACTGTAAGAAGCTTAAAAGGAAACCCACACTGACATTATGTTAGAGATTTACAAGCTGAACCAACATATCGCATAATTTAGGAAAATAAATATTCAGTCTCAACATGTATCCAGAGCAGTTTTTTAACTGGTTTTATAAAACTGGCCTGTTCCACTTCTAGCTGAGTGTTCAAGGGAAGTGGTCGTGAGAGAGCCCCCCAGTCAAAGGTCTGCTCTGGGAAACCCCCTGGGGAGGATGACCACCAGCCACGCAGCACAGCCTCGTCCTCTGGCCTGGCCTCTCCCTCACGTCACTGACAGCCCATCTCAGGCCTGGGCTGTTCCCCAAAGCCAACCACATCAGGTTTTTAACTAAAACCACCTGAGCATGACAAGTCTGATGGACAGCTATACGGAGCCCAACTCTCCAACAGGAAATTCCTGTTAGATCTCACCCAGGTCATCTGGCAGTGACCGTTTAATAAAACGACACTTAAAGGGAGTAATGCAGTTCCATTAAAATCAGAGGAGGTCAGGATTACCTGAAACCAACCAAATGAATCAAAACAAGATGTTCAAGTTAACACATACAGCTGACTCCCACCAAACTTTATGGAATCACGGCCACTGGCCTAGTGGGGGAGACTTAGTTCACAAATGGAAGCACTTAAAGAAAAAATATTACAGAAAATGTAAAGCAAATCCTCCAATATTCTGAATTTCAAAAGAGACATGCTCAAAGCAATTAAATTAGAAAACACTGTCTTTTTCTTACACCACCTGGCTGGCTTTTGTAAACATATCCACTGGTGCCGAGGCTGCACATTTAGATTTCAAAGGCCATCTGAAGGAGCTCAAGAAAGACTGAAGTCTAGATCTTTTTCAAATTCCAAATGTTCAGGTGAACATGGGCAGAAGGTTTCTGTTCCTCTCAGAAGTGCCATCTCCCTTAAATTCACCGGATCACTTCAAGGGTGTAAACCCCTGCCTTTTCTTCAATTAGCCGAAAAGAAACTATCAAAAACCACAATTTTTGACCAAACTTCCAACAGAGCTAAGCCCAATCTCTCAAATAACTGGCATCTCTCAATTAACTGAACAGACTGGCCATTAACCTGAAGGGAAGTGCCCACCTTCTAAGGTTAAATTTCATTTTTCATGTTTCTATAACATGATACAACTGGCTGTGTCCTTGGCTGGGGTCTTCAGGGGACATGCCCAGTAGAACTGGAGAGCCCCCGGGGGCAGAGCACGGCAGGCTCCTTCAAGGGGGCCCCGCCCCACCTCTACATCTACCAGCCTGGAGAAGAGGCGAGGTCAGCGCTGGCTTGGCTGTGCCTCCCGACCCATGTCAATTAGAGGCAGGGAGGGTGGTAAGGCAATGAAACCCAGTCACAGCCAACAAGTTTCTCTAATGATAAAAATAGGGAATGGTGCTCTCAGGCCTTCTGCTGGGGTGGTTCACCTGCCTCACTCTCATTTAAACAAAACACATTTATGAACACAAATAGAAAAATAAAACTAGAGGGAAAAAAACCCTGCTTATAACACATGGAAATTACTAACTGCCTCTGTAAAGTACATGAAGTCTTGATATTTACATGAAAACAGAAAAAAAAAAAAAAAGGAAAAACAAACAAACCTGGCTAAAGGTCGGTTTATTGTGCAACCGAGAGCATCTGTCTCCATGACGACATGCTCCAATTTTGAAATAAAATGAACAGTTGACTCTGTAAGGGAAAATGAGAACTGATTATTGTGCTGGAAAGACATCAAATAGATGGAAATATGTCATCAACACGACAAATGCCACCATACTACTTTTCTTTTACTTCACGAAGACCTAAGCATATTGTTTTTCTTGGTAATAGGTACTTTGAAGGCAATGGCAACCCACTCCAGTACTCTTGCCTGGAAAATCCCATGGATGGAGGAGCCTGGTGGGCTGCAGTCCATGGGGTCATTATGAGTCAGGCCCGACTGAGTGACTTCACTTTCACTTTCATGCATTGGAGAAGGAACTGGCAACCCACTCCAGTGTTCTTGCCTGGAGAATCCCAGGGACGGGGGAGCCAGGTGGGCTGCTGTCTATGGGGTCGCACAGAGTCGGACATGACTGAAGTGACTTAGCAGCAGCAGCCCACCTGATCAGTTGTGTCCACCTCTTTGTGATCCCATGGATGGTGGCCCACCACACTCCTGTCCATGGGATTCTCCAGGCAAGAATGCTGAAAGGGGCTGCCATGCCCTCCTCCAGAAGAGCTTCTTGACCCAGGGAACAAACCTCGCGTCTCCTGCATGCAGGCAGATTCTTTACCACTGCCATACCCTGGCAAGCTCTGGTTTATTTAGCTTCAATTTGCCCCTCTTCAAACATGGCACTCTATTCTAACCTGATTTCCTCCTCATTCAAATCCCCTTCACTTTCAAGTACGGTTGATCCCTGAACAACTTCTATTCAGATTTTTCAGTTATTAAATCCTGCAGGGCTACAGGACCCATGGTTGGATGAATCGCAGGATTCAGAACAGCAGACATGAAGGGCTGACTGGAGGTTAAATAAACTGGGATTGGATTACTGACTGTGCAGAGGGCTGGCACCCCAACCTCCATGTGGTTCAAAGGTTCAATTATATTCAATACTTCTCTGCTCCACTGTTCTCTCTTAAACTGAATGTAAGTCAGTCTAAAACTATATTTAACTCAAAACCTAGCTGCTCCTTTTCCTTCCATGACGAACTCCTCTCTTGAGGACATCAGCAGTCTGGTGAGGGGTCAGGATCTTGACCCTGCTACTAGTTGCTTGGGTTTGGGCCAGTCACCCCCAACCTGTCCAGGTCTCTGTAAACTGAGGAAAATGCCAACCTTGGCACTGTTCCAAGAACCAGGACTGAGTATACTATGTGCTCATCATGTGCAGTCACATCATCCAAATAAATACAAAGTCCAGGTTCCCCAACCCAAGACACCAGACCAACAGAATACTTCCAAAAAGAGGTCTGAAGCAAACCATCCTCCCCCGTTTCAATACACTGAGAATAAGCTATTGGGGCACCCACTCTGCCTGTAAGAACTACACAAGGTCGTCTCTCAATATGCTCCAATACTTGGGACGATGCAGATAAAATCAAAACCAGCAATCGAGCCAGCATGACAGCAGTGCATGGTGGCTGAGCAGATCTGTGATGAGTTACGCAACCTTACTAGATGTGTCCCATTAAAACTCAGACTTGCAGAGGTGGGCAAGTTACCCTGTAGATTCAATTATTTCAGCAAGGGCCATTCACAGTTGCCAACGAGGAAGACCTGGGTTCGATCCCTGGGCTGGGGAGATCACCTGAAGAAGGGAAAGGCTACCCACTCTCGGACACGACTGAGCGACTTTCACGGTCACAGTTAAGATTAAAGGGCCTCAGTGAAATTTGATGGCCCATGAAGTCAACTAGCCATTTATTTATTATCAGGTAGCAATAAAAATGGAAAAGTCTAAATGTATGAGGAGAGAAAAATGATTACTACATACACTTGCGTACGTCATGTTACATCTTCAGAAAGTCACTTGAAAATAGTTTAAGACTGTCTCAGAATGGACAAAACCTCTGTCTCAACCATTAACAGCCAACTATTCCATATAATTAAAACAATCCTTGCTGCTGTACTATCAGAAATGACTCTCATTTCACAATGGCTAGTTAATCACTGAATTTAATCTATTAGTCAAAACTTTTCTAGTAGGCTCATTGGACTACTGCAATAAAATGAAAAGCTGTTAAAGAAAAGATGCGATGTACTATTTGAGAGAAGATATTAGAAAGGCTAATCCATCCTTAGATTTAGAAAATGTCTAAAACCTCAAATGTGTAATTAGCTAAATATTTTTAATTGCTAGGTGTACATTTTACTTTCAGTTCAAATTAAATAATAATAAAAAAGTTAGCAGGAATCATTTTTCAGCTGAAAATTTTGAGCTGTTTCCTGGAAATTAAAACTCCACAAATCTCCCTGAAACGAGAAGCCTATATTAAATAATCAAGTTTCCTAAATTACAGCTGTGACTTTGATAATATAACCCTAACAGAGGACATGGGGTTGTTTACGGCAGGAATGTTAAGAGCGTCAGAGTAACAGTGAGGACACCACCTTATGCAGCTTTTTATAGGAACGAGGGAAAGAAAAACTCCAGGAGCCGTAAGTCACGGCCCACACTGATATAAGCTCATGAGTAAAATCGAAGCTGCATGCTCTTCAGCAAACTTGAGAAGTCTCTTTGTCCAGCAGAGCTGGCCGATCAGTTCAAGATTCTGTTTCCCAAGCTGCTGCCTCTGGGGCCACAGCATTCAGGGCACACCTCTTTTCCACAGCACTTAATGCATTTCAGTTCATTTTAATTCAGTTATCCTTTGCACGACAAGCACCCCCTTGCTCCATGAGAACATGATCCAAATTTTACCCATCTCTGAGTCCCCAGACACTGGCCTTGAGCTGACACCCAGTAAGTGTTTCTGGAGTGAATATGACTGATGACTGTCTTGTGAGTTTTGCTAGGAAAAAATATAACCCTCTTCCAAACAACACAGGAGATTCTAGAATGTGTAAAAAAAAACATTTTACAAGATACACTGCATCCTGGAAAACAGAAACAATTTAAAGTTTTTCATAAAGTTTTTGATAAAGTCAGAACATTAGCTATGGCAAACTTATGAGTTTACTGTTAAAAACATATTCACATAAACCGTGTACAGCTCTGAAGAACACCAAGATGCTAACCACTTACTCGAAGAATATATCCAGCTCAATCTTAAGGTTTTCAAAGAATTGTCCTTCCAAATTAACACCTGGCAAAGCCAAAATTATGTTTTTACTCTCAACCTAACAACTGACTACGGAGGGTATGCAACCTAAAAAAAATCACCCATCTTATTCTTATATTGGAATTGCACCTGAAAGTATTTTAAAAGCAGACTGTCTTTCACGGTTAGTTAACTCGTAATCTCCAAAATACTGTTTCTCAACAAATGACCTTATGATCAGTTCAGTGATCGCCTAACTCACACAAGAGGCTTGTTAAGTATCTAAAACCCTAACAGGAACCTCAGTTATCTAACGATTTAACGCGGGCGAGTCTATACTACAGCTTGCCCGACTCGACATTAAAAGATCAAACTTGGGAGAATCGCTAACGTTGACAACTTCAGCACAACTCGAGTCGGCTCCCGAGAGCAGGGGGCACAGGTCGCTTGTAGGTGAGCCGCCGAGGAACCCCCGGCAGGAGAGGCCGCTCTCCCCGAGCGGAAGCCCGGCGACCGCCCTGCCCATCGCCCGCCTGCCCGGGCGCACGCGGCGGCGCGCGGCTCCAGAGGCCGGAAGGGCAGCCCGCCCCTCCCCCCGCCGGGCCTCCCGCCGCCGCCCGGGCCCCGCCGCCGAGCTCCTCCGCGCGCCACCCGCCTCTCCAGCCCGGAACCCCTGCGGCCGGTTCTCACTTACTTGTCTTTCTCGGTGCCGAAGATGGAGGCCAAATACTCCGCCATTTCCCACCCGCCGCCGCCGCCGCCGACACTGCTGCCGACGCCGACGACCCCGCCCGACGCCCGCCGGAGACGTCACCCGGACGCGACGACGCTCGATCCGCCTCACCAGCGTGGCGGCACTGCCCAATCAGGAGAGGCGCTGTCTGCGCATGGGCGGGGCTTGGCGCGCGCGGGAGGCGCGGGCCTGGCGGTCGCGGAGCCCGCGCGCCGCCCGCCAGCGCCACCTCCCGGCTCTCGTTAGGTTCTCCGGCCGGCGCCCGCGCTTATCGCGCCCGGGGCTGGGGCCCGGCGACCTCCACCGGCTTTTCCCAGTGCCCAGAGAAGCCAAGCACTCAAAGTGCAGCTGCAGAAAAGGCAGCGGCCGACGGGCTTTTCCACGCAGTCCCTGGGGCCGGGTCCTGAGCGCGCCAGCGCGCCAGTCCCGCGTTGGGGCTTCCGCGGGCTCTAAGGGGGGGCGAGACCCCCACCTCCACGCACTTTCCCTGGGGGATCCCCACCGAACCGTTCTAATCGGAATACGCGTTCTTCAGCTTCCTCGTATTCTGGGAGCAGAGTCGGAGCTCCCCGGCTCCCCGGTCCGGAGGTGTGCCGCCTGGGCCTGGCCCCGGGAAAGCCCGGCGGGTTTGGAGAGGCTCCAACGCTGGGAAGGCGGAGCGCAGGTCTTCGGGCCGGACTTACTGGCCCGCAACACCGTGCGGTGCAGGGGATTGAGGAGTGTCGGGCTTGGGATAGGTTTAGGGATGTCCAGCAATGCCCGGCACAGAAATCTTGAAGACCACGAAGAAGCCTAAGTGCAGGGGCCGCTACGAGGAGGGGGGCCGCCTGGGGGCCGAGCAGAGTCACAGATCTGCTTGGACGCCGGGTCCTTTTCCCCAGAGCTACCGGCCTCCGGTGTTCCTAGTTCATTCTGGTTTTTGAGACACCTCCTTTTTACCCACTGTTTCCTCCTTGTTCCCCCTTTTCACCTAACGGTCCATCCCACAGATGGCTCCATAGGACTGTGGTCGCAGTCCTGACTACTTTCGTGGCTCCCCAGAGCTCTGTTGTGTGGCTAGCCAGTCCCCTGTTGATGGGCCCATAGGATGAGCCAGTCTCGCCTCTACTGACAGTCCTGCAGCAAGTGTCCTGCAGGTATCATTTTGCATTTGGGGCAAACGCACACCTGGTTTATTTGTCCACCCAGGTCTGCAGTCTCAGAAGTTCGTAAACAGAGAACACAACAAAAAGTTTTATCTTGGGAAGAAGCCTGCACAAAAACGAGCTTTTTCTTGGCAGAAATGCTTTGGCAGTGTCTACTGTGTTAAAATTTGGTGTGGAGCAGATTTGAGAGTGAAGGTAAAATGATAATGAGGTGCTTGTGTAGCCCTCAAAGCAGGTGCGAGGAGGACTCGGCTCTCTCTGAACACAGTTTGAGAACTGCTTTTTTGGTTGGTGGGTGTCATAGCAGGGGCTCTGATCCTATTTGTACTTTAGGGGAGGTGAAATAACCTCTCAACCCTCTTGGGTTCTGGTGGCTGGACTAATAATAAAACTGACTCAAGGTAGATTACCAGGAAAAGAAGAAACTTAACTCTAATTCATTCACATGGAGGCCCCATAGATACGGGACCTAAGAGGTGGGCAAGGACTTCCCTGGTGACTCAGAGGATAAAGAATCTGCTTGCAATGCAGGAGACTGGAGTTTGATCCCTGAGATGGGAAGATCCCCTGGAGAAAGGAATGGCAACCTACTCCAGTATTCTTGCCTGAAGAATTCCATTGACAGAGGAACCTGGCAGGCTGCAGTCCATGGGGTCGCAAAAGAGTCAGACATGACTGAGCAAGTAACCACAGCAAGAAGTGGGCAAAGCAGGCAGCTTTTATTCTTTTTAGACAAGCCGTGACTTTGTGAGGAATTGACAGACTTAAGTTTGGGGTGCCCAGTTAAAGAAGTAGAAAGGTTTGCTTATATAAGCTTCATGTGCCCAAATTCCCCATCTTTGGTGATAATCCTTCTGCTTCCGGGTGCTGGGTTGCACTTTTTACAGGGGAGACTTACTTCCTACTCTCAGGGAGACAGTGTGTGTCTCTTGTATTGGTTGTTTCTTAAGTAACCTTGAGTGAGTGAAAGTGTTAGTTGCTTAGTCCTGTCTGATTCTGCAACCACGGACTGTAGCCTACCAGGCTTCTCTCTCCGTGGAATTCTCCAGACAAGAATACTGGAGTGGGTTGCCATTCACTTCTCCAGGGGATCTTCCCAACCCAAGGATCGAACCCAGGTCACCTGCATTGTAGGCAGATTCTTTACCAACTGAGCTATGAGGGAAGCCCCTTAGATCCAGGGAAGAGCAGTAATTAACTTCTGTTCTATATGTTGGAGGGAAAAATAACGTGGTGATCACTAATCTTAAGTTCATACATCTCATCCATTGTAAAATGGCCAGGGGACATGAAAAAGGGTGTTGACTTAATCTAAGGATCAAGAGGAGCTATTCCACGTCTGAGGTTAGGGGCGGCGGCTGAGAGGAGCAACCCACGTCCAAGGAGTGGTGGCTGCACGGGGGCTGAGAGGAGCTGTTCCACGTTCAAGGTCAGGAGGGGCGACCTCGTCCAAGGTAAGGAGCAGCAGCTGCGCTTTGCTGGAGTAGCCGTGAACAGATACCCCACGTCCAAGGTAACAGAAACCCAAGTAAGATGGTAGGTGTTGTGAGAGGGCATCAGAGGGCAGACACACTGAAGCCATAATCACAGAAAATTAACCATACTGATCACACGGACCACAGCCTTGTCTAACAATGAAACTAAGCCATGCCATGTGGGGCCACCCAAGACAGATGGGTCATGGTGGAGAGGTCTGACAGAACGTGGTCCACTGGAGAAGGGAATGGCAAACCACTTCAATATTCTTGCCTTAAGAATCCCATGAACAGTATGAAAAGGCAAAATGATAGGATACTGAAAGAGGAACTCCCCAGGTCTGTAGGTGCCCAATATGCTATAGGAGATCAGTGGAGAAATAACTCCAGAAAGAATGAAGGGATGGAGCCAAAGCAAAAACAATACCAGTTGTGGATGTGACTTGTGATAGAAGTAAGGTCCAATGCTGTAAAGAGAAATATTTCATAGGAACCTGGAATGTTAGGTCAATGAACAAAGGCAAATAGGAAGTGCTCAAACAGGAGATGGCAAGAGTAAACGTCAACATTCTAGGAATCAGCGAACTAAAATGGACTTAAATGGGTAAATTTAATTCAGATTACCATTGTATCCACTACTATGGGCAGAAATCCCTTAGAAGAAATGGAGTAGCCATCTTGGTCAACAAAAGAGTCTGAAATGCAGTACTTGGATGTAATCTTGAAAACAACAGAATGGTCTCTGTTCGTTTCCAAGGCAAACCATTCAATATCATGGTGATCCAAGCCTATGCCCCAACCAGTAATGCTGAAGAAGCTGAAGTTGAATGGTTCTATGAAGGCCTACAAGACCTTTTAGAACTAACACCCAAAAAAGATGTCCTTTTCATTATAGGGGACTGGAATACAAAAGTAGGAAGTCAAGAAACACCTGGAGTAATAGGCAGATTTGGCCTTGGAATACGGAATGAAGGAGGGCAAAGACTAATAGTTTTGCCAAGAGAATACACTGGTCATAGCAAACACCTTCCAACAACACAAGAGAAGACTCTACACATGGACATCACCAGATGATCAACACTGAAATCAGATTGATTATATTCTTTGCAGCCAAAGATGGAGAAGCTCCGTACAGTCACTGGGAGCTGACTGTGGCTCAGATCATGAACCCCTTATTGCCAAATTCAGACTTAAATGGAAGAAAGTAGGGAAAACCACTAGACCATTCAGGTATGACCTAAATCAAATTCCTTATGATTATACAGTGGAAGTGAGAAAAGATTTAAGAGGGTAGATCTGATAGAGTACCTGATGAACTATGGACAGAGGTTCTTGACATTGTACAGGAGACAGGGATCAAGAACATCCCCATGGAAAAGAAATGCAAAAAAGCAAAATGGCTGTCTGGGGAGGCCTTACAAATATCTATGAAAAGCAGAGAAGCAAAAAGCAAAGAAGAAAAGGAAAGACATTCCCATTTGAATGCAGAGTTCCAGAGAATAGCAAAGAGAGATAAGAAAGCCTTCCTCAGTGATCAATGCAAAGAAATAGAGGAAAACAACAGAATGGGAAAGACTAGAGATCTCTTCAAGAAAATTAGAGATACCAAAGGAACATTTCATGCAAAGATGGGCTCGATAAAGGACAGAAATGGTATGGACCTAACAGAAGTAGAAAATATTAAGAATAGGTGGCAAGAATACACAGGAGAACTGTACAAAAATCTTCATGACCCAGATAATCACGATGGTGTGATCATTCACCTAGAGCCAGACATCCTGGAATGTGAAGTCAAGTGGGCCTTAGAAAGCATCACTATGAACAAAGCTAGTGGAGGTGATGGTTTTCCAGTTGAGCTCTTCAAATCCTGAAAGATGATGCTGTGAAAGTGCTGCACTCAATATGCTGGCAAATTTGGAAAACTCAGCAGTGGCCACAGGACTGGAAAAGGTCAGTCTTCATTCCAATCCCAAAGAAAGGCAATGCCAAAGAATGCTCAAACTACTGCACAATTCACACGCTAGTAAAGTAATGCTCAGAATTCTCCAAGCCAGGCTTCAGCAATATGTGAACTTCCTGATGTTCAAGCTGGTTTTAGAAAAGGCAGAGGAACCAGAGATCAAATTGCCAACATCCGCTGGATCATGGAAAAAGCAAGAGAGTTCCAGAAAGACATCTATTTCTGCTTTATTGACTATGCCAAAGCCTTTGACCGTGTGGATCTCAATAAACTGTGAAAAATTCTGAAAGCGATGGGAATACCAGACCACCTGACTTGCCTCTTGAGAAACCTATGTGCAGGTCAGGAAGCAACAGTTAGAGCTGGACATGGAACAACAGACTGATTCCAAATAGGAAAAGGAGTACATCAAGGCTGTTTATTTTCACCCTGCTTATTTAACTTATATGCAGAGTACATCATGAGACACGCTGGGCTGGAAGAAGCACAAGCTGGAATCAAGATTGCCAGGAGCAATATCAATAACCTCAGATATGCAGAGGATACCACCCTTATGGCAGAAAGTGAAGAGGACCTAAAAAGCTTCTTGATGAAAGAAGAGAGTGAAAAAGTTGGCTTAAAGCTCAACATTCAGAAAACTAAGATCATGGCATCTGATCCCATCACTTCATGGAAAATAGATGGGGAAACAGTGGAAACAGTGTCAGACTTTATTTTTGGGGGCTCCAAAGTCACTGCAGATGGTGATTGCAGCCATGAAATTAAAAGACACTTACTCCTTGGAAGGAAAGTTATGACCAACCTAGATAGCATATTCAAAAGCAGAGACATTACTTTGCCAACAAAGGTCCATCTAGTCAAGGCTATGGTTTTTCCTGTGGTCATGTATGGATGTGAGAGCTGGACTGTGAAGAAAGCTGAGTGCCGAAGAATTGATGCTTTTGAATTGTGGTGCTGGAGAAGACTCTTGCAATTCCCTTGGACTTCAAGGAGATCCAACCAGTCCATCCTACAGGAGACCAGTCCTGGGTGTTCATTGGAAGGACTGATGCTGGGGCTGAAACTCCAGTACTTTGGCCACCTCATGTGAAGAGTTGACTCATTGGAAAAGACCTTGATGCTGGGAGGGATTGGGGGCAGGAGGGGAAGGGGACGACAGAGGATGAGATGGCTGGATGGCATCACTGACTCAGTGCACATGAGTTTGGGTGAACTCCAGAAGTTGGTGATGGACAGGGAGGCCTGGCATGCTGTAATTCATGGGATTGCAAAGAGTCGGCCACAACTGAGCGATTGAACTGAACTGAAGGATAAAGAGAAGCCATAAAGATATTAAGCATCTTGACTTTTAAACTGATTGGTTAAAAATGATGCATATTAAGGACAGGAGCCAAAGCCAACCAAAAATGTACAAATTAATACTGGTAAAGATAAAAAACTACTGTAATGCCCAGCTTCTAAGGGACTGTTTACCCCCTGTTAGTGTCTATGCTGAGAACTTTGTACTTTCCTCCTCTTTAACAAATCCTGTTCACTTGCTACTGTGAGTGTTTGCAGGTTCATGGATTCCATTCTTTGGCTCCAAGAACAAGAACTTGGATTCCCATTGCATTGTGAAGTTTCTTAACCCCATGTCAGGCTTTCGAGCCTGGGGATCTGACAGAGAAACAGAATCCCCTGGTAATCTGGCCTTGAAGTCCAATAGAATTTGATTATAGGACTTCCACAGGACTAGGGGAAAGAGAGACTCCAGTCTTGGAGGGCACAAACAAAATCTTGCGCAGACCAAGACACAGAAAGATTGAAGGCAGGAGGAGAAGGGGAAGCCAGATGAGATGGTTGGATGGCATCACTGACTTGATGGACATGAGTTTGAGCAAGCTCTGGGAATTGGTGAAGGACAGGGAAGCCTGAAGTGCTGCCATCCACGGGATCTCAAAGAATTGGACATGACTGAGTGACTGAACTGAACTGAAGACCCAGAGAAAAGGAGCAGTGACCCCACAGGCGACTGAACCAGAACTACCTGCTAGTGTTGGAGGGTCTCCTGTGGTGGTGTGGGTTGACAGGGGCTCACCACAGGGACAGGGACACTGGCAGCAGCAGGCCAGGAAGGTCCCCCTTGGCATAAACCCTCTTGGAGGTCACCATTAACTCTTTCATAGACCCCAGCAAGGAGGGAGTGCAACCCCACTCATCAGTAGATAATTGGATTAAAGTTTTACTGAGCAAGGCCCTGTCCACCAGAGCAAAACCCAGTTTTACCCCCAGCCAGTCCTTGGGAAGCTTGCACAAGCCTCTTATCTTTATCCATCAGAGGACAGACAGAAGAAGCAAGAAGAAACACAGTCCCACAGTGGCTAAAACACCACCCCCCTTTTTTTTTTTTTACAGAAAGTTTATCATGATGAAAAAGCAGAAAATTATGTCACGGAAGAAGGGACAAGGTAAAACCTCAGAAAACCAACTAAATGAAGTGGAGATAGGTAACCTTCCAGAAAAAGAATTCAGAATAATGGTAGTGAAGATGATCCAGGATCTTGGGAAAACAGTGGAGAAGATGCAAGATACATTTACCAAAGACCTACAAAAACTAAAGAACAGAGGTGAATAATACACTAGAAGGAATCAATAGCAGAATAATAGAGACAGAAGAACAGATGAATGACCTGGAGGACAGACAGGTAGACATCACTGCTACAGAACAGACTACATAAAAAAGAATGAAGAGAAATGAAGACAGCATAAGAGACCTCTGGGACAACATTAAATGCACCAACATTCACATTGTACGGGTCCCTGAAGAAGGAGCAAAGAGAGAAAGGACCTGAGAAAATATTTAAAGAGATAATAGCTGAAAACTTCTCTAACATGGGAAAGAAAATAAGTCCAAGTCCAGGAAGCACAGAGAGTCCTAGGCAGGATAAACCCAAGGAGGAACACACCAAGACACATAGTAATCAAACTGATAACAATTAAAGACAAAGATAAAATATTAAAATAAGGGAAAAATAACAACATATAAGGGAACTCCTATCAGGCTATCAGCTGATTTCTCAACAGAAACTCTACAAGCCAGAGGGAATGGCATGATATATTTAAAGGGAGGAATATACAACTAAGAACTCTCTACCCAGGAAGATTCTCCTTCAAATTTGATGGAGAAATCAGAAGCTTTGCAGACAAGCAAACATTAAGAGAATTCAGCACCACCAAACCAGCTTTACAACAAATGCTAAAGAAACTTCTCTAAGTAGGAAACACAAGAGAAGGAAAAGACCTACTGAAAATAAACCCAAACCAATTAAAATGGTAATAGAATCATACATATCAATAATCACCTTAACTGTAAATGGATGAAATGCACCAACCAAGAGACAGACTGTCTGGGTGGGTTTATGTATGCACTTCATTTGCCACATCACTCTGTTTGACCCCCCAAATTGTATGTAATTATTTTGTTAGGTTGACCATGTTCCCATTATGGCTTGCAATTGTAATTATCTTTTATTTTTTGTCTGGCTATTAATTGTGAAAACTGATAAACATCTTTTACTATTGTGATTATGTGACTATTACTCAGTTAATACCATTGTTTAATGACTGATCAACAGAAAAATAATAGAACTCTATATCACCAAAACTATGATTTAATAGAAAAACCTGTAATCACTTTTAAAAATCCAGATGTGTATCAGAATTATCTTGGAATTTTTTGAAAAATACAAATGCTTGGGTGTTGCTTTTTCTCCTCTAGAGCTTCAGATATGTTTCTAATGAGCAGCCATGTTTAAAAACAACTGGAGTATATAAGAATCTTTTATTTTATCTAGTTTGTTCCACTTTTAAAATTTCATGCTCAGTGCTCCCACTTCATTTAGTTTATGTTTTCCAATTCCTCCATCTTTTTTTTCATGTTCTTTCTCAAGCCTTTACCAAGTGTAGTAGAAAATCTTTTGTATACATATTTATATAAATAATATGTGTAATGTATATGTTTTAGAAAAGCTATGAATTTTTGCCTAACTAAAAAATTTATGACATTTTGATCCAACTTGTTTGACTTAGTATAATGCTATATTTCCAATTAAAAAATAGATATGCAACAAAGGTTTACTGTATATCACAGGGAACTATAGTTCAGATCAGATCAGATCAGTCGCTCAGTCATGTCTGACTCTTTGCGACCCCATGAATCACAGCACGCCAGGCCTCCCTGTCCATCACCAACTCCCAGAGGTCACTCAGACTCACATCCATCGAGTCAGTGATGCCATCCAGCCATCTCATCCTCTGTCGTCTCCTTCTCCTCCTGCCCTCAATCCCTCCTAGCATCAGAGTCTTCTCCAATGAGTCAACTCTTTGCATGAGGTGGCCAAAGTACTGGAGTTTCAGCTTTAGCATCATTCCTTCCAAAGAAATCCCAGGGCTTATCTCCTTCAGAATGGACTGGTTGGATCTTGCACTCCAAGGGACTCTCAAGAGTCTTCTCCAACACCACAGTTCAAAAGCATCAATTCTTCGGCGCTCAGCCTTCTTCACAGTCCAACTCTCACATCCATACATGACCACAGGAAAGACCATAGCCTTGACTAGGCGAAACTTTGTTGGCAAAGTAATGTCTCTGCTTTTGAATATGCTATCTAGGTTGGTCATAACTTTCCTTCCAAGGAGTAAGCATCTTTTAATTTCATGGCTGCAATCACCATCTGCAGTGATTTTGGAGCCCAGAAAAATAAAGTCTGACACTGTTTCTACTGTTTCCCCATCTATTTCCCATGCAGTGATGGGACCAGATGCCATGATCTTCGTTTTCTGAATGTTGAGCTTTAAGCCAACCTTTTCACTCTCCACTTTCACTTTCATCAAGAGCCTTTGAGTTCCTCTTCACTTTCTGCCATAAGGGTGGTATCCTCTGCATATCTGAGGTTATTGATATTTCTCCCAGCAATCTTGATTCCAGCTTGTGTTTATTCCAGTCCAGCGTTTCTCATGATGTACTCTGCATATAAGTTAAATAAACATGGTGACAATATACAGCCTTGACGTACTCCTTTTCCTATTTGGAACCAGTCTGTTGTTCCATGGCCAGTTCTAACTGTTGCTTCCTGACCTGCATACAAATTTCTCAAGAGGCAGATCAGGTGGTCTGGTATTCCCATCTCTTTCAGAATTGTCCACAGTTAATTGTGACCTACACAGTCAAAGGCTTTGGCATAGTCAGTAAAGCAGAAATAGATGTTTTTCTGGAACTCTCCTGCTTTTTCCATGATCCAGTGGATGTTGGCAATTTGATCTCTGGTTCCTCTGCCTTTTCTAAAACCAGCTTGAACATCAGGAAGTTCATGGTTCACATGTTGCTGAAGCCTGGCTTGGAGAATTTTGAGCATTACTTTACTAGTGTGTGAGATGAGTGCAATTGTGCGGTAGTTTGAGCATTCTTTGGCATTGCCTTTCTTTCGGATTGGGATGAAAACTGACCTTTTCCAATCTTGTGGCCACTGCTGAGTTTTCCAAATTTGCTGGCATAACCTATATTGGAAAATAATTAAATAATATATGTGTATATGTGTAACTAAATCACCTTGCTGTCCACCTGAAACCTTGTAAGTCAACTATACTTTAATAAAATATGTATATTAAGCAAAAAGTAATATGTCATTAAGGCATATTTTGAGATGGCCTGTACTGGTTCCCCACAGTCCTCATGTAGGGGAAAGGAGAGCTCTCTGGGGTCTCTTTTATCAAGGCATTAATTCCATATTAATCAGGACTCTACTATCATGGCCTGATCATGATCCAAAAGTCTCACCTCTTGGGGGTTAGAATTTAAATGTATTGAGTGGGGAGACATGAGTATTTAGCCTATAGCACTTGATTATAAACTTATTTGGACTCAAGAGTTTCTATTTGTTCATGGGCTCAGTAATGCCTACCTTGGAGCATTGTGTTGAGCTTGATGGTTCATGCTCACTGTGACAGGTAAAATGTGCCACCCAAAAATGTGTTTCTGGCCTGAGGATTAATTTCGGCTGATGGTTTTTTAAGAAAGAAGACTTGGGAAGTCTTTTTACCTCTCCCTCAGCTGCCTAAAGAATTTAGATAAGGAGCCTGTTCCTGGAACAGAACCATCATCAGAGCTATCTACAAAGAACATGGGCCAGAGTGGTAGGGAAATCTACAGATCAGAGTCCCCTCTGTGTTCCACTGTCACTTCAGGGCCCACAAACATTTGTTTACCAAGCATCTGCTTTTCCATTTCTGTCAATTGCCTTCTGCCCCTTTGAAGCCCCAAACCACTACCCCTGAAATCCTCTTTTGTCTTTAGCTGAAGATGGTGTTTAAGGTGAGGGCTTCAGCCATTATGGGGTTGTTGTTCAGTCACTAAGTCCTGTCCAACTCTTTGCGACTGCATGAACTAACCGCAGCACACAGATTTCCCTTTCCTTCATTATCACCCAGAGTTTGCTCAAACTCATGTATATTGAGTCAGTGATACTGTTTATGATTGTGGATTTCATTCTGTCTGTGCTCTGACAGGTAAGGATAACAGGTGACGGGTCATGGTGAAAGTTCTGTCAAAACATGGTCCATTGGAGAAGGGAATGGCAAACCACTTCAGTATTCTTGCCTTGAGAACCCCATGAACAGTATGAAAAGGCAAAAAGATAATGACACTGAAAGATGAACTCCCCAGGTCAGTAGGTCATATTGGGCAATATGCTACTGGAGAAGAGTGAAGGAATAACTCCAGAAAGGATGAAGAGATGGAGTCAAAGCACAAACAATGCCCAGTTGTGGACATGACTGGTGATGAAAGTAAGACTGATGCTATAAAGAGCAACATTGCATAGGAAACTGGAATGTTAGGTCCGTAAATCAAGGTAAATTGGAAGTGATCAAACAGGAGATTGCAAGAGTGAACATCAGGATTTTAGGAATCAGTGAACTAAAATGGATTGGAATGGGCAAATTTAATTCAGATAACCATTATATCTACTACTGTGGGCAAGAATCCCTTAGAAGAAATGGAGTAGCCCTAATAGTCAACTAGAGAGTCCAAAATGCAGTACTTGGGTGCAATCTCAAAAATGACAGATGATCTCTCTTCGTTTCCAAGGCCAGCCATTCAATATCACAGTAATCCAAGTCTATGCCTCAACCAATAACACTGAAGAAGCTGAAGTTGAAAGGTTCTACGAGGACCTACAAGGCCTTCTAGAACTAATACCCAAAACGATGTCCTTTTCATCAGAGGGGACTGGAATGCAAAGGTAGGAAGTCAAGATATACCTGGAGTAACAAACCTGGAGTAACCCCAAGGGAAATTTGGCCTTGGAGTGTAAAATGAAGCAGGGCAGAGGCTAACAGAGTTTTCCAAGAGAACACACTGGTCATAGCAAACACCCTCTTCCAACAACACAAGAGACAACTCTAAACATGGACATCACCAGATGGTCAATACCAAAATCAGATTGATTATAGTCTTTGCAGCTGAAGATGGAAAAGCTCTATACAGTCAGCAAAAACAAGACTGGGTGCTGACTGTGGCTCAGATCATGAACTCCTTATTGCAAAATTCAAACTTAACTGAAGAAAGTAGGGAAAACTACTAGACAATTCAGATACGACCTAAATAAAATCCCTTATGATTATAGAGTGGAAATGATAAATGAGTTCAAGGGATTAGATCTGATAGAGTGCCTGAAGTACTATGGATTGAGGTTCATAGCATTGTACAGGAGGCAGTGATCAGGACCATTCCCAGAAAAAGAAGTGCAAAAAGGCAAAATGGTTTTCTGAGGAGGCCTTACAAATAGCTGAGAAAAGAAGAAAAGGGAAAGGCAAAGGAGAAAGGGAAAGATATACCCATCTGAATGCAGAGTTCCAAAGAATCAGAACAGATCAGTCGCTCAGTCGTGTCCGACTCTTAAAGAATAGCAAGGAGAAATAAGAAAGCTTTTCTCAGTGATCAATGCAAAGAAATAGAGGAAAACAATAGAATGGGAAAGACTAGAAATCTCTTCAAGAAAATTAGACATACGAAGGGAACTTTTCATGCAAGAGATCAGAGATCAGTAGCTCAGTCATGTCCGACTTTGCGACCCCATGAATCGCAGCACGCCAGGCCTCCCTGTCCATCACCAACTCCCGGAGGTCACTCAGACTCACATCCATCGAGTCAGTGATGCCATCCAGCCATCTCATACTCTGTCGTCTCCTTCTCCTCCTGCCCTCAATCCCTCCTAGCATCAGAGTCTTCTCCAATGAGTCAACTCTTCGCATGAGGTGGCCAAAGTACTGGAGTTTCAGCTTTAGCATCATTCCTTCCAAAGAAATCCCAGGGCGGATCTCCTTCAAAATGAACTGGTTGGATCTCCTTGCAGTCCAAGGGACTCTCAAGAGTCTTCTCCAATACCACAGTTCAAAGGCATCAATTCTTCAGCGCTCAGCCTTCTTCACAGTCCAGCTCTCACATCCATACATGACCACAGGAAAGACCATAGCCTTGACTAGGCGAACCTTTGTTGGCAAAGTAATGTCTCTGCTTTTGAATATGCTATCTAGGTTGGTCATAACTTTCCTTCCAAGGAGTAAGCATCTTTTAATTTCATGGCTGCAATCACCATCTGCAGTGATTTTGGAGCCCAGAAAAATAAAGTCTGACACTGTTTCTACTGTTTCCCCATCTATTTCCCATGAAGTGATGGGACCAGATGCCATGATCTTCATTTTCTGAATGTTGAGCTTTAAGCCAACCTTTTCACTCTCCACTTTCACTTTCATCAAGAGGCTTTTGAGTTCCTCTTCACTTTCTGCCATAAGAGTCGTGTCATCTGCATATCTGAGGTTATTGGTATTTCTCTCAGCAATCTTGATTCCAGCTTGTGTTTCTTCCAGTCCAGCGTTTCTCATTATGTACTCTGCATATAAGTTAAATAAACAGGGTGACAATATACAGCCTTGATGTACTCCTTTTCCTATTTGGAACCAGTCTGTTGTTCCATGGCCAGTTCTAACTGTTGCTTCCTGACCTGCATACAAATTTCTCAAGAGGCAGATCAGGTGGTCTGGTATTCCCATCTCTTTCAGAATTGTCCACAGTTTATTGTGACCTACACAGTCAAAGGCTTTGGCATAGTCAATAAAGCAGAAACAGATGTTTTTCTGGAACTCTCTTGCTTTTTCCATGATCCAGCGGATGTTGGCAATTTGATCTCTGGTTCCTCTGCCTTTTCTAAAACCAGCTTGAACATCTGGAAGTTCATGGTTCACATATTGCTGAAGCCTGGCTTGAAGAATTTTGAGCATTACTTTACTAGCGTGTGAGATGAGTGCAATTGTGCGGTAGTTTGAGCATTCTTTGGCATTGCCTTTCTTTGGGATTGGGATGAAAACTGACCTTTTCCAATCTTATGGCCACTGCTGAGTTTTCCAAATTTGCCAGCATATTGAGTGCAGCACTTTCACAGCATCATCTTTCAGGGTTTGGAATAGCTCAACTGGAATTCCATCACCTCCACTAGCTTTGTTCGTAGTGATGCTTTCTAAGGCCCACTTGACTTTGCATTCCAGGATGTCTGGCTCTAGGTCAGTGATCACACCATCATGATTAACTGGGTCGTGAAGATCTTTTTTGGACAGTTCTTCTGTGTATTCTTGTCACCTCAGATGGGCACAATAAAGGACAGAAATGGTATGGACCTAACAGAAGCAGAAGATATTAGGAAGAGGTGGCAAGAATACACAGAAGAGCTATACAAAAAAGATCTTCATGACCCAGATAACCACCCAGATGGTGTGATCACTCACCTAGAGCCAGACATTTTGGAATGCGAGACAAATGGGCCTTAGAAAGCATCACTACAAACAAAGCTAGTGGAGGTGATGGAATTCCAGTTGAATTATTTCAAATCCTAAAAGATGATGGTGTGAAAGTTCTACACTCAGTATGCCAGCAAATTTGGAGAACTCAGCAGTGGCCACAAGACTAGAAAAGGTCAGTTTTCATTCAAATTCCAAAGAAAGGCAATGCCAAAGAACGTTCAAAGTACTGCACAATTGCACTCATCTCACATGCTAGCAATGTAATGCTCAAAATTCTCCAAGCCAGGCTTCAACAGGACGTGAACCATGAACTTCCACACGTTCATGCTGGATTTGGAAAAGGCAGAGGAACCAGAGATCAAATTGCCAACATCCGTTAGTCATAGAAAAAGCTGAGAGTTTCAGAAAAACATCTACTTCTGCTTTATTGACTGTGCCAAAGTTTTTGACTGTGTGAATCACAACAAACTGTGGAAAATTGTTCAAGAGATGGGAATACCAGACCACCTGACCTGCCTCCTGAGAAACCTGTATGCAGGTCAAGAAGCAACAGTTAGAACTGGACATGGAATAACAGACTGGTTCCAAATCGGGAAAGGAGTATGACAAGGCTGTATATTGTCACCCTGCTTATTTAACTTCTATGCAGAGTACATCATGAGAAATGCCGGCCTAGATGAAGCACAAGCTGGAATCAAGATTGCTGGTAGAAATAGCAATAATCTCAGATATGCAGATGACACCATCCTCATGGCAGAAAGTGAAGAGGAACTGAAAAGCCTCTTGATGCAAGTGAAAGAGGAGAGTGGAAAAGTTGGCTTAAAACCCAGCATTAAACAAATTAAGATCATGGCATCTGGTCCCATCACTTCATGGCAAATAGATGGGAAAAAATGGAAATAGTGAGAGAATTTGTTTTCCTGGGCTCAAAAATCATTGCAGATGGTGACTGCAGCCGTGAAATTAAAAGATGCTTGCTCCTTGGAAGAAAAGCTATGACCAACCTAGACAGCATATTAAAAAGCAGAGATATTACTATGCTGACAAAAGTCTGTCTAGTCAAAACTATGGTTTTTCCAGTAGCCATGTATAGATGTGAGAGTTGGACCATAAAGAAAGCTGAGCACCGAAGAATTGATGCTTTTGAACTGTGGTGTTGGAGAAGACTCTTGAGAGTCCCTTGGACTGCAAGGAGATCAAACCAGTCCATCCTAAAGGAAATCAGTCCTGAATATTCATTGGAAGGACTGATGCTGAAGCTGAAGCTTGAATACTTTGGCCACCTGATGGAAAAAAAGTGACTCATTGGAAAAGACCCTGATGCTGGGAAATATTGAAGGCAGGAGGAGAAGGGGACGACAGACTATGAGATGGTTGAATGGCATCACCAACTCGATGGCCATGAGTTTTAGTAAACTCTGGGAGTTGGTGATGGACAGGGAAGCTTGGCATGCTGCAGTCCATGGGGTCACAAAGAGTTGGGCACGACTGACTGGACTGAACTGAGCATGGCTTTGCCCACCAGAGCAAAACACAGCTTTCCCCACAGCCATTCCTTCCATCAGGAACCAAGAACTATAAAGCCCACAGCCTCCAGAAGGAGAACCACAATCACAGAAAACTAACCAAAATGATCACATGTATCACAGCTTTGTGCAATTCAAGGAAGCTAGGAGCCTTGCCATGCAGGACCATCCAAGATGGACAGTTCTGACAGAATGTGGTCCACTGGGGAAGGGAATGGCAAACCACTTCAGTATTCTTGCTTCAAGAACCCCATGAACAGTGTGAAAAGGGCATTTTGGTGAGATGCTCATTTTCCCAGGCCTCTTTCATGTTATTGAACTTTTGTTTGACATTCTCCTATTAATCTGTCCCAGGTCAATTTAATTTTCAGAGCCGCTGGAAGAACCTGGAAGGGCAGAGGGAGAGGTATTCCTCCCCAACATCGTGAAACAGTACTGCTTTCACCGCCGAGCCATGCTCTGATGGCTGACAGCTCTCTCTTGCTGGACTGGGAGCTCACTGAAGACCCTGATTCTATCTTTTCCTTGATTTCCTGGTGGGACAGACCCACAGTCCCTGCAATTCCAAAATAAAAAAAGTTAAGACTGAGACTTTTTTTCTCCATTAAGCTTGGTGCCAAGACTCGTTTTGCTGCAGAATCTGACCTGCCTTGACTGTAGTATTCCAGCGCTCCCAAGGATATAGGCATCTCTGTTGGTTCCTGAGGCTTATTTTCCCTTTTGTGACTTTGGGCTCAATTGAACTGTTCATGCAGAAAAAGAGAAAGACACCCCATTGCTTGCTGTGGGAGAAAGTCTCCTTGCTGACAGGAGGAAGCCAGAGATGTTGGGACCCACCATGAGATGACTTTCGAGATCACAGGACAGGCTGTCAAAGCTTTGCAGTATAGGTGATGACCAAAACCTACTGAAACATGGAGCAGAAACCACTGTGGGCAGGAAGGTGGTGGTGGGGCAGGGTGGGGGGAGTGGGGTGGGTGGTGATGGGGTGGGTAGGTGGGGGGGATGCTAACAGGACTGAGCGGTGTGTTTGGCAGTGAGGACACCAGCACATGCCAAATGGCGGTTTGCTGCTCATGAAATAGCTTGGATGTCGCAGGAAGAACTGATCTTTAAAGGTGAGAATGAATATTCAGAAGGTTGGTTGTGGAAATTTAGGAGGTGTCTCCGTGAAAAACAATCTGAATGTCTGCGGTAGAAAAAACTTCCTTTCAAGAACCATCTGAAAATCACACAGATGAATTTGCTAAAATCGTTTCAGGTTAAAACCTGTTTGCACTGGTCTTCAGATCTGACAAGGCAGCTGGGCCCCATGCTCCATTTCTAGAAGGGCGTTAGAATGGTTGAGGAGGGCGCAAGCAGGGTTTCAGGATGAAAGCACTGGTTGTGACTGGAAAAAGCCACAGGTGTGCATGACAAATGTGTCCCCATGCCCTCTTACACAAACAAATACGTACTGGTAACCCAGTGAGTGTTTTTCCATCTGCTTGATAATCCTTTTCAATCAGCAGCATGAATTCACTGAGAGAAGCCAGGCTGGAAGAAAACAAATATTGCCTTATTCCTGCACACTGTACCTTCTTGAAAGTCTTTTGAGAAGTAATATTTCAGACATTCACTTTCCCCCAAATTTATGAAAGTTTTACACTCTATGAAGAATGAATATCAGGACTTCCCTGAGGGTCCAGTGGAGAAGACATGGGCTGCTGTGGACCTGGGTTCAATCCCTGGTCAGGAAGCTATTGATAAGGTCCCACAAGTTGAGTGCTGTGGGAAAAAAAAAAAAAAGAGTGAATATAGATGCATTTTTGAGGTAGGGAGTGTGAGTGCTTCCTGAAGTGGACATAAACCAGGCTTCTGGAATTGTCCACTCCCAAGACTGCCATTTCCATAGCGACTGGTGCTTGGATGGCAGGCTGAGCTCCTTGACACACGGATGGACAGACTCTATTCTAATGCAATGCTTGGAACCTACCTGGAGAGGAAGCCTGCCCAGAGGAGGCAAAGGTGATCCAACCTTTATTATTTACCCCAAAAGTTGATCCACCAGAAGTATAAGTCAGGGGAAGGGCCACGGAAGAAAAGCTGGACAGGGAAATGGAGTAGGTCTTATGCCTTCCTTGAGGGATGGAGAAATTGCTGGACTGAATTAAATATAGATGGGGACAAGGAGGGGAGAAGGTGGTGAAGGCTCTTTGGATGCTGGGGAGTCTGCCAGGGACTGTGCGGTCATGAGGTATGACCTGCTAATCACTGACTTCGAGGACATTGATCAGCAAGCAGGCAATTACTGAGACAGAGAGATGGCTTAGTTCCGGGTGGGTTTCTTGGGGAGACATGCTGAGAGGCCCCATCTTTACAGGGCTGCATCGTGGCCTGAGATGACCATCCACCAATGCCCACCTCCAGACTGGTGACTAGAGCCACGCAGAGGATCTGGGCCTCCTCAAGAGCCATGGCTGCTGGGCCTGGAGATGACCAACTACATGTGCATGTCCAGGCCTTGAGCTTCGCTTAAACTGGTGTGAACTTGAAACTGTATCACATTTTCTTGGGAGTGAGAAGTCCTAGAGAATTTACTGTCTCAAGTTATCTTGGCATCTCATGAATCACTCTATTACTGTATAAATCAGCTGGAAGCAAGCTGCAATACTGTTTCTGGGGTATTTATCCCCTTAGCGGGATGTATTTGGCTGCAGAAGTGTTCGTGTGTTGATGTCGGGGTCCTGCCCCCCTGATGGGGCCTGTGTAATGTGTAGTGTGTCCTATTGTCATTATTTTTAGCTCCAAATGCTTTGAACTCCAAAGCACAGCTGGCCCAGAGGACTCAGCCTGGAGCTCAGCAGAAGGGTCGCAGGAAATGCTGTGAGCAAAGGAGGGGTCGTTACAGACACTCTGATGGAAGAAACCCAGGCCAGCCCCTGGGGAAGAGAGGGGAGGGAAACAGGGATTAAGCCACTTAAGCCAGCCCTGTATTTGACTGATGCTCTTGTGAACAGAAGATGCTGGAGTAAATGCCTCAAGGGAACTTTTCTCTGTCTGTCAAACTCTGTCCCTGAGGGAAGTGCTGGGGTCGAGGTGTCAGATAAAACACAGATGCCCATATATCTGGGAAAGATGAAAGCTAATTCAAAAAGACACACGCACCCCAGTGTTCATAGCAGCATTATCTACAGCAGCCAAGACATGGACGCAACCTGTGTCTATCAACAGATGATTAGTTTAAGATAGACACAGGTTGCGTCCATGTCTTGGCTGCTGAAGTTGAACGGTTCTATGAAGACCTACAAGACCTTTTAGAACTAACACCCAAAAAAAGATCTCCTTTTCATTATAGGGGACTGGAATGCAAAAGTAGGAAGTCAAGAAACACCTGGAGTAACAGGCAAATTTGGCCTTGGAACACAGAATGAAGCAGGGCAAAGAATAATAGAGTTTTGCCAAGAAAATGCACTGGTCATAGCAAATACCCTCTTCCAACAACACAAGAGAAGACTCTATACATGGACATCACCAGATGGTCAACACCGAAATCAGATCGATTACATTCTTTGCAGCCAAAGATGGAGAAGCTCTATATAATCAGCAAAAACAAGACCAGGAGCTGACTGTGGCTCAGACCATGAACTCCTTATTGCCAAATTCAGACTGAAATTGAAGAAAGTAGGGAAAACCACTAGACCATTCAGGTATGACCTAAATCAAATCCCTTATGATTATACAGTGGAAGTGAGAAATAGATTTAAGGGCCTAGATCTGATAGATAGAGTGCCTGATGAACTATGGAATGAGGTTCGTGACATTGTACAGGAGACAGGGATCAAGACCATCCCCATGGAAAAGAAATGCAAAAAAGCAAAATGGCTGTCTGGGGAGGCCTTACAAATAGCTGTGAAAAGAAGAGAAGCGAAAAGCAAAGGAGAAAAGGAAAGATATAAACATCTAAATGCAGAGTTCCAAAGAATAGCAAGAAGAGATAAGAAAGCCTTCTTCAGTGATCAATGCAAAGAAATAGAGGAAAACAACAGAATGGGAAAGACTAGGGATCTCTTCAAGAAAATCAGAGATACCAAAGGAACATTTCATGCAAAGATGGGCTCGATAAAGGACAGAAATGGTATGGACCTAACAGAAGCAGACGATATTAAGAAGAGGTGGCAAGAATACAGAGAAGAACTGTACAAAAAAGAGCTTCACGACCCAGATAATCATGATGGTGTGATCACTGACCTAGAGCCAGACATCTTGGAATGTGAAGTCAAATGGGCCTTAGAAAGCATCACTACAAACAAAGCTAGTGGAGGTGATGGAATTCCAGTTGAGCTATTCCAAATCCTGACAGATGTTGCTGTGAAAGTGCTGCACTCAATATGCCAGCAAATTTGGAAAACTCAGCAGTGGCCACAAGATTGGAAAAGGTCAGTTTTCATCCCAATCCCAAAGAAAGGCAATGCCAAAGAGTGCTCAAACTACCGCACAATTGCACTCATCTCACATGCTAGTAAAGTAATGCTCAAAATTCTTCAAGCCAGGCTTCAGCAATATGTGAATCGTGAACTTCCAGATGTTCAAGCTGGATTTAGAAAAGGCAGAGGAACCAGAGATCAAATTGCCAACATCCGCTGAATCATGGAAAAAGCAAGAGAGTTCCAGAAAAACATCTATTTCTGCTTTATTGACTATGCCAAAGCCTTTGACTGTGTAGATCACAATAAACTATGGAAAATTCTGAAAGAGATGGGAATACCAGACCACCTGATCTGCCTCTTGAGAAATCTGTATGCAGGTCAGGAAGCAACAGTTAGAACTGGTCATGGAACAACAGACTGGTTCCAAATAGGAAAAGGAGTACGTCAAGGCTGCATATTGTCACCATGTTTATTTAACTTATATGCAGAATACATCATGAGAAATGCTGGACTGGAAGAAATACAAGTTGGAATCAAGATTGCCGGGAGAAATATCAATAACCTCAGATATGCAGATGACACGACTCTTATGGCAGAAAGTGAAGAGGGGCTAAAAAGCCTCTTGATGAAAGTGAAAGTGGAGAGTGAAAAGGTTGGCTTAAAGCTCAACATTCAGAAAACGAAGATCATGGCATCTGGTCCCATCACTACATGGGAAATAGATGGAGAAACAGTGTCAGACTTTATTTTTCTGGGCTCCAAAATCACTGCAGATGGTTACTGCAGCCATGAAATTAAAAGACGCTTACTCCTTGGAAGGAAAGTTATGACCAACTTAGATAGCATATTCAAAAGCAGAGACATTACTTTGCCAACAAAGGTTCGCCTAGTCAAGGCTATGGTCTTTCCTGTGGTCATGTATGGATGTGAGAGCTGGACTGTGAAGAAGGCTGAGCGCCGAAGAATTGATGCTTTTGAACTGTGGTGTTGGAGAAGACTCTTGAGAGTCCCTTGGACTGCAAGAAGATCCAACCAGTCCATTCTGAAGGAGATCAGCCCTGGGATTTCTTTGGAAGGAGTGATGCTCAAGCTGAAACTCCAGTATTTTGGCCACCTCATGCGAAGAGTTGACTCATTGGAGACGACTCTGATGCTAGGAGGGATTGAGGGCAGGAGGAGAAGGGGACGACAGAGGATGAGATTGCTGGATGGCATCACTGACTTGATGGGTGTGAGTCTGAGTGACCTCCGGGAGCTGGTGATGGACATGGAGGCCTGGCGTGCTGCGGTTCATGGGGTCACAAAGACACGACTGAGCGACTGATCTGATCTGATCTGATCTGATATATATTTATGTACTGATACAATAGAATACCACTCAACCATAAAAAAGAATGAAATACTCTCATTTGCAGCAACATGGATGGACCTAGAGATGATCATACTAAGTGACACATGTAGACACAGACAAATATCATATGCCATCATTTTTCTGGAATCTAGAGAAGAGTACAAATGAACTTATTTACAAAACAGAAATAGACTTGACCTTCCCTGGTGGTCCAGTGGTTAAGAATCTGCCTGCCGACGCAGGGAACGCAGGTTTGCTCCCTGGTCTGGGAAGATGCCACAAGCCACCGAGCCACGAAGCCCCTGTGCTACAACTACTGAACCTACACACTGTGACTGCTGAAGCCCGCACACCATAGAGCCCGTGCTGCACAGGAGAAGCCGCCGCAGGGCCACAGCAAAAGGCCGCAGATTGCAAGCCTAGAGTAACTCCCGCTCACTGCAACTAGAGAAAGCCCATGAGCACCAGTGAAGACCCAGCACAGCCATTACAAAAAAAAAGAAATAGTTTCACACACAGAGAAAACAAACTTATGGTTACCAAAGGGAAGATGTGGGTGGGAGAGGGGTAAATTGGGAATATGGGATCAACAAACTACTCTAAATAAAATAGATAAGCAACAAGGATTTACTGTACAGCACAGGGACTTCTATTCAACATTTTGTAATACCCTATAATGGAAAAGAATCTGAAGGAAAAAACGCTGACTGAGTCACTCTGCTGCATACCTGACATGATAACGTGTCATTGTAAATCAACCATGCTTTAATTAAAAGAACACAGGATGCCCGTCTACATCTGAGTTTCAGATAAAGGATGAATCATTTCTTAGTGTTGCATGGGATTTATACTAACAAAGTGTGTCTTGTATCTGAACTTTATCCTGCACTTGTATGTACTAAGTCTGGCGACTTGTAGACGCCTCCTAGCTCAGCCGGCCGCAGGACACGTGCGGCGGCCATTTGTGGGACGGCTGACCGTAGGGTCAGGCTCCGCCAGGGTCTGGGCCATGCCAGCTCATGGCCTGTTGCCTCTCAGCTTCAGACACTCCCTTTTCTGCCTGCTCTGGGCTTTGCGGCCCGAGCCATGTGGAGCCTGTTCAATACGAGGCCCCCAAGGGACACCAGAGGAGGGTTTCTCTTCTGGGTTCAGTGTTCAGGCCCCACAGTGCACAGTGGCCCTTCTCCTGGGGCCTCAGCACGGGGCTGACCTGGCACGTCCCCTGAGAAACTTCTCCCACATCCCCCCGGTGTGGCTTGGCAGAGAGCTCCGGGGGAGGGCCCCTCCTGACACCCCAGAGGGCACGCCTCCACAACCCCACTAGGCAGGCCTTTGAGACTTCTCCACCAGGCAGCGAGGGCCATGCCTTCCCCAGGCTGCTGGCCACACGGGGCCATACCGTGCCTGCTCCAGCAAGGCCAGCGGTGGGGGTCTCCCTTGGGAGCCCCACGTCAGCCTTATGGCTCCTCCCTGCACCTGCTCCGCCTGTGTTCTGTAGCTCTCCGTACCGGTTACATCCAATTCTCTGTCACTCCAATACCCTTTTGTAATTCTTCTGATAAACCTCCCATTCAAATCTCCCTGTGGTTTGTCTCCTGATTGTACCTTGCTGGCCCAAGTGTGAGGCATCTTTAGGCTTGCTTTCACTCTGAACCTAAGCTGCTTTCTATTTCAGAATGGGAGCTCTGCCTTGATGTTATTGAGTCGCTAAGTTGTGTCTGACTCTTTGCAACCCCATGGACTGTAACGCTCCAGGCTCCTCTGTCCTCCACTGTCTCCCAGAATTTGCTCAAACTCATGTGTATTGAGTCAGTGATGCTATCTAACCATCTGGAAGTTCTTGGTTTATGTACTGCAGAAGCCTAGCTTAAAGGGTTTTGAGCATAATCTTTTGGCCCCGGGGGCTCATCTTGTATCTTTTTTGCCTTTTTTCATACTGTTCATGGGGTTCTCAAGGCAAGAATACTGGAGTGGTTTGCCATTTGCTCTTCTAGTGGACCACATTTAGTTAGAACTCTCCACTATGACCCACCTGTCTTGGGTGGCCCTGCAGGGCATAGCTCATAGCTTCACAAGGCAAGCTCCTTCTCCACAAGGCAGTGATCCATGAAGGGGATCTGTTTTGATAGCTGGCCTGATTCTTTATGATGGAACTAGGACTGAAAACACCAAATGCCACTCAAAGGCCTCTCCAGGGGCCCTTAGATCACGGTCTGCCTCCTGAGAAGTGGAGGTCACATAATGTCATTGTAACCACCAACCAGGCCCTGGCTGAAGGAACATGGGGGAGCCAGGTCTCCTGAGTTTAGAGCGGGAAGCTGGACCAGCATGGGACTAGGGCTGGAGGTAAAGGGATGCAGAGAACTTGATGCAAGATTCTTCCCCAGGAGGGGTTTTGGGAGCTTGGAGTTGGCTGCAACAGGAGCCTGCAGGGGCACCATATTCCACCTGGAGCGTCACTGGAGGCAGCTCTTATGCACAGGCTCCAGTGGGTGTTTTGTGGGGGCTCAGAGCAGACAACCCCCAAATGTGCCTCAATGGCATGTTGAGTATTTTGAATTAAAGCTGCTTAAGAAATGCCCATTCTGGGACTTCCCTGGTGGTCCAGGGGTTAGGACTCAGCGCTTCACTGCTGAGGGCCAGGGTTCGATCCCTGGTTGAGGAACTAAGATCCTTCAAGCCTCAAGGCGTGGCCAAAAAAAAAGACCAATGGAAGAGGCACACTCTGACTCTTCTCTCCTCTCTTCCTGTGGAAGGTGCACTCCTGCACCTGGGGGCAGAAGGACCCTTATCACCAGAGATAGTTATTTGGGGCTGAGAGGCCTGTGAAAACTTTCATTGACCTCATGACTTCGTTCATTGACTAAAGCCCAAATTGTTTAGATTCTTCACTAACAGGGCACTCAAACCCAAGACTGTTTATCCTGTCAATTCCTCACTAATTTACCTTTTTTTTTTTGTCTTAGAAGTATAAAAGCTGTATGCTTTGCCCAGTTCTTAGGTTCCATCTATATGAGACTTCCATGCACATGAATTAAAATTAGTTTCCTTTTCTCCTATTCATCTGTCTAGTGTCAGTTTTACTGTTGGTCCAGCCATGAGAACCCAAGAAGGACACAGGGGGAAATTTCCCCCTCCCCAACAGTTTCTAGCAGAGGAGAAAACTAACCAGAGTGGTATAATCAGACCAGGGGACATGGGGCCTCCGGGGACCTTCTTCTTTTGACAGCCTGAAAGCCTGTCACCAGCCAGTGCTGTCACCCTGCAGGTCTCTAACAGGAGAGACGGACCAGAGGGCTAAGGGCAGCCACTGCCCAGCCTCCTTGTCAGCCAGAGGTCTTGAGAAGAGGCCTGGTTCCATCAGTAGAGGAGTCTGGGGGCCCAGGGCCTCTCGGGCTACCCTCAGGGATGGTCCCCAACCTCTCTGGGCTCTCCTGGCATTTCTCCGGGGAGACCCCTGCCTCTCACTCTGGCAGGAAGGGGCCCCGAGACCCAGGGATCTGGACTTACTCCAGTAAGGTGGAGTTGGGGGAATTTCAGGGCCACTGGTGACCCTGGGGAGCCTGTGTTGTCCTTCAGCATCTGTCGACATCTGCACTCTGGGGGCTCTGGATCTGTGCTTAGTTGCTCCATGGACCGTAGCCCACCGGGCTCCTCTGTCCATGGGATTTCTCAGGCAAGAATACTGGAGCGGGTTGCCCTTTCCTCCTCCAGGGGGATCGTCCCCACCCAGGGATCAAACCCGGGTCTCCTGAATTGCAGGCAGATTCTTTACGTGCTGAGACTTTCTTCTTTTATTTTATTTTTTTAAGGCAGCACCGTGCTGCATGCAGGATCCTAGGTGCCTGACCTGGGTTGGAACCTGGGCCCCCTGCAGTGGGAGCTTGAATTTGTAACCACTGGACCACTAGGGAAGGCCTGAATCTGTATCTCTAGGGCAGCCTCTCCTGGGAGCTGCCGGGTCTCTTGCCTTTTGAGGTAGGAAGGCCCCCCTACCCTCCTGGGGCCCCCAGGGTAAAGCAATTCCCTGTGGATGGAAACTTTAAGACCAGAATAGCAGGACAATTAAGGGAGGAGGCTGGGCCTTGCCCAGACCACATACTTTTCATTTCTGAAAACAGGAAACCTCCCTGTGCACAGAGGCTCCTTGGAGGTCAAAGGGGAGTGATGTCAAGAGATGCTCTAGCCACATGCCATCTTTGTTAAGAGACGTGTACGCGCATGTGGCAGGATCCTGAGATACACCAAATATGGACTGTGAACCAGGGAAATAAAAATGGCTGGCCAAAGGAAACCTGGAAGAATACCCCATAAAAGTAGTTCAAACCGCCACCGGGGTGCGGCTCAGCTACTCTCTCCCTCTGAGTTGTCCGTGTGTCTCTCTGTGCTCACTGTACTCCTTTTCCTCTTATGTTGATACTTGACTTGCTTCACTACTTTCCACCTTTGTGGGAATTCTTTTCTGCAAAGCCGAAGGGCCAGGGCCCTTGTCACTGAGCCACAGGTTCTAGGACTTGGAGCTTTCACCAGCACGATCCAGCCTTAATCTCTGGCTGGGAACTGAAGCCCCGCTCCAAGCTGCTGCCGGCCAGGGCCACCCGAGATCATATTGAGTTGGCCACTCAAGGATCGGGACTGACGGGAGCATGGGGAGTCCACGTTGTCGCTGAAGGTCCCAGATGGGATTTTCTGATCTTACCAGGGGCGTCCTGCTCAGGACACAGGGTCCCAATCCGGTGACACAGAGTTTTCTTTTAGGGACTCGGACATCCCTGCTCAGCTTCTATAGTTGGCTGGAAAGGTCACATGGTTCTCACCCCAAAGTGGACACAAGACACCCCTTTTATGATGATCCCACCCACACGGATGCCACAGTAGCCCCCACCGCATGGCCATGGTGGGGCTGGGGCAGTAAACCCAGGCTCTTGGGTTACTTTAGAGGAGGAAACAAAATCCTCGGGCCTCTTTTTCCCTTAAGGTTTTATCTTACAAAGTCTTTAACCCACCTGAGCATGTTCTGTAAGCTGTTCATAGGGGATGCTCCTCAGCCCCAAGCCCCAGCCCCCTCCCTCACGTGCCCTGAAACCCCTCTCCCTCTCTTCCCCCCAAACCAGAGGCATTTGGCCACAGAACCCCGCATGTGAAATCAGGCAAACAGTCCTCACACTTTTGTATGCAGTGGAGGGGGTAGGCTGTCATGCTCGGCTTGGGCAAGAGGGATAAGACTGGGGAGAAAGTGAGTACCTGTGGATTATGGGCAAGTTTTAACCTTTCTCGGGCCATGGAATCCTTTCTGATTCTGAATAAAGGCTCTGGCCTAAGTGTGAATTTTGTACATTTCTGGGGGGTCATGAACATCTTGAGGTCTGCAGGTCTGGGTTAAGAACCACCAGCCCAGGTCTGTGTCTTTTAACATGTGATCATGGACCCCTAGTGTCAGAAGGGCCTGGGCACTTGCTAAGCATGCAGTTTCCCGGGCCTCACCCCACGGGGTCAGGAGTTGGGGGAGAGGGGTTTGCAGGGTTCAGCTTCAGGCCTCGGATGGCGCCTCAGGCTGGTTGTGCGCTCTGGCTCTGCGAGGCTGCATGCACACTCTGCCGCTTGGAGCTGCAGCTCCACAGCTCCTCAGATGTATAGCCGGAGGCTGTGTCCCCACCCCTCGAGGGAGGCTGTACATGGTAGGATGTGGCGGAAAGGCTGTGGTGCCGTTCTAAGCCTGGACATGCATAGGATTTTACACTTATTCTCCAGGAACTGCCAACAGGCGGGCCACCCTGCTGGAGCCTGGAACCGGGGACAGCTGTGTCCACCTGAGCCTGAGCTGATGGCAGATGTGTGAGGAGCCCAGCTGCCAGTGGACCAGCTTCAGTGGCCGATCCCCAGAATCATGCACTAATAAAAGCACTGTTGGCTTGGGGTGGATTGTTACTCAGCATTGATTGTGGAAGAAGATAGCTGATATAGGCTCTTGACCATGTGTGGGCTTTCAAATGGAATTATACCCTAGTTCCACCAAAGTAATGGTAGTTCCACCTGGGGACTGGTGTCTGGTTGACCCGACCACTTGACCACTGTCCCAGTGACTGTTGAGATGAGACCAGAGTGTGTGTCGGCCAGGGTAGCAGATACACCGGGAGGTGATGCAGTACAGGTGGACCAGGCACTGGTGTCCAGAGATGCCAGGGGACGGGGGACTTGGACACATCAGCCAATTCTCTGGGTGGGGAGGACTTCTTGGCAGAAGCTACAGGCTGCTTTGTGCCTTTGCAGCCTCTGCTGGGCAGTCATGCCCACCCCAAAGCCACGCGCCTGCTCTTTCTTGCTTTATGTTTAAAGGAGAAGAAAATGCTGGGTGCGTGTGCTGGCAGCACCCATGCCCTCCCTCATTACAAGTCCGACAGGCCTGGCAGAGGACAGTTTACCTTTTCCCATGGATGGATGGATTGCTCTCAGGATCTAGGAGAAAACCCTCAAACCACAACCACCAACCGACCGACAAGCAAAACTGCGTACACATACAGTCAAGTGTCCCAGGTACCACTGGGGTTCAAACTCAGCATCTCCTGTTCACTAGACAGGCACTTTAACAAGCACAATAGGTGGGGTAGGAAGTAGACAGCAGGCTTTGGTAATGGTCAGAAGAGCCCTGTGGGGCTAGGATTGCAGGAGCTTCTGGGGCTTCCATGTTCTGTTTCTTTGTTCATCACTTGTTTTCTTGGCACCTTCAGGATCAGACATTCACTGCTGGAAGGACGGGGACACCAGGCGTGGGGTATCAGATCATGTCCTCAGTATTGAAAAAGGAAGTTCATCTGCATAGATTTGAAAGGCTAACTGGCTTTATTCAGTGATTCATAACCATCAGTCAATAACATCTCCTCTAGTAAACAGAGGCTTTCCTGGTGGCTCAGGTATCTGCCTTCCATCCCTGGGTCAGGAAGATCCTCTGGAGAAGGAAATGGCAACCCACCCCAGTACTCTTGCCTGGAAAATCCCATGGACGGAGGAGCATAGTAGGCTACAGTCCATGGGGTTGCAAAGAGTCGGACACGACTGAGCGACTTCACTTAACTTCCAGTATTCTTGCCTGGGAAATTCCATGCACAGAGGAGCCTGGTGGACTGTAGTCCATGGGGTCACAAAAGAGTCAGACATGACTGAGCAACCAAACAGCGATAACAACCAGCAAACAGAAGGGCCCGAGGGGGTTGTAAGAAGCAGAAGAAGGACGGATAGAAGGTATTGACAGGAGAAAAAGGGTTTTCTCAGGCCCCTCACCTTCTTGGGGGAGGGACTGGTGGGGTCAGTGCCCTCAGCCTGCCTCACTCTTGCTGATCCGGAAATTTCAGATTATCTGTTTAAAGGTCACATTCCTGTGAGAGGTTGGCACCGAAATTAAGTCTTGGTTTGTTTGGTGTGTGTGTGTGTGTGTGTGTGTGTGTGTGTGTGTGCGTGCGCATGTACCAGCAAATGGCTCCTATTGCTTTTTTTTTTTTTTTTTTAATGTCAGGGAACCCCCATTTGGGGGAAGAGAGATAACAGGAAAATGCATGAGCTAATTTCAGATCCTGCTAAGAGCTGTGAAGGGAGTTGAGAAGGCATGAGTGATTGGAGGGGTGGGCATGGGATGAGGGTGGCCACTGAAGTCCTAGCGTTGGATCTGAGACCTGACTGGTGTGGAGAATCAGGAATGGAGGGGAATGGAGAGTGAGCTTGGTGAGGGGAGGGCGCAGGAGCCAGTGTCCCCGGAGTGGGGTAGGGAGTGGAGGGCAAGGCGAGGCTGACAGTCTGGGGGTTGCTCCTGCCAGGTCATGTGGACGTCATTGTGAAACTGCTAGATGCCACTGGGGAATCTGAAGGAGGAGAGAATTGAGATCTGATTCCTGTTTTAAAAGTCTCAAAGGTAGAGCGTGTCGTTCAAACTCCCCAATGACATCCACTTATTTATTTATTTTAAAAAGATTTTAAGGTATTTTGGCTGCAAGGTGCAGCTGTGGGTGTTAGTCCAGCAGGGAACACCCAACACATACCGATTTTAGAATGGAATCCAGTCTCACACAAACTTGTGCCCAAATGCTCACGGCTGTGTTATTCTACAATAGACAAAGGTGATGAGCACAAAAAACATTGCCTGCTGTGAATGGAAAATACTACCTGCCAGCTCTGTTTACAGTAGTCAAGACAGGGAGACAATCTAAATGTCCATCATCAGCTGAGTGGATAAAGAAAATGTGGTACATATATACAATGGAATATTATTCAGCTATAAAAAAGAATGAAATAATGTCATTTATAGCTACGTGGATGGACATGTATCACATTAACTGCAATAAATCAAAGAAAGACAAATAGCCTGTGATATCAGTTACATGTGTGAAATCTAAAACATTAAACAAATGAACATACCTATGAAACAGAGGGAGACTCGGACAGAAAAACAGACTGATGGTTGCCAAGGGGGAGGAGAGCAGGGGAAGGCAGGACTGGGAGTTTGGAACTAGCAGGTGCAAACTATTAATATTATATGTAGGCTGGATAAGCAACAAATTCTTACTGTAGAACTATATTCTATGTCCTATGGTGAACCATAATGGAAAAGAATGTGAAAAAGAACATCTGTCTGTATCAACATAGCCTTGTGGTATAGTCACTTTGCTGTATAGCAGAAACTGGCACAGCATTGGAAAGATGGTCAACACCCCCGCCACACACTCCCCCATCACCCCCACAACCCTGCATCACACACAGACCCTTCCGCCACACACACCACACACACAAACTGCCCCCTCAACATGGCTTTCTGTAGCATGCCCTACATCTTCATTCATTATATTTTTACTTTAATTAATGATTTTATGTGTGGGTACTGTTGTCACGGTACAAAATTCAGAAATGAGAACCCTGGCACAGCCTTCCCCAATAGCAGCCCTGCTGCACGTTCCAGTGCGGCTGAGGGATCATCTAAGCAGTGACTGTGCGCATGTTTCCTTTGTCTTGACTTAAATGTTAAGGCGCAGTACACAGTATTCTCTACCTTATTTGGGGGGTAATAACTTGGAGATATTTCCATATCACAACATAAAAAGACTTGCTCGCTTTTTATTGTGGTAAAATATTCCCTGGTGGCTCAAGACAGTAAAGAATCCACCTGCAATGCAGGAGACTCAGTTTCGATCCCTGGGTTGGGAAGATCCCCTGGAGAAGGGAATGGCAACCCACTGCAATATTCTTGCCTGGGAAATCCTGAGGATGAAGGAGCGTGGTGGGCTACAGTCCATGGTCTCACAGAGTCAGACAGGACTGAGCAATTAACACACATACATTACATAAAATTTACCATCTTAGCTATCTTTAAGTGCGCAGTTCAGAGGACTGTTACCAAACTTGTGTCTACTCTCCTATAAGCAGTAAAGCCAATTTACTGACATCAACTGAGTTTCAGTGGAGGAAAATGCAGTGTTTATTGCAGATGCCAAGCAAGGAGTCCAAGCAGCTCATGCTCAAAATGCCTCAACTCCCAAAGACTTTCAGGAAATAGTTTTTAAAGATAGGATGAGTGAGAGGGGTTGTGGGGTGTGTGATCAGTTCATGGCCACTCCTCTGATTGGCTGGTGGTGAGGTAATCAGGAGACAACATCTTCAACCTTCTAGTTCTAACTGGTCTGGGGTCCAAGGCTTGTGGGCAGCACAGAGTTAACTTCGTCCTGGTGAGGGTTTCAGCATCGGCAAAGCAGCTCAAAGGACATGGCTCAGAATATTATCTATAGCTCCTTGGGAGGAACTAAAGTTTCCTTGACTTTGTTTAAAGGCCCAACTATTATTATTTTGTCTTGCTTGACTATTTTCCTTTCTTTCTGCCTATTCTCATTCCTCTGACTAAATTTACTCTTTAGAGCTCAAGGAAAACCTAGGAAGCTAATGTTTTTCTGCAGACAAGGGGGATAGTGGGGGTGGGGTGGGGTGTTTGTCCCAGGAAAGCCCCACAATGTCCTGCTTCGTTACAGTATTCAGCTCATTCACACTGCTGTACAACCATCCATCTCCAGAATTTCCCATCATCCCCAAGGAAAACTCTGTCCCTATTAAACACTCATGGCCATTCCACTCCCTCAGCCCCTTTCTGTCTCTATAAATCTGACTCCTCCAGGGACCTCATGCAAATGGATCATACAGTATCTGTCCATTTGTGTAGGGCTTGAGTCACAGAGCATCATGTCTTCAGGATTCATCCACGTTGTAGCAGATGTCAGAATGTCCTTCCTTTTGTTATATGCCACACATGCTTATTTTTTCCCCTTGTAGCATATTTACTTATTAATTTTTAAACCTTTTATTTTGTGTCGGAGTATAGCCGATTAACAGAGTTGTGATAGTTTCAGGTGAATAGCGTGAAGGGATTCAGCCATACATATTATACATGTATCTGTTCATCCTTCTTGAGACTGACAAGCTTTCCACTGGATGGATGGTTGCACTTCGCTTATCTGTCATCCGCTTATGGACACCTGGCTTGTCTCCACCTCTTCACTTTGTGCGTGTGCTGCTGGTGGTGTGGGTGTGCATATTTCCTCATTTTTCAGGTGATTTCAGAATGTCCCCGATGGAGGAGCTCAGTGCACCTGCCCTCCTGTGGGTGCCTTTATCTAGTGTCCACTTCTGTTCTCACAAACACAGCTGGACCAGGTGACCTGGGGCCCAGGCTGCTCAACGCCTGTGAAACCATCACGCACACGTTGTAGGATGCCTTCCTGCAGGTGAAATGGCTGCATCAGACGGGAGGCCTGTAGTTCTGTAAACTTTGAGCTCTTTCCATCTGGCAGCTGTTGTAGGCTGGTTTCAGATGTGTCAAATCTTGAGTGATGGTGTGTAGGTTGTGGGTGTATTTATTTATTTCCAATTTCTGGAAATTCTGAAAACCAATTTTTATTTTGTTCAAAAAAATTGTCATTGGAGTATAGTTGATTTATAGTGTTGAGTTAGTTTCAGGTGTATGGCAAAGTGAATCAGCTATACATATGCATGTACACATACTCCCTTTTTTTAAGATTCTTTTCCCATTTAGGTCTTTATGGAGTACTGAGTAGAGCTTGCTGTGTTATGCAAGGTCCTTATTTGTAATCTATTTCATATATAGTAGTGTGTGTATAGGAGAAGGCAATGGCACCCCACTCCAGTACCCTTGCCTGGAAAATCCCATGGACAGAGGAGCCTGGTAGGCTGCAGTCCATGGGGTCGCTAAGAGTCAGATACGACTGCGCGACTTCACTTTCACTTTTCACTTTCATGCATTGGAGAAGGAAATGGCAACCCACTCCAGTGTTCTTGCCTGGAGAATCCCCCTGGTGGGCTGCCGTTTATGGGGTCACACAGAGTCGGACACGACTGAAGCGTCTTAGCAGCAGCAGCAGCAGTGTGTGTATGTCAGTGGTTGTGGGTGTATCTACCAGGCAGCAGTCAGGAACAGACGTCAAATTCAGGTTTTTGCTGCTGCTGAGGCTGCACGTTTGACAGGAAGGGAGTGGAAACTTCCAGCTGGCTGAGGCAGTGGACACGAGGGGGCGCTATTCTCCCGCGTTTTGGCAGAGAGAAGGCTCCGCCCAGTTCTCTGCTCCTGCGGCTGCGCAGGTGGTCATCGGTAAGGGAGCTCAGTCGTTCAGTCCTGTCTGACATTTTGCATCCTCATGCACTGCAGCAGGCCAGGCTTCCCTGTCCATCACCAACTCCCGGAGCTTGCTCAGACTCATGTCCATCGAGTCGCTGATGCCATCCAACTATCTCATCCTCTGTCGTCCCATTTTCATCCTGCCTTCAATCTTCCCCAGCATCAGGGTCTTTCCCAATGAGTCAGTTCTTCCCATCAGGTGACCAAAGTATTGGAGCTTCAGCTTCAACATCAGTCCTTCCAAACAAAATTCAGGACTGATTTCCTTTAGGATGGACTGGTTTGATCTCCTTGCAGTCCAAGGGAATCTCAAGAGTCTTCTCCAGCACCACAATTCGAAAACATCAATTCTTCAGTGCTTAGCTTTCTTTATAGTCCAACTTTCACATCCATACATGACTACTGGAAAAACCATAGTTTTGACTAGACAGACCTTTGTGGGCAAAGTGATGTCTATGCTTTTTAATATGCTGTTTAGGCTGGTCATAGCTTTTCTTCCAAGGAGCAAACATCTTTAAATTTCATGGCTGCAGTCACCATTTGCAGTGATTTTGGAGCTCAAGAAAATAAAGCCTCTCACTGTTTCCATTGTTTCTCCATCTATTTGCCATGAAATGATGGCACTGGACGCCATGACCTTAGTTTTCTCAACATCGAGTTTTGAGCCAGTTTTTTCACTCTCCTCCTTCACTTTCATCAAGAGGCTTTTTAGTTCCTCTTCAGTTTCTGCCATTAGGGTGTATCATCTACACATCTGAGGTTGTTGATATTTCTTCTGGAAATCTTGATTCCAGCTTGTGCTTCATTCAGCCTGACATTTCACATGATGTATTATGCATAGAAGTTAAATAAGCAGGATGACAATATACAGCCTTGACGTATTTCTTACCCAATTTGGAACCAGTCTGTTGTTCCATGTCCAGTTCTAACTGTTGCTTCTTGACCTGGATACAGATTTCTCAGGAGGCAGGGAAGGTCGTCTGGTATTTCCATCTCTTGAAGAATTTTCCACAGTTTGTTGTGATCCACACAGTCAAAGGCTTTGGTATAGTCAATAAAGCAGAAATAGATGTTTTGCTGGAACTCTCTTGCTTTTTTGATGATCCAGTGGATGTTGGCAATTTGATCTCTGGTTCCTCTGCCTTTTCTAAAGCCAGCTTGAACATCTGGAAGTTCACGGTTCATGGTTCACGAAGCCTGGCTTGGAGAATTTTGAGCATTACTTAACTAGCGTGTGAGATGAGTGCAATTGTGTGGTAGTTTGAGCATTCTTTGACATTGCCTTTCTTTGGGATTGGAATGAAAACTGACCTTTTCCAGTACTGTGGCCACTGCCGAGTTCTCCAAATTTGTTGGCATATTGAGTGCAGCACTTTCACAGCACCATCTTTCAGGATTTGGAATAGCTCAACTGGAATTCCATCACCTCCACTAGCTTTGTTCGTAGTGATGCTTCCTAAGGCCCACTTGACTTCAGACTCCAGGTTGTTTGGCTTTAGGTGAGTGATCACACCATCGTGGTTATCTGGGTCATGAAGATCTTTTTTGTACAGTTCTTCTGTGTATTCTTGCCACCTCTTCTTAATATCTTCTGCTTCTGTTAGGTCCATACCATTCCTGTCCTTTATTGAGCCCATCTTTGCATGAAATATTCCCTTGGTATGTCTAATTTTCTTGAAGAGATCCCTAGTCTTTCCCATTCTGTTATTTCCCTCTATTTCTTTGCAATGATCACTGAGGAACGCTTTCTCATCTCTCCTTGCTATTCTTTGGAACTCTGCATTCAGATGGGTATATCTGTCCTTTTCTCCTTCAGCTTTAGCTTCTCTTTTTTTCTCAGCTATTTGTAAGGCCTCTTCAGACAATCATTTGGCCTTTTTGCATTTCTTCTTCTTGGGGATGGTTTTGATCACCGCCTCCTGTACAATGTTATGAACCTCTGTCCACAGTTCTTGAGGCACTGTATCAGATCTAGTCCCTTAAATCTATTTCTCACTTCCACTGTAGAATTGTAAGGGATTTGATTTAGGTCATACCTGAATGGTCTATTGGTTTTCCCTACTTTCTCCAATTTAAGTCTGAATTTGGCAAGAAGGACTTCATGGTCTGAGCCACAGTCAGCACCCAGTCTTGTTTTTGCTGACTCTATAGAGCTTCTCCATTTTTGGCTGCAAAGAATATAATCAATCTGATTTTGGTATTGACCATCTGGTGATGTCCATATGTAGAGTCATCTCTTGTGTGGTTGGAAGAGGGTGTTTGGAAGAACCAGTATGTTCTCTTGACAAAACTCTTAGCCTTTGCCCTGCTTCATTTTGTCTTCCAAGACCAAAATTGCCTGTTACTCCAGGTATCTCTTGACTTCTAACTTTTACATTCCAGTCCCCTATGATGAAAATGACATATTTTGGTGTTAGTTCTAAAAGGTCCTCATAGAACCATTCAGCCTCAGCTTCTTTCACATTAGTGGTTGGGGCATAAGCTTGGATTACTGAATGGTTTGCCTTGGAAATGAACAGAGATCATTCTGTTGCTTTTGAGATTGCACCCAAGTACTGCATTTCAGACTCTTTTGTTGACTATAAGGGCTACTCCATTTCTTCTAAGGAATTCTTGCCCACAGTAGTAGATATAATAGTTATCTGAATTAAATTTGCCCATACTGGTCCATTTTAGTTTAGTGATTCCTAAAATGTCAATGCTCACTCTTGCCATCTCCTGTTTGACCACTTCTAATTTGCCGTGATTCATGGACCTAACATTCTAGGTTCCTATGCAATATTTTTATTTACAGCATTGGGCTTTACTTCCATTACCAATCACATCCACAACTGTGCTTTGTTTTTGCTTTGACTCCATCTCTTCATTCTTTCTGGAGTTATTTCTCTAGTCTTGTCCAGTAGCAAATTGGGCACTTACCGACCTGGGGAGTTCATCTTTCAGTGTCATATCTTTTTGCCTTTTCATACTGTTCATGGGGTTCTCAAGGCAAGAAGACTGAAGTGGTTTGCCATTCACTTCTCCAATCAACGGTTAGTACTGGACACGGAACAACAGACTGGTTCCAAATTGGGAAAGGAGTATGTCAAGGCTGTATACTGTCAACTTGTTTATTTAATTTCTATGCAGAGTACATCATGAGAGATGCCAGACTGGATGATGCACAAGCTGGAATCAAGATTGACAGGAGAAATATCAATAACCTCAGATTTGCAGATGACACCACCCTTATGGCCGAAAGCCAAGAGGAACTAAAGAGCTTTCTTGATGAAATTGAAAGAGAGTGAAAAAGTTAGATTAAAACTCAACATTCAAAAAACTAAGATCATGGCATCCAGTCCCATCACTTCTTGGCAAATAGATGGGGGAAACAGTGGAAACAGTGACAGACTTTGTTTTCTTGGGCTCCAAAATCACTGCAGATGGTGATTGCAGCCATGAAATTTAAAGATGCTTGCTCCTTGGAAAAAAAGCTATGACCAATCTAGACAACATATTAAAAAGACATTACATTACTGCTGACAAAGGTCCGTCTAGTCAAAACTATGGTTTTCCAGTAGCCGTGTATAGATGTGAGAGCTGGACTATAAAGAAAGCTGAGCACCGAAGAATTGATGCTTTTGAACTGTGGTGTTGGAGAAGACTCTTTAGAGTCCCTTGGACTGCAAGGAGATCCAACCAGTCCATCCTAAAGGAAATCAGTCCTGAATATTCACTGGACTGATGCTGAAGCTGAAGCTTGAATACTTTGGCCAACTGATGGAAAGAACTGACTCACTGGAAAAAAACCCTGATGCTGGGAAAGATTGAAGGTGAGAAGAGAAGGGGATGACAGAGGATGATAGTTGGATGGCACCACTGACTCAATGGATATGAGTTTGAACAAGCTCTGGGAGTTGGTGATGGAGACGGAAGCCTGGCGTGCTGCAGTCCATGGGGTCGCAAAGAGTCGGACATGACAGAGTGAGCTAAACTGAACTGAACCCATGAGTGTGAAATCTAGAAAAATGATAAGATGAACTTATTTGCAAAACAGAAATAGAGACACAGATATAGAGAACAGACATATAGATACCAAGAGGGAAAGTGAAGCATGGGATGAAATGCGGGATTGGGATTGACGTATATATACTCTATGTATAACATACATAACTAATGAGATCCTGCTGTGTAACACGAGCAGTTCTACTCAGTGTTCTGTGGTGACCTAAACAGGAAGGAAATTCTAGGAAGAGGGGGATGTATGTACACACACAGCTGATTCACTTTGCTGTACAGCAGAGACTAACACAACACTGTAAAGCAACTACGTTCCATTTATTGGAATACAGAGAAAAAAAGAGAAGTAGTGACCCAGGTAAGGGTGGAATGACAGGCGGTCTGGGCTTTGCTTGAAAATACTTCAGGAAAGAAAAAAGAAGATGAAGCAAGTGGGACCAAACTCGCCATCGTTGCTGAATCTGGTTGATAAGTACCTGGGGTCATTGCACCATTTTTTCAACATTTTAGATGTATGAAAACATTTGTAACAAAAAATAAACTAAATTTGAAAGCACTTTACTCTCATGACAAAAATTATTGAAAATACAAAGTGTTGTGGGCAAAAGTGTATGTCCTACCAGGGCCAAGCATGACCTGCAAGGGGCTGGTGCAGGATGGTCAGTCTTGCCCTCCCTCCCTGGGCTGCAGGGGTGGGCAGGGGGTTGCCTTTGCAGCCCATCGGCCTCACGGAGAGTCAGGGCGAGTGAGGGCTCAGCCCGCTGACTCCCAGCACCGCCTGATGGCCTGCACGGGGCACATCTGTGGGTGAGCCCCGCTGGGCTCTGGAGTGGAAAATCAGGGTGCCCGGGGATTTGTGAACACGCCTGCAGACTGCTGACGTCCGGGAATGCTGTGGATAAAGCAAATACCAGCCTTTGTGTGGGAAGGGCTGACATTCAGCTGGGGCAGCGGGATGCAAAACTGCTGAGAGCAGGCTTCAGCACTGCAGAAACAATGCCCAGGATCACCCTCAAGGCCCCACTTCCTGTCGACGCAGGGCTTTGCCAGGGTCCGACCCCAAACTCCTGACGGGTCCCTATTTGTTCAGATGTTAGAGAGATGATGTTGGGGACTGTGGCTCATTCTCCCTCAAACACACACACTACACACACACCCCCCCAACATGGGCACCTCCTTGTACAGACACACACACAGACACACAAAAGCATACACACACAGAGACACACATAGATACACACAGAGGCACACACGAACACATATATAAATAGACATACGTACAAGCACTTGCGTGGACACACAGACACACATATCCTACATATGCATCTTCCCATATAGACACACACACAGACATATATGCACACACACACACAGAAAACAGACACACCATGTAAGCACCCCCCCATACAGACACACACACACACACACAGGCACACACATGCACCCCCTCAGCAGACACACACAGAGGCATACCCTCAGGAGCCTGACGACCTCGGCTTCCGGCCTGCCCCACCCCTGCCCTCCAGGAGCCTGGTCCTTCCTTTCCAGGTGGGGGCTCCAGGGCCAGCCCTGGCCCAGGATGCAGACAGGCACATCTGTTCATGGCATCTGCTCCCTCATCAGTACTGGGGGTGGCCTTGGGGTTGGCTCTGCGGCCTTGCAGCCTCCATGGCTGGTCTGGGTGGGAAGACCTCTGTTGGGGTCTGAGGACAGGCCAGAGGGCCAGGGGCCTGGGAACACAGCTGTCTGGTCACTAGGAATTTGCACAGATCAGGGTCCCAGCCAGGATGGCCTGGCTGAGTGCTCAGCTCAAGGGCAGGGGTCCCTGCACAGGCCCGTGGGGGTGTCTTTGAGACAGAGAGCAAGGTGGCTGTGCCCCGGGACACCTCCTCACTGTGTGTCCTCAGCCTGGCAGCCCTGCCGGTCTCAGGAGCACATTGCTGGGGTGTTGTGGCTCCACTTCTCTTGGGCACCGCTTTGTGGTCGGTGCCCAGGACCCCCATAAACAGCCCAATGTACAGAACGGGGAAGACTCACCCTTCCTCGGAGGCAGCCAAGACTAAACACTCACAGTTCAGTAGGATGACGGGTTTTCCCCCAACTTTTAGATTATTGGATTTGTCCAAATTCTGAACAAGGGCAATGGACCACTTTTATAATAAAAATGCCATTTAAAATAGAAAGAACATCACAGGATTCATTGGTCCTCTTCTAAAAACTTAGTTCAGAGAGATCTTGAAAAAGCACCTCCTGTCAATGGTCTGCTTTTGTTCCTGGGAGTAATAAAAGGACAGTGTTGGGGGACTGTGTCCCCCAGGGTCGTTCATGGGGCTGTGTGGTCCTCAGAGCTCAAGCCTGACTACTAAGGGCTGAGGGACAGGAGCCGCTGCCCTGGGTTTACCAGGGGACGTGTCACTGTGTGGGACATGGAGGGTGGCACCTCACACTTGCAACATCTTGGCGTGAATACTTACAGCATCGTCTCCCCCTGGGGTTCCCAAGGCTGCTGGTGACCAGGCAGGTTACAGGTTGGGACTCCCAGAGGCAGGGCTAGGGTCCCGGCGAAAGGGCTCCATTCAAGGCCTTTCTGAGAACTCCTGAGGGGACACATGTAGGGTGGACTTCGGGTCTTCCCTGGAAAGCTGCAGGGCCCATGCCACTCTTGTCAAGCCGCAGAAGGCCCCTGGGTTGCTAGTAGGGTGCCCGGAGAAGCCCAGGCCAGTGGCGTGCCTGCACATTTAACCCCGGGAGCCACTTTGGGACCCTCTCTTGTCCACAGAGCACAGTTATTTCCAGTGTAATCAGAGAATAATCATGGATAAGCATGAGTTTCCTGATTTGTTTTTTTTAAACAATTAACCATAAAATAGAATGTATTTCAATCTTAAATCAGTGTCCAAAACTGTTTGCACTGAAGCATCACATGTGCTCCATTTCACAGCTTTTTAAACATGCAATAAAAATGCCAAGACACTCCCTGGTGGCTCAGTGGTAAAGAACCCACCTGCCAAGCAGGAGACACAGGTTTGATCCCTGGGTCTGGAAGATTCCCTGAAGAAGGAAATGGCAACCCATTCTAGCATTCTTGCCTGGGAAATCTATGGACAGAGGAGCCTGACGGGCTCTCTCCCTGGGGTCGCAAGAGAGTTGGACATGACTTAGTGGCTAAACAGTAGCAACAAAAGTGCTGAGAAGTCACGCAGAATGGCAGAGCGAGGGTAACTCTGGTGCTGAGGCTTTACACGGGCTGTCTCTGCCAATCTACACGTCCCGTGTTTAAGCACAGAAGTAAGTCGAATCACAGAGGCCGGAGGTGAGAACTGCCCTGGGAGCCTTAGTGCTTCCTGACCTTGGAAACTGGCTGCAGAACAGAAACACGGAGTGGAATCTGCCAGCTTTGGGCTAGCCATGTCACTGAGGGTCCTCCGGGTGATCACCCCTTCCAAATGTTTGCATGCTCAGTCGATCAGTCGTGTCTGACTCTTTGTGACTCCATGGACTGCAGCCCCACCAGTCTCCTCTGTCCATGGGATTCTCCAGGCAAGAATACTGGGTTGCCATGCCCTCCTCCAGGGGATCTTCCCAACCCAGGGATCTAACCTGCATCTCTTAGGTCTTTTGCATTGGCACACGGGTTCTTTACCATTAGCACCACCTGGGAAGCCTCAGCAAATGTTTAGAGCTGACTCATTGGAAAAGACTCTGATGCTGGGAGGGATTGAGGGCATGAGGAGAAGGGTATGACATAGGATGAGATGGCTGGATGGCATCACCGACTCGATGGACATGAGTTTGAGTGAACTCTGGGAGTTGGTGATGGACAGGGAGGCCTGGCGTGCTGCAATTCATGGGGTCGCGAAGAGTCGGACACGACTGAGCGACTGAACTGAACTGACTGAAGATAAAAGAACTCTTCAGATGTGAAGCTTACACACAGGCAGGCCCTCTGTGTATTTGTGGATTCCATGTTTGAGGGCCGGTCTCCCGTGTTAGGTGCTCAGGCTGCCGCAATGCAGAGCCACACAGGGGTGATTACACGGCAGGAGTGATTTCTCAGTCTGCATGCTGGCAGCCACAGCTAGGTGCTGCAGGGCTGGACCCCCTGAGGCTCCCCTGCTGGTGCGGAGAGGCTGTCTCCTGCTGTGTCTTCACAGGGTGTTTCACGTGTTTGTGGACCGCTGGTGTCCTCCCCTTGTAAGGATGCCAGCCTAGGGGATGAGGTCCTCCCCAATGTGTGTCTGTGTCCTTGTCTCTCTTTTCACGAGGACACCAGCGTATCAGGCCAGGACGCACCCTCACATGCTGATCTATCTTGATCAGCATTGATCTATCTAGCTTGATCACCCATTTAAAAGACCTGTCTGCAAATAAGTTCATGTTCTAAGTGCTGGGGGTTGGGACCTCAACACAGGAATTTGGGGGGATGCAAGTCAGTTTGTATCATCTACTCTCTGACATTTATTTTTGACCCTGAATCAATTCTCATGGCCCTTTCCACAGTCACTCACTGAGCAGAGCAGTCGAGGTGGAGAATCTGAGTGGCCGGACACACACATCCTCAGCCGAGGGCGACAGGGCAGCTCTGCCTTCGTGTTTCAGCTTGTGCTGCAAACCAGCCTCCTTCCCAGGCCAGCTGAGCACCAGGTCTGTCACATATTTGTGCTTTTTCCCAGTGATTTTGCTTTTCTCATGGCTCCAGCACAGTGGGAATGCTGTCTTGGGTCCCAAGTTCAGGAGGCTGGGCTGTGACTTCCGGAGAAAGTTAGGTGTCACAGAGGTGCTCGGTTACGGGAGTGAGTTATGGGGCTGCAGGCGGGAGCTCAGTGTTAGTCAATCAACAACACGCATGAAATCAGCTGTCTTTACTTAGAAACACACACCAAACAAGCTCAAGTATTGATTGGCTGATAAAACTGTTGTGGCCAGAGGCTGGCAGAACCCTGACCCTGTGCTTCCCTGGGAGCCACGGCTCACTAGCTGCTAATTCGTCTTTCACAGCAACTTTATAGGATGTTCCTACCACCAATAAATAGACCAACTACTTTTTTTTTTCTTAAGATTTTTTTTTTCGACTCAGACCATTTTTAAAGTCTTTACTGAATTTGTTACAATGCTGTTTCTGTTTTAGGTTTTGGTTTTTGGCCCTGAGGTATGTGGGGTCTTAGCTTCCCGCTTGTGTGCTAACTTACTTAGCTTCCCACGTGTGTGCTAAGTTACTTGTCAACTCTGCGATCCCATGAACCATAGCCTGCCAGGCGCCTCTGTCCATAGGATTCCGCAGGCAAGAATACTGGAGAGGACTGCCATGCCCTCTTCCAGGGGATCGTCTCAACCCAGGAATCGAACACGCGTCTCTTGTGTCATTGGCAGGTGGGTGCTTTACCTCTAGTGTCCCCTGGGAAGCCGCTTTAATTCCCTGACTAGGGATGAAACCTGCACCCCGTGCATTGGAAGATGAAGTCGTAAACACGGGACCACCAGGGAAGTCCCAAGAACCAACTAGATTATTAGGTAGATTAACAGAAGAGGAGGTGTATTTTGCACCTGCATAATTAGAACGGATTTTAGGGGGTTTGTTATTGTTTTAATAAATCTCTGCGCACACACACAGCGCACAACTTAGCACACAGCTGTGAATTCAAGGAGGAACCCAGACCTGGATAAAAAGGGTCTTGTTTTCCCAGAATCTGGGGTGGGAGGGGCTGTGTGTGAGAGGCCCAGTGTGAGCAGGAGAAGCCGCACAGGCGAGCTGGAAACATTGGTGCCCACTGCCTTCATCCGCCATCCTTCATCTATCCCCGGGTCCACTTTGCAGAGCCAGGCTGGGCCAACTGCTGCGGCATGTGTGATCCACAATTTTGGCCAATAGGTGAGGTTGGCAAACCAGAGAGGAAGTTGTTAAGGCCTGAGATGTAAGTCAACATGAACTAGGTGGTGTCTCTGAGTGACATGAGCTTGTACTGGCTGTGATTGGCAGGACTTTCCTGAGCTGAGCGTCCCTGCAATGGATGCCCCGAGGGAGGGTCACAGCTCTCCCCAACCCTCGCTGCAGTGGGGGTATTCCAGAACCCGAGACTATGTCACCTTATGTGGCAAGCAGGGAAATAAGGTTCCCTAAAGAGCAGACTGTAAGAGAGAGGATGATCCCCAGGAGGGACGAGCCCTGCTGACTTGGATCTGAGCCCAGTGAGACGCAGGTGGGCTTCTGGTCTCCAACCCACAAGGCGATACGTTTATGCTGTTTCAGCCACCAAGTCCGCAGTCTTTTCACGGTCACCATACTCCAATTGTCCAAAAAGCCTTTGTTGTGAAATAATCCTTTTGAGTAGTTATAGCAGCTGCTGGAAACTGATATGGGGCTGTCGTCTTGGCCTTGAACGGTACCCAAAGGCTCTGCAAGAAGGCCTCTTAAGGAGCAGCAGGTTTCCCTGATGGCTCAGTGGGTGAAGAATCTGCCTGCCACTCAGGAGATGTGGGAGATGAGGGTTCAGTCTCTGAGTCGGGAAGATCCCTTTGAGGAGGAAAGGCCAACCCACTCCTGTATTCTTGCCTGGAGAATCCCATGGACAGAGGAGCCTGGCAGGCTGCAGTCCAAAGGGTCACAACAAAGTTGGACATGACTGAATGATTAAGTACACAAGAAGCTGCATGAGGACCCGAAGATGTGCTGGGTGAATAATTCTTGCCGCCTGGACTATGCATGAGAAAGCTAGCTGGGGTGGGAATGGCTCTCTATTGTGCTGTGGGTGGGGAGGGGATGGAGTGTTAGTGTAGGGCTCCCAGAGGCCAGGATACTGAGAAGTATGAAAGCCTTAAAGCCAGGGGTGTCCTGACTGTGGTGCGTCTCCCTGGAATGCCTTCTGGGCCGCAGGTGGGCGGGTAGACCAGTCACACACCTGGCACAGGGCAGGGCAACTGCGTGAAGGACCCTGGCTCTGTTTGTTCCCAGGCCTTGAGGTTTGCAGGGACGGTGTCCAGAGGAGACTCCTGTGGTTTCTGTTTGTCAAAGCAAACCTGCCTCCCCTCCTGGATGCAGACGGAGGCCACGACAGGCCTCCCTGGTGCTGGAGTCACAGGCTCTTTTCAGCTTCTGAGCTGCACTATTTTTTCCCCCAAGGTTTTTACAAGTATGCATCATTTTTTGTAATCACCAAGATGTAAGGGAGGTAATTCTGTCTTAAAGAAATGCAACCAATCCTGGTGGCTGTGGGGCTGGGAGACCACTTGGGGTGCCTGTTTGCTTGTCTGTGAAGCAGGGGTATGAGCTCCCACTCGGAGGGCAGCCGTGGGACCATGTGTGCAGAGAAGGGCACTGTCCCTGGCACACAGACCCTTCCCTGGAGAAGGGAGAGGAGAGTCTTCCCTGTACACCTGGGAAAGCATGGGGAACACAGAGCCGCCCACAGAGAAGTTCCCTGGGGGCCCCGTCCTCCTGGCGTAGGGAGCTCCAGCTGGTCGGCGCTGTAGCCAGGGCTGGGTGAGGTGGGCGTGCAGCCTGGCCGGCCCACGATTCTGCTGACTGGGCGGCCTGCCTCCTGAGCTCGCGCTTTCCAGACAAATCCCTCTAATGCCTCCTTTCTGCCCTGGCGTATATAGGCAGGGCCCGCATCCCAGCTCCTCAGTGCGCTGCCCACAGGCCCTGCTCTGACCATCTCCTCACCCCGGGTGCCCACAGAGCCGCTGCCCACCATGGATATCGCCATTCAGCACCCCTGGTTCAAACGCACCCTGGGCCCCTTCTACCCCAGCCGGCTGTTCGACCAGTTCTTCGGCGAGGGCCTCTTCGAGTACGACCTGCTGCCCTTCCTGTCCTCCACCATCAGCCCCTACTACCGCCAGTCTCTCTTCCGCACCGTGCTGGACTCCGGCATCTCTGAGGTGAGACTGCGGGCATGCTGTTCCCTGCTGCGGCCGGGGGGTGGGCTGGACAGGAGATAGGGGCTTCTGAGGGCCGGTGGGGACACCGTGGCTCCAAGTGCTCCCATCGAGTCTCGTGAAGCGGATGGTGAGGGCCGCGGGGCCACTTTCCCTTCTCACCCGAGGCCAGGCAGGCCGTTCCCCCAGCAGAGTCTCCGTGCCTCTGGGGTGGTGGGAAGAGGAGCCCACCCACTGTTTATGCCTCCTGCCCTCCACTCATGACCTGTATGTGGTTGATGAGGTCCCCACCGTCATCTGGGGTCCCCGAGAACAGCGCCACTGGGGCACGGGTGATGGATGGCCAAGCTTTGTGCTCCGAGGCTGCGCTCGCTCTCTGGCTGGATACCCGGGGTGGGCTGTGCTGCCCGAGTTCGGGTCGGAGGCCTTCCGTCTGAAGCCGTCTGCGGCCAGAGCTGCAGAGTTTGCCCAGCCACCCAAGGCCAGGCCCCTGAGGGCAGACAAGGAGGCCCACGGGCCTTCCCTCCACAAGGTCCAGCTCTCTGGGGGTGCCGGGTCTCACACTGGCTAAAATACAGAGACCTGTCCAGAGCTGGTGCAAGGCTGACCACTCTGAGGAGTGAAGGGGTAGTGTGTGAGGAGCTGGGTGGTCTGTGCAGACCACTGGGAACATCTGTCCACGTGCAGAGACAGGGCCCCAGGCTGTTGATGGAGAGGTGTGCAGGGGCCAAGTGCTTGGTCTCACCAGCCATCTGAACAAACCATAACCAGTCCACAACCATAACCGGCTAGTCAACCAACCCATAACCTGCCAATAAGCCAGCAACTAAGCCATAACCAACCCTACAACCATAACCCACCAATCTACAACAGGCTACTCAACCCCTCACCAGTCAGGCAGGCAGCAGACCTCCAAGCTTCTGGTTGTCGGCCGAGTGTCCACTCGCCCCTGAGTCCCGGGTGCCCCTGTGTCCGGGCACTCGGGGGGAGCGGTCAGAGCCCTGATGGTACTTTCTGTTCCGATAACCCGGGACCGAGCCCCAGCCGCCCAGCTCCGGCCATTCCAGCCAGCCCCCGTCCCTGAGCCGCAGCTCCGCGGGACCCACACGGGTGCTTGGTTTCAGGTCCGATCCGACCGGGACAAGTTTGTCATCTTCCTGGACGTGAAGCACTTCTCTCCCGAGGACCTGACGGTGAAGGTGCAGGAGGACTTCGTGGAGATCCACGGCAAGCACAACGAGCGGCAGGTGAGCCTGGGACTGGCCGCAGCCTCGGCCGAGAGGCAGGACCGCGGCCCCCAGACCGTGGCCGATCCCGGTGACTGGGACGCCGCTCCTGAGTCCTGCGCAGGCCGGGGCAGCATGGCCGGGGGGCACCTGAGAGGATCCCCACTCGGGCACTGCTTGGCATCCCTAGCTCTGTCCAGACACTTGGGTGACGTGGTGGGATTAGGAAAGACCCCAGGAGATGCTGCGCTGAGGGGCGAGCTCCTAGCCAGGCAGGCTTTCACACCAGTCTCGCTTGGGGGGATGGTGCAGCCAACGACTCCCATCGGAGCCCAGGTGCCTGGTGCCTGTTGTCTCAGGGGCAGGGGAAGGGCACAGCCTGGCTCAGAGAGGATCCCAGCCAGGATAGGTTGGAGACCAGGGCTTCTCCAGTGGTGGGGGAGCTGGACTTGGGGGACAGACCCCACCCATCTGCTGTCCTCCCCTCCTGGGGCCCTAGAGACAAGCCCAGACACTCCCCTGGGGCTCCGAGTCTACAGGTGGAGGCCCAGGGAGCTGGGCCAGGGCATCAGGAGATGGGAGTGTCCAGGTGCAGCTTTCCAGTTAGATGGATGGCAGGGACTTGAGCCTAAATGGTCTTGGGGCCACAGGTGAAGGGGAAGTTGGACTTGAGGGCAGGGGCAGGGCAAGACCATTCATGAGATGTTGGGATGAAATTAGGAGCCAAGGGCCCTGGGCAGGCCCAGATCTCATGCAGGGAGGCAGGGAGGTCCAGGACTCTGGACACAGCCCAGCAGCCGCTGCCCACCGCCCAGGAGAGCATCGTGGGTTTGACCTTGTGCAGCCTGGGCCTCCTCCACGGGGTCCGGGGGCTGCCAGCGGCTGCAGCACCTCTGACTGTGCCCTCCTCGTCCCCAGGATGACCATGGCTACATCTCCCGTGAGTTCCACCGCCGCTACCGCCTGCCTTCCAACGTGGACCAGTCCGCACTCTCCTGCTCCCTGTCCGCGGACGGCATGCTGACCTTCTCTGGCCCCAAGGTCCCATCTGGCGTGGACGCCGGCCACAGCGAGCGGGCCATCCCCGTGTCCCGGGAGGAGAAGCCCAGCTCTGCGCCCTCATCCTAAGCTCGGCCTCGGCCTCGGCTGCCACCCGCTGCGGCCCCCGCACCCATCCATCTGGGGGACCCTAGAAAGTGGGGCATCCATCTCCCTCTGCTTCCCCCTTTCCAGTTCCTTTTCCTCTTCTCCGAGGGCTTGAGGGTTTGAGAGAGTAGCCGGGAGGGCCCAGGGCCCCAGCCTGTGGTGCAGAGACCTCAGAGTGACCCTGGTCCCAACACCAGCCCCTTGGGGGAAGTGGCCATCGCAGTTTCTGCCTCGGAGATCAAAGAGCATCCCTCTCTGAGCCATCTCTGGGTGGCCTCCAGTCTCCAGGCCCAGCCGGGTGGTCTCTGCCCTGGGTGGCAGGCGCTCTCATGAGGTCCATCTGGTGGGGGCTCCCCTGTGCCTGGTTTCTCAGACCCCCTTCCCTCAACCTTCCTCTCTGTAGTGCTGCTCTTGGGGCATCTGGTCACCCATGAGAAGGCAGCCCGTGGCAGTCAATAAAGAGCAGGTGACACAAGCAACTTGCGGTGTGGTGGCTGTGCTATCTGTCCGGGGTTGGGGAGGTGTTGGGGAGCAATGGAGAAGGCCAGAGGGGACTTGTCATTGGGTTGGGAGGCAAGGGGGGAGGGGAGGCTGGGTCCACCTGTTCCTTTTCAACCCTGGTCTGAGTGACCAGGTAGGTCATCCCCAGCTCCCAGACCAGTGCCCACCTCGACCTCAGCTGTGCAGGAAGGCAGGGTCTCCTCCCAGGGTTGGAAGGAGGCAGGGCGGGGGACATGGGAAGGAAAGCATCTGAGCTCCCCTCTCTAACCTGCATGCAAACTGGGTTGCCAAGTGGGGCCTCATCATCCCATCCAGGCTCCCTTGGGGTTTCACTCCCTAAGGGAAGAGGGCAGGCGGTCAGAAGTGTCCGCTCTCCTAGGCACCCCACAACTTGGGTGTCTGTGTGGGAGGTACCCCCTTGTTCCTCCACTCCCTTCCTGGAGCAGTCATGGGGCCCTTGGGGGGCTTCTGGTGACCAGGGCTGAGTGTCCCTCAGGCAGAGAGGTGGCTTTCTCCCTGTCTTCCCGGCCTCCCCTGAGACAGGAGGAGACTAGGAGGCAGGCAGCCTCCACTGGAGCAAGCAGGGGACTCAGCCAGGGGCCCTGCCAGCAGCAGTGACCACAGAGAGAGCAATGGGGCTAGACGTGGCTTCTGGGAGCAGAAAGCAGGCAGACGCCCGGGTCGGAGGTGTCCCTGTCCTAGGGAGCGGAGGCTGGGCGCCCTGGGTAGCCTGATGGGGTCAGTGGGATGGTCCTTGGGGCAGTGCTCATGTTCTTCCTCCTGAAGAAAGGACACCAAGAGGGGAGGATACGTGGGAGAACTTCCAAAAGTGACCCCGCTCAACACAGGGAAACAGCTGCTGTTCGGGGTTTTTACACATGCACGCACACATGCGCACATGCACACACACACACGCGTGCACACATGCACGCACGCATGCACACACACACACACACACACAATACCTGCACACACACTCACACACATGCCCTTGTGGCCTGGCATTTCTCTAGGTCTGGCACCGGTCTACAGAAGGGTCCTCCCTCTGCGGGAGTTCCTCCAGGCTCCTTCCCACCCCTACCTGCCCCATTCCTTCCAATAGGAAGCCCCCTGTCACCACCCTGCCTTTTTTAACCCACATCTGTGGAGAAGGGGGCACCCTGTGTAACTGGTGCAAATGGTCACTGCCCTTGGGGTCTGGGGAGGGTATCTTTGGAGGTGGCAGGTATTTAGGAAAATCAGAGTCTCTGAGGCTCCCTGCTCCTCTTGGGTCCCCGCAGAAGGCGCCTCTTTGTGTACACTGGCTTCTCTCTGCTGGGGTCTGGGGGCCCTGGGTCTGTGGGTCTGGCTGCAGCCAGGACAGAGCTGTCACAGAAGGCCGCTGCCCTTGTGCTCACTGTGGTTCCTTCCCAGCCTGGTCACGGGCTGAGCTGTGAGCCCCCAGTCTCCACCCTGAAGTCCTCACGCCAGCATCTCAGAAGGTGACTATTCTGGAGATCTTGTTCAGTTGCTCAGCCGTGTCCGACTCTGCCACCCTATGGACTGTAGCCCGCCAGGGTCCTCTCCATGGGGATTCTCCAGGCAAGAATACTGGAGTGGGCTGCCGTTTCCTCCTCCAGTGGAACTTCCCAACCCAGGGATCGAACCTGGGTCTCTTATGTCTCTTGCATTTGTAGGCAGATTCTTTACCATTAGTGCCACCTGGGAAGCCCATTTTGGAGGCAAGGGTCTTTGAAAGGGTGATAAAGTTAAAATGAGGTTGAAAGGGTGACTCCAAACCCCGCAGGACTGGTGTCCTTATAAGAAGAAGAGGTTAGAACACAGACACACAAGCAGAAGGACAACCCCTTGGGAACACAGGGAGGAGCCGGCTGGCTACATGCCCAGGAGGGAGGCCCTAGAGGACACAAGGCTTGAGCTCAGGTTTCCAGCCTCCAGGGCCATGAGAAAAGGAACTTCTGCTGTTTAGGCCTCCCTGGCTGTGCTATTTGTCTGCTCCCCTCTTCAGGCTCATGTCTGTCTACCTGGTGCAGGCCTGGAGCGCATCACCTGTGTGGGTGCCAGGCCCCCACCTGCTCTGGGGAACCTCTGGCCACATCTCTCCTCGGGGACACCTCTCTCTTTGGGAGGGGACTCCCCAGACAGGCCTGGGCCACCAAACCTGGCCCTTGCCTCTCTAAGACACGTGGCTGTCCCCACGACTGGAACCACCTTCCTGTCGGAATCAACCGGAAGGTGGAATTGGTCAGCATCCCCCAAACCTGCTGGCCCGTGGGACCCACCAGAGTGCTGCACAAATACAGATGCCCAGGCCCCACCCCACCAGATCCAGTGAACTGGAGCCCGTGGGGCTGGAGTTGGGAGTCTGAGTGCCTGAGGACTCCAGTGATACCTACGACCAGGTGAATCTGGGAATGCCTCAGGAACAGTGACCGTGTCCCTGGGCAGGGTGAGTGTGGGGTGTTGGGAAGCCCAGTGCGAAATAGCCCGTTGGAGAAAGTCCTTGGGAAAATGGCGAAGGGCCAGAAATACCCCGGCTTGATATATCTGGGCCAAAAGACATCTCCTGCTTTTGGTTGTGCCCGGTGCCAAGATTTAATAATAAATATTAAGGATGTTGCTTGAGAAAATGGGTTATAGGATAAGCTCATGGGCTACTCAGAGCGCGCCGTCCTTGAAATATTTTTACTGATTAGGTGTTAACTCTGTACATGCTCTGCTGACCGTATACTCTAAGCTCTTTGTTCCTACTTCTATAAAAAGGCTTTACGGCAGAAATAAACTTGTCAGTCCTTGTAAGAGACTGTCCAAGTGTCCTTCTTTCAGGTTCGTCGCTTCCAAGTCCCAGGGAGTAAATCCCCAACATGGGGGAAGGCAGTCCGGCAAGGATCCACCTCATTCTACATCTCTGTGGGGAGGGGCGCAGCATCTCAACCCGGCAAACACGAGCTTGAATGTGGTTATGAGGTTCTGGAGCACGAACAATCCTGTTGCCTAGTGGGGTCTCATTTTCATCCTAAGTGGCGAGATCATCGTTATTGTCATAACGTCATCACTGTCGTCAGCAGAAGCTGCAGCAGGAGCACTGATTGAGCACCTACTGTGTGCCAGGCACCAAGCCAACCGCACTGGCAGCTGGCGGCCCCCAGGCAGCCCAGCCACCTGTAATGGGCTCCCCTGTTAGGGGGAAACCCAGGCTTGGAGGCTGAGTCACTTGCCTGGCTTTCCCCATTGGTGAGGGTCTGGCCAGGACCCACCCCATCTGCTTGACCTCAAGGGCAAGACTGAACCCCTACTTGATGGGTATTATTATACAGCATCGCCCCTAACTTATAAGTCAGGGGCTCTGAGGAAGTCAGCCTGGTTGCTCTGCAGGCAACTCATTGTGTGACCACAGACAGGTTTATCAAACAATCTGAGTATCACCAGTTCACGAGGGTGGTGGACAAGATGATCCTGGGGTGTCTAGTTCCCAGATGACCACCTGCCACTCCAAGTTTCACCACCAGATGGCAGCAGAGGCTTTGCCTTGGCTGCTGAGACCACGCCGGAAGGAAGCACGGAGCTTGTCACAAAGGTCACCTTCATGGGTCCAGACCTCGGGAAGCAGCCGCAACACACATCCGCAGAGGCCCTCGCTTGTGTGGGCAGGGCTGGCTGTGTAGAGAGCTCTGAGAGACCCCCATCCTGACTCAGGGAGCCAGTGTCCAGCAGAGGACTCCAAAACAGACACGGAAAGCCCCACAGGGATCCAGGGGTATTTCTCAGTAATAAGCAGTTTTTGCCTTACTTATTTTTTTTGCAAAATGATTTGAAAAAGTGGAAATCACTGCCTTGGCAGACCAGCACCATGCTAGGGGTTCCCGCAGCCCTGGCAGGATCTCCTCCCACACAGAATGACGAGGTATGTCAGCCCGCCCCAGTCACCTGTCTCCACACCCCCACAGCCACTGCTGGGAAGACTCACAGAGCAGCTTCTGTCCTGCCATGTCCCAGGAGGGCATGCGGCCCCCGCAGGCAGCCCCAGAGCCTGGTACAAGTGGCCAGGTCATGGGCTCAGAGGTCCTGCCAGCCAGATGCTGCGTGTGGCTGCTGGGGAGCAGGCTGAGACCCAGAGGCTTATGCACATGTGTCAGAGAGACATTTGAAAGTGGAAAAGCTGCAATGGGACCTGGGATCCGAGGGTCGATGCTTGGACCTGCTTCCCCATGAGCAGGCACCTGCTGCCACAGGGAGGGGAGTAGGGGTTCTGGAAGGGGATTCCCACTCAGAGCACAGCCCGCTGAGTGGTGGCCCGGATGCAGGCTGCAGCCCCCACTTGGCCCATGTCAGGGCCTGCTCCATGGCTGCTGCGGTCACTGGGCAGGGTGCTCTGCTGTGGGTTTCCTCTAAGATCCCAGGCCAAGGGTTGAATTTGCAGGGGCGGGGGAGGCGGGCGGCCTCATGCCTACATGTGCAGGCTACTGTCAGAAAAACAGAACCGAGTAGAAGACACGCATGTGCACACATACACGCACAGCAAGTCACATACACACAGGCACGCAAACACATATGTGCACACCATACAACACACGGAGCCACAAATGCACAAGTGTGCACACCTGCACATCCGTGCACACAGAGAACACACACACACATACAGCCTCGAGCAGGCTCTATTTTCTGCTTCTCATTGACTTCCCTCTGTGTCTGATTTGTACCTGAACTTGAAGACACAGTCACACAAAGATGTTTCCTGCCAGCTTCTCCACCTCGAGGGGAAACCTCCTGTATGTGTTGGTCAGCAGATCTGTCACATCACTTCTAGGGAGACCCGATGTTCTCTGTGTTGCTGGAAGCACCTGATGACCCGCTGCTGCTAGAGACTAGTGAGAGAGGGTGGGGCGGTGTGCTCAAGGGCACCCCAAGGTCACGGGGACAGAGTGTGAGGAGCACAGTGGCTCCATCTTCCCTGGGACTGTCAGGTCCCCAGAGCCCAGCTTTTCTCCACAGCCTTCCCCCTCCCCCAACCAAGAGCCAGAGATCAATACAAAAAAGATCTGGCTCAAAAATGTGGCTTTCCAAGGCGTCTTCAGAGACTTACTGCAGGTAAGGCTGGGGGATGGGTTTGCAGACTGTTGCGTATGGAGTGGGTGGCACTCTGGGCACCAGCAAAGGAGACCCATCAGACCTGGGGGCTGAGTGGGAGGTGAGACACCCACCCTCTGTCTGCAGGAACTTGGAGGCCCTGTGCTGGCCCAGGGGCGCTGGCATGATGGTGAAAGGGGCAGTTCCTGGAGGCGCTGGAAATCAGTTTCCTTCTGGAGAATGGTAACAGAGATGTGGGGTTCTCCTGTGCCGGTCTATGCTGAGAGCTCACCCCCAGCTCCCGGTGGGGACTCACCAGGGGCTGTTGCAGCTGCTTTTGCTTTTCTTCTGTGAAAAACCGAGCTAAACCAGGGGTCTGAGGGCACGTGGGCTCCGAGGGGGGTGAGTCCCAGCCATCTCCTCCCAAGCCACATCCTGACTGTCTTCACCACCGGTTCCCTCAGCCGTTGTAGAACGTGTTTCCTGGGAAGGGCAGTTCGTGTCCAGCTCAGCTGTCCAGGTCTCCCGGGGCTGCTGAAGCAACTGACCATGAACCAGACAGCTTCAAGCAATGGACATGTGTTTGGCGGCCAGAGTGGTGGTTCCTTCCTGCTCTGCTGGCTCCTGGAGCTGCCGGCCTCCCTGGCAGAGGCCGCATTGCTCCCTGGCCTCAGCTCTGCCTCCTCCGTGGTCTCGGAGCCCCCTTCCTGCTGTGTCTCTGCTCTTCTTTTAATGTCACTGGTCACTGGATTTGAAGTCCACCTGGGTAATCCAAATTGAACCTGGGTCACGGCAGTGAAAGTCTGGGATCCTGACCACTAGGCAACCAGCACATTCCAGAATCACCTTCACTCTAGCTGACAAGAGCATTTTTCCAAATAAGGTTGCATTTGCAGGTTCCTGGGTTTAGAACTGAGGCAGCTCTTTGGGGCCCCTGTTTCACTCAGGTCAGGAATGACCATCTGAGTCACATGCTCTCCCTCGCTTGTTGAGACTCTCCTCTTGGTCCTGGAAGGAAGCCTCTGAGGTCAGCAGGACAGACACTAGCCCATTTTAAAGAAGAGGAAACTGAGGCCTAGAAATGTACAGCCAGTGGGTAGGAGGCCTAGGGCAGGGGAAGCCCCAGCACAACCACTGGCTGGGTTAACCCGTGATGATGTTCCTACCCACGAAGTGAAGGGCAGGTCCCGCAGGCCCCTTTGTGAGTAAATTCTGTGATGCCTTGACTTCATGGTAAATGACAGTGAGTGCTCTGTAAAGAGTTTGATGACCACCCTCACCCTGCCCCACCCAGGCCAGGCTGCCCCATAGCCTCCAACACAGCAGCCACGCTACTGCTTTAAGATCTGGGTTTGGATACATCTGTCGGAGGTTCCTCGCCACGCCCCCCCGGCCCCCAGAGTCCAGCCTGCATCCTAACACTTGGAGGCCTGGGTTCCTGTTTAGACGTTGCTATGGCAACCCTCTTTTGCCCACCCAGGGATGACCCGAAGACTGGAGTCAATGATTCACCTATTAACAGACTCGTGGGGCAGCCGCTGACCTGGGCCCAGGCGCTGCCGCCCACAGGGCCCCAAACATTCCTTCCCGGAACCAGGAGATGCTGGCGCCACTCAGGGATCATGGGGTCAAGTCAAGTCCCCGCCCTGCCAGCAAGTCGGTCCTGGAGCCGTGCCCAGGGGCATGTGCATGGCGGGGGGGGGGGTGGGCAAGGGCAGGCCAGGGGCCTGGGTTCCCACCACCCCGGGGGGCACTCCCAGGCAGCGTCCTGAATCACCTCCACCCTCAGTCTGTCGCCCAGAGAGGAGAGTCGGGCCACGGGTGCCAGGGCCTCCCCATGCCCCCTTGTGGTGAGAGCGAAGGGGAGGAGAGCAGTGGGGTGTGGCTTCTGTGTTTTCGAGAGCGTCCATGGGGTCTGAGGTCAAGGGGGCAGTAGGGTCCACGTGACAGACTCAGTGCCCCAGACACCAGCCCCCTGCCCGTGTCCTGAGGACTCACACGTTTTGGGGAAGGCATGTTTTGGGGTGGATCTGCTGGGGGTGGTGGTAAGTGTGGGTCTCAGGAAGGTGGCTGGGACCTGTCATGGGAGGGCAGGGACTCACCACTGTGGCCTCATGGACGAGGGGAAGCTTTGTCTTTGTCCCTCCTTGGCCACCTCAGCCAGCCCCGTGAGCCCTCGCTGTGCGGGACAGTCAGGGGGACCTGTGGTGTGTTGTCTGGACACAGGGGGGCCTTGGGGGAGCAGCAGGGTGGAAAGGATGGGAAGAGGGGTGCCCAAAGCCCCTCTTTTGTGAGGGGATGGGGACTGCCCCCTGTCCTTCCCCTGTCCTGTCCAGCAGCTCTCTCTCAGCTCCAGGCCCCCTGACTGCACTGGCCCCCACTCCTGAGTTGGGATGTAGTGGATGATGCAGTTGGGGTGGGGGAGGGAAGCTGGGGGAGACCCCAGGTGAGTCCACGGGTGACTGCTGACTTCCCTCCTGCATTTTGAACATGCCGGGGACATGAGGTCACAGCCTTCCTACCTTCTCGTGGGAGCCCCCACTGGACATTAAGTGTCCACTTTCTGAGGTTGCCCCGAACCGCCCCCCTCACTCCCTGAGCTTCAGGCCGGCCCCCTCCTCCGCCCACACTGGGCATCTCCATACCCCCTCTCCTCTGGCTAACTAAAGGAGATTTAGGGCAAGCGGATACTCTCAGGCCTCTGAACTCAGAGAGAGAGAGGATTTCCCATCCGGAAAACAAGGAGATGCAAGTCCTTAGTCAAAGCCAGCCTCCTCCGCAGCCAGTTCAATTCAGGGCCGGTGGGCAGCAGCGAGGTGGGCATCAGTCCTCGGGTGTGGCGGGAACTCGGCCCACACGCCTGACCGTGGGACTGAAGGATGGGAGCCCCCACCCTGCAGGGTCAGCCCCACTGCCCTCGGGCCTCCCCCCACCACAGTGGAGCAGTGGACTCTGTCCTCCGGGGAGTCCAGGGGAGGGGACGGGAGAGTCGGGCACCAAGGTGGTGAGAGAGCAGCTCAGGCCCAGGTGGCTTGCGGGGCCAGCTCACCTGTCCCGAGCCCCGCCCTCCACCTGCACGCGCCACCGAGCTGTGGGCGTGAGTGGCCTGGGGCAGCGTCCAGCAGCCGTGTCCATGCAGTCCCACGGCCGCCTTCTGCTTCTGTCCTGATGTCACACCACTTGAGCCTGACTTGGATCAGTGGCCACACCAAGAGGCCCCACAGGGCAAGCCTTGACAGGTGGAGGGCAGATCTGCCCGCTCTCCATTTTGGGACCGCCCCCAGGGAAGCCCACATGCAAAGCCTGTGTTCCTGGGGCCGACCACCGCTGAGGGTGCTGCGTCCGTGGCCCCGAGGCTCCTCGCTGCCCTGGGTTTGCCCTTTGGGATTTAAGCTGCCTAATCCTCCATCCAGACCCTGCTTTCTAGAGCCGCGCCTGGCCGTCGTGACTGGGCCTTGCCCCCGGGAACGAGGGTCTGCTCTGCACCCCTGCGGGTGGGGTGCTGCACTGCCCTTGTGACGCGCCCCAGGGTCGACGCCGTGGTGGACCACACTTTAGCAGCGAGGTGGCTCCGAGTTTGGACTGGGGTGTTAGGGCTGTGGGTGATCCTCCCTGGTCCCCAGCCCCGGTGGCCCAGTGCCTGCGTTCTGACCAAAGAGGGGGAAGAAGATGAGGGACATCTTGGGTCTGTTCCTGGCCACCCCCCTGCTCTGTTAGGGCTTTGTGGGCTCTTGCTGCCTGTGGGAGGCCTTCTCCCTCTGAGTGGCCCAGCTCGTTTCAGGCTGGCTCTTTTCTCCTCTGAATTTGGACAGCTGGAAGACCGCAGCCCCGGACTGGGAGAGAAATCCCCGCGGCCCCTCCCAGTGTGGGTGGTGGGACGGGGTCTGACTGCAGGGAGGGAAGTCGTCCCCCAAACCTGCCAGCTGGGAAAGCCCCGACTGAGAAAGAACTGGGGATTTCACCCAGAAACTCCTCTGCCCACACCACCCCCATCCCTGAGGGGGTCCCCAGAGGGAAGCCACCGGAAAGATTGGGTTCTTGTGGCCTCTGTGGAGTACACGGGGATACTGCAGCCCCCACATTTCCTGCCTGGACAACCCGCCCACTATGGCTTCCCCTTCCTCCCCTGGCCCCTCCGGGAGGCTCTGTACCTTGTTGGTGGAGAGTGGGGGAGGGGAAGCAGGGCCCCTCAGCCAGGAGCTGACACAGAGGCCCCTCAGGGAACTGTGGGTGGTTAGATGCTGGGTCAGCCTGAGCTGTTAGCCCTTGTAGGGGGAGAGCTGAGTCCTTGCCTTTGGGGCTAGCAGGTGTGGGTGGAGCCTGGAGCTTCAAGCTGTTTGCCTCAGTTTCTGAGTCCGTCAAATGGAATACTGACACTGACCCTGTGGGTCGGCTCAGCACCCAGTGGCCACCCAGTGGCCACCCAGTGGCCAGAGCAAACCCCACCAGCCAAGAAAGCTCCTTCACAACGCTTGCTGGAAACTCATGGCCCCTGAGGTGACACTTGCTCTCCAAACCAGTCCTGCACACCCTCACTGTCGGAACTCAGATCCACACAGGCATCGAGGTCTGAGCACAGAGCCAAGCCCTGGAAGAATCCCTGGAATAAGGCAAACACAGGGAGACTGTTGTTTGAGGAGCCATCGAATCCTGCTGGATGTGGGAGGCCCAGCATCCCCTGAGGAGGAAGAAAGCCTGTCCTGGACCTGCAAGGTCCCCACTTCCTTCCTGTCCCAGGCTTGGATCAGTCACACACTACCCCAGCCACGCTGCTCCTTGCAGACTCCTGCCCCAGGACATTGGCGTGCTCTGCCCCTCTGGCTGGGGGGCCCTTGTGCATGGCTCCCCCTCCCAGCCCAAGCTCCTTGGCTAGATGGCCTTTCCTGAGCACCCCATCTAGGGAGCACCTTTCCTACCCCTCAGGCACCCCATACTCTGATGGCTCAGAGTTCCCCTCCTCAAAGGATCTGAGCCCCGTGAGAATAGCGGTGGGCCTATCTGCTTCCCTGCCACATTTCTGGGGCTTCGGGCAGATTGCTCCACGCAGGTGCCCAGTAAGTGCTGGGAAAGAATGAATGAACAAACAAACCAAGGAAAGAATGTGGTGATGGTCAGAGGGGGAGGGTGATAGGGTCAGAGGGGGAGGGTGAAAGGGTCAGAGGGGGAGGGTGATAGGGTCAGAGGGGGAGGGTGATAAGGTCAGAGGGGGAGGGTGATAGGTTCAGAGGGGGAGGGTGATAGGGTCAGAAGGGGAAGGTGATAAGGTCAGAGGGGAAAGGTGATAGGGTCAGAGGGGGAGGGTGATAGAGTCAGAGGGGGAGGGCGATAAGGTCAGAGGGGGAGGGTGATAAGGTCAGAGGCGGAGGGTGATAGGGTCAGAGGGTCAGAGGGGGAGGGTGATAGGGTCAGAGGGGGAGGGTGATAGGGTCAGAGGGGGAGGGTGATAGGGTCAGAGCGGGAGGGTGATAGGGTCAGAGGGGGAGGGTGACAGGGTCAGAGGGGGAGGGTGATAGGGTCAGAGGGGGAGGGTGATGGTAGAGGGGGAGTGTGATAGAGTCAGAAGGGGAGGGTGATAAGGTCAGAGGGAGAGGGTGATAGGGTCAGAGGGGGAGGGTGATAGGGTCAGAGCTGGAGGGTGATGGTCAGAGGGGGAGGGTGATGGTCAGAGGGGGAGGGTGATAGGGTCAGAGGCCCAGCAAGTCCTGGAAACTTCCACAGGAAAGACAGCCCTGCCAGCCTCCCTTCCCCTCAGTGCGGGAACCTCTTCCCAGCTCTGTTGTCTCAACCCTGGCTGGTCCTCAATACTCAGGGAGCTTTTAAAACCACTGATACCGACCACCCTTCTGCCTCCTCATTTGGACATATTCCGGGTGGGCCTCCACAGGTATGTAAAAACTCTCAGATGGTTCTACATGCAGGTGGGGTCAAGGACCCGGGTTAGGCTTTATTTCAGTTCTCAACCAGTTAGAGGGGCATTTAGGTGACTTGGCAGGTCTGGGAGGCCTCTTCAGACATTCTCTTTCTTTTTAAAAAAGTTTTTTGGCTGCACTGGGTCTTCATTGCTGCACACAGATTTTCTCTAGTTGTGGCAAGTGGGGGCTGCTGTCTAGCCCCCAAGGCTTCTTCTCTGAGAAGCCTCATGGTGCGCCCGCTTCTCACTGCGGCCACTTCTCCTGTTGCTGCTCTCGGGCCCCAGAGCGAGGGCGTCAGTAGTTATGGTGCGTGGGCTGAGTTGTCCTGAGGCAGGCGGGATCTTTCTGGACCAGGGATGGAACCCGTGTACCCTGTGAGTCACTGGACCACCAGGGAAGTCCAGCCATTCACTCTTGAGTATGAATTAGTGGGGTGGGGGCTGGGGTAATGCTGCTGCTTTTTCCCAGCACTGTGCTGGGTTAGGCAGGCGAGGCAGTGGGACATTTTCTGGGTGGGAGTGAGACAAGGGGAAGGTAGTCTTGGGACGGAAAGTCCTTGGGGGGTGTGTTTGGGTGCGGGACAGCTTGGAGGTGAGGAGGAAAGAGGCAACATCTGAAACCTGGAGGGAGGGTGCTTCTGATTCCTGGTTTCCTGGTGTTTCTCAGGACCAAACTCAGGACGGTGCCCCTCCCCCAGGCCAGAGCGGGCTTTCCTGGCCAGTGCTGGGACCCTGGGGGCTCCTGGCTGGGGCTAACAACCCCACGACGGACGACAGTCAGGCTGATGGCGGGGCCTGGCTGGCTTCTCTGCTCTGTCACAGAGGTGGGGCTGGGAGAGCCTCCATGGCTATTCCTGAGCTTTCTGTAGTCCCAGGACCCCATGTCTCTGCAGTGTAGATGCACACAGCCCACATCCTAGGAGACAGTGCTGGTGGCTGGCTGAGCCCGTTCCTGCCCATCATGCAGACACAGTCCGTCACTCGTGCCTGTCCTCGGCCTCCTGTGGGCCCAACCCGGGTGGCGTCTGTTGGCCTGTAGACACAGGTGTGTATGTGTCCATGTACACATGTGCAAGTGTGTGGAAACCAAAGGGTGAAGTCGTCCAAAGCAGCCACCTGAGCCCTGGGCAGCCGGGATCCATGCCGCTGTCGCTCGGGACCACAGGACTCCTCATCTAGGGTTCTCGGTCTGCAACGCCCTGCCCATCTGTGGTTTGACCTTGGTGATGACCTGCAGCCACGGTTGTCCAGGCAAATCCCTGCACTGGCAGCAGTTTCTGACTCTGGGGCGGCCTTGAAACTGCTGGGCAGGGCTGGGTTCTAACAACGCTCCTGGGTGACACTGTGCCTGCTGTTCTTGGGACTCTGCTCAAGAGATGGGGTTACCCTGGCACATAAGGGGAAGATGCAGGCCCCGTAGCCCGTGGTCCCCGAGTGTTCAGAGACGTACAGACCTTCCTGGTCACACCACACCTGCTGTCCAGGTAAATCTCCCCGGGGGAGCCCCTGGGAATGGATGAACCACACCCCATCCCAGTGCCTCAGGTGTCTATGGATCACATACTTTACAAACTGCTGACCTTGAGCAGGTTGCACGGTCACCATCAACAGCAGCTGAAGCTGAGACCTAGGAGGAGTTTGGGAGGAGCCTGTGCAGGAGATGCTCCTCGCAGGGGAAGGGCGATAACTGTAAACTGAGTCTGAAAGCAACAAATCAAAACTAGTGAGTTTAATGCATTCCCCCCTTTTTAAAATTCAGTAAAATGTTCTTAATTAGCATGTTCTCTATCTTGGCATTAACAGCTTGGCAGCTGGCACACACGTCCTGTGTGCGGGGCCCTCTGCTGAACTGCAGGGATGGGTGAGCCTGGGAACAGGGGGGTCCTGAGCCCCGCCTGCTGGGGAGGAAGCAGTGTGGTCAGGCTGCCCAGTAAAGCCATCAATGTGCATTCTGGGGTGTCAGGGTGAGTGCTCTATGTGGATGGAGTTGGAATCCAGCCTATTCCACACGCCTGGTGGGGTGTCTAGCTTTTGGCCAAGTTGTCTGGTCTCTCTGGGCCTCAGTCTCATTATCTGATCAGTGGGAATCCCAGTGCACGTGTGGGGCTTGAGGAACCAGACAGAGCCCTGCAGGCCTATGGAGAAGGCTTAGCTCGGAGAGTGGGAAATGGTTTCTTGGGGCCAGAAAAGGAGGGGGGTATGGACACTGGGTGAGAATTTCTGGGGGGCAGGCTTGGTCCTCCTGGGCACAGGGGCAGAGCTGGCAGAGTCTCCATGGCCATTTGTGAGCTTTCTCTAGTCCCAGGACCCCACATCTCTGCAGTGTAGACACACACACCGCACACCCCAGGAGACGGTGCTGGTGGCTGGCTGACACCGCTCCTTCCCATCCTAAAAACAGTCCCTCACTCACGCCTGTCCTCAGCTTGTCCTTGGTCTCCTGTGGGCCCAACCCAGGTGAGGTCTGTCAGCCTGTAGACACAGGTGTGCACGTGCCTACACACACATATGCAAGAGTGTGGAAACTGAAGGGTGAAGTCATCTGGTACAGCCACCTGAGCCCTGGCTGCCCAGACCCAAGCTGACTGTCACTTGACTAAGTTGTCACAGACCTGCCTTTGGTTCAACAAAACAGGCTGGAGGAGACTCAGCCACCCACCCTGCCACAGTCAGTGGGGAGAGACGGCGAGACACCTTCACGTCCCCTGAGGTGCGGGCCATGTGGCCAGGGACTCTGAGTGTGTGTGCATGCGTGTGCACATGTGTATCTGTACCGTGTACCCATGTGTGTTTTTGTACCACCTTCATGCACGTACATGCATGTGTGCATGTTTGTGTGTGCTCGTGTGTACACACCTGTGGATGTGTGACGTGTGTGCATGTGTCTCCGGGGTAGAAATGCCCTTGTTCCATGACAGTGACCACGCCCTCCTTCAGAACGCTGTGCTCAGAGTGGCTGCACCCCGAGTGTTCACAGGGGTCATTTATGGCCTGTGGGTCCCCCTGAAGCCACGCGTGTGTTTCTGAATGTGCCCGTGTGCAGGAGGCCATGTGCTCAGAACACACAGAGCTTGGTCAGCTGGGTAGGTGTGTGCACTGGTCACTGGACACAGTTCACCCTGTGAATCCAGGAAGACGGCTAGATTCATTCACTTACCCATTCAGTGGTTTATTGATCGTTTGCTGCATTCTAGGCTGGCCTGGTTTAGGAAGGCAGGTCCTTGTCATTGGAACACACTCTACTGGGGGTGGGAAAGAGGTGGGAGAGGAAGGGTTAGATGGGGCATAAATGGAAAGATACAAGGAAGCTGGCACCTTAATCGGACCTAGGGTGGAGGGAGACACGCAGCCTCTGGCATCCATTCCTGCGGCAGTCAGGACAGACTTCCTGTGTTGCGTAACAGGTATGCCCCAAGCTCAGTGCCTTAGAGCCTCGTCTCTGAGGCGGGCCAAGGGCTTAGTTCGGTTGTAGCTGTCTGGGCTCAAGTATGGCATTATCATTTCATCTTCAGCGCCCCTTCCTGAGGAGACTCTGCCCCTGGTCTGAGGTGGGTTGTGAGTGAAGAAGAGGGAAGCAGGGCTAATGGTCTCCTGCCTGAGTCTGGAGCCATGCCAGCCAGAGAGGTTCAAGGGGAAGGAGGGACTGGCCCACCTCTCATGGTGGAGGAGATGCAGGGTCATGCTGCAGAGAGCAGGATGCAGGAAGGCCCGGGAGAGGCGCAGTCTGCCCACCCCAGGGCTCTTTACACCTGCAGACAGCTGGCCCTTACCCGCTCCCTGCCTTGGGTCTTGCAGCCGAGCCTGAACCCCAGCCAGGGACGGCACGTCTCCCTGCCCCAGGGTCACGCTGACTCAGTTTTGAGTCTCTTGTCAGGACTTTCCAGGCTCTCCCTCCCCTCCCGCTGCCCTGTGCTTGTTACAACAGAGAAGGGGCCTGTGTTTGGGAGGTGCTGGGTGGATTCTCCCTCTCGAGTCACCTGTGGGTGGTGGGTGTGGCTGGGTGGAGGGCGCTGCCACCACCCGGCTCTGCGGCCCGGTCCCAGCCTGTCTCTTCTCTGCTCTGTTTGTCACTGTTGGCCAAGAGCCTGAAGGGTTCTCTCCACAGGGACCCGTCTGTGCTCGCGACACAGCCAGGTGAGGTCGGAGAGGGCACAGCGGACCACAGGAGTGGGAGTGGGGAGCACTGGTGTGGATGGAGTCTTGCTGAATCTTCCCGAGCTTGACCCCGCTCCCTGCGTGGGGCCTTGGGCTCTGGGATCCTCGAGGCAGGCCCCTGGGTAGCAGGTTTGCCAGGGATGGTATGGTTCTTGGGCCAAGCCCACCGCATTCTGGGCCCTTCCCTGTCAGGATTGAGTGTGAATGGGGAGGAAGGGAGCCTTGGCATTCCTGGCCTCTGCTCTCCAGGTAGAGCCCTGCAGGGGTCGGGGCACAGGGCTGACTGGACAGCATCTGACACCCCCACCCCCAGACTGGCACTTACCCCGCTCTGGGAGACCCTACTGTGAGACATCCAGCAGGACAGTGAGGGAACAGCCCCTGGGTGCCCAGCAGTGGGGGCTTGGGGAGCTAGGACTGGTGGCAGCAGAGGGCAGGATCCTCAGCTTCTGGAACTTGCTGATCTCTTTGCTAATGAAATGGGTTGTGGGAAGGGGGGCATCCGTGTCAGGGTTGGAGGGAGCTTCTGTCTCATAGGCCCCCCATCACCCTTCACACAGATCACCCAGTTCAGCCGCTGTTAGGGAGGCACAGAGCTGTCCCCTCCACATCTAACCAGCTGGACCCCCAGGGCCGACAGGGCCTCGGCGGCTGAGGGGAGGGGCATGGCTCTCCAAGTGTCAGGATCCCTGCAGGGAAAGCTGAGTGGAGGGCTCTGCACCTGCGCTTTGCCCCCCACAACGTGAGGGGCAGGGCTGCCGAAGCCTCCCTGTCCTCTTCTGATGAAAAGAGCTGGCAAAGAAAAGAAAGAGGAAACCAGGAAGGAGCCCAGGAAGCCAGCTGCGAGGGAGGAGGTGGAGCAGTTTGTTCCATCTTGGCAGCACCAAGCTCAACCTGGTTTCCAAGGATGCTGAACAGCCCAGGAGAGGATACAGGTCCTGAGCTGCAGCCTTTGAATGCTGAGCACGTGTTGTCTAAGAGCACAGACTTGCTCCAAGTATATAAATGAGGCCCAGAGATCTAACCCATAGCACTGTGATTATAGTCAACAGGACTGCATTATGAACTTTAAAGTTGCTGAGAGATTGGATCTCAATTGTTCTCACCATACACAAAAGATAATAATGGGGTCTCAAAGAGTCGGGAGCGACTGATCTGATCTGATCTGATCTGATGTGAGGAGACAGGGCTGTTAGCTGATACATCATGTTGCTACATTGAAACTTATCAAACCAACACATTGTATACCTTAAACTTATTCAATATCATATGATGATTATAAATTACTTTTAAATAAAGAAAACAGAGTGCACCTTGGAATGGGGATGGGACTGGGGTGGTCTGGAGGGGTCTCTGGATAAAGCATTTCCATGGGGACCGGCAGATGAAGAACCAGAAGAGCCTAAGGAGGGGTTTCCCTGTAGAGAAGTCTAGAAGCCCCAGGACAGGGGGGCAGCACTGACAGGGGGCTGCCTTGCAACCACTCATGTTTCCCCAGGTGTCCCGCCTGTCTCCTCCTCTTTGGATTCTAAGGAGATATTCTGGCTTCCTTCCACCCGTCTGAGTAGGGCCAGTGGCAGGAACACACACTTTTGGGCACACAGGCCTGGATTCCACTGTTGCTAGCTATGGGGCTTTGACAGGTTATCAAAGCTCTCTAGGTCTCCTTTTCTGTGAAGGAGAAAAGGAGACCTATCTCAGATAATTATTTTAAATATTAAAAGGAGACATAAAACATTTAGCATACTTAGCCTAGAGTAAGTCCTCAATGAATCGAAACAGCATGAGCTTCACCATCATGACCACCTTCATCACCATCACCACCACCATCGTCCCCATCACCACCACCGTCACCATCACCACCACCGTCACCATCACCACCACCACCACCATCATCCCCATCACCACCATCATTCCCATCACCACCACCATCGTCACCACCATCATCACCATCACCACCATCGTCACCATCACCACCATCGCCACCACCACCACCATCACCACCACCATCGTTGTCATCATCACCATCACCACCACCATCGTCCCCATCACCACCATCGTCCCCATCACCACCATCACCACCACCACCACCATCATCCCCATCACTACCATCGTCCCCATCACCACCACCATCATCCCCATCACCACCATCGTCCCCATCACTACCACCGTCACCATCACCACCATCACCACCACCACCATCACCACCACCATCATCCCCATCACTACCATCGTCCCCATCACCACCACCATCATCACCATTACCACCATCATCTCCATCACCACCACCATCCCCATCACCACCATCGTCACAATCACCATCACCATTATTATTACTATTGCCACATAATCATCACCACCGTCACCATCTTTGCTGGGTCAATTTGCCAGAATGTTTAGTACCTATCTGGCAGTCTAGGCCAGGGTACAAAATAGAGAGTGCGAGAGAAGGGGTAGACCAAAGACTGACCTTACAGAAAAATCTGACCACAGATGCATCTTAGGGTGGGGGGCGGGTGGAGAGGAGGAAGGTAGGATTAACATGTGAGTGGATTCTGAATCCCATCACTGAGCAGGGATCCATAGTGGACCTTTTGAAAGTTAAGGTGCTGCATACAGCGTGTTGGGTAGGCCCATCAGAATCAGGCTCCTAGAGATGAGGGAATCAGGAGGGTTGGGGAACACTAGGTTGCCCAGGGGAGTAAGAGATGGGAAAGAGGATTAAGAATCCTTTGTTATGAGGCTCTCAGTTCAGTGAGTGTAATCCTTAGCGCATAGTAAACAGACTGTGTGTGAACCTGTGTGTGTATCTGTGTACGCGGTGTGGATAGAGGTATGTTCATATGTGAGTCTGCGTATGTGTGTATCTGTGTGTCTCAGGGGCAGGGGTCAGGTTAAGCCACAGGGCAAGGAGGGAGGGGTTATGATGAGGGTGGGGCCATCAGGTGACTGAGGGATGTGGCCAGTCTGGGGCTGTTGGGTCCTCGAGGGGCAAGAGTGGCTATTGGCAGCATCCTTGGGGGGCCCGGTAGGGCAAGTGCCTGGGAGGTGGCAGAGGCAGTTGGGGGCTGGACCCTGGGGGCCGCTGCTCTGTGCTCTGTGCAGGTGCCTGTCTGGCCTCTGGCAGCTTCCCCCCACCCCCACCCCGCAGAGCTCAAGCCACCTGCACGGCCTGAGGTCGCATTTGTGCATCAATCCAGCCGGGCCCTGAGGTTTCCCCACACGGAGGTCAGGACTAGCTATACGTCTTAGTAGGTGTGTATGTGAGAATAGGATCATGTGCAACCTTGTGTCCACTAATGTGTGAACACATTCATGAGCATATGAGTGTGCCTTGATGCGCAAATATGTATGAATGTGAGTTTGTATGTGTGTGCTTGTGTCCACAATCATGTGACCATGTGTATGTGTGTGTGTGTGTGTATGTGCTCGTGTCCACAAGCCTGCAGCTGTGTGTGCGTGTGTATGCACATCCATAAGCTGGCTGCACACTAGGAAGTGGACACGATTCCTGAACCCAGGCCCCGGGTCTTTGCAGGGAAATCAACACATTTTTGAACCCTCAACATTAACCCAATATTAGCTAAATATTGAGCTCCCTGGGGCCATCTGGGAAGGTTTTGGGGGCAGATCACGGTCTCTACACTTCTAGGATGCAGCCAGGGGTTGACCTCACATCTCGGTGAAACAGCCGGTCCACTCTGGGCTGGCCCCCATCTCTGTGGCAGCCTGGGGGAGTCAGTTTTGCCTCTGTGGGTCATTTCAACATGCAAATCTGCAGGCGACGGGGGTTCCTTCCAGGATACCTTAGTGGAAGGTGGCTGTCGGGAGTTGGCTGCCCTGGCAGATGGAGCGCAGGAGGGTGATGGGGCCCTGTGGTAGGTGGGGCATGGCAGACAGGTTCTGTGCAGCTGGTTTCGATGACAGGGTGCCTGCTGTGAGGGTTAAATGCAGGGTGGCCCTGAGCACGGCCTGTGGCTCTCTCACCAGCCACTCTGCAGGTAGAACAGGGCCCCAGGGCCCCGGGGGCATCTCAGCACACACTCAACCATGACTTCATGGCAAGTGGTTGTCATCCAGGGATGTGGAGCGCAGAGAGCGTCCGTGGTACACTCATGTTCCTCAGGGGTCCTCAGGGCCTAGCAGAGGTGACCGTAGGGGCAACGCTGGCATGAGTGTCCCCTGCATGGATGGCCTGGCTGCATGACCTGTGCTGACTGGGACAGGCAGGGGCCCTTTAAGTGGAGGGACCCGTGGAGGGACCTGGCTAACAGCTCAGGTCGTCTGCTGGAGCTGCACCTGCTCTAGGTTGTGATCAGGCTAAATTAGATGGAAAAACATGCAAATATAGTTGGAGCCTTTTGGCAAATTAGAGTGCAGACGGGCGGGTGAGGCTCGCCGTGCAAGGGAAGCGCTCGGCCTGTTTGCTAATTACACAGGCAGTCGCATTAAGACAGCGGGCTCTCTGTGCGTGCATTTTTAAAGGGGGAATTATTTCAGCTACATTTTCTAGTCCTCCAAGTTTGCCTAAAAAGGCCAAGGAAAGATGGTCCCCTGCTGGTTTTCACCGGCATTGGATGGGTAAGGTTAGGGAAGCTTTCTAATGCTGGAGGAAAGGCAGGAGGCTTTCCTCAGTCAGCCCATGACCACAGGACCTAGCATCCCAGCACGTTTTCCTGGGTGGGTTATTCTGGCTACGCCTGCTGAAGCTGGAGCAGGCAGAGCCCTGAACCCATGGTCTTCTGTAGGCTGGAAGCAACCGCTGGGCTCCGCTTGTGTGTGATGCCGTGACGGCCGAGACGTCATAAAGACCCCAGTGGCACGGAGATGGTCTTTAGGTGTTAGTGGTCCCAGGGGGAGAACACGGGGTGGGGCCCAGCAAAGAGGCTCAGTGTCAACAAGTCACCAGGCCCTTGTGTGGAGTGGGCCCGTGTGTGGTTGGCATCCAGTTCCTTGCCCGGGTATCACAACCTAGCATCAGGTCAAGGCCAAAGGTATGCCTGGTGTGCCCAGTTCAGACAGTGGACGTGGCGTTGTCATTGAGGGCAGGGAGATGAGCCACCTCATACAGCACTCACTCTCTGTGACCCCACCCCTTCCTCCGGATGCCCCCCGTACTCCGTCCCATCACTGACCCCTTTGTTTTTAGTGCATTTTCCTTCCTCCCTGTTGGAGCGAAGGACTTACTTTTGTGTCTTCCTGTGGTTTGACTCCCCTCTTCCCTCCTGGCCTCAAGGCCGCTGCACATGCAGTGCTGGGGGGACGAGCCCGGCCTGGCACCTCCAGGGTGGCTTCCCAGCTGAGGCGTCCGCTGTTCTCTCTGAATGGTGGAGAGCAGCAGGAAGTTGTCCGGGATGCCTGCCCCTCGCAGGAAACACAGGAGCGGGAGGGCTGGCCGTTCCGTGGGCAGGGTCCCTGTGAAGGCATCAGTCTTTTTCCCCTGACCCCAGAACTCAGCTAAGCCGTGCGGCTCACTCTTGTTTCTGGAGAAACTGACAGGCAGCCTTTCCCATAGTCCCTGGGGGTGCACATCTGTGACTGGAGGGGCCGCCAGAGCAGGTACCCCTGGGAAGACAGGCCGACGTGCAGTGAGGTCCCCGTGGCTGCCCTGCACCTGCGTGTGCCTGCTGCGGGCTGAGCCGTAGGGGTCGGCCATGTTAACCATCTCACCCGTGGAAGGTTGGGCTGAATCCTAGAGATTTTTTTTTCTCGGATGAAATTTGGGGAGGGAAAAAAATTACATAAAAATTAATGTAGCTAAATATCAAGTACACACTGAACAGTCTCTATCATTAAAAAAGCGTATTTGGCTGCACTGACTCCTAGCTGCAGCTCACGGGGTCTTTAGTTGCAGCATGTGGGATCTAGTTTCCTGACCAGGGATCGAACCCAGGCCCCCTGCCAGATGGTGGACAGAGCAGAGCATCCGGCTGGTTCTGGGAAGACCGTTTTGGGGTCACGCCCACCAGGTCAGAGAAACATGGCAATCACCCGAGGCTTTTCACCAGAAACCAAAACATGGGGTGAAATCTTCTATGTGCAGAAATAAAATGATTATTAATTATACTGAGGCAGGATACGGGAGGGAGGGAAGCCTTGCTGGCATGGTGGGTTCACCGCCTGGCGCAGAGATGGAGGCCCTCCTGGATGGTGCACACGGGAGGAACTGTGCTGAGGTTCCCTTGGGACACCCATGCCTTCCTCCCTTGAGGCCCTGTTGTGTGTTAGAGATGCCGTCCTGCCTCCCCCATGCCTGGGGCATCTAAGGGAGGGGTCCTTGCCTTGGGCAGGACTGGTCATCAGCAGACCCCAGGGTGGCAGGAAGAGGTGCACTGGGCCCCTCTGCCCTAGGAAGAGAGCATCTCAAGGTGACTGACCTTGCTCCCTCCTGCCCCCACATCATCACTATGGACCTGCTGCAGCCGTCTGGCCACCAGGGTGAGGACAAATGCCCCACACAGAAGAGGGCAGAGCTGGGGTGCCTCCAAGGGGCAGAGCCTCCTCCTGCACCCCCCATCCCCATCTTGCGTGAGGCTGCTGGGTGGATTTTCTGTTCCTCAGAGCCGGACTCTCCCCACCTGGCTCACAGTGTGAAAGTGAGTCAGCGATTTTGCCCATCACTCCATGACAGGTATGACTCAGTGCTTGTGACGCTGGGCCTGACCTTGGGTTTATGGAGGATCGCCCACTGTGAAGTCCAATCCTAGTGACAAAATATTGAAACTGGATCAGCCATGTGCTCCATCACTGCTTGACCCTGTACTGAGCCCCGATGGTGCTGCTGCAGGGCTCAGGGGGCTTGGCGTGGACGAGGCATGGGGAAGGGGGAGGGTCCCGGCATGCCCTGGTCTAGGTGCTGGCTGGGCCAGACCTCAAAGCTGCCACAGTAGGCATCATTGTCACCATCTACACTCAGTGAAACACGCTCCCAGAGACCAAGGCCACAGGGCCAGGGCAGAGCTGGATTTCCACGTGGAGCCTCTGACTCTGCAGCCAGGAGCCAGCAAAGTGCCAGGACCTGTCCTCTGGGGCCTGCATCGCCAGTCAGCCGTGGCCATAAGCAGGTGGCCAGCGCTGCTTCTAGGAAGACCTGTAAAAACACTCCACGTTGTTCTCCTGGGGCCCCCGTGCCTACCGAGCATGTTCCTTCTCATTCACATGAGCCCTCCTGCCTTATTTACTGGTTTAGACTTTGCACATCAGTTGTGGTAACATTTCCCACCCACCCTAGACCCTCGCCGGGCTGGGTGATGGGGGCCTGTCTCTGCGGGTCTTACACAGTGGGCCCCTGGGGAGGGTAATGTGATAAGGTGTCGGGCTCAGGGCTGACTTCTCAGCTCTGCCACAAGGTTGGCTCTGCAGTCCAGCTGGGCCTCTGCTCTCGCTGCTGCCTGGGGTCCTAGGGGGTGCACAACAGCAGTGTGGTCAGCTCAGAACCCATCCTCAGGGCGGTGCAGGCAGAGCACAGGTTTCCGGGGGCGGACACAACTGGATGCCTTCCCTTCTGGTAACACAGGGTGACCTGCGACTCAGGAACACCTCGGGAGGGACAGGACTCAGCCCAGGGCAGAGGCAGCTTGGGACTTGGACTCACTCTGGGCCTCCTTGAACCTCTGTTTCTTCATCTGTGATCTGTGCACTGGGGTCAGTGTGCCTCTGAAAATGTGCTAGAAAAGCACTGACTAGTTTCCAGAAGTGTACAGGCATATACTCACACACACAGACACACATACATGCATGCACACCTGCACGCATGCACACACGAACACGTGCACACACAGACACACACACATGCACGCACACCTGCACACACGAACACGTGCACACACAACACACACGCACACACATCATGCACACATGTGCACACACACACACATGCACTCCAGAGGCCATGGGCTCCGGGAAGCCCGTCATGGATTCCAGGTTGAAAACCTTTAGAGGTTTTAGACCATGTTTTGCACGTGGCGGTCACATGCTGTGAAATTCACTCAGTGGGTCGCCACCAGCACTCAGCTTCTTCGGCATCAGTGGTCGGGGCATGGACTTGGAATACTGTGATGCTGAATAGTTTGCCTTGGAAACGAACAGAGATCATCCTGTCGTTTCTGAGTTTGCACCCAAGAACTGCATTGACTCTAGACTCTTGTTGACTGTGAGGGCTACTTCATTTCTTCTAAGAGATTCTTGCCCACAGTAGTAGTAGATATAATGGTCATCTGAATTAAATTCACCCATTCCTGTCCATTTAGTTCACTGATTTCTAAAATGTCAATGTTCACTCTTGCCATCTCCTGTTTGACCACTTCCAATTTACCTTGATTCATGGACTGTAACATTCGAGGTTCCTATGCAATATTATTCTTTACAGCATCCAACTTTACTTTCACCAACAGCCATATCCACAACTGAGCATTACTTGGACAGCAAGGAGATCAAACCAGTCAATCCTAAAGGAAATCAACCCTAAATATTCATTGGAAGGACTGATGCTGAAGCTGAAACTCTAATACTTTGGCCACCTGCTATAAAGAGCTGACTCATTGGAAAAGACCCTGATGCAGGGAAAGATTGAGGGCAGGAGGAGAAGGGGACAACAGAGGATGAGATGGTTGGATGGCATCACCGACACAATGGACATGAGTTTGAGCAAACTCTGGGCAACAGTGAAGGGCAGGGAAGCCTGGCATGCTGCAGTTCATAGAGTCGCAAAGAGTTGGATGTGACTTGGCGACTGAGCAGTAACAACACCAGCGTTCTTTATAAAAGGAACAAGATGGAATGGAGTGGAAATGGCATTGTTTATTTATTTATTTGGCTATGCCAGGTCTTGGGTATAGCACACAGGATCTAGTCCTTTGACCAGGGATCGAACCGGTGCCCCCTGCATTGTGAGCTCCGAATCTTAGCCACTGGACCACCAGGGAAACCCTGGAAATTGTATTGCTTCATCACCCTTTCATTTCAGGGCTACATCCAAGCTCCCAGACTCTAACCATGCCTCTCTTTCCCTCCTCTCTCCCCTCCTTCCTGCAGAAACATTAGCCAGAGGGCCCCTCCCAACTCTCTGCTAATGACACTAATTAGCAAACCCACTTTCACCTGGTGGGCAGCTTGGCATCTGGAGACTTTCAACACCAGAACTTCCTCCTCATCCTGCCAGGGCTGGAAGAATTGAGCATCTCAAAGAGGGCAGGTGCCAATCTCCCTTGGCAAGCCATGGCATTTCTCTACTTTTGTCAAAACTGTAGCAAAATCCAGCTCAGTTTCTTGAGCTCTTCTGAAACTCAGAAAAGAAAAAATAAGGATTCCATATTCCACTCCTGAACTTGCTGTACTGCGTTTCTTCTGTTATATTTGTCTGTTTCTGCACTAAAACACACAGAGGTTTAGTTATTCTACTTCAATAGGAGTATTAGTAGATTTAGTTATTCTACATCAATAAATACATGTTCTTCCCCAGCACTGGTTGTTTCCAAATGACAAAGTACTCAGGGCTGGTGCACTGGGATGACCCTGAGGGATGGGAAGGGAGGGAGGTGGGAGGGGGGATCAGGATGGGGAACACATGTACACCCATGGCTGATTCATGTGAATGTGTGGCAAAAACCACTGCAATATTGTAAGTAATTAACCTCCAATTAAAAGAAATTAATTAATTAAAATTTTTTTAATTTTATATTTTTATTGTGAAATAGTACATACAGAGAAGTGTATACAATACATGTGTGCCTTTTAAAGACTGCTTGTCCTCATCTCAGATTAAGAAACAGAACATTCACCAGAAACTGAGAAGCTGCCTGCATGCCCTCTGTGGTCACATCTAATTATCCATCAATCCCTCCATCTGTCCATCCATCCATCCATCCATCCGTCTGTCCATCTGTCCAACCATCCATCCATCTGTTTGTCCATCCATCCATCCATCTGTCCATCCATCCATCTGTCTGTCCACTCACCCATCCATCCATCCGTCTGTCCGTCCATCCATCCATCCGTCTGTCCGTCCATCCATCCATCCGTCTGTCCACCCATCCATCCATCCGTCTGTCCGTCCATCCATCCATCTGTCTGTCCATCCGTCCATCTGTCCAGCACATCCCTGAGCCCTTGCCATGTACCAGGTATTGTTCTGTGTGTCTGGGATCCACAGTGAACAGAACGTGAAAGCCCCATCCTGTAGTCAGATGTGGCCCTGCCGGTAAAAAGCCTTGTGATGGTCCTTGCTGCCCTTCCGTGTCTGTGTGACCGATCACATCCCTGAACCACATACTGTGCGGGTTTGTGGGTTTGGGGCTCTCAGGTCAGTGAGCCTGTGTACCTGTCCCTCGCTGGCCTCACCTGTGAGAGGCGGCCTGTCATGTTTGTGGGTGTCGCTCAGTGGCGTTCACACCTGTGACCATAAATACCCCATCCATTTCTCCATCGCACCATGGGGGTACATCCTGCTGTGGATGGACAAGGGGTGGTTTCTGATCTGTGGCTGTAGCAGAAAACACCGCCATGAGCCTGACTGTCAGTGTCCCTGGGTCCCAGGAACGGCATTGCTCTGACTCAGGACACACCAGCTCAGCCTCGCAGGTAACAACGTCTCAGATCCAGTCCATCCACGGTCACCAGGGAGGTCCCTGACTGTGGTGAGGTCAAGTATTTTCACAGGCTGGTATCCTGTTCTACTGGCTCTTTTTGAAATCTCTCCCCGTGTCTCCCAGGCTCTGGCCTTTCCTTCTGACTTCTGAGCGTTCTTTATAGTGACTGTTATTGAGGGATGCAGTTTTGTCCCCCAGGGGGACATTTGGCTCCTGCTGGCTGGGATCCCTGTGCTCTTCCCCTAGGGTGTGCAGGTTGCAGCTCTTCTCGTGAATATCTCAGGGTGGCTGCTGGGTGAGTGGGTGGCTCCAGCGAGCCCTTCCCCGGGAGGTGTCCAAGCCTGAGGTTGACCTTGGGTCACCCCAAGGCAGGGTTCCTCCTCATAATGTCTTCCTTGGGCTGGGTTCTTACCCTTGATGGTGGAGGGAGAGGCCAGGCTCATTGCCATGTAGAGATGTCCTTCCCCTGCTCAGACCTGCTCAGCCTGCCCAGGCCACCTGTCATCTGTCCCTCAGGGCAGTAAGGACCTGCCCAGGTGTCACTGCTTGCACACCAGGGTCCTCCTTACCAGGGTGTCTGCCCACCGCAGTCTGCTGTGCCCACCATCAGAGGAGGGTTGGCACCTGTGGATTACCTGTGGATGGGGCTTGTGCTGCCAGTGTCAGCTCTGGAGGGATCTGTGAACACTCCCAGGACTCCACAGTGGGGGGGTTCATGAGACTTTGAATCAGAGATGCCAAGTGGTGGGGAAAGGCACACTCCTGCTGCTGTCAATCAAACCATACTTGGAACGAGATGCGGGAGTTGAGTAGTCTGAGATGTCCTGTCACAGACCTTTTGGTAAACGGGAGAAGTTTTCTCTGAAACATGGATTTTCTCATGTCATTCTGCTTGATAGACAAAGTTCATGAGGCATGAGAGAGGGGCTATGGCAGGAACAATGGATGTCAAGTCCATGGAGAGTCTGGTGGGGGAGGGGCAGCAGAAAGGATCAGGATTGGCAGGTGCAGGGAGGAGGCGGTCAGCATGGGGGACCCTGTGTGCTGGGAGGGCTTCTGGGCCCCAGGAGTAAGATGTGTGGGTACTGATCCGGGGTAGGGGAGGAGAGGGCTTCCGGTACCAGGGCAGGTGACTCAGCTCCGTTTCAGGGATCATTTGCGACCCCTGTTTCCTGGGCCGAGTTCCATGGGTGTAGAGTGAACTGTGCTTTTGAGAAAAGGCAACAGTGCCTTAGTGTTTTCTTTTACACCTTGGAGTCATTAACTGTAAATTCGCTCCCAACAGCAATTAGTTCCATGTTAATGGAGGAAGTGCTAATTTCTGTACTGTATAAAATGCCACCCAATTCAATTCTGTGCAAATGAGTAAAAACAGACAGCAGGGTTGAGCTCTCAGCCTTTGTGGCTGCATTGTTCTGGTCTTCCGTGGCCAACTCCACCAGTCATTGCCCCTGGGAAGCGGGCACTGGGCCTGGGGGAGCCCTGGAATCTGTCCACCCAACCAGTGGGTCTGGGAGTCCAGGCTGTGTGTTCGATATGCCCCCAGGGGCTCCTGGGAGCAGTGGCTTTAGTGAATGGTGTAGGGGGGTGCAGGATCCTGAGAGGAGCCATTGCCAGCTGGGACCCTCCCTCCAACCCCCTTCACACTGTCTCAGTCACCTGGGCTTCCTTAACCCGATACCACAACTGGGCGGCTTGGACAGCGATGTTGGCTGCTCACAGCAGGGTGGAGGTCAGAGGTTAAGGTGCCCACTGCCTGGGTGTCTGGCGGGGGCTGCTCCAGCCTGCTGCGTTCTCCTGAGGCCTCCCTGTGGGGGCCCAGATGGGTCCCATCAGGGCCCTGTCCGCCTTTTACCAGCCTCTTGCTTGCCGTGCCTTCACACACGCCTTCACACATGGTAGGCTCGGGGAGCAGGGCCTCAAGAAGTGACTTTCAGGGCACACAACTCAGCCAACAGCACTTGCCTTGCCTCGGGGGGCTCCCAGGACTTCCTTTCTTTCTCATCTGGCTGCTTTAGAGTCTTATCTTGGGACGCAGGGCTGGGATCTCTGAGGGGTAGTATCTCCCAGGCTCCTTGTGTTTTGCTCAATTTCTCAGATTTGTGTAGGTGTCCTAACAGAAGCAGAAGATATTAAGAAGAGGTGGCAAGAATACACAGAAGAAATATACAAAAAAGATCTTCATGACTCAGATAACCACAATGGTGCGATCACTCACCGACAGCCAGACATCCTGGAATGCGAAGTCAAGTGGGTCTTAGGAAGCATAACTATTAACAAAGCTAGTGAAGGTGATGGAATTCCAGTTGAGTTATTTCAAATCCTAAAATATGATGCTGTGAAAGTGCCACACTCAATACGCCAACAAATTTGGAAAACTCAGCAGTGGCCATAGGACTGGAAAAGGTCAGTTTTCATTCCAATTCCAAAGAAAGACAATGCCAAAGAATGTTCAAAGTACTGTACAATTCCACTCATCTCACATGCTAGCAAAGTAATCTCAAAATTCCCAAGCCAGGCTTCAAAGTACGTGAACCAGATCTTCAACCTGAATTTAGAAATGGCAGGAGAATCCCAGGGATGGGTGAGCCTGGTGGGCTGCCATCTATGGGGTCGCACAGAGTCGGACACGACTGAAGTGACTTAGCAGCAGCAGCAGCAGAACCAGAGATCAAATTGTCAACATCCATTGGATCGTCGCAAAAGAAAGTTCCAAAAAAACAGCTACTTCTGCTTTATTGACTATGCCAAACCTTTGACTGTGTGGATCACAGCAAACTGTGGAAAATTCTTAAGGAAATGGGAATACCAGACCACCTGACCTGCCTCCTGAGAAATCTGTATGCAGGTCAAGAAGCAACAGTTAGAACTGGACATGGAACAACAGACTGGTTCCAAATTGGGAAAGGAGTATGATAAGGCTGTATATTGTCACCCTGCTTATTTAACTTATATGCAGAGTACATCATGTGAAATGTCAGGCTGGATGAAGCACAAGCTGGAATCAAGTTTGCCAGGAGAAATATCAGTAACGTCAGATATGCAGATGATACTACCCTTATGGTAAAAAGCTGGACTGATGCTGAAGCTGAAACTCCAATACTTTGGCAACCTGACGCAAAGAGCTGACTCATTGGAAGGGACCCTGATTCTGGGAAAGATTGAAAGCAGGAGAAGGGGATGATAGAGGATGAGATGGTTGAATGGCATCACCGACTCAATGAACATGAGTTTGAGTAAGCTCTGGGAGTTGGTGATGGACAGGGAAGCCTAGTGTGCTGCAGTCCATGGGGTCACAAAGAGTTGGACACGACTGAGGACTGAACTGCACTGAACTGTGTAAGCATCAGTCCCTCTAGGAGCAATGATTCAGCCCTGAAGGGCCTCTGAATGCACAGGAGTACTGTGTGGGTGGTGGGGATTTGGGTGTGAGGTGAAGACCCGGCCCCACTGAAAGGGGACACTTCCTCTTAGCCCCCTGGGTGGCTGTGGTCACAGGGGATACAAGTTTCAGTCCAGCAAGCCCAATCTCATGGCACCTTCATTTATTTAGTTCAGTTAAGTTCAGTTGCTCAGTCGTGTCCAACTCTTTGCAACCCCATGGACTGAAGCACACTAGGCTTCCCTGACCATCACCAACTCCCAGAATTTACTCAAATTCATGTCCATTGAGTCAGCAATGCCATCCAACCATATCATCCTCTGTCGTCTCCTTCTCCTCTCGCCTTCAATCTTTTCCAACATCAGGGTCTTTTCCAATGAGTCAGTTCTTCCCATCAGGTGGCTAAAGGATTGGAGTTTCATCTTCAGCATCAGTCCTTCCAATGAATATTCAGGACTGCTTTCCTTTAGGATTGACTGGTTGGATCTCCTTGCAGTCCAAGGGACTCTCAAGAGTCTTCTCTAATACCATGGTTCAAAAGCATCAATTCTTTGATGGTCAGCTTTTTTTATGGTCCAACTCTCACATTCATACATACTACTGGGAAAACCACAGCTTTGACTAGACAGATCTTTGTTGGCAAAGTGATGTCTCTGCTTTTAAATGCTGTCCACGTTGGTCATAGCTTTTCATCCAAGGAGCAAGCATCTTTTAATTTCATGGCTAAAGTCACCATGTGCAGTGATTTTCAAGCCTCCCAAAATAAAGTCTGTCACTGTTTCCATTGTTTCCGCATCTATTTGCCATGAAGTGATGGGACCAGATGCCATGAACTTAGTTTTCTTAATCTTGAGTTTTAAGCCAAATTTTCCACTCTCCTCTTTCACTTTCATCAAGAGGCTCTTTAGTTCTTCACTTTCTGCCATAAGGATGGTGTCACTTGCGTATCTGAGGTTATAGATATTTCTCGTGGCAATCTTGATTCCAGCTTGTGCTTCACCCAGCCTGGCATTTTGCATGATGTACTCCGCATATAAGTTAAATAAGCAGGGTGACAATATTCCTTTCCTTGACGTATTCCTTTCCTAATTTGGACCCAGTCTGCTGTTCCATGTCCAGTTCTAACTGTTGCTTCCTGACCTGCATACAGATTTCTCAGGAGGCAGGTCAGATGGTCTGGTATTTCCATCTCTTTAAGAATTTTCCACAGTTTGTTGTGATCCACACAGTCAAAGGCTTTGGCGTAGTTAATAAAGCAGCAGCAGCTGTTTTTCTGGAACTCTCTTGCTTTTGTGATGATCCAGCGGATGTTGGTGATTTGATCTCTGGTTCCTCTGCCTTTTCTAAATCCAGCTTGAACATCTGGAAGTTCACTGTTTGCTGCTTCAGCGCCGCGCAGCCACCACTCCAGTAGCAAACTTCCAAATGTTCAAACACAGTCCACTGGAGAAGGGAATCCCACACCACTTCAGTATTCTTGCCTTGAGAACAAGGCCAGATAGGACATTGAAAGAAGAATTCCCTAGGTCGGCAGGTCCCAATATGCTACTAGAGATCAATGGAGAAATAACTCCAGAAAGAATGAAGAGATGGAGCCAAAGCAAAAAGAACACGCAGCTGTGGATGTGACTGGTGATGGAAGTGAAGTTTGATGCTGTAAAGAGCAATATTGCATAGGAATGTTAGGCCCATGAATCAAGGCAAATTGGAAGTGGTCAAACAGGAGATGGCAAGAGTGAACATCAACATTTTGGGAATCAGTGAACTAAAATAGACTGGAATGGGTGAATTTAATTCAGGTGACCATTATATCTACTACTGTGGGCAAGAATCCCTTAGAAGAAATGGAGTAGCCATCATAGTCAACAGAAGGGTCTGAAATGCAGTACTTGGGTGCAATCTCAAAAACGACAGAATGATCTCTGTTCGTTTCCAAGGCAAACCATTCAATGTCACAGTAATCCAAGTCTATGTCCTGCTGGAGCAGAGGCTGCACAGTGTGCTGGAGGGGCGACTGTGAGGAGATGCCCCACATCCAAGGGCGGAGAAGCCTCAGCAAAGACAGTAGGCGCTGGAGCGATCCTGGGTCAGGATTTATTAGCTTATATTAAAAAATATGATGCAGAGCCAGTACACCACATCTGTGAATCAGCTGTCTGGCTACCGGTTTGAGACTCCTGCCAGCGTCTTCCTGGCTCTCTGCTTTGCCAAAGTGGCCAACAATTAATTCACATTTTGCTAGTCCACTGTCCTCCGTTTTAGCATCCCTGCAAATGATGTTGACCATTTTGTTATGTTTTCAGTATCCTTGGATGTGAATTAGCTCCAGCGATGGGGGCTTATTTTAAGGATAACAGAGGAAAGAAGGTGACAGAGCCTCCAGGAATCCAGGGTAGAAACCTTGACTGTGTTATGTCCTGCCATGAGGCAGAGCTCTGCCTTGCAGCGAGGGTCTGTCAGTGAGGCTGACCCCGCTGATACCGCCTCCATGGTTGTGCGCTCTCCCTGGACACCTCCCACTCAAATGTTAGTTCATACTTTCCTCACTTACTTGTAACTTCAACAAGTACCAGCCTGTCCTGTCTCTGTCCCTGCAAGCCCCAAATTTAACGCAAGGCTCATCTCTTTACTGTCTTTCGAGTTTCAGCTGTCACTACTAAATATTCTATATGCTTGATGTTTATTAGTTTGTAATTTTTAAGTAAAGGATTTTTCTCTGGTAGGACAGTCCACAGGCCACTGGCAGGCATGAAGACAAGCTGTGCTGGTCAGGGGTCCACTCTAGTCCAGGCGACTGGAAGAGAAGGGCCAGGGTCAAGAGTGCTGAAGTAGTGGCCTACGTGGCCCGGCTTGAGGCCAGAGCATCCTTCGGTAGGCCATGGCTATAGGCAACTGTCTAATAGGTAATCTTTACAGTTCATGCAGCTTGTCAGAACATTGGTTTTATGAGGAGCTATTGGCTCAGGAAAAAACTTTCATCCTAGAAGTAGAGAGCACCGGAGCAGATGTTGGTGACGTTCTACTCAGAAGTGATGTTTACCCAGGAGTTCTATCAGTCTGAAATCCCATCGCATCCCACTTCAACTAGAGTAACGTGTTTGCAAATTCTGCATTTTGCTTTTGTATTTTTGAAAGTGGAGTAACTAAATTCACTTAAGTGACCAAGATAACCGGTTGCTAGAATTAGAAGGAACTTTACCGTAATTCCTCATTTGTTCTGCTCTGACGCCTCTTGGTCTCCGATCCTGAGTGACTTCATCCTGACATGGCCTCTCTCCCCGGGCTCAGGGACTCTTGAACAGTCAGCCCTCCTGGGTCTGGCAGCAGAAGGTTGTTAGTAGGGGTCTGGTGCACACATTTTAATTATCTACTTGAACCTTCTCATGTTCCATTTCAAAGGGGTCCCAAGGAAGTGAAGCAGTTTTAAAACACAGAAGATGGTTTTCAAAATTTCTGCAGCCAGCCACAAAGGCATAACTGGTAGGAAACCTGTGCTGTCTCTTCTTTTTGCCAAAGGAGCTAGAAAGTTGGACAAAATATTAACAACAACTGGACTTGGAGAAAGTAAGTTACTCCCAAGAAGGTATCTCTAGGTAGTCATTTTTTAAGGCTTGTTGATTAAGGGAAAGACTCTGGATCGGGCCCTGCAGTGGGTGTGGGGTGCTATGATTGGCCTCAATCCACAGATGTCCCTTCCTGTGGATTCTCTGATAGCCAGGGTACTCTTAATTAGGAGTAGGAGGACAGAAAGGCAGGCACCAACCAGGATAAAGGCAGAAGCAGACAGACACAGGCGGTGCAGGACTGCAATCCCCTTGAGAAAGGGAACAGACACCTAGTTAACTCCATACTGTTGTCTTTCCTGGGGGGCAGTGATCCCTCTGCAGGTGGGGAGGCGGGTGGGAGCTGCATGTGGCCATCTGCATTTGGGATGGTGGAAGTGAGAGCCTGGGAGGAGGAAGGTCTGAGAGAAGAAGGTCAGTGTCTGCATCAGGTCCGCTGAGCTTTGACTCAAACTGAGTTTGCGCACATGTCGGAGAAATTCCATGACGTGAGTTGGCAGCTGAACAGTTCTCCGAACTTGCGCCAGGCAGAGAGATGTGTGAACTCCATCACACCAGTGAGACAGCTCAGGGAACACTTGGGCAATGGATAAAGTACATCAGGGTCGTGTAGGGATAAATCGGCCAGGAGAAAAGTCTGCTTAGATCCATCCCAAGGACTTAAACCTCAAAAGAAGCGATGTCATCTAAATCAAGAACACCTTACCTGATACAAATGGTATTCATTTTATGTTATATTTGCAGGAAATATTGCTCCAATAGGTCTTTAAAAAATTTCTGGTACAGTACAGGAAGATGCAGAAACATATGGTGACATTTAGGGGGAAAAAATCAATGCTGAAGCTGCTGGTCCTCAGACCACCTGTGGAGCCAGGTTCCCGTGATGTAATCTCATCCACATTGAGTAATAAAATGAGAAGCTGTTGTAATTTTAATTTCTTCAGTTCCAAATGTGTATAGTCGTTAGATAGTAAGCTGGACTTTTCCCTGGGAGGACCCTTTCTAATATATATTTTATTATTTTTACATACCTTAATCTTTGAGGTCTGATCTTTCTATAATGTTCTTACTGGACCAATGTTGCTTCTGTCTGCTTCCTCTTTTATCTTGGTCATTGCCTGCCTTTCTGTCCTCCTACTGATTACTCCGGGCTTCCCTGGTGGCTCAGCTGGTAAAGAATCTGCTTGCAGTGTGGGAGACCTGGGTTCGACACCTGAGTTGGGAAGATCCCTTGGAGAAGGAAACAGCTACGCACTCCAGTATTCTGCCTTGGAAAATCCTATGGAATACATAGTCCATGGGGTGGCAAAAAGTCAGACACAACTGAGCACCTTTCACTTTCACCAAAAGCACCAGGTCATGCTGCTAGTCAGAATACCCTGGCTATCAGAGTATCCACGGGAAGGGACATCTGTTCAGAGTCTGACCAATCAGAGCACCCCACACCCTACCACAGGGACTGATCCAGAGATGAGGCCTGGAGTCCTTCCCTTAATCAGTGAGCCTCAAAAAATCACCACCTAGAGATATCTTCTCTGGAGTAACTTACTTTCTTCAGCCTTTTTTCTTTTTTTTTTTGATTGTGCTGGATCTTTGTTGATGTTCTAGGGCTTTCTTTAGTTGTGACCAGTGGGAGCAGCTCTCTAGCTGCAGTGGGCAGGCTTCTCATTGCAGTGGCGTCTCTTGTTTTGGAGCGTGAGCTCCAGGATGCTCAGGTTTAACTACTGCAGCACTCAGGTCTAGTTGCCCCTCAGCATGTAGAATCTTCTGGGACTGGGCATAGAACAGAGTTTGCCAAGAGAACATACTGGTCGTAGCAAACAGCCTCTTCCAACAACAGACGAGACTACTCTACACATGGACATCACCAGATGGGCAACACTGAAATCAGATTGATTATATTTCTTGCAGCCAAAGTTGGAGAAGCTCTATACAGTCAGCAAAAACAATACCAGGAGCTGACTGTGGCTCAGATCATGAACTCCTTATTGCCAAATTCAGACTTAAATTGAAGAAAATAGGGAAAACCACTAGACCATTCAGGTATGACCTTAATCAAATCCCTTATGAATTTACAGTGGAAGTGACAAATAGATCCAAGGGATTACATCTGATTGAGTGCCTGAAGAACTATGAATGGAGTTTCATAACCTTGTACAGGAGGCAGGGATCAAAATCATCCCCAAGAAAAAGAAATACAAAAAGGCAAAATGGTTGTCTGAGGAGGTCTTACAAATAGCTGAGAAGGGTGGGATGATTTGAGAGAATAACATTGAAACACGTATATTAACATATGTGAAACAGATCGCCAGTCCAGATTTGATGCATGAGGCAGAGTGCTCAGGGCTGGTGCACTGGGATGACCCTGAGAGATGGGATGGGGAGGGAGGTGGGTGGGAGGGTCAGGATGGGGAACACATGTACACCCATGGCTGATTCATGTGAATGTATGGCAAAACCACCACAATATTATAAAATAATTAGCCTCCAATTAAATAAAAAAGAAAAAAAAAAACCAAATAGCTGAGAAAAGAAGAGAAGCGAAAAGCAAAGGAGAAAAGGAAAGATATACCCATCTGGATACAGACTTTCAAAGAATAGCAAGGAGAAATGAGAAGGCCTTTCTCAGTGATCAGTGCAAAGAAATAGAGCAAAACAATAGAATGGGAAAGACTAGAGACCTCTTCAAGAAAATTAGAGATACCAAGGGAATATTTCATGCAAAGATGGGCTCAATAAAGGACAGAAATGGTATGGACCTAACAGAAGCAAAACATATTAAGAAGAAGTGGCAAGAATACACAGAAGAACGGTACAAAAAAGATCTTCATGACCCAGATAACCACAGTGGTGTGATCACTCACCTAGAGCCAGACATCCTGGAGTGCGAAGTCAGGTGGGCCTTAGAAAGCATCACTACGAACAAAGCTAGTGGAGGGGAAGGAATTCCAGTTGAGCTATTTGAAATCCTAAAAGATGATGCTGTGAAAGCGCCACATTCAATATGCCAACAAATTTGGAAACTCCGCAGTGGCCACAGGACTGGAAAATGTCAGTTTTCATTCCAATTCCAAAGAAAGGCAATGCCAAAGAATGTTCAAATTACCGCACAATTCCACTTATCTCACATACTAGCAAAGCAATGCTCAAAATTCCCCAAGCCAGGCTTCAACAGTACATGAACCAAAATCTTCCAGGTGTCTAAGATGGATTTAGAAAAGGCAGAGGAACCAGAGATCAAATTGCCAACATCTGTTGAATTATTGAAAAAAAAAAAAAAGACAGTTCCAGAAAAACATCTATTTCCGCTTTATTGACAATGCCAAAGCCTTTCACTGTGTGGATCACAACAAACCATGGAAAATTCTTCAAGAGATGGGAATACCAAACCACCTTACCTGCTTTCTGAGAAATCTGTATGCAGGTCAAGAAGAAACAGTTAGAGCTGGACATGGAACAACAGACTGGTTCCAAATTGGGAAAGGAGTACAACAAGGCTGTATATTGTCACCCTGCTTATTTAACTTATATACAGAGTACCTCATATGAAATCCTGGCCTTGATGAAGCACAAGCTGGAATCAAGATTGCTGGTAAAATAGCAATAATCTCAAATATGCAGATGACACCACTCTTACGGCAGAAAGTGAAGAAGAACTAAAGAGCCTCTTGATGAAAATGAAAGAGGAAAGTGAAAAAGCTGGCTTAAAACTCAACATTCAGAAAACTGAGATCATGGCATCCGATCCCATCACTTCATGGCAAATAGATGGGAAAACAATGGAAACAGTGGCAGACTTTATTTTTTTTTTTGGGGGGGGGGTCAAAAATCAGTGCACATGGTGACTCCAGCCATGAAATTAAAAGACGCTTGCTCCTTGGAAGAATAGCTATGACCAACCTGGACAGCATGTTAAAAATCAGAGACATCACTTTGTCAAAAAAAGATCTGTCTAGTCAAAGCTATGGTTTTTCCAGTAGTCATGTATGGGTGTGAGAGTTGGACCATAAAGAAAGCTGACCATCAAAGAATTGATGCTTTTGAACCATGGTGTTAGAGAAGACTCTTGAGAGTCCCTTGGACTGCAAGGAGATCCAACCAGTCAATCCTAAAGGAAAGCAGTCCTGAACATTCATTGGAAGGACTGATGCTGAAGATGAAACTCCAATCCTTTGGCAACCTGATGGGGAGAACTGATTCATTGGAAAAGACCCTGATGTTGGGAAAGATTGAAGGCAGGAGGAGAAGGAGATGACAGAGGATGAGATAGTTGGATGGCATCACCAACTCAATGGCGGTGAGTTTGAGCAAGCTCTGGGATTTGGTGATAGACAGGGAAGCCTGGCATGCTGCAGTCCATGGGGTTTCAAAGAAGTGGACCCAACTGAGCAACTGAGCTGAAATGAACTGGCACCTGATCTTGGCATAACTCTGACCCCGCAGGATAGTGTCTTCCTGTCTGGCACCTCTGGCCTGTCCTCTCCTGCGCCCAGGTTTTCTCAGCTCTGGCTCTTCAGCTGTGCTTTTCCTCCTCCTTGGTGTTCTCCAAGTGGCAGTTGGTCGCCCACCTTGGTGGCCTGGCTCGTGCCTGGGTGTTCCCGTGGCTGGTCTTACTCTGACCATGACGAAGGGGTGGCCCTGTTGTGTGGTCACAGGGAGACTAGGTGTGTCTTCTCCTGACTCTGGGCCCGGCATGTGGAGAGGCTGCTGCTGCTTCTGCTGCTAAGTCACTTCAGTCGTGTTCAACTCTTTGTGACCCCACAGACGGCAGCCCACCAGGCACCCCCATCCCTGGGATTCTCCAGGCAAGATCACTGGAGTGGGTTGCCATTTCCTTCTCCAATGCATGAAAGTGAAAAGTGAAAGTGAAGTTGTTCAGTCGTGTCCGACTCTTCATGACCTCATGGACTGCAGCCTACCAGGCTCCTCCGTCCATAGGATTTTCCAGGCAAGAGTACTGGAGTGGGGTGCCATTGCCTTCTCCGGGAGAAGCTAGGTGGTGGTTATTGAATCTCTGGGAGAATGATTTGCCTCTCGCCGCCCCCTTCCCTGCACCTCTGCAATGTAGCTGGTCAGTCCCCGCTCCACAAAGCTAATCTGCCTCTGGGGTGGGGGGATGGGCCCTTGATCAGAGGCTTAACTCTCCCCCACCTGCCTCTGCATCTGCCACCCAGACAAGGGGAAAACACAGCTCCTTTTGAAGACAGGAAAGAGACCAGAAAAACCAAATGTACCCACGAAAGAGACACCTGGGAGGGGAGGCAAGGTGGAGTGCTCATCAGGGTCTTAAGGAAAAAATGAGTGGAAATCCTGGAAGAAAGTCAGAGCCAGAGCCGCCTCCAGCCACTTCCCAATCCATGCAAACATCCCCCACTGCACCTGCCTCAACATTTCCCAGAAGAGTGTTCCCTCCTCAGACCCTTGTCCACAGGTCTTTTGTCTGGGAGGATGCCTGCCCTGCTGAACACTGCATTAGGCAGGAGATTGAGTCACTGTCCACTCAGCACACTCCAGGCACCTGAATGACCGGAAAATCAAGATTCACTGGGAAACCAGCATCTTACTCCACCGGGGGATGTCGACTGTGCCCAGGAGAACTACAGGGGCAGGGCTTCCCCTGGTTGCCTGCTGGCTCAGATGGTAAAGAATCAACAAAGGGGTGTCCCTGGACACCTCCCTGGATGACTAGAATCAGGGCTTCAGGCCACTTTGGTTGACTTTGGAAGGTTCTGGAATTTTGTCCCCGTTACTTGTCACCATCTCATCATTCCCCTGCAGCCATGGCCATAAATCTGCTCAGTGACAAGCCCGTGAGCTCAACTCAGGGGCAACGAGGAGGTGCTGGAGGGTCTGACTTGTCAGTCATTCTCAGGGAGAAATACTGGGACGTCCTGCTGGGTGCTCACCGGGGTCAGTCCCCTTGCAGGGTGGGTGCCTGCATGTCTTCTCCAAGCAGAGCCCTCTGGGAGCCCCAACTGCAGTTCTGGGCTCCTGCCTCCACCCAAGGCTCAGACTTGCTTTTGGGTGGCCATCGTTACCCAAGTGCTCCCATGACCCCTGCACACCATCCCTGGGGGCACCCCTTCCAGGGCTGCTCATTTTATCAGGGCCCTGCTCTCCTCGCTGCTCAGTGTCAAAATCCTACAGCAGCTCAGGGGCTTCCAAGGCCATCCTGGCCTTCGGAAGTCACAGCTGCCCACCTAGGAAGCCCCGGAGCCCTATAACCTGTGATGAATAGGCATTTGGCTCTTCCCAGCAGCTCTAGAGGCAGGTTCCCCGCTGCCAGGCTCGCCTGCTCTTTGCAGATGATTCCATTTGCCACAGCAAGGGTCCTGCATTAGGAGGGCAGTGGGTGGGGGGCGGGGGCTGTGAGCCTGACTCCCGTGGCCACGTGGAGAAAGCAGCTCAGAGGGGGAGGCACCTTTCAGCCACTCCATTTACTTGGCTGCAGTTTTCTGAATCAATGCTTCAACTCATGAGTGAGAGAAAATCACACGTTCCTGCCACGCGCCAGGTGGAGGTCGGCTGCAGTCCTTTCAGAGACGGCCATTGATTTCTCTTCCGCTGTTGCCCACGAGGTGCTGTGGGTGCATCCAGAACTTGTCCTGGTTCCCCTGGGCAGCCATTACCCATCTCCAGGGGTCGCAGTGGCGGAGGGCTCGGGCATGCAGGTGCCCAGAGCTGCCCACAAAGGCAGGGCTGTGTCTTTTGTGTTTTGTTTTCATATATGTGATCCAAAGCTTAGCACAGGGTAGGTACTTGATAAATGCTTGCTCTGTGTTCATTTGATTTATTATCTGCTATATTCCAGTATAAAATGTTACTATACCACACATTTAAAAATCTGGGGCACTCTGCACAGGAAGGGGGTCCTAGGGCATGGGACCTGCTCCCTGGGGACTCATAGGAGACCATGTGTGTGTGTGCTCAGTCGCTCTGTTGTGTCGACTCTTTGCCACCTCATGGACTGTAGCCTGCCAGGCCCCTTGGCCCATGGGATTCTCCAGGCAAGAATTCTGGACTGGGTAGCTATTCCCTTCTGCAGGGGAACTTCCCCACGCAGGGATCGAACCCACATGTCTTGTGTTTCCTGTATTGGCAGGCAGATTCTTTTCCATTGAGCCACCTGGGAAGTCCCAAATTCCAAGATCCAAGTGGAAATGCCAGGGACTGAACCTGGGGCCTTACACACGGGAAGCATGCTCTCTACCACTGAGCTACATTCCCTGGAGCTGGAGGGCTTGGGAAAAGTCCAGGTGTCCACTCCCCAGGAACCAGCTTCTAGGATCAGTCAGAATGTCAAGTTTCTTTGCTTCTTGAGGACTTTAGTCATCTTTGTGGTGTGACACCATCTCACAGAGATGGGGGTCCGTGAGCAAACGTGGGCAGCTGTTAGGTGATGTTGTGGGAAACAGCTTTCTCTGGGCAAGTATGGCCAAGATTTCTAGTGGACCCAGTGCCCATCTTCCCTCCCCTTCCCTTCCCTTCCCTTCTGGGTACTCAGCCACCAGATAACAACCCTACCTCCCACAGTCTCTGGAAGCCAGGGGAGCCACGTGTGGGCTGTGAATAGAGGAAAGAGATCATTTCTAGAACGTACCAGTAAACACAGAGGCTGTGCCTACCCACGTGACCCAGTGACAACAACAACCCTTTCCTTGAGATCCTTCCAGGTGCCTGGAAATGAAATGAGAAAGAAGGAGCTGGAATAGCCATATTGGGCTGTGAGGTGGAGACTGTATTGTGAGGAGGACAGAGAAACAGGTGGTGGAAGGTGTCTGGGTCCACGTGCATGCGGGTATGGAGGAGAAATCTCTGTCTTGCTTCTGCTGCTGTGTTTGGGGCCCTCTGTTACAGCAGCCCAAGTTGTTCCTTCATTCCCAGTGCATCCAGAGCTCCTTGTCTGAGTCCCGCTCAAAGCAAGTGTTACTTTGAAAATTCTCTCTTGACTTTATTTTTGAAATTTGCTATTAGACTCTTAGTGAGAAATAACATATAAATTTCCTAATGAAAGGTTGTTGCTGAACGAAAAGACGCCGGGATTCTTGGCCTCCGGAGGAGAAGAATTCAATCTGGGGCCAGAGATGAGGCTTGATTGCTCAGAGTTTTTGTGTAATAAAGTTTTATTAAAATATAAAGGAGATATAGAAAGATTCTGACATAGGCATCAGAAGGGGGCAGAAAGAGTACCCCCCTGCTAGTCTTCAGCTGGATGTTATATAGTCACTGCTGCTGCTGCTGCTGCTAAGTTGCTTCAGTCGTGTCCGACTCTGTGCGACCCCATAGACGGAAGCTCACCAGGCTCCCCCCGTCCCTGGGATTCTCCAGGCAAGAACACTGGAGTGGGTTGCCATTTCCTTCTCCAATGCATGAAAGTGAAAAGTGAAAGTGAAGTCGCTCAGTCGTGCCCGACTCTTAGCGACCCCATGGACTGGAGCCTACCAGGATCCTCCGTCCATGGGATTTTCCAGGCAAAAGTACTGGGGTGGGGTGCCATTGCCTTCCCCGTATATAGTCACTAGCAGTCTGTTAATGAAAGAAAGGAATGTTTTAAAACTCAGAATGGCATCAGGCCCCTCATCCATAAAATGCATTTTGGGATAATCTTGGCATCAGATGATTCATCCTGGGCCATAAAACAATTGACTTGAATCTTGTAGAAGGGCAGATTACCATAGAAATAGTTTCGTTTACATAGATTAGGGGAACAATATCTGAGTGTAACATACTGGTTTGTCAAGTAGGTTCTGAGCCATTAGGCAGAACTGACTTGAAGACAGAGTCTGGGGTAAATGCATAGCACATTAACATAGCTTAAGGCCAACATTTCCATAAAAAAAATGCATTGGTTAACTCAAGGTTTGAGAATAGTTAACTTCAGGTGAAACCAGGTGTCATTATGGCAACACAGTATTTTAAGAGAAACCTCCTTTTAAATTTGTATAGAGAAGGAAGAAATATCACTAGTTTGTTTCCTCCTGCCACTTAAGAGAGATAAAAATGTCTGACACTTGCAGCCTATTTCCTCCGTTTGGAGACCCCTGGCTTTCCTGCCTGTTACCCTCTCATTAACACTCCCCTCTCAAAGAAAGCCCTCCCTTGTCACGAGTTTCCTCTCTCCCTTTCTGCTTTCTCAGTCTCTTGGCTTCTCTTTCTGAGATCTACGGGCTGACATCTGGGTCGAGGGGTTCCTGGCTCTGCGCTCGGCTGGAGGCCGCTGACTGGTCCCACCCCTCCTCTTGTTTCTTTCCCTCCCCTCTTCCCTCCTTTCTCCCCACATCGAAGCCTCACCAAGGGGAAGTGAGGAAGGTGCGGGGTGCATGGAAGGTCGCTGGAATAGGGCTCCGGCCTCTCCAGGCAGCAATGGGAATTCAGGCTGTGGGGCCTTGGGCCCCACATTGTTGAGTAAACTAGTGTGAGCTGGAATTCAGAGAATGAACCAGAAATTCCAAGGGTCATTGCTTTGATTTTTTTCTGTGTACTTTTTAGTTTTTTATAATTAGCAGTCTTGGGTCTGCTATGTCTCCTTTTGTTTTAGCATTTTGATCCAGGCTTGCTTGAATCAAAGGCACTTTTATGTTCAGTGAGTATTCCTGACTGTAAACTCACCTTCCACCTCCGTTCCCACCCTGCAGACATGCCTGCCCCTCACCATGGTCCTCATTAGATGGCTCCTCGCACCTGGTTCCAGGAACAAGTGAGGCAGCAGGAGGAAGAAAACCCCCCGCCCTGCACTGGCCACATCCCGTCCTTAGTGTGAGTGACTCTTGCCCCTTCAGCACATTTCTCCCTGTTTCATCAGCTGTACAACTTGGGCTTTCCAGGTGATGCTAGTGGGTAAAAAAAAAAAAAAAAGCAACTACCAAGGCAGGAGACATAGAGATGTGGGTTCGGTCCCTAGGTCGGGAAGATCCCCTGGAGGAGGAAATGGCAACCCATTCCAGTGCAAAATATTCTTGTCCAGGAAATCCCATGGACAGAGGAGCCTGGCAGGCTACAGTTCATGGGGTCACAGAGTCAGACACGACCGAAGTGACATAGCACGCATGTGCAAATTGTGGGTACCCCTTCCCCAGCGTCACAGACCCTGCACTTTCCTCTCAGAACAAGCAGCTCAGTAAGCACTGTGAGGTTTCTGGTGGCCGACTGGAAGTCAGTTTACTCAGACAGGGCACCCTCTTTCCACAGCTGGGAGTGCGCCTGGCGTCTCCTGGCCACGGCGTCTCCATCACCTGAGCCAAGTGCTAACGAGGAGCGAGGAAGTGGGGCAGCCCTGCAGACACCTCCAGGGCTGGTGAGTCCTGTGGCTGAGACTCCTTTGCAGCAGGTGGGCTCCGGGCACGGCCGGCTCCATCCTGGGTCAGGTCCAGGACCTAGGGGGCAGCAGCCAGGTCTCTCAGGGCTTGTTATTGGACCCTGGGACTTGGGAGGCGGCCCGTGGGTTCTGACGGCCTGCATACACTTGGCATGACCGTCCCTTTCAGTCTGCTTCAGAGAGGCAGCAGTGAGGAGAAGGCCGGCTTTAATGGGTCTCATGCTCTCAGAGCCCAGCCCTGTGGGAAGGCAAGGGGTGAGAGTCGTCCAGGCCCCACAGACCCCAGGGGCCCCAAGGTTATGGTGGCCAGCGCTGCCGCTGCTCAATCACTCAGTCGTGTTCAACTCTGTGACCCGGTGGACTGTAGCCCACCAGGCTCCTCTGTCCATGGGATTCTCCAATCAAAAATACCAGAGTGGGTTTCCTCCTCCAGGGTCTTCCTGACCCAGGGATTGAATTCGCAGTCTCTTATGTCCCCTGCATTGACAGGCGGGTTCTTTACCACCAGCAACCCCTGGGAGGCCCTGGTCAGCACTGCGGGCCCCCAAACAGCAGCAGATCCCTTGGACAAACCTGGAGAAAGGGGGAGCAAGGGCTGGAGCTGTGGAGAACTGCAGTGATGAAGGCAGGAACTGATGCATTCTGTGCTACCCCACATGGGGCCCAGGAGACTGAGATCCTGACCGGGCACCCTCCTGGAGCCCACCTGGTCAAGGCACTTCATCAGGGGAGAGCCACTGGTCCCCACCCAGACTACATCCCAGAGGCTGCGTGTCTCCTTCACCTGGGAAATAGAAAGCTCCTCATTAGGGGCCAGTTGGGTCCTCAGCCCTTGGGGGGAGCACCCCAAGGTCCTGAGCAGACATCAGGGCCACAGATCAGACTTGTTCCTTGCTCCCATCTCCTGAACTCAGAGGTGGGAGTGCTGATATTCCAGCTAGAATTCATTCAGTGGTCAGTATTACTTCAGCTGGTGATGGCAGGGGTGATGTCAAGGACAACCCCCTTCTCGCTCCAAAGACACGGATGGTGATGGCAGGGTCTCTGCCTCAAGTCACCAAGGCCCCCTCTTCCTGCAGCTCGGCAGCGTTGAGCAGTGTTTGGGCCCCAGACCGAGAGGGTCTGCCTCTGTCTGTCTGTCCATCTCTCTCTTCAGAGTTCCATCTGCATCGCTTCGGTGCCTCCTGAGTGTTGGGATGACCACAGGGAGAAAGGAAGATGCTCTATGCCAGGCCAGGGACCTCTGCTACTTCTCACTCACATGTGTGTTTAGAGTCTGCAGATACAAAGAAGCAGGAACCAAGTGGGGAGCCGGTCCTGCATGAGTGTCGGGTTCAGGGCAAGGTCTACGTCTCAGGAGCTCTGGGGCTGCAGACGGTCACCCCACATGCATCCACCTCCCTTTACCCCCAGTCTTGGTGAGGACAGGGGCATGGACTCTGTGGTCAGGGCAGCTGAGCCTTTGCCAAAGGACACACGCAGGGCTACTGACTCTTACAGATGGTCGCTTGGGGTCAGTGGCAGGTGTCTCTGGCTTCCTCAGGTCAGTGAAAAGCTGAGGGCTGGAGAAAGAGCCTGGACAGTCCCTGAGTCCTGGAGGGAGACAAAGCCTGGAAGACAGATTCTTGGAGGCGGGACCAAGGGCCTCTGGAGTTGGCAGTGGGTGACAGTCTGCCCTTCTCTGGGAGTGCTGGAAAACAGGGGCCCTCGCAGGCCTGCTCTGACTGCCCACCCTAGCAGATGTGGTCTTGTCACGTTATGCTCCTGGGCTTCCTGCCCTGTCTGCCCCTGGATTCCAATCCAGGTCCTGGTTACGGGGCCAGCAGTGAGGCTGCTGTTCCCAGTTCACCTGCAACCCCAAGGGGGTCTTCCCCTTGGAGCTGGGGGAGACGCTGAGCCAGGTGGGAAGGCTGAACCCTGCGGAGCAGGTGAGGGTGGAAGAGAAGACGCTGAGCCAGAGGAGGACTTGCATGTGGGGTCTGGGTGGGGCCCTGGGGAGAACCCAGCAGGTGCAGCCGTGAGCCGAGGGCTGGGTGAGTCTCGATGAGTCATGTCCCTTTTTGTAAGCGGTACAGTGTTGACGTGAGTCATATGCAGCCAGACCCCAGGAATAGAACCCAAGAGCCACTCTGCTCCCCACACGCTCCCTTCCAGGTCCGTCTGGGTCAAGGTCATGAACAAGAGCTACCCTACCCTGGGGCCCTTGTCCTCTGGATCTTCCCTGGCTGAGGTCAGCAAGGGACAGCAGGGTGGCTGGCTTAGGGACGAGGGTCATCTTCAGGCCTAGAATCCCATGGCTCTGACCACACCCTGCCCCCTCCTCTAGTGCTTGACAGCATCAGAAAGCCTCCCCCCTGGCAAAGCTCCACAAGGAGTTGCTCTGGGCTCAGAGTGTGAGCAGAGTTCAGCCCACTGGTAGCAGGTTAGCGTTAGCTCCAGGTGTGAACTCAGTTGGCCCCTGTGGGCTGGAGGCTGTGTTCCAGTTCCTCTGTCCCCAGCCCCTGCAACTGAGGGGTACATGCAACAGAGGGGAGGAGAGAGGGCTGTGTGCTGAGGACCGGCTCCCTGTGTAGGGCAGGGGGCACCGGGCGATCCCCACCATGGATCCCCACTCAGCATGCAGGCAGATTAGGGCTGGGACTTGGAGTTCCCAGGGGTCGGGGGCAGAGCTGTTCTCCAGGACCCAGGCCTGCAGGTCACTTTGAAGTCAGCCCATGGGGAGGCAGCCTGAAAAGTCATTTCCTGTCCATCTGTTTGGGGGAATCAGCTGAGTGGGGCCTGATTGAGATTTTTCTCCCAGTCTCTGTGCTCGTGTTATCTGTGCAAAGCTTTCCTGGAATCTCCGCCCAGCCTGTCTCTCAAGCAGACAGCCTTGTAATTACCTCCAAATTGGTGGCCGCGTGGTGTCCCCCGGGTGCTCCTGGCTCAGCCGCCAGCTGCAACCCCTTGGTTTCTGGGAACCCCCTCCCTGCTCCCAGCCACCACATTCCGGGATGCCGGATGGAGTCCACCCACCCACAGGACACACAGCAGCTTTGGAACTTGTAGCCGGCTGATGGAGTCTTCGAGAAGGGCTGCAGACTGGAGGACGGGTGTACACGCCACCTCAGGGAGTCTGTCTGGGATCAGGAGGGAGCTTAATCTGTTGCTGGTTTGGTGCTTGGGGACCGTGGGATGCCCTACAGGAATGAAAGTGGCTGCAGGAGGGTGTCTCGAGGCGGCATCACCCAGACCAACACCCCAATGATCCCACACCCAAAACGGCCACCAAAGGGTTACTCCCACAATTTGTTTTAAAAACAACACTGACACCCTCTCCCATTCGATCCAGCGTGGCCTGCCCTGCGTCTATGGAGCTCATGGCTGCACTACTGAGAGGGCTCATTTTGTTTCTTCTTTAAAATTTTATTTATTTGTTTTATTGTTGGCTGTGCTAGGTCTTCCTTGCTGCACTTGGGCTTTCTCCAGTTGCGGCAAGCGGGAGCTACTCTGGTTGCGGTGCCCCAAGTTCTCATTGCAGTGGCTTCTCTTGTTGCAGAGCTCAGGCTGTAGGTGATGCCAGCAGCTGTGATGCCCAGACTTAGCTGCTCCACGGCCTGTGGGATCTCCCTGGATCAGGGATGGAGCCCATGTCCCCTGCCTTGGTCTTAACCACTGGACCATCAGGGAACTCCTCAATTTGTTTCTTGCACACAGTCAGTTTTTCTAGAAGCTTCTCTGGACTGGCTGCATGGCAGACCCTCCTGCTGGACCCTGACTCACAGATACACTCACCTCCTGGCCCCCTGGGTGGCTCCCTCTGTGCACTGCGGCAGGGCTACCCAGCGTCATGCTGCTGGTCACTCCATGACTGGGGGACTTCTTTGGCGTGAAGGATCACCAAGGGTCTGCCCCTTCTTCTGGCTCTTTTGGGGCTCCGCCTGAGAAACATGGATCTTTCATTGCACCACCGGGATGGGAAGGCGTGGGTCCCCCAGGCCCGGCCAGAGTGCATTTGACTGATTTCCTCGTCTTGCTAAATCCAAAGGTCTGAGAGGACTTTGCCTTCACGGTTGCATTTTCTCAACTAAAAGTTGGTTTGCCATTTGGGAGAGACAGAGTTATTGGAAGCTCGAGATTCCAAGGTCCCACTGCTCTAGCAGTGTGGTTGTGAATCCAGCACGTTCTGAAGATCAGGTGTAACGTAAGTTCAGAAGGAAGCAGTCTAGAACTGGCAGATGAGTGGGCTTTGGGATGAATTCACGCTCGGAGAAGGAGGCGTGGCCGAGCTGGAAACTGGGGCCCATAGTTTACAAGCTGTGTTCACTCCCCTATGAGGCGGTGGGCGAGAGTGAGGGTGCCGGGGTCCAGCCCTGGCTGATCCAGGGAGTTCGAGGTGTAGACTGCGTCAGTGAGGGTCAGGAAACAATTGCTTAAATAAATATTATTTAAAGATATAAAGGGCTTCCCTGGTGGCTCAGAGGTTAAAGCGTCTGCCTGCAATGCAGGAGACCTGGGTTCGATCCCTGGGTCGGGAAGATTCCCTGGAGAAGGAAATGGCAACCCACTCCAGTATGTCTTGCCTGGAGAATCCCGTGGGCGGAGGAGCCTGGTGGGCTACGGTCCACGGGGTCGCAAAGAGTCGGACACGACTGAGCGACTTCACTATCACTACTATAAAGATATAAAGAATAAGAGAAATGAGGATAGCTCAGTGAGGAGATTCAGTGAAGAAAAGCAGATGAAATAAGGATAGCTCAGTGAGAACATTTAGTGGAGAGAGGAGGCTGAATAATTCAGCCAGAAGGTAAGAGAAAGAACCACATGGGGAGACTGAGTTTTGGTGAACAAAGCCCCACATTTTATTTTTCAAAGTAGTTTTTATACCTTAAGTTATGCAAGGAGGATAATGGGGGAAGGGGTAGAGTCATGCAATAAGCCAGGCTTTCTTCCTGCAAACTTATCATATGCAAAAGTTTAGGTGATTTGCATCATCTTCTGGCCCGGAGGCCTGTCAACATTTTAAGACCCTTTCTTCAGAAAACTTATTTTTCTCTAAAGGTGATTAGTCAGGTGCCACCCTCCAAAGGCATTAGAGTTGCATTTCTATAGGGCAAAGGTGTGGTGGGTTATAACAAGAGAAAGAATTAACTCAAGGGTCCAAGGTCACAAACATTAAAGCTTCTACTTACATTTCTATAAACCAATTATATCAATCAATACACTGCCAAGGACACGTAGGTAAGGGATATGGAGACAGGGATGCCAGGAGCTCTGAGGAGCTGGGAGAGGCAGAAAGGATTCTCCCCCAGAGTCTTGAGAACTAGCATGGCCCTCCTGACACCTTGATATCAGACTGCTGGCTCCAGAACCATGGGAGAAAAAATGCCTCTTGTTTTGAGCCCCCATGTTTGTAGTGATTTTTCCGGAAGTTCTGTGAAACTAATACAAGTATTCTCATTTTCACATGTATATTCTCGTCATTTCATACTCAGTGGCTCTCCCCACTTGGCCAAGCTTATTCTCTAAGGCTAATCTGAGAGCATCCTCGCGCCTCCCACAGTGACCTCACTCTTCCTGGAAATCCCAGCAGAGGGGCTCGCAGACCGACTGAATATGGAGCTCCGGGGCCCAGGCGAATGCTATCACCTGGTTCCCACCCCCCAGGAATGCTGATTGCCTTGTCTGGGGTGCTGGTCCCGCTGAGTGGGGAGCGGTGTGTCCGAAGTGGGTGGCCCTTTAGCTCAGGGCAGAAGTATAGACCCACCTTGGCACTAGTGCTGAGTAGTGTGTGTAGCTTGGCAGACAGCAAGCTTCTGGAGGAAGAGACTGAACAATGCTTTCAACAGATGCCAGGATCTGTCTTTTAAGTTTTCTGGATTTCTCTGAAACATGGCTGAGTCACCTTGACTCAAAGGTATCAAAGACTGGCCCTGCTCTTCCCTGTCTTTGAACTGTAAACGCAGTGAAACCACCCAAAGAAGCCCAGGGAATGTATTTATTGACCGGTTCTCATTTTCATGGTTGTTTCACAATGGAGGACAAGTAATGCCTGAGGTCCCAGTGTTATGGTTTGGGGCCAGGAGCAAGCATAGGTCAATGTAAGCTGACTCTTCATGCTGATTAGAGTGGAGATGGTCCACCCTGGAACCCAGACATACTCTGGGAACCTGCCTACCTCAGCCCTCAGACTGTGAGCCAGGGCTGAGGTTAGTCCTGGGACCCTGGACTCAGCCTCTGCACTTTGATGTCCTGGCTGTCTCTGGCGCTGTTTAGCCTCTAAGTCTTGTCTGACTCTTTGCGATCCCACAGACTGCAGCACACCAGGCTTCCCTGTCCTCCACTATCTCCCAGAGTTTGCTCAAACTCATGTCCATTGAGTCAGTTATGCCTTCCAACCATCTCATCCTCTCCTCTATTGCCTCTTTCTCCTCCTACCCTCAATCTTTCCCAGCATCAGGTTCGGTGAGCCAGTTCTTTGCATCAGGTGGCCAAAGGATTGGAGCTTCAGCTTCAGCGTCAGTCCTTCCAATGAATATTCAGGATTGATTTCTTTTAAGATTGACTGATTTGATCTCCTTGCAGTCCAAGGGACTCAAGAGTCTTCTCCAACACCACAGTTCAAACGCATCAGTTTTTCAGCACTTAGCATTCTTTATGGTCCAACTCTCACATCCATACATGACTACTGGAAAAACCATAGCTTTGACTATATGGACCTTTGTTGGCAGTGATGTCTCTGCTTTTTAATATGCTGCCTAGATTTGTCATAGCTTTTTCTTCCAAGGAGCAAGTGTCTTTTAATTTCATGGCTGCAGTCACCATCTGCAGTGATTTTGGAGCCCAAGAAAACAAAATCTGTCACTGTTTCCACTTTTTTTTTTTTTTCATAATCCCGCCTCTGAGGTAACGGTAGCTGCCCTCTGTACCACCCCGGCACAAAAGCCAGCAGCACCGAACGTCTCTCCTAAAACACGTGCTGTTCAGAAGGGGCAGGTTTCCCCAGCAGCTTCAGGGCCCTGGGCTACAGCCTGCTTGATGAGTTCCCTGCTATTCCCAGCAATTGGCCTTCCCAGAGGTAAACAGAAGAAGCATGTGTGCGATTGCACTGGGATTGTCCTCAAAGGCTGCTCTGCGTGGGAACATCCTCCCAGCTGGCGGCTGTTCATGGGAAAGATAAAAGCTATAAGAAGAGAATATGTCCCACATTCCAATTTTATTAATTAAAAGCATTAATGTTCTCACATTGGAATGGGTAACACAGTCACAGGGTTCAAAATCCAGAAGGCACGCTCCACAAGCTTGCAAAGGCTCGCTTGTGAAGCTGCACTGAGGAAGACCATGTGGTGCTGGAGGAGGCGCAGACCCGCAGATCGAAGGACCCGCATGGACAAAGCCACCCAGCTGATGGCTGACAACGGTTAGAGGTCAACAGAGGGAAGACGGCCTTGTCAACAAGTGATGCGGGAGGAACGGGATGAACTTGGGTGCTGAAACGGGAACTCGACCTCAGTGTGGCGCTGAATGCAAAAATTAAATCCAAACAGATCACAGATGAAATGTGAAACACAAACGATTGCACTTTTAGGATAAGAGTCTAAAATCTCTCAGAAGCTGAGTTTAGATGCAGAGTCCTTAGACTTGGGACTTCCCTAGTGGTCCAGTGGTTAAGACAGGTGAGTGGCTGCAAGGAGTTTGAAGTCGGGGAGGGAGGAGGTGCAACAAGGACCCTGGGCAGCAGGAGGACCCTTGTGGAGGGACAGAGTGGTGGCACAGAACTGAAGTCACACACACAGACACAAGTGAACTTGCAAGGAGTGATGAAGGCCTTTCCTGGAAATACATCAATGTCCATTTCTTGCCTTGATCCAGAAGCCTTATGTTTGCATTCATGGGCTTTCCAGTGGCTCAGCAGCAAAGAATCTGTCTGCCAAGCCCGAGTTGTGGGTTTCATCCCTGGTTTGGGAAGATTCCCTGAAGGAGGAAATGGCAACTTACTCCAGTATTCTTGCTTGGGAAATCCCATGGATAGCGGCTGGTGAGCTACAGTCCGTGAGGTCGCAAAGAGTGAGGTCGCAAAGAGTCAGACAGGACTTAGCGACTAAATAGCAACAACAGACCTAATACTATATACAGACAGTGCTTCCTGACCTCGGTGCTGTGGCTGGTGTTCCTGAGAGGGAGCCCCTAGCCCAGGCGTGGAGCACCAGAGTCAGGACGACATCCGTCCTACCCGAGTCTGCTTCATGTTTGTTTGTCTCCATGCTGGAGGACCCAAAGCCTTAGTTTGTGGCTTCAGCCAGAAGGATGGGAGTCGACTGTGCCCTAGATGGAAGTACTGTTCATAGAGAAGTATTTACCATCAATGAATGAGAGACAACGTTTATGTAACTCATGTAAAAATAGACTTATGCCTGAATGTGTTTCAGGGGTTGGAGGAGAATCCCTATTTAAGCTTCTTATGAGATAGCTCGGAGAAGGCAATGGCACCCCACTCCAGTACTCTTGCCTGGAAAATCCCATGGATGCAGGAACCTGGTAGGCTGCAGTGCATGGGATCACTGAGAGTTGGACATGACTGAATGACTTCACTTTCACTTTTCACTTTCATGCATTGGAGAAGGAAATGGCATCCCACTCCATTGTTCTTGCCTGGAGAATCCCAGGGACCGGGGAGCCTGGTGGCCTGCCGTCTATGGGGTCGCACAGAGTTGGACACGGCTGGAATGACTCAGCAGCAGTAGCAGCAGCATGAGATAGCTGGGCTGCAGTTCACTGGGCTTTCAGGACCATTCAGAGAACACGGTTCAGCTGTTTCATTCCCGTCAGAGAATGGCGGTTAGTGGCATAAATCAATGAGCTGCCGGGTGACCCTCTCCTGGTGGAAGGAGAAGAGTTCTTTCAATCTGGAGGCCCCGTCACAGCCTTGCTGACTTTGCTGATAATTGGTTTTTGCTCTCCCGGATATCTGCCTACTGATCTGGAACCCACCATGCACCATCCATCCGTCCAGGGTGCAGAGCGGGTAGATGGATGGCACCGAGACTGACAAGTGGGTGGGCAGCCACTGGGGTGGGTCTGTGGGCTCCAGCCTTCCAGCCACTCTCCTGGGTGACTTTTGAGCTCCCTGCCCCCTCTCGCATTGTCAGGAGCACCTCCCGCCCCCACAACTGATGTGTATCCGGGCACTGTCTGACCCTCACAGCTGGGACCACTGGGTCCTCGCACAACTCCATGAGGTGGCCGCTAGAAAGTACATCACCCAGGGTGGCATTGAGCTGGAATTTGAGCCCTGGCAGTCTGGCTGCAGAGTCCAGCCCCTGGTGGACGAGCGCTCCTTACTCAGGGACGGCAGTGAGCCTGGGGAGTGGGGGGATGCATCTGCGCCCTGGGTTCCAGAGCAGAAAAGCCCAACTCCCCGGCCCACCTCCTTTCCTACACGGAGCTCTGTGAGTGCGGCTCCCTCTGTGGGATTTTCGTTTCAATGGATTGTGGTGGACAGCGAGGATCAGATGCAACTGGCTGCCTGAAGCTTTGACACTGCCCCCTGCCCCACAACTGTGTGATGAAGCCAGGAGCTGAAATGCTGCTTCAGAGCAGTGAGCCCGACAGACAGAGACCCCGCCCTGCCCAGGCTCAGCAAATGTGTGCAGTCAGACGAGCCAGAAGCACAGGATACGCGATGTGCAGTCTCGGTGACCAGTTAATATGGGACAGGGGAAGCTTTCCTGACAAGGTAACAGGTGGACACAGACTCCAGGGAAGGGAGGGGGCACCCACCTGGGGGTGAGCCATCCTGGCTGAGAGGGCAGCCTCGCAAAGGCCCTGGGGCAGCAGTGTGCTTGAGGGCTTCAGGGGGCAGGCAAGCGAGGCTGGAGAGGAAAGTGGTCACAGAAGGTTCTGACAGTGATTGCCTCACTGCCTCCAAGAAGTTCATACCGGTGCACACCTCCACCAACAAAATCAGCTCCGTGGGTGTTGTATTTAGCTGCACTGAGCAGCTTCAGTTGCATGCAACAAACTCTGGTAAATTTTCTTTTCATTTTTATTCTGTTACAAATATTTTCTGATTTTCCTTGTTATGGCTTCTTATATACATCTATCATTTAAAAGCAGACATTAAATTTCCAAATATATGGTATTTAAAAAGTATCTTTGATATTAATCTCTCATTATGTTATTAATTTCTCATTTAAATGCTTTCTTCTCTGCAATCCCCTTCTGTGTTTTTTCAGTCCTTTAACTTTACTGAGGCTTTCAATGGCTGGGTCCAAAATCTCTCTTGATAAATGTCTCATCGCACTTGGAAACATGTGGATTATTTTCAAATTTATTTTGATATTGATCTCTAACATAATTCCACGGCAATAAGAAAACAGACTCTGTATGATTTCAATACCTTTAGACCGTGAAATTTTTGCATCTTGTTTTATGTTCCTGGGTATGTTCCAGTGTCTCTTCGTTGACCATATACGGGAACTTGAGCAGAATTTGAATCCTGCTGTTGCATAAGAATCACATAAATCTTAATTATGTTGAATTGGTTCATGGTGCTTTTCAGGTCTATTATATCCTTCTACTTTTCTGTATATTCACTCTATTAATTTTTGAGAGCTTGATATTGAAACTCCAACTAAAAATCTTAGTTTATCTACTTAAAAATAATTGTAATATATAGTGGAACTATATGTAACTTTGTTCTGTATTTTCCAGGTCTCCTGTAAATGTGTTATTATACTTTCATAATTGAAAAATAAAAAAGAAAGAGAAAAAAATGAAGACTTGTACACCCCTGAGAGGCAAAGTCTCCAAGAGGTATGAATAAGTTAAAAAGTCAGGATACCAAAAATAAGCAGCTCAGTGGGTGCTTGAGACAGGGGCTTGGGGGTACACAGGGCAACTCTTGGGTGACAGAAATGGTCTGAGCTTTGACTGTGAAGGTGACTTCATGAGTGGAGATGTCTGTCAAACACACTGATTTATACAGTTTAAATGGGTGTGGTGTTATCGCATATCAAATTACGCTTCAACAAGGGCAACAAAAATACAAAAGGAAGCAGTTCTGAGAAGTGCCTGAGCTGTGGGCAGCAGCAGCCCTGGAGGCCAAGCCAGGGCCTGGCTCCTGCCACAGCGTCTCCCGCTGATGTCTGCCCTGCAGGGAGCTTCTCCCAGGCAGGGGACTCAGGCCCTCCCAGGATGCGGCAGGGCCAGCACAGGAGGCAGACCGCCCCTCGCCTGCCTTTACCGGGGAGTCCTGCAGAGGGCATGGCCGTGTGAAGGGTGCCCAGGGCAGGGGCCGCCTCTGAGGTGCTCGTGGTCCAAGCAGGTCCAGTGCTGTCGAGGCTGCCGGCCTGGAGGGAGGGTTTGCAGGAATTGGAGGTCTAGACCCCCTGGAGATCAAGCCCTGCTTCTCCCAGCGATCACCCAGAAAGGAGGGAAGGAAAAGCACTGGTTCTGGGGGGCCCTGGGAGATGCACAGCTGGGACTGCCCCTCCCTCAAGAGTCCCCCCACTTCTGGGTGGAAACCGAGGTGTTCACCCCAACATCTGCCAGGATAGCAGGCTGGATCCCCTGAGCTCCCTCCTGCCCAGAGACGGTGAGCCAGCCCCAAGGGGCTTCTGCCGTCCACTCCAGCCCAGCGTGCTGCCCATGGCCCTCAGCCACCTGCGGCCCCCCCGGGACTGCAGGCCATCTGGTGCCAGCCTCGCCCACTCAGACTCGCGTCTCTTGTTCTCAGTCACCACCTGGGGTCTTGGCCCCATGGCACTGGGCATGTGCTGTCCACTCCACCCCAGCTTTCCAGTGACCCCTTCATGCCCACTCTGCACTGCCCCACTCTGAGGACACCAGCCCTTGCTGGCAGCCCCGGGGCTCCTCCTACACCAGGCTCTTCTAACCCCGCTTCCTCTGACCATGAATGAACCTTGGCCTCGGTCTCCCTTCAGCACCCCCAGGACTACCTCCTACAACCTTCACGTCTCGGCCCTGACCTCAGCACCGCCATCCCCTGAAATGTTTATGTCTGACATTAGTGAAATGTCAAGACCAGGAAAGTGGCGTTGGTGCAAGTGTGGACCTGTAACCACCACCACCATCCTGCTACGGAGGGGCTCTGTCAGCTCAAAGTCTTTCCTATTCTCCCCCTTCACGTCACCCTCTCTGGGATGCTCCCCACCTTGACCACACCTCCTCTGTCTCTGTCCCCTCATCTGTCATTTCAAGAACGTCCTGAAAGCAGAGTCAGGTTTGGTCCATCCAGGGAATTGTGTGCATCTTTTCTCTTTTTGATACACAGATTCTAGGTACCAGAAATGGGTTTATTCATTTGCTCACCTACTGAAGGATTTCTGGGTGGTGCCCTATTTGGGGGCATGATAAACAAAGCTGTCATAAACATTTGTGTCTGCCTTTGGTTGTGGGCACAAGTTTTCGTTTCCCAGGATAAAAATGCCACATGTGTTTTAAGGAACTGAAAACCTTCTCCGTCTCAGCTGCATCACTGTGCATCCTCGTGACAGTGTGGAAGTCTGTTCCATAATGCTTGGACACGACTGTTGTCTTACTTGGGATTGAATTGTACATACAGTTTGACAATGGCCTCATATCCCCTGATGCGATCTTATCAGCATTCTCTCATGTGTTGTATTTTTCTGCAACTCCTTTAAATTGCTGAAGAATATTCCGGCAGGTGGATCGGTAGTTTACATACGTGACCAGTCATACGTAGCTGGTTGTTACTTAAGTATGGGTTCATTTGATAGCTCCCCCTGCATGTCAGCTGCTTGTGACACGTGTCATGTGTCGGAACATGTGACAGGCCTGTTGTTGGGGGCAGGACTAAAAGTAAATCCACGGATGAACATGCTCATCACAAACCAATGAGCGCTGTGAGCAAGCTGTGTGCGGCTCTGAGGCTGCACGGTGGGCCCCCCAGGACTTAGATTCAGGGAAGGTGCCTGCTGGAATGATGTCTGGGCTGGGGTCTAGAGAAAATGTACAAGTGAGCCAGGGCAGTCGGAGGGCTGGCTGCTGCAGTCCCATCTCCACCATGTTTATTTCTGATCATGAGCTTATTCAAGGTACACTGAGCCACTGTCCCCCGGGCAGGGCGCATCTGTTCAGTACTGTTCAGACAACCCAGAAGATCGCACAGAACATCTGTGCACACCAGAGCTCTTTGCACACAGCTCTGACATTTTGCTTAGCTTCAGTTCCCGAGAGTGAAGTGGCTGGTGGCTAACTGCCGCTTGCATTTACGAGGTCTAAATACAGTTTCCACCCCAGTGGCTGTTCATTTATCTCCCAGACTCCAGCCTTGGGGGACCCTCTCTGGACCACAGTAGTACCACTGGCATCTCAGCAGACACTGGGAGCTGCCCACTCCCTGGTCTCCTGAGCTGGGCCCTCAATTTCTGAGGCCAGTGTGCAAGTTGGGGGTGGGTCAGCTCTCAGGGACAGCACCAGATTTAATTCTGCTCAAAGGGAAGCAGCCCCGCCTGAGGCCAGTGCCTGTGGTTGGCAAGGAGGGAGGAGCAAGGGGGAGAGGGTTCCCATCGAGGCGGTGGGTGAAGAGGTCTGGGGACTGGATTCCTGGGCCAAGAGGCAGAGACAGAGGTAACTTGAGCCCCTCCACTCTGCCTCCCAATGCAGAACTTCCCACTGTGGGAAAGGGGAGCTCTCGCAGGAACTGATAACTGATAAGGACAGGACTCTACAGATCCCAGGCCCTAGCTGCTGCACAAAGGGGTTGTGTTCTGAGTTTTGGGAGCGTTCATTAGATAAATGAAACAGAAGCTCACGTGGCTCTTTAAAAACGTGGCGTAGGGCAGGATTTTCAATTTTGCTCATTAGGCCAGTATATACCAGGCATTATGCTTCCCTGGTGGCTCAGATGGTAAAGAATCTGCCTGCAATGCAGGAGACCCGGGTTCGATCCCTGGGTCAGGAAGATTCCCTGGAGAAGGGAATGGCAATCCATTCCAGTATTCTTGCCTGGAGAATTCCATGGACAAAGGAGCCTGGTGGCTATAGTCTGTGGGGTGGCAAAGAGTCGGACACGACTGAGTGACTATCACTCACTCATCATCATATTGGGCATTAGTCCAGGTTCTAGAAATGATTCAACTGGAATATGAGCTTTGGGTGCTGACAGTCTAACCCTCCTTGCATTTATTTATTTTTGGGGGGAGGCTTTCTTTTAAAATTTTTGGCTGAGCTGGGTCTTCACTGCTGCCTGCAGGCTTTCTCTAGTCGTGGTGAGCAGCGGCTCCTCTCTGGTTGCGGTGTGCGGGCTTCTCTTTGCAGTGGCTTCCCCTGTTGCGGAGCACGGGCTCTAGGGTGCAGGGGCTTCAGTAGGTGCAGCATGCAGGCTCAGTTGCCCTCGACATGTGGAGTCTTCCTGGACCAGGAATCAAACCGGAGTCCCCTGCATTGGCTGGTAGTTTCTCAACCACTGGACCAGGAGACAAGTCCCCTTCTTGCTTTTAAAGCAGCGGTTCCGGTTCCTCATGGAGTCTGAGCCACGTTCATAGAAATCCCATCAGGAAAGGTCTTGGGTCTCTCCTTGTATGGTGGTCAGCTTCTCTGACCCATGTTCAGCCCAGAGCCTGAAGTTTCCAGGCTCCCCTGGCCAGATCCTCAGTCCTCAGGCAGGTGGAGGGTGGGCATCTGGTATTGAGTCCTGAGGCTGGGGACATGGTCTCTTTCCTAGGGAACACTGACCCCGCTTCTGGCAATGGCCCAGAGCTGGGCCTTCCTTGCTGGCCCTGATCTGGGGCGGGTTTCACGGCCTCGGCAGTTTTCACGCGTCATACTGACCTCACAGTGGGGCAGACAGCAGGCAGGATCCCCGGCATTCACAGAAAGACTTTCATCTCTCAATTCTGGGCATCAAACTCTCTGAGGGGCTCTGGTTCCCTCAGAAGGTGTTTCCCGATTGTGAACCTGCCTGTCCATTGACCGCCCTCTCAAAGCTGGTTCCTTTCCTCAGCACTGCCCACCCCAACAGAGTGACCAGGAGCACGTCCCTTTGATCCTCGAGGGCAGAGAGAGGACCATCTGCCATGCGTCTTATGCCGGTCCCATGGTGCATTCTTCTGGCTTAACCCTCTTCTCATCCTCTCTGAACCAGATGCTGGCTCCCCTTCGCCCGGCGTGCTCGTGCTCTCCTGCCCACCCTCGCGTCCCCTGGGGGTGTGATGGGAACAGGTGGTGACAGCAGCCCCTCTCCAGCAAGCAGCCGCGGTGTGGATCACACTTCTGCGCACATCACCCCTGGACCCCTGACCGTAGCCACAGCCCCCCGAAGCCAAGGCTGCTGCCATTCCCACTTCACAGGAATGTTCCATAATGCAAGTGGCTCATGCCTACATGGCAGGAAGGTGGTTGAGGAGCTGCCGGAGGCCGGACCTGGGTCCCAGGGTTGTGCTGCTCTCAGCTCCAGCCTGGAAATTTGAGGGCTGGGTACAGCGGGCAGTTGCCTGATATTGATACTTGTCCTATAGACACCAAGGCTGACCTTTTCTGCTGCCTACCCCCTGGTGGCTGTGGCACCAAGGTCCAGGAGTTACTGTGGGCACTAGGGTGGGCCAGGGTCTGGCTCACTGTGAGCTGGGCAAGCCTCCTCTTCTGCACTGGGGCCTCTGGGTGTCCCCTCGGGGCTGTGTTGGTATCCAGGGGGCCAAGAGCCCCGAGCAGCGCACATCCAGCCGGCATTCTCCAGGGGCCGACTGAGACCTGGCCTCTGTGGGGGGTGGGGACAAATTCACCTGTGATAGTGACTGGGCTGTGTCACCGTGTCACCTCCAGTCCTCGCAGGGAGGGCATTGTTCCTGGATGTGGACAGAAGGAGAGGAGGGTTGAGGCCTGGGAGGAGTGTGAATATGGCCTTGGAGCCTCCACAGGGCTCTCGATCTGACTGGCTTTACAAGGTCCCGAGGCCCTGGTGTTGGTAAGTTTGGGGACCCCTGCATCCTCAGCATCTCCTGGACCTGCCAGTCTTGGGGCCCCAGGCCTGTGAGGAGGCGGCAGTGACAGAGGCATAGTACCTCCTGCCCAAATGTCACACGTCAGAGTGTTCCCTGCCCATGACCCCACCTAGACATGGCCAGGCTGGCAGGCAGTGGCCCCTCCAGAGGCTGGGCATTATGACTGCCCTATTGGCACTTCTAAAGTCTGTATGTGAGGTGCTGGTGAACGAAGCTGTGCGGGGAGCACTTTCTGGAGAAAACCGCATTCCAGGCTGCATGAGTGTTTCAGATGGTCTTGCTCCTCGTCAGGAACAGCTGAAGGGCAGCCAGGTGCGGGGGCAGCTCTGGGCACTGGGCTACCTTGCTGGCCCCTGTCGCCTATGGCCTCCAGCCTGGCAGAATCGTTTAGCCATACCCAGACCATCCCAGGGGGTTCCAGCAGGGCCTCGTGTCCCAGCAACAGTGGCCCCTGTTGCCAGAGGGGAAGTGGGCTGAGTAGAGGCCTTCAGTGCGACCTTCCCGCTGCACCTACTTCCAGAGAAGCCCTGATTGCAAAGCTGGAGGGCAGCTGCTCTGGGAATTAAAACAGGGTGCTAGTTGTGCCCCCAGGACCCAGGCATTGAGAGTGAAGTGGTCAAGCTTCAAGTGTCTCCTTTTTGTGTGAGGGCAGGTGCCGAGGCTGCTCTCCTGTTCAGCTGAGGAAGAGCATGATGACAGCCGCTCTGTGGGTGCTGTGGGTATGACACAGTGTGTGCTCAGGGCTGGCTTTTCAGAGCACTCAGGTCCACTTTCTCCCTCGCCTGGTGCCAAGGGCCAGCTGGGTGCGCCTGGCAGGTGCATGCCCATACAGTGGGTCCTCTGACAGAGACAGCTCTTGTGGTTTAGAGAAGATTCCAGTGATGGATATGCCTGCTGGTCAAGCCAAAAACAATATAAAATGTTTATAGCAACTCTCCTTCCTCCTCAATTCTCTCCCCGGCCCTCTCTCTTAAAAATGTTTGCTGCTGCCAAGTCGCTTCAGTCGTGTCCGACTCTGTGCGACCCCATAGACGGCAGCCCACCAGGCTTCCCATCCCTGGGATTCTCCAGGCAAGAACACTGGAGTGGATTGCCATTTCCTTCTCCAATGCATGAAAGTGAAAAGTGAAAGTGAAGTCGCTCAGTCATGTCCGACTCCTAGCGACCCCATGGACTGCAGCCTACCAGGCCCCTCCATCCATGGGATTTTCCAGGCAAAAGTACTGGAGTGGGGTGCCATTGCCTTCTCCGCTTAAAAATGTTTAATAGACTCTTTTTAAGAGCAATTTTAGATTCACAACAAAACTGAGTGGAAGGTATGGAGGTTTCCCATAGACCCCTACCCCCACACACGCAAATTTCCCCAACATCAGCATCCTGCAAGAGTGGTGTGTTTGTCAGAAATGAAGGACCTACACTGACATATCGTTGTCAAAGTCTGTTGTTTATATTAAGGTTACCCTTGGTGTTGTGCATTCTGTGGATGTGGGCAGTTGTACGTCACCCTTCAGGATATCATGCAGAGCTGTTGCTGTTCAGTCTCAGTCGTGTCTGACTCTGTGACCCCATGGACTGCAGCACGCCAGGCTTCCCTGTCCTTCACTGTCTCCTGGAGTGTGCTCAGATTCTTGTCCATTGAGTCGGTGATGCCATCCAATCATCTCATCCTCTGCGACCACCTTCTCCTCCTGCCCTCAACCTTTCCCAGCATCAGGGTCTTTTCTAGTCAGTCGGCTCTTCTCATCAGGTGGCCAAAGGATTGGAGCTTCAGCACCAGCCCTTGCTCTAAAAACTCTCTGTACTCTGCCTGCTCAGCCTTCCTTCTTCCCAACAAATTGTTTAGTAAATGGGAGACCTCACGTGCACAGACTGGATTCACTGTGATCTGTAGTTCACGGCATACTCTCCGAATTGGTCCCTGCTGGGTGCTCTTTGACTTTAAGATGGTAGCAATAGTATAATGAACATGTTGTCCCACCAGCCGGTCCAGGAACTGGAACTGCCAGTAACCTCTGTTTGCCCTTGCTTGTTCCCACCTCAACTGCTTCCTCCTCCTCATGAGGTAAACACGATTCTGCACTCGGTGTTCATTTTTTGTTCAGTTTCTGGGACTTGATTTTCCCCACTCAACATTGCATTCCTGAGGTTTGTTTACATTTTGTGAGCAGCTGTCGATACGGAATGTCCCCATTGTAGAATTTCTCACTGTGTACATCACATATTGTCTGTTCTCTTCTCTTGTTGGGCCTTCGGGCTGCTCCAGTGTTCATGCTGACGAATAGGCCTCCTGTACACACCCAGGGGGGACCCTCCTGGGAGGAGAGCTGAGAATGGAATCCGGATCGTGGGAACACAGAATTTTAATTTGGCAAGACAGTGCCTGGCTGTTTTGCAAAATGGTTGCGTCAGTTCACACTCTACCAGCAATGCGTAAGCGTTCTGGTGACCCACATCCTCTCTGATACTTGGAATTAACAAATTTATTGTGTGTGGTCAATCAAAAGGATACAAAATACCATCTCATTGTGAGCAGTATCCCTTGATGACAGTGGGCACAGCTGACCTCTCTCCATGTCTGCTGGCCCGTCTGCTCTTCTTGGAGCCCCTGCTCCTGCCTTTTGCCCATTTTTCTGTTGGGTTGCTTGCTTTTGCTTCCTGACCCCTAGGAGTTCTTTGCAGAGCCTGATACTTGTCTTTGGTTGGTTTTGGGTGTGGTGAATATCACCTCTCAGTTTGTAGCTTGTCTTTTCACCTTCATTAAGGTACACTTTATTCAGTAAATTGTGGCTCAGATGGTAAAGAATCTGACTGCAATATGGGACACGCAGGTTCTATCCCTGGGTTGGGAAGATCCCTTGGAGAAGGGAATGGCAACCCACTCCAGTATTCTTGCCTGATGAATTCCATGGACAGAGGAGCCTGGCGAGCTACAGTCCCTGGGGTTGCAAAGAGTTGGACCACGACTGAGCGAATAACACCTCATTGAGTAAAAGTCCTTAATTAAAAAAATGATTATTTATTGGCTGCATTGGATCTTAGTTACGGCATGTGGGATAGTTCACTGTGGCACATGGACTCTCTAGATGAGGTGTGCGGGCTCAGGTGCTCCATGGCACGCGGGATCTTAGTTCCCCAACCAGGGATTGAACCTGAGTCCCTTGTGTGGCAAGCCGGATTCTTGACCACTGCACCACCATGGTGGAGAAGGCAATGGCACCCCACTCCAGTACTCTTGCCTGGAAAATCCCATGGATGGAGGAGCCTGGTGGGCTGCAGTCCATGGGGTCGCTGGGAGTCGGACACGACTGAGCGACTTCGCTTTCACTTTTTCGCTTTCATGCATTGGAGAAGGAACTGGCAACCCACTCCAGTTTTCTTGCCTGGAGAATCCCAGGGGCAGGAGAGCCTGGTGGGCTGACGTCTGTGGGGTCACGCAGAGTCGGACACGACTGAGGTGACTTAGCAGCAGCAGCACCACCATGGAAATCCCAATCCTTAATTTTAATATAGCCAAATGCATCTGTCTTTTCTTGTATATGGTTAAGGTTTTTGAATGTCTTATTTAGGAAATTCTTTCCTGTCCTAAGGTCACATCGGGGAAGGCAATGGCACCCCACCCCAGTACTTTTGCTTGGAAAATCCCATGGACGGAGGATCCTGGTAGGCTCCAGTCCATGGGATCGCTAAGAGTCGGACACGACTAAGCGACTTCACTTTCACTTTTCACTTTCATGCATTGGAGAAGGAAATGGCAACCCACTCCAGTATTCTTGCCTGGAGAATCCCAGGGACGGGGGAGCCTGGTGAGCTTCCGTCTATGGGGTCGCACAGAGTCGGACACGACTGAAGCGACTTAGCAGCAGCAGCAGCAAGGTCACATAGATATTCACTGGTATTTTCTTCTCAAGTTTTAAACTTTTGCTTTTGATGTCTTGCTTCTTAATCCACTTGGAGATGCTTTCTGATAGTAAAGAAAGCATCTAAGGTTTCATCCTGGGGTTTTCCTGCCTCCTTTATTGCATGACTTTCCCCTAGGACCCCTCATGTCATGCTCCTCATTTCTCAAAATTCATCTACAGTTAGGTGTGCTTGTTGATTCTGTATCCTGTTCGATTGCCCAGATTGTCACTTCCTGGGCTGACACCAGGCTTCATTCTGCCCCCACTATTTTGGCCGCAGTGAGTGACTTGCAGGATCTCAGTTCCTCGACCAGGGATTGAACCACGCCCCTGCAGTAGGAGTGTGAAGTCCTAGCTGCTGGGCTGCCAGGGGATTCCCACATTTTAGCCTTCACTGGAGTGCCACAAGTAACTTTTCAACTGCTGGGGTGGCCCCACTGCCTTCCTTTTCTTCTTCAGGAGGGTTTGGATGGTTCTTTTAAAAAAATGAGCAGTAGTTTACACAGAGGAAAGTGCATAGACTCCAAATGTACATTTCAATTAATCTTTACAAATGTGTGCACTTGGGCCCATCATCAGCATTGCCTCTCAAGCCTCTGGAAATAGGGGACAAGGCCCCTTCATGGTGTGAGGGCTCTACAGGTCAGGAGGCTGCGGTGGGCAGTGGTGTGGGGGAATGCTGGCCCCAGCTCCATGGTGTCTGTGAGGAGCGGAGGCTGAGATACAGAAAGGCTTGGATGCGCTCTGCTGCACCACCCGTACTCACGTGTTTTGGCTGATGCTGGCTGGGTCTCGTCTGGGCCTCCACCGGAACCCCTTCACGTGGCCTCCTCTCCACGTGGTCACTCCTTGGAGTGGTTTGGGCTTCCTCATGTGTGGCAGCTGTGTTCCTGGCAGACAGTCCGAGTGAGCCCGGCGGAAGTGCACACAGACCTGCTCCCTGGTCCTCTCTCTACTGACGGAGGAATCTCAAAGGTTTGCTCATGCTCTGGGGAGTGATCAGCTCCCCAGACCATGCTCCCTCCTTGTACCATTCTCCAGGGGCTCTTCCCAACCCAGGGATTGAACCCAGGTTTCCCACATTGCAGGCAGATTCTTTACCAGCTGAGCCAACAGGGAAGCTTCTCTATTGATGGAGGAATCACGAAGGTGTGCTCATGGCCTGGGGAGGGATCATCCCCCTCGTGTCTGAACAGGAGCCTCCAGTCCATGTGTGAAAACCTCAGCATTGTTGTTCAATCGCTCACTCGTGTCTGCCTCTTTATAACCCCATGGACTACAGCACGCCAGGCTTCCCTGTCCTTCACCATCTCTTAGACTTTGCTCGGATTCATGTCCATCGAGTCAGTGATGCTATCTAACCTCGTGGAAAGGGAGAAATGTTTGGAGCTGTCTTTGTACACTACAACCTGCCACATTTGTGGAACCAGCCCCCGGATCAAGGTGTGAAATATTTCCAGTGACTTGGGGGCCCCATGGGCCCCTCCCAGTCCACGCCAAGCCCCGAAGATAATGATTGTCCTGATCCCTATGACACAGAGTTGTTCTGCCCAAGCCCGAATATTACCCAAATACAAACATGGGTGCCTCTGTGTCTGCATTGGGGTCTGGCCTCTCGTGCGCCACCTGGTATCCTGAGAGACTGACCCATATCAAGGGGTCAGCAGCACACGCTCTTTGGCACTGCCATCCCGTATTGTGTTGTATGCAGTTTGTCTATCCCACTCCAGACAGACAATTCCATTTAGATCTTTATGAACAATGATGCTGTGAACATTCTTGCACAGCTTTTTGGTGTATGTAGCTTCTCACTGCTGTTGGGTATACACCGGGGTGGGGGCACCCTGGGTCAGAGGATGTTTGAGCATTTAGTTTCAGTGCACACTGGCAATCAGTTTTCTAAAGTGCCTGTAGACCTTACTTGTCAGCAGTGTTAGGTAGCGCAAGTCTCCACAGCCTGATGTTTAGCTGTTCAGGTGAGGAGGCAGGTGTGGAGCCTCCTCACTCTGGTCTTAACCAGCCTGTCCCTGGTGACTGATGGTGCTGACACCCTTTCTCATTTATTGGCTTTCTGCTGCTGCTGCTGCTAAGTCGCTTCAGTCGTGTCCGACTCTGTGAGACCCCACAGACGGCAGCCCACCAGGCTCCCCCGTCCCTGGGATTCTCCAGGCAAGAGCACTGGAGTGGGTTGCCATTTTCTTCTCCAATGCATGAAAATGAAAAGTGAAAGTGAAGTTGCTCAGTCACGTCCGACTCCTAGAGACCCCATGGACTGCAGCCCACCAGGCTCTTCCATCCATGGGATTTTCCGGGCAAGAGTACTTGCCTGGGTAACCTTTAAAGGTGTCTTTTCAAATCATTCACTCATTTATTTAAAACTGGGTAATCAGACCTGTGTCCATTAACAGATGAATGGACGGAGAAGATGTGGTATATTATCCGCAGTGGAATACTACTCAAAAAATGAAATTTTGCAACACCATGAAGGCACTTGGAGGGTTTATGCTAAGTGAGATAAGTCAGACAAAGACAAAAATAGTGTGTTATCACTTATATGTGGAATCTAAAAAGTAAAACAAACTAGTGGATATAACAAAACAGAAACACAGCCACAGACACAGGGAAGAAGCCAGTGGTTACCAGTGAGGGAGGAGAAGCGGGAGGGAGGGGTGGGGTGGGGATTAAAGGCACAAACTATTAGGCACGAAACAAGCTACAAGAATATACTGTACAGCACAGGGATAAAACCAATAGTCTATAATAACCGTAAGTCTCACACAGATGTGACAGTCGGTCCGTAAAGAAGGCTGAGCAACAAAGAATTGATGCTTTTGAACTGCGGTGCTGGAGAAGACTCTTGAGAGTCCCTTGGACTGCAAGGAGATCCAACCAGTCCATCCTAAAGGAGATCAGTCCTGAGTAGTCATTGGAAGGACTGCTGCTGAAGCTGAAACTCCAATACTTTGGCCACCTGGTGTGAAGAACTGACTCATTGGAAAAGACCCTGATGTTGGGAAAGATTGAAGGCAGGAGGAGAAGGGGAAGAGGGTGAGATGGTTGGATGGCATCACCGACCTGATGGATATGAGTTTGAGCAAGCTCTGGGAGTTGGTGATGGACAGGGAAGCCTGGTGTGCTGCAGTCCATGGAGTTGCAAAGAGTTAGACGTGACTGACTGAACTGAACTGAGCTGAACACTTACACTAGCAGCAAAAAGTTATCATAGCAAAAGGCTATGACATATCAGAGTCAGCCAAAAGAAGCCTGGCATCAGGCGTGGTCTGAGAGGCTCTTCCAAGGGGAACCCCCTCACACACACACACCGCTGTCCTCAGAGTGGCTGACCCTCCCAGCACATCCACGTGTGACCTGACTCTGGGTGGCCAATTAGGGAGGTTCACTGAGCATCAGGCCCCATTTGCATTGGGACTAGACTGATCCAATCATCGCCCACTTGATGGAACCCATCTCCAGCCCCCTCCCCTTCCCAGAGGTCCAGCTGATAACACTGCCCTTCTCCAGGGCTCTGACTGATAAGTCCCTATTCCAAGCCCATGGTTGGTGTTTCCCGTGTGACCAGCCCCACTCAGAGTCACCACATTAGCACAAACCATCAGACATGGTTAGCACCCAGCTCTGTAGGATGCTTGGACCCAGCTAATGGGAACTTCTCAGCCTTCCTGCCTCCCCCAGAGGCCCAGGTGTCCCTCCTCAAAGCCTGTCCCAAGGGCAGAGAACACTGTCAGCAAAGGGGTGGGGGCCTGCTGGTGGGGACATCCACCCTGGTCCTGGCAGTGTCCTTTCCTGGATCAGCAGCATCATTGAACCTTGCTTCCTTTCCCTCAGCTGGCTGCGAGAGTCGCTGAGCAGCCCCTTAGATATGGGGAGTGGGGGTGTGATGGGCTGGAACCAGCCTCATTAACCTAAGCTCTTCCTTCCTCTTCCCTTGATTTCAGCTTGTCTGCTCCCCGTCCCCATGGGGGAGAGGAGCTGCTCACAGGTATCCCCCGCCCCAGCTGGTGGCCACAGACACCCTGCTGTTCCCCCCTGGGGTCTGCTGTGCAGCGGCTGTAGCTTCACTCCAGGCTGACCCTGCCTCCTTTGCTGGGGGTTGCAGCTCTCACACCTTATCTGCACGGACTTCTGGACCCAGGTTGTGCTTCCAGGAGGGAGAGGCCCCCAGACACTGGGGACAATGGCGGACCTGGGTTCAGGTACCCAGCAGAAGCATGGGTTGGGGCTGCTGTCCCTACACGGGCACTGACCCCTGTTGCCCAGATGGCAGACAGCCCTCGGGTTGGCTCTAGATCCTGTGGCTGAGCGGACGGGACTGAAGGTGTCCTCTTCAGTGTAGACAGTGAGCAGTGGTCAGAGTGGGTGGCAGTGGTCTGTGTGGGGACTGCTAGGCCCGACTAGGCCTCGGTGCTAGGCCCGAGGTCCCCTCCCGGGGACTGCACTGGCCTCCCTGCTCCCAGGAACCTGGCCAGCTGGCCATTAGGGGGTGGAAATTCTCCCCGTGGGAGTTTTGAAAAAGCTGGCAATTCTTTTTAGAAAAGCCCAAGAAAAGCTTGTTGGCAGAGGAAGATGGGAGAGTTTTCGTTTTATGGCCAGCTCTGTGATGCTGGTGGGCACCAGGGGCTGTGCCCAGAGAGACTTTGACTTCGGCCTCAAAGGAAGTGGAGCCCGGCTGCCCACAGCTGTCCATGGGGCCAGGCAGCCAGAGGGCCAGGTGGGCTGCAGAATGAATGGTCTTGTCTCTGGGGAGAAGCCTGGCAGACACACGCTCCTCCAGCAATGCAGGCACCGCATACTGAGCCGCACACTCACGCACAGATGCTGCCACGTAAGCGCCATGCACTCCCACACACACCCACATTTCAGACCTGCTCCAGCCCTGCTGGGGCTGCAGCCAGAGCGTGGGTGAAGCAGACATGGGGGCACAGCCCTCGGAAGTGCCAGGTGGAGAGGGGTTTCTCCTCTCAGGAGGTTTGCCCTTTGTTCCGACCTGAGGCTCGTGCAGGAGCTGGGTCCCCAGTGCTCCCAGCTGGAGGGTGACCAGTCGGAGCGCGTGCGGGTCCTGTCTTGTCGTTGGCTTCACCAAGGCCTCCTGCATCCTGCGACCCAAGGCCAGCTGGCAGCTGGCGGGAGCGGGTGGGAGGGAAGTCTCACGTCCGCACAGGTTAGGGTGGGGCGTCTGGAGCCTTCCAGGCTCCTGCAGCTCCCTACTTCTGGGCTCTAAGCTCGAGCCGCCGGGGTGTGGCTGGAAACCTCACCTCGCGCTCCAGCCCTGGCCTGCTCCAGGTGTCGGGGCCCCTCAGGCAAACGGTGGGCTCCCCACTTGCCCAGCCCCAGGCAGCCTGTGGACTGTAGCCGGACTCTCAGACGGCTACTACCCCAGAAGTCATACATGTCCGTCCAGGAAGCCCCTGCCCCAACTCGTGTCAGTATCTGGGGGCCTTCCTCCTCCTGCCTGACTCACCCACTTGACTTCTGTTTATTATTATTTTAAAAAGTACTTCTTTCCAACAGCTCTTCTGCACTGGAAGGAGTTTTATTTAAACTCTTGAAATATATTTACTTTTGGCCTCACTTCTGGTAGAGATGGCTTCACGTGGAAACTGAGATCTGGAGCTCTGAGGGCTGTGGCACGTCCATCTCAGGGCGCGCGGGGTGATGACCGCCCAGCAGGGGTGGTCAGGAGGCTGAGCCCCAGCACCAGCCCGTCTGCTCAGAGGAGAGCCTTTGAGCTGAGTCTGTGAAGCCCACCAAGTGTAGGGCCGTGGGCACGTGGAGGACAGATGTTCAGACTAACTGGCTCGGAGCCCACAGCCTAGAAATGCACCTTTCTAAGGACATGAGACAGAAGGTTATGGCTCTTCCACAGGAAGGACACTCTGAAGCAGGCCTGTGTAGCTTGGTGCAGGCTTCAGTGCTGTGGGGCTGCGTCTTGTCCTCCCGCCCTCGGACACCATGAGATGGCTCTGGGGCTCCAACCAGTAAAAGTCTGGGCACACATAGCTGGCCCTCCAGGTGGCTTGAGCCAGCCTCCACGGGACCCTGCTCACCTGGTGGCCCTCTTCCCCTTGCCAGTTCTACATGCCCTCGGTTCTCGGCCTGTTCATTCAGGGCCTGTGGTCACGTGAAGACAAAGAGGGCTGGACCTGCCCCCTTTGGATCTCTCAGATGATCACTCCAGTCTCCTGGGGCTCTCTGGTCCACCTGAGACCTGAGTAGACGGGCAGTGTCCTGGGGAGTGGGCCTGGGGGGCATGCCTCCCCTCTCCTCCCATCATTCCCCCTCCCTCACTCCGCTCCAGGTGGCTGCAGACAGAAAGTGTTTGGTGCAAGGGCAAGGAGTAGATTGTGCATAAAGCCCCAAGACAGGCATTTTCAGGTCACTACTTCCTGCTTGCTGCTTTGCGTGTGTTCCTTCTGTTCATGGCATCTTGGAAAGACAATGGAACCATCCCATTCTGCACGTGCAGAAACTGAGGCCCTGAGCACCTTGGAGTCATGGCTGGTGAAAAAGGGAAAACGCCTGGAGAGTTCAATACCTGGCGGGTGACAGGGGCTGACACAGAGGGCACCCCGCCCCTGAAGGAGGCATCTAGGACCGGGTCCCCCTGTGGCCCTGAGAACCGCCCCCCACCAATGCATCCAGGGCCCCGCGTGTACTTCTGCAGAGCTGTTTCAACACAAGACTCCCCTCCTCCACCGTGAGTCCTACATCCCAGTTCAGAGGCCTGTCCCCCAGCCAGCAAGGCTGGCCACATGCATCCCACAGGAAGCTGGTCCCCGTCATCGCCCAGCAGCCCGGGCATTCCTGGGGCCCCCAGGGATGCTGCCCTGGGTCTCCCAGGCAGGCGGCCTTCTCACGAGCTCTCGGAGGCCTTGTCTAGTACGTGACTGCCCGCGTGTGCACAGGCCTGGCTGTGTGTGGGCGTGTGCCCGGGGATCAGCAGCAATGCTGTGCGGACTTGTCGTCTGAAACAAGCCAGCAGGCAGAGACGTCAGAGCCGCGGCAGCGCCTGCCTGGTTGGGGCTAAACAATGCTGCTTTTTATAGCCTGACAACCTGTGAGTGGCAGGAGCTGGGAGAGGCAGTAACGTGCCGTCCCCCTGCCATCGTGGGAGAGACGCCGGGGCAGAGGGTGCTGACGTCTGCGGGCCTCCCTCCCCGGAGCCTGGGGTCCTGGTGGTGGGGGAGGCGGGTGGAGGAGCTGCTTTCAGGAGTCCCGTTACTCTGCCATCAGATTCTCAGCTGTTCAGCTTATTTTCAGGCGTGATGGCTGGGAACACTGGGAGCTTCAGGACACGAGGCAAATTAGTGTCAAGGGTGCCGTTTGCCTCCGTTTTCCTTCCTGAGTGGACTCATTAGGAAGTGAATTCAGCCTTGTCGCAGGGGAAATAGAGAAACCAAGCAGGAACCACAGGACTCGGGGGGACTCACCGCATAACATGGGCAGTCCCCAGTCAGAGACAGCCTGTGGGGAGAAAATGGCTGAGGGCTGGAGTTCATCAGAGCCCCTAGCCCACGTGGTCCACGTGGGGCCTCCTGGGGGATGTTGGTGGGGGAACGCTGCGTGGTGGACACGGGCTCTCCTGGGAGGTGCCCTGGCAGTGGCAGCGGCAGAGCTGAGTCCCTGTTCTCGGTTAGGCCGGCCTCCACGCTCATTCAGGGCAGGCGGGTCTGGCATCAGCAGGAAGGACCTCCCTCCAGGTGCCTGTTTGGGGCAGTCCCCTTATCTGGTTCTGGTTTGGACTCAGAACCACAGATGTGCTGAGTCATCCACGTGATGGACTCGGGGCTCTGACCACACGCAGGCCTCCCCCTCCCCAGCAGTCTCTGCCTCCTGGAGCCCTTCCCATGTGCCCAGCTGGCACCTTGGCCCAGAGCTGGGGAGGGCGGCACGCCCTTGGCTGCTCCCACAGGTCAGTGGACATGAATGCCCCTTGATGTCATCGCTTCCCCTTTCACATCACCTGCCAGGGCGCAGTCACCCTGGGGATGCAGTGGGCTCCGAACGGCTGGAGTATACCCCCCTCCCCGCACACCTGCCGGAGTGGCTCTGCTGGCCCCACTGGGGACACTGGGCTCTCTGGGCCCCGCTCTGGCAGCTGGGAGCCTCTCTTCAGTGCCCTTGGCAGATGCCCGTGGCCTGCCATCTGGGGGGTCCCTGAGAACCCACTCTGCACAGTGATGACAGAATCAGTCCGGCGTCTGTGCCTCAGGCTCACACTAGGTGTCTGAGGGCCGGGCGGCAGGGTGTGTGTGCGTGTGTATGTGTCTCTGCCTTTACCTACCCGAAAATACTTGTTATTGTATTTAATCCGACTTTGATCATTTCCTGCAGCAGCATTTTGTCGAGATCACAGTTTTGGGTCATTGACTATAATCTGTATATCTGCCATTTCCTGAACTGCTCTGGGTGGTCCATGGAAAACGCTGGGATGGACTAAGCTCTGAGGAGCTCAAGTTCTTTATGATTTTGCCGACTGCCCGTCATCCGTGACTCCCACACGCCCCTGAACCAGACGGAGTTCCACTGGGAGTATTCTGAAGTTCTCCTTCAGGTTCCTCTCTACCCTGTTTTGGGGAGAGTGGGGTTCCGAGACAGCAGGCTGGAAGCCCTCAGGACTGTGCCAAGGACTCCAGAAGGGAACGCTGGGCAGCCTGCCGGGCACATCTGCACTAGGGGATCAGAAGTTTGGGAAGGCCCAGCATTTACATCACATCAGAACATCTGTCCTTCCCTTATCCCCCGGGGGTGAGTCTTAACACTGTCCACATCCAGCAGGAAATCTGTCCTGAATAATGTTGCAAAGGGAGGGGTCAGTGAGAAGGCGAGGGTCGAGTCCCGGGCAGTGGTTACTAAACAGAGCCTTTGTCAGATCGCTGCTTATGCACCAGGGCCACGGCCTCGGTTTCATCCTCCGTAAACGGGGTTCTGATGTGTCGTACCCAGGGGGTGTTGAGAGGATCTCATAGACTCAGGCTTAGACACAGGAGCTGTTGCCTCTATCCGGGAGGCTTTTGTTTTGAGCTGTGCTGAGTCTTCGTTGTGGCACGTGGCCATCTCTTCTTGTGGCTGACAGACTACTTAGTCTATGTGGGGTCTTAGCTCCCCAACTAAGGGGAGCTGAACTCACGTCCTCTGGGTTGAAAGGTCATTCTTAACCACTAGGACGTCCAGGGAAGTCCTCTCCGTGAGGCTTTGATGTCCTTGTGGCCTGGTCACTTAGCTACCCTGCCTGGGGCTCCCAGAGGAGCTGTGTGCTTCTTCCATCAGCTGCTGAGTGGAGCAGGGGTGGTCTCCTCTGAGCAGTGCAGGGTTGGGGGTGGGGGGTGGCTGTGGAGCCACACCAAGTGAGCCTGATCCTTGCTCCATGCTGGGAGCCCCAGTGCTGTTCAGGAGGACAGGAGGGAGGAGGGGTGGACGGTGCTCCGGTCCCCGTGCCCACCTGCTCACAGGGCCTTGCCTTTCCCCATCACACACACATGCGGTAAGGACACATGGGGGCCTGACCTGCCGCTAAGAGGTCAAAGGAAAAGCACAGAAGCCAAAGAGGAACAGCCTGGGCCCCGAAGAGACCAGTCCAAACCTCTGTGGGAACTGGCAAGCAGGGCCAGCTCTCCTTTTAGCAAATCAAAGCTGAAGACTCTGAAAAAGTGCTTAAACCATCCTGATAGGATGACATTCCTGCTGGAGGGTTTCTGAAGAACTGGGAGAGGTGAGCAACGAAAAATTAAGGGGTGGTGTAAAGCAAGGTCTCTGGGATAAATTCCAGCAGAGGGGCCAGGTCGCAAGGTCAGGGGCCAGATAGTGAGTGACCACCATCAACATGGCCTCCTGCAAGGAAAAGTGGGCTAGAACCAGTGAGAGTCCGCTGTATAATTTCAATACCTTTCAGTTCAGCTCAGTGCCTAACCCTGTTTCCCTGTGGGTGTGGACCGCTCACAGACAATGAGCAGATTCCCCTTGTTCCCTCCAAGGAGCCACGCGTGTCTGGGGCTTATTTATGTCTTCATCCTCACTGTGTTTTCTTGGGGCAGCATCTTTCATACTAAAGTAACTTAAATTCAGACTGCTAGTTTTGGTCTGTTGTTATTGTTCAGTAGCTCAGTCGTGTCCGACTCTTTGCAACCCCATGGACTGCAGAAAGCCAAGCTTCCCTGTCCATCACCAACTCCCAGAGCTTGCTCAAACTCATGTCCATTGAGTCAGTGATACCATCCAATCATCTCATTCTCTGTCATCCCCTTCTCCCCCTGCCTTCAATCTTTCCCAGAATTGGGGTCCTTTCCAATGAGTCAGCTCTTCCCATCAGGTGGCCAAAGGATTGGAGCTTCAACTTCAGCATCAGTCCTTCCAATGAATATTCAGGACTGATTTCCTTTAGGATTAACAGGTTTGATTTCCTTGTAGTCCAAGGGACTCTCAAAAGTATTCTCCAACACCATGGTTCAAAAGCATCAATTCTTCAGTGCTCAGCTTTCTTTATAGTCCAACTCTCACATCCATACGTGACCACTGGAAAAACCATAGCTTTGACTGGACGGACCTTTGATGGCAAAGTAATGTCTCTGCTTTTTAATAGGTCTAGGTTGGTCAAGGAGCAAGCATCTTTTAATTTCATGGCTGCAGTCACCATCTGCAGTGATTTAGGATCCTAAGAAAATAAAGTCTGTCACTGTTTCCATTGTTTCCTCATCTATTTGCTATGAAGTGATGCAACCAGATGTCATGATCTTAGTTTTTTGAATGTTGAGTTTTAAGTCAGCTTTTTCACTTTTCTCTTTCACTTTCATCAAGAGGCTTTTTAGCTCTTCTTCACTTTCTGCCATAAGGGTGGTGTCATCTGCATATCTGAGGTTATTGATATTTCTCCTGGCAATCTTGATCCCACCCTGTACTTCATCCAGCCCGGCATTTTGCATGATGTACTCTGCATATAAGTTAAATAAGCGGGGTGGCAGTATACAGCCTTGCCATATCCCTTTCTCAGTTTGGAACCAGTCCGTTGTTCCATGTCTGGTTCTGTTGCTTCTTGACCTGTATACAGATTTCTCAGAAAGCAGGTAAGATGGTCTGGTATTCCCATCTCTTGAAGAATTTCCCACAGTTTGTGTGATCCACACAGTCAAAGGCTTTGGCTTAGTCATTAAAGCAGGAGTAAATGTTTCTCTGGAACTCTCTTGCTTTTATGATGATTCAATGGATGTTGCCAATTTGATCTCTGGTTCTTCTGCCTCTTCTAAATCCAGCTTGAACATCTGAAAGTTCTCTGTTCACAAACTGTTGAAGCCTTGCTTGGAGAATTTTGAGCATTACTTTGGTAGCGTGTGAGGTGAGTGCAATTGTGTGGTAGTTTGAGCATTCTTTGGCATTGCCTTTCTTTGCCATTGGAATGAAAACTACCTTTTCCAGTCCTGTGGCCACTGCTCAGTTTTCCAAATTTGCTGCCATATTGAGTGCAGCACTTTCACAGCATCATCTTTTAGGATTTGAAATAGCTCCACTGGAATTTCATCACCTCCATTAGTTTTGTTCATAGTGATGCTTCCTAATGCCCACTTGACTTCACACTCCAGGATATCTGGCTCTATGTGAGTGATCACACAACAGTGGTTTTCATGGTCCTGAAGATCTTTTTTGTATAGTTCTTCTGTGTATTCTTGCCACCTCTTCTTAATATCTTCTGCTTCTGTCAGGTCCACACCATTTCTGTCCTTTATTGTGCCCATCTTTGCATGAAATGTTCCCTTGGCATCTCGAATTTTCTTAAAGAGATCTCTAGTCTTTCCCATTCTATTGTTTTCTTCTATTTCTTTGCACTGATTACCGAGGAAGGCTTACTTATCTCTCCTTGCTATTCTTTGGAACTCTACATTCAAATGAGTACATCTTTCCTTTTCTCCTTTGCCTTTCATTTCTCTTCTTTTCTCAGCTATTTGTAAGGCCTCCCCAGACAACCATTTTGCCTTTTTGCACTTTTTTCTTGAGGATGGTTTTGATCACAGCCTCCTGTACAATGTCACAAACCTCCGTCCATAGTTCTTCAGGCACTCTATCAGATCTAATCCCTTGAATCTATTTGTCACTTCCACTGTATAATCATAAAGGATTTGATTTAGATTATACCAGAATGGTCTAGTGGTTTTCCCTACTTTCTTCAATTTAAGTCTGAATCTTACAATAAGGAGTTCGTGAATGAGCCACAGTCAGCTCCTGGTCTTGTTTTTGCTGACTGTATAGAGCTTCTCCATCTTTGACTGCAAAGAATATAATCAATCTGATTTCGGTGTTGACAAGCTGGTGATGTCCATGTGTCGAGTCTTCTGTTGTGTTGTTGAAAAAGGGTGTCTGCTATGACCAGTGCATTCTCTTGGCAAAACTCTGTTAGCCTTTGCCCTGCTTCATTTTGTACTCCAAGGCCAAACTTTCCTGCTACTGCAGGTATTTCTTGACTTCCTGCTTTTCCTTTCCAGGTCCCTATGATGAAAAGAACATCTTTTTTGGGTGTTAGTTCTAGAAGGTCTTGTAGGTCTTCATAGAACCATCAACTTCAGCTTCTTTGACATTAATGATTCAGGCATAGATTTGGATTTCTGTGATATTGAATGGCTTGCCTGGCAAACAAACAAAGATCATTCTGTTATTTTTGAGACTGTACCCAAATACTGCATTTTGGACTCTTTTGTTGACTATGAAGATTACTCCATTTCTTTTAAGCGATTCTTGCCCACAGTAGTAGATACAATGGTCATCCGAGTTAAATTCGCCCATTCCATTCCTTTTTAGTTCACTGATTCCTAAAATGTTAATGTTCACACTTGCCATCTCCTGTTTGACCACTTCCAATTTACCTTGATCCATGGACCTAACATTCCAGTTTCCTATGCAATATTGCTCTTTACAGCTGGGACTTTACTTCCACCACCCATCACATCCACAGCTGGGTATTGTTTTTGCTTTGGCTCCGTCTCTTCATTCTTTCTGGATCTATTCCTCTAGTCTTCTCCAGTAGCTTATTGGACACCTACAGACCTGGGGAGCTCACCTCTCAGTGTCTTATCTTTCTTTTTGCCTGTTCATATAGTTCATGGGGGGTTCTAAGGCAAGAGTACTGAAGTGCTTTGCCATTTCCTTCTCCAGTGGACCATGTTTTGTCTGAACTCTCCACCATGACCCACCCATCTTGGGTGGCTCTGCACAGCATGGCTCATAGTTCCACTGAGTTGGACAAGGCAGTGGTCCGTGTGTTTAGTTGGGTTAGTGTTCTGTGTCTCTGGTTTTCCTTCTGTCTGCACTCTGATGGATGAGGATAAGAGGCTTGTGGAAACTTCCTGATGGGAGAGACTGACTGTGGGGGAATCTGGGTCTTGTTCTGATGGATGGGGCCATGCTCAGTAAATCTTTAATCCAATTTTATGTTGATGTGGGGGGCTGTGTTCCCTCCCTGTTGTTTGGCCTGAGGTCAAGCTATGGTAGGGGAAACGGCAGTAATGGCAACTTCCTTCAAAAGACTTATGCCTGCGCTGTTGTAATCCGTGCCCTGACCCCACAGCAGGCCACTGTCGACCTTCGCCTCCACCAGAGAGTCCTGGACACTCACAGGCAAGTCTGGCTCAATACCTTTAGACCATGAAATTTTTGTGCCTTGTTTTATGTCCCTGGATAGAATCCAGTGTTTCCTAGTTTGTAATCTGTGGAAACTTGAATAGAATTTGTATCCTGCTGTTGTGTGAAAATTGTGTAAATCTTAGTTCTGTTGAATTGCTTCATGGTACTTTTCAAGTCTACTATAGCCTCCTACTTTTCTGTCTGTTCATTCTATTAATTTTTGAGAGTTTCAAACTCCACATAAAAATTTTAATTTATCTATTTAAGAAAATAATTGTAATATTGTAATATGTAATAGTGTAATAATTGTAATATGTAACTTTTTTCTGTATTTTCCAGATCTGTAATGTGTTACCATACATTCATAATATAAATAATAAAATCTAAAGAGAGAGAAAAAAAAGAATTAGTGAGAGTCTGAACTACAGAGAGCTAAGAACAAAGCAGGCTGGAGGGCTCAGGGTGTGGACGGCCACACTGGACAAGGCTTTATCTCGAAGCCCAATCCAGGGACCTGGGCAGAGTTTGTCTGCTCGCTGTAATGGAGTACCCGTCTCCAGGGAGCTGAACACACTCTCAGGAATGTGTGCATCTTGTTATTTGCCCGCTGGGCGGGGTCTTCCAGGCCGCTCTAGTTTGCTGGTGGTGGGCGTGGCAGTCATCACAGGTATGTGACCCTCAGAACCTCACCCAACTCTTCAGGGACCCCTCCCGGTGCCACTCGGCTGCTGCCCTGAGCGTGTCCCCTTGTCCAGGCCTCTTCCAGAAGGAGTCCTCTCTTCGGCTGTCCAGGTGGCCCCATGGCCATCAGCACTGACCAAGACTCACCATAATTGCAGAGGTGCTGCCCAGGGCCACTGGGCTGTAGTCCCCACTGGATCCACCGGCCCCACCTCTGCTGCTGGATGTACTTCCCGGGAGTGGAGCTGCAGGTGTTCCCGGGAGCCCTCTCACCGGGCCACAGCTGTCAGCTTCCCACCCTTTCCAGGCCTGGAGGGGCCTGTGGGGTGTCAGAGACCATGTTCTGTGCTGAGATGTCGGGTCATGACCTCTGAGACAGGGCTGGGCCGGCAGGGAGAGGAGGGGTCACAGGGATGAGGCTTCGCGGCCCCTGCCTCTTGCCTGGATGCGCTCCCTGGGACCAGCGACATCTAGACAGAGGCTGAGTCACTCATGCATCTGTCTGGCTGTGTGAATCTGGATGGAGACCAGCCCTGGGGCTGCACCAGGGACCAGGACTGCCTCCCACCTCACGGGGCTTAGAGCCTGATGAGGAAGATGTGCAAAGGTCAAGTCACGAGGGGAGCGTGCGTGCAGGTGGAGGCAGCGAGTGTCAGGGTGGGGAGGCAGAACTGTTGCCACATGGTCAGGAAGGCCCAGGGCAGGGGTGGGGACTCATCTGCAAGGCTGAATGAAGAAGTGCTCTGGGGCCCTCTCCGGGCAGAGGGCAGGGGGGCCGCCCAGATGGTTATGAGTTGAGTCAGCGCAGTTGCAGGCATGCTAGTGGAGGGAAGAGGCCAGCACTGAGAGGGGGGTCATGGGGGTCAGATCCCGTGTGGCCTCTGCAGTATGGGTGGGGGTCACGGCCTGTGTGTGGGGATGTCCCCGTGGAGTCCCCTTCCTCACCCCGGTGCCCTCCCTACTTTCCTGCAGCCCCTCCAGGAGGCAACCATCCCCAGGCAAGAGAAGAGCGAGCCTTCCCCAGCCCCCCCACCTCCGGTCCCAGCCTGAGTGGTAATCTCCCCGTCTGTCGCCCCTTGCAGTGGTGACGCAGGCAGATGGGGCCCCCAGCAGCCCGGGCTCCACTCGTCCTCGGTCGTGGCCACTGCCCAGCTTCCCAACACAGCTCCCACCATGTCCTTTCCTTCTCGAGGAGTCCTGTCCCTTTTCTGAGCCATGGAGCGGGGCGAGGGAGACTCAAAAGCTCAGTCTCCACCTCCCTCCACAAGACAGGAATCCAGCGTCCGTGTCAGCAAGAATCTGGGCAGCCCTGGAGCTCGCGCTGTCGTGACCAGCTAGCCCTGGCCCCCTCCGTGGCTCTGAGGGGCTCACCGTGTGGTTCTGCAGGCCTCTGGTCCTTCCTGAGAACTGGGGCCTCCAGGTGTTTCCTCTGTCATCCTTGAGATGCAAGATTTTACTCTGGGTCCCAAGTGACTGTGTGGACAGCTATGAACTCAACTGGGGTCCAGAGCTGAGAGAGCAGCTCATCACAGACATGGTGGGGTGGAGGCCGTGGGAGGATGGTGTTTCCCCAACACAAAGTCCAGCTGGGGTGGTGGCGGGGAGGCGACCTTCCCCCATGTCCCTAAGTGGGCAACCACCTTCAATGCGTGCCTGGACTGCCTCAGGCTCGCGTGGTCACTCCTGGTCCCCAAGACACCCGGGACACCTGGTTGGGTTTGAGAACAGGGGCTCCAGAGAGGGATCAGCATCCAGGAGCAGAGTGGGGAGAGGTCCAGCAGAGTGGGCAGTGACTCTAAAAGGTCTCTGCGGTGAGCTCTCCTGGCAGATGCATCGGAGGAGGGGGGCATTTAGGACAGAGCTACTCTGAGCCCGGGTCCAGCCCTCCCAGACCTGGCATGGCCTCCAGGGGAGCCTGTTGTTATAAACACTGTGGCCTTTATCTACCTCTTGCAGTTTGAGCTCCAGGGGGAGGCGGGCTGGGAGTGGGGTTCAGGTCTGTGTCCCCAGGAGGGCAGGGGCTCCATAAGGGATGTGTGAGATGATGGATGGTGGAGGACCTGACCCTCTGGGAAGGTTGTGAGAGTCCGATGAGGAGAGCAGGGATCCCTCCCTGAGACCTCCTCCAGGCCACCAGAGTCAGTACGCGCATGTGTGTGCTCTAGGGAGAGCAGGGGTCCCTCCCTGAGACCTCCTCCAGGCCCACCAGAGTCAGTGCGGGCGTGTGTGTGCTCTGGAGAGAGCAGGAGTCCCTCCCTGAGACCTCCTCCAGGCCACCAGAGTCAGTACGCGCATGTGTGTGCTCTGGGGAGAGCAGGGGTCCCTCCCTGAGACCTCCTCCAGGCCCACCAGAGTTAGTGCAGGCGTGTGTGTGTTCCGTCACTCAATTGTGTCTGACTCTATGACCCCGTAGACTGCAGCACCCCAGGCTCCTCTGTCCATGGGATTCTCCAGGCAAGGATATTGGAGTGGGTCTCCATGCCCACCTCCAGGGGATCCTCCGGACCCAGAGATTGAACCTGAGTCTCCTGCACTGCAGATGGATTCTTTACCGTCTGAGCCACCAGAGCACTGGATGTAAATGATGACCCTTTTGTGTCCTGTGGCCCCAGAAACAAATGACCACAGATGGGATGGACAGAGACATCTTCTATCACAGTTCTGGAAGCCAGAAGTCCAAACTCAAGGGGTCAAGAGGGCTACTCTCCATTCTGAATATCGAGGGGATGATCGGTCCCAAGTCCCTCAGTATCAGATGTTGCTGGAACCCTTGTCTTCCTTGGCTTGTGGACACATCACGCTGAGCACAGCCTTGGCCACAGCAGGGCTGTCTACTGTGTCTGCCTTTTCTCCTCCTACAAGGACTTGCCTGATGTCATCCTGGAGGTTGAAGCGAAGTGGGCCTTAGGAAGCATCACTACGAACAAAGCTAGTGGAGGTGAGGAAACTCAAGTTGAGCTATTTCAAATCCAAAAAGAAAGTGCTGCACTCAATATGACAGCAAATTTGGAAAGCTCAGCAATGGCCACAGGACTGGAAAAGGTCAGTTTTCATTCCAATGTCAAAGAAAAGCAATGCCAAAGAATGTTCGAACTACTGCAGAATTCATTCATCTCACACACTAGTAAAGTAATGCTCAAAATTCTCCAAGCTAGCCTTCAACAGTATTTGAACCGAGAACTTCTAGATGTTCAAGCTGGATTTAGAAAAGACAGAGGAACCAGAGATCAAATTGTCAACATCTGTTGGATCATCAAAAAAGCAAGAAAGTTACAGAAAAACATCTGCTTTATTGACTAGGCCAAAGCCTTTGACTGTGTGGATCACAACAAACTGTGGGAAGATCTTCAAGAGATGGTAATACCAGACCACTTTTCCTGCCTCCTGAGAAATCTGTACTCAGGTCAAGAAGCAACAGTTAGAACTGGACATGGAACAAAAGACTGGCTACAAATTGGGAAAGGAGTATGTCAAGGCTGTATATTGTCACCTTGCTTTTTAACTTACATGCAGAGTGCATCATGAGAAATGCTGGACTGGATGAAGCACAAGCTGGAATCAAGATTGACAGGAGAAATATCAATAACCTCAGATATGCAGATGACAGCAGCCTTACGGCAGAAAGCAAAGAGGAACTGAAGAGCCTCTTGATGAAAGTGAAAAAGAAGAGCGAAAAAGCTGGCTTAAAACTCAGCATTCAGAAAACTAAGATCATGGCATCTAGTCTCATCACTTCATGGCAAATAGATGGGGAAACAATGGAAACAGTGAGAGACTTTATTTTCTTGGGCTCCAAAATCACTGCAGATGGTGACTGCAGCCACGAAATTAAAAGATGCTTGCTCCTTGGAAGAAAAGCTATGACCAACCTAGACAGCATATTAAAAAGACAGCATATAAAAAGCAGAAACATTACTTTGCCCATAGAAGTCCATCTAGTCAAAGCTAGCATTTTTCCAGTAGTATAGATGTGAGAATTGGACCATAAAGAAAACTGAGCACCAAAGAATTGATGCTTTTGAACTGTGGTGTTGGAGAAGGCTCTTGAGAGTCCTTTGGACTGCAAGGAGATCCAACCAGTCCATCCTAAAGGAAATCAGTCCTGAATATTCATTGGAAAGACTGATGCTGAAGCTGAAGCTCCAATCCTTTGGCCACCTGATGTGAAGAACTGACTCTTTGGAAGGGACCCTGATGCTGGGAAAGACTGAAGGCAGGAGGAGAAGGGGATGAGAGGATGAAATGGTTGGTTGACATCACTGACTCAATGGACATGAGTTTGAGTAAGCTCTGGGAGTTGGTGATGGACAGGGAAGCCTGGCGTGCTGCAGTCCATGGGGTTGCAAAGAGTCAGACACAACTAAGCAACTGAACTGAACTGAACTGACATCATCTTAACTAAATCCACCTGCAGAGACCGTTTTCTCAGAGGGTTACAGTCACACAAAGGTTAGGATGTGGACATATCTTTTGAGGGGGAGCACACATTTCAACCCAAAGTAGATGGAAACACGATCCGAGCCATGGAAAGGTGGCCTGTGTCTGAGTCCTTGCTGCCGGTCACCAGATGTGGCCTGGACCAGCTGCTTTCACCAGCACCCTGGGGACAGTCATGCTGGCCCCATCTGCACAGGCTTCCTGAGGCTCCACAGGCCTGAGAGGAGCAGGCTGAGCCAAGGGACCGTGCAAGGCAGCCTTGGGAAAGAGGATGACATTCAAGCCTGGCTAAGGGTGTCTGGAAAGATCAGAGCTGTCTGGTTTCCTGTCCAGCAGGTGGGGGCCACAAGGAGTATCCAGGGAAACCATCAGAAATCAGCAGCACAAACCTGGCTTCTGTCAGATGTGGGGATGCCAGTCAGGCTTCAGAGACCCCACAGGTTAGCCCAGCTGACCAAGCTAAGACTTATCCTGCAGAACAGGAAAGGGATGCCCTGAAGGGGAAGACAGGGCAGGCATAGCCCAGGCCACTGGCACTACTCCCCTGACAGATGGACAAAGTCTGTGGGCCCGAGCCTGGACAGATCAGCGCTGCTGCCATGGGGCTCTACTTGCCATGGAACTCTGCCTGCCGTGGGACTCTGCCTGCCAGTGCTGTGGGTTCACCGAGGGGCCCATTCTGGCCCCAAGTGAGCGAGGCTGGAGGCAGGTCCCTGCTTGGGGCTGGCCACATGTTCCAAAGACATTTTCATCAGCTCAGCCATTGAGGGACAGCCTGATGGATGCAGGGAAGGGTATGAGCCACTCCGCAGGGGGTCCTGCATCATCTGATGCGGGGGGTGGAGGTCTGAGGGGGCGTCCCTCCTTCCTCCCACCAGCCCCACTGAGAAGCCACCTGAAGGCAGGCTTGGCAGGGTGCCCAAGCATGGCTGCTGCATCTCCACTGCCAACAGCTTGGTCTTCTAGAAGCATCTTCAGGTCCCAGGAAGTCAGGGTCCTAGAGACACCTCAATGCAGAGACAGCGGCACCACCCAATGAGCACATCTCTATGCATCTCCATGCAAACGCTCCCCTGGAAAACCAAGGCAGGTGTGAGAGGCCTCCAGCTGGGGTACACACAGAGTGCTCCCTTATGTTTAAGGAGGACGCAAAGAAGCCAGATTCCCAGCATGGCTGGAACTTGTGCAGACGCACACAGGGCAGCTAGTGAGTTGTCTGGAGCAGGTGAGGAGCCCAGCAGACGCACGTGAGCATCATTGCTAAAACCGTGTGGCCGTTGGGCTGCAGGGCGACGTGCCACACCCCAGCTGACCCTGAATTTCCTGAGGCTGTGCAGGAAACTGACACCCAACCAGGAAGGGACTGGGTGCTTGCTCAGCCCTGGAGGGTGGATCCCTCCACCTGGTGCCCTGATGTTCTCCAGAGCAGGTGACTTCCCTGGGACGCCCAGACCTTGCTGCCACACCCTCTGGAAGTCTTCAGGACTGGGTGGGACAGAAACTGAAGAAGCTGTACCAAGGATGCAAATGGCCCTGCCTGAGAAAAGGAGGAGTGTCCAGCCACAGTCCAGCCAGAGCCCAGAGCTGGCAGCCCCTGTGTGTTGACACAGTTGGAACAGGAAGTCCCCTTGCCTCAGAGTCAGCGCTTTTTGTCTTATTTTTGGAGAAGGGTAGGGAGGGGCTTTCCCCAGTTAATGACAGCTGCTCCATCCACCAGCCCTGGGATCTTTCTCACCCATCCAGCCATGGCAAACTGGGGGACCCCACAGTGAATGTGTTTACACTCCCAAATACTATGCCCAGAGTTGGACAAGCCAGACTGCAGCAGGGCGATGCCAGCTACTGCAGCAGGGTCCATGTGGGCGCAGTGGCAGAAGACTCCCACTACGTGGATGTGCTGGGATCTGAGGCCTTAGGCAGCTGGGGCAGGCCTGGGGGAGGAGAAGCAAAGACAATGGGGGAAGGAGATGTCCCTAAAGAAGAAGCGTGGTCCCCATCCGTTCCCTGCACCCCAGGACAGATGGGGCTTCCTTCAGAGGGAGCAGTGGGCAGCCAGCCATGGGCGGATCATTGCTCACTGCAGGAAGTGGAGGCCCCTGGTGTTTCCCTGGCAGGAGGGACTGGGAGGTGGAGGAGCTCTGCCCCTGGGCCTGGAAACCCAGGGGCCCCTGCTCAGGTGTGAGTTTCACAGTGGCCTCAGGGCAGCTGTAGGGGAGAGGCTTGCATAGGAATCCTCCCTTGAATAGACCAGCCTTGGCTGGATGCTGAGCTTGACCTTACAGGGGGCCATCTACTGGGGTGAGGGGTGGCTCTGCCTGCTGCTGACTGGTGAGTGAAGGCTGATAAGGCAGATGGTGCTCAGCAGTCATTAACACAGGACCAATCACCTGTCCATGTGTCAATAGGAATGTTTGGACCCATGGGGGGACAAAAAGCCACAAAACGGTTAAGTGTGTTCAGAATCTGCCGCAGAGTCTCCAGCAATGCCTCTGAGAGCTTGCCCCCCTGCCCCCCAGCATCACCTGAGCCACCATGATGGTGATATGCAGAGTTGAATCAGGAGACAAGACAAACAAGAGGCAGATTGTGACGCGCCCACGCCCCTTCATTCCCACCTCCCACGTATTGTGTGCAGCGTCTGAGTGACGCTCTTCATGCACTCTGGAATTCAGCGCAGTGAGACGGGATGCTGTCACTGTTATGATTGCCCCACAGGCCCTCTTACTTTCCAGATGTAAGAGCATTCTGTAAAGGAGATCCCGTGCTGGGTCATTTGCATCTCACATGGCATGTTCTCCTCCACTACGTGTTAGTGCGGAGTGATCGCAGAGGCTCAGTAAACGTTCATGTCTGCCTCGGCCTCCGCCCCCCGATCCCCGAGCTGGGGAAGCGCTGTTTCAGGGACTCTGTTTAGGAAATGAAGGGCTAAGTTGGGCGGGTTAGACTGGGAAGCAGAGGCGTTTCTTTTTCTAGTGTCTGAGTTTCCAGACAGCTGTGTGTGAAGGGTGGTTTGCACCGTGAAGATCTACCTTGCTCCCTGTGTGCGGGAGGGCGTGTGTGCATAAACGTGAGCAGGACCGTGTGGTGCACATGGGGACTCTGTGCTAATTTATCTAGATCCACCCCTCTTTTGGGAATGAGGCCAAACTGTGTCTGTGAGCAGGAGCTCCAGCCTCCAGAGGGGCTGCCCGATGGCCCTTCGGCTCTTCCAGGGACTGTCCAGGTGTCATCCAGCCTGGAAGGACATTCTTGAGAATGACCACACCTCTTCTTCAGGAGGATCTTCCCCTCAAGCAGAAAGCACCCCATTTCTCAGGGTTTCTCAGGGCAGAGTAACCCCAGAACACAGGCATTTATGAGAAAAGACCCAAGATGAAACTTCTGATAAGACTTATGGGCAGGTAGAGAGAGAGGAGGTCAGTGTAGCGTCCAGCCAGCAGAAGGAAAGATTTGCCGGGAAACACTGTGGGCCACACAGAACCAGATGCAAGAAGCTGGGAGGCTCCTGGGAACCTACTCTGGTTGGGTGCCAGTGTACAGCATGTGGGGGTCGGGGCGGCCGGCAGGGATGGTGTCCACCTCACACACCCCACGTGTCCACGTGTCCCCGTCACAGACACGATGCTCCGGCACCGGATCCCAACAGCCACAGCTCTGACCTGCTGATATCTTCTGACCTCTTTCTTTAATTAAAAATTTGTTTCTGACAACTTTTCTGCTTCCTTTTGTAAAAGTTAGAGAACTGTTTAACTGTGATAAAATCTGTGATCTTAACCATTTTTAAGTGCACAACTCAGTGGCCTTAACTTTATCCACATCGTCGTGCAGCCATCCCCACCGTCCAGCTCCAGAACATCCCATCTTCCTAAACTGCAGGTTTTAGCGTCTGTCCTTTCTGACCCTATGAAACACTCACTTTCCACCTGCCCTTGCCCCAGCCATCCTGCTTTCTGTCTCTATGAATCTGACTCCTCCAGGAACCTCATATAAGTGAAATCCCACAGCGTCTGTCTTTTTTGTGTCTGGCTGATGTCACGGAGCATCAGGTCCTCAAGCTTCATCCATGTCGTAGCAGCTGTCCGTCTCCTTCCTTTTCCAGGCTGAGCAATAGTCCACTGTGTGGATGCGCCACAATTTGCTTATTCATTCACCTATTGCTGCTGCTGCTAAGTCGCTTCAGTCGTGTCCGACTCTGCGACCCCATAGACGGCTGCCCACAGTGGTGCTCAAGTTGCTTCTACCCCTTGGCTATTGTGAGTAATGCTGCTATGAACCCAGATGTACAGACAGGGTTTGAGTTCCTGTTTTCAATTCTTTGGGGTCTATACCCATAAATGGAGTATCTGGATAATATGGTAGTTCTATAGGACTTCCTCAGTGGCTCAGATGGTAAAGAATCTGCCTGCAATCGAGGAGCCCCAGAGATGTGGGTTCAATCCCTGGGTCAGGAAGTTCCCCTGGAGAAGGGCATGGCAACGCACTCCAGTATTCTTGCCTGGAGAATCTCATGGAGAGAAGAGCCTGGTGGGCTACGGTTCATAGGGGTGAAGGCAGTCAGACGCAGATAAAGTGACAGCCGCACACATGGTAGTTCTAGGCTTCCTTTTGTGAGGAACTACCATGCTTAATTATTTGATGGGGTTTCCTCAGATATTTCCCTAATATTTTTATAATAATGTCTCTCAACTAATATGACAAAACTTTTTGTTCTCTACTTTCTCATTTTTGGAGGGATATATTGTATGGTTTGAAGATGGTGTAAATGCACACTGACCCAGTTGTAGAACCAGGCCCTGGGCCCACGGAGAGACTCGGGGTTTGTGTTGGCTTCCCAAGGAGGGCGTGTGCCAGGATGACCCAGTGGCGGTGTGCCAACACGGAGTCCTCTCATCCTCCCAAGAGGATGTATTCTTTCATAGACTATTCAGACTTGACAGCACATGGTAATAACAGCTGGTTTTCCTATTGTTTTTAAATTCTCTGTAGACATTCCCTTGCGTGCATGCATGAGAAGTCACTCTAGCCATGTCCAAGTCTGTGCGACCCCGTGAACAGTCACCCACCAGGCTCTTCTGTCCATGGGATTGTCCAGGCAAGAATACTGGAATGGGTCGCTATTTCCTCCTCCAGGGGAATCTTCCCTACCCAGGGATTGCACTCACATCTCTTGTGTCCCCTGTACTGTTAGACGAGTTCTTTATCACTAATGCCCTAAGCGATGTGTGATGTGTTCCTGGGGCTTGTGGGACCCCACAGCAGCAGCATCTCTGAAGAGAGTTGATGAGAGTTGGTGTCCTGTAACACAGCATCACAAGCTGGCTGGTCAAAACAGGAGACATTTATTCTTTCATAGTTATGGAGGCCAGAATTCCCGAAAGCAAGGGGTCAGCAAGGCCACCCCTCTTCCCCAGACTCTGGGGAAAGGTGCTTTTCTGCCTTTTGCAGCCCTGGGTGGCTCCAGACCCCCTTGGCTTGTGGCCACATTCCTCTAGCCTCTGCCTCTGTCTTCACGTGGGCTCCTCCCTGTGTGTCTCCTCCCTTCTCTTCTCTGCTAAGGACGCTTTACAAGACTCAGCCCACCCTAACCCAGGACAACCTCATCCAGGTCATCTGCAAAGACATTGTTCTGCAAAGACATTTACAGATTCTGAGTGGACCTGTGTTCTGGGGGCCACCATCCCACTTCCGCCACTGGAAACTGGGGAGAGAAGAAGGCATTCTCTTTGAGATCTCATGCTGTTTCTTAGAATTTCCTCTTATCAAATCAGCAGTTAAAAATGTCTCTGGTGCTGAGGAGGTCTGAGTGGAGCCCTTCAGGCCACGTGGCTTTTCCCGATGGAGAGGGGCAGGACGCACCCTGCAACTCAGGACAAGCAAGTGGCAGCTGACCAGGACAGTTGACTGCTGAGCTGTGTCCTCTGCCGGGCCCTACTCTCTCATCACTGTGAGAGGGCCATCTCTTTTCAAATATGTGTGTTTAAGTTAAATTTCTTGTTTTTAACAATACAGACATTCATTATTCAAGCAATTTCCCATTTTACATTAACTTGTACTCTGCTAAGTTGCTTCAGTCATGTCCAACTCTTTGCAACCCCGTGGACTGTAGCCTGCCACGCCCCTCTGTCCATGGTCTTCTCCAGGCAAGAATACTGGAGTACATTGCCTTGCCCTCCTCCAGGGGATCTTCCCAAGCCAGGGATCGAACCCAGGTCTCCCGCGTTACAGGCAGATTCTTTACCTTCTGAGCCACCAGGGAAGCCCAAGAATACTGGAGTGGGTAGCCTATCCTTTCTCCAGTAGATCTTCCTGACCCAGGAATCAAACAGGGTCTCCTGCATTGCAGGTGGATTCTTTATCAGCTGAGCTACCAAGGAAGCCCTTACATTAACTTACTCATCTCTTATGCTAGTGACATCCAGCTCCAAACACACAAATACCACACACACAGAGCAACAATAACAACAACACACACACACTGATGTTGCCCTGTGGGAGGACAAGAATGCTCAGGTGAGGCAGGCACCGTCCTCCCTCCCCATGTGGTTCCAAGAACAGCCTGGTCCTTTCCAGGTCTGGGCCAAACTCCCCCACTCCGGATTTTGCCTCACAAAGGATCCCTTTCACCCCGGAACACCAAAATTTGCATGTCCCAAAACTTGGGTCATTGAAATGCAAACTGTTCCATGCAAATGTTATTCAAATCACTTCTTCCAAGGGAGTTCCCCAGGCAGCTCTTTCCTTCCCTCTTCCTCTGGGCTTCCTTTGCCCTGAGGACAAAGCCTGGCTCCGGCCCAACCCAGCCCACCTTCACCCAGCACCTCCTGACTTCTCTCCGTGACCCAGAACCCACAGCTTCAGGGAGGGGAAGGCCCTGGGAGGCTTACACCTTCTCAGCCAGGACCCTCTGTCAGAGCTTCTCCTTGCGAGGCACTTGGCAATGGCTGCAGACATCACATGTGTGTGCGTGTTCAGTTGCTCAGTCATGTCTGACTGTGCAGCGCTGTGGACTCTAGCCCTTCAGGCTCCTCTGTCCATGGGATTCTCCAGGCAAGAATACTGGAGTGGGTTGCCATGCCCTCCTCCAGGGGATCTTCCTGACCTAGGGATTGAATCTGTGTCTTTTATGTCTCTTGCAATGGCAGGCATGTTCTTTATCATCTGAGCCACCTGGAGCTTTATTTGGGGGTCCAAAGAGCTGCAATTCAGGTGAGGTGGATGAACCTAGAGCAAAGTAAGTCAGAAAAAAAAACCCCCAAATATCATATATTCACGCATATATGTGATCTCTGGAAGATAATACTGATGAACCTGTTTGCAGGGCAGGAGCAGAGACTAAGACGTAGAGAACAGATTTGTGGACACAGCTGGAGAAAGAAAGGGCGGGAGGAATAGAGAGTAACGTTGAAACCTGCACAGTACTATATGTAAAATAGATAGCTGATGGGAAGTTGCTGTATAACAAGGGACAATCAACCCCGTGCTTTGTGACAACCTAGAGGGGTGGAACCCCACTCCAGTACTCTTGCCTGGAAAATCCCATGGACGGAGGAACCTGGTGAGCTGCAGACCATGGGGTCACTAGGAGTCGGATACGACTGAGCGACTTCACTTTCACTTTTCACATTCATGCATTGGAGAAGGAAATGGCAACCCACTCCAGTGTTCTTGCTTGGAGAAGCCCAGAGACAGCAGAGCCTGGTTGGAGGAGGTGAGAGGGAGGTGTAAGAAGGAGGGGACATATGTATACCTATGGCTGATTCATACTGGCATAAACCAACATAACATTGTGAAGCAATTATCCTTTGGTTTAAAAAAATTGCAATTTGGTAGGCACAGAGCTTTCTGGGAAGAGAGTCAGGGGGCTTTTAAAGGCGAGAGCCACGAGGCTGAGCTTGGACACAGAAGGAGTGTCCCGAAGGGGTGGCTCTCACACGCTGTTTCAGGATCTGGGTCCCACAGGCGTTTTGAGTTTCAGGCAAGTGTCCTGGATGCTTTGTCAGGACAGGATGTGGTCACAGGTCAGATTCCATCTGGGTTGAGAGGAGCGTGAGTCCTGTCCTTAATGGTCTCCAGGCTCTGTCTGAAGGGCTCTCTGAACAACACCGACTCCTTTTTGATTTTCCTTCTATAGATGTCAGGGGAGGGGCTGTGAAGCCTGTGAAGACGAGCCCCTCAGAGGAACCACAGTGTCCTGTGAGTGTGTGAGTTTTCCCCTACTCTGAGGATCCTCCCAGGAGAGAACACCTGGGTCCACTCTGGTGGCTGGTCATCCTGCTGGGATGTGAGGCCAGCTAAATCCCCTCTGCCTGCACTCAGCTCATGGCCCAGGAAGGTGGCCATGCCTGGCAGACCAAGCTGCCCTCCAAGACCCTTCACCCCTCAGGGTCCCTTCTGGGTCCTCCTCATTTCTCTCTGCCTCAGAGGCCTGCTCCCCAGCTGCCAGGCTGTTGTACAGCAGAAACTAACATATCAATGTAAAGCAGTTGTACTCCAATTAAAAAAATAAAAACAGAAAAAAAAATTTAAAAACCAAAAACAAACAAAAATCTCAACATGGGACCATTCTGGATTATCCAGATAAGTCCCTAATCCAGTGACAAATGTTCTTATAAAAGACACACAGGCAGAGACAGAGAAAAGAGACAAAGCTTGTTCAATGATGGAGGCAGGGACAGGAGTGATGCAGCCACAAACCAAGGGATGCCTGGAGCCCCAGACGCTGGAGGAGGCAGAAAGGACCCTCCCACAGAGCCTGCAGAGAGAGCACAGCTCTGCCACCTTGATTTGACCTTGTTTCAGACTTTGGGGTTCTAGGGCTGTGAGAAAATAAATTTCTGTCATTTTAAGCCGCCACGTGTATGATAATTTATCGGGGGTAACCTCAGGGGACAGCTGTCTATTTGGGGAAGATAAGAGTAGGAAAATGTGTGTTAATTTGTGGGGTGAGAATTTTCAGGCAAATAATTCGTTTTTCTTTCATTGGAAAATCAAAGAAAAAGCCGTCCTCGTGTTCAGGTTTTAATATGTATTCTGTCTCAGAATATATCGTAAATCAAAGGGAACTGGTTGAGGGGGTGACTTGACACTCACAGAACAACATCTGCTTCTTTAATGATAATGATGATGCTCTGTCATCAGCAAGCTCCCCAGTGGACCAGCAGGACCGCTTGGGCATCCCAGCCAGCAGGGATGGAGCGAAAGAGGATGTCTGAGGTTGCTCAGGCTGCCCTAACACAATGCCACAGACCAGGGGCTTAAGCAACAGATGTTTATTTCTCCTAGTTCCAGGGGCTGGGAGTCTGAGATCAGGGTACCCACAGAGTTGAATTCTGGTGAGTTCTCTCTTCCTGGCTTGCAGATGGCCATCATACTCTGTCCTCACATGGCACAGAGAGGGCTCTGGGATTTCTTCCTCTTTGTATAGAGACACTAATTCCATTGTGGGACACTTGGGGACCCCACTCTCATGACTTCATCCAAATCTAATCATCTCTCAAAGTCCTACCTTCAAATACATTGGTAGTTAGGGCTTCGACATATGCATTTTGTGGGGGACACAATTCGGTTCATAGCAGAAGGCATGGCTCTGCCCAATAAGGATGTTTTCTGGAAGTTGCATATGTTTTCTGGAAGTTTAAATTCCTAAAATTTATTGGCCGGAATTTAGGTGTATGGTCACATCTAGCTGCAAAAGAGATGGGGAAATATGCTCAACTAAACTGAAGGGTCCATGTTACAAAGAGCTCAGATTAAGAGCTGGGATTCAGACTTCTTCCACATGCTGCTCTTTCATCCTGACCATGCAACCTCATGGTCCAAAATGGCTGCTTAAATGGCAGCCATCACCTCTAAATTCCTATCAAGAGAACATTCTTCACTAAATCATAATGTAGTGTGGGGAATATAGCCTTTTTTATGAATGTGGTGTATCCAGCTAAAATTTGGGATTCTAGTTACCTAAGAGTCAGAAACGACTGAGCGATTTCACTTTCACTTTTCATTTTCATGCATTGGAGAAGGAAATGGCAACCCACTCCAGTGTACTTGCCTGGAGAATCCCAGGGACGGGGGAGCCTGTTGGGCTTCCGTCTATGGGGTCGCACAGAGTCGGACACGACTGAAGCGATTTAGCAGCAGCAGCAGCAGTTACCTAAAGAGAAGAATGGAAAGGATGTTGGGGGTAGCTAGCAACATTTTCTTCATCCACCTTCTCCATTGTCTCAAGGATCTTATCTAGAACTTGCTGTATAATAATGCCTCCTGCTCAGAATCCAACCCTGCTAAGTCTACACCACAAGCTTCCCAAGTGCATGAGTCACAACTTTTATTCCTTGCAGATGTGGACTGCCAGCTAGCAAACAACAGGAATCATTAGCCTAGCATTTGTTTACTGAGCTGAAGTTGAGTTCTATCTGATGAGGAATTGGGAAGCAGGGGCCAGCGGCTGCTGTCTGACTTCAAGGTAACCGACTACTCTGTTCTAACCCGTTTCCTCTAACCCCGAGTCTCCTCCAATTTCAAAGTTTTATGACTCTTGGTCCCCTCGGCACCGGCACCCCTCTCTAAGGTTTCAGAATGCTTTCTAACAAATCTGAGATGGAAGGAATGTTTTGCCCAGAGGCAAGATTCACTCCTTGGCATTCTTGAGACATTTAACAGCCAAGGACTGTCCAGAGCTGGGAGAAGGCCATAAAGGACAGACACACAGCCCCAGGAGGTGATGGGAGCAGGGAGGGACACAGCATGCAGCCATTCCTCTGCAGCCAGGTCCAGACACTCAGCCTCCTCTATGGGCTCCTCCCCACACCCCTTATCTCTCTGCATATGAGAGCTGGAGTGGGGGCAGTTCTTTATCTGCTCTGGGCCTGGTGTGTGACCTAATCCTGCAATGATGAAACTGTGGGTGGTGAGGTGGTTCTTGCCCTCCAATGGCCTGCAAATACACAGACATCCTTGTTGTTTAATCGCTCAGTCATATCTTTTTGTGACCCTACAGACTGTAGCCCTCCAGGCTCCTCTGTCCATTGGATTCTCCAGGCAAGAACACTGGAGTGGGTTGCCATTTCCTCCTCCAGGGGATCTTCCCCCACCCAGAGACTGAACCTGTATCTCCTGCATTGGCAGGCAGATTTTTTTTTTTTAACCACTCACTGAGCCACCAGGAAAGCCCACAGACATCTTTAGCAGACCCGTTATGCTTGAGCTGCAAATGCTGAAGGCGGCAAGGCCCATCCTTACAAGGAGCTCTGAGCAACGTCATCACCCTCGTGACGAAATCCTAAGTCCTGGGGGAAGGCCTGGCAGTTATAATAAGCTCTTTCATGATGGGCCTCGGGAGGAATTAACAATATAATTTTTCAGGCCTTACAGAATGTCAAGTAATTAGAGCTCACGCACATAAAGGGCGCACACCATGAGATCTGTGGCTTGTTTCTTAAAAGATCCAATTTATATATTAAAACAATAAAAGACTTCAGGGGAGCGCTGGCCCTGCAATGTTTTCAGTCTGCTCTATGCAGTTCCAGAAAGCTCCACCTCCAGAGGAAACCAAGGAGACCGTGCCCCGGCTCCTCATCTGGATGCTTGGGGTTGTGCTGGGCCAGACCAGGACGATGTGAGTGATGATGATGCGTCTCCCTGGGCGGGGGAGGAGAGGCTCGCTGTTAATGCACGCCCTGGCCACGTGCCCACTCGAATCAGCCCAGCGTAAAGCAGCGAAAAATGTGCTCATCCTGCCAGGTCCTAATGTAGAAATTGAGGTAGCAGGAAGGATTTGATGTTAAATTTCCAGCTAGATGGCATGTTTCTGCTTGTGTGTGGCGGCTGTGGGGAGAAGGGCAAGGGAAGTAGCTACAGCACAATTGAGTTCTTCTAGGCTTGTGGGATTCCCCCTCCCCTAACAGATGGCCCTGCTTCCTCCCTTGCCTTCCCCAGGTGACAGGTTGAATTGAATTGTGTGTCCAAAAGATGCTACATTCATCACCCCCAGCACCTGTGGAAAAGGGTTTCTGCAGGTGATCAAGGTAAGATGAGGTCATCAGGGTGGACCCTCCTCCAATCTGACTGGTGTCCCCATGGAAAGGGGGACACACACAGAGAGACCCACACACAGGGACATACAAAGGGAAGATGCTGTGAAGACACAGGATCTTCAGGGGGGCCACCAGAGCTTCCAGAGGCTGGGAGAGGCCTGGCAGAAGACTCCAGGTCTGCCTCCACCTTGACCTTGGAGTCCATACTCCAGACTGGTGATAATATGTTTTTGTGCTTTCGGCTGCTTTTGTAATAGCAATCCCAGGACCCTCCCCTACCCAGGCCCAGAGGGTGCCCAGGGCTCCTAGCCATCACTGTGGGCTACGGCCACCACTCAGCCCAACCCCATTGTTCCCCCTGCCCCATGACCCCTGTTAGGCCACTCCTCCCATGGCTCCAGGGGACCCCAGGCAAAGACTCTGTCCCTCAGCTTTGCCAACTTGGAGACCCCAGTTGAGGACTGGGAGCCTGGGGCCCTCTGGAGCTCCCAGCACCCCAATCCCAGATGAGCCCCCTTTCCTCACCCACCCTACCCCCAGTCGATGCCTTATTTTCTGAGCTTGGGGGCTGCTGGCTCCTGAGGATTCCTAGCTGTCTCACTGGAGGTCTAGGACCATGTTTGCAAACCTTTCAGGGTCCTTAGCAAGTTCCTGGAGCTGCAGAACTGCCCAGACCCTTTAGTGCTATGAGATCCTCCTTCCCAGTGACCCCCTGATGCAGGACAGAGGACCCCAGCCCCCTCCCACCCCTGAGAACCATCATAACTGCCTTCCCTTTGGACTGGCTCAGGGGGACCAGGCCTGGGTCCGAGCTCCAGAGGACCCCCCACCTCCCCAGGGGGCCAGGTGGATGCTGGCTGGGGTCCAGGCCCCTCCTTGCCCCCCCTCCCCGCTCCTTCTTCCCCACATTCTGGTCTCTGCCTCAGGGCCCCCACCCATGCCAGCCGGCCTGGGCACCTCCCAGTTCTGCTCCTCCTCTGGGGGCCATGGGTGGGGCACAGATGTGCCCAAATATGTAAGGGCCTGGATGGGAGACCGAGCTGAGTAGACCGAGAGGGGTCTGGGGCCGGCTTGCCCCTGCGTCCCTGCCTCCAGGGCCATGTCCCCACACAGAGGCCCAGGGGGTGGTCCTCACACTTAGGGACAATCCGACACCTGGCTTTTGTCCTCCAAGGGGCCAGCCCTGGAGACCAGCCTGAAGGTGTAGCTGTCTGTGTATTCCAGGTCCCCCAGGTCCTCCTCCCTGGGCAGTGTCCCCTGGGTGTAGTGGCCTGACCAGAGATGTTTCTGGGCATTAAGCAAGGGGCCAGCTTTCTGCAGGCCATACGCAGGCCCGCCCTGAGGCTCTGAGGCTTGCAGCCCCATACAAGACAAAGGGTCACGGGGCCAAAAGGATGACCAGCAGCCTGGTGGTTAGGCAGTATTTGTGGAGAGTCCACCATAGAGTGGTGCATGGCGTGACTGAGGTAGGATGGTCCTGGGACTTCCTGGGTGAGATACGCATGGCAGAACCACATGACTGCATGGTCCTGGAGGCTGCGGGTTCAGGGCAGGCAGACAGCCAAGTGGGTGGGAAGGAATGGGGTGTCACTGCTGATGGTGGGATGTGGCCCGGGGACCTGCCAGGTGCCAGCATCATGCAGCAGGGTCCACAGTGCAAGAGCTGATTCTGAGGCTCACCAGCTGGGAGGGGGTGAGAGGAGGGGCTCGTGTAAGCTCTGGGAGGTGGAGGTGTCTGTGTATCCTCTGACCAGCTGAGCTCCTCAACGGCTCCTTCCTACCATGGACAGGGCCCCCTATCACAGAGAAACCAGTGAGCCCTTCCAGATGAAGTCAGGGTCAGGCCCACTGGCCCTTGGCTCCCGGTGACTTTTCCTCTGTTGGCTCTGATTCCAGGGCACAGCCGGGACCCCCTTCCCCATCCTCAGGGGCCCCTAGATGAGAATGGTCAAGACAGTGGTGTGAACTGGCCTGAGCTGGTTTTATCAGGCACCAGTCTCTTGGTGACAATGGCCCCAGAGCAGGGAGCGGCAGAGGCTTAGGACCCATGCAGCCTCCTGGTCTGACCAGAGACATTTGGGGAGTTAGCCCAGGCTGGCAAGCAGGTGAGAAACAAGCCTGGCCTGCACTTTGGCCACAGATCTCTGCCCTGCAATCTGTCAGGCGGGTCCTCTGGCCTCTGCGGGGACAGGCCGCAGTCCCCCAAGGCGGGAGCACAAGCTGCTAGGACACCCCGACCCGAGCTAGATCCAGGACCAGGCAGGGTCAGGACTCCTTGGACGCCCCACACATGGTGGGCACCAGCTCTGAACCTCTGTTCCCCACCCCTGTATCCTGAGCAGAGTTCATTCTCCCATAGGAGCCCTTTCTGACATTCCTTATGGGGGACATGACAACCCACTCCAGTGTGCCTGCTTGGAGAATCCATGGACAGAGGAGCCTGAGGGACTACGGTCCACAGGGTCACAAAGAGTCGGACACAACTGAAGCAACTTAGCTCGCATGCAGGCACTCATGCATGCTAATTAAAAAGCTTCGGGAAAAATAGGGAGGTTAGCAAGAGGGCGGGATAAAAGGACGTGTGCTCATCTTCTGAGAACTCCAAAATTGCAACTAATTGCTAAACAACCATTGACAGGAGAATGCTGGATCCCACCAGAAAAAGATACCCCACACCCAAGGGAAAAGGAGAAGCCCCAGCAAGACAGTAGGAGGGGTGAAATCACGTTTAGAATCAAACCCCATACTGCTTAGCAAAGTAATGCTCACATTCTCCAAGCAAGGCTTCAACAGTATGTGAACCGTGAACTTCCAGATGTTCGAGCTGGAGTTAGGAAAGACAGAGGAACCAGAGATCAAATTGCCAATATCCACTAGATCACAGAAAAAGCAAGAGAGTTCCAGAAAAAACATCTACTTCTGCCTTATTGTTTTTGCTGACTGTATAGAGCTTCTCCATCTTTGGCTGCAAAGAATATAATCAATCTGATTTCGGTGTTGACCATCTGGTGTTGTCCATGTATAGTCTCCTCTTGTGTTGTTGGAAGAGGGTGTTTGTTATGACCAGTGCATTTTCTTGGCAAAACTCTATTAGTCTTTGCCCTGCTTCATTCCATATTCCAAGGACAAATTTGCCTGTTACTCCAGGTGTTTCTTGACTTCCTACTTTTGCATTCCAGTCCCCTATAATGAAAAGGACATCTTTTTTGGGTGTTAGTTCTAAAAGGTCTTGTAGGTCTTCATAGAACCGTTCAACTTCAGCTTCTTCAGCATTACTGGTTGGGGCATAGACTTGGATTACTGTGATATTGAATGGTTTGCCTTGGAAACGAACAGAGATCATTCTGTTGTTTTTGAGACTGCATCCAAGTACTGCATCAACACTGAAATCAGACTGATTATATTCTTTGCAACCAAAGATGGAGAAGCTCTATATAGTCAGCAAAAACAAGACCAGGAGCTGACTGTGGCTCAGACCATGAACTCCTTATTGCCAAATTCAGACTGAAATTGAAGAAAGTAGGGAAGACCACTAGACCATTCAGGTATGACCTAAATCAAATCCCTTATAATTACACAGTGGAAATGAGAAATAGATTTAAGGGCCTAGATCTGATAGATAGAGTGCCTGATGAACTATGGAATGAGGTTCATGACATTGTACAGGAGACAGGGATCAAGACCATTCCCATGGAAAAGAAATGCAAAAAAGCAAAATGGCTGTCTGGGGAGGCCTTACAAATAGCTGTGAAAAGAAGAGAAGTGAAAAGCAAAGGAGAAAAGAAAAGATATAAACATCTGAATGCAGAGTTCCAAAGAATAGCTAGAAGAGATAAGAAAGCCTTCTTCAGGGATCGATGCAAAGAAATAGAGGAAAACAACAGAATGGGAAAGACTAGAGATCTCTTCAAGAAAATCAGAGATATCAAAGGAACATTTCATGCAAAGATGGGCTCGATAAAGGACAGAAATGGTATGGACCTAACAGAAGCAGAAGATATTAAGAAGAGGTGGCAAGAATACACAGAAGAACTGTACAAAAAAGAGCTTCAAGACCCAGATAATCATGATGGTGTGATCACTGACCTAGAGCCAGACATCCTGGAATGTGAAGTCAAGTGGGCCTTAGAAAGCATCACTACCAACAAAGCTAGTGGAGGTGATGGAATTCCAGTTGAGCTATTCCAAATCCTGAAAGATGATGCTGTGAAAGTGCTGCACTCAATATGCCAGCAAATTGGGAAAACTCAGCAGTGGCCACAAGATTGGAAAAGGTCAGTTTTCATTCCAATCCCAAAGAAAGGCAATGCCAAAGAATGCTCAAACTACTGCACAATTGCACTCATCTCACACGCTAGTAAAGTAATGCTCAAAATTCTCCAAGCCAGGCTTCAGCAATATGTGAACCGTGAACTTCCTGATGTCCAAGCTGGTTTTAGAAAAGGCAGAGGAACCAGAGATCAAATTGCCAACATCCACTGGATCATGGAAAAAGCAAGAGAGTTCCAGAAAAACATCTATTTCTGCTTTATTGACTATGCCAAAGCCTTTGACTGTGTAGATCACAATAAATTGTGGAAAATTCTGAAAGAGATGGGAATACCAGACCACCTGATCTGCCTCTTGAGAAATCTGTATGCAGGTCAGGAAGCAACAGTTAGAACTGGTCATGGAACAGCAGATTGGTTCCAAATAGGAAAAGGAGTACATCAAGGCTGCATATTGTCACCCTGTTTATTTAACTTATACGCAGAGTACATCATGAGAAATGCTGGACTGGAAGAAACACAAGTTGGAATCAAGATTGCTGGGAGAAATATCAATAACCTCAGATATGCAGATGATACCACCCTTATGGCAGAAAGTGAAGAGGAACTCAAAAGCCTTTTGATGAAAGTGAAAGTTGAGAGTGAAAAGGTTGGCTTAAAGCTCAACATTCAGAAAATGAAGAGCATGGCATCTGGTCCCATCACTTCATGGGAAATATATGGGGAAACAGTGGAAACAGTGTCAGAATTTATTTTTCTGGGCTCCAAAATCACTGCAGATGGTGATTGCAGCCATGAAATTAAAAGACGCTTACTCTTTGGAAGGAAAGTTATGACCAACCTAGATAGCATATTCAAAATCAGAGACATTACTTTGCCAACCAAGTTTCACCTAGTCAAGGCTATGGTCTTTCCTGTGGTCATGTATGGAAGTGAGAGCTGGACTGTGAAGAAGGCTGAGCACCGAAGAATTGATGCTTTTGAACTGTGGTGTTGGAGAAGACTCTTGAGAGTCCCTTGGACTGCAAGGAGATCCAACCAGTCCATTCTGAAGGAGATGAGCCCTGGGATTTCTTTGGAAGGAATGATGCTAAAGCTGAAACTCCAGTATTTTGGCCACCTCATGCGAAGAGTTGACTCATTGGAAAAGACTCTGATGCTGGGAGGGATTGGGGGCAGGAGGAGAAGGGGACGGCAGAGGATGAGATGGCTGGATGGCATCACTGACTCGATGTATGTGAGTCTGAGTGACCTCCAGGAGTTGGTGATGGACAGGGAGGCCTGGCATGCTGTGATTCATGGGGTCGCAAAGAGTCGAACATGACTGAGTGACTGATCTGCTCTGATCTGAAGCTCCAATGTTTTGGCCACCTGATTCAAAGAAATGACTCTTTGGAAAAGACTCTGATGCTGGGAAAGATTGAGGGCAGGAGGAGAAGGGAATGACAGAGGATGAGACGGTTGGATGGTATCACCAACTCGATGGACTTGAATTTGAGGAAGCTCTGGGATTTGGTGATGGACAGGGAAGCCTGGTGTGCTGCAGTCCATGGGGTTGCAAAGAGTTGGACACGACTGAGTGACTGAACTGAACTGAACAGGAAAAATAAAAGGCACTGATTCCCCAGGAGTCCACAGCGCTCTATGCCCATCATGGCCACAGGGCAGCAGCCCAGACAGCATGCCCCCGCCCCATGATGCCGGGTTGTGTGTTGTTGGCCTTCACCCCACCTGCCTCCCTAAGCTGGTGCTGAATCTGGGCACTTGTCAGCCTTGGCATTGAGGAAGCCCCACAGCCCATTCCCAGCAGCCAGGAGATTCCAGAAATGCCCTCCAAGCCCGGCAGTCATCACAGCTGGTCTATTTAGGAGTGGAGCTGTCTGTCAATCTGTCTGTCCCTGCCCCAGCAAAGGCCCCTCTGCAGGACAGAGACCCAGGGCTTGGGGACAGTAGACAAGCCAGCATGGACTAAAGCCACTCAGGCTCCGAAGTGACCTTAAGGAAGGAAAAAGCAATGTCCACTCCCCTCGCTGGGCTCCCTCCATCAGGCTAAAGGAGTGATGGGGGCCATGGTGACTCAGGGCTGGTGGCAGCGGGAAGGTAGACATGGAGGAGAAGGTTCCCAGGCGAAGTCATTAGTGCGGGGGTGCCGCTGGGGGTGGTCGGGTCAGAGGAGGAGCCAGGGAGGAAGGGACACAGGCAGACTCCTGGCCCCTGGCCCTCAGAGCCCCAGGGAGTTGGGGTGGGGGCGGCACTGAGAGAGACTGAAGGTGAGCTGACCACCAGGACGCCAGGCTGGTGCAGTGGACCTGCCAGGAGGCCACTGTGACAAGCAGGGAGAGGTGACAGCTCTCAGAGCAGAGCAGGGCAGAGGGGAGACTGGCCAGACGCCCCGTGGGCGAGAACGTGGGGCCGTCTGCAGGAGGCAGCTGTCAAGGGGGCAGGCGGTCCTCAGGGTTTGGGCCGACCTCCCGGAGGAATAGAGCTGGCCTGGACTGAGTCGAGTGGGTCCAGAGCCTTTAGGACATGATGGGGTGGTCATATCTGTGGATGTCCGGGGGGTGTTGAACAGACATTTGGACTGGAGTCTGGCTGCATGGCAGAGGTCCCAGTTCACAGGGTGGAGGGTAGTAGCCCACCACCCAGGGCTCAGGGAGAGGTGCCTGCAAGCAGCAGGGGTGTGGGGCAGTGCACCCCCAAGGACCAGGCCCAGTGTGTGTGGCCAGGACGGCTCTTGTACAGGCTGTGGGGGGGCTGACCCCCCCTGGGGATGGCCCCAGCTCTGTTCTTCAGATCCTCTAAGGCTCTTAGATTTGGGCTTCCCTGGTGGCTCAGATGATAAAGCATCTGTCTGCAATGTGGGAGACCTGGGTTCGATTCCTGGGTCGGGAAGATCCCCTGGAGAAGGAAAAGGCAATCCACTCCAGCACTCTTGCCTGGAAAATCCCATGGATGGAGGAGCCTGATAGGCTACAGTCCATGGGGTCACAAAGAGTCGGATATGACTGAGCGACTTCACTTTCACTTGGCAGCTAAATTCACATTCCTGCACTTTGATCAGGGGCTTCCCAGGTGGCTCAGAGGTAAAGAATGTGCCTGCCAATACAGGAAACATAAGAGATGAGGAACACAAGAGACTTAATCTGCCCTGGGTTGGGAAGATCCCCTGGAGGAGGGCGCGGCAACCCACTCCTGTATTCTTGCCTGGAGAATCCCATGGACAGAGGATCCGGTGGGCTACCGTCGATGGGGTCACAAAGGGTCTGACACGACTGAGTGACTTAGCACACACATACACGCTTGGATCAGTTGCTTCCTTGGTGTCCCATCCTCCTTAGGATCAGAACCAGCTGACCTCACTCGTACAGGGCCCCCAGAGGCCTGGGGAGAAGGCTCACTAGAGAGGGGCCATATGCAGGGCCCCGGACCCGGAAGGACTCTTCCAGATCTCTTGTCTCTGAGGTAGGCCACGACAGGCTTCCCTGCAAGGACCGAGGTGAGGGTTCAATGGCCAACAGGTGGGGAGCCCTGGACACTCACCGGAACATGGTGATAATGGGGACACATGGGCCTGGCTGTGAGTGGCGTGTGTCAGCCCGCTGGCCCTCATAGCTGGACACGAGGCACTGTTGACCTCCCCCTCTAAACAGATGAGCAAACAGAGATCACCAGCCAAGAAGTAGCTGCACTGGGGTCCAGCCCAGGTGGCCACGCCGGGACAGACACCTGGGCCCCACAGCCCTCTGCACGCACCAGGCATGTTGGTGTGCGCCAGGCACCCTCAGGCAGTACTCTCTGCTGGGGCTTCCTCTCTCCTGAATTTTCAGCTGCTCTTCATGTTCCTACATCACTGAAGCTGAGAATCCTCTCTAACATACACATGGTTTCTCATACAGGTGTGTTTAGCCATGACGGTGTAGGTCACAGGGATGGTGTCTGGGAGCCCAAGGGACTAGAGTATTATTGTTTGTGGGTCTAGGCACCACAAGCTTACGGTTAGAACTCAAAGCTCGGGGAGCTTAAAAGTTGCCCAAAGTCACATGGCAAGCAAGGAGGGCTGGGATGAGCAGCAGCCCCACCACTGCTGCTCCCAGACCCACGGCCAGGGCCAGACTGGTGCATGTCCTGGGTGGTGGTGGGGCTGGAGATGAGTCAGCATTGGGCTCTGTGAAGCTCAGTCTCAGACTTAATTTGTGTTAAAATGAGATCTGGATAAGTGTTGCTCCCCTGAAAGAGGGGTGAGCCCTGGTGTGTCAGAGGGGTGAACACAAAGGTCTCCTCATTCACAGTGCTCCCCCACTGATATATTTTGGCCAGTGAGACCCAGGAAAACTCTACTAGGAGGTCCTGGCAAACTATGGTTTCCCTGACACAGGCCTTCTTCCATCCCCCACACATCAACCCTCTCCTAATTCTGTCTCCAGAAAGCAGATGGGATGGTTGGTGCCCCTGCAGCCATCTAGTATTAATGAGGTAAAGGTCAGGAACATGGCAGACTTCAGCAACAATGGCATTGAGCTGTGAACTACACATAACAACTGTCTATCATTGGAAGGACTGATGCTAAAGCTGAAACTCCAGTATTTTGGCCACCTCATGCGAAGAGTTGACTCATTGGAGAAGACTCTGATGCTGGGAGGGATTGAGGGCAGGAGGAGAAGGGGACGACAGAGGATGAGATGGCTGGATGGCATCACTGACTCGATGAATGTGAGTCTGAGTGACCTCCGAGAGCTGGTGATGGATAGGGAGGCCTGGCGTGCTGCAGTTCATGGGGTCGCAAAGAGTCGGACACGACTGAGCGACTGATCTGATCTGATCTGATCTCTAATTCTCACAATATGATTTTTTTTTTTTTAAGAAACCTATTTGTTTAAGCTATTCCATGTTTCTCCCACCACTAACTTGCAGCAAAGCACACCGGACAAGAGGTAGCTCTATTCCATTGGCCCCACTTGAGGAGATTCAGAGTCAGTCTTATCTTCATGACCCTCCTGAATCAAAAATACAAACAAGGTCTCCAAGATAAGGGCAGAAGGGCTGGGTGTCAAAGTCACTGGCTTGGAGATTCTTCTTGCCTGACTCAGCCTGTAGCTGAGCACTTTCCCTAAAAGGTGCCACATGAAAACCCCCCAGACACTGGGGACAATGCAGGGGGATGAGGACCACACGAGCTGGGGCTGACAGTGAAGGGCCGACGGGTGAGGAGGGTGTGGGACTTCCTCAGAGCGGCTCCCGACCTTGGCCCCACGTGTGCTCAGTGCTACAGGCAGAGCCCAGGTCCCAGGCCAGAAACCAGGGCACAGGCCATGCCATGCCGAGAGCCAGAAGGTGCCTGCGAATATCTGGTCCCTCTTCCCCACTTCCTCCAGAAAACAAGGCCCGGAGACAGGTCCAGCACAGCCAGAGACATGACATGGTCAATGGAATGACTGGCCCAGAGCCTGGGTCTTCTCTTGCCTCAGCCAGTGACCTTTACAACCACTGCATTGCCCGTAAGAAGACCAGCAGACTCTGGTCTGAGACTGGCCAGGGCTAAGGTGCCCGAGGGGGCGTTAGTCTGGGCCATCGAAGGAGCAGATGCTAAGATGGGACTTTGTTAGGGGAAACACGAGTGTGGCAGGAAGTGAGCAGGATGGGGGGAAAGCTGAGAGGGCCTGAGATGGCAGAGTTGGTCCCACCCCAGTGCCGGGCAGAGTGGGGGAGGTGAGGGAAGGCTCGGTCAGGCGCCAGGGAGGCTTAGAGCTGTGCTTGGCTGGAGTGCAGGTGCCCCAGGTGTGGGCCCACCTTGGCATCCCCGCGTGTCTGGGCAGAGCCTCAGGGAGTGTGGTCTTGGCACAGGGGGTCAGCGTGGCTGTGGGGCCTGTGGCCCATTAGCTCTCTGGAGGTGGAGGCTTAGATCACAACCTCGGGCAGGGCCTTCAAATCCAGGTTCCCAGTCCTAGCTCTGACTATTGTGGTTCAGAGGCCTGAGGTAACTAACACATGTAGAGGATGGACACTCGTGCGTTCCTCTCTACAAGCCCCTGTCATCTCATTGCCTTCCTTCTGGGTGCAGGCGTGCGTTCTGCTCTTCCTCTTGTTTTCTGCACACCATCACCCCCACCCCTGCCTTGCATCATGGGCCAGCTCTGTGGCTGTTCGGGTTTCCAGACTCTGCTCTGAATTGCCAGCTGCGTAGGGGCAGGGACCGAGGTTGGTTCTCTGCTATGTCTCCAGAACCCTGGACAGCACCTGGCTCCCTGACAGATGGATGGATGGGCAAATGAATGAATGAGACAATAAAGGAAAAGGGATGGACTGAGTGTGGGCAGGGTCCTTGGAGCCTTCCACCAAGCAGAGGGTACCTGGGGACAATGCAGGTCACCTACCTTCTCCTCTCATCTTCCGTGACTCAGTCCTGTCTGCTCCCCGCCCATCCGGCCCTAAGCGTTCAGTCCCGGCTGCAGCCGGTTAACAAGGACAGGAGGTCTGGGTGTTCTGCCAAGAAGCGTGCGCCATGCCTCGTTCCAGCACGCCCGCCCTGGGCTGTGGGCAAGTGCCTTGGGATTGCTTTTTAATGGTCCGCTTTGTTGGCCTGACTTTGCCATCATAGCCAGCCAGCTTGGCTGCCGAGCGGCCACATGTCAGCCGTGGGGCTGGACAGTTTCCCACTGCCCTGGGGGACCAGCCTGAGATGAACACTGCCCCCCTTCCCTGGGGAAAAGGGACACTGGCAACAGAGAGGTTGAGCAGCATCTTGTTGCCTTTTCAATGGCTTTTCTTTGTACTTTCTGAGCTGCAGAGGCAAACCCACTGTACCACCACTGCCCAGGTGGGCCTGAGTCCTGCAGGCTCAAGAGGAGCCCCTGGTGCCGTTATATTTAGGGCACAGTTGGAGCTGAGTGGGACAGAAGGAGGGTCGAGGATGGGCTCCGGGCTACTTGAGGGGTGCTTGCTCCCTTCCTGGCCTCACAGTAGCTCTCCAGCAATTTCAAGGGGATGCATAGGCATGTCAGTGGTGAGGCCTGCCCTCTGCACCCACTGGCTTTGCACTGGACCAGGGGCCTTGAATCGCTGGTCCCCTGGGGTGGACGGCAGATCTGTCCACAGCAGTCAGGCAGGAGCTGCTAACACAGAGTCGGGGGCCCAGGTCTGAGAGCCCTGCGGGGGCTGGAGGGCTGCATTTCTGGGTAGTTTTCTGTGGCTCCCAGAAGAGGGGGTGGGGATGGAGTGGGGGATGCGTGGCAGGGCTGGGAAGCAGCAGATCAGGGCCTTCATCATCCACAGCCTCCTTCAGGGCAGCAGCTTCAGGCCCAAGTCTGGGGTGACCCTGTAAGTTCATGGTCTAGTGCAGAGGCCAACTTTGCCTCTGGGTCACAGCACCCGCTGAACGAACTTCCTCCAGCCGGGTTCTGAGCTCCTTAGTTCTCTAAACCTCCCAAGGAGCAGCTCCTGGTGGTACAGTTGGTCTGCATCTGCAGCTCAGAAAATCCCAAGAGAAGCCACTGAAAAGGCAGCAAGGTGATGCCCACCCACCCCTTCTCCTCCAGCTCCTGAGGGCCGCCAGCCACTCCTGGCTCATGGCTGCAGGGCTCCACCTCCAATCCAATCACTGGACTGTGGGCTGCTCAACCTCCCTCTGCCTCCTCTGTGACCACGGGTATGTAGGGCCCAGTTCCCATAGACCACACTGTTGGAGGGTGAGGACACTGGGACTCCGACAGCCTCTGGCCAGCAGCCCCTCCTGCCCCTAGAGGAGGACCACTGGCGACCCCTCCCCCAGCCCTGTGGAGATGAGAATGGCCTGAGACTGAGGGTCCTGCCTGCGGGAAGCGTCTTCAGGCCTCTGACATCCCCAGGCTGACTGCAGCCTCCTGGGCGCTGAGTCATGGGTGCCATGCTCTCCTGCTCCACACTGTGTGGGAGGGCCATGCCGTACGGCCCTCCAGTGGGGGCCAGGAATTCCACCTGAAGTGACGGGGAATTTCTGCCCACCTCAAGGCCTCAAGTCATTGTCATGGCCACCATCCACAGGCTCCCGACAAGCTTGTGAGTGTGTGTGCATGTGTGTGCAAGGTGTGTCTGTATCAGTCTCTGCTTGGACCTGCCCTCTCGGCCCGGGCAGTGCTGCAAAGCCCCAAAGTCTTCCCCATCTGCCCCCAGAGGGAGGGTGCACACACACAGATGCACAGACGTTCACACACCACACATGCACACACACACACACACCAGATACATAATCCACCTTCATGCTCCCCTCTCACACAAACCAGACCCATGTCACATATGTACACAGGCACACACCACAGAAACACATGCCAACACCCACACCCACACCCCCGGCTGGCTGATTGGGGTGCACAGCTTTCCTCAATGATGGTTCCCAGACTCACATAGGTCCTGCCGTCCACGCTGAGGATCGCTCAGGATGGATGACTGTGACACATATGTGCCAGGACTCTAAAAAGCGTTAGGAGACCCCAGTCCTTCCACAGTGTCCCCACGCCTTGTACCTACACCCAACACGCGGTGCTGGATATCGCGTGGTTCACAGGGCCGCTGGAGCCTGGCAAAGAGGACCTCCAAGCCCACTCTCAGCCCCTCCACCTTGGGCATCTGTTCCGAGGGGGCCTGGAGAGGCAGAGCTGGACCCAGGGTTGCCTGGAGGATCCTATCACCTGCCAGCAGCCAGCGCGGAAGTGATGGCCAGCTTGCCTCTGCAGCCTTGGGCAGGGTCCTGTTGAGCTGTGGGTGGGCAGGCCCCACCCTCAAAATCTCCCTCCTCCCAGGCCAGGTTCCTGCAAAGGAGCCTAGGCTGAGAGCTTCTGGGATCCAGCCTGGCTTCTCTCTGAGCTGGCCCCTCCCCTGGAAGTAAGAAGGCAGGGGGATCCCTTTGGGGTCTCCAGCAGGGGTCTCCAGGGGGCTGAGGTAGGGAAACTCCAGAGTGGAGAGGGACCCCCTGCTCTCCTCTGCAGTGAGTGCAGCACAGCTGCCTCCAGGCTGCAGCAGTCCTTGTTGCTGTTGCTGTTCAGTCGCTCAGTCCTGTCGGACTCTGTGTGACCCCATGAACTGCAGTGCACCTGGCTTCCCTGTCCTTCAAACTCATCTCTACTGAGTCTGCGATGCCATCCAACCATCTCATCCTCTGTCATCCCCTTCTCCTCCTGCTCTCAATCTTTCCCAGCATCAGGGTCTTTTCCAATGATTCGGCTCTTCCCATCAGGTGGCAAATGTTGGAGCTTCAGTTTCATCATTAGTCCTTCCAATGAATATTCAGGACTGATTTCCTTTAGGAGGGACTGGTTTGATCTCCTTGCAGTCCAAGGGACTCTCAAGAGTCTTCTCTAGCACCGCAATGTGAAAACATTAATTGTTTGGTGTTCGGCCTTCTTTATGGTCCAACTCTTCAGGTTTATTATGACTTTTCACCCCAAGTGGGCTCAAAATCCAGGAAGAGGAGCAGCAGGGGAGGCAAGCTGAAGAGGAGCCAGAGATAAGAATGAGTGGGGATGGGGGCTGGAGGGGGCAGCAGGCCCTGGGGACTGGTTGTCAGCTGTGCCTAAGCCGCCTTCTCACCAGCCCAGCGCCGTCACCTTCCTGTTCAGCTGGCTTCCCCTTTTGGGGCCTGGGAGAGCCTCTTTCCCTGGGATTGTTGGTTGCAGCTTTCTCTCTTTGGACCTCCAGGACACCACCAGGTGTGGGCCGGGGCCCCCCGCGGTGTGCCCATGTGGTCCCGAGTCCATGGGTCCCCCTCGGGTGAGCGGCACAGGCTCCCAGCACTGTCAGTTCTGGACCCGCCCCTGTGTGCACACAGCCTGACGTCAACCCGGCCTTCCAGACAGGAAGCCTGGAGCCGGCGTCCAGAGAGTCTGCTGGCACTGGGGACGCTGCCGCTCTGAACAAGAAGGGCTAAAGTGTTCCCTTCGCCCAGTGAAATTCTCGGGGTGGGTCATGGCACAGCTTCCGTGCCCTCCCTCGATGGGCAGTGAACTTTCCAGCCTGGCTGAGACGACCACCCCCAACAAGCGCAGAGCTAGAGTGACTGCACTGACCATGGCCCTCCCTGTCCCCAGGGACTCAAGCGGGTGTCAGGCCAAGCCAGGCAGGGAGCTACCCCTCCCATCCTTCAGCTTAAAGTCAGGCTCTGTGCAGGTGCTCAGCTAAGATCAGGACTCCAGGGAACCTTCCAGAACCTAACTCCTTCAGTCCTGGCCTGTCTGACACTGTCCACCTCGCTCTTCCCTTGATCTCTGTGCTCCTTGTCCCACTGCTCTGGGAAATTCACAGGCCTTTGAGTGGACAGATCCGAGCTCAGACCCTGTCCCCTCCTGGGCCCACCCCCACCCTGGGCCCCAGTCTCCCTGTGGGTAAGACAGGCTGGCGAGGGTCAGGGAGACTGGTGTGAATGCCATCTCCAGGGAGGTTCATATGCAAAGACACCAAGGCCAGGGGGCACTTAACTTGCAGAGTGAGTTTGTGTGTGCGCGGGGCTGCAGGGGAGGTTAGTCCCTGGATTTCCCAGCTCCTAGGAGCCACGTCCCTGCAACCACAACCTTGATGCAAGCAGAACCCCATCACCCAGGAGCTGGTCAATGAAGATTCCTTGGTTCTGCCCAGACAGACTCCTTTGGAAGCTGGGTGGGCCCAGAATTTGCAGTTCATCTATGCTCTGGGTTCTAGTCTTGGTTGGGGACCCTGGCTCCACCACTCGCCAGCTACATTGCCTCAATGTTTTTGAGCTTCCGTTTCCTCATTGGCACGATCTCAATAGTACCCATGTGCTCATGCTCAGCTGCATTTGACTCTTTGTGACCCCATGGACTGTAGCCTGCCAGCTCCTCTGTCCATTGGACTGTCCAGGCAGAAATACTGGAGTGGGTTGCCATTCCCTTTTCCAGAGGATCCTCCTGACCCAGGGATCAAACCCAAATCTCCTGTGTCTCCCGAACTGACTATGGGACTCTGTGGGTGATCCTGGAGGCAGTCCTATGCTCTCTGGCTGCACAGCTTGGGATGGTGGGAAAGGAGGGCTTCATCTGTGTGCAAAGCAGAAATACAGACACAGACGTAGAGAACAGATGTGTGGTCACTGAGGTGGGAAAGGAAGAGCAGGATGAACAGGGAGATTGGGATTGACATACATACACTATGTGTAAGATGGACTTCCCTCAGTGGTAAAGAAGCTGCCTGCAACGCAAGAGAGGGGGTTCAGTCCGTAGGGTCGCAAAGAGTCAAACACGACTTAGTGACTTAGCACACATGCCTGTATAAAACAGATAACTAAGAACCTACTGCAGAGAACAGGGAACTCTACTCATACTCTGTAATGACCTATATGGGAAAAGGATCTGTTTTTAAATTTTATGCATTTTTAATCGGAGGGTAATTGCTTTAGGATATGTTGGTTTCTGCCATAAATCAACATGCATCAGCCGTAGCTATAAAGACGAGGCATGTGTGTGCACATAGCTGGTTCACTCTGCTGTTCAGCAGAGACTAACAGGACATGGTGAATCAACTGTACTCCAACAAAAGGATTTTTTAAAAACGGAGGGTGTTCATGGCACAATGCATGCAGAGGACCCTAAGAGTCCCAGTCTAGCCTCGTCTCTTTGCAAACTTCATTTGGTTGCTTCTGCCCTGATTCACGGAGAAGGCAGTGGCACCCCACTCCAGTACTCTTGCCTGGAAAATCCCATGGATGGAGGAGCCTGGTAGGCTGCAGTCTATGGGGTCGCTAAGAGTCGGACACAACTGAGCGACTTCACTCTCACTTTTCACTTTCATGCATTGGAGAAGGAAATGGCAACCCACTCCAGTGTTCTTGCCTGAAGAATCCCAGGGACGGGGGGAGCCTGGTGGGCTGCCGTCTATGGGGTCGCACAGAGTCGGATACGACTGAAGCGACTTAGCAGCAGCAGCAGCCCTGATTCACTTGAGTCCTTCCGGGTCAGGACATAATCCTGGGGTTGAGAAGCACCCTTCATGTCCCTGGTTCTGAGCAGCAGGAGAGGCAGATGGAAAAATCCCGACGAGAACGTGTGACTCTGTTCGTAAACTGAGGGAGATCCCTGGGGCCCAAGCTTCCTTGTGCTTTGACCAAATGACTCAGGAGCTGCATCGGGCAGGGCCCCTCCACCCCCAGAGTCTTAAGTTCTTATCGTGAAAATGTGCAAACATATAGAAATAGGACAGTAGTATAATAGCCACCATCTCCTCAACAAATGAGCAATTATCCATCATCTGCCACATTTGCCTTATTATCTGTGTGTATGTGAAATATGATAAAAGATGCTTGCTCCTTGGAAGAAAAGCTTTGACAAACCTAGACAGTATATTTAAAAGCAGAGACATCACTTTGCCAGCAAAGGTCCATAAAGTCAAGGCTATGCTTTTTCCTGTGGTCATGTATGGATGTGAGAGCTGGACTGTGAAGAAGGCTGAGCACCAAAGAATTGATGCTTTTGAACTGTGATGTTGGAGAAGACTCTTGAGAGTTCCTTGGACTGCAAGGAGATCCAACCAGTCCATTCTGAAGGAGATCAGCCCTGGGATTTCTTTGGAAGGAATGATACTAAAGCTGAAACTCCAGTACTTTGGCCACCTCATGCGAAGAGTTGACTCATTGGAGAAGACTCTGATGCTGGGAGGGATTGAGGGCAAGAGGAGAAGGGGACGACAGAGGATGAGATGGCTGGATGGCATCACTGACTCGATGGATGTGAGTCTCAGTGAAGTCCGGGAGTTGGTGATGGACAGGGAGGCCTGGCGTGCTGTGATTCATGGGGTCACAAAGAATTGGACACGACTGAGCAACTGATCTGATCTGATGCTTTTTCCAGTAGTCATGTACAGATGTGAGAACTGGGCCATAAAGGAGACTGAGCACCGAAGTATTGATGCTTCTGAACTGTGGTGTTGGAGAAGACTCTAAAGTGTCCCTTGGACAGAAAGGAGATCAAACCAGTAAATCCTAAAGGAAATCAACCCTGAATATTCACTGGAAGGACTGATGCTGAAGCTCCAATACTTCAGCCACCTGATGTGAAGAACTAACTCATTGGAAAAGACTCTGATGTTGAGAAAGATTGAAGGCAGGAGGAGAAGGGGACAACGGAGGATGAGATGGTTGGATGGCATCACCGACTCAATGGACATGAGTTTGAGCAAGCTCCAGGAGCTGGTGAAGGACAGGGAAGCCTGGCGTGCTGCAGTCCATGGGGTCGCAAAGAGTCAGACAGAAACCAAACAACAAATGTGAAATATGTTAAAGGAAATCAAATGTATCCTGGCATTTCGCCTTAAATATTCTATATAAACCTTTGACAGATACAGGTGACTCCTCATTCGAACTCTGAGCGATCACCCCAGCTAAACCAGAGGCAGGTCACTTCCTGTCTGTCGTCCACGTCCAATGCCAGTCCATGTTCCTCCAGATTCTATTTCACAGCTGGTTAGTTTGAACAATGACACAAAGTCCCCACCCTGCACTTGCTTTTATGTCTCTTACATCTCTTTTACTCTGTAAACAGTCCCTCCCTCTTTTTCTTTCACGCCAAGGCTTACCGAAGAAACCAGGTCAGAAGTCCCTCGTTCAGGATGTCTCTGCTTGTTGTGATGACGTTGAACTGTCTTTCATCTCCCTTTCCCTGAGACTTCTTGTAAATGAGAACCTAGATCCAAAGGCTTCACTGGACTTGAGCTCATTATTTTTGGCAGGAAAACTTTGCAGGTGTGTGGCGTAGCTCAGAAGGCGTCTGGCTATTTGGCTACCAGGATGCTAGGATGGAGCAGTGATGCATATGGGAGGCAGCCTGGTTCCTCCTCCATGCAGCTGCAGGTTCCCCCTTTTACCAGCAAGGGCCTGTGGGCACCATGGATATCCAGGGTCCTTGCAGCCTTTGCCTAACAGCTTTTCTCCAAGGAGCAAGCATCTTTTTATCTCATGGCTGCAGTCATCATCTGCAGTGATTTTGGAGCCCCCAAAATAAAGTATCTCACTGTTTCCTCATCTATTTGCCATGAAGTGATGGGATCAGATGCCATGATCTAAGTTTTCTGACTGTTGAGTTTTAAGCCAACTTTCTCACCCTCCTCTTTCACTTTCATCGAGAGGCTCTTTAGTTCTTCACTTTCTGCCATAAGGGTGGTGTCATCTGCATATCTGAGGTTATTGATATTTCTCTTGGCAATCTTGATTCCAGCTTGTGCTTCTTCCAGTCCAACATTTCTCATGATGTACTCTGCATATAAGTTAAATAAGCAGGGTGACAATATACAGCCTTGACGTACTTAGGTCATGCTAAAATAATGCCAAGACCCGTGGAGGACCTTTTACTGGCCAACACTAGCCAAGTCATAAGAGAGATCAAAGACTGCATTTGACTGAAACACAGTTCAGGCATAAAAATCCATTTCTTCCTAACGACTCTAAAAAAAAAAAGTAAGATGGAAATTTTTTAATCACACACGTTACCATTGGCAGTAATTGTTGTACCAACTCTTTACTCAAAATTAATCATTAAAAGGGAAAGAATTAAGTATTTATCTCATCTTTCCTATACAACCTGTATTTTGGGGTAACCAAATAACCCTTGATGGAGTGAAAAGTTCTTATTTACAAAAGAATTCCAGCTTTAATAAATCACAAATGAAAGTTGGAATATAGAAAATTAGCATTTTGCAAGCTCTCAAGCCTGAATTGAATTGATCGTGCCAATGAGGAAACGGAAGCTCAAAAACATTGAGGCAATGTAGCTGGCGAGTGGTGGAGCCAGGGTCCCCAACCAAGACTAGAACCCAGAGCATAGATGAACTGCAAATTCTGGGCCCACCCAGCTTCCAAAGGAGTCTGTCTGGGCAGAACCAAGGAATCTTCATTGACCAGCTCCTGGGTGATGGGGTTCTGCTTGCATCAAGGTTGTGGTTGCAGGGACGTGGCTCCTAGGAGCTGGGAAATCCAGGGACTAACCTCCCCTGCAGCCCCGCGCACACACAAACTCACTCTGCAAGTTAAGTGCCCCCTGGCCTTGGTGTCTTTGCATATGAACCTCCCTGGAGATGGCATTCACACCAGTCTCCCTGACCCTCGCCAGCCTGTCTTACCCACAGGGAGACTGGGGCCCAGGGTGGGGGTGGGCCCAGGAGGGGACAGGGTCTGAGCTCGGATCTGTCCACTCAAAGGCCTGTGAATTTCCCAGAGCAGTGGGACAAGGAGCACAGAGATCAAGGGAAGAGCGAGGTGGACAGTGTCAGACAGGCCAGGACTGAAGGAGTTAGGTTCTGGAAGGTTCCCTGGAGTCCTGATCTTAGCTGAGCACCTGCACAGAGCCTGACTTTAAGCTGAAGGATGGGAGGGGTAGCTCCCTGCCTGGCTTGGCCTGACACCCGCTTGAGTCCCTGGGGACAGGGAGGGCCATGGTCAGTGCAGTCACTCTAGCTCTGCGCTTGTTGGGGGTGGTCGTCTCAGCCAGGCTGGAAAGTTCACTGCCCATCGAGGGAGGGCACGGAAGCTGTGCCATGACCCACCCCGAGAATTTCACTGGGCGAAGGGAACACTTTAGCCCTTCTTGTTCAGAGCGACTTCACTTTCACTTACATGCATTGGAGAAGGAAATGGCAACCCACTCCAGTATTCTTGCCAGGGACAGAGGAGCCTGGTGGGCTGCTGTCTATGGGGTCACCCAGGGTCAGACATGACTGAAGCGACTTAGCATTAGCATTAATACAAAATACATTAAAAAAATACATTAAAAAAATTTTTTTAAGATAAAATTTTTTAAGATAAATATTGCAAAGTAAAGAGAGAATTATTTCACTTCACGACCCCATGGACTGTAGCCCACCAGCCTCCTCCGTCCATGGGATTTTCCAGGCAAGGGTACTGGAGTGGGTTGCCATTTCCTTCTCCAATTTTGTATTAGGGTATAGCCTATTAACAATGTTATGATAGTTTCAGGGTAACAGCAAAGGGACTCAGCCACACACACACATGCATCCATTCTCCTCCAAGTTCATGTCCATCCAGGCCAACACATAACACTGAGCAAAGTTCCATGTGCTATAGAGTAGGTCCTTGTTGGTGGAATGACTGTCTTGATCATGCTGTCTGATCCTATTAATGAACCGTTTAATTCAGTTTGCTAATGTTTGTTGAGTATGCTTTGTATCTATGATCATGAGGGATCAATTCAGTTGCTCAGTCCTGTCTGACTCTTTGCGAACCCATGGACTGCAGCACACCAGGCTTCCCTGTCCATCACCAACTCCCATAGCCTGCTCAAACTCATGTCCATCAAGTCAGTGATGCCATCCAATCATCTCATCCTCTGTCATCCCATTCTCCTCCCGCCTTCAATCTTTCCCAGCATCAGGATCTTTTCAAATGAGTCAGTTCTTCACATCAGATGGCCAAAAGATTGGAGTTTCATCTTCAGCATCAGTCCTTCCAATGAATATTTCAGGACTGATTTCCTTTAGGATGGACTGGTTTGATCTCCTTGCAGTCGAAGGGACTCTCAAGAATTTTCTCCAACACCACAGTTCAAAACCATCAATTCTTCAGCACTCAGCTTTCTTCATAGTCCAACTCTCACATCCATACATGACTACTGGAAAAACCATAGCTTTGACTAGACAGACCTTTGGTGGCAAAGTAATGTCTCTGCTTTTTAATATGCTGTCAAGCTTGGTTGCCTAACAGCTTTGAAATCTGCTGGTGAGGATTGTTTGGTCATTATTTCATTTGCCATTGTTTTTGTTCAGAGTCATGTCCAAATCTGCGACCCCATAGACTACAGCATGCCAGGCTTTTCTGTCCTTCACCATCTCCCAGAGTTTGCTCAGACTCCTGTCCAGTTGGTGATGCCATCCAACCAGCTCATCCTCTCTTGTCCCCTTCTGCTCCTGTCCTCAATCTTTCCCAGCACTAGGGTTTTTTTCTTTTCCAATAAGTCAGCTCTACCCATCAGGTGGCCAAAGTATTGAAGCTTTAGCTTCAGCATCAGTCTCCCTCAGTTTACGAACAGAGTCACACGTTCTCGTCGGGATTTTTCCATCTGCCTCTCCTGCTGCTCAGAACCAGGGACATGAAGGGTGCTTCTCAACCCCAGGATTATGTCCTGACCCGGAAGGACTCAAGTGAATCAGGGCTGCTGCTGCTGCTAAGTCGCTTCAGTCGTATCCGACTCTGTGCGACCCCATAGACGGCAGCCCACCAGGCTCCCCCGTCCCTGGGATTCTTCAGGCAAGAACACTGGAGTGGGTTGCCATTTCCTTCTCCAATGCATGAAAGTGAAAAGTGAGAGTGAAGTCGCTCAGTTGTGTCCGACTCTTAGCGACCCCATAGACTGCAGCCTACCAGGCTCCTCCATCCATGGGATTTTCCAGGCAAGAGTACTGGAGTGGGGTGCCACTGCCTTCTCCGTGAATCAGGGCAGAAGCAACCAAATGAAGTTTGCAAAGAGACGAGGCTAGACTGGGGCTCTTAGGGTCCTCTGCATGCATTGTGCCGTGAACACCCTCCGTTTTTAAAAAAATCCTTTTGTTGGAGTACAGTTGATTCACCATGTCCTGTTAGTCTCTGCTGAACAGCAGAGTGAACCAGCTATGTGCACACACATGCCTCGTCTTTATAGCTACGGCTGATGCATGTTGATTTATGGCAGAAACCAACATATCCTAAAGCAATTACCCTCCGATTAAAAATGCATAAAATTTAAAAACAGATCCTTTTCCCATATAGGTCATTACAGAGTATGAGTAGAGTTCCCTGTTCTCTGCAGTAGGTTCTTAGTTATCTGTTTTATACAGGCATGTGTGCTAAGTCACTAAGTCGTGTTTGACTCTTTGCGACCCTACGGACTGAACCCCCCTCTCTTGCGTTGCAGGCAGCTTCTTTACCACTGAGGGAAGTCCATCTTACACATAGTGTATGTATGTCAATCCCAATCTCCCTGTTCATCCTGCTCTTCCTTTCCCACCTCAGTGACCACACATCTGTTCTCTACGTCTGTGTCTGTATTTCTGCTTTGCACACAGATGAAGCCCTCCTTTCCCACCATCCCAAGCTGTGCAGCCAGAGAGCATAGGACTGCCTCCAGGATCACCCACAGAGTCCCATAGTCAGTTCGGGAGACACAGGAGATTTGGGTTTGATCCCTGGGTCAGGAGGATCCTCTGGAAAAGGGAATGGCAACCCACTCCAGTATTTCTGCCTGGACAGTCCAATGGACAGAGGAGCTGGCAGGCTACAGTCCATGGGGTCACAAAGAGTCAAATGCAGCTGAGCATGAGCACATGGGTACTATTGAGATCGTGAGAAATGATGGTTTTGAACTGTGGTGTTGGAGAAAATTCTTGAGAGTCCCTTCGACTGCAAGGAGATCAAACCAGTCCATCCTAAAGGAAATCAGTCCTGAAATATTCATTGGAAGGACTGATGCTGAAGATGAAACTCCAATCTTTTGGCCATCTGATGTGAAGAACTGACTCATTTGAAAAGATCCTGATGCTGGGAAAGATTGAAGGCGGGAGGAGAATGGGATGACAGAGGATGAGATGATTGGATGGCATCACTGACTTGATGGACATGAGTTTGAGCAGGCTATGGGAGTTGGTGATGGACAGGGAAGCCTGGTGTGCTGCAGTCCATGGGTTCGCAAAGAGTCAGACAGGACTGAGCAACTGAATTGATCCCTCATGATCATAGATACAAAGCATACTCAACAAACATTAGCAAACTGAATTAAACGGTTCATTAATAGGATCAGACAGCATGATCAAGACAGTCATTCCACCAACAAGGACCTACTCTATAGCACATGGAACTTTGCTCAGTGTTATGTGTTGGCCTGGATGGACATGAACTTGGAGGAGAATGGATGCATGTGTGTGTGTGGCTGAGTCCCTTTGCTGTTACCCTGAAACTATCATAACATTGTTAATAGGCTATACCCTAATACAAAATTGGAGAAGGAAATGGCAACCCACTCCAGTACCCTTGCCTGGAAAATCCCATGGACGGAGGAGGCTGGTAGGCTACAGTCCATGGGGTCGTGAAGTGTTGGACACGACTGAGCGACTTCACTTTCACTTACATGCATTGGAGAAGGAAATGGCAACCCACTCCAGTATTCTTGCCAGGGACAGAGGAGCCTGGTGGGCTGCTGTCTATGGGGTCACCCAGGGTCAGACATGACTGAAGCGACTTAGCATTAGCATTAATACAAAATACATTAAAAAAAAATTTTTTTAAGATAAATATTGCAAAGTAAAGAGAGAATTATTCCAGGATGCAAGGCTGACTCAACATCTTTAAATCAGTCAGTGTAATACACCACCTTAACAAAATGAAGGATAAAAAATCATATGATCATCTTAGAGGCAGAAAAAGCAATTGACAAAATTCATTTTATACATTTATGATAAAAACTCTCAACAAAGTAGGTATAGAGGAAACGTACCTCAACATAATAAATGCCACACATGACAAGCCCACTGCTAAAATCATATACTCAACAATGTAAAGCTGAAAACTTTTCCTCTCACATCAGGAACAAAACAAGGGTGCTCACTCTCACCACTTTCATAGTATTAGATGTACTAGCCAGAGCAACTGGACAAGAAAACAAAATATAAGATATACAAATTGGAAAGGAAAAAGTAAAACTGTTACAGTTTGTAGAGGACATGATTTTAAATGTAGAAAACTCTAAAGCCTCCATCAAAAAACTGTTAGAACTAATAAAATGAATTCAGTAAAATTGCAGAATTCAAAATCAATATTCAAAAATCTGTTGCATTTTTATACACTAATAATAAAACTGTCAGAGAAATTTAAAAAATAATCCCATTTATAACTGTATCAAAAAGAGTAAAATATCTAGGAATAAATTTAGGCAAGGAGGTGAAAGATCTATATGTTGAAAACTACAAGGCATTAATGGAAGAAATTTAAGAAGATATAAATAAATGGAAAGATTTTCATGCTCATAGATTGGAATTAGCATTGTTAAAATGTTCGTACTATGAAAAGCAATATATAGATTAAATGTAATCCCTATACAAAATCCAATATCATTTTCCCCAGAAATAGAACAAACAATTGTAAAAGGTTTGAAAAGGTATGATAAGATGCTTGACATCATTCATCACCAGGGAAAGGCAATCAAAACCACAACATTGTCTTACACCTGTCAAAAAGAAAGTGTAAGTTGCTCAGTTGTGTCCGACTCTTTGGACCCCATGGACTGTAGAGTCCATGGAATTCCCCAGGCCAGAATATTAGAGTGGGTAGTTGTTTCCTTCTCCAGGGGATCTTCCCAAACTAAGGATTGAACTCAGGTCTCCCACACTGCAGGCGGATTCTTTACCAGCTGAGCCATAGGGGAAGCCGAAGAGTATTGGAGTGGGTAGCCTATCCCTTCTCCAGCAGATCTTCCTGACCCAGGAATCAAACCAGGGCCTCCCACATTGCAGGCGGATTTTTTACCAGCGGAGCTATGAGGGAAGCCCACCTGTCAGAATGGCTATTATGAAAGTAGCAAGAAATAAGTGTTGGTAAGAATGTGGAGATTAATAATTATCTGTGGAATGAATGAATCAACCTGTCACCTTTCTGATGCTGGTTAGCTGGTTAGTCTGCAGTGCCAGGCATGTACACAGCTCAGTGAATACTGGTGAATTAAATGTGATGATATTATCACCTAAAAAAAAAAAACAAAAAGAATGCGGAGAGAAGGAGCTCTATGTCCCTGTTGGTGGGGATGTAAATTGGTACAGCCACTATGGAGAACAGTATGAAGGTTCCTTAAAAAATAAAATAAAACTACCATATTGCAATCATACTTCTGGGAGTTTTTTGTGAAGAAAACAAAAAGACTGACTTGAAAAGATATCTGGACTCCCACATTCATTGAAGCATTATTTGTAATTGACAAGATATGAAATCAACCCAAGTGTGCATTGATGGGTGATGGATAAAGAACGTGTGGTGGGGGGATATTATTTGACCATAAAAAAGAAAGAAATCCTGCCATTTGCCACAACATGAATGGAACTCTAGGACATTATGTGGAGTAAAATGAGTCAGACAGAGAAAGACAAATATGGTATATTCTCTCTCATATATGAAACTTGAAAAAGAAAACCAAGATCATAGATACAAAGAATAGAATGGTGGTTGCCAGAAGTACAGGGAAGGTGGGTGGGAGAAATGGGTGACTTAGTCTTGGTTTTAGTTTAAGTAAATAAAAAAAATTATACACCATGAGATTACATTAACACTTTCAATTCAAATTCAAAGATCAAGTGTTATACTTAACCTATGTGACTGTTTATTTGTGTATTTTCCTCTCACACTAATAACTTTCCTTCCTTGCAGCATTCAGGTAATTATATATTGGCTTTATCCTAGAAAATACAAACATGCTTTCAAATAACAATGCCAGATGTAATACTTGCAGTAAGACTTACTGAACGATATTAAGGATTCCTTTGTTGCTCTTTTTGTTCTTAAAATACATCCTATTGAAAGCAAATCATCAAAATACTGTGCTTTGAAATCTTTTGAAATGACTCTTTAGTTATGTTATAAACTTTATATAAATTTACATTTTTGTTGGTTTCTTCTTATAAGGATACTTTCTCAATTCAAGTTAATCTTTTGAATATGGAAATTATCTTCATAGTTTGGAAGTCAAACACTGTGAGATAATAGTAAATTATATATTGGTCTCTGTCCCCCGTTCCTGGCACAGAGCCCCTGAAGCCCTGAAACCTGTGCTGTTTCCTGGTTGATACGAACATCTTTTGTCCAGAGAGAAGACTCTGGGTTGGCTCTGGAGTGGTCCCCACAAATAACAAGCCATGGTTAGAAGCTTGGAACGGCCAATCCTCCACCCCAACTTCTGCAGAGAAGGGAGAGGGGCTGGAGATAGGATTAGTAATTGGTCAGCCGACAGGAGGGAGCTTCCGTAAAATCCCAAAATTCCCAGAGAACTTGTAGGTTGGGACACGAGTCGACATCCTGGGAGTGTGATGCCCCCAGCTCCATGGGAACAGAAGCTGCTCCTCAGGATCCCCCAACACCTTGCTCTGCATCTCTCCATCTGACTCTTCATCTGTATCCTTTAGTTCAGTTCAGTTGCTCAGTCGTGTCCGACTTTTTGTGACTCCATGGACTGGAGCACACCAGGCTTCCCTGTCCTTCACCAACTCCCAGAGCTTGCTCAAACTCATGTCCATTGAGTCAGTGATGCCAGCCATCTTATCCTCTGTTATCCCCTTCTCCTGCCTTCAATCTTTCCCACATCAGAGTCTTTTCCAATGAGTCAGTTCTTCACATCAGGTGGCGAAAGGACTGGAATTTCAGTTTCAGCATCAGTCCTTCCAGTGAATATTCAAAACTGATTTCCTTTAGGATGGACTGGTTTGATCTCCTTGCAGTCCAAGGAACTCTCAAGAGTCTTCTCCAACACCACAGTTCAAAACCATCAATTCTTCGGCACTCAGCTTTCTTTATGGTCCAACTCTCACATCCATACATGACTACTGGAAAAATCATAGCTTCGACTAGATTGGACTTTTGTTGGCAAAGTAATGTCTCTGTATCATTTATCCTACCCCTTATTATGTGATAAACTGGTGAATGTGTTTCCCTGAGGTCCGTGAACCACTCTAACAAATTCCCTGGTCCCAAGGAGAGGGAACCTCTGATTTGCAGCCAAGTTGGACAAAAGTTGTGGGTCACTTGGGGGATCAACTCCTTGCTATTGACACCTGTGTGTGGGATGAGGGGTGCAGTCTTGTGGGTCTGAGTTCTTAGCCTGTGGGGTCTGATGCCATCTCCAGGTAGGCAGTGTTAGAAATGAGTCCAACTGTGGGACACTCAGCTGGGGTCACAGAAGTGCTTGGTGTGGGGGAAAAAACACATTTAATGTCAGAAGTGTCAGAGGTGCTGCGTTGTGTGTTAGTAAAGGCAACACACAGGAGAATTGGCTGGTTTTCCTAATACAAACTCTGTAGCAAAGTGTATCGAGAGAAGCTTCCCTCTACCGCTTGCCACTCATGCACCATTATCAGTTTCTGATTTATTCTTCCAGAGCTTTTCTCTTTTGTGAATATAAATGAAAGTGCAGTGCTGGAGAAGACTCTTGAGCGTCCCTTGGATTGTAAGCCAGTCAAACCAGTCAATACTAAAAAAAAAAAAGCAACCCTGAATACCCACTGGAAGGACTGATGCTGAAGCTCCAATACTTTGGCCACCTGATGCAAAGAGCTGACTCATTGAAAAAGACCCTGATGCTGGGAAAGACTGAGGGCAGGAGGAGAAGGGGACGACAGAGGACAAGATGGTTAGATTGCATCACCGACTCAATGGACATGAGTTTGCACAAACTCTGGGAGATGGTGAAGGACAAGGAAGCCTGGTATGCTTCAGTCCATGGGGTCTCAAGGAGTCGGACACAACTCAGCAACTGAACAACACAACATCCTGCTTGATCCGATTAGCAGTGTATTTGGAAACTGCTCCTTTCATCCTAGACAAGCAGGACGGCCTGCGCTGTACCCAGCAAGGTGAAAGCAGGGTCTGCAGGCAGTGGCAGTGGTATTAAAGAGCTGGTGGAATTAACATGGACTTCCTAGCAGTCGATGTTTATTGAAATGCTGGAAGGAATATTAGGTGAGAATGTGGACACTGTGTTATGGTCCAGGCTCTGAAACTAACTAGTCAGATAAATCTCACGGTGTAGATCGGATTCCTCATCCTGATGTAGGGTTGTAGGATGGTGTAGAGTGTTGAAAAGGATTCCTTGACGTTTCATGTCCACCCCAAATATCATAATGTGGTCTTATTTGGAAACAGGTTGCAGGTAAAATCAACTGAAGATGAGGTCATGATGGATTCAGGTGGGCCCGCAGTCCAATGATGGGTGTGCTTAGAAGAAATGGACACAGGTGCCCAGGAGGAAGCCACGTGATGACAGAGGCAGAGATGAGCTGATGCTCGCAAACCACCGGAGGCCAAGGACCGCTGGTCTCAGCCGGACATTCGAAGGAACAAGGAAGGTCTCTCCTCCAGAGGTGTCAGATGGACTACAACCCTGTCCGCCCTTTGACCTCAGACTTCTGGCCTCCAGACTGTGGGAGAGGAGATCCTGTTGTTTGAGCTGCACAGTGGGTGGCACTTGGCTGCAGCAGCCCCCAGGACACCATAGAGATGGACTCATCTCTGAGGTCACTTTCTGTTTTGGACCCAGAGGATGATCCCAAATGAAGCGGCATGCAAACAGCGGAAGCAGGCGCCTGGAGCCCTGCACCGATGGAGACCACCCAGCTACAATCAACTCCCACGATGCTCGTAATCACTCAAGCAAGAATGGCAGCTGTAAACAGACATTAAAAGATTCTCAATTACACATGTTTCTTCTGGGCAAAATTAAGTATTTGACCAGGGGGCCAGCCTGGAAACCACAGAAAGGGCAGAAGCGTGCTCAGCGCCCATCAGACTCAGACCCATCCTGCAAGCCCCTGGCTCCTCACAGACTCCAGACACATCTCTAGTCTGGTGTTTACTCTCAGAGCCTTGACACCCTTCCTGGCCCCACAAGTTCAAAGCCAGACTCTTACCAACCCCTCCATGGGAACATGGCCTGGGGTCTTTATCAACACTGCTGATACACTGTCTTGGGTCACCAGGCCCCTGGCCTGTGGGCATTTGCTGTTACCTGGTGTGTGGCCAGTTGTTCATGGAAGTCACAGAATTAGGATGGTGACAGCTGCCCATCTAATGGGCATTGGTGGAGAAGTGGAGAGACGGGGGAGGAGAGCTTCTCCTTTCCTGCGCACAGGATTCCCACCCCACATGCATTGCACTGCTAAAGGTGAGTCAGAAAACACTGTAGTAACGGTCACTCCCTTCTCCTGGGCTTCTTGGGGTGCAGGTGTCCAGCAGCCCCATTCCCATCAGCTGGGCTGGTGGGCCGTGCCCCAATCCAGCAGGCGGGCCCTGCGGGGCACCTGTGCTGGTTTTTTGTGAGCCGATGAGGTCTGCTCACTTCTGGTCCATTCAGATGTCCCCAGAGGCATGTGGCCAGGCTCATAAACTTGAGGATGTCACCTGAGGACTCACAGGCCCCTCCACCTAAGGGGCTCACAGGCTACCTCAGGCCATCCCCACCTTGGTGGGAATTCTTGGGACTAGGCTTCCATGGCTTGAAATCATGATTTACATGCTGCTGTTAGTTTCAGTACTGACTTCTTGGATAATTGTCTCTTCCAGTTCTTTGCAAAGATTCTTTAGAAAACAGCTCAGCTGGGTTGGGGGGAAGCAGACTGTGAGGGGACCCTGGGCGTGGAGCAGGGGCTGGCAGGCCCTCCAGGCCACTCAGGCCTCTGGGCCCCCGCCTTGCTGAGGCCTTATCTTCCCGAGCCAGTCCTCTGTTCAGACCCTGCCCTGCCCGGTGGCCGCCCTGTGCCCTGCTCTGTTGGTGGCGTGTTCTCTGGGATGGAGCTTCCTACCGCTCTCTCTTTTTTGTAAGTCAGGCCATGCTGCCTTTTCCAGGTTTCGGAGGGCTCCCTAAGAGTCCTGAAGAGTTCCAGAAAATGTCAAAGCCTTGACATCACCCACATGGTCTGGCTTCAAAGGACCACTTGAGGGACAGGACCCATGTGTTGTTGTTCAGCCGCTAAGTCATGTCCAACTCTTTGCAGCACACCAGGCTCCCCTGTCCTTCACTGGCCCCCAGAATTTGCTCAAACTCATGTCCATTGAGTCAATGGTGCCATCCAACCGTCTCATCCACTGTCACCCACTACTTCTCCTTGCCCTCAATCTTTCCTAGCATTAAGGTCTTTTCCAATGAGTCAGTTCTTCGTATCAGGTGGGCAAAATATTGGAACTTCAGCTTCAACATCATCATCAGTCCTTTCAGTGAATATTCAGGGTTGATTTCCTTTAGGATTGATTGGTTGTATTTCCCTGCAGTCCAAGGGACCCTCAAAGGTCTTCTCCAGTGCAATAGTTCGAAAGCATCAGTTCTTCAGCACTCAGCCCTCTTTTATGGTCCAGCTCTCACATCCATACATGACTACTGGAAAAACTATAGCTTTGATTATACAGATCCTGTTGGCAAAGTGGTGTCTCTGCTTTTTAATACGCTCTCTAGGTTTGTCACAGCTTTCCTTTCAAGGAATAAGCATCCTCTAATTTCATGGGCTATAGTCACCATCCACAGTGATTTTGGAGCCCAAGAAAATAAAATCTGTCTCTGTTTCCACTTTCCCTCCTTTTGCATGTCATGAAGTGATAGGACCAGATTCCATGATCTTAGTTTTCTGAATGTTGAGTTTTAAGCCAGCCTTTTCACTCCCCTCCTAGGGCTTCCGTGGTGTCTCAGATGGTAAAGAATCAGCCTGCAGTGCAGGAGACGCAGGGTCAAGCCCTGAGTTGAGAAGATCCTCTGGAGAAATGAGTGGCTACCCACTCCAGTATTCTTGCCTGGAAAATTCCGTGGACAGAAGAGCTTGGTGGGCTGTAGTCCGTGGGGTCACAAAGAGTTGGACACAGCTAGGCAGCCAGCACAGTGCCCATCACCATATTACGATCTAAATTTCCCTTCAGTCTCTCGCTGGCACTGTCTCCACGTTCAGACTCCTTTCTGTCTTGGCCATGAAGCCAGATCTTTCTTTTCAGGGTGTTTTTGCAATCTGCCCTCCCAGGTCTGGGCTTAGGTCTGCCTCTCCTAAACCGAAAGGTGACAAAGGGTTGGAGGTGTGCCTCTCAGGTGCTATTCTGCAATGCAGTCAACCTGAGTGCTGTGTGGACACAGTGGGAGCAGCTTGGGCTCAGGTCCTTTCACCATCTCCTGGGGATGGGCTCCACATGGGGGGAGGGGTGGCAAGGCGAGCGGTGGCGCCACTCTCCGCAATCGAAGCCTGGTTTCTGACTTCGGCAGGACTGCTTCTCTGCTGCACTCACTGCGCATGCCTGGACTCTGCAGGGCTGACCCTCCGGGAGGGGTAGAAGATGTGCTGGGAGTGGGTGGGGGAACCTGGATGGCTCAGTCTGAGCCCTGCCCGATAGTACAGCATTGTCTACAGAGCTCTGTGATGGGAGAGGTAGGACTGTAGAGGAAAGAAAGAGAACAGACTACTTATTGGAAGCACAGCTGCCCCAGTGCCAAGTGGTCAGCAGGGGGCTCCCAGTGAGTAGAAGCCCAGCCTCTGAGGGCACTTTAGAGAGCAGCCCAGGGACAAGGTGGGTCCACAAGAGTATCTGCCCAAACCTGAGACCCTCTTCCCACTTTAAAGATTCAGGAAGGTTTTATCTTACCAGTACCTTCCTGTTAATTTGCTCCCCTATAAAAGTCCCAGGATTCTTTTTAGTTGCAGATAATAGAACCCCAGGGATTTCTTGAGTGACTCAGATGGTAAAAAAATCTGCCTGCAGTGCAGGAGACCTGGGTTTGATCCTTGGGTCAGGAATATCCCCTGGAGAAGGGAATGGCAACCCACTCCAGTATTCTTGCCTGGAGAATCCCATGGACAGAGGAGCCAGGCAGGCTGTAGTCCATGGGGTTGCAAAGAGTTGGACACCACTGAGTAACACACGCAGTAGAACCCCAACCCAAGCTCATTTCAGAAAAGAAGAGAGTTGGCTGAATGACTTAACTAGAAAGTATAGGGTGAAGTGGCCATCAGGCACAGCTGGATCCAGGCGCTCGGAAGCCATCACTGGGCGTCATCTCATTCAGACTGATTTCATATGGTTGGCCTCACTGTCAGGCACAGATAGCCCAGGAGTGCCAGTCTTAGGGGCTCCTTGGAACTCCCAACCTAGAGGATCAGGGTAATTCTGGGCAGGACTTTAATTTTTGCACTTGGGTCACATGGCTGTCACTGAGCTGATTTCCGTGGATGGGGAAACTCTGTCCTTACACTGGCTGGCCTTGGGTCATATGACCTCAGCCAGCTCATGTGATGATCTTGGGGACAATGGGGCTGCACAAACAACAAAAGCTGCCAAGCTCAGTAGGAGCCCGACAGCAAGGAGGTCTTCCTAAAGGAGAGTGGAGGGGATTTGTTGTCAGATGAAGAAGAAATTGGTCTCGGAAGGGGAAGTCCCCCAGGGCCTGACAGCCCCAAGGGTAATTCGTGATGTCATCCCAGGAGAACCTTCTTGCTTTTGCGGGCCTTTACGCCTCATCCCAGGAGGGTCCCACAGAGCTCACAGGGCTAGGAACACAGTAGGTACTCACTACACGTCAGGGGTGAGGAAGCACACAGTAGACACTGCGATCAGGTGCATCGCTGCCCCCTTGTCTTGTACCATCTGGGTCCATGTGTGTGAGACAGACGGGCAGAGGGAGAGAAGGGTGTGCACGGGGCCATTCCCACCCCTGCTGCTGGGACATGGTGCCCTTTGAGGGTCTGGGCCTGCTGATCCCCCAGGTATGCAAGTTGTGTGAAGCCGGGTTCTTCCCCCTCTACTCCCATCAGCTCCGGGTCAAGATCTACGTGTGTTTGACGCTAATGGAAAACTGCCTTGTGACTCGTGAAGTGGCCTGAGCGTGTGACACCGAGGGGGGCCAGCTCTCTGTAGGGAGGGCTAGGAGGGCCAAGCTCTGGCTGCCTCACCCACAAGGCCAGCCTCAGGGCTCCAGCGCTAGGACCCTGGATCTTGACTCTCAGGAGGGTGCCGCTGTCTGCCCTCCCAGCGGCCAGCTTAAAGGGGGGCCGCCTGCAGCTGACCCTGGCCTGGCTGCATGGGAACCGTTCCAGAATTTCAGGCATTTGGAAATAAGGCAGCGGTAGGGCCAGGCCGCCCCAGGGCCCCTTCCCCTAACCAGCCCATCGGATCAGTTGCTTAGGAGACCTGGTGTCCTGCAGGAGGCTGCAGAGAGATCTGAGGAGGAAGGAAACTTTCTCAGCCAGCACTTCAAACGGAAACTCTTCTCAAATGCTCAAAGCCAGGGCTTTCTCCTTTGTGATCTGTCTGTGTTTCTGGGTTTCTGGGGCCCAGCTGGGTTGGAGATAGAGGTGCATTCCGTGCATTCATTCCTTTGCAAATATTTGCCAAGCACCCCCTGGGGGCCCACGAGGCACCCTTCTCCTTCTCATCTTGCGTCAGTGAGCAGAACACAGAAACCCGAGCCTCTGTGGGGCTTGTGCCAAGTGCGGGAAGACAGAGAGGAGCAGAGAGCAAGTAACAAGTAACTGAGCAGAGGTGGACGTGCTAAGTGCCGCGTGAAAGTGGGGCAGGCAGGACCGGGCGGCCTGGAGAGGGTGGGCTCACCTCCACCTGTGCTGCTGGGCGAGGCAGCCCCAGGGCTGGGGGCAGAGTGGCAACACCTCCAGGACAGCAGGTGGCGAGAGTTGGGGGGTGGACAGCGGTGGGAGACTCTCACGTGATCTGGGGGTGGTACTGGGGAAGTGAAGGGGACAGATCCCAGCATGCTCTGAGGACAAAGCCAGTGGGATTTCCTTAGAACTCCGATTTGGCCTGAACGACTGGAAGGATGTGGGTGGCAGGAGGCGAGGGCCATCACTTGTGATACCGGACGTCCAAGTGGAGGAAGCACGTCTCCAGTCTGGAGTCTGGAAAGAGGGCTGAACATTCAGAGGGGAGGCATTCAGGAGGCATAGTGACTATTGACTGCTGTAAAAATATCTTTAATTCTGAGACCCATGCCAAAACCATGCAAACATTTACCTAACACCCTGCTGTGACCCTAGAGAACTGTTCTCACGGTGTAGGGGCAGGACCAGGTTCTGAGTCCTCCCAAGGGTGAGAATTAGTCCGCGGTAGGTCACCTGACTCTCTACAGGCTGGGTTCTGTCCTTCAAAGCCCCTCTGAGAGCCCTGATGGCCACACAGGGCAAGGAGTGCTCCTCTGGCCAGGGTCCTATAACGCAGTGGAAAATGGCAAGGTGAGACCCCCCCACTTTCCACCACATCCCCATAGGGATGCACCTAGATCTCAGGGTGGAGAAAGGAGGGGGCTGAGTGTGTGTGTGTGCACATGAGACGTCTTGTGTGAGAATCTGTGAGTGTCGCAGGTATGCATGTGTGTATGTGTGCGTTTGAGTGTGTTTGTACTCAAGTCTGGCTTAAAAATTGACCAAGTGAACTCATGCAGAAAGAATCCGGGGTCAGAGGGCTGTACCACTAGGTTTGGGATGAACACATCCAGGTCCTGGGGGTGGGGAAGCACATGCCACCTCGGGGCTGAGTGTGGGCACTTGGCTGGTGGTTGGCACATTCCTCTCTGGGACTCACATTCCCACGTCCCCCTCAGTGGGAGGACAGGCTCCACCCTGGACAGAGGAAGCTTGAGAAGGGGGACCTGAGAGGTGGAAGGCAGGGGGAGGACGTCAGCACCGCCTGGGTGGTGGGTGGGGGACATCTGGGGCAGGAGGGCCCCAAGGGAAGGTGCACCCTTACCCCAGAGGCTCCTTCCTGTGGGTGTCCTGTGGGGACCTTGGCAAATAAATAACCCACATAGGAGATGGTTGGCTGTGGGCACTGGAGCCTCCACAGGAAGTGTGACCTGTGCTCAATGGGTCAGGGGGAGACAAGAGTGTGTTCATGATGGTGGTTGGGAGGGTGGGTTCATGGCCAACAAGAGTGTTCTGGCCAAAGAGAATTTCCTGTGGCCAGGTAGCCTCCTCCATACGCTGGCAGCCAGCCTGAAGGCGGATGATCTGTGCAGTTTCCAAAGGAAAATTGGAGTTTGGGGTTGAGAGATCCCAGGAAATTGTTCCAGACTCTCTAGCAAAGGGCTTACTTCGTGTCCAGCATTGGGGAATGCTGGAAATGCTTCATCACCATCACTACCACCACTGCCATCACAGCCAACCATTACCACCTCCATCACCCCCATCAACATCACCACCGCCATCACCAGCATCACCACCACCACCATCACCATCACCTCCAACACCTCAATCACCTTCACTGTCACCATCATCACCATTACCACCACCATCACCTCCATCACCAGCTCCATCACCACCTCCATCATCTTCACCACCATCACCACCACCACTACCATCTGCATCATCACAACCAACATCACCTCCATCACCTTTACCACCACCATCCTCGTCATTGTCTGGTCACCACTAACTGGGGGTAATGACTGGATACTTCTGCTCACCCCACATACTCCGTCCATCCCTCTCTGTCCTGCCTACACTGTGCTTCAGGAAGCTGCCCGATATGTGGTGACTTTGCCCACCTGGCTCCTTCACCTCCTGGCTTCCAGCTGTGGCCTAGCCGGCTAGAGGCAGGGGCAGGTCAGGACTGGCAAGGAAGAAGCAAATGGGGGCCTCGCTGTGCTGCTTCCCACAGGGGCCATCTAGCCAGGGGCATCAGTCCTGCCAGGTGGTCTTTCCCAGGCCCTGCCCTCACCCTTGTGACAGCTCTTCTTCCTGTCCCCTTCTAACTGGGGCTTCTATGCTCACAGGTGCCTCGATGCCTCAGCAGTCCTGGTTGTTTCCCTCAACCCTGCCAATACCTCTGAAATATTCTTTTTATTAACAAATCTCTTCCACTGCCCCCACGAGTGGGCCATCTCTTTCCTGCTCAATTCTGAAAGATGCCAGTAGTGCGCTGTGCCAGGCAAGCTGCACTCATCTTGCAGCGTACCAGCAGCGCCTGTACAAGCCCAGTCATCACACCTATACAAGCCCCATCATCACACCTGTACAAGGCCCATCATCATACCTGTACAAGGCCCGATCATCACACCTGTACAAGGCCCATCATCACACCTGTACAAGCCCCGTCATCACACCTGTACAAGGCCCATCATCACACCTGTACAACGCCCATCATCACACCTGTACAAGGCCCCATCATCACACCTGTACAAGCCCCATCATCACACCTGTACAAGCCCCAACATCACACCTGTACAAGCCCCCATCATTGCACTTGTACAAGCCCCCATTGCTGCATCTGCACGAGGCCCCACTGTCACACCTGCAGGAGGCCCCGTGGTTGCGCTGGTGAGGACCACCCCATTCCAGGTCTGTGTTCACAAGAGCAGTCTTCCCTCCCCTGACTCCCTGGTCCTGAAGCTGCATGCAGACTTTAGGGTTCCACACTGCTGTCAGCAGTTCAGACCCTGCACAGAGGCTGAGATCTAGGTCCACAGCCTCTCTGTCCCCTGGGCTCTGGATAGGAGCCCCAAGGGCTTGCCCTGTTTATCCAGAGGTCTGCAGAAGTGGGACACGTTTCTGCATGTGGATACGTTTCTGGACCTGCCCCTTCCCCCAACTCCTGAGGTCAATGAACACATCCAGATGGGATCAGTGGCTCCCAGAGGGGGCACAGACCCAGGCAGGATGGAAATCGGTCCCCCTCAGAATGAAATGTACGCATCTGGAGCAGAGGTCACACCGGTGGGGAGGGGAGCTGACCCAGGGACCCAGACTGCTTGCCTGCCTCTGGGATCCTGGCCTTTGCCTGTATCGTTTCCTTCAGATCTGAACCTCAATGTGATTGTGGATGCCATCTCTCTTACTTCCCTTGGGGGCACCCCTCTCCTTTCTGTTTTTTCCTTGGTGATAATAGTGACAAAAATCAAGACCCATCCAGCACTTTCTGGCCAGCAAGCCCGTAAGTGTCACAGAGTGTGGGACGTCCACCCTTTGCTTGAGAACACTCACCGTGAAAGCTGTGAAATGCACCCCCACCCCAGAGATCTGGAAGGGGGTCCCCCTGCCCAATGACAAAGCTACCAAGTCTTTGGAATCTCAGACTTTCACTTCAAGTTCCTTCTCCCATTACCTTCTCCTCCAGGCCAGTGGGTGCTCTACACTGAGTGTTCCTTGGGGGCTCTGCTCAACCCTCCCCAGAACTTCTGGGTCTGAACCTCAGTCCATCAGATGCCAGTGACAGCTCATGGCACTGACCGGGTGACCAGATGACAATGTCATTGCCTGGCTGGTAGGCAGGGAACCAGACTCAGAGCCTGGGCTTGGCCACTGTAGCACGGGGTGGGGACCCAGCCCCTGGAACAAAGGCCTGTTTACCGGGGCAGGAGGACACCCACTGTGGGCCTGCCAGGTTCTGTGTGACCCACCCAGAGAATGACAATGGGCAGCCTATGTCCTGGCCACCAGATCCTCCAGGGCCTCCTGGGCCTGGCACCTGGACGAGGCAAGCAGAGGAGAAGTGTGGGGAGTGCTGAGGCAGCTCTTTGTCCTTGGCAGGACCAGACACACGCACGTGAGGTCAAGGAGATGATGTGGGCAGAGCACTGGGGCCCCTGAGTGAGGTGGGCAGCAAGGCTGTTCATATTCTAATCCCGGGGTCTGTGAAAACAGCAAGGGGAACTGGGTCCCTAGTGTCCTGCCCTAAAGCGAGAGGATGACCTTAGATTCTCTGGGCGGGCCCGGGAGATTCACAGGGGTCCCTTACATGGGGAGGGGAGAATCAGTGCTGGGGAGATGCAGCGTGGGAACAATTTGATGCCCGTCACTGGCTGTGAGTATAGGAGGGCTCCGAGCCTAGGAGAGCAGGACCCCAGACGCAGGAAAAGCCAGGAAAGAGATCTCCCTGGAGCCTCCAAGGGGAAACAGGCCTGCCCACACCTGGACTTTAGCCCAGTACAATTTATGTAAGACCTCTGAAACTGTATGAACATAGAGCTGTATCTGAAGCCACTCAAAGTATGGTCACTTGTTACTGCAGCAGGACCCTTGCATTGAGCAATGACCCACGTGGAAATCTTGGTTCTACTGTCTGGAATGTGGGGCCAGGAAGCTGTTACAGCCTGGGGCTTCCCTCCTAAAACTTGAGGCTCACCACACCTCTGTTAAAGGTCGAGATCTTTAAGTGAGACAACACATCCCAGCCTTCAGTGTAGCCACCATGCGCAGTAGGACAGCTCGTCATGGTCACAGCCAACCCCTTCCTCCCCAGGACACCCGCCCAGAGTACTGGTTCATCTGCTCATGCGGATGCCTGGATGTGCTGAGCTGTAGCCTTGACCCCTGCAGCCCCACTCAGTCCAGTCTAGGCTCTTTTGCTCCATTCTATCATGGGAACCTGACCCTCCAAGCTGGGATATCACACAGAGCTGTCCTTGGAGACGGAGTCCCAGCGGGGGATGGGGACAGAGCTGAGTACTCCTGAGACGAGGCCCCAGTCTCAGACTGAAACAGAACTGCCTGGGGTGGGTGTGCCCAGAGTCTTAAACCCAGAAGACCCCAGCTGGAGCTAGAGGATGGGTGGGTAGGCTGCAAAAGCCCGCCCTGACGTTCCCTGACAGGGGCATGGCCTGGGGGTTCATTGCACAGAAAACTCACCCTCGAAACTGCCCAGGCCCTCAGCCCCGTGTGTCCCCGAGCCACATCAGAGGCACTCCTGTCCCATGAAACCCCGAGTTGAGCACCCCAGAGTGGGCTGGGACTGCTCCAGGGGCCACCTGGGGCTGTGCTGCGTGGAAAACCAGTGACCCCAGACCACGGCCACGGGGGCCACATCCCGGGTCCTGCTCACCAGCCATCAGAAATGTGAGGTGAACAAGCAGGGCCCAGACAAGGGCCAGGCTCTGTGGGTGAAGGAAAGGGCCACAGGCGCTCCAACCTCTACACACAAGGCTCCTGCGTCCCCTCGGAGGGCCCATCTGCCCGACCCTCATTTCTGGAACCAGGGTTCCCCCTCCCCCGGCCCCTCCTCTCCCTGGGGTGCCCAGGGACTCCTGCAGCTGAGGCACACTTCCTAGATGCCCAGAGGCTCAGGGTGACGTGCGTCCATCTGTCCCCTTACCCTGGGCCCCAGGGATGACCCTGCCTGCTCTGGCAATGGCACCAAAGCGTGCCCTGCCCCACCCCAAGACATCCTGGCCTCTCTGGGGGAGGGGGGCGCTTCACAGCCTGCCCCTTCCCCCAGCCCAGGAGTCCCCACTGCTCCCACAACAGGGGCCCCAGCTCCAGGGCCTGCCCCACCCACTGCATGGCAGGGATTGGAAGCATAGCATGTGTGCAACTATTTGTGGCCAGATACTCTTCCCGCCCCTCTCAGCCTGGTCCCCTCCACCCCCGTCTTCCCCCCGGAGGCCTCCACCGTGAGTCACGTCCACTCTGGGGTCAGGCAGAAGCAGCCTGGCCTGTTCAGACTTTGGAGGCCACGCCCTTTAGAAGCGGGGCACCACCCTAGCTGGCGGCCTGGAGCAGGGAGGGGAGGGGGTCTGCTCTGCTCTGAGCAGCCCAGGCTGCAGCTGTCACCAGGCCTACCAGCTCCCAGGCCTTGCTTGGCCGGCTCTATGGGCCTAGGCAGGTCTCGGCGACAGTGCACCACATGGTGTGGCTCAGAAGTCAGGGTCCAGGCTTAGGAGTGGCCAGCCCCAGCCCCCTGCTGGCCAGGAGGAGCCAGGGCCACAGCTGGCCCTTAGCAAGCCAGACCACTCTGAGGTGGACCCATCCGGAGATCACAGGGCCAGCGAGGGGCAGCAGAGCTAGAGAGCTGGCAGGCAGAGGGGTGGCCTCCAGAGGTCTGAGTCACCCGATGGGGCCAAGACGGACTCCTACAGTCACACCAAGCCCCTGGGGTCAGGGGAACAGCAGCCCCTGCTCTCATCCCATCCCAAACTGAGGCCTTCCTTCATCCTCTGGCCTCAGTTTCATGATCTGAGACACCAGGTTAGGCCAATTAGATACCACTGCTGCTAAGTCACTTCAGTCGTGTCCAACTCTGTGTGACCCCATAGACGGCAGCCCACCAGGCTCCCCCATCCCTGGGATTCTCCAGGCAAGGACACTGGAGTGAGTTGCCATTTCTTTCTCCAATTAGATGAGCGCATATTAAAGATTGGAGGTGGTTCTTTCTGCTAACCTGGCAGAGGGGCCGATGGCCCAGACCCGAGCATGGAATCTTGCATGAAATGTGGCCTCTGCAGGCGTGATCGAGAAGGGTGTCCTGGATCGAGATGACTCTAAGTCCAGTGACAGAGAAGAGGCAGGCATACATGGAGGCAGAGATGGAGGGATGTGTCTACAGGGCGAGCAGCACCAAGAGGAGCTGGCCAGGCCTGGGTCAGACCCTGCCTCACGGCCTCAGAAGGAGCCAGCCACCCCCCACACCTTGACTTCAGACATCTGGCCTCCAAGGCTGTGAGAGAATGGATTTCTGTGGTTTAGCCCACCCGGAAATGGCTACACCCAGGACACTCAGAGTGAGGGACATGCAGGTGACTCAACCCAGAGCCTCTCAGGACTCTGGGCAGAATTGGGGCCGGGGGTCAGGGCTGGGGAGGGAGGCCCTCAGACAGACCATGGCAGCCGCACTCTCACCATGTCGTGGGGTGTTGGTGACACGGGGCTGTTCTACACCACGGCTGATGGCAGCTCCAGCCCTCCTGTCGCCTTCCCCCTGTCTTCACAGGGCACAGCTCCAGTGACCTGGGGTGACCAGCTCAGCTGGCCCCTATGGGCAGCCCCTTGAGAAGCCTGGCCTGAGGCTATCACAGGCGGTGGGGCCCCAAGGTCGACGGGCCCGGGGTTGAGTTGGAGAGTTCCTATGGGGTGCGGCGTTCCCTCGCTGTGTCCCCCCACTGGGCCTGCACCGTCACTCGGTGGGGACGGGGGTGGGGCAGGACCCCTGAAAACTCCTCCAATGGATACTTTGATTCTCCAAGGGGAGAGAGGGCAGCTGGCTCCTCTGTGAACAAGGGCCAGTGGGCCCAAGTGAAAGCGAGCGTTATGAGTAAGATGTAAACAACCCGGGCCCAGGTTTCCCTGCACCAGGCACCCAGCCCTGAGCTCTGCGGGGTCGGTAGCAAGCGGAGTCCGGTCTCCAGGGGCCCAGCGTGGCTGGGAAGACGGCAGCCCCCAGGCTGAGAGCACAGTGTGCACTGCAGCAAGTGATGACGGTGACTCCTCCCCGCCACGCTTGCTGAGTCAGGAGGGCCACGCCGAGCAGGTAAATGGAGACCCCACTGACACGCAGGGGTGTCACCAAGGTGCAGAGGGAGGCGGGGTTCGTGGGCAGTTCCTGCCCTGAGGAGTTGGGAGCACTCTGTTGTCAGGGGTGCTCTGGAGGGTGGAAGGCTGTCAGCGGGACACCCTACTTGTTTCAGCTCAGAGCAGGTTGAGGGGAGTTGGGGGGACCCCAAAGGCCTTCGAAGGCCTTTGTAAGGATCAGGTGTGTAGTCTCCAGGTGACCCGCTCTCTCCTGCCCCAGAATGGGAGGAGTTGGTGACAAGGGGAGGGCTGGGGACCACGTGCGGGAGCTGTGGAGCACCTCTGGCCCAGACCCGCTCTCTGCTCCCAGGAGACTGCTGGCTCACACCTGGGACCCCGGAGCACCGAGGACAAGGTCTCAAAGTCAGTGTCTTCCCACACGCTCTCGCAGCTGTGGTTTCCATTCAGGTCCTCAGGGAGACTCTCATCTCAGGGAAATTGTAGGTTTGCCATCACGGCCAGCTCTGCCAAGTCTCTCAGTTAGCTGGAGTCCTCCGGTAGCCGCAGGATGGCAAGCTGCTGTTCCTGGGAGCCCTCCCGAGCCCGCAGTGGGCAGACAAGCCAGCTTCCACTTCCTCCTCTTGGGGCCTGACCCTGGGGTGCTGGCATCATGGACACTGCTTCCAGAAGACGCACTTCCTGAGCCGTCCAGCTCGCAGGGGCCAGGAGTGCGGGCTCAGCAGGCTGCATTTGGTGGACGCACAGCCCGTCTCTCTGGGGGCCCTCTGGGCAGGCAGGGCCAGAGCCCGGGAGCCGTGATGTCACCTTGATTCCCTGACGCTGCCAAGCACCCAGCTGAAGGCCCCTCTCGGCCAGTTCGGCACTGACGCAAATCAAACGCTTCCAGCTCTCCGAGCAGCTGCCACCCAGTCCTCTGCCGGCAGCATGCAGTCCCCGGCAGGGAGGGCTCCAGGATGGGGCCTGGCATTTGAGATAATCAGCTGCTCTTTAAAGGGCGGCTGGCATGGCTGTGGGGCTCCCTGGAGGTCAAGGAGAGTCAGCCTCTCGCAGAACTGCAGGCGAGGCTAGCCGCCCCACCTCCCCATCCAGCGGGCGCCTGGGGTCCTTCTGGACATGGCTGCAGGCCCAAAGGGGACTTGGAGCAAGGGAGGAAGTCAGCTCTGGTGGACCCACCCCAGGGATGGACGGGGGCAGGGACAGGGCCAGCTCTGCCTGGGGTCGAGCAGGGAGAGATGGGGCCCCAGGTTCCCCCAGTCTCCTTACACCAGGGTGTAAATAGCAGCCATCCAGAGGCTCCCATGAGGCCACGACTAGCCTCCAAGGCCCCTGTGAAACCGCGCCTTTCAGGAGATCCTGGCCAGAGCGGCCCACAGATAACACATCCGGGCTCCCTGGAGGGATGTAGGGGGTGGGCACGCGGTCATGCGGACCCAGAGCCACTTCCTGTTTTCTTGGATGAGTGCCGTCCTGGGTCCTGCTGGCCCTGCTGGAGCATCTGTCCTGCCTTACAAACACATGCTTACACGTACACACATGTGCATACACATGTACACATGCAGCAGGTTCTCACAAACACACAGGAGTGCAAGCACACATGTGAACACATGTATGTGTACTACACTGCACAGTGTACATGCACTCATGAGTGCACACGTAGACCCACATGCAACACACATGCTCATATATGTACGCACACACGTACATGCAGCATACGTGCTCACACACAGGAGTGTGAGCACAAATGATCACACACATGTGTGCCACATTCACACAGTGTACACACACACACATACTCATACAGACACACATGCTCATACAGGCACACAGATACCTGCATACACATATACACAGCATATGTATCCTCAGACAGGAGTGCAAGCACACACATGGACACATGTATGTGCACAGCACTGCACAGTGTACACATACACAGAGACCTACACACAACACACGTGCACACACAGAGACACACATGTGGCACGTGCACACACACACACACACACACACACACACACACACAGGGGTCTGGCTGCCTTCCATTCCCAGGTCAGTGCTTGCTGTCACTGACGGGGCACTTTTCAGGATTTTGACCAGTTCCTGCTCAATATGGGCCCTGCCCCTCTCTTTCTGTGCCCCTCGCTCCCGCTACTGTGCAGGCAAGACCTGGCTGTCTGCCCTGGGCTCAGTGGACTCAGGACAGGGTGTCCAGGAGCCAAGGTGGCTGCATGGAAAGGGGGCCATGGGGCAGCTGCTTGGGGTCCATCGGCAGGCCCACGTGGGCAGGACAAGACAGGAGCCAAGGACGGTGATGCCAGTTCCTACCTCAGTGTCGCCTTTGCCTCCACAGGCAGCCGGGGTGGCAAGAACCCATTCCCACCACTTCAGCCCCACCACAGGCAAGTGATTACAGAGGAGGGCGGATGTGGCCATGTGGCATGCAAAGAAAAGCCCCCTTGGGGCCAGCCTGCTTGAGGAGAGAGGCTACTGCTGACCCACCAAGTGGGCAGTCCTCGGAGGGTGGGACCCTTCCCCACGGAGCACCTGCTGGGTGGCCAGGGGACTGTGAGGTGCTGCCTGGAGACCCAAAGTGTCTGTCACCTGGTGCTGTCCACGTGGGCCAGCTGGGCTTGCAGGGATGGGGCCCGACCTCCCCTCTTCTTATCCAGGGGCTCTTTCCCATCCTTAACTGATGGCAGAGACCCTACTACTGCCCCATGGGGACACTCGGGACCCTGGGCCTGTGGCCGCTGCACAACCTCCAGCCCTGACCCTGAACCGAATCACTAATGAGTTCAAGGGCTGGCGAGTCCCCCATCTGCCTGTTGCCATGGCTGCTCTCCTTCCCCTCCAGCTGCCCGGCTGCACTGTTCTGGGTGTTTCCACCAGCAACCCAGGGCTCTGGACCGTTCTCCATGCAGATAGATGCAGCGCATATAGGAAGGAAAACGACCATGGTGAGAAGCAGACAGACCGGCAGGCAGAGGACAGGCTGGGACTTGCCAGAGACCCCAGACTAGCGGGGCTTCCTGGAGTGTGGGCTGAGGCCCCCTGAACTGGACGTTTGGCTCTGGGGTCAGGGGACAGCCCCGCGTCCTCAGGCCCTGGAGCCCAGCAGAATCTCTCGGGGCCCGGCCGGCCTGGCTCCTGGGCCCACCTGGGCAGGGGTGTCAGGGGCTCCTGGGGAAGAGCAGTTCCCTTCCCGCGGCCTCCCTTCTGCTTTCCGCTTTCTGTTCTCGGGTGCAGGCTGCTCTTTATTTTGTTTTTTTTTTCTGTCCTAATAACCAAAACACTTGGCACAGTCGGCCTCAGCTGATGGGCAGTCGACCGATGGTCATGCTGTCCATGTGGCCGGGCTAGCGGCCATCACGTGCTCTCGGGGAGGAGGCCGGGTCGGGGAGCCCAGCAGTGGCGCCCCGGGCACAGTGAAGGCTCCTGGAGGTGGAAGCGCCCCCTTCCCTTCCCTCTCCACAACGGGAAAGGAGTCAGGAGGGTTGAACCACCCTTCCCTCCACCCTCCAAGGCAAACAGAGCCCTGGCCACCAGACTTGCGCCCAGTCCGAGGGCTTCTGTGCTCCAGCTGAGCGAGGCTGACCGCGGCCGCCAGTCTGGGCTGTCCTGCCCACTCCCTGTCAAGCAGTGGTGGCAGCGCCCCAAAGCCGGTATTCCCACACATTCCAACCTGCCCTTTGGTTTCTAAGACATAAATATTTGCTCTTCCATTAAGAAAATAATCAGAAGTTATCCTTTAAATGGAGTGTACACACGGGTGCCCTTCAAAAAGCAAATGCTGCTCTTGCTGAAGGTGGAAGGACAGAGGCAGGCTGGGCGGCTCTGGGAGCATGGACCTGCCCTCCCTGGGGTGCCTCCACCTGCCTGAATGTTCTGGAAGCTCAGGCACCTGAGACCGAGGCGGGAGGAGGCAGACCCGGCAGCTCATAGCCAAGCCCGCATGCCCAGCAGAGGCTCCACGGTGAGGCCAGCACCACATGGGGCCTGGGTAGCATGGGGGTAGGCTTCTGTCTGAGCGTGAACACTGTTAGGCCCCAAGTCTCCGCAGGACCTCACTGGAGAGCATCTGACCTTGAGAGAGAGAGAGAAGATGTGCTTTGGCTTGAAGGTGTGTCTTTGGATCTCGGCTCTGCCTCGTACTGGGGGCTCGATGTGGACAGTGGTTCACCAGAACCAGGCTCCTCCAAGGAACCAGGCTCCTCCAATTCTCTTTGTGGGAAATGCTGGCATCCCAGCCCCCTCCCTAGTGGATGAAGCTGGAGCTGGTGGTCTGGGCTGGGCTGTGTAGAACCCACAGAGAACACTCTGCAGCCCTGCACTCGGTGGCCTTGTGGTGGCCAAGCTGGGATCATTTACACACCAGGGAACTAGCAAACTCCAGCTGTTTGTACGCAAGCCAGTTACCAGCACGTTTCTGGCTCTGGCCTTTGAAGCCCTCTCACCTCTCAACCCTGGGGCCGAATCAAGGATTGGAAAGAGTATCTGAGGAACGTCCCTGGTGGTCCAGCGATGAAGGCTTACCTTCCAATGCAGGCGGCCTGGGTTCCATCCTTGGTAGGGGATCCCACATGCCTTGTGGCCAAAAACAAAGAAAACATAAAATAGAAGCAGTATTGTAACAAATTCAATAAAGACTTGGGGAAAAAAAAGGTCAAAAAAAGGTCTACATAAAAAAAAATCCTTAAATGAAATGCCAGCAATAGGGGGCCTTTTCTGAAGGGTCCGAAGGAACACCCAAGAAAACAAGCAGTAACATAAACCCCCAGGCCACACTCTCTAGTCCCCAGCAGCCCTTCCCTGGAGGGCAGACTCTCCTGCAGGCTGCCCACCCTTGGGGACACATGCTGAAGGGCCCCGCATCTGCAGCCTCCGGGCAGTCCTGAGCGTGCCCCCCATCCCCCACGCCATGACGTGTGTGGCTACACTGTCTTGGCGTGCTCACTGCCTTCTTTACATATTTACAGAGGTAAGCCTGGGACCTCTTTGGACGTGGATGTGCGCAGTCTGAGGCCCGGCCCTTGCTCTCTCCCCCAGGGACTTCTATAGGCTGTTCTATAAGATGCAGTCCCTGAGGAGACCCTGCTTGGGAGCCCCTTGGAGGAGGGCGGGGACCCCTGTGATCTCACTCGGGCCCATGTGTCACTTTCTGACCCAGGCTCCCCGCTTCTCCTATCTAGAACCGCGTAGGGTACCGTGCCGCGGAGCGAGCTGCTGCCCAGCAGGGACTCAGGCGGGAACAGCTGCCGCGCCATCCTGACCACGTGATCCTGCCACCCTCCCTGGACTCTCCCAGAGCTTCCTGGGTCTGGCTGGGGAAGAGTTTCTTTCTTTTCTGCAGCAGGAACCAAAGGAACGGACCACCTGAGTAGGGACGGGGGTCCCGAATGTGCCCCACAGGAATAGTCGGGCAGGCAGCTGGGGACTTCTAATAAGGAAACCCTTGGGTGTGATCACATGCTCAGTGTGGGGCCGTCTCTTTATCCTCCTGGAAAGCGCGACTTCACCTGGAGGCCCTCCAGGCTAAGCTCTCCCTCCCTTGGGAAGCCGCTCTGTCCTGAGTCCATCTGGCTGGCCTCCCTGTCCTTCTTGCTCCTCCTGGGTCTCCAGCCTCCAGGGGACCCTTCAAAGGGTCTTGGACATTCTGCCATCCTCTGATAGTGGAGGACGCTTCTCCGCTTGTCCTGAAGACACGGTAGCTTCTTGCCAGGTGCCCTCTGCATTGACATTCTGGAAGGTTTACAAGGACAGTTGGTCAGCCGCTCAGTCATGTCCGACTCTCTGTGACCCCATGGACTGCAGCATGCCAGGCTTCCCTGTCCTTCACCATCTCCCAATTTTCTCAAATTCATGTCCATTGAGTCAGTGATGCCATCCAACCATCTCATCCTCTGTTGTCCCCTTCTCCCCCTGCCTTCAATCTTTCCCAGCATCAGAGTTTTTTCCCAGTGAGTCAGCTCTTCACATCAAGTGGCCCAAGTATTGGAGTTTCAACTTCAGCATCAGTCCTTCCAATGACTATTCAGGGTTGATTTCCTTTAGGATTGACTGGTTGCCTTCCAAGGGCAGGAGTCCCGTGAAAGGCAGACCTACCTCTGTGACCACACAGGTTCCAGACATGCAGCCCTGCCTTGGAGCTTGTGGGACTGGAAGACAGTGTGTTTCAGGTGGGGCTCCCGGGGCGGAGGTGAACAGCCATTGCATGGGGCCTTGGAGGCTGCCTGTCCAACAGCACAGGATGTATGACTCGCAACTCCCAAGCCAGAGAGAGTTGCAGGTGGGCCGCACGTGGCCGACATCTGCCTCACACAGGCCATCTGTTCAAGTGTGCTTCTGTGCTCGCTCCAGATGGAGTCTCCTGCCAGGGAGGTTGGGGACACTTGGCTCTGTCCTCCATGGTGTGACATCTGGAATAGTTTGAGTCAAGACGGAAAACAGATGGAATGTTCCCTAGATGACCCGCCTCATCCCGCTTTCCAGTGGCTCCCAGACCACACTGAGTGGGTCAGAACGCTGTCCCTCTCCAGGCCATAATGCCCCACGGAGTGTGGTCCTAGAATCACCCTCTACTTACCTTAGGTGGAAACAGCGTCCACAGAGCTCTCTGGGGCGGGGGGTGGGGGCTGGGGGGAGCTTGCATTGGACGCTCTGAGCCCACACGTTCCCGCAGGTACTGAGGGCCACGTCCCACCCCCCACCACTTCCACATGGCTTGTAGCCCCCTTTGGATATTTCCAACTGGAGAACCAGCAGAAGCCCCCAAACAGGCTTTATGGCTGGGACCACAGGTCTATGCCTCTCTCCAGGATCCACCTGGGGGGCAGTGATGGCCTCCCACCAATAAAAACATGACCCCAACACCCCAGACTTCTCCCCGTTGTTCTCAGAGTACTAGGGGCTCATCACACTTCTGCCCACCCCTTAACACACACACCTTGCAACTCCTCTCCTGTCACCCAGGACTCTTGGGATGGGGTGAGGCCGGTCTCTTTCCTTGAGGAGCTCAGGGAAAGCTCAGCTCTTCTTGGGTTCCCTCTGGGGAGCTTGGTGGAGACCACACTAGCCCCTCGGGGCCGGCTCATAGAGGGAAGATTATGACAAGCACCACACAGAGCAGACAGATTCCTCCCCAGTCCTCGGGCCCGGCTCTGACCCCACCCAGCTGATGGCCTGCGAGGCAGGTGACCAATGGGTGTGGCCACAGGCTGGGAGGGACATCAGGGCCAGAGAAGCCTGGAGGAAGAGGCCTCAAGGTCAGCAGGGCCACGGGGACCCTCTTCTGGGGGCAGAAGTAGGGACAGGATGCAGCGTCTGCTTTTAAAAGTCATGGAGCGATTTTCTTGTGTTTTAGGGGACAAAAGTGCAGAGTATGAAAACCATGATTGCAGGGCTTTAGTCCCTACGGGCAAGGCTGAGTCAGTGGTGATGTTAGCCCCGAGTTGACCGAAGGGAAACCAGGAAATGAAAACACATCTTGGACCTGCTGAGACCTCGCTGTGGCCCGTGAATGATGGAAGTGTGGGCAGCACGGAGCTGGCTCCAGCTCGCAGCCTTTTTCTGGAAAGGGCCAGGGAGGAAATATTTTAGGCTCTGTGGCCCCTCGGCCACTCACAACTGCTCGGCTCTGCCCTTGTGTCAAGAGAGCTGTCGTGGATGAAAGGCAAATAAGTGGTTGTGGCCGTGTGCCAATAAAACTTTATTTGCAGGCCCTGAAATGTGAATTTTGTACAATTTCCACGTGTTGTAAAATCATCACCTCTCCTCCTTTTCCTTCCTCTCTTCCTCCCCTCCCCTCCTCCCCCTCTTCCCCTCCCCGCTCCTTCCCCTTCTCCTTTTCCCTCCCCCTACTCCCCTTCCCTCCCCCTCCTCCCCTTCCCTCCCCCTCCTCCTCCTTCCAGCCCTGTAAGTCTGTTAAACCCATTCTCCGCCAGAGGAGGGTTGGCTACAACCAAGCCAGCTCTGAGAATCCTGTCCGATGCTCTCATTTACTGGTGAAGTGAGGGACCCACTGACAGGAAGGAAGGGACTTGGGGAAGTCCTGAGGGCACACGGTGGCAGAGCCTGGACCAGGGGCCAACCCCACACTCACCAACACTCATTGCTTCCACTCCCGGGATCCTGGTATGTGGTGGGCCTGTACCCCCTGACCTGGGCAGTACCCTGTCCCTTTGGGGAACAGGCCCGAGCCTGATGGCTCTGGAGGCCACAGGTCTCAGAGCCCAGCCTTTGTGGACCCCAGGGACCTGAATGCCATCCCCCAACACCACACCGCCCCAGTTCCATGCCCCTCCTGGCTGGTGCAACTGGCACAGGAGTAGACTAGCCAAGCAGCACTGTGAGGGCATCTATGGGTGCGGGAGGAAGGGGCTGTTGCTCCTCTGGGGTCTCTAAGCTGGACCACCATGCAGGTCTTAGGGTGCTGCAGCCAGGATCCCTGTCGCCAGACTCCTGAGAAATCCCCTCTGCAGGAAGAGAGAGGACTGGGGTGGGAGAGAGCAGAGAGGTGAGGGAGATGGCCCCTTGCCCGAGGCCCATAGACCCATCCCACCCAAGACTCCTGTTGTGCAATATTTTGAGTTGGGAGTTTGTTTTCTGAAGTTCCATATCTCGAGCGCGCCCTTGACACTTCCTGAAGGAGAACCACAGAGAGGACGCGGGGCCAGAGATCCTAGTAGAGCAGCTGCCGGGCCGGGCAGGGCCAGGAGCCGGGGAGGGGGCTGCAGGGAGGGACCTGAGCAGAACCAGTGGAAACCCAGCACCCCGCAGGACCCCCTCAGAGCTGCCGCAGGAGACCCTGGAACCGGCCTGGCAGGCTTGGCCCCACCCCTGCCCCGAGCCTCTCGGGGCCTCTCTGCTCCCCTGACCCCTCCGGGTGTCCCAACACCACACTGATCTGTGGCTGCATGAGAAGGAGACGAGCCCTGGGAGCTGGCAGCTACACAGGAATATTTCAAGGGCGCAGGAGGCTGTCAGACTGTGACGTGTGACAAAAATCCCCAAATGTTCCAGGGCCAGGAAACCCGTTCAACCTTCGTGTTTCCTGGCCAATGGCCCTTCGGATCTGAATGTCTCCAGCACAGACGTGCGGTGTCCTGCGGGGGGCCCACCACTGATCACACAAGGGCCTGAAATGCCATGTGGGATTCTGGCCATTCTGGTCAGCGGCCGTGGGTGGAGATGTGTACAAAAGACCAGCTCTACATTAGGGCAGCCCTTCTCTGAGGCAGCGAGAGGCTGAGGGTAGGACCTGAGCAGGAGGCTGCCCTAAGTGAGGAGGTCAGTGGCCAGGTGTGGACACCACAGACTCCTCTGAGCCTCGCTGACAGCAACCCAGGGGTTGAGGTCACCCCCTGAAGCTGAAGTCTGGCCCAATCCACCAGGACACCTGGGTTCCAGACTCCTGTGGGATGGACAGGCTGGGCGGGCACCTGGCTTGTCCTCGTCTGTGTGGGGGTCCTGGTGGCCTCGGTGAAGGTGGGCTTGTGTGCAAAGGAAGGAGGAGGAGGGGGCCTCCATGCCCTATCTGGGAAACCAAGGCAGGAGGGGAGCCTTGGTGCTACTGCACAGAGACTCCAGAGAATACCCTCACAGAGGAGAGACGCCTGCAGGCTCGATAAGCAGAGGGTTGCTGGGCTGGCCAGTGTAGGCCCAGAAGCCCCTGGGCTTCCCACATCCCCACCTGACTCGCACAGTATTCTGAAGAGTCCTCAGTGCAGAGGAAGCCATGGGTCTGGGCTCCAAGATGCCGAGGGGGTTGGAGCTAAGGGGGTCATTTAGACACTTGCTTCTCTCAATGCTCCATTAAAATGGTCACAATGGCAGTGTTCAGTACAGATATTAGAAAAGACCCTGATGCTGGGAAAGATTAAGGTCAAGAGGAGAAGGCAGAGACAGAGAATGAGATGGTTGGATAGCATCGCTGACTCAACGGACATGAGTCTGGGCAAACTCTGGGAGACAGTGAAGGACAGGGGAACCTGGCGTCAGTCAGATATGACTTAGCAACTGAACAACAGCAATATAGGAATATGTGTGTAGACCCTGCATATAAGCATGAATTAAATTGATTGGCAAAAGTGTATTTCACCATAATTTCTAAACAGCATTCCACATTTAATGACTGTGGTTTAAAACACCTAAAAAAAATGTTAAGAGATCTGAGTCCTCCAGCAACTTAACTGATCTCTTGAAAGCCACAGCCGAGGTGAGGTCTGTTCTGGAAGCGGATGGCACCAGGGTATATCCTACAGGGACTCTCTTCTCCCCCAGATTTACTTCCCCTCCCTTCCCCCTACTCTCCTCCTTCCTCTCCTCTCCCTCTCTCTCTCCAACTCCCCTGCCACTTCCTGCCACACATTCATCACACGCTCCCTTTCCCAAACAGCACCAGGCCCTTCTTGCTGCCTCAATCCCAGGTGCCAGGTTATGGATCCCATTCAATCAGACTTGGGTCTCTAACCATGGGTGAAAGCTACTCTGGTGTGGTGTCTGATGAAGGAACTTGGACTCAGATCCTGGCTTTCCTGGCTGTGGTGCCCCTTGACTGAGTGGGTCAGACTCTCCTGTCTGAGGCTCAGGAGAGGAGTCTGGGGTTGCCTGGCCCCTGGGAGCTTTGAGCCTGGGTTCTCTGTGTTAGTTCTGAGGGGACAGCACTGTCACATACACAGAATAGCTGATAATTAGTCACCAACTTCCCTGTAGCTCAGACCATAAAGAATCTGTCTGCAATGCCAGAGACTCAGGTTCAATCCCTGGGTTGGAAAGATTCCCCTGGAGAGGAAATGGCAACCTACTCCAGTATTCTTGCCTGGAGAATCCCATGGACAGAGGAGCCTAGAATGCTATGGTCCGTGGGGTTGCAAAGAGTCAGATACAACTGAATGACTAAATGCTAGGGCTAGTTGCCAACAACCTAGCTGAGGGCTCCTTGCCCCTATTTTCTTGCTGGCATCTCTGCTGTTCACTCTTTGTACCTCCTTTCTTCCCGGGGCCTGTGACCCCAGCAGAGTGAACCCCAGTCAAGTGCCTATAGGACTCACCAGGACTGCTGGGCAGGTGGGCAGCCTGGCAGGGATGCTCAGGGCCCATGCTCAGAGCCCCATCAGGCAGGCAGCTACAGACATGGTTTAAACTCTTTCATCCTGACTATAAAAATAATGCATATTCATTCATAGAGAATTTGAAAATGAAGAAAACTTAAAAAAAAAAAAAAAACCCAGAAGGGAAAAAGCACCAGCCAGCTACCACACAGAGGGAACACAGTCAACATTTCTGGAATGTTTCCTCCAGCACTGCCTGTTTCTGTGCGTTTTAAAAACAGAGTTAAATATTTTATGTGGGTGTTGTGTGTTTTCTTAGACTTTGCATTCGTCTATTCAGCATCCTTTTGTCTCAGGGCCAATGGCTTTAACTACATGTTCTTATTTTCTGTATTCTTGAAAATAGGGACATTCTCCCCTCCCTGACTGCCCACCCCCCTCCCCAGAGCCTCCAGAGCTTGGTGACATGCTGGCTCACTGGAGCACATTTACTCAGAAACTTACCAACCCCAGTCTATGGCCACAACCCTCTTCACCTAACCCTCACACTGAGCCCCATCTGTCCCCGCCCCATACCACCCAGGGCCAGGTGCCAGGAACAAGAGACGCCCTCTGTAGCTCAGACCTCGACAGGATGATTTATTCGGGCCAGTCCTGCACTGTGCCCTGCCCCGCCTTTCATGCGGGAACCCCAGTCAAGATCTGGGCTTGGCTTCTCCTCACTTGGCTCTAGCCTCCTGATGCAAACCTAGTGTGTCCCCCTGAGGCCCTGCATGGCGGGTGTCCCCTTTGCTGGGTAAGTAGTATAAAGTGAACGTGAACGTGAAGTCACTCAGTCGTGTCCAACTCTTTGCAACCCCATGGACTGTAGCCTACCAGGTTCCTCTGTCCATGGGATTTTCCAGGCAATAGTACTGGAGTGGATTGCCATTTCCTTCTCCAGGGGATCTTCCTGACCCAGGAATTGAACCCAGGTCTCTCGCACTGTAGACAAGACGCTTTACCATCTGAGCCACCAGGGAAGTCCTTAACCTTAGTCCTTAGTAATATAAAAGCTTCTTTTAATAGCATTTGACCTCTCCTTATTGTATTAGGTCTTCCCTGGTAGCTCAGCTGGTAAAGAATCCACCTGCAATGCAGGACACCTGGGTTCAATCCCTGGGTTGGGAAGATCCCCTGGAGAAGGGAATGGCAACCCACTCCAGTATTCTGGCCTGGAGAATTTCATGGACTCTTTAGTCCATGGGGTCGCAAAGAGTTGAACACAGCTGAGTGACTCTCTCTTCACTCCTTGTGGTAGGGCTTCCCAGGTAACTCAGTGGTGAAGAATCCACCTGCCAATTCAGGAGACGCAAGAGACGTGGGTTCAATCCCTGGATTGGTAAGATCCCCTGGAGAAGGAAATGGCAATTCAGTCCAGTGTTCTTCCCTGGAGAATCCCATGGATGAAGGAGACTGGTGGGCTGCAGTCCATGGGGTTGCAGAGAGTCAGTCATGAGTTAGTGACTGAATACACACCCATGCTCCCTGTTGTAGCTCAGTCATCCTCTGTAAATTGAATCCCAGATTGTAATATAGTGTGTGTATCACTTTTGTCCCCTAACATGGCAACATAGGTATTTTCCAGGGTCATTAATATTACTTTTAAATGTAAATATAATGAGTGAGTAATATCTTCTCCTATGGATATATCAAAACTTCTCCTTTTTATGCTGTCTGCTTTGTTTCTATTAACTTTTTAATTATCCTGAAATGAACATTTTGGGAATCAATATTTTTCCATATTTGGGATCTTAGGTTTTATTGTTGCTGTTTAGTCACTAAATTGTGTCTGACTCTTTGCGACCCTATGGACTGTAGCCCACTAGGCACCTCTGTCCATGGGATTTTCCAGGCAAGAATAATGGAGGGGGTTGCCATTTTCTTCCCAACTCAGGGATGGAAACCTCATCTCCTGCATCTCCTACATTGGCAGGCAGATTCTTTACCACTGAGCTGCCCAGGGAAGCCCTTGCTGCTGCTGCTGCTGCTGCTAAGTCACTTCAGGCGTGTCCAACTCTGTGCGACCCCATAGACGGCAGCCCACCAGGCTCCCCCATCCCTGGGATTCTTCAGGAAAGAACACTTGAGTAGGTTGCTATTTCCTTCCCCAAAGCATGAAAGTGAAAAGTGAAAGTGAAGTTGCTTAGTCGTGTCCGACCTCAGCGACCCCATGGACTGCAGCCGTCCAGGCTCCTCTGTCCATGGGATTTTCCAGGCAAAAGTACTGGAGTGGGGTGCCATTGCCTTCTCCTAAGGAAGCCCTTAGGTTCAGTGAAATCCTGAATGCTACCTCAGCAACTTTATAATCATGACGATACTCCCTTACCTTTCTTAATACTTTCTTTTGGCACAGTAAGGATGATTAATGAAAGCATATTCCCTTTCTTTTAAGCAAAATTCTAAATTAGAAGAAATTACAGTTTTAAAAAAACTGTCCTCAGTAAAAACTTCTGGAGTGTTAATACCAAAATCTCTCCTTTTTATGCTGTATTTTTGCTTTGTTTCTATTAATTTTTTAATTACCCTGAGATAAACATTTTAGGAATCAATCTTTTTCCATGTTTGGGGATCAAACCTGCATCTCTTGGCAGGTGGATTCTTTACCACTAGTGCCACCTTGGAATTCACGTCCTTAGGCTCAATTCAGTTCACTTCAGTTGCTTAGTCATGTCCGACTCTTTGCCACCCCATGGGTTGCAGCACGCTAGGCTTCCCGTCCATCACCCACTCCTGGAGCTTGCTAAAACTCATGTCCATCGAGTTGGTGATGCCATCCAACCATCTCATCCTCTGTGGTCCCCTTCTCCTGCCTTCAATCTTTCCCAGCATCAGGGTCTTTTCCAATGAGTCAGTTCTTCACATCAGGTGGCCAAAGTATTGGAGCTTCAGTATCAGTCCTTCCAATGAATATTCAGGACTGATTTCCTTTAGGATTGACTGGTTTCATCTCCTTGCAGTCCAAGGGACTCTCAACACCATAGTTCAAAAGCATCAATTCTTTGGTGCTCAGCTCTCTTTATGGTTCAACTCTCACATCCATGCATGACTACTGGAAAAACCATAGCTTTGACTATATAGACCTTCATTGGAAAAGTAGCATCTCTGCTTTTTAATGCACTCTCTAGGTTTGTCATAGCTTTTTTCCCCAAGGAGCAAGCATCTTTTAATTTCATGGCTGCAATCACCATCTGCAGTGATTTTGGAGCCAAAAAAAATAAAGTCTCTCACTGTTTCCCCAACTATTTGCCATGAAGTGATGGGTCTGGATGCCCTGATCTTCGTTTTTTGAATGTTAAGTTTTAAGCCAGCTTTTTCACTCTTCTCTTTCACTTTTATCAAGAGGCTCTTTAGTTCCTCTTCACTTTCTGACATATTGATATTTCTCCTGGCAATCTTGATTCCAGCTTGTGCTTCATCCAGTCTGGCATTTCACATGATGTACTCTGCATACAAGTTAAATAGGCAGGGTGACATACTTGTCATACTCCTTTCCCAATTTGGAACCAGTCTGTTGTTCCATGTCCAGTTCCAACTGTTGCTTCTTGACCTGCATACAGATTTCTTAGAAGGCAAGTAAGGTGGTCTGGAATTCCAATTTCTTGAAGAATTTTCCACAGTTTGTTGTGATCCACACAGTCAAAGGCTTTGGCATAGTCAATGAAGCAGAAACAGATGTTTTCCTTAGGTTAGATGAACAGAAATAGAAGGGCTGAATCAAAAGGACATGTTCAGGTGGGTTGAGTCTGCCTGCTTTTGCACTCTAATCACAGCCAGCCCTGAGGATTATCAATGATACAAAATTCCACCAGTTTCACAGGGAACAGGTGGTGCCGTGGCCCTCATTTCTCTGACGGCTGGTAAGTTTGGACTGTCCTCCCTACAGTTTGTGATCATTGATATTTGCTTTCTGGGGAATTCCCAAGTTCTGTTCTTGGCCTGTCTTTCAAACTCGGGTCATTGAGACTTTTTTATTTTGTATATTAAGGGGATTCTCATGGATTGGATAGTGTTCCCCCTAATTCGTATGTTGAAGCCCAAACCCCAAGTATTTCAGAATGTGACCTTTTTAAGAAACAGGGTCCTTGCAGTTATAATTAGTTACACACACATGCTCAGCCATGTCTGACTGTGATCACAGGCACTGTAGCCCACCAGGCTCCTCTGTCTATGGCATTTCCCAGGCAAGAATACTAGAGTGAGTTGCCATTTCCTCCTCCAAGGATCTTCCCAGCTCCAGGGATTGAACCCCTATCTCCTGCATTGGCAGGAGGGTTCTTCACCACTGAGCCACTTGGATATGGTGGACCCTAATCCAAAATGACTGATGTCCTTATGAAAAGGGGAAATTTGGACACAGGCATGCCACGTGAAGATGAAGGCAAATCAGGTGAGGTAGCCCAAGCCGAGGACCTCCAAGAATGTCTGCAAACCCCCAGAAGCTGGGGGAGAGTGTGAGACCAGTTCTCCCTGACAGACTCAGGAGGAACCAACCCCACTCTCACCTTGATTCTGGACTTCCAGGCTCCGGAGCCAAAACAATACATTTCCATTGCTTAAACCATTCTGTTTGTGGTACTACGGGCAGCCTCAGGAAGAAAACGCATGGATTAAACCCCTGTCTGTAATGCTTGCCAACGTGGTCTCTGGTTCTCCCATGCGGATGATGAAAGGCATCTCCCATCACTTCTTGCCCAGGACCCTGGTGGGTGGACCTCAGGGTGGCCACCCTGAGGCTGGCCCTGCATGTCTCATGTCACAGAGTGAGCTGAGCCGCCTGCGCCCCTGTCCCCCTGGAGATGAGCTTCAGGCTGTTCTGAAAAGAGAGATCCAGACAACATGAAATAAATAGCCCTCCATCCTGAGCCCTCCTGCCTTGGTCCCCCAGTATTTGTGACCCCAATAACTGGAGTGGAGATGCCTGATGGGGTCCCTATCCCAGTATGTGATGGCCCTGGTGTTCTCAGAAACCAATATCAGCTGAGAGCTGCATGTGCCCAGTACTAGCAAAGAGTCAAAGACAAGTGCTTTTGCCCACCAGCTGGATATTGAATGAGGGTCCCCATAAGGAGTGGCCAGTCCAGCACAGACAGCTGGCATGAGGATGGTGCAGACATAGAGAACAATGGGATGTGGATGAAGGTGTTCAGGCTCCCCAGTGCCTCTGTCCTGCTGGGTCAGAGCCACTAGGACCAACCACACACTCGCCAAGGTCGGCTACAGGACAGGGACGTGTTTTCCACCCCATGCACCCACAGCACTGTGTTTTGTCCTTCTCTCTGCTTTCCGCCCATGCCCACTTGTCCCTGTTGGGAGCTGGGGGCTGCAAACCCACCTCCCAAGTGCCTGTGCCTCCAGCTGCTCAGTTGGCTCTGCCCCTGGGAGAACCAGCAAGGATGTGGGGAGATAGCTAGGATCAGCTCTTTCTGCTTCAAGTTGGCATCAGCACTCACTAGGATCAGGGCAGGAATCCCTGCAGGGCCCAAGGTCAGCACAGGCTCAGTAGAGCCAAGAGTAGCTCCTGGCCTGGGAGAGGCCCTCCTGCCTTTCTCCTCTCCAAGCCCGTCCCTCCCTCTCCTGCTCTCTCAGCACCAAGGGAGCCAGGGGCCCCTGTTGGAGCTCTGGCTGGTTTCCTGGCGGGACCCTGACTGCCAAGCACACTGCCCTTATGGCATGAGCAACCACAGCAACACGCACCTGCATCGCTGCTTCTGGGCCTCGCCCTGCAGGTCCACGTGCCCACAAGGCATGGTTCATGCAGAGGACCCTGTGCAGAGTCATCTGCAGTACCAAACTGCTGCATTACAGCTAAACATCCAGGCTTGTTAGGAGCTGCTTTGCAGTAGAGAAGGAGCGCCGACACATACTGTCAGCCAAAGCCCAGAGTGCACAGCATGGGCCATGATCTCTGACCGGAGGAGTAGAGAGTATGTGTGTGCTAGTTGACATGGACATGGGCACCCAAGTTGTGCTCTTGTTTCTGGGAATGGGGAACGAGAGGAAGGCAGATCCGGCTGTGCATGGGCCCTGTTGTGCCTTCAGAACTTTAGAGTCTGTGCCACGACACAAAGCACATGTGAGAATGTCTTGTGTGTTCAGATAATTAAATTCGGTTAAAATGACTATTTTAGGAAAGATCCTGCTGTGAGAGGCAGGCAGTGGTGGGCAGGCAGTGCCCTGAGAGTACACACGGGCCCAGGAGAACCCTGGCCCCCAGCAAACCCTTGTAAACTGGACGAGCTGTGCCCCCAGCAAACCCTTGTAAACTGGATGAGCTATGCCCCCAGCTGCCCAAGCCCCAGGCCCACAACCTTGGGGACACTGCTGAGGGAGGCCTGGGGAAGGTTGTCTAGGGGCTGGCGAGTGCGCCTGCTGATCTGGCCGTAATGAGTAGGTGCAGCCGGGAGCGGTCGTGCCTAATGATAGGCCACAGGGCTGCCCTGCAGAGCTAAGCCCCGGGACCCACTTCAAAGCAGCACGCTGGCAGCAAGGGCAGAGCGGCCCGCACTGCTGCTCCCAGAGGGCTCGTGCCACCCCAGCCCCACCAGCCAGGGGAGCCCAGGGTGGAGGGTCGTGCCCTCAGGGAGACACAAAGGAAACACGCCCACCTCAGCCCCATGGGAACAGTTACATGGGCAAGCTGGCCTCCCCAGCCTCCGATTGCCACAGGAAGTGGCCAGCAGCGGGAGTGGAGGCGCTGGGGCCTGAGCAGATGTCGGTCCAGAGGAGAGGAAGGGCAGTCTGACTTCTGTGCCTGGCTGGGCTGAGGTCCATGACCATCGCTGACCATCACGCATTCAAGAAGCATGACTTTTCATATTTTTGTTTCAAACATATGTGTATCTGAGCAGTGGGTTATGTACCGGAATCTGGTTTTAATGTTTCTTTATTGAAACCTTGGGTTGAACCTTGTGATGGGAAGGCTCGAAATCCCCTCCAGAAACCTATCTCTGTAGGTCCCGACTTGCATGTGCTTTGCTCAGAGGCCCTTCCTCTCGCTCCCATCAGCTCAATGCCACTGTCCCTCATGGCCAGCCCTGTGGGCAGAAGGCCTTTCATCTCTGTCCCCTCTGACATGTGCATACATGACCTCCTCCACAGGGACAGACAGATGGACTGCCGGTGCAGGGGGCCCAGCCTCCTGCACTGACCCTCCCTGGTCCCTGGGCGCACCCTCCAAAGGGCCAGCCAGGGGTGATGCCACTCCTGGGAATTCACCACAGTCTTGGAGTCAGTCTAGAGCTCTCTGGCTGTAGCTCAGCAGTGCTTGCCGCTAAGATGCCAAACTCAGAATTCTGTACTTTAAACATGGTGAAAAGACATAGTGAACCTCAAACACTAAGATTCATCTTCTAGCCATTTCACCAGTTTCTTGTATCTTTCTCAGCCTGAATAATAAAGTGGCAGACACTGGTTTCCTGACACAAATTGGAGTCTGTCCCCAAATAAATGAGTTGCAACACTAAGCAGTCACTATTAATTAAGCACACACACAATTTACTCCTTTTAAAAATAACCCAGTTGAGAAGAAATTAGGTGATGTCAGGAAGATGGCAGACTAGGAGGTCCCAATGCTCATGCCCCCACAGAAAACAAATACACTCAAGAGACAGCTATATAGAGATGAAAATAGCTCCAAGAGAACTCCACAGTACAATTAAGAAGCTGCAGAAGCTCAGAGGCACACAAAGCTGAGAACAGCCTTGTAGACACTCGCAGCAAGCGTCTTACCTGCATCACTCTGTCCCCTGGCTTGGCACACCTGGGTGCTGAGAGGGACCCTTTGACATGACTTCCCAATACTCTGGAAGCCCTCAACACCACTGCAGACACCTGAAATTTTCACTGCCAAGGACCACCCCCTCCCCAGTCTTTGCCATGCTCAACCAGTTGACACAAGTGTCTGAAGTCTATGCTGCTGCTTCCCACTCACCCCTGACCCAACCCCAGAGAGGGAAGGAGCTGCTGCTGGGCCACTGCAGAAAAGGAGCCACCATGGCACTCTGAGACCTCTGGACTGGAGTCAACACATCCCTCATGATGGTGTGTATCCCAGAAGCCTGCTCCACAGCTGCTCTGCCCACACCCTTGCCTCAGGCTCACCCACCTGATGGACCAGCACCAAGAGAGATCCCCCTGGCCACAGCTTTCCCACATGAGGACAGAGGGAACAGGAGGATACTAGAAGCCTTTGCTGCTAAGGTCCCCATAGCCCTTGCTGCACCATGGACTCCCACAGCCACGGTGGACACTGACCTCAGCTTATGCAGCAGCACTGCTGTGCCCTCTGTGAGGCTGGAATCACTGCAAGGCACACTCGTCCTTCAGAATGGATTCTGTCACACATACTCAGCTGGTGCCCTCACACCTCCCCGTAGGTGAAGGGCTTTCCTCACTGAAGCCCTATAAAGTCTGAAAGAAGTGACTTTCCCTCAGAGACATAGATATCAACACAGGCAATAAGACATAGGAAAAACCAAAGAAACGTGACACCATCAAAGGAGCACAATACATTTCTAGTAACTAACCCCAAGAAATGGAGACCCACAGAGTGCCTGTACTCTTGCCTGGAAAATCCATGGATGGAGGAGCCTGGTAGGCTGCACATGGGGTGGCTAAGAGTAGGACACGACTGAGCAACTTCACTTCAGAGTGCCTGATAAAGATTAAAATTGTTTTAAGAAAGCTCTGCAAGCTACCAAAGAACTCAGGCAACTCAATGAAATCAAGAAAATACTTCATGAATAAAATAAGAAGTTCAACAAAGAGATAGAAATCATGAAAAACAATCAAAAAGAAATTCTGGAGCTCAAGGATATGATGATTGGAATGAAAAGTGTGCTAGAGAGCTTCAACATCAGACTCAACCAGGCAGAAGAAAGAACCCACAAACTCGAAGACAGGCCATTTGAAATTATCCAGTCAGGAGTAAAAATGGAAAAGAACAAAGAAAGCCTATGAGATTTATGGGATACAAAATCAAGAACTAAGGCATGCATCATTTCACATCCTAGCAAGGCAATGCTCAAAATCCTTCAAGCTAAGCTTCAACAGTAACCAAGAATTTCCAGATGTACAAGCTAGATTTAGAAAAGGCAGAGGAACCAGAGATCAAATTGACAATATCTGTTAGATCATAGAAAAAGCAAGGGAATTCCAGAAAAACATCCCATCACTTCATGGCAAATAGATGGGGAAAAAGTGGAAACTGTGGCAGATTTTCTTTTCTTGGGCTCCAAAACCACTGTGGATGGTGACTTCAGCCATGAAATTAAAAGACACTTGCTCCTTAGAAGGAAATCTATGACAAACCTAGATTGTATATTAAAAAGCAGCATATTAAAAAGCAGAAGTCCATCACTCTGCTGACAAAGGTCCATAGAGTCAAAACTATGGTGTTTCTAGTAGTCATGTATGGATACAAGAGTTGGACAATAAAGAAAGCCTAAGCACCAAAGAATTGATGGTTTGGAACTGTGGTGCTGGAGAAGACTCTTAAAAGTTCCTTAGACAGCAAGGAAATCAAATCAATCAATACTAAAGGAAATCAACCCTGAATATTCATTGCAAGGACTGATGCTGAAACTCCAATACTTTGGTCACCTGATGCAAAGACCTGACTCATTGAAAAAGACCCTGATGCTGGGAAAGATTGAGGGCAGAAGAACAGGGTGACAGAGGAGGAGATGGTTGTATGGCATCACCGACTTAAGTTTGAGCAGGCTCTGAGTGTGGGTGATGGACAGGGAAGCCTGGTGTATTGCAGTCCATGGGGTCACAAAAAGTCAGACACGACTGAGTGACTGAACTGAACTCACTGAAAACTCATATAGAGCCATAAAAGACCCTGCAAATCAAAGCAATCTTAAACAAGAAGAACGAAGTTGGAAGCATCGCACTCTCTGATTTCAAATTTTATTACAAAGCTATAGTAATAAAAACAGCACGCTGCTGCTGCTGCTAAGTCACTTCAGTCCTGTCTGACTCTGTGGACCCCATAGACTGCAGCCCACCAGGCTTCCCTGTCCCTGGGATTCTCCAGTATGGTACTGGCTTAAAAACAGACTATAGACCAACAGAACAGAATAGAGAGCCCAGAAATAAATCTGTGCACATCTGATCAACTGACATGCAACAAGGGTGCCAGCTGTCTGGCTCTTAGAGGGAGGACATTTATATTCTGGTTTTCCAAGTGTTGTGATCTATTTTAACTCTCATTTTCAACCAAGGCAATGTATTAAACAAGCTGCTGCTGTTTAGTCAACAACAACAACAAAAAAACAAGGGTGCCAAGAATGCAAAGTGGGGAAAGGACAGTCTCTTCAATAAATGGTGTTGGAAAAATGGGATATCCACACACATGAAGAGTAAAATTGGACTCTTATCTCACATCACACACAAAAGCCAACTCCAAATGGATAAACCACTTAAATGTAGGACATGAAACTGTGAAACTACTATAAGGAAACACAGGGGGAAATGTTCTTGAGATTAGTCTGACCAATGATTTTTTTAAAAATATGAGGCCAAAAATATAAGCAACAAAAACAAAAGTAGAAAAATGAGATTACCTCAAACTGAAGAGCTTTGGCAGAGCAAAAGAAACAATCAACAGTGTGAAAAAGCAACCTAGGGAATGAGAAAGAATATTTGCAAATTATTGAATATATATCTGGTAAGGGGTTAATATCCCAATGTATAAGGAAACCATATACCTCAATAGCAAAAAAAAGAGCTGATCTAAAAATGAACAAAGGACCTTCTTTCTCTAAAGAAGACACGAAAATGACCAACAGATCCAGGACTAGGTGCTCGGTGCCACGAGCCATCAGGGAGAAGCAAACTGAAGCCACAGTGAGATGTCAGTTCACACTCATTAGAACGACTGTTATCAGAAGGACAAATGATAACAAATGTTGGCAAAGACGTGGAGAAAAAAGAACCTTTGTACGTTGTTGGTGGGAATATACACTGTCGGTGGGGAATTGCTATACATTATGGAAAACAGCGTGGAGTTTCCTCAAAAAGATAAAAAATAGAATTATTTTATAATCCAGCAGTCCCACTTCTGGGTATATATTGAAAGGAAACGAAATCAGATCTCAAAGAGATGTCTTTTCTCTCATATTCACTGCATCATTTACTCACAACAGCCAAGATATAGGAACAGCCTCAATGTCCACTGAAGGATGAACAGATAAGAAACTGTGAGATATATATATATATATATATGCTCAGCAGTAAAGAATCCACCTGCAATGCAGGAGCCACAGGAGACTCGGGTTCAATCCCTGGGTTGGGAAGATCCCCTGGAGGAGGAAATGGCAACCCACTCTAGTATTTTTGCCTGGAGAATCCCGTGGACAGAGGAGCTTGGTGGGCTACAGTCCATGGGATTGCAAAGAGTCAGACACAGCTGAAGGGACTTAGCATGCCATAGTATATTACTAAATTTACCTCTTAAAAAAAACAAACACTACATGACCTCACTTACATGTAGAATCTAAAATAGCAGAACCCATAGAAACAGAGTAGAGCAGAGGTTGCCAGGGGCTAAGGGGAGGGGAAAATGGAGAGCTGTTGGTAAAGGGATACAAAGTTTTGGTTACAAAATACTGGTAAGTTCTGGAGATCTACTGTGCAGCAATGTAATTATAGCCAACAATACTTTATACTTGAAACTGGCCAGAGGGTAGATCTTGTGTTCACTCCACACATCAGAAGGAAAGAAGAGAGGAGTGAGGAGAAGGAAAGGGAGAGAAAGAAAAAAAGGAAAAAGGAAAGAAGAGAAGGAAGGAGGGAGGGAAGAAGAAGGCAGGAAGCAAGCCAGCCTACCTAAGGTGATGGATATGCTAATTAGCTTAATTATGTTGTTAATTTCATATTGTACATGTATATCAAATTATTAAATTGTGCACTTTAAATGAATATAGCTTTTAATTGTCAACTATTTCTTAATTAAAAAAAAGAAATTAGCAATGGATTGGTTTTCTACCCAAAGCTGGATCCCCACTTCACTCCCTGCTGCCTTTGAGGAGGACCGCCCTGAGGAAGTAGACCGTGAAAACCTGCCAGCACGTGAGTCCACAAGCCATCACACTGGGGTGGGGGCAGGGCTCGCACAGCATCTAAACAGGAAGGAACTGGCGTCACCAAGGCTCTCTAATACTTGGACACAAGGGACAATGCCCCGTGAGTGAGGAGAGCTGCGTGTTCCTGTCCGGGATCTGAGGGGTCTCCTCTCTAGCTTGGCCTGCGTGCTGAGCATGGATGTCTTCCATCCCAGGCACAGAGGCTTTCCCAAAACAGATGCCTCTGTCTGCATGGCCTCCGGTGGCAAGCATTCTGAGCTCTGCTTCCCAGATGGAAAAAGCAGAGAGGCTAATTAAATCTTTTGTTGTCCCACGTGGAGTCAACTTTGGGGCTGAGAGCAACCACGAGACTGGCTCGGCGGACCCTGGCTCAGCCCGGAAACAGCTGAAGGTTCCCGCCCCTGCGGGCAGCTCCCATGCCCCCTGGGGAAGAAGCCGGGTCAGAGCTGCAGTGATTTCTTTCCATTCTTATAATTTATAATGATTTGGTTCCTCTGAGTTTCCAGGAATATAAAGTTGTGCCTATCAAAGGGCAAATTATTTACATTTATATCGTTATGTGAGAAAAATCTTACACTTCAATTAACAAATGGACACATTGGGGCAGTTTCTGAACAAAGCTTCATCTAAAAATCCTCAAAGAATGAGTAATGGCCGGCCTGGGGTTCACGTCCCCTCTTCCAACTTACAGCCTGTCCTGTCCCCAGGGAGTGCCTGTAGCTTGTAGCTAGGGTCCCCAAGAGGCTGCCTCTGAGCAGAACTCACAGCAAGGGCGGTCCCCTCCCTGTTCTGAGAAGCAGGAAGCTGGGTGGGCCCTGCCTCAGAAACAAAGCCTGACACAGGGGTTGCTTTGAAAGTGATTTATTGGGGAAATGATCCCAGTCCCATGCACTGTGGTGTGAATCAGATTCCCCCGAATTCACACGGTGAAGCCCCAGTATCTCAGAATGTGACTGAATTTGGAGACAAGCTCTTTTCAGAGACAAATCAGTTAAAACGAAGCCATCAAGGAGGGTGGTGTCCTTATAGGAAGAGGGGGTTAGGACACACAGCGGGGTCTCCAGGGCCGAGGGGGCCCAGAAGAGCAACCATGTGAGGACACAGCAGCGGACGGCCTTCTGCAAGCCAAGGAGAGAGGCCTCGGAGCGACCCAGCCTGTCCGCATCTCCATCTCAGACATCTGGCCTCCAGTCGGTGAGAGAACAGAGGCTGCTTAAGCTGCCCCTCCAGTGGTGTCGGTGGCAGCAGCTCTGGCTGATTAATACAGAGAGAAGGGCGGGCGGGGGGCAGGGACAGTGGGGTGGTGGGGGACAGGACCCAGGAGAAGGCTAAGCTAGGACATCGACGGGGACAGCTTCAACCTGGTCCCACGGGCTCCAAGTGTGCGCTCACTCAGGGAACACCCTCTTCCAGAGTCCCAGCAGCTGTGAGCCCCGAGCACAGCACACAGCTGGGGTGGAGGCCACTGCCCGGCAAATGGGATTGAGTTGGGGACCAACACGCCCACTGCCCCACGCAGGGCAGCTCTGGCTGGCAGCTCAGCCCTGGCTCTAGGAAGTTGACGGCTCACTGCTCTGAGCAGGATATTGGCGTCTGGACATTAGAGCCACAGAGGAGCAGACTGCTGGTGGGTGGAAGCCGCGTGAAACTGTGCAAACGGAGACTTCGTGGGGAGCAAACGGAGACCAGACTCTGAATGGCGGTGTGGTCTCTGCTGCCCCATGTCCCCTGGACTTCCTTTTCAGTATCTGTCTGTCTGCTCACTGGCATTTACAAAGGCTTTAAACTCTTTTCCTGAGGACATAAAACAGATTGCAGGCCTGCTTAGCGCTCTGCCTCAGTCTCTCATCCATGAAGCCAGAGGGTGTGTGCTGCCTGCCCAGCAGCCGTGATGATTAAATCAGACCCTCCCAGGCCCAAACAGGGAGGCCCTGTCCCCTCCCAACTGCCAGGCTGAGGAGTCCCAGCACACCATGCACGACTCCCGGGGCCTCTGACCCACCACTCCCCACTGCTCTTCAGCACCAGGGCATCAGGCACATCTGGGCAGAGCAGTGGGCTCGAGTGTTGGTAGAGACAGTGATGGTGGTGGTCTCTACAAGGCCATCCTCTTTCTCTCACTGATGGGGGTCTTGGTGGGCCAAGATCGGCAAGGAAAGCTGACTGCATTTCTATGAATTGTTCACATCTCTGGTTTAATTTAAAACCAGAGCTACAGTTAACATCCTGTGTTTGCACAGTGCCCTACAATTTACAAGCCCCTCGAGTAACCATGATCTCCTCTGATACTTCCAAGGCAGGACTGTTACCCCACCCTCCCCACCTTATGGACACGGGAACAGAGCCCAGGACGTATAAGTGACTTGCCTGCTGTGGCTTCAAGTCCATTTCCTCTCCTGATGGGTCCCCCTCCCCAGATCTCAGATTACAGAGTGGAAGAGAAGCTTGGAACACCCCCGGGACCTGATCATTTTATAGATGACTGCTTTCCACTATTGCTGTGACCCACCCAGGGCAGAAGGACAAGGAGAGACCACTTTCTTTTAAATCACAACAAAAGCAGAAGCGGTATCATCACCATCCTGAGGGAAATATCTGCTGACCACCTCGACTTACGGAGACAAAAGGCTAGAAAGAGTCTGTCTTCATAAAGCTGCCTCTTTAAAGAGACTTCTCACATGCAAGCAAGCACAGCACACACATCTACGGCCACCCGAGTCAGTCCAGCTGCCCAGTCTGTTGGTTATTTTTAGTTCCCACCTAAAATGTCACAGTGGTTTGGGCTGCGGTGCTGTTTGTCTGGATTGAAAGGTGGAGGGTCTGGGCCTCCTGAGTGTTAAGGTCCATGTTTAGGAAAGCTGGCCCTGGGCCAGGGGTTGGGGGAGGGGTCACCAAATGAACACTCTGAGTTCATTGCCCAGTCCAGGGGGGTCTGGTGACTTGAAGCCTCTTTGTTGAAAATGGCCTGGGATTGCTCCCCTGTGCCCTTGGGTGACAATATACTTAGAAACAAGTTCTATACAGGAATAGGGTAGGGTGGGGGAAGGGAAGTCAAAGAGGATCACTGTGCCAGGAGGCACTGAGGTCCTGTCTGACATGCCACGAAAGGTTTGAAGCCCAGCCAGCCAGATGGCTCCCCCTCCGGGCAGGGAGCTGGATCTGGGCTCCCTGCTGCCCTCACACACAGAGCAGAGGAGACCTTGATCCCACTCCCAACCCCCAACCCCAGCCTGTCCACGACCCTCTGTCTTCCTTGAGGGGGATGGGCCTGCCACCCGGGACCCCACAGTGGGCAGGGGACCTAGAGGACTCTGGGTGTCTCCCTTCGCCCCGTGAGACACAGGGCGCCACCCGAATCACTGCTTACAGGGAGCAGTATCCAGGGCTTTCCCCTCCTCAAATCTTTTCTCATGACCTCCCTCCTTTGTCTCATGTCACACTTCACGAGCCGGCCCCTCTCCCATCACACATGGTGTCATGCTTGCTCCCCAACTGTGTCAGCTGCTCAGCAAGCCTCCACTGCATCGCATGCTGCCTGTGGAGGGGTGGCCCCCCACCCCCTGCTTCCAGGGCAGGAAGCACCCCGCAGAGGAGCCGGGCACTGCTGACGCCAGGCCGAGGCTCCAGGACCCTGGGAGTCCGGGCCTCCGTCCCCCTCGTGCCTGCCGGACTGTACCTTCCCCACAACAGTCCCCCCCTCACACACACACACACACACACACACACAGCCTGAAAGGCTTCTTCCTTCCCTGAACTGGATGTGTTCCCGAAACACTGTCTCAGTGTGAAAAAACGAATCACAGTGAATGCACTCGGGGAAGTGGCTGTCGGAGCTTCTGGAAAATTCAGAGTGTTCTTTTCTGGGGAAAAAAAGAGTTCTTTGGAAAGTGAATAATCCCTTCCTAATGTCCTTGGTAGGATGACGGGTTTTGTGTGCTAGGTCTCTTGGGGGGTGTGGGGGGCTGGGGATCAAATTCAGGACCGAATGTGACCGATGGGCTTGGAGTTGATCACCCAGCTGGGGCACTGAGGGCCAGGAGGACCTTGGAACAGAGACACTGGACACAGGCTGCGCCAGCACCACCCCGCACCAACTGGTCTCCAAGGTCACCCTGAGCACAGAGGATGGTGTGGGCCTCTCCGAGGGCCTGTCTCTGCTACTGTTTTCTAGAATCACCTCCTGGGTTCTAGACCTCTTGGTCCCCAGTCCTGGTGGGGGGGGGGGCTTTCCTTCTGTTCTCCCATCATAGTCGTGTGGTCTGGTTTCCAAGGCCACTTGCTCAGCCAGCCAGAGACACAAGGGTCTCCCCTAAGAGCGTTTTTGCTTGTCCAGTGCTGCCAGACCAGGGATGCACATGGCTGTGAAATGACTGACCTAAATCCCCCTTCCCTGCCCGCCCACCCTCATTTCACTTGGCTTGAGCCTCTCCCATCAGGCAGTAACAAGGCACCATGTGTATCCCCTGCCATAGGCAGGGACAGCACGGGCTGTGGGCTCTGTGGCTCAGGTGATACGTCAGGTTTGGCGCCTCCCAGGGTGAGCTAGTGGCCTGGCCTGCGTCGCACAGGCCAGACACAGGTGAGCCAGGAAGGCACGGCATGCCGGAACTGGTGATACCCTTCCCCTGCTTCCTCCCGCCTCTCCGTCACCGGGGACTGACTCAGGCCAGGTCAATTCTCCCAGCCTGATGGGCCACCCTTGTGACCCACTGGAAAGGGGAACCCTGAAAGCAAGCTACCAACCCCCACTCCCACTGAAGGTGGGTAGAGCAGCTGGATAGATGGACTCAGTGGGCTTCGGAGATTGGGTGGTCGGGTCAAGGACAAGCCCACTGCATCTCGTGGGTCGGAACACTCCCTGGGGCACGGGGGTGGGGATTGTAGCTGGGAGACCCTTCCCTAGGCTTCATCCTCGAGGTCAAGTCGTGGTTGCAGAGAGGGCAGAGGGCCCAGCCCCAGGCACAGGTGGCGACCGTTGCCCGCTAAGGTACGTCCCTCAGGGCCTGCCTCCCCCACGCTCTTTGTCTCCCCTGCTCTTGTCTCTCTTGTGCTAGAGACAGATTGGCTGTTGTTTTTCACTCACTCGGTGTGTCCAACTCTTTGTGACCCCATGGATTGCAGCACACCAGGCTTCCTAGTCCTTCACCACCTCCCAGAATTTGCTCAAACTCATGTCCACTGAGTCAATGATACCATCCAACTATCTCATCCTCTGCTTTGAGCCTTCAGAGTAAGATGAAGGGGACCAGGCTCTTGCACCCTCCCAGTGGGGGACTGGACTTTCCGGTCTGTGGCACGGTCCCGTCACTGTGCCTGGCGAACCGCAAGCACTGCCGCATCCTTCACTGGGTCAGGCCACCTAGCACCCTGGGACCAGGGCTGCCCCTGAGGAAGGCCCATGCCAGCCCCCAGCTCCCATTCTCTGCCCAGTGAGCACCCCACCTCCCCCCAAACCCCTGTGAAAGAAGACCCACGGGCAGAACCCACCCACCATGGGGCTCCAGGCCAGATGACCAGATCCTGGTCACACACCGCTGCAGAGCCAGCGTGGGCCTTTCCAGAACTGCAGGGAGAAGGCACAGGTATAGACAGGCCCGGACTCCATGGGGAGAAGCACCGCGGATGAAGGCCCTTGGGGGAAAGAGTGGATGCAGCGGGGCGGTCACCTGGGGCCCCTGCTCATCAGGAAAGGCATTTCACTCGTTGCTTGGGTCAGGGTTTGAGGGCTGCGTGGGGGCTCTGCCGCATATTCGTCTTTGTCTTGTGTTCTTGTAGCCTTCTGGAGCTGTGCCAATGCTGCCAGCTTGGGCTGTGCACAGTCTGAACTCAGCCCTGCCAGCCCTCTGGGCTGGGACGGCCCTCGGCTCAGGCCAGGGAGGTAGGGCCATCCGTGTGACAGCAGTGTCGCTGGGAGGGTGGGTGGCCCCAAGAGGACGCCCGATCGCTGGGTGCAACTCAGGGCCCTCAGCCATGACCTGCCCTGTCCCCAGAGATCCTACCGGCATCCAAGGCCCTGCTCCCAACTGCTGGTTGAAGAAGCACATGGCCGAGTGGCAGCCCCCCACCAACTCCTTGGCACAACTGAAAAGCTGCTCAAAGGCATCGGGCCCCAGGGCCAGGCAGTCTGAGGAAACCCCCTGAAAGATCCCTTGGGGGCTGGGGGAGTGGAGCTGGGCAAAGTCTTCTTGCCCCCAGAATAGTTCACGACCACAGAGGTCTCCTGGCACCAGGCCCTCCACCAACCCAACTGGGAAGGCCAAGTAACACCCAAGGGGGAGGGGGAGGGGAGGGGACTGAGCAGAGAGTGTCTCGAGGACGACACGGAGGGCCAGAGCGGCCCCTGGTCCGACCTGGCTGGGGCTGGACAGAGTGCTGTGCCAGTGGATCTCCATGGCAACTGGCCAGGAGTGTCCTGGCCAGTTGTCTCACAGAGAGTGAGGACATGAAGGCTGCTCTGGACTCTCCTGAGAAAAAAGCACTTGGCTCCCGGCACACAGCCAGCAGAGGCCCACTCAGAGACGGCAGCTGGTCACTAGCCTCATTCTGGGAAGACTGGTCATGTTTCCTGCAAGTGGAACATTGTGCTGGGCGTTGTGGGGGTCATCACCAGCCACTAGACCCCAGGCTGGGTGTCCAGCAGATGCGGCCCAGGGTTGGCCTCAATTCCACCCACCACCCCAGAGTGTATTCCAGGATTTCGTTTCTGTTTTTCCCCTTCTTGGCTTTTTTCATTGGCTCGAGTCCGCTGTATAATCTACAAAGTTGAAACTACGGAGAAAGTGAATACTCCATGACTTACAGGGGCTGGAGGAGGGAGGGATGAGTAGGTGGAGCCCAGGGGATATTTAGGATCTGTGGTGGATGCAGGTCCAAACCTACCGAGTGTATTAACACAACGCCGGGAGTGGGGCTTGGTGCTCAGGACCGTGTGTGACGATGGTGTGTCCGTGTCAGTCCTCCCGCTGTGACGAACGCGCTGCTCTGGTGGGGTGTTGACGGCGGCCAAGGCCGTGGGCGTGCAGGGGCAGGGAAATCTGTACCTTCCTCTCAGTTTTCCTGGGAACCCAAAACTACTCTGAAAAATAAAGCCTATTTTTTTTAAAGGTGTACACCTGAAAGTTCCTCATCTTTCCCCCAAATTCAAATGTACGTTCATTAACAAAACACTGTATGTTTATTTTGGGCTTCCTGGATGGTTCAGCAGGTAAAGAATCTGCCTGCAGTGGAGAAGTCGCAGGAGACGTGAGTTCAGTCCCTGGGTTGGGAAGATCCCCTGGAGAAGGAAATGGCAACCCACTCCCATACTCTTGAGGGAAATTCCATGGACAGCGGAGACTGGCAGGCTATAGTCCATGGGGTCGCAAAGAGTCAGACACAGCTAAGTGTGCATGTTTACTCTGATTTTTAAATCTTTGCAAGCATCCCCCTAGTGATTGCATGATTTGCTCTCATTCCATTTGAGACAATGAAGAACATCACGTGGGCGGGTATCTCTCCCTGATTCTCATGACCTCCAGAGATTCCCCAGGGAGAGTACAACACGGGGGCCTCCAAGCCTGAGAGGAGCCCCCATGGGCTCCACAAGGCTCAGCTTCCTGGAAACCCCTCAGCACTCCCTTCTCTCACCCACTGTCCATCCTTCCAGAGTCTTCTCTGACTCTGCTCCACCTCAGCCCTGGCAAAGGCGGGTCCAGGCTGTCTGGGTTTCACACTTATACATTTTAAGGCACAACTTTAAAGAAAAAGAATACAGTCTATATCCTCAAAATGTAAAAGATATATCCACAAGGTGCAAAAGTGATTGCTGAGAATGAGAAAAGAAATCATAGCAAAGGACATATTTTTCATGCGACACATAAGACAAAATCCAAAAATATGGCATAAACTTTCATTAAATGATCAACAGATCTGTGCAATTCTCTTTTTTCCCTATGTTTTTAACTGGATACTGTGATTGTCTCTTTCTGTGACAACAATGTTATAATATTTCCTGTAAAGAGAGTGAAAGGGCTCTTCATAGGAAATATTCATGTGGTTGATCAGAACTTGTTTCTAATTATTGACAGAACAGTTTCTTTACTGATGATGTCAAACATCTTTTTAACATCATAAAATTTAGGAAAACCTCTGCTGAGGTGCTCTGTCTCTCTGTGAACTGTCAGATTTAGAGGAACGTTCCGTAGAAAAGCTCTGATGTTCTGGAGACCAGTCTCTCCTGGGCTGTGCACATACTTCTGGGATCTGAACCCACCGGACATGCTGAGGTCCAGACCTGACCTCTGACCCTGAGTGTCATGGCCACTGGGGCCAGGTGCCAGGGGTAGGATGATGACTGCAGGTGCCCCGCAGACCATCCCCACAGACATCCCACTGCACCACGCAGGGTGTGGCCCCCACACTGCCCCTGCATGCCTGGGCCTCCTGAGAGGCCCCAGAGGGGAAACACCTGGGGTGTGAATGGCTCCAGGCTGGAGGAGGGAGGCCATAACCGATTCTCCTGGAGCATCTCACTCCTTCAACATTCAGGCCAACCCTGAATGTTGGGACCAAGGCCCATGTTTCCCCTCCCTGAGACCCCACCCTATGGGTGGCTTGCGCCTCATTTGGGGACTCTTGGCTCCCCAAGCATCACCCAGAAACAGCACCTGCAGATTAAGGAGGGCTGTCTGGATGTGGAGGAGCCAGCAGGAAGCCTCCTCCAGAAGGCCAAGGTGTGAGTCTCCTCAGCCTCCAGCAGAATTTGCTCCTGGCTCTTCAAGAGCAGCCCAGCTCTGGCCCGGGGGTAGTGAGTGGTAGATGTGTCTGGAGGTTTTGGTCCATGGGCAGTGGCGAGAGCAGCCAGCCCTGAGCCGCGCTCGCCCACCCTCTGGCCTTCCGTGAATGAGGGTGACGGTCACCCAGGCAGAGCCTAAGAGGCACCCCCTTGAAGGCAGTGCCCCCCACCCCGCTGCAGGGAAAGATATGAGCAGGTATTGCATGGGGCCATGCGGCCGGCCTTCATGAGGCTGTCACACCAGCTTGCAGACAGTGTCTGGGCCAGGACAGGAGGCTTCCTGTGTGCCAGAAGGGAAGACCACCAGCGCTCTGCCCACATCCTCCTGAAGGCTAATGGCCAGTGAGATCGAGAGCCCAGGAGGCCTGACCAGGTGTCAGTAGCACTGGGGACAGGCGGCCGGGAAGGAAGGGCCCTGGGCTTCTGTCCCTGTGACTGTGCAGAGTGAGAGGTGAAGGGGGGAGGGGCAGGGTGGGCTCCTGCTTCCAGAACAACTGGGGTGAGGGGAAGGGGCAAGGCCTTCAGCAGCCACAACATGTGAGGCCAGGTAGCTAACAGCCCCAGGTCTCCGAGGCTTAATGCCTCCAGATATATTTCTTGCTTCTAGGACACACCCATCACAGTGGACACTCCCGGGACAAGTGGTCACTGCAGCAGGAAGACAAGGGAGGCCTGGAATTGGCAGGGTGGGGGACGGGCCTTAAAGGCTACACACCTCGCCCCTGCCCCCCGGCCATGTCTCATGTCACCCAGCTCACTTCCATGGGCCAGAGGTTAAGGTCTCCACTCCTGCCCCACGTGGACAGAGAGCCTGGGAGGCGCCATAGGAGGCCAGCTGGGAGGGGTGACCCAAATTAGTACAGGGTCCACGGAGAGGGGTGTGAAGCTCTGAGTGGGCCAATCCCACGGAGGCCAGTCTGAACTGTAGACTCCCTGGTCTGGAGGTGATGGTCACCCAAGAAGAGGAACAGGTCCCAGGGGGCTCACTTCCGATCCTGACAGCGACAGCCACGTGGAGGGGGGCTCCATCTGGAACAAGAGCAGAGGGTGCCCCAAGGTCAGGCTTACCCTGTGTCCAGCCTCCTCTTACTGGGTCTGCCACAGGGCACAAAACAATTCCAAAGGGCCTCTTTACTGGGGTTTAAGGTCAGCTTTAAAATGGCTGTTTACCTGGTGAGCTAGAAAACGGTTGCTTTTCCTCATGTGGCAGTGATTCCACACACCTCACGTCCACCTGAGGTATGGGGAGCAGGGCTCCAGGCCACCGCTCCCTGACTCATCCCAGCTCCCTAAGCTCCCCTCCCAGCCCCCCACCACCACCCAGAACCTCCCCTCACTCACACACCCTCTCTTGCCCAGCACGCCTCTCCCCTTCCTCACCTGACAAGTATTACTTGTTCCCCCACATACATCACTGATGTCTCCTCCTCTGGGAAGCCGGCTGAGCCTGCCCCAGCAGATCCAGCTCCATCATCTTCCACCCTAGCCCTGGCAGGCCTTACAAGGCCACCGCAGCTGCCTTTTACTCCATGGGCCCCCGCAGCCCGGAGCCAGGCTGGTACCACCCATCCCGAATCCCCAGACCGGGATCATGTCCCCAGGCAACGGTCACCGAGAGGAGACCTGGCTGAGCTCCACAAACAGGTGGAGGGGTCTGGGGTCTGTGACAACCAATGAAGCTGATGCAGAGGTTTGGGGCCCCTTGAGACGCCAAAATCCCAGCAGAGAGCCCGGCCTCTGGCCACTTAGAGCACTCAGGCAATTTCCTTGGGTGCCTCCAAGGTTGGTCATCTGAACCAGGTTGACTCAAATATTCTGCTATTGCAGCAACAGGCAGAGAAGGCAATGGCACCCCACTCCAGTACTCTGGTCTGGAAAATCCCATGGATGGAGGAGCCTGGTAAGCTGCAGTCCATGGGGTCGCTAGGAGTCAGACACGACTGAAGTGACTTAGCAGCAGCAGCAGCAGCAACAGACCTTCTAGGGCACAGAGCGTATTAGAAGGTACTAGGAATGCACTGTGACGGGAGCTCCGAGAGGCACACAGCAAGAGCTCAGGGCAGGCAGCCCCCTGTGGCAGTGTATTGCTTCCTTCGTGGGAGCAAGAGTAAAGCCCACGTGACCTCACTTCTCTGGCCCTCCTTGTCCCCCAAGCTGAGTTCTGGGTGAATTTCCAGACTGTCGTCCTTAAGTGCGTCTGACCACGTCTCAGGCTGGTGCTCACGCTGCTGACGGAGGGTTTGGTGTCTATGCAGGCATCCGTGATGGCTTCCACATGGCAGACCATGATGGGTGTTTCTGTGTTAATCCTATTCTCCCCATTTAGTGGAAGGGAAGATGGAAGCTGCAGGGAGGGGGCAAAATGGCTTAAGGTGAGACTGCTCAGGCCACACGGAGAGGAAGTGCTGTCTACCTGCTGCCTGAGGACCAAAGCCTGTTACTAGAGAGCCTCTGGAAGATACTCTCTTCCATTCTCCAGGTCTCCATTCAGACCCCCTTCCCTGTGCCACAGCTCCCGTCTTTCAGATGGGCCTTCTTCCTTCCCATTGCCTCTTTGGGGACCTGAATTGTGAGTCCAGACACAGCCAGTCATATTGCCCAGTCCACTCCATTTCCTGGAGAGCAAATACTCCATCACATTGCTTTTCCTCCAGGGCTTTGAAAACGTGTGTGTGTGTGTGTGTGTGTGTGTGTGTGTGTGTGTGCGTGTGCGTGTGTGTGTGTGTGTGACAGGGGGGCAGGGGTAGGAGGATGAAGGGAGTTTTCATTTTCACTCTCTCTCCTCATGTGTTCGTTTTCCATGGCTGCAGTAACAAAATACATCATTGTCACCATCATCACCATCATCCCAGAATTGAGATGGTGAGAGCCTGGATTCAGGTTGTAGAAGCAAAACGGGACAGATTTGAGAGATGTTATGCCAGAATAAAGGCTTCCGTTGGTAAAAAAAAAAATTTCCGTTGGTAAATTCCGTTGGTAAAGAATCCACCTGCAATGCAGGAGACCCAGGTTCGATTACTGGGTTGGGAGGATCCCCTGGAGAAGGAAATGGCAACCCACTCCAGTATTCTTGCTTAGAGAATCCCATGGAGAGAGGAGCCTGGTAGGCTACAGTTCACAGGGTCACTAGAGTTGGACACGACTTAGCCACTAAAGAGAGAGAGATGACAGAGTAAAGTGTAGACTTAGAGAAAAAATAAACGCTAGAGGAAAAAGAAAAGAGGACTTGGAAATGGCCACGTGGGACCCAGAATAGGTGACTAGGGAAAAAGAGAGATGAGTCAGGGGCAACATTCACAGAGGCTGGAGGCCTGGAATAGTGGGGTGAGGGGGGCAGGCAGGAGTGGGATGTGAATGTGGGCATGAGAGCCTGGGGCCACAAGGGTGACCAAGCAGAGGGTCAGGAACTCCATGGTCAAGGTCAGACCAAAGATTTGAGTCAGAGAAAGCCAGAGGAGGAAGAGCCAGGCAGGAAAAGGGAAATCAGAAGAGGAGATCTGGAGCTTTGTGCCTTTTTTGTTTTGTGGGTTGATGTTGATTTGCTGCTGTTTTCAGAATAAAGATGACCTTCACCTGGTCACCAAAGTGATCAGCCCTTCATTCTCCTAACAGAAGGGAGTGAATCCTTCTGGGGGAAGTAACATTTATTCCAGTGGCTGCATTTCTTTTTAACACAATATGCAGAAGATAATAAAAAACTATGAGACATGAGAAGATGGAGAAAAATGTGACTTTCCAACAGGAGGAGAAATTTGGTGATAGAAGCAGTGGCGCACACAACTCAGAAGTGAGAGTTATTGAACAAAGATTTTAAAATAGCTTTTAAAATATGTTAAAGAATTTGAAGGAGCATAGAAAATATTTTGGGCTTCCCTGGTGACTCAGACAGTAAAGAATCTGCCTACAATGCAGGAGACCTGGGGAAGATCCCCTGGAGAAGGGAATGGTCAACCCACTCAAGTATCCTTGCCTGGAGCATCCCATGGACAGAGGAGCCTAGTGGGCTACAGTCCATGGGGTCACAAAGAGTCGGACACGACTGAACGACTAACACTTTCACTTTTTTTTCATAAAATAGTAGATGGGGAGTTTCAACAGAGATGTGGAAACTCTGAAAGAGAACAAGTGAGTATCCTACACCTGAGAGCTCAGGGTTTGAATGGAAGGATTCGTTGTGTCGGCTCCACAGCAGAGCATACAGAGCGGAAGAAAAGACAGTAAGACAAGGAAAAGCATACCAGAGGGGTGCTTCAGTGAAAAAGATGGAACACAGGGCCATCACAGCATCTGCATGTTTGATTTATGCAAATTCAAACAGTACATTTGGGGCAAACATGGGTCAATAGAAATCACCCAGAGCGAAGCACAGAGAGAAAAGAAACGGGAAAAACAAGAACAGATTTTAGAGACATGTGAGAAAAGAACAAATTGTCTACCATACCTACCTGTAATTGAGTATCAAAAGGAGAAGAGAGTGAAGATGGGACAGCATAAATAATTGAAGAGAATGTTTTTAATTGATAAAAGATATCACACCATGGACTTAAGAAGGCTAGAGAGTTCCCAGACATTGTGTGTGTGTGTGTGTGTGTGTGTGTGTGTGTGTGTGCTCATATGCTCAGTCATGTGGGACTCTCTGTGACCTCATGGACTATAGCTCACCAAGCTCCTCTGTCCATGGGAGTCTTCAGGCAAGAATACTGGAGTGGGTTACCATGACCTTCTCCAGGGGATCTTCCCAACCCAGGGATTGAACTCAGGTCTCTTGCCTTGCAGGCAGATTCTTTCCCATCTGAGCCACCAGGGAAGCCCAGAAACACCACAATGAAGCTGCTAAAAATGAAAGATACAGAGAACGCCCTGGAAGCAGCCTGAGAAAAATGATATATTGCCTCCAAAGGAACCACAGTTCGAATGATGGATGCCTTCTGATGAGGAACGATGTAACCCAGGGACAATGAGTCCAGTGTCCAAGTGCTGAGAGGGGGAACTTCTAACCTAGGACGCCACACCCAGTGACAACACCCTTCCATAACGAACACAAAACAAAGATATTTTCAGACAAACGAGAGCTGAAAGATTTATCACCAGCAGACCTACACAATAAAACAGCAAACCTACACCGGCAGATCTGAGGAAAACCAGAGGGAATTCTTCAGGCTGAAGGGAAGTGACCACAGAGTGAGCGCAGATCTGCAGAAAGGAAGACAGGGCACCTGATAAGTCCAGAAAGGAGGAAGAAAGGATAAAAGAGGAGGCGGGACAAATGGAAAAACAGTAGCGGACTAAGACTTAAACCCAACCACGTCAAGTCATTCCATTACATGTAAATGGACTAAACATTCCCCTGGAAAGACAGAGCTCCTCAGACTGGATAAGAAAATCATGACTCCACCATAAGCTATTCTCAAGGGACACAGTTTAAACATGTGGGACTCCTCTGGTGGTCCAGTAACTAAGACTTTGTACTCCTAATGCGGGAGGCCAGGGTTCAGTCCCTGGTCAGGGAACTAGATCCCACATGCCACAACTAAAATTCCCGGTGCAGCCAAATAAGTGAATAGACATTTTTTTTAATAAATGAAAAAATTTAAAAAAAAATCAAGACACAAAGAGAGTGAAATTTTTTTCAAGGGAGAGATAAATCACACAGTCTGTAGCCATAAGTCAGCTGATAAGACTGCATTAATATAAGACAAAGTGGATGGGCCTCCTCCACCTCCTCCCCAAGCCCGGCTGGGGATTTCTGGCTCCAGGCTCTACTCTCTCCAAGTGGACACACTCACTGGGGAGGCTGCAGGCTGGGAGCAGGCTCTTTAGGATGACCAGTGGCCTGGTATCCTGACAGCATGTCCCTGGCCCCTGGCCCCATGCACGGTCTGCCGTCCCTCCAGGTGAGAGAGGTGTTCTCTGACCAACCCTGAACGAGGTCAACCTCTCAGGACAGACAGCAGGAAGCCAGGAAGTGGGGCTCCCTGGGGGCCCTCCAGGCTCAGCCGGCCACCATGGGCTCCAGGGTGCGTGTTGGCTGCTGTGTCTTCATGGAGACTTCCCACCTGCCCATGTGCTTCCTTTCTGTCTGACACCTGGGTTATCCCAGGACTCAGGGCTAGGAGAACACGCAGGGGGATGGGGAGAAAGTGACCCCTGCTCTCTGCACACCTGGGATCAGCTCTGTTCACAGACCAGCTTCCAAACATAGTGTTCCAACGGAAACCCACAACGTGTCTCAGGGAGTCACGGGCACCAGGGACCAGGGCACGTGTGTGCTCATCATCCCTGACGGCCAGGGAGGAAGCACCAGACAGGCTGTCCTGACCCTGGAGGAGTCTAGGCCCCGAGCAGAGCCATCTGGGAGGAAGTGTCACTGTGGCTGTGCTGGGGCCCTGACCTGCTTCTGGAAGGACCCGCCCACCTTCAGGATTTTCCTTCTTTAGAAGGCCCCAGTCATCACCAACCAGGACAGCAGCTGGCAGGGGACAAGCTGGCATGTCATGGCTGCTCTGTGTCCCTGGGGGCTGCCCTCCTTCCCTCTTGGTCAGGCCCCTGCAGAGTACTGTTTTCAGGCACTGGCACAGGGTCCAGTGGGGAGCAAAACCGTCAGGGGTTCAAAGTGTCTGTGGGACATAGCCTTATTCAAATGACTGAGGGACCCCCACTCTTGCTGGCCCCAGTCTTGTTTGCAGGGCCCATCTCAGCCTGTGTGTCCCACCACCCAAAGACAGAGATCAGACCCCAGCTCAGCCCTTATGGGGGATGCTGAAAACACTCTGATCAAGATAGTACTTTCTAGGGCATTTTAAAAAATTGATGTGTAGTTAATTTTACAGCATGTGTTAATTTCTGCTGTAAAGCATAGTGATTCAGTTGTGTGTGTGTGTGTGTGTATATATATATATATGCACACATACATATATATACACTATACACACACACACAAGTATAAATACATTATTTTTTAGATATTCTTTTTCATTTTAGTTTATTATTGGGTGCTAAAATGGTTCTCTATGCTATACAGCTGGTGATGGATAGGGAGGCCTGGCGTGCTGCAGTTCATGGGGTCGCGAAGAGTCGGACACGACTGAGCGACTGATCTGATCTAATCTGAAGCTATACAGCAGGACCTTGCTGTTTATCTGCCCTATATACAAGAGCTTCCATCTGCCAAGCCCAGCCTCCCACTCCATTCCTTCCCCAGCCCCCTCCCACTTGGCGACCACAAGTCTGCGCTCTATATCTGTGGGTCTGTCTCTGTTTCATAAATAGGTCCTTTGTGTCATATTTTAGATTCCACATGAAAGTGATATTGTGTGGCATTTGTCTTTCTCTGACTAACCTCACAGCATGATGATCTCTAGGTTCATCATTTCCTTGCTGCAAATGGCATCATTTCTTTCTTTTTCAAGACTGAGTAATATTCCCTTGCATATATGTACCTTCTTTATCCACCCTCTGTCGGTGGGCAGTTAGGCGGCTTCCACGTCTTGGCTGCTGTGAATCATGCTGCTGTGAACACAGGGTGCCTGCATCTTTTTGGATTAGTTTTGTCTGGATATATGCCCGGGAATGGGATTGCTGGATCATATGGTAGGTCTCTTTTTAGTTTTCTGAGAAACCTCCATACTGTTTTCAGTAGTGAATGCACCAATTTACAACTTCACCAAATGTGTAGGAGGGTTTAGGGCAACAGTTTTAAAAATCAATATGATTGTGACATTCATGATGAACAAAACATTCAAACTTTCAAACAACGGCAGGCTCCAGCCTTGGCCCAGATGGAGACCCCAGCTGGGGGCTGCCCTGGATTCCACAGAGGCCAGCCCAGGTGTGAGAGCTGGAAGTTCAGGGGCTCCGCTTCTGGGACGGATGGGGAATCCCTGCCAGGAAGAGACTTGGCTTCCTGTGGAGGGAAAACAATATTCCAGGGATGCGGCAAGGAAATCCCTGGTCCCGGGAATTTCCCAGAGCGTGGGCAGATGACTCCATCCTCCACGTGGTGGGAACTGGGCAGGGCGTCCCTAGAGCCCTCAGACCTCTCTGTGCGGGGGCTCCTAGACCCCCAGGACAGTGTTTTCACACACACAGAGGGGAGGCCGAGTGGGTGACCAACCATTAAACTGAAGAGCGTTCTCTGACACACTGCCCCGTGAATAATTATTTATGGAGGCTGACCACTAGTAATAAGACGATAAGAATACATTTGAGTCTGAACACTTTTCATTAACAGTTCTTACCAGTTGCGGGTGCTACTGAGGATGGATCTGAGGGAAAAGTGAAAGTTGCTTCCAGGATTCTCCCTCAGGGAAAGACCTGGGAAAGTCCCTTCTGAGAGCAGCTAGCATGTTTTTATGGAGGGTGGGATGGTTCCGTGTGTGGGCCTGACAGGAAACTGTTGTTGTTTTTCGGTCTCTCAGTTCTGCCCAACTCTGCATGCTCTTGGACTGCAGCATGCCAGGCTTCCCTGGAGTTTGCCCAGACTCATGTCCATTGAGTCAATGATGCCATCCAACCATCTCATCCTCTGTAGCCCCTTTTCCTCCTGCCTTCAATCTTTCCCAGCAGCAAGTATCTGTGACAGTCAAACTGGGACAGTCTAGGAGTGTTTAGGGGGAAGGCAATGGCACCCCACCCCAGTACTTTTGCCTGGAAAATCCCATGGACGTAGGAGCCTGGTAGGCTCCAGTCCATGGGGTCGCTGAGAGTCGGACACGACTGAGCGACTTCACTTTCGCTTTTCACTTTCATGCATTGGAGAAGGAAATGGCAACCCACTCCGGTGTTCTTGCCTGGAGAATCCCAGGGACGGGGGAGCCTGGTGAGCTGCTGTCTATGGGGTTGCACAGAGTCGGACACGACTGAAGCGACTTAGCAGCAGCAGCAGCAGGAATGTTTAAGAAAGGGACAATTTGCAAAAAACATACACAGGCCTTAGGAAGCAGGGCAGGGATGGGCAACGTCCTGGGGCGGCACAGGAGCAGGCTGTGTCCACCCCATCCTCAGGGCAGGTAGGGCCTGCTCACCCACCCTCCACTGGCCAGTTCTGCCATTAATTCAGTGCAGAGGTTGAGAGGCTTCCCAAAGGCTTTGTAAACCCTTCTGTTTCCTCGGAGCCCCGCCTCTCTGACCACAGAGCCCCTAAGGGCAGGAGCGGCCAGTCGGTGCAGATTGGACCCACCCGAACGCCACCAGGCATTGTGCAAGGGGCGGGCGGTTCAGAGACTCCTTCCTAGCAGGATGTCATCTACTCTGCTGGGGGTGGACTCTGCTCAGCCTCTGTCCCCTCTGCCAGGCACCAAACCGCTCTTTTCTATGGGGCTGACCCTATCGATTAATATCGATTAATATCGGTTATTCATTAACCACAGTGGTTGGTTCTGGGATGCTCACGTGACCCAAGTCACATCGTTAAGAACCGACCCTTGGGACTTATCTGCAGAGTGATCAGAAAAAACATCAGCCTGTCCCCACTGGGGCTGCTAATTCACTAAGAGGCAAATCCATGCTTCCCAAAGGCCACCTACACCCCATGGGGAGGCAGTTGACACCCTGAGTGAAGTTAGTCAAACCAAGCAGAACCACAGCCTTTCCTGGTGGTCTAGTGGCTAAGACTCCATGCTTCCAATGCAAGGGGGCCCAGGTTTGATCCCGGGTCAGGGAACTAGATCCCACATGCCACAAACGAGAGTCTCCCATGCTACAACTAAGACCCAGTGCAGCCAAATAAATAATTAAAGAAAAAAGTTTTTAAAATTTATGTTTATAAAAATAAACTGGCAGAACCAATACATGAAGAGAGAGGCAGAGCCTTGAGGCCGTCTTCTGGGTTCCTGGATCCATCCATGCCTGAAACTGCTCCCAAGTGACCTATTAATAGTTTAATGTAAGCTAATAAATTTCCTTTTTACTTATATTCATACAAATGGGAAAAGACCCTGATGCTGGGAAAGATTGAGGGCAGGAGGAAAAGAGGGGTAACAGAAGATGAGATGGTTGGATGGCATCACCAATTCAATGGGCATGAGTCTGACCAAACTCTGTGAGATAATGAAGGACAAGGAAGCCTGGTGTGCTGCAGTCCACAGGATCGCAAAGAGTCGAACACGACTGATCGACTGAACAACAACAGTTTGAATTGAGGTTCTGCATCAGAAAGAGTTCTACCTAAAACAGAGAGACCATGTTAATGTACTAGGAGCTCAGGCCGCCATGTGTAGAGGTACTGGGGAAAGAAGTGAAAAGGCAGGGCTGTGTCCTGAAGGACACTTGCAGCTACCCAGGCAAAGGCATGCAGAACTTCCCGGGGAGGGAACAGTGTGAAATCAGAGAGGACGGGGGCAGGGACTGTGAGCAATTCGGGATGTCCACGAAGGGCTGGGTGTAGGCAGGGGTGAGGGAGTGGCAGGGGTGGAAGGGGGCTCCGCAAACCAGCTAAGTGAGCATTCTGTGGAACTGCACGTCCTCTTTCTGTGCTGGAGCAGTGCGGTGATTACACACATTGAGCTCTCAGACAAAACCTGCAGGTGAACTCCTGGCCTGCGTTTTCTTCCAGCAGTATGATTGAAGTCCAGGACCACAGCATCTTTTCCAGAGACTCCTGCATCCCTCCGTCCGACCCTGCCCAGCATAAAGGACATTGCTGAGTCTTCCTCAGCCAACTCACCAGTTTAGCTACTATAGATCTATCCTCCCCTCTCCTTCCCCCTCTCTGTCTGCCCCCACCACCGTGAATCAGGGGGCCCATCAGAAGGTTTTGGCAGGACATGCAGCCTCCAGCCTGGAAACTCATGGCCCCAGGCTCCCAGGACCCCACACAGGCACAGCACTGCTGTTGCTGCCTAAGGTCTCAGTCCTTGTCACCCCCTCCACACCGGGTCTCACAAGTGGCGTCACCGGTGGATGCCCACTCCCCCCAGCAATGCCTCCTTGCATCTGAACCTGGACCTCACCTGGGCAGCCTGAGCACAGAGAATGTGGGCTCGAGGACGGAGCCACCCTCTGCCTTGTACCCAGGCTCACCCAGACACAGGGGAAGGCCCAGCCTCTGAGCCACAGGGAGGTTGAAAGGGGCTCCCATCGGCCTAGAGCCAGGCAGGAGCTTCTCACGCCCTCAGTTTAGGGTGGATGCTGTGAGGGTGGGCCTGGACAAGCCAACTGGATGTCTTCAACCCAAGGTCACGAGTGGAATGCAGTCAGAGCGAGGGAGGAAGCTTCTCAGGGACTCTAGTGCCTGTATGAGTCACCCTGAGAGCACTCACCTGGGGCGGGGGGAAACCCCCTCCTGGCGCTGATCTATCCGCACCTGGGTCAGACCTGCAGGAGCCTCTCTGGAAGCCTCTAGACCTCCAGTGTGGGGCAGGGCCTTCGCTGAGCTGGGACCAGGGAGAGGAGGGGCATCTCCATCGTAGCAGCCGGGCACCAAAACCACCTTGCCAGGCCCCAAGTCAGGACCCAGCAAGGGCCTCCTCATAGGCAGGGCCTTGGGGACCGAGAGGCCACAGCCTCCAACTCCCAGAAGGATATTGTCCAAGGGAATCCAATGCCAAGCCTGCTGGGGTCTCTACATTCGGCTCTGAGTCTATTCTCCAAAATAAGCAAAGAAAATGTCACCTGAGTTTCAAAGTCAAGGATGAAATGGCACCTGAAGGGGACCCATGTTTATGCAACGTTTAGAGTAACATGTGTGCAGAAAGTCAGCCGAGCTCACACCCAGCAAGTGACTCAGCTGTGCCCTGGGCCCAAAGGCGGCCCTGCAGGACAGGGAGGCATGCACAGGTGGCTGAAACCCCTCCCTTGGTTGAAGGGGGAGATTCCTGGGAGGCCCTCACTGGGTGGAGCTGTCCCCCCTCATACCAGCTGCCGGGCTGGCTGCCAGCGCTGGGCCTAGCCTTCCTTACAAGGGTCTTCTTGGAGCCAGGTCTCTGTAATGGTATTTGACAATAAACTAAGGCTCCCAGGAGCCCAGTTTGCAGTAAACTTCCACTTTCTTCTGCCCAGTTCTCAGGGCTCCACTGGACCAGGAAAGAGAGATTTGCATATATTTTCTACAGCAAAGGAGGTGCTGGCCTCAGTGGTCACGTGCGACACAAATCCTCACTTGGCTCAACCTCCAGCCCCTCTAAGACACTTTAGACACACACGCACACGCACACACACAGATGCACACGCCCAGGCAGGCAGCATTCTGTACACGCTGTACTCCCACACTGTGGGCAAGCGTGGCCCTCAGCACAGCACTGCCTGGCTGGCAGCTGGCATGGGTGACATCAGCAGCTTGGGCTCTCATGAGCTGTCCTAACCATTGTGCACGAGGGGAGTGGGGGAGCAGGTGCCCCTGCGAAGGGCGGGACCCTGGCCCAGCGACAGGGGACTCCCGAGGCCCCGAGGCATCTATGCTATGGTACTTGCTATGGCCAGCCCACAGGTCCAGAGGAACAGGGTGTGTTGACCATGGCCCTCCCTATGCCCTTTTCCCATGGGCTCTTCTCCTCAACCTGCAGGGCGGCTGCTCCCCTGGCAACCTTCTCCCCTGACAATCACCTCTTACCCATGGTCACCTCTCCCCATGGTCTACCTCTCCCTGTGGTCACCTCTCCCCGTGGTCACTTACCTCCTGTGGTCACCTCTCTCCCTGTGGTCACCTCTCTCCCTATGGTCACCTCTTACCCAAGGTCACCTCTCCCCGTGGTCACCTTTCCCTGAGGTCACCTCTCCCTGTGGTCACTTGTCCACCTGTGGTGACTCTGTCCTCAAGATCGCCTCTCCCTATGTTGATTTCCCCCTGACGTCACCTCTCCCCATGGTCATTTCTCCCCTGTGGTCACCTCTTTCCCTCCGGTCACCTCTCCCCTGGTCACTTGTCCCCCTGTGGTGACTTCATTCTGGAAGTCACTTCTCCCTGAGATCACCTCCCTGCATGGTGACTTCGTCCCCGAGGTCACCTCTCCTCCCGCACTCACACTGACCGACATGAGGTGCTCTTCTCCTGCAGGAGCTCACCCACCCCGCCCGCACGGTCAGCAGCACTGTCCCCAGCTCTCAGCCACCTGACCTGGAGTCACACCGACCAGCACCAGCAGATGAGCTGGCCTCCCTCTGAGTCACCCAACCTCCCAAACCTCAGCTTCCTCCTCAGCAGCCGGGGGCCCAAACATTCGCTTTCGAGTCTGTTGTGGTGACCAAGTCAGAACAAGTAGGCGCGCAGTTTCTGTGCCTGCACGCACCCAGGACCATGCACACGTGTGCCAGTGTGTGCAAACACACATCACAGAGTGGCCCGCTCGCCACCCACCCTGTCCCTTAGCCTTCTCAGAAAAGGCGGTTGAATGTGTGCCTCCCACTTGGGGTGCATGGGAGGAATTGAAGGGCCGGGGAAAGGATGAACCCCAGGAGTGCAGGCACAGCCCAGCACACTCTCTTCCGCTTTCTGCAGCTAAGCCTGGCTTCAGCTTCCTCATCTGGGTGCTTGAGGCACGAGTGACTGTGAGTGGTAGCCAGCACAACAGCCCTGCAACTGGGCCCCAACCTGCTTGTCCCGACGCTGTGAAGCCCGCCGACCAGACCCAGCATGGAGCTTGTCACCCACAGGCGGGGATGGAGGTGCCATCCTCTAGGATCCTGGCTGGGGCGTCCTGCTGCTGCTCACCCCCTGGCCTTGGCTTCCCACTGGATCCTGGCAGGCCTTTTTTGGGGCATTTCCTGACTTCCTGAGCTCCCAGAAGGCTCTCCCTATGGAGGGACCACTGTGTCCCGAGGAGCAGACAGACTTCTGACGCACCAGGGCCTCACATTCCATCACACTGCTGTCCCCTCTGAGTCCCACCCCATGTGAACTGTGCTGGGAGGAGTGGGGTGCAGCCCTGGGGCCCGGGAAGCACTGCCACCCCCCAGACCTTTGCTGGCTGCCTTGGAGGGGCACCACCCCAAAGAGGGGCACCTGGAAGCCAAGGGCAATGAAGATGGGAGATTAGGGGGTGCTGCCCAGAGACACCTCAGTGCATTTCCCCATGTGTGTGGGGTTCTGACTGCTAGCAGGCGGGGGCCCAGGGCTCCTCCCTGGGGGCCCTTGAGGTTCTAGAACCAAGACCAGCTCAGCACCTGCTGCCCTCTTCACCACCTTGTGACTTTCTGCCCCTTGCTCACTCGGCCCGCCTGGGGCAGACCACTTCCCTCTGCACTTTCATTTCCCCATTTTCTGCCCATTTTCCCACCCTGCCCAGGACAGGCCCCTCACCAAGTGCAGCAGCAGCTCTAGGCCTGGGGAATGGGGCTCAGAGCAGGCCTCGCATCTCAGGGCTGCAGGGAGTTTGGGGACTCAGCATCCTTCCCAAATATACATCAGGGGAGCCACCAGCTGCCCTAGAGGGGACAGGACTCAGGGATGGGACTCAGGGCCAGGCGAGGGCCATAGTCGGGGCTGCTGGGTACACCACAGTCCTGGAGCCAGGCTAGGGAGGCAGCAGGGTGCACACCCAAGCCCCCACTGGCAGCATCCCTCCCATAGCCTCCCCACCAGGGGGCCACCCTCCCCTCACCATCCCCAGGACACCCCCGCACATCCACGGGGTCCCCACTGTCTTGCCCCCAGCCCGAAGACCAAGACAAGAGCCCCCAGCAGCCTGTGCTGCCCCCTCCTTCCAACCCCAGGCTGGGAGGTGGGATCCAGTTCTCTGTGGATGGGCAGCGGGAGTGCTGGGGGGAGCCCCTCACCACAACCTCCTGCTCACAACCCCCTCTCCAGCCCTGGTGTAGCCACTGGTCACAGTGTTGACACCTTCCATGGCTGGGGTGGGCAGACCCTGTGCTGGGCCCACCTGCACCCCCTACCCTGTGAGAGTGGCCCTCGCTCAGCCCCTGCGTGCCCTGGGTCTCCCTGCTGGTGGCTCAGTTGAGCCTTAAGCCCAGGGTCCTTGGACTAAGGCTGCCCAGAGGTCACCACTGAGGACAGGGGGAGGCCCTGAAGCCATTTCCTGGATAAAACCTGGGCCTCCCAGGTAGCCAGTTCTGTTCACTCAGCAGTGATTCAGGGAGGGGACGGTGTTGCTTGGTCCAGCAGGAAGCAGTGTCTGGGATCTCCTTCTTGGGTCTGAGCTTCGGACCCAGCCCGGACCCAGCCCGGCACAACTGACCCCCTCCCACAGGAAAGCACAGGGCACTGTGGGGCGGGAACCTCACTCCCCTCTGAGATGCAGGCTGAGAGGCCTGTGCTCCCAGGAGAAGGGCGGGAGGTTGGCAGGAAGGGGAGGCTGGGTCCCGTCCCCTCTGTTTTTCCGTCCGCCCTCACCCACCCCAGTAAGACGGTGAGTTCTGTACAGATGACCCTGCTCACGCACTGTGTGTGTGTCAGGCAGAAACATTGGTGTTTGGCAGGAAGTAGGGATCATTTCATTAGGAAAATACTTCTTGACCATGAGCCTTTTGGTCCCCAAGCTCTGGGCAGGGTGGCTTTGATGGGCAGTGTATCCCCAACCTCTGGCCAACCCTGAACCCCCCTGCACCTCCACCATGGGGCTGGGTAGCTGCGGGCATGTTGAATTCCCAGTGGCCGACGGCATACCACACCCGTGAGAGGCAATAATCACCACCTGACTTAGGCAAAGACTGTTTGGGCTGTCATGCCTATTTCAGGAAAATTAATTATACCCCATATGGAGAGGGAACTCGCTCATTAAATGTCTCAAACTCACCGGCCTGGAATGCCCTGCACAGCTTGCCTGCAGTTCTGGGCTCTGGACAGGCTGGGCAGAGTCACCAGGAGCCCTAGGTGTATGAGGGCTCCAGACCCTTCCAGCTGGGCCCTTATCCCTGCCATCCATCCATCACCGATGCAGGAAATGTGATCATTTCCCAGAGAGTCCCGCTGGGAAGCCAAGGCTAAGGGCCAGCTTGCTGCTGGGGGGCTGTTGGTGGGGTTAACTCAAGAACCTGGCGGGACCCTGCATGCCAAGTGGGGCTTGTCACCCCTGAGGCCAAGGGTAACTCAGGCACAGGAGGCTCGCCTTTGCCCATTCAGATAGCCCTCTCCCATTCTCCTATTTTTCCAACTTGTTCTTCAGGATCTTCTGATTGTTCAATGAAAAGAGATGGACAGTAGGTGCATCCAGGGATAAGGGTGTGAGCCAGACTCATCTGGCCCTAGACTGAACCACTAGCCCCAAGTCTAAGGCCCCACCTTTCTCGCCCACAGGAGTTGATAGTTGTAGCCTGAGAAGTTCAGGGATACACAGCAGCAGCTCACATTGCCCATGCATGCCCTCCCTGCTCCTTGGGCAACTGGGCTCAGAAAGAAGAGGCCAGAGGGATATAGCCCAGCTGCTTGGCTGGGGAGTCGGTGCCTCTGCCCACTACAGGCCCATGTGCACCAGTCAAGTCCTACAGGTAGAATCATGCTTGGAGCTCATGGAAAAGTGGACCCACTGGTCTCTGTCTCCAACTCCAGCAGTGAAGGCCCACGTTTCCCAAGCACATGTTGTCCCAACCTTAGTCGCTATTGTTGCTTGTCACCACAAGAGGAATTCTTGTGGTGCAGTATTCTTACATGAACACTGCTCTTTAAAACATGACAAAAGTGGTGGTGTGGCCACCTGTCCACAGTTCAACTAACAGGAGATAGACCAGGGAGTTGTGCACTGTACCCCCTCCCCACATGGAGACAGGTGACATAATTAAAATGCAGCTGTTGCAGAAGATGTAGAAATAGGCCATGACAAGGAGCAAAGAAGAGAGAAGACAAACTGGAGTGAAGTGTGTGTGGCAGGCAGATAGACTCGTGTCACTAGTTACAGTAAATGTTACACGAATTAAAAGGCAGAGATGGTCAAGCTGGATAGAAACCCAGGATGCAACTCCATGCTGTCTACAGGAAACCCACTTTAAAAGTGGGCTAATCGTGTAAAAATGGTAAAAAATGTACCATGCAACCACGAACCCAAGAAAGCTGGAATCTCAATATGGAAGTAGACCTCAGAACAAGGAAGATTAACAAGGTAATGAGGGACAGCTCATAATGATAAAAGACTCAGTTCATCAAGATGCAACAATCCTGAAAATGCAGGCTCGAGTAAGAGAGAGCTTCACATACCTTACTGTAAAACCAAAGAGAACAGAAGGAACAGATATAGCCACACTGGAATCCACATCTCAACACTCCTTTCTTAATGCAAATAGAAAAGAAGAGAGAAAAATCAGTAGAATGGAGGAGAATTCAACAGCAGCATTCATCCACCTTGACTGATGTTTGCAGTACACTCCACTAACAAGAGCAGGACTCAAGCCCTTCTCAACAGCACACGGAGCATTCACCAAGATAAACCACATGCTGGGCCACAAAACAAGACTCAGTGCGATGGAAAGCATGGCTGCAGAACCTACAGATAATAAACGAATACTAAGAGATACTACAAACTTCAGAGAAATAAGGCCAACAACTCATTTTAAATGGACAAATGCCTTAAAAGACATAAACTCCCAAAGTTTACTCAAAGATGAAATAGAAAACCTGACTATCTCTAAACTTAAGAAACGAAATTGAACTTGTAATTTAAAACCTTCCCACAAAGCAACCCCAGCCAGCCCCAAATGCCTTCACCAATGAATTTCATCAACATTTAAGGAGGAAATAATACCTATCTCACACAAATAACAAGATTTGATGCAACTTACAGAAACTGACAAGCTGATTCTAAAATGTATATGGAAATGCAAAGGATCTAGAAAATCAGTAGTAATTTAGAGAAAGAACAAAATTAGAAGATGTACATTGCCTGATTTTATCAAGACTTAAGCTATAATATTAGCAATAGGGACTTCCCTGGTGTCCAGTGTTCGGGACACCACACTTCTTCTGCCGTAAGGGGCATTGACTCGATCCCTGGCATGGGAACTAGGATCTTGCATGCCACATTGAGCGGCCAAAAATAGAAATTAATGGTAGCAATAATCAAGACAACATGGCATTGACATCAGATAGACACATTGATGCAGATCAGTGGAACAGAGTCCAGAAGTGGGTCTTCATATTTGTGATAAATGTGGCCAATTAATTCAATGGGGCAAAGGAGAGTCTTTTCAATAAATGGTGCTGAAGCAATTGAACATCCATAGCGAAAAAATATACTTCAACTGCTATCCAAAACCATAGGGAAAAGTCATCTCAGAGTGTATTGTACACATGGATAGAAAAGCTGACTGTATAAAGCCTCTGAAAGGGAACAAGGAGATCCTCTCGACATTGGGATAGACAGAGGTCTCTTAGGACATAAAAAAGCACTGACCATAAAAGATAAAGTGATAAGTTGGACTTAAAACCTGCAACTCTACTCTTCAAATGAAAGGTAGGCCATAGACAGGAGAAATATTCTCTATGTGAATGTGTGTGTATATATGTGTATGTGTAGATACATATATATGTGTGTGTGTATGTGTATATATCTACATAGATATGCATACATCTATACACATAGACATAAGACAATACACACATAAGACATAAGACCAATTTTATATGCAGAATATGTAAAGAACTCCTGCAACTTAATGAGAAGAATTAAAACAACCTAATTAAAAACTGGCAGAGACATAAACAAGCTTGAAAAATAAAGTGGCCAATAAGCACATAAAAAGATGTTAAACTTCAGTAGTCATCAGGAAAATGCAAGATGAAATGAGAATAGCAGATCTATTAGAATGGCTAAAATTATAAAGGTTGAGGCTACCAAGTGCTGGTGATGACGCAGAGCAACCAGAACACTCATAAATTATGGGAGGGAATGTAAAGTGGTGTAGCCACTTTGGGTCATAGTCTGAAATCTTCTCATAAAGCTAATAGCTATCATACCATATGTGCAGCTTCTACCTGTTACCCAAGAGAAAGAAAACCTGTCCACACAGACTCACACACTCATAGCAGCATCATTTGTAATAGCCCCAAACTGGGAACAACCCGAACATCCATTGACTGGAATGGATGAACACCCTCTCCTCCGGCCTGGCCACACCCTGGAATTCTACCTGGCTGTGAAAGGCGGAACTAGTGATGCTCATGACGCCTGCAGGGGTCTGCACTCCATTCTGCCTCCTGAAAGTCAACAAACAGAGAACACACGCTGTACGGCCCACTGGTAGGAAATTCTAGGAAAGGCACACTGACACACAGAGATGAGAGCTGGCCAGCAGCTGCCTGGAGCCGGGAGAGGACCTGGGGCCTCTCCGGGTGATTAAACGTGCATGTTGCTTTTAGTGGTCATCACACCATCTTTGCCTGGTCAAAGCTCACTGATGACATGGCAGGTGGGTTTCACTGTGTGTCAAGCAAAGCTGACTGGCTCTCGGGACACCTCGTTTCTGGGTTCTCACATCCACTTCAAATCTCTATCCAGGGCACCAGGAGTCCCAGACTTTTCACGTACACTTTGCTGCTAGAGGTGGACACACCCACCAAAGGAGGGAAGGTACCTTGCCCTCCAGCTGAATCAAAACCCCTAGCCTCCGCCCCGAGACTGGAGAAGCGACACTGGCCTGGAACCCCTTCGCAGGCTTCACCCTAGCACATGACTCCTCAAAGACAGTGGGGGCAGAGCTCTGTCACCTGGGCCTCCTGAGTGACGTGTCTATTTTTTACAGAACTCACCTTCAAATAAATGAAATGATGATAATTTAAGAGTGAGTCAGACCGAGACTTGGGAGTTCCCCTAAGGGAGGGTGAATGAACAAGCTCACTTTCTCTCCCTCCACACTCCTCCTCCTCCTCACCTCCTCCTTCCCTTCCCTCCCTCTTCCCCTCCTCCCTACCCCTCCACTGTCCTCCAGGCCCGTCTCTTTCCCTTTGCCTCCTCTCACCAAGGATGGTAGCCCACAGAGCCAGACCTGGAAAACCTAAGGTGGGTCCCCTAAAGACATCTCCACCCCAGATAACCTTTTCAGGAACCCCTCCCAAAGTCAAACGTCATGCTGCAGGCTGGCTGTGCTCCCCATGGGCATCTGAGACTCCCTGCTACTACTCTGGAGGGAAGATTAATGGGGGACTTCCCTGGTGGTCCAGTGGTTAAGAATCCACCTTCTAATGTAGGGGACGTGGGTTTGATCCCTGGTCAGGGAACTAAGATTCCACATGCCTTGGAGCAACTAAGCCCACACACTGCAACTAGAGAAAGCCTGTGCGCCGCAGTGAAGACCCAATATAGTCAAAATAAAATTTAAAAATTAGAAAACTAATGGACTAACAATTTTTCCTTCCACCCCAAGGAAGCCATTCAATATCACATTAATCCAAGTCTATGCCCCAACCAGTAATGCTGAAGAAGCTGAAACTGAATGATTCTACACAGAGTCGGACACGACTGAAGTGAGTTAGCATAGCATAGCATATGAAGACCTACAAGACCTTCAAGAACTAACATCCCAAAACGATGTCCTTTTCATTATAGGGGACTGGAATACAAAAATAGGAAGTCAAGAGATACCTGCAGTAAGAGGCAAGTTTGGCCTTGGAGTACAGAATGAAGCAGGCCAAAGAGTAACAGAGTTTTGCCAAGAGAACGCACTAGTCATAGCAAACACCCTCTTCCAACAACTCAAGAGAAGATTCTACACACGGACCTTACCAGATGGTCAACACCGAAATCAGATTGATTATATTCTTTGCAGCCAAAATGGAGAAGTTCTATACATTCAGCAAAAACAAGACTGGGAACTGACTACAGCTCAGATTATGAACTTCTTATTGCAAAATTCAGACTTTAAATTGAAGAAAGTAAGGAAAACCACTAGACCATTCAGTTCAGTTCAGTCATTCAGTCGTGTCCGACTCTTTGCGACCCCATGAATCGCAGCATGCCAGGCCTCCCTGTCCATCTCCAACTCCTGGAGTTCACTCAAACTCATGTCCATCGAGTCGATGATGCCATCCAGCCATCTCTCCTCTGTCGTCCCCTTCTCCTCTTGCCCTCAATCCCTCCCAGCATCAGAGTCTTCTCCAATGAGTCAACTCTTCACATGAGGTGGCCAAAGTACTGGAGTTTCAGCTTTAGCATCAGTCCTTCCAAAGAAATCCCAGGGCTGATCTCCTTCAGAATGGACTGGTTGGATCTCCTTGCAGTCCAAGGGACTCTCAAGAGTCTTCTCCAACACCACAGTTCAAAAGCATCAATTCTTCGGCGCTCAGCTTTCTTCACAGTCCAACTCTCACATCCATACATGACCACTGAAAAAACCATAGCCTTGACTAGACGAACCTTTGTTGGAAAAGTAATGTCTCTGCTTTTGGATATGCTATCTAGGTTGGTCATAGCTTTTCTTCCAAGGACTAAGTGTTTTTTAATTTCATGGCTGCAATCACCATCTACAGTGATTTTGGAGCCCAAAAAAATAGTCTGCCACTGTTTCCCCATCTATTTCCCATGAAGTGATGGGACCAGATGCTATGAAATCTAATCCCTTATGATTATACAGTGGAAGTGACAGATTCAAGGGATTAGATCTGATAGAGTGCCTGAAGAACTGGATGGCGGTTCATGACATTGTACAGGAGGCAGTGATCAAGACCATCCCCCAAAAAAAGAAATGCAAAAAGGCAAAATGGTTGTCTGAGGAGGACTTACAAATAGATGAGAAAAGAAAAGTGAAAGGCAAAGGAGAAAAGCAAAGAAATACCCATCTGAATGCAGAGTTCCAAAGAATAGCAAGGAGAGATAAGAAAGCCTTCCTCAGTGATCAATGCAAAGAAATAGAGGAAAACAATAGAATGGAAAAGACTAGAGATCTCCTCAAGAAAATTAGAGATACCAAGGGAATATTTCATGAAAGATGGTCACAATAAAAGACAGAAACAGTATGACCCTAACAGAAGCAGAAGATATTAAGAAGAGTTGACAAGAATAAACAGAAGAATTATACAAAAAAGATCTTCATGACCCAGATAACCACAATGGTGTGATCACTCACCTATAGCCAGACATCCTGGAATGTGAAGTCAAGGGGGCCTTAGGAAGCATCACTATGAACAAAACTAGTGGAGGTGATGGAATTCCAGTTGAGCTATTTCAAATCCTAAAAGATGATGCTCTGAAAGTGATGCACTTAATATGCCAGCAAATCTGGAAAACTCAGCAGTGGTCACAGGACTGGAAAAGGTCAGTTTTCATCTGAATCCCAAAGAAAGATAAGGCCAAAGAATGTCCAAACTACTGCACAATTGCACTAATCTCACACTCTAGCAAAGTAATGCTCAAAATTCTCCAAGCCAGGCTTGAACAGTACGTGAACAGTGAACTTCTGGATATTCAAGCTGGATTTAGAAAAGGCACAGGAACCAGAGATCAAATTGCCAACATCCGTTGGATCATCAAAAAAGCAAGAGAGTTCCAGAAAAACATCTATTTCTGCTTTATTGACTACGCCAAAGCATTTTACCATGTGGATCACAACAAACTGTGGAAAATTCTTCAAGAGATGGGAATACCAGACTATCTTACGTGCCTCCTGAGAAATCTGCATGCAGGTCAAGAAGAAACAGTTGGAACTGGACATGGAACAATAGACTGGTTCCATATCGGGAAACATGAACGTCAAGGCTATACATTGTCATCCTGCTTATTTAACGTATATGCAGAGTACATCATGCAAAATGCTGGGCTGGATGAAGCCCAAGCTGGAATCAAGACTGCCAGGAGAAATATCAATAACCTCAGATAAGCAGATGACACCACCCTTATGGCAGAAAGTGAAGAGGAACTAAAGAGCCTCTTAATGAAAGTGAAAGAGGAAAGTGTAAAAGCTGGCTTAAAACTCAAATTCAAAAAACTAAAATCATGGCATCTGGTCCCATCACTTCATGGCAAATAGATGGGGAAACAGTGAAAACAGTGAGAGACTTTATTTTTCTGGGCTCCAAAATCACTGCAGATGGTGATTGCAGCCATGAAATTAAAAGACACTTACTCCTTGGAAGAAAAGCTATGACCAACGTAGACAGCACATTAAAAACCAGAGACGTTACTTTGCTAGCAAAGGTCTGCCTAGTCAAAGCTATGGTTTTCCCAGTAGTCATGTATGGATGTGAGAGTTGGACAATAAAGAAAGCTGAGCACCAAAGAATTGATGCTTTTGAACTGTGGTGTTGGAGAAGACTCTGCAAGAAGATCAAACCAGTCAATCCTAAAGGAAATCAATCCTGAATATTCATTGGAAGGACTGATGCTGAAGCTGAAACTCCAATAATTTGACCACCTGATACAAAGAACTGACTCACTGGAAAAGACCCTGATGCTGAAGGCAAGAAGAGAAGCGGACGACAGAAGATGAGATGGTTGGTTGGCATCACCAGCTCAATGGACAGGAGTTTGAGAAAGCTCCAGCAGTTGGTAATGGACAGGGAAGCCTGGCATGCTGCAGTCCATGGCGTTACAAAGAGTTGGACGTGACTGAGCGACTGAACTGAGCAAGCAAGCCAGTTCCTCTTAGGTCAGGTTCTCTGGGGGAGATGAGCCCTCAGCTCCAGACCAGAACTTCCATCGCTCTGTCCGCTCCAAATCCTGCCCTCTGTCCCCTCCCCCAGAAGTCAGTCTCACTCAAACTGACCATGTTTCTGCACACCCCAAAATGCTTTCTCCTAAAGCAGGGTGGGCTCCGGAGCACTGTCCCCTGGAGCTCTGGGCAGTAAAACCACACAGATACGGCACTGCTGCAGGAGGAATCAGCATTGTCAACAGAAGCAGGCGGATGGGGCGGGGCCTGGACCACTCACTGCACTGGCCTTCCTCCCTGGCAGACATGTGTCCTCGGGCTGTGGCGACCCTGTAGGTACCCTGAAAGGCACTTCCTTCAGGGTCAGTGTGTTCCTGGGAGCTCCCCACGTGCCAGGTGCTAGGTTACACGGTTGTGGTTGTTAGTGTTCAATCCCCCCAAGAGGAGGATGGCATTGTCAGGTGCACTGCACTGAACACGAGGAAGCCAGCCGCAGCATGGTCACTGCCCAAGCGCAGATTCGCCATCGTGTGCTAAAGGACATACCAAAGCCTAGTTCAGCCTCGCCTCACCCCGGGCCCCCCCAGGAATGCATACTTCCACAGCACTGACACCTCGTGAAACACCCGAGGTCGGACTGTCCACGTGCAGAAATGCTGGGAGAGCAAGCCGTAGGTTGTGGAGCCAAAGCACCCTTCACACACCACAAGCCTCACAAGTCCGTGGCCACTGGCTTCCTGTTCTGGGGACAGGAAAGGATTTGTGAGCAGATCTGTAAGCCCAGGACAGAGTCCTGACATCCTGAGGGTCTCGATCTCCCCCTGAAACAATCTTTCTTCTTCTCATTTTGGTAAAATACACATAAAATCTACAATCTTAACTACGTAAGTGTATATTTCAGTGGCATTCGGTGCATTCACATTATTGTGCAACAATCCCCACCATCCATCTCCGGAATTTCCAGCACCTCCCCACCATCCATCTCCGGAATTTCCAGCATCTCCAAACTGAAACTGTGCCCGTGAAACACTCCCTCCCTCTCCGTGCCCAGCCCCTGGCCGCTGCTGTCCTACTTCCCATCTCTCTGGGTCTGACTCCTCCTGGGACCTCGGGTAAAGAGATTACGCAGTGTTTGTTCTTTTATCCCTGGCTCTGTCACTGAGCATCATGTGCTCAAGGTTCATCTGTCATAGCAGATAGCAGAATCTCCTTCCTTTTTAAGGCTGAACAATATTCCACTGTTGCTGTTTAGTCGCTCAGTCCTGTCCAACTCTTTAGCGACCCCCTCAGACTGTAGCCCCCAATCTTCTCTGTCCACGGAAATGTTCCAGGCAAGAATATTAGAGTGTGTTGCTATTTCCTTCTCCAGGGGATCTTCCCGAGCCAGGGATCGAATCCACATCTCCTGCTTGGCAGGTGGATTCTTTACCATTGAGCCACCTGGGAATCCCAGTCTTCTCAAGTGGCGCAGTGGTAAAGAATACACCTGCCAAGCAGGAGACGCAAGACTCGCAGGTTCAATCTCTGGGTCGGGAAGATCCCCTGGAGTAGGAAATGGCAACCCATTTCAGTATTCTCGCCTGGAAAATTTCATGAACAGAGGAGCCTGAAGGGCTACAGTCCATGGGATCACAGTCAGACACAACTGAGCACAAGTGTGAGCATGCACACACACACAGATATTCCATTGTGTGGATGGACCACATTCTATTAATCCACCCGTCCACCGATGGACACTGAGTTGCTTGCACATTTTGGTTCTTGTAAATATGCTGCCATGAACATGGGTGTAGAGATAGCTGAGACCCTACATCCAGTTCTTTTGGGTCTATGCCCGGAAGTGGGATTGCTGGATGACATGGGTGTTGTTTATTTGAAGATCTGCAGTAGTTTTCCACAGCAGCTGCGCTATTGCACGTCCCCACAAGCAATGCAGAAGGGGTCCAATTTCTGCATCCTTGCAAATAGTATTTTTTTTTTTTTCAAAATGATCATCCTAATGGGTGTGAAAAGGTTCAAGAATTTCTTTTTACCAAAAAAAAAAAAGAGTTGCCAGGCATCAAAGTGAAGAGTACCCTTTGTCTGTCTAGCAGCCATATCTGCCTTACTGCTAGAAAGTGGTGACACCAACTTTAAAAACTGGGAAATAGTTTGGCTGTGAGATTCTTCCCAAGCCTTTACAGGTGGATCCAGAGAACATTAAGGCTGAAGAGGGAAGTATGAATAGTACCCTGGGAGAAGAGAACAGGCTGAAAACAGACCTGGCAGTTAAGACCTCCAGCTGATTTAGCAGCGCTGCCACCTGGGCTCAAGGGGTCTGAGAACTAGTAGGCCCACCCCTCAGCCCGGACCACCAAACACCTTCTGCTCCTAGCAGCTGAGAACCTGGGTCTGAGGCTCAGCAAGGCATGGGAGCTGGCACCTCGCCCTGTCCTCTAAGATCTGAGACTCATCGAACCTGGAGGCAGCGGCTTAGAAGGAGGGAGCCCACAAAGAACCGGGCGGAGAAGTCAAGGTTTTTTTCCCCAAATGTTTTATTTAAATATTAAATTAAAAAACATACATCCACTAATCATTTGGCATATGTTTCTCATGTGAACATAATAAAATAATTGTTATGGTAAAAAAAAAAAAAAAAACCCATACTATGTACATCTTCATCACACAACACGGTGCCTAGGACAGGCCCCCGCGTTCAGTTCGCAGGACCGCGCTGCCGAGAATCCTACAGCACACGCATCGCACACGCCGGACACAACACGAGACAGCCTGACAGCGACGAGAGAAAACTGCGGTGAGAGTAAAGTGCTTGTCACAGTTTTGAGGCCTTTGATCGATGGCATTCAAACAGATGCGTTGAGCGGGCGGGGGCGGCCTCACAAGGGCTGATGGTGCCTCTGGAGGGGGCTGAGCTGGAGCCCCAGGGCCTTCGGCACTCTCCTGGTGCGAGTCACAAGAGGCTTGGGTGACTTGGCAGCCGCCGGGCACGTGGAGTCCTTTGTCCTGATCCTGAAGCAGCCCTGGAGCAGCAGCAGCAGCATCGGCAGCAGGGCTGGGAGCTGGGAACACGCAGGCTGGGCCACCTCCTGGGCCTCAGCAATCTTTGGCTTCTACAGGAGCCCCCTTCCCGGGCGAGCATCGCCCGGGTCGGCACCACCTGGGCCGGCATCACCCGGGCCTAACGCTGCAGGTGGCGAGAGCCGACGTGAGCTGAAGGCACCTGGGTTGGGGGGGCGTGGGGAGGGGGGTGGACGACGGACGGCCCTGATCGGCCGCAGGGGTGGGAGCTGTGGCTCTCCTGCTCAGTCCAGTGGCTACCACCTGAGTTTCCCTGCTGGGTGAGTGCGCACCTGTCTGCTGCCTGCTGGCCCCGCCTCCACCTGGACGCCAGGTGCGTCGTCACGTTACCAGAGAGGGACGTTCAAACCAGGAACACAGAAATGTAGTAAAAAGTATAAAAAATAAGTAGTGTATGTTTGTCTCCTATGTATATACATGTACAGTATTTGCTTTAAAAAAGGAACAAAGCTTGAACAACACTGACCTGACCTCTCATTTCACTTTCCTAAAACAAAGCCCACCAAGCGTGGGGCCCGGACAGGGTGGGCTGTCCCCCCACCATCAGCAGCCCCACACCAGCCACCCCCATCACAGACTTGCCATATTGCACGTTCCCCACCCCCCAGTCAGTTGTTCTTTTTGGACCCTGATAATGAAATGCATAAAAACTTAATTAGCAGCGGAAATAAGAGGTGCAGGAGGAAGAAACCTCCCTGGCTGACTCCCTTGAGGGCGCCCAAGTGACCAAGGGGAGCCTCCACCTCACTCAGGTTCCTCTCTGCAGCCCCTCCGAAGAATCCTGGAAAACTAACTCTCGAGCTGTTTATACAACATGCTCTCGAAAGATAAGAAAAACTGTCCTCTGGGTTCTGATTTCAGGGGAGAGAATTCCAAGAACTCGTAGACCGTCTTCTCCTGGACTGGAGGTTAGAGCTTTTCAAAAACTGATACATAAAGCGGAAAGTTCACAGTTTTCAAGTGAAGCTTAAGTGTTTCAGGAAGTGGAGAATTGTGAAAAAAAAAAAAAAAAAACAACCACTAATCCACACGCACACATGTGCATACACACACAGTGGAGACACACAGCTCACACCATGGTTTCCTGGGGCCAACTGGCCACCCCCCTGTGACCCTGCCCATACCACTGCCGGCTCCCCCCACTGCCCTCCTCCCCAGCCCATCCACCAGTCCCAACAACAGGCCCCTGGATTATTATTTTTCTTCAAAAAGTTTCCAGTCTCTACTCGGAGTTACAGTTGCTCAGTGCAAGGAAATAATAATAATAATAAACTAAAAAATCCAAAACACCAAACATATTGCTTGTTTCACTTCTGGAAAGTTATTGGCTTTGCGTCGGGAACCATCTTCACATACTCTGAAATTATTGCTTCAGGAAGTCAGCTGTCCCAGCCGGGGCCCTCACTGCACCAGGACGAAGGTGCCCAGCGGGCCTGAGGTCAGGTCTTCCATCTCACAGTCCCCGTGGGGCAGCCCCGTGGGCTCCAGGCTCACGGGCAGCACGGCAAAGCGTGGCTGGGGGGCCACTGGGGCGGGGCTGGGAGCTACGGAGCCACTAATGTGCAGGTGGGCATCCAGGAGCTGGGCGGCTGAGGCCACCGGGGAGACGCCAGCCTGGAGCAGATGGGGCGGCAGCAGAGGGCTGGGCCCGAGCCCCAGATCCTTCTGCAGTCCTGACACGTGGAGGGTGCCGTCGCAGGGGGCAAGGACCAAGGGGGCTGGCTGGCAGCTGGCTGGGGCCGTCGTGTGGTGCTGTAACTGGAGCGACCTGGCCAGACCGAGGGACAGTGGGAGCAGGTCAGTGCTGGCCGGCTGGTGGCTTGCGGCTCCCCCTGCCACCCGGCCAGACTGCCACATGATCAGGTTTCCACCTGCCAGAGCTAGAAGGCCTACCCCGCAGAACCGCGGGCTGGGGCTGCTCAGAACACGCCATTCTGTGTGTGACTAATCCCTGAGCAATTCCTGACATTTCCTTCCCCCTCCTGCCTTCAGAGCAGCTCAGAGATGCCAACCAGACATGACATTCCTATTCGCTGCCCCCTCCCTCCCCAATGTATCCTGCCCCCGCCCCCAGCCACAGGGAAGGAGCTCAGGGCTAACGTTACTCAGGAGACCCTGAGGTCTGTGAGCCCTGCCCAGGTCTCAGCCGGTGCCCGTGGGCCTACCTCTGCTGCTGTAGCACATCCTCCAGCGTGCCCCTGCCCTCCCAGCTGCCGGCTCCACCGCCGTACAGGCCTGGGCTCTGCGAGGGCAGCTGGAAGGCACGCGGGCCGCCCCGGGACGCCCGGCTGGAGGACGAGGGCTGGCACACCTGGCGCGCCAGCCCCTTGATCTTGTTCAGCCCCAGGAACCCCTTGGTCCTCGCGTTCTTCCTCAGCTGCTGCCGGAAGGCTTTTAGCCCTGGGGGAGGCAAAACCAACACGTGTCCAGACCTGTCCCCCAGCCCAGAACCAACAGCCTGTAGCTTGCTGGGGCTTCCAGGCAGTGGGAGGAGTAACGGGGTGCCGCGTGGTGTGACATGGTGGGATGAGAGGGTCAGCACTTTCCTACAGGATCAAGGGGCCCTCTGGTCACCCCATCACTTCACAACAGCCCCCTCCTACAGTTGGGACATCATCCCCTTAGGGTTTGGTTTGGGACAGCAATTCCAGCCCTGAAGAAGCACACAAATGAAGACAGTGGGTCCTTTGTGGAAGGCAGGAGTGAGCAGTACAGGGTGCCTCAGCATCCCACAAGCCTTGAGGGGGCATTGGGAGAGCCTGATGTGGACTGCCTTCATAGCGGGGGCTCCCTGACCATCCCTTCTACAGGTCGGGACCTGCTGCCTGGTGTCTAAGCATCTCTTGGGCTTTTAGGACCACCTTCTAGAGACCACATGAGTTTGTCCTAGGAGCCAGGGTATCTAGAACCCAGGCAGCAGCTTTGGCCTGCCCGGAGGGGCATTGCTGCTCTACCAGAACTGCCTGGAGAGAGGATAGCCACCTGCCATGAGGGACAAAGTGATGCCCTGCCCCCCGGGGGCGGTGGGTACACTCAGGTCTCCTGGAGAAGGTGGAAGTGGGCATGAAAGGGAAAGTCACCTTGAGTGAGCGAGGTGTCTGACGCCCTCCGGCCCTCCTGGAAGCTGACGGGCAGCAGGGCAGCTCCTCGCAGGGGCCCCTGTGCCTGCAGCACAGGCGTGGCAGACTGGGTGCCCAGCAGTGGCGAGGCCAGTCTGAGTGGGGAGCAGGCACCCACAAGCCCCTGAGCTGCCAGGTGTCCACTGAGCCCGGCTAGGCCATCACCCGCAGAGGTCAGGCAGCTGTCTGAGCTGGTGCCTTCACAAGGACTGGCCACGGAGGGTGAGACGACAATACCTGAGGGGAAGCAGGTGCAGCTGAGGCCCTGGTGACCCTGAGGTCAGACCCACCCCCAGTGCTCAACACTTCACCATGAGTCTAAGCACTCACGCCTCTGGGGCTCTGCATCCTCTGCAGTGTCTCCTGCCAACCCGGCCCTCTGATGGGGCAGACAGCTGTATCGGCAGACGGCATGATGGCCGTCAACCCTTACCCTCAACTCTGTGGACAGGACGTCTGTGACAGGCAGAGGCTACCAGAGTCCAAGGAGCCCTGATAGCCAGCACCGCGGGGCTTAACAGTTCACAGTGGAGCTTGCACCCGGGACAGAGGGGCCTGGGCCAAGGAGCTGTCCTGCCAGCCTCTGAGAACGGCTAAATTCCTCTCTAGCCCTGATGCTCGAGAGCTCCCTGTTGGGTTCAAGTATGGTCCATAAGGCCTTGGGTGCTCCGGGAATGGCAAACCTGGAGCACGGTCATCAGAAGAGCCTGCCCCGCCCTAAGCCCACCTGTCGGGTGTGTGCATGGCCTCCAGGGACACTTACATGGGGGGGCACCCGGGGAAAAGCAGGTGGAGACCTCGGCCAGTGTGTGCCTCCGGCCTGTGCTGCTGGGCAAGGGCTCCTGCACCTCCTGCTCCTCGTCCAGGCCCGGGCCTGGCCTGGCCTCCTCGCTGATGGCCGTGTCCAGAAGGCTGCTGGGGGAGATGGAGCGATGCCGACACACCCCGCCGCAGCTGGTGTCCACTTGGAACAGCAGGGGCTGCGAGGGACACACACAGACCGTGAGGCCAGGCGCGGGAGCGTCCCCACCGCTGGGGACCAGGCGCGCCCACCCTGGACACCGCCCACGAGGCGCTCACACACCTGCAGGGAGCTGTGGAGGTCATAGTCCATTTCGGCCTGTAGGACAGACTGCCCCAAGGTCTGGGGCTGCGTGCACAGCAGGGCGGAGCGGAGAGCGTCTCCAGGGAGGCCTTCCTGAGGCACCTGTGGGCCGGCAGATGAAGACAGAGGCTGTGAGGCACAGCGGCAGGGAACGACCGCCGGCCACACGGCGTCACCTGATAGACCAGGCTGGTTTCGGAGTTAACAAGCCTCAGCTGTGACCGGACAGGCTCAGGACATGCACACCCTCTCTTCAATGCCTCACTGAGTGCGGAGACCAGGAGGAGCGGCCGGGAGGTGGCACCAGGGGCAGTGAAGGAACAGGGGGCTGATGGGCAGGGTCTGAACCCCAGCAGAGAGGCTGGCACCCATCATGCCGTCTGCCAGCGAGCGGCTCACACGGGATCCCCATCCAGTGCCTAACAGGTGAGGGGACATGACCTCGGGGCTCGGCCTGCAACCCCTCCTAGGGGTGTCCGAGAGGGAGACTCCTAACTTGGGGACACAGTCCAAGGCAGAGACACGGGTCGGGGGTGAGGAATCAAAGGCACTCCCTGCCCCCTCACCTCGAAACCACTGAGGTCTGTGCTCCGGGGCCTCTGCTGCCGGGCAGGGCCAGGGCGGGCTGGCTGGGCAAGCCGGTACTCCTTCAGCCGCTCCACGAGGAGGTAATAAATGGCTGCAAAGTGGTTGTAGCTTTTCTTATGCAGTGACTAGGGGCAGAGAAGAGGGGGTCAGAGAAGGGCTGGTAGAAGGAACAGTCCCTGACGAGACCACTCTGGGATTATTCTGGGGTGGACCAGAGTACCCTTTCTAGCGGACGAGCAGCCCTTAAATGAGCCATGCTGCTCCCATTTTAACCTGGCTGGCAAGAGCCAGCTTCTCCGTTCAGCCGCCCAGGGAAGGCGCCCTCTTCCCCACCATGGCAGGCAGGCAGGTGGCTCACCTCCACGGTCTTCTTCCGGTCGACGCCCAGCATCTGCATGATGCCCAGGGCCTGTTCGTCGTAGTCGCCCACACTGGAGGTGTAGCCGAGCAGGGATAAGCCTGGGCAGGCTGGTAGCACCAGCGCCGGCTCGGCCTGCATCCACCTGTGCTGCCGGATCTGGGCGATGGTAATGCGCTTGGCGGGCTCCACCACCAGCATGCGGCGGATCAGCGTCTCGCAGTCTGGAGGTGGGGAGCGGAGCACTGAGTTTGCGCACGGGCAGCTCGCCCATGCGTTCCCACCTCCCGCCTGGGCTCCTGCAGGGCACACGACTCCCCAGCAAATGGCAAGCAGACCAGTGACCGTCCCAGAGAACACAGAGGCCAAGAGAACTGCCAGCAAGGAGAGCCACCGGCTGAGGGATCGGCCCCTGGAGGACGTGGTCCTCAAGTCCACTAGACTGAGAACCACCTAGAACCATCCTGTGGGTTACTAAGCAGTGATCAGAGCGGAAGAGAGAAGCCCAGTGTGGGGTGGGTGAGACTTGGGACACTGGGCCCCAGCCGGCTTCCCAACAGCCTACAAGGGGACAGGCCAGCCCCATAAGCAGGGCCCATAAGCAGCCTCATAGGCACCTGGTAAACACCCCGTGGCGACACGGGACTAGCTGCCGGGCCCAACGGCAGACTCAGAAGATGGCCAAGCAGGCCTTGCAGGAAATGAATTCCTCCTCCCCTCAGATTCTCATCCCAGGTTACCCAACGCATGGCCAACAGGCTGCCAACCCCGTGCGCCCGGAGGGAGGCCAGGTCCTCACGTACCTCGGGACATGAAGAAGGGGATGCGGAACCGGCCTTCTAACACCCGCTGCCGCAGCGCCGGCAGGTTGGGCCCGTCAAAGGGCAGAGACCCGCACACGAGGACATATAGCACAACGCCCAGGCTCTGCAGAAGGATGGCCAGGTCAGCACCTCAGGCACCAGAGCCCTCCGCCCTGTGCACTCGAGCCCCCTCCAAGCCCCAACCCTGTGCACCTGCATCCCCTCCCAGCCCCCTATCCTGCGCACCTGCGTCCCCTCCAGACCCCCTCCACCCCTCACACACCCATGCCCGCTCCAAGTCCCCCACCACATGCACCTGAATCCCCTCCAGGACCCCCTGCCCCACGCACGTCCCATGTACCACCCAGGCTCCTACCCAGATGTCCAGCTGGGGGCCTTCGTACTCCTTCCCTTCGAAGACCTCCGGGGCTGCGTATGGGGGCTTCCACACCACGTGGACAGAGGTTCTCCTGAGTTGTAGAAATTCCCAAACCCAAAATCTGAGAGGCAAAGAAACAGGCGATGAAGTTGTGGTGGAAACAGCAAGGTCAAGGTTTCAAAGGCTCAAGCAAGAAAGCACGGACCCTTGGCAGGCAGGTACACCCCTCACACGGAGCACACTCGCCGCCCCTCACCCGCAGGCACCCCTCCCACTGGGCATGTTCCTGGCCCTCACCCGCCAGCTTGATGTCCATGTTGCCGTCCAGCAGCAGGTTCTCCGTCTTTAGGTCCCGGTGGACGATGTTGTGGCTGTGGCAGTACTCCACGGCTGACAGAATCTGCCAGAACTTCTTCCGGGCTTCACTCTCGCTCAGGTGCCCGTTGGAGGTCAAGTAATCTGAGGAGGGAAAAAAACGAAGCTCTAGCCCCAAACCTAAAAGTCCAGTTGTCGCTCAGGGCACAGAGAAAGAACGCTGGGGAGACCCCACCACTGGAGGGGCAAGTGGGAACAAGTTACTACCATTTCTTTCCAATAGATATCAAAAATCAGCATGGCTTACCAAACATTTCTCCATTTTCTGCAAATTCAGTGACAATGTACAGCATATCCTTCGTTTCCATAACCTAAAAAAACAAAGATCTAACGTTTAATCATGTGGAAAAGGAGCATACCAATGTTCCAAGAATCCGCTTGAAATCCTGTAAATTTTTAACTTCTCCAGATTAAGTATATTTGTTATTTCAAAAAATAGGAAAAGAAAAGAAAACTTCCGCAATAAAGAGACAAAGGGACTTCCTACTCAGGAAGTTTTTTAAAATCAGATGTGAGCTCCTCACTAACCTGTCCACCTCAATACGCATCTGCTTCCAAAAACATCTGCTTGGACTGTAACTTGCCTCTACCATATTTTTAACTCACTTTCCTCACCCAAAGTGAAGGCTCTGCAGGCCCCAGAAGTAAAATAGATGCTAAGAGTTCTGCGAAGCCTTTCTACTAGAAGCTGAGCAGACAACAGATTATCCATGCCTAGGGCCAGCACAAGTTGAATAATAGATAAGAAGTTCCCCTCCCTACTTGCGTTACTGACTGACCTGATACATTAGGCTGAGAGAGGCCGGCTTTGCCAGGTAAGCTATGAAAGACCATTCTCTGTACAGCAAACCGCTCAGCGTGTGTGTCAATAGCAACAGCCACTGTCAAACACACCTTAAAGGTTCATTTACTGATCTGAGAATTTTATTTCATGTTGAAAAAAGATTTTCTTAAGAGTTTAAAACATAACTAAGAAACAAGGTCAAATTCAAATCTTTGGTACTGAAAGGAGTAAAACAGACTCATGTATTTTAAAATATTTCATTTTTTTAACTCTTTATTGAATCTGTTACCATATTGCTTCTGTTTTATGTTTCTGTTTTTTGGCCTCGAAGCATGTGGATCTTAGCTCTCTTTACAGGGATCAAACTCACAACCCCTGCATTGGAAGGCAAAGTGTTAACCACTAGACCACCAGGGACTATTTCAGAGGAAGTTATCCTTATTTAAAAAAGAGCTCTTTGAGGTTCAAAATGTAATTATTCCTTTAAAAAGGTACTTTGAGCCATAAACTTAAAGAGAAGAGCAAACACGATGCAGTTTAGCTACAATTGTAACTGCCCTGGACCTGTGTGGTGGAGGGACTTTAAGTTTATCCCTTTCTTCAGTTTAAAAAAAGAGGGGCAGAAAGATTTAAGAGTCAACATGTTTGAAGTTTAAAAAAAAAAAAAAACCTCGAGGAAAGAGTTGAAGTGTCTCTCCAAGGTTCTGGGGCCTGGGCCAGCTGGATGCAAATTAGACACTAGTGTCAAAACCAGAGCTGTACAATCATTGCTGCCCACTGAGCCCGTCGTCTCCCAACAGCAGCTCCTGGAGCGGTGAGCAAATTCACCCCCAGAAAAGACCTCAACATGGATCCCAGGGGCCGGGCGTCTGGTTACCCGGGCTCCTCCTGCCCAGGGTCAGCGGAGGACAGGAAGATGGGGAAGGCCCTGGCTCATCCCCCCGGCAAAGTCAAAGGCAGACAGGCTTTAGCCCACTCCTGCGGAAACGGGGCGGGCACATTGCTCAGGCACTGACATCAGTGACCGTGGAGGAAACATCTTATCTTGGCCTCACAACGCAAAAACGACAACAGAAACAAAACATGAACCCGAGTGCACATGACGTGAGCTGTGCACTTAACGACGCCGAGTAAACTGTCATTAGGGGAACACGAGCCCTGTGACTCCCTCATCCTTCATTGTAACCGAGGGCAGCAGCCTTCCCCAGGGTCACTTCAATCACAGTCCTCTCTCCACCTCGCCTTGCCAAGGGCACACCCCCCACACACACACTGTCCTCTATTCCTCGTGGATCCACAGGGTTTCATGAGACTCCTCAAAAGGAACTTATACCCAACACAACTGGGTGAATGCAAAGAACACATCCTTCCGAAGTGGATCTAAGTTCATTCTACAGAAGTGGCTGGCTAAGGAAGAGATTGCTCTGCGCTCCTAATTAAATCAGCACCTAGTTTCGAAAGGTACAATTTATTAGTCTTAACAGGAGAACAAAAATAAAGTCACAAAGCAAACCAACAGGCGGACAGGGTGAGGCGCGTCCTCAATATGGATTAGATGTCAGGTTCCCTGCTCTCACCTGGGCACAGGTGTTTTACGTCTCCATTTCTGATGAGAGGGTTGAAACAGAAGAGACAAATGCTCACTGCTGCCTTGGCATAGGTAAGTTTACAAAAACTGGTAAGAGCAGCTAGTTTTAAAGTTTAATAAAAATCTGCCGAGGTGTAAGTGTCTAGACTCAAATTTGTCCTTTCACACTAAATGGTTGACTCTCAGCAATACAGAAATCCGTGTGCATTTTTGTTTGTTTTCATAGTAAATTTAACAATTGACCTCCAACGCATCCAAAACTGGAGCAAGTAACAATATCAAATAAAACTTTAATGAAGCAAATCTGGATTATGATCCAAAAGCAAGAAAAAATAAGTGCACAGCTCACAAAAATCAATCTTTTTACCTTCTACAATCAAATCCCTTACTCCCACATAGCGAGACAACCTTCAGAAACTGTAGACTTAAGTTGTTGAAAATTAAAAAATGATACACTTGCCAGAAGTAACAGTGGAAGGCACACTTGAATCCTTACCTGGTAGAGCTTTATAATGTGAGGATGATTCAGAAGCTTCATGATCTGAACCTCTCGATAGATTTTCTCCAAATTGCTTGAATCTAATCGTGCTTTGTCGATTATTTTTATTGCAACCTACAAATTATTAATAAAGGATATTTTGTTGAAATAAAACTCTGAGTTAAGCTAATTTACACACTTCGTTTTTTGCAAGTTAATTTCTAAAACACTTCATGTCCCCAAAGGTCACAAAAACTTAGAGGGGAAAATAACAAAACTAACCAAAAAAGTCAAAGTTCAATAAATGTCTTAAGTCTCTGCAGACTCCTTTTACAGGCTCCAGCTGCACTCCTGAGTATTTGATCATTATCCTCTTTGCTACTCCCCAGTATTTGTACAAATTACGCATAATCATAACATATCGCATTTTTTTCTATACCAAACTGATAAAAACTGTCAGCGTTTCGACCTTGGGACGATGGACCCCACAAGCAGGGATTTCACCAGCTTCCCGGAGTCCGGGGAAAGAGGGTATCCACCCGCGGAGGGTTCACCCCGGGGTTCCGCCCCCACCACGCACCTGCGTTTTGGTGACTCGATGCCGGGCCAGCTTCACCACCGCGAAATTGCCCTTGCCAAGGGTCCGCTCGATGTCGTAGAAGCCCACCCGGAGAGGCTTCTGCTGGCCCTGGCCCGAGCCCGCGGGGGCCGCGCTCAACTCGGACATGATCACCATGGTTCCGGGCCGCACCTACGGGCGGGGGGCGCGCTCAGCTCAGCGTCTACAGACCCGACCCTGGGCGCGCGGACCCGCGGCCACCGCCCCCGCCGGCGACTTGCTCCACCGCGAGCCCCGATCCGGGAGCCGTGCGCCCCGCTCCTACGCCCGCCGCCCGCAGTCGGATCCGCTCGGGCTCCGAGTCCCAAGCCCCGCGGGGCGCGTGGACCACCGCCCGCGCCCGACTCCGTCCTGAGCCCTGGACCCTCGCTCCCACGGCCCCCAGCTGTCTGCCGCACAACAAAGGGGAAGCCGGCGGCGGCGCCCCTGCCCGAAAACCCCGCGCGTGCACCTGCGGGGCCGCCGAGCCCGCAGCCCCGAGCCCGGCGGCCGCCACCGGCCCACCCGGCCGCGCCTTACCTCCGCCGCCCTCGGAGCGCCGAGGCTGGGACGCCGCTAGCCCCGCGGCCCCCGCCGCCCGCTCGGCCGTTCGCTCTGCCCGACCGCCAGCTGCTCCGCCGCCTGCCGCCCGGGCCGCGCCGCATGTCAGCTCTGAGCCGGGAGCCGCGCTCTCCAGCCGCACGCGCCGTCCGCCCCGCCCCCGGCCCCTCCCCCGGGCTCCCGGGCCCGCCCCGTCACTCCCCCACGCCGCCGGCCCCGCCCACGGCGGCCCCGCCCACGCCGCCGCCGCCGAATTGATACATCCCCATTGACGTCCTTTTGACGCCAGAGCGACGCGCGGCCGAGCGCCAGGCGGAGGGAGAGAGGGAGATCGGGCGGTTGCCAAGAGACTGGAGGCTCTGACGCGCGCACTGATGAGGCCGTCGCCATGGCGACCGTGGGCGGTGACGTCAGGGGCCCCGGCCGCCTGAGGCCCGCCCGCGAGCGCCCGCGCTCCCGCCGGCGCGCGACCCCTATCGGACGCCTAGGGCGCTGCGGGAGGCTTAACCGTTTCGTCCCCGGGGAGAGCCTGCCCTTCCTCAAAGGGCGCACAGCCGCCTTCGCGCTGGTCCCCGTCTTCTCGCCTCTTCCCAGCAAGCTTGGTTCTAGCGCGGTTCTGAAATTCCTTAAGGGCAGCACGGTTGCGGCTGCGTCCTCTGCAGACCCCTACTCCCGGGTCCCCATTATCGGGGTGCGAGTTTCATGTGTCCCCCAGTTTCCTTCGGAAGTGCTCGGCCTTGGAGCCTCAGGGGAAGTACCAATTGGGGCCCGGGAAAGCTCACAGACGCGCAGAATGTGGCCAAACGGGGTGCAGATGACAGCAGGCCAGGTCTCACCCCCCAAATCGGTCACCGGCTCCAGGGAGGAGGCGCCACCCGCCAGGGACCCTTCTGAGCGTGGCAGGCACGGACATGGAAGTCATGGGCTTCCCACTTCGAGTGCTCTTGCTCTGTACTGAAACGTCAACACTGGAAACCGGTCAGCATCTCTGTAACCTACACCAGGGGCCTGGGGGCTGTCCGAATGCGGTGAGCCCCCAGGGGAGTGGTTCAGCCCACCCGGCCCATTCGCCTCCAATCTGAGGTCAGCAGCCAGCTGATGACTGGAGGCAGCCCTTTGCTGAAGAAACCTAGCAACCTGGAGAGAAGAGGAAAGCCCAGTGAGCTGATTTCTGGGCTGACCTGAGGTCTAGGTGGGAATGGACCCCACTCCTGAAGGACCAGAGTATTGAGAAATCCAGTTGCTACTGCTGCTGCTAAGTCGCTTCAGTCGTGTCCGACTCTGTGCGACCCCATAGACGGCAGCCAACCAGGCTCCCCCGTCCCTGGGATTCTCCAGGCAAGAACACTGGAGTGGGTTGCCATTGCCTTCTCCATTGTGTGAAAGTGAAAGTGAAGTCGCTCAGTCGTGTCCGACTCTTAGCGATCCCATGGACTGCAGCCCACCAGGCTCCTCCATCCATGGGATTTTCTAGGCAAGAATACAGGAGTGGCTTGCCATTCCAGTTAGCACACCTTAAATAAAGGCCAGTTTCCCTGGTGGCTCAGATGATAAAGAATCCGCCTGCAATGCAGGAGACCTGGGTTTGATCCCTGGGTAAGGAAGATCCCCTGGAGAAGGAAGGAAATGGCAACCCACTCTAGTATTCTTGCCTGGAGAATTCCATGGACAGAGGGGCCTGGCGGGCTAAAGTGCATGGAGTCCTGAAGGGTCAGACATGATTGAGTGACTAACACTTCACTTTCTTTTGATTCAGTCCAGGTGCTTTGTATGCAGATGACGAAAGGGCCTTGTTCCTTGGGGGCAGGGGTGCGGGTGGGAGGGCGAGCCCCTCTAAAGGGCCAACAGGAGGATCAACAGTGAGCAAGGACTTCATCCCTGGCGAGGATGGATACTGCGGGTCCCTTGGCCTTGGTTACTTTTGTCTGCTGCCGGGTCCACCATGCTGTCTCCTTGAGCTTCGGTGGAGGAATGGGCAGGGACTTGTGCCCACAGGACAGAGGTCAAGGCAGGAGGGGGAGCGCATGAAAATGGCAGCAGGTGACAATTGCCATTGGTGTCACTGCTCAATGCACGTTCCTTTACGCAGAGAAGACACTAAGGGAAGACACAGATCAGATCAGATCAGTCGCTCAGTCGTGTCCGACTCTTTGCAACCCCATGAATCGCAGCACGCCAGGCCTCCCTGTCCATCACCAACTCCCGGAGTTCACTCAGACTCACGTCCATTGACGGTGATGCCATCCAGCCATCTCATCCTCTGTCGTCCCCTTCTCCTCTTGCCCCTAATCCCTCCCAGCATCAGAGTCTTCTCCAATGAGTCAGCTCTTCGCATGAGGTGGCCAAAATACTGGAATTACAGCTTCAGCATCATTCTCTCCAAATAAATCCCAGGGCTGGTCTCCTTCAGAATGGACTGGTTGGATCTCCTTGCAGTCCAAGGGACTCTCAAGAGTCTTATCCAACACCACAGTTCAAAAGCATCAATTCTTCGGCGCTCAGCCTTCTTCACAGTCCAGCTCTCACATCCATACATGACCACAGGAAAGACCATAGCCTTGACTAGACGGACCTTTGTTGGCAAAGTAATGTCTCTGCTTTTGAATATGCTATCCAGGCTGGTCATAACTGTCCTTCCAAGGAGTAAGCGTCTTTTAATTGCATGGCTGCAGTCACCATCTGTAGTGATTTTGGAGCCCAGAAAAAGAAAGTCTGACACTGTTTCCACTGTTTCCCCCATCTATTTCCCATAAAGGGATGGGACCGGATGCCATGATCTTCATTTTCTGAATGTTGAGCTTTAAGCCAACTTTTTCACTCTCCTCTTTCACTTTCATCAAGAGGCTTTTGAGTTCCTCTTCGCTTTCTGCCATAAGGGTGGTGTCATCTGCATACCTGAGGTTATTGATATTTCTCCCGGCAATCTTGATTCCAGCTTGTGTTTCTTCCAGTCCAGCATTTCTCATGATGTACTCTGCATATAAGTTAAATAAACAGGGTGACAATATACAGCCTTGACGTACTCCTTTTCCTATTTGGAACCAGTCTGTTGTTCCATGTCCAGTTCTAACTGTTGTTTTCTGACCTGCATACAAATTTCTCAAGAGGCAGATCAGGTGGTCTGGTATTCCCATCTCTTTCAGAATTTTCCACAGTTTGTTGTGATCCACACAATCAAAGGCTTTGGCATCGTCAATAAAGCAGAAATAGATGTTTTTCTGGAACTCTCTTGCTTTTTCCATGATCCAGCAGATGTTGGCAATTTGATCCTCTGGTTCCTCTGCCGTTTCTAAAACCAGCTTGAATATCAGGAAGTTCACGGTTCACATATTGCTGAAGCCTGGCTTGGAGAATTTTGAGCATTACTTTACTAGCATGTGAGATGAGTGCAATTGTGCGGTAGTTTGAACATTCTTTGGCATTGCCTTTCTTTGGGATTGGAATGAAAACTGACATTTTCCAGCACTGTGGCCACTGCTGAGTTTTCCAAATTTGCTGGCATATTGAGTGCAACACTTTCACAGCATCATCTTTCAGGATTTGGAATAGCTCAACTGGAATTCCATCACCTCCACTAGCTTTGTTGGTAGTGATGCCTTCTAAGGCCTACTTGACTTCACAGCATATGGCAAAAACTATTTATTAAATATTAGGAAGGCAGATGGAAGGCAGAAGAATCTGCCTGCAATGCAGGGGACCCAGGTTCAATCCCTGGGTCAGGAAGATCCCCTGGAGAAGGGCATGGCTACCCATTCCAGAATTCTTGCCTGGGAAATCCTATGGACAGAGGAGCCTGGCAGGCTACAGTCCATGGAGTCACAAAGATTCGGACACGACTGAGCGACTCAGCACAGCATCCAGCCTGCAGTCGTTTTCCTTGTGTTCAAGTATGACTTCAGAGGAGAGGGTGGGGAGCCAGAGGTAAGCGAAATGGATACAGAGATTGGACACCTTTGGAGGAGGGTTCGGTGCTGGCCAGCTGCCTGGCGAGGGTGTCTCATGGAATCGGATGTGCTTCTCTGGTGCCCAATCACAGGCTGGGGCTAACATGTGCCATCACCCCCCTCCCTGGGCACAGTTTGTGGCTTTAGTTTGTCTAGAAAGGCCTTTCAAGGCCATTAATAGTCTCAGAGTTTTCCTTAGTCTTTCAAAATGCCCTCGTTATCTGTCCCAGGTTTATCCATAGAGAATTCGGAGGAATATTCTACCTTCCAGCTGAGTAGTTTACAACCGTGAGTTATTTACAAAGTAGTTTCCTCTCCTTCTGGGGCGTCTGGCACCCTGCTCCAGATCTTGGATGCAGAGGCCCATCAGCACAAATTCACAGGGTGCTGGGAGGACCCGACCTCTCTCTGCCTGCATTGTCCGAAGACCCGGCTCGCTGCCCAAGGGGCTGAGGGATGGCCACCCCAGGTTGGACTGTCAGATGGTGGGACCCTCAGGAAGGGCTGGGGGCGAGGTCAGGTGAGCCTGGCTCCAGGGGCCTTCTCTGGGGAGGCAGCTTCCAGCTCTTTTGGCGGCAGTTTCTTTTCGGCGCAGACAAAAGTGCTTCCCAACAGCCGGGTGTTTGCTAATGTCGGTGACCTTTCCAAAGACTCTCGCCAGATCTGGGGCTGAGTAGGTGAGAAGGCAGAGCCATTTGTGTGCTGAATGTCACTGGGACGAGCCCGAGGCATGCTCTTGCGTCAAAGAACAAGGGACAGCAGGTGAGCGCCTGCAGGTCCCTGGTGTCTTCTCTCTGCGTCTCATTCTCCTAGGAAGAGAGGAGCTCAAGATGTCCATATCTATGCCTGTATATAGATAGACATAGATAACACAGGCATAGACATGGATACAGGTATAGATAATAGATGTAGATTCATCGTTGCAGAGTCAGGAGAAACAAAGTAAGATTTCTTTTCCATTTGGAGTTTCTTAAGCCTGTCTTATAATGGCAGTGTTTCTGGAATTGGTCTTGCTGTTTCTTGCTCTTGAGCCTGCAGACCCTGTAACAGGAAGTGGGTCTCTTTAGCATTCACAAGTTCCTGGCCAGGCACCCCAAGGCGCTGAACATGAGCAAGATGTGAAATTCTCAAAATAAATCAATACACTCTGAGAGCTGGGCCTGGAGGCAGCATTTACACACAGCAGGGTGTGCCCCACCTGCCCCAGTAAGGCGTGCTAAACCTGCTCCCCTCTGGGACTAAAGGCAGGGGAACAGCCACACCCCTTTCCAGATGGCTTTCCCCTGACCACACCGAGTAAGACAAGGCTTTCTTTTTTTCCACTTTTAAAAGTCTTTATTACCCAAGTAAGACAGTAGGTGTTGCGAGAGACATCAGAGGGCAAACACACAAACCATAATCACAGAAAACTAGTCAATCTAATCACACGGACCGCAGCCTTGGCCATTTAGTCAAGGCTATGGTTTTTCCAGTGGTCACGTATGGATGTGAGAGCTGGACTGTGAAGAAAGCTGAGTGCCAAAGAATTGATGCTTTTGAACTGTAGTGTTGGAGAAGACTCTTCAGAGTCCCTTGGACTGCAAGGAGATCCAACCTGTCCATTCTGAAGATCAGTTCTGGGTGTTCTTTGGAAGGACTGATGCTAAAGCTGAAACTCCAATACTTTGGCCACCTCATGCGAAGAGTTGACTCACTGGAAAAGACTCTGATGCTGGGAGGGATTGGGGGCAGGAGGAGAAGGGGATGACAGAGGATGAGATGGCTGGATGGCATCACTGACTCAATGCACATGAGTTTGGGTGAACTCCGGGAGTTGGTGATGGACAGGGAGGCCTGGCATGCTGTGACTCATGGGGTCACAAAGAGTCGGACAGGACTGAGCGACTGAACTGAACTGAAAATCTTTACTGAATTTGTTACAGTATTGTTTTTGTTTTATGTTTTGGGTTTTTGGCCAAAAAACCAAAACCCTGAGACCACAGGGACCTCAGCTCCCTGCTCAGGGCTGGAACCCGCATGCCCTGCATTGGAAGGCAAAGCCTTAACCCCTGGACCACCAGGGAAGACCCCACTTTTCTTTCTTGACACCCTCTTCCTAGGGACTCAAAGCCTCCTGGCTTTGCTTCATCTGGTTTCATGTGGTTTATCAAAGGCATCAGCCCTGGGATTTCAGAATAAGATCAGCCACCAGCAGCATCCTTGGGCCTCAGGGGCAGCCCTGGTCCCTTCTGCTGCCCTCTGTGTGTGCAGAGCTTGACACGGACGCACAGCACTTTGGGAATCACAATCTCTGACCGGGCATTCAGCAGACAGGAGGAGAGCCCAGATCTGCAGAGGCTAACTCAGGAGCTTGGCTGAACCGTCCGGCCGGCACCACCAAGTGGGTCAACCATCCATGGCTTCCCCTCCTATGGGTGGGACCCATTTGTTCCGTGACTGCTGTGATGATGGCCCCGTTTCTCAGACCAGGCCCTGCACAGGCTGAGAGAGATGGAATACCTGGCCTGGGGATGTTGGGCCCAGGCTGGGGGTCCCTGGGGCTCTGGGGAGGCAGCCATGGACAGGCAGAGCAGATTCTCAATTCTCTGGGGTTCACACCCACACAGGAGCTTCCTGTTGGTCCCACAACCACAAGTTCTAGGCTCTCTCCTCCTGTCTCTGTTCCTGTCACCACTGAGGCACTGGGCTAATAGGATGGCCGTGGTGACATTGACAGGCCAGGGGGTGTCTATCTCCCTGACCCGTGTTCTGAGGACAGTTGTCATAAGGAAACTGGAGGTGGGGCCGCAGAGGGGCGAGGTGAGCAGCAGTGAGTCAGCAAAGGCCTGGATAGAGGAATCGCATTTACTGGGGTCTTGTTAAGAAAAGCCACATCAATGGACCTCCCTGATGGCCCAGTGATTAAGAATCGGCCTTCCAGTGCAGAGGATGTGGGTTCACTCCCTGGTCAGGGGACTAAATCCCACAATACCATGGGGCAGCTAAGCCCACACCCCACAACTACAGAAGGGTGAGCACCAGCAAGCAAAACCTCAGTTCAGTCGCTCCATCATGTCTGACTCGTTGTGACCCCACAGACTGCAGCACGCTAGGCTTCCCTGTCCATCACCCACTCCCAGAGCTTGCTCAAACTCATGTCTATCTAGTTGGTGATGCCATCCAACCATCTCATCCTCTGTCGTCCCCTTCTCCTCCCACCTTCAATCTTTCCCAACATCAGGGTCTTTTCCAATGACTCAGTTCTTCCCATCAGGTGGCCAAAGGATTGGAGTTTCAGCTTCAGCATCAGTCCTTCCAATGAATATTCAGGACTGATTTCCTTTAGGATTGACTAGTTGGATCTCCTTGCAGTCCAAGGGACTCTCAAGAGTCTTCTCCAACACCACAGTACAAAAGCATCAGTTCTTTGGTGCTCAGCTTTCTTTATAGTCCAACTCTCACATCTATACGTGACTCCTGGAAAAACCATAGCTTTGACTAGACAGACCTTTGTTGGTAAAGTAATGTCTCTGCGTTTGAGTATGCCGTCTAGATTTGTCATAACTTTTCTTCCAAGAAGCAAGCATCTTTCAATTGCATGGCTGCAGTCACCATCTGCAGTGATTTTGGAGCCCCCAAAAGTAAAGTCTGTCACTGTTTCCATTGTTTCCCCATCTATTTGCCATGAAGTGATGAAACCGGATGCCATGATCTTAGTTTTCTTAATGTTGAGCTTTATGCCAACTTTTTCACTCTCCTCTTTCATCAAGAGGCCCTTTAGTTCTTCTTCACTTTCTGCCATAAGGGCGGTGTCATTTGCGTATCTGAGGTTATTGATATTTCTCACAGTAATCTTGATTCCAGCTTGTGCTTCATCCAGCCTGGCATTTCGCATGATGTACTCTTCATACAAGTTAAACAAGCAGGGTGACAATATACAGCCTTGACGTACTCCTTTCCCGATTTGGAAACAGTCTGTTGTTCCACGTCCAGTTCTAACTGTTGCTTAGACCTAGCACAGCCAAAATAAAGATTAAGAAAAAGAAAAGTCTCAAGACTCCTTGTGGGGGGTGGTCACTTGTCCTGGCAGCTTCTTGTATAAACCGCTTTCCTCAGGTGAAGGGAAAGGGCCTCCAGAAATGCCAGGGGCTCCACCATTTGACTGGAAGTGGCAGGCAGTCAGAGAGAGGAGTTCTGACTTCTCCACGCAGTGTCCCCATATGGGACACATGGGGAAACGGACCAGGAGCCCAGAGTGGGACCAGGCATCAGTCTTCTGCATGGGCCACATGGAGCCCCCCAATTCCATCCAAGAGATGTTGGACTTCTAAGGGCTGGTTCTCAGCACATTGTCTCTGGGCCATGCGCTGGACTCAAACATGGTTTACTGGCCTGTGTTAGTCTTCACTCATTCCTCAAATCTATGAATTCTACTCTCTGCAAGCACCCATGCCAGGCTGGCGAGCATGGGTGAGCTCTGTGACAGACCAGTAGGGACAGTGGGAAGGGAAGGGCCAAGTCAGAGAAGAGAGGGTCCAGCATGCCAGGGCCAAGGGAGTCACCTTCCAGCGTCCACCCAGGCTTGTGAAGCACCTGCCAATGGCCTCACACTGTCTGGGGCTGTGAACACAGTGGGAGGAGAACAGATGAGATGCCTTCACCTGAGGGCCGACAGCCCCATCAGGAGGAGGACAAGAAAGAGAAGATGGTGCATACAATGCTTTCAGAAGACAGCCACTGGGAGGAGAGAAAGAAATCAGAGTGATGGAACAGAGTGCAACAGAGTACGGAAAGTGGCCGCACTCCAGGGGCTCCTTCTGTTTCCGTCTTTAGAGAAGACAGAGGGTGTGGACACAAGAGTGGGAGGACAGAGGACCAGCTGAGGGGGCAGGAGATGGCAGAGGAGATCTGGACCAGCTCCAAGATGGAAAAGTGAAACAGCGGACATGCTGGCATCATCAAAGGTCCATTCAGAAATGATCGCCCAAACAGTTGTGTGGTTTTTCTCTGAAACTGCTTGGATGATAATGGGTGTGGCATAAGTGGGTATCTGGGCTTAACTGGGGTTAGGCATTGCCAGGCAGGGATGATGAGGAGGAAAAGGGTAAGGATGAGGGGGAAAGAGTTTGGGACGATGCCTAGCAGTGGGTCCAGTCCAGAGTGTGGCTTCCAAGCTCTGGAGGAGAGAGTGAGGATAGGAAGGAAGCAGGTGGGTGGGGCAGGGGAGAGGGGGGAATCCCCGCTGACAAGTTCTGATGGCTCTGAGAGGTTAAGCAGTTTGCTCATTCTGGACCTTGAGGGAGAAGTAAAGGATCCCCCATTCCAGGAGCAGGTTCCCAGGATGAGCTAAGGACAGAATGGCCAGGGCCCTGGCTCTCCTATGGCCTCTAGAAGGATCCTGGTCAGTTTCAGCAGCATCAAGTGGGAACAAGAAAATGCTCTGAGTGCAGACTGGCCTCTTCTTTTTCCTTTTTCTTCTTTTTTTTCCAACTGGTCTTTTCTAATAAAGCCATTTGTTTTTTATAAATATAAAAAACTCAGTAAAAATTTAGGAAACATAGAAGTACGTGAAGATGTCAAAAAGTACCAGCAGTGCTGCTGACAGTTTGAAGTTTTTCCAGTCTTTTCATAAAAATAGTGTCAAGCTCTTTTTGTAGGTGATGTACACCCTGCCCATTTCCCCAGCCCTGTCTAGGAAGCGACTTGCCGAGTCGTTAGACCACCAACAGAATCATGCCTGGAATCCCATGATGGAGGAGGCTGGGCCACTCCCTGCCTAACCCCTCCTTGTCCTCCTGTCCAAGGCCGACCTCTTGGTCATGCCTGACCAGCCTTCTCTCTCACATTCTCCGGGAGACTTGCTTGGAGATGCCATGGCTGTCAGAGAGGCATGCAGGGTCCAGACTGGATACCTAGCCCAGACTGCTCAGGACGGAACAGCCCCGGGGAGGTGGGTGGTCCCAGGAGGCCAGGAACAGACTCTCAGAAACCAAGGGGCTCTGGATGAGCCAGGGGACCCTCAGTCTTGGGCCACTGCAACCGGGCTCAGGGGCCATGGAGAATCAAGAGGCCTCCTCCCCCAGTTGCCAAGGTGAAATGGAAGTTCTGATTGCCCAGGGGGACACACGGCTTCCTCCAGGGCTCCATTTCGGGCTTTTTCAGCTTCTTTCTTTCTGGCCTGGTTTCCGTAGATATTGGTATTGTTGTGTGGTTTGTTTAAAAAGAGAACACATGGACTGACGTCATGAAGAGGCAAAGACGTCATTGGCGCCAACTAAAAATGATCATAAACTCGTCCCCAGACTGAGTGCCCATAATGACACCTGACAGGTTACAGCGTGACATCCAGTGAATGAGCTGATCAGGGGCAGAGGACATGGACAGGGTGGGATGCAGTCCCATGGAATTTGCTCACACTCCTTGGTTCTTGCTAAACCAGAAAACAGGTTTGGTGGGAAAAAAGCACTATTTGAATGTATGACACAGGTCAGTCTCAAGCTCCTCAGAACAGGCGAGAGTTTTAAATCAGGCAGCAGGAAGGTCCAACCAGCCTTGCCTCAGGCCCAGAAATCTCTGGGTCACCCCAAGGCCTCGAAGAAAGTTTCCAGAACCTTCTTCTCACAGATAAACCACAGACCAGAAATCAGCAAGTGCAGTTTCGAGAGCTGGGAACTGGCACTGGAACCACCAAAGTCTCAGATCCCCAAACCAGCTGGGTTTGCTTCCGTTTTCTCAGAACAAGTATACAGGTACATGAGGATGCCGCACGCCGCCTCTGGTTACCCTCGGCGCCATCTGACAGAGGACATAAGATGCTCTGCGATGATGTGATGTGTGGGGGTCATGTAGAACCCTAAAAAACAGAGGAAGGGCTAGAGGCCTGGGTATTGCCAGCCCAACTCAGCACTGTCTCTGCCCAGAGGGATTCCCAGGCACTCTCAGGGCAAGCCTGCCTCTGCCTGGGCCCACAGATACATGCAGAGCTTGGGCTGACTCCGTAAAACAGGCTGAAGGATAACCTCTTCCCTTGTTGCCCATGGCAACATGCACAGCTCACTCCAGGACCAGTCAGCATCACAGCATCAGGGCAGTGGGGGATCTGGGCTCTGTCAGCTCTGATGATTTTATATCTTATTTTTTCTATTTACATAAAGGGAATGTCTTTATGTCATTTTATTTAAAGACATTATTTTTAACATTCAATATTCCATTATGTCTAATTTCACATTTCCATTTATTTAATATTTCACCTATTTTCAGATGTATTGTTTATACACATTATTATAAACATAAACCCTGAATATTCATTGGAAGGACTGTTTCTGAAGGTGAAGCTCCAGTACTCTGGCCACCTGATGAGAAGAGCCAACTCACTGGAAAAGACCCTGCTGCCAGGAAAGATTGAAGGGAGGAGAAGAAGGGAATGACAGAAGATGAGATGGTTGGAGGGCATCACCAACTCAATGGACATGAGTTTGAGCAAACTCTGGGAGATGGTGAAGGACAGAGAAGCCTGGCGTGCTATAGTTCTTGGGGTCAAAAAGAGTTAGACACAACTTAGCAACTGAATAACATCAAATAGCATTATTATGAGCATGTTTTCCAAATCTCTTGATTTTTATGTGAAATGTTTTCTTAAGGTAAAGCCTTCAAAATGGAATTAACAAATTAAAGAAGATAAATCCTCTGTAACACTTGAGTGGGACTTAGTAGGAGGCTCAGTGGTGAAAAATCTGCCTCCCGATGCAGGAGATGCAGGTTCAATCTGTGGGTCGGGAGGATCCCCTGGAGAAGGGAATGGCAACCCACTGCAGTATTCTTGCCTGAAGAATCCCGTGGGCAGCGGAACCTGGCAGGATACAGTCTATGGGGTTGCAAAACAACAATAAGCCTTGGGTCAGTTCAGTTCAGTCGTTCAATTGTGTCCAACTCTTTGCAACCCCGTGGACTGCTGCACGCCAAGCTTCCCTATCTACCACCAACTCCCAGAGCCTGCTCAAACTCATGTCCATCTAGTCGGTGATGCCATCCAACCATCTCATCTTCTGTCGTCCCCTTCTCCTCCCACCTTCAATCTTTCCCAACATCAGGGTCTTTTCCATTGAGTCAGTTCTTCACATCAGGTGGCCAAAGGATTGGAGTTTCAGCTTCAGCATCAGTCCTTCCAATGAATATTCAGGACTGATTTCCTTTAGGATTGACTGGTTTGATCTCCTTGCAGCCCAAGGGACTCTCAAGAGTCTTCTCCAACACCATAGTTCAAAAGCATCCATTCTTCGGGGCTCAGCTTTCTTTATGGTCCAACTCTCACACCCATACATGACTACTGGAAAAACCATAGCTTTGACTAGACAGACCTTTGTTGGTAAAGTAATGTCTCTGCTTTTTAGTATGCTGTCTAGGTTTGTCGTAGCTTTTCTTCTAAGGAGCAAGCATCTTTTAATTTGATGGCTGCAGTCACCATCTGCAATGATTTTGGAGCCCAAGAAAATAAAGTCTTTCACTGTTTCCATTGTTTCCCCATCTATTTCCCATGAAATGATGGGACCAGATGCCATGATCTTTGTTTTTTGAATGTTGAGTTTTAAGTCAACTTTTTCACTGTCCTCTTTCACTTTCATCAAGAGGCTTTTTAGTTCCTCTTCACTTTCTGCCATAAGGGCAGTGTCATCTGCTTATCTGAGGTTATTGATATTTCTCTTGGCAATCTTGATTCTAGCTTGTGCTTCTTTCAGCCCAGCGTTTCTCATGATGTACTCTGCATATAAGTTAAATAAGCAGGGTGACAATATATATCCTTGACATACTCCTTTCCCAATTTGGAACCAGTCTATTGTTCCATGTCCAGTTCTAACTTGCTTCTTGACCTGTATACGGGTTTCTCAGGAGGCAGGTAAGGTAAGACTTGGGTACATAAGCCTTGGGTACATATTGCCAAACCGCTAGGATACTCCTGACTTTAATACCTTTCCCAACATTTAAGAATTTTCATTTATAAATGTACACATTGCAAATCAAGTTTTACTTCAATTAAATAACTGAATAAATAAAAATTCAAATAATTTTTAAAAGATCAGATAAATCAAAGCATGAACAATAAATGTTAAGATAACCTGTGTAAAAAAGAAAAAAGCAAGTTGCTCATTGCAAAAGGGGACATAGTACGTGTCTTAGTTTCCTGGGGCTGCTAATATTAAGTACCACAAATGATGTGGTTTCAATTCATTCTCCCGCAGTGTCTTCTGAAGGCCAGAAGGCTGAGAGCAAGGTATGGGCAGGGCGGCTCCCTCCTAGGCTCTCAGGAAGGCTCCTTCCCGCCCCTCCCAGATCCTATGGGCTCTCAGTAAAGCTTATCATCTCCCTAGCATGTTAACCATCACTCCATCCTTCTTCCTATGTGCCTCTTCTTCTTACAAGGACACAGATTGCATTAGGGGCCCACCCATTCCAGGATGACCTCATCTCGGCTAATTCAGGCTGCAACGACCCTGATTCCAAATAAGGTGATGTTCTTAGGTGCTGGGGATTAGGGCTTTTAGGGGGCATGCAACGCAAACCACGACAGTGCACCTCTGCTTTAATGAATGTGTAATCTTGAATGTCCTTATTCAGACTGCTTCTGTTTTCATGTTTATTGGCCTTTCAGATTTCTTCCACTTGTCAGATCTTCTGGTTTCTGTTTGTGGGTCTCGGCCAAGACTCCCTTGGTTGTGAATGACAGAAATGCAACTCAAAGTGCTGAAAGCTAAAAGTGGAAAGTTGATGGTTGACGTCACTGAAGGTTTCAGGGCTCATTAGGGCTCAGGCTGAGCTGGACTCCCATCCTCGTTCAGCGTTTCTCTGCTATACTCTGTCTGCACAACAGCATCTCAACTCTACCTCCCCCTTCCCTCCACCCGCTGTGGCTTTGTTCTCATGCAGTTCACCCCAGTTTGCAGCAGCAATGGCTAACATCTTACCAGCTTAACAATACATGGGAAAACTTAAAGTCAGGAGTATCCTAGCAACATGTACCCAAGGCTTGTTGCTGTTGTTCACTTGCTAAGTTGTGTCCAACTCTTTGTGGCCCCATGGACTGTAGCCCACCAGGCTCCTCTGTCCATGGAATTTTCCAGGCAAGAATACTAGAGTGGGTAGCCGTTCCCTTCTCCAGGGGATCTTCCCAACCCAGGGATCCAACCTGCATCTCCTGTATTGGTCGTGGATTCTTTAGCACTGAGACCCAAGGAAACCCTTCCCTGGCCAGGTATGTGTCAAGTTCCACTCCTGGATGTGAAGTAGAGGTCAGTCACCTCAAATCTCAGGGACTAAGGGTGGGAGCAGGCTGGTTTCTGGCAGCTGTGATCAGGTAGGATAAACACAGGACTCCTTTGGGTAGGCAATGTCAAACTATGTCCCCCAGGAGCGTGAATGCTTTTATTTACTCTGAGAACTCTACATAGTAAGGATATTAGTCCTTTACATCTCTCGTGGACATATTTTTCTTATAGGTTCTTTGTTGGTTTTTTTCCCTTGGAGGCCAAAGGCTGTCATTGGGCTGTGTTCCTGCTGTGGCACCCTTGTGATAGGGGATCGTCGTATAATAAAGTCACATCAGAGGGCATGGGATGGGCAGGCCACATTCTCTGGGTGTGATGAGGCCATTGAGCAAAAGAGAAAAGCCTGTGGCTAGTCAGGAAATGACCTGAGAGCTTATCTTCATAGCCCAGACGTCACAGGTGAAGTTAAGCACAGAGACCGTGGCAGCACCTAGCGAAACGGCAGCTGCACCCAGGAAGGTGACCGCGGCTGTGCAGTAACAAAGTCACCAGGGCCCTGCTGAGGGTGTGGGCTTCCAGCCTCAGAATGCGATAAGGAATACGACTTTGAACTTGTTCACTGGGATGGGGTTATGAACCGCAGGCAGCCAGACCCCGCCCCCCACCCCAGGCTGCACTGCCTGCCTAGGAGGAGCTCACAGGTGGGCCCTGGGCCAGGTGGGACCCCTCCCAACAAGAGAGGCGCCCTAGACCACAGCCCTGCTCCCCTTTCCCCGCCCCCTCCTTTCTCCTCCTCAAGGGGCAGGCCCTAAAGCCCTGGAGAACACTGAGGCTGCCTCTCCCCCTGCACCGTTGGGGGCCCAGGTCACCTCAGTATCTTTCAGCTCAAGGATGACAGCACCATGAGGTTCCTGATAAGAGAGGGCTGCATAGGTCTGGGGAGGACACCGCTGGTGGGAAGGAGCATGTGGGGGCCAAGCCTGCGGCAGGAGTGCGGAAGGGCTGTGGGAAGGTCACAGGAGCGCCTGTGTCCTCCTGCCGTCAGGAAGGCCTCTTTGGAGAGTGAGCTGGGCCCCCAGGGCCACTACTCAGGGCACAGGCAAGGCTCTGTGTACTGCAGAGAGCCGAGCCCATCCTGACTACAGCCCCATGCCCTGGGGGCTGACAGAGCAGCAAGAGGGGGCTGACTTGGAGAGGCCGTGGGGGTGGGGGATGACAGAGTATGAACAGTGGGGGGGGTGGGTCACAGTAAATGCATGTGAGCACCCCCCTGCAGACATGTAGACATTGTATTAGAGTTCTCAGGAGAAACAGAACTGATAGGTATGTAGAAGGATGGACAGATGAACAGACAGATCTACCACGAGGAATCCACTTCCACCTGCAGGCTGGGGACCCAGGAGAGCTGGCGGTGCCAGTCAGTCTGAGCGCGAGGGCTTGGGAACTGGAAGCCCTGATGTTCTGGGTCCCGCTCTGAGCCAGAGGCAGGAGGAAGTGGGGCATCCAGGCTCAGTGTGGGGCAAAGAGACTAGTCCCCTTTCTCTGTCTCCAGGGGGAAGCCTGGACCCTCCTGCTGCTGATGGCCTACTGACCCTCCATGCAGAGGCTGTGCCCACACACATACTGACCCCTCCTACTGCCCCTCCAGGCCTGCTTCCAGGAGGTCACCAATTTCTGGTGGGGTCCACACTGGACAGGGAGTGGGCAGCTCACCCCCACCATGTCCTGGGCCTGCACCCTGGGGAGGGAGGGGGCTGGGTGTCACAGAGCAGCAGTGTGGGGTCCTCATGTCTGGAAGCTGGGACCATCCCACCTTCCATTAATTCTACTGTATTTAGTACATGTGATTTAGTTTTCTTCCTTTATAGACTTTTCAAATAACCTCACAAACCAGAAAAATGCTCACAACCTTTCATGGGCGTTCTGGCCGAGACAGACTCAGCACCTCCCCCCAACACACACTCATGCTGTCTTGCTCACGCAAACCCCTTCACACACAGGTACACGCATGCACCTCTCCTGCATGCCCCACCTAGCCTCCGCCCAGGCCTCACGCCCCACTTCCCCTGCCAGCCACCTCCTGGCCCGGAGGACAGACATGTTGCCAGTGCACACGCAGCTGAACCCCGTGTAAACATGCCTGTTGCAATTCATGGGGGAGGCTTCCTGTCTGGCCTGCTGGACGTGCTTCCTGCCAGGAAGGCCGTGGACACGAGGCCCATCAGGGCAAGGTCAGCCAGCGTACAGCCATCAGCTGGCTGGCTTAGCTTGCTCAGTCCCCTGGCTGCAGAAAGGGGTCTGGGCCTGGCCCCTTGAAGGATAGGGTCTTGGCCTTGCTGGTCCAAAAGGGCCCTTAGGGAGAACAGCAGGCAGGCCCAGGCCCAGACATGGACACAAGTGCCTGGGAGGGAGACAGTAGGTGATCTCAGCAGGCAGACCAGACCAAGGGGGCAGGTCTGAGGGGCCCAGGCTGGAGGTAGGAGGAGGAATGGGGTCTGAAGAGCCAGTAGGAAGACAGTCAGGGGAGAAGGGGTGGCCAGAAGGGCCTCCCCCACGGAGCCCCAACCTGACTGACACCCTGGACCAACTGGACCAACTGGGTGTCTGAGGCGCAAATGGTGACTATAGAGCAGATGCGCCTTCTTTTAAACTGACCCTAAAATCAGGGGATGGCCGAGCAGCCACCATATGTGTACCTGCATTTTTCTTGTGTAGAGGACCACACGGGAGCCAGTGACTCAGAGGATGGTCCAGGAGAGGATGTGGAGTGAGGGGGAGGGTGTAGGGGCAGGCAGACAACCAGCATCCCAGAAGGCAACAGGACAGGGTTGCACCCCCTGCCCCAGATGCCTCTGTACACGGCAGTTACTTAGGCTGAAGGCCAGGTGGGCCCCAGCCCCTTGGTCCTTTGTCCAGGCTCCAGCCAATGACCACCTATACTTAAAACGCGCTGCACCCCACACCCCACTCGGTCTGACACTGCTCAGCCTCCTGGGAGCTGCGGCGGCTGCTTCTCCCAGGGCCGCGCACTTTGTGCTCATTTCACACAGGGATTGGCCTGTCTTCGACCTTGTCCCAGGTCTCGAGTTGCTCACCACACCCTCTGGGATGCCAGCCTTGAACCTGAGTCAGGAGAACAAGTCCCTGGCTCCAGGGTGACGACTTGGCGGAGGGGTGGCGGACCAGGGCTCCCCTACGAAGGCTTCGGGGCCGCGCCCTTCCGCCCCTGCCGGAGGGCGTTCTCAGGGCGTGGACAAGCTCCTCTGAAACCCCAAGAGCAAAGTCCCACCAACAGGGCTGGAGTTGGTGGGTAAACACTGGTGTCCTCGCCCAGAGGCGTGCCAGATGCCCAGAGGCCACCACTCAGCATTGCCTCCCCACTCCCCGCCCCCACCCCCTCATTGGCCTTCGCATAAACAACGTTCACCCAAATCCTTGACCCAGGTCTGCCTTTGGGGGACTTGAGTTTGGACCAAGGTGAGGCCCCGAGGCAGCTCAGGGGCGCTGGGCGAGTGAGCTGGCTCGCGGGGTGTAGGCTGGTTCTCCGCTTGGTTGGCTCAGCCGGAGAGGAAACAGCAAGGAGAGCTTACGCAGAGCCGGCCGGTGGGGGCGGGGGAGCTGAGGCACCGGGAGCCCTTTATCCACAGACGCAGCACTGCGTCACAGCAGAGCCTCCTGACGCCCTGGGACCTCACCCTGCGCTCGCTCCTTTCCTTTCTTGGATGCGAGCCTAAGACTCCCTCCGTATTCAGATGAGGTTGGAAATAACCTCAGCTGCAAGTAATGGCTGATTTAATCAGGGGAGAGCAGTGGAACCTGTTAGAACGCTCGGAGTAAAGATTGCTCACCTGCAGGTCAGAGTGGCTCTTGACCTTGTGCATGCTCCATCAAGGGCGTCTCTGCCCCTGGGTGCCCTGCCTGAGACTCTGCTGGGTGAGCAGAGCCCATTGGGAAAATCCCATCAGAGTGACCATCGGAGGCTTCCCAGAGACCCACCTTCAGGAGCTAACGTCTTTAGAACCCAAATTGAAGTAAGATGCAAGTTACTGAGGAATTCTTATGTTTGCGTAGCGGTTTCCAAAAGGATTCTTAACCCACGGGATGTTAATGGTGTTTGTGACTGCAGCATGAGCGAGCCCAAACGGCCTGCTGTGGTCCTCGACTAATAACGGGGGTGGCATGTCACCTCCCACCTCAGCAGAGTGCTGGGGGGACCATGTTCAAGGAAAGACATTGTTGTGACCGTACCAGGTGTGTCAGAGTCCTGGGGCCACCAGAACAAGCACTGCAGGCCAGCAGAAATTTATCATCTCACAATCTTAGGGACAGAAGCCCAGAAGCCCAGCTCAGGGCTGGTCCCTCCCCAGGCTGGGACTTTGGAGAGCTCAGGACTGGAGAGGCCACGGCTATAAGGGGCCTGGGGACTCTGCGACAGACCAGGAAGCTGGGCTGTAAGGGAGGGGTGCTGCATGGGGCCACACCACCAGTCACAGGGGGTGCTAGCCCAGAGCCCAGTGGGACCGCCGTGGCAAAACCCTTGACAGCCAGCCCAAGGACAGCAATGTCCAGCAGGTCTTGTCTGAGTGTCTCTCTGATGCTGCCATCAGCATTTCAGCTCTAGAGCAGGTTTCAGAGAAGAGTGGCCCCCCACCATCGCCATGCCCTCTGACGAAGGGTTTCTGGTTGATGTACAGCGAAGCCTGGAAGCTGTCGGTGGCGTGTGGGTGGATGCCGCTCCTCCCACTGTCCCCACGTGGCTGCCTTCCACGCATGTCTATGTCTTAATCTTCCCTCTCCAAAGGACACCTGTCAGTTTGGATGAGGGTCACTCAATGACTTCAGATCAGATCAGATCAGATCAGTCGCTCAGTCGTGTCCGACTCTTTGCGACCCCATAAATCGCAGCACACCAGACCTCCCTGTCCATCACCAACTCCCGGAGTTCACTCAGACTCATGTCCATCGAGTCAGTGATGCCATCCAGCAATCTCATCCTCTGTCGTCCCCTTCTCTTGCCCCCAATTCCTCCCAGCATCAGAGTCTTCTCCACTGAGTCAACTCTTCGCATGAGGTGGCCAAAGTACTAGAGTTTCAGCTTTAGCATCATTCCTTCCAAAGAAATCCCAGGGCTCATCTCCTTCAGAATGGACTGGTTGGATCTCCTTGCAGTCCAAGGGACTCTCAAGAGTCTTCTCCAACACCACAGTTCAAAAGCATCAATTCTTCGGTGCTCAGCCTTCTTCACAGTCCAACTCTCACATCCATACATGACCACAGGAAAAACCATAGCCTTGACTAGGCGAACCTTTGTTGGAAAAGTAATGTCTCTGCTTTTGAATATGCTATCCAGGCTGGTCATAACTTTCCTTCCAAAGAGTAAGCGTCTTTTAATTTCATGGCTGCAGTCACCATCTGTAGTGATTTTGGAGCCCAGAAAAATAAAGTCTGACACTGTTTCCACTGTTTCCCCCATCTATTTCCCATGAAGTGATGGGACCAGATGCCATGATCTTCGTTTTCTGAATGTTGAGCTTTAAGCCAACTTTTTCACTCTCCTCTTTCACTTTCATCAAGAGGCTTTTGAGTTCCTCTTCACTTTCTGCCATAAGGGTGGTATCATCTGCATATCTGAGGTTATTGATATTTCTCCTGGCAATCTTCATTGCAGCTTGTGTTTCTTCCAGTCCAGCGTTTCTCATGATGTACTCTGCATATAAGTTAAATAAACAGGGTGACAGTATACAGCCTTGACGTATTCTTTTTCCTATTTGGAAGCAGTCTGTTGTTCCATGTCCAGTTCTAACTGTTGCTTCCTGACCTGCATACAAATTTCTCAAGAGGCAGATCAGGTGGTCTGGTATTCCCATCTCTTTCAGAATTTTCCACAGTTTATTGTGATCCACATAGTCAAAGGCTTTGACATAGTCAAGAAAGCAGAAATAGATGTTTTTCTGGAGCTCTCTTGCTTTTTCCATGATCCAGCAGATGCTGGCAATTTGATCTCTGGTTCCTCTGCCTTTTCTAAAACCAGCTTGAATATCAGGAAGTTCTTGGTTCACATATTGCTGAAGCCTGGCTTGGAGAATTTTGAGCATTACTTTACTAGCATGTGAGATGAGTGCAATTGTGTGGTAGTTTGAGCATTCTTTGGCATTGCCTTTCTTTGGGATTCAGATGAAAACTGATCTTTTCCAGTCCTGTGGCCACTGCTGAGTTTTCCAAATTTGCTGGCATATTGAGTGCAACACTTTCACAGCATCATCTTTCAGGATTTGAAATAGCTCAACTGGAATTCCATCACCTCCACTAGCTTTGTTCGTAGTGATGCTTTCTAAGGCCCACTTGACTTCACATTCCAGGATGTCTGGCTCTAGGTCAGTGATCACACCATCATGATTATCTGGGCCGTGAAGATCTTTTTTGTACAGTTCTTCTGTGTATTCTTGCCACCTCTTCTTAATATCTTCTGCTTCTGTTAGGTCCATACCATTTCTGTCCTTTATCGAGCCCATCTTTGCATGAAATGTTCCTTTGGTATCTCTGATTTTCATGAAGAGATCCTAGTCTTTCCCATTCTGTTGTTTTCCTTTATTTCCTTGCATTGATGGCTGAAGAAGGCTTTCTTATCTCTTCTTGCTATTCTTTGGAACTCTGCATTCAGATGTTTCTATCTTTCTTTTCTCCTTGGCTTTTTGCTTCTCTTCTTTTCACAGCTATTTGTAAGGCCTCCTAAGACAGCCATTTTGCTTTTTTGCATTTCTTTTCCATAGGGATGGTCTTGGTCCCTGTCTCCTGTACAATGTCACAAACCTCAGTCCATAGTTCATCAGGCACTCTATCTATCAGATCTAGGCCCTTAAATCTATTTCTCACTTCCACTGTATAATCATAAGGGATTTGATTTAGGTCATACCTGAATGGTCTAGTGGTTTTCCCTACTTTCTTCAATTTAAGTCTGAATTTGGCATTAAGGAGTTCATGGTCTGAGCCACAGTCAGCTCCTGGTCTTGTTTTTGCTGACTGTACAGAGCTTCTCCATCTTTGGCTGCAAAGAATAATCAATCGGATTTCAGAGTTGACCATCTGGTGATGTCCATGTATAGAGTCTTCTCTTGTGTTATTGGAAGAGGGTGTTTGTTATGACTAGTGCATTTTCTTGGCAAAACTCTATTAGTCTTTGCCCTGCTTCATTCCATATTCCAAGGCCAAATTTGCCTGTTACTCCAGGTGTTTCTTGACTTCCTACTTTTGCATCCCAGTCCCCTATAATGAAAAGGACATCTTTTTTGGGTGTTAGTTCTAAAAGGTCTTGTAGGTCTTCATAGAACTGTTCAACTTCAGCTTCTTCAGCGTTACTAGTTGGGGCATAGACTTGGATTACTGTGACATTGAATGGTTTGCCTTGGAAACGAACAGAGATCATTCTGTCGTTTTTGAGATTGCATCCAAGTACTGCATTTCGGACTCTTTTGTTGACCATGATGGCCACTCCATTTCTTCTGAGGGATTCCTGCCTGCAGTAGTAGATATAATGGTCACCTGAGTTAAATTCACCGATTCCAGCCCATTTGAGTTTGCTGATTCCTAGAATGTCGACATTCACTCTGGCCATCTCTTGTTTGACCACTGACTTCACTGAACCTTAATCACCTCTTTAAAGGCTGTGTGTCCAAGTACAGCCTGTTCTGTGGAGCTGGGGAGCAGAGCCCCAACACACAAATTTGGGGGGACATGTTATTGAAAGGACTGATGCTAAAACTGAAGCTCCAATACTTTGGAAACCTGATGGGAAGAGCCAACTCATTGGAAAAGACCCTATTTCTGGGAAAGATTGAGGGCAGACGGAGAAGGCAGTGACAGAATGAAATGCATGGTTAGATAGCATCACCAACTCAATACACATGAATTTGAGGAAATTCTCAGTGAAGTTCAGTTCAGTCTCTCAGTTCAGTTCAGTCGCTCAGTCATATCTGACTCTTTGTGACTCCATGAACCACAGCATGCCAGGCCTCCCTGTCCATCACAAACTCCCAGAGTCCACCCAAACTCATGACCATCACGTCGGTGATGCCATCCAATCGTCTTATCCTCTGTTGTCCCCTTCTCCTCCTGCCCTCAATCTTTCCCAGCATCAGGGTCTTTTCAAATGAGTCAGCTCTTTGCATCAGGTGGCCAAAGGATTGGAATTTCAGCTTCAACATCATCCTTCCAATGAACACCCAGGACTAATGTCCTTTAGGATGGACTGGTTGGATCTCCTTGCAGTCCAAGGGACTCTCAAGAGTCTTCTCCAACACCACAGTTCAAAAGCATCAATTCTTCAGGGCTCAGCTTTCTTTATAGTCCAACTCTCACATCCATACATGTCCACTGGAAAAATCATAGCCTTGACTAGACGGACTTTTGTTGACAAAGTAATGTCTCTGGTTTTTAATATGCTGTCTAGGTTTAATTTCATGCCTTCAGTCACCATTTGCAGTGATTTTGGAGCCCCCCAAAATAAAGTCTGACACTGTTTCCACTGTTTCCCCATCTATTTCCCATGAAGTGATGGGACCAGATGCTATGATCTTAGTTTTCTGAACGTTGAGCTTTTAGCCAACTTTCTCACTCTCCTCTTTCACTTTCATCAAAAGGCTTTTTAGTTCCTCTTCACTTTCTGTCATAAGGGTGGTGTCATCTGCATATCTGAGGTTATTGATATTTCTCCTGGCAATCTTGATTCCAGCTTGTGCTTCCTCCAGCCCAGCGTCTCTCATAATGTACTCTGCATATAAGTTAAATGGGCAGCAGGGTGACAATATACAGCCTTGACGTACTCCTTTTCCTATTTGGAACCAGTCTGTTTTTCCATGTCCAGTTCTAACTGTTGCTTCCTGACCTGCATGCAGATTTCTCAAGAGGCAGGTCAGGTGGTCTGGTATTCCCATCTCTTTCAGAATTTTCCACAGTTTATTGTGATCCACACAGGTCAGATGGTCTGGTATTATCATCTTTTTTAGAATTTTCCACAGTTTGTAAAGTAGATGTTTTTATGGAACTCTCTTGCTTTTTTGATGATCCAGTGGATGTTGGCAATTTGATCTCTGGTTCCTCTGCCTTTTCTAAATCCAGCTTGAACATCTGGAAGTTCTCGGCTCAAGTAATGTTGAAGCCTAGCTTGGAGAATTTTCAGCATTACTTTGCTAGCATGTGAGATGAATGCAATCATGCAGTAGTTTGAACATTCTTTGGCATCGCCTTTCTTTGGGATTGGAATGAAAACTGACTTTTCCAGGCCTGTGGCCACTGCTGAGCTTTCCAAATTTGTTGGCATATTAAGTGCAGCACCTTCACAGCATCATCTTTTAGGGTTTGAAATAGCTCAACTGGAATTCCATCAGCTCCACTAGCTTTGTTCATAGTGATGCTTCCTAAGGCCCACTTGACTTCACATTCCAGGATGTCTGGCTCTAGGTGAGTGATCACACCACTGTGATTATCTGGGTCCTGAAGATCTTTTTGTACAGATCTTCTATGTATTATTGCCACCTCTTCTTAATATCTTCTGCTTCTGTTAGATCCATACCATTTCTGTCCTTTATTGTGCCCATCTTTGCATGAAATGTTCCCATAGTATTTCTAATTTTCTTGAAGCGATCTCTAGTCCTTCCCATTCTATTGTTTTCCTCTGTTTCTTTGCATTGATCACTGAGGAGGGATTTCTTATCTCTCCTTGCTATTCTTTGGAACTCTGCATTCAAATGAATATATCTTTCCTTTTCACCTTTGCCTATAGCTTCTCTTCTTTTCTCAGCTATTTGTAAGGCCTCCGCAGACAACCATTTTGCCTTTTTGCCTTTATTTTTCTTGGCGATAGTCTTGATCACTGCCTCCTGTACAATATCCCGAACCTCTGTCTATAGTTCTTCGGTCACTCTATCAGATCTAATCACTTGAATCTGTTTTTCGCTTCCACTGTATAATTATAAGGGATTTGATTTAGGTCATACCTGAATGGTCTAGTGGTTTTCCCTACTTTCTTAATTTAAGTCTGAATTTGGCAATAAGGAGTTCATGATCTGAGCCACAGTCAGCTCCACATCTTGTTTTTGCTGACTTCTCTATAGCGCTTCTCCACCTTCAGCTGCAAAGAATATGATCAATCTGATTTCAGTATTGACCATCTGGTAATGCCCATGTGTAGAGTCTTCTCTTGTGTTATTGGAAGAGGGTGTTTGCTATGACCAGTGGATTCTCTTGGCAAAACTCTGTTAGCCTTTGCCCTGGTTCATTTTGTACTCCACGGTCAAACTTGTCTGTTACTCCAGGTATCCCTTGACTTCCTACTTTTTGCATTCCAGTCCTGTATGATGAAAAGGACGTCTTTTTTGTATGTGTGTTAGTTCTATGTCTTATAGTTCTTCATAGAACTGTTCAGCTTCTTTGGCATTAATGGTTGGGGCATAGCCTTGGATTGCTGTGATATTGAAAGCTTTGCCTTGGAAATGAACAGAGATCATTCTGTTGCTTTTGAGATAGCACTCAAGTACTGCATTTCAGATTCTTTGGTTGACTATGAGGGCTACTCCTTTTCTTCTAAGGGATTCTTGCCCACAATAGTAGATGTAGTTGTCATCTGAATTAAATTCACCCATTCTGGTCCTGGAGAAGCAAATGGCAACCCACTCCAGTGTTCTTGCCTGGAGAATCCCAGGGATGGGGGAGCCTGGTGGGCTGCCATCTATGGGGTCACACAGAGTCGGACACGACTGAAGTGACTTAGCAGCAGCATTCTGGTCCATTTCAGTTCACTGATTCCTAAAACGTCCATGTTCACTCTTGCCATCTCCTGTGTCAGTTCAGTTCAGTCTCTCAGTCATGTCCGACTCTTTGCGCCCCCATGAACTGCAGCATGCCAGGCCTCCCTGTCCATCACCAACTCCCAGAATTTACCCAAACTCATGTCCATTGAGTCAGTGATGCCATCCAACCATCTCATCCTCTGTTGTCCCCTTCTCCTCCTGATCTCAATTTTTCCCAGCATCAGGGTCTTTTCAAATGAGTCAGCTCTTCACATCAGGTGGCCAGAGGATTGGAGTTTCAGCTTCAACATCAGTCCTTCCAATGAATACCCAGGACTAATGTCCTTTAGGATAGACTAGTTGGATCTTCTTGCAGTCCAAGGGACTCTCAAGAGTCTTCTCCAACACCACAGTTCAAAAAAATCAATTCTTCTGCACTCAGCTTTCTTTATAGTCCAAGTCTCATATCCATACGTGACTACTGGAAAAGCCATAGCCATGACTAGATGGACCTTTGTTGGTAAGGTAATGTCTCTGCTTTTCAATAAGCTATCTAGGTTGGTCATAACTTTCCTTCCAAGGAGCAAGTGTCTTTTAATTTCATGTCTGCAATCTCCTGTTTGACCACTTCCAATTTACCTCGATTCATGGACCTAACATTCCAGGTTCCTAAAAAATATTGTTCTGTACAGCATTGGACTTTACTTCCATCACCAGTCACATCCACAACTGGCTGTTGCTTTCACTCTGGCTCCATCTCTTCATTCTTTCTGGAGCTATTTCTCCACTCTTCTCCAGTAGCATATAGGGCAGGTGCCGACCTGGAGAGTTCATCTTTCAGTGTCATATCTTTCTGCATTTTCATACTGTTATTGGGGTTCTCAAGGCAAGAATACTGAAGTGGTTTGCCATACCCTTCTCCAGTGGACCACATTTTGTCAGAACTCTCCACCATGACTCATCCTTCTCAGGTGGCCCTACATGGCATGGCTCATAGTTTTATTGAGTTAGACAAGGCTGTGATCCAAGTGATCAGTTTAGTTTTTTGTAATTGTGATTTTCATTCTGTCTGTCCTCTGATGGATAAGGATAAGAGGCTTGTGGAAGCTTTCTGATGGGAGGGACTGGCTGTGGGGGAATCTGGGTCTTGTTCTCATAGGCAGGGCCATGCTCAGTAAATCTTTAATCGAATTTTCTGTTGAAGGGTGCGGCTGTGTTCCCATCCTGTAGTTTGGCCTGAAGCCAAACTATGTTAGGGTAATGGTGGTAATAGTGACCTCCTTCAAAAGGACTCAGGCCAGCACACCCCATGACTCCCAGGACTATTGTATTCAGTGCCCTTGACCTCACAGCAGGCCACTGTCGACCCACACCTCCACCTGGACACTCACAAGCAAACTTGGCTCAGTCTCTTGTGGTGTCACTGCTCCTTTCTTCTGGGTCCTGGTGGGCACAAGGTTTTGTTTGCACCCTGGAATGCACAAGCAGAAAGTCAAGAGATACTTGGAGTAACAGGAAAATTTGGCCTTGGAGTACGAAACAAAACAGGTCAAAGGCTAAAAGAATTTTGCAAAGAGAATCCACTGGTCATAGCGAATACTCTCTTCCAATAACACAAGAGAAGACTCTACACATGGACATCACCAGATGGTCAATACCGAAATCAGATTGATTATATTTTTTGCAGCTGAAGATGGAGAAGCTCTATGGAGAAGTCAGCAAAAACAAGACCGGGAGCTGACTGTGGCTCAGATCGTGAACTCCTTATTGCCAAATTCAGACTTAAGTTAAAAGTAAGGAAAATCACTAGACCATTCAAGTATGACCTATATCAAATCCCTTACAATTCTACAGTGGAAGTGACAGATTAAAGGGATTAGATCTGATAGAGTTCCTGAAGAACTATGGACAAGGTTCATAATATTGTACAGGATCATGTGATCAAAACCATCACCAAGAAAAATAAATGCAAAAAGGCAAAACGGTTGTCTGCGGAGGCCTTACAAATAGCTGAGAAAAGAAGAGAAGCCACAGGCAAGAGAGAAAAGGAAAGATATACCCATTTGAATGCAGAGTTCCAAAGAATAGCAAGGAGAGGTAAGAAAGCCTTCCTCAGTGGTCAATGCAAAGAAATAGAGGAAAACAATAAAATGGGAAAGCCTAGAGATCTCTTCAAGAAAATTAGAAATTCATGCAAAGATGGGCACAATAAAGGACAGAAATGGTATGGACCTAACAGAAACAGAAGATACTAAGAAGAGATGGCAAGAATACACAGAAGAACTATGAAAAAAAAGATCTCAATGACCCAGATAACCATGATGGTGTGATCACTCACCTAGAGCCAGACATCTTGGAATGTGAAGTCAAGTGGGCCTTAGCAAGCATCACTATCAACAAAGCTAGTGGAGGTGATGGAATTCCAGTTGAGCTATTTCAAATCCTAAAAGATGATGCTGTGAAGGTGCTGCACTCAATATGCCAGCACATTTGGAAAACTCAGCAGTGGCCACAGGACTGGAAAAGTCAATTTTCATTCCAATCCCAAAGAAAGGCAATGCCAAAGAATGCTCAACTACTGCATGATTGCACTCATCTCACACGCTAGCAAACTAATACTCAAAATTCTCCAAGCCAGGCCTTAGCAATATGTGAACTGTGAACTTCCAGATGTTCAAGCTGGATTTAGAAAGGGCAGAGGAACCAGAGATCAAATTGCCCATATCCATTGGATCATCGAAAAAGCAAGAGAGTTCCAGAAAAACAGCTGCATCATTGACTATGCTAACGCCTTTGACTGTGTGGATCATAACAAACTGTGGAAAATTCTTAAAAAGATGGGAATACCAGACCACCTGACCTGCCTCCTGAGAAATCTGTATGCAGGTCAGGAAGCAACAGTTAGAACTGGACATAGAACAACAAACTGTTTCCAAATCGGGAAAGGAGTTCGTCAAGGGTGCTGTACTGTCACCCTGCTTATTTAACTTCTATGCAGAGTACATCAAGAGAAATTCTGGGCTGGATGAAGCACAAGCTGGAATCAAGATTGCCATGAGAAATATCAGTAACCTCAGATATGCAGATGACACCATCTTTATGGCAGAAAACAAGGAAGAACTAAAGAGCCTCTTGATGAAAGTGAAAGAGGAAAGTGAAAAAGTTGGCTAAAAGCTCAACATTAAGAAAACTAAGATCATGTCATCTGGTTTCATCATTTCATGACAAATAGATGGGGAAACAATGGAAACAGTGACAGACTTATTTTGGGGGACTCCAAAATCACTGCAGATGGTGACTGCAGCCATGAAATTAAATGATGCTTGCTCCTTGGAAGAAAAGCTATGACTCACCTAGAAAGAAAATATAAGTGCCACCCCACTCTGCAAACCCATGGACTGTAGCCCGCCAGACTTGTCTCTCCACAGGATTCTCCAGGCCAGAATTCTGGAGTGGGTTGCCATTTCCTTCTCCAGGGGATCTTCCCAACCCAGGGATAGAACCCGGGTCTCCTGCATTGCAGGCAGATTCTTTACTGTCTGAGCCACCAGGGAAGCCCTATAACCAACCTAGACAGCATACTAAAAAAAGGAATGTCCATCTAGTCAAAGCTATGATTTTTCCAGTAGTCATGTATGGATGTGAGAGTGGGACTATAAGGAAAGCTGAGTGCCAAAGAATGGATGCTTTTGAACTGTGGTGTTGGAGAAGACTCTTGAGAGTCCCTTGGACTGCAAGGAAATCAAATCAGTCAATCCTAAAGGAAATCAGTCCTGAATATTCATTGGAAGGACTCATGCTGAAGCTGAAACTCCAATACTTTGGCCACCTGATGCATAGAACTGAGTCACTGGAAAAGACTCTGATGCTGGGAAGGGTTGAAGGTGGGAAGAGAAGGGGACAACAGAGGATGAGATGGTTGGATGGCATCACTGACTTGATGGTCATGAGTTTGAGCAAACTCTGGGAGTTGATGATGGACAGGGAAGCCTGATATGCTGCAGTCTGTGGGGTCGCTAAGAGTTGGATGCAACTGAGTGGCTGAACTGAACTACAAGATTCTGTTTCCCCAGTCTTGTGGAAGTTCTGTAATCAAATCCCACTGGCCTTCACAGTCAGATCCCCAGGGGTTCTCAGTCCCTTTGCTGGATCCCCAGGTCTGGGAATCTGTTGTGGGCCCTAGAACTTTTGCAACTGTATGAGAACTTCTTTGATTTAATTGTTGGCTGCTCAGAGCAAACTCTAGTTGATGGTGAAGGACAGGAAGGTCTGGCATGTTGCATTCATGGGATTGTAAAGAGTTGGGCACAACTCAGCGACTGAACACATCACACACATGTAGCCCACAACAGACAGGTAGGGAGGCTTCAACAGGGCAGTTGCAAAAATGGACTCTTTCATCAGCTTGAACGTATTGTGTCTTGTTTTAAGGGAAGGGAGAGACACAGCCTGGCTCCTTGGGGCCAAGGCTGCAGTGAAGGTCAGGGAAATGTCAGGGGTCAGTGCCCCCGGCCCCAGATCTAATCCATGTGGGGGGAGCACCCCCCCCCCGCCTCCTACCCCTAGCTGCAGGTCCATGCTCATAGTACTTGCAGAAGGGAGCATGGACCCTGTGCCCCAGGCCCCTCAGGCCTCCACAGGGGACAACTGGTCTCTCTCTGAAAGGCCTGCTCTGGTTCCCACAAAGCCGCATCCCTCCGCACAAATGGTGCTGACACAGGCCCTGCCTGGCCGTTCGCAGCCAGACGGAGCCAGTTCTCCAAATCAGAGACAAATATAGCCGCCACCTCTAACCACCCAGCAGTACCTGTTGGGGTGCCCCTTCATCCCCTTCTACTCAGACCCTCCCTCTCTGAAAAGGAAAACTCTAGTCAATGCCGGTTCCCGGGTCCCAAGAGTGTGGTGGGACCCGGTGTGGCTCCCTGACCCCTGGAGTGTGGTGGGACCCGGTGTGGCTCCCTGACCCCTGGAGTGTGGTAGGACCCGGCGTGGCTCCCTGACCCCTGGAGTGCAGTGGGGACCCGGCGTGGCTCCCTGACCCCTGGAGCGTGGTGGGACCCGGCGTGGCTCCCTGACCCCTGGAGTGTCGTGGGGACCCGGCGTGGCTCCCTGACCCCTGGAGTGTGGTGGGGACCCGGCGTGGCTCCCTGACCCCTGGAGTGTGGTGGGACCCGGCGTGGCTCCCTGACCCCTGGAATGTGGTGGGACCCGGCGTGGCTCCCTGACCCCTGGAGTGTGGTGGGGACCCGGCGTGGCTCCCTGACCCCTGGAGTGTGGTGGGACCCGGCGTGGCTCCCTGACCCCTGGAGTGTGGTGGGACCCGGCGTGGCTCCCTGACCCCTGGAGTGTCGTGGGGACCCGGCATGGCTCCCTGACCCCTGGAGTGTGGTGACCCGGCGTGGCTCCCTGACCCCTGGAGTGTGGTGGGACCCGGCGTGGCTCCCTGACCCCTGGAGCGTGGTGAGGACCCGGCGTGGCTCCCTGACCCCTGGAGCGTGGTGGGACCCGGCGTGGCTCCCTGACCCCTGGAGCGTGGTGGGGACCCGGCGTGGCTCCCTGACCCTTGGAGCGTGGTGGGACCCGGCGTGGCTCCCTGACCCCTGGAGCGTGGTGGGACCCGGCGTGGCTCCCTGATCCCTGTTGTGTGGTGGGACCCACCGTGGCTCCCTGACCCCTGGAGTGTGGTGGGACCCGGTGTGGCTCTCTGATCCCCCGGAGTATGGTGGGGATGCAGCATGGTTCTCGGGTCCTGGAGGCAGCTCCTGTCAGCCATGGGGCTTCCTCTACCTGTGTTCCCTCCGCAGCCTCACTATTGAGTGACAGGGAGGCGCCTGGGAGTGTCCACGCCCAGGCAAGCCCCCCTCGATTCACAGGCTCCATGTCAATTCCAAAAGATGTTCTTTCTGCTCTTGGAAAGTCTAAGGGATAAGTCGGTGGAAGACTGCGGGGGCTCAGGGCTGGGGTGGTCAGGCCTGGCAGGAGTCCGAGCAGGTACAGGGTGGCCCCCAGAGGCAGACCTGGGGGTCCCAGCATCCTCCAGACTGCAGCTTGCTCCCCAAAGCCGGGTCTGTCTGCATAGTGGTGAGGAGGAGCATCAGCTCTCATGTAGAGGGTCTCGGGCAGCACTGGGAGGACACACTTGCTGCCTATCCTAAAAGTTCTTTCCCAGCAGATCAGATCAGATCAGATCAGTCGCTCAGTCGTGTCCGACTCTTTGCGACCCCATGAATCACAGCACACCAGGCCTCCCTGTCCATCACCAACTCCCGGAGGTCACTCAGACTCATGTCCATCGAGACAGTGATGCCATCCAGCCATCTCATTCTCTGTCGTCCCCTTCTCCTCTTGCCCCCAATCCCTCCCAGCATCAGACTCTTCTCCAATGAGTCAACTCTTCGCATGAGGTGGCCAAAGTACTGGAGTTTCAGCTTTAGCATCATTCCTTCCAGAGAAATCCCAGGGCTGATCTCCTTCAGAATGGACTGGTTGGATCTCCTTGCAGTCCAGGGACTCTCAAGAGTCTTCTCCAACACCACAGTTCAAAAGCATCAGTTCTTCAGTGCTCAGCCTTCTTCACAGTCCAACTCTCACATCCATACATGACCACAGGAAAAACCATAGCCTTGACTAGACAGACTTTGTTGGCAAAGTAATGTCTCTGCTTTTGAATATGCTATCTAGGTTGGTCATAACTTTCCTTCCAAGGAGTAAGTGGCTTTTAATTTCATGGCTGCAGTCACCATCTGCAGTGATTTTGGAGCCCAGAAAAATAAAGTCTGACACTGTTTCCACTCTTTCCCCATCTATTTCCCATGAAGTGATGGGACCAGATGCCATGATCTTCGTTTTCTGAATGTTGAGCTTTAAGCCAACTTTTTCACTCTCCTCTTTCACCTTCATCAAGAGGCTTTTTAGTTCCTCTTCACTTTCTGCCATAAGGGTGGTGTCATCTGCATATCTGAGGTTATTGATATTTCTCCTGGCAATCTTGATTCCAACTTGTGCTTCTTCCAGCCCAGCGTTTCTCATGATGTACTCTGCATATAAGTTAAATAAACAGGGTGACATTATACAGCCTTGACGTACTCCTTTTCCTATTTGGAACCAGTCTGTTGTTCCATGTCCAGTTCTAACTGTTGCTTCCTGACCTGCATACAAATTTCTCAAGAGGCAGATCAGGTGGTCTGGTATTCCCATCTCTTTCAGAATTTCCACAGTTTATTGTGAATTCCCAGCAGAGTGAAGTGCAAACCCAGGAGTTTTCTGTAACTATGCGTTTCCCCATCAATCACCTAGCAGTCAGGGTTTAACCTCAGTCAGGTCCCTCCGACTTGCTGGAAGAAATTCAGTTGACTCTTTCTGGGCTGCTTCCTGCCACCAAGCCTGAAATACCACCAAGGCAAAATCAGGCCCGGGTTTGGCACAGAACACCCTGTCAGCACGGCCCTTCTGTGCCAGGATGCACAAGCCCAGGGCTGCCAGACCAGAAACCTGCCCTGGTTAGGAAGCAAGGCTTGGGGAGCAGGGTGTGGCCCAGGGAAGCTCAGGGGGCTTGGGGCAGTCCTGGCTCAAGGGCTGCCCCTCGTATGGCCTTGGGCTGCTCCTCTGCCTCTGTCCTGGGCAGCCCTGGTCTGGCCTCAATCCAGGCAGATGCCTGAGAGCTCTGCCTCCCTGCTCCACGAGCCCCAGACAGTTGGTGTTCACTGCTTACTCCCAGCTCTGGACCAAGCACTCCACCCAGTTTTCACCTTCACTCCACAAACCTGAGGGCTCTTGGTGTGACTTCTGTGCAGATGAGGAAACAGAGGCTCTGAGAGGCCTGGAAGTTGCCTGCAGCTGAGAAGGGGAGGTAAAGCCAGGATTCACACCCAGGGCAGAGTCTGACTGTGGCCCGCATCCCACTGATGGCTTCCAGGCATCACCGTCCATTCTTCAGAAACCCTCCGTCAGAGGGCACTGTTATGGCGGGGGGCCGTTCTTCTCTGAAACTCACTCCAGAGCTGAAATGCTGTTGGCAGCACCAGAGACAGACTCAGACAAGACCTGTTGGCTGTTGCTGCCATCAAGGGTTCTGCCCAGGCAGTCCCACTGGGCTCTGGGCTGGGCCCTCCAATGACTGGTAGTGTTGCCCTATACAGTCAGTCTCTCCCGCAGCTCAGCTTCCTCACCTGCTGTAGAGTCCCTGGGCCCCTTCCAGCCCTAGCCACTCCAGTCCTGAGCGCTCAGAAATCCCGGCCCTGCAAGCAGGAGCCAGAGAGGGGCTTGGTGGAGGATGTAGGGAGCTGACTGTCAGCCAGGAGGCCAGCGGGATCTATGGGGCAGAGCCCCAGTTTCTGCCCAGTGGAACCTGAGGCCCCCGAGGTGGGTTTCTCTGTGCCACTCGAGTCTCGGGCAGATTGGCCAGGAGGCTGACCCCTCCCATAACCTCCTGATCAAAGATGTACCGAGAACCCTAAGGGGAGCAGGACTGAGTAGATGGACTCTCGGTGCCATGCAGGGCCCTGGGGATAGGGGTAAAGAACTCCCGAGACAGAAAGGCTCAGTATCAGCAGGTCGCTTGGAAATGTAACGTGCCCAACCCCCCGAGCAAGTGGCCCTCCCATGACTCCTGTCAAGAAACAAAACTCAACCTAGAGAACTTGAAGATCTAATTGGCTTTATTCAGTGATGCTGGGTCCAAGGGCAGCATCCTGTCCATCTAGTAAACAGAAGGACTGTTCAAAGCGGAAGGTTTTTTTTTTTTTTTTTTTAATCAAGAATCTCTTTTATTGATTATCAGAAACATTACAAACATCTAGTATGAACAAATTGTAACATGATAGTGTTTAGTTTGAACAATTAATACATTTCAGATATAATATTATACATATTTCAATGCTATTCTCCCCAATCATCTCACCCTCTCCTGGTCCCAGAGTCCAAAAGTCTGGTCTATACATCAGTGTCTCTTTTGTTGTCTCGTAAATAGGGTTATTTTTTACCATCTTTCTAAATTCCATATATATGCGTTAGTATACTGTATTTGTGTTTTTGTTTCTGGCTTACTTCACTCTGTATAATAGGCTCCAGTTCCATCCACCTCCTTAGAACTGATTCAAATGTATTCTTTTTAATGGCTGAGTAATATTCCATTTTGTATATTTACCACAGCTTGCTTATCCATTCATCTGTGGATGGACAACTAGGTTGCTTCCACGTTCTGGCTATTGCAAACAGTGCTGCTATGAACATTGGGGTACAGGTGTCTCTTTCAATTCTGGTTTTCTCAGTGTATATGCCCAGCAGTGGGATTGCTGGATCATAAGGCAGTTCTATTCCCAGTTTTCTGAGGAATCTCCATACTGTTCTCCAAAGTGGCTGTACTAGTTTGCATTCCCACCAACAGTGCAAGAGGGTTCCCTTCTCTCCGCACCCTCTCCAGCATTTATTGCTTGTGGACTTTTGGATAGCAGCCATACTGATTGGCGTGAAATGGTATCTCATAGTGGTTTTGATTTGCATTTCTCTGATAATGAGTGATATTGAGCATCTTTTCATGTGTTTGTTAGCCATCTGTATGTCTTCTTTGGAGAAATGTCTATTGAGTTCTTTGGCCCATTTTTTGATTGGGTCATTTATTTTTCTGGAATTGAGCTGTAGAAGTTGCTTGTATATTTTTGAGATTAGTTGTTTGTCAGTTGCTTCATTTGCTATTATTTTCTCCCATTCTGAAGGCTGTCTTTTCACCTTGCTTATAGTTTCCTTTGTTGTGCAAAAGCTTTTTAAGTTTGATTAGGTCCCATTTGTTCATTTTTGATTTTATTTCCAATATTCTGGGAGGTGGGTCATAGAGGATCCTGCTGTGATGTAAGTCAGAGAGTGTTTTGCCTATGTTTTCCTCTAGGAGTTTTATGGTTTCTGGTCTTACATTTAGCTCTTTAATCCATTTTGAGTTTATTTTTGTGTATGGTGTTAGAAAGTGTTCTAGTTTCATTCATATGGAGGGGTCTTGTTTTTGTATCCATTCAGCCAGTCTCTGTCTTTTGGTTGGGGCATTCAACCCATTTACATTTAAGGTAATTAATGATAAATATGATCCCGTTGCCATTTACTTTGTTGTTTTGGGTTTGAATTTATATATCCTTTTTGTGTTTCCTGTCTAGAGAATGTCCTTTAGTATTTGTTGGAGAGCTGGTTTGGTGGTGCTGAATTCTCTCAGCTTTTGCTTGTCTGTAAAGGTTTTGATTTCTCCTTCATATTTGAATGAGATCCTTGCTGGGTACAATAATCTGGGCTGTAGGTTCTTTTCTTTCATCACTTTAAGTATGTCTTGCCATTCCCTCCTGGCTTGGAGAGTTTCTATTGAAAGATCAGCTGTTATCCTTATGGGAATTCCCTTGTGTGTTATTTGTTGTTTTTCCCTTGCTGCTTTTAATATTTGTTCTTTGTGTTTGATCTTTGTTAATTTGATTAATATGTGTCTTGGGGTGTTTCGTCTTGGGTTTATCCTATTTGGGACTCTCTGGGTTTCTTGGACTTGAGTGATTATTTCCTTCCCCATTTTAGGGAAGTTTTCAACTATTATCTCCTCTAGTATCTTCTCATGGTCTTTCTTTTTGTCTTCTTCTTCTGGGACTCCTATGATTCTAATATTGTAACGTTTAATATTGTCCTGGAGGTCTCTGAGATTGTCCTCATTTCTTTTAATTCGTTTTTCTTTTTTCTCCTCTGATTCCTTTAATTCTGCCATTCTATCTTCTAATTCGCTAATTCTATCTTCTGCCTCTGTTATTCTACTATTTGTTGCCTCCAGAGTGTTTTGGATCTCATTTATTGCATTATTCATTATATGTTGATTCTTTTTTATTTCTTCTAGGTCCTTGTTAAATCTTTCTTGCATCTTCTCAATGCTTTTCTCCAGACTATTTATCCATGATTCCATTTTGCTTTCCAGATTTTGGATTAATTTAACTATCATTATTCGGAATTCTTTATCAGGTAGGTTCGCTATTTCTTCCTCTTTTGTTTGGTTTGGTGGGCTTTTATCCTGTTCCTTTACCTGCTGGGAATTCTTCTGTCTTTTCATCTTGTTTAAATTGCTAAGTTTGGGGCGTCTTTACTGTATTCTGGTAGTCTGTGGAGTTCTCTTTATTGTGGCTTTTCTGCACTATATGTGGGTTTGTACCGGTGGCTTGTCGAGGTTTCTTGTTTATGGAAGCTTGTATCGGTGTTCTGGTGGGTGGAGCTGGATTTCTTTTCTCTGGGGTGCAGTGGAGTGTCTAGTAGTGAGTTATGAGATGTCTATGCTTTTGGGGTCGCTTTGTGTAGCCTGTGTATTGGAGCTCAGGCTGTGTTCTTGTTTTTCTGGAGAATTTGCTTGGTATGTCTTGTTGTGGAACTTGCTGGTCTTTGTGTGATGCTTGGTTTCAGAGTAGGTATGGAGGCTTTTAATGAGCTCCTGTCAATTAGTGTTTCGTGGGATCAGGGTATGGACTTAAGCCTCCTGGTTCCAGTTATTGGTCTTATTTTTACAGTAGTCTCAAAAACTTCTTCTTCTATAATGCATTCCACAACTGGACTGCTCAGAGATGTTCACGGAATTATACATAGAAGGAAAAAGGGAGGAAGGAGACAGAGGTGGTCAGGAGGATAAAAGGAGGGAGTGTGAAGGAGAGAGACAGATCTAGTCAGTAATCAGTAAAGAAAAGAAAAAAGGAAAGGAAAAAAGCAAAGGACAAAAAGGAAAAAAGAAAAAAAAAACAAAACAGGGTCGCAAAAGTTATATCTAAACGTGGAGATTAAAGAAGTACTAGAGGATAAAAAAATAATAATAATAAAAAAAATAAAAGAAACAAAACAAACAACAACAAAAAAAAATTAAAAGGGAAAAAAAATTTTTGTTTTCCTTTTTCCAATTAAAAAATAATAAAAATTTAAAAAATATATATATATTAAAAAAAGAAAAGAAAAAAAAAGGAAATAATGATGGGAAAAATAGTAACAATATATATAAGAGTTTCTCTATTATTGTTGTGGGTTCAGTTCATTTTCAGCTAGTTCCTTGTTCCGGCTTAAATTTCTCAAGATCTATAGGCCCCTTTCTCTGTGGTTGGTCTGTATAGTTCTTTGTTCTGTGCACAGGCGAACGAAGTCTGCGCTGAGGCCCGCAGAGGGGGAGGGGTCGGCGATGGGAATGGCGGGCGGGCGGGTGGGGGAGGGGATGGGGTGGCCCTCGTGGGAGCCGCCGGCACAGCGGGCGGGGGCACGCCTGCGCGGGAGTGGCCGGCGGGGGAGCGTCCAGTGGGGGGAGAGTCCCGCGGGGGAGCGTCCCTCTGGGGAGCGCCGGCAGCGGAGCGTCCCGCGTGGGAACGGCCAAGGCGTCTCCCTGCCCAGCCCCGGCTCCCCAATGGCAGATGCGGGCGTTTGCAGCGGTGCTTTTCCGCTGCGGAAGTTACCGCAGGGCCCGCAGTCTGTGGGTTCTAATTGCTCAACTGTTCTCCTCCCTGTTATGATAGTCTCCGTGTTTCCCAGGTTCGGCGCAGATTCCGCAGGGAGAGTGTTTCCTGGTGTTTGGAAACTTCTCTTTTTAAGACTCCCTTCCCCGGACAGAGGTCCGCCCCTCCCTCTTTGTCTCTCTCTGGCTTCTATATTCTTTCCTACCTCCTTTAGAAGGCAGTGAGTTGCTTTTCTGGGTGTCCGACGTCCTCCGCCAGCACTCCGAAGCTGTTTGTGGTATTTACTCGGCGCCCAGATGTCCCATTGATGAATTTGTGGAGGAGAAAGCGTATTCCCCGTCCTAATCCTTCGCCATCTTAACCGGAAGTCCAACCAAAGCGGAAGGTTTTATAGGCAGAAGGAGAGTGGGACCAGAAGGTATCAATAAAAGAAAAGAAAGGATAGTTTGGGGCAAGGCCCTAGTCTGCCCAAACTTCCCTGGTGGGCTTCCCTGGGGCTCAGACAGTAAAGAATCTGCTTGCAATGCAGGAGACCCAGGTTCATTCCCTGGAGATCCTATGGAGAAGGGAATGGCAACCCACTCCAGCATTCTTGGCTGGAGAGTTCCTTGGACAGAGGGGCTTGGCGGGCTACAGTCCATGGAGTCCTGAAGAGTTAGACACAACTGAGCGACTAACACTTTCACTTTCTTCTTCTAGTCTGCCCAAACCACACCAACCAGCCCCTCCTCAGCCTGCTGGCCTTGCCTCGCCCATGCTTTCCACAGGGAACCACGGAACTCCTGCCCGCGTTCCCCACCCCTGCCTCCTGCCCAGCCCTAGTGCTTCCTCACTGGGCCCTTCATGGTCTGCTGCCCCCCTGCTCGTGGGACCTCATGAGAAGAAAGTGTTTCTAATGGCAGTCGGCTCCTGGTGTGTTGGCCTCACTATTTCAGAGAATGATGAAATCATCATATAAAAACATCCCCTGCACAGGCCTGGAGGTTTCCTAGGCCAGGGGTGGCCTTCCCCCTTGACCCCAATGGACAGAAATGTGAGCTGAGTGACCCCAAAGGCCCTCTAACGGTGGGGATCTGGTGTTGTGCTGGCTCCCTGCCCCCAGGCCCTACTGTGCACCTCCCATCTCACTGGCAGGGAGGCTCAGCCACCCTGCAGCGGCTGAGCGAAGCTAGGGCTGTCAAGGGGCTGCTTGGAGAGTCCAGAGAGGAGCTGGCCATGGGGAGAGCTGTTTTTTTGACACCTCTTGGGTCTGCACACATCCTTGGAGCCACTGCCTGAGCACCCCAGATACTGCAGAGGAAAGGGGTGTCCCAGGACTGGCCCCTGGACTGAGACCCCTGGACCAGCAAGACTTGGGCAGCATCACTTGTGCCAACCCCTACTTCATGCTCACGGTCAGAACTTCAGTCTGAGTTGGGGCACTGGTGCCTCTTCATTTCCATCCTCCTCCTAGGGTTCACACTCCACCTCTGCTTCTATTCCAGCACATTCTGCCAGAGTGACTGCCAAAGCCACAGCCAACGCTTCCGTTGTCCGTGATCCTGTAATCCCTCTGCGTTCCCTTCGGAATATGCCACCCCTGGACCATGTGGGCCTGCCAAGCCTGAGCATCCCCACCTGTCAGCCTCCTGCCCCCCTCCACCCCCAGCAGCCGGTGACTCAGCACCACTAATCCCCCAGCTCTGTCCCCCAGGAGCCGCTGGGTGCTCTGTCGGTGCTGGAATCCAGCCGCTGCATCTTCAGATTCCGCATTGCTGTAACCGCCTCCACCTGCCAGCTGCTTCCCTCCGCCCTGATCTCCAGGATCCTTATTGCCTGGCCAAAGACAGGGAACCTAGGCCTCTGCTCACCTGAGTGAGGCTGCCCCTGGGGGAGGCGGTGTCAACCATCAGCTCAGGGCTCCTCAGGGCTGGGCAAGGATGGGGTGTCTCCTTTCCAGAAAAGCAGACCTGAGATGTCTCTTTCTAAGTGTTTTCCAAAGTCCTCAGGAACAAAGATGGTCCTGCCGTGGAGTGGAGGGCTCAAGCAGGAGGCAGTCAAGATTCTTAGCTAGAGTCATGATGGGTCACAACAGCATCTGCACTGAATGCCTGACCCCAGCAGAGGAGAGGTGATCCCACTCCAACCAGGGCTTGGGTGATGCTTGAGCAAACGGACATCAGAAGGAGCCGTGCTGGAAACGGGCTGACACGGACCACACTCTGCCCGGCTGATGCCTCCCCCGACATCCTGGCAGGACTCGCCTCCCTGGGCTCCTCAGGGAACATCTGGTGGGTTAGGTTTCCATCAGCAGGTCTGACCTCAAAAGGGTGGCAGCTCCCTGTCTGGTCAGAGTCCCCAGGACCAGAAGCCCAGGCCCCGGCAGAGTCGGGAAGTAGATGATCCCAAGCGAGAGCCACACGCCAGCCGCCCAGACCTCTGCCAGGCACCTGTTCTGCAGCCCAAGATGGTCAGGTGGGAGGGAGGGCCACTAATGCCCTTCCTTGAGACCGGACCCCTACAAGCATGGGGGGCTCTGGGCAGGGCCAGTCAGGTGGGTTGGCCAGCTGCAGATTTGACTTTTGATGCAGGCCCCCTTGGGCGGCCAGCTTGGGGGATCCTGCCACCAGGCCCCTCCTGTCATTTACTGGGAGAGTGTGTCCTGCCCGCATTCTCATCCTCATTCCCCAGACTTCAAACTTTTTGAGTCCCCTGCAATTCATTGCTTTTCAGTCAATACAAACCGACCTGGAGATATTGAGGGCTTGTTTCCAGATAACCACAATAAAGGGCTTCCCTGGTGGCTCAGATGGTAAAGAATCTGCCTGAGATTCAGGAGACTCAGGTTCCATCCCTGGGTCAGGAAGATCCCCTGGAGAAGGAAATGGCAACCCACTCCAGTATTCTTGCCTGGAGAATTCCATGGGCAGAGAAGCCTGACGAGTTACAGTCCATTGAGTCACAGAGAGTCGGACACAACTGAGTGACTAACACTTTCACTTTCAATCACAATAAAGCCAGTCACACGAATCTGTTTTGTGTTACGTCTATATTGTAGTTGATTAAGTGTGAAATAGCATTATGCCTTTTTAAAAAGTGCATACCTTAATTAAAAATGTCTTATCACAAAAAAAAAAAAAATGCTAACCATCATCTGAACCTTCAGCGAATTGTAATCTTTTTGTAATAATACCATCAAGGTCGCTCATCACAGATCATCATAACAAATATAATAATAGTGGAAACGTTTGAAATATTGTGAGAATTACCAAAATGTGACCAAGAGATGTAAATGCTGTTGGAAAAATGGTGCTAATCAGATCAGATCAGTCGCTCAGTCATGTCCGACTCTTTGCGACCCCATGAACTGCAGCACGCCAGGCCTCCCTGTCCATCACCAACTCCCGGAGGTCACTGAGACTCACATCCATCGAGTCAGTGATGCCATCCAGCCATCTCATCCTCTGTCATCCCCTTCTCCTCTTGCCCTCAATCCCTCCCAGCATCAGAGTCTTCTCCAATGAGTCAACTCTTTGCATGAGGTGGCCAAAGTACTGGAGTTGACTTGCTCAACTCAGCATTTCCACAAAACTTCCTTTGTAAAAAACATAGTATCTACCAAGCACAAGAAAGCAATAGAAGATATGCTGTATTGTGTTTCTAGGATGACGCGTGCTGCTGCATGTAACCACGGGCCATTCTTTTCCAGTGCTGTATACTATTCTATCAGTTCCATCACTCAGTGGTGTCTGACTCTTTGCAACCCCATGGACTGCAGCACACCAGGCTTCCCTGTCCATCACCATGTCCTGGAGCTTGCTCAAACTCATGTCCATCGATTCGGTTACACCATCCAATCATATCTCATACTATTTTATAACACATCACCTGTGATAAGCAGAGCACCTGTAACATTCTTACATGTGTGTCCTGGTACATGCGTGGCTATGTACCCAACTCAGGACCCTTCTCTCTCTTACTTCTATTATTCGGCCAACTGAGCCATGGACAAATAATGGAGTGCAGGGCCTGGCAGAGCACCCCTGGTAACAGGAGGTGTCCCAATCAATGCATGTACATTTCTCCAGGTTATTTATCAGTTTCTAAATCATTGCAGCTGCATTCTCAAGACAAGGGGGCCTTCCAGGTAGAACATATTGGCTTTTGCAAAAATCAGTCAAAAGGAATGCCTAAAACATTCTTATATGTGTATCCTGGTACATGCGTGGCTATACCCAACTCAGGACCCTTCTCTCTCTTACTTCTATTATTCTGCCAACTGGGCACAGCTGGGGCCATGACAAAGAATGGAGTGCAGGGCTTGGCAGAGCACCCCTGGTGACAGCAGGTGTCCAAATCAATGCATGTACGTTTCTACAGGTTATTTATCAATTTCTGAATCATCACAGCTGCATTCTCAAGACAAGAGGGCCTTCCAGGTAGAACATATCAGCACCTTGACAGCCCCTCTGTCTCTTGGAACAGGGGTGGATGGGAGTCAGAGGTCACAAGCTGCTGGATCAGCCAGTCCACCTCCATTGAGGCTGTAACAGGGGCATGGGGGGCTCAGGAACTAAGATCTGCTACCTGGACCTCTCTTGCTGTCCAGCGGAGGGCCCACTATTGCTGCTCAGCCCACTGCAGACTGGCAGAGCGCCCCTGGTGACAGCAGGTGTCCAAATCAATGCGTGTGTGTTTCTACAGGTTATTTATCAGTTTCTGGATCATCGCAGCTGCATTCTCAAGACAAGGGACCTTCCAGGTAGAACATATCAGCTTTTGCAAAAATCAGTCAAAAGGAATGCCTACAAAATTGAAATAAAGAAGCCAAGGTATGCAAACCACAAGGCTAGTGTTCCTACTGCTGTGTTCAAAGCCCTGGAGCCACTCGTCGGGTGGCTGTCAGCAGCTGAGAGCACCCTCGGTTTGGGTGTCCCGCCCCTGGGCAGTAACAAGCACTTCTCAGGCAGCCTCGATGGCCACCTCTGCATAGCTGTGCAGCCCGGCTGCAGCTGGGTTTCCACTGCTCAGGGCCCAGCCTCATCTGTTAGGAAGGGAGCAAACCAGCACCGGCTCTGGCTTCCAGAACTCCATGGGTTCCCATACCAGTGTGTGTGCTGCGGTTCCTTGGAAGTGGAGAACTGGGGAGGGCGTGAGGAGAGGGGCCTGGCGCCCCACACCCAGATATCCCAGACATCAGAAACTGGCTTTGGGGGCTCTATCCAGACCACAGATGGTATGGTGTCTGGGGCATTGGTTATGAGAACTTGATTAAAACATTTATTTATTTCTGGCTGCACTGAGTTTTCGTTTTTGTGCATGGGCTTTCTCTAGTTACAGCGAGCAGGGGCTCCTCTGTGGTCATGGTGCGTGGGTTTCTCATTGCGGTGGCTTCTCCTGTTGCAGCACATGGGCTCTAGGGGGTAGGGCTCCGTGGTTGAGACACATGGGCTTAGTTGCTCAGCAGTATGTGGGATCTTCTGGGACCAGGAATCAAACCTATGTCCCCTGCATTGGCAAGCGGATTCTTGTCTAGTGGACCACCGGAGAAGTCTTTTGAGTTTTTTAAATCACATACTGTAGTGAGTTGAACACTGGGTGCCTCAAATTCATGTTGATTCAGAATCTCAGAATGTGGCCTTCTGTGGGAATGACATCTTTGCAGGTGCCGCCAAGCTGAGACAAGGTCACACTCGAGTAGGTGGCCCTTCTTCAGTGACTGTTCTCACAGGAAGAGCGGAACCTGGGCCCAGAGGAGAAGCCTCGTGACCACGCAGGTGGGACTGGAGGGCTGCAGCCAGGAGCAAATGAATCCAGGGGATCACCAGCAACGCTGGAAGCTGGGGAGGCAGGAGAGACCTTCCCTTTAGGGCTTTGGAGACCGCATGGCCCTGCTTACACCTAGATTTAGGATTCTGGCTCCCAGAACTGGGTGAGTTTTAAGTGTCTCTATTTTAAGTGTCTGGTTTCTGACCTTTGTTCAGTGGCTTCTGGAGACTCGCACAGGAACCCTCAGCTGTCGGGGAGGATCCCATCTGCAGCGGGTCCTGCATCTCCCAAGCTTGTCCGAGGCCCTCTTCACACAAGTCTGCCTCTCACTGGAGCTGACAGCAGGCAGCTGCCACCTTACTGGGGACACCGCCTTGTCCTCAGAGTCCCCTCCTCAGCACCCGGCCACTTGGAAACTGCTGCTCTCAGGGCACTGGCCCAGGCCTGCCACCTCCTCACTCCCAACGGTGATCCCTGGGGGAAAGGAGCGCGGCTGCACCAGGCTGGGCTCCTCACTGCTCTGACCTTCTAGGAACGTCACCCCCAGGCCAGCCGCCAGTACCAAAGGGAGCGCTGGAAAACTCACCACCAAAGTCCTTTTATGACGAGGACGGGTGTTCTATGATTGCCAAAGAAATGATATTTCTGTGTACCTGTCAGGCAGGCTGACATTTGAAAGGCTGATGATACCAAGTGGTGTTACTGGGATTTCTTCGGTCTGCTGGTGTGGAGGTGAACAGACATCAAAATTGGAATTTGTTGTTGTTCAGTCGCTAAGTTATGTCCGAATCTTTGTGACCCCTGGACTGCAGCACACCAGCCTTCCCTGTCTATTACCAGCTCTCAGAGTTTGCTCAAACTCATGTCCGTTGATGATACCATCTCATCCTCTGTCCTCCTCTTCTCCTCCTGTCTTCAATCTTTCCCAGCATCGGGGTCTTTTCCAGTGAGTCAGCTCTTCGCATCAGGTGGCCAAAGTATTGGAGCTTCAGCTTCAGTATCAGTCCTTCCAATGAATATTCAGGACTGATTTCCTTTAGGATTGACTGATTTGATCTCCTTGCTGTCCCAGGGACTCTCAAGCACCGCAGTTCAAAAGCATCAATTCTTCGATGTTCAGCCTTCTTTATGGTCCAACTCTCACATCTGTACATGACTACTGGAAAAAACATAGTTTTAACTACACGGACCTTTGTTGGCAAAGTGATGTCTCTGCTTTTTAATATGCTGTCTAGGTTTGTCATAGCTTTCCTTCCAAGGAGCAAGTGTCTTTTAATTCCATGGCTGAGGTCACAGTCCGTGGTGATTTTGGAGCCCAAGAAAATAAAGCCTATCATTGTTTCCACATTTTCCCCTTCTATTTGCCCTGAAGTGATGCCAGTTGGAAGAGGCCCCCGAGACCCAGTGATCCCACAGCAGATTATACACCCAGTAGAAACGAGAGTGATGTCCCGGACAGTGTGATCAGGACCCTTCTGGGTACTCTTGGTCCTCCAGGCTTACTCAAAACCTGGGACCACCTGAATGTCCCCCAACAACAGAGGGAGAAATGCCTGGCGGTCTGGTCACTGGCAACACAGCCCTATGGAGAAAGACCCGACCACTGCTGCCTGGGGCCGCACGGAGGGCATGAGCAGTGGTGGTATGTGAAGGGCTAGAGTGTGTGAAGGTCAATGTGAGGACAGGCTCTGATGGAGGTCAGAGGTCAGGAGAGTGGATATCACTGGGAGTGGTGACTGGCAGGGGACTGGGGCGGTTACAAGGAGTCCTCGGTGGGTGCCGCTCTCAATGTGACCCCTTTACACGATGGAGGTTACCTGGATGTAGACACATGAAAATGCACAAGCTGAATCCTCAGGATTTGTATCTCTTATGGTAAGTTACATCTTGACTTCAAAATGCTTTTAAAAAGTTCTCCTTTAGCTAGTCACAACCTACACTGGGGTGGAGCTAGGGAGCAGAGTCTCCAGGGCCCCCAGGAAACTCACTGGTCTTACCCCAGGGTTTTCTCTGTGGGGCTCAAGTGAGCAAGCTGGCAGCCGCGGGGGGATAGAGTCCTGGCAGCCTCATTTCTGAACCCCCCACCTTGGCTCTACAGAAGCAGGGGCAGAGCAGATCTGCCCACATGACAAGGGTCAGCTACGTGTGTGTGGTGTGCCAGGGGTGCTGACGGCTCAAGGCTCCAGTGACTGGACCAGCCAACTGTGCTTTAGGGTGCCCACAGCCCCCGATCGGCCAAGGAAACGGACTCAGGACCGCGAGAGGCTCCCAGAGCCATGGTGACCCTGTGTCTGGGCTGGAGAATGAGGAAGTTCTCAGGGTCAGGGGAGAGTTCCCGGGGCAGAGCAGTGGAGGGATGTGGGGAGCGGGTTCTTCTGAGGGTGAGGCCCTCGTGAGATGACCAGAGGCAGGAAAGTCCTGGATGCTCGAGGGACTATGTGGGGAGACGTACCGGGTGTGAAGTACCCCCTCCCACACACCCCTCCCCATGGGGGGCCCAACTCCACCAGAAGCTCTGCTGTGCCCCCACCACCCAAGACCCCGCACAGGTTCTCGCGTCTGAGACTCAGTATCATCAAAGGCAAAACTGGAGAAACAGGGGTGCCTGCCTCCAAGTTGTGGTGAAAATTAAATGCTAGGAACATGCCAAGCATCTCCATGGTGCAGAGGGTCAGCAGTGACCTCCTTTTACCAACAGGTGGATGATGTTTGCTGAAGTTCACGACCAAGAGAACTGAATCGGAGGTGATGATGGCAAGGGGGTGTCATGAATGACACGAGACTCACCCATCCCTTTCCTGGACAGGCTAAGCTCATCCTCAGCAGGACCACCTGAGGTTCGCTCTGCATGAACAGCCCCAGCATCTGTGTCCAGATCACAGACCACTCCCACCCGGGAGCTGGGGCTACACTGTGTGCTAAGGGCCTTCTTTGCAGGAAGACTGGCAGCCTGTTTATCTTATCTTATGTGGTGATTTAGTCACTAAGTCGCATCCAACTCTTATGACCCCATGGACTGTAACCTGCCAGACTCCTCTGTCCATGGGATTCTCCAGGCAAGAATACTAGAGTGGGTTGCGATTCCCTTCTCCAGGGGATCTTCCCAACCCAGGGATCAAACCTGAGTCTCCTACAACACAGGCAGATTCTTTACCGACTGAGCTAGGAGGGAAGCCCAGCCTCTAATATCTTATCCTACAATCTAAATAAGGGCTTTGCAGGCAGCCTGGGGCTCCTTGAATGGTTAGTGAGGCCTGGTTACATTAGCCTTGTCCTCAGCTCTGGATTAAGTCACCTGCCACAGACCACGTTTCCTCTGGAGCCATCTGCGGTGGGGAGCGTCATCCCTACCCAATCCGCAGGCACACACGTGAGTCAGCACACATGCCCAATCTGCACGTCCCAAGGAGCCAGGAGAAGCCGCCCCTCTGAGCACTTAGAGCTTGGCCAGCCAGGGCTGCACTTGTCTCCCAGACACACCCCAGCACTGGTGGAGTGGACAGCCCTTGTCAGCTTCAGCGATTCTTCCAACACCTCTATCCACTTAAAATTCACCTCCACACCCTGGTCAATGTGAGCATTTCTAAAATCAAAGATTCTAGCTGGAAAAGGCAAGTGATGAATCTCGGTGTGCCAAGCAGAGCAGACTCAAGTGTCACCAGCCTGAGGGGCGGGTCCGGAGAGTCCCCCACGGCAGCAGGGATTGCACGGCAGGGATGGGGCCGGGTCTGTCGGGAGGGGGTGAGGCCCAGGGAACAGCAGGTGCCCCTACTTTCAGGTGCCAGTGGTCCTGAGGTCCTCGGTCCCCTCTTCTCTCAGGAGTTCCAGTTTGGGTGATAAAACACAGAACCTGATTGAGGGTGCTGCCCTCTGTGAGCTGAGGGTGAGAAAGGCTGCAAGCAGGTCCTCCCGGCAGGGAGGAGGTGATGTCAGGACAGCCCCCTGGCCAGGACTGGCCATCAGGGACCTCCACCCCAGCAGGGAGGTCCACATGTATCAAGGACACCCTGGGTGTCCAGGGGCTGAAGGAAAATGGAGGCAACGTTCTCCTCCGTAAGCTCACCCATTGGCAGCTGTTTCTCCCCAGGGCTTCCCAAGTGCGGAAGAATGCACAGCTCCTAGGGGTCATCCCTTGAGCCCAGGGTCCACTGACCACTAGCCCACATGGAAGCTCCTTCAGGTTCCATGGGAGAAGCACAGAGGCATGTCTGGGGCTAAGACTCTGGGGGGCAGATTCCCACTGAGAGTTCAGAGCCTGAGTGTGGGGCCCTGGGGACACCCATCTGGCTGTGGGAACTGGGCAGGATCCCAGAAAAGGAGGCTGGGGATAGGCATGGCATGAGAGTCCCGGGGCCACCAAGACAAAGCTCCCGGACCTGGCAGCTTACACAAGACACCCTCATTGTCTTTCAGTCTGGAGCCCAGAGTCTGAGGTCATGGCAGGCCAGGCTGGCTACATGGGGCTATGATGGAGAACCTGCCCTGGGCGTGCTCTCTCCAGCCTCCAGTGCTGGCTAACCACCTAGGTTCCTTGGTTTTGAGGGGGTCTCAGCTAGGCCCTGAGAAGAGAGGAGCTTGGGGGCTCAGGGGTTCCACAACATGCTGCCTGGCCAGGGCAGGACCCCTACATGCCCTGAGATCCGCCTCAGTGACCATGGAGCCCCAATTCTGCAGCCCACAAAATAGAGCTTGAGGACGAGACGTGGCCCCTCCAAGCCAGGCGTGGGGCAGGGGACTGTCGTGACTGGAGAGGACAGGGCCCAGGGAAAGTCACGGCCGGCCAGCCCTCAGGACCGCAGCCTGGAACTCCTGCCCTCGTCCTCGTCCGTGGAGTCAGAATCACTCAGAAATCTAGTTGTCTTTCAGTTTCTAAGTCACGTCCGACTCTCTGTGATCCCATGGACTGCAGCATGCCAGGCTTCCCCGTCCTTCACCATCTCCCAGAGCTTGCTCAGACTCACGTCCGTTGAGTCAGTGATGCCATCCAACCATCTCATCCTCTATCACCCCCTTCTCCCTTTGCCCTCAATCTTTCCCAGCACCAGGGTCTTTTCCAGTGAGTCGGCTCTTCACATCAGGTGGCCAAAGGATTGGAGCTTCAGCTTCAGCATCAGTCTTTCCAATGAATGTGTGTTAGTTGCTCAGTTCTGTCCAACTCTGTGACCCCATGGACTGTAGCCCACCAGCCTCCTCTATCCATGGGCTTCTCCAGGCAAGAGTACTGGAGTGGGTTGCCATTTCCTTCTCCAGGGGATCTTCCCAACCCAGAGACTGAACATGGTCTCCCACATTGCAGGCAGACTCTTCATCATCTGAGCCACCAGGGAAGCCCCCTTTCAATGAATATTCAGGATTGATTTCCTTTAGGACTGACTGGTTTGAATTCCTGTGTCCAAGGGACTCTCAAGAGTCTTCCCAGGAATTCCCTGGTGGTCCAGTGGTTAGATATACTCAACAGATTGCAGAGTTCCAGAGTAGCAAGGAGAAATAAGAAAGCCTTATTAAGTGAACAATGCAAAGAAGTAGGAAAACAATAGAGTGGGAAAGACTAGAGAGCTCTTTAAGAAAATTGGAGATACCACGGGATTATTTCATGCAAAAAATAGGCATAATAAAGGACAAAAATGACAAGGACTAACAGAAACAGAAGAGATTTTTAAAAGGTGGCAAAAATATACAGAAGAACTGTACAAAACAGCTCCTAATGACCCAGAAAACCACAATGGTGTGGTCAGTCACCTAGAGCCAGACATCCTGGAGTATGAAGTCAAATGGGCCTTAGGAAGCATTACTATGAACGCTAGTGGTGGTGATAGAATTCCAGCTGAGCTGTTTCAAATCCTAAAAGTTGATGCTGTTAAAGTGCTGCACTCATTATGCCAGCAAATTTGGAAAACTCAGCAGTGGCCACAGGACTGGAAAAAGTCAGTTTTCATTCCAATCCCAAAGAAAGGCAATGTCAAAGAAAGTTCAAATTACCTTACAACTGCACTCATTTCACATGTAAGCAAGATTATGCTCAAAATCCTTCAAGCTAGGCTTTAGCAGTATATAAACTGAGAACTTCCTGATGTACAGCCTGGATTTAGAGGAACCAGAGATCAAATTGCCAACATATACTGGATCATAGAAAAAGCAAAGGAATTTTAAAAATCTACTTCTGCTTCATTGACTATGTTAAAGCTTTTGACTGTAGATCACAACAAATTGGAATATTCTTAATGAGATGGTAATGTCAGACCACATTACCTGCCTCCTGAGAAAGCTGTATTCAGGACAAAAGGAACACTTAGAACTGGACATGGAACAACAGACTGTTTCAAAATTGCAAAAGGAGTATGTCAAGGCTGTAAATTGTCACCCTGCTTATTTAACGTATGTGCTGCAGTTCATGGGGTCACAAAGAGTTGTACAAAACCTAGTGACTGGGCAACACCAGTGGTTAGGACTCAGTGCTCTCACTGCCAAGGGTCAAATTCAATCCTTGGTCAGGGAGCTGCTGCTGCTGCTAAGTCGCTGCAGTCGTGCCCGACTCTGTGCGACCCCATAGACGGAAGCCCACCAGGCTCCCCTGTCCCTGGGATTCTCCAGGCAAGAATACTGGAGTGGGTTGCCATTTCCTTCTCCAATGCATGAAAGTGAAAAGTGAAAGTGAAGTCGCTCAATCGTGTCCGACTCTTAGCGACCCCATGGACTGGAGCCTACCAGGATCCTCCGTCCATGGGATTCTCCAGGCAAGAGTACTGGGGTGGGGTGCCATTGCCTTCCCCAGGTCAGGGAGCTGAGATCCCATCTAAAGAAAGAAAAACAGTCTATAGGGGGGCCGTGAGGGACATACAGAGGATGGGGACACTGTCTGGGCCACAGAAGATGAGCAGGTCACGTGAGCACAGGTTTCTGAGCTGTGTTTTTCTGCTGCTGCTTCTAGAAGATGCCAAATGGACAGAAGCAGAGTTGGGACTGGTTCAGTGACCACTGTCAGGAGAGCGTGGGGAAAATGGAGGCAGGGCTGTCCAGTCATTGCCATGGGCTGTCTGGGGTGGAGGATCTTCTCCCTGGCCTTCTGTTCATCCTCCATGGACAAGGCAGCTGCCAGGAAGGCCTGACCCCCAGGAACTGATGGTGAGACCTCCAGGGAGGGCACTACCCACCCCAGGGAGCCCTAAACGGTCTATTCGGGGGTCTTATTTTAGTTTGGGTTTCTTTTTTTCCCTTTTAAACCAAAGCACCTGTAAGATGTCTTGTCCATCTGCCTGGAGCTGGACCACAAAGGGGACTTGGGAAGCGCCTGTAAGATACAGTGAGCCCAGGAAGCATCGAGAACGTCCTGTGCCATGTCCCTCTAAAAGCCGAGGCCAGTCCCCCGCCTGCCATGGGCAGCCTTGGCCAAATCTCAGATCACCAGTGCCTGACCCCTGCACTTCCTCCCACTGGAATACCTCTGTCCCAGAGCAGGCCCTGTTTACTTAGAATCCACCCAGACCTTGTAGTTCCAAGTTTAGACAGCCTGCGAGGCACAAAGCCACAGGAGAATATAACTGAGTGAATCTGAAAGAATCTGAACTCTAACTCTTAAATCTTCTGAGTGTGTCTTAAAAGGGAAAATCCCAAAAGTCCTTTCTCAAAGTAAAAAAAAAAAGTACAAGCTTTTGAGGATTATTTTTACATTTACAAGGTTTTTAAATGGAAACAGCAAATGATTTTTCTGATTCTAAAAGGCACACTTTCCCGTGAGCCCCCAAGCACACAGGGCAGTGATGGGCCGACGAGGACCAGGATGCCCAGGACACAGGGGCCTGAGGGCTTCAGGGTCATGGTGGATGGGCAATAGCAGGGGGCAGGGAAGGAAGGTCAGCATGCAGCCTCTGCCCTCCTCGTGTGCCTTCATACCTGACCACCAGCTCACAAGGCCTCTGCAATTTCCTTTGCAAATAAGTGCTGCCTTCAGTGGCCAGTTTACCTGTGTCCAGCCCCTCCTGGCCCCTCTCATACCCTCTGTCTGTTATTTGGTTTGCTTCCTTCCCTGGGTCATAGAAGGCATTCATGGACCCATTTCTCAGATGGGGATACTGAGGTACAGACCAGGCTCTTGTTGGATCCCAGGTCACTTGACCAGTTAGGGGCAGAGTGTGGGGGGGTGCTCCTTTCTCATCCAGCTCTCATCCCCTCCCCTTCCCCTCCTACACCCCTCCTACCTTCCCACACACCCCCTCCCACACATCCTCCCTTCCTACATCCCTCTACCTCCACCTCCCACACCCCTCCCCCTGTCACCCTCCACTGTGGCCCTGGCCCTGCCTCACCGCCCGCTCCATGGCCATCCTCACACCCTCATGCTCTGCAACGACCTTCTAAGTGAAGGCCACTGTTTAAATATTAAATAATCTTTGGAATGCCTGGCTCCCATCAAGCCCCTGAATCAAAAGAGAAAAAGAAACATTTTAAAGATCACTGAAGTCTGAAAAGCTGAATTATCGATGTTTGTGTTCCAGGGCTGCACCTTCATCTCTATCTCCTTGGCTGTAGGGCAGCTCTGGGGGCCGGGGGTAGGGAGGGGGCACTCGAGGGTCCCAGGTGATGGGCCAGCGGTCCTGGTGTGCACAGGTGGGACCGGACAAGGAGACCCCAGGAGTCCATCACCACCATGCTGCCTTGGTGGACTGGGGGAGCCCAGGCCACCTGAAGTGCTGCAGAAGCCATGGGGCCAGCTGTGCAAGCCCCATGAACAGGGAGCGGGGAGGTTCCCACTGGGCCTCCGGCCACCCCTCCTGCCACAGACCTCACGCTTTCAGGACAGATGTGACCCTCCTTCGTGGGATCATGGAGGGGAGAGTCCTGTGCCCCTACCCATCCGGGGGCTTTGTCAGCACCTTCTCTCTCCAAAGCTGTCCTAGCAAGTCCCCCAGGGTGACAGCCTTGGGGGATGGGCGGGAGGCCTGCAGAGCCCACCTCTGTCCATCTGTGCAGGGGGTGTGAGCTGCCACAGGGCCATGTCTCTGCCACCTGCTGTGCCACGTCAGGGCCAAGGACACGAGGCCCAGCCACCGGCTGGGGGGCTTGACGAGCCCAAGAAGAGCGCATCCACGGCCCGCTGGCCACACAGCAGTCACAGCCACCGCGGAGGCCGAGCCTGGAGGGCTCCCTGGATCCTGGGGCCCGTCACTTCCAGGCTCACAGCACCCAGTGTCCTGGACACCCTGGGCACATTGCAGCTGGACAGTCTTTGACCCAGAGTGACAGCCCAGTGGTCGGTGTTCTGAGACCTCTCCTTATATCAGCTCGGAGTCCAGGGGCACTCGGCCCGCATCACCATCTCCAACGTCCAGCCTCATGGTGTCTACTCCCCTTCCACATCTCACAGAGAGCTGCTTTCCCCAAATCTTCCCTCTGGGCTCCTGGTGCCTGCTTGCGGGGCGCCCCATCCCCCTTTCCCAGGCACTGGGCTGTCTATCCCGGGGCCTCTGAGCCTTGAGAGGAGGCATCCAGCCTACCCATGGCCTTGGGCAGACACCATCTGTGTATGGGCACCAAGGACACCTCCCTCGGCCCTGACTCTGCCATCCGCCTTCCCTCCCCCAGCCCGGAGCTGCCCCACGTGAGTCTGGGCTCCTCTGGATGACAGGGCCAAGTTCCACGGCAGGGACATGTCCACGGTGACCTGGCCACACTCCAGCCAGCCCATGTATCCTCTTGCTGATTGAGAACAAGAAGGATGCTCTGCACCCTTCCAGGGTCACACGACTGCCAAGACCCCTGTGTTCCCATGGGAGGGGGTGTGATTTTCATGGCTTTTCTCTGTGAGGGGCAGCCCAGTGACCCCAGTCCCTGGGGCTAGGAGACTCCCTGCATGAAGGGCGTTGGGGGCTCTGCAGGATTCCCACCTGGGTCCTGACATTGCCCCTCATGATCATGGGTGAGCTGGGGGCTGCAGAACCCCATGACCTTTCAGAAATTACCCTGCACAATTCTGCCTCTCTGTGGTGTTATTTACTCGCTAAATCGAGTCCTAGCTGTGTGGCCTACAAGTCACCTTGCTTCTGTGTTCTCATCTGCAAAACGGGCGGAGGAAAGCCATCCCAGTGGCTGGTTGGAGAAGCAGCTGTGAAAATGTGTAGCCAAGCGGCTGCATGAGAAAGTAGCAGATGGACAGACAGATACAGCACAGCTGGTCTCCTAGCAGGAGTTCAGGTCCTGCCAGAGGAAGAGTGCAAGGAGCATGGGGTGCCTGACCACAGCTGGGCACACCGTCCATTCTGAGGGTACCCGACTGTCTTTGGAACACAGTGCACCTCCCCAGTGCTGGGAGGGCGAGCGAGCTTCGCCATCCACCTGTGTGGGGAGCCAGCCTTGCTTGGAGCATCACACAGCTGTCTCACCCCCAAGGGGGCCAGGGCACAATCCCTCACACTGACAGATGGGGAACCAAGACACAGAGCATTGCTGACTCCCCACTGGGGACAAAACCTGTGAAGTGACTAAGCAGCATTTGGACATGGGCCGCCTGACCCCCCACTAGCCCTGCTGTCCACGGCACCTGGACATCCAGAGCTTGGGCCCGATGATTAGTGACGTTTGCTGTGTATCTTTCCCCCTCTCTCCGGGGGCTTCAGGACCTGACTGTGTCCTCAGGGCGCTGCAACCAAATCCCCTTGATTTTCTTGGCCCTCTGCTTTCAGGAGGGGATGCTGACCAGCAGTGCTGGGGGAGGGGTGCTCACCGCAGTGCTGGGGGAGGGAGTCTGGCTCCTGCAGCCATAGCCCTTCCCCAACACCTGGCCGCTCCACAGGATGAGTCCATAGCCGGACACCCTGAGTCCCCTGGACTGGGGAGAGCAAGTCTAAACATCTTGTCAGCACTGCTACCACCACTGCGCCTTCACCACCACCATCACCAACACCTCACCACCATCTCCACCGTCACCATTAATACCACCATCACACGACCCTCAGCTCTGCAAGAGAAGCCTGGCACGTAGAAGTGCCCGGTGTTCATTTGTTTGTTCAATAGGGGTTCTCAATTCAATTTGAAAGGCTTCACAGCAAGGACTAGCTCCATTCCTGGAGCGCTCAGTGAACCTGGCCCAGAGCCAAGCCCTAAGGGGGCCTCCCATGAAGATCTGAATGAAGAAGGAAGGGAGCAGAGAGGGAGGAGAGAGCTAGAGGCGAGGGTGGGCAGAGGAAGGAGGGAGGGAGGGAGGGAGGAAGTTCAAGGCTGCTTGGCCACCCATCGGTGACCCAGAGTGAGCCTGGGGTTGCGCAGAGCTCAGCAGGAGGTCCCTGTAGTTCTGGCCTGTTACTCCTGTTCAACTCTGCAACCCCACGGACTGAAGCCCGCCAGACTCCTCTGTGGGATTCTCCAGGCAAGAATACTGCAGTGGGTCGCCTTGCCCTCCTCCAGGGGATCTTCCCAACCCAGGAATCGAACCTGGGTCTCCTGCTTTGCAGGTGCATTCTTTACCATCTGAACCACCAGAGAAGTCCTGAGGTAAAGAGTTCTGGCCTCTCCTTCCTTTAAAACCAGGATCCCAGTGGCCCTTTGACCTCTGAGCTATTTGAATGACAGAGAGAGACACCAGAGGAGAGAGGCCAGCTCTCCGCTCTCCCCACCTCAGCAGCAGCCTATCTCCCCCACCACCTATGCCCACAGTATTTCTGCAGCCCTGGCTGAAGCCACAGGGCTCAGCGGAGTGGTGGAGGGGGCAGGAGCAGCTTGGGGCCTGCCTGAGGCAGGAACCTACCATTGGTCTCCGAAGAGTACAGGAAGATGCCTCAGAACCTGGGAAGCAGGGGCGCGGGTATAGGGGTGGGCCTGCTCCACTGAGCTTCTCCGTGATTCCTGTGTCATTAGGGCTCTGCTCACCCAAGGGACTGGCCTGGGAGCCTGGGCAGGAGGGTGTCCGGAGCCTGAGGGCTGGGCTGGGGCAGCTGCCAGGCCAGGGCTGGGGTTCTAGTTTGCTCTGACAGATCACCACTTAGCTTTGTGGTGCCAAGTGCATGATTCACGAGAGAACAGGCGATGGAGGCGCCTAGAGTGGAGCCCGCAGGAGCACGGAATTCAGGGCATCCTTAGGGAACCGCCCTCTAAGTCATCAGTAGCTGACAAGGACCGCTCAGTTTGCCCCCTGGAGCTGGGTGTCCATGGCCAGCCTGGGGGAGGGCTGAGTCTAAGACTGTGCCCAACGTAGCCAGCACCATCTGGCCCACAGCAGCCTTCAGGGCAAAACTCTGCTCTTGACAACAAGGACCCAGTAGGACTGCTTCTTATTTCTTGCCTGAGGCCCCTCTTTCTGGATAAACTCATTTTTCCAAGCACGCACTCCCATACTCCTGTATATTTCTCACCCAAGCATCCCTCTAGCCAGCTTTTTGCAGCTGGGACTCCAGGGAACCGAGGGCTTACAACATGTCCTCTGAGAGGTTGTGTTTTCCCTGCACCCGGGGCAGTGGGGAGCCAGCACCTTTCATGATGGGGGGCACAGAGTGACTCGGGGTCTCAGGGTATCGTCTGGCTCCCTCCTGGATCCCCAGGAGAAGGACATCAACACTTCTTTACTACCAGGTCCGTGGTGTCCTTGGTCACGCTGGAACAAGCCTAGCCTCCACACACAGGAAGCCTGAGGCCCAAGGAGGTGAACATGACCACGGTCCTGCTGATGAGGGCAGCACCTGGCCAAGGGGGTCTATGTCACCTGCCATCCTCAGGGGGACCTAGTGTCTGCAGCTTCCGGTAATGGAGGGGCCTAATCTCTCTGGTTTACAGGAGACTCGGGCACCAAGGAGCCAGGGCAATGTCACCACAGTGGAGCAGCCAGGACATCCCAAGCTCAGGAGACTCTACTGGACAAATGAGCAGGCATCTTCAATCAGTGAGTGATGATTCATGGGGAGGAAGGGGTGGGGGACGAGAAGGAAATGCAGCAGAAGGGGAAAGAAAAAATTCAGAGGGCTTTCCAAGTGGCTCAGTGGTAAAGAATCCACCTGCCAAGCAAGAGACAGAGGTTTGATCCCTTGGTTGGGAAGATCTCCTGGAGAAGGAAATGGCAACCCACTCCAGTATTTTTGCCTGGAGAATCCCAGGGACAGAGGAGCCTGGTGGGCTACAGTCCATGAGGTCGCAGAGTCAAATATGACTGAGTGACTGAGACATGTACACACGCTAGAATCCTGTCAAGCTGTGGACCAGCTCTAAAAGATAGGTACTCTGTAGAGATACCTACTAAAGTCATTCTCTGATGAAATGAGGTCCAGGGGTTGCTTTAAAAGGATCCAGGGAGAGAAAGGAGTGAGCGGATCAGGGGAGGGGATACAGATCACATAAAATTGGCTGTGACTCTGTTCACTCTAATGCTGTTTGAAAAGATTCATCATAGTTTAAAGAGTACAAGAAGTTGACAACGGCAAAAAGCAATCCTATCCTTCCTGGAGGCTAAACCCTATACAGCACTGAGCTTTAAACCAGGGTCAAAACACCACAGGGAGATGCACGTACCCCAGGCACATACAAGGAGACCCTGGTGACACCGACATTCCATGCTCTGTGCCTCATCTTCCTGCACTGTTTAAGGAGCCTGTATTGTATAATGCTCAGCCGCTCAGTCGTGTCCAACTCTTTGTGACCCCCATGGTCTGCAGCCCACCAGGCTCCTCTGTCCACGGGGTTCTCCAGGCAAGAATAGTGGGGTGGGTTGCTATTTCCTTCTCTAGGGGATCTTCCTGACCCACAGATTGAACCCGTATCTCCTGCACTGGCAGGCAGGTTCTTTACCGAGCCACCAGTAAGCCATAGTCTATAACACCTATATTTTAGTATGCTGGTCCAGGTGACACGTAAAAATAAATGCATCTGCGTATATTGGGAGTGTTTGCTCAAATACTCCTTACTGTTAAAAAATGAGTTACCAGTGTCTTAGCTCTGGCCGCTGTGATAAAAACGCTGTAGACCAGGGGGTTGAACGATACATTTACGTCTCTCGGCTCTGGAGGCTGGGGGTCCACCCCCAGGGCCCTGCCAGAGCTGGCATCCGTGAGGCCTACATCCTGGCTTGTGGATCGCTGTCCTCTTGTGTCCTCACCTGGTGGAGAGAGAAGTAAGTGCTCTCTGGAGCCCCTTCCTACAAAGGCAACGATCCCCTTCACGGGGGCTCTGCCCCACCACCTCATCCCCTCCCAAACGTCCTGCCTCCCAACACCACCACATTGGGAATTGGGGTTTCAACATAAGACCTGGGGGTCACAAACATTCGGTCCATAGTGGTCACAAGAACTCGGAGGCCACCGTTCTAAAGAGCTCACAGCAGAGCAGAATCATGGACACTGTCTGCGCTGCCCCAAGGCCGTCTGAGCCCCAGGTGAGTTCACTCCCGCCACAGCCTGGCGCAGCTGAGAGGCCAGGTTGAGTCCTTGGTCCTCAGCCAGCTCTGACCCTCTGCCGGTCAGCACCTGGCTCTGGGTGCAGCCGAGCTGAGGGATGAGGGACGCTGAGGTGTTTATTCACTGCAGGCCGCCTGGGTGTGCCCCACACCCAGCACGGCAGTGCCTGGCATCCAACTTCCATCAAGTTCCAGGGTCGAGATTTTGTTTCATTCACTTCATTCTAGGCAAGAGTCCAGGGAAACCAGTCAGATAAACCCAGGGAAACCCATCTTGCTGGGATCCTAGGACCACGGCAAATGCTCAGGACCTCACCTTACAGGGCCTGCGAGAGCCGTCAAGGGGACATCAGGCCAGCTGAGTGGAGGAACGCTGCCCTTAGAGGAGGAGCACAGCCCTCTTGTTTCAACCCCTGTTGAAATCATCCTTGAATCTCCTTGTCATGCGTCCTGGCCTGGAGAGGAAATAGAAGGCCAAGTCGACTCTAGGGGGTCCAGAACATACCAGAGCTCTGGTTTCACTGCTCAGGGCCAGCAGCCATGCTGACCCTCAGGATGGCCCCTTGAAATGGCTAGTATTTTTTCCCTAAATCTTTTGCATTAAAAAAAAAAATTAAGAGTTCCAGCGCCTGCCCTCTTAGTTCTCAAAACACTTACTTTGGGGCTGAAATCCAGGCGTTCAGGCCTGGGGAATCCCCTCGCCTGAACTTGGCAGCAGAGTGAGTAAGCTGACGTCTGTACCTCCATCAGCAGGAGGAGGGAGGGGCTGAACTCCAGGGCGCCCCCACCCCGGGATCTGTTCACACAAGTGACACATGTATCTCATGCATGCACACCACTGATGCACACACATCACACACACCCACTCACACACGCACACACTCGCTCACTCACACCCTAGTCTCCCCCGGCCTGCCCGACACCCGCAGCCCTGTCTCCAGGAGCCTGAATCCCCGTGCCCACCACCAGCTCCCAGAGCACGACCCTCAGTTCATGTGGTCTGCACGCAATCCACGCCCACCTCCCACCCACCCCAACCCCTCACCTTCCCTGCTCCTTCTGAGACAGTTGGGTATCCCCAGCTGGTAGAGCCTCCCTTGGTTCTTGGGGTCCCTGTATTTCCTGCTATAACTGCCCTGGCTCCCTGCCTCTACTCCTACCTTGGGATCTCCCCTCTCTCCCCTTCACTGGGACCAGGGCTGGGGGCTTCTTGGCTCCTCATCACGCACCAGACCACACTCCCTTCATCTGCACAAACCCAAGTGCTAATGCACATCTCTGCAGATCATACCACCTCCCTGGGACTCCCCATGGATCCCGGAGACTCATTCACCCCTTCTCTGCACCTGCTTCTGTCGCTGTGGCCAACCAGAGCCATCTAGAACCTGAGTCACCCCTCCCATGGATCTGACCATCTTTCTGCCAGTCCATCCTGGCGTGTGTTCTCAATCCCACCTTTCCCAACAGAGATCTGTCAGAAAGACCTTGGAGATGGACAGAATCCCGAAAGACACAGTGCAGGGGGCACAAGAAGAAAAGGGCTAGAGTGTGTGTGTGTGCATAGATGTTTGGGTATGCATGCATGTCTGTGTATGTGTACGTGCCAGGCGTGTGTGCACACATGCCTTGTGCAGCATGTGGCGCTTGGGGACGTGGGAGCAAAGTAAGCAGTCTGGTCCCTCCTCCCTAATCCAGTGTCATCTGGCTATCCAGCCTCCCTGGATGCCAGCCACCCTAGAAGAGCAAGATGTGGGTTACTGACCACACGTGGGTCTAGTTTATTAACAGCTGAAACTGGCAGGAGCGCAGTGAAGCCAGGGTTCAGCCTGAAAGGACGTAGCAGTTTCCCAGGGGACTATCAGCCACATGAGGCGGGCTGCCCCCATTAGGGGGGCAGACCACTCCCCAGGAGAGCAGGGCCGCCCCACAGGCCCGGCGGCCCCAGGTGTGGGGAAGAGTAGGTGGGAGGCCTCCAGCAGCAATAAGACCATGGAGAAAGAGCTGGAGACAATGAGGGGAGGGGGTTGTTACTGAGGCCCAAGCCCCCCCGGGCCTCTGCTTGGTCGCTAAGTGATGACCGTCTTCTGTGGTGGGGTCATCCCACACTGCCCCAGGCACTCACTCCTGAGTGTCAGCTCCTCTGACCCCTATTGCCTGGTTCCCAGCTGGAGAGGGGGCTTGGAGGGGGAGCAGCCCCCAGAAGATGCTGGGCAGAACAAGATGGAAGGGCCCACCTGGAGCACAGCCCATCCGTAAAGGAAACAGGAGAGAGGGACAGAGGGAACACCACATCTGGGACAGGGGAACCGAGGGTGCAGGGACACGGGGAGGCCAGCAGGCAGAGCCTGGTCCCCACTCCCTCCCACAGCCCCTCCCCCCGCCACACCGCTCCTCTCCCCACCCCCAGCTTCCACTGCCTCTGTGAGCCCTTGCTTTTCTTCATGTCTGTCTCCCCCAGACCCATGCTCTTCAGGGGTGCCCACTCCCTTGATTCTATTAAAGCCAGTGTCTGGATGGGGGTTGCAGGCTTATGGGTTGGGGTGTCCAGCAGACAGGCAGAGTCAGGCAGGGGTGCCCTGATGGTGGGACTCTTTCACTCACAGAGGGAGAAACTCGGCTCCAAGGGGCCTAGACAAAAGAGAACTCATGGGCTCAGGTCCCCAGACTGTGAACAAGCATGGCCACCACTTCGGGGACAGCTGGACAGGCCTGTCCATTCAGGAAGGCCACGACAATTTCTCCCGCACCTCCACCCAGCCCTCCCACCTGCCCAGAGCCCATGAGACCTGAGGCCTCCACGGAGCCCAGCTCCACCAGGACGGCAGGCCCTCCTGATGCTGCACAGAAACCCCGACGGGCCCAGGGGCCTTTAGAGGCGTGGTTTGCACTGGTCTGAATGGAAGGGGGACTGAGGAGCGTCTACCAGTGGCGTCCACCACCATCACCTGAGCCGGTTCCCCTGAGACAGCCCCTCCGCTCTGGGACTGGGGGATGGCGTCCCCTGTCTGAGGACTCCCATCCCAAGCGAGCCTCAGCTTATTGAAGCCAGCTTTACTTACCTGCAGGTGGACTCAGTTACTGCTCTGTGCTCCTCACCTGCGAGGCCATGGCTGTCAGAGGCCTTGACACAACAGAAGGATCTTCAGACAGGCGCCTAGGAGCTACCTGGGACTTGGTCTAACTTGTTCCTCTATCACCAAGGTCAAATCACCCTGGGGGTTGTGAAGACTGAGGCCTCTGAATCAGAGGAGATCATTAGGGAATCCGTCCTGGTCAAGCTCTCTGGGGGCCCTGCTGGGTGGCCAGGCCGGTCAGTGAGTGGACATTATTTGAAAACCCCTGGACTCCGAGGGAGAGGGCGACCAGGGTGGCCACTGAGCTTGTACACCTGCTCTGGGCACACACCTGGCACATAGCAGCCTCGACCCCTCAGTGCTCACGCCCGGGCCACAGGATAGGTGTGCGCCCTGAGGACCACACGGCATGGCGGGTTTTTCAGTTCTCACTTTGGTCTCAGGTCTGTGGCCACGGTCATCGTCCACCCATGTGGCACAGCTTGTCGGGCATTTGCAAACACCAGCACAAAGCAGGAAAACTCAGTGGCTGCAAAGGCCAGGCAGGAAGGAACAGGAGAAGGGGTAGATCAGGTGGGCACAGCGGGGAACTGGAGCCAGAGTCCTGTCCATCCTGGAGCCTCGGTGGCCCCGTGCAGACTGGCTTCCAGGAAAGCTGGGTGTTTAGGTGACAGTCCCTCTTTTTAAACATAGGCAATTCATTTGTAGGGCTACCCTGGTGGCTCAGATGCTGAAGAATCCACTTGCAATGCAGGAGACGTGAGTTTGATCCCTGGGTTGGGAAGATCCCCTGGAAGAGGAAATGGCAACCCACTCCAATATCCTTGCCTGGGAAATGCCATGGACGGAGGAGCTTGGCAGGTTACACTCTTTGCTAAGTGTTTAAAACCCTGGCGACCAGCATGTCAGGAGCCGTAGCAGCACGAGCTCTGCTCTCATCCAGACCCTTAGCCCTGCAGATAGAAACTGAGGCAGGGAGGCGGGTGCCGTGATCACAGTCACGTGGGTGCTTCCCAGCAAAGCTGGGCTGAGACCCGGCTCAAGCCTGCCCAGTTCCACCCGCCCGATGACGCCGGGCACCTGTGGATTCCGGGAGTCAGAACCAAGCGCTCCCTTGCCACGTGTTCCTTCTGAACTTTAGTTTTTTTCCCCTAAGAAAGTAAAGGAAGCAGGGTTTCCTCCCATTGTGCTGGCAGTCGGTGTTCTCCGAGTCTGGCTCTGCCAAGAGGAAAGTTCGAGCTGCGCCCCAGATCAAGGCTCCACAGCCTCAGAGGTTTCTCATGGACTACATCCTTGCCACCATCTGGAGAACATGTCTGCTGGTCAGGGGAGGACCCGGGTGGTCCTGCCAGGACTGTGCCAACTTCTGGAGCAGCAACTTGGTCCTGCGGTGACATCCACTGGGCCATGGACATGCCTGGCCTCCCTCCTCCACAGACCCACCTGGCCTCTTCTCCAGAGGCTGAATTGCAGGACCCTCTTCTTCCTCAGCCACACCTGCTGTTAACTGCCCACCTCCCTGCACACGGTGTCAGGCGCTGGCTGGTCTGTCCTGGGGCTTCACAGCGTTTCTCTGTCCACCTCCCCCTCCCACTCAGAATGCTAGCTCTGAAGGTCTGTGTGTTTCCGAGTTACACCCCAGGGTCTGCCTCTTAGCCTATAGGAGCTCAGTTTCTGAAGCCCCATCACCTCCCCCGACATCTGTTTAGTCTCCACAGTGACAGCCACATCCTCAGTGTTCCTGAGAGAAGAGCTGGCTGGAGCATGACTCTCAGGGGCCTGGGTCTCAGGACCAGCCCCCTCTGGACCCAAACGTGCAAGAGAGTACACTAAGCCACGTGGACATGACTCATCTTCCTGAAGCTCCCCTCATATGGAAAGACTCAGGCAGGAATGGACTGTTGCTGTGTAATTGTTTATCCACAAGGTGATTAAAAGTAACACGCCCCTCTGGGGCAGTAGAGGAGGAGATGGTTAGATAGCATCACGGACTCGATGAATATGAATCTGAGCAAACCCCGGGAGATAGTGGAGGACAGAGGAGCCTGGCGTGCTGCAGCCCACAGGGTCGCAAAAAGTAGACATGACATAGAGACACAACAATAACGACAACAACCAAACACACACAGCCTAGGGCAGCCGGAACAGCAGCCAGCTCACGGGACGGCCACCAGCCACGGCACTGCCCCCACCCACCCCAGTGTGAACCAAAAGACGGGCTTGGCCAAACCCCACGACCTTCCAGCAGTGCAGGATGGAGCCCACAGCGGGAGGTCGGCAGGAAGGATGGCTGCAGGCCCGGAGCTCCCAGACCACAAGGGGCGTGCAGGGCCAGGTGGATGCACGCGGTCATCTCTGGCCACCCCGCTGCTCTCCATCCTCTGTGGTGCTCTGGGAGGACCAGAGAGACCCCAGACTGTGGTCACCAGGGCAGCTTTGCAACTGAAGTCAAGCCCCTCGGAGCTGCCTCCAGAGCTGGTTGTGGGCACCCTGCCATGGCTGTCTACAAGCAGCCCAGAAACTCACAAATCACCCACTGACCAATCTCTCTATTGCTGTTTACCAGCGGACAGGAGAAAGAAAACTCTAGATGTAATAATTCAAAGTACAAAAGACAGGACACTTCCCTGGTGGTCCAGTGGCTAAGACTCCACGCTCTCAATGCAGACGGGCTCGAGTTCCATCCTTGGTCAGGGAACTAGATCCCAGATGCCACAGCTAAGAGTTCTCACGCTGCAACTAAAGATTCCATGTGTTGCAGCAAAGACGCTGCACAGACAAATAAATAAAGAGTGTTTTTAAAAAGAAAGACTAAACTGCTTTAGAAAAATAAAACAATAATGCACAAAAGACATGGCCTCCTTTGATTTGATTAATGTATTTCTTGCCATCAGTAGGAATGGAGGTTTTCAAATACAGGTTAAACCAGTTCTCGGAAGGATACATACACAAGTTTTGCACACCTGAATCCAGTGGTCTGAAAATATTGCACTGCTTACACCAGTCAAAATGACTGTATCATCAAATGTGGGCTCTGCTCCTGGTGAAGGGAAAGCCTGCTAATCATGACAGTGGAGGCAGCAGCAGCCGCAGCTCTGGGAAGAACGCCATCCTTCTGGATGGAAGAAGCAGAAATGGGGTCCCTGTGGGCTGAAGACTGCAGGAGAAAGTCTGGGGAGGAAAGAGCTGGAGAAGAGGCTTCCTAATGCTATGTATGAAGCTGGTCCCGTCCTGGGCTCCCTGCTGAGCCCCGCTTGGAGCTGACCTGTGGCCGCATAACAAAGACCTTGACAGCTGAACTGAAATGGAGACCTCAGCCCATAGGAGGTGACATGGAGCCTGTGGTCTTACCCAACTGGACTCACTGCTTGCATTAAAAAAAAAAAAAAAAACCTTTTCCAGATAATTTTAATAAGACCCAGAGTCTACACAATGCAATGCAGAAAATGTCCAGGAGGCAATCCAAAATAATGTGACATATGAGGAATCACAAAATTCTCAAGAGAAAGACAATCGTTAGATGCCCCCAAGATGACCCAGAGGCTAGAATTCTCTGACAAAGACTTCAAGCACCTGTTGTAACTCTGCTCCATATGATAAAGAAAAATACACTTAAGATGAATGGAAAGACAGAAAATCTCATTGGAGAAATAGAAACAGCCAAAAAGAACTGAGTAGAAACTGTCGAGGGGGAAGGCAATGGCACCCCACCCCAGTACTCTTGCCTGGAAAATCCCATGGACGGAGGAACCTGGTAGGCTCCAGTCCATGGGGTCGCTAAGAGTCGGACACGACTGAGCGACTTCACTTTCACTTTTCACGTTCATGCATTGGAGAAGGAAATGGCAACCCACTCCAGTGTTCTTGCCTGGAGAATCCCAGGGACAGAGCCTAGTGGGCTGCTGTCTATGGGATCGCACAGAGTCAGACACGACTGAAGCGACTTAGCAGCAGCAGCAGAAACTATCGAGCTGAAAGGTTAACTATCTGAAACCTCAAAAAAATCACTGAATGGACTTTGATAAAAGGAAATTTTCATATATGGAGATGCAGGGAGGTGGTTCTGGCTTATCTGTGAGTTAGCTTGAACTTGGTGCTAACTAGAGCAGCCTGCTTGTGGTCTATCAAATATATGCTGTACATCTGCCTTAATTAGTAAAGAAAAAGGCACACTGTCCAGAAATAAAGACTGTCCATGGTAAAAATAAAAGATTAAATACCTCCTTCCTGGAACACCAATGCTGATTCTTTGATGGTAAGCCCCCTTACCACGTGCCAAGGCCATGCTAACTCACTGTGCAAATGCTGGTCTGGTTTTTGAAACCGTGAAGGAAAAGTATCCCTGACTTGTTGGTGTTCTTTGTTCAGAGAAGATGTAAACCTGTGTTGAAAACTCTGCTTCTGCAGAACAGCTTCTCAGAATACTCTGGGAAGCGGGCTTTGGGTTAAATCCCCGTTTGGCTCAAATAAAATTATTGATTGTGTATTGATTGTTTTCATCAATACCTTAATAGCAGAATGGCAATGACAGGGAAGCCTGTGAATCTTAGACAGAAGAGTTCCAACCTAAACAATAGAGAGGAAAATAAGACTGAAGAGGAAAATGAACAGAGCCTCTGGGACCTGTGAGACAGTATCTAACATTTATGTCATTTGAGTCCCAAAGGAGAGGAGGGAAAAAATGGTACGGAAAAACATCCGAAGTAATAACAGCATGAAACGTCCCGAATTTGGGGAAAGACGTAAATGCAGTTTCCACCAGCTCAGCAAGTCCCAAAAAGGCTGAAGTCAAAGAACACCGCAGCCAGACACATTACAAGTAAACGGATTTAAAAAAAAGAAAAGGATAAAGAAGAAGTCTTCAGCTGAAGGAGAAATGATACATGATGTGTGGTATGTGAAAGACTATACTACTTGTGAGTCTAACACTTTGTTCATATTTGGTTGCTCAGCCATGTCCGACTCTTTTGGACCCCTTGACTATGTGTCTATGGAATTCTCCGGGCCAGAATACTGCAGTGGATAGCCTTTCCCTTCTCTAGAGAATCTTCCCAACCCAGGGTTCAAACCCAGGTCTCCCCCATTGCAGGCAGATTCTTTACCAGCTGAGCCACCAGGGAAGCCCAAGAATACTGGAGTGGGTAGCCTATCCCTTCTCCAGGGGATCTTCCTGACCCAGGAATTGAACCAGGGTCTCCTGCATTGCGGGCAGATTCTTTACCAACTGAGCTACCAGGGAAGCCCTTGATGTGTAGGCAAACAACAATTCAGGTGATGGTTGATTTCTCATAGAGAAGCAGAGGCCACAGAAAGACATGGAGGAAGCCTGAATACATATTGCAAAGTGTAAGAAGTCAACCTGAAAAGCCCACACGACGTGTGATTCTAACACGTTATTCAGTTGCCCAGTCGTATCTAACCCTGCGACCCTGTGAACTGCCAGCACGCCAGGCTTCCATGTCCTTCACTATCTCCTGGAATTTGCTCAGACTTCTGACCATTGCCTCAGTGATGCCATCCAACCATCTCATCCTCTGTTGCCCCTTTCTTCTCCTGCCCTCAGTATTTGAAAAGCCAAAGGACAAATTTAAATGAACATGGAGAAACGGTGAAGTAAGAAAGCAGGAGAAGGGAACAGAGGGACAGAGGCCAGGAGGACAAACAAAGCAAGCAGTGAAATGGAGACAAAAGCCAGTCGGATTGACGGTCACGGTCAAAGTCAACGGTCTGAACTCCCAACCCAAGGTTCAGGATCACAGCCAGTGTTTACTAAACACCATTCCATGGTGAATCGGCAACCATGTTACCCAGCAAGGCAAGGAGGGAGGAGCAGGGCTGAAGGCAGGCGAGTCCTGGATCAGGGACCAGCGCTGACGCTGGGCTTAACCAGGGACCACGCATGACGACTGAGCCTCGGCCCGGGGCTAGGACCACCATGGGCTTCCAGGACCTTGAAGACTGGTGGAGGTTCTGTTCAGAGGCCAGCGGGTCTGCTGACCACACTGCCCTGGGGTGCCCCACACCCCCAGCCGGGTTGCCTCATTCCCTGTGGAGGCAGCCTTGTGGGGCCCCACGAGGCTGCCCCTCCACTGTGGGGGGACAGGAGTGTGTTTTCACCCACACGGCTGGAAATCCCAGGTGGCCCAGTGAGCTGAGCAGCCCCAGAGCTCCTGTGAGTACCCTCACTCCCCATCCTGGGGTCCTCTGAGTACGTTCCTTGTCTGGCTACTTCCTAGAAAGAAAACATCCAGACTGCTTTCCAGCCTGAAAGGAAGAAGGGCTGCAGGCTCCTGTCTGTGGCTGTGGACGGCATCCGTGCCCATCAGCTGGACTGTGTGCCTGAGACCAGGCCTGGGCTCCCCTTAGCCCCAGGTACTGCGCTGGGGCCGCAGGCAGAGTGGCAGCTGGGTGACCTCCCGGGGGCCCCTCCCTGCTCTAAAAAGGGACAGCGTGAGGCCAGCAGGGCAGGCACTCACGCCCACAGGGTCCCTAGGGAGGGCAGGAAGGGACACGGCCCCACAGGACAGGCGGCAGTTGAGGGTGGGTGAGGCCGACCAGCCGGGACAGCTGGGCCCGTGTGGACGAGCCACCCCTGTCTGTGTCATCTGGGGCTTGTCCCGGGAAGCTGAAAGACAGGCCCGGCATCCCAAAAAAAGAGGCCTGTGGCTTAGTAAGACGGAGCTATTTTTATGTATCTGCCCTCCAGGGACAGCCACAGAAGGGAGGGCCTGGGGGGCCCGGGAGCGCAGCTCAGGTCAAGGCAGGAAGGCAAAGGCCAGGGCGGCCTCCCTCCCGGCAGAGGAACCAAAAGCAAAACAGCCTCCTCACACCCCCGCCCCCCATCAGACACAGCCTCTCAGCCCCAGGGGGCCAGTGATGGAAGAGAGGGGCAGGAAGGCTTTTGTGTCAGAGGCCTGGGTGTGGTGGGCAGTGTGCTGCCTGAAAGGGGCCTGGTGGTGCTGGGGAGCTAATGCTGGGGATGGGGACACCCTGGAATAAGGCCTTAGGGTTCTGGGGTCACCTTGGTCCCCTCTTCATCTCCTTCTCCCTCTTCTTGTCCTCTCCACTCCATCCTCAGTGCCTCTGAGCCTGAGAACAGGTCTGGGCACCCTGCCCTCCAATCCTGGGCTTGTCCAGAGCAGCTGGGGGACCAGTCAGGGGTCTGGGTGAAGCTCTGCATCCCAGGGAGGGAACCACCTGGGGCTCTCCTGAGATAAGTGGCCCAGGTGAGCTGAGTGAGGGGCAGGGGTGGGAAACCATGACCTAACTCAGCTCAGAGAGGGGTCATCGTTGTGTGTGAGGTTCGGAGGGCAGCAGAGAGGCTCACAGAGATGGGCCCTGGGGTGCCAGCTCTGTCTTGGGCTGGGTCCCCAGGACCCCTCCCTGCGTTCCCAGCAGAGTCAGGAGTCAGGGGACCTTCCGATGTCAACTGGAGTGGGTGAAAAGGGGTCCCCCAAACATGTCTTTGTCCTGACACTTGGAACTGAAGCACATCACCTTACATGGAAGTAGGGTCTGTGCAGGTGTGACTGAGCTAAGACCCCAGGGTAGGATTATCCTGGGTGACCAGAGTGGACTCTAAATCCAGGCGAGAAGGGAGGGGCTGCTACAGACAAGAGGGGGCCTCCCTGGGGGCCCTGTCATGAGGGCAGGTATCAGGGCTGCAGCAAGACCCAGGACACATGCAGGCCCGTCATGGGCGAGAGTGATGTCACGGAGGCCAGGGGCTGGAGGCTCGGACTCCGGATGCCACCTGCACGGCGTGGGCCGCCAGCCTGGGATGGCCTCCGTGCCAGTCTGTCTGTCCACCACTTTCTCCGGCAGGGCTGCCGGCCCAGACTCCCCTTCCTGTGGGGCAGGGGCTTTCCAGCCCTTACTCACCACTTCCCTGGCATTTGTCTGTTGAGGCCCCACCCACTGGCAGTGGTTTTGACTTGCCCGGGGCTTTTCATGTCTCTTCATGCCCGTTATGTAAGACGCACTTTATGTAACCATGGGACTCTACTGTCCCAGGTCTGGGGGCCACACCAGCTCTCAAGGATACTGGCTCGAGTCCCTAACACTTGGATGGGTCCATGCAGTGGGCACCCAGCCTGCTTGTACCCCAACGCACCCCTATTTTTGCCTCCACCTTCCTCCTTCCTCTTGTAAGCAGGGAGCAAGCAGTGCTTGGCCAAAGGCAGGCCCACTCCACCCTCTGCCTGGGCAATGAGGCTTCAGGAACCCCAAAAGAGAGACGGGATGAGGCCAGATGGGGTGTTAAGGCAAAAGCAGGGGGCTGGCTAGGGCAGGTCTCCCAGAAGCAGACGTGTAGCCAGGGTTCCAGGACAGTTCACATGGGAGGTGACACCAACAGGCCAGGAGACGAGCCGGGAAGGAAGGGAGCCACTCTGTCCCTGGGAGGGGGGCCACCTTGACACGGAGGGATAGGGAAGAGAGGGTGCGACCAAGGGAGGCCGGGTCACACCACACAGATTGCCAGAGCACCATGCAGCTAGAGGCAGTGACAGAAAGACACCCCCATGTCCCCACCTCCACCTCGGGGCTCCCAGCAGAGTAATACCAGCCACACAGGATGGCAAGGCAGCGGAGCCCGGGACCCCCATCCTCGGGGGTCAGGTCTGCTCCAAGAGCCCAGCTCAGTGAGGGATCTGGGGGCGCTCAGGCCCAGCACCTCCCGGGCCCCAAGAGGCTAGGATGGGAGCTGTCAGAAGGGAGACTGTGGTCAAGGCCGCAGCAGGGGAGCCCCCCATGGACCCTGCTGAGAAGAGAGCACTTAAGCCCGTGTGAGATGGTGGGGTCCCTGTTTCTGATCGGTGTGGGTGTCTGCAAGTGGGAGGCCCTGGCCTTGGTATCCAACCTGGTGAAGCTGCGCTGGCCCATATGCCCTCTGCTGCCTTCTGAGGTATGTCCGGTCTTCTGAGGTGTGTCCGGTCTGCTCCTTGCTGGCCATTCCAGAAGCCAGGGCTCTCCACTGTCTGAACACTCAGAGGCCGAGCTCCTTTCTCTTCCCAGGTAGGAAGACTCTGCAACCCTGTGGTCAGTACGTGGGGAGCTGACTTCACTCTGCAGGGATCAACTGGTAAGAAGGTCATCACCCACATGGACGACATTCAGTTCAGTCGCTCATTCATGTCCAGCTCTTTGCGACCCCATGGACTGCTGCACACCAGGTTTTCCTGTCCATCACAAACTCCTGGAACTTACTCAAATTCATGTCCATTGAGTCAGTGATACCATCCAACCATCTCATCCTCTGTCGTCCTCTTCTCCTCCTGCATTCCATCTTTCCCAGCATCAGGGTCTTTTCCAATGAGTCAGCTCTTCCCATCAGGTGGCCAAAGGATTGGAGTTTCAGCTTCAGCATCAGTCCTTCCAATGAATATTCAGGACTGATTTCCTTTAGGATTGACTGGTTGGATCTCCCTACAGTCCAAGGCACTCTCAAGAGTCTTCTCCAACACCACAGTTCAAAAGCATCAATTCTTCGGCGCTCAGATTTCTTTATAGTCCAACTTTCACATCCATACATTACTACTGGAAAAAACCATAGCTTTGACTAGATGGACTTTCGTTGGCAAAGTAATGTCTCTGCTTTTTAATAAGCTATCTAGCATGGTCATAGCTTTTCTTCCAAGGAGCAAGCGTCTTTTAATTTCATGTCTGCAGTCACATTCTGCAGGGATTTTGAAGACCCAAAAAATAAAGTTGTCACTGTTTCCATTGTTTCCGTATCTATTTGCCGTGAAGTGATGGGATCAGATACCATGATCTCAGTTTTCTGAATGTTGAGTTTTAATCTAGCTTTTTCACTCTCCTCTTTCACTTTCATCAAGAGGCTCTTTAGTTTTTCTTCACTTTCTGCCACAGGGATGGTGTCATCTGCATATCTAAGGTTATTGATATTTCTCGTGGCAATCTTGATTCCAGCTTGTGCTTCATCCAGCCTAGCATACGCAGGATGTACTCTGCATAGAAGTGAAATAAGCAGGGTGACAATATACAGCCTTGACGCACTCCTTTTCCTATTTGGAACCATGGGAAAAACATGTTGTTCCATGTCCAGTTCAAACTGTTTCTTCTTTTTTTAAAATTTTTATTATTATTATTTTTTACTTTACAATATTGTATTAGTTTTGCCATACACCAACATGCATCTGCCATGGGTATACACATGTTCCCCATCCTGAACCCCCCTCCCACCTCCCTCCCCATACCATTCCTCTGGGTCACCCCAGTGCACCAGCCCCAAACTTCCTGTATCCTGCATCTAACCTGGAATGGCAATTCGTTTATTATATGATATTATACATATTTTATAACTGTTGCTTCTTGACCTGCATACAGATTTCTCCAGAGTTAGATGGTCAGGTGGTCTGGTATCCCCATCATTTTAAGGATTTTCCACAGTTTGTTGTGATTCACACAAAGGCTTTGGCATAGTCAAGAAAGCAGAAATAGATATTTTTCTGGAAATCTCTTGCTTTTTCAATGATCCAGCGGATGTTGACAATTTGATCTCTGGTTCCTCTGCCTTTTCTAAATTCAGCTTGAACATCTGGAAGTTCTCTGTTCACGCAGTGTTGAAGCCTGGCTTGGAGAATTTTGAGTATTACTTTGCTGGTGTGTTGGATGGGTGCAATTGTGCGGTAGTTTGAACATTCTTTGGCATTACCTTTCTTTGGGATTGGAATGAAAACTGATCTTTTCCAGTCCTGTGGCCACTGCCGAGTTTTCCAAATTTGCTGGCATATTGAGTGCAGCACTTTCACAGCATCATCTTTCAGGATTTGAAATAGCTCAACTGAAATTCCATCACCTCCACTAGCTTTCTTCATAGTGATGCTTCCTAAGGCCCCCTTGACTTCACATTCCAGGATGTCTGGCTCTAGATGAGTGATCACACCATTGTGGTTATCTGGGTCATGAAGATCTTTTTTGTACAGTTCTCCTGTGTATTCTTGCCATCTCTTCTTAATATCTTCTGCTTCTGTTAGGTCCATACCATTTCTGTCCTTTATTGGGCCCATCTTTGCATGAAATGTTCCCTTGGTATCTCTAATTTTCTTGAAGAGATCTCTGTCTTTGCCATTCTATTGTTTTCCTCTATTTCTTTGCATTGATCACTGAGGAAGGCTTTCTTATCTCTCCTTGCTATTCTTTGGAACTCTGCATCCAGCTGGATATATCTTTCCTTTTCTCCTTTGCCTGTAGCTTCTCTTCTTTTCTCAGCTATTTGTAAGGCTTCCTCAGACAACCATTTTGCCTTTTTGTATTTCTTTTTCCTGGGGATGGTCTTGGTCATTGCCTCCTGTACAGTGTCACAAACCTCTGTCCATAGTTCTTCGAGCACTCTGTCTATCAGATCTAATCCATTGAATATATTTGTCACTTCCACCATATAATCATAAGGGATTTGATTTAGATCACACCATTACCAAATTCAGACTTAAATTGAAGAAAGTAGGGAAAACCACTAGACCATTCAGGTATGACCTAAATCAAATCCCTTATGATTATACAGTGGAAGTGAGAAATAGATTTAAGGGACTAGATCTGATAGAAAGAGTGCCTGATGAACTATGGACTGAGGTTCGTGACATTGTACAGGAGACAGAGATCAAGACCATCCCCATGGAAAAGAAATGCAAAAAAGCAAAATGGCTGTCTGGGGAGGCCTTACAAATAGCTGTGAAAAGAAGAGAAGTGAAAAGCAAAGGAGAAAAGGAAAAACATAAGCATCTGAATGCAGAGTTCCAAAGAATAACAAGAAGAGATAAGAAAGCCTTCCTCAGCGATCAATGCAAAGAAATAGAGGAAAACAATAGAATGGGAAAAACTAGAGATCTCTTCAAGAAAATTAGAGATACCAAGGGGACATTTCATGCAAAGATGGGCCCAATAAAGGACAGAAATGGTATGGACCTAACAGAAGCAGAAGATATTAAGAAGAGATGGCAAGAATACACAGAAGAACTCTACAAAAAAGATCTTCACGACCCAGATAATCATGATGGTGTGATCACTGACCTAGAGCCAGATATCCTGGAATGTGAAGTCAAGTGGGCCTTAGAAAGCATCACTACGAACAAAGCTAGTGGAGGTGATGGAATTCCACTTGAGCTATTTCAAATCCTGAAAGATGATGCTGTGAAAGTGTTCCACTCAATATGCCAGCACATTTGGAAAACTCAGCAGTGGCCACAGGACTGGAAAAGGTCAGTTTTCATTCCAGTCCCAAAGAAAGGTAATGCCAGAGAATGCTCAAACTACTGCACAATTGCACTCATCTCACATGCTAGTGGGGAAGGCAATGGCACCCCACCCCAGTACTCTTGCCTGGAAAAATCCCATGGACGGAGGAGCCTGGTAGGCTCCAGTCCATGGGGTCGCGAAGAGTCGGACACGACTGAGCGACTTCACTTTCACTTTTCACTTTCATGCATTGGAGAAGGAAATGGCAACCCACTCCAGTATTCTTGCCTGGAGAATCCCGGGGATGGAGGAGCCTGGTGGGCTGCCGTCTATGGGATCGCACAGAGTCGGACACGACTAAAGTGACTTAGCAGCAGCAGCAGCAGCACATGCTAGTAAAGTAATGGTCAAAATTCTCCAAGCCAGGCTTCAGCAATATGTGAACCATGAACTTCCTGATGTTCAAGCTGGTTTTAGAAAAGGCAGAGGAACCAGAGATCAAATTGCCAATATCTGCTGGATCGTGGAGAAAGCAAGAGAGTTCCAGAAAAACATCTATTTCTGCTTTATTGACTATGTCAAAGCCTTTGACTGTGTGGATCACAAGAAACTGTGGAAAATTCTGAAAGAGATGGGAATACCAGACCACCTGATCTGCCTCTTGAGAAATCTGTATGCAGGTCAGGAAGCAATGGTTAGAACTGGACATGGAACAACAGACTGGTTCCAAATAGGAAAAGGAGTACATCAAGGCTGTATATTGTCACCCTGTTTATTTAACTTATATGCAGAGTACATCATGAGAAACGCTGGACTGGAAGAAACACAAGTTGGAATCAAGATTGCTGGGAGAAATATCAATAACCTCAGATATGCAGATGACACCACCCTTATGGCAGAAAGTGAAGAGGAACTCAAAAGCCTCTTGATGAGAGTGAAAGTGGAGAGTGAAAAAGTTGGCTTAAAGCTCAACATTCAGAAAACGAAGATCATGGCATCTGGTCCCATCACTTCATGAGAAATAGATGGGGAAACAGTGGAAACAGTGTCAGACTTTATTTTTGGGGGCTCCAAAATCACTACAGATGGTGACTGCAGTCATGAAATTAAAAGACGCTTACTCCTTGGAAGGAAAGTTATGACCAACCTAGATAGCATATTCAAAAGCAGAGACATTACTTTGCCAACAAAGGTTCGTCTAGTCAAGGCTATGGTTTTTCCTGTGGTCATGTATGGATGTGAGAGCTGGACTGTGAAGAAGGCTGAGCGCCGAAGAATTGATGCTTTTGAACTGTGGTGTTGGAGAAGACTCTTGATAGTCCCTGGACTGCAAGGAGATCCAACCAGTCCATTCTGAAGGAGATCAGCCCTGGGATTTATTTGGAGAGAATGATGCTGAAGCTGTAATTCCAGTACTTTGGCCACCTCATGCGAAGAGTTGACTCATTGGAAAAGACTCTGATTCTGGGAGGGATTGAGGGCAGGAGGAGAAGGGGATGACAGAGGATGAGATGGCTGGATGGCATCACTGACTCGATGGACGTGAGTCTGAGTGAACTCCGGGAGTTGGTGATGGACAGGGAGGCCTGGTGTGCTGCGATTCATCAGGTCACGAAGAGTTGGACACGACTGAGAGATTGAACTGAGCTGAGAAAGGTCTAGTGGTTTTCCCTACTTTCTTAATTTAAGTCTGAATTTGGCAATAAGGTGTTCATGATCTGAGCCACAGTCAGCTCAACAGTCTTGTTTTTGCTGTCTGTAAAGATCTTCTCCATCTTCAGCTACAAAGAATATAATCAATCTGGTTTCAGTATTGACCATCTGGTGGTATCCATGTGTAGACTCTTCTCTTGTGTTATTGGATGAGGGTGTTTGCTATGACCAGTGTGTTCTTTTGGCAAAACTCTTGAAGACCTACAAGACCTTCTAGAACTAATACCCAAAAAAGATGTACTTTTCATTATAGGGGACTGGAATGCAAAAGTAGGAAGTCAAGAGATACCTGGTGTAACCGGCAAATTTGGCCTTGGAGTTCAAAACGAAGCAAGGCAAAGGCTAACAGAGTTTTGTCAAGAAATGGATGGTGAGCTGATAAGAAACCAGAGAAAGGCATCCAGCCTCTTCCTGGCAGCCAGAAGGGACAGAGCGTTGAGGGGACAAGATGGGGGAGAGTCCAAACTGGGCACCCCTTGCCCCTGCAGCAAGCCTGTTCTCCCAGCCCCTGAACAAAAACATAAAAGCTCCCCCTCCCCAGATAGTCCCACTTAAAAATACTACAGTTCAATCTAATGTTCCCATGATGGGGAAAGTGTTAGTCACTCAGTCATGTCTGACTCTTTGTGGCCCCGTGGACTGTATCCCTCCAGGCTCCTCTCTCCATGGAATTTCCTGGGCAAGACTATTGGAGTGGGTAGCCATTCCCTTGTCCAGGGTATCTTTCCAACTCAAGGATCAAACCTGGGTCTCTTGCATTCCCGGAAAATTCTTAACTGTCTGAGCCACCGGGAAAGCCCCATGATAGGGAAAGTGTCCTAAAATGAGAAGTTTTCAGCACATGCATAGTTGCATTATCTTCATTCATCAAAACATGGAATCCCTCCATTTGCCCTAAGACATCAGATCTGATAGCTTCTCAGTGCTGGGATGAGACTAAGAGAATATTAACATCCGTCTACAGTCTGAGAGGTTGTGAACACCAGGCCCTGCAGGCAGCACCGTGACTCCGAGACCATGGCCACTGTCCCTCCCTCTGAATCACGAGTCCTTCCCTGTGCAGGAGTGGCCCCGAGTGTCCCCGAGGGTCTGATTGGGCAGGGAAGGGTCGCCACCCTCAGAGAGCCAGGCAGGCTTGTCCACACAGAACAGCATGGCCTGTTGCTTTTGTTACTATTTCTGCGGCTCGCCTCCTGGGTTCCACTTTCTAACCTGGAGCCTGCAAATCCAGTGCTGTGGGTCCTGGCATCACCCACATCAGGCCCTTCCCTCCAGCACCCAACGACCTCACTTGGCCCTCGGGACAGCAGCAGTGGACATAGGCACAGCTCTGGCACAGAGTCACGTGGTTGTATAGGAAACACACACGTGCTAGGGGGACACGGTCAACCAGTTGCTGGGCCAAATCCAGGCAGTGTCCAAGCTCGGGGACCATTTCTCCTCCCCCACCCCCGCCCCAACCCGTCTCCTCCCTCCCATTTCTAAAAAGATCAACAGGAGCAAATGCCGTCTGTGCCACCCGGAAGCCTCTGGCCACAAGCCCCTCTCGGCTCCTGGGGTCTTCATAGGGGAGGGGCAGCTCAGAGACGGGTATAGGGGGTGGCAAGAATGAGTGATGGGGCTCCGGGGGAGGGGGGCTGGCAGGGAGCATGGCGCCAGGGCCAGGGGCTCTGGAGTCCCTGGGGTACCAGGCCGGCAGGATCTCAAGCATCGCCTGTCATTGCCCACAATGGTCTTGTGATGCAGGCAGGAAGCTGAACTCCGGAGACGCGGGTAATTGACCCCAACCCCGCCTTAGAAAGGACAAAACCAGAGTCCCCTCCACCTCCGTGGCTCCACTGCACCGCCTCTCCCAGGAATGCCCGGGGGAGCAGCAGGACAGCCTGGCTCAAGGAGTCCACAGCTTGTCCAGGGCCGCACAGTGGTCAGTGGGGACCAGGCCTGAATGCGGCCCACTGACTCCCCTGAGACTCCGCTGTCGGGGGAGGACAGAGTAGAGGAGCAGCTCCCTGAGTCCGGGCAGTGGGCACGGCCGTGGGGGTGACAGAGCTTGGTCGGGGCCACCATCCCAGGTGGAGCGTCCACAGGTGAGCGAGTGAAGATGGGGGCGGGGAACGAGGCAGCTAGAGAGAGGACAAAGGCCCTGGGGCTCGGGGAGGGCATTGTGGCATCCAGGTGGGGGCTCAGAGAGGCGCCTGTCTGGGACGGGGCAGGGCTGAGCTCACCAGCCAGGCCAGCGACCCGGTGTGGAGCAACAAGTGTGAGCTCACAGACACTTGTGTCATGGAGCCTGCTTCCTTGCCTTTTTATTTCTGGGAGAAGCAAACCCCTCCAATTTGGGCATTGGGAAGCAGGACTGTCCTGAAGGAGGAGGGGCCTCTAGTGTGTCTCAGGAATTTCAAGCAACAGCGCAGTCCTAGGCAAACCTCCCGCCTTCACCCAGTGAATCCCCAGCAGACATCAGAGGCAGGACTCACAAGACAGCAACCCAGGAGAAGAGACTCAGCATCTGACCCAAGGGAAGGGTGTTGTATCTGCTTAAAAGCAGGAACCAGGGAGGGCAGAGACATTACTTTGCTAACAAAGGTCTGTAGAGTCAAAGCTATGGTTTTCCCAGTAGTCATGTATGGGCGTGAGAGTTATGATGGCTTACAGTGAATGATGTCAGGCTCATGATCTCCAAAGATTTAGCTACAGGATCAGGGATCCAGGCTTGATCACTCAGGACTCTTGTGTGGCATAAGTTTTATTACAGTGAAAAAGGACAGAGGAACCTTCTGACATCGACATTGAAATGGGGACAGAGAGTGCCCACCTCGCTAGTCTTCAGATCAGATCAGATCAGTCACTCAGTCGTGTCCGACTCTGAGACCCCATGAACCGCAGCACGCCAGGCCTCCCTGTCCATCACCAGCTCCCGGAGATCACCCAGACTCATACCCATCGAGTCAGTGATGCCATCCAGCCATCTCATCCTCTCTCGTCCCCTTATCCTCCTGCCCTCAATCCCTCCCAGCATCAGGGTCTTCTCCAATGAGTCAACTCTTCGCATGAGGTGGCCAAAATACTGGAGTTTCAGCTTTAGCATCATTCCTTCCAAAGAAATTCCAGGATTGATCTCCTTCAGAATGGACTGGTTGGATCTTCTTGCAGTCCAAGGGACTCTCAAGAGTCTTCTCCAACACCACAGTTCAAAAGCATCAATTCTTTGGCGCTCAGCCTTCTTCACAGTCCAGCTCTCACATCCATACATGACCACAGGAAAGACCATAGCCTTGACTAGGCGAACCTTTGTTGGATAAGTGATGTCTCTGCTTTTGAATATGCTATCTAGGTTGGTCATAACTTTCCTTCCAAGGAGTAAGCGTCTTTTAATTTCATGGCTGCAGTCACCATCTGCAGTGATTTTGGAGCCCAGAAAAACAAAGTCTGACACTGTTTCCACTGTTTCCCCATCTATTTCCCATGTAGTGATGGGACCAGATGCCATGATCTTCGTTTTCTGAATGTTGAGCTTTAAGCCAATTTTTTCACTCTCCACTTTCACTCTCATCAAGAGGCTTTTTAGCCCCTCTTCACTTTCTGCCATAAGAGTTGTGTCATCTGCATATCTGAGGTTATTGATATTTCTCCTGGCAATCTTGATTCCAACTTGTGTTTCTTCCAGTCCAGCATTTCTCATGATGTACTCTGCATATAAGTTAAATAAACATGGTGACAATATGCAGCCTTGACGTACTCCTTTTCCTATTTGGAACCAGTCTGTTGTTCCATGACCAGTTCTAACTGTTGCTTCCTGACCTGCATACAGATTTCTCAAGAGGCAGATCAGGTGGTCTGGTATTCCCATCTCTTTAAGAATTTTCCATAGTTTATTGTGATCCACACAGTCAAAGGCTTTGGCATAGTCAATAAAGCAGAAATAGATGTTTTTCTGGAACTCTCTTGCTTTTTCCATGATCCAGCGGATGTTGGCAATTTGATCTCTGGTTCCTCTGCCTTTTCTAAAACCAGCTTGAACATCAGGAAGTTCACGGTTCACATATTGCTGAAGCCTGGCTTGGAGAATTTTGAGCATTACTTTACTAGCATGTGAGATGAGTGCAATTGTGCAGTAGTTTGAGCATTCTTTGGAATTGCCTTTCTTTGGGATTGGAATGAAAACTGACCTTTTCCAATCTTGTGGCCACTGCTGAGTTTTCCAAATTTGCTGGCATATTGAGTGTAGCACTTTCACAGCATCATCTTTCAGGACTTGAAATAGCTCCACTGGAATTCCATCACCTCCACTAGCTTTGTTCCTAGTGATGCTTTCTAAGGCCCATTTGACTTCACATTCCAAGATGTCTGGCTCTAGGTCAGTGATCACATCATCATGATTATCTGGGTCTTGAAGCTCTTTTTTGTACAGTTCTTCTGTGTATTCTTGCCACCTCTTCTTAATATCTTCTGCTTCTGTTAGGTCCACACCATTTCTGTCCTTTACTGTGCCCATCTTTGCATGAAATGTTCCTTTGGTATCTCTGATTTTCTTGAAGAGATCCCTAGTCTTTCCCATTCTGTTGTTTTCCTCTATTTCTTTGCATTGATCACTGAAGAAGGCTTTCTTATCTCTTCTTGCTATTCTTTGGAACTCTGCATTTAGATGTTTATATCTTTCCTTATCTCCTTTGCTTTTCGCTTCTCTTCTTTTCACAGCTATTTGTAAGGCCTCCCCAGGCAGCCATTTTGCTTTTTTGCATTTCTTTTCCATGGGGATGGTCTTGATCTCTGTCTCCTGTACAATGTCACGAACCTCATTCCATAGTTCATCAGGCACTCTATCTATCAGATCTAGGCCCTTAAATCTATTTCTCACTTCCACTGTATAATCATAAGGGATTTGATTTAGGTCATACCTGAATGGTCTAGTAGTTTTCCCTACTTTCTTTAATTTCAGTCTGAATTTGGCAATAAGGAGTTCATGGTCTGAGCCACAGTCAGCTCCTGGTCTTGTTTTTGCTGATTGTATAGAGCTTCTCCATCTTTGACTGCAAAGAATATAATCGATCTGATTTCCGTGTTGACCATCTGGTGATGTCCATGTATAGAGTCTTCTCTTGTGTTGTTGGAAGAGGGTATTTGCTATGACCAGTGCATTTTCTTGGCAAAACTCTGTTAGTCTTTGCCCTGCTTCATTCTGTATTCCAAGGCCAAATTTGCCTGTTACTCCAGGTGTTTCTTGACTTCCTACTTTTGCATTCCAGTCCCCTATAATGAAAAGGACATCTTTTTGGGGTGTTAGTTCTAAAAGGTCTTGTAGGTCTTCATAGAACCATTCAACTTCAGCTTCTTCAGCGTTACTGGTTGGGGCATAGACTTGGATTACTGTGACATTGAATGGTTTGCCTTGGAAACGAACAGAGATCATTCTGTCATTTTTGAGATTGCATCCAAGTACTGCATTTCGGACTCTTTTGTTGACCATGATGGCCACTCCATTTCTTCTGAGGGATTTCTTCCCGCAGTAGTAGATATAATGGTCATCTGAGTTAAATTCACCCATTCCAGTCCATTTTAGTTCGCTGATTCCTAGAATGTCGACATTCACTCTTGCCATCTCTTGTTTGACCACTTCCAATTTGCCTTGATTCATGGACCTGACATTCCAGGTTCCTATGCAGTATTGCTCTTTACAGCATCGGACTCTGCTTCTATCACCAGACACATCCACAGCTGGGTATTCTTTTTGTTTTGGCTCCATCCCTTCATTCTTTCTGGAGCTATTTCTCCACTGATCTCCAGTAGCACATTGGGCCTCTACTGACCTGGGGAGTTTCTCTTTCAGTATCCTATCATTTTGTCTTTTCATACTGTTCATGGGGTTCTCAAGGCAAGAATACTGAAGTGGTTTGCCATTCCCTTCTCCAGAGGACCACACCCTGTCATCTCTCTCCACCATGACCCACCCATCCCAGGTTGCCCCTCGGGCATGGCTTAATTTCATTGAGTTAGACAAGGGTGTGGTCCTTGTGTGATTAGATTGACTAGTTTTCTGTGAGAATGGTTTTAGTGTATTTGCCCTGTGATGCCCTCTTTCAAGACCTACTGTCTTACTTGGGTTTCTCTTACCTTGGGCGTGGGGTATCTCGTCCCGGCTGCTCCCGGCCAGCGAAGCACAGCCATCGCACCTTACCTTGGACAAGGGGTCTCTCCTCACCGCCGCCCTTCCTAACCTCGGTCGTGGGGTAGCTCTTCTCCGCCGTGCTTAGTGCGCTGGCCCTCACCGCCGTCCCTCCTCGGTCGTGGGGTAGCTCCTCTCGGCCGCGCTCTCAGTGCGCGACGCAGGCGGCGGGGCGCTCTTAATTGTGCGCCGGTCGCGGGAAGGCGAGGAATTGTGCGCCGGTCGCGGGAAGGCGAAGTCGCTCTTAATTGTGCGCCGGTCGCGGAAAGGCGAGGTCGCTCTTAACTGGGCACCTCAATTCACTGTGTAGACTTGAGGTGAAACCACAATTTCTAAGCCATCTGTTATTGCCTCCTGAGATGTTCATTCTAATTCATATAAACTGTATTCCCATGTTTTGCTTAATGGCTGAGTTCTGTTTGTCTGCACAGCCCAAGACGTTGCAGCTCCTGCCCCAGCCTGGGGCTCCACTGGCTGCAGCCGGAGCAAGACTCAGTACAAACGTCAGCGGCTACCAGTGCTGACACACACTACGACGAACCTCAGCTTCTGCAACGAAACTCTCCCGTTCATCTTTTGAAATCAGGCAACAAAATCTCACTGGGAGCTGGTGTATGAGCAGATCTCGTCCACGCGCAGATGTTGCTTAAACGGGATGGGAGAGGAACTCATTATGAATCTTTGGTGGAGGGTGGGGGTCGGGGAGAAGGGGCCAAACACTAAACTGCAGAAGGCCTGACTCTGAGGCGGCTGCTGCTGCTAAGTCACTTCAGCCGTGTCCGACTCTGTGTGACCACATAGACGGCAGCCCACCAGGCTCCCTCGTCCCTGGGATTCTCCAGGCAAGAATACTGGAGTGGGTTGCCATTTCCTTCTCCAATGCATGAAAGTAAAAAGTGAATGTGAAGTTGCTCAGTTGTGTCCGACTCCTAGCGACCCCATGAACTGCAACCCACCAGGCCCCTCCGTCCCTGGGATTCTCCAGGCAAGAACACTGGAGTGGGTTGCCATTTCTTTCTCTAGACTCTGAGGCAGTAACACCCAACTGGCTGTCCTCATTTTGTCTAGATACTTTGCTCAATTTCTGTAAAGAAGAAACCTTTTGTTTTTAGACTGGCAACTAAACATTTGGCTGCCAGATCGTCTCCATGAAGGAGTCTGGGGTCAACGCTTGGAGCTTCAGTGGTTGGGCCTGCAAAGGAGAGATGTTGCTAAGAGAGACAGCGATGAGTGAAGACCAGCTCGGAGCAGGGAGCAGACCCCTCCCCTGTGCATGATGTCTACACCTGCAGGCAGCAGGGAATGCAGCTGGTGCTCCCAGGGTCAGCCCTCAGCCAGGGGGTCAGAGTCCTCAAAGAGAAGACCCGACCTCCCGCCCTTCAGCCTTGGAGGGCCCGTGCTCGGAGTGCCGGGCAGGACTGAGCCCCGACACCCTGATGAGCTCCTGCACGTGGCCTTTCCTCACCTGCCCTCTCACACCCCCTGGGCCACCTCCCAGGGGTCCCATCAAGTGACCCACCTGCACCCACGTCTGCCTCCAGCTCTGCTTTCAGGGAACCCCCAGCTAAGACACATCTTATAAAATAGTTGAACGGCCTGGATGGGAAAGGAACTGGGGGGAGAACGGATACATGTGTGTGTTGGTCTGAGTCCCTTTGCTGTTCGTCTGAAACTATCACAGCATGGTTAATTGGCTATATGCCAATACAAAACAAAAACAAGATGGACAGGCATGGAAGCGCCCATGCCTTTCGGTGACGGTGACAGCCTCGGGGTTTCACAGAGTATCAGCTTCACCGCCCACTTTCCATCTCTTCCTTCTGTTCCTTGCGAACCCTGTGTCCTGGGCACATCTGACCAACTCCAAAAGCACAGCTTTATTAACAGAGACTCCTTCGATGTCTACCCAAGAGAGATAAAAGCGAAGGTCCACCAAAAGATCTGACACAAGTGTTCACAAATGTTCAGCAGCTTGACTGCCAACAGCCAGGAGGCAGAAGTGACCCAAATGCCATCAGCAGGTGAGAGGGGCCAATATGTGTGCACTCACATGATGGAGAACGACTGCACCTTGAGAAGAAGTGAAGTGCTGCCTGCTGCCCTGCATGGCGCTGGAAATGTGTTGGGTGACCGACACACGCTGGATGGTCTCCGTTACAGTAAGCGTCCAGGTGACAAAGCCACAGACAGGAAGCTGATTCGTGGTCGCTCAGAGCTGAGTGGGAACAGGAATTAGCTAAAAGGGGCAAAAGGGATACTTTGAGATGATGGAAATATTCTAAAAGTGGGTTACCCAGATGGCTGTGAAAGTGTTGGTTGCTCAGTTGTATCCAACTCTTTGCAACCCCATGAGGACTCCCCTGTCCATGGAATTCTCCAGTCAAGAATACTCAAGTGGGTAAACATTCCTTTCTCCAAGGGATCTTCCCGACCCAGGGATCAAACCCAGGTCTCCTACATTGCAGGTGGATTCTTTACTGTCTGAGCCACCAGGGAAGCCCACTGATGGCTATATAATTTGGTAAATTTACTAAAAATCACCAGTTAAATACTTCAAACAGGTGAATTTTTATGTTTCTTTTTTTATTGAGGTATTAGTGATGTACAATATTATATACTTACAAGTGTGCAATGGTGATTGACAATTTTCTATAATTTTATGTATTTTGGTTTTGGCTGTGCTGGGTCTGCACTGCTGCACGGGCTTTTCTCTCGTTGCAGTGAGAGGGGCTACTCTCTAGGCGTGGGGCAGGGGCTTCCCATCGCGGTGGCCCCTCTTGCTGCAGAGCACAGGCCCTGGGGTGCACAGGCTTCCATAGCTGCAGCCTGTGGGCTCCGTAGCTGTGGCTCATGGGCTCGGTTTCTCCGTGGCAGGTGGCATCTTCCCAGATCAGGGGTTGAACCCATGCCTCCTGCATTGGCAGGTAGATTTTTTTTTTTTTTAACCCCTGAGCCACCAGGGAAGCCTGAGGTTCACAATTTGGAAGGGTTTTACTCCATAGATAGTGATTATAAAACATTTGCTATACTGCCTGTGTTATACAAGGTAGCCGGGTAGCTTATTGCATACCTAACAGTTTGCACCTCTTGCTCCCCTGTCCGCCTGTTGCCCCTCCCCCTTCCCTGTCCCCATGGTAACCACTGTCTTGTTCTTTGTGAGACTGCTTCTTTTCTGTTATAGTCGCTAGTTTGCGATATTTTCTAGAATCCACATACAAGTGTCATCATAAAGCGTTTGTCTTTCTGACATATTTTACTTAGCATAATGCCCTCCAAGTCCACCCATGGTCCTGTAAATGGCAGCGTTTCATCACTTTTAATGGCTGAGTCGTATTCCATTGTGTATGTGCTTCACAGCTTCTTTATCCATTTATCGTCAGTGGGCACTTAGGTTGCTTCCGCATCTTGGCTACTGTGAATAGCACTGCTGTGAACACTGGGGTGCATGTGTCTTTTCCAGTTAGTTTTGTTTTTTTTTTTTTTTAACACGGGTGAATTTTAATTCAGGTGGTGAAGCCACCCGTGGGCACCCACCTGCTCCCTGGGGTGGCAGAGGGAGGGGACAGTGGGGCCTAGTGGGGAGCCCTCGGGGCCAGAGTCATGCCCCTGTGCTCGAAGGCAGCCACCAGGTCGTCGGCTTCCCACGGCCACCTGGGATGTGGCCTCGTGGCCACGCCTTCCTCACGGTCATTTCTGTAACTCAAACAACAGAAAGGCAACCTAGAGGGAGCCCCACACGGTGTCCCGGGAACATTCTGTCTGGAGCTCCCGTGGCTCTCTGTTTGTGCAGGGAGTTGATGTGACAGCCACACTCACAGCTGGCATCTGTGCCCTGCAGGCACCCTGGATGGGCTGTGGCCCCAGGGGCATGTCTGCAGAGAGGGGAGGGCAGCCCGGCTGCATCTCCCTGTGCCACCTCCGCCAAGGCCTGCAAAGGTCTCCTGCCCACCCCCCAGCCCATCCAGTGTAGGAAGCACCCAGGAGGTAGCCCCCATTCCATCCCCTCCTCAAGGCTGGACCTCTGCCTGCCAGTCACTCTCCACCACCACCACCACCCATCACCCAGCCCCCACCTGGTGCAACCACCCCAGGAGCCAATGCCCCAACACCCAGGAGGGTGGAGAGGGTGATGACTGGCCCCAGGGGCCAACGCCCCAACACACGGGAGGGTAGAGAGGGTGATGACTGGCCCCAAAAGCACAAGGAAGAAAGAATCGTGAAGCGGGAGCTTGAGCAGCATCCTTCTATCTTCTTAATGTTATTTATCCAACTTTATATAAAAATAAAAGGAACTCTGAAAAGCAATTTTTTTTTTTTTAGCCATTTAAGGCTTGATTCTAAGTGTAAGGAAATTCTCTCAGACTGTTAAAACTGCAATTACTGATTTTGTGTGAATGATTCTTCTAACACTTTAAACTTCTTGCACAGCAAAGCAGACAAAAACACAACCAAGTATAATTATCACCAAAATTATGGCTATAGTTGCACAAAAATAGCTTCTAATCCATCCTGTTTCACTTTCACTTTTGTATTTATTTCCAGACTTGTTTTTAAACCCTAACTTAGACCCCTGCTTGTTGTAAAGTCTTCCTGGAACGTGAGTAATGTTAGGTTGACAAGTCCTGGGGTTGTGGAAGCCCTCCAAGACCCAAAGGGAAAGCATTACCTGCTCAATGAATATTGTGATCCTGGGATGAGCTATTCACCCATTGGTTGATTTTTTACTTTTCAAAAAATATTTATTTATTTATATATCTATTTCTTTGGCTGTGCAGGGTCTTAGTCGCTGCACTTGGGATCAATTTTCATTGAAGCCTGTGGGATCTTTTACTTGTGGCATGCAGGATCTAAGTTCCCTGATCAGGGATCAAACCCGGGCTCCTTTGCATTGGGATCTCGGAGTCTTAGCCATTGGATGATCAGGGAAGTCCCAATTTTTGACTTTTTGTTAGGAAATTGTAAAATATGTATCAACGTTGACAGAAGAGCTTAATACACATCCAACGCCCATCACACTCACGGCCATTGTCAACACTGACCAGTGATCCACGCCTCTGTCTACACCTGCCTGTCACATGCTAAGATCCTGAGGCAGGAGTGAACCTGTGTGCTCCAAGCTTGGCTGCTGTGGGACTCGGATCCTTGAGGGCCAGGATGAATGCAGTCAGGACATTCCTCGGGTGGTGCTTTGAGTGTGCTATAAGCCACCAGAAGGCTCTGGGTCACCCTGACCTGCTTTACATTATCCAAAGGTGGGGTAGAGTTTACAGGTAAGTGAGGGGAGAAGCCGGAATGACTGGTGGACTTTCAGTTCAGTTCAGTTCAGTTCAGTCGCTCAGTCATGTCCGACTCTTTGTGACCCCATGGACTGCAGCACGCCAGGCTTCCCTGTCCATCACAAACTCCCAGAGCTTGCTCAAACTCACGTCCATCAAGTCGGTGATGCCATCCATCTCATCCTTTGTTGTCCCTTTCTCCTCCTGCCTTCAATCTTTCCCAGCATCAGGGTCTTTTCTAATGAGTCAGTTCTTCACATCAGGTGGCCAAAGTATTGGAGCTTCAGCTTCAGCATCAGTCCTTCCAATGAATATTCAGGACTGATTTCCTGTAAGCAAGGGGGGAGGCCGCAGTGACCCATAGAGCATGGATTAGATCAGACACAGGGATGTAAACTCAGATGTGGCTCATGAAGATGCAGGCAGTTACACAGAGAAATGTTCACAGATACGTGTCTGCACATGAGTCAGTGTTTCCTTGCTTAGTCAGCTCAGAGGGCCTAGAAGCAATGACCCACTCAGCAGCGAGTAGGCTTCTCAGATGAGTCTCCAGTGAAAGGAACCAGGGCTCCTCCTGGAGAAACAGCAGAAGATAAACAAGATGAGCCTGGAGCGTTTGCTGTGCCAGAAAGAAGGAACGTGCTGAAAACAAACAGCAAAATCCCACACTGATCAGAGTATCGGTATTGGCTCATTACTGTCACAAATGGGCCACAGCGATGCATGACATTAACAATAGGTAAGAACAGGGAACTGGCTCAGGACTGAGAAAGGACTACAACAAGGCTCTTTATTGTCACCCTGTTTATTTAACTTATATGTAGAGCACATTGTGAGAAATGCCAGGCTGGATGAGTTCCAAGCTGGAATCAAGATTAGAGGGAAAAATATCAACAACCTCAGATAAGCAGATGATACTACTCTAATGGCAGAAAGTGAAGAGGAACTAAAGAATCTCGATGAGGGTGAAAAAGGAGAGTGAAAAAGCCAGCTTAAAAACTAAAATCATGGCATCCGGTCCCATCAATTCATGGCAAATAGAAGGGGAAAAGGTGGAAGCAGTGACAGATTTCCTCTTCTCGGACTCTAAAATCACTGCGGATGGTGACTGCAGTCATGAAATTAGAAAACAATTGCTCCTTGGCAGAAAAGCTATAACAATCCTAGACAGCCCATTAAAAAGCAAAGACATCACCTTGCATTTATAGACAAATGTCTATATAGTCAAGGCTATAAATTTTTAGACAAATGTCTGTATAGTCAAGGCCATGGCCCTTCCAGTAGTCACGTACAGTTTTGAGAGCTGGACCATACAGAAGGCAGAGTGCTGAAAAACTGACGCTTTCAAACTGGTGTAGGAGAAGACTCTTGAGAATCCCTTGGACGGCCAGGACATCAAACCAGTCAATCCTAAGGGAAATCAGTCCTGAATATTCATTGGAAGGACTTATACTGAAGCTGACGCTTCAATACTTTGGCCACCTGATGCAAAGAGCTGAGGCATTGGAAAAGACCCTGATGCTGGAAAAGATGGAAGGCAGGAGAAGAAGGGAATGACAGAGGATAAGATGGTTGGCTGGCATCACCAACTCGATGGATATGAGTCTGAGCAAGCTCTGGGAGTTGGTGATGGAAGGGAAGCCTCGTGTGCTGCACGCCGTCCGTGGGGTCTGAAAAGTCAGACATGACTTGGCGACTGAACAGCAACAACAGGGAAAACCGGCACAGGGCAGATGGGAACCTCTACACCATCCTCACAGCTGTCCTGTAAATCTAAAATGTAAAGTCTTTAAAACAAACGGTGGTTCTGACCGCTCTGGGCGTCAGAGTGGAAACGTGGGGAGGCGGGGCTTCCACGGGCAGAGAAGCCTCGGCACCACCGTCAGGGCATTCCTCTTGGGGTAGTGGAGGATGCGGAGATCTCGGTCCTGTGCTCCTGCTGTCTCTCCCCAGATGTCCCAAACCAACAGAGCTGTGTCCCCACGTGTCACCAGGGGAGGTGGTAGTGAGCAGGCCCCTCCCAGCTCTGTGGCCCCAGCCCCAGGTGGGATGTCACGGGGCTGCACCTGGATCCTAGGCTGTCCCGGGGAGGTGGGTGGCCTCAGCTGTCTGCTGATGTGACGAAACATGCAGAGCGGGGTGCAGGGTGACCTGGGGCAGGAGCCCCTGCCACCCGTCACCTGGACCACAGACTGGTGGTCCAGGCTAATGCTGCACTCGAAGTCACTTTCAGGCCAGGCCACTTGGTGCTTCAGCTTTTATTTATTCTCAATGCTGCAACCCAACTTTGGGGTCTCACAGAGAAACACCAAAAAATAAAGCATAGTCAAGCCCTTCCCCCGCCCTGAGCCTGCGGGTGACACCCTGTCGGATGTCCGGCCACAGGCCCCATCAGCCCTGGGTTCTCAGATGCTGGCAAAGGCTCCAGGACCAGGCAGCAAGACATGCCCACCTACAGGCTGGGCCCCCAGGAGCCGCCCAGCTTCTCTCAATCCCTGGGTCCCTGGCAGAGGAAAGCCAGCGGAGGCCCCAGCTGGGATGCCCCTCTGCTCCCCAGGGTGCAGCCCCAACCTCGACATCCCAGGAGTGGCTGCTGCTGGGTCCTCACCCAGCTCCCAGACTGAAACTTGAGAGCCGGGTGGGAATAACCTTCCAGGCAACTGGCTTCTAGGCTTCTATGGGGTGGACTTACACCTGCTGTCACTGAGAGTGTTTGCTGTGCTCTGAGGTGCTAGCTCATGAGAACACAGCATGCTATGCTAATGCTAAGTCACTTCAGTCGTGTCCGACTCTGTGCGACCCCATAGACGGCAGCCCAACCGGCTCTGCCGTCCCTGGGATTCTCCAGGCAAGAACACTGGAGTGGGTTGCCATTTCCTTCTCCAATGCATGAAAGTGAAAAGTGAAGTCGCTCAGTTGCGTCCCACTCTTCACGACCCCATGGACTGTAGCCTACCAGGCTCCTCCATCCTTGGGACTCTCCAGGCAAGAGTAGAGAACACAGCATGCTGCTGCTGCTGCTAAGTCGCTTCAGTCGTGTCCGACTCTGTGCGACCCCATAGACGGAAGCTCACCAGGCTCCCCCGTCCCTGGGATTCTCCAGGCAAGAATACCGGAGTGGGTTGCCATCTCCTTCTCCAATGCGTGAAAGTGAAAAGTGAAAGTGAAGTTGCTCAGTCGTGTCCGACTCTTAGCGACCCCATGGACTGGAGCCTACCAGGATCCTCCGTCCATGGGATTTTCCAGGCAAAAGTATTGGGGTGGGGTGCCATTGCCTTCCCCGAGAGAACACAGCATAGATGGTATTTATTTATTTGTTGGCTGTGCTGGGTCTTACCTTCGGCATGAGGGATCTCGGTTGCATCGTGAGGAATCTTTTCAATGTGGCACACAGACTCTATTTTTGGTGAACAGGCTTAGTTGCGCCACAGCACATGGGATCTTAGTTCCTCTACCAGGGATTGAACACGCATTCCCTGAATTGGAAGGCGGATTCTTTACCACTGGACCACCAGTTTATGTGGTAAATTACCACACATAGAGGTAATTTAAAGAGAAAACAAATTACTGAGGTGTGCTGATGTCTTATATGGATGATCAAAAGAATTTCGCAGCTTCTGGGCTGGAAGGCAAGTCCCTCAGAGAGGCAGGGGGGAGTCCGGTACAGCCCCAGAATTGCCAGCTCAAGCTGGGGCAGTGGGCAGGACAGAAGGCCCTTCCTCAAAACATACCCAGGGTCTACAGCCATACCACCCTGAACATGTCCGATTCGTCTCAAAACAGACCCAGGGAGGGACCTGGGACAGGTGGCCAGCTGCCCACTGAGGGCCTGGAAGGGCGGGCCAAGAGGCCAGAGGAGGCTGCCTTGTGAATGCTCAGTGGCCGTGTGCTCCTTGCAATGAGGCTGCCCCGAGGGCAGCTGTGGACACTCCTGGCTCTCTACATGCCCTTGGAGGTGGGAGGCACAGGGCTGAGGGGACACGGATGTCCAAGGTTGTGGGTGAGGCACCCGAGGTGGGGTCCCTGAAGCAGCCTGTAAGGGCTGTCTCCCCTCTCCCCCATGACCCCCATCTTCCTCCTTCCTCCCCCCGTCTCCCCCTCCCCCAACACCCCAATCTCCCCTCACCCCCAGCTGCAGCAGGGTCTGCCTGGAGCTGCCCGTGACATGGGGCACGCACGTACAGGTGGCCAGGACAGGACATTGAGGGCCCCCTGGTCCCCCACGGCCAGAGCTGCACCCCCACTGGCAAGAGTCCAAGTTCCAGCCTCTCCCCACCAGGCTCATTTTTTCCGTGGGGCCTGGTTCTGGTGGGAGTTGGGAGGAGGGCTCTATGGGTGCGGGGGCGTGGGGGGCTCAGGGCCCAAGTGCTGCTGGTGGAACATGAGGGGCGGCCGGTGTGGGGTACGGGTGCCACATCACCCAACCAGCTCGCTCACGTCCCCACCCCCTGGGATATTCCTGGGGCAGGAGAGGGGGAAATAGGCTAATTCCGGAATCTTCTGTGAGAGGGACCCTGGTGCCAAGATCCTTTCAAAGAGCAGGAAAGCCTTGGCCAGGGTGGGGCTTTCCTCCTGTTTCCAGGGCCTGGTGCCCGGCCACAGGCCCTACTCGTCTGGATCTTCAAAGGGACCCAGAGCTGCCCAAGTGCTGGGCACCCCATCTGGCTCCTTTGGGTCTCATGGTCTGAGGTCTGAGAGTTGGACCTCTGTTTTCACACCTGGACGGTGACCCTTGACCCCAAGGCCTCCAGGGGACAGGAGTCAGCAACTCTGAGCACCGAGTGGCAGTGACCTCTGAAGCCCCACCCGCATCCTGTCTGTGGCCAGCCTTGACCGTCACGCCAGGTCTCCAGACCCAGAAGGTCGTGTGGCTTAAATGCCTCTTGCCCAAACCTGCCAGACTTTCCCATGTGTTGGCCAAACCCCCCAGAGTGCCGGTGGCCGCGTGCAGGGTTTCAACTCCATTTCACAACTGGACCTCCCCCTAAGTGGCTGTTTTGTAAGAGTCTGGCTAAACCTCAAGGATGCCACTGAGGACAGAACTCAGGGACCCAATCAGAGGACGGAGGCCAGGGGAGGGTGGTGCGGGGAGATCAGCATCCATCACAGCAGCTTCTCCCCTGGGGTGGGGGTGGGGGGCGCGCATTCCGATGAAGGACTCATGGCCATCAGGGAGGTTAGTTGGTGGCTGGCTGCCTTGTCTTTGGGAAACAGCAGTGTTCTCACTGAAGCGGTTTGAAATCAATGGCATGGATGGCGATGGCCAGACGTGGTAAACCGGGGCCTCACAAGCAGGCCAGGGATGCTCTGTCCTTCCGTACGGACACCAGCCTGAGCAGGGGAGCCTCCCTGCACCTCAATGGCTGCTGGGGCCTCTGAAGCCCCCCTCAACTCCCAGCATGCATCTCTTGGCCCAGCAGTACTGTGCTCCCTGGGGATGACAAGGAACTCGGGGTGGAATCCAGCCTCACTCTGGACAACAGGCTAGGCCATCACTGGATGGCGGGCAGGGGGCACCCCAGGCTTGTATCTTTCCTGACTGGAGATGTGAGTCGCATCCCCGCCCCAGCACAGGCTTGCACACTCATGCACACATGAAAGGCAGGCCTTCCACCCCGAAGGGTAGGACTGGGGCCCCTCAAAGCCTGTGGCCACAGGGAGCCTGCACCAGATCCCGGGAGTGAAGAACGACACCTGTGTCTCACAGATGTCATCCACAGAAGCCCTGGGGTGAGGGCAGGGGTGGCAGCTTCCCCTGGACCTGACCCCTCCCCATCAGCACCCCAGTAGGAGCACCCCCACACTCAGGAGACCTAGAGAGGCAGAAGGGGTCACCAAGAGAGCCTCTAATCCACAAGGGGCCCTTTGTGTGTTCAGCCTGCAAACGGTCACAGCAGGCCCCGCGTCCAGGAGGGGCCCACAACCAGGCTGGGGAACAGGTTCTCTGTGGATGGAGGCAGGTGCTGACCGTGTGCGGTCTAGAGGGGACAGGAGTGATCAGGAGCCTGGGGCGGCCCTGCAGAAGACCACAACCTGGACAGCCTGAACAGCAGAATCATTCTCTCCCTGTCTGGAGGCCTAGAGTCCAAGGTCAGGGTGTGGGCAGGACTGGTTCCTCCTGAGCCCGAGGCAGGTTCTATCCCAGGCTCCCCCCATTTCTGGGGCTTTGCTGACAATCTTTGGGGTCCTTTGGCTTGTAGAAGGACCACCCCAATCTCTGCCTTCATTTTTGCATCATGTCTTCCTGTGTGCCTTATCTGTGCCCAACTTTCTCCTCTTTATAAAGACACGGTCATAATGGACTAAGGTCTGTCCAACGACCTCATCTTGATCATCTGTTGAGGCCCTCTTTCCACATCAGGTCATGGACACAGCTGCTGGGGGTCAGGACTTCAGCCTTCTTTGGGGAAACAATTCAACCTGTAACAAACAATAAATCTCAATATATATGTAACTTCAAGTTGCAAAGAGTGCTTTGGAGAAAAACATGGAATCCCTAAAGCAACCTGATTATGTTTCAAAATATTAGCCGTGCACTGTGATGAGGACACTGTTCTCTGCTACTCCTCCGCGTTGTCTGCAGCCCACCCTGGCTGTTCTCCCTGTTTTGGTGCCTCACGGGGGGACTGGGGAGCATGAACACTGGAAGCCAGGCTGACCAGAGAGGGTAGGGGACCGGGGCCGTGACACTGAGCCCATCATCCCCCCGTGAAGGGATATTTGGTGCATTTCGTCTGTACTCAGAGCAACTGAGCAAGACCGCAGCATCGAGGCCGAGGTGGCCATCCTGATGGCTTCCCCTGCCATCTGAGAAAGCCCCTTGGTCCCTCTGACCAGCCAGTGCCACAGCACCCGCCACTGCCCGCCAGCCAGGCCCCGGACCCTGCAGACACACGGAGCTACTGCAGACGGCCTGGCTCCAGGATTCAGGCTCGAATGTGTCCTCCTGGCCACGGGCCTTCCTGACCGCAGATTGTGCATGGCTGTGTCCAGCAACTGCCCCCACCCCACCCCCTCCCGCTCTGTCCCAGAGCTGCTCCAGGAGACCTGTCACTACATCTTCTGAAGAACCGGACCTGTGGGTCAGGGGCAGTGATTCCCAAAGGACACCACCAGCCTGAGGCCCCACACCCCCTACCCACTGGAGAAAACGTGCTCGGAGGAGTCAGGGGAGGCATGAGGGTCTGGAAGGGGACATGACCCCTCCCAGCCAGCCTGCAGCCTTTTAAACCAGAACAGGCAAAGAGCTGACTCATTGGAAAAGACTCTGATGCTGGGAAAGATTGAAGGCACGAGGAGAAGGCGGTGACAGATGGTTGGATGGCATTACTGACTCGATGGACATGAGTTTGAGCAAACTCTGGGAGATAGTGAAGGACAGAGAAGCCCAGCGTGCTGCAGTCCATGGGGTCACAAAGAATCAGACACGACTTAGCAAATGAACAACACCAAGGAGAAGCCAGGGCCAAGAGGCCAGGGACCAGCTTCAGCTTGAGCCAGAAGAGGCTTTAAATCCACTTTCTGGTCCCGCAACCCTGAGCTGATACCTTAGCCCTCGCAGCTGCTGCCGAAGGTGTATAGCCGGCCCAGGTGACCGGCGGCCAAGAGGGCTGAACAGGAGCGCCTGCACCCCTGGGGCCCCTCTGTAGACAGGGACATCGTGTCCCTTTGAAACAGCACTGTTTCACATATTTCTGGAAGTTCGGTGAATATTCTGAGAACACTCAGTGGATTCATCTTACTTGTTATGGGTTTTGTTGTTTGTTAAGATGCCCTGGAGAAGCGGATGGCAACCCACTCCAGTATTCTTGCCCGGAGAATCCCATGGACACAGCAGCCTAGTGGGGTGCAGTCCACGGGGTCGTGAAGAGTCAGATACGACTGAAGCGACTTAGCATGAAACCACTACATCCTAAACAGCTTTATTGAGGTACGACTGACACACAGGAACAGCACATATTCAAAGTGAGCAGTCTGACACGAATGCACATTGTGAACCTCTCGCCACAATCGAGAGAATGAGCATCTCGGTCCCCCACACCCCCACCCCGCACCATCTCCAGGCAACCACAGATCCGATGCCTGTCGCTGTGATGAGTCTGCATTTTCTGGAAGGTACAAGTGGAACTGCACAGTACAGGCTCAGTCCTGCAGCATGTCACTTACTGCCTCGAGAGCCATCCACATGGTAGCATCGTCCTTCATGAGACGGGTGCCCACAGGCGTGTCTCCACCTACCTCCCAGTGGACAGAGGTTCTGTTTCCAGTTTGGGGCCATTACAGACAAAGCTGCAATGACCACTCGTGTGCATGTCCTTGCATGGATGAAGGCTTTTGTTTCTCTAGGAGTGGAATGGCTGGACCATATGGGTGACCGTATGTTTAACTTTTAAAGAAGCTTCCAGTCTGTTTTCTAAAGTGGGGGGACCTGCTCATACTCTCACCAGCAAGGACTGAGAGTTCCTGCTCATTCCCATCTCAAGGGCCCTTGGGATGGTCAGTCTTTTAAATTCTCAATTTTCTAATTAGGGCACAGTGGTATCTGGTTGTGGTTTTAATTTGCATTTCCCTGATGACTAATGCTCAACTTATTTGCCATTGTGTGTCTTCCTTGGTGAAATGTGTACTCACACTTCATGCCTGCTTGTTAAATTGGGCTGTTTTCCTACTGGGGGGTATTTCAGGCAGTTCTCGGCTTTGCAAAGTTCTCTCCCAGGCTGCTGCTGGTCTTCCCAACTTGGAAGAGCAAAGCTCCTCATCTCATAAAGTCCAATTTATCCACTTTCTTTTATGGCTCATGTCAGAGTCTTGGAGAAGGCACTGGCGACCCACTCCAGTACTCTTGCCTGGAAACTCCCATGGATGGAGGAGCCTAGTAGGCTGCAGTCCATGGGGTCATGAAGAGTCGGACGCGACTGAGCGTCTTCACTTTCACTTTTTGCTTTCATGCATTGGAGAAGGAAATGGCAACCCACTCCATTTTTCTTGCCTGGAGAATCCCAGGGACGGGGGAGCCTGGTAGGCTGCCGTCTCTGGGGTCGCACAGAGTCGGACACGACTGACGTGACTTAGCAGTAGCAGCAGTGCTGTATCTAAGAAATCTTTTCCTAACTCAGGGTTACAAAGATACTCTCCTATGTTCCCTACTAGAAATCTTAGTTTTAGATCATACACATAGGTCTATGATTTCAAGCTAATGTCAGTACACAGTGAGAGGTTTGGATCCAAGTTCCACTTGTGTGTCCTTGAACACCCACTGTCCTCACACCACTTGTTGAAAAGACTACCTTTTCTCGGTTGAACTGCATTTGCACTTTGTGGAAAATTGTCCACATTTGTGTGGACCTGTGTGCAGACCATCCATTCGTTTCATGTGCTTGTCCACTCCCAACCCCAACACCACACTGTCCTAGTTGCGGTTACTTTGTAGTAAATCTTGAGATCAGGCTAGGTATGCCCTCCGCATTCATCCTTTGTTACCGGATTTGTGCTGTGCTCACTTCACATTTCCCTGTGAACTTGAGAATCAGCTTCTGCAAAAACCTTGATTGGATTTAGGCTGGGGGTTGCTCTGAAGAACCACGTCGATCTGGGGAGACTTGATGTTTTAATCATACTGCATCGTCTCATCAACACAATCCATATCTCCATTTATCAAATTCATCTCAATTTGCTCCAGCACTATTTTGTAATGTTCAATCAGGGTTTGCACATTTCTTTGGTAAAGCTCTCTTCCTAAATATTTCATATTTTGATGTTACTTTTCCTTTCAATTCTGAATCGTTTGTTGCCTGTAAGTAGGATACAACATATTTCTGTATAGTAGTCGTGTATTAACCTTAGATTGCCGGAGAAATATCAATAACCTCAGATGTGCAGATGACACAACCCTTAATGGCAGAAAGTGAAGAACTAAAGAGCCTCTTGATGAAAGTGAAAGAGGAGAGTGAAAAAGTTTGCTTAAAGCTAAATATTCAGAAAACTAAGATGGCATCTGGTCCCATCACTTCATGGGAAATAGATGGGGAAACAGTGGAAATAGTGTCAGACTTTATTTTTCTGGGCTCCAAAATCATTGCAGATGGTGACTGCAGCCATGAAATTAAAAGACACTCCTTGGAAGGAAAGTTATGACCAACCTAGATAGCATATTCAAAAGCAAAGATATTACTTTGCCAACAAAGGTCTGTCTAGTCAAGGCTAGTCATGGTTTTTCCTGTGGTCATGTATGGATGTGAGAGTTGGACTGTGAAGAAAGCTGAATGCCGAAGAATTGATGCTTTTGGACTGTGGTGTTGGAGAAGACTCTTGAGAGTCCCTTGGACTGCAATGAGATCCAGCCAGTCCACCCTAAAGGAGATCAGTCCTGGGTGTTCATTGGAAGGACTGACGTTGAAGCTGAAACTCCAATACTTTGGCCACCTGATGCAAAGAGCTGACTCATTTGAAAAGACCCTGATGCTGGGAAAGATTGAGGGCAGGTGGAGAAGAGGACGATAGAAGATGAGATGGTTGGATGGCATCACCGACTCTATGGACATGAGTTTGAGTGAACTCCGGGAATTGGTGATGGACAGGGAGGCCTGGAGTGCTGCAATTCATGGGGTCGCAGAGTCGGACACAACTGAGCGACTGAACTGAACTGAACCTTGCTACCCAGGTGGTTCTAGTGGTAAAGAACCCACCTGCTAATGCAGGAGACATAAGAGACATGGGTTCGATCCCTGGGTCAGGAAGAACTCCTGGAGGAGGAAATGGCAACCCACTCCAGTATTCTTGCCTGAAGAAATCCGTGACATAGGAGCCTGGCAGGATACAGCCCATGGGGCCACAAAGAATCACACACGACTGAGCGACTAACACTCTCACTTTCAATCCGAACCCGGCGTGCGTGTCTCACCAGGTGTGTCGTTTCGGGGCTGCTCAACCAGAGTGCCCATCCCACCCACTGCAGTCACCGTGTGGATGCTGCAGCTTGGCCCTCTCTGCTTGGGCGAGCTCTTCAGCCTTGGGCAGGTCCCTCTCTAGTCCCAGCTTCCCAAGGCACAAAGTGCAGGAGGAGGGGATTACAGGCAAGAATGCAGCTTCCCCTCCCCCTGTCTGGATAGGCAAACCCGAGGCCTGTCCGCTTCCCTCGGCAACGTGTGGGCCACAGAGCATGGGGCTGCCCTCATCCACCTCACAGAGGAGGACACGTCACGAGCTGCAGAGCCCAGGCCTGCTCAGGGGAACCTCAGCACTGACCACCGAGAAGAAACGCTGTGGGTGGGGAGCAAGCCGGGGCACTCAGGGAGCGCAGGCTTACCAGCAGCACGAGGAGTCGTCTGAGGAACCTCCCAGCTCTCGCCTGCCTGCCCCAGTGGCTCAGGGGCTGACCCCCAAAGTGTTCCGAGCCCAGTGTTCCAGAGCTCCGGTGTGGCCCCTCTGCTGCGGCCAGGGGCCTCTTCTGCCATGACGCTGGTGGGGCCTGGCTGGGGAGCTAAGGGGACCCTTAGAACACTGAAAGGCTGCTTCCCAGGTTGCCTGAGACCACAGCCCCCACCCACAAACGTGACATGAGACCCTGAGTGGTTTGGCTGTGGGCACCCCCAAACTCTCCCTCCTGCAAAGAGCCTCCCGCTTGTTGTGAAAAGTAGCCCGAATCCAGGCTGGGAGAGGGGAGCTGGGACTCCCCGCATCTAACAAGATCACGGGCCCTGACCCCTGCTACCCGCCAGAAGCTGGCTTCTCCTGCGCCTCCCCCCTCATCCAAACTGAGGGGGCCTGTGGGGGCCCGCTCAGCCGAAGAACTTCCTTCCTCCTGAGAGCAGCAGAGAGATAGCATTTCAGCAATCCAGAGATGCCCTTAAAAGGAAGGGGCGTCCAGCCGCCGGCTCCCAGGAGGGCGGGCAGGGGCCATGGGGGCGTCTTGGCGCCAACGGGGATTGCTCTAGGAGCAGGAGCCCTGGTCACCATGGCAACAGCCTCTCCTTCCATTTATAACTCCCAGCCCCACCCCCACCCCCAAGGCAGGGAGTGGAGAGCCTGTCCCACCCTCCCATTCCTGGGAGTCCAGGGGGAGGAAGGCAGATCCATGTGTTCCTGGACTGGTTTCCCAGAAAAAAGGATATCCACACTGGCCAGTGACCACACTGCTCGGTCACTGCTGCCGATCAGGTCCCCAGGGTGAGGTCACTGGCCTCTGGTCACCTCCTGGGGAGAGGTCACTGGTCACTGGAGAGGTTACTGACTATCTGCTCACTCGGGGCCCGGGGCGGCCGTGCTCGGACCCTGCGCCACTCCGGGCCCCTCCAGCCCCACGGCTTCGGGGTCTGTCCCCAGGCGCCCGGTTCTCTCCCGCTTTGGGGCCTCTGCCCTCATTTTGCCCACTTGTTCCACTGATGCCCTCCCCCCATGGTGGGGGGTATTATTTAGGGATTCATCCACTTGCTGTCTCCGCCCCCTCTGATTCTGCTGTGTCCCGCCTAGCCCCAGGGGTCCACCAGGGTGCCCAGCAGTAAGACACTGAGTGGGTGAGAGGGAGACGGCGGGGGCAGAGGGTCTGGGAAGTGAGGCTTCCGTGGCTCCTGGAGACGGGGCGTCAGGACTCCTGGCGCAGCCGCCCTTTGGGAGGCACCCCCATGGGGTGAGTAGTAGCCCTAGTCTGTCCACAGAGCCAAGTGGGGCTCCCCACCTCTGCCTCCCCTCCTGTTCAAACTGCCCCGTGTGCTCAGGCCCCCGACTTTCACTTGAGGCTAGTTCCCTTCTATGAGGCCTCAGGCCGGGGAAACCCGGCCACTGCCAGAGGCCCTCGCCCTGCCCTGAGGATCCCCCAGACAGTGGGCAGGACTACGAGGTCTCAATCCCCACCTGGCTCCACTGGGTGCAGCACTTGGGGCTATCAGCCCCTACATGGCCCCTCCTGGGGGAAGCCTTTGGGGACAGCCCCTACAAACCCACAGCCTTGCTGCTCTGGGGCCCCTGGAGCCAGAGTCTCAGGACGGGGCTTGGCCTCATCTCACCACGGGCGACAGAGGCCTGTCGGGCTGCAGTCCTGCCCTGGATCCCAGCCAGGGTCCCTGTTCTGCCCCCTCCCAGCCCTTCCTAAGAAAGGACTATTGATCTGAGGCCAGGTCAGAGCCTGAATCTGATATTTCCCTTTTGAAACCAACAGATCATTGTGAGCCGGCATCTTCTGGAAGGCCAGGTGTCTGTCCTGGGGGACAGTTGGGCTGAAGGCGCTCAAGCTCTGGCCTGCCCGAGGCCCTGGCCAGAGCCCCATGCTGGGCTGGTTCCAGGAAGTCTGGTCCCTGCAGCTCAGGCCATCCTGGCCTGGAGTGTAGACGGAGGCTGGCCCTGGGCTGGGCTCCTGGGGAAGACGGGGAGATGAGGGCTGGGCTGGCCTGCTCCCTGCTACCCAACCCCCTTGCTCTGCAGGCTGTAGCCCGGGCCCCAGGCTTGTGTCCAGCATCAGATCTGGGCTCCCTGGGGCCTGTGCATTTCCTGAAGAAACTTCCTCAGGAAGCACAGCCTGCTCCCCCATCTCCTGTGTTCCCAGAACCGGCACGGAGCAAAGAAGGCAGTGGTGGGCCTTCACCGGGCAGGGGGGCGGGGCAGCGTGCCTCACAAAGGACAGAGACCCCACACTAGTGCCTCCTCCCATCTCAGGGTTGAGCCGGGGGAAGAGCAGCCTCTGGGGACGGGGCTGCGTCAGCACTGATGCTCCCGGCTTTCCCAGGTCCCCATGTGTGCTGCAGGCAAGGGGAGGGCTTCCCCATGCAGTCGTGGTGAGGATGGAGGGCAGCCCTCAGAGGCCTCCATCCGCCTGGCTTCTGAAGATGCTCTGGACACCCAGCTACTGCCCCGCCTCGTGGTCCCTGCAGGAAAGTTCGGGCCAGAGCAGGGCGTCTGCTGAGCACTCGGCAGGAAGGGAAGGGGTGGATGCTGGTGTCTGCAGGGTGCCCGGTGCCCAAGAGGGCAGGGGGGTGTTGTGAGAGAGGAAGGGGCCCATGGAGGCTGTGGTGTGGGGTTGGGCTACCCATCCCCCTACCCCCACCGTCTACCCCATGGAGCCCAAGCCTGGCTTTTCACTGATTTCACAGGTGCAGAGCACTGTGAGCCTCCCCGCACCCCGAACACCACTGAGAGGACCAGGACCCAAAGCTCAGAACCCACCCTCACCCCACTTCACCCCCACCCCCACCCAGGAGCATTCTCACCACACCCACACTGATGCCCAGCGGTCTACCTGTCTCTGTCTCCTTTGTGCAGCCTTGGAAGGGACCCCACCCTCTGCAGGGCCTCGGACATGCACCCTGTCCCCTCACCCTGAGCGTATGGCTGTGGAGCTGGCATCCCTCGTGCTCACCATGTCCCACCAGCTGCTCCTCCAGCGGTGCTGACAGAGGGCCCAAGGGTCTTACCTGCTGACCTGGAGCTGGGACAGGGTCTCCACATGTGAAGGAGACCCTCCCCTCCCACATTTACTGACAGACTCCTGTGAGATGCCAGCTTGTGTCTGGCACCTGTTTTTCTGTCAGGTTCTTGATTTTTTTCTCACTGGCTCCTGGGTCTTGACACAGCAGCCTTGTCAACCATACATGCCACAAACACCTCTCCCCTCCCCCCGAGTGCCGCCCTCCTGGACATTTTCCTAAAGTTGTTTAATAAACATATGCTCTTTTTTAACTTTTTATATTGAGGTATAGTTGGTTTACAAAGTGACTCAGTTACACATATACATACAGCTATTCTTTTGCAGAACCTTTCCTTGTTGGTTATTACACAGTATGGAGCAGAGTTCTCTGTGCTATACACCAGGTACTTGTTGGTTCTCTACTTTATATATAGTAATGAACCTGTGGTGCTGGAGAAGACTCTTGCGAGTCCCTTGGACTACAAGGATATCAAACTGGTCAATCCTAAAGGAAATAAACCCTGAATATTCATTGGAAGGACTGATGCTGAAGCTCCCATACTTTGGCCAACTGATGTGAAGAGTCGACTCATTGGAAAAGATCCTGATGCTGGGAAAGACTGAGGGCAGAAGGAGATGGACAGAGGACAAGATGGTTAGATGGTCTCACTGACTCAATGGACATGAGTTTGAGCAAAGTCAGGGAGATAGTGAAGGACAGGGAAGACTGGTGTGCTGCAGTTCATGGGGTCACAAAGAGTCAGACATGACTTAGCAACTGAACAACAAGTGTGTATACATTAATCCCAAACTAATTAACATGACTTTGCCAACAAAGGTCCATATAGTTAAAGCTATGGTTTTTCCAGTAGTCATGTATGAATGTGAGAGTTGAACCATAAAGAAAGCTGAACGCCAAAGAATGGATGCTTTTGAACTGTGGTATTAGAGAAGACTCTTGAGAGTCCCTTGGACTGCAAGATCAAACCAGTCAATTCTAAAGGAAATCAGTCCTGAACATTCATTGGAAGGACTGATGATGAAGCTGAAACTCCAACACTTTGGCCACCTGATGAGAACAGATTCATTGGAAAAGACCCTGAGCTGGGAAAGATTGAAGGCAGGAGAAGGGGATGCCGGAGGATGAGATAGTTGGATGGCATCACCGACTTGATGGACATGAGTTTGAGCAAGCTCCGGGAGTTGGTGACAGACAGGGAAGCCCGGTGTGCTGCAGTTGATGGGGTCGCAAAGAGTCTGAGTGACTGGACTGACTGAATTTATCCCTCTTCCATTTTTCCCCTTTGGTAACCATATCTGTTTTTGAGGGCTGTGAGTCTGCTTCTGTTTTGTAAATACATTCACTTACCTCCATTCCAGGGTCTCCTGGCTGAGCTGGGTGGAGACCCAAGAGTAGGGACCAGTGTGCACTGTGGCCCGAGGGTCTACAGGGCAGAGGGGGCATGGGGGTGGGGTCAGAGCTGACCCAGCTAGAGGGCCTTCCAGGCCAGGCTGGCCAACGGAGTCTCTGGTCGTATGGTCGATGAGATACGGGTGCAGCCCATGAGGACATAGGCCCTGCACTGGCCCCAGAGGTCAGCTGTGCAGAGGCAGGACAGCTCCACTCTATCCTCGCAGGTGTGTGGCCAGCAGGAGCACACAGCCCCAGTGCGTGAGAGAACTGACCGCGCAGGGGGCCCAGGAGCCCAGCCAGCCCCAGCATGCGAGAGAACTGATCGCACAGGGGGCCCAGGAGCACAGCCAGCCCCAGCAGACCCGAGCCAGCACAGCCCTGAGACCTGCTCCTGGCATCCAGCGGGGACAGCACGGCTCAGCAGAGGGACTCGGGGCTGTAGCCTCGGCTCGAGATGGAAAGGCATCAGGGATGAGGAGAAGCAGAGCGACCACGTAGCAGTCCCGTTCAGAGTTACGTCTGTCCCAACAACATAGGATGCTGGTGAGGAGGGTTCGGTGGTGCCACCAACAGCAGAGCATGGCTGGACCCTCCACACAAACCTGGAGCATGAACAGAAGGCGCCAGAAGCTGTGGACTGGCACGCAGATGGCCACACCGTCTGGAGGTGGTGACCACGTGACACCTGACTGTGCCTGTTCTCCAGCAGTGCTCACTTCCCAGTGTCCAGGGTTAGCAGAGACCCTACGCTCACAAAGCACACCATCGGGGCATCCATGAGTCCCGAGGAAACGTGCCTCAAGGATATCTGGCCCTTTCCTGTCCCCACTGTCCTCCATACGAGCCATTTTTTGAGCATTTGTCATGTCGTGCTGTGGCCCAGCGTCCACATCCTCCCCTCTGCTGGACCCGTGTGGTCTGTGGACATGTCTCCTCCTGTCTCTGAGCTTCAGCCTCCCCACCTGGAAATCCAGCTGATATAGCTACACCTCCAACAAATGTGAGAGAGAAAAACGGGAAACGGAAACAAGCACAGTATCACAGGTGAAGCAGTGCCCACAGCTCCTAGAAAATGGGAGGGGCTCTGTGTGCCCCCCCCATGTGTATGTTGGAGCCCTGGACCCCACACCTCAGACAGGCCCATGTTTGGAGATGCCGTCTTTACAGAGGTGATGGAGGGAGAATGAGGTGGTGGCGGTGGCGTCCTGATCCCATAGAACTGGTGCCTGATTAAGAGGAGGGGGAGACCAGGACACTGGCAGGCACAGGAGGACCCCGTGAGGACATGGAGCAGACAACCATCTATACGCCCAGAAGAGAGGCCTTGGAAGGAACAGCCCCACCCGTACCCAGCGTACGGGCCTCGGACTCCAGTGTGCAGCTTGGAGACAGTGTCTGTGGCTGACCGTCCCGTCGGTGGTGTTTGTCACAGCCGCCTGAGCCAACTGAGACCTGGACACACGCACGCACTCACCTGTGAGGCCGACTGGCAGTGTGGAAACCCCAGCCCACAGCTCCTTGCTTTGAAGCAGGAAGGCCCCCCGAGACATCCCCCTTGGCAGTGTCCTGTTCCTGCTGCTTCGGTGGGGAGGAATCCCCCTGGAGGCCACCAGCCTCTCTCTCCCCGGGCACTTAATGACCACTGACTCCTCCCCAGCATCTAGCCAGGTGCCACCCCTCACAGCCTGGAGCCACTGGTCCCCATGGAAGTGACAGTGTCTGATGTCTGACCAGCAGGAACAGATTGGCATCCGCAGCTTGGGGGCCAGTGCACATCCAAGGAGATAGGGTCAAAGTCATGCATCGGGATGACCTGCTCAAGCACCTCGCTGCCCTGGCTTCTTCATTGGCAAAGATGGAGCCGAGGACAGCCTCCCTGAAAGGAGGGGTGCGGCATGCATCAAGCATCTCCCTGGGAAGCGGGAGGCTGGAGGACGTTCTTAGATCACAGGGAGGTGTGCCACCCCCTCCCCTCAAAGAGCCCTGGCCTCTCCTCTCCTGCCACCCGCTGCCCGGCTCCCCGAGTGAGACAGTGCGAGGACCCAGGCAGGCAGATTCCATAGCCACTCACCCATCTGCACAAACTGCGTGTGCACACATTCACACACACATGAGTGTCAACATGCACAGCTCCTATTACACGGGATGCATGAGAGACAGTACACACAGAAAGCCCGCAGGGACTCAGTGATCAAACACCCCGGCCCTCTGCCGGACTGGAGGTGTCCAGGGTTTAATCTGCTGCCCTGTTGCCTCCCACGTGGAGGGAGTGCACGGCCAGCCATATGTGCAGGCAGAGGGGTAGGGGACCCACCAGAGGTGGGCAGAGGCCTGTTCAAGCCTTTCTTCTTTCCCACTCGCACCCCCTCCATGCCCTCTTCTGCCCACTGACCCCCCGCCCCACTGTGCACCAGGCGGAACCCTGCACAGGCAGCTTTCACAGTCCAGGTTGGCAGGCGTGTGCCCTGCTCCAGCACTAGGAAATCTCTCAGGGTGGCGCCGACCTCATTTCCCAGCAAATTCAAGAACACCCCCTTTCGACCCCAATCAACACCCATCTCCCTGTGTGCTCCGGGGAGACCCCTGGAGGAGAGTTCAGTTGGGAGTTTGGACAGAAACCCTACATAAGGCAGGGAGGCTGATGCTGACAGCAGTCTAGGGGGAAGAGTCCAAGGGAGGCAGCCCCTGCTCCCCACACCCCCACCCCCACCCATTCCACCGGACGGCTGGAGCCACATTTGCAGAGGGCTAGGAGACAAGGGCTCCATTAAGCTGGATTCAGTCCACACGTACATGTCTACACACATGCCCACACGCGTGCTCACATACATGCAGGCACGCACAACCCCCACCCCTGCTCAGCCCCACATGTTTCACCCAGACTCAGAACCAGACACTCTCCGGACCAGGGCCCTCAAGTGTGCAGGGCTCCGCTGTCCACCACCCTCCCTCCTCCGCCTGCAGATCTGAACCAGGGACGGTGAGGGAGAGGGGCTGGGACGCCGGCCCAGGAATGTTGCAATAGCCCTTCGTTGCCAACTCAGACATGACGCCAGAAGCTAGGACAGGGTAGCGTCCATGCTCTGCCCTCCTCGTGTTTCCCAAGAATGGATGGCTTTCAGGAAAGATCTGGTAACCAGCTTTCTAGGAAGTGCAGGCCTTGCTGACGTCTGTCTCCGGGAGTGGTGGGGGCCGGTGTTCACAAAAGGCAGAGCCCAGAGAGGCGGGTCCCAGGGTGGTGCGATGCTGGAAGCTTCCCCCACCAGGGAGCAGGCCTGCCCCCTCCTGCCCTGGGCACCCACACTCAGATGGGTCTCCCTCCTTCTAGGACACTGCCCTCCATGCCAGCTCTTACTGCCTCCTGGCCCTGAAAGGCCTGTGTCCACCCCTGCCAGCCTCCCACACAGGGCCAGGGTTGCACCACGGGTCCCTTCTCACCCGTCATAGGGACAGGAAAGGTGTCCATGCCAAGAAGACTTTTGTCAAGAAAGAACACTCCCATGGGCCCGTTCCCATCACCCTGCAACGCTGCCCGGTCAGAGCATGTGGCCCGTGGCTTCCAGGCAGCCTGTGATTTCTGGAGAAAGCTCTGGCAGCTGACCTCCCTTCCTGGCCTCTCCCACCCCACCTCCCCCAGGACCGACTCAGCCATCCTTCTGTGTGTGTGTCATCCCATGGTGCGACCCTTCAGGCTGGGTTGTTATCCCCACAGCAGAGCCTCCACAGAGCAGCTGTGGGCCATCCATTGCACAACCGTTTCAGACATTCTGAACACAAGCCCAGCGTGTGTGTCCTCGTGTCCCGACGCCCCCAGGGTGGGCTCCCCCCAGAGCCGTCCTCCCAGGCTAAGCGGCCCTCACTTGAATGCAGCACCATTTGCCAGACAGAGGGACCCAAGAGGACAACCTGGTGGGCAGACGAGACACATGAGCTGGGAGGCCACACTGGCCCTGAAGGCCGTCCAGGCCTGGGGACACCCTCAGCCCTCACGCCCCTCCAAGAGATGCCCCGTCCTCCGAGCCCTTGGCAGAGCCTTGAGAACCCCGCAGAGCCCGGCTCAGGCAGCGTCTGTGTTCCTTCCGACCCCTAGTTCCTCTGATCACACGTGCCAAGGCTCTACCATCTAACTGCCCAATTCAAGTCCCACCCACTCTTGCTAGAAACATGACCTTGGACGCAACACCTACCCTCTCAAAGCCTGTTTCCTTGCCTGTGAAAGAATAACTGGCAGTTTAGTCATTGCTTGGAGGGTCTCAGAGAGGCAGCCAGGGCCCAGAGCGGCCCAGGTGTGGGGCCATGTGCTGAGCTCAGGGAGTGCGTCTGCCTGGGTCTGACCAGCAGGGCAGCAGGGTTAGCCCAGGGCCAGAGCAGAGACTGGTGTGGAGGATGCCCAGCATTTTGGGGGAGTCCTCAGGGAGAAGGCAATGGCACCCCCACTCCAGTACTCTTGCCTGGAAAATCCCATGGACGGAGGAGCCTGGTAGGGTGCAGACCATGGGGTCGCTAAGACTGAGCGACTTCATTTTCACTTTCGGGGGGAGGGGATGCCAAGATCAGGTCTCAGATGTCCCGCCTGTCTGCGCACCTCCTGCCACACCCAACTCCAAGTGTGAGCGCTCAAGGGTTCAGGCACACTCCAGCCCCAGCAGGCTGGACAAGGGCGTCTCCTGGACTCCCTCTGCCCCAGGACAAACAGGGCTCACGAGCAGACCTGGGATGTTTCTGAAGAAGGCTGAGGAGCGGGGCTGGGGACCAGAGGGCAGCAGCCTCACCGCCCGTCCCCGTGGGTCGTCTCTACCAGCTGCTGTGACTGGTCCCCATGGCGGGTGGCCCACACGACAGACACTCACTCCTCACAGCTTGGGACGCTGGACATCTGAGATGTGGGGTCTGGTGAGGACCTTGTCCTGGCCCAGAGATGGCCGCTTCCTTCTTGCTGTATTTTCACCCGGGAGAAAGAGGTCATCTCTCTCTCCAAGGACACTGTCCAGTCACGAGGCAGAGGTCCCACCTCCTGATGCCATTATTTCGGGGGTCAACATGTGAATTCAGGGAGACCCAAACATTCAGACCATAGCAGCGACTAAAGCTCTGGGGTCCCCAGGGAGCTGGGGAGAACACAACCCAGCACCGTTGACCACCCCAGCCGGCAGCAGGCAGGGCGCACTTGACCCTGGAGTGCTGGCCAGGCAGTCCCAGGGGCCTGTCAAGGAGCCTGGGGAGAGGGCAAAGGGCCGGCAACGGGTCACCGCCAGCCATACCTGTGCACAGCAGTGGGAGTGAAGATGAACTGGGGTCCAGGGCTCAGAGCCTCACCCCACGACAGACAGAGCTGCTCGGGGCCAAGCGGAGGAAATCCCTGCACTGAGAAGCTCAGATGCCAAGCTGGAAATCACCAGAGCCCCAGAAGCCTATCCCTTTGGGAGACACAAGGGCCAACGGCAGAGACACCAGACGGGCGGGCCTCTGAGGCTGGGCAGCGGTGAGGAGTCGAGTGAATCCCAGACAAGACTCTCCACACGGCCGGGCACAGGGCAGGAGCCAGCAATGCGGCAGGGGCGTGGGTGGGCCACCCTGCTGGTCAGGCTGTGGGGTCAGGGCATGGGTCCAGTGTCCTTGGGGTCACTGCCTGAGGACAGGCTTGCCCTGCAGGGCCGATTGTGTGCTTGGGGTGTTCTAGAGAAATGTAGACAAGCTGCAGCAGGAGCCCAGACAAAATGCACTGGGGAGAAATGAAAAGTAGACCAAATACACGTTCCAAACGCAAAAGTGAAAGCTGACTTGGATGCGACCCAAAGCAGCAGCGTGGCTCCGGGGTCCCACCTTTCTGTTGCTGTTCAGTCACTGAGTCCTGTCCCACTCTTCACGACTCCGTAGCCTCCAGCACATCGGGCTTCCCGGTCCTTCACCGTTTCTCAGAGCCTGCTTAAGTTCATGCCCGTTGAGTCAGTGATGCTGCCCAACCACCTCATCCTCTGCCACCCCCTTCTCCTTTTGCTTTCAATCCCCATGGAAAATCCCATGGACAGTGTGGAAAAGCCCCTTTCTGTTAAATGACCCCATTTGAGGGATTTTCTAAGAATGAAAAACTGTCACCCGAGGTCAAGTTTGCACCTCCCTGACCTGGTGGGCGGAGATCAGGGGGTGGAGGCGGAAGCAGAGTCCTGTGGGAGGCACCCTCTCCTCCCACACACCCCCTCCAACCCCAGGTGGGGACCAGCCCAGTGCCCCTCTCCCCTCTTGTCTGCATCTGGCCCCTAGGAGGGCTGGCCACCCACTGGGAGCCTGGGTGCCGTGGATGGGAGCCATGTGAACCACCCGTGGGCATCATCCAGCTCTCTTTCAGAGGCCATGGCCTCAGGGGATTCCATGGACGCCCTCACAAAAGAGCAGACCCAATGGAACTTCTGCCCGTTTGCCTTCCTGTTGAGCACACTTCTCAAGCCCCAGGAACCTGGAGTCCCTTCAGCTGCCAGGGGCTCGGGCTGCCCCTGGCCCCCCGCCCAGCCTCTCTGGACGGGGGCATGGGAGCAGTGGCTCTGCCCGCCGCGATGAAGGCTGCCCCTCCCAGACAGGGCCGAGCATGGCCCGGGCCAAAATGTTCCGGAGAGCTTGGAAGAGGAAGTGCATGCCCAGTGGGGCAAGGGTGGCAGGTTCCGGGGAAAACAGAAGCTATCCTGCCCTCAAGGGCTGATTGTGCAAGCCCAAGGCGGGGCGCTGGGGATTAACAGGCCGAGACAGCGCGTCCTGGTCACAGTCGCTGTGACTAACTGCGGGACAAACAGGAAGGCGCTCCACCTGCCAAAGCCCAGCCAGCGCTTCCTACACGACCACAGCATCAGGGGCCCTGTGTTCCTGGGCGCTGAGTCTCTCAAGCTGTGACGTCAGCAGTCAGTGGGGTGAAGGCGGCATCTGACCCCAGGCAGGAGGGGCCGGCGGGCAGGCAGCGGGCCTCGAGGCGGACCCTCACTCCAGAGCGTGTGGCTCCACCTCCAGCGGCGGGACCTGGTCTGCTCATTTCCTTGTCACTCCCACTCCCTGACGACACATCAGGGCTTTTCTTCGGGCAACTTCCAAGAGCAGGATTTTTCCAGCACAGGTGGGAAGACCAGATTAAGAAAGGGGCTTGAGGTCTAAGAACTGAGGGGAGCAGAACAAAGAGCAGATGGGCTTCTGCCTCAGGCTGGCCTCCAGCCCTGAATACTGCTCGTTCTGCTGGGTTCAAGGGGAAGTGCACACCTGACCACAGAGCATTTCTGTCCTGCAGGCTCAGGGGCCTGTCATCTGTCACCGTTGCCACCCCCTGAAGCCTGTCCCAGGGTTAGTGCACGGTACACTTGGTCCACAGCCAGAAACAGCTAACCAGGTATATAGCCCCAGAGACACAGGTGGTCTTCACTTGCCTGGAGACCTGCAGCCACAGCCCTTCCATAAACACACAAACCCTAGGACCCACCCAACCTAGGGACACAGAGCAAGGGGGCAGGAGAGCAAGTGTCCAGCCTGAACCCTAGTCCAGCCCCTTCGGCAGAGGCCCTGGCTCACAATGGGCTTCCTGGGCTCAGTGCTGGAAACTCCTGACTGCAACGTCAGACAGAAAATAACAATCCCTCAGTGACAGGTCCATGCAGACAAAACACGGGTGATGGTCAGCCCCGTGAGTGGTCCCCAACCAGTCTGTGCCACTGACTTGAGGCTGATTCCCTGGAGGACAATCTCCAAAGACACTGCTGCTTCTGGATTTTCACCCTTTTACATGCATGCCTTCCACTCTTGGAAAGAAATCTACACCTTGAGGTTTGGGTTTTCTTAATTTGTGGCCAAATCCCTGCCAGATTTCATGGGCTTGAAGACCAGGTATAACAGGGTAATCAGGGCCAGGCCACCTCTCAGCATCGCAGAAAGGAATGACAAACCCCACTCAGATACACACATGCAGACACATGTATAGATCACACACCTGGATCCACACACACACAGATACACACACTCCCAGCCAAGAACTGTGGCTGCAAGCACTCATGGTCATGCCAGGGACATCGTTACTGAACTTGACCTGTGTCCACATGTGGTCCAGGCAGGAAGTGCCAGGGGGACAGGGGCTTGAGGAGCCTCCACACTGGTGTGCATATCGGGGGAGTGGGCCGGGGGAGCAGAGCAGCTTGGCAGCAAGAGCAGAGGCCACAGAAAAGCGGGCATCGTGGCTTCAGCTGCAGCGTCCCACTGTCTGATGCACATGTGCCCCAGAGGAGGATAAAATCCAGGGCAAGAGGATATCTGCAGCCCAGGCCTCACCACAGAGGCCTTCAAAGGACTGGCTATTCCTCCCCTCCTGGGGAGCCAGGTGAGAACCAAGATGGCAGAAAAGCAGGGGCTGCGGCCCAGCCAGTGGTGGGTGGGGCACGGTGCAGGGGCGTCAGGAGCCGCCTGGATGCGGGCGGTGCAGGCAGGGGCTCTGCTGCTCCCCAGGGCACCTTCCTGCAGACCCAGGGGCCTGAAGGGAGAAGCCCACAGTTCTGGGCCCATGTGGCAAGTGTAGAACCAAGATTCCAAACTTGCTCCCTGGCTGGCGAGGGCCTTTATCCCTCAAGAAGAGTTAATGTGCCAGGTACAATATCCAAAGGCAGCAGGTTTGGGATGTGTTGTTTATATAAGAATGTCAAGGTGACGGGTCACCTCGAAAAACAGCACTGCTGCTGAAGAGGTGAGCTCCAGGGCCACAAAAATGCGCTTGTCATGTATTTCATGCCAGCCCGAGGGGCTTGCTCTCTGACCCTTAAGTAATCTTCCAAGCGTCAGCTGCCCTTTATTTCTCCTCTGTTGGCATTTGGTTAAAGAACAAAAAGAAAATGCACCAGTGCTTGCTGCCAGGGGTCAGCTCTCCCTGGGCCTGCAGCCTTGCCCCTACTGCAGGAGGCAGGAAGCTAATGATCTCGTCTTGGGGCATATGGAGCTGGCTTTCTGGCTGAGAGCAGGTGGGAGGTTCTGTCTGCTCCTGGCCTCCCCTGCCTTAGCTCTATGGATCTCAAAGAATGTTAAAGACAAGAATGTTAACCCTGCAAACACTGAACAGAATGTTTTAAAAATCAACACTTTTAATACTGATGATTCATGTGCATCTCTCCCTATCTTTCTAAATGGTACCATGTGATCAGACAGCCACAGGAGCCTGCGGCACACCAGCACGTGCTGTCTGAACATCACACGGGGTGGGCGTCTGGCCACTGTCCCCTGCCTCCCTTCTTTCCCTCCCTCTACCACCCTGCTGGTGGCACCCAGAGCATGATGGCCAAAGAGGACGCCAGAGGGACCAAAAATGCTGGTTGCCAGAACTGTGAAGGCCGGAGAGCAGGACAAGACTCTGATCTGGAGCACAAGTCACCAGACAAGGATGGACAAACACCCTCAGGGGAAGTGACTGCACTGGCTACTGAAGAGGGAGGCAGGCTTCAATCGTGGCTGGACCACGTGGGCAGGCAGCACAGCCTCTCTGGTCTCGTCCCCTCACCTGCAGAAAGTGGCTGTGAGCAGCGGGCTGGTACAGACACAGGCCCTGATGGCCACCAGGAAACTAAATGCTCTCAAAAATGGATCTTTTTTACATTTTCAATGAAAATCAGATGTTGCTCCTGCTCCCAGGTCCCCAACCATCTGCTATCACACAAAGCAAACCCTGAAGTCGTCCCGGGGGCCCTGCCTGCACTGCTCTTTTTCTTTTTTCTGCACTGGGTCTTCCCTGTGTTGCAGGCTCTTCTTTGCAGCACACGGGCTTGCTCTGGCTGCAGTACTGGGGGCTTCTGTTGTTGCAGAGCATGGGCTCTAGAGCACACGGGTTCAGTAGCTGCAGCGCATGGGCTTAGTTGCCCCGTGGCATGAAGGACCTTAGTCTCCCAACCAGGGATGGAACCCGTGCCCCCTGCATTAGAAGGGTGAATACTTAACCGCTGGATCACCAGGGAAGTCTCTCAAAGCTGTCCTCAACCAGTACCAAAACAAGTGTCCTGCCACCTGGACTCTCCTTACAGATATTCAAGAGCAACAGTCTGCATTAAGTAATTTATTCTGAAAAGCTGGGCTGCAAATATGTCTTCAATTAAAAAAACATAATAAACTAAGGCTGAGAGTCATTTTTTGAACAAGTACTTTGTATGTTCTAAGACACAGATAAGTTGATTTACCTGATAAAGAATTCAAAGTAATGTTAATAAAAATGCTCATTTAACACAAAAGAATGGATGAATACAGAGAATTTGGACAAACAGATAGAAAACTATAAGAAAGTAGCCAATAGAAGTCTCAAAGTTAAAGAGTAGAGTAACTGAAATGAAAAATATACTAGAGGGACCCAACAGCAGGCTAGATGAACAGAAGAAAGATCAGTGGTTTAGACAGGGCAGAGGAACTCATACAAACACAGCAGCAAAAAAGACAAAAGAACTTCTAAAAGTGAAGATAACTTAAGGGACCCACAGGACAACCTTAAGTAGAATAACAGTCACGTTATACGGGTCCAAGAAGGAAGGGAAAGAGAGAGAAAGGGGCAGAAATCTTATTTGAAGAAATATTGGCTGAAAGATTCCTCAACCTGGGAAATAAAGCAGACATCAGATTCAAGAATCCCAGAAAGACCCAAACGAGATGAACCCATAGAGACCCACACCAAGACACACTGTAATTAAAATGTCAAAAGTTAGAGAATCTTAAGAACAGCAAGAGAAAGACAACTTGCTGTATATTATTGTTGTTGTTTAGGTCACAAAGTCATGTCTGACTCTTGTGACCCATGGACTGTAGCCCACCAGGCTCCTCTGTCCATAGGATTCGCCAGGCAAAAATACTAGAGTGGGTTGCCATTTCCTCCTCCAGGGGATCTTCCCAACCCAGGGATAGAACCCACATCTCCTGCATTGGCAGGCAGATTCTTTGCCACTGAGCCACCTGGAAAGCTGTTTCATATTGGTTTGGCAAAAAAAAAAAATGTTTTTTTCCCATAAGATGTTATAATATAAGGGAGCCACCACAAGACTTTGAGATGATTTCCTAGCAGAAACACTGCGGGCCAGAGGGACTAAAGTGAAAAAAAAAAAAAAAAAAAACACGTCCATCCAAGAACACTACCCAGCAAGGTTATCATTCAGAATCAAAGAAGAACCATTTCCCAGACAAGCAAAAGCTAAAAAAAGTTCATCGTTACTAAACCTGCCCTACAAGAAAAATCAAATGGATTTATTCAAGCTGAAAAGAAAGGGCACCACTTAGAAGCAAGAAAACATATAAAAGTAAAAATCTTATTGGGAAAGGTTAACGGGTGCTGGGAAAGACTCTTGAAAATCCCGTGGACAGCAAGGATATCATACCAGTCAATCCTAAAGGAAATCAGTCCTGTATATTCATTGGAAGGACTGATGCTGAAGCTCCAATGTTTTGGCCACCTGATGCAAAGAGCCAGCTCACTGCAAAAGACCCTGAAGCTGGTAAAGACTGAAGGCAAAAGGAGAAGGGGGAAGCAGAGAATGAGAGGATTAGTTGGCATCATCGACTCAATAGACATGAATGAGCAAACTCTGAGAGACAGTGAAAGACAGGGGAGCCTAGCATGCTATAGTCTGTGGGGTTGCAAAGAGTCAGACATGACTTAGCAACCAAACAACAAAAAGGTTAAGTATACAATAAAGTAGATTATCACTTATAAATCTAGTATAAAGGGTAAAAGGCAAAAGTTGTTAAAAAAAAAAAAAACTATACATTTAATTAACGGGTACACAAAATACAAAGGTATAAAATGTGACATCAAAAACTTAAAGCATGGCTGAAGACTGAAAATAGAGTTTTATTTTGAAATTTTTTAAATATTTACTTATTTGGCTGTGCCAGGATCTTCAGTCTTTGTTGCAGCATGCAGGATCTTTAGTTGCAGCACAAAAATTCTTAGTTGTGGCATGTGGGATCTAGTTCCCCAACTAGGAATAGAACCTGGGCCCCCTGCACTGGGAGCATGGAGTCTTCGTCACTGGACCACCAGGGAAGTCCCCAGAGTTTTAGAATGTGTTCAAACGTAACTTGTTATTAACTTAAAATAGATTAACTTAAATATATATATAAATATATATATATATATTTAAGGAGCCGTGGCTGTGCGGGCGCAGGAGGGCCTAGAGGAGCTATCCCACGTTGAAGGTCAGGAAGGGTGGCGGTGAGGAGAGACACCTCGTCCAAGGTAAGGTGCGATGGCTGTGCTTTGCTGGAGCACCCATTAAGAGATACCCCACGCCCAAGGTACGAGAAACCCAAGTAAGACCGTAGGTGTTGCAAGAGGTCATCAGAAGGCAGACACACTGAAACCATACTCACAGAAAACTAGTCATTCTAACCACACTAGGACCACAGCCTTGTCTAACTCAATGAAACTAAGCCATGCCCGTGGGGCAACCCAGCAGGGGCAGGTCATGGTGGGGAGATCTGACAGGATGTGGTCTGCTGGAGAAGGGAATGGCAAACCACTTCAGTATTCTTGCCTTGAGAACCCCATGAACAGTATGAAAAGGCAAAATGATAGGATACTGAAAGAGAAACTCTCCAGGCCAGTAGGGGCCCAATATGCTACTGGAGATCAGTGGAGAAATAACTCCAGAAAGAATTAAGGGACGGAGCCAAAGCAAAAAGAATACCCAGCTGTGGATGTGTCTGGTGACAGAAGCAAGGTCCGATGCTGTAAAGAGCAATATTGCATAGGAACCTGGAATGTCAGGTCCACGAATCAAGGCAAATTGGAAGTGGTCAAACAAGAGATGGCAAGAGTGAATGTCAACATTCTAGGAATCAGTGAACTCAAATGGACTGGAATGGGTGAATTGAACTCAGATGACCATTATATCTACTACTGCGGGAAGAAATCCCTCAGAAGAAATGGAGTAGCCATCATGGTGAACAAGAGTCCGAAATGCAGTACTCGGATGCAATCTCAAAAAATGACAGAATGATCTCTGTTCGTTTCCAAGGCAAACCATTCAATATCACAGTAATCCAAGTCTATGCCCCAACTAGTAACGCTGAAGAAGTTGAAGTTGGACGGTTCTATGAAGACCTACAAGACTTTTGGAATTAACACCCAAAAAAGATGTCCTTTTCATTATAGGGGACTGGAATGCAAAAGTAGGAAGTCAAGAAACACCTGGAGTAACAGGCAATTTGGCCTTGAAATATGGAATGAAGCAGGGCAAAGACTAATAGAGTTTTGTCAAGAAAATGCACTAGTCATAACAAACACCCTCTTCCAACAACACAAGAGAAGACTCTACACATGGACATCAAAAGATGGTCAACACCGAAATCAGATCGATTATATTCTTTGCAGCCAAAGATGGAGAAGCTCTATACAGTCAGCAAAAACAAGACCAGGAGCTGACTGTGGCTCGGATCATGAACTCCTTATTGCCAAATTCAGACTTAAATTGAAGAAAGTAGGGAAAACCACTAGACCATTCAGGTATGACCTAAATCAAATCCCTTATGATTATACAGTGGAAGTGAGAAATAGATTTAAGGGCCTAGATCTAATAGATAGAGTGCCTGATGAAATATGGACTGAGGTTCGTGACATTGTACAGGAGACAGGGATCAAGACCATCCCCATGGAAAACAAATGCAAAACAGCAAAATGGCTGTCTGGGGAGGCCTTACAAATAGCTGTGAAAAGAAGAGAAGCAAAAAGCAAAGGAGAAAAGGAAAGATATAAACATCTGAATGCAGAGTTCCAAAGAATAGCAAAAAGAGATAAGAAAGCCTTCTTCAGCGATCAACGCAAAGAAATAGAGAGAAAACAACAGAATGGGAAAGACTAGGGATCTCTTCAAGAAAATCAGAGATACCAAAGGAACATATCATGCAAAGATGGGCTCAATAAAGGACAGAAATGGTATGGACCTAACAGAAGCAGAAGATATTAAGAAGAGGTGGCAAGAATACACAGAAGAACTGCACAAAAAAGATTTTCACGACCCAGATAATCACGATGGTGTGATCACTCACCTAGAGCTAGGCATCCTTGAATGTGAAGTCAAGTGAGCCTTAGAAAGCATCACTATGAACAAAGCTAGTGGAGGTGATGGAATTCCAGTGGAGCTATTCCAAATCCTGAAAGATGATGCTGTCAAAGTGCTGCACTCAATATGCCAGCACATTTGGAAAACTCAGCAGTGGCTACAAGATTGGAAAAGGTCAGTTTTCATTCCAATTCCAAAGAAAGGTAATGCCAAAGAATGCTCAAACTACTGCACAACTGCACTCATCTCACACGCTAGTAAAGTAATGCTCAAAATTCTCCAAGCCAGGCTTCAGCAATATGTGAACCGTGAACTTCCTGATGTTCAAGCTGGTTTTAGAAAAGGCAGAGGAACCAGAGATCAAATTGCCAACATCCACTGGATCATCAAAAAAGCAAGAGAGTTCCCAAGAAACATCTATTTCTGCTTTGTTGACTACGACAAAGCCTTTGACTGTGTGGATCACAATAAACTGTGCAAAATTCTGAAAGAGATGGGAATACCAGGCCACCTGACCTGCCCCTTGAGAAATCTGTATGCAGGTCAGGAAACAACAGTTAGAATTGGACATGGAACAACAGACTGGTTCCAAATAGGAAAAGGAGTATGTCAAGGCTGTATATTGTCACCCTGCTTATTTAACTTATATTCAGAGTACATCATGAGAAACGCTAGACTGGAAGAAACACAAGTTGGAATCAAGATTGCTGGGAGAAATATCAATAATCTCAGATATGCAGAAGACACCCCCCCTAAGGGAAAAAGAAAAGAAAAAAAAAAAACTCTTGATGAAAGTGAAAGTGGAGAGTGAAAAGGTTGGCTTAAAGCTCAACACTCAGAAAACGAAGATCATGGCATCTGGTCCCATCACTACATGGGAAATAGATGGAGAAACAGTGGAAACAGTGTCAGACTTTATTTTGGGGGCTCCAAAATCACTGCAGATGGTGACTGCAGCCATGAAATTAAAAGACAATTTACTCCTTGGAAGGAAAGTTATGACCAACCTAGATAGCATATTCAAAAGCAGAGATATTACTTTGCCAACAAAGGTTCACCTAGTCAAGGCTATGGTTTTTCCAGTGGTCATGTATGGATGTGAGAGCTGGACTGTGAAGAAGGCTGAGAGCCAAAGAACTAATGCTTTTGAACTGTGGTGTTGGAGAAGACTCTTGAGAGTCCCTTGGACTGCAAGGAGATCCAACCGGTCCATTCTGAAGGAGATCAGCCCTGGGATTTCTTTGGAAGGAAGGATGCTAAAGCTGAAACTCCAGTACTTTGGCCACCTCATGGGAAGAGTTGACTCATTGGAGAAGACTCTGATGCTGGGAGGGATTGAGGGCAAGAGGAGAAGGGGCCGACCGAGGATGAGATGGCTGGATGGCATCACTGACTCGATGGATGTGAGTCTCAGTGACCTCCGGGAGTTGGTGATGGACAGAGAGGCCTGGCATGCTGTGATTCATGGGGTCACAAAGAGTCGGACACGACTGAGCGACTGATCTGATATATATATATATATGTATGTATATATATATATATGTATATATATATATACATAAAGCTCTTTACATGTGAGCTCATGGTAACCACAAGGCAAAACCTATAGTTCAGTTCAGTTCAGTTCAGTTGCTCAGCCATGTCCCACTCTGCGACCCCATGAACTGCAGCACGCCAGGCCTCCCTGTCCATCACCAACTCCCGGACTTTACCCAAACTCATGTCCATTGAGTCGGTGATGCCATTCAACCATCTCATCTTCTATCGTCCTCTTCTCCACCTGCCCTCAATCTTTCCCAGCATCAGGGTCTTTTCAAATGAGTCAGCTCTTTGCATCAGGTGGCCAAAGTATTGGAGTTTCAGCTTCAACGTCAGTCCTTCCAATGAACACCGAGGACTGATCTCCTTTAGGGTGGACTGGCTGGATCTCATTGCAGTCCAAGGGACTCTCAAGAGTCTTCTCCAATACCACAGTTCAAAACCGTCAGTTCTTCGGCGCTCAGCTTTCTTTATAGTCCAACTCTCACATCCATATATGACCACTGGAAAAACCATAGCCTTGACTAGGTGAACCTTTGTTGGCAAAGTAATGTCTCTGCTTTTGAATATACTATCTAGGCTGGTCATAACTTTCCTTCCAAGGAGTAAATGTCTTTTAAATTCATGCCTGCAATCACCATCTGCAGTGATTCTGGAGCCCCAAAAAATAAAGTCAGCAACTGTTTCCACTGTTTACTCATCTATTTCCCATGAAGTGATGGGACCAGATGCTATGATCTTTGTTTTCTGAATGTTGAGCTTTAAGCCAACTTTTTCACTCTCCACTTTCACTTTCATCAAGAGGCTTTTTAGTTCCTCTTCACTTTCTGCCATAAAGGTGGTGTCATCTGCATATCTGAGGTTACTAATATTTCTCTGGGCAATCTTGATTCCAGCTTGTGCTTCCTCCAGCCCAGCGTTTCTCATGATGTACTCTGCATATAAGTTAAATAAGCAGGGTGACAATATACAGCCTTGACGTACTCCTTTTCCTATTTGGAACCAGTCTGTTGTTCCATGTCCAGTTCTAACTGTTGCTTCCTGACCTGCATACAGATTTCTCAAGGGGCAGGTTAGGTGGTCTGGTATTCCCATCTCTTTCAGAATTTTCCACAGTTTATTGTGATCCACACAGTCAAAGGCTTTGGCATAGTCAAGAGAGCAGAAATAGATGTTTCTTGGGAACTCTCTTGCTTTTTTGATGATCCAGCGGATGTTGGCAATTTGATCTCTGGTTCCTCTGCTTTTCCAAATCCAGCTTGAACATCTCGAAGTTCACGATTCACAAATTGCTGAAGCCTGGCTTGGAGAATTTTGAGCATTACTTTACTAGCGTATGCTGCTGCTGCTGCTAAGTCACTTCAGTCGTGTCCAACTCTGTGTGACCCTATAGACAGCAGTGCACCAGGCCCCTGTCCCTGGGATTCTCTAGGCAAGAACACTGGAGTGGATTGCCATTTCCTTCTCCAATGCATGAAAGTGAAAAGTGAAAGTGAAGTCGCTCAGTCGTGTCCAACCCTCAGCGACCCCATGGACTGCAGCCTACCAGGCTCCTCTGTCTGTTGGATTTTCCAGGCAGAAGTACAGGAGTGGGGTGCCATTGCCTTCTCTGTACTAGCGTATGAGATGAGTGCAATTGTGTGGTAGTTTGACCATTCTTTGGCATTGCCTGTCTTTGGAATTGGAATGAAAACTGACCTTTTCCAGTCCTGTGGCCACTGCTGAGTTTTCCAAATGTGCTGGCATATTGAGTGTAACACTTTCACAGCATCATCTTCCAGGATTTGAAATAGCTCAACTGGAACTCCATCACTTCCACTAGATTTGTTCGTAGTGATGCTTCCTAAGGCCCACTTGACTTCACATTCCAGGATGTCTGGCTCTAGGTCAGTGATCACACCATCGTGATTATCTGGGTCATGAAGCTCAATTTTGTACAGTTCTTCTGTGTATTCTTGCCACCTCTTCTTAATATCTTCTGCTTTTGTTAGGTCCATACCATTTCTGTCCTTTATTGAGCCCATTTTTGCATGAAAAGTTCCCTTGGTATCTCCAATTTTCTTGAAGAGATCTCTAGTCTTTCCCATTCTAATGTCTTCCTCTATCTCTTTGAATTGATCATTGAGGAAGGCTTTCTTATCTCTCCTTGCTATTCTTTGGAACTCTGCATTCAAATGGGAATGCAGAGTTCTGTATTCTGTATATCTTTCCTTTTCTCCTTTGCTCTTTTGCTTCTCTTCTTTTCACAGCTATTTGTAAGGCCTCCTCAGACAGCCATTTTCCTTTTTTGCATTTCTTTTTCTTGGGTATGGTCTTGCTCCCTGTCTCCTATAAATGTCAGAAACCTCCGTCCAGAGTTCTTCAGGCATCTGTCTATCATATCTAGTCCGTTAAATCTATTTCTCACTTCCATCAAATAAGGGATTTGATTTAGGTCATAACTGAATGGTCTAGTGGTTTTCCCCACTTTCTTCAATTTAAGTCTGAATTTGGCAATAAGGAGTTCATCATGTGAACCACAGTCAGCTCCCAGTCTTATAGTAGACACACCAAACACAATGAAACAAATCTAAGTACAACACTACAGAAAGTGTTTAAATCATAAGGGAAGAAAGCAAGTGAAGAAAAAAATCGCAGAGGAACTGCAAGACAGTTGAAAACAATGAACACAATGGCAATAAGTACGTATCTATTAATAATTACATTAAATGTAAATGAACTAGATGCTTCAATCATAAGACAGAGTGGCTGAATGGATTAAAAAAACTACTCATATCTATATGCTGCATATAAGAGACTCACCTCAGACATAAAAACACACACAAGACTGAAAGTGAAGGGATGGAAAAATTTTTTTCATGCAAATGGAAACCAAAAGAAAGTTGGGATAGCTAACTCCATCAAACAAAATGGACTTTAAAGCAAAGACTAATAAAAGACAAAATTGAGCATTAAATAATGATAAAGAGGTTGATCTAAGCAAGAAGACATAACATTTGTAAACATTCATGCACCCAACATAGGTACTTAACAGACCCAAAGGGAGAAACTGATAGCAATTCAAAATAATAGAACTTTATCACCTCAATTACATCAGTAGACTGATCATCCAGACAGAACATTTATAAGCAAATTTTGGCCTTAAATGACACATTACACCATATCGACTTAGTATATATACAACTTTCCATTCAAAAGCAGCAGCACATTCTTCTCAAGTGCCTAGGAAACATTCTCCAGGATATACCACATGCTAGGCCACCAAAAAGCCTTGGTAAATTTAAGGAGACTGAAGACATATCAAGCGTATTTTCTGACCACAATGGTATGAAGCTAGAAATCAATTACATGAAGAAAACTGGAAAAATTACAAATATGTGGTGATTAAACAACATACTCCTGGACAACCAATGAGTCAACAAATAAATCAAAGGAGAAATTAAAAAAAAATACCCTGAGACAAATGAAAATGGAAACACAACTTACCAAAATCTCTGGAATACGCTAAAAGCAGTTCTAAGAAGTACGTTCATAGAGATACAGCCCAACCTCAACACACAATAAATACCTCAATCAATCTAACTTCACACCTGAAGGAACCAGAACAAGAAAAAACAAAACCCAGAGTTAATAGAAGGAGACTGTAAAGATCAGAGTGGAAATAAATGAAATAGAGACTAAAACAGAGAAACTAAGAGCTCTTTCTGTGAAAAGGTAAAATTGACAAACCTTTAGATAAGCTCACTAAGAAAAAAAAGAGAGAAGGCCCAAATAAATTCAGATATGAAAAGAGAGAAATTGTAATTGATACCAAAGAAATACAAATATCATAAGACTATCGATGATTATATGCCAACAAATTGGACATTAGGATTGGCCCAATTTAAAAGAAATGGATAAATCCCTAGAAACATACAATCTTCCAAGACAGAATTATAAAGAAACAGAAAATCTGAATAGACTGATTACTAGTACGGACACTGAACAGTAATCAGAAAAACTCCCAGTGAACAAAAGTCCAGTACCAGACAGCTTCACTGGTGAATGATGCCAAACACTCCAAGAAAATCTGATACCAATCCTTCTCAAACTCTTCCAAAATCAGGGATTCCTGAAATCGAGGAATGTTCTCAAACTTATTTTACAAGGTAAGTATCACCCTGGTATCAAAACCAGACAAGGGAACAACAACAACAACAAAAAGAAATTACAGGCCAATATACTGAGATGGTTAGATGGCATCACCAATGCAATGCACGTGAATTGGAGCAAACTCCAGGAGATAGCAGAGGACAGGGAAGCTTGGCATGCTGCAGTCCATGAGGATGCAAAGAGTCAGATATGACTTAGCGACTGAGCAACAACAACATCCAGCACCATGAAATTAAAAGACACTTGCTCCTTGGAAGGAAAGCTATGAAAAACCTAGAGAGTGTATTAAAATGCAGAGACATCACTCTGCCAACAAAGATCCATATAGTCAAAGCTATGGTTTTCCAGTATTCATGTACAGACATGAGAGTTGGACCATAAAGAAGGCTGAGGGCCAAACAATTGATGCTTCTGAACTGTAGTGCTGGAGAAGATTCTGGAGAGTTCCTTGGACAGCAAGGAAATCAAACCAGTCAATTGCAAAGGAAATGAATCCCTGAATATTCATTGGAAGGACTAATGCTAAAGCTGAGGCTCCAATACTTTGGCCACCTGATGCGAAAAGCCAACTCATTGGAAAAGAAGATCCTGATGCTGGGAAAGACTGAAGGCAGGGTGGCAGAGAATGAGGTGATTAGATAGCATCTCCTCAATGGACATAAATTTGAGCAAACTCTGAGAGATAATGGAAGACAGAGGGGCCTGGAGTGCTACAGTTCATGGGGTCGCAAAGAGCGAGACGCAACGTAGCAACTGAACAACAATCCCTGAACACAGATGCAAAAACCCTCAACAAAACATCAGCAAACCAAATTCAACAAGAATAAAAAGATCAAGCACCATGATCAAGTGAGATTTATTCTAATATGCCAAGGACAGTTCAAAATCCACGAATCAGTCAATGTGATATACCACATTATCAAATGGAAGAATATAAATCATATGATCATTTCACTTCAGTTCAGTCGCTCAGTCGTGTCCGACTCTTTGTGACCCCATGAGTCACAGCACACCAGGCCTCCCTGTCCATCACCATCTCCCGGAGTTCATTCAGTCCATCGAGACAATGATGCCATCCAGCCATCTCATCCTCTGTTGTCCCCTTCTCCTGCCCCTAATCCCTCCCAGCATCAGAGTCTTTTCCAATGAGTCAACTCTTCTCATGAGGTGGCCAAAATACTGGAGTTTCAGCTTTAGCATCATTCCTTCCAAAGAAATCCCAGGGCTGATCTCCTTCAGAATGGACTGCTTGGATCTCCTTGCAGTCCAGGGACTTTCAAGAGTCTTCTCCAACACCACAGTTCAAAAGCATCAATTCTTCGGCATTCAGCCTTCTTCACAGTCCAGCTCTCACATCCATACATGACCACTGGAAAAACCATAGCCTTGACTAGGTGAACCTTTGTTGGCAAAGTAATGTCTCTGCTTTTGAATATACTATCTAGGTTGGTCATAACTTTCCTTCCAAGGAGTAAATGTCTTTTAATTTCATGCCTGCAATCACCATCTGCAGTGATTTTGGAGCCCAAAAAAATAAAGTCTGACACTGTTTCCACTGTTTACTCATCTATTTCCCATGAAGTGATGGGACCAGATGCTATGATCTTCGTTTTCTGAATGTTGAGCTTTAAGCCAACTTTTTCACTTTCCACTTTCACTTTCATCAAGAGGCTTTTCAGTTCCTCTTCACTTTCTGCCATAAGGGTGGTGTCATCTGGATATCTGAGGTTACTAATATTTCTCTGGGCAATCTTGATTCCAGCTTGTGCTTCCTCCAGCCCAGCGTTTCTCATGATGTACTCTGCATATAAGTTAAATAAGCAGGGTGACAATATACAGCCTTGACGTACTCCTTTTCCTATTTGGAACCAGTCTGTTGTCCCATGTCCAGTTCTAACTGTTGCTTCCTGACCTGCATACAGGTTTCTCAAGAGGCAGGTTAGGTGGTCTGGTATTCCCATCTCTTTCAGAATTTTCCACAGTTTATTGTGATCCACACAGTCAAAGGCTTTGACATAGTCAAGAGAGCAAGAGTTTTTCTGGAACTCTCTTGCTTTTTCCATGATCCAGTGGATGTTGGCAATTTGATCTCTGGTTCCTCTGCCTTTTCTAAAACCAGCTTGAACATCAGGAAGTTCACAGTTCACATATTGCTGAAGCCTGACTTGGAGAATTTTGAGCATTACTTTACTAGCGTGTGAGATGAGTGCAATTGTGCGGTAGTTTGAGCATTCTTTGGCATTGCCTTTCTTTGGGATTGGGATGAAAACTGACCTTTTCCATTCCTGTGGCCACTGCTGAGTTTTCCCAATTTGCTGGCATATTGAGTGTAGCATCTTCATGGCATCATCTTTTAGGATTTGAAATAGCTCAACTGGAATTCCATCACCTCCACTAGCTTTGTTCGTAGTGATGCTTTCTAAGGCCCACTTGACTTCACATTCCAGGATGCCTGGCTCTAGGTCAGTGATCACACCATCGTTATTATCTGGGTCGTGAAAATCTTTTTTGTATAGTTCTTCTGTGTATTCTTGCCACCTCTTCTTAATATCTTCTGCTTCTGTTAGGTCCATACCATTTCTGTCCTTTATCGAGCCCGTTTTTGCATGAAATGTTTCCTTGGTATCTCTAATTTTCTTGAAGAGATCTCTAGTCTTTCCCATTCTGCTGTTTTCCCTCTATTTCTTTGCACTGATCGCTGAAGAAGGCTTTCTTATCTCTTCTTGCTATTCTTTGGAACTCTGCATTCAGATGCTTGTATCTTTCCTTTTCTCCTTTGCTCTTTTGCTTCTCTTCTTTTCACAGCTATTTGTAAGGCCTCCCCAGACAGCCATTTTGCTTTTTTGCATTTCTTTTCCATGGGGATGGTCTTGATCCCTGTCTCCTGTACAATGTTACGAACCTCAGTCCATATTTCATCAGGCACTCTATCTATCAGATCTAGCCCCTTAAATCTATTTCTCACTTTCACTGTATAATCATAAGGCATTTGATTTAGGTCATATAAGAATGGTCTAGTGGTTTTCCCTACTTTCTTCAATTTAAGTCTGAATTTGGCAATAAGGAGTTCATGATCTGAGCCACAGTCAGCTCCTGGTCTTGTTTTTGTTGACTGTATAGAGCTGGAGAAGGGAATGGCAAACCACTTCAGTATTCTTGCCTTGAGAACCCCATGAACAGTATGAAAAGACAAAATGATAGGATACTCAAATAGGAACTCCCCAGGTTGGTAGGTGCCCAATATGCTACAGGAGATCAGTGGAGAAATAACCCCAGAAAGAATGACGGGACTGAGCCAAAGCAAAAACAATGCCCAGCTGTGGATGTGACTGGTGATAGAAGCAAGGTCTGATGCTGTAAAGAGCAATATTGCATAGGAACCTGGAATGTCAGGTCCATGAATCAAGGCAAATTGGAAGTGGTCAAACAAGAGATGGCAAGAGTGAACGTTGACATTCTAGGAATTAGCGAACTCAAATGGACTGGAATGGGGGAATTTAACTTAGATGACCATTATATCTACTACTGCAGGCAGGAATCCCTCAGAAGAAATGGAGTAGCCATCATGGTCAACAAAAGAGTCCAAAATGCAGTACTCGGATGCCATCTCAAAAATGACAGAATGATCTCTATTAGTTTCCAAGGCAAACCATTCAATATCACAGTATTCCAAGTCTGTGCCCCAACTAGTAACGCTGAAGAAGCTAGAGTTAAACAGTTCTATGAAGACCTACAAGATCTTTTAGAACTAACACCCAAAAAAGATGTCCTTTTCTTTATAGGGGACTGGAATGCAAAAGTAGGAAGTCAAGAAACACCTGGAGTAACAGGCAAATTTGGCCTTGGAATACGGAATAAAGCAGGGCATTGTTAATAGAGTTTTGCCAATAAAATGCACTAGTCATAGCAAACACCCTCTTCCAACAACACAAGACAAGACTCTATACATGGACATCACCAGATGGTCAACACCAAAATCAGATGATCATCTCAATAGGTGCATAAAAAGTATCTGAAAACAATCCAACATTTATCATAAAAACTCTCAACAAAGTGGGCCTGGACAGAACATCTGTTGTTGTTTAGTCCTTAACTCATGTCTGACTATTTTGCAACCCCACGAACTACAGCCTGCCAAACTTCTCTCCTCTGTCTGTGGGAGTTTGCAGGCAAGAATACAGAAATGGGTTACCTTTTCTTTCTCTAGAGATCTTCCCAACCCAGGGATCAAACCCACATCTCCTACGTTGAAGGCAGATTCTTCACCTCTGAGCCACAGGGTACTTCAACACTTTTATAAAGGCCACAAGCCCAGTTACCATCATACTTGATGGCAAAAAAATTAAAACCTTTCCCCTTAATATTAGGAATAAGGCTCCCACTCTTGCCACTCTTATTCAACAGAGTATTGAAAGTCCTAGCCAGAGCAATCAGGTGGAAAAAGAAATAAAATGCATCCACATTGGAAAGGAAAAAAATAAAACCAGACAACATGATGTTATATATAGAGAAAATCCTAGACCATATGATACAACCATTTCAATTTAAGTACATACCCAAAAGATTTGAAAGCAGGAACTCAAACAGATACATGTACACCAACATTCACTACATCATTCACTACAGCCAAAGGTTAAAACAAGTGTCCATCAACAGACAAATGGGTAAACAAAATGTGTGACAAAGACATAACGGAATATTAGGCATGATGGAAAGGAATGCAGTCCTGATACAGGCTAGAACATGGATGAACACTGTACTGCTAAGTGAAATAAGCCAGACCCAGAAGGACAAATATTTGATTCCATTTATACAAGGTACTTTAGAGTCAAACTCAGAGAGACAGAAGTAGAACAGAGGATAGATACTGGGGCTGGGAGTAGGGGAGATGGAAGATGATGAGTTACTATTCAGTGGGTACAGAGGTCCTGTCTGGATCAACAAAAAGTTCTGGCAAGAGTCAGTGGAGATGGTTACATAACACTGTGAATATATTTAATACCACTGAATTCTACACTTAGAAATGGGTTAAATGGTAAATTTTATGTTCACCAAGTACATTTCTGTGGTGAATTTTACAATAATTCAAAAAAACTTGAAGGACTACAAATAACAACAAAAAAGACAGTAACAGTCTTCACCGTGTAACATGCACTAGCACATTCGTTCTACATCTCGAGACAAATTTGAATGTGCACACTCTCAGAGCAGAGAGAGCTGTGGCCCGTAAGGATAGACCTTTCCTTCCTCACCAAAGTCTGAACTTAAGAAGTGTCCAGAGACTTTTCAGTGGGTCATTCACCGCACCTTCTGAGGCTGCCCTGTCCCCACAGAATGCTGCATCCTATCCCGTGTCATACACTGTGCCAGAGTCTAGGTCAGAGACCCTACATTGGTTAGAGGCTCTTGGGAAGCTGTCTAAGCATCTACTTCTTGGAAGAAGAGCAAAACAGTGCAAACTTCAACTTCAGAACTTCTCAAAAACCAGTACGCCTACAAAAGTACTCATCAGCCTTTCCACTTGTATTAATATCATGGCAGTACAGCTACAGTGTAATGGCCACATTTACAACTTTCATTAAAAACCCTCCTTGGCTTGTGGTCTGACTACAGGCCTTGGCCAATTTCCTTCAAGCCCCAGACTTGTGATGGTACGCTTAATACTCTAATTAATTTTAAAGGCCTCTAGAATGAGTGAAAGACACGGGGCTGTAAGAGGATCTGGGATGAGACTAACTCCATACACCATTATGCTCCTCCCAATTTGTGCCACACACAGACACACTGACCTGCATCCTAACAGGATGGGCTCCTTTCAAACCTCTGAGAACACAGAGTAGACTGGATGGCGAGAGGCCTTCCCTGCTCACCGGCTGGGGGGTTGGGGAGAGACCGGAGAGCAAGTGAGGTCTGCCTGTGGGCCTGGCAGGTTTCACGCCTTAACAAACAAACTGACAGCACCAAGGAGAAGTTCCTTGACGTAATAAATAGAAAAGGAATTATTTAAAGCTTAAATTTAAAAAACAGATACCATTCTACTGCTGTTGTTTCTGATTTTAAAATTCACAAGCAACCTCAGACACTGCCACATATATACTTCAATGATTACTTTTTAAAATGAGTTTTCTTTATATTGTAAAGTAAAAAAAAATGAGTTTTTTTTAGATCTTTAGATGCAAAAAAAAAAATGAAGATTCCATGTTTTCCCCTTGACCTTCATAAGAAAAGTAGAAATATTAGAAAGGCTGGTCATTCCTTAAAATTGGCCTTAAGTACTTTTCCTGTGAAGGAATGATGCTAAAGCTGAAACTCCAGTATTTTGGCCACCTCATGCGAAGAGTTGACTCATTGGAGAAGACTCTGATGCTGGGAGGGATTGGGGGCAGGAGGAGAAGGGGACGACAGAGGATGAGATGGCTGGATGGCATCACTGACTCGATGGATGTGAGTCTGAGTGACCTCTGGGAGTTGGTGATGGACAGGGAGGCCTGGCGTGCTGCAGTTCATGGGGTCGCAAAGAGTCAGACACGACTGAGCGACTGATTTGATCTGATCTGTGATACACATTCAAAATATGTATTTGATATGTTTCTTTCTGAAGAAGCTTTCATAAGAACCCTTGCTATCTTTAGCACTTTAAAATTAGGAGGAAAAAAAAAACGTATCCTTCTTAATCACATTCATCTACTAATTAGCTAAACTACACGACAGTCACGGGCTTGGCCCAGTTCCATTTTTCTCTATATGCCACCGATCCCATTTTTGGCAGGAAAAAGACCCTGCATTTCTAGAGACAGCACAACTAATTACAACTAGTTTATCTCCCATTACCTTATCAAGCAAATAACCAAAATGAAAATGATACTACGCTAGAAAAAGAACAAAAACAAAACGTCCTCAATTTTATTTGCCAGTCATCAGGGCCCACAGTACCACACAGCACAGATGGACCAATGTCTGCCTCCGTGAATTTTAAATTGCCTTTTACAACTTTTCTCTGCTTTTGATGAGCCAGGTTCCACAATATGTCAGCTTGTGAAATTCAAGCAACTGTGTATATATATATAAGCTCTTTCATTCAGACTCAGCCATAAACTGCACAAAGCCTGTAAAATTTGCTTCAAAGGAAAATGAAGTTACTCCACACTGCCACGCACACAGAAACAGCATACACGTGCTTGGGGCTGCCGTGGGAAAGGACGCTAGCCTGTGCTTTTGCAGCTGCAGAGCTCCCAGAGTCCACGGGCCTGCAGCATCACCCTGATGCACACAGCACACGCTGCCATAGCTCTAAGGAGTGACAGAGGGGACTCTGCTCACATGTCGCAGCACCCACGAGAAACAGAGAGCACCCTCCTCTGTTCTCTGCCACAGGACCAGACACAGTTGAGAAGGACACACACCTGTGCACATCATTTAAAGAACTTCAAGTAACAGTGTGAAGGCCTGTTCCATGATAATGTTATATGAAAAACTGGATCCCTGAGTTTAGAGCCAAAGGGCCCAGAACAACGCAAGGAGAGTTTTTTCTCCAGCCACATATATGCATTGTAATATGCAACTTCCTAATATCAAGTTTATAATACTTCAGAAAACAACGGTTATAGCACATCAATGACTCTGCTGGCTTTATTTATTCAAAAACAAAAGAGGCAAAAAATTACAGAACTAAAATGTCCAATGTCATCTGAAATAATAGGTTCACCAAAAGGTTGAAAGGTAAACGTGAACTGGGGGGCATCAACTGTAATCATTAGAATGAATTGTTTTTCAAAAAATGTATCTCAGGAAAATGCTGACCAATGGGGTAGGTGGTTATTTAACCTCCCGCTTTTAGGGGGAGCCAACAGGTCTCCGAGTCTCCTGGACAGCAGGAGCCGCTCTGAGAAGGCCCTCTTCCGGCTGCAGCTGACATGGGCCTTTCTGGAAGGACAGATCCTTCCTCAGGCTCCCCTTTTGGCAAGGATAACCAACCACCCAGAAGAATTTTTACTTCCAAGAGGAAGTCCTGTAGATACATATCAATTCACACCCATCATTAGTCATCACATCTGCATGTGTAACATGGCATGCGGCTGGTGACTCTGGAGGACAAAGTGGGGACCCGGGGAGAAGATGGTACGTGAGCACCTCTACACATCATGCTCCAGAGCACGCAGGTCCTCCAGGAGCTCCTGGGCCACGGTCTGCAGGTGGGGGTTGCGGCTCTTGGCCATAGCCAGGATGCGCTGCAGGGGCAAGGAGCTCCGGAACTCAGAGGCTGACCTGGAGAAGACTTCTGGCTCCAGCACCACAGACTGGACGAGGCGCAGCACGTGGAGACACACCTCTGCGTCGGGATCTGGGGAAGAGGCAATGCTTCGGTTAGAATAAAACCTTCCAAGGGGACCCTGGGCAGAAGCCACCCTCAGGGCCACCTGGTCTTTTGGAACGATGGATTGGACAGTTTACTGAACTATGAACTGACCCAAAATAGTGTCACTTCTTGGAGTAAAAGCTGAGCTCACGAAAGGCACATGAAAACAACATCTTCTACTTAGTAATGTTCCACCTTCGACTATTACGCACAAGCATGTAATTTTAAAATGCTGAACTAAAAATACGAGGGCTTTTCATGTAGTCTGCTGTGATTCTGTTCACTTATACGAGCACTTTCATTCCAAGTTCAGCAAACCCGAGAGACCACATACTGACGAGGCATCACTCAGGCCACGGAGCCCCACAAAGTCACGGCTGCAACACTCAAGCTGCCTTCCATTTTCCACGGGAGGCTCCCTGGAGTTGCAGAGCTGGCAGCCACGGACCACAGCAGGCACACAGAAGCAGCTGGACCAGAACAAGAGCCCCAAACAAGCTGTAACCCTGACCACTACGGATCCCCTTCTCCTCACCATGGCTCTCCAACAGGAACGTTAAACATGCCACGGAGTCATTTCTTCATTAGACTCTGTAATAGGAACCAGACTCAAAATCTGTACCTCTTTCCTAGTACTACACTTTAAAAACCTTTAAGCTGTAAGTGGATTGAAGAGAGTAGACTAAACAAGCACTCAGTGGGTACTGCCATGGACACACACACACCCCTGCCCCGAGCCCTTCTGTACTGAACAAAGCACTGAGACACATTAACTGCTGTGCTGGGAGGCAGAAACCCCCGGGGGCCAGACCGTGAAATCCTCCTGTCTGGGGGGACGGGAAGGAAACTCTCTGGCACAAAAACAACCAAAGACACAAGCAGAGCGGCTGCCATGGGAAGGAGGACAGGATCTCTGTGGAGGCACCCACTCGGATGGAGGTTCAAGAGGGAGCTCCCCCGACTCACCCCATGACCTGCAGTGGCCCAGCAAACACCCAGCAGCCAAGGGGTGCAGTCTACGGCAGGGAGCAAAAGCATGGAAGGGGATCCCTCTGGGCCACAGACCAAAGGGAAGGCCCTCAGCTGAGGGTGGAGACTGCTCTGGCCACTCAGTCTGCACCGTCAGCACAGGAAGGAGATGTTCTGAAAGCAGCAGTGCAGAGGTAACCACAGCAACAAACCCCAAGCCCAGCCCAGCCCCGACACCGCCACCCCAGCAGAATAGGACCCGTGAACACTTAATCTCGTTCTCTTCTGAAGAGGCTGGCATGCAGGCCAGAGTCAGCCCATGTTTCCACACAGGCTGTGAGTTAAGGGTGCCTGTTACCTTTTTAAAGGGTTATTTTAAAAGAAAACAAACAGAAGAATAATACACAACAGAAACCACACTTAATTCTCAAAGTTCAAAATAGTTACCAGCTAGCTCATTACAGGAAAAGCCTGCTGACCTCCACTCTACTGCCCTATATACAAGGCCCACCATTCAATCAGAAATTACAGTGACAAAGCAAGGGGAATAAAACTCCACTGAAGTAATAATCAACAGAACCAGACTCAGAGCTAACCTAGATGTAGAAACAATTAGAAAAGGAATTTGAAATAAATATGATCAATAGATGGGAAAACACTGTTTTAAGGGTTCTTGCAATATACTTGAAGCTGCTGCTGCTAAGTCGCTTCAGTTGTGTCCAACTCTGTGCGACCCCATCGACGGAAGCCCACCAGGCTCCTCCGTCCCTGGGATTCTCCAGGCAAGAACACTGGAGTGGGTTGCCATGTCCTTCTCCAATGCATGAAAGTGAAAAGTGAAAGTGAAGTCGCTCAGTCGTGTCCAACTCTTAGCGATCCCATGGACTGGAGCCTACCAGGCTCCTCCATCCATGGGATTCTCCAGGCAAAAGTACTGGGGTGGGGTGCCATTGCCTTCCCCGATACTTGAAGCAGTACATTATTATTTAAAAATTTTTAATGTTTTAATTTAAAATCAACTCCGATTAATTAATACAATTAATAATAATTCAGGTCAATTTAGTTCAGTCACTCAGTCATGTTTGACTCTTTGGAACACCATGGACTGCAGCATGCCAGGCTTCCCTGTCTATCACCAACTTCTGGAGCTTGCTCAAACTCATGTCCATTGAGTCAGTGATGCCATCCAACCGTCTCATCTTCTGTCATCCCCTTCTCCTCCTGCCCTCAGTCTTTTCTTTCCCAGCATCAGGGTCTTTTCCAATGAGTCAGTTCTTCTCCTCAGGTGGCCAAAGTATTGGAGCTTTAGCTTGAACATCAGTCCTTCCAATATTTCAAGACTGATTTCCTTTAGGATTGACTGGTTTGATCTCCTTGCAGTCCAAGGGACTCTCAAGAGTCTTCTCCAACACGACAGTTCAAAAGCAGGAATTTTTTTGTGTTCAGCCTTCTTTATGTTTCAACTGTCATATTCAAACATGACTACTGGAAAAACCATAGCTTTGACTATATAGACCTTTGTCAGCAAAGTAATGTCTCTGCTTTTTAATATGCTGTCTAGATTGGTCATAGCTTTTCATCCAAGGAGTAACCGTCTTTTAATTTCATGGCCGCAGTCACCATCTGCAGTGGTTTTGGAGCCCAAGAAAAGAAAGACTGTCACTGTTTCCATTGTTTCCCCATCTATTTGCCATGAAGTGATAGGAAGTGAGAAATAGATTTAAGGGCCTACATCTGATACATAGAGTGCCTGATGAAATATGGAATGAGGTTCGTGACATTGTACAGGAGACAGGGATCAAGACCATCCCCATGGAAAAGAAATGCAAAAAAGCAAAATGGCTGTCTGGGGAGGCCTTGCAAATAGCTGTGAAAAGAACAGAAGCGAAAAGCAAAGGAGAAAAGGAAAGATACAAGCATCTGAATGCAGAGTTCCAAAGAATAGCAAGAAGAGATAAGAAAGCCTTCTTCAGCGATCAATGCAAAGAAATAGAGGAAAACAACAGAATGGGAAAGACTAGGGATCTCTTCAAGAAAATCAGAGATACCAAAGGAACATTTCATGCAAAGATGGGCTCGATAAAGGACAGAAATGGTATGGACCTAACAGAAGCAGAAGATATTAAGAAGAGGTGGCAAGAATACACAGAAGAACTGCACAAAAAAGAGCTTCACGACCCAGATAATCATGATGGTGTGATCACTGACCTAGAGCCAGACATCCTGGAATGTGAAGTCAAGTGGGCCTTAGAAAGCATCACTACAAACAAAGCTAGTGGAGGTGATGGAATTCCAGTGGAGCTATTCCAAGTCCTGAAAGATGATGCTGTGAAAGTGCTGCACTCAATATGCCAGCAAATTTGGAAAACTCAGCAGTGGCCACAAGATTGGAAAAGGTCAGTTTTCATCCCAATCCCAAAGAAAGGCAATGCCAAAGAGTGCTCCAACTACTGCACAATTGCACTCATCTCACACGCTAGTAAAGTAATGCTCAAAATTCTCCAAGCCAGGCTTCAGCAATATGTGAACCATGAACTTCCTGATGTTCAAGCTGGTTTTCGAAAAGGCAGAGGAACCAGAGATCAAATTGCCAACATCCGCTGGATCATGGAAAAAGCAAGAGAGTTCCAGAAAAACATCTATTTCTGCTTTATTGACTATGCCAAAGCCTTTGACTGTGTGGATCACAATAAACTGTGGAAAATTCTGAAAGAGATGGGAATACCAGACCACCTGATCTGCCTCTTGAGAAATCTGTATGCAGGTCAGGAAGCAACAGTTAGAACTGGACATGGAACAACAGACTGGTTCCAAATAGGAAAAGGAGTACGTCAAGGCTGTATATTGTCACCATGTTTATTTAACTTATATGCAGAGTACATCATGAGAAATGCTGGACTGGAAGAAACACAAGCTGGAATCAAGACTGCCAGGAGAAATATCAATAACCTCAGATATGCAGATGACACCACCCTTATGGCAGAAAGTGAAGAGGAACTAAAAAGCCTCTTGATGAAAGTGAAAGTGGAGAGTGAAAAGGTTGGCTAAAAGCTCAACATTCAGAAAACGAAGATCATGGCATCTGGTCCCATCACTACATGGGAAATAGATGGAGAAACAGTGGAAACAGTGTCAGACTTTATTTTTCTGGGCTCCAAAATCACTGCAGATGGTGACTGCAGCCATGAAATTAAAAGACGCTTACTCCTTGGAAGGAAAGTTATGACCAACCTAGATAGCATATTCAAAAGCAGAGACATTACTTTGCCAACAAAGGTTCGCCTAGTCAAGGCTATGGTCTTTCCTGTGGTCATGTATGGATGTGAGAGTTGGACTGTGAAGAAGGCTGAGCGCCGAAGAATTGATGCTTTTGAACTGTGGTGTTGGAGAAGACTCTTGAGAGTCCCTTGGACTGCAAGGAGATCCAACCAGTCCATTCTGAAGGAGATGAGCCCTGGGATTTCTTTGGAAGGAATGATGCTAAAGCTGAAACTCCAGTATTTTGGCCACCTCATGTGAAGAGTTGACTCATTGGAGAAGACTCTGATGCTGGGAGGGATTGGGGGCAGGAGGAGAAGGGGACGACCGAGGATGAGATGGCTGGATGGCATCACTGACTCAATGTATGTGAGTCTGAGTGACCTCCGGGAGTTGGTGATGGACAGGGAGGCCTGGCGTTCTGCGGTTCATGGTGTCGCAAAGAGTCGGACACGACTGAGCGACTGATCTGATCTGATAGGATCAATGCCATGATCTTCATTTTTTGAATGTTGAGTTTTAAGCCAACTTTTTCACTCTCCTCTTTCACTTCCATCAAGAGGATCTTTAGTTCCTCTTTGCTTTCTGCCATAAGGGTGGTGTCATTTGCATATCTGAAGTTATTGATATTTCCCCCAGCAATCTTGATTCCAGCTTGTGCTTCATCGAGCCTGGCATTTCGCATGATGTAATCTCAATTAAAGATTGTATTATAAACCCCAGGGCAAATACTAAAAAAAAAAAAAACTTTAAAATGTAAATGATAAGCGAACAGTGCAGACAGAATAGTAAATACTCAATCTAACAGCAGACAAAAAAGAGGGAAAAGAAACAACTATAAGTATTTCTGTATTTCTATATAAATTAGCTGAAAACTGTATAAATACACTGATTAAAAGAGAGAAAATACACAGGATGAATTAGGAGATTGGGATTGACATATTTTGTTGTTGTTCAGTCGCTCAAACATCTCTGACTCTGTATAAAACCAATAACTAATGAGAATCTATAGCACAGGGGACTCTACTCAGTGCTCTGTGGTGACCTAAATGGAAAGGAAATCTTAAAAAGGTGGATATATGCAGATGAATAAATGATTTACTATGCTGTACAGCAGAAACTAAACACTGTAAAGCACCTATACCCCAATAAAAAATTTTTAAAGATATAAAATGCATAAAACATCAAGACTCAATTTTACATTGTCTTCAAGGCACCTAAAATAAAGACACAGGTTAAAAATGAAAGAATATTAAAAAACATGCCAGGCAAACACTAATTAAAAGAAATCTGCAAAGCCTGTATTATCATATAATGTAGACTTCAGAACAAAAAATATTACCATGTGCTTAGGAGGGTCATTGTATAATTATAAAGAGGTCAATGGATCAAAAAGACACAGCAGACTTAATTATGTACCTAACAACAGAGTTTCAAGAGAAACAAAGCAACATATGATAGATGCTGTTGCTGTTACTCAGTTGCTAAGTTGTATCTGACTCTTTGCCACCCCATGAACCACTGCACGCCAGGCCTCTCTGTCCTTTACCATCTCCCTGAGTTTGCTCAAACTCATGTTCATTGAGTCAGGGATGCCATCCAACCATCTCATCTTCTGTCATCCCCTTCTCCTCCTGCCCTCAGTCTTTCCCAGCATCAGGATCTTTTCTAATAAGTCAGCTCTTCATATCAGGTGGCCAAAATATTGGAGTTTCAGCATCAGTCCTTCCAATGAATATTCAGGACTGATTTCCTTTAGGATTGACTGGTTTGATCTCCTTGCAGTCCAAGGGACTCTCAAGAATCTTTTCCAGCACCACTGTTTGAAAGCATCAATTCTTTGGTGCTCAGCCTTCTTTATGGTCCAACTCTCACATCCATACATGACTACCAGAAAAACCATAGCTTTGACAATATGGACCTTTGATGGCCAAGTGACATCTCTGCTTTTGAATACACTGTCCAGGTTTGTCATAGCTTTTTTTCCAAGCAGCAAGCGCCTTTTAATGTCATGGCTGCAATCACCATCTGCAGTGATTTTGGAGCCCAAGAAAATAAAGTCTCTCATTGCTTCCATTGTTTCCCCATCTATTTGCCATGAAACAATAGGACGAGATGCCATGATCTTTGCTTTTTGAATGCTGAGTTTTAAGCCAGTTTTTTTCACTCTCTTTCACCTTCATCAAGTGGTTCTTTAGTTCCTCTTCCCTTTCTGCCATTAAAGTGGAATATTAGATATGATAGATAACTAATTATAAATTAATTCACAATTAGAGTTGGAAATTTAATACTTTTATTTCCATTACTGATTTTAAAAAAGGAAGAAAAAAAAATCAGTGAAGATACAGAGTCCCTAAACAACAGTATCAACCAATTTGACCAAATACACATTCAAAGGAATTCAAAGTATGTTCTGTGACCACAAAGAATTAAGTTAGAAATACAGAAATACATAATAAATAACAGAAAATATGTGAAAAAATCTCCAAATATTATTCAGATTTTTTTCTAAATAATCTGTGGATCAAGAAGAAGTCATAAGGAAAACTAGGAATTACTGTGATTGAAATGAAAATAAAACACATTATCATAATTTGCAGATAGAGTTAAATCACTGCTTTCCAGGGGAAATTATAGCACTGAATGCTTGTACTGGATGAGAACAAAGGTCTCAAATTAATTTCCTTACCTTTCACCTTAAAAAAAAGGTGGGGGGGGTACTTCCCTGGTGGTCCTGTGGTTGAGAATCTGCCTGCCAGTGCAGGGAACACAGACAGCTTCAGTCTCTGCTCTGGGAAGAATCCATATGCCACAGGGCAACTAAGCTTGTGCACTGCAGCTACTGAGCCCGCAGGCTGCCAACTAACAAAGCCCGAGCTCTAGAGCCCATGCTCCAAAACGAGAGAAGCCACACAGTGACGCCCATGAACCGCAAGAAAGAGCAGCCCCTGCTCACTGCAACTAGAGAAACCCAGCGCAGCCAAAAATACATAAATTTTTAAATAGAAAAGTAAAAAATCAAACCAAAAACAAGCTAAGGGAAAGTAAAAATAAAGAACAGAAATCAAGACAAATGAGGACAAACAAAAACTAGGGGAAAAAAATTAACCCCAAAGCTGACCCTGCTAAAAAGGAATCTACACAACTGAAAAAATTCTAGCCAGGCCAAACAAGGAAGGAGGGGAGAGACAGACAGATTACAAGCGCTGGGAATGGAAGAGACTTCACTGCAGAACCTACATATACTAAAAAAATAATAAGGGACTACGGGCTTCCCTGGTGGCTCAGACAGTAAAGAATCTGCCCGCAATGCAGGAGACCCAGGTTCAACCCCTGGGTTGAGAAGATTCCCCTGGAGAAAAGAATGGCTATCCTCTCCAGTATTCCTGCTTGGAGAATTCCATGAGAGGAGCCTGGTGGGCTACCATTCATGGGGTCACAAAGAGTCGGACACGACTGAAGTGACTTAGCAGCAGCAGCAAGAGGTCTGACCACAGAATCCTGTTAAATCACAAGAATAGTTAAAATACGACTTGATTTTTAATCACTCTCCATGACACTCTAATCTGCTGAATGAAACAAAACCAACAGAAGGAAACCGGTGCCTCCATCAGTGTGGCTGCACACAGCAGGCGAGGGCGGGGGCCAGCAGCTGTCGGAGGGAACTGCCAGCTCTCCCTCTGGGGCAGGCCTGGCCGCACGGCCAGCCCAGGGCATCTCCAGAGCACGCAGAGCAGGAGAGGAGCCGTTCTGCCGAGCTCCAGAGCTCTCACACCAGAGGCTGCTCTCCACCGAGCAGTCACCTGTGAGGGCCACCGCGCCAGCAGACATGCCACCACTGTTCAGCAGTGTCCAGAACGCCTCCTGCAGCTGCCTTCGGAGCCGGTCTGGGAGCCATTCCCAAACACCAGGGTCACTGCCTGAGACACATCAGGATGCTAACACGTGGCGTGTACCGAGTCGGGCTGCTGTCCACCTGGCCGCAGGCTCCCCTCCGAGCCCATCAGCCAGGCCCTCTCCCCTCCCGGCCGGCAGGTTCTCCAACTGCTGTTCAGCTTACTTACAGTGTCTGGCTACAAGGTCTTTACAGGACCTGAAGGACACCACGCTCTCCAGGTTCTCTTCCCCTTCACCCTTCCTCATCACAGTCCCTCTCTCCCTGCTTCCTCCTCCTCTTCCTCCTGCACTGAAAACGCTGGTGCGACCCAGGCCCAGCCTCAGACCCTCTCACTCCTTGGATGGTGTCCACTGCTACAGCCGCACAGGCGTCCTCTACCATGACAGCTCACAGGGTGGCCTCCAGTCCCGGCCTCTGCGTGACTCAGCTCACAAATCCAACTGTGCCCTTCACATCTCCCTTTGAATATGGAACAGGCCTCCCGAATTTAACATGAGAAGAATTACTGTTTCTCCCAAGTCCCCCCAACAGCACCACCAGGGACAAGTTTGTTTTTGGTCACTCAGTCGTGTCTGACTCTTTGTGACCCCATGGACTGTTGAGTCCAACTCTCTGCGACGCCATGGACTGTCGCTCGCCAGGCTCCTCTGTCCATGGGATTTCCCAGGCAAGAATACCGGAATGGGTTGCCATTTCCTTCTCCAGGGAATCTTCCCGATCCAGGGATCAAACCTACATTTCCTGCACTGCAGGTGGATTCTTTACCACTGAGCCACCAGGAAAGCCTAGGACCAACTACTCAGCCCCAAACCTAAGCATCAACCCGGCTTCCCCTCCCTCATATTCCCATCCCTTCAAAATGCATCTTGAATCCAGTCACACCAATAACTGTTACCACTCCTGCCGTCCCCAGGCTACCACAACCTTCTCACCCACACCTCACTCCTGGCCCGTTCCCCTCACAGCAGCCAAATGGAGCCTGGAGATAGCACTTCAGCCCAGGGCCACCCTTGCTCTGCCTGCACAGGCCACTCCAGCCCAACGGGTTCCCTGACCTGCTCTCCTGACGCTCCCCCATGCCTCTGTACCACACTGGCTGCTTCACCCCCACGTCCTCACAGCCCAGGGCCACTACACAGCCTTCCCGCACCACCCCTCATCACAGAGCTCTGATGGCTTTCCTCCGCCTCACTCAGGTCTCCACTGCCCACAGAGAAGACCCACTTGGCCCCGGGAGCCCTCTCACTACCCAGTCTTTACTGTACTAGAAGACTTCTACCACTCTGCTGGTCATCAGAACTGAACGTAAGCTCCACAAGGGAAGAGCTTGGCCTGGTCACTTCTGAACTCCCAGTTCCCAGGGCAGGACTGGCGCTCAGGGACACCTGTTAGGTGCTGCTCGAGCGCTCCTGGCTGCAGCACACCTGCCCATGGTGCCTGCCACCCTGGGGGCAGAGGAAGCCCCTCCCAACTCAGTAGTGAAGTCTGCAGAGGAGATGCCAAGCGCAGCAGTGTACTTTGTAGGAGACAAAATAAATACAGCCTCTAGTCTCTTCTCTCTTACCCAGTTAGGGATTTTTTTTCAGTAAAGTAGTTTCAGGCCATTAACAAGTAGCAGATGAGAAAGTACAAACCGAAGTCTGTTGGTAATATTCACCATGATACCCTAAGGAAGGAATGATCAGTCTCGGGGTGGGGGGGGCAGGGTGGGTGGGACAAAGGTTCCCTAGAGAATGCTTTCAAGTTGGATTTTGAAGATCTGGGAACATAAAGCATCTAATCATTTATCCTATTTCTAATTTTTTCTTTCCCAAATCCAAAAACATGTTATAATGTCAACCTTTACCAATCACAGGATGTGAGGATCTTGGCTCCTTCCATCAGCTCATCTGTTTCTGGATTGCCCTCGAGCACAGACTCCGCACTGCCCTCTTTCCAAATCACTTCTCAACTTTCTCCACATTCTTAACACAATACTTCGGACAACAAATCACACATAGAGGAAAGTGGGAAAAGGTCACCTGGCCCAGCTAGGAACCTGCTCCTTTTCTAAAACACACTTGCACAGCAGATGGGTCAGCTCTGACACACACGCAGAGCCTGACTCACACCCAGATTAGTCCCACTTCAACACTCGTCAAAACACATTAAAATAAGCAGATGTCAGTAACCATAACAGAAGGACGGCCGGAAAACACAGCATTCTCAGAATGGTGCTATGCTATGCTGTCACTTCAGTCGTGTCCGACTCTGTGGACTCCACAGACGGCAGCCCACCAGGCTCCCCGTCCCTGGGATTCTCCAGGCAAGAACACTGGAGTGGGTTGCCATTTCCTTCTCCAATGCATGAAAGTGAAAAGTGAAAGTGAAGTCGCTCAGTCATGTCAGACTCTTAGCAATCCCATGGACTGCAGCCTAACAGGCTCCTCCACCCACGGCATTTTCCAAGCAAGAGTACTGGAGTGGGGTGCCATTGCCTTCTCCCAGAACGGTGCATCATCTCTTAAATGAAGGTAATGCACAATTCTCATATCTCAAATTAAATGCAGGTTTAAACGGTAACAACAGCATGGCCCAGGAGAGAACACACAGGCTCAGGAGGGGAGCGTGGGGTCAGAGGGCCAGGATGTGACCAGCACACAGGGCACCCTTCTAGAGAACCGGCCTTGGCCACGAAGGACTCTCACTCTCGCTGAGTCTCGGCCCCAGGACACACGCCCATCTCAGAGGGTGTGAGAGGCAGGTGAGATAACACATATAATAAGCCCATGCTGGGGGGAGCAGGAGCCCCGTAAGCATGGCTGCTAGACTCTGACTGGCTGCCATGCCGCCTCCAGCTGTGTCAATTATCACACAACTATGGCCTGTCAGGATTCAGGCATCTTACCTAAAGGAGCTTCCAAGGGTTACCTTTCGGGTTATTTTTCTGGGAAGTTCAGCTTATGGATGGTCTATCTAAAGCAAGAGGGTTTGTGCCAGCAACGGTGTCTGTTTTCGGAGATGAGGCAGAGTTGGGGGAAGCAGTGGCGGGGATGAGAAGACGAGGCTGGGGGCTGGACGCACAGATGGCCTGCTTCCAAGTGCTTCCTGAGGAGGAGCGCAGCCACGCCACACACCCAAGGGAAACACAGAGCTACCAAGCTCACTCCTGCTGCCATTGTCTGTGTTGACACTGTGCCCTCACACAAAGGAGAAAAAATACTAAAAGAGAAAAAAAAAAGCAAAGGGCAGCAGTGACCTGCTGGATAACACCAAACTTGTTGTTAGAGTCCTGGAAGGAGAGGGGTTGGAAGACATGAACACACTGTGAAGATACAACAGCCCCAAATATCCAAATGTGAGGTAAACCACAAGCCTAGAGAGCTGTACCAAGGCTCGTCTTGTCTGACACCCCAGGATGTCTGAACACCAGTGACAAAGAGAGACTCACAGAAGGGAAAAGAGGAAAAACCACGTGAGGCAGAGGAAAGGTAAGAAGGACAGCAGACTCCTGGTGAGAACACGTGAGGGCCAGAGGGCAGGGGCAATGTCTTTAAAGTAATGAAACTTGGAAGCCCACACCCAACAAAGTATCCTCTGAAAATCATGGCAAATAAACACTTTGTAAGACAAACAGAAACGGAGAGAATTCTACCCCAGGCAAGCCTGCACACCAAGAAATGGTAAAAGTCCTTTAGGCAGGAGAATGCTACAGGTGGAAACCGAGATCCACACAAAGGAACAGGAGCACCAGGAGTGGGAATCACGCGTGCTTTTCTTCCTATCTTTTCAGTCTCTTTACAAGGGAGCTGATTAAATCAAAAATAATAAAAATGTGTTTCTAGGTTTTCAACACACATATGACAATTTTAAGAGAATGGAAGGGGGAAAAGAAGTATACTGTTAACACTACACATGAGCAGTTGGAAGGTAGACTGTGATAAGTATGTATATCTTATGCACCAGAGTAACCACTATAAGAAATACTTTTTAAAAAGAAAAATAGCTAATAAACCAGTAATGGAGATAAAATGGAATCAAACAAAACTACTAAATTCATCAAAAAAAAAAAGGATGAAAATGAACAAAGAACAGATACGACAAGTAGAAAGCAAAGAGCAAAATGATACTTAGACCCAAAGAAATTAATAACCAAATCAAACAAATTATCTAAACATTACAATTAAAAAGCAGAGATTTTTCTATTAAAAAAATTCAAGGCCCAACTGTATGCTGTTTACAAGAAATCCACATTAAATATAAAGAAACAGGCACGTAAAAGGATGGAAATACACTTTTTTACCATTTTACATCCATACAAGTGTACTTTATACATGTGTGTTTTGTATATGTATTAAAATATACTAATACTAATCCCTGATGGCTCGGACAGTAAAGAACCTACCTGCAATGCAGGAGACCCAGGTCTGATCCCTGAGTTGGGAAGAGTCCCCGGAGAAGGGCATGGCAATCCCCTCCAGTACTCTTGCTTGGAGAATTCCATCGACGGACCATGGAGTCTCAGAGTCAGACACGACTGAATGACTCTCCGTCAGTTAATACTAATCAAAAGGAAGACGCAGAGGCTGTACTAACCTCAAGTAAAGTAGCATTCAGAGGAAGGACTATTACCAGGGACAAGGAAGGACATTTTGAAATGATTAAAAGAAAACTCTATTAACAGGACATAACCATCATAAATGTTTACATACTGAATAAGTGAGCTTCAAAACACATGAAGTGAAAACGGACAGAACGGAAAGGAAAAATAAATCCGCAGTGATGGTCAAAGATTTCAATATTCTTCTCTTGATAACTGATAGAAAAATTAAAAATCAGTACGGATATAGAACACTAAACAACATATCAACCAACCTGAAAGTTGCTGCTGTTGTTACTAACATTTATAGAACACACCACCCAAAAACAATAATATAAGCAATCTTTTTCTTATGGTGGTAGAACATTCACAAGACAGACCACATCTGGCACTAAAAGACAAGTCTCAATAAATAAAAAAGGACTGGAATCAGACATGGAATCTCTTGCTGCTAAGTCACTTCAGTTGTGTCTGACTCTGTGCAACCCCATAGACGGCCTCCTACCAGGCTCCTCTGTCGCTGGGATTCTCCAGGCAAGAACACTGGAGTGGGTTACCATTTCCTTCTCCATTGCAGGAAAGTGAAAAGGGAAAGTGAAGTCGCTCAGTCGTGTCTGACTCTTAGCGACCTCATGGACTGCAGCCTACCAGGCTCCTCGGTCCATGGGATTTTCCAGGCAAGAGTACTGGAGTGGGGTGCCATTGCCTTCTCCAGTATGTTCTCTTACCACAGCAGAATTAAACTGCAAATCTATACCAGAAACACATCTAAAAATCTCCAACTATTTGGAAATGTCAACTTAGCTTAGAACACGCACCATACAGCAAACATATTGAACAGTGTCGTGTGCATCACAACCCCGAGTCAGACACACCTGACCGGCTAGACCTCATCCTGCGCTCTGTCAGGCCTAACAGACTTCTGTGTATATTCAAAACTACAGGTGCCTTAGCATTCTCTTCACTGCAGATTACCCAGGGTCCTCAAGAGACCACCAGACAGCACTGCAGACCCCAAAGGCCCACGAGGTCCAGCAGGCCACACCCCTTCCCTCACTGCCTCTCCCTCCCATGGGCTCCCCCTCCCACCCCGCCCCACAGCTCCCGGGGTGCACCCTCCACCTACACCCCAGTCCTCCCACACAGCTTTGTCCCACAGCTCTCCAGGTCTGCCTTCCCGAGGAGTCCAGGACATCTGTACGCTGGTCTAATGGCCCTACTCAGAGTCTGGAAAGACCCCTGGCGCAGCTCTCCTGCCCCCACCCAGGGCAACTCTCCTGGCTACTGCCCAGCAGAGAAAGCACAGGTCAGGGCTCAGCCCTCCCCACCTCACCTCCCGGGCCGGCAGCCCACCTGGTAATCAGCAGGTGCTCGCCAGCATTTAGAGGATGGATGGATGAATCTGCGAGTGAGAGGTTATGAGATAGATGTGCTCTCCAAACAGGCACCTGCCACACGCCGTATGGGGAAGCGAAGCAGGTTCTGACCGGGGTTCCCCCCTTGAGAGCAGTGACTCCAGAAAAAAACATTCTCTGGTGACACATTTGTGCCCAAGGTGACAGATGGCGCAAACACAACCCGCTCTACACACGGCTGTGAGAGTCAGTCCCACGTGCGGTGGGCTCGTGGCTCTGTAAACCGGCCACGTGGTCACAGCCCAGAGGACACAGGTTCCACAAGGACTGGTCTATAACGCTCCCATCTCGAGTGAGGGAAATGAGGGAAACCCACACACCGAGAACAGACAGACTAGGAACCTCAGCAAAAACATGAACAGAGAGCCAGGGACCTTGCAGTAACCTCCAGAGACCACACCCACGTTCCTCCTGCGCCGGACAAGAGCTGACGGAGCTCTGGTCAGGCTGCAGATAATGGCCAAGCACCATGTGGGGCACAGACCGTGTGCCTGTAATGGCAGGCACCCTGGCAGACTGGCAGGGGAAAAGAGGGGCTAGCCAGGTTCCAGCAAAGAGGCAGGGTAAGGAGGGTCCTCACACAGGACGCAGGACCCACGTGGGAGCCGAGCACCACTGAGGGACGGGTGACCCCAGGCTTCCTGTCTCACCTGCCTCTACGCTCCACACATCCTTCCCCTGCTCTCATGCCTACAGTTTCAGGGCAGCTCTGAGGTGGGCAGCTGGGCTTGCGAGGTACTCAGCAATTAGGAAGAAGGTGCTCTGGATGCGGACAAAGGCATCCCACAATGGCCGCTCTGAGGTCAAGTACTCCCCAAGCCCCTGCTCTGTAGCTCCTTGGGCCCAGCTGGTCTCTGAGCAGACTGCCTCTAGCCAGCCTGCCCTGGAAAACATCACAGTCACCTCACTGTACCCCTTTAGCCGATGAATCTATACAGCACTTTAATTCGATAAAAACCAGTCCACCATCCTCTTATCTGGAGAAGGAAATGGCAACCCACTCCGGTGTTCTTGCCCGGAGAATTCCATGGACAGAAGAGCTTAGTGGGCTCAGTCTGTGGGGTCACAAAGAGTCGGACACGCCTGAGTGACTGACATATCCTCTTATCAGTCAGTAGGCTGCCCCACACCTCCCGACTCTTCCCAAGACACCAGCAAGTCGACAAGTTGGGTGTTTATCTTGGGAGCAACAGTTCTTATCATCTTTTTTAAAATTAAAGAAACCTTCTTCAAATTCTGATAGAAACTGTGAATTAATCCTCTCCAATACCTCACACACACACAACCCCCCCCACACACACACAACCCCCCCCCACACACACCCCACACACACTCACACCCCCCACACACACCCCACCATACACACACACACACCCTTGAAGACCCCAGAGTGCGAGACTCTCCTCTGCCTCCAGGAGGAAGCTGACAATCTGCTGGATGGATCCTGGTTTCCCTGCTAGGAGACAGAGGCCCCCTTGGGAAGGCCAGGAACAGGCCATGCCAGAGCTGCCCAGACTCCCTCCTCTCAGGGAGCAGCTAAGGGGCTAGCCTCTTCCACAAGCCTCTTATCCTCATCCATCAGAAGGCAAACAAAATAAAAACCACAATCACAGAAAACTAACCAAACTGATCACTTGTTCCATAGCCTTGTCTAACTCAATGAAACTATGAGCCATGCTGTGCAAGGCCACCCAAGACAGACGGGTCATGGTGGAAAGTTCTGAAAAATGTGGTCCACTGGAGAATGGAATGGCAAACCACTTCAGCATTCTTGCCTTCAGAACCCCATGAACAGCATGAAAAGGCAAAAAGATATGACACTGAAAGATGAACTCCCCAGGTTGGTAGATGCCCAATATACTACTGGAGAAGAGTGGAGAAATAACTCCAGAAAGAATGAAGCAGCTGAGCCAAAGCGGAAACACCCAGCTGGGGATGTGTCTGGTGGTGAAAGTAAATTCCAATGCTGTAAAGAACAATATTGCACAGGAACCTGGAATGTTAGGCCCATGAACCAAGGTAAATCGGATGTGGTCAAGCGAGAGATGGCTAGAGTGAACAACATTTTAGCGATCAGTGAACTATAAAATGAATGAAATTTTAGTTCACTAAAATGAATGGGAGAATTTAATTCAAATGACCATTATATCTACTACTGTGGGCAAGAATCCCTTAGAAGAAATGGAGTAGTTCTCATAGTCAACCAAAGAGTCCAAAATGCAGTACTTGGGTACAATCTCAAAAATGACAGAATGATCTCTGTTCATTTCCAAGGAAAACCATTCAATATCACAGCAATCCAATCTATGCCCCAACCACTAATGCTGAAGTAGCTGAAGTTGAACGGTTCTATGAAGACCTATAAGACCTTCTAGAACTAACACCCCCCAAAAGATGTCCTTTTCATTATAGGAGACTGGAATGCAAAGTAGGAAGTCATGAGATACCTGGAATAACAGGCAAGTTTGCCCTTTGAGTACAAAATGAAGCAAGGCAAAGGCAAACCGAGTTTTGCCAAGAGAATGCACTGGTCATAGCAAACAACCTATTCCAACAACACGTGAGATGACTCTACAAATGGACATCATCAGATGGTCAATACCAGAATCAGACTGATTATATTCTTGGCAGCCAAAGATATAGACACTCTATACAGTCAGCAAAAACAAGACTGGAAGCTGACTATGGCTCAGATCATAAACTCCTTATTGCAAAATTCAGACTTAAATTGAAGAAAGTAGGGAAAACCACTAGGCTATTCAGGTGTGTGTATGTATGTGTTAGTCGCTCAGTTGTGTCCACCTCTTTGTGACCCCAGGGACTATAACCTGCCAGGCCCCTCTGTCCATGAAATTCTCCAGGCAAGAATACTAGAGTGGGTCGCCATTTTCTTTTCCAGGGTATCTTCCCTACTCAGGGATCGAACCTGGGCTTCCCATACTGCAGACAAACTCTTTATAGTCTAAGCCACCAGGGAAGCCCATTCAGGTATGACCTAAATCAAATACCTTACAATTATACAGTGGAAGTGACAAATAGAGTCAAGGGATTAGATCTGATAGACAGAGTGCCTAAAGAACTATGGATGGAAATTCATAACGTTATACAGGATGCAGTAATCAAAAACATCCCAAAGTAAAAGAAATCCAAAGAGGCAAAATGGTTGTCTCAGGAGGGCTTACAAATAGCTGAGAAAAGAAGAGAGGCTAAAGGCAAAGGAGATAAGGAAAGATATTCCCATCTGAATCCAGAGTTCCACAGAATAGCAAGGAGAGACAGGAAAGCCTTCCTAAGTGAACAATGTAAAGAACTAGAGGAAAATAATAGAATGGGAAAGACTAGAGATCTCTTCAAGAAAATTACAGACACCAAGGGAACATTTCATGCAGAGATGGGCATGATAAAAGACAGAAGAAGTATGGACCTAACAGAAGCAAAAGATATTAAGAAGAGGTGGCAAGAATACACAGAAGAACTATACAAAAAAGATCTTCATGACCCAGATTGGTCACCTATAGCCAGACATCCTGGAATGCGAAGTCAGGTGGGCCTTAGGAAGCATCACTATGAACAAAACTAGTGGAAGTGATGGAACTGCAGCGGAGCTATTTCAAATCTTAAAAGATGATGCGGTTAAAGTGCTACACTCCATATACAAGAAAATTTGGAAAACTCAGCAGTGGCCATAGGACTAGAAAAGATCAGTTTTTATTCCAATCCCAAAGAAGGGCAATGCCAAAGAATGCTCAAACTGCTGCAGAGCTGTACTCATTTCACATGCTGGCAAGGTAATGCTCAAAATCCTTCAAGCTAGGCTTCAGCAGTACATGAACCAAGAACTTCCAGATGTACAAGATGGATTTAGAAAAGGTAGAGGAACCAGAGATCAAGTTGCCAACATCTTTTGGATCATAGAAAAAGCAAGAGAATCCCAGAAAAACATCTACTTCTGCTTCATTGACTACACTGGAGCCTTTGATTGTATGGATCACAACAAACTGTGGAAAATTCTTCAAGAGATGGGAGTACCAAACCACCTTACATGCCTCCTGAAAAATCGGTATGCAGATCAAGAAGCAACAGTCATAATCGGACATGGAACAACAGACTGGTTCCAAACTGGGACAGGACTCCATCAACACTATATATTGTCACTCTGCTTATTTACCGTATATGCAGAGTACAACATGTGAGTACAAATGCAGAGTACAAATGCCGGGATGGATGAAGCACAAGCTGGAATCAAGACTGGGGGAGAAATATCAATAACCTCAGATATGCAGATGAGGCCACCCTTATGGCAGAAAGCGAAGAGGAACTAAAGAGCCTCCTGATGAAGGTGAAAGAGGAGAGTGAAAAAGCTGGCTTAAAACTCAACATTCAAAAAACTAAGATTATGGCATCTAGTCCCATCAGTTCAGTTCAGTTCAGTAGCTCAGTCGTGTCCGACTCTTTGCGACCCCATGAATCGCAGCACGCCAGGCCTCCCTGTCCATCACCAACTCCCGGAGGTCACTCAGACTCACATCCATCGAGTCAGTGATGCCATCCAGCCATCTCATCCTCTGTCGTCCCCTTCTCCTCCTGCCCCCAATCCCTCCCAGCATCAGAGTCTTGTCCAATGAGTCAACTCTTCGCATGAGGTAGCCAAAGTACTGGAGTTTCAGCTTTAGCATCATTCCTTCCAAAGAAATCCCAGGGCTGATCTCCTTCAGAATGGACTGGTTGGACCTCCTTGCAGTCCAAGAGACTCTCAAGAGTCTTCTCCAACACCACAGTTCAACAGCATCAATTCTTTGGCGATTAGCATTCTTCATAGTCCAACTCTCACATCCACACATGACCACTGGAAAAACCACAGCCTTGACTAGACGGACCTTTGTTTGCAAAGTAATGTCTTTGGCTTTTCAATATGCTATCTAGGTTAGTCATAACTTTCCTTCCAAGGAATAAGCGTCTTTTAATTTCAGGCCTGCAATCACTATCTGCAGTGATTTTGGAGCCCAAAAAAATAAAGTCTGACACTGTTTCCCCATCTATTTCCCATGAAGTGATGGGACCGGATGCCATGATCTTCATTTTCTGAATGTTGAGCTTTAAGCCAACTTTTTCACTCTCTTCTTTCATCAAGAGGCTCTTTAGCTCCTCTGTACTTTCTGCCATAAGGGTGGTGTCATCTGCATATCTGAGGTTATTGATATTTCTCCTGGCAATCTTGATTCCAACTTGTGCTTCCTCCAGCCCAGCGTTTCTCATGATGTACTCTGCATATAAGTTAAATAAGCAGGGTGACGATATACAGCCTTGACGTACTCCTTTTCCTATTTGGAACCAGTCTGTTGTTCCATGTCCAGTTCTAACCATTTCTTCCTGGCCTGCATACAGATTTCTCAAGAGGCAGATCAGGTGGTCTGGTATTCCCATCTCTTTCAGAATTTCCCACAGTTTATTGTGATCTACACAGTCAAAGGCTTTGGCATAGTCAATACAGCAGAAATAGATGTTTTTCTGGAACTCTCTTGCTTTTTCCATGATCCAGCGGATGTTGGCAATTTGATCTCTGGTTCCTCTGCCTTTTCTAAAACCAGCTTGAACATCAGCAAGTTCACGGTTCACATATTGCTGAAGCCTGGCTTGGAGAATTTTGAGCATTACTTTACTAGTGTGTGAGATGAGTGCAATTGTGCAGTAGTTTGAGCATTCTTTGGCATTGTCTTTCTTTGGGATTGGGATGAAAACTGACCGTTTCCAGTCCTGTGGCCACTGCTGAGTTTTCCAAATTTGCTGGCATATTGAGTGCAGCACTTTCACAGCATCATCTTTCAGGATTTGAAATAGTTCGACTGGAATTCCATCACCTCCACTAGCTTTGTTCCTAGTAATGCTTTCTAAGGCCCACTTGACTTCACATTCCAGGATGTCTGGCTCTAGGTCAGTGATCACATCATCATGATTATCTGGGTCGTGAAGGTCTTTTTTGTACAGTTCTTCTGTGTATTCTTGCCACTTCTTCTTAACATCTTCTGCTTCTGTTAGGTTCATACCATTTCTGTCCTCTGTCGAGCCCATCTTTGCATGAAATGTTCCCTTGGTATCTCTAATTTTCTTGAAGAGATCTTTAGTCTTTCCCATTCTGTTGTTTTCCTCTATTTCTTTGCATTGATCGTTGAGGAAGGCTTTCTTGTCTCTCCTTGCTCTTCTTTGGAACTCGTCATTCAGATGCTTATATCTTTCCTTTTCTCCTTTGCTTTTCATTTCTCTTCTTTTCACAGCTATTTGTAAGGCCTCCCCAGACAGCCATCTTGCCTTTTTGCATTTCTTTTCCATGGGGATGATCTTGATCCCTGTCTCCTGTACAATGTCATGAACCTCATTCCATAGTTCGTTGGGCACGCTATCTATCAGATCTAGTCCTTTAAATCTATTTGTCACTTCCACTGTAAAATCATAAGTGATTGGATTTAGGTCATACCTGAATGGTCTAGTGGTTTTCCCTACTTTCTTCAATTTAAGTATGAATTTGGTAATAAGGAATTCATGATCTGAGCCACAGTCAGCTCCCAGTCTTGTTTTTGTTGACTGTATACAGCTTTTCCATCTTTGGTTGCAAAGAACATAATCAATCTGATTTCGGTGTTGACCATCTGGGGATGTCCATGTGTAGAGTCTTCTCTTGTGTTGTTGGAAGAGGGTGTTTGCTATGACCAGTGCATTTTCTTGGCAAAACTCTATTAGTCTTTGCCCTGCTTCATTCCATATTCCAAGGCCAAATTTGCCTGTTACTCCAGGTGTTTCTTGACTTCCTACTTTTGCATTCCGGTCCCCTATAATGAAAAGGACATCTTTTTTGGGTGTTACTGTGATATTGAATGGTTTGTCTTGGAAATGAACAGAGATCATTCTGTCGTTTTTGAGATTGCATCCAAGTACTGCATTTCGGACTCTTTTGTTGACCATGATGGCTACTCCATTTCTTCTGAGGGATTCCTGCCTGCAGTAGTAGATATAATGGTCATCTGAGTTAAATTCACCCATTCCAGTCCATTTGAGTCCCATCACTTCATGGCAAATAGATGGGGGAAATGTGGAAACAGTGTCAGATTTCATTTTCTTGGGCTCCAAAATCCCTGCAGATGGTGACTGCAGCCATGAAATTAAAAGACGCTTGCTCCTTGGAAGAACAGCTATGAAACCTAGATAGCATATTAAAAAGCAGAGACTTTACTTTGACGGCAAAGGCTGTTATAGTCAAAGCTATGGTTTTCCTAGCAGTCATGTATGCATGTGAGAGTTGGACCATAAAGAAGGCTGAACTCCGAAGAATTGATGCTTTTGAACTGTGGTGTTGGAGGAGACTCTTGAGAGTCCCTTGGACTGCAAGGAGATCAAACCAATCAATCCTAAAGGAAATCAACCCTGAATATTCATTGGAAGGACTAATGCTGAAGCTGAAGTGCCAATACTTTGGCCACCTGATGAGAAGAGCTGACTCATTAGAAAAGACCCTGATTCTGGGAAAGACAGGGCAGAATAAGAAGGGGACAACAGAGGATGAGATGGCTGGATGGCATCACTGACTCAATGAACATGAGTTTCAGCAAACTCCAGGAGATGGTAAAGGATGAAGGACAGGGAAGTCTGGTGTGCTGTAGTCCATGGGGTCACAAAGAGTCAGATGTGACTGAGCAACTGAAGAAGGGAATAAGGGTCTGGGAGGACCAGCCAGAGACATACAGGATCTGGGTGTCCCGCTCCGCCACTCTTCTAGGACTGAGGAGCCCTGTGCACCAGGTGGTCCAAGCGCAGGAGCCACAAGAGGGCTTCCCGCCCCTTCCTTACTTCTAGTGAAGTTCTCATCATGCTTTTAGAACAGCCTGTTAATTGCTTTCTGACTTAAGAATCAAACTCAAAATGTTTGGACCTCTGGGGTTTAGCAATTTTCAAATGCTATAGTGTTTATATCACAGTCCTGGTAGTAGGTGGGCAGCTACTGACAGAGGTCAGAGAATATGAAAACACAATGCTTTCTCAGACCCATGAGGACCTCGTCATGCAGGGTTGTGGGACCTTCCCTGTATCCTGAGAATCAGAGCAGCTTCTTTCAGAGTCTGCATTTCCATAGAGAAGCCGTGACCTTCTGTGAGTATGCCATCTTTCACTTGGGCTCTCAGACCAGCTTCAGGAGTCAAGAAGACATTGATCTCTCTAGTCATGAGATGGGAGGAACAGAAATCCAGCTGCCATGGGACTACGTGTAGAACTGACCACCTACTGCAGGTCTGACCCTTTCCAGAAGGGATCATGATAAAAATAACTCACATCTGACGAGCAATTCACCACATACAAAGTGTCCTGACACATGTTACTGCCTTTTTTACTTTAAGGAAAATCTCTTTAGGCCAAAGGGAAATCAACACTCTGCTGTCAAGCAACCTGGTGACTCAGAGGTAAAGAATCCGCCTGCCAATGCAGGAGACACAGGGTTCCATCCCTGGATCGGGAAGATCCCCTGGAGGAGGAAATGGCAATGTGCTCCAGTATTCTTGCCTGGAGAATCTCACAGACAGAGGACCCTGGCAGGCTACAGTCCATGGTGTCACAAAAAGTTGGACATGACTGAGTGAGCACACGCGCACGAGCATGCACACACAACCTGCTGAAGAGGGAGGGGGTGTTTCTTCCCCGGCTCAGAGGAGGAGTGGGCTGTGAGGATCCCGCTGCAGAGGAAGAGAACTCCTCAAGGAGCTTTCCTCTTCCTGGAGGAAGAAGAGTGGCCGAGATGAGGGCCATCTGAAGACAGGGGCCAACCCCAGTGAAAGTCAGAGGTTGTTCAAATCCTAACTCAAAAGCCCCCTCCAGAGTCCCACATGAAATCGTGTGAGGAGACCAACCTCAGAAAGAGCCCCTGCTCCCCTGGGCCCAGAGCTCAGCAGCTTAAATTTCTAAGTGGAGAAGCAGGGAAGCTTTTCTACACCTCTGTGACTGTCCCCAGTACTAAACTCGCATGGAATCAATTCCGCAAAAACACCACAGCCCTAGCTGTGCAGCCTCAAAGCAACCCAGGTTTCCACGAGCCTCAGCACCTTTGTGTATAAAATGTCCCTCTGTGAAGAATACTCACAGCACAGTCAGCACGGGCTTCAGTCCAGGGCTGTCACGTAGTGAGTGTGCGGAGAACGAGCTGTACACACGTGTGCTCTCCACTCTGTTCACCATGGAAGCACCGTGAGTGTGGGCTACCAGATTAAAAATAAGCCATTCACATATATTCGACAAAATAGTACACAGAAGGCAATCCCCCACTACCATGTCTCACAGATGAAAACCCTGCCTTGGCGATGCTGAACCTTTAAAGAATGAAATCATTAAAGTCTGTCTTCCTGAGATTTAAGCACTCTGCATGGCCTTGAAAATTAAACGTGTAAGTTACTTCTTTGGCGGAGGTTTTAAATCATGTGAAGTAAAACACAGCTAACTCCATGAAACACACACACAACTTTCCCTGAAAGCCAAAGCTACTGAAACCAAAATAATGCTTTTAGTCATCCTGATGACATGTTCAGTTCCCAGTTTTCACTTATTCTTGATAATAACAGCTACCATTATTAAATGAGTTTGAGCAGGCTCCAGGAGTTAGTGATGGACAGGGAAGCCTGGTGTGCTGCAGTCCATGGGGTCGCCAAGAGTCAGACACGACTGAGTGAGTGAACTAAACTGACTGACCATTAAGAAAAATGTGTTCAAGCTACCAATGGTATTCTTCACAGAGCTAGAACAAATAATTTCACAATTTGTATGGAAATACAAAAAACCTCAAATAGCCCAAGCTATCTTGAGAAAGAAGAATGGAACTGGAGGAATCAACCTGCTTGACTTCAGGCTCTACTACAAAGCCACAGTCATCAAGACAGTATGGTACTGGCACAAAGACAGAAATATAAATCAATGGAACAAAATAGAAAGCCCAGAGATAAATCCACGCACATATAGACACCTTATCTTTGACAAAGGAGGCAAGAATATACAATGGATTAAAGACAATCTCTTTAACAAGTGGTGCTGGGAAAACTGGTCAACCACTTGTAAAAGAATGAAACTAGAACACTTTCTAACATCATACATAAAAATAAACTCAAAATGGATTAAAGATTTAAACGTAAGAGCAGAAACTATAAAACTTCTAGAGGAGAACATAGGCAAAACATTCTCCGACATACATCACAGCAGGATCCTCTATGACCCACCTCCCAGAATATTGGAAATAAAAGCAAAAATAAAGAAATGGGACCTAATTAAACTTAAAAGCTTCTGCACAACAAAGGAAACTATAAGCAAGGTGAAAAGACAGCCTTCAGAATGGGAGAAAATAATAGCAAATGAAGCAACTGATAAACAGCTAATCTCAAAAATATACAAGCAACTCCTACAGCTCAATTCCAGAAAAATAAATGACCCAATCAAAAAATGGGCCAAAGAACTAAATAGACATTTCTCCAAAGAAGACATACAGATGGCTAACAAACACGTGAAAAGATGCTCAACATATCAGAGAAATGCAAATCAAAACCACTATGAGGTACCACTTCACGCCAGTCAGAATGGCTGCGATCCAAAAGTCTACAAGCAATAAATGCTGGAGAGGGTGTGAAGAAAAGGGAACCCTCTTACACTGTTGGTGGGAATGCAAACTAGTACAGCCACTTTGGAGAACAGTGTGGAGATTCCTTAGAAAACTGGAAATAGAACTGCCTTATGATCAAGCAATCCCACTGCTGGGCATACACACTGAGGAAACCAGAACTGAAAGAGACACGTGTACCCCAATGTTCATCGCAGCACTGTTTACAATAGCCAGGACATGGAAGCAACCTAGATGTCCATCAGCAGATGAACGGATAAGAAAGCTGTGGTACATGTACATAATGGAGTATTACTCTGCCATTAAAAAGAATACATTTGAATCAGTTCTAATGAGGTGGATGAAACTGGAGCCTATTATACAGCGTGAAGCCAGAAAGAAAAACAGCAATACAGTATACTAACGCATATATATGGAATTTAGAAAGATGGTAACAATAACCCTGTATCAGATAAGATCAGATCAGATCAGTCGCTCAGTCGTGTCCGACTCTTTGTGACCCCATGAATCGCAGCACGCCAGGCCTCCCTGTCCATCACCAACTCCCGGAGGTCACTCAGACTCACATCCATTGAGTCAGTGATGCCATCCAGCCATCTCATCCTCGGTCGTCCCCTTCTCCTCCTGCCCCCAATCCCTCCCAACATCAGAGTCTTCTCCAATGAGTCAACTCTTCGCATAAGGTGGCCAAAATACTGGAGTTTCAGCTTTAGCATCATTCCTTCCAAAGAAATCCCAGGGCTCATCTCCTTCAGAATGGACTGGTTGGATCTCCTTGCAGTCCAAGGGACTCTCAAGAGTCTTCTCCAACACCACAGTTCAAAAGCATCAATTCTTTGGCGCTCAGCCTTCTTCACAGTCCAGCTCTCACATCCATACATGACCACAGGAAAGACCATAGCCTTGACTAGGCGAACCTTTGTTGGCAAAGTAATGTCTCTGCTTTTCAATATGCTATCTAGGTTGGTCATAACTTTCCTTCCAAGGAGTAAGCGTCTTTTAATTTCATGGCTGCAGTCACCATCTGCAGTGATTTTGGAGCCCAGAAAAATAAAGTCTGACACTGTTTCCACTGTTTCCCCATCTATTTCCCATGTAGTGATGAGACAGCAAAAGAGACACTGATGTATAGAACAGTCTTTTGGAGTCTGGGAGAGGGAGAGGGTGGGATGATTTGGGAGAATGGCATTGAAATATGTATAATATCATATATGAAACGAGTCGCCAGTCCAAGTTCGATGCACGATACTGGATGTTTGGGGCTGGTGCACTGGGATGACCCAGAGTGGGAGGGAGGAGGGAGGAGGGTTCAGGATGGGGAACACATGTATACCTGTGGCAGATTCATTTTGATATATGGCAAAACCAATACAATATTGTAAAGTTAAATAAAATAAAAACTAAAAAAAAGAAAAATGAGTTCAGCAGAACCATATGAAATTGCTATTTCTATACGTCCAAAATTCTGAAAGAGATGGGAATACCAGACCACCTGATCTGCCTCTTGAGAAATCTGTATGCAGGTCAGGAAACAACAGTTAGAACTGGACATGGAACAACAGACTGGTTCCAAATAGGAAAGGGAGTACGTCAAGGCTGTATATTGTCACCCTGTTTATTTAACTTATATGCAGAGTACATCATGAGAAACGCTGGACTGGAAGAAACACAAGCTGGAATCAAGATTGCTGGGAGAAATATCAATAACCTCAGATATGCAGATGACACCATCCTTATGGCAGAAAGTGAAGAGAAACTAAAAAGCCTCTTGATGAAAGTGAAAGTGGAGAGTGAAAAGGTTGGCTTAAAGCTCAACATTCAGAAAACGAAGATCATGGTATCCAGTCCCATCACTTCATGGGAAATAGATGGGGAAACTTTGCCAACTTTGCCAACAAAGGTTCGCCTAGTCAAGGCTATGGTCTTTCCTGTGGTCATGTATGGATGTGAGAGCTGGACTGTGAAGAAGGCTGAGTGCCGAAGAATTGATGCTTTTGAACTGTGGTGTTGGAGAAGACTCTTGAGAGTCCCTTGGACTGCAAGGAGATCCAACCAGTCCATTCTGAAGGAGATCAGCCCTGGAATTTCTTTGGAAGGAACGATGTTAAGCTGAAACTCCAGTATTTTGGCCACCTCATGCGAAGAGTTGACTCATTGGAAAAGACTCTGATGTTGGGAGGGATTGGGGGCAGGAGGAGAAGGGGACAACAGAGGATGAGATGGCTGGATGGCATCACTGACTCGACGGATGTGAGTCTGAGTGACCTCTGGGAGTTGGTGATGGACAGGGAGGCCTGGCGTGCTGCGATTCATGGGGTCGCAAAGAGTCGGACACGACTGAGCAACTGATCTGATCTGATCTGATCTGATACGTCCAAAATGGACAGATTTCAGCAATGCTATGTGACCCAGTCTACCCCCAGGCCCAGGCACTATGCTGGGCACCCTGTGTCCATGGACGGACTAACTGAAGTCTTGTAGTCACTCCAAAGCAAGTGTGTCACCATTTTACAGACCAAGAGTGGACACAGAGGCTGGTCAACAAACTCACTCAGGGTCAACAGCTAACAGGTAGGATTTGCACCCCTAATCTACGACCTGCACTTCTCCACCATACACAGGGGGCTCTGCTCTATCTTCACTTTTTATAAAGAAGAGAAAAGCAGGCACATTGATGCTGGCAGGATACACTTTCAAGCCAGTGCAGATGTCACCTCCCACTATCACACCTCCTTTATATGCCTTCATTCTGCACGTCCAGAAACTTGGGACTGATTTAGGAAATGTTATTGTATTCAGTACAGAAACAGTGAGTCAGAACACTTCAGCTAAAAACACACTACTACTACTCAAACCGGCTTAAGCAACTAATCACACTTATGACATCTTATCAAGTCCAGACTAGAGCTGGACTCACTGGCTCAGGTACACTGTCAAAGACCTCGGTCTGCTCTTCCCCCACCCTGCCCTCCACTGCCTCACTATAAGGCAAATGCACTCGCTCATGCTTCAAAGCTCCATGCTTCCTTGCTCACATCCGACAAGGGGAGAGCTTCTCCACCCTCCACGGGTCTAGTCCGGCCTCATTAGCTCATGCATCCACTTCCAAACCAGTGACTGAGGGCCATGCACTGAGTGGACTAAGCCCTGAATCCAAAACCAATCACTGACACAAGGACAGGACTGCCATGACTGCCTCACACCACTGATCCCAGGCCTGTCCTACACAGTACAGTCACCCGGAAGGCGTGAAACTTCGACATCCAGCCCCACTCCCAACCAGTTACGTCACAGCTTCCACAGATAGGGACCCAAAGTTGACTATCAGCGACAGGTAGGGTGCACTGAAATTAAAAGACGTTTGCTCCTTGGAAGAATAGCTATGACCAAACGCCAGCATATTAAATTTAGAGAAGAGACATTACTTTGTCAACAAAGGTCCATCTAGTCAAAGGTATGGTTTTTCAAGTAGTCACGTATGGATGTGAGAGCTGGATGTGTGTCTGTGTTCTCTTTAGTTAGTAGTTCAGTCACTCAGTCATGTCCGACTCTGCGACCCTATAGACTGTAGCACGCCAGGTTTCTCTGTCCATCACCAACTCCTGGAGCTTGCTCAAACTCATGTCCATCGAGTCGGTGATGTCATCCTACCATCTCATCCTTTGTCGTCGCCTTCTCCTCCTACCTTCAGTCTTTCCCAGCATCAGGGTCTCTTCCAAGGAGTCAGTTCTTTGCATTAGGTGGCCAAAGTAAGAGTTTCAACTTCAGTATCAGTCCTTCCAATGAATATTAAGGACTGATTTCCTTTAGGATTGACAGCTTTGAGCTCCTTGCAGTCCAAGGAACTCTCGAGAGTCTTCTCCAACACCACAGTTCAAAAGCATCAATTCTTCAGTGCTCAGCTTTCTTTATAGTCCAACTCTCACATCCATACATGACCACTAGAAAAACCACAGCTTTGACTAGATGGACCTTTGTTGGCAAAGTAATGTCTCTGCTTTTTAATATGCTTTCTAGGTTGGTCATAGCTACTCTTCCAAGGAGCAAGCATCTTTTAATTTCATGGCTACAGTCACTATCGGCAGTTGGAGCCCAAGAAAATAGTCTGTCACTGTTTCCATTGTTTCCCCATCTATTCGCCATGAAGTGGTAGGACAAGATGACATGATCTTAGTTTTCTGAATGTTGAGTTTTAAGCCAACTTTTTCACTTTCCTCTTTCACTGTCATCAAGAGGCTCTTTAGTTCTTCTTTGCTTTCTGCCACGAAGTTATTGATATTTCTTCTGGCAGTCTTGATTTCAGCTTGTGCTTCATCCAGCCTGACATTTCACATGATATATTCTACATATAAGTTAAATAAGCAAGGTAATAATATACAACCTGACGTACTCCTTTCCCAATTTGGAACCAGTCTGTTGTTCCATGTCCAGTTCTAACTGTTACTTCTTGACCTGCATACAGATTTCTAAGGAGGCAAGTAAGGTGGTCTGGTATTCCTGTTTCTTGAAGAATTTTCCAGTTTGCTGTGATCCACACAGTCAAAGGCTTTGGCGTAGTCAATAAAGCAAAAGTAGATGTTTTTCTGGAATTCTCTTGCTTTTTCTATGATCCATCGGATGTTGGCAATTTGATCTCTGGTTTCTCTACCTTTTCTAAATCCAGCTTGAACATCTGGAGTTCTTTTCTTCCCCACAAAAGCCCCTGCTGGAGTTGAGGATCTCTTTCCCAATGTCATATGGTCCACAGAAGGGACACGACCTAGGGTGCTGTGTAAGTCATGCACAGTGTCCAGAAAGCACAGACATGACCAGATACATCACAAGAGAGAGGCAGGTGGCTCCTAACCCAGAAGCTGTGGCTCAGTTCCTGAGCCGCCTCAGTATTGTGTGGAGCACAGTCGCATGTCCTATAAAACAGGGGTGACAATCTTCAAGGGCTGTGATCTGACCCAACTGGAAGCCATGACTCTGAAGAATCCTGTATCCCTCATGGAACAGAAGCAGAGCTCTAAGGGCGCCTTCCCAGGCTAACCAGTTGAGGAGCCGTGCCTTCCATGCTGTCTCTGAGTTGCAGTCATGGTGGCTCCTGGTACTCAGGCCTTTCCCCCACCCCTGAGAGCCAGCTCTGCTATATGACAGTCTCCACACCCCAGGCCTCTGCTTCATCACTCCTCTAAGAACGACTCCCACACCTATGCCTCTGGCCCATTACATGAACCCCAAGTTTGCTGGTCTTTGTTGCTACATAGGCTTTCTCTAATTCGGCAAGCAGAGGGCTATTCTCTAGTTGCGCTGTGCAGGCTTCTCACTGCAGAGGCTTCTCTTGTTGCTCTGCATGGGCCCTAGGGCACGCAGGCTTCCATAGTTGCAGCTCCTGGACTCACAGGTTCAATAACTGCAGTGCGTGAGGTTAGTTGCTTCGTGGCATGTGGGATCTTCCCAGATCAGAGATCGAATCCATGTCTCCTGCATTGGCAGGTGGATTCTTTACCACTGAGCCACCAGGAAAGTCCCCAAAGCTAATCTTTCTATATCAACTATCTCCCCTTTCTAAACTGTGACCATGAATTAATTATACTTACACTTTGATCACAGACTACAGTAATTTTCAACTGTTCTCAGCTTGTTGGATTTGACCCAGGTAAGCCAAATGTTTTCTGACATTCTTCAAGATAAAAGTAGTCATCTGACCACTCAATTCTATCAACAACTGAAAATCAAACATTTAAACTATGTTTCCTATTAAAATTGTTGTGTAAGGTCTGATTAATCAAAGAGAACAGACTCCCTGATCTCCTGTGGAAAGGTTGACTTATTTGTCCTACTGGACCTTTTGAAGGCAAAGTGTCATGTCCATAATGTTTGAGAGATTTTTAATGCCTTTTTAAAAAAAAAAAAAAAAGATAAATACCACATCCATTGCACTAACAGTTTAAACACTATGTTAATGCAAAGCATTAGGAGAAATACTAGGAGACAGCATTGGAGAAGGAAATGGCAACCCACTCCAGTGTTCTTGCCTGGAGCATCCCAGGGACGGGGGAGCCTGGTGGGCTGCCATCTATAGAGTTGCACAGAGTCGGACACAACTGAAGCAACTTAGCAGTGGCAAGAGAAATATTTAACCGACATAATAAAACATTTATATAGAATATCTTTGTAAATAAAGACCTTAAATATTTTGCTTCTTGATCACACGTTATCATCACAGTTCATGTAATAAAGATGTAGCTTACTAGAATCATGACTCTTGCAAGGCCATCTATTGGGCTGATAGGAATGTTGAAAATATGTAACTTAACTTTCACCAGCACCCAAACCTCTTAGCCTTTCTCTATGCATATAACCCAAATATATGTTCCCAAATGTCAAGTATTCTCTGTGATATAACCAAATTACAGACAGAGCTTTGCATCTTTGTGAGATGGCAGACCACTGCACACTAGCTGAAGGGCTTCCTTCATGGGCTGGAGATGTATCTTTGAGCACGTCTTGTGGATTACAAAATACACAGAAGAACTGTACAAAAAAGATGTTCACGACCCAGATAATCACGATGGTGTGATCACTCACCTAGAGCCAGACATCCTGGAATGTGAAGTCAAGTGGGCCTTAGAAAGCATCATTGCAAACAAAGCTAGTGGAGGTGATGGAATTCCAGTGGAGCTATTCCAAATCCTGAAAGATGATGCTGTGAAAGTGCTGCACTCAATATGCCAGCACATTTGGAAAACTCAGCAGTGGCCACAGGACTGGAAAAGGTCAGTTTTCATCCCAATCCCAAAGAAAGGCAATGCCAAAGAATGCTCAAACTACCGCACAATTGCACTCATCTCACACGCTAGTAAAGTAATGCTCAAAATTCTCCAAGCCAGGCTTCAGCAATATGTGAACCATGAACTTCCTGATGTTCAAGCTGGTTTTAGAAAAGCAGAGGAACCAGAGATCAAATTGCCAACATCCACTGGATCATGGAAAAAGCAAGAGAGTTCCAGAAAAACATCTATTTCTGCTTTCTTGACTATGCCAAAGCCTTTGACTGTGTAGATCACAATAAACTGTGGAAAATTCTGAAAGAGATGGGAATACCAGACCACCTAACCTGCCTCTTGAGAAATCTGTATGCAGGTCAGGAAGCAACAGTTAGAACTGGTCATGGAACAAGAGACTGGTTCCAAATAGGAAAAGGAGTACACCAAGGCTGTATACTGTCACCCTGTTTATTTAATTTATATGCAGAATACATCATGAGAAACGCTGGACTGGAAGAAACACAAGTTGGAATCAAGATTGCTGGGAGAAATATCAATAACCTCAGATATGCAGATGACACCACCCTTATGGCAGAAAGTGAAGAGGAACTAAAAAGCCTCTTGATGAAAGTGAAAGTAGAGAGTGAAAAAGTTGGCTTAAAGCTCAACATTCAGAAAATGAAGATCATGGCATCCAGTCCCATCACTGCATGGGAAATAGATGGAGAAACAGTGGAAACAGTATCAGACTTTATTTTTCTGGGCTCCAAAATCACTACAGATGGTGACTGCAGCCATGAAATTAAAATATGCTTGTTCCTTGGAAGGAAAGTTATGACCAACCTAGATAGCATATTCAAAAGCAGAGACATTACTTTGCCAACAAAGGTCCGTCTAGTCAAGGCTATGGTTTTTCCTGTGGTCATGGATGTGAGAGCTGGACTGTGAAGAAGGCTAAGTGCCGAAGAATTGATGCTTTTGAACTGTGGTGTTGGAGAAGACTCTTGAGAGTCCCTTGGACTGCAAGGAGATCCAACCAGTCCATTCTGAAGGAGATGAGCCCTGGGATTTCTTTGGAAGGAATGATGCTAAAGCTGAAACTCCAGTACTTTGGCCACCTCATGCGAAAAGTTGACTCATTGGAGAAGACTCTGATGCTGGGAGGGATTGAGGGCAAGAGGAGAAGGGGATGACCGAGGATGAGATGGCTGGATGGCATCACTGACTCGATGGACATGAGTCTGAGTGACCTCCGGGAGTTTGTGATGGACAGGGAGGCCTGGCGTGCTGCGATTCATGGGGTCACAAAGAGTCGGACACGACTGAGCGACTGATCTGATCTGATCTGATCTATGGATTACAGGTGTCTGGGGTTACCAGTGAGCCAAACAGGACTGCTGCCCTCTTGGAGCTCTCATTCCCGTATGGCAGACAAACGGTCAACAACAAGCGGACCAACCAGGGGACTACAAAGAACATCAGAAGGTGGCTGGTGCCTCAGCAAAGCAGAACATGAAACCACAGCAAGGAGACAGGCAGAACGAAGGTACGCTGCTCTCATTGAGGGAAAACAATGCTTAAACTAACTCCAGAAAAACAAGAGACGCTCCTCACAGAAGACATTGGAGTAACTCAAAATTTGAGAACAAGCTAAAGAGCCAAGACTTGGGAAGGGTAGAGTGAAGCCAACTGCAAACTGGAGGACTCCCTTCTGTATCCCTGTGTCAACACTCTGAGCTTGCTGCCATGACCGACAGCACAGATACACTGCCCCAGGCG